>CM066033.1:802527326-805434467 GCA_033557465.1 Ichthyophis bannanicus
GATCTCCACCATAACAATCATTGTGATGTCTGCGGTGTGCGCTGCAGGTCTGGTCTCTGACATTGTTTACCACCCTGGGGAGTGACCCCCAACAGTATTGCGTACCATATCCATGCCTGTACTGTGCCCAGGACTGGTGTGGTGGGTATGGCTGCTGGATTCCTCTATAGTAGCACAATGCTGGCATAGGTGTGGGGGTGGCTGTCTGTCTATCCAGTGTATGGTGGCTGAAAACACCTTCCACAGCCCACACTGCCAGCAATGTTGCCAGTATTGGGCTGCCAATGTGCATAATGAGGAGCAAGGTACCATGGGTATAGGCCGGACAGGGTGGCCTGGCCAGGGTGCATCTGCACAGGGCATAGGGCACTGACTGGGACATTTTAGTGTCCGGCCACCACCTACACAGACAGGGTGACCTCAGTATGTCCTGCTGAGATATCACTCTCACCCTGACTGTGCAGTGACCACAGCATGGCTAGGTACCCCCATAGTGCCATATAGTATTTCTCTCATGTGATAGATATGGGTTTCCTTTTGGGGCTTAGTCACTGATTTATCTGCTTGCTGTGTATGCTGCCATCCCAGTTCTGGGTGCATGCATCTCCAATGGGAATGTGCACTATGGACTAACTAGCACACTGTTTGCAGCTGGTATATGTCTTGATGGAGTGGCTTGCAGGGTGCAGTGGCTGATGACTTGCTTCAGGAGAATATCAGATAGTGGTGGGGTGCAGCTCACCATATCGAGGCCTAATGTCTGTCTGCTATTGTTTTATGGATGTGTATAGAGCTATCATTGACTGCCCTGTGGGGTGTCTGGTCCTCAGCAGGACTGGGGTTGATGGTTCTCTCTACTGCCACCTTTGTAGGGAGGTAGAATGTGGATCTATTGATAGGAGACCCTGTTTGCCAACCTCGGCCTGGGGGGGGGGGGTGGTGTTGTGTGGCCCACCTGGGGGTCCATGGGGGCTACACCTGACTGAAACAGACAGAGATATCCAAGGTGTTTCTGCAGAAACTAACTATCTCACACATTAACACTGCTTTGGACCTCCGGCATGGCCTCTTTCAGCCATGGAAGGTGTTGTGGACTTGGTCCTGGGCGCCTTACCACACCCTCAGGGTGAGCACTGTACCTGCACAATGTGACGGTGTGTAGCTACTCTGTGCCAGTAAAACACACGATCAGTACCCCCTACCAAGCCGAGGTAGTGTGTGGGTGCACATGGTCACTTCCCTCTACCAGGCCGAGGTGCTGTGGGGGTGCATTGCCCATCTTGTGTTGATCTGTGGACAGCTGATTTGCATGTGCAGTGCATCATGAGTATGGGTGGGCTAGCCCTATCCTGATGACCACAGCAGACTGTCTGTGTGGTGACGTGCATTCTCTCTGCAGCCAGCCAGGGGCTTGCTAGCAGCTGTAGAGCTGTAGCCCAATGGTTACTTCACTGCCTTTGAAGCCAGAGGTCATGAGTTCAAAACCACAGTGGGGTTATTTGATAGGGTTGTCCAATGCATTATCTTATTTTAATGTACATATTTTGATGCCAGCAAAAACACCCTCAGCGTACTGTACCCATAAGGTTCCTCTGAGGGCGCTTTATGGTTCCCGTCCATATAAGGTGCACTATACATTATCCTGTGATGCAACTTATAGGGTGCCCTATAGGGGACATTTTAGGGTGCCGTGGCGGACCGTGCACTTTATAATGTGCACTTTATAATGTGCCCTATGGAGTTCCTTATAGGGTGCCTTATACGGCACCTTCAATTACGGCATGTGAGGGCGTGTTTGCTGGCAGCAATTAATAAAATAAAAATAAAGTGCTGCAGGAAACAAAACATACAGTGCAAAGCTGATGCCTCAGCCAGTCTTACGTATTAGGCACACTGGGGAGCAAACTGATGACCCCTGTATCAGCAGTCAGTGCCTTAACCATTGTGCTCCACTGCTGCTCCTCCTTGCATGTCAGCGCACCTACTTATGCTTTTCATTCCTTAAACTTCACAGTGCTGCCATCAAAAACAGTACTCTGACCTTGCGGTACCTCATACGGCACCCTCTAAAGCGCCCTATAAGCAACATTCTAGGGTGCCTTGGCGGACCGTGCACTTTAAAATGTGCCTTATAGGGCGCCTTATGTTAACACGCTTTGAGAGTGCGTTTGCTAGTAGTGATAATTAAAATATGAATAAAATGCCTCCTAAAGCAATCTTCCCCATAATATGTTATACCTCAGCCAGCCTTGTTTATTGGGCACTTTAACCCCTGATCCCTGCACCATTGTTCAGTGTCTTAACCATTGTGCTGTGGTTCTGTTCCTGTGATTGCACATCAGCGCGCCGCCTTATGCCGCCCAATATTAAAAAGCCTCCTAAAACATTAGCGCACCGCCTTATGCCGCCCATCATTTAAATGGCTCCTAAAATAATGCCTCAGCCAGCTGTCTCCATTGGGCACTGTAGGGGATTGAACCCCTGATCCCTGCACCATTGGTCTGTGTCTTAACCATTGTGCTGTGGCTCTGCTCTTTTCTTGCATTTCAGCGCGCCACTTATGCCTCCCGCGCAGCTATCTCATGCGCTAAGGTGCGGGGCGCACATGGGCGCCGCGCACCTTAGCGCATATGTAAATTCTGGCTTTTCTTTTTCAGGACGGAACGCCCACTCCTTATATGGCACACGCACACTACCACGGCACGCACTTTACCGGGGTTTTAGTAAACATACCCCTAACTTTGGAAAGATGGGCCAATACCTCAGGGAGTCGTTAGTTGGATGGGAACAGCTGAGGGATGTGGAAAAACAGTGGGAAAAACTGAAAGGGGATATTTTAAGGGCAACCAACCTTTTTGTTAAAATGGCAAATAAAGGTAAAAGGAAAAGGAGACCGCTATGGTTTTCGAAAGAAGTAGCTGAAAAAGTGAAGAAAAAGAGGGAGGCCTTCATGAAATACAAGAGATCACAGAGAGAGGAAGACAGGCATCTGTATTTGGAAAAACTTAGAGAAGCTAGCAAAGTAGTCAAGAAGGCAAAGATTCAAAAGGAGGAGGAAATAGCCAATGCAATAAAATGGGGGGATAAGACATTTTTCAGATATATTAGTGAGAAGAGGAAGGGCAAGAGTGGTATTGTCAGATTCAAGGGTGCAGGGGAGGAATATGTAGAAGCTGATAAGGATAAAGCAGAATTGCTTAACAAATATTTTTGTTCTGTGTTCACAGATGAAGAACCAGGAGCAGGACCTCAGAAAACACCCACAAACAGGAACAGAATTGAGGGACATCTTGATCAATTTTCAGAAGACTGTGTTCGTGAGAAACTAGCTCAACTTAAAGTAAACAAAGAGATGGGACCGGATGGGATACACCCGAGAATACTGACGGAACTTGGGGACGTTCTAGCAGCTCCACTGACTGACCTTTTCAATGCCTCGTTGGAGTCGGGAATGGTGCCAAAGGACTGGAGAGAGGCTCATGTGGTGCCTTTACACAAAAGCGGAAGTAAGGATGTGGTTGAAAACTACAGGCCGGTTAGTTTAACTTCAGTGGTGAGTAAATTATTGGAAACGCTGCTGAAAGAGAAAATAGTGAGGTTTCTGGAGTCCAGCGGATTACAGGTCTGAGGCAGCATGTATTCACCAGAGGCAGGTCTTGTCAGACAAATCTGTTTGATTTCTTTGACTGGGTGACCAGGGAGTTGGACCGAGGGAGAGCCCTAGATGTGGTGTATTTAGATTTCAGTAAAGCCTTTGACACTGTTCCTCACAGGCGACTTATAAACAAACTGAGCACCCTAGGGATGGACCCTAAAGTTACTGCTTGGGTTAGAAATTGGTTGGGTGGGAGGCGACAAAGAGTACAAGTAAATGGAGCTCACTCTGAGGAGAAGGATGTTATCAGTAGTGTGCCCCAGGGATCTGTCCTTGGTCCGATTCTTTTTAACATCTTTGTTAGTGATATAGCGGAAGGGCTTTCAGGTAAGGTTTGCCTCTTTGCGGATGATACCAAAATCTGCAATAGAGTAAACACCCAGGAAGGGGTAGATAACATGAGGAGGGATCTAGCTAAGCTTGAAGAATGGTCTAGAATTTGGCAGCTGGGATTTAATGTTAAAAAATGTAAGGTCATGTATTTGGACTGCAGCAATCCAAGGGAGCAATCCAAGGGTGAAGTACTTTTGTCCACTAAAGAAGAGCGGGACCTAGGCGTGGTTGTGTCTGATGATCTTAAAGTAGCTAAACAGGTAGAAAAGGCGACGGCAAAAGCTGGAAGGATGCTTGGGTGCATACGGAGAGGAATGGCTAGCAGAAAAAAGGAGGTGATAATGCTTCTGTATAAGTCTTTGGTGCGACCCCATTTGGAGTATAATGTGCAATTCTGGAGACCACACCTTCAAAAGGATGTGAACAGGATGGAGTCGGTGCAGAGGGTGGCTACTAAAATGATTAGTGGTCTTCATTATAAAGCATATGAGGACAGACTGAAGGATCTTAATATGTACACCTTAGAGGAAAGGCGGGATAGAGCTGATATGATTGAGATGCTTAAATACCTCCGTGGCATAAATGTTCAGGGAGAGAGCCTCTTTCAATTGAAAGCAAGTTCTGCTACGAGGGAACATGGGATGAGTGCGAAGGGAGATAGATTCAGGAGTGATATGTGGAAATATTTCTTTATGGAAAGAGTAGTGGATCCGTAGAATAGTCTCCCAGTGGAGGTGGTAGAGATGAGGACAGTAACTGAATTCAAAAAAGCATGGGACAAACACAGAGGATCTCTAAAGGTAAAAAGGGTACATCAAATTGGTGGAGGAGTTGCACTATATGATAAAGAGGGCATTGAGTCAAACAAGATAAAGGTTTTGCAGGAAATAAAATATACCGTAGGCTTTCTATGGATAGAAATTCCATGTAAAAAGGGCAAGGGAATGCCAGTGGGGGTCTACTACCATCAACTTGGCCAGACTGAACAGATGGATGATGAAATGCTAAAAGAGATTAGGGAACCTAATAAAAGTTACAACATAGTAATAATGGATGATTTTAATTACCCCGGTATTGACTGGGTCATTATCATGTCAGAACATGCTAAGCAGATAAACTTTCTAGATGAAATAAATGACTGCTACATGGAGCAGCTGATTCAAGAACCGATATGAGGGGAAGCTATTTTTGACCTAGTCCTTAGGATCTGGTATGAATGGTAATGGTGTTGGGGCCAATTGGCAGTAGTGATCAGAATATGATCATATTTGATTTAATAAATGGAAGGAGGGTAGCAGGAAAATCTGTTGCACTAGCATTTAACTTTCAAAAAGGAGACTGTGATAAAATGAAAAAAAAGGTTGAGAAAAAACTAAAAGGAGCAACAACAAAGATTAAGGGGTATGTTTACTAAACTGCATTAGGCTACGTTAATGCAGAGGCTACATTAATGCACGTTAACGTAACCGGCCGCGGTAAGTCCCGCAGAGGGTGGAGAGAGGGCAGAGAGAAGGTGTCAATGGGTGGGGAGTTGGCGGGGAGAGGCTCCTTTTACAATGTTCGGCCCTTCATTTCTAATTCTTATTGCGTGCTGAGTGTGTACATGGTAACCGCACATTGCAGACATGTCCACTCTTTACACATATCCCACCCACTTGCGCATATACCATACAAAATCACTGCGCAGTCTGCATTTACCCTATGCTACCTGTACAATGACGTGTGCCAATGGGTTGCATAGTTTAGTAAACATGTCACTTAGATTTCCTTGTAAATGTATATTGAAATTATCTAATGATACTTATGTATTCTTTGAACCCTCCCAGTTGCATTTTTTGCTTGATTCTAGGAAATTGGCAGTGTCTAATTTGCCAGAGAAATAGCAGCAGGCATGAAGGGGGATGTGCATCAGTGTATTTGGTGAGGCTGGTTGTGGTCTCCTCTTTGCATGCTTTCTGTTTTCTGTTTTCTTGTATATTACCGAGCTCTCGGGTATATCTTTGGTCTCCCTCCCTTTCCTTTTTTTTCTCTTGGTTGGTTCTCTGTGGAGTAATGCCTATGGAAATCTGATTGCTGTCTTTTCTTGATTTTTTTGTTCTAATCTTTGATGGCTATTTCTGCTCTTAAATATATTTGAAGCACAAATAAAAAAGATTGAAAAGACTTGTGAGTCTCATGAAGCTCAGAGCTGTGTGTGTTACTGTTATCGGATGATGTCATGCACCTGTGTATTGGATTTATCATGCTGTCTACAGACAGCCCCTATTACAGGGCTTGTTTTATTAAACAGTGAGCAGTTTGGGCTTCTTGCCCATTCTTTAGGCTGATATCACAGTTGGCACATGTTCAATATGCCTCTTTCACGGTTCCACATGTTGGCAAAATCATATCTGAAAAATTATGACCATGCACTCTGTAACAAATTTGATAATAGCTAATGCAATTCAGAGCAAGAATCTGCCTACAAACCTGCAAAACAGAAGTTTATTCAGTTTTTTCCAGCAATTTGCAAGTCCTCTGATTTGCATTGTTTCACACAGTCTGTGGGGTATGTTTACTAAACCGCGCAATTGTGCGGGGCGCACTTGAGCGTGCACTAAGGTACCTTAGCACACGCTAATAGTGCATTTTTGGGCCCCACACATGTGCGCGCTGCACTAACGGGCCCCGCACACGTGTGCGCTGCACTAACGGGCCTGCACAAGTGCGCGGTGCGCTGAAGTGCGATAGAGGCGTGGAAAGGCATTCCGAGGGCGGAGGAAGGCTCCCGAGGGGCGGGGGGACGGGGTCAATGGGTGGAGAGTGGGACGGGAGAGGCTCCCCACACAGGAATGGGGCTGAAATTCCATCTAAAAAATACCGCGAGTGAAAACCTAGCGTTAGAGCCGATTTAAAGGGAAGAGAAACCATTTCCGTCAGCAATGTACAGCAAAACCGGGGAAACCTACTAAACGTGAGCAGTGTGATACATGTGCACAGAACAAAATAGCAAATAAAAACTGAAAATGACCACAACAAAATTCTAAAAAATTATAATCCAGCTGGGCAATATTGATATCAATGGGCAACAATAAAAAACACTCCCAGGAAAGTTCCAAAAAAAAGAAATGATTTTTGGAAGGGTCTACGCTCCGTAGACCCTTCCAAAAATCATTTCTTTTTTTTGGAGCTTTCCTGGGAGTGTTTGTAATGTTGCCCATTGATATCACTGTTGCCCAGCTTGGTTATGTATTTTTCCCCTTTTTTCGAGGTCATTTTTGAGGTTTATTTACCCTTTTGTCTCCATACAAGGTGAATGAGTCCACAGTAAAATTGTGCAGAGCAGGGTTTCTGACACGTTCTGTCAGGTTTCCTATCTCCAGGGACTGCACAGTCTTTGTGGCCACAGTGTGGTGCAGCAGACACAGCCAGTGCCTGTAGGACCAGAGGGTCACAGGTTCAAATCCCAGGTGGGGCTACTGCCAATCCAGTCCACATATTTCTCCCACTACTAAACCGTAATAGTAAGGACAAACCTTTCTTGCTGAGAACATATGCATGGTTAATATGCCTATATTTTACCCCACCGAGCACATGCACCATAAACAGGCACATTACCTAGAGCAGAGTCTCCCAAATGCAGTCCTGGAGGGCCAAACACCATTCAGGTTCCACGCTGCCTCTAATAAAGATGCCTGTGCTGCATATCTATGCACCACCCCCATGGTATGCAGATGTAGCTCATGCATATTCATGAGGGACAGCATGAAAACCCGAACAGTGCTTGGCACACCAGGACTGGAGTTGGGAACCTCTGCCATAAAGCAGCAGCCAACAGGGCCAGACACACCCACACCCACACCCACACCCACAGGCCCCATTGGCCAATGCCTCCTGGAGAGGCAGGACATTGGGCCCTGCCTGCATCTCCCAATACTAGCACTTGCATAACTTAGTAATGCCACCCTACACCTGGGTATACGGTACACAGCTATCAAACGTTTCATATGATTACTGGCAGATAGCAATTCCTACCTTAAGCACAGTTTGCTCATTAAGCTCCATCATAACAAGCATTCTGATGTCTGCAGTGTGTGCTTCAGGTCTGGTCTCTGACAGTGTTTACCACCCTGGGAAGTGACCCCCAACAGTATTGCGTACCATATCCATGCCTGTACTGTGCCCAGGACTGGTGTGGTGGATATGGCTGCTGAACTTCTCTATAGTAGCACAATGCTGGCATAGGTGTGGGGGTGGCTGTCTGTCTATCCAGTGTGTGGTGGCTGCAAACACCTTCCACAGCCCACACTGCCAGCACTGTTGCTAGTATTGGGCTGCCAATGTGCATAATGAGGAGCAAGGTACCATGGGTATAGCCAGGACAGGGTGGCATTGACAGGGTGCATCTGCACAGGGCATAGGGCACTGACTGGGACATTTTAGTGCCCGGCCACCACCTACACAGACAGGGTGACCTCAGTATGTCCTGCTGGGAGATCACTCTCACCCTGACTGTGCAGTGACCACAGCATGGCTAGGCACCCCCATAGTGCTATACAGCATTTCTCTCATGTGGTGTTTATGGGTTTCCTTTTTGGGCCCAGTCACTGACTTATCTGCTTGTTGTGTGTGTTGTTATCCCAGTTCTGGGTGCATGCATTTCCACCAGGAGTATGCACTATGGACTAACTAGCTGACTGTTTGCAGCTGGTATGTGTCTTGATGGAGTGCCTTGCAGGGTGCAGTGGCTGAAGGCTTGCTGCAGGAGAATATCATATGGTGGTGGGATGCAGCTTAGCATATACAGGCCTAATGTCTGTCTGCTATTGTGTTGTGGTTATGTACAGAGCTGCATTGACTGCCCTGAAGGGTGTCTTTTCCCCAGTGGGACTGGGGTTGATGGTCCCCTCTGCTGCCACCATTGCAGGGAGGTATAATGTGATTCTTTTGTTGGGAGACCCTGTTTGCCACCCTCAGCCCTGGAGGAGGAGGAGGAGGAGGAGGGTACATGATTGTCCGGGGGGGGGGGGGGGGGGTGTTACACCTGACTGAGACATCCAAGGTGTTTCTGCAGAAACTACCAATCTCACACATTAACACGGCTTTGGACCTCCAGCATGGCCTCTTTCAGCCATGGAAGGTGGTGTGGACCTGGTGATGGGCGCCTCACCGCACCCTCAGGGTGAGCACAATACCCGCACAATGTGACGGTGTGTAGCTACTCTGTGCCACTAAAACACACGGTCAGTACCCCCTACCAGGCTGAGGTGCTGTGGGGGTGCATACCCCATCTTTTGTTTATCTGTGGACAGCTGATTTGCATGTGCAGTGCATCATGGGTACGGGTGGGATAACACTATCCTGGTGACCACAGCAGAATGTCTGTGTGGTGACGTGCAGGCTCTCTGCAGCCAGCCAGGGGCTTACTAGCAGCTATAGAGCTGTAGGCCAATGGCTATTTCACTGCCTGTAAAGCAAGAGGTCATGGGTTCAATCCCACAGTGGGGTTATTTGATAGGACTGCCCAAAGCGTTATTTCTTTTTAATGTCCATTTTTGCTGCCAGCAAAACCACCGTCAGCGTACTGTACCCATAAGGTGCCTCTGAGGGCGCTTTATAGGGCGCCCTATAGGGCACCTTATGGTTCCCGTCCATATAAGGTGCACTATACATTATCCTGTGACGCAACTTATAGGGTGCCCTATAGGGGACATTTTAGGGTGCCGTGGCAGACAGTGCACTTTATAATGTGCCCTATGGAGTTCCTTATAGGGTGCCTTATACGGCACCTTCAATTACAGCATGTGAGGGCGTGTTTGCTGGCAGCAATTAATAAAATAAAAATAAAGTGCTGCAGGAAACAAAACGTACAGTGCAAAGCTGATGCCTCAGCCAGCCTTACGTATTAGGCACACTGGGGAGCAAACTGATGACCCCTGTATCAGCAGTCAGTGCCTTAACCATTGTGCTCCACTGCTGCTCCTCCTTGCATGTCAGCGCACCTACTTATGCTTTTCATTCCTTAAACTTCACAGTGCTGCCATCAAAAACAGTACTCTGACCTTGCGGTACCTCATACGGCACCCTCTAAAGCGCCCTATAAGCAACATTCTAGGGTGCCTTGGCGGACCGTGCACTTAAAATGTGCCTTATGGGGCGCCTTATGTTAACATGCTTTGAGAGTGCGTTTGCTAGTAGTGATAATTAAAATATGAATAAAATGTCTCCTAAAGCAATCTTCCCCATAATATGTTATGCCTCAGCCAGCCTTGTTCATTGGGCACTGTGGGGAATTGAACCCCTGATCCCTGTACCATTGGTCAGGGTTTTAACCATTGTGCTGTGGTTCTGTGCCTGTGCTTGTGCATCAGTGTGCCGCCTTATGCCGCCCGATATTAAAATGCCTGCTAAAGCAATAGCGCGCTGCCTTATGCCGCCCACTATTAAACTGGCTCATAAAGTAATGCCTCAGCCAGCAGTCTGCATTGGGCACTGTGGGGGATTGAACCCCTGATCTTTTCACCATTGATAAGTGTCTGCACCATTGTGCTGTGGTTCTGCTACTCTGCTTGCACATCAGCGCGCCACTTATGCCTCCTGCGCAGCTTTCTCATGCACTAATGTGCGGGGCGCACATGGGAGCCGCGCACCTTAGCGCATATTTAAATCCCGGTTTTTCTTCTTCAGAAAGAAACGCCCACTCCTTATATGGCATCCGCAGACTACCGCGGCCCGCACATTAGCGGGGCTTTAGTAAACATGCCCATGTGGCTATTTTTATTTGCCATTCTACCCATTTAAGTCTGATGGGTGAATGTGCACGAAAGAGCATGCTTAGTAAAGGTTAGCGCGTGTTAAGTATTGCAGTGACCCATAGAAATGAATGGGCAGTGGCAGCATTTAACGCACATTCAATTTACTTAACACATGTTAACCTTTAGTAAACATGTCCCTAAGTTAGGCTAACAATTGAAGCAGTCCTGCTTAAACAGATAAAGTTATCTGGATAGCATTGAATATTGATGCTATCCATATAACCTTTGGCTCCACCACTGGAGCACCTTCCCGAAGTCTTTCTCCTAAACATGAGAAAGCTAAGTTTATAAATCTTTCATGCATGCCAAAAGCCGCTTATAAAATCCATTCATGCCCAAAAGTATATGTGTTGCAAGCCAGCATGTACTGTAGAGTGGGCATGCTCAAGGGAGGAATTTAGGTAGATTGTGCGGAGTCATGGTTTATTTGTGTATTTTATAAAATACATGCGTAAAGCTGGTGTAATGTTCACATCTTCAATGCAGGCATAGTTTTTGCAGGATTTAGGTTAGTATTTTAGAAAGATACATAGGTGCCTATGGGCCCGATATTCTTCTGGGCAGGCTATGTGCCGCATCAGTGCATAGCCCTGCCCGCCGGCCCTTCTGGGCTGTGTGGCAATGAATATCCGGGTATTGCCACACAGTGCAGAAGCTGTCAAAGTTAGCCAGGCAGCAGCGAGATTGCATGCTGCCTGGTTAGCGCCTGCGCTGTAAAGATAGGCGAGGGTTTGTAGGCAGATTCTTGCCAGATAACATCAGGGCACGTAGGGGTCTTAGATGTAAATATTCACCCGTGTATGTGCCATTGAATATCCCCATCTAAGGCATTTACATGGTTTACAAGGCTGTAAACGGTGTAAATGCCCTTCAAATATCGGGCTCTATGAAATAAGCTAAAAATAGCTCCTTTCCTGCTCTGTTAACCTAGGCGAACAGGGGCACCAACTTCAGGGAGATAACATTGTAACTTTCAAATATAACTCTCTGGGATGTTGGGGTTCCAGGTTGGCATCAGTTTAACTGGGAGGCTGTTGGCTCCTTGGATCCACTCACCACTTCCAATAACTCAGTCCAGGCCAGGTTTTGTTCTGAACCAAAACTTTGCTAAAACTCTTACAGGATCAAAAACAATATGAGAAAACAGGCAGAGTATAAAAAATAGAACAAGCACAAAGATTCTTCATCCACTGGGACTACCTGAATCAGGGAACTTACTCCTTCACCCCACGAATGCCATCTGGGACTTGATGCTGGACTCAGATGTAGTCGCAGGAACTGCACTCTCATGAAACTTGACCTATCTTGTCTCAGATCCTAGGGTCTTCTTTCCTTTTTCCAGGATCAAAGCTCAGCATGTGTTCCACTGTACCTGCTGCTGACATGCTTGCCATCTCACTAACACATGGGGCCGGAACACAGATGTGTCCGTGTCAGGCCGCAGCCACTGCGACTGCCATCCCCACCCTCGCACAATGCTGGCATAGCAGTGTGGTGGCAGTGGGGGTGGCGTGACATCTTTTTGAACGCAACAGCATGTATGTGTGCTGCCGTAGTCGCAGTGGCGTTCTATCAGACATCACAGACTTGCACTCTAGGCAGCAGCCTTGCCAGCAGTCCCACTGCCTCACCTCCTTTGCCAATTTGTCACCAACAAAATCATGCCCTTTATTAATAGAGCACCATGCTGTTGCTGCCTATGGAGCGCTACTATCACAATTTTGGGAACTCCAGTGGCTGGAGCACATTGCATACATTGAAATAGTCTCCTCTCAGAAATAGCCCTTCCTGCAAACGTTTCAGATGGCATTAAGGTTCCCAGCGCTGGGAGCTTTAACACACAGTAACACAACCCGGCATTAAGGGAGCACACGCTATCCCTGCTCACTCTCCGCCCCATTAATGCTCACTCTCCACCTCCTTTTCCATTAACGCTGTGGCCCCACTTCCGATCATTATTCCAACATTATCGTCGCTTTCCACGGCATTAACCGCTCATGGGTGCCAATAATGTATGTTAATGGCACAGTGGCTCCCTTAGTAAACATACCGCTTAGAAGCGGGCCACATAGGTGCTTTGCTTTGAAAATTTGCCACCAGGGAATGGATAAATTTTGTCTTTATAAATCAATATTAGTCAACATTTATTTGTGTAAGTATAGAAGTGGCTAGAGGAGAGGCCAAACATTATAAGGATAATGCTGGTATTCATCCATCATCTAGATCCTTTATAAATATATGTGGGCTGCATAAATAGCAATCCTAACATTAAATGAATAACTTATCCATGTAAGGTTATAACCACATATTCATCAGTCTATCCTATATGTATGTATGCTTGCTGAAAAACTGCATAAAGATACCTAGCTAAGCTTTCCAAATATCTTTATGCAGTAACCATCCTGCTGAATATTTCCCCTGTATGTCTTATACCAACTACATATACACATGAGAGAATATCGCAGACAGTCATCCATGGTCTAGGAATGATTGAGAGGAAGATCAGGTAAAGGCTGAAATAGTATAAGGACGTCAAGTTGTCTAGGGGCATTACACTGGTGACAGCAGTGTGTAAGCCAGAGAATGTTGTTGTCTGATATAAAGAAAGCCAATCTGAAGTTTGAGAGTTCATTTTCTTTATGACCAAGAAAGACAAAATTGCATTATTATCAATAGAAAAAAAAGAGATGACTGCGAGGCTGAGAAAAAAACATGGGTTTTTGGATGAAAGATGTGGTAGTTTGGAAGCTGACTTGAAGATCATGTTTGGACATTTGAAGATGTTTTGTTTTTGTAGAGTTGAGATGTACAGCTGTGATATAGGTGTATTTCTGCCAAGACAAAGTCAAGATAATGAAATTGCTTTTATTTTCTTTTTAGCCTGGTTTTAAAGATAATGTTAGGGCAGAATACTAATCAGCTCAGATATCACTGTCTTTTGTGACTTGGGAAGGTAAGAATGGGAGATGCTTACCAATTTTCTTGCCTTCAAATTGCCTTGCATAAGAACATAGGGCCCGATTTTGAATATGGCAGGGCTAAGTGCCGTAACCGCGTAGCCCTGCCCCCTGATCTCTTAACCCCAGATATTCACTTCCGTGCAGCCCCGCAACCCACAACTCTGAATCAGGCCCTTTATCTCCCTAGCACGTCCTGCCATGACACTGACCCAGTAGATACCAGGGGAATTGAAATTACCCATTATTTTTACTGTGATGTAACCTTTGCTAGCTTCCCTGATTTCTTTGAGCATTTCATCATCCATTTGTTCATTCTGGCCAGGCGGTCGGTAGTACACGCCCACTGCTACTGCCTTCCCCTCTTCACATGGAATTTCAATCTTTAGAAAATGATGGTCAGATGTACAGTATGGAATTCATTCCAATTAGATATGTCTCTGTATCGCTCCGTGGTACGACCACACCTTGAATATTGTGTGCAATTGTGGTCGCTGTATCTTAAAAATGATATAGCGGAATTAGAAAAGGTACAGAGATGAGCCACCAAAATGGTAAACGGAATAGAAGGATACCCCTATGAGTAGAGGCTTAAAAAGTTAGGGCTCTTCAATCTGGAAAAGAGACGGCTGAGGAAAGATATCATAGAGGTCTATAAATTAATAAATGGAGTGGAACGGGTAAACATAGATCAATTGTTTACGTAAAAAAAAAAGTAGAAAGACTAGGGGACATGCAATGAAGCTACAGAGTAACCCGTTTAAGACTATTTAGAGAAAATATTTTTTCACTCAATGCGTAATCAGACTCTGGAATTCGTTACCAGATGATGTATTAAAAGTTGTTAGTATAGCTGGGTTTAAAAAAGATTTGGAGAAGTTCCTGGAGGAAAGGTCCATAAACAATTATTAAAGAGGATCCAGGAAATCCACTGCTTGCCCCAATACAAGCATTGTGGAACCTGTGTGTCATTGTAGGAAACTCCTGGTACTTGTGACCTGGCTTTGCCTTGTTGGAAACAGGATACTGGGCTTGATGGACCTTGGTCTGACCCAGTATAGCATTGCTTATGTTCTTATGTTATGTAAATAATACAGATATTCAGTGACTTTAAATAAAATGGTTCATAAAATTACTTTTATGTGTGCAAAGGTCTGTTAGGGGCTTTATAACATTAAAAGAGTGCTTTGTGAGTTGAAATAAAGCTAGTAAAAGAGGATTATTTTCAGTGGAGATGGATGGAGGAACACTTTTACAGTGAAGATATAATACTGATGCAGGGACATCAGATAAACGTTGGAAAGAAGATTCGGATGAGGTAAAAGGTGCCAGAGTGAATGTCTGTGGAAGAGCAGGGAAAGGATTTACAGTAATTAGTATCAGTATTGTAAGTAATTGAGAACTTCTTAGAGAAGCGTGTAAAAGCTTGAATTAAAGCTGGAGGGAGAACGTTTTTCTCTTGGTGACTGGAATAAGACTGAGGGAGCCATGAAACTCATTCAAGCAGTTTTTAAATCAAGCTGAATGAGGATTTGAATTTATTTATGTGCACTTATATACCGCCTTTCCAAAATCAAAGTGGTTTACAATGAACTTAATAACAGTATTACATCAAACAAACAATACATAGAACCTTGCTAATGGCTAATGCGGTGTGCCAAAGAATTATAAGAACATAATAACTTTAACATAAAGTTTAATGCAGAATTTCATAAAACTATTTACATGCACCATACATATTTATGTATTTATTTATTTATTTATTTAACAAACATTTTTATACCACGCTTTCCACATGATCAAGCGCGGTTTACAAGTAACAATGTTCTGAAAAGTACACTAAAACATGGTCTTATTCAGTTACATGGAACAAAAATAACTATTTACATTAATGAGATACAAACATAACAGGATAGGTGTACCCTTTAACTATATACAATAAATGAGCATAGCTGATGTTTTAATTGCTTTAACATGCAGCTGCAAGTAAATTTCTTTCTTATGTTTGGCTCACTATTTGACTTGCTAGTTGACTTGATGTTTGACTTGTGACATCAGCTTGAGTGTCAGCGCTTGGTTGTGAGCCATAGTGTGTGGTAAAGAAGAATGTTTTAATTTTTTTTGCGGAATGTTTTGATGTCATTTTGTTCCCTGATGTCTTTGGGGAGCTCGTTCCAGAGGGTTGGTGCAGCATGTGAAAATGCTTTTTTTATGTGCATATGGATAGATTTGATCACCTTATATTACCCTTCAGCTTAGGATTAGTATTTTAAAACTATTTATATCATGATATTACCCTATGAGCTAAGTTTACAGTGAAACAGAGTGAAACATTAAGTTTACAGTAAATACTGAAAACTGATGGGTGACCTTGGATAACTTGTGTCAAGTAACTACCGCTCTGAAATGATCTCTAAACAGAAAGGTTTTCAGGAGCTTGAGGAAAGCATTTGGTTCCATAGTTTCTCTTATGATATCAGGGAGCGAATTCTACAAGTTTGGTGCATATAGGGAAAATGCTCATTACTATTCCTGAAGTCCGACGGGATTACTAATACGTTTTTTCCAGCACTTCTTTGTAGTCTGATTTCCAATTTATCAGAGAATGAGAACTTGAAGTGATTTATTGGAAAGAGAGCTTGATTTGAGCACTGTTTTGATTAAAAGTTCAACAGTGTGTGAGACTTGTTTTCAAGAGCACTGGAGTCCTTCAAGCTCTGAAAGGAAATTAAGGCTGCAGGTATAAAACTTCCAGGGCAGTGAGAAGAAAAACCCTGAAAGTGAACTGTTTTAAAACTGAATACTGCTCAAAGGATTTGTTTAATCCTGAAACAGCTTGAACTGTTTCAGTTAGGAAGAGTGTATGTGAGAGAAAGAGTAAATGATTGAATGTGTTTTTAAAAGGAAAAAATAATTTGCCTTATTTAAAGATCTAAATTTATTTGGCAATTGGCATAGTTTACCTAAACTGATTGACAATTGATACATTTTGAACTGATTGGCAGTTTTAAAAGATTGGCTGTGGCACATAAAGAAAAAACAACTTTGGAACAGAGAGTTCTATGGGATGGAAAGATAAGGACTTTGATGGGGGTTTTTTAGGGACTTGCAAGAAACAAATAGAAAAAAGGACAGGAACACTTTTCTAGTTTTGCAGACATAACTAGGGATAGTTTATTGATTTTTAAAGATAGGAAGGAGGTATCCTGACTGCAGCTGAACATCGCTGGAGCAGAGAGATCCTAAGGTGCCCAACGTTCAAGAAAGCAGCAAGACCTGGAAAAGAAGATTGAGATAAGTGACTGACAAACCACAGTGACTATTTTTTGAAACACACTAGTGCACTAGTTGAATTTTTTTACAAAAGGTTTTCTTACCTGCATAGTAACACCCATTCACCTGCAAGGGCATATATAAAGACAGTGTTAGAACGCTTCTTCTACTACATAGTAAATAAACTTCAGACCTTTATTTGGTTTTTCATATTGCTTTGTTATTTTTTTTTAAGTCAAAGCCTTTTACATTGTAACTTAAAACTTGCAATGTACTGTACGTTAAACAGGGACATTGATAGCTTGGAGTTTTCTGAAACAACTGAGGGTTAAGTGACTTGCTCAAGGCCACAAGGAGTGCTAGCGAAAATCAAACCCTGGTTGCTTGTTTTCTAAGCCAGTGCTGTAACAGCTAGACTACTTTAGCAGGTTAGCTAACACTTGCCTGTTATTGAAAGGATCCATATTGTATCACTGTTGAAGAATGAAAGCATGTAAAAAGAATTGTTCATAGACTATAGCTGGCTACATTATAAAGACTCTTATTGTTTGTTTACAAAAATTGAATTGATACTAATTTTTCAAATTCAAATTTAAAAAATTTTCAAAAGTAAAACATGTTCAAGTGATTCACTGTGGGATAGTTCTCATCCTTTGGTAAGTCCCTATTTGAATTTGAGGTTCATGAAGCTGTAAAGTGCATTGTAGAAAAATAAAAAAAAACTATTTTCTCTTTAGACTGGAGCTTCCATTGGTGGTTTACCTGAGGTAACTCAGTCATGCGTGACACTCATGACATCATGGTAAAGTAGGGTAATGTCCTCTTGGAGCCCCGGGTTTACAGACTGCAATGATGCCAAATGAAGTTGCAGCGGGAGACAGAGTATGTAAGACTTCTGGAATTCAGAAAGGGAGTCTGCCCTGGATTTGAGTCAGAAATGGCATAGAAACTGGAAAAGAGCAGGAAGGGAAGTTTGTATTCCTTTAATCAGTCTGATCCAATTACATTTCCTCCTTAGGTAGTGGGGTCTCAGTAATGGTGGTACAAGGAGGTATTTCTGTCCCAGTCTGTGATAACAAAGAGACTCAGCCACCCAATTATCTGTCTTCAGGGGTCTGGTCTTGAGGCGGACAGGAAGGGTGTAGTGGTTCCATGTTTCCTATAGAATTTTGTAGATTCCTTGCACCGGTGACCAGGGCTGGCGCGTCCATTGAGTGAGAATGTTTTTTGCACAGGGCCCCGCATTTCAGGGGGCCCTGTGTAAAGAACATTCTGCATTAAAAGTAAATTAAAAGTGTCCCGCACCCCCCCCCCTGCCTGGCAGAGCCCTCCCTCCCTGCATCAGTCCCTCTCCACACAGGCTTTCAGAGCCGCGAAGGGAGAATTTCCCTTTCGCGGCTCTGTTAAGCCCGCCGGGGCTGATGGGAAACAGGAAATGCCTGTTTCCCATCAGCGCCGGCAGCTTAACAGAGCCGTGAGGGAGAAACTCTTCCTACGCGGCTCTGAAAGCTGGCGCAGAGAGGGACTGATGCAGGGAGGGAGGGCTGTGCTGGGCAGGTGAGGGGGGGGGGGCCACGGCAGCAGCCAGTTTTTTATTTTTATTTTAAATTTATCTGGGCTGATGGGGGGGACGGGGGTTAGGACTGGTAATGGGCTATGGGGGGGGGGGCTAAGACTGGAAATGGGCTGATGGGATAAGGACTAGAAGTGGGCTGATGGGGGGTTAGGACTGGTAAGGGGCTAGGGGGGGGGGCTAAGACTGGAAATGGGTTTATGGGGGGGTTAGGACTTGAGGTGGGCTGATGGGGTTAGGACTGGTAATGGGCTGTGGGCTGATGGGGGGGTTAGGACTGGTAATGGGCTATGGGGGGTGCTAAGCCTGGAAATGGGCTGATGGGGTTAGGACTGGAAGTGGGCTGATGGTGGGTTAGGACTGGTAATGGGCTATGGGGAGGCTAAGACTGAAAATGGGGTGATGGGGGGTTAGGACTGAAAGTGGGCTGATGGGGGCTTAGGACTGGTAATGGGCTATGGGGGGTTAGGACTGGTAATTGGTTGGGGGGTTGCTAGGACTGGAAATGGGCAGACTGGAAGGGGAGGCTTGAACTGCAAATAGCTGATGGGGACGGGGGCTTGGAATGGAAATGGGCTGAGTGAAGGAGGGGTAGGATTTGACATGGGCTGATGATGAGGCTAGGAAAGGACTAGAAATGGGCTGTTGGGTGCTGGGATTGGAAATGAGCTGATGGAGGGACTCGGATAGGACTGGAAATGGATAGTGGAGCTAGGACTGGAAATGGGCTGATGGGGGGCTAGGATTGGAAATGGGCTGATGCGGGGACTAGAAAGGAGCGGATGCTGGGTGTGGCTGGAACTAGAAGGGAGCTGATGTTGGGGGAGGATTAGAATGGGATGGGGCTGGGAGAGTGAAATGGAGAGGAGAAAAATATTTTGTGTGGGAGGGAAGAAAAATCTACAATTGGCCGGGTATTGGGAGAGTAAGGGGGGATTGAGGATGGAGGGGTAAAATTTGAGTGGATGAAATAGGAATGAGGGAAGAGCAAAAGGAGAAAGATTAGTATGTTAAAGCAGATGTAGAGAGAGAATGAAAAAAAAACTAGAAGAGAGAAGAAAGGACAAATGGACAGCAGACGATGGAGAGTTAGCAGAAGACACGAAGAAACCAGAAGAAACTGGCTGGAGCAATTGCAACTGAAAAAAAATGCACGAAAAGTAGAAAAATATCTCTTTATTTTGAATTTATTAACTGGAATATGTCAGTTCTGGAAAATGTGCATCATTAATGTCTGTGCTTTGTTTAGTACAAGAGGAAATTAATTTGTAGTTTTATTTCTATAGTATTGTTGTACATTCCAAGCTTGGCTTTTGGGGTTCCCAGTTTAATTATTGTCTTCCTGTTTCTAAATTGTGATTCCTTGTTTGGTGATGTTCTGCATGTGTAACTGAGCTGAGGTATTCTGTTTATGTAATTCCTATTTGACATTGCCACTTGTTCTCTTTCCCCAGTAGGTCATGTATTATTATTCTCTGAAATGTATTGGTTTAATATTTGCAGTATTGCCTTTTGATAGGTAGAGTATGGTCCTGGTAGTGCTGTTACGATACGGCAGCCAGTTTGCTATGGATTCCATATGGGCAGTGTTTGTAGTAGTTCCTAAAGTGCCTGGCGGTTGGCACTGGATTATAGTAATGTAGAAATATTTTAGGGGGCGGAGCCTGATGTCCAACGGGGTAGACGCCTGGTGCTGAAGCTCCCGAGAGGCCTACACAGAATCCTGACTAAACTCCTGCAAAACTTCACTATTTTGCTTTAAAATCGCCGGGGCGCATCGGAGGGATGGCGGGACCTAAACCACAGCGCCTAGATTTCGGCTCCCCCACTTCGTCGCACGGCAAACGCTCCAAAACGGAACTGCCTTCCCCGCATAAGATGGCGCCGCTCTGTGAGAGCCCTGAAATGCAGCGGGTGATACTCGAGGAGATTCGTGGTGTAAAGGAACTGGTACAATCCAACGGAGAGAAGCGATCCGCGCCATGCGTGAGGACCTTACCATGATGCAGGAAAGGCTCGAGGGCCTCTCGTTGCGCCAAGACAAAATGGCGGAGACTCTTGAATCGCACGCGGTGCGAATGGGGAAGATCGATAAAGCTGAACGCCAGATTTTGCTCCTTCAAAAGGAACTTGAAGATAGCAATAATAGAGCTCGTCGCAATAACATTCGACTCATTGGAGCTCCAGAGGGCGTAGAAGCAGGAGATCTGCGGGAATATCTGGGCAATATTCTACCCTCTCTATTGAAGACGACGTTTCTTAAGGACCTGGAGATAGACCGGGCACATCGTGTCCCCACTAATATGGCGCTCAACCGGACGACTCCCAGGCCCATCATTTTTCGGCTACTGCGCTATCAACAAGCTGAGCAAATTCTGGCTGCTGCCCGGGCTAATCATCACCTCGAGATAGATGGGCATAAAGTGTCTTTCTTCCCTGATCTCTCTAAGCCCACGATGGACCGCCGAAAGAAGCTTCTTGCTTATCGCCCTCGCCTTCAGCAACTGCAGGCCCGATTTGGTCTCCTGTATCCGGCAAAGCTACGCGTTACGCTGCATAACCATACCAGGACCTTCGAGGATCCTGACCTCCTCGCTGCATTTTTGGACTCTAAAGAAGCTGAACTGATGCGTTGATGTTACCATCAAGCTGTGTTGCTGTTCAAAGCTCTCTTAAATCTCTACCTCATTGGGGCCTATCGCAGTGATTTCGCTGTGGACGCGGTTGGACTGCTCTCCTGACCTACTTCTTTGAACCGCCATCCTGCTTCTCTGCACCCTTCGGTGGCTCCCGGGACTTGTTCCTGCTGCAGGGAGTATGGCCAGTATCGGGCCTTCTCTGGGGCTTCCCCCCGCAGACTCATGGTCGCCAGTAATAGTTGGGGTTTTGCTTCTTCTCTAGTGCACTTCGGTGCCTGTCTCTTTTTTTTTGGGGTTATTTATGCTTTCTACCAAAAGTTTATTATTTCATGTCGTGTGTACAGTCATTTGCTACCAATATGCATAGTTTAGGGAATAATGTGCAACTTCATGTTCTCTCAGAATTTTGTATATTACTAGATGGCTTTCTGTAAGCTCTTATCATTGAATGTCAAAGGTATCAATAGTCCAATCAAAAGGAAGAAAATTCTTAGCTATTTGAATACTGAGCATGCTGATTTAGTACTGCTTCAAGAAACGCATTTAAATGCTAAAGAAACACTAAAGCTTAATGTCAAGCCTTATGCTGTTGTGGCGTATTCTCCCGCTGTTGCTAAACGCTGTGGTGTTGCCATACTTGTTAAGAAATCCCTGCAGGCCACCGTGCTAGATATTAGCTCAGATAATGAGGGTAGATGGGCTCGCGCTCATCTCAAAGTGGGGGATCTAGAATTCACGTGTATTTGTATTTATGCTCCAAATGTTGACAATCCTGGTTTTTTTGCTAAAATTGCACAAGCTGCGCAAGCCTCCGCTCATACCCCACTAATACTGGGAGGAGACTTTAATCAGGTCCTCGACCCTTTGGTGGATCGGCAGCCGCCTAGAACCTGTGGTCCACCCAAGAGTCTCTCCATACTTACAGCTATGATCGCTGATTTGGCTTTGGTGGACATATGGAGGTTATTGAATCCTTCTGATTTGGATTTTACCTTTTTCTCCGCTCCTCACCAATCACAATCCCGAATAGATTTTTTTCTTTTATCTAAAACATTGGTATCGCAGATTGGTATGGCTAAGATTCACCCCTTGCACATTTCAGACCATGCTGCCATATCTTTTACGATACACACTGCTGCGCAAAATGCAAGTCCCCGAGCATGGTCTTTTGATAGGTCTCTCCTAGACCAACAGGATTTTCAAACTGTAATACGGGCTGCCATACAAGATTACTTTCATTTTAACTCTCCCCTTTACACAACGAACTGGGCCTGGTGGGAGGGTTTTAAGGCGTCTATTCGAGCCACGGTGACTAGTTATCAAATCCGTCTTGGGAAACAAAGAAGGCAACAATTGGTGATCCTTGAACAACAGATACAGGCTGGTGAACGTATTCTTACGTCCCGAACAGACCCATGTGTTCTGCTTCGTTTGCAACGTCTCCGTTTTCAGTACAACAAGATTTTGCATAATGCCGCTGTTAGAAATATAGCATCCCAGCAGGGATTGTATTACCGGGAAAATAATCGCGCTGGTAAACTACTAGCTAATGCTTTGAAGGGGAAAAAAGAAGCCAAACGGGTAGCAGCTCTCCGAAGCCCATCTGGGAATGGCCTTGTCACAAAAGATCATGAGATTTTAGAGCTTTTTCGCGATTTTTATGCTAGCTTGTATAAATCTGAATGTGAGTTTGTTCCTGAACATTTCGACCGCTTGTTAGCTGGTGTACAGCGTCCTACTCTCTCGGCTGAGGAATGCACGGCCCTTGATCATTCGTTTACTCTTGTGGAAATACAGGATGCAATTAAAAGATGTGCCTCCGGCCGTGCTGCGGGTCCAGACAGCCTTCCGGCTGAGTTCTTCAAAACTTTCAGCTCTGATCTGGCCCCGTTTTTGCAGCAATACTTTACTACCCTAGTAGCCGACGGATCCTCCCTTGGTTCCTTTTCAGAGGCCAACATAGTGGTCTTTGAGAAGGAGGGGAGAGACCCACACCTGACAGCCAATTACCGACCCATCTCCCTGCTTAACGCAGATTATAAAATCTTCGCCACTATTCTTTCTACTCGGCTCTCTCACAAAATGACCACTTTAATACATCCAGATCAATGTGGATTTATTCCCGGCAGATCAACTGCTGATAATGCCAGGACTCTTTGTCATGTACTAACTAATATGGCCTCCCACGATCGTCCATTGGTTGGCCTTTCCCTAGATGCCGAAAAAGCCTTTGACCGGCTAGAATGGCCATTCCTATTTGCGACCCTCCGTTGGTTTGGTTTCGGCGATAATTTTCTCCGTTGCCTTCAAGTGCTATACTCTCAACCAACTGCTAGTGTCTGTGCCAACACATTGAAGTCCCAGCCATTTTTACTGCAAAGAGGCACCCGTCAGGGGTGCCCACTTTCCCCCTTACTTTTTGATCTTGCGTTAGAACCCCTAATCCTGTTAATCCGTCAGTCTCCACATATCCACGGCGCTCCCTTTCCCCGTCGGGATATAAAAGTCTCAGCGTATGCAGATGATCTTATGCTTTTTGTTTCCTTAGACTCCGTATCTGTTGTTCTGGATCTAATTGACCGCTATTCTCAACTTTCAGGTTACAAAATTAATTGGACCAAATCAGTCGCCTTTCCCCTAAACCACCAGGTTCACCAAGCAGACTTGCAAACCTTTCCTTTTGTATGGCAGCCCCGTATGGTAAAATATTTAGGGGTACATTACTGTTATCCTCTCGAAGAAACCGTCGCTTTTAATGTCAAAAATTTAATCACCAAGGTCCGTGAGCTCACCCAACGTTGGTCTCCACTTACTCTTACGTGGTGGGGCCGTATGGATACCATAAAGATGATGATTGTTCCCAAGGTTAATTATGTCTTAGAAATGTTACCGTGCCTTCTCCCTCGACATACCTACAAAGATATCGAGGGCCTGTTGATCAGATTTTTGTGGCAGAACAAACCGCCTAGAATAGCGAAACATAAACTTCAGTCAGATAAGGAACATGGTGGGATAAGATTTCCTGATTTTTTCAACTATCACCTCTCTTTTCTTCTCAAACAGGGTGCCCGTTGGTTGGACGCTTCTTTCCCGTCCAGACCAATATGGTTAGATATAGAAGAAGACCTCTGTAAGCCCATTCCACTTAGCTATCTCCCTGGAATGACTTTCCCACTGGATGCCCACTATCCACCAATGCTCCTGGATACACTTCGCTCCTTCAATGTTCTCATCAGCTCCCTAGACTCCCTAACTTGCCCACTAGATAGGCTTCCAATTTGGCATAATGCTCGATTCCAAATTCAACATAAGCCGGTGGCCTGGAGTCCCTGGTATTCCAGAGGCATCTGGACTCCCAATCAACTGTTTCACAATGCTCGCTGGAAGTCCATTAATGAGCTCCATTGTGAGTTTGGCCTTCCTTCTAAATACTATTTTCAACTGCTTCAGTTGCAGCACTGTCTCAAGAGTGCTGGGGTTTTTCCCCCACTAACTCCTCATGACCAAGGGATAACTGAGGTGGTCTCCTTTATTGAGGCTCAGTCCGGTGTTGCTTCCACCTTTTATAAAACTCTTTGTGCTCCTCAGAATGCTGTCCCCCCTTCTGCACAGCAGACTTGGGAGCGAGAATTGGGTGTAACTCTAACCCCTGAACATTGGAACCTCTTCTGGAGCAAAGTGGTTCGTGTTTCCCGCTCGGCTTCCTTAACCCAGACGCTTTTCTTCTTTGCCCATCGCTGTTTCTATACCCCTGATAGACTGGCCAAATGGACTTCCACTCTGAGTAATCAATGTTGGACTTGCCATGCAGCTACAGGCACCCTCACTCATGTCATGTACGAATGCCCCGCACTACAACACTACTGGAGCCGGGTCTGGGGTCGTATTCAATCTATCTTACACTTTACTGAACCACTCTCCTGGAAAATAGTGGGACTCCGTTCTGCAGCGGGCATCCCCTCTCTCCCGAAGTCTGCTTACTTCCTCCTTGACTTTCTAATGGGTATTGCCATATCGTTAATCATGAAATATTGGAAAAATAGCTCTTCACTGAGTCCTCTAGAATGGTGGAATTGTGTCTGTCTATATAGTAAGTTTGAACAAATTCCTCGTAGGGCTACCCCTTCCCTTCAGGCCCGCTACCAGGTGTCTAAATGGAAATTACTCACAGATTTCGTGCAGTCGGCCAAATGCTCGCACTTGACTGTCTAGTTATATCTCTCTCTTGATCCATAGTATATCATGACTGTTATGTTTATGTTCTAACATAATTGCTATGGACCCCATGCCTGGGTTAATATCTTTTCTTTTCTTTTTTTTTTATTATCTAGAGAAGAAGCATAGGGGGGGAGGGTTGATGGGGTTATTTTCCGGTTTATTCCATTTTATTTTGATGCAATCATCCTTGTTTTATTACTGTGTGTATTGTTATTGTTATAAAATGAAAATAAAAGTTTAAAAAAAAAAAAAAAAAAGAAATATTTTAGTCTTTCTTTATCTATAGACTCATTAAGAGGCATGTTTACTAAAAGTTAGTGTATGGTAACATTATGCAAATACTTATGCAAATGTGGCCCTTTATGCAAATGAGGCCCTGCACCGAGTCTCCGCACATGGCCCCGCACCCCCCTTGGGCCGCCCCTGCCAGTGACAAGGGCATCATACACCAGCAGCCAGTACAAAGTGAGCACCTTTCTGCATTTGACAAAGCTAACATTCAGGGAAGATGCTACATAACTGACCATCAGTTCATCACCTATATGCTAGAAGCTTGGGTTTTTCTAAGGGGGAAGGTTTGGTCATGTGTTGTGGTTCTTGTTTTTTTTAAGTTTTGAGTGGGAAAAATCCCATTGACAGTTTCTTAGTTGGGAGAATGTTTGAAGAATAGGACTGTTTAGGGAGTGGAAAGTTTAGCCTGGCAGCTGAAGGCATCAATATCAAATGCCTAGGACACAGAGAGATGCAGTAATGCCTGTTGCTGCCTTTTCTTCTGAGCATCTTCAGGTCCCAGTGGTGCACTTTGGGGGAAAAATTTGAAAAATATACTTGCAAACATTTAATAAGGACGGTAAAGTTGGACTTTATTCATGTTTTTGATTTGTTCTGGGTGTGGTATTCTGGTGACCAGAAGTTGTTCCAAGGTACTGTTATCATGACCAGAAGAGGTGAACTTGGAGGGGGGAGGGGAGGGATTAATAGACAATTTGGATGGTAGACGTATTGATCCCGAGTGTGCTGGTCTTTATTGGTAGTATGCAGTGCCCTTGTGAAGGATAGGTTTGGAATAGTTCATAAATGATTTATAGGAGTCTTTGGAACAATTACTCTGGCTTTGAAATGAATAGACTGCAATCTTTCTGTGGGAGACAAAGAACAAGTCTATGATTCTTCTGGATTAGCACTGGGTTAATAGAGCCAATTAATGTGTTGTGTAATAAGGAATGGATGAAAGACCATGGTAGGATAATGATCACCCAACTAGTGATTCTGAATGTTGCATTACTGCTTTGGCCTGGGTGTGATGTGGCAGCCATATCTTGATTGATGGTTCCTTGCAGGGACTGCTGTTGCAGTATTTAATGATAAATTTACAAATGCCTGTGCCAATTGTGGTGCTAGTCACGTGGCAAGTAATATCCCTCGTTGACTGGATTTTATTGTTGCAATATAATATAATGGCATGGGTATTTGGGATGAATTCATCCGTATAGGTTTTGTAACAAAACTGCAGCCTACTTGTTTTCCAAAATGATGTCTATATTTTGCTGGGGAGGAAGAAGTGAGGACACTTTCCCAGTACATATGTTAATGCAAATATATCCCCTGGATATTCTTTGTGGATCTTCTGAAATCCAGATTGACTGGCTCAGCCTCAAAGACTGGGTTGGGAGTCAATATTCTACAGCAAATGGATACTGAGGATAATTTTGAGAAGTTATTTGCCTACAAAATTGCCCACCCAATATAAGACTGCCTGAGCTCCACCCAGGTCATGCCCTCAGCAACCTTTACACCTTAAGTCATTTTATATGAGCTATTTTTTGCCCTATAGTACTACATGCATGCTAAGATGACCTTATAAAATGACCCCCTATGTGAGAAGAGTTACATACCTGCCATCTATATATGCGTAAGCTTACCTACTACTCGAGGAGATGCTCCTGAAGACAGGGCTGAGCAGGATTTTCACTTATGCGCATAGTTTTGAATGTTGAAAAGCATGCATATTTTTTACCTCAGTAAATCTGTGTGGACCAAAGAGCAGGTGTGAATGTGTGTGCATCAGGGATGTTCACAAGCACAAGGGTTTTGGTTCCCTTTGGGATTTTTCAGTGTTTCCTGATTTTGGAGGATATTTTTTGTTTGTTTCGCATATTGATTTTAATAAAAAACGTTTAACATGCATTAGAACTTTGATTAGTATATTCATTAATTTATAGGTTAATGTACAAATCAGTTTTGCTTATTAAGGGATATGTTTACTAAAACACAGTAGTTTACCATGGGGGTCATTCAGTATAGTGAAGAGCGGGGATGGATGTTCGAATTGGACGTCCATCCCTGCTATTCGCTCCCCTGCTGGCCCCGGCTGATGCCTCCCCGTACAAACAGCACATTTGTATGGGGAGACTTAACTGGGACAAGAGGGGATTACTGAGGCAGAGCAAGGGTGGAACATGGGCAGGCCGCGATCCCGGACGTACAGGGCCGATTCTGAGGTCAGCCTTGTATGTTTGGGACCGTGAACATGGACGGGGGACTTATTCCACCATAGAGGTGGAATAAGTCCCTCTGGACGTCGGGGGGTGCAGGAGGATCCCTGCAGCCAGACCCTGGCTATGGGAGGCTGAATTGAGGGTCCAGCTGTGAGGAAAGAAGAAAGTCTGTGGCGGCCAGCATTTGCGGCTCCTGAATGGAGGCACAGTGCCATGGCGACAGGACTCCATGGCACTACAGTTCCATTCAAGGATCTGGACTGAGGTAGCCGGGGATCTGCTGGGCGTGAAGGCCAACCAGAATCAGGCCTGGTCTGCACGTTCAGGCGGTAGACCTGATTCTGATGCCACGGGCACATCTAGCCTCCGTGGGATCAGAATTGGGTCTACCTCTGGGCGTCCCTCTTCTGGTAGGCCGCACAAAGGGCTGGACGGCCAGGTCGGAATGTGCCTCCATTTATTCAGCACAAAAACTTAGAAGGGTGTGGTACTGGGCTCATGCTAACACATGGGGGCATACATGGCATATTCCTATGCAGTTAGCTCATATTCAGTGTCCTCCTCCTGCTGAACTGCTTGCTGCAATTACTGTGGGTGCAGTTCTACCACCCTTTGAGGTGGCATTAAGTGCGCCCATGCTAATTGCTATATTGACAGTGAGCACATGTTAATGACAACCACACTAACCACAATCCATAATTACCTCCCAAACTATACCCTAACTGGCCAGTCTCTGCCCCGCCCTATGATAAGCAGTTAGTGCAGGGTTTTTAGTGTGGCTGCATTTTAGCCCATGCTAATGGTTACCACAGCAGGCTTGGTGAATAGTAAACCCTGTGCTAACTATTAGTGCGGTTTAGTAAACATGCCCGTAAATTCTTTAAGAAACAGTGTGAAGAGCGAGGTGAAGAAATTCCTACAGGCGAATTGTGTAAGTGCCAAAACCTTTAATGATGAAGACCCTACATGGCCGTGGTTCAACGTGTGCCTTCTTCAGGGGTGAAACCTCAAAATAAAAACATTATACATACAAACATCGGTGGTGAGGTCACATCAACATATATAACAAAGAGTGATAAAAAAATATAATAATATGATAAAATGATCCAAAAATTAATTAGGCAATAAAAACCAACTAAAATCAATTATCAACAATGACATTGAGAACACAAATATGTTGATGTGGTTATCTGCGAGATGTTTGTACCTCTTCTTTGGATGGCCTAAATTTTTTAAGTCATTAACAAACTGTATGCATGCTAACAAAAGCATATCTCTAGTGCACAGGCTTTTCCTGGGGTAATTATAAAAGCACACATATACATTTGTTTTGAAAATGCAGCAGAGTCTGCATAGTGAAAAGTAAATGTATACTTTTCACTAATGTGGGCTTCAGTTTACCTGCCTTCTGTGCTTGCACAGACCCTGCCCCTTGCTGGGGAATTGTTCAGAAGCTCTTGAGCTTCCATTAGGAGGCTCCCATCTCAGTGAGAGCAGCCTCATTACCAGCCTCTGCTAACTTTTATGCTTGTTCAGGAGTTTTCCTGTGCCTCTATAGAATATAGCTTGTTACACACTAACAATATGGGAGTCATTCCGAGCCTGAATAGCAGGGATGTACGTCCTGCCTGGATGTACATCCCCACTATTCGTCCCCCTTGCCGTCCATGTGCAAGGCTCTCTGTACGAACAGCAGAGTTGTACGGGGAGCCTTAGATGGGGGTGGCTGGAAAGCAGAGCGAGGGCGGACTGTGGATGGTATGCTGGTTAGATGGAGGACATATTCCACCTCAGAGGTGGAATAAGTTCCCCTGGACACGAGGCAGCAGCGGTGACATGCAAGACCAAAGCAGGGAGGCGTGCAGGAGGTTCTCTGCAGCCAGACCCTGGCCATGAGAGGCCGGATCAGGGGTCTGGCTGTGGGGAATGAACATTCTTAGCGGCATCTGGTGGTTGCGGCTCCATAGTGATGCTGCGGTGCCAGGAAAATGAGACGCCATGACACTTCTGCTCCATTACAGAGCTAGGCGGAGTTCGTGAATTGGGGCCCATCCTGCACACACAAGCCGGTAGACCAGATTCTAATCCTGCGGGGGTGTTTAACCCCCATGGGATCAGAATCTGTTCTACTGCTGTACGTCCCGATTCTGAGGGGCCGTACAGGAGCTGGACGTCCAGTAGGAAATAGGCCTCCATATTAATGTCTTAAACTTCTCTCTATCCTTTCTCCATCTCCTGCCCTTTGTAAATCCATTGGTCTCTCCCTTCTCAATACTTCACTTTCTATCTCCCTCCTCTGTTTTGCTTCAAAATTACTTGAATGTGAAGTTCACTGCCACGGTCTTAACTTTCTTTCTTCTCAAGCCATAAGAACATAAGAACATAAGATATGCCATACTGGGTCAGACCAAGGTCCATCAAGCCCAGTATCCTGTTTCCAACAGTGGCCAATCTACGTCATACGTACCTAGCAGTTTCCCCAAAAGACACAGGTTCCACAATGCTTGTTTGGGTCAAGCGTTGATATCCTGGGTCCTTTCTTAATAATGGTTTATGGACCTTTCCTCCAGGAACTTGCCAAACCTTATTTAAACCCAGCTACACTAACAGCATTTATTACATCCTCCAGTAACAAATTCCAGAGTTTGATTACATGTTGAGTGAAAAAATATTTTCTCTTATTTGTCTTAAATAGTTTACCCTGTAACTTCATTGCATTCCCCCCTAGTCTTTCTATATTCTGATAACATAAAACAATCGATCTACGTTTACCCATTCCACTCCATTCATTAATTTATAGACTTCTATCATATCTCCCCTCAGCCGTCTCTTTTCCAGGTTAAAGAGCCCTAACCTTTTTAGCCTTTCTTCATAGGGGTATCCTTCCATCCCCTTTACCATTTTGGTGGCTCTTCTCTGAACCTTTTCTAATAACTCTATATCCTTTTTAAGATACGGTGACCAGAATTGCACACAATATTCAAGGTGCGGTCGCACAATGGAATGATACAGAAGCATTATAATATCCTTTGTTTATTTTCCATTCCTTTCCTTAAGATACCTAGCATTCTATTTGCTCTCTTGGCCGCCGCTGCACACTGGGCGGAGGGTTTTAACATGTTATCCACAATGACGCCTAAATCTTTTTCCTGGGTGGTGGTTCCTAATGTGGAACCTTGTATCGTGTAAGCATAGTTTGGGTTGTTCTTCCCTAGGTGCATAACTTTGCACTTGTCCACATTAAATTTCATCTGCCATTTTGATGCCCAGTCTTCCTATTTATCAAGATCCTCTTGCAATTTTCTACAATCCTCATGGGTTTTAACAACATTAAATAGTTTTTTTGTCATCTGCAAATTTGATAACCTCACTCGTTATTCCCTTTTCCAGGTCATTTATGAATATGTCAAAAAGCAGCGGACCCAGCACAGATTTATTTATTTATTTAACATTTCTTTTATACTGTGCTCTTTTCCATCAGTGCGGTTTACAGACAACAAAGTGACTCAATGACAGCGAAGGCAATGAGAGTTTACATAAAACAGGGGAAAACAACTTGGAGTGAACTGGGGGCAACTATGTACAATTTACATGTTACCACGTTAATCTTTCCATTGTTCTTAGGGTTATTCAATTACTCAAAGCGATCCCTGGGGTATACTACTATTCACCTTTCTCCATTGGGAAAATTGGCCATTTAGCCCTACACTTGGCTTTCTATCTTTTAATCAGTTCCTGATCCACAATAGTACACTGCCTCCTATCCCATGACTCTAGTTTTGCCAAAAGTCTCTGATGAGGGACCTTGGCAAAGGCTTTCTGAAAGTCCAAATATACTATATCAACCGACTCACCTTTGTCTACCTGTTTATTCACACCTTAAAAAAAACATATCATATTAGTAAGACAAGATCTTCCTTGTCTAAAGCCATGTTGGCTGTCTCCCATTAAGCCATGACAATCTACATATTCAGCAATTTTGTTCTTTATGAAGGTTTCTACCATTTTTTCCGGTACTGACGTCAGGCTCATTGGTCTGTAGTTGCCCGGATCACCCTTGGAACACTTTTTAAAAATTGGTGTTACTTTGGCCATCCTCCAATCTTCAGGTATTACAGATGATTTTAATGATAGTTCACAGATTACTAATAGCAGGTCTGCAATCTAATATTTCAGTTCTTTCAGCAGCCTTGGATGTATATCATCTGTTCCAGGTGATTTGCTACTCTTCAGTTTATCAAACAGTTGTAATACATCTTCCCGAAGTATCGATATTTCCTTCAATTCTTCTGCACCTTTAAATACCACTTCAGTCATGGGGAAAATCCCTATATCTTCCTCAGTAAAGACCAAAGCAAAAAATTCATTCAGTCTCTCCGCTATCGCCTTGTTGCCTCTTAGTGCCCCTTTAACCCCTCTATCATCTAATGGACCAACTGGCTGTCTCACAGGTTTTTTGCTATGAATGCACTTGAAAAAGTCATTATTATGCATTTTTGCTTCCGCAGCAAGCTTCTTCTCAAATTCGCCCTTTGCTTGCCTTATCAATGCCTTGCATTTAACTTGCCAGTGCTTGTGTTGTTTCCAGTTTTCGTCATCTGGCTCTTTTTTCCATTTCCTGAAAGATGCTTTTTTGTCTACAAGTGCCTCTCTGACCTCACCTTTAAACCATGCTGGCAGTTTTTTGGACTTCCTTCCACTTTTCTTAAAGCGTAGAATACAGCCAGTCTGGGCTTCCAAGATAGTATTTTTCAACAACACCCAAGCTTGATGTAACAACCTTTAACTTTGCAACTGCTCCTTTTAGTTTTTTCTTAACTATTTTCCTCATTTTATCATAGCCTCCCTTTCGAAAGTTAAAAGGTAGTACTGTGGATTTCCTTACCATCCCTCCTCCTGTGATCACTATTGCCAAGTGGCCCCAACACACTTATCTCTTGCACCAGATCTGGTGTTCCAGTAAGGACTAGGTCCAATATGGCTTCCCCTCTCGTCGGTTCATGAACCAGCTGCTCCAAGAAGCAGTCATTTATTTCATCTAGGAACTATCTACCTAGCATGTCCTGCCATGACACTGACCCAGTCAATACGGGGGTAATTAAAATCTCCATTATTATTACTGTGCTGTAACGTTTGTTAGCTTCCTTGATTTTTTTGAACATTTCATCATCTATTTGTTCATTCTGGCCAGGCGGTCGATAGTACACCCCCACTGCCATCGCCTTCCCCTATTTACATGGAATTTGAATCCATAGAGATTCTACAGCAAATTTTGTTTCCTGCAAAACTTTAATCCTTTCTGACTCAATGCCCTCTCTAACATAGAGCGCAACCCCTCTACCAATTTAATCAGCTCTATCATTACGATATATTTTGTACCCAGGTGTCACAGTGTCCCACTGGTTGTCCTCTTTCCACCATGTTTCTGAGATTCCAGTCATATCTAACCTCTCATTTAATGCTATATATTCTAACTCTCGCATCTTATTTTTTAGATTTCTAGCATTTGCATACAAGCATTTTAGAGACTGTATTTTATTCATATTAATCTGGCTATTGGTAGGCATGGGTAATTTGGAATCTTTAAGCTCTGTCTGCTCCATACTCAAGGGCATTTGGGCTACTTTAGTCTTTTTTTGGAACCTCTCTGCTTTTGGTAGTATCCTTCAAGGATACATTCTTCCGAACCATGCGCTTTTGGGCGACTGTCGGCTTTCCCCTATTATCTAGTTTAAAAGCTGCTCTGTCTCCTTTTTAAAGGTTAATGTCAGCAGCCTGGTTCCATCCCTTCGGAAGAGCCTTCCTTTCCCCAGAATGTTCCCCAGTTCCTAACAAATCTAAACCCCTCATCCTTGCACCATTGTCTCATCCACGCATTGAGACTCCGGAGCTCTGCCTGCCTTTTGGGCCCTGCGCGTGGAACGGCAAACATTTCAAAGAACGCTACCCTGGAAGTTCTGGATTTCAACTTCCTACCTAAAAGCCTAAATTTAGCCTCCAGAACCTCCCTACCACATTTTCCTATGTCATTGGTACCGACATGTACCAAGACAGCAGAATCCTCCCCAGCACAATCTAAGACCTTATCTAGGTGGCGCGTGAGCTCTGCTACCTTCGCACCAGGCTGCACATGGCCCTGGAGAAACGTCCTCGGTGCGAGAGGGTTTTACATCACCTGGAGGACAGGCCCTAGTTGCAGGATCACTTCCTGCCACACCAGGGTGATGCTCTCCTGTCACGTGACCTCTCTCCTCCAGGGCAACAGGGATGCTGCCAGACTGGAAATGGGACTTCAGGACTATATCCCTGTAGGTCTCATCTTTGTACCTCTCTGTCTATCTTATGTCTTCCAAGTCTGCTACTCTAGCCTCTAGAGAATGGACTCGTTCCCTGAGAGCAAAGAGCTCCTTGCACCTAGTGCACACGTAAGACCTCTCACCAAATGGGAGAAAATCATACATGTGACACTCAATGCAAAAGACAGGAAAGCCCCCATCTCGCTGCTGGAATGCTGTCTGCATCTTAGTTTTAAGCTTGTGTTTAGATCTGTAAGTTCTGTACTTACTAAAGGTTGCTGTGGATACTTATACTAATAAAAGTGTACCTAATACATTTAATATACCTTGTTCACCTGAAGCTTAATTAATCTCAGGTCCTTAATGTATGACTGATTTGGATAAAGAGCTGCACCTCAGAGCAGTTCCTTTCCTACTTCTGGATCCACTACTATCTGGTTTTGTCTGCTACATTCTACAGAAATGGTTCTTGCCAAAGTCTCCAGTGGCTTACTCCTCACAAATCCAATCCTCATCCTTATTAATCTTTCTGCTGCCTTTGGCACTGTTGATCACCACCTTCTCCTCGATACCCTGTCCTCTCTTAGATTTAGGGGCTCTGTTCTGACCTGTTTTTTTTTTCTTATCTCTCCCATCGCCTTTTTAGTGTATGTTCTAGTGGATCCTCCTCTGTTACCATTCTGCTTTCAGCTGGTGTATCTCAGGACTCTGTCTTGGGACCTCCTTTTCTTTCTGTACACTCAGTCCTTTATTATTTATTTATTTATTTATTACAATTTCTTATATATCACACTATTTCTCATCAGCGCGGTTTACATACAACAAATGACCATAACACAAACTGTTTGGTTTTACAGAGAACAGGAGCAACAATTTGGATAACATAGGGAGGTATAAACTGGAGCTATTTACATATGTACAATGAGTTGTATGCTAAGATTTAGGATGCTATCTTAACATGGTAAGATGGAGAGGGGAGGTACAGTTAAGTTGGGGTCTGGTTAATCTGATAGTACTGGAGAAATAAATGGAATTTGAGAGCCTTTCTGAATTGTGTTAAATCAGTAATCGAACGGATGCCTGGTGGTAATGAGTTCCAGCATTTTGGGGCATAGATACTGAAAGCCCTGTTTGAGTTGCTAATGTGCATTTTGTTGATGCCTTTGGGATTACCAGCGCGTTTGTAGATGTGGTTCTTCTTGTTCTGTTGGGAGGTATGATCTGAATGAGATCAGTTAGTGAAGAGGAGGTGTTGCCATTGATGGCTTTGAATGTGAGTAGCAAGGACTTGAAAACAAGTCTTCCATGTATGGGGAGCCAGTGGAACTGGAGTAAGATAGGCATTACGTGGTCGCTTCTTGATGCTCCAACTAAGACTCTGGCGGCGGCATTCATGGCAAGTTGCAACGGATTCAATGTTGACTGAGGGAGACCTTGAAGAATGGCATTGGCAAAGTCGAAATGTGGTAAGATTAGGGATTGGTATACTGTCCGGAAGTCGTCAGGGTTTAATAAGGAGTGAAGGTGTCTGAGTGACCAGATTTTGAAGAATATGGCTCTGACTATGTTGGTTATGTGTAGTTTCATGCCCAAACGTTGATCCAGGGTGACCCCTAAGTATCGAATTGTGGATTTAGTTTGGAGCTCGGCTTCTTTAACTTTTATATTTGGTGGCGGGGTGAAACTCTGGTTTCTGGTGATAAAGAGCACCTCAGTTTTTTTGCGTTGGATCCTGAGGTTTTGGGACAGAAGCCATTCGGACACTGAGTTAAAACATTCAATAAGTGGAGAAAGGTCCATTTGCTCTGTGGAGAATGGCATGAAGAGAAGAATGTCATCGGCGTATATTAGACAGTCAACCTTGAATGATCTGATAATGTTGAAAATGGGTTGTATGTAAATGTTAAACATGAGTGATGATAGAGACGACCCTTGTGGAACACCTTGTCATTGGTGGAAGGGTTCAGATGTTCCTGCTCCTGATTTTACTTGCTGCCATCTTCCATCCAGGTATGACCTGCACCAATCAAGAGCGATGCTATTTATGCCCTTTTCCTTTAGACGTTCTAATAGCAGTCCATGATGTACCAAGTCGAAGGCTGCAGTGATGTCTATGAAGATGAGCACGAAACCTTGGCGGATGTTGTCAATACCTGTGATAATCTTGTTGAAGAGGGTGGTAAGGAGGGTTTCAACGCCATGGTATTCCCTGAAGCCATGTTGACGATGGTCTAGTGGGGAGGCGGTATCTATGTGATCTTGAATTTGTCTTTGTGCTTCCTTTTCAATTATTTTGGCCAGGAGGGGTATACTGGCTATGGGTCTGTAGGATTCAACTTTACTTGGGTCAAGCTTGGGGTTCTTCAGAAGGGGTCTAATGGATGTTTGCTTGAGTGCTGAGGGGAAGGATCCCATTGTGAACGATAAGTTCATCATCCTTGTGATTAATGGGCTGAGTTCTATGCGTAGATCTTTTATCCAATATGCGGGGCAGGGGTCAGTTTGGGCAGTGGTGGTATTGAGGGCAGCAATGGTATCTTCCACAAGTTTCTTGGATGGAGTGGAGAACCTAGAAAGGGATATTAGACTGGAGGTGTCTTGCGCCATGAACGTAGTAATTTTGTCCGTTTGAAGTAGTTTGGATTGCAGATGGTTGGCAAAATCCTGTGGGTGGATGTCTTCAGGTTGACATGGTGATGGTTCCTTAGAAAAGGATTTAACTAAGTTGAAAAGATCACGTGGCTTATTTAGTGATCTTTTGAGTGTGTCAGCGTAGTATTGTTTCATATTTGTTAGGATAGCTTCTCTGTAATTCGAAAGGTGTGTTCTGTAGGCTGACTGGTCTTCTGCGGAGTGAGACCGCCACCATCTTTTCTAAAGTTTCCGTAAGTGTGAGCGGGAGGCACGCAGTTCAGGTGAGAACCATGGAGAATGCTTTCTTTTCTTTGAGATATTGTTATCAATTGGTTTTCGTGCAATAGAGCTAAGGCTATTATTCCATGAGGTGATCAAATTGTCTAGGTTGAGAGTTGCATCGTTTTAGAGAGGAAGAGTCTCTGCCAGTATGAGTTCTTTATTGAAAGCTCTGAAACTTCGAGAAGTTGTGTTTGTTGAATTGTTTGGTATTCTGTTGTTGTGTGATAAATTGTTGTTGATGGGAATAATGAAATTGATTAGCTTGTGATCTGACCATGGTACAGAGGTGAGAGATGTCACAAGTTCTTCGATTGGTTCCCGCACTGACAGGGGGGCAAAAATCATGTCCAGGATGTTCCCTTTTGTATGAGTAGGTTTGTTGATTATTTGTCTGTATCCCAGTTCATTAATCGCTTCTAGGAGGGCAGAGGCGTGGCTGGAGTGGAGTGATGGGAGGTTAAAATCTCCTAGTATCCAGTTTGGTAGGTTGGGATTGCGAGTGTTGGCTGCTAGGTCAAGTATGTTGGGAAGATCATCAGTTGAGGGTGAGGGTGCTCTATATAGAAGGTTGATAGAGCATTGGTCATTAGCGATGGATAGGATATCTAAGTTGTTAGCACTTGTAGAGTCTATTGTATGAAAATGCAGATCAGTCTTGGTCAGTATGAGGGCCCCTCCTCCTCTCTTGATCTTTCTGTGTCGGGAGTGGATGGAGAAGTTAGTGGGTAGTAATTGATTGAGGATTACATTTTCTACATCTGATAACCAGGTTTCAGTTATCATGAGAATATCAAGATTATGGGATACAATTAAATCTGTGATAACTGGCCATTTCTTACGGATTGATCTCGCATTTATAAGGGCGCAATTTAGAGCTAGTGGGAGTTTCTTTTGTTTAGTTTGCTTGGAATGTTGGAGGGCTATGTGTAATAAGTGGGATTGATGTGTGTGGGTGTCCGTTTGTTGGTGAGGATAAGGAGCTTTTGCCCAACTTTTGGCGTGGTACTGAAGTATTGGAATTTGGTGGGTAGCGTGTGATAGAGTAAGGGATCTCCAATCAGCCAAAAGATGATAAGGAGGCCGCTGATTATGGTAGTGATAGGCGGGGCCATTTCGGTGTTGGACTTAGCTGCTGATGAGCAGTATCAGAATTGATGTTTATGGGAGGGCGGTAAGCCTAGGCAGTATCGGTGTATGTCACTGGTTACTGATCTGTGTTGCAGGAAGATTATGCACAATATTTTGGAGGTGAGGAGCAGGCATTGAACAGACAATTCAGAATTATGTACTTTAACATGCAATACTTCAGAGCTGATAAGGCTATTCATCAGTGTAGATCTTAAGATGGATGATCTTGCCTGAGGCAATGAGAGAGGAACGAAAACCTTAAAGTCCCCGAAAGTATGAAAAACAGGCAGTAAAACAAAAAATTACAAGTTAAGTACTTCAACAGAAATGCTTTCAGATGATAAGGCCAATTAACAATGTGGTTTTAAGTCAGGCAGTAAACAGAAACTTACAAGTTAAGTATTTCGACAGAAAAGCTTTCAGTTGATAAAGCCTGTCAACAGCATAGAGAACCTTAATGTCCTCGGGAGCATGAAAAATTGCTGCAGCATGTGAGACTATGATTGAGTACCTGTATGGGCGAGACTTTGTCCTGCGTATCTGGTTTAGTTGAAGAACATCGATAAGTTGCTTGCTTTTGAACTGGCGTAGGTGGCTTTGGGCCCGTTTTCTGGATGCCTGTCATGCCCCGCCTAAGGGCCACGCCAAAGGGCCCTCTGGCACAGGCCTGCCCGACCGGTGCTGATCTTTAATGCGGCACGGTGGCTGCCCCGATTGGGCAGAGAGCTCTGGGAGAGCTTCTTGATGGGGCCGGAGTGCTGGGAGAGAGGCCGCGCGCCCGACCGGCGCTGATCTTTGGTGCACTCATCTCCGTCCATGGTTTTCAGTACCATCTTTATGCTGATGACGCTCAGATCTAACTCTCTACACCTGAAATCTCTCCGGGAATCAAGATCTGGATCTCTGTCTGCTTATCTGACATTGCTGCTTGGATGTCTCACCGCCATCTGAAATTGAAGATGGCCAAAACAGAGCTCCTTATCTTTCCCCCTAAACCCACCTCCTCCCTTCTTTATTTCTGTGGATAATACTATACTCCTCCCTGTTTCCTCAGCTCGCATACTTGGGGTCATCCTTGACTCTATTCTCTCTTTCTCTGCACACACCCAACAGATACCTAAACCTGTCACTTCTTTCTCTATAACATCAGCAAAATTTGTCCCTTCCTTTCTGAACACACTAAAAGACCCTTATCCACTCTCTAGTCACCTCCTGTCTTGACTATTGCAACCTGGTCTCCCTCTGAATCATCTCTCTCCCTTTCAATCTGTTCAAAACTCAGCTGCATAGCTTATCTTCTGCCAGATTCGCTATGCTCACATAACCCCTCTTCTCAAGTCACTTCACTGGCTCCCTAGCCATTTCTGCATCCAGTTCAAACGTCTCCTACTGACTTACAAATGCATTCTTTCTGAAGTTCCTCACTACGTTTCTTTTGTTTTCTCATGCTTATACCCCTCCCTCGGAACTCTGCTCTTCTGGCAGATCCCTTTTATCTGTGCCCTTCTCTGCCACCGCCAACTCCAGACTCTGTTCATTTCATCTTGCTGCTTCATGTACCTGGAACAAACTACCTGAGTCAGTACATCAGGCTCCTTCTCTGGCCCTATTCAAATCCAGATTAAACGCCAACCTCTGCGAGGCTGCTTTTGGATCCTGATGTCCCTCATTCTCTTGTTCGCCATTTATGTGTATCTTGCTATACTCTAATTGGTGAGGTTGTTCATCTTGATTAGATTATAAGCTCTGATGAGCAGGGACTGTTTGTTACTTCTATATGTAGAGCACTGAATACACCTTGTAGCACTATACAAATGATAAGTAGTAGTAGTTGTCGTAGTAGTAGTAGGAGGAGGAGGAGGAGTAGTAGGAGTAGTAGTAATAGTAGTAGTAGTAGTTGTTATAGTAATGGGCAGTTATAAAATGACCTTCATGTCCAGATCCTGTTTGCATTCTGGTTTATCAGATCAGGGGTTCTCAACTTGGTCCTTGAGGACCACACAACCAGTCTGGTTTTCAGGATGTCCACAATGAATATCCATGAAACATTATGCAAAGGAAGTAGTATATAAAGATATATCGGCAAAATAACATCTGCAAAGACCTAACTCATAATAGAGAGGCAGCATTATTCTAAGAACCTGGGTGAGATATGCACCTGTGGCATGATTACGCTGTAAGATCCGAAATGCAAGTCCAAATAGCTTTGGGCCATATAATAAAAAACAAGCTAAGCGCCTTAATTTAAACATAAACATAAACATAATTTAGGCTCCTAAGTTAGATGTCTAAGGGGGTCATTTTAGAAACATCTAGATGTGTAAATAGCAGCATTTACACATCTAGATCACGTACATGTGCAAACAGCAGTTTTAGAGAACCACTGTCTGCACATACAAACCTTCCCCCCACTGAGACAAATAGGTCCCAATATTCAAAAACGCCGAGTTCCCACATTTGTGCAAGTCAGCCAAATTAAGTTTTCAGCTAAAAATTCATTTAATTTAGGATCCTATAATCAAAGAATCTATTCTCCTAACTTTCAGAGTTATGGTTCCATTAGTCAAAGAAACCTCAGTTCGATTTCTTCCCTTTAGCATACAACCCTTGGACAACCAATCTCCCCAACCAGTAGAAGCCTTCAAATTTGCCAACCCTGACTAAGCAAACCCCTTGCTGACAAGGCAGACCCCTTCCAAGAGAACCCCCAGGATCCCTGCCCCCAAACCTCTAGGGGTTATTGCTGCTGTTCTGGAATCACATTGCAACTGGGGAAGGAGCAGAGGGGAGACTGCTCCTGCTCCATTTGCTAACAAGACTAGAGAGCCCCCGAGTAAGTCCTGAGGGGTCGGTGGTGAGAGTAAGTTGGGTTGGCTCTTTGGGGGCCCTTGAGTTTCCGGACAGAGTTTCCTGGAGGGTATCTCTTGGGGAGGGGGGGTCTGCCTTGTTAGGAGGGAGCTGACGAGTCAGGTGGTAGAAAACTTGAAGGCGATTACTTGGAGGGGTTGGCTGTATGGGGGATTGGGTAGGAGTTAAGTGCATGGTGAGGATCAGATTGGGGGGAGATTGGATGGGGAGTGATCTCACCATGTTTCTTTCTTTTAATGAGGTTAATTGGCCAGCTGCTGCACTACCGGACTACTGGTAACACAACTGCACTTAACTCCACCTCTTGTTTGGTGCATCCTTATTTAGCAGTCTGATCCCTAGAGGTAGTGCCATGACATTACTGCTATGGGTCAGCGGTATCATTTTGTTGCTAGGCACTCCATGGAGCCGGAGCAACTGGGGATAACTCCTGTTTCCCATTAGATCATGTGGGAGACCCCCGGTAAGAGCTGTGGAGATTTGGGTGATGGGGGTGGGCTGTGGTCATATCTAATGATGATGTCGGGTGGGTCTTGCGATGGTGTCAGGGAGTATCAGAATGTCAGGATTCTGGGGATGATGTTGAGGGGTGTTAGAATGTCATGGGGGGCCCCATAGTGGTATCGGAGGGGGGGGGGGGTATGGTGATGTCAGAATGGTTCTAGGAGAGGGGGGGATCTGGATCCCATCACCAGCCCCTTTACCTTAGTGACCATAACTTGGAACCGCCCATTCTAGGTTGCTACAATTAGGAATCCACAATGTTCCTGGCTGCAGCAACACAAAGGTGTGAAATGGGGATGCTCTTTTTTTCAGCGTCTCCAGTCTTGATATTCACAGGATTTATGCTCCTAACTTTGGAAGTAATGCTTCTAAAGTGTCCTCTTTGAAAATAGTGCCTACATTTATACTCAAATTTTCACTAAACAATTAAATTTAGGAGTATAAGTGGGTGGCAACAGTGGCACATTTAGGGCAGGGGAAACCAGTTATGAGCTTAGCGCTGATTTTCAGCATTAGGCTCATAAATCTGGAGTACCCCTTAGCCAGTCTGTTTTTCAAGATTACCCCAATGAATATGCATGAAATAGATTCGCATGCAGTAGAGGAGCAGTGCAGAAATGCAAATTGAGGGCCCCTAAGGAAAACATCTGAAAGAGTCCCCAGAGCAGGGAGGAATCCACCTCCGAAGATATGGGAACGGCTATAGATGGGCCCCCTTTTTCTCTGGGCCCTCCTACACCACAGGGGGTGGCTTGGATAGAATTTACACCACTGGCACCCTGCCCTCGTACGTTTTCAAGGAGGGCCAATTTAGGAGCCTAACTTTCATAACAATAAAGAGTTTGTGCTTGTTGTTTTCTAAATTAAGCAGAGAAAACATATAGATCCCCCAGCCCTATGCATTTTGAGTGGAGTTGGCCCAACTAGACAGTCGCCTAGGGTGGAAGCAGTTTGGGGAGGAGCGGCAAAGAGCAAGGCATTCAAAGCTAAATAATAGATTCTGACAGTTGGGGGGCACATAAGGATTAAGATTTGTCTGGGGTGTTAACACCTTAAACTATTTCTGGGGCCAGCTCTGATTCTGAGCACATCTAATCTGTCAACAGGGGAAAGCTACTGAGAAGCTACTGTCAAAAATAAAGACGGGATTGACTGGCTCCCACCATGCCTGCCTTCTTCAATGGAAACATACAAGAGAACAGCTCGAGAATTTTACCTCTCAGCAGCTCACTCCCTTTAACCTCAATGTTCCCATCTGACTGGCTAAGCTGATTTCTAAAAAGATTGCAAAAGCGAGCAGTCTCTTAATATCTTTACTGCTCTTGCATGTTCCTCGAGGTTTTCACATTAGTCATTCACTTGATTGCAAGAAAGAACAGCGAAGAGGGAACAAAATGTTCCTCTGCTGTTCACCCTTCAGGGGCAGGCATCAGGTGACTTAAACTTGTAAATGTTCCTTATTCAAATAAGCCAAGTATAATGGAGATAACGACTGATGTTCCTCTTAATTTTGCATGAGAAATCTTAATGAGGGGAGCATGCATTTTACATGGTTGCATATCTCCTCATCCTAAAAGAGAACACTTCTTAATACAATGTAAAACTTATAAAAGTCATTAGCATATTCAATAGGGATGCACATCGTTTGCATGCATTCTGTCCATTTGGCCTCTTAAAAAACAGTGGAGCATGTTTACTAAACTGTGGTAACGGTTGCCATAGCCTTCAGCGTGTGCTAAGCAGATAGCACAGGACTGTAGTAAGCATTACTGTGTGCTAAAACAGGGTGGGGACTGGGTGGGTTAGGTACGGAAAGTGGACGTTGACTGCACATTGTGGTTAGTGTGGGGGTCATTAGCAATCGTTAATGATGCAATAGCATGGGTACACTTACTGCCATCTCAATGAGTGGCGTAAATTTCACCTGCATTAATTATGGCTGATGGCTAGGCGCAGCAAGGTGCTTCTCACTGCAGTAAAGGCATGGAGATATACCGGACACACCCTCATCAGCTAACACAGGTCTGTCACACCTGTCACGCTAATTTTCAGCACTTAACACCCGAACTTTAGTACACTTTAGTAAACATCCCAGTGTGCACAAAATCATTTGTGTGCACATAAACCTACAAATATACACATGTAAAATTGATTTCTGTGCATAAAAAAGTTCTTATGCATCTGTATTATTTTATGGAAACAAATGTGTGAAATGAACTGAAGAAACACCCATAAATCACGAAAAGTGCGTAAAAATCCAAAACCAGACCAAAACATTTTGGGTCATGCATATTCCTAATATGTCTGAGTCAGAACACAGATCCAACAACCCTGCTGAAAGAATAATGAAAGCATTAAGCAATTCCTGTGTTGCTCATGCAGAAGCGGGGTGTCTCGCGGTGCAGTTTCAATAGGAATAATTATCTGAAAAATGGGGTCCAAAGATTTGATGTTCTTGAGGAGGGTTTGGGGGGACTCTGTAGGCACCTGAACTTGTCTGAAATGACATGGGAAAGGTCAGCGACATTTCTTATATTGTTTTATGCCATCTACGAATTGGAACATAAAACCCCCCCTGAAATTTTGCTATTTCCTCCTGTCATTATTAGCACGTACTATTGCTCTATATTGTGTGCCATTAAAGACATTTCCCCCAAAATGACATTTTTAAAAATAACAAAACAATAAATCCTACAGATGGCACAAGAAGCAAAACAAAATGAACATTTTTGGCCTGCACACTCCTTAAAACTAAGAGCAAATGCTTCTGACCTTATTTCTACAGATTTGGACTATAGAGAAATGCAAGAAAATCTGTCTCAGTTTTAAGCACAGGCATAAGTGAACATAAGTAAGACAGACCTTCCCCCTGAGTTTGTGTGACATTTTTTTAATAAACAGTGCTGTGTGCTAGGCTGGTAGCTAGTTTGCTGTGGGATAGCATAAACAGAGCAGCTCCACCTGTACCTGTAGTTAGCCCTGTTATGCAAGCAAGCAAGGGCTCACCATCTCCCCACAGTGGAGACTAGATGTTCCCTGGCATCCTGACAGCTGACTAAAGGCATGGCCCAGTGCTGCTGAATCACCTGTCAAAACCCCAGGCTACTGACATCTCCAGCTCCCTGCCATTGCCTTCACTCCCCGACAGAAATAATCAGCTTGCAATCAAGGCATCATCAGATTTTTATTAAATGGAACAAATGTTTCATGCTGTGAAAACAGACATAAAATTGCCATAATATAGCAATTAGAGTAATGGACTTGGAACAGAGAAATCCAAGCTCCTTTCTTGCTTCGGTCACTGCCACTTGCTGTGACCTTGAGCAAGTCTCTGTCTTTCCTGTTGCTGTTGCCTGTTCAAAGGGTTAGTATTACAGAGCTTCATTTCACCCATATGTAAACAGTGGCAAGGTTAAGGATGCTGTGTTAATGCTAAAAAAAGAAAAAAGGGCTGTGAGAGGTGAATGACTATGGATCTGATTCACTAGACACAGAATGAGTGAAAAACCTTAGTCTCAAAGGCTGCAAACAGGTTGAGTTTTCAGGATATCTGTAATGAATATGCAGATCTATTGCATACATATTCATTAGTACATCCTGAAAACTCAATCTGTTTGTGGCCCTTGGAGACTGATCTTGGACAGCCCTGCCTTAGCAAGTCAGGCCCTATGAGAGAAACCTGTCCCCAGGGCTGGCCCCAGAGTTGGTTCAAGGTGTTGGCGCTCTAGGCAAATCTTAAGCCTTATGCCTCCCTTGGCTGTCAGAATCTATTGTTTAGCTTTGAATGCCCTTCTCTTTGCTGCTCCCTCATTTGCCTGATGCTTGGGCCAACCCTGCCTGTCACATTTTTAGGTGTGTTTTTGCTAGAGCAATAGTGCTTAATGGGGAGGGTCTGTCTGTCTGTCTGTCTATATGTCTGCCTCTCCATATGCATGGATTTCTTTGCACATATGTAAATTCATGCATTTTGATAAGGAGTTGCTGGTGAGAGAGAGAGGATCCAGTGGTGCCAGGGGAACCCCAAGCTTGGTGGCAATGGCCGGCAGCAACCCAAACCCTGTTAGCAGAAGAGGAGGAGGGCCTCCCACAGCAGCACTGAGCTGAGCAGGGACTCAACCCCCGCAAGCAGAAGATGAGGAGGGCACAACATGACAGCAGAATCTTCCCTTCACTTCCTTGTCTCCCCCCTCCCCCCCTCAAGAGTCGATCATTTTTCCTGCCCTAATCCTCTCCCATGGTGTCCAGCATTGGTGTTTCAATCCACTTCCCTTAGGCATGGCACCGTACCTCTCTCCTCTTCCCAAGCCAAACTGCAACTAAAGTAAATTCAGTATGATGGCAATTCTTAGAGCATTTGTGCATGTCCCAGGCCTGCCCTGTGCCACTCCTTCTGACAGGAAACGTGTATCAGAGGGGATGGACGCAACAGGCATTGAGCATGCAGGAGCGCTCTAAGGCCTGCCACTGTGCTGAATTTAATATAGATGCCATGTGGTTTGAGATGAAGAGGGAAGTCAGGTAGTGGCGACAGCAGCAGATATGAGAGCAGAGGTGGGAGGGGTGGGGGGCATGATGTTGGACACTGCAGGGGTATGATAGGGAAAGATAAATGCTGAAGACCAGGGAGGGGGATCAGAGAAGAGAGGGTAGATGCTCGACTGCTGGGGGGAGGGGCGGAATAGGGAAAGAGGAATGCTCGACACATGGGGAGTAGTCAGGGGAGCAAAGATGAGATACTGGATTACTGATGGAGGGAATATGAAGGTACCATGCTTGACAGAGGGGTCGGGAACAGAAGATAAAGGGGAGGGTTTAGAGAAGGGAAGGGGAGATGTACTACTGGGGAGGTGGTCAGGAAAGGGAAGGGAAGGGGAAATGCTGTGTGGTAGGGAAAGGAAGGGAGGGAGAGATGCTGGATACACACAAGTGGGGTTGGGAAGGAAATATTCTGGATGTTGGGGGGGGGGGGGAGCAAGTCAAGTTAGGGGAGATGTTGCAATTCTGGGAGGAGGGCACATGGCTGAAGGTTCACCTGGAGCGTAAATACTCTTGTGATGGCTCTGCCCGCCTGCAGCAGTGGAAAAGGACTTGTGGTGATGCAGATCACTGGGGATCCAATCCAGCCAGCAGAAGCAGCGGAGAATTTGGAGTCGGTGGGGCTAAGGAGGAGCAGCTCAGGCAGTGGGGAAGGAGATGGCTCAGAGAGAGGTTGTCTGGGATAGGGGGTTTTATTGCTAGCTGGAAGGGGGGAGTGAGTGTAAAGGAGATGGGAGAATGTCTGTAAGGGACGGGGGCATGAAGGTAGGGGTGGGGGAGAGGGCACTAGAGAAAATTCCAAGTGATCAATTAAGTGTGAAGTAATGTACCACTGCCATTTGTATTCCCACCCCAGAGGCTGCTCACTCATTCATACACCTACATGCACCCCTGCCACTCTGCTGCACTTACATACCCCCAACACATGCACCCCTGCCACTCTGCTGCACTTACATACCCCCCAACACATGCACCCCTGCCACTCTGCTGCACTTACATACCCCCCAACACATGCACCCCTGCCACTCTGCTGCACTTACATACCCCCCAACACCTGCACCCCTGCCACTCTGCTGCACTCACATACCCCCCACACATGCACTACTGCCACTCTGCTGCACTCACATACCCCCCACACATATACACTACTGCAACTCTGCTGCACTCACATACCCCCCACATGCACCCCTGCCACTCTGCTGCACTCACATACCCCACCCACAAATGCACCCCTGCCACACTGCTGCACTCACATACCCACATACACATGCACTACTGCCACTCTGCTGCACTCACATACCCCCACACATGCACTACTGCCACTCTGCTGCACTCACATATCCCCACACACATGCACCCTGCCACTCTGCTGCACTCACATACCCCCCACACATATACACTACTGCAACTCTGCTGCACTTACATACCCCCCAAATGCACCCCTGCCACTCTGCTGCACTCAAATACCCCCCCACAAATGCACCCCTGCCACACTGCTGCACTCACATACCCACACACACATGCACCCCTGCCACTCTGCTGCACTCACATACCCCCACACACATGCACCAAGCCACTCTGCTGCACTTACATACCCTCCCCCCACACACACATGCACCCCTGCCACTCTGCTGCACTCACATACCCCCCCACACATGAACCCCGGCCACTCGGCTGAGCTCACATACCCTCCCCCCACAGAAATGCACCCCTGCCACTCTGCTGCACTCACTTACCCCCACACATGCAACCCTGCCACTCTGCTGCACTCACAAAACCCCCCCACAAATGCACCCCTGCCACTCTGCTGCACTCAAATACCCCCCCATACTCATGCACCCCTGACACTCTGCTGCACTCAAATACCCCCATACTCATGCACCCCTGCCACTCGGCTGAACTCACATACCCCCCACACACATGCACCCCTGCCACTCTGCAGCACTCGCATACCCCCCCACTCATTCACCCCTGCCACTCTGCTGGAATCACTTACCCCCCCACACTCATGCACCCCTGCCACTCTGCTGCACTCACATACCACCCCACACTCATGCACCCCTGCCACTCTGCTGCACTCACATACCGCCCACACACATGCACCCCTGCCACTCTGCTGCACTCACATACCACCCACACACACATGCACCCCTGCCACTCTGCTGCACTCACATACCCCCCACACACATGCACCCCTTCCACTCTGATGCACTCACATACCCCCCCACACTCATGCACCCCTGCCACTTGGCTGCACTCACATACCACCCACACTCATGCACGCCTGCCACTCTGCTGCACTCACATACCCCCCCACACTCATGCACCTCTGCCACTCGGCTGCACTCACATACCCCCCACACATGCACCCATGCCACTCTGCTGCACTCACATACCCCCCCCACACACACTCATGCACCCCTGCCACTCTGCTGCACTCACATACCCCCCCCACACTCATGCACCCCTGCCACTTGGCTGCACTCACATTCCCCCCACACACATGCACCCCTGCCACTCTGCTGCACTCACATACCCCCCCCACACATGCACCCCTGCCACTCTGCTGCACTCACATACCCCCACCCACACATGCACCCCTGCCACTCTGCTAAACTCACATACCCCCCCACACACACATGCACCCCTGCCACTCTGCTGCACTCACATACCCCCCAGATCCCCCCACACTCATGCACACCTGCCACTCTGCTGCACTCACATACCACCCCACACACATGCACCCCTGCCACTCTGTTGCACTCACATACCCGCCACACTCATGCACCCCTGCCCCTCTGCTGCACTCACACACCTCCCCCACACACATGCACCCCTGCCACACTGCTGCACTCACACACACCCAACACACACATGCACCCCTGCAACTCTGCTGCACTCACATACCCCCACACACAAATGCACTACAGCCACTCTGCTGCACTCACATACCCCCCCACATGCACCCCTGCCACTCTGTTGCACTCACCTACCCGCCACACTCATGCACCCCTGCCCCTCTGCTGCACTCACATACCCCACCACACACATGCACCCCGCCACTGTGCTGCACTCACACACACCACACACACACATGCACCCCCTGCCACTCTGCTACACTCACATACCCCCCACACATGCACCACTGCCACTCTGCTGCAGTCACATACCCCCCACACTCATGCACACCTGCCATTCTGTTGCACTCACATACCCCCCCACACATGCACCCCTGCCACTCTGCTGCACTCACATACCCCCCCACACTCATGCACCCCTGCCACTCTGCTGCACTCACATACCCCCCACACATGCACCCAAGCCACTCTGCTGCACTCACATGCCCCCCACACACATGCACCCCTGCCACTCTGCTGCACTCACATACCCCCCCACACATGCACCCATGCCACTCTGCTGCAATCACATACCCACCCACACACATGCACCCATGCCACTCTGCTGCACTCACATACCCTCCCCCACACACTTGAACCCTGCCACTCTGCTGCACTCACATACCCCCCACACACATGCACCCCTGCCACTCTGCTGCACTCACATACCCCCACACATGCACCCATGCCAATCTGCTGCTCTCACAACCCCCCCCCACATACACACATGCACCCCTCCCACTCTGCTGCACTCACATAACCACACACATGCACCCCTGCCACTCTGCTGCACTCAAATACCCCCCCATACTCATGCACCCCACCACTCTGCTGAACTCACATACCCCCCCACACACATGCACCCCTGCCACTCTGCTGCACTCAGATACCCCCCCACACTCATGCACCCCTGCCACTCTGCTGCACTCACATACCCCCACTCATGCACCCCTGCCAATCTGCTGCTCTCACATACTGCCCCACACTCATGCACCCCTGCCACTCTGCTGCACTCACATACCCCCCCACACACATGCACCCCTGCCACTCTGCTGCACACACATACCCCCCCACATACACATTCACCCCTGCCACTCTGCTGCACTCACATACCCCCCACACTCATTCACCCCTGCCACTCTGCTACACTCACTTACCCCCACCCACACACAAGCACCCCTTCCACTCTGCTGCACTCACATACCACCCACACTCATGCACCCCTGCCACTCTGCTTCACTCACATACCCTCCCATACTCATGCACCCCTGCCACTCTGCTGTACTCACATACCCCCCACACACATGCACCCCTGCCACTCTGCTGCACTCACATACCCCCACGCATATGCACTACTGCAACTCTGCTGCACTTACATACCCCTCACATGCACCCCTGCCACTCTGCTGCACTCACATACCCCCAAACACATGCACCCCTTCCACTCTGCTGCACTCACATACCCCCCCACACATGCACCCCTGCCACTCTGCTGCACTCACATACCCTCCCCCCCACACTCATGAACCCCTGCCACTCTGCTGCACTCACATACCCCCCCACACGCATGCACCCCTGCCACTCTGCTGCACTCACATACCCCCCCACACAAGCCCCCCTGCCACCCTGCTGCACTCACATACCCCCCACACATGCACCCCTGCCACTCTGCTGCACTCACAACCTCCCCCCACACATATGCACCCCTCCCACTCTGCTGCACTCACATACCACCCCACACAACTGCACCCCTGCCACTCTGCTGCACTAAAATACCCCCCATACTCATGCACCCCTGCCACTCTGCTGAACTCACATACCCCCACACACACATGCAGCCCTGCCACTCTGCTGCACTCACATATCCCCCCCCACTCATGCACCCCTGCCACTCAACTGCACTCACACATACCCCACACTCATGCACCCCTGCCACTCTGCTGCACTCAAATACCCCCCCATACTCATGCACCCCTGCCACTCTGCTGAACTAACATACCCCAACACACACATGCACCCCTGCCACTGTGCTACACTCACATACCCCCCCACACTCATGCACCCCTGCCACTCTGCTGCACTCACAAACCCCCCCACACTCATGCACCCCTGCCACTCTGCTGCTCTCACATACTGCCACACACTCATGCACCCCTGCCACCCTGCTGCACTCACATACCCCCCCACACACATTCACCCCTGCCACTCTGCTGCACTCACATATCCCCCCCACACATGCACCCCTGCCACTCTGCTGCACTCACATACCCCCCACACTCATGCAGCCCTGCCACTCTGCTGCACTCACATACCCCCCACACTCATGCACCCCTGCCACTCTGCTGCACTCACATACCCTCCCACACTCATGCACCCCTGCCACTCTTCTGCACTCACATACCCCCCCACACACTCATGCACCCCTGCCACCCTGCTGCACTCACATACCCCCCACACTCATGCACCCATGCCACTCTGCTGCACTCACATACCTCCCACACTCATGCACCCCTGCCACTCTGCTACACTCACTTACCCCCCACACACACATGCACCCCTGCCACTCTGCTGTACTCATATACCCCCCACACACATGCACCCCTGCCACTCTGCTGCACTCACATACCCCCCACACAAGCACCCCAACCACTCTGCTGCACTCACATACCCACCCACACAAGCACCCCTGCCACGCAGCAGCACTCACATACCCCCACACATATGCACGTCTGCAACTCTGCTGCACTCACACACCCCTCACATGCACCCCTGCCACTCTGCTGCACTCACATACCCCCCAAATGCACACCTGCCACACTGCTGCACTCACATACCCCCAAACACATGCACCCCTTCCACTCTGCTGCACTCACATACCCACCCACACATGCACCCCTGCCACTCTGCTGCACTCACATACCTTCCCCCCACACACACATGAACCCCTGCCACTCTGCTGCACTCACATACCCCCCCGCACAAATGCACCTTTGCCACTCTGCTGCACTCACATACCCCCCCACACAAATGCACCCCTGCCACTCTGCTGCACTCACATACCCCCCCACACATGCACCCCTGCCACTCTGCTGCACTCACATACCCCCACACATGCACCCCTGCCACTCTGCTGCACTCACAGACCCCACCACACACACATGCACCCCTCCCACTCTGCTGCACTCACAAACCACCCCACACACATGCACCCCTGCCACTCTGCTGCACTCAAATACCCCCCATACTCATGCACCCCTGCCACTCTGCTGAACTCACATACACCCACACACACATGCAGCCCTGCCACTCTACTGCACTCACATATCCCCCCACACTCATGCACCCCTGCCACTCTACTGCTCTCACACAACCCCCACACTCATGCACCCTGCCACTCTGCTGCATTCACAACCCCCCCCCACTCATGCACCCCTGCCACTCTGCTGCTCTCACACCCCCCCCCACACTCATGAACCCCTGCCACTCGGCTGCACTTACATACCCTCCCACACTCATGCACCCCTGCAACTCTGCTGCACTCACATACCCCCCCACACACTCATGCACCCCTGCCATTCTGCTGCACTCACACACCCCCCACACTCATGCACCCCTGCCACTCTGCTGCACTCACTTCCCCTCCCAACACACATGCACCCCTGCCACTCTGCTGCACTCACAATCCACCCCACACACACGCACCCCTGCCACTCTGCTGCACTCACATACCACCCACACTCATGCACCCCTGCCACTCTGCTGCACTCACATACCCCTCCATACTCATGCACCCCTTCCACTCTGCTGCACTCACATACCCCCACACACATGCACCCCTGCCACTCTGCTGCACTCACATACCCCCCACACATGCACCCCTGCCACTCTGGTGCACTCACATTCCCCTCACACACACCTGCACCCCTGCCACTCCGCTGCACTCACATGCCCCCCACATGCACTCCTGCCACTCTGCTGCACTCACACAACCCCCCCCACACATGCACCCCTGCCACTCTGCTGCACTCACATACCCCCCGCACATGCACCACTGCCACTCAGCTGCACTCACATAACCCCCCCCACATGCACCCCTGCCACTCTGCTGCACTCACATACCCCCACACACATGCACCCCTGCCACTCTGATGCACTCACATACCCCCCACACACACATGTACCCCTGCCACTCTGCTGCACTCACATACCCCCCACACACATGCACCCCAGCCACGCTGAGCACTCACATACACCCCTCCACACACATGCACCCCAGCCACTCTGCTGCACTCACATACCACCCACACACATGCACCATTGCCACTATGCTGCACTCACATACCCCCACACACATGCACCCCTGCCACTCTGCTGAACTCATATACTCCCCACACATACACCTCTGCCACTCTGCTGCACTCACATACCCCCCACACACATGCACCCCTGCCGCTCTGCTGCACTCACATACCCCCCACGAATATGCACCCCTCCCACTCTACTGCACTCACATAAACCCCACCCACATGCATCCCTGCCACTCTGCTGCACTCACATGCCCCCCAAACACATGCATCCATGTCACTCTGCTGCACTCACATACCCCCCAAACACATGCACCCCTGCAACTCTGCTGCACTCACATATCCCCCACACACATGCACCCCTGCCACTCTGCTGCACTCACATACCCCCCACACATGCATCCCTGCCACTCTGCTGCACTCACACACACCCCACACATACATTCACCCCTGACACTCTGCTGCACTCACATACCCCCCACACACATGCACCCCTGCCACTCTGCTGCACTCAAACACACCCCACACACATGCACCCCTGCCACTCTGCTGCTCTCACACACACCCCTCACATATGCACCCCTGCCACTCTGCTGCACTCACACACACCCCAAACACATGCACCCCCGCCACTCTGCTTCACTCACACACACCCCACACACATGCACCCCTGCCACTCTGCTGCACTCACACACACCACACACACATGCACCCCTGCCACTATGCTGCACTCACATACCCCCGCACACACATGCAACCCTGCCACTCTGCTAAACTCACATACCCCTCACACACAAGCATCCCTGCCACTCTGCTGCACTCACATACCCCCACACACATGCATCCCTGCCACTCTGCTGCACTCACATACCCCCCACACATGCACCCCTGCCACTCTGCTAAACTTACATACCCCCACACACATGCACCCCTGCCACTCTGCTGCTCTCACATGCTCCCCCCACACATGCATCCCTGCCACTCTGCTGCACTCAAATACCCCCCACACACACATGCATCCCTGTCACTCTGCTGCACTCACATACCCCCCCACACACATGCACCCCTGCCACTCTGCTGCACTCACATAGCCCCCACACACATGCACCCCTGCCACTCTGCTGCACTCACATACCCCCACGCATATGCACTACTGCAACTCTGCTGCACTTACATACCCCCCACACATGCACCCCTGCCACTCTGCTGCACTCACATACCCCCCAAATGCACCCCTGCCACACTGCTGCACTCACATACCCCCAAACACATGCACCCCTTGCACTCTGCTGCACTCACATACCCCCTCCCACATGCACCCCTGCCACTCTGCTGAACTCACATACCCCCCCCCCCCCACACATGAACCCCTGCCACTCTGCTTCACTCAAATACCCCCCCACCCAAATGCACCCCTGCCACTCTGCTGCACTCACATACCCCCCACACATGCACCCCTGCCACCCTGCTGCACTCACATACCCCCCACACATGCACCCCTGCCACTCTGCTGCACTCACAACCCCCCCCACACACATATGCACCCCTCCCACTCTGCTGCACTCAAACCACCCCCCACACATGCACCCCTGCCACTCTGCTGCACTCAAATACCCCCCCATACTCATGCACCCCTGCCATTCTGCTGAACTAACATACCCCCCCACACACATGCAGCCCTGCCAGTCTGCTGCACTCACATATCCCCCCACACTCATGCACCCCTGCCACTCTGCTGCACTCACACATACCCCACACTCATGCACCCCCGCCACTCTGCGGCACTCAAATACCCCCCATACTCATGCACCCCGCCACTCTGCTGAACTCACATACCCCAAGACACACATGCACCCCTGCCACTGTGCTACACTAACATACCCCCCCACACTCAGGCACCCCTGCCACTCTACTGCACTCACAAACCCCCCCACACTCATGCACCCCTGCCACTCTGCTGCTCTCACATACTGCCACACACTCATTCTCACCTGCCACTCTGCTGCACTCTCATACACCCCCCCACACTCATGCACCACTGCCACTCTGAGGCACTCACACCCCCCCACACACATGCATCTGTGACACTCTGATGCACACAAAAACCACCCAAACAAATTCAGCCCTGACACTCTGCGGCACACACAAACCCCCCCCACACATGGACCCCTGCCACTCTGCTGTACTCACATACCCCCCACACATGCATCCTTGCCACTCTGCTGTACTCACATACCCCCCAAACACATGCATCCCTGCCACTCTGCTGCACTCACACACACCCCACACGTACATTCACCCCTGCCACTCTGCTGCACTCACATACCCCACACACACATGCACCCCTGCCACTCTGCTGCACTCAAACACACCCCACACACATGCACCCCTGCCACTCTGCTGCTCTCACACACACCCCACACATATGCACCCCTGCCACTCTGCTGCACTCACACACACCCCAAACACATGCACCCCTGCCACTCTGCTTCACTCACATACACCCCACACACATGCACCCCTGCCACTCTGCTGCACTCACACACACCCCAAACACATGCACCCCTGCCACTATGCTGCACTCACATACCCCCGCACACACATGCAACCCTGCCACTCTGCTAAACTCACATACCCCTCACACACAAGCACCCCTGCCACTCTGCTGCACTCACATACCCCCACACACATGCATCCCTGCCACTCTGCTGCACTCACATACCCCCCACACATGCATCCCTGCCACTCTGCTGCTCTAATATACCCCCCCACACACATGCACCCCTGCCACTCTGCTGCACTCACATACCCCCCCACACACATGCACCCCTGCCACTCTGCTGCACTCACATACCCCCCACACACACATGCACCCCAGCCACTCTGCCGCACTCTCATACCAGTCACACATGCACCCCTGCCACTCTGCTGCACTCACATACCCCCCCACACACATACACCCCTGCCACTCTGCTGCACACACACGCCCCCCACACACATGCACCCCTGCCACTCTGCTGCACTCACACACACCCCACACATCCACCCCTTCCACTCTGCTCCACTCACACACACCCCACACACATGCACCCCTGCCACTCTGCTGCACTCACATATCCCCCACACATATGCACCCCTGCCACTCTGCTGCACTCACATACCCATCCACACACATGCACCCCTGCCACTCTGCTGCACTCACATGCCCCACACACACTTGCACCCCTGCCACTCTGCTGCACTCACATACCCCCCACACACATGCACCCCTGCCACTCTGCTGCACTCACATACCATACCCCCCCACAAACGTGCACCCCTGCCACTCTGCTGCACTCAGATACCCCCACACATGCACCCCTGCCACTCTGCTGCACTCACATACCCCCCACACACCTGCACCCCTGCCACTCTGCTGCACTCACATACCCCCCCACATATGCACCCCTGCCACTCTGCTGCACTCACATAAACCCCACACACATGCACCCCTGCATCTATGCTGCACTCACATACCCCCCACACACATGCACCCCTGCCACTCTGCTGCACTCACATACCCCCCCACACACACATTCACCCCTACTGCTCTGCTGCACTCACATTCCCCACACTCACATGCTTCCCTGCCACTCTGTTGCACTCACATACCCCCCCCACACATGCAGCCTTGCCACTCTGCTGAACTCACATACACCCCAAACACATGCAACCCTGCCACTCTGCTGCACTCACATACACCCCACACACATGCACCCCTGCCACTCTGCTGCACTCACATACCACTCACACATGCACCCCAGCCACTCTGATGCACTCACATACCCCCCCCCACAAGCAAGCACCCCTGCCACTCTGCTGCACTCACATACCCCCCCCCACACATGCACCCCTGCCACTCTGAGCACTCACATACACCCCTCCACACACATGCACCCCTGCCACTCTGCTGCACTCACATACCACTCACACATGCACCCCAGCCACTCTGCCGCACTCACATACCAGCCACACATGCACCCCTGCCACTCTGCTGCACTCACATACCCCCCCACACACACATTCACCCCTACTGCTCTGCTGCACTCACATTCCCCACACTCACATGCATCCCTGCCACTCTGTTGCACTCACATACCCCCTCCCACAGATGCACCCCTGCCACTCTGCTAAACTCACATACCCCCCCCACATGCACCCCTGCCACTCTGCTGCACTCACATACCCCCACACACTCATGCACCCCTGCCACTCTGCTGCACTCACATACCACTCACACATGCACCCCAGCCACTCTGATGCACTCACATACCCCCCCACACACACATGCACCCCTGCCACTCTGATGCACTCAAATACCCCCCACACACATGCACCCCTGCCACTCTGAGCACTCACACATACACCCCTCCACACACTCATGCACCTCTGCCACTCTGCGGCACTCACATCCCACTCACTCATGCACCCCAGCCACTCTGCCGCACTCACATACCACCCACACACTGCACCCTTGCCACTATGCTGCACTCACATACCCCCACACACATGCACCCCTGCCACTCTGCTGAACTCATATACTCCCCACACATACACCTCTGCCACTCTGCTGCACTCACATACCCCCCACACACATGCACCCCTGCCGCTCTGCTGCACTCACATACCCCCCACGAATATGCACCCCTCCCACTCTACTGCACTCACATACCCCCCACCCACATGCATCCCTGCCACTCTGCTGCACTCACACCCCCCCACACACATGCATCCATGACACTCTGATGCACTCACATACCCCCCAAACACATGCAGCCCTGCCACTCTGCTGCACTCACATTCCCCCCCCACATGCATCCCTGCCACTCTGCTGCACTCACACACACCCCACACATACATTCACCCCTGACACTCTGCTGCACTCACATACCCCCCACACACATGCACCCCTGCCACTCTGCTGCACTCAAACACACCCCACACACATGCACCCCTGCCACTCTGCTGCTCTCACACACACCCCTCACATATGCACCCCTGCCACTCTGCTGCACTCACACACACCCCAAACACATGCACCCCCGCCACTCTGCTTCACTCACACACACCCCACACACATGCACCCCTGCCACTCTGCTGCACTCACACACACCACACACACATGCACCCCTGCCACTATGCTGCACTCAAATACCCCGCACACACATGCAACCCTGCCACTCTGCTAAACTCACATACCCCTCACACACAAGCACCCCTGCCACTCTGCTGCACTCACATACCCCCACACACATGCATCCGTGCCACTCTGCTGCACTCACATACGCCCCACACATGCACCCCTGCCACTCTGCTAAACTTACATACCCCCACACACATGCACCCCTGCCACGCTGCTGCACTCACATACCCCCCCCACCATGCATCCCTGCCACTCTCTGCTGCACTCAAATACCCCCCACACACACACATGCACCCCTGCCGCTCTGCTGCACTCACATACCCCCCACGCACATGCACCCCTGCCACTCTGCTGCACTCACATACCCCCCACACACATGCACCCCTGCCACTATGCTGCACTCACATACCCCCACGCATATGCACTACTGCAACTCTGCTGCACTCACATACCCCCCCACACATGCACCCCTGCCACTCTGCTGCTCTCACATACCCCCCCAAATGTACCCCTGCCACACTGCTGCACTCACATACCCCCAAACACATGCACCCCTTGCACTCTGCTGCACTCACATACCCCCCCACACATGCACCCCTGCCACTCTGCTGCACTCACATACCCTCCCCCCCCACACACATGAACCCCTGCCACTCTGCTGCTCTCACATACCACCCCCACACACATGCACCCCTGCCACTCTGCTGCACTCACATACCCCCCCACACATGCACCCCTGCCACCCTGCTGCACTCACATACCCCCCACACATGCACCCCTGCCACTCTGCTGCACTCACAACCCCCCCCACACATTTGCACCCCTCCCACTCTGCTGCACTCACAAACCACCCCCCACACATGCACCCCTGCCACTCTGCTGCACTCAAATACCCCCCCATACTCATGCACCCCTGCCACTCTGCTGAACTAACATACCCCCACACACACATGCAGCCCTGCCACTCTGCTGCACTCACATAGCCCCCCACACTCAGGCACCCCTGCCACGCTACGGCACTCACACAGACAACACACTCATGCACCCCCGCCACTCTGCTGCAATCAAATACCCCCCCATACTCATGCACCCCTGCCACTCTGCTGAACTCACATACCCCAACACACACATGCACCCCTGCCACTGTGCTACACTCACATACCCCCACACACTCATGCACCCCTGCCACTCTGCTGCACTCACATACCACTCACACATGCACCCCAGCCACTCTGCTGCACTCACATACCCCCCCCCCACACACATGCACCCCTGCCACTCTGCTGCACTCAAATACCCCCCACACACATGCACCCCTGCCACTCTGAGCACTCACATACACCCCTCCACACACATGCACCTCTGCCACTCTGCTGCACTCACATACCACTCACACATGCACCCCAGCCACTCTGCCGCACTCACATACCACCCACACACTGCACCCTTGCCACTATGCTGCACTCACATACCCCCACACACATGCACCCCTGCCACTCTGCTGAACTCATATACTCCCCACACATACACCTCTGCCACTCTGCTGCACTCACATACCCCCCACACACATGCACCCCTGCCGCTCTGCTGCACTCACATACCCCCCACGAATATGCACCCCTCCCACTCTACTGCACTCACATACCCCCCACCCACATGCATCCCTGCCACTCTGCTGCACTCACACCCCCCCACACACATGCATCCATGACACTCTGCTGCACTCACATACCCCACAAACACATGCAGCCCTGCCACTCTGCTGCACTCACATACCCCCCACACACATGCACCCCTGACACTCTGCTGTACTCACATACCCCCCACACATGCATCCTTGCCACTCTGCTGTACTCACATACCCCCCAAACACATGCATCCCTGCCACTCTGCTGCACTCACACACACCCCACACATACATTCACCCCTGACACTCTGCTGCACTCACATACCCCCCACACACATGCACCCCTGCCACTCTGCTGCACTCAAACACACCCCACACACATGCACCCCTGCCACTCTGCTGCTCTCACACACACCCCTCACATATGCACCCCTGCCACTCTGCTGCACTCACACACACCCCAAACACATGCACCCCCGCCACTCTGCTTCACTCACACACACCCCACACACATGCACCCCTGCCACTCTGCTGCACTCACACACACCACACACACATGCACCCCTGCCACTATGCTGCACTCACATACCCCCGCACACACATGCAACCCTGCCACTCTGCTAAACTCACATACCCCTCACACACAAGCACACCCCTGCCACTCTGCTGCACTCACATACCCCCACACCCATGCATCCCTGCCACTCTGCTGCACTCACATACCCCCCACACATGCACCCCTGCCACTCTGCTAAACTTACATACCCCCACACACATGCACCCCTGCCACTCTGCTGCTCTCACATGCTCCCCCACACATGCATCCCTGCCACTCTGCTGCACTCAAATACCCCCCACACACACATGCACCCCTGCCACTCTGCTGCACTCACATACCCCCCACGCACACATGCACCCCTGCCACTCTGCTGCACTCACATAGCCCCCACACACATGCACCCCTGCCTCTATGCTGCACTCACATACCCCCACGCATATGCACTACTGCAACTCTGCTGCACTTACATACCCCCCACATGCACCCCTGCCACTCTGCTGCACTCACATACCCCCCCAAATGTACCCCTGCCACACTGCTGCACTCACATACACCCAAACACATGCACCCCTTGCACTCTGCTGCACTCACATACCCCCCACACATGCACCCCTGCCACTCTGCTGCACTCACATACCCTCCCCCCCCACACACATGAACCCCTGCCACTCTGCTGCACTCTCATACCCCCCCCACAAATGCACCCCTGACACTCTGCTGCACTCACATACCCCCCCACACATGCACCCCTGCCACCCTGCTGCACTCACATACCCCCCACACATGCACCCCTGCCACTCTGCTGCACTCACAACCCCCCCCCCCCACACATTTGCACCCCTCCCACTCTGCTGCACTCACAAATCACCCCCACACATGCACCCCTGCCACTCTGCTGCACTCAAATACCCCCCCATACTCATGCACCCCTGCCACTCTGCTGAACTAACATACCCCCACACACACATGCAGCCCTGCCAGTCTGCTGCACTCACATATCCCCCCACACTCATGCACCCCTGCCACTCTACTGCACTCACACATACAACACACTCATGCACCCCCGCCACTCTGCTGCACTCAAATACCCCCCATACTCATGCACCCCGCCACTCTGCTGAACTCACATACCCCAACACACACATGCACCCCTGCCACTGTGCTACACTCACATACCCCCCCACACTCAGGCACCCCTGCCACTCTTCTGCACTCACAAACCCCCCACACTCATGCACCCCTGCCACTCTGCTGCTCTCAGCTACTGCCAAACACTCATGCACCCCTGCCACTCTGCTTCACTCACATACCCCCCCACACACATGCACCCCTGCCACTCTGCTGCACTCACACCCCCCCACACACATGCATCCGTGACACTCTGATGCACTCACATACCCCCCAAACACATGCAGCCCTGCCACTCTGCTGCACTCACATAGCCCCCACACACATGCACCCCTGCCACTCTGCTGTACTCACATACCCCCCACACATGCATCCTTGCCACTCTGCTGTACTCACATACCCCCCAAACACATGCATCCCTGCCACTCTGCTGCACTCACACACACCCCACACGTACATTCACCCCTGCCACTCTGCTGCACTCACATACCCCACACACACATGCACCCCTGCCACTCTGCTGCACTCACACACACCCCACACACTTACATTCACCCCTGCCACTCTGCTGCTCTCACACACACCCCACACACATGCACCCCTGCCACTCTGCTGTACTCAAACACACCCCAAACACATGCACCCCTGCCACTCTGCTTCACTCACATACACCCCACACACATGCACCCCTGCCACTCTGCTGCACTCACACACACCCCACACATATGCACCCCTGCCACTATGCTGCACTCACATACCCCCGCACACACATGCAACCCTGCCACTCTGCTAAACTCACATACCCCTCACACACAAGCACCCCTGCCACTCTGCTGCACTCACATACCCCCACACACATGCCCCCCTGCCACTCTGGGGCACGCACATACCCCACCACACATGCATCCCTGCCACTCTGCTGCACTCACATACCCCCCCACACACATGCACCCCTGCCACTCTGCTGCACTCACATACCCCCCACACACACATGCACCCCTGCCACTCTGCTGCACTCACATACCCCCACATACATGCACCCCTGCCACTCTGCTGCACTCACATACCCCCCCACACACATACACCCCTTCCACTCTGCTGCACACACACGCCCCCCACACACATGCACCCCTGCCACTCTGCTGCACTCACACACACCCCACACACATGCACCCCTGCCACTCTGCTCCACTCACACACACCCCACACACATGCACCCCTGCCACTCTGCTGCACTCACATATCCCCCACACATATGCACCCCTGCCACTCTGCTGCACGCACATACCCATCCACACACATACACCCCTGCCACTCTGCTGCACTCACATGCCCCACACACACTTGCACCCCTGCCACTCTGCTGCACTCACATACCCCCCACACACATGCACCCCTGCCACTCTGCTGCACTCACATACCCCCCCACAAACGTGCACCCCTGCCACTCTGCTTAACTCATATACTCCCCACACATCCACCTCTGCCACTCTGCTGCACTCACATACCCCCCACACACACCTGCACCACTGCCACTCTGCTGCACTCACATATCCCCCACACATATGCACCCCTGCCACTCTGCTGCACTCACATAAACCCCACACACATGCACCCCTGCCTCTATGCTGCACTCACATACCCCACACACACATGCACCCCTGCCACTCTGCTGCACTCACATACCCCCCCACACACACATTCACCCCTACTGCTCTGCTGCACTCACATTCCCCACACTCACATGCATCCCTGCCACTCTGATGCACTCACATACCCCCCCACAGATGCACCCCTGCCACTCTGCTAAACTCACATACCCCCCCCCACATGCACCCCTGCCACTCTGCTGCACTCACATACCCCCACACACTCATGCACCCCTGCCACTCTGCTGCACTCACATACCACTCACACATGCACCCCAGCCACTCTGATGCACTCACATACCCCCCCCACACACACACATGCACCCCTGCCACTCTGCTGCACTCACACACCCCCCCACATATGCACCCCTGCCACTCTGAGCACTCACATACACCCCTCCACACACATGCACCCCTGCCACTCTGCTGCACTCACATACCACTCACACATGCACCCCAGCCACTCTGCCGCACTCACATACGAGCCACACATGCACCCCAGCCACTCTGATGCACTCACATACCCCCCACACACACATTCACCCCTACTGCTCTGCTGCACTCACATTCCCCACACTCACATGCATCCCTGCCACTCTGTTGCACTCACATAACCCCCCCACAGAGGCGCCCCGGCCACTCGGCTAAACGCACATACCCCCCCCCACATGCACCCCTGCCACTCTGCTGCACTCACATACCCCCACACACTCATGCACCCCTGCCACTCTGCTGCACTCACATACCACTCACACATGCACCCCAGCCACTCTGATGCACTCACAAACCACCCACACACATGCACCCCTGCCTCTCTGCTGCACTCACATACCCCCCACACACGTGCACCCCTGCCACTCTGAGCACTCACGTACACCCCTCCACACACATGCACCTCTGCCACTCTGCTGCACTCACATACCACTCACACATGCACCCCAGCCACTCTGTCGCACTCACATACCACCCACACACTGCACCCTTGCCACTATGCTGCACTCACATACCCCCACACACATGCACCCCTGCCACTCTGCTGAACTCATATACTCCCCACACATACACCTCTGCCACTCTGCTGCACTCACATACCCCCCACACACATGCACCCCTGCCGCTCTGCTGCACTCACATACCCCCCACGCATATGCACCCCTCCCACTCTACTGCACTCACATACCCCCCAAACACAGGCATCCCGGCCACTCTGCTGCACTCACACCCCCCCCCACACACATGCATCCGTGACACTCTGATGCACTCACATACCCCCCAAACACATGCAGCCCTGACACTCTGCTGCACTCACATACCCCCCACACACATGCACCCCTGCCACTCTGCTGTACTCACATACCCCCCACACATGCATCCTTGCCACTCTGCTGTACTCACATACCCCCCAAACACATGCATCCCTGCCACTCTGCTGCACTCACACACACCCCACATGTACATTCACCCCTGCCACTCTGCTGCACTCACATACCCCACACACACATGCACCCCTGCCACTCTGCTGCACTCAAAACACACCCACACACATGCACCCCGCCACTCTGCTGCTCTCACACACACCCCACACATATGCACCCCTGACACTCTGCTGCACTCACACACCCCCCACACACATGCACCCCTGCCACTCTGCTTCACTCACACACACCCCACACACATGCACCCCTGCCACTCTGCTGCACTCACACACACCCCACACACATGCACCCCTGCCACTATGCTGCACTCACATACCCCCGCACACACATGCAACCCTGCCACTCTGCTAAACTCACATACCCCTCACACACAAGCACCCCTGCCACTCTGCTGCACTCACATACGCCCCCACACATGCATCCCTGCCACTCTGCTGCACTCACAAACCCCCCACACATGCATCCCTGCCACTCTGCTGCACTCAAATACCCCCCACACACATGCCCCCTGCCACTCTGCTGCACTCACATACCCCCCACACACATGCACCCCTGCCACTCTGCTGCACTCACATACCCCCCACACACATGCACCCCTGCCACTCTGCTGCACTCACATACCAGCCACACATGCACCCCTGCCACTCTGCTGCACTCACATACCCCCCCACACACATACCCCCCTGACACTCTGCTGCACTCACACGCCCCCCACACACATGCACCCCTGCCACTCTGCTGCACTCACACACACCCCACACACATGCACCCCTGCCACTCTGCTGCACTCACATATCCCCCACACATATGCACCCCTGCCACTCTGCTGCACTCACATACCCCTCCACACACATGCACCCCTGCCACTCTGCTGCACTCACATGCCCCACACACACTTGCACCCCTGCCACTCTGCTTAACTCACATACCCCCCACACACATGCACCCCTGCCACTCTGCTGCACTCACATACCCCCCACAAACGTGCACCCCTGCCACTCTGCTGCACTCAGATACCCACACACATGCACCCCTGCCACTCTGCTTCACTCACATACCCCCCCCACACCTGCACCCCTGCCACTCTGCGGCACTCACATATCCCCCACACATGCACCCCTGCCACTCTGCTGCACTCACATAAACCCCACACACATGCACCCCTGCCACTATGCTGCACTCACATACCCCTCACACACATGCACCCCTGCCACTCTGCTGCACTCCCATAACACCCCACACACACATTCACCCCTTCCGCTCTGCTGCACTCACATTCCCCACACTCACATGCATCCCTGCCACTCTGTTGCACTCACATACCCCCCCCCACAGATGCACCCCTGCCACTCTGCTAAACTCACATACCCCCCCCACATGCACCCCTGCCACTCTGCTGCACTCACATACCCCCACACATGCACCCCTGCCACTCTGCTGCACTCACATACCACACACACATGCACCCCTGCCACTCTGCTGCACTCACATACCACACACACATGCACCCCTGCCACTCTACTGCACTCACATACCCCCCCACACATGCACCCCTGCCACTCTGCTGCACTCACATACCACACACACATGCACCCCTGCCACTCTGCTGCACTCCCCTACCTCCCACACCCACATGCACCCCTGCCACTCTGCTGCACTCACATACCCCCACCCACACACATTCACTCCTGCCACTCTGCTGCACTCACATACCCCCCACACACATGCATCACTGCCACTGTGCTGCACTCACATACCCCCCCACACACATGCACCCCTGCCACTCTGCTGTACTCACATACCCCTCACACTTGCACCCCTGCCACTCTGCTGCACTCACACACACCCCATACACATGCACCCCAGCCACACTGCTGCACTCACATACCCCTCCACACATGCACCCCGCCACTCAGCTGCACTCACATACCAACCCCACACACACATGCACTCGTGCCACTCTGCTGCACTCACATACCCCTACACACATGCACCCTGCCACTCTGCTGCACTCACATACCACCCACACACACACATGCACCCCTGCCACTCTGCTGTACTCAAACAACCCCCATACACATGCACCACTGCCAATCTGCTGCACTCACACACCCCTCCCCACATGCACCCCTGCCACTCTGCTGCACTCACATAACTCCCCACACACATGCACCCCTACCACTCTGCTGCACTCACATACCCCCCCACACACATGCACCCCTGCCACTCTGCTGCACTCACATGCTCCCCCACACACATGCACCCCTACCACTCTGCTGCACTCACACACACCAGACACAGACACACACATACACACACGTACCCCACCACTTTGCTGCACATACACATGCATGCATATCTCCTGTTGCTATATTGCATTTCATACACTCTCCTCCCACCCACCCACTCACTCACTAAGCAAAAGATGCCTATTTCTAATGTGTCTAGCATCACTTTCCAGTTTATTCAGATTTGCTTTTAGTGTTCCAAATGTCAATCCTATACAGAATTTCACCCAGGTCTTCAGGGAGATGCTTGGTGACAGGACAGCCAGAGTGATCCGTCCCATTTCTGGGAAGATTAGAAGACAAAGGATAAAGGTTGTTCAGCTCTTGAGTTTATCTCATTTCATCAGAGGACTTATAGTTCTTTCTCTTTGCATTCCCTGAAAAAAGAAAGACTACAAGTCCATGCATGCAGTGGGGTAAAAGCAGGACTGGATCAGACTGTCCTGAGATCTGGAGTGAATTGGCAACCCTGGGGAGGAGACAGTTCTGGTTTCAAATTTGCATTGCAACACATTATGGTGTCTATCTTCCTTGATTTTACCCATTGGCATCAGTATTGCAGGTCCCATAGTGCATCAGAAAGAGATTGTCAAAAATCCAGGACAGGCTTTAAATCCCACTCATGGAACCGAGTAACTTGGCAACTCTGTGGCTCTGAGACTGTTTTCTGTACCCGAGCAAGCAAAAACAAAGTGCACCCTCTAAACACGGGGACACACTTCTCTCCTTTCAATGGCATAAGATATATTTGATTGCACTTAGCCTTCCTTAACTTTTAAATGTTGAACTGGAGGCTGCAAATGGCTGTTAACCAGCTTTACCAGTCCTATGACTCTGAGAAAGTGCAGCATTGGAGCTTTTGCAGCCATCACATGGTAAACTGCACACAAAACTGTAAAAGGCAACCCGCAAGCCCGGATAGCACCTGGGCAGTCCTGCGGGAATGGAGCGATCAGGCATCTGAGGCTTTTGCACCAGTTTTCAGCACATGTCCACAGCCCTTGTTACGAGAAGTGATACATTTATCTCCATTTTTACGCGTCTGTGTTTGTCCAAGGTGGTATCAGCTGAGGGAAATTCTGCCCCAGCTCAGCACTTTGGTAAATTTTGCAGGCAGGCATGGACTCTCTGGTAAAAGAGAAATGACTGGGCGAAGGAGATGAGGGTGCAGACTTCCCATGCAGTGCCATTGTGTATCCGTCTCTCTCAGCTCGTGGTGTTCACGTGCTCACTTGCACCATTTTAATTGTGATGTGCTATTAAGTGTAAAATAGAAGAATTGTAATCACATTTCAGTCAGCTGAGCCTGCATCTTATCTTAAACTGCTTGCCCGCCCTCTTTCATGTCTGAGACACAGATTTTAAAGAGAATTGGCACGTCTCAGGATTTTTCTTTGTTTAAAGCTGGGAGTTAAGACGTAAAGTCGTTCAAAGCTGAATTATTCCACTGCCATTGCTACAGAACACCCCTGAAACTGAGATAAAACCATTGCTTCATAATTGATCTTTCTGTCCTAGGTCTTAGGTACTTCAAGATGACATCTGTTTGCCACTGACACCAGGGCCAGTGCTACCATTAGTAGAGCTCCAAACTTTGGAGCACGACCCATTCCTGTCATTATGGCCACTGCCATACCTTTCTTGGCTTGCAGCAGCGACAATGACAATAAAAGAATAAAGAAATATTTTCCACAGTCTGAACTGCTGTGTATTGGTGCTGTGTGTTCTGAAAGTCCAGCCAGTCCTGTCCTCTCGGATGCAGACTTCTTTTTTGTGTGGTGGTAGAACCAGCTGTCCTTTCAGAGCACAGCACCAGCACACAGTGGTTCAGGCTCTGGAAAGTATTTATTTGATGTTGTATAGTTATTGCTACCGACGATCTATTCACCTCAAGCACTTCTTCCAGCAACACAAGCAGCAACTGTACACATGGACCTGACCCAATGAATTGTACAAAAATAAAAAACAAAAATGGCTAAAGAGGATGACCAAAGAAACTCTGAAAATTGCCCAGAAATGCAGAGAAGTTAGAGCCAGAGGAGAAAGAGAGGCAATCACAGAACTCAACAGAGATTACCAAAGTGCAGCAAGACAAGACAAGGAGAAGTACTACAATGAAGCATGCAAGGAAATAGAAGTAGAAACTATTAAAGGAAGAACAAGATCGGCTTTCCTAAAGCTATGAGAGTTAAAGAAAAAATTCTAGCCTCGAATTGGAATGTTACAAAATGCTCAAGGATCCATGTTGTATGATACTGAGAAGATCAATAAAAGATGGAAAGAATATACAGAGTCATTATACTAGAAAGATCAAGTGGACCAACATCCATTTCAACCTGTACCTTATGATCAGGAACCATTGGTGATGAAAGAAGAAGTCGAAGCAGCATTGAAAATATTATCAAAGAACAAAGCACCAGGCATTGATGGTATTCCCATCAATTGGAAGCAGCTGATAAAATACTAACAAGGCTCCATCAGGAAATCTGGAAGACAATCTCATGGCTAACTGACTGGAAAAGATCTGTGTTTATACTAATACTGAAGAAAGGTGATCCGACTGACTGTGGAAATTATCGCACAATTGTTCTGATCCCATATGCCAGCAAGATTCTACTCAAGATCATTAAGCAGAGACTACAACCATACCTGGAACGAGAACTGCCTGAAGTGCAAGCAGGGTTCAGGAAAGGGCAAGGAACAAGAGACATCATCACAGATGTGAGATGGATCCTTGAAAAGACAAAAGAATACCAAAAGGACATCTACATGTGTTTTATAGACTACAACAAGGCTTTTGACTGTGTAAGCCATGAGAAATTCTGGGCCATATTAAGAAGCATGAGTATACCAGAACACCTGATCGTTGTCTTGCACATTGATCAAGCAGTAACAGTTCTTATGGAACAAGGAGAAACAGAATTGTTTAAAATCAGCAAAGCTGTATGATGAGGCTGTATTCTTCCCCCTACCCTTTTAATTTTATGGAGAAGAAAATGAAATAGGGGACAATTTTAACCTTCTTGAATCAACTATTAATAAAGACAAACAGTCAAGAAATCAAATGACGCATTGCTCTTGGCAGAATGACTATGAAGGACCTAGACAAGAGCAGAGATGTTGTAGGAATGGACAGGTAAAGGGGATACCAGAATCCGCAATATATAATTAAAGATAGATGAATTTCTTGACACAGATCTCTAAAATGTGCTGATAGAAGAACTTTTTAGCAATGACTGTCACTCACGGGTTTGTCCTTTCACTTACTTCCTCTTGGATGGAGTGGGATATCATGATCATGAGTTCTGTGTAACTGTCTTTAAAAATAGTTTGAGAACATTGTTAACGCAAGCATAAAGAGTAAACATAGGCTATGAACTGTGCAACCATAGTTCATTGTACAGTCAACTATAGGTCCCTGCTGGCACAGCATAATTTCTGCAATTCTGCAATTATAAATAATTCTGTCATAATCAATAAATTTCATCTAATACACTGTAAACAGCTCTTACTCTGTAAAGAATTCTAGCAACACCTTGTGTTATGTTATGTTTATGCTCAATGACTGTGTTACTTCCCCTTTTCTCTTCAATAAAAAGATCTTCAAAGGAGGAAGAATTTGAATACAACAGAGGTGGACCTGTGCTGTGTCAATGGACCTTCTGTTGTTTTCCCTCTGAGCTCAAAGAAAAGTAGCACTTTGTGTGTGATTGTGTTCTGTGTTACTCTCTGCTTATTTCTCACTGCTTGGGGGACCAGAGACGGAAAGAGCCATTGTATTGTGGCCAGATCACGGGTTTTCTTCAGATGTCTCTCTCCATGCAAAGATTCAACTTGTTCAAGCCATGGTATTTTCAATAACGTCATATGGATACAAAAGTTGGACAGTGAAAAAGATAGACAGGAAGAAAATTGATGCCTTTGAATTATGGTGCTGGCGACGAATTCTGTGTATCCCATGTACTGCCTGAAGAAGAAACCAGTCAGTACTAGAGGAGATCAAACCTAAGTTTTCCCTAGAAGCTCAGATGAGAAGACTTCGACTTTCATACTTTGGACACATCATGCAAAGAGAGAGATCATTAGAAAAAGACATCATGCTTGGCAAGGTAGAAGGTCAACGCAAAAGAGGAAGGCCAGCAATGAGATGAATTGATACAATAACAACAGCTATGGGTGCCACTCTGTCAACAATGAGCCGCCTAACTGAAGTCCAAACACAGTTATTGCCACTACTGCAGGTCCCAGAGAGGTGTGGCAAGGCAATGGCAAGAGAGGGGATGGAGGCAGGAGCAGGAGAGATGCAAGAATGAGGGTTAGTCTAGGGTGTCTCATATCCTTGCATTTTTACAGGATTGTTGTTGGAAGGGTAGTGTTCAGATAATCATGACTATTCAGTTTTATTATCAAAATCTTGGAATGTGGGGGTGGGGGTGGAAGTGGCAAAAGGTGGAAGGTTTGTCTAGGGCACCCAATACCTTACACCAATCCTGCGGCCAGCCCTGGATGTAGGTGCATCAGGGATGTAAATTCTTCCCAAGCAGCCTCTGCAATGTTGCGGGGGGGGGGGGGGAGACAAGGGATGGCCCCAGACTTGGTTCAAGGTATTGGCATCCCAAGCAAACCTTAAGCTTTACACAACCCCGGGCTATCAAATTCCATTGTTTCTTTGAATTCCCTTCTGTTTTTTGTCCCTCAGAAGTTGCTTCCCTAGGCAACTGCCTAGTTTGCCTAATGGTTGGGTCAGCCATGTGGTTGAAAAGGGGCCCACACAGCGGCGGTTGCAGCAGCGCAGCAAACATTATCACGTTTGCCATGCTGCTCTGCCTGAGTTCCCACAGGCTCAGCAGCTGTTCCTCATCAGGCCGAAGTCTCACGATAACAGTCACACTGTGAGACTTTGATCTGATGGGGAGCAACTGCCGGGCCCACGGCAATCTTACAGAGTGGAGCAATGCGGCAAACACAATGAAGTAAGTTTGCCACCACTGTCGCATGGCGGGGTCAGAGCCCGCATGGGGAGGAGCACCACCGCTGCTGCTGCGACATTGGGGGGTCCCCTCAGCAAAACTGAGGTGCAGGTTTCACATTATAAAATAGAAGCTGATTTCAGTTTCTCATGTAGTACAGTGGATAAAAATGTAGACAAAGGAGGTCATTTTAAAAGTCTTAGTTGTGATTTGGACATCCAAAGATGTCTTCAAAGCCATCCCACAAATGAGGTTTATAGACATCTCCCATACAGGGACGTCCAAGTAGGCAAGGAGGTGTGGTGGAGGTGTAATGGACTTACACATCCCTGTTCAATTTCAGGAACATCAGGAATGCCTCCAGGCATGTCCACATTTAGACTTGCTGCAGGCACAAATAGGTATTGGGAAAGTGCTTGTTTTGGCCTTAAAGCATCCAGAGAGTGTAAAGAAGATGGTGAGTTAAGTGACTAGTGTGGGATCACAAAGACCCACACTGGTATCTGAACGGTAGCCATCCAGCTCGCAACCCACCACTTTAACCATTATGCTATTAGACATCCCTATTCTGAGATGCTATTCTGGGGACATCTGTGTAGACATCTCTATAGATGTCCATTTCGGGAATGTCCACGTTTCTGAAATTGTCCCTGAACTTGCACGTGCCTGCTTTTTTTTCAGACGTTCTGGCTTTGATGGCCCAGATTGCACTGGGACGTCTCATTGAAAAATGTGCCTTTAAGTGTTCTATAGAAACCAAAGTGAAACCAAAAAGTGCAGTTACTGAGTTTATTTCGGTTCTGCAGGCAGGACACCATAAGGTAAAGAGGTGTGGTTTAATGAGCAATGACTTGGGGGAACTCCCAACATGTGTTGAAACCTATTACTTTTCCAAGCAACCTTCATCTCTGCGAGCCATCATTCACATGAACATTATTCAATCTTCTTTTGTCCCTGTCTAAGATTTTCTTGCAGTCTGGGTGGTAGAAACATGCTGCTGGACCATCCCACTCACTCCAAGCTGTTTGTATGTGAAGCCGAACACTCTCCAGCTCAGAAGAACGACACTAGACACATCCAAACAATCATTATAAGACTGAAAACATCCCAGCCTAATGATCGTGCCACCTAAATCACTTTTAATTGGCACTGATGACATTTTATTAATGACATAAAATATAAACTGGAAGACAAAACATAAAACAATTCTTCCAACTAAAAGAAGAGCAAGAGAAGCAATGCTCAGTGATTCCACGACGCTGTCCACAAGAGGTAAAACTGAAATGAAACATGACCACTGAAACCGAATCACATTGCTTATCTCCAAAAATGGGCGGTACTAACCATCTTGTCCTTGGTCCTACATTTCCTTCGTGATGTTATTTTAGTACTAATGACTGAACAGATAGAATTACAGGGCTTTCATCATCTCCTTCCTCATCTATTAGCCCGATAATGAAAATTGCAGAGGGACTCATCCACATTCACATGGCTCTGTAGGAGACTGGGCACATGCTCATTTGTTGTTGCAGCTGCTGAAGGCTGGCTTGTGCGTGGGATTCTCTGTCAATTCCAGAGGAAGATTTTGGTAGGTTGGGTGTCACCTACGCCTCTCTCCAATACATTGTAGTGCCTAGGATCTTGTCCTATTTAACAGAGAAAACAACACACATGTTTGATTCTTAAATGAGTGTTGATGGTTCTCAGTATAATTGCCAAGTTTTTTTATCCCTAGTTGTTCCTGCAGGCTTCTATTGTTAAATGATCAATATACAACAAAACAGAGGTGTGGTACGCTGAGATACACACACACACACACACATTTGGAGGGTAATTTTATCAACTCATGCCTAGTTCATATGCATTTTTACATGCAGATTTTATACTGATATGCATACTTGACGGTATAAAATACTAGAATGGGTGGCAGAGAACATGCCTTAAATGTAGGAACAATCACTTGCACTAGCCCTAGAGTTGCTGTAAATAACCACACCTACCTTTTGCAAGTACATGGATAAATTATCCTACCTACCTCTTATCTCTGACCAGCACTATACATGCATGCTCTGCCCATGGGCATGCCCACATGGAAAGGGCACATGGCGCAAACTGTAGTACTGTATGTAGTTTTGGGCAGGTTTCTTTGTCCCGGAAATATTAACCTCAGCAATATATGCACATTTTTCTCTTCTCTCTGGAAGTACTGCAGCCCTGAAATGAGCACTTTTCTGCACCTTATTCATGGTCAGGGACAAGTATAAGCATCTATAGAACCAGGGCCTGACATGCTTGTGCCGTTCTGAAAGTGCACCACAACATGCAACATCCTTGATCTACTCAGGGCACATCTCCACCATTCCCCCGAGCTACCTGGATGTTCTCACATGGGAACATCTATATACCTAGCTTTCAAACAATGGCTCCAGGGATGACTCCATGATTTGCACATCTATGTGCCAATCTTCAGATGTCCAACTCATGAAGAGAGCTTCTAAAACACTCCCTATAGCTTACACATTTGGCTTTGATGGTCCAGATTATAAGGTAGGGGGTCATTTTAGAAGATGTATTTCTGCTTTGGACATCTGAAAATGGGATTTAGATGTATAAATCACATCGACATCCCTGGACCTATTTTAGAAAGCCAAGTATATAGATGTGCTGCGTGCAAGCATGTTCATGTAGCTGGGCCAAGAAACCGGCATGTAAATTAACAGTCCAATCATTTTACTGTCCCACCGCTGCACATTTGCTGATCTGAAATGGCTGCCTGGGGCATGCTTGCCTCATAACATAGACGCCCCTGTTCTAAAATATCCCATCCACCATGTACTGTACAAGTACCCATTTCTGCAGTGGTGCATTTCAAGAATGTTCACGTTTCTGAAATGGCCTGCGATCGTACACATTCCCGGCCTTGCTATCTGCACATGCCCGTCTTTAGACCGGCTTGAGAGGACATGCATCTTTTGGCGTGGAGATGGCATAATTTCAGAAGGCACTTACATCTGCTTTCCGTTCACTGCCGCCATTTCCCCGGCATTTTCGACATAGTGCCTGGATGTTCCAGATTCCTCCTAGACGGCTGTTCTAAAATCCCATTTTATATGTATAGCACTGATATTTGGGTCCTTATACGTCTACCAAACACATTAAGGCACATTTTAGAAAGGCCGTTTATGTGGTGGGAGAGACATGGTAGTGAAAACATTTGCAAATCTATGTCAAGTTTAGAAGAGTGGGTGTGCAAATGTGAGCCCGATGTAAAATCGACATATCTCACCCCTCAAAATGTATGTGATTGTTAAAAATTGGCCGTGGAGAGAACGCACAGAGATTGATATCCATGAGCTGCAGGAGGCGCCATTTCAATAGTGGAAACCTGGCAATTAAGTACCGGTATTTCACAACATACACACATAAATGTTGGTAAATGTCAGTTTTGCAAGTCGAGACATGAAGATGTTGCTACTCAACTACAGAAGACCCTCTCTTTACATCATTTCAATTTGGAGGTGAAAATAAACATTGGCTGATGAAGGGGGATATCCCCCTTAATCCCTCCTTAAAGGTAAGGACAAAAGGAACACTTTTCATATACCTAGTCATGTCGGGGGTGGGGGTGGGGGAGGGGCTTGCAAATCTGTGTGTTGCCAATTATAGGCTTATACATGAAATTCTCTGATGAAATGGGGAATGCACATGTAAATTTTGGTCCCGCCAGAGCCATGTCCTTGACATGCCTCTGCAATGCTCTCATGTATTTGCGACATGCTATGGGCATTCATGTGTAAAAGGAACCTTTTCTAAAATGGCTATTTACACATAATTTCAATTTTCATGACTATTTTGCCTGATTATATATGCATAAATGCTGAATTGAGCTCCCAAAATAACCCCAAAAGAAATATCTATCTATCTATCTATCTATCTATATGGGATCCCAGATATGGGTGCCTACTCTCAGGGCTGAACCGAGTGTAAATCACGCCCTGTGCGACTTGCATATCGGGCATGCGCCCCCCCCCCCCCGCGGCATGAGAGAAGAGGCGTGCCTGATGTGCAAGTCGCTGGCAAGCAAGAGCAGGGAGGAACAGATCTGCTTAGCATGCCGGCGAGAAGGCTTAAGGGGCGCATTTTAACTGTCTGTCGTTGCCTGCCACTGCTGAGAGAAGAAAAAGTGGCAGCAGGCAGGCAACGGCAGACAGTTAAAATGCGCCCTTTAAGCCTTTGCGCCCTGTGCAGCCACACCACCTACTCTCTCTCTATATATATATCACTTATACAGATTTTCTGTCCAGCCCCCAGAATATCCCACTCTCACACAGCCTGTTCTGTGTATAATAGACTATTCATAATCTGCTATATGTATAAAGCCAGGTGATATTTAAGGAAAGCACCCCAGACAGGCACTGAATATCTGTGCTTTTTAAATATCGACCGGATGATATGGGGCAAATTTTATTAGGAGACCTTTAGACTTACATGCTAACAATGTGATTAAAGTTTGGCATTTTAGTCATTTATGTACATAACTGGTGACCTATACACACATAAATGATCTCATCAAATGCTGACTGGTGTGAAAATGCACATGTAATGCGTGTATTTTCACTCGGGGTGTGCACATGGGTGGAGTTTGGGTGAAGGGTGAATGGTGCAAGCAATTATGCTTGTAGATTAAAGACTTGTTTAATTTCTGTGCCTCATTGCTCTAGGGCTGGTGTAAGTGTTGGCGCTTTTCACGCTTATGCTCCATTTTATAACGTCGAGCACATGTATAAAAGAGGCAGAAAGTGAGGACGCACGTTTACGAGGCTAAAGTTTCTAAATCTAACCTTCACACATAGATCTACTTATCTATATTTCTATATTACACATTTTAAGGCTGAAAACATCCCTGTAGCATATATCTGGCTTCCTGTGACCAAGAGTCATGTTTATGGTCAAGAAATACGTCACCATCACTCCTAGAGGCCTTGGGCAAGCTACTTAATCCTCCATTGCTTTAGGTACAACTAAGATTGTAAACCTTCTGGGGACAGGAAGATACCCCCTGTACCTGAATGTAACTCACCTAGAGCTCCCACTGAAAAAGTCATGGGCTAAATCCTAAATCCAAAAACATCCCATTGTGATCGCTTCCATTCCATAGCATATGTGCTGCCCAAACACATGAAAAATAATCTCAACTAATTATAATTATTGTAATAGTTTTAGAGAATATTATTTAACAATTACCATTACACATCACTGAAGTGCGAATACATGGATTTTCTCCGTACTGGAAAGCTATAGAAATGCGGAACTGTGCAGGTGATGTCAACAGCCTGAGGGCAAGAAGAGTAAACCAGGAGACACATGGCGAAAACGTGCCGGCATTTACTCTATCATTCCTATTTGCATAGTGTTACTATGAGGAAATGCAACAGCAACCACGGGACGGACAGAAGAAAACATATTGGAGTGTCTGTACTAAATCTAGCCTTCTTTCTGTGGAATGTCATTTTTTAAATTTAGAGTAACTATTACATGGGCTGTACATATCAAACTGAGACAGAGATAGCCCTTCATCAGAGCAGGAGAACACATGAGGCACATGTTAGAAAGGCTGTTCGGCTCTGTTTTAGGAGGTCTGTATCAAAACATTGGAAATCCCATGGGAAGGATTGTGGCAGTGAAGGCAGGCACGTGTAAGTGCCTTCTAAAATACAGCTGTCTCCACCCTAACAGATACACATGCCTCTAAAAGAAACTCAGACAGACCCGTGCAGACTAAGACCCCAGATGCATGTGAATTTCCATGTGATTTGAGAAACATGCAGATGTCAAATACAGACGTTGCTGGTCCCTGTGACATCAATATTTCTGTGATAGTATTTCAGAATGTGGTTGTGGGTGTGATGGTGCTTGCACGGCTCAGCCTGCCATTTTGCAAGCCGAGATGTGCAGTGTTGTTGTTGTTAAGTGCCGTTGAGTCGATGTGCAGTGACGCAGCATCAAAGTGAAAACTGTGTTTATGTACCTGGATGGGCCTTTGACCAAGAGAAAATGAGTGGGCCAGTAAGAAAGCATTCTCCTATATCTTCTATGAGCACTTTTCTGATGCCCAGTCGTGCCCTGGAGCAGGTATAGGCAAGGACATGTCAGATGCCAGGGAACAGACTTGCAGGGGTCTTATCGATACGTTTATCTTTATTTGCCCACTGCAGCCACACCTCGACCATGACTCTGCTCGACGTGGATGTGATCTCACTGGAGACGTGCAGCTAGGAGCTTTCTAAAATGGCTCTTGGGACATTTTTGTGATTGACATGGCAGTTATGAATAGAGCTTCTAAAATGGCCTCCACTGTCTTGGAAGTTGGAGAGAAACAGCAGAAATTCAATTTTGAGGCCAGCCTGTGATGAAACTGGTGGGACAATCAAATTTTCGAGGGTGTTCGGATTAAAAACAATATGAAATGAAATGAAATAGAAAATGTTGTTGATAATTCCCATGTTATTTCAAACGAATGCAGATCCCTACTGAATATTGCCATTATGTGTATGCCAACAACAGTCGGTGCATACCTGGGTTTTCAGTGCTGGTGCAGTATCCAGAAAGCAGCCAGCACTGAATATTGGGGTGTATCTTTAAACGCTATGGCTGTCCTTTAAAAGAAACACTGTCTGCAGAGATTACAAATTGACCCGCATGTGAAACCAAGAAGACCTGGGACAGGACACAGGGCTCAGCTGTTTAAGCAGGTTTCATTTTGATGCAAAGATTTGTAACAGTGGTTAGATATTTGACATTGGGCATCTATTGGTACCCTATGAGCTGCATCACTGTGACTGCGTGATAGTGGTGGGTGAATATAGACAAAGAGAAGAACAAGCAAGATATCACTTCGGGCTATTTGCGTATATGTGTAAGGATGAAGGTCAATGAGTGGAGGGAAGCAGGGGTTAGGAAGAAGACTTATGCTCATGAACAACTGAGAAGTTATGCAGACTAAATGAGGTTCACTACAGATTGCAGGAGCTGAAGCCAAAATAAGACTAAATTGAATGACCTAAATTAGATGACGTTAGTTGCCAGACGCCTCCTTCACTCTAAAGTGAGAGAAGGGACAAGGTTTGTCAGGTCTAATCATACTATAGACCAAATAAATCAGAATCCTAAACAAATTTGCTAAAATAAAAATATCAATTCTTGTCTTCAAGGACAGGGACAAGGAGCAGTAGTCAGTGGTTTGCCCATCCCTGGCTGTAATGGAATACCATCTTATTGGTGCCACAATAATTTAGGTACTGCATTGTGAGCTGGAGTGGGTTGAGTTGTATTTTTATCCTAAGTTTGGGTAAATCTCTATGTTTATTTCCTAATGCTTTATTTATCCAAACCCTTCTCAATTTCTGTACAAGAGGGGATCGTGATTCATGGGATCAGAATCGCGATCAGGCATGTACATGCAGGCCGGGATAGTGATTCAGTCTGGTCTGCACATACATGCACAGCCCAACTAACTCAGTCAGGGCTTTTAAATGGAGCTGTGGCGCCATGGCGACATGTTGCCATGGCACTGCGGCTCCATTTAAAAGCCGCGATGCCAGTTGCCAAATAAAAGTGTTTATTCCCCGCAGCCCCACCCACGATCTGGCCTCCTAAGGCAGGATCGGGCTGTGGGGAATAAACCCTGGCCCCCCCCCTGCCCCATCCGCACCCCGGGCTGTTCAAAAAATCATGTCCAGGGAAGATATTTCACCTCAAGAGATGGAATAACTTCCCTGGACATTTCGCCGGTCCTGGATGTACAGGGCTGACATTAAAATCCGCCCTGTACGTCTAGGGCCGGCGACCGCCCACTGCCTACCCGACTCTGCCCCCAGGCCACCCCTTCCCCGCCCCTGTCTAACTGCCCCATACAACCGGCGGGGAGGTTAGTCGGTGGTAGGAGCCGGCACGAATAGTGGGGATGGATGTCCCATCGGGCCATCCATCCCTACTATTCATAGCACAGAATAACTCTCTAAGTGAACAGAAGCTGACGCAGTCCCTACAGAGTGAAAAGTTAAACACCAAATCTTTGGGGGGTGGAGGGGTGGGATATTCAAATGCATTTACACAGTTTACAGACCTTCAAACCATGTAAATGTTGCTTAGTGAGATATCAAGCGGCACTAGCATGGTTCGTGCCGCTGAATACCCGTGGGTGCTGCTGCTGGTTAGCATCTGGGCATTCTGGGGCAGCAGTCTTCTATAACCGGGCAGAGGTAATATGGAGCCACAGGCTGCTTACCGACACATGGTAAAAGTCAGGCGTGATAAAGGCTGGCCGAACGTTCACCCCAGAAGCTAACCAGGCAATGGCCGAATAGCACCGCTGCTTGGTTAGCTTCCCACCAAATCTGGTGATAGATCAGCTAGCCACCACCGCTACATAGCCCTCCTTTAGTTTTCTGCATATCTACTATTTTTTTTTTATTTTAACAGATTAAAAATAATATGTAACAGGACCCCAGACATATGCCCTCTGCCCACAAAGAGGAAGGTTCTGAAGTCCCTGCTCCTATGGTAAACCCAGCTCACAAAGGTAATGGAGGTGGGACTTGCCTGTCATTTATTGGCCAGAAAGAGTCCTCTCTCCAAATTGGAGGGAACTATAAAATGGCATTGCATGCAGGAACCTATGCCTTCCTTCCACTAATGGAATCCAGGGTGTTTGGGAGAGACTGTGGTCGCCTAAAAAGAGTTACTGCGCAGCCCAGTACAGTATAATGCATTTAATGTGACCCACCTCGCCTTTTTGGCAAAATTACTGGAGCAAGTGGTTTACCAACAACTGGCAGATTTTGTGGATCAGCATGCTGTTCTTGATCCTCATCAGCACAGATTTCGGTCAGGACACGGGATGGAAACTATGCTTGATCCAGCTACAAGCTGAATGGAAAGAAGAAGGAGATCACAGATGTACGGAGGTCTGTGAGAAGGGTCCAGTTACAGAGGAGCCCATCTGTTTGGAAAGAAGGAAGAGGTGAACAAGGCAGAGCTGTGAGAGGGACCTACTAACGAGGTACATCCTAGTATCACCCCCGAGAGGACTCAATACTCTTGCAGAAGGGACCCGTCTCCCAGGTGCATCCCTCATCTTTTAGTCGAGTTTGAGGAAAATATTTTTGTCATCTGTTTTACTTACTTGAACTCCTATTTATCTATCCTTTTAGGGAACGGTTTTAAGGATACTGCTGGCAAACTAAATACAGTAGGACTGCAGTAATCAAAACGAGAAAGAACCATACACTGTATCACACTTCTAAAATCTGCTGGCTCCAGATAAAGCATAGTTACTCACTTGTAACAGGTGATCTCCAGGAACAGCAGGAATTTAGTCCTCACATATGGGTATCGTCCGTACCGGCGGAGCCTGTGCGGGAACGCTCTCCAGCGTCCAATCAGAAAGCTTTTGGGAGCATCCCACAGCGCCTTCATGCTGCCTTCCCACCTTTCCCAACTGCCTCTCTCCAGTTGAGTTTTAAAGCTGAGACAAAGAGAGAGAGAGGGTAAGGAAAGAGAGAGAGATAGAGAGATACAACTCCTAGGGGAGGTGGGTGGGTTGTAAGGACTAAATTCCTGCTGTTCCCAGAGATCACCTGTTACAGGTGAGTAACTATGCTATCTCCAGGAACAAGCAGGAATCTAGCCATCACATATGGGGACTCCCTAGCTTTGGGTGCCAGGGAGAAACCCCAGAAGTTGTGTGTCCCTGAGAAGGGCTCCACTTCCTCCCATGGATCTCTGGCATCCTATCAGGGATGGTGGGTAGGAGTTGATTAAGTATGGAACAGGTGTTTGAGAACAGCCTGACCAAACAAGGCATCCCAGCGGGAGTCCTTGTCCAAGCAGTAATGGGCTGTGAAGGTATGAACCGAGGCCCAAGTGGCTGCTCGACAGATGTCGTCAATAGACACAGAGTTCAGATGAGCCATTGAGGCTGCCATGGCTCTCACATTGTGAGCTGTGACATGGCCCTCCAGAGAAAGGTTCTTACTCTGATAGGCGAAAGAAATACACTGAGCAATCCAGTTGGATAGTGTTCTCTTGGAGACTAGCAGTCCCAAATGAGAAGGGTCAAAAGAAACAAAGAGCTGAGAAGACTTTCTATGTTGCTGTGTCCTCTGTAAATAAAAAGCCAGAGCTCTTTTACAGTCCAGGGTATGAAGATTCCTCTCTGCACTTGATGCATGAGGTCCTGGAAAAAAGACAGGTAGGTAGACCTCCTGGTTGAGGTAAAAAGGCGAGACCACCTTAGGCATAAAGTGTGGATGAGTCCTAAGGACTACCTTGTCATGATGAAACCTTGTATAAGGTGGATTAGCTACTAGTGCTTGCAATTCACTAATGCGGTGTGCTGATGTGATTGCAATGAGAAAGATAACCTTTCAAGAAAGAAATTTCAAGGAGGTGGTAGCTAAGGGTTCGAAAGGTGGCTTCATGAGCTGCCCAAGAACCAGATTCAAGTCCCATGCCACCGGAGGTGGTCTAAGGGGAGGCTTAGTTAGAAGGAGGCCTCTCATGAATCTTGCTATAAGACGATGAGAGGAAATAGGTTGTCCATTTAGAGGTTTAAGAGAAGCTGCAATAGTACTCAAATGGACTCTTACTGAATTTGTCTTAAGGCCTGCATTAGACAAATGGAGGAGATACTCCAGTAAAGATTCTAGAGGTATAGCAAGGGGGTTAAGACCCTTTTCTGAACACCAAATAGTGAACCTTTTCCACTTGAAAGCATAAGAACGTCTAGTGGAAGGTTTCCTAGAAGCATAAAGAACATCTTTCACTTGCTGAGAAAGATGAAGATCTTGGAGATCTAGGCCTTCAGCAACCAAGCCCTGAGATGCAGGGACTGGGGATTGGGATGCCATAACATTCTGTTCTCCTGAGATAGGAGATCTGGAGCAGACCCTAACTCCAGGGAGGGAGCTTGAAAGAGATGTAGAAGCAGAGGGTACCACACTTGCCATGGCCAATGTGGTGCTATGAGAATCATGTGGCCTCCGTCTCTCTGAAGCTTGAAGAGGGTTTTGGGAATTAGGGGAATGGGTGGAAAGGCATACAGGAAGTCTTGACCCTAGTGAAGGAGGAAAGCATCCTTTGCCTGAGCTCCCTGAGCCAGAGTTCTGGAACAGAACCGGGGAAGTTTGGCATTCCACGGACTTGCAAAGAGGTCTATGTCCGGGGTTCCCCAAAGTTGAAAAATCTTGGCCACCTGGTCTGCATGCAGAGACCACTCGTGTGGAAGGAGAACTCAACTGAGTCTGTCTGCCCAAGAGTTTTGAACGCCTGGAAGATACACTGCCAGAAGATGGATGTGATGCTCTCTGGCGAGGGCCCACAGTCGTAGAGCTTTCATTGCGAAGCGACAGAGAGCCTGTTCCCCCCTGCTTGTTCACATAGAACATGGCTGCTTGATTGTCCGTATGAATAAGGACTGTTTTGTAGCTGAGCAGGATGTGGAACACTTGCAGAGCAAGGAAGATTGCTCTGAGCTCCAAGAGATTGATATGTAGACAACTCTCTTGTGGAGTCCAAGTGCCCTGGGTGGAGAGGTCTTGCAGATGAGCTCCCCAACCCATTGGAAAAGCATCTGTTGTAAGAGTTGCTTGGGGCAGAGGTTGCTGAAAGGGGGACCCCAGCAACAGGTTTTCAGTGGACTTCCACCATTGGAGAGACAAAATGAGACGACTTGTGTTTGCTATTCTGTCTGACAGGCAACCTGATGCCTGGGTCCATTAGGTGGATATAGTCCACTGAGCTGCCCTCATGTGAAGGCAAGCATATGGTACCACATGCACGGTGGATGCCATGTGGCCTAGCAACTGCAACATTTCTCGAGCAGTTAAAAAGGGCTTTAGGGCTGCTTGAGGAGCTAACTGCACCAAGCGAAGGCAACGGGCTTGGGGAAGGTAAGCCCTTGCCTTTGTGGTATCCAGCAGGGCTCCTATGAACTCTAGAGACTGAATAGGAGTTAGACTGGATTTTGGGATGTTTATGACCAGCCTTAAGTACTGAAGGATACGCATTGTGCAGGATAGAGAAGTCCCAGCCTCTGACTGTGTTGGAGCTCGAATGAGCCAGTCATCCAAGTAAGGGAAGACGAATACTCCCAGAGTGCGTAGAAATGCTGCTACCACAGCCATGCATTTCGTGAACACCCTTGGTGCAGAGGCCAGACCAAAAGGAAACACCCTGTATTGGTAGTGCTTTCCTTGAAACAGGAACCGAAGAAACCTTCTGTGGGTTGGATGGATGAGAACATGGGTGTACGCATCCTTGAGATCTAGAGAACAAAGCCAATCCTGACTTTGAAGGTATGGAAGCAGAGATCCGAGAGAAATCATTTTGAATTTCTCCTTGACCAGGAATTTGTTCAATTCTCTGAGATCTAAGATAGGTCTGTATCCCCCTGTTTTCTTTGGGATAAGAAAATAAGGGGAATAGAACCCTGTGCCCTGTTGATGAAGAGGCACTTCTTCTATTGCCCCTTGGGCAAGAAGGATGGTAACCTCCTGACCTAACAGGTCGATGAGAGAGGTCAGAGAATTGAACTGCTTCACTATTGTGGGAGGGGTCATGCTTGAAAAATGAAGTTTGTACCCCTCTCTTATGATGGAGAGTGTCCAACGCTCTGCTGTTATTTGCCCCCATCTGGGAGCAAAATGGCATGACCTTCCTGGAATGGTGGACGGTTCTGGTCCTTCCAGAGCTAGAAAGGCTAAGTTCTCTAGCTGAAAGTCAAAGGCCCTGAGGAGGCTGAGGCTGCTGAGCTGGTTGAGGCCTAGCAGCCTTTGCTTTCTTCTGTTTGGGTGGTTGCTGACGTTTGGTTGAAAACTGACCTGCAGAAGATGCCTGCTGAGCATAAGCAGGATAAAATCTCTTCTTCTTAGAAAAAGGTGTTTTCTTGAACAACTTTTTCCTAACAGGATCAGCAGTAGACTTGGATAGTCTATCTAAAGTGGAATTTTCAGCATCCATCTCATTGGCTTTTTTTTGCCAATCTTTACCAAACAGGTTCTCACCAGTACAAGGGATATTTCCCAATTTATCTTGTACCCAGAGCTCTAAATCAGATGCTTGGAGCCAAGCAATTCTACGTGCACCTATGGCAATAGCCGAGGTTCTGCTTATACCTTCAAAGCAGTCGAAGGCTGCACGGTTGGAGAATTTAGAGACATCTTGGGCATGTTTGAGCCAAGTGAGAAACTCCTGCCTTTTATCCTCAGAGATGAAAGGACTTAAAGTCTGTAGATGATCAGTAACTTCCTTTAGGAACATTCCCATGTAGAGACTTTAGGAACTGATTCTTGCAGCAAGCATGGAAGCTTGAAAGACTCTACGTCCAAAAGCATCCAGAGTTCTGCATTCACGTCCTGGAGGATTAGAGGCATGTCTTTTTGCACTTCTAATCCTTCTCATAGCAGATTCCACCACAATGGAGTGGTGAGGAAGCTGAGTTTTATGGAAACCAGGACAAGGAGGGACACGATACATAGTATCTAACCTACGAGAATGAGGAGAGGTGGTAAGTGGTGTTTCCCACATCCTCAATATGAGATCATATAGAATCTCATGAATGGGTAGGGTAGCTGCCTCCTTAGGAGTTTTGGGATATTATAAAATATCCAACTCCTTGGCCCTTGGCTCTGTTTCAGGGGTCACAGTGATGGACAGGCCCCGAGCCACCTCTCGGATGAAGCCTTGGAAAGACATGTCCTCTGGAGGAGACATCCTGCATTTAGGGGAGGAGGACTCCTGTGGAAGCATCATCGCTGCATCGACAGAACTTTCAGAATCCTCAGATTCTTCTGAGGAATCGAAGTATCGCCTGTCTGGATGCTCTTGCAGAGCCCGATACCCGTACCGAGCAAAATCGGTATCGGGAATAACTAGATCCAAATAAATAGATCCAAATCCAAATAAATAGATCCAGGAGAACGATATCAACAAATGTACTAGTTATCCCTAAAGCAGCGACAAAATGCCTATCAACGACATCTAACAGGGCCTTCAGATTCTATGCCCCTAAGTGCTGGAACGCCCTACCTCCAGAGATTCATGCTATCACTGATCTATCCCTTTTTAGAAAGGCACTCAAATCCCACCTTTTCCCCCAATATTACCTGACCAGCTAACCAATCTCGATCCTTACCCTATAACTAATAATAAATCCTGTTGTGTATACTTGTAAATACTCATGTAAATAGTTGCAGTAATGACGTCCCATGTTTTATCCAAGTTCTCTGACCTTGTTCTCTGTAAAACCAAACAGTTTGTTGTTCTGGTCTGTTGTTATATTGTGAACCGCGCTGATGCTGAATAGAGCGGTATATAAGAGCCTGTAATAAATAAATAAAAATAAAATAATAAACTGGTACCGGGGAATCGGTACCGGCGGGCACTGAAGGACAGGGTACCGGCATAGCAGGCATCGATGCCGATGTCGATGCTATCGGTACCGGTTGCAATACCAATACTGATGCCAGTGCCGGTACCGGTACCGGTGGAGTTGTCTGTCGCGGTACTAAGGACGTCGATGCCACAAGGAAAGCCGCTAGACTGCGTTCTATGGACAGAATTCTCTGGTCCATAGACGCTGCCAATGCCTGGAAATCGGTACCGGTGGAAACTGCCGGTACCCCAGAGCATGACACCAGGAGATCTGTTGAGGCCGAGCCATCGAGAACATCCTGGAACCCCGATGATGGTGCTTTGGAAGCCGAAGCCTCCCACCGGGGTAATTTTGCCGGTGCAGAATCCTCGAGGGCAACGCCAGAGGCATCTTGATGCTTAGAAGGAGATCTACCCTTTGAGGACCGGCTAGACTTATGTTTAGTTACCTGAGATCCACGGGAAGAAGAAGAAGCCCTGGAAGACGTCGATGCCACCAAAGCCGCATCAGAGGGAAACAGGGTACTGAGCTTAACAGCTCAGTTCTGTTGACCCCTTTTAGACATCATAGCACAGGACACACAATCTGTGATGGAGTGGTCAGGACCTAAACATTTTAAACACCATTCATGGGTGTCGGTGACGGAAATGGTACCGCCACATTTTGTGCACTTTTTAAAACCTGAAGCAGGTTTTTCCATATTAAGGAAAAAATTCTGGGCCTTAAGGCCCAAAAAGACAGGATGGATAAATTAATTTTTTTTTTTAAAAAGAAAAGAAATACCGGTAGAGCGTAGGGGAAGGCAGACGCGACCACAAAAAGAAATAAAGAAATAAGGAAATTCTTCTGCGGTGACAGGAACACGACCTGCTGGCTCTGCGGAAAAAGAAGAACTGGAGAGAGGCAGTTGGGAAAGGCAGGAAGGCAGCATGCAGGCGCTGTGGGATGCTCCCAAAAGCTTTCTGATTGGACGATGGGGAGCGTTCCTGCGCACGCTCCGTCGGTACCGACGATACCCATATGTGATGACTAGATTCCTGCTTGTTCCTGGAGATTACTTTAATCCCCACACTGAGCACAATTTATAAAAGGATCTCCTAACCAGCTCCCTAATATGAGGGCAAAATGACAATTGAGAATCAACCAATATGCCCAAATAGTGAGTTTTCTGCACAATGGAAACCTGATGCATTCCAATAAAAATTATCTATAACTGTAAAGCCATGTTGTGATGGATAACTAATATTTCAGTCTTTAAGAAATTAAACACTAACTCTTGCACTCATAGCTGAACTGCCACCTTAAGTATACAGTCAGTTAATGTTGCCAAAGTTACATTGAAGTTGTTAAGAAAAGAAAGAAAGAGCATGATGTCATCCACATAATAGCGATATTCAATCACTGGCAAGCATAACAAATCATATAATGCGTGCATATAAATTTTAAATAATAAGTGCAAAGAGGAACCCTGAGAAGACTATGCTTCAAAGAGAACCACTCTGATGTCTGATTTTCGACTTCCTACATACATTCTTTGTTCTCATTTAGAAAGCTACAACTGAAACTATTCTAACATTGACTTACTTAACCCTTATCCTCTTAACCGAACAGTAACATAGAGCCAAGGACAGAGTCTAAAGCTGCAGCAATGTCCAAAAAAGCAACCACAACACAATGGCCACTACCAAGCACATCCAACCAGCTGTCAATTACAGAAAGCAACAAGGTCTTCATACTTTGACCACTTATGGAGACCAAGTTGGCATCTGTCAAGAATAGAGCATTAATCTACATGGTACTGAAGTTGGTCCAACACAGCATGTTCAATAAGTTTAATGAAATATTGCAGGCTAGAAATAGGACAACAATTATTGATTTTAAAGAATTCTAACCCTTTTTTTTCAGTAATGAATGCACTGTTGCCTGTTTTAATTCTGGAAGTAAATAACTGTTTAAATTAACCAATAATGGTAAAAAGACCTCTTTACAAGCCTTAAATAAACAAGGTGGGATTAAATCCAACCTTGATGGAGCTATGGATCAAACAGCTTCTCAACCTGCCTGCTAGACACCATAGTAAACTCAACCCATTCACTTAACACAAGATCAATGTGCATTGAGGCTTAAAAGGCTGCACTGGAAGAACTGGACCTTCTAAGCCCAACCGATTTAGTCCGCAAATGAAGTGCACACTGCGGTGCATCAATAGACTTACTTACACCCATTCACTATCTCCGAGAAGTGAACTGCTGAACTAATTGAAACAATTCCATGGCCGTACCGCAACTGAATTAATTTGTGAGCACTGTTCCCTCTAAGCTGTGCGCGTGTGCGCGTGCCCACACCTCGCCGAGCGAGCGCATATACTTTACAACAGAGCGCACAAAAATTACGCTTCTGATTCTGATAGAAAACAACACAGATGTCTTAAATTTTAAAAGTTGTGATTGTAATTACTAGAAATTTTCCACTTCATTTAGTAATCATCTATTTTCATTTAATTTGATTAAAATCAATGTGGTGTACATACTGTATTCTGACGTGTAGTCAAATTTTAAGGTATATAACTCCGAGTGTCGTTATGTGGCGCACAACAATTTAACCTTCCTTCAAAAGCTGCACAGCTGATATTTTATGCGCACACAGCCTACAGAAAATTAGAGGGAACATTGTTTGTGAGGTATAAAATGTCTGTTTCGCCTTCACAACTGTCTGACAGTTGGAGACAATTATTCCTGATCTCCTCTGACTTAATGTTATGTCACTTTTTCTCTGCCTTCCTTAGCCGTCCTCACTGGACTTCCTTTGAAAAACAAGGGACAAGGTTAGTCCTAGGCACATTTCTTGTTTGCAAGCATGCAATATTCTCTAATACCTCTTCACGTTTTTTATTAACCCTTTCCAGGCCGAGCCCAAAACTCTCGGGATCCAAAATTCTGACTAAATATTCCTATCAAATGGTATATAATACCTAACCATAGCAGAAGGAAAATCACTATTAGAACATATTGAATAAGACGGGTACAATTTTTCTGAAATATGCAAAAATTAACCCAGCTGCAGAATGTGGATTAAAAATTTAAAGTAGGCCTTCAAAGGTTTAAACAAAGGACTTTTGTCAATCAAATTGGGAAAACAAGCCTTCTGCAGCTTCAGCCCAACTAGAAAATTAGTGAGGGTCTACATCCTGCTGCCACCATAGGCCAGGAGAGTGCCTAGGGAAAGGGTTGAATTGAATCTGACCACTTCCAAAGACGGCATACTTCTGGGTAAAAAGAGAGTGAAAGTGAACTACCAAGCTCAGGGCTTGCCCAAATAAAAATTTTGGAGTGGTTTTCCAGAATGAACTCCTTCTGAATTCAGGAAACACATACTTGAGAAGAGTATTTTCCAAGATGAAGAAGAGCTGATGGCTGAAGAGTGGTGAAAACTGGGGTGTGAAGTCTTGTCATAGGATCCAGAGTGTTCTACAGGAAGGTGGAGAAGTCTTATCTAATGATTCAAGAGTCTGAGAGGAGACAAGGAGAATGAAAAGAAGAACGTGATTGGTGTCTTTCCCTTTGCTTCATGCTTTATTTGTTGTGCCTATTATCGTACCTCAGGGATGCAGGAGACCCGTGCTTCTCGTTGCCGGGGCTCTTAGTTGGGGCCAGATGTTTCAGTTGCCTCCACATCACTGAAATGCAGATAAATTGAAAAGACCTATTGCTTTTCCCCTACAATCTCACCCATGTATAGGGTCATTTCAACGATGGGCAGCCCCACCCTGTAAAGGCATCTTCTAGAGGTAGGGAGGTGGGGTTAGGATAGAAAATAAAGGGGGCATTTTCAAAGGCATTTGCACAGTTTGAAGATCTGCAACCCATGTAAATGCCGCTCTGTTGGATATTCAGCGGCACTATATGGTTAGTGCTGCTGAATATCCTCGGATGCTGTCGCTACACGGCCCTTTGCTAAGCAGTTAGAATTGGGATGTTCCTTGATGGAGCAGAGCCGGCATCCATTGCTAACCAGGTGTGAGCCGCTGCCCAGTCAGTGATACACAGCATTCCTTATCCCCCCCTAAATAAATAAAAAAAGGTTATACATCTTCAGGTATGTTGAAGGTTTAGATGCTATTTCTGTACCTTTCTCAAGATCCAAAGGGAAAAATGAAATAAATCTACTTCTCTCCTCCCAATAGATTGATGGATGGTATTGGAATCTAAATCAGAAATCATGGCAACAGGTAGGTCACCAGCAGTTTCAGACAAATAATACTCAACCGGGAAAAGTGTACAATGTGAGGGTAGTTTTATAACAGAGCACCTAGATTTAGAGGCCAAGAAGGCCCCTATGTTCACTCAATTTTATAAGGATACTTTACTAAAGCCTGCTAAATGGTTCTTGCATGCTTTAGTGCACAGTAACTATCAGAAGTACCTGATAATGTGCAGGCAGAGAAGCAACCACACACACTATTGCCAACATTAACTGCACAGCATGTGATAGAGCGGGGTGTGATGGGCTCTATAGAGTATTGCCCGTCTCTCTCCAGAGGGATTATCAACAGTCCCCTTTAAGTGAGTCTGCAGCCCAGAGTTCAGGGCTGGGAGGACGTTGATCTTAAGGAGAGGTTAAAAACCCAGCAGACTGCAGGAGAGAGAGAGGCCCGTGGAGCCAGAGGTCTTTTCCAGGCAGGCCACAAATTTTCAGTAGTAGTAGTAGTAAGCTGTGTGAAGGTAGGAGCTTTAACTAGGGCTGGTGGAAGGGCCTGGAGAACCAGGCTATGAAGGTATAACAGCTGGGATAGAATAAAGTTGACACTGTTTTTTTGAAGGCTGTGAAGGTTTAACAGCTGGGATAGAATAAAGCTGACATTGTTTCTTGACTGTTGCCTGTTCTGTCTTTTAACAAAACCCTCTTCCCACTGTATGCCACTCTACCACATATGGTGGCAATTGGGGATTTTCGTTATCACATGACTGAGGGCAAATCCACGACCCTCCAGGCCTGAGTCTCTGCAATAGGTCAGAATATTTTGTTGTGTGGGCTAAGAGAGTTAGCCTCACTGTAATTAGGGAACTTGAAGAGCATTAGTTAGTGCCAAACAGGCCACTAAATCATTTGATGGAGATGGAATACTGCAGGGCTAGCTCAGCAGCAGAAGAGTATGCTGTGGTTCCTTGCAAGAAATCAGTGACAAGCTGGAATGGAAGAGATCCTCCAGATTCTGGCAGAAAGGCAACAGCAACAACAACAAGAGTTTCAATGTGTCCTGCTGGAAGGGCAGCAGCAGCAACAGCAGCAGCAGATACAGGCACAGGGGAAGCTACAAAAGAGTTCCCTAGCTCAGCTGACCCAGGCCCTGCAGAAACCATAACTCTACCCTCCAGCATAAGTAACATAATAACATAGTAACATAGTATGTGACAGCAGATAAAGACCAGCATGGTCAATCTAGTCTGCCCAGCAAGATGGCAAGAGTAGGTGCACCTGCCGCTCCATGCAGGTCACCCCTCCCTATGCCTTTGTTTAGGGGTGTACCCACCGATCCATGTAGGTCACCCCTATTTGTTGAGATAGTTATGTTTATTTTGATTTTATCCTGTTGCTATAAAAGGATCCACGGTGTCTGTTCCATGTCATTTTGAATTCTGTCACTGTATTTGCCCCCACCACTTCCATCGGGGGGACATTCCAAGCATCCACCACCCTTTCAGTGAAAAATATTTCCTGACATTGCCTTTCAGTTACCCCCTTGCAGATTCATGTTATGCCCTTTAGTTTTACAGCTCACCCATCTTTGGAAGAGGTTGTTTGTTCATTAATACTCTTTCAGTGCTTCTTAAAATGATGGCTGAAGATGAATCTATTTTTTGGTGACCTTTGAATGGACTGCTCGCAGAGGCAACATGGACCATTTATTTTTTGGAATCCGCTGATAGGCTGCTTTCCAGGACACCAAACCAGATGGGCAAGCTTCGTATGCAGCTGTCAAGGCCGCCATATTGGAACTGGTTAGCTGTACCCCAGAGGCCTATCACCAGCGATTCAGAAGGGGAGTGACTCTAGACAAAGGAGAGCCCTCGAAGGTTCCCCTATTGCTTGAAGAATTTTGCCTGGAAGTGGCTGCAACCGGAGGGAAGGACAAGGCCCAAGATAGCCGAGATTGTGCTGTTGTGCTACTGGGGCAGTGTTTGGAGGGCTTGACCACCACAATGATACAGTGAGAATGTCAGCACCCCAAGCTTACATTGGAGAGTACACTGGAAATAGCAGAGGAGTACTATGAAGCTCAGCTGGTGACTGAAGCTGACAGTGAGAAGGGGAAGAAGTTGCCCCTTAGCCCAGAAGGACAGAAGGGGAAGCTGGAGCGGATGTTGACTCCCATGTTCCGACTCCCAATGTCACCTCCTACGTGAGGGCATGACTCCAGCCACAACCCCTTCTCCTGTTTTAGGTGTGGAGCCTGGGGACACATTGCTCAGGAATGCCCCTTGGGTACAGAAGAACGCATGGAGATCAGCCTAACTATTCCTCACACCTGCACTTTTGTGGATAGTCCCCACCCAGAGGCACAAAACGTTGTGATTCCTGTGGAACTCAAGAGAACCCACCTTCAGGCCTTGATAGATCCCAAATGTATGTGAACCCTTATTCGCTAGGAAACTAACCTGGTTTCCAATTGACTATGCAAAGACAGTAACACTGGCCTGTGTGCAAGGAGACCAGAGGCAGTATCCTACAGCACAGGTCTCACTTAAGATTCCAGCAGGGCAAGTCATGTTCAAGGTCGTGGTGCTGCCTTGGCTACCGTATTTAATGGTGATCGGCCGAGACTACCCAAACTTCGGTGTGGTATAGGCTCAGTTAACTGACAGCTCTGCTAACTTGCACCAGGAAGATTTCCCAGAGATCTTCCCCCTAGAAGACGATCTTAAAGTAGCTAAACAGGTAGAAAAGGCAACTGTGAAAGCCAGAAGGATGCTTGGGTGTATAGGGAGAGGAATGGCCAGCAGAAAAAAGGAGGTGATAATACCTCTATATAAGTCTCTGGTTCAACCTCATTTGGAGTATTGTGTGCAATTCTGGAGACCGCATCTTCAAAAGGATATAAGCAGGTTGGAGCTGGTGCATAGGGTGGCTACTAAAATGGTTAGTGATCTTCATTATGTAGCATATGAGGACAGACTTAAAGATCTTAATATGTATACTTTAGAGGAAAGGCGGGATAGGGGCGATATGATGGAGATTTTTAAATACCTCCATGGCATAAATGCACAGGAATGTCTCAATTGAAGGCAAGCTCTGCGATGAGGAGACATAGGATGAGAATGAAAGGGGATAGACTCAGGAGTAATATGCGGAAATATTTCTTTACGGAAAGAGTTGTAGATGCATGGAATGTCCTCCCAGTGGAAATGGTGGAGATGAGGACAGTAACTAAATTCAGAAAAGCATGGGACAAACACAGAGGATCTCTAAAGGTAAAAAGGGGACTATTGTAGTTGATAGGGAAAGGCAGACTAGATAGGCCATTTGGTCTTTTTCTGTGTTATGTTTCTATCTATATGTCAAAACTCCCAAGCCTGCTAAATCCTGGAGTCAGCGTCACCAGGAAAAGCTACACTACCAACAGAATCTGGGGTGGCTATGGGAGAGGGATCCGGGGAGGGAGAGCTTAGGGAAGAAACTCCTGGGGATATCTCAGGACTTGGCAGTAGTGACCCAAATACAACTGTCCCCTTCTCAGAGTGGGGGCTGGGAGAAGACCCAGGGAGCTTCCGGAGGGCCCAGCAAGAGGATGAGTCCCTTAAACATGCCCGAGAGTGGATTTTGGAGGTGGGTGTAGTTCCTGTAGGTAACAGAGAATCCCCTACAAGAACCTTTCCCTATTTTGTGCTAAAGGAAGATCTGTTATACAGAGTGGCCGAGGGGGCCCTAGAAGGGGACAAGGTAGAACAACTGATACTTCTCCAGCATGTTATCATCAGGAGGTGTTATCGTTGGCCCATAGCCATTGATTAGGACACCTGGGATGGAGAAAACACTAGAGCATGTTTTAGCCCAATTTTTCTGGTCCAGATCCATAAATAGGTGCAAATATATTGCCAGTCATGCCCCACCTGCCAACTTCATAACCCCGCTGGAGTCCAACCTGCCCCTCCAGTGCCTATGCCTATCATTGAAACCCCATTTGAAAGAGTGGCCATGGACATGGTAGGTCCTATGGAGTGAACCACCTGAGGCAACAAGTATCTTTTAGTCATACTGCTCTGAGGAATATGAATGCCCTCTGCGAAGTATTCTCACTGGTGGGAATGCCCAATGAGATCCTCACAGATCAAGGAAAACTCTTTGTATCCAAGCTAATGAAATAAGTGTGTGCATTGGTGAAGGTCAAGATGCTGCGAACATCAGTCAATCACCCACAAATGGATGGCCTCATTGAGCAATTCAATAAAACTCTGAAACAGATTTTTTTTTTTTTTTTTAAAGATATCTTTATTAATTTTCAGTCAGAACTACACATTGACACAATCAACAATACAAACACAGTAACAATAATCATCAATCTGGATATAACCAGTGGCTCACAGGAAGGTACAGGAAACTTGCAATGATCCCCTAAAACATAACCCCCCCTCCACCCCTCACCTACTACCCCTGCCCCCCCCCCACCCTCCCCAGCCGCCCCAGGAAATTATCAGCATTTCCAATAAAAATAATAAAAAACCTGCTACTAACCTACTACTAAAAGCGTGCCTGCGCTACGTACTCCTCCAATAGTTGCCACTTATTAACAGCTTGCGGGTCAAAACCCTCTCTGGGGCGCCTGGTCCTCTGCAGCCCACAATGCGGGCTCCCCTGCCAAACCTCCCGGTCATGGCGTTTCTCGAAACTAACATAAAGACATGTTAAAGCCCACCAAAGATGGGCATCCAGCTTGGACAGGTCTTTCCAGTTGGAAATAATCACTTTCAATGCAACCGCCATCAGGAAGTTAAACAAAAAATGACTACCCTTGGGAAGTTGCAGGGAAGCCGCATATGAGCGGAGAATAACTATATCCCACGTCAGAGGAACCGACACTCCTATAATGCGCTCAATCTTGCTCCATATGCCACGCCAAAATCCCTGAACATAAGGGCAATCGAACAGCATATGCCGATAAGTACCCAAATCTGTCCTGCAGGACCAACATTTACTAGAGGCCACAGTGTCCCACTTTGAGACTTTAACAGGGGTTAGGTATGCTCTCCACATTAGGAAATATAGGGATTGAGTAATCGATGCCGCATGGGACACTCTATTAACCTTGTTCCAGATAAGGGGCCAAAGGCGCGGGGGAATGGTACATCCCAAATCAAGCTCCCAGCTCCGCCCCACCCCAAGCCCAGGCCTCCGTATTTTATCCCGAATGGTGGCATAGATATGAGACATTCGGCCACCGGCAATCCTCAGTTCTTCCACCCGAATTTGTAACCCCCAATTAGCACATATTGCCTGTGCCCCTCCTACCACCCCACTCAAGCAATGTCTCAATTGCAGCCAGCGGAACCTCTGCTGCTCGGTCAACCCATATTCCACCCTAAGATCCTCAAAACTCTTCCACCCTGAGCCATCCACCAATTGTCCTACAGTCCATATTCCAGCAGCTTGCCAGGGCTTCCAGGCAAACGTCTTGTGCCCTATTTTAAGCAAAGGGTTGGTCCAGATGGGGTGGTGAAGGGAAACTCTCTGCTCGCAGCAAGTGACTTTTTCCAAAAAACCAAAGGCTCGCTGAGTAGACTGTATTACCCGAAGTCTTTTACCCAGGCCACCCACCTGCGTTCCCATCAGCAAGGACATGGGGACTGGGGCCGTCAATCCTTGTTCGACCGCGACCCACACTGGGCACTCTTCCGGGGCGCCATCCGACCCCCACAGCAGACCTTGTTTCAGCAAGAGCGCATGGTGATACCACTCAAAATCTGGGAACTGCACCCCGCCCTCACACCTACTCGCCTTAAGCTTCCAAGCCGCTATCCGGGGAGGCTTACCTCGCCACAAAAAGGCCAGAAGCAGGCGTTCCACTTCCCTGTAGAAGGCCCTCGGAAATAGGATGGGAACCATTTCCAGAATATAATTGATCTTAGGCGCTAGGACCATCTTTATGGAGTTCAGCCTACCCCACCACGACAGATGCAAGGGAGACCATTTCCAAGCTAAGGTCTGAACCATTTCCTTAATACGCTGTATGTTGATCTGCACCGTCTCCTCATTCGAGGAACTGTAACTGACCCCCAAATATTTAATCTTTGAGGCTTCCCACTTAAAGTTATACCCCTGGACTGCCGAGGAGAAGGTAAAGTGATTCATCGGAAAAGCAGTGGACTTGGCCCAATTAATTTTGTAACCGGACAATTTGGCGTATGCATCAATAACCTCCAGCACCTTTCCTATCGCCGGGGGTTGCAGGAACAGCAACAAATCATCAGCGTATGCTGAAAGTTTCACTTGCCGTCCCGCAACCTCCAACCCATGTATATCCTTGGTCTGCCTTATGAGAATGGCCAGGGGTTCCAACGCAAGGTTGAATAGCAGCGGGGAAAGGGGGCACCCCTGTCTCGTCCCTCACCGTAGCGAAAACTGCCGGGAGCACGTCCCATTAACCAAAATCCTGGCTGACGGAGCCGTATAGAGGAGATGGATCATTCGCCGAAAACTACCACCAAAACCTAACCATTCCAGGGCTTGGTCTAAGAAGCCCCACTCCAGCCTATCAAAAGCCTTTTCCGCATCCACGGATAGCCCCACCACCGGCTCTTGCAAGGCTTCCGCTGCAGAAAACAAATTCAAAAGGAGTCTGCCATTATCCGCTGTAGAGCGGCCAGGAATAAATCCACACTGATCGGGGTGTATCAGACAAGGCACCACCCTAACTAGTCTATGCGCCATGGTGGTGGAAAGTAATTTATAGTCCGCATTTAATAAAGAAATCGGACGGTAATTGTCCACCTTAAGCGGGTCTCTCCCTGGTTTTTCCAACACTACAATAGTCGCTTCACTAAGGGCCCCTACCTCGGGAACTTGCTCCAACAACACCTGGAAATAAAGCAAGAGATATGGGAGAAGGTCATCTGCAAACACTTGATAGAATTCAATCGGTAGTGCATCTGGGCCTGCAGCCTTACCTTGTTTCATACCCAGGAGCCCCTCGCGGAGTTCTTTAACCGTCAGGGGGGCCTCTAAGTTATCCCGTTGCGAAGCTGATAATTCCGGATGTGCCACCTTGCCGAACAGGTCTCGGAAGGCTCTCGGATCAGTCTCCGAGTCAGAGCTATATAAGTCGGAATAGAATTCTCGAAACGCCTCCGCCATATCTCCCTCCTTACATAACAGGCCCTCTGCTCGTGCTGGATGGCCGCTATTTTAACGCGCGGCGGCCTGGGGGTTAGCGTGCGCGCCAGTATACGACCAGCTTTATTACCCTCGTTATACCACACGCCCTGAGCTCGACAGCCGAGCGCCTGTGCTTCCATACTAAGGCCAGCATTGTATTGAAATCTTAATTTTTGCAGCCGGAGTAAGACGCACGGGTCAGTCCCAGCGACCAGCAGCCGCTCCCCCGCCCGGATTTGATCCTCCAGCGCTTGCATCTCTCTTTTCCGCTCCCGATGGACTCTAATCTTATAACTCGTAGTGGCGGCCCGAGCAACCGCCTTGAAAGCCTCCCACCATGCCCACCCCGACGTGTCTCCGAGCAAGTTGACGGCAAAATAACTCTCTATGACTCCCCGCATCTCAACACAGTAACCTGGGTCCCTCAACAAGTCCCTGGGGAAGAACCAGGTCGCCGCCCCTTTACCCACATCCGCCAGGTGTACCTCCAAAGTGATATGCGCGTGGTCTGATACATGCGATTCCCCAATCTGGGCTTGTTCCACGGCACAGAGAAGCGACTTGGAAATGAAAAAATAGTCGATCCGCGAGTGAGTCCCATGAGGGAAGGAGTAAAAGGTGTACGCTTTCTCTGCCGGATGCAACAGTCGCCATACATCCACTAAGCCCTCCACCTGCAACAAAGAACGAAGGGCGACGTCTGCTCTACCCTGCCTACGGGGGCGATAAGGGTGCCGGTCGACCAATGGGTCGACAACTAAATTAAAGTCTCCCCCTAAAATCCATGCATACCCCGCCCATTCATGCACTTCTTCGGAGAGTCTTTGAAAGAAAGCCACATCATCAATGTTGGGCCCGTATATATTCATCAGGGCCAACTTGACGCTTCCCATCTGGACCAACACCTTAACCCACCTGCCCTCCCCATCAGCTTTGGCAGAAAGCACCCGCACCCCCAACTGCCGCGCAGCCAAAATTGCCACTCCATTCTTTTTCCGCGGGGCTGCGGAGTACCCTATTAGAAGGTACTTGTCTGATCCCAATTTTTTAGTTTCTGAGGAGGACAGGTGCGTCTCTTGCAATAGGACTACATCCGCCGCCTGTTTCTTACAGAAAAGAAGGATCTTTTTCCGTTTAAGGGGGTTTAGGACTCCCTTAACGTTCAGGGAGAGTATTCTAAGCGGCTTCATGGAGCAAGATTGAAGTACGCAACAGTAACCCTGAACCAAGAACGCAGCGCAGACACCACACCATATAGCATGCAAAACCCCTTATTTCCCAGGGGGGCCACCCCTCTCGTTCAACCACCCCACCCCAAGGGACCCACCTTGGGAGAGCTATCATGGCAATTAGCCCACAACGTCCCGCTCATGCCCCAATCCCAGCCCATCATATCTGGAAAGCAATACCAGGGAATCATACCCCCCAATTGCAGGATACAAGACTACAATTAAATACAAAACGAGACCCATACCCATTCATACATCCCGCCCCCCCGCCCCCCCACCCCCCCTCCCGCACCCCCCTTACGATATACACAGAACATGGCAACAGGTACTAAACACTAGGGTTAACAGTTCACACACCTTAACTGAGAAAACCCATACAGACCCCTCCAAACTGGAGCCCAACACGCTATCCCCCTCAAGGGATGCTCAGTCCCGGCCGTGCATACGGCAAAGCTTTAGGAGCCCCGAAACTCCTTCGCAAAAGGGCAAAGAGAAAATCTCAGTCCCACCAGGAAGTTGACACGCTCACCGCATGAAAGCAGCTTCCTTCTCCTCCAGAAACTGTTGCAGAGCTGCAGGGTCCTCAAAGGAACGGGTCTGATTATGCAAGGTAATTCTCATCCTGGCCGGGTAGAAAAGGCCATATCTGGCCTGCAGTTGTTGAAGCCTGGGTCGGAACGCCAGAAGTTGCTTGCGCTTGTCCACAGTAGCTTTACTAAAATCCGGGAAAATCGCAATAGTATGTTCTGCATATTTGATGGGAGCTCTCACCTTGGCTGCCGACATAATCTCTTCTACTTGTGCATAACGGAGGACCCGCAGGATCATCGGGCGAGGCTGCCTTACATGGGGACCAGCATGGGTGGGAATCCGATGCGCACGGTCTATCTCGAAGGCCTGAGAAAACTTCAAATTCAGCATGGCCGGTAAGGTCTTTTCCAGGAATTCAACCGCGTTTGTCCCTTCCACCCCCTCAGGCAGCCCCACCAGCCGTATGTTATTCCTCCGTGCCCTATTACTCTGATCTTCCAGAGTTCTTTCCAGGGCCTCAACTCTCTTGTTAAGTTTTGCAACATGTTACAGTTTCTCTTCCTGTACCGCCATTTTGCTTTCCACCTCCCCAACTCTACCCTCGAGGGTAGCCAGCTGCACTTTCAGCTCCTTTAACTCTGAAATTTCGGCTTGCACTACTGCCAGGGTCTCTCCGTTCGCAGCCACCATTCCTCTAACCGCCTTAATTTCAGCTAGCACTTCTTGGAGCCCTGCCATCCCGTCTGGGGACCCGGCAGACTTATGCGGTGAGGGCGGATCGGGTTTCTGTCTCTTCACGCCCGTGTTCGTTGCACCTCCAAATTCGAGCCGCGTAGCTTTGCCAGTAGCCATTCCGATCAGGAGGAATGCCACGGGAAGAGGGGGAAGCGCGGGTTCGACCCCGTTTGGGCCCAGGATTATTCAGGATCTTGCGGAGAGCAAGATTATGCGGCCATCTTTGCCAGAGACCAAGCTCCGCCCCCACTCTGAAACAGATTTTAAAAACATTTGAGCAGGAGGACGAAAAGAACTGGGACATTCTCCTACCCTATTTGATGTTTGCCATCCATGCGGTATCTCAGAGTTCCACAAGGTTTTCACCTTTTGAGTTACTCTTTGGAAGATGGCCAAAAGGCATATTAGACATGGTAAGGAAAACCTGGAAAGAAGAATCCTGTGCCAGGCATAATTTGGTGGATTACGTTATACAAATGCAAAACCGGCTGTGGAAAGTCAGAAAGGTGGTTAAACTCAGTCCAAGCCAAGCAGGCCAGGGCTACAGTCGGGCAGCAGTGCAGTGCACCACACCTTCCAACTGGGAGACAGAGTTTTAGTCTTGCTGCCCTCATCTGAGAGCAAGTTACTCTGTTAATGGCAGGGGCTCTATGAGGTTAAAGAGAAAGTAGGGCCTGTTAATTACAAGATGCCCAGCCAGATAAACGGCAGAAAACAAAAATTTACCAGATTAACCTATTGAAAAAGTGGACTCCAGTGACGGCTATGATGGTACATGCAAATGATTTTGTACCAGAAATTTCAGCCCCATCAGATCCAGTTCAAGTCCCAATTGGAGAGCAGCTCTCAGCTACCCAGAGATCTAGAAGGTTGGAACCAGTGGAACATGAATGGGTTCTCCATCTGCCTGGGATGAACCTACCTCATTTGTCATGATATCATTACTGACCCTGGGGTGGTTATCCAGAAGCAACCCCTTCAGATTTCATAGACCCAGCGACAGGCTGTCACCAAAGAGCTAGAAGAGATATTTAATCTGGGGGTTATAGAAGAGTCTATGAGTGACTGGTCATCACTCATTGTCTTGGTTCCTAAACCTGATGGGAGCATTAGATTCTTCATAGACTTCCGGAGGGTCAATGTAGCTTCTAAACTGGAAGCGTATTACATACCCAGAGTAGATGAGCTAATCAAGCGACTTGGTGGAGAAGGCTTTATATCAACCTTGGATCGGACCAAGGAGTACTGGCAGGTACGCTTTTCCCCCTGGCCACCAGGGAAAAACTGCTTTTTTGATCCCACAGGGTCTGTTTCAATTTACAGTGCTACCCTTTGGATTGCATGGGGCTCCCACCACGTTTCAATGCCTAGTCGGCTGCCAACTGAGACTGCACAAGGAGTATGTGACTGCCTACCTTGATGACATTGACATCTACAGCAGAGATTGGACCATCCATCTAACCCAAATATAAGCCATGTTGACCAGCCTGTGGAAGGCCGGGATGATGGCCAACCCCAAGAAATGTTATCTGGGAGATTGAAACATTCAATACCTGGGGTATTTAATTGGGAATGGACAGATACGATCTCAACTATGAAAGGTGGATGGCATTGCCCAGGTCCCCACCCCGAACTTGAAGAAATAGGTTTGTGCCTTCCTTGGACTGATTGGCTAATACCACTGCTTCATCTCTAATTTTGCAGAGGTAGCAGAGTCATTAACCAATCTCCTCCAGAAGAGAGCTCCCTAATGGATCCAGTAGTCACCAAACTTGGATCTGGCCTTCCAGCATCTCACGAAGGACGTGTGCTCTGAACTCATTCTGAGTAGCCCTGATTTCTCTCTACTGTTTATTGTGCAAACTGATGCCTCAGAGGTGGACCTAGGAGCCGTTCTGGCTCAGGAAGTCAGTGGTGAAGAACATCCCATCGCATTCCTCAGCAGGAAACTGCTTCCTTGGGAGAAGCATCATGCAGTGATTGAGAAGGAGGCCCTGGCTGTCAAGTGGGTGCTTGAAACCTTCAAGTACTACCTGCTCGGCCATCGGTTTATGCTAATAACGGACCACCAACTGCTCAAGTGGCTGACTTGGCATAAAGAGTTCAAGAGCCATATTACACAATGTTTTTTGAGTCCCCAACCCTACCAGTTCCAGGTCCGCGTTGGGCTAGTCAGACTCACCTGAATGTGGACTGCCTTTTCCAGGTGGGGGTACCAGGTGAGGAAGGCACTCAATGGGACATGTTTGAGCTGAAGAGGAGCGATGTGATGGGGTCTATAGAGGATTACCTGCCCCTATCTAGAGGGATTATAAACAGGTCCCTTTAAGAGAATCTGCAGCCCAGATTTCAGGGCTGGGAGGGCATGGATCCCAGGGAGAGGTTAAAAACCCAGCAGGATGCATGATGGAGAGAGGCCCATGGAGTCAGAGGTTATTTCTAGGCAAGCCATGTGAAGGTAGGAGCTTTAACTGGGGGTGGAGGAAGGGCCGAGAGAACCAGTCTGTGAAGGTTTAACAGCTGGGATAGAATAAAGCTGACATTGTTTCTTGACTGCTGCCTGTTCCGTCTTTTCACAAAACCCCCCTTTCCCCCACACACCACATTACTACACAGGGAATGAGAGGATTAAAGATGGAGTGTGGACATGGAGAGCACATTGGATTTAGCATTGACACTCAGTGTGAAGGTGCCAGTTAGCACAGGTTCACCTACTGTACCTGCATTAATTGTGCTGCACGTTAGGGTAAGCATTCATGAGCTAACTACCAGAAAAATGCTGGGCATACCTCTGGCAGCATACGACTGTTGCATGTACCACACATAAGTTTTGCTTCTAAATGCACATTAAATGCAAACCTTGTGTCTTTATAAACTTCTAGTGCAAATTCAGCACCAATAGCACCATTTTTGAAGGCGCAGGAATTATGGCTGCTCGAGAGCATGCATAAATGTCCACACACAGAGTATGTAAGTATGTACATAGATTAACGTATTTACAATCAACACACCTACAACTCTGCCAATGCTCTACCCAGACCGTGCCTTGGCAATACCTATAGTAAAAGTACACATGTTCATGCCAACGTGCATACTTTTATACAGCCTAATCTTATAAAAGCTATTTTGCATGCATATATTGCCTTCTATGCCATAAAATGGTTTCTAAAATTGCTCCCTCTTTGGAACACCACAACCATGTGAAGTGGCATTTTAGCTTTACTTTAGCTCAACTGGTTTTCTAGCTCTAATGGGGTATTACTTGGCGTTAGCTGACACTCTGCAGGTAATTTTATAAGGGGGCAAGTGGTATAAGAGGCAAGTAGGCACCTACCTAAGTGCTATTTTATAAGGATACATAGGCATCTCTGTGTCTTTAGAAGATACTAATGTAAGTGGCGGACACTTGCACCTTGAATGAAGGCATGGACATTTACACTTGATTGAGTAGAGATGGAAATTTGGTTCGCAAGTCCATGTGTAAATTAAGGTATTTTATAATCCATGCGTGTACTTGCCAACTCCTCCCACACTCCACCCAGACTGCATGCTGCCTTTCCTACGGGCCCAGTACATACCTTCATGCTAAAAATATATGCTTTTACTCTGAAAATTTTATAAGAGGCCGTTTTCCCACATATGGGACCAGCTATCCGTGAAAATGACTTTATAAAATGATCCCCTTTCTGCATAGCTCTGGTGACACTAGAAATCTAGCTATTAAAATAAGAAATTATTCAGAATCCATCTCTAAACGCGAGGAAAAAAATACTTTGCAAACACATGGCAAATGTGCTTCAATGAGCAGGGTTTTTCCTTTCACAGCAGCTGCCTTCAAGGTAGCCAGGGTTGGCGCAAGGACATGTGGCACCCTTGACAAACTTCACTCCTAGCGCCCCCTTGCTGCTTCGTCCGCCTCCACTTCCGCCACTGCCATCTTTCTCTGGGACGTGCAACAGCGGCGATACTTTTAAAATGGCAACACAGCACTTACCATCACCTCTGGCACCGCTTCAGTGCTTTTGCCGCTCCAATCCCACTTCCTTTTGGACCAGCCACTTTCACCTCCATGCAAAAGGAAGTGGAATTGGAAGGGGTCGGAAGCGGTTTACAATAATCAGTATTAACCGGAATACCATTAGCACAACATGAATGCAGTTAGGCAGCTAACATTAGGGAAGGGAAAGAATAACATAACAATGAATGCAGAGATGATGAAAATTTGAACAGAACACTCTAGGGAAGGGGACCCCTAATCCGAGCCAGAATTGCAGCACCATATTTAAATACTTCCAAAGGCCTTTGAGATCTTTCATCCTCTTAGAGGACTCTGAATCTTTGCTGGGAGAACATTCCATAGTGATGGAGCCGGAAACCTGAATGCAGAAACTAGAACTAACAATGGGTTCATTCTAGCCTGAACTGTGATGGAGGAAGGATTACTAGCAGACTTTGTTGTGAGGAACACAATGCATGAGTGGGACAATAAGGAATAATTAATGACTAAAGGTAGAGGCGGATCCTGGTATAGCAGATTCTGTGGGTGAGCATCAAGATCTTATATCTGATTCTACATAATACCGGGGGGTTCAAAACTATTCTTTGATCATATGAATTTGCCCTGTAGATGAATCTCCCAGCTGTATTCTGAATGAGCTGTAATTTTCTTTTGTAACTTTATTTTTATTACATATGTAAGTGCTATGCTCCTACTTACATGAAAAGAGCTGTAATCTTTTAATGCTATAAAGTGGAACGCCTGCAAGATGAGAAATAAAATAATATATCCTAAGGATAATGGTGTGACTGGGGATAATCAAAGCCTTTGATTAAGAGATCTCCGGGATCTAATAAGTCTTCGTGCAAAAAAAATGTCTTAGCTGTCATGGAAATATGGGCATGAAATGATGGCGAGGAGTCTGAATACAGTCTTAAAGGTAGGGAAATTCCAGCCAATTTAATATGAAAAGAAGGAAAGGTTGTCTTGAATGTAATCCAAATAGCTTCTGACTTTGAAACATTCAAAAAAAGCTTATGGAACTTTGTCCAGTGGGCAGTTCCATCAAGGGTAGAAGGACAATCCAAGTGCAGAGCTCGCCAAGGGACTCCCGATGTTTGCAGCTTCTCTCCGTCTATGCTCAGCTTAAGCCAGAAGTTTTGTTTTCCAGCTACCTCTGCCAGTCTTCAGACCCTGCCAGCAGATGCTCAGCACTCAGACTTGCGCCACTCTGGTTTATTCTAGATCCACTCTTCCAACGGCTCTCTCATGTTCAGCTACACTTTTGGCTAGACTCTCAGGTTCTTATTCCAGACGCCCTTGGCTCCCTATGGATCCCATGATCAGCAGGCTCACTCTCACTCATTTTGTGCTCCCTCTCAGCTTAGTTGGGCTCTGGTCCCTCTAGAGTTTCTCTTGGGGTCACATGGTCTAATGTAGCTTCTTTGCTTCAGGTGCTACTGGTGACTCTGTTTCACAGGTTCTTCTCAGCAGACTCATGTCACCTTCTGTCATTGCTACTGGGCTCTCATCACCTCCTGAGCTCTCTTTGCTGGGCACTAGGGACTCCCTGGCTCAGCGCAACTCCTCTGCAACCTCTCCCATCCACAGTTCCTGGGTGACTGGCACTCCAAAGCCTTTTCTTATACCCTCTTGTCCAGCTGCTCTTCCTTCATGAGCTTCTAGACTTCAGCACATGGATTCCTCAGGCTTCTTACAGCAGCACAAGGACTCCAAAGGCTTTTCTCTCTTGCTTTCCTTCTTGTTGTCTTCTGTCTTCTTTGTATTCACTCTGAAATTCCTCTTCTCCCTTCTACAGTAACTAATCTTCAGGAACTAATCTTCATCCTTCTTCTGTGGGCTTGCAGGGGAAGAACCTTCTTTTCTTCACCAAATTCCTAGCAGGGGCCATTTTGCTGAAGGACCACATCCTCAGCCTATACAGAACTTCTCCTTTGCTAGGCTTCTCTTCCTCAGTGCTTTTTTTCTGCGTATTGCAGTCTGATTTAGCTGCTACCCTTGTGGCTCTCCACCCGGTACTGTAGCCCATCTCCCCCGCAGCTCTTAGAGGCATCAAGCTACAGGGGTAAAGGATACCACTGCTGTTCTTGACTAGTTTTTCTGCTTCTCTTCCTTCCACTTCTGGAGTTCCTGTAGGTCTTCTCTCTGCAGCTGCCAGAAGTATCTGAATGCGGGATGAGGAATGCTACTATGGTCCTTCTGCTGCTGCTGCTCTCTTCCCCCCTTCCCCCTACCTTCCCCAGCTCTGATTACAGTTGAAGTTCAAGCATCTCACTTCTTTGGCTGTCCTTGTGACACCTGGTGCTCCCTTGGTCCTCCCCTGCCAAACTGGGGTTAAGTACTTTGAAAATATTTTAAGCCCTAGGCTAACTATCTCTGGAGTTAATACATGGTCTTTAGTGATTTTTTCCCCTAAATCACACAGTCAAGATAACTTTTGTTTATATACAGTGGGCCCAATATTCAGTGGAGGCAGCTTGCGCAATTAGAGCACCTAGCTTTCCCCGCTGAACACTAAACCCGAATATTCAATGCCTGGGTCATATCCGGCCACCAGCACTGAATACCCAGGTCAGCCACGGAAGCCGGAAGGAAACCGATATTCAGCCACGGCCTGGGTAGCTTTGGCAGGAAAAGTTAGGACTGCTTTTGCTCTGCCGAACTTTTGCTGCTGAGGAATAACTGGACAGTGACAGAATATTGCCGCTGACTGGTTATCCCGGGTAGCACCCATGGAATGCCCCAAGAACTTCCCAGTGCTAGCCACATAGCATTATGCTGTATAGCTGCGGTACCCGGGGATATTCAGTGGAACTAACTATGTTAGTGCTGATGAATTTCCCACATAGAGGCATTTCCATGGTTTACAGGTCTATGAACCATGCAAATGCCTTTGAATATCTGGTCCAGCATTCTGGAATGGACAATAGAGCAAAAAGCGAGAGATCTTGGAAGAGCAAACCGTCCACTCGGTAAGCTAGGACCTAGAAAAGAAGGGCTCAATATTCGCCAGTGGTGGCTAGTGCTCCTACAGCAGCTAGCCATCAGTGCTGAACCTTAGACTCAGATATTCAATCCCGTGGCAATATCCGGAAACTAACCTCGAATATCCAGGTTGACTACAGAACACGGAAGCTAACCGATATTTTGCCGCTGCCTGCTTAGCTTTGGCGGCAAATCTTAAAACAATCTTTTCTGTGCCTAACTTTTGCCACTGAAGGATAATTGGGCAGTGATATTCAAAGCGATTAACATGGCTAGTAGAGCTGTTAACAGTGTTAATTGGGGTGAACGGGATATTCAACAGCACTAACGCAGTTTTAGTGCTGCTGAATATCCTGTTCACCAAGTTTAACGAGGTTAGAAGCTCTGCTTTGAAAATGGGCCCAAAGTCTTTTTCTGCCGCTCAGGAGCATGCCAATATATGAAGCGAAGGCGGGGTTTCCCCATTCACTCTCTTTCAGGCCATTGGAGCTGCCGATCAATAGCCCCCTTGAGGAAACGGTTACAAGAAAATCAATGTTTTTCACATTTGTTGTGCATTAATGAGCTGCTTTACATGATTTTACATTGCAGAAGCTCATCAATGCCATATGGAATGAAATTTGTGTGAAGCAGACCTTATGCAGACGTTTACTACCACAAAGTGTAGTTTTGCTAAGCGACTTTGCAGAAGTGCACTTTGAATGAAAAATAGCACAAAACACCTGGGGCATGATATTCACTTGGGCGCATAGCTATGCCTGCCAACCCTTAACCCAGGATATTCAATGCTGGGGTCATATGCGGCTCCGGCACTGAATATCCGCACATGCTATCTTTTAAGCGCAGATCACTAACCGAGCAGCATGCAATGTTGTTGCTGCTGATTACACTGTTCAACAGCCAAAATGCTTTGGACACGAAAGCAGCTATTCTAAACTAATTTAAGGTTGCTGAACACAGAAATCATAATGAAAATGGCTGATTAGGTCTAGTTGCTAAGTTATATGCTATTAATTAGTCATTAGGGGCCATTAAGTGTGTATTATGCAACATTTGCGTGAGATTGCGTAATATCTCCTTGCAACCAATAGAAATATCTGTCCAAAACCAGATGATGCAATCAGTATTTAAATTTGCATCACTTGACAGTATAAATCTTAAGGTGTATTAGTCACAGAAAAATTAAAAATTAATTATTTAGCATTATTTTATGCCGATAGGTCAATCACAGCGTATTCGGTGATTCATCATACTTGTGTTAATAATGCAGATAATTTCTGCTATATTTGTGGTGAAGTGACTTTTACATCACAAAAACGGAATATGACTGTGGCGGTTAAGAAAGTCTACAACTTATATTTTGGCTGCAGAATAGGAGATCAGGATAAGAGCTGACCGTCACACATATGCTGCAGTACATGTGCAACAAATCTCAGGCAATGGATGAATGGGAAAAGGCAATCAATGCCTTTTGCAGTTCCAATGATCTGGAGAGAGCGCATGGATCACGTCAGCAATTACTACTTCTGCATGGTTCCTCCAATTCAGAAAGGTATATCCAGAAAGACTATGTGGACCGTGCAATATCCAAACATTCCATCTGCAATATGCCCAGTGCCTCATGGAGAAGGATTGCCGATTCCCAAAATGCCAGAATCATTATCATTAGAATCAAGTGAGGAAGAGGAAGAGGTTTGTAGCCATGAACCAACAAAAAGGATAAATATCCACTCAAATTCAACCGGAGAGTAAAAATGTACTCATGAAATTTATGAATGTTACCCACACTCTACTACTGCTATAGTCAACTTTCTACTATTACTGAAGAGGTCTCATACTCTATGGCACTAATCTTGACAGTATAAATTCGTCAATCTAAAGTGCCAGTTTGCATCAACGACCTCATCCTAAACTTTTATCTTTTAATTTATATTGCTATCAATGTCAAAAAATCTCTGCAACCTCTGCAATCGTAAAAAGATAACCAGTCCTTATTGTACTTTCAAAGCTTTTGCTTAACGTTTATTCATAGCATTCTGCTTATCTCTCAGTTTTCATCCCTTGTGTTTGTGGCATATTGCTTTCATCCCAACGTCGTTCTTCCGTGTTTCCTCAGGTGCATATCAAAAGCATAACACTATAGAGAGACGGAACAGTGCTCATTTTCAAAAAATATTCAAAAGTTGTCTCCTCTCCCACTTACTAAATTTGATAAAACTCTATCTTCAACTCTTAGATTTTGATGCCTTCTTTGCACATCAAGTTGAGACTAATGAAAAACTTTGTCAAGGCGATGGATAAAACTAAACCTGCTTTCAGGTATCTTAGTGGTAAATTTCCTAGATTGAGTGATGCCAAAGTTAAGGAAGGAGTATTTTTTGGCCCTCAGATTCGTGCACTTCTTCAAGATGATGAATTTCTTTGTTTATTGTGTGGAAAGATAGTCATGGCCTAATGGGAGACAGCCAACATGGCTTTAGACAAGGAAGATCTTGCCTTACTAATCTGTTATGTTTTTTTGAAAGTGTGAATAAACAGGTGGACAAAGGTGAGTCGGTTGATATAGTGTATCTGGACTTTCAGAAAGCCTTTGACAAGGTCCCTCATCAGAGACTTTTGGCAAAACATAAAGAGTCATGGGATAGGAGGCAGTGTACTACTGTGGATAAGGAACTGGTTAAAAGATAGAAAGCAGAGGGTTGGGCTAAATGGCCAATTTTCCCAATGGAGAAAGGTGAAAAGTGGTGTACCCCAGGGATCTGTGCTGGGTCCGCTGCTTTTATACATATTCATAAATGACCTGGAAAGTGGAATAACGCGTGAGGTTATCAAATCTGCAGATGACACAAAACTATTTAAAGTTGTTAAAACCCAAGAGGATTGTGGAAAATTGCAAGAGGATCTTGATAAATTGGAAGACTGGGCATCAAAATGGCAGATGAAATTTAATGTGGACAAGTGCAAAGTTATGCACCTAGGGAAGAACAACTCAAACTATGGTTACACAATGCAAGGTTCCACATTAGGAACCACCACTCAGGAAAAAGATTTAGGCGTCATTGTGGATAACATGTTAAAACCCTCGGCCCAGTGTGCAGCAGCAGCCAAGAGAGCAAATAGAATGCTAGGTATCATAAGGAAAGGAATGGAAAATAAAACAAAAGAAATTATAAGGCCTCTATATTGTTCCATGGTGAGACCGCATCTTGAATATTGTGTGCAATTCTGGTCGCCGTATCTTAAAAAGGATATAGCGTTATTAGAAAAGGTTCAGAGAAGAGCCACCAAAATGGTAAAGGGGATGGAAGGATACTCCTATGAAGAAAGGCTAAAAAGGTTAGGGCTCTTTAACCTGGAAAAGAGACGGCTGAGGGGAGATATGATAGAAGTCTATAAATTAATGAACGGAGTGGAACGGGTAAACGTAGATCGATTGTTTACATTATCAGAATATAGAAAGTCTAGGGGACATGCAATGAAGCTACAGGGTAAACTATTTAAGACTAATAAAAGAAAATATTTTTTCATTCAACGTGTAATCAAACTCTGGAATTTGTTACCGGAGGATGTAGTAAAGGCTGTTAGTGTAGCTGGGTTTAAAAAAGGTTTGGACAAGTTCCTGGAGGAAAGGTCCATAAACCATTATTAAGAATGGACCCAGGATATCAATGCTTGACCCAGTACAAGCACTGCGGTACCTGTGTCTTTTGGGGAAACTGCTAGGTATGTATGACCTAGATTGGCCACTGTTGGAAACAGGATACTGGGCTTGATGGACCTTGGTCTGACCCAGTATGGCATATCTTATGTTCTTAAGGAAAAGGCTGCATGGATAGCATTTGAATCAGTGACACAAAATTTTCTTGGAAACAACAAAGCAAATAATTACCAAGAGATTGTTCAAGATCTTCTCAAGGCATACAAAAACCTTGATTGCAACATGTCCTTAAAGATTCATTTTCTACACTCTCATCTAGATTTTTTCCCACAAAATTGTGGAGCAGTAAGTGATGAACATGGAGAACGATTTCACCAAGAAATTGCAGCCATGGTAAAGAAGTATCAGGGTAGATGGAGTCCATCAATGCTTGCAGACTACTGCTGGATGGTGAGAAGGGATATTCCATTGCTTCAGTACAAGAAACAGATCAGAAAGAGTCGTGAAGCCACTGAATGAAAACAAAAATTGCTAGAATGCACTTACAAATGTTCTTAATGAAAGCTAAATTGCAGACATAATTACTCCTCTGTTTCTTCTAAGTATGTTTATGAACTTTATTTTATAAAAACATGCTTGTTATTGTGCAAAGTTTCATTTGTAAGAAGATTTTGATTTACATCTAAGGATTTAGGCTCGATTTTCACCATACATAGTGGTAAAATGTTCATTCTTCAACATATCATAGAAACAGGAGCTAATTGACCAATTTTCACTATCATATTTGACTTCAGCATATCAAATCCATTAAGAAATATCACATTTAATTTCTGAAGCAAACAATTTTTGAAAATTTGTAGAACAGTGTTATCAATTGTCTCCGCCTCCACTCCTCCCTTGAACGCCCGCGACATGTCCCATTGCTAAGTGGTTCGCAACAGGGCCATAAGGACCACAATCGTGGCTATTCAGTGGCACCAACCATGTTGCTGTTGAACATCCCTCTCAGCGGCAGTTACACGGTTTACAGGGTTGTAAACCGTATAACTGTTCCTCGAATATCGGGCCCCTGAACTTTGATGCTTCTGTGCATTTCCAGGTGCTTAGCACTATTCTTCAAGTGAAGTACGCTTTTGCAAAGCCACTTCACTATTCAGTATATAGGGCCCAAAGTAAGCCAATTAACTTCACCATTCAATGGCTCTTTAAATATCTAACCCTATTCTTTTCATTTATGACGCATCAAGTTTTGGCTGCTTCAAAAGGGTGAGTGGCTCTCCCAACTCGTTTCCTCCTAAGACTTGCAGATCTGATTACATTTTATTTGGTTATGAGAGAAGGATCAGGAAATTGTTCCTTATATATGATCAAATACCTTTTTGCCCAGTGCTATCATTGATCTTGCAAACCTGGGTCTACATCACAAAGGGAGGGCTAGATAAAAGAAGAAAAAAATGCAGCCACAAAGTGTCATCTGCTGTATGTCAAAGATGATAAGAAAAGAACAGATGCTTTTGTTGATGGAGAATAACAATAATACAATTACCTTCAGGGAAAATAATTGTAGTGTCTGTGGCAGAACAATCGATAATGATGCAGTACGTTACAGCAACAGAAGCTTTGATGAATATATAATATGTGGGTATTGTACATTTCTATGTAAATGTTGGTTTTTTGTCATTAAATGCTGACAAATGCACTGAGCCATCATAACATTTGGTGCCAGCAGTGAATGAGAATAAGCTAGTTGAGATTCAGTACTATAAGTCTTGAAAAAAAATTGTCGCTTAATATTGTCTGTACCATTTTCCGGCCAGTTTCCCTTCTACTAGCGTGCCAGCTAAACAGGAAGGCATGGTTTCCGAGTGCAAACCAGATGGGTTTTCAGGATATCCCTAATGAATATGCATGAGAGATATTTGCATGCACTTCCTCCATTGTATGCAAATACTTCTCATGCCTATTAGGGGTAATCTAGAGGGGGCATATACGAAAGGATTAACATATCTGCTTTGTGCTGCTGAATATTCCCTCCTAATTCCACTGCACGCCCTGCTGGCTGCTTAACTTAAACTGGCTAACGTTAGGCACATAAATGTCTGGCCTAACCTTCGCTGGTTTAGCTATCTGGCTAGCGGCTGAATATCTGCTAACCAGGCAAGCCGGATATTGAGTACTGGTGTCTGGATATGACCCCATCAATGAATATCCCGGTCTAGATTTAGACGGCGATGGCCAGCCACTTTACAAACGCTGGTCACCACTGTTAAATACCGGCAGGTCCCTGTTAAGTGCCTTCTAGCTTCAGTCTGCTTCTTGAGCTTCCCCTTCAATTAGATTCTGGCCTAGCTGAGGCTAAGTCATCATTTGCAGTCATCCCTGGTTTGCTCCCATGGTTTTAATTTATTATTATCTCTTCCCCTTCCTCTCTAGTCCAGTCATTGCAGCAGTGGTCCCATGAAAAAAGAAAATGGTCTCGTGGTTGGAGGAATGGGCTGAGAACTTGGGCAACCAGGATTCAGTTTTGGCTTGCAATTCTCCTTGTGACCTCAGGCAAGTCAATGTATCTTCCATTGCCTCAGGTGCCTACTTAGATTGCAAGCACATTGTTATTCTGGTTGTGAATCGTGGACTATAGCTTCCTCTGTTCCAAGTGGGCTCTTGAGTTCATCAAAAGGCATTACTCCTGAGCAATGGCTTGGACTCACTGCATTCTGGGAGCTGCAATCACCACAGCCACATCATATCTGAGCAGCTCTAGGAATGGAAACCCCTCCCCCTGCATGGCAGTGAGCAGCATTGCCTTTGGTCAGAAGACTATCCACTTTCTCTTTTCACCTTATTTGCAGCTTTTCTCCCATTCTGTATCTATTTTAGAAACAGGGCCATACCAAGGGCTGTGCGAGCAGTGCAGCCACAAAGGGTGCCAGTACAGAAGGGGGCACTGATGTCATCACTGAGCTTCTGGGAAGTCTAACAAAATCAAGTTTGTACATGTAGCTGGGTGGGAGGGTGGGTGCCAAGTTCACCAGTCGCTCAGGGTGCAGTGCTACATTGGTATGGCCCTGTTTAGGAATAGTCAGTTTCTGTTTCAGGGGGTTAAGGTGAATATTCTCACAGATTTCTTTCCTGCTACCCAAGCAATGTATAACATATTTCCTTCTTTGCATTCTCAGGAGTAAGTGGTGGGGGCAATCTTTTTTCTAAAATGTTCTCATGTGTGCTTCAATATGGGGTAAATAAGTGCATCCAGGTCCGGCCCAAGGGTTTCTGCTGCCCTAGGCAGAAACCCCAGCCTCGCTGCCCCCCCCAGCAGCAGCTGCCAAGGCCGCCGCCACCTCCCCAGCTGCTGCCGATTCTGTCTCAGGAAGGGGAGGCGGGCAGCAGTGGTATTTCCAAAAGCTGCGGCTTTTTGCCGCCACTTTCTTGCCTACGGCCGGCCATGTGTGCTGAAGGACATGGCCTGCTGCAGGCAAGAAAGTGGCAGCAAAAGGCTGCCGCTTTTGGAAATACTGCCGCTGCCTACCTCCCTCCCTCAAAACGGAATTGGCAGCAGCTGGGGGAGGCAACACAACTGGTAATGTGTGCCGCTGCCACTGCTCGTCTAGTGGACAGGCCGGCCGTGAGTGCATCTTTACCAGTGCTGACCAGTTAAAAAGTTTCTTATGGTCCTATTCTTGGTGGAGGAGCTGTTCATGTGAAGCATAGGGGGACGATATTATTTGGTGTATCTACCTAACTCTGTATTGTCTGGATTTGTTTTTCTGCTTTCTTCTTTTGTTGACTTTGTCTCCCTTGTTTTAGTGGACTTTTAGGGTCCCCTTTACTAAGGCCTGGTGACTGGTTAACATGTGTTGTAATATGCGGCAACTAGAAGCTGGGAACACTAATGAGCAGGCATGGCAGCCCACACATGTTAAAACGCACGGTAATCAGCCATCATGGGATGGGGCATGGAGCATGCATTACTGCTAGCAGCAGGGCAATTGCCGTATGCTCTTAATACAAGTTCCCTAATGATACCTCTGTGGGAGTCATTAGCTGAACCTGCCTTACTGGAGCGCACTGCCAGGGATGCGCAGGTCACACTGCTGACAGCTAAAGCGGAGGCTGCGCACTGAACGTGCATTCATTTCACATGTTAAGTGCAAAACCTTAGTGACTTTAGTAAAAGGAATCCTAAATGGCACTATCTTTATGTTTCCTTTTGTTTATGGATGCATTTTTTGTGAGCTTGCTGCTTGGATAGGTGACCAATTGCTTGCTTTATTCTTTTTCTATGGAAATGAAAAGAAAAAAGTATGTGTTGAAAAACTTCCCACCTAAGTGGCACAGAAATGCAGTCTCTGAAAATTCCCCGCCCCTTCTGCAGTACACTTAGGCATGTAGACTGACCACACACATGGGGGGGGGGGGAGGGCATATTCAAAGTGGTTTAATCAGTTCGCAGACCTACTAACCAGTTAACCACAGTTAGCAAGATATTCAGTAGTGCCACAGAACAGCCCCATTTACCCATTTTGTATGCCCTGATGATAGCTAGCTAGTGTTGGGGCATTGCAGGGGTGGGGCGATATGATAGAGAAGTTTAAATACCTCCATGGATAAATACACAGGAGGAGAGCCTCTTTGAATTGCAAGAAAGCTCGTTAATAAGGGGCGTAGGATGAAGCTCACTCAGGAGTAATTTGAGGAAATATTTCTTTATGGAAAGAGTGGTAGATGCATGGACTAGTCTCCCAGTGGGGGAAGTAGAGACAAGGACTGTATCCGAATTCAAGAAAGCAGCTGAGCAAGTGTATGAGTATGACGAAAATAAAGTTCAGAAATGGTGATTTGCGCACATTTCTTCAGCATGCACGCACGGTTAGTTGAGGTCAGGACAAATACAAATGTAATTTTTCTTTTTGTATGAAAACTAATGCACATGCTGCCTAGGAGTTTACATACAACTCAAAGATAATAGAAAAAAGCCAATAGTTGCCCAAGAGCGCATGGTTTGGAAGAATGTATCCGTGAAGGATAATAGAAAAAGATGGAGGTTAGGGCATCCTGACAGAGAGGTTCCAATAAAGATAAAAATAACCCAGATGCCCTTCAGTACAGAGCAGACAGAGCTGAAAGATTCCAAATTACCCTTATCAACTAATAACCAGATTTAATATGAATAACATACAACCTTTAAAATGCCTGAATGCAAATGTTAGAAGACTAAAAATAAGATGGGAGAGTTCAAATATATAGCACTAAATGAAAGGTTAGATATATTTGACATCTCAGAGACCTGGTGGAAGGAGGGCAACTAACAGGACACTGTGATACCTGGGTACAAACTATATTGCAATGATAGAGTAGATCAAATTGGTGGAGGGGTGGCGCTCTATGTGAGAGAAGGCATTGAGTTATACAGGATTAAAGTTTTGCAGGAAACAAAATACATTGTAGATTTTCTATAGATAGAAATTCCATGTAAAAAGGGGAAAGCAATGGCAGTGGGGGGTTTACTATTGATCACCTGGCCAGAATGAACAAATGGATAATGAAATGCTAAAAAAATCAGGGAAGCTAACCAAAGTTACAACAAAGTAATAATGGGTGATTTCAATTACCCCAATATCAACTGGGTCAATGTCTCAGTAGGACATATTAGGGAGATAGTTTCTAGATGAAATAAATGACTGCTTCTTGGAGCAGCTGGTTCATGAACCAACAAGAAAGGATGCTATTTTGGACCTAGTCCTTAATGGAACACAAGATCTGGTACAAGAGATAAGGGTGTTGGGACCACTTGGCAATAGTGATCATAGCAGGATTGCATTTGATTTAATAAATGGAGGAAGAAAATCCACAGTACTGCCTTTTAACTTTCAAAAGGGAGACTATGATAAAATGAGGAAAATAGTTATGAAAAAACTAAAAGGAGCTGCTTCAAAGGTTAAAAATTTATATCAACATGGGTGTTGTTTAAAAATACTATCTTGGAAGACCAAAGCAGCAGTATTTCCATGCTTTTAGAAAAGTGGAAGGAAGGTCAAAAAACTGCCAGCATGGTTTAAAGGAGAGATCAGAGACTATTGTAGCCAAGAAAGCATCTATCAGGATATGGAAAAAGGAGCCAAATAATGAAAATGGGAAACAACATAAACACTCACTAGATGCAAGGCTCTGATAAGGCTGGTAAAGAGTGAATGTGAAAAAAGCTTATCTTGGAAGCAAAAGCACATAATAAAAACCTTTTCAAATACATTCATAACAAAAAAGCTGTGAGAGAGTCAGTTGGACCAATAGATGATAGAGAGGTAAAAGGGAGGACAAGGCCATAGCGGAGAGACTGAATGAATTCCTTGCTTTGGCATTTACTGAAGATGATATAGGAAAATTACCCCTGCCTGAATTGATATTTAAAGGTGATATAATCAGAAGAATTGAAAGAAATATTGATAAACCGGGAAGATGTATTACAACTGTTTGATAAATTAAAGAGTAGCAAATCACCTGGACCAGATGGTATACATCTAAGCGTGTTGAAAGAACTGAAATATGAGATTTCAGGCCTACTATTAGTAATCTGTGAAATATCATTAAAATCATCTGTAGTATCTGAAGATCGGAGAATGGTTAATGTAATGCCAATTTTTAAAAGGGGTTCCAGAGGTGATCCGGGAAACAACAGACTGGTGAGCTTGACCGGGCAAAATGATAGAAGCCATTATAAAGGATAAAATTGCTGAACATGTAGATAGTCATGGTTTAATGGGAGAAAGCCAACATGGATTTATCCAAGGAAAGTCTGTTATATTTTTTTGAAGGTGTGAATAATAGATAAATGAAGGTGAGTCAGTTGATATAGTGTATCTGGATTTTCAGAAAGCTTTTGACAAGGTCCCTTATGAGAGACACTTGGCACAATTAAAATATCATGGGATAGGAGGCAATATATTATTGTGGATCAGGAATTGGTTAAAAGATAGAAAGCAGAGAGTAGGACTAAATGGACAATTTTCTCAATGGCGAAAGGTGAATAATGGAGTACCCCAGGGATCTGTGCTGGGTCCGCTGCTTTTTAACACATTCATAAATAACCTGAAAATGGGAATAACGAGTGAGGTGATCAAATATGCAGATGACACAAAATTATTCAAAGTTGTTAAAACCCAAGAGGATTGTGAACAGTTGAAAGAGGACCTTGATAAATTGAAAGACCGGATGTCCAAATGACAGATGAAATTTAATGTGGAGAAGTATAAAGTAATGCACCTAGGAAAGAACAACTGAAACTATGGTTACAAGATGCAAGATTCCACATTAGGAACCACCACCGAGGAGAATGATTTAGCTGTCATCACGGATAATACATTGAAACCCTCCACACAGTGTGCAGTGGCAGCCAAGAAGGCAAATTGAATGCTAGGAATCATAAGGAAAGGAATGGAGAATAAAGCCAAGAATGCCTACTACAAATTGAGTGTCATCAGATGGCTCAAACCACTACTCAGCCTGGAACACTTCCGCACTGTGCTCCAGGCCATAATCACGCCCATCCTGGACTACTGCAACCCCATATATCTAGGTCTACCCAAACACACTCTCTGCCCACTACAGATGGTACAGAACACCGCTGCCCGTATTATAACTGGCTCTTCTAAATATGACCACATCACTCACCTCTTGAACCACCTTCACTGACTCCCCATCAGCTCCCGTATCAAATATAAATCTGTGCTAAACATTTTCAAAATCAAGCAATCCATCTCGGCAGATGTATTGAAGAATCTCATTAATATGAACAACTTCTCGAGACCCAGAAGACGCACCACCACTGATACTATCAGCACCTCCAGCGTATACGCCAAATCCAATCAATCCATGTCCCAAAGAGCTCTATCCCTAGCAGCCCCTGCGCTAAGGAATGCACTCCCAGACGATCTAAGAGCCACCTCTGATTCCAAGGGCTTCCGGAAAAGATTGAAAACAACTCTCTACGTGGAACATTTTGGAGACATTACATGACAGTACAAACACAAGCCCTTACCCCAAAAAGTGATTTCCTCCTATTCCTCCTAACCCTCCGCCTAACCTTTCTCTTCCCTTGTAATATAATGTGAATAGCTCATTCTGTAAATAGTTGAACTAAGCTCATGCATGCCCCCCACTCACACTGTTTTATGTAAAAACTGCTCATTATACTGTAAAGCACTTTGATTGTAAGAGAAAGCGGTATAGAAGACCTACTAAATAAATAAAAATAAAATAAAGAATATTATAATGCCTCTGTATCATTCCATAGTGTGACTGCACCTTGAATATTGTGTGCCATTCTGTTTGCCATATCTTAAAAAGTATATAGCAGAATCTGAAAAGATACTGAGAAGAGCCACCAAAATGCTAAAGGGGATGGAAAGATACCCCTATGAGGAAAAGCTTAAAAGATTAGGGCTCTTCAACTTGGAATAGAGACAGCTGAGGGGAAATATGATAGAGGTTTAGGTGTGCTTTTTTCTCTCCTCCTCCCTATTCCTTTACAAGGCCTTTCTTGTTGGTATTTAAAGTCTTCCGTTTTCTACCTTGCCTGAGTTTTTACCAGGGCACTTCTTGTGGACTCTGTCTGCTTCCACTTGCTTGCATTCTGCACTTGCCCCACCCTCTCGTTCAGCTCTGCCTCTGCTTTCAGCTGTGTGTCTCTCTCTCTGCTTCCTTATTATTCCACCCTTCCTCCCCACAACCCACCCACCTCCTGGCTTGTAGTCTCTAATAGCTACCCTGTGCTCATTACCACAATCACTCACAGATGCACCTTATCCCCTGCAATCTCTACCACCCATCCTTTTACTTCCTCTGACTTCTGTGCTTCTCTCCATCTCTCTTTTATGGTTCCTCGTCGCTTTCTCTTCCTATTGCTCATACTCACTAATTGCTTCCCCACCTATCAACACCTTCAAGCCCCTCCCCCTTATCTCCCCTTTACCATCCTCACTTCCCCCACCATCTTGTCATCTACCTTATCATCAGCTCTCAAGCTTCACCAATTTCTCCCCTTAATTCAGCCATCTCCTCTTTCTCTGAAATAGCCTCACCCTCGTAACCACCATGCTGTCTCCTCTCTGCCCCATACTCTTCTACTCCTCTTCCTTCTTTCTTCAGGAGATATAAACCCCAACCCTGGTTCCCCTAGACTTTTGTCACATTCCCAGAACAGATCCTCATGCAACAGTTGTAATCTTATTCATATCCCTCTCCTAGTCCCTTCCTCTTCTCCTCTTCTCTCATGTGCCTTGTGGAACGCACACTCCATCTCTAATAAATTTGCCTTTACTCATGATCTCTTTATCTCTAATGCTCTCCACTCCTTGCTCTAACTGAGACATGGCTCCTCCCTGAGGACTCAGCTTCAGTCGCTGCTCTCTGCCATGGCGGCTATAAATTCTCTCACATGCCTCACTCCACTGGTCATGGTGGAGGTATTGGCTTCTACTCTCTCCTTCCTATCAGTTTCAACCCCTTTTTCTTCCTCAGTCTTACTCCTTTCCATCCTTTGAAGTCCATTCCATCTGGCTTTTTACCCTATTACCTCTCCGACTAGCTGTTATTTAACGACCACCTGACAAGTCTACATCTGCCTTTCTCTCTGACTTTGACTCATGGCTTTCCTTTTTCTGGATTCATCTTCCTCCTCCCTTATTCTCTGGGATTTTAACATTCATGTTGGTAACCCCTCTGATCCTTATGCTTTAAAGCTCCTCTCCCTTACCTCATCATTCAACCTCCAGCTTTGCTCTACTGCCCCCACTGCCTTGACCATGTATTCTTCTCTAATTGCTTACTCTCAAACTTCTGTACCTCAGTTCTTCCCTTATCAAATAATCACCTGCTAAGCTTCAGTCTTCATCACTTGCTGCCTCACTCTTGTCCTGTCTCCTCCAACGTCTTTAGAAATCTTCATGCTATTGACCCTTTGACTCTTTCCTCCACTGCCTCACCTCCTCTTTCCTGCACTATGTCATCTGAGTCTGTTGATGAGGCAGTAGCTTCCTATAATGCTGCACTCTCCTCTGCTTTGAATGCTCTTGCTCTGCCCATGCCACATCCTGTGAGGCGTACCATACCTTAACCCTGGCTGTCTTCCATTACCTGCTACCTATGTTCCTGCGTCTGCTGAGCTGAGTGTGCCTGGCTCAAATCCTGCACCCTGGTGGACTTTCTACACTTCAGATTCATGCTTGTCTCTTTCCACTCAGCCATAGCAATCTCCAAACAAAATTAACTCTCTCAGACCCTCGCCGTCTCTTTACAACTCTCAAATCTCTGCTCAAGGTGCCTCCACTTCCGACCCCTCCCTCCCTTTCTGCCCAAACCCTGGCTGACTACTTCCATGACAAAATCCACAAGATCATACACCAATTCCCCACAAACTCAGCTACTCCCCTTCCTCCCCCTCTTCACTCCCAGCTCCCCCCCCCACCACCTCTGCTACCCTTTCTTCTTTTTCTGTGATCTCTGAGGAGGAAACCACTCATCTTCTTTCATCATCCAAACTCGCTACCTGCTCCTCTGATCCTAGTCCCACCCGTCTCCTTAGCTCCATCTCCTCCAATGTGGTCCCTTCCATCTCTCATATTCTCAACCTATCACTCTCCACAGCAATTTTCCCTGCAGCTTTCAAGCATGCTGTGGTCACTCCTCTCCTCAAGAAACCCTCACTAGACCTTACCTGTCCTTCTCACTATCAATCCATCTTCCTAATCCCCTTCATTTCTAAACTACTTGAATGTGCAGTTCACCGCTGTTGCCTCAACTTTCTCTCTTCTCAAACCATTCTGGATCCATTGGAATCTGACTTTTGTCCCTTACATTCTACCAAAATGCCTCTTTCCAAGGTCTCCAGTGACCTGTTCCTGGAAAAATCCAAGGACCCTTACTCGATCCTTATCCTTCTTTACCTTTCTGCTGCTTTTGACACTAACCTCCTTGATACCTTGTCCTCACTTGGTTTTAAGGGCTCTGTGCTATCCTGGTTCTCTTCTTATCTCTCCCAACGCTCTTTCAGTGTTTGTTCTGGTAAATCCTCCTCTACTGCTGTCCTGCTCTCAGTTGGTGTACCCAAAGCGTCTATCTTGGATCCACTCCTTTTCTCTCTCTATACCCAGTCCCTTGGTGCTGTCATCTCTTCCCATGGCTTTCTGCACCATCTTTACACTGAAGACTCCCAGATCTACCTCTCTACATTTGAAATCTCTCCGGCAAGCCAGGTTTGGATGTCTTCCTGCCTTTTTGACATTGCTGCTTGGATGTCTCACTGCCACTTGAAAATGAACATGGCCAAAACTGAGTTTCTTATTTTTCCCCCTAAACCCTCCTCCCCCTTCCTCCTTTCTTAGTCTCTGTGGATAACTCTCTACTCCTCCCTGTCTCCTCAGTTTACAACCTTGGGGTCGTCTTTGACTCCTCTCTCTCCTTCTCCACACAGATCCAACTGATAGCTAAAACCAGCCGTTTCTTTCTCTACAACATCAACAAAATTCACACACTACTAAGACTCTTATCAACTCCTTAGTCACCTCCTGTCTAGACTACTGTAACCTACTCCTTGCTGGTCTCCCTCTGAATCATCTCTCTCCCCTTCAATCTGTTCAATACTCTGCTGCACGGCTAATCTTCCGCCAGGCTTGTCATGCTCATATTACCCCTCTTCTCAAGTCTCTTCATTGGCTCCCTATCCATTTCCGCATTCAGTTCAAACTTCTCCTGCTGACCTATAAGTGCATTCACTCTGCATCTCCTCGCTACCTTTCCTCTCTTATCTCTCCCTATACCCCTCCTCTGGAATTCTGCTATTCTGGCAAATCACTTCTATCTGTGCCCTTCTCTTCTTTTGCTAACTCCAGTCTTCACTCATTTCCCCTTGCTGCTCCTTATGCCTGGAACAAACTACAGTAGTCAGGCACCTTCTCTGGTCCTTTTCAAATCCAGGCTGAAAACTCACCTCTGCACTGCAGCTTTCGGATCTTGACTCACCTGATCTCCTTCGTGTTTCCTTGCCATTCTCCCTAGCTGTATTCCATGTCTACAGCTACTGCGTTGTCTGTCTTGACTAGATTGTAAGTTCTGATGAGCAGAGACCGTCTTTTACATGTGTCTATGCAGCGCTGCATATGTCTTGTAGTGCTATACAAATATTCAGTAGTTGTAGTATTAGTTTATAAATTAATGAATGGAGAGATTAAAAGTAGATTGGGTGTTTATACCATCAAAAAGCAGAAAGACTAGGGGACACGCAATGAAGCTACAATCTAACCCATTTAAGACTAATAAGAGAAAATATTTTTTTCACTCAATGTGTAATCAAACTCTGGAATACACTACCAGAGAATGTGGTAAGAGTTGTTAGAGTGGCTGGGTTTAAAAAAGGTTTGAACAAGTTCCTGGAAGAACGGTACATAATCCATTATTAAAAAGGACCCAGGAAATCCACTGCTTAACCCAGGACAAGCATTGTGGAACCTGTCTACCTCTTTGGGAACCTGCCAAGTACTTGTGACCTGGATTGGCCATTGTTGGAAACAGGACACTGGACTTTATGGACGTCGGTCCTGACCCAGTATGTGATTTATGTATTTATTTATTTAACATTTTTTATATACCGCCTTTCATGATATCAAGGCGGTTTACATTGAACAAACTGAAATTACATTGAACAGGGTATTATAACTTGGAGATAACTATTTTACAGGGAACATGGGCAATGGAGGGTTAAGTGGCTTGCCCAAGACCACAAGGAGCACCTGTGGGACTAGAAACCCCAAATTTATGTTCTTATGAACTAGTAACCTTGAAGCCTTTCCAATAGAATTTCTATTTGAATGATACATTCAATTTTTATTGCACATTATATATTTTCTTTATCTTTATTGCACATTATATATTTGTAACTCAATAGCATTTTTTTCTGGTTACTTTTCACAGCTAAAGAGTTGTACATGTCAGCTCTGACAAAAAGTAATTGGAATTTTGTGGATGTAGCAATTACTTTCAGAGTACAGTTAATCAGCAAAATACAGCCAAGAAGTCTCAGTATGTTAATAGTTTCACCCTCTACGTGTTATTCAGCTTAAAATTATGTTGTAGTGTGGCTTTGTAGTTTCTCTTTGGCCCTAATCCATGTTACAAATTCTTTCATTTTCTTTATTTACACTTTAAGGAGGTAACTTCTTAAAAAACTTTTACATGAAGGCCTTTATCCATACATAAAAGAGCTTTTATACAATTACTCCCAAAGGTTTGCATGAAAAAATATGTGTTGTGCCAAGGTGGCACATACTTGTATGTGACCCATATGTAGTTTTGTTTAAGGGGGAGTTTGGATGGAGCGCAAGCAGAGTTGTGATTTATATATATTGTTTCTAAAAACACACACACACAAATATATATACAGTATATATACAGGGTGGCCCAAAAAAAATGAGAACATCTCGTAGTATATAAGTTATTTAAAAATTCAAAAAGACAGATGTAAACGATTGACAAAATGAGAAAACACAAAGAACTTCAAACTGGACTTTTTCTTGCAGTCTCTTTGCCTTGTCATATCAAATACAGAAAGAATTGATTTAGGTTTTTTTTGACAGAAGATATTTTGCTTTCCCTTTGCTAGGCAGGGTCTGCCATACTAGAGGCTTCAAAGGGCAGTGTCTTTGCACTTTGAGAATTGCTGAGTGAGAGGCAGAAGATACTGTATCAAAATGTATTCTACTGCAGATGTATAAGAAACAGTGCAAAACTATTTCCTCCAATAATCTGTTTTGTGTATAGTCTGTGACAGCAGCTGTGAGATTGACAGGGCACAGAAAACATTATTGTACCATATCTGTTCCATGCCATAGTTCATAGAACAGTAAGCTTTGAATCTAAAGGACAAAAAATTTCAAGGAAAAATTTGTAGTAGAGGAGCAGTTTCTATGAATCCACCAGTGTCAATGGAACCTTATTATAGCTGCAAGTGCAGCATAGCTGATGGGCAATAGGCTATTGCATCACCCCTGCTCCCAGTACTTTTAAGAGTGGCAGCAGTGTCACACAGCCTTCGCAGGCAGGCAGGCTCTGCAGGGTGGAGCCAAAGCATACCATAATGCTTGGGAAGGTTCTGTCTAGAAAATTAAATGGTCATAGAAAGAATGAAGGGAGGATAAGCAGGAGCATTACTGGCATAAGTGCCCAGAAGGGGACAGACCCAAGCTAAAGAGAGATGTCTTTATAAGGAGAGCAGAAAGAGCTGCAGTTTCCAGTGCATACTGGGGAAGCCTATATTTCTGAAATCATCTCTGAATTTAAACATACCAGCCTTTTTTGGGGGGACCTTTTGCTTGGATATTTCAGATAGCACCTAGATGTCCTTTTTAAAATGCCCCTTCAAATGTTTTCACCCCAAACTTTTTAATGCTGAATATCTGGGTGAAGTCTTCCCATAGTGCTTCCACCTGTTGCTTTTCCTGAATGCCTGTCCAGGTTGCAGCTCTGTCAGTAGTTTAGGCTTCTCTCCTCTTTGTATTAGGGGTAGAGATTCTCCTCAGCGTGGTAGCCATCTTCCTCCTTTATCTGTCCTTTCTTTATTGGATGCGTGGGGACAGATGCTTAGTGCATATGGATTGTTTGTGACATTCCTGATGACTGGCAGTGCTGTTGCCTCTATTACAGATGCCTGCCAGTAAGTTTCTAACAGGCTGGATTGAAAATGGATAGCAAGTCCTCACTGTTCCATTGTAAAATAGTTTTTCCCATAGAACTGAATGAGGATGAAAGGGAGGAATGCCCAAATGATTTGCCTCCTTAACACTAAGTGGGTCATTCCGATCTCGTTTAGCAGGTCTGGACATCCGATCTGGATGTCCAGACCCGCTGAAATGCCCGGATCACACTGGTGGGAACAGAGCTCCCAACATGTATAGCTGACTTGTTTGGGGAGTTCTAGTCATAGGCGGGAGGGGGTGGGCTGGGGGAGGAATGAGGGCAGGCAGTGGCTGGGTAGCTGACCCTGGATGAGCAGGGCTGATTCTGAGGTTGACCCTGTATACCTGGGGTTGGCCATCTAAATGGGGGACCTCTAGAATAAGTCCCTCTAGACAGAAATGGAGGGTGAGGGGTTTCCCCACAGCTTAGCCCTGGCCCCAGCAGACCCGATCAAGGTCCAGGCTGCAGGGAATGAATTTAGTGATGTTCTGCTGGGGATCCCGGCTCCTGTATGGAGCCATGGTACCATGGCACTGTGGCTCCATGCAAGAGCCTGGCTGAGTTAGCTGGGTATTTGGCTGGACGTCCAGGGTGCCTGAATCAGGGCATGTCCTGGATGTCCATCCACTATGCCATGATTCTGCTCCTGCTGTTATCTCTAGCTCCCATGGGAGCAGAATTGGGTGCATCTCTAGGCTGTCTAGATATCTGGACATCCAGACGGCCTGGGGACATCCAGACAGCAAGGAATTGGCCTCCACCTGAACAGGTATCTTCAGACAAATACAGATGAGCACAAAATAGTTGGCGTGCACATCCCTGTTGATTTCTTTGATGTGGTGACAAAAGTAGGGGAGATAATAGCAGTATATGTGGCCTATCTGAACTTCAATAAGGCTTTTGTCATTATTCCACTCAGAATATTTATAAACCAGCTAGCCAAGCTGGGGTTAGGATGGAAAGTTGTTCTTTAGGTGACTGGTCAAAGAAGAGTTCTCAGAGTAGTAGTCACTCTGGTGAAGAGAGAACATTAGCCGCTTTCTGACTGGTCTAATTAGTGAGTGCTAACTGTGAAGAGGCTTTCACTATTATGAGCAGCTAGTGTCTCAAGGAGGCATCTGCTCATATAGCAGAATTAAAGTATGTATTTTCCATTGAATGCCATCCAAATATATTTGTGAGATGGTTCTCTTTAGCCTCTGTTAACTAAAGTGGCTAAGATTTTGAAGCTACTGAGCATTAATTGCCAAAATTATCATATGGCAACTACAAAACATCTGTTAACAGTTTTTGGGAGGGTTGCCAAACAGTTAATGTAGAGAAAAATTCACAACTGTGCAGATGATGGATGATGCTATTAGTTGCACCTGTTGCGGTGAGCAAACTGCTCTGTGCTGTCTATCACATTAACCATTAATGAGTGGTAGGAACCTCCACTTTAACTATTATGTACAGTCCCTGCCCATTCCACACCCCAAAATGGTGCCTTCCGTGTTAGCTGTTTATCGTTGGAATTAGAATATGCTAACAGTTAAGGTAGGCTCATGCTAACAGTGCACAGTAATTCCCTCATTAAACAGCTAATTCAGCTTAGTAAATAGTTCCCAAGGTAGATAAGTTGCAAGGTCACTATCAGACTGAAATTGTCTTTTTCCAGCTGTGAGATCATGTGCAAAACGTATGCCTGATAGGCAGTGCATCAGCCAGTCCTGCTGAAGTCACTTGCAAGTTCATAAGGAAGCTGTCTTTTCACTTAACCGTCAGAAAGCTTGAAGGTACAGGATTTCCCATGGTCTCTCTGAAAATGATAGACAGCTTTGGCATAACTGCAAAAATCTCTTACATAACTCCATCACATATATGGCTAACGAGAGCCTGAGAACATTTTCCCAGGGAGAAATGAAAGGGCAGTCATTATCGCTAGAGTACAGGCTAAAAATAGAGTCCTTCAGCAGTGCCCCAGCAGATCTTAGTGACATTTAATTCAGCCTAGATTTTCAACTCAACAGGGAAGGCTGGAAATTGCACAAAGATTCATAACTGTCTCTCTAGGCAGACTCCACTGTGGTTTGCACATGAGTGTGGCGATGATACCAGTTAGACGTTATTGCAGCCTAGCTGCCTATCTGGGTTCCTTTGTACTTGCACAGTCATTTTCAGTTATTCTATATATCCACAAGAACGAGAGTTAGTCTCCAGGGGCCACCACAATGAAAGTAAACGAGTGTGTCCTGTTCCCATTGGATGTAATAAGGTAATTATATTTTATTAGAAAAGCGTTACTAGTTCCATGTCCTTGTATATTTATATCCTGCCATAAGACTTGTCCTAAACAGCTTACAGCAATTTAAATAACAGTTTTTAACAACACATTTTGTATAATACATTTGGAAATACTGCATATCAGAAACTATGTGCATATATTTCATAATGATGCATTATATTTCATAAAAATACTTAAACACATTTCATAAAACACAATATAACTATATGCTTCAAAAGGAAATAAATATGATGGGGTTGCTCTAGACAGCAGCTACTAAAATGGTTAGTGGACTCCATTATAAGAGATATGGGAATAGACTTAAAGATCTCAATATGTATTTTTTGGAGGAAAGGCAGGAGAGGGGTGATATGAGAGAAACATGTAAAGTCCTCTTTGGTATAAATGCATAGGAGGTGGCCACTAATACTACTATTACTAATTACACAGGTACACTAAAAAAAAATTTTTTTAAACTGCCTCTAATGTTTCGATTGATTTTTACGTTTTTTGGTGCGCTGAATCCAAATCTGGTAACCAATTTGCTCCATCACGTACAGATTTTTTGCTACATTGGGTTAGCAGTTTGAGGTGAACGTTTCAGATTGAGTGCGATCGAGATAAAAGTTTCTTGGATGAATTCTTTATACTAATTGTTTAGTAGTTATTCAAATAAGAATAAAGAAAATTGTAACAAGGCAGCACATAAGAATAGAGTAATGTCAACAAAACACACTGTGATGGTAGCAAAATTGTCTGCACTTAAAACAGCCACATACATGTGCACAAACATTGAGCATATAAGAGCGAGGTTAGACACAAAGCAAAGCAAAGAAATGTGCAAAAAATGTTGTACAGGTATGTATGTAAGAATAGAAAACGCAAACCGCACCATTGCAATACATGAAGACAAACACCCGATGGTTTGAAAATAAAATTCTAATAAATGAGATCCGACACTGTGGTAATAACTAGCAAATTTTTATTTCAAAGTTTAGTAAAAACATGATATTTGTCAACACAGTTTAGATTTTAAAGTCATTCTTGGGTCAATCAATCTCCTGGTGGGCCCGTTTTCTTCTTCCCCCGAATGCTTCTCTTGGTGCGCTGCTTGGCGTATTTTTCATCTGGGGTTTCCCGCAGCAGCAACCAGCAGAAATCAGCCATCATAGTGGTGTTCCATCTTCCTTGGTACCTTCTCTCTGCGTCCTTGATGTCCTGGTGAAACCTTTCACCTTGTTCTTCACTGTACGCCCCCAAGTTTTCGGGAAAGTAGTTCACATGGGAGTGCAAGAAATGGACTTTCAGGCTCATGTTACAGCCTTGTTCTTTGAAGGCATTGAGCATCCTGGCAACAATATCCTTATAGTTCTCATCCTGCCTGTTCCCCAAGAATTTGAGAACAACATCCTTGAAGGAATCCCAGGCTTCTTTTTCCTTCTCAGACATCGTTTCAGCGAATGCTCCATCTGAAATGAGTTTCCTTATATCAGGGCCAACAAACACTCCTTCCTTTAGCTTTGCTTCAGAAAGTCGGGGGAACTTTGAGCAAAGGTACCGAAAGCACTCACCATCTTTTGGAAGGGACTTGATGAATTGCTTAATGAGACCCAACTTAATGTGGAGAGGTGGTAATAGAATTTTATCACGAGGTACCAAGCTCTCATGAAGAACATTTTTCTCACCGGGTCTCAAATACTCCCGAATTGGCCAGTCCTTTTTCCCCCAGTGTAGGTCACGGGCCCGGCTATCCCACAAGCAAAGGAAGCAGGGATATTTGGTGAAACCGGATTGCTGCCCTAATAGCATGGATAGAATTTTAAAGTCTCCACAAATCATCCACTTATGCTCATCATAACGAATCTTCTGAAGAATCAGGGCCAAATTCTCGTATTTTTCTTGGAGAATAACAGAGTGAGCAATAGGAACTGAAGCGAATGTGTTGCCATTATGAAGAAGAACACCTTTTATGCTGTCTTTTGACGAATCAATGAACAGCCGCCATTCAACAGGATCATACTTGAGTTTAAACTTTTCCATCACTCCGTATATATCGTTGCAAAATACCAAATCTTCCTCTTTGCTGAAATACTTCAAAAATTGTGTCTTGCGGTTGCGGTACCAATAAAAAGTTGTTCCTGGTGACAATAGATTTTTCTGTTTAAGCCGAGAACCTAGCAGTTGGGCAGCATCTTTTGGGAGTCCTAAATCCCGGACTAAATCATTCAATTCAGCTTGAGAGAAAAGTTCAGGTTTCGGATCTGGTTCAGTTTCAAACTCGGAAGTACTGGACTCATCGGGAAAAGCCATCTGATGAGTCTCATCATGATCAGAACCGTCCACACAAATATGATCCAAAGATTTTGGTGGTTCAGTTACAGGTACTTCATTGCTATGAGGCATAGGCCTAATTGCTGAGGGAAGGTTGGGGTAACTTATTACGTTCTTATTTTTTAAGTTGTATCCCTTCACAATGCAAGAGCAAAAATAGCAGTCACTGCTGTGGTCTCTTTGTTCACGCCACATCATAGGTATTCCGAAACGAAATGCTTGTTTTTTACCTTTCATCCATAAGCGTAGATCTTCCTCACATGTCTTGCACACTTTGTGAGGAGCCCACGGTTTGTCTTGATCGCCTAACTTCAAACCGAAATAGGCGAAATATACTTTTTTAATAAATGCAGAAATGTTCCTCTGCCGCTTTTTCACGGTATATTCCCCACAAATAAAACAAAAACTGTCCGGAGAGTTGACGCAACCTCTGGCTCTGTGAGCCATCACAAATACACAGCACTGCAAACTACAACTGTAGTGAACCACTTCGGAATAAAGATGGATTACGACTGAGCAAACAAAAGGTAATAATGAACTTGCAAGAAACTGAAATTTGACAGGAACGTTCATGTCGCAACCACCGTGTTTGAGCGAGCGAGCGAACGAGGCAAGGCGAACAGGAAAGAACATGCGCCAGCGCGAGTACTGGATTTAGCCCCCCGCCTCCCAATTGTCCTGTTAATGTATAAAATGAATACAAAACACTCTAAAATATCATGAGGGAGTGTTTCTAGTTAGTTAACCATTACAACCTCTATTTTGGGCCAAGAAAATAAACTGCAGTCGGCTAAAAAGAAATTATGTGAACATTCCTTATATGGGTAAGAAATCTAATTTTGCAAGAAAACGTGACGTGATGGAACATTTTGGCTATTTTTCCTGGATTCAGCACCCCAAAATCTATAGGAATCAGTTGCAAAACTGGAGGCAGTTTTTTGGTAGTGTACCTGTGTTATTTGTATAGTGCTACAAGGCATGAACAGCACTGTACATATAGATATAAGATACAGTCCCTGCTCATCAGAGTTTACAATCTAATCAAGATGAAGAGTATCACAAAACTGGGGACTATGGAATATGGTAAGATTAGGGCTATCCCATCCGTTAGATGAGCTAGGTGGCTGCCTAGGGCAGCAGACCTCTGTGAGCATCACGGCACAGTGCCTGCAGCAGGCCATGTGCTTTTGGCACATATGGCCTGCCCCCTCTGACCCACCTCCAACAGGAAGTTGTGTCAGAGGGGGTCAGAAGCGGCAGGCTATGCGCGCTGAAGAACATGGTCTGCTGTGAGCTGCAGAGCCACACAGGGCTGAGTCCCCACACCAACCCCACCTATGGAAACGGCAGCAGGAGGGGATGGCGGTGTGACATGGGGGGTGGGGCTTCTGCCTGGGGTGGCAGAACCCCTTGGACTGGTCCTGGGTAAGATTCACATAAGTAGTGAACAAGAGATGAGGAGCATCAGGATCCAAAAGCAGTTGAAAGGAACCTCTGGAACTAGGTGTCATAGGATGAAGGCGATAGGGGACAGACTCAGGAGTAATCTGAGGAAATATTTCTTATAGAAAGAGTGGCAGATGTATGGAACAGCCTCTCAGTGAAAGTGGTGGAGACAAAAACTATATCTGAATTCAAAAAGCATGATAGAAATATAGAGGATCCTTTCAGGGACATGAAGAGATTGTAGAACTCAATAGTTCTTGTGAAGGGGCCGACTAGATAGGCTGAGTGATCTTTGACTACCATCATTTTGTATGTTTCTATACATTCTTTGTGAGATAGTGACTTATACAGTGGCATTAGTACCTCTTCCCTTCTGCTGGTAATTCCTCTTTGATGTTGAGTTGCCACTGTATAAGTCACTGGTGAGGCCTCACTTGGAATACTGTTTTCAATTTTGGAGACCATATCTCACAAAGATGTAAAAGGACTAGAAACAGTTCGGAGAAAGGCAACCAAAATGATTTGGAGCCTGCGTCAGAAGTCTTATGAGAAGAGACTTGAAGAGCTAAATATGTACACTCTGGAGGAGAGGAGGGATAGGGGAGATTTGATTCAGACCTTTAAATACTTAAAGAGAATTAATGAACAAACAAACCTCTTCCAAAGACGGGGAAGCTGTAAAACTAGAGGTCATGATATGAAGCTGCAAGGTGGTAAATTGAAAGGCAATGTCAGGAAATACTTTTTCACTGAAAGGGTGGTAGATGCTTGGAATGCCCTCCCGATGGAAGTGGTGGGGGCAAATACAGTGACAGAATTCAAAATGGCATGGGACAGACACAGTGGATCCCTTTACAGCAACAGGATAAAATTAAAATAAACTTGACTATCTAATTTCTCAATAAACAGGGAGTGTCCTACATGGAGCGGTGGGTTCACCCCTAAACAAAGACATGGGGAGGGGTGGCCTGCATGGAGCGGCAGGTGCACCTACTCTTGCCATCTTACTGGGCAGACTAGATGGACCATACTGGTCTTTATCTGCCGTCAGTTACTATGTTACTATGTATTAATCCGTGCTATATCATACAGCTGGGACTTACTCCGCACTCTGATTAAGGACAAATGTTTGCAGTGTACATACTAAAACATGCAAAGCTATATTAAATTTACTAAAAGAACAAAAGAAAAATCTACACCCCATCCCTGAATAAACTATAAGCAGAGCAACAGCATAAGTCCTCAATACTTGCTTCTTGTTTATTTTTGTGCCATTGCTGAAAATATTTCATTAAGAGTTTTGAGGCCCTTTCCTCCTTTCTCGCATGTCCACTGGTTGCCGTTCTTCGTCAGCAGCTAACCAGAGGCACCTCCCAAGATATCCAGAGTAATATTAATGAACTTTCTTGTTACACAGATATCTGTCTACTCTCTGGGATTCTGCCAGATTCTTGTGACCTGGATTGGCCACTGTAGAAAACAGGATACTGGACTTGATGGGCTTTTGGTCTGATTCAGTGTGGCTGGACTTGTGTTCTTGGGCCAGATGTGCAAAAGGATTTTCCCCCTATTTGGCTTGAATTAATCTTTTGTCCCCTTGTAGGAGTAGCCTAGTGGTTATCACAGCAGCCTAGAGCCCACAATATCTGGGTTTGGTTCCCATTGGCTCTCCTTGGGCAAGTCACTTTACCCTCCATTGCCTCAGAAGAAAAGGCCTGGTCATACCTTGCCAAATAAACACCTGGGGCTGCTGGGTCTCCAGGAGTTAGTATTGACTTGATGACACTTAAAAAAAAAGTAGCTTTAATATACAGATGGGCTGATGAGTGCCAGCGATAAGTCTACCAAAGAGTGTACTAGTATTTCATAAATGGTGCAGTGGGAGAAGGCTGAGAAAAAGATAGTGAGTGGGACAATGGTGGTGTGTGAGGCATAGTTGGGACCAAGCTGAAAATGTGCCTTGTGTGACTAACGTATCCGGTGCCCCTCTCCACCCAGTACCTCACTCTTTTGAGCTTCCTGGAAGCCCAGTGATGATATCAGCACCCCTTTTGTGCTTGTGCGGTGTGAGACTGTACTGCTCGCACAACCCTTGGTACAGTCCTGCTTCCTTGCTTGGAAAAGATCATAGAAGGTTCAGTAGAGAGAAAAGAGGAATGTTAAAGTGGAGAATATACAAAGTGGTTGTTCCAGAGCCTACTGATTTCTCCCCTTTCAATATGGAGCAGTGAATGAATCGATCAAATTTTGAGCTGACACAAAAGTTTCAAACTAGTTAAAATATGAGTGAACAGTCAGTAAATGCAGAAGGCCCTTGCCAGACTGAGGAACTGGGCATCTAAATGACAGATGGAATTCAATGTGGACAAGTTCAAAATGATGCACATAGGGAAAAATAATCCTCAACTATATATTCTATAGTTGGATTCACCACTTAGAAAATAGATCTTTGAGACATTGTGGACAATATGAAATACTCAGCTTAGCGAACAGTGGCAGTCGATAAGCAAATATAATGCTGCATATTATCCAGAAGGGAATGAAGAACAACTCTGATAAATATTATATTGTCGCTGTATCTATCTATAGTGTGACTGGACCATGAGTACTGTATACAGTTCTGGTCAACCCATCTCAAAACTGAGACAGTGGAATGAGAAAAGAGCAACAAAACAGAGAACAGCAACTAAAGAGATAAAGGGAGATAGAACAGCACGCTTATGGACAAATGCAAAATGAGTTAGGGCTCTTCAGCTGGGAGAACAGACAACAGAAAAGGGACATGGCCAAGGTCTAAAAAACCATGGAACAGGTGCATAGGGAATATTTATCCCTTCAAATAGTTCTAAAGCTAGTGGGTATTCCATGAAACTAATAGGTAGCAGACTTAAAATGAATTGGAAAAGCATTTTTAACTCAATTTACAATTAAGAGGGGTAGTTACTAAGGCATGGTAAATTACTGCAGTTAAATTTACTGTGAGAGTCACTCTGCTGAGGTAACTCGGTACCTCAGATTAGCAACTCCCACAGTAAGCTGCAATAATTTACCACAGCAAAATTGACTGCAGGAGCAACTAACCTGCTTCCACAATAAATTTCAGGTTGCATGGCTGTCGCCAGGCCACATCAAAGCAAAGCTAGGAGGTCCTGGGGCCATGGAAGGTGCCAGTCTCCTACACCTTGATCCCCCCCACCCATTGATTCCATCCTGATGCCAAAAAACAACCCCTCCGCTACCTCCCAATTTTCCCCAGAACCTACTGCAGGTTTCCTTGGTGTATAGCGGGTGGAGCAGGACTGATCCCAAGTTGCTGCTGCCCCTCAGCTGCTTGGATTCAAAATGGTATGGTCAAGCCCTGCTGGTGTTGTCACCCTACTACTATTAGGAGTCAAGCAGCCAAAGAAGACAGTGTGTCAAATAAGAGGCAAGAGGAGTCAACTGGTGCAGTTTTGAACCTGGGCATCTGAAGGGGCAGAAACAACTGGGGATCACTCATTCCCCAACCATTCGACATTGGGGAAACCTCGCAAAGTCCTTGGGGGAGGGGGAGAAGAATGGAGGGTGGTGGTCTGAATCAGAGAGAGGTGGGAATGTATTAGGAAAGGGTTTGGGGCAGATTCAGGACAGTGGGTGTGTGTATTGGGAGAGGGATTTTCTTTGGTGTCAAGGCGAATCGGGAGTTGCTCTTTGATATTTTTTTTTTGGGGGGGGGGGAGGAATTGGGGAGCTGATGGCTTCTTATTTATCTTGCATCCTTTAAAAGGCGCCCTTCCAGCATCTAGCCATGGGGAGGAAAATAATGCCAACTCAAAGCTAATATTATTTTTCCATGAACAATGTAGCTTGTGAATTTAAACACAAACAGGGTCATTCCGAGGCGTGAATAGAGGGGATGGACGGGGAGTTTAGATGGGGGAGGAAAAGGTGCATTGCGGGGGAAGAGTTAGGGCGGGCAGTGGGCGGTCAGAGGCCCCAGAGGTGGAATACGTTCCCCTAGTCAGGTGGATTGGGCAGGCCTGGAGCTCAGAAAAGGTGGGAGGTGCTTATATTGCACTTCCGCAACATGCACTGAGGAGTTACTCACTGTTCACTCATGTTTTACTGTAACTAGTTTGAAACGTTTGTGTCTGCTCAAAATTTGATCAAGTCATTCACTGCTCCATTTTGAAAGGGGAAAAATCAGTAGGCTCTGGAAAAACCACTTTGTATACTCTCCACTTTAACATTCCTCTTTTCTCTCCACTGAACCTTCTATGATCTTCTCCAAGCAAGGAAGCAGGACTGTACCAAGGGTTTTGCGAGCAGTACAGTCTCACACGGCACACTCACAGAAGGGGCGCTGATATCATCACTGGGCTTCCAGGAAACTCCTTGGGAGGCTAGATTGGGGGTCGGGCTGTGGGGAATGAACATTTCGATCCGGTGACTGGGGATTGTGGCTCTTGAATGGAGCCGCGGTGCCATGGCAACCGGACACCATGGCGCCGCAGCTCCGTTCAAGATCCCTGACTGAGTTAGCTGGGGAAAGCCTGTACGTGCAGGCCAACCAGAATCAGGGTTCCGACCTGTGTGCACAGGCCTGGATGCAATACTGATCCCGCAGGGCTAGATGTGCCCCGCGGGATCAGAATCCCAGCTCACTCTGAGCGTCCAGTTCTGACCAGGCGCACAGAGGGCCGGCAAATCCAACTCTGAATCGGGCCCACCTGTTTTAATTGATTTGCATGATAATGAGGCGCTTTGCATGTATTTACATGCTTTGCTTCTCATTATTATTTTGCTTATGTTGCACTGCCACAACATGCACTGAGGAGACATAATGCACACTGTTGCCATTTAATGTGCATTAAATAGCAACATTTGTGTGGTATTTTCTTAACTCACTTTAGGAACTTCTCCTCTAAGCTGTGGAATCTCTTACTGGAAGATGTGTTTGAATGAAGTCTGAACAAGCACTTGGAGCAAAAGCCTATAAACAACTATTAGTCGGGGTATGTGCTCAACATTTTCATTTTTTGTTTTGTTTTAATTTTTGTTTTAATTTTATTTTGTTTTCTTTCATTAAAAAACAAACAAATGAAAAGACACCTCTTCAAAACCAAAAGAGAGTTAAGTGACTTGCCCCAGGTCACAACAAGAATCAGTGGGATCTGAATCCTAGTTTTTCTGATCCCAGGTTACTCTCCCACTCCAGCTATGAGATGGGTATGTTTACTTTTGGATCAACTCAGCGTGGTTGCTCCAAGGTTTACCTGAAAGAAAAAGACAACTGAGGGGCTTTTTGTCATTTTAATCACAGGAACTATGCAAATATGTTCTTACTATAGTTTCACAAGTCTAATCTACTGACAGATCATTGATTGGTAAATATTTTCAAAACAATAATCAGCATGGCTCTTGAAGACTTTCCAATGGTCTTGGCAGATTTTGCAATCTGTGAAACATGACGGATGTTTCAACATTTTGTAAAAGTAAACTTTCCGGGAATGGTTCAAATTTTTTGATAATGGATGAACTGCTTGAATGATCAGCTATGCATCACAGGCTTACTGCTGCTTTCTGTGTTCTCCTCTTCATAGTAATATCTTATGTGTTTTGCCTAGGTACACACTAGCTAGATTATGAAAGTAAATGTTTGATGATGACAAGAATGGATGGCTTGTTTTCAGGATAGGCATGCGGAAAAATTTAATTAGGAAATGATTTTCTCTCGTACTGGTTTTATAAATCCTCTTGGCCACAATGAGGTTTTATAGGTTGCACTAGAGTATTTTTTGTGAGCTGAAAGCCTTTTGCCTACATAAAAAGATAGTCTGACAGTTGTCCATCCTGTATGTGGGTAAGAGTATGTCCACAGTGCCACAACATGCTTCCTTTTATTTTCCTTTAGGGGAGGAGCTCTTGGGAATGGATTGAGATGTGGACTGGGACCACACACTTACTTTTGTATATTCAAAAATTTGTATGTTTTTTTTTAAAGTATCTGCACAAAAGGAGATTTCAGTGTGTCCAGGTCCATTTTCCTTAGACAGTTTTCAGAGTAAAAGGACACGTGTGTTTTTACTGTAACCCAGGGCTACCTTTTCTGCCCTGCTATTGCTTAATACCTATAAACCCTGAGACACTTTCAGCAAGATGGAAACTTTTGGGGCTTAGATATGTACGCTTACCCTTGGAAATACATGGTTCAAAGGACTTGTATCAGATGTAGAGAGATTGGTTAACTAAATGAAATACAGTAGTGGGTACTGTGTCCTGTGGTGTAATTTACTGTGTTCAGGATAAAAGCAGAGAAAAAAATACTTAAACCTAACCTTTCATTTACTCTCATGAACAAGAAACAGCTCACAAAGGAAAAACAATACAGATATTTACCAAAACAAAGACTGACATGGAATCATTAATTAACAATATCTTCCAAGATAAATCAGCAACTAAGGTAAACTGGTAAAATATGCAAATTAAAAGGTTGCACTGCTGGCTGACAGCAGAAATCAAGTCAGTTTTTTAAACCCAGCTAAAGTAGCCAGTTTGGTACTTGAAACCCAGTCCATTCAAATACTTGGTGCCTTTTCCTGCTAGGAAAAACCCTGCCTTTTTAATTTATGGTTAGGTTTTACCATTTGCATGACAGTTCATCTGGAAATCTGCTGGGTTCAGACCTTTCACCAAAGGGAGCCCAAAAACTGCAGAATAGAGAGCAAGTGCTGACTCTTTTCCTTTCTGAAATTTGACCTAGAGCTTATGCAGATTAATCCATGTTTTTTTAAGTCTGTCTAAAGTTTAGAAATCTGATGAGAGATGAAGTATAACTCTCAGGGCTTTTTCTCTCCCAAAAGCAGCAGCAATTTGTCACTGCTACCTAGACCAAGCCCAGTAAGCAGATAACTGATACCCTTAATTCAAAAAACATCAGGAGGTTTCAACCAGTCACAGAGGGCTGCAGTCTGATGCAAGAGCCAATCTCTGTGTTGCTGACTAAAAAGCTAGTCCAGCACTTTTTGGCAGTTTAAAAGTTTGTTCGTTGTAATCAACTTTGGATTTGCTGTTAGTAGTCTGTTTGCTCAGGTTTGTAATTCCCAAAGCTTGTAATAAGTATCCATGCCAGGATTTGTGTCCTTAAAGGCAGAAACCTCTCTGAAAGGGGATAAGCCTTTATCGGTCAATTTGGAATGCACACAAGGGCTGGAGCTTCTATTTTTATTGTACAACTGTGCAGAAGCTTGTGAGGAAAGCTTTGCGTGGAATATGTGAATGCTTGAAGGAATTGTGGATAATGAGCATGTGACGAGAGCTATACCATAGTAACATAGAAAATGAAGACAGATAAAGGTCATACGGCCTATCCAGTCTGCTCATCTATGCCAACTGCTAAGCTGTACAGTCCCTTCCTCTCTCTTAGAGAAACTTATCCCATGCTTTCTTGAATTCAGCTACAGTCCTTGTCTCTGTCAGTTCTCCTGGGAAGGATGAGAGGTATGTGGGTCTTTTAGAATAGAGTGGGGTGTATTTGTGTGTGGGAAGGTATTTTTGAGGCGGGATGTGACATATGTGCATATATATATGTGGTGGGGGCTATAAGGAGGACACCCTTTCCTCTTTCACTCTCCATGCCATGTTCCATCCCTTTCCTTCCACACTATTTGTCCATTCCTCTCCTTAGCTTTCTTTGCCTCAACACTTTTCTCCACCTCCCAGCTGTCTGTCCCCTCAGTCCACAAAACTCAATACTATCACTTGTATGACCCTTGTCCAAGGTCAGCCCTTACTCTCTATACTGTAAACTTTATTGATTTATTTATTTAACCAGTTTTATATACTACCTTTTTCTTCAATCAAAGTGGTTTACATGTAACTAAGTTGTGTACATTTATGGGGTTAAGGTGAGGATAAGTACTTGGGGAGGAATGGGTACTGGGGGAGGTAAATATGACCTTGACAATTCACAATTACTTATAGAGACTGTTGCTTGTTGTTAGCGATCATGTTCATACAGTAGCTTGATTTGTAGGCTCTGGGAGGGTCTATAGTATTGTACAAATAGTATGGTCTTGAGCATATGTTTGAAATCCTTTATGTCGCTCATGGCTCTCATGCTGTCAGGTAGGGTGTTCCATAATTCTGTTGCATAGAGAGATGGTGCCCTTTTGGATGCTGCCTGATTTGTTCTTTAGTATTCAGGTAGGGTGGCTATCTTGCTATCCATGCTGGTTCTCAGTGGTCTCGTGCTGGTGTGTCTGGTTATTAAGTTCTAGAGGGCATTAGCTGACGTCTCGTTAATGATTTTGAAAATGTTTAAAGTCACCTTGAATCTTGCGTGAGCTTGTATGGGCAACCAGTGGAGTTTCTGGAGCACTGGAGTGATGTGTTCATTTTTTGCTTTAATCTTTATTCATGCTGAACGATGTTTTCCTGTGCCTTTATGGCTGGCTAATGTCAGCAGTGACTTCTAATGGGTATAACAAATTTAGATGTTCAGTCTGTTGTGCTCATTAGCCCTTTGATTACTGGGGTTTTTTTCCTGACCTGTTCCCTGCTGGTGCAGAAGCCAGCTTGTCACACAGTTTCCAGAAAAGGAAGAGGAACCATACACAGCTTCATGGCCTAAGACCTTTCTAAAGCGGCTCCTAGGACTCCTTATTAACACTTAAAAATCCACAGGACTCCAGATGAGGATGAAAATAAAACAGTAGTCCTCCGGTACCCTCTCTACCCTCTCCTCCGTCATCCACTTCCTTCTCCTCCTTCCCCACATAGCCAAAGCATGAAAGCAACTGCAGCAGTGGTAGTAACGGTAGGGTCAGTCAGCACAGAATCGAGTGTGCGCTCACAAACCCCAAAACACCGCATGGGTTTCCGGTCTGACAGGAGAAGGGGGCAGGACCTGTGAATCGGCACTGAATTGCATGCCCTACGCTTACCGCTACTATGAGCATGGGTCACACTGAAGGTTCAGAGGGAGCTCTGCTCCCGTGACTCCCATCCGCTGAGGTTGTGACCCCATTAAGAGTCCCGACCCACAGTTTAAGAACCTCTGCCCTAGGAGGAATCATAAGCACAACAGTGAAAGGAGCGGTTTGCTTTATGAAAGTCTCATCATTTATCCCAGCTTCTGAACTGAGAACGTGAATGAATTATTCATCTATGTATTTATTTATTCAAAAATTTGCTGCATCACTATTCAAGTTTTATAACACAGCGGTTTACATTGGGTGAAAATAAAACGGTCTGAATCAGTAGCAAGACACAAGCTCAACAATTATTAATTTCATATGAGGTAGGGTTGAGCTGAACAAGAATCTTTACCTTTAAGAAACATGTGGAGTATAAGGGGTCAGAAAAGCGCTAAGGTAGCTAGGAAGCCCAGTTACAGTATCATAGGCATGGTGGGTTAGAAGACCGATCTTATATTTGATGTGACTGGCCACAGGAAGCCAGGGTTGCTCCACAAGAAGGGGTATAATGTGATCTGTTTTCTTTGCACAATAAAATAACTCTACAGCTGTATTCTGGACCAGTTGGAGCCTTTTAGCTGATACTGTGGAGCACCGCTAAGTAATGCATTGCTGGATATTGCTAGCAGTTAATGCATAGAAACACAGAAACAGGAACATGATTGCAGATAAAGGCCATATGGCTTGTCTAGTCTGCCCTTCCATTCCATATACTAAGCTTCATGGCTTAGTCAGTTCAGAACACTTGTGTGTTTATTGTTTAATCGTACCTGCTATACTTCCCTTATCTGCAGGACATCAGAGTGGTTTACAACTGAAAACAAAAGGAAAAGAACTACTACCATAGACAGGACAGAAGAGGAGACACAGAGGTGATAGTCAAGGGGGACGCTCTATCTACTGGTTCACAGGAATGCACACAGCCCTGCTCACTGTCTCTACCTGAGGGGCCCAACTCCACAAAAGCAAAAGAGGACCGGTGTGTTTTCAAACCCAGCCTAAATTTCCTATATGAATGTTCAGAGCATAAAGCCAGGTGCAAGGAGTTTCACAAGAAGGGGAACCCAAAAATTAAGCAGATTGCCTCATGGACGCCTGTTAAGACTTCCCATATGGAATATATCTAGGAATTAATGTTCAGACAATTGATTTGTGAGGGCAAAAAAGGCTGTAGCATGCATAGAAGTGTTATTAAAATGAATTCACAAAACCTTGAAAGAATACCATGAAAATCGCTAAAACTTTGTTCTAAACAAACGCTAATGAAACCTTTTTTTGGTCATGTATGCCCCATAATCAAGTGGAGGAGTCGCCTAATGTTAGATTGGTGGCCTCATGACTAATGAGACTAAGGTTCAAATCCCACTGGCACTCCTTGTCGCCTTGGGCAAGTCACTTAGCCCTCCACTGCCTCATGTGCAAGCCTTCCAGTTGATTGTACTGTAATTGGTTGAACTAGTACCGGAAAGGTGTGAGCTAAATACTACTATATCATTGGGGATACCCCGAAGTTGGCATTTCTGAACGCACCATTTCCTCATTTGGATTAAATTCCTTGCCCAGGGTTTGAGTTTGACTAAGGTGGAGGATGCCAGTCAAGCATGACACCTATGAGGAAAGACATTTATTTGTGGAGAAAAAGGTCTGTAAAGCTACAGAAGGGAAGGAATCCCTACCCAGTAAAAGACATTCATCTAGGAATCCCTTGGGCCCAGTCCTTTATATCATCTGCTTGACCACATTTAAGAAGCCAGTAGCCAAGGATGGGATCAGAACTCTACCACCGGAACCTTTTATATGTTGGTGTGCCTCAAGTTGGGGTTATACCTGCTTCCTCTACTTTTGCTGGTTCCTGATCATCTTTAAGAGGTGGGGCCTGCGATCCCCACCAATCATTTTGCCTTCAGCAGGAGCTCTTCGTGTGATGGAGCCTGTGCTCCCTGCCTCTCCCACTGCCCAGACTGATCCTGCTCCCTTGCCCCAGACTTTCCTTGCATTTCACAGGCCATGCATGCCCATATTGATATGGATGGATGGGTAAGCAGACAGGCGGGCATACTCTGAACAATAGGTTCTTCCTCTCGATGGAAACACACCTAGAAACATATGTGAATAGCAGATGCATATTTTCACCTTCATTGTGGAGGGTGTAAGTGTACATTTGCATTTTTAGCTCTCTAATGAGCTATTTTCAAAAGCATTATATGTGAGTATCTTGTGTTTCTGTATCAGCTAGATTTATGAGGGCTAAAACCAAACACATATAGTATGATAGTAAAATATTGCTGAGTGCTTCCATTTAGGATGTTTGGGTTTGATTAAAAATAAGCACCTAACTTTAACTTTAGGAGTCTAAAAATTGAGACCCATAAATGTAACTATTGATTCTCCTAAGTTTGGATGCTAAATTAGGCAGCCATAACTGGAAATCAGCGCTGAATACCTAACTTCTTTCCCTGAGTGTGTCCTCACTTGCAGGCCAATGCAGAAACCTTGTGCTTGAGCCTAGTGCTTAAAGCTCTAGCACAGGGTTTCATAGCGTGATTTTTGCGCTGACTATTTGAGCTGGGATGCAATATTCAAATCACTCGGTGCACAAGAAGTATTAAGCTGAGAGAGCAAGCCAAATACATGCACACAGAAGTCGGCACCAAGTTTGATATGCTGTTCCGGAGAAATAGGGTCATCTAAGGTAAAATCTAACACTTCACCTCTGATGACCTAGGCATCAGGAAAAGCTCCCGATGCCATCAGCATACTGTTGGGGGTCTGGCGCTCCCCCCTCTGACAGAAACAATGGCCAAGGTGGCCCAGCGGTCCCGATCCTCTGCCTGCCTGCCTGATAAAAAATTCCTTGGTGGATCAGCAGCCCCAATCCCCCCACCTACCCACCAAATAAAAAAAATCCTTGGTGGTTCAGCGGTCCCAAAGCCCCCCAATAATAAAAATCCCTGGTAGCCCAGTGGCCCTGATCCCTCCACCCAATAAAAAACACCCCAGGTGGCCCAGTAGCCCCGATCCCCACCCATCCATCCAACAATAAAACTCCCTGGTAGCCCGGTGGCACCCTAACCCCCCCAATAACAAAAATCCCTGGTGGCCCCAACCCCCCTATCCCCCTGAGATGCACCACGCGGGGCCAGGTGACACCATTTTTCAATATGGTGGTGCAGGGGCAAGAGCATGTGGGCAATGCTCCCGCTCCAGATTAAACATACTGGAAGGATGAGGGGGGCTTTGGGGGCCACTGGACCACCAGAGATTTTTTTGTTGGAGGGATGGGTGCTTCATGGGCCACCAGGCCACCAGGGACTTTTGTTATTGGGTGGGGGAATTGGGGCCGCTGGGCCACCAGGGAATTTCTTATTGGGTGGTGGGTGGATCGTAGCCACTGAGCCACTAGGGACTTTGTTGCTGTTGGGGTGAGGGGGGGGGGGGGACACTGATCCTCTGACAGTATTCTGATGGTATCAGCGGCTTTCCCCAGTGCATGGATCATCTGAGGTGAAGTTTCAAACTTCACCTCAGATGATATTTTTGCACCCAGCTGGATCTTTCTGTCTGCCCGAAGCTGGCATGAAGATTCAGCGTTAAAAAACAGTGCAAAAAACTGTGCAGTTTGTTATATTGGGCAAAACGTCTCACAGCATGCAGCGATTTGCATGTAATTTGCATGCCAAGTGTGCTGCAGTTTAGCGTGGATGTTTTTTGGGCATTTTTCCAGTGCTAGCTTGCTTTTTGCATTGCAGAGGAAGCCTAGTGCGGGAAAAGCGGCAGAAAAATGCCATGCTAAGCTTTTCTGCATCAGCCTGTGACTTTTTAGGTGCCCAAATTTATGTGGTCAGTGTAGGAAAATTTCTATTTAGGAAGATCTAGGCTCCTTAAAGTTACTTAAAGCTAGGCATCTACATGTTTTGAAAACTGAACTTACCGAGTTCCAGTTTGGATCCCTCCTGGCCCCCATGATCTTTAAGTCATAAGGTAATATGATCCATTATCGGAAAGAGTACATTTTTACAATCAATATAGGTCGACTCTAAGAGAAGCAGGTTTGCAAATGAAGCCAGGGATAGGTACAAAACCAGGACTGACTGAAGCTCTCTGTTATGGAAGGGAGGCATCTGGTAACAACTCTTAAGCCTCATATGCCCTTGTAGGCAGCTTATACAGCGCTTAGCCTGGATTTGCAGCAGCTATTCAGAGAAATGCCTGGGTAGTCACAGCCTCAGTTCCCACGTAACTTCGAAGGAGTCTCACAGAAGAACATTATTAATTAAAACCTAGGAGCTGTAGATAGTTTGTTTTTTGAATGACATGTGAACTCAATAGGAATACTGAACATATTGTTCATTACACACACAAAGATAGACAAAAAAATGCAGTCTGCATGAAGAATGTTTAATTCCATCTAATCTATTCCCAGGACCAGATCATAATTATCTGCAATCACTGTTATCTTATAATGAAAGAGCTTACTCTTTGCTTTAGACCAAAACCTCGCTAATTATATCTTATTTTGTGTATATTGAAGCAACTGTTCATGAATTTCTGATAAAGAAAGGCACTGTCTTTCTTCCCATGCCACTGCTTATTATTTCTCTCTCTTTACCAACTGAATCAGCTTTATGAGGTTGACAATTTCTCCAGGATTTTAAGCACTTATTTTCAGCTCCTGTTTGGAAGTATTCTGGGGAAACCTCATGAGAAATTGCTGGACCTCGTGGGCTTTTTCAGCATTTGCCTCTCTGGCTACTCTGATAGATTTTTATAGGCAGAGCTGGTCCACCCATTGTGTGAGAATGTTGTTAGCACAGGGTCCCAAGCTTCAGGGGGCCCCGTGTGAACTTCATTGTCACACAATGGACGGCTTCAGAGGTGAGCCAGGAAAGCCCGTTTGAGCCCCAGCTCCCTCTGCACAGCTGCCAGTGTGAAGAGCAGTGTTTTCCCTCACGCTGGCAGCAGGGGCGGCCCAAGGCAGGTGCGGGACCATGCGTGGAGACTCATTGTGGGGCCTCGTTTGCATAAGGAGCCTCATTTGCATAAATATTTGCATGATCTTAACATGCGCTAACTTTTAGTAAACATGCCTCTTAATGAGTGTCTGGATAAAGAAAGACTACCAGATTTCTACATCACTATACTCCAGTGCCAACCGCCAGGCACATTAGGAAGTACTATAAACACTAACCATTTAGAACCCATAGCAAACCTGCTGTATCATAACAGCACTACCAGAACTCACAAAGCACCAAATCCTACCTATCAAAAGGCAACACTGTAAATATTAAACCAATGCATCTCAGAGAATACCAATACATCTCACTGGAGGAAGGAGAACACGTTTGACTGTCAAATAGAAACTACATGAACAGAATACCTCAGCTCAGTTACACATGCAGAACAAAGACTGTCACCAAACAAAGAACAAGGGATCACAATTTAGAAATAGAAAGACAATAATTAAACTGGGAACCCCAAAGGCCAAACTTGGTTTGTACAACAACACTGGAGAAATAAAACTATAAATTAATTTCCTCTTGTACGAAACAAACACAGACGTTAACGATGCATATTTCCCAGGAAAATATGGAGGGCTGGAATAGGACTGGAAACGGCTGATGGGGGGCTAGAACTGGAAATCGGCTGATGGGGGTGAGCTTAGACTGGATATGGGTTGATGGGGAGGAGTGGTCTAGTGGTTAGGACAAGGTACTTCAGGCCAGAGGGCTGGGGGTTCAAATCCTACCTGGGGACAGCAATCTCAGGCCGGAGGGACTGGGGATTTCTAGTTCTATAGGCACTCCTTGTCATCTTGGGCAAGCCACTTAACCGTCCATTGCCCATGTTCCCTGTAAGTATGAGCGTATGTGTCTCATATCCCCTTGTGTTAAATGTATCCTCCAATTGACCACCTTGACCCGGTGAAAAGCAGGATATAAATGCAGCTAAATAAATAAATAAATAAAAATGGGGGGCTGGAGTAGGACTGGAAATAGCTGATGGGGTTTAGGACTGAAAATGAACTGATGATGGGGGCTAGGACTGGAAATGGGCTGATGCAGAGGCTTGGGAGAATGGGACTAGAAGGGAGCAGATGCTGGATGGAGCTGGAACTAGAAAGGAGCTGATTTTGGGGGAGGGCTAGAAGGGGATAGGGCTGGGGGATTGAGGATGGAGAGGGGAAAGGATATTTTGTGTGGGAGGGAAGAAAAGTCTATGATTGACCTGGTATCGGGAAAATAAATGGGGATTGAGGATTGAAGGGTGAAATTTGAGTGGATGATATAGGAATAAAGGAATAAAGTAATAAAGAAAGAAATGGAGGAAAGAGCAAAAAGGGAAAGATCAGTATGTTAAATCAGATATATAGAGAGAAAGGGAAAAATCTATAAGAGAGAAGAAAGAACAAATGGACAGCTCACAGAAAACACAAAGAAAGCAGAAGAAAGTGACTGGAGCAATTGCAACAGAAAAATAAAATGCCCAAACAAAAGGTAGAAAAATACTTTTTATTTTGAATTTATTAACTGGAATATATCAGCTCTGGGAAATGTGTATCACTAATGTTTTTGCGTTTTCTGTTTAGTACAAGAGGAAATGAATTTATAGTTGTATTTCTCCAGTGTTGTTGTACATTCCAAGTTTGGCTTTTGGGGTCCCCAATTTAATTATTGTCTTCCAATTCCTAAATTGTGATCCCTTGTTCTTTGTTCTGCATGTGTAACTGAGCTGAGGCATTCAGTTCATGTAGTTTCTATTTGACAGTCCCACTTGTTCTCTTTCCCCCAATGAGATGTATTGGTATTCTCTGAGATGTATTGCTATAATATTTGCAGTGTTGCCTTTTTCTAGGTAGGGTATGGTGCTTTGTGAGTCCTGGTAGTGCTGTTATGATGCGGTGAATTTGCTATGGGTTCTAAATGGTTAGTGTTCATAGTACTTCCTAATGTACCTGGTGATTGGCACTGGAGTATGTTGTTGTTGTTAAGTGCCGTTGAGTCGGAGTCGAATCATGGCAACCCTCTGGATAGCTATCCTAAATTGTGTTTGGTCTTGAGTCAGGTGGCTCATTGTTGACAGACTGGTACCTGTAGCTGCTGTTATTGTATCGATCTATCTCATTGCTGGCCTTCCTCTTTTGCGCTGACCTTCTATCTTGCCAAGCATGATGTCTTTCTCTAATGATCTCTCTCTTCGCATGATGTGTCCAAAGTATGAAAGTCGAAGTCTTGTCATCTGAGCTTCTAAAGAAAGCTTAGGTTTGATCTCCTCTAGTACAGACTGGTTTGTTCTTCGGGCAGTCCATGGTATACACAGTATTCGCCGCCAGCACCATAATTCAAAGGCATCAATTTTCTTCCTGTTTATCTTTTTCACTGTCCAGCTTTCACATCCATATGATGTTATTGAAAATACCATGGCTTGAACAAGTCAAATCTTTGTATGGAGAGAGACATCTCTGCTCTTGAGGATTTTACCTAGGTCTTTCATAGCCATTCTGCCAAGAGCAATGCGTCATCTGATTTCTTGACTGCTTGTTGCTTCTTTGATAGTTGATCCAAGTAGGTTAAAGTTGTTCACGATTTCAATTTCTTCTCCTTCAACGAAGAACCTGTTGATTATGCCAGTTGTCATGATCTTTGTCTTCTTTACATTAAGGTGCAGGCCCATTTTGAGACTATGTTCTTTGATTGTGAGAAGCAAATGTTTCAGATCATCTTCACTTTCAGCCAGTAATATGGTATCATCAGCATAGCGAAGGTTGTTGATGAGTCTTCCACCAATCTTCACACCTTTGTTGTCTTCATACGATCCTGCTTCTCTGATGATTTGTTCTGCATATAAATTAAACAGGTAGGGGGAAAGAATGCAGCCTTGTCTTACACCTTTGCTTATTTTAAACCATTCTGTTTCTCCTTGTTCCATTCGAACTGCTGCTTCTTGATCAATGTACAGATTGTGCAAGAGAACGATCAGGTGTTCTGGTATACCCATGCTTCTTAATGTGGCCCAGAGTTTCTCATGGTTTACACAGTCAAAAGCCTTGCTATAGTCGATAAAGCACAAATAGATATCCTTTTGGTATTCTTTAGTCTTTTCAAGGATCCATCTCACATCCGCAATGATGTCTCTCGTTCCTCGCCCTTTCCTGAACCCTGCTTGCACTTCAGGTAGTTCTTGTTCCGGGTATGGTTGTAGTCTCTTTTGAATAATCTTCAATAGAATCTTGCTGGCATGTGGGATCAGAGCGATTGTGCGATAATTCCCACAGTCAGTTGGATCACCTTTCTTTAGTATTGGTATAAACACAGATCTTTTCCAGTCAGTAGGCCATGATGTTGTCTTCCATATTTCTTGGCAGAGCCTTGTAAGTATGGTAACAGCTGCATCAGATTGCTGTAATACTTCTGTGGGAATGCTATCAATGCCTGGTGTTTTATTCTTTGATAAGGCTTTCAAGCTGCTTTAACTTCTTCTTTCATCACCAATGGTTCCTGATCATAAGGTATAGGATGAAACGGCTGTTGGTCCAATTGATCTTTATCATATAAAAACTCTGTATATTCCTTCCACCTTTTCTTGATCTTCTCAGCATCATTCAACATAGAACCTTGAGCATCTTGTAACATTCCAATTCGAGGCTGGAACGTTTTCTTTAACTCTCGTAGCTTTAGGAAAGCCGATCTTGTTCTTCATCTAATAGTTTCTGCTTCTATTTCCTTGCATGCATCGTTATAGTACTTTTTCTTGTCCTGTCTCGCTGCACTTTGGAAATCTCTGTTGAGTTCTGTTATTGTCTTTCTTTCTCCTCTATCTTTAGTTTCTCTGCATTTCTGGGCAATTTTCAGAGTTTCTTCCGTCATCCATTTTGGCCGTTTTTTTCTTTTTCACCTTTTGTAGAGACTTCTAGCTTTCTTCCAACACAACCTTCTTGATGTCATTCCATAACTCTTCTGGAGCTCTGTCATTTATATCTAAAGCAGCAAATCAATTTTGCAGGGAGTCTTTAAATTCCAGTGGTATATTCTCAAGGTCATATTTTGCTGCATTCATGAGTGGTTTGCTCTTTTTCAACTTTAGCTTGAGTTTCCATACTAGTAGTTGACGATCTGTACCACAGTCAGCTCAAGGTTTTGTCTTTGTTGATGTTATAGAACTTTTCCATTGTTAACTTCCACAGATGTAGTCAATTTGATTTTTGTACAATCCATTGGGTGAAGTCCATGTGTACAGTCGCCGCTTGTGTTGATGGAAGAAGGTGTTTGAGATGAATAGATCGTTGGTCTTGCAGAATTCTATCAGTCTTTCTCCAGCTTCATTTCTGTTGCCAAGTCCATATTTTCCAACTACTTTGCCTTCTTATTTGTTGCCAACCTTTGCATTCCAGTCACCCATGACTATCAGGATATCCTGTTTGCATGTTCTGTCAATTTCAGCTTGTACGTGTTCATAGAACTCTTCAATTTCATTCTCTTCTGCAGCTATTGTTGGGGCATATACTTGAATTATAGTTGTGTTGAGAGGCATTCCTCATAGACGAACAGAGATTAAGCGTTCGCTGACTGCATTGTATTTCATTACAGTTAGCGCATGTTAACATTACGCAAATATTTATGCAAATGAGGCTTCTTATGCAAATAAAGCCCCTCAATGAGTCTCCACACATGTCCCCACACTCCTCTTTGGCCACTCTTGTCTATTGGACCACAAAAAGGTTCTTAAGAAGGATTGTTTGGCACTAAATGTGCCTTGATACAAGACTCTAGAGTGGACAATAGGGATGTAATCGTAAGTATGCATTAGGTTCGTTTGGGTGCCTAACAATTTTGAGTGTTGCACAAAACACTTGTATGTGTTTGCATTTATGAATTAACGTGTATAATTGATCTAATCCATTAAAAAAGTTCTTGTATGCATACAATCCATGCCTAAAAAAGAATAGTACAAACTGAAAAAAACCCTCAAATCAGGAAGCATTTGTGTTTTAAAAAAAAGCACACAAACTGAAGGGGTTTTTTTTGGCCGTACACACCCCTAGTGGACATGCCTCCCCTCCCCAAGTCAATTGGTTCATAAGAACTTGAATAATATCCTTATTTTGGATCCCCTCCTGGCCCCATGAGCTTGTTCACAAATGTGTAATCTTTGAAGAGATTGCAGGCACAGAAGACCATTTCTTTCTTTTTGGCCTGGCTCACCTTCTCTCACTGCTGAACTTTCAGTCAAACTGGAACCTGCCCCTATGCCACATGCTACCATTTATGATGGAATGTTTGAAGCTGGGACCACTGAAATGCAGAGATTTTATTTCTGATTAGACCCTACCCATTTCCCGCTATAAGCCAGTCATCACCGCAACATTCCTTAGGAGGGAGTCACAGATTATTGCTCCCTTCACAACCTGGTATTTATTTTTATAAAGGTGGTTTACAATATAAACATCTACGACAAATAAGGCTATAACAATAAACACTGAGAAAATGCAACTGAAACTAAACAGCCATATGATTCCCAGAGCTCGCCTACTCTTCCTAAATACTGTATTTTCTTCTCTAGCCCAGGGCCCTCAGAATACTTTATGCAGTCAGTAATAAATCCACCACTGGAAATAAGAAAGCTTTAACTTTCATGAAGGCAAAATATTCGCTTCATGAGTCCTGTCACAGGGGCATCTTGGGACGCAGTATTCGGAAGCCTTGAAGTTTTGGGGACACTGTTTGTTAGGAATTTCTGACACAGGACGGGTTGGTCTCTGGATAATTTGGGAAAGGTATTTGCTTATGTGGCGGACAGAGATGTTATAGGGTTAAGAGAAAAGAAGTGGCAGTTTACTAACTAGAAGAAAACTAGGGAAGGTACACCATGCCTGGATGTACATCCCAGCTATTCGTCCTTCTGGCTGTCCCTGTTCAAGGCTCCCTGTACGAACAGCAGTTTATGTGGAGTCTTAGATGGGTGCGTGAGGGGGCGGATGGAAGGTGAGAGAGGGCGGTGCATGGGCAGGCTGTCACCCTGGACAGACAGGCCCAATTCTGAGATCAGCCCTGAGGTCAGCCAGTTAGATTCTGAAGTCGGTAAGTTAGACGTGGGACTTATTCCACCTCGGAAGTGGAATAAGTCCCCCTGGACGTGGGGTAGCAGTGGCAGCCAGCAGGGACAAAGCACGGAGGCATGTAGGAGGTTCACCGCAGCTGGACCCTGGTCATCAGAGACTGAATGGAGGGTCTGGCTGCGGGGAAAGGACAATCTCAGTGGCAGGTGGCATTCACGGTTCCATAATGGAGCCGTGAATGTGCCTTGGCAACAAAATACCATGGCACTGCGACTCCATTATGGAGCCAGGCTGAATTAGCCAGCTATGCAGCTGGGTGTGCGGACGATCAGAATCGGGGCCCAATCTGCACGTCCAGGTTATAGCCACGATTCTGCCCGCTATACGCTCCGATTCTGTCCGGCAACACAAGGAGCTGGACATCCAGTACAGAATAGGCCTCCATAGAAATATCATGAATGTTGGTGAAATTTTGATCAGTTTCAAACAAATGGCATGCTGTAAACAATTGCTTGATGAAAAGCCGGACTGTTTATTTACTACTATTAAACACTTGTAAAGCGCCACGCACGCAGTGCTGTACAACCAAAAGTACCAGAGAGAGTCCCTGCTCATCCGAGCTTACAATCTAGTCAAGATAATACAAAACATTAATCAATTTGATGGGTTTTACAGTTCGGTCATGAAAATGATGGGGGTTAGGTTAAGATGAAGGATAGAAGTCAGGATCTGAACGTGACAGTGAAGAGGTGGGTTTTTAACCTGGATTTGAAGAGGGCTAGGGAAGGTGCCTGGCGTATAGACACAGGTAAGCTGTTCCAGGCATAGGGTGCAGCAAGGTGAAAAGAGCGAAGTCGGGAGTTAGCGGTACAAGTGAAAGGCCTAGATAGAGGTAATTTGTTGGCGGAGCGAAGATCCCGAGCTGGGATGTGGGGAGAGATAAGAGATGAGAGGTATGGAGGAGCTGTAGAGTGAATGCATTTATAGGTGAGTAGGAGAAGTTTGAATTGGATGTGGAATTGGATGGGGAGCCAATGAAGCGACTTGAGGAGAGGAGTAATGTGGGCATGGCGGGACTGGCAGAAGATTAGTCGAGCAGCATAATTTTGTATGGATTGAAGTGGGAGGAGATGGCTCATGGGGAGACCAGCAAGGAGTAGGTTGCAGTAGTCGAGGCGAGAGGAGATTAGGGAGTGGATAAGCGTTTTGGTGGTGTGTTCCGACAGGAAGGGGCAGATTTTGCTAATGTTGTAGAGGAAGAAGCGACAGGTTTTAGCAATGTGCTGGATATGTAAGGAGAAAGAGAGAGAGGTGTCAAAGATGACCCCCAGATTGCGGGCCGAGGGAACAGGAAGGATCGTAGATCCATCCACGGTGACTAAGAAGGGGGAAGAGGAGGAGAGGAATTAGGGGGAAAGAGGAGGAGTTCAGTCTTGGCCATGTTCAATTTCAAGCGGCGATAAGACACCCAGTCGGCGATGTCAGAAAGGCAGTCAGAGATCTTGGTTTGGATTGCTGGAGAGATATCAGGTGTAGAGAGATAGATTTGGGAGTCGTCGGCATAGAGATGATATTGAAAGCCATGGGAGGAGATAAGTGCGCCAAGGGATTGGGTGTAGAGAGAGAAGAGGAGGGAGCCCAAGACGGATCCCTGGGGTACACCAACATGGAGCGGGGTGGAAGAGGAGGAGGAGCCACCAGAGCTTACACTAAAGGAGTGATGGGAGAGGTAGGATGAGAACCAGGACAGTACAGAGCCCTTGAAGCCAAGCGAGGAGAGGGTGGAGAGGATGAGGTTGTGGTTAAGAGTGTCAAAGGCAGCGGAGAGGTCGAGAAGGATGAGGACAGAGTAAATGCCCTTAGATTTAGCGAGGAACAAGTCATTGGAGACTTTTGTAAAAGCCGTTTCAGTGGAGTGTAGGGGACGGAAGCCAGATTGGAGTGGGTCAAGGAGGGCCTGGGAGTGAGGAAGTCGAGGCAACATCGGTGGACTGCTCATTCAAGAAGTTTAGATATGAAGGGGAGGAGGGAGATGGGTCGATAATTAGAAGGCGAGGTGGGATTGAGTGAGGGTTTCTTGAGGAGAGGTGTGACAACGGCATGTTTGAACTTGATGGGAACAGTTGCAGTGAAGAGTGATAAGTTGAGAATATGAGAGATGAAGGGGATAACGGTGGAGGAGATGGGGTGGAGAAGATGGGTGGGGATGGGGTCGGAGGAACAGGTGGTGGGTTTGGAGGAGGAAAGGAGAAGTGCAGTTTCCTCATCAGAGTTCATAGGGAAGGAGGTGAGGGTAGCAGAGGAAGTTAGGATGGGGGGGGAGAAATGGGGGGGGGGAGATGTGGGTGTGGGGAATTGGAGGGTAATCTTTTGGATTTTGTCATGGAAGTAGTCAGCAAGGGTTTGGGCAGAAAGTGAGGGTGGAACTGGGGGAGGGGGGACCTTGAGGAGAGAATTAAGGGTGTTAAAGAGGCCAGATGGGTGAAGTAGTTTTATTTGGCAAGTGCTATGGCTGACTGGAAGCAGCCAAGCATGAATTTGAAGTGTAGAAGGTCTTCAGGGGAGCAGGATTTGGTACAGGCACGTTCAGCAGAATGGGCACAGATCCGTAAGTAGCGGGTTGTAGATGAGAGCCAGGGCTGAGGAGTAGAACATCTAACGGGACGAGGGGTGGGCGGGGCAAGAGTGTCAAGAGCCGAGGATAATGCAGCATTATAAGAGGCTACTGCCTTGTCGACGGATTTAGAGGACAAAATGGAGGAAAGAGATGGAGAGATGGTGGAGGAGAGAGTTACAGGATCAATATTATGAGTGTTTCTGAATAGGTCGGAGGAGACGGGCCGAGCTTGAGGCAGCAGAAGCTGAAGTTTGAAGGTTAAAAGGTGATGGTCAGATGGGGGAAGGATTGAGTTGTGGAAGTTTAAGGATGAAGAGTTAGAGAAGAATATCAGGTCAAGGCAATGGCCGTACGTGTGGGTGGGGACAGTGGAGCAAAGTTGGGGGTTAAATGAGGAGGTGAGGGCAAGGAGCTTTAAAGCATTGGGATCGGAGGGGTTGTCGACGTGAATGTTAAAGTCGCCAAGAATAAGAGTGGGGGAGGAGGGATCTAGAAAGTTGGAAAGCCAGGAGTCAAAGTTGTTGAGGAAGGTTGATTTGGATTTGTTGGGTGGGCGATAGATAACAGCTACACTGAGGGGAAGTGGTGTGAGGAAACGAATGGAGTGGACTTCAAAGGAGAGGGCAGAATGAGATTGAGGCAGCAGGAGTGGTTGGAAATGGCAAGAGGGAGAAAGTAGGAGCCCAACACCCCCACCATGGCCAGTAGAACGAGGTGTATGGGAGAACTGGTAGCCCCCATGGCAGAGAGCAGCAGAAGATGTAGTATTGTCTGGGTGGAGCCAGGTCTCAGTTAGGGAAAGAAGGTATAGTGCATTAGAGATAAAGAGATCAAGAGTAAAAGGAAGTTTGCTAGCGAGTGAGCATGCATTCCATAGGGCGCATGAGAATGGGAGAGCAGAGGAGGAAAGGAGAGGGATATGGATAAGGTTGGATAAGTTACGTGAGGACTTCTTTAGACAATGAGGCAATGATCTAGGGGGACTGTTACGTGAGGATCTATTGCCAGGGCAATACAGAGGTCTGGATGGACCAGGGTATGGGTGGGTGTCTCTGGATGAATGTGCCCTCCAAGAGGGACATGAGGGAGGGGAAGTGAATGGGGAATGAAGGGGGGCATTGATGATATCAGATAGGGTGTGTGAGGATTTCTTTTTAGGGTGGGACAAGACTCTAAAGGGGATAGGGTTGAGGTTGGGGTCGATATCTCTGGTTGAGAGACTGGGGCATGAGTGAAGGAGTGCAGAAGGGGAGAGTAGAGGGATATGGATGAGATTAGATGTGCGTGAGGAGCTCTTTTTGGAATGAGAAAGATATTGAGGGGGGTCAGGGTTGGGGTTAATATTACCTGATGAGAGAAGGAGAAGGAGTAGTAGAGAGCGGGGTAAGGTTGAGACAGTACGGTGGAAGCGAGGGTGGGGTTGTCTTAACGAGAGAGGGGTTGGTTGAATGAGGGGGATGGTGAGATGTAGCTCAAGGGCTGATGCTAGGTTGGAAGATAGAATGGAGGGAGTAGTGAGGAAGCTAGAGGGAGAGTAGGGGGAGAGGAATGAGGGTGTTGGTAGGAGGGGAGACAATTGGGGAGTATAAGGAAGAGAAGGACAATGTGATGTGGGGCCATAGTAGGGGAGTAGAGGGAGCAAAGCAGCGTGAGTTATCTTGCAGGTGATGAGATGGCTTTGGATTTTAAGCAATGTGCAGTATAGGTTGGGTTACAAATGGGGACTACACGCTAAGCCCTATGGATTGGGGTAAGGGTAGGGTAACGTAAGGAAGGGGTAGTGGACGGTGAAGCAAGGTTTAGTGCAAGTAATGGGAAGGCAGCACAGATCTAGCAATGGGTAACCAGATCAATGCAAGCAGTGGGTAGCCAGATCTGCAGTGGGTAGCTAGTTCAGTGCAAGCAGCGGGTAACCAGTTCAGTGCAAGCAGCAGGTGACCAGTGGATAGTCAGTTCAGTGCAGCAGTGGGTAACCAGTTCAGTGCAAGTGGCAGGTGACCAGTGGATAGTCAGTTCAGTGCAAGCAGTGGGTGACCAGTTCAGTGCAAGCAATGGGTAGCCAGTTCAGCAGTGGGTAACCAGTTCAGTGCAAGCAGTGGGTAGCCAGTTCAGTGCAAGCAGTAGGTAACCTGATTATTTATTTATTATTTATTTTTATTTACATTCTCTTATATACCGCGCTATTCTGCATCAGTGCGGTTTACATTGAACAAACTGAAATTACAATGAACAGGGCATTATAACTTGGAGATAACTATTTTACAGGGAACATGGGCTATGGAGGGTTAAGTGGCTTGCCCAAGACCACAAGGAGCACCTATGGGACTAGAAACCCCAGTCCTTCCGGCCCAAGGTTGCTGTCCTCTAGTGGGATTTGAACCCCCGACCTTCCGGCCTGAAGTACCTTGCCCCAACCACTAGGCCACTCCTCCACTCCAGTGTAATGCAGGGTTAGCTGCAGTACAGGGGAGAGGTAATGAGGGAGCAATGGGTAGCTGTGGAGTCAAATGGCTGTGGGTAGCACTAGGAGAGGGGTGCTTACCTCGTGAGGAAGATGGATAGGGTCAGGCGGCAAGGTGTAGAGGAGCAGAGCGCTAAAAGCGCCTGGGTCCCTGCCGAAGGGCCACGCCTAAGGGCCCTCTGGCGCTGGCCCGCCAGGCATGGGCACGCCTGATGGCTCCTCCTCTTAAAGCAGCAGGGCCCGATTGATGAGCAGGCCGTCCGACTCGGTGGAGGAGCGCCTCCTCTTAAAGCAGCAGGGCCCGAGTGATGAGCGGGCTGTCCGACTCGGTGGAGGTGTGCCCGATGGCGCCTCCTCTTAAAGCAGCAGGGCCCGAGTGATGAGCAGGCCGTCCGACTCGGTGTTTATTTGTGAGTGAAACTTGGTAGGTTTGCAGTTATGCTTGGAGGGTGTATGAGGGTAGAGTTGGTAAGAGAGGAGGGGGATTACATTATTGCACATTTCCAAGTTAACAGTTATACTGTTGGGGATGGAGGTTGGATGGGGTTGTATTTGTGGGGAACGTGTCAGTGTGCTGTTCACTGAGGACTAGTAAGGATATTTTCAATGAATTGCGTTGAAAGATTTTAATATGCAAACATGCTTAAGACTGAGGTCCAGGTTTCTTGACTACCTCAGAAATGGGGGTTTGGAGCAGTTGGGTCAGTCAACTACACATTACTAAAATCTGCAAAGAATGTGGAATTAAACTGCCCAACAACACATGTTAATTTCTAACACATGAAGGGTCACTCAACCATGCACTCCATTAAGGCGGGTTAACTTAACGACTCCCATAAGGGAATCATTTGGTGGACCCACATTAAGAACCTCATTGTCACTGAGCTTGTGGCAATTACCCTGGTGCTAGCGATAATGTGCTCTTCATACCCAGTCTCTGCCCATTCCTGGTCCCATACTGCGATCGCTGACAAAGCTGTGTTTTAGCATGTTGTAGCAAACATGCTCAAACATTAATGTACCTGACTGCTAGTTGCCATGCGTTAAAACACACATTAACAGGCTAATGGGCTTTGATAAAGGGGCCCTAAGAGAAGTATATCTTAGGCTTTATTTTTGGGTGAAAAGATGTGAGATGATGGGAAGCTAAACGTCAAGAGTCTAATGGAAGTGCCTTCATTTGACCATTTCCCTATGCACTTTAGAATTTGGCTTAATACGAACATAAAATATGTCATAGTGGGTCAGACCAAGGGTCCATCAAGCCCAATATCTGTTTCTAACAGTGGCCATTGCAGGTCTCAAGTGCCTACTGGGTTCCCAAAGGTATACACATCCATGCTAATTGTTCCAGGGATTTCCCCAGTACTTTAATAATGGTTTATGGACTTTTCCTCCAGGAATTCATCCAAACCTGTTTCGAACCCTGCTACACTAACAGCTTTCACTTCAACCTCTGGTAACAAATTCCAGAGTTTGATTATGTACTGAGTGATTATTTTTTCTCAGATTAGTCTTATATGTGCCGCATTGTAGCTTCATTGCATGTCCCCTAGTCTTTCTACTTTTTGAAGGAGTAAACAACCAATCTACATTTACCCATTCCACTCCATTCATTATTTTATGGACCTCTATCATATCTCCCTTCAGCCAACTTTTTCCAAGTTGAAGAGACCTAACCTTTTAAGCTTTTCCTCATGGGGGTATCCTTCCATCCCCTTTAATCATTTTGGTGGCTCTTCTCTCTACTTTTTCTAATTATGCTATATCCTTTTAAGATATGGTGACCAAAATTGCATACAATATTCAAAGTGCGGTCACACCATGTAGGGATGCAGAGGCATTATAATATCCTTGATTTTCTTTTCTTTTCCTTTCCTTATGATTCCTAACTTTCTATTTGCTTTCTTGGACACCACTGTGCACTGGGTAGAGGGTTTCAACGGACTATCTACGATGATGCCCAGATCCTTTTCCGGCGTTTTTGAGGGTTAAGCATTTGTAGAAGGAATAATTTTGGGGGGATGGGGTCATTAAGAACATAAGAACATAAAAAATGCCATTCTGGGTCAGACCAAGGTCCATCAAGCCCAGTATCCTGTTTCCAACAGTGGCCAATCCAGGTCACAAGTACCTAGCAGTTTCCCAAAAAGACATACAGGTTCCACAATGCTTGTATTGGGGCAAGCAGTGGATTACCTGGGTCCTCTTTATAATGGTTTATGGACCTTTACTCCAGGAACTTGCCCAAACATTTTTAAACCCAGCTACACTGACAGTTTTTACTACGTCCTCCGGTAACAAATTCCAGAGTTTCATTACGCGTTGAGTGAAAAAATATTTTCTCTTATTAGTCTTAGATAGGTTACCCTGTAGCTTCATTGCATGTCCCCTAGCCTTTCTATATTGTGATAATGTAAACAATCGATCTACGTTTACCCGTTCCACTTCGTTCATTAATTTATAGATCAAATCTCCCCTCAGCCGTCTCTTTTCCAGGTTAAAGAGCCCTAACCTTTTTAGCCTCTCTTCATAGGGGTATTCTTCCATCCCCTTTACCATTTTAGTGGCTCTTCTCTGAACCTTTTCTAATAATGCTATATCTTTTTAAGATACGGTGACACGAATTGCACACCATATTCAGGGTGCAGTCGCACCATGGAACGATACAGAGGCATTATAATATCTTTTGTTTTATTTTCCATTCCTTTCCTTATGATACCTAGCATTCTATTTGCTCTCTTGGCCGCTGCTGCACACTGGGTGGAGGGTTTTAATATGTTATCCACGATGACGCCTAAATCTTTTTCCTGGGTGGTGGTTCCTAACAAATTCCAGAGTTTCATTACGCGTTGAGTGAAAAAATATTTTCTCTTATTAGTCTTAAATAGGTTACCCTGTAGCTTCATTGCATGTCCCCCAGTCTTTCTATGTTTTGATGGCATAAAGAATTGACCTATGTTTACTCATTCCACTCCATTCATTAATTTATAGACCTCTATCATATCTGCCCTCAGCCATCTCTTTTCCAGGTTGAAAAGCCCTAACCTTTTAAACCTCTCCTCATAGGGGTATCCTTCCATCCCCTTTACCATTTGGTGGCTCTTCTCTGTACCTTTTCTAATTCTGCTATATCCTTTTTAAGATACGGTGACCAGAATTGCACACAATATTCAAGGTGCAGTTACACCATGGAATGTATAGAGATATTATAATATCATTTGTTTTATTCTCTATTCCTTTTCTTATGATTACTAGCATTTTATTTGACTTCTTGGCCACCACTGCACACTGGGTGGAGGGTTTCAATGTGTTATCCACGATGACGCCTAAATCTTTTTCCTGGGTGGTGGTTCCTAATATGGAACCTTGCATTTTATAACCATAGTTTGGGTTGTTCTTTCTGAGGTGCATACCTTTGCACTTGTTCACATTAAATTTCATCTGCCATTTGAACGTCCAGTCTTCCAATTTATTGGCATGGTGATGAGGCAACTGCAGAGTTTTTTGGGATGGGATAGTTTGCAGGTTGTGGGGCAGGTGGAGGGGCAGTTGGGAAGATGGTGGAACAGCTGCAGGGGGATATGTTTTTGGGGTGGGATTATTGCAAGTGGTAGTTTTTGGGTGTGGGGGAAGTTTCTGAGATGATGGCACAGCTGTGAGGTCTTTTTTAGGGGGTTAGGAAGTTTGCAGTGTGGTAGGGCAGTGGTGGGGGAACCTTTGGGGGGTGGAATAGTTGCAGAGCATCAGTTTTTAAGGGTGGAGGCAGTTTGTGGGGTGGTAGAACAGTTGTGAGGGTACTTTTGGGGGGTGGTACAATTTTTGAGGTGGTAGGACAGTTGTGAAGAGTAATTTTTAGGGGTGGAACAGTGTGTATGTGATTGTGGGGAAATTGCATGGGATTGGTTTTGAGGGTGAGGTTTGCAAAGAGGTGGGGCAGATAGGTAGTGGGGGACAGTTTTCAGGAGGTTGTTTGGGGTGGGAACAGTGTGTGGTATAGTGGGGCAGTTTCTGGGGTGTAATTTTTGTAGATGAGGCAGTTTGTAGTGTCATGAGGCAGTTACAGTAGCTTGTTTTTAGGAGAAGCAGTTTGCGGTGTGCTGGGATTCATGGGCGTTTCAAGACAATCTGCTGCTTGAGATGAGCTTGCGCCCCCCCCACCCCCGAAGCTGCACATATCTGGGATTTTCGAAGGGCAATACCCATGTAAGTGCCTTTCAAAAATCCCGGATAAGGCTTTTACACGGATAACTAGGGAAGTTACTATGTAAAGGCCTTTGAAAACTGGGCCCATCTTGTTTAAGCTACTTGAGGGAAGAACGCCTCTGCAAGTCTTGCAATCTCAAGTCCTCTGAGACATAAAACCATGAGGCTTGGATCAGAGTTGATATACCACATATTTTAAACCTAATGAGAGCCATGCGTTCAGGTGTAGAAGAGCTCTTTCTTCGGTGGGATAGTAGTAGTATCCAATTTAATCATTAAAATTTCATTGGACTTAAGAAATCCCAGGTGCCAAGGTGCAATTTTTAGGCTTCATGGGGGCAGTGATCTAGTACCCAAGATTTGTCAGGCTGTTCATACTGTAATATTCTGTGTTGTTAAGGGAAACTATTAATCAATTTGTAGTTGCTGTACTATTATAACAACTCTCAAATGATAGATTAGCCCTAGAAAGACCTCAACTTATTGGATATAATGACAAAAAAAGTAACTCCTCCATGCCTCCCTGCTAATCTATAAGAAGCAATGCATGACGAAGACTGCGCATCCCTAAGCTAAAGGAGGTAGGAGCTCATAAAAACTGATTACACATGGAGGGCTACTATGGTAGGCTGCAAGCATACTTAATGGCATGAACAGAGCTAAATGCTCAAGTGGTGTGAAAGTAAACAGCTATAAAGAAACGCCTTAGAATAAGAGAAATGAGTGTGTTCTCATGTGGAGAAAGAAGCGAGAGAATTCTCAAAGTGGAGAAAAAAGATACCTAAGTAGCTGAGCCAGAGACAAGGAAAAGCAAGTAGCAAGAGCACAAATAAAGCCTGGAAATACAAAGAATAATTTCAAGTTACTTGCAATTTTATCGTGCATAGAAAGGCACGTACCAAATAAACTTGATTGAGCATATAGGATCTATATCTATCTAGTCCATCACCCAAGGGGTAGCTGTGTCAGTTTGACACTGCAGAAATTGCATGACGGCTGGTGACACCTCTTGGACTAATTTATTTTTGAGGCATGAGCTTTAAGGACATCTGATGAACTGGACTACTGGCCTCAAAGGTTTATGATTCAATACATTTATAATTAGGTAGTGCCACTAAACTATGTATCATTTCCTTTCTCCATCACCCATCACTTCCCTAAATGTACTGTACACTGCCTCCCCCAAATTTCTTTAGCTATTCCCCACCCGTCCTTTTTCATCACAAACCTCATACGTTAACCTGTTACTACCACTGCTGGTAGGCTAAGCAGGAAATAAAGAAGCATTTCCTTTTATTTCTTTCAAATTCATACCATGGTCTTTTATCCTTTTTTTTTTAAATCTAGGTTTATTGTATTATCCTGCCAAATCTTTTCTCACTTGGACAAGTTTGAGCGGGAAAAAAAGCGGCGGGAAGGCAGTGGCAGTCCAGAGGCGGTAAAATCAGAAAGAAACACAGTCGCAGCTGACGGCATGCCACCCCGTTGAAACTGAGGCATCTGCTTCAGGTGGCCTAATGGTAGAGCCACCGATGCTGGGACTGTTGTGAAGGGTGTAGCTTTTGGGGGGTGGACCAGTTGTATGAGGATATTTTTTGAGGGTAGAAGCATTTGAGATGGTGGTAGTGCAGTTATGGGCTACTATTATTTTGTGTGTGGGGACGTGTGCTGGATAGTGGGACAGTTGGGGGGGAGGACAGATTTTTGGGGTGGGACCGTATGGGGGTTTGGAAGAATAGCAAACACATGCAGTTTGAAAGGAGGAATTTCCTAACTGCTCTGTTTCACTGTATGTAAGTTTCTATGCTACAGAAGTTTTATTCCATTCTGTTACATTTTCAGAGTTATTTCACTCCAAATGGAGGAGTAGCCTAATGGTTAGAGCACTAGCTTAGTAATCAAAAGGCCAGAGTTTGAGTCCTACTAGCACTCCTTGTAACCCTTGGCACATCAATTAACCATCCAGTGCCTTGGAAAAAAGGCCTGGCAAATTACTATCATTCCCATTGCCAAGAAATGTCAGCATTGACTCAAAGGCACAAGTTATATTTTGCTCCAGACAGACATTTTCAACCCCTTTTGTATAATTCTTTTCAATTTCCACCGAGATGCAAAGAATAAAAAGATTTGGACAAGTTCCTGGAGGAAAAGTCATAAGAACATAACAACATAAGAACATAAGATATGCCATACTGGGTCAGACCAAGGTCCATCAAGCCCAGTATCCGGTTTCCAACAGTGGCCAATCTAGGTCATACGTACCTAGCAGTTTCCCCAAAAGACACAGGTTCTGCAATGCTTGTACTAGGTCAAGCATTGATATCCTGGGTCCCTTCTTAATAATGGTTTATGGACCTTTCCTCCAGGAACTTGTCCAAACCTTTTTTAAACCCAGCTACACTAACAGCCTTTACTACATCCTCCGGTAACAAATTCCAGAGTTTGATTACACGTTGAGTGAAAAAATATTTTCTTTTATTAGTCTTAAATAGTTTACCCTGTAGCTTCATTGCATGTCCCCTAGTCTTCCTATATTCTGATAACGTAAACAGTCGATCTATGTTTACCCGTTCCACTCCATTCATTAATTTATAGACTTCTATTATATCTCCCCTCAGCCGTCTCTTTTCCAGGTTAAAGAGCCCTAACCTTTTTAGCCTTTCTTCATAGGAGTAGATTTCCATCCCCTTTACCATTTCGGTGACTCTTCTCTGAACCTTTTCTAAAATCGCTATATCCTTTTTAAGATACGGCGACCAGAATTGCACACAATATTCAAGGTGCGGTCTCACCATGGAACGATATAGAGGCATTATAATATCTTTTGTTTTATTTTCCATTCCTTTCCTTATGATACCTAGCATTCTATTTGCTCTCTTGGCTGCCGCTGCACACTGGGCCGAGGTTTTTAACATGTTACCCACAATGACGCCTAAATCTTTTTCCTGGGTGGTGGTTCCTAATGTGGAACCTTGCATCGTGTAACCATAGTTTGGGTTGTTCTTCCCTAGGTGCATAACTTTGCACTTGTCCACATTAAATTTCATCTGCCATTTTGATGCCCAGTCTTATCAAGATCCTCTTGCAATTTTCCACAATCCTCTTGGGTTTTAACAACTTTAAATAGTTTTGTGTCATCTGCAAATTTGATAACCTCACTCGTTATTCCATTTTCCAGGTCATTTATGAATATGTCAAAAAGCAGCAGACCCAGCACAGATCCCTGGGGTACACCACTATTCACATTACTCCATTGGGAAAATTGGCCATTTAGCCCAACCCTCTGCTTTCTATCTTTTAACCAGTTCGTGATCCACAGTAGTACACTGCCTCCTATCCCATGACTCTTTAGTTTTACCAAAAGTCTCTGATGAGGGACCTTGTCAAAGGCTTTCTGAAAGTCCAGATACACTATATCAACCGACTCACCTTTGTCCACCTGTTTATTCACACTTTCAAAAAAACATAACAGATTAGTAAGACAAGATCTTCCTTGTCTAATGCCATGTTGGCTGTCTCCCATTAGGCCATGACTATCTACATGCTGAGTAATTTTATTCTTTATGATGGTTTCTACCATTTTTCCCGGTACTGACGTGAGGCTCACCGGTCTGTAGTTTCCCGGATCACCCCTCGAACCCTTTTTAAAAATTGGTGTTACATTGGCGATCAGCCAATCTTCAGGTATTAGAGATGATTTTAATGATAGTTCACAGATTACTAATAGCAGGTCTGCAATCTCATATTTCAGTTCTTTCAACACCCTTGGATGTATACCATCCGGCCTAGGTGATTTGCTACTCTTCAGTTTATCTAATAGTTGTAATACATCTTCCCGATGTATCGATATTTCCTTCAATTCTTCCACACCTTTAAATACCACTTCAGTCATGGGTAACATCCCTACATCTTCCTCAGTAAAGACCGAAGCAAAAAATTCATTCAGTCTCTCCGCTATCGCCTTATCATCTATTAGTGCCCCTTTAACTCCTCTATCATCTAATGGTCCAACTGACTCTCTCACAGGTTTTTTGCTATGAATGTACTTGAAAAAATCTTTATTTCGTGTTTTTGCTTCCGCAGCAAGCTTCTTCTCAAATTTTCTCTTTGCCTTCTTTATCAGTGCCTTGCATTTGACCTGCCAGTGCTTGTGCTGTTTCCAGGTTTCATCGTTTGGCTCTTTTTACCATTTCCTGAAAGATGCTTTCTTGGCAACAACAGCCTCTCTGACCTCACCTTTAGACCATGCTGGCAGTTTTTTGGACTTCCTTCCACTTTTCTTAAAGCGTGGAATACAGCTGGTCTGGGCTTCCAAGATAGTATTTTTCAACAACACCCAAGCTTGATGTAAGTCTTTAACCTTTGCAACTACTCCTTTTAGTTTTTTCTTAACTATATTCCGCATTTTATCATAGTCTCCCTTTCGAAAGTTAAAAGGTAGTACTGTGGATTTCCTTACTATCCCTCCTCCACTAATTAAATCAAAGGTGATCATGCTATGATCACTATTGCCAAGTGGCCCCAACACCCTTATTTCTTGCACTAGATCTGGTGTTCGACTAAGGACTAGGTCTAATATGGCTTCCCCTCTCGTTGGTTCATGGAGCAGCTGCTCCAAGAAACAGTCATTTATGTCATCTAGGAACTTTATCTCCCTAGCATGTACTGCCGTGACACTGACCCAGTCGATACCGGGGTAATTGAAATCGCCCATTATTATTACGCGATGTAACTTTTGCTAGCTTCCTTAATTTCTTTGAGCATTTCATCATCCATTTGTTCATTCTGGCCAGGCGGTCGATAGTACACCACCACCGCCATCGCCTTCCCCTTTTTACATGGAATTTCAATCCATAGAGATTCCACAGCAAATTTTGTTTCCTGCAAAACTTTAATCCTTTCTGACTCAATGCCCTGTCTAACATAGAGCACAACCCCTCCACCAATTTGATCAGCTCTATCATTACGATATAGTTTGTACCCAGGTATCACAGTGTCCCACTGGTTGTCCTCCTTCCACCATGTCTCTGATATTCCAATCACATCTAACCTCTCATTTAGTGCTATATATTCTAACTCTACCATCTTATTTTTTAGACTTCTAGCATTTGCATACAAGCATTTTAGAGACTGTATTTTATTCATATTAATTTGGCTATTGGAAGACATGGGTAATTTGGGATCTTTAAGCTCTGTCTGCTCCATACTTGAGGGCATTTGGGCTAATTTACTCTTTTTTGGAACCTCTCTGCTTATTAAAAGAGGGCTGCTACACAGTACCCTGTCCTGTGCTGCTGAGGTAAGCTATATTCTTATTTGATTTAAATTATAGCTCTTTGCTGCTGCTAGGCTCTAACTTATTATGAAATTTAAACTACAAGCTCACTGCTGGGTTCTAAATTTAACCAGAAAGCTGTCTTCTGTGTTTTAAATTTAAACTAAAAGTACTTTGCTGATACTAGGCCCTGAGTGACTATTAAATTAAAACTATAAGCTCTCTGCTGGGTTCCAAATTTAACCAGAAAGCTCTCTTCTGTGTTTTAAATTTAAACTAAAAATAATTTGCTGATACTAGGCCCTGAGTGACTATTAAATTAAAACTATAAGCTCTCTGCTGGGTATGAAATGTAACCAGAAAGTTTTCTTCTGTGTTTTAAATTTAAACTTAAACTGCTGCTACTAGGCCCTGACTTATTTAACAAAAAATAATGGGTTCACAGATTAAATAGCTTTAATAGAAATAATTCCTTTCAGAAAATTCCCAGAAGTATATACTCACAATTGCAGATCTCTCTCCAGAAGTAACAGTCCCTTTTTCTAGTCCTTCAAGACCATATACTGTTAGTAAGATGGATTTGCAAAGCCACTGCTTATCCCTGGGGGTAGACGGCAATGGGATCTGTTACTTTTTGGGAGCCTGCCAAGTACTTGTGACCTTTGCAACTGTGGAAGCAGGAACCTGGGCTTGATGGACCATTGGTCTGACCCAGTATGGCAATTCTTATGTCTCACTGTTGCCAGAGTTTACAAATACGCACACACTAGGACAAATCACTGTTGACTTTGATTTTTCTGCTAACTCAGGAAAGGTTCACATGTCTAAGATGGCTCTAACCTGAAGGTCTGAGATGAAAATTTAATCCTATCATGATTGACTTTTATCATTCTTACTCTGGACTTTGCAATGTATCTGCAGATATGCTGTGTTCACAAGCTGCTGTTTCTAACAACTTTGGTTATTTACGTATACTGTACATAAAGGCTAATCCATTAGTACAGCTTTAGTAATATTATCTGCTTCTCTTTTCCATGCAGATAACATATCAACATAGCAACATACACGGCAACATAGTAACATAATAATTTAGCATGTATTGTACAATTAAAGGCTAATAGGCTTCTCTGCTCTATGCAGTTGTTCCGCTCAGCAATGTTCTAACTGAGGATATATTTCAGCTGTCGAATATGCGAGCTTGACCACCAGCAGCATGCCACACCTTATTTGCCCAAGTCGCTCTTTTAGTTTCTACCATTCTGGATTGATGAGCATACAAGACCCCCATATTTCAACCAACATCTAGGCCATCCCCTTCTCCATCTCATTTAACCTTCTTAATTCTGTTCTTATCTATGGGGACAGTTGCAAGGAAGTAGTTTTGGGTTGGGAGTAGTTTGAAGAGTGGTGGAGAGGTTCTGGTCGGGAGTTTTGGGGGTGGGGGGGTCAGTTCCATGGGGGAGTATATGAGGGTTGAGCAGTTGTAGGGGATAATTTTGGGGGAATTGGTAGGTTGATGAGGCAATTACAAGAGCAGACTTCTTTTGGGATGGGGTAGTTTGCAGGTGACGGGACAGATGGAGGGACAGTTGGGAAGGTGGTGGAATAGCTGCCATTTTAGAAGCCAGATATGGAGTACTTTTTTGGGGGTGGGACAGTTGCAGGGGTATTTTTTTTTAGGTGTGGGGAAGTTTACATGGTGATGGGGGTAGATGTGGGGGTGGGGGAGATTTTTGGGGTGGAGAACTTAGCAGAGTGTGGGCAGTTGCTGATCAAAGACCAAGATTCTCTGGGTTTGAAGAACCCCCCTACACAATTGTCCCACCACCCACAAATTACACCAACCCCAAAAACTACCTCCACAACTCTTCCGCCATCTCTTCAAATGCTTCCCGCATTTTCTGCACAACCCCACAAACTGCCTCCACTCTCAAGAACTGCTGCGTTTTAACACTTTGATGCTTAGTTACAAAACCATTATTGCAGAGTCAGTAGCTGAACTAAAAGGGTCTCCTATTGATTTTAAATGTACTGCTAAATGTAATTTGTGTTTGGTTTGTTTATAAAGATGATAAGAGAAGTAGCTTTCCCATTGGAGAGGAAAAATATGACACATATACAGTAAAGGGAAAAGTGCTTTTTTCTTTGAATGAAATTCACTGAAAGATGGAGACATGCAAAGTGATCCAATTTTATTGCTTGATTAAAGTGGGTTCACGTTATCTTTTATAATCATTCTAGTTGAAAAGAGCTGTCAAAATGACAGACTGAGACACTGTTTATTTGTCCGTCTACCTTCATGTCTGATTTCTGCACTTGTGGCCCAGTGTCTCTCACAGAGGCGTGGTCTATCAGCAAGTGCCTCCCGCCCATTCCAGTGCCTCTGTTCCTCGCACTACGCCATTCATTAGAGCTGGTATCATGCCCTCAGCTTCTCCTACAGTTCATGACTGGACACAGGTAGTGCTGCATGCTATGTTCTCTATCCATGCATGTGCTTTAATTATTACAAATGCACAGAATCTTGACCTTGCCACAGAATTACCAGAAAGAACAGACCTGCTATAAAGCCTGCCTGATACGACTTCCTCTATTACCACATGCCTGCTGCTTTTCCCAGTAGGGCTGTTAAAACACTAAATAAGCATATTGGGGGGAGGGGGGAACTTTTCCTGTTTGTTGTTTTTATTATTTACTAAAATAATAAAAAGTTTGACCTGAAAAAGGAAAAAACTCTAGAGAAGCAAAAAAGTGATAATTAACATCTACTAATATAAAGCAAATGAAACAAGAATTTAAATAATTGTTATCAGTAAATCCATATACCAGCAGTTCTCTCAAAACCTCATGGATTTTTGTGAGGTATCATCTAAAGGAGGTTGATGAAGACAAAAATCTTTTTAGCCAAATTCCTCAGCACTTGTTATCTTGTGTATTTGTTTACCTCTTTTTTATGATTTCTGCAATGAATCTTCATAACTTTAGTCTGTTTCATGTGTATTTTAATTCATCTCTTATATAGGACAATTTATTTATTTATTTATTTATTTTATTTATTTAACTGTATTTATATCCCGCTTTTCACCGGGTCAAAGTTGCAAGTTATCAAAATAGATTAGTTATCTAAAATGCAGCACAAATCTTCAAAAATTGCAATGTGTGCCTTCGAGTCAGTCCTGACTCCTGGCGACCCAGAAGCTCCTGGGTTTTCTTGGCAGTGTCACCGGAAGTAGATTGCCAGGCCTTTCTTTTAGTTATCTAAAATGCAGCACAAATCTTCAAGCCCATAGAATATGCCAGTAAGACTGTGACATGAGGCCATGTCATAAGGAAGAGGATAATCCAATCTTGGTTTTACTCTATTTCCATGCAAGGACTTGTAGATCTGATGGTTCCATTGAGTTTCCCCCAGAAATCAAAACTACATGTCCATGCATGCAATAGGGTAAAACCACAACTGAATTAGCCTGTTCCTTATGATATTTTATTTATTTATTTATTTAACATCTTTTATATACCGCTCTATTTGTTTTCAGTGCGGTTTACAAGTAACAGAAGCTGCACAATCAGAAGACACTGGTGTGCTTACATTATAACAGGAAACTTAAACTTGGAACAGCAGGGTCAAACTGTAACTATGTACAAACTGTGTAACTATGTACAAACAACAGAGTAAAAACTGTAACTATGTATAAACATATGGACTTAAGTAGCAAATCCAAATCTCCGCTTGTGGCCTAAACTGGTCGCATGGGTGTGCATCTACTGTAGCTGTGAATAATCAGCCGCAGTTCCATGTTCTTGCTGTAAAGTGGGAGAATATGGAGCTACTGCGAGCATCAGGATACTCAAAGACAGAAAACCCAGAGACCCTCATGCACAAACCCTGCAGAAAGCTCTAGCAGAGCGTCCTAATCAAGTTTAGCACAGAAGTTTTGATCAGTGATGCTGTATACAGCAGAAAGTCTGTGCTAAACAAGCAGAGCAAGCCAGGCGCATGCGCACAGAGGTTTGCATTAGGAGCACCTACATATATCCTGTTATCCTGTGCACAAATAAAGGAATTTGGCACTTGTGCACATGTGCTGGATTGCTATCTAGTGCATAAATAGCAATATTATTCCGAGCAGACGTCCTGCTTAGAATAACACTGGTGCTCCTTGAGATCTTGGGTGAGTCACCTAACCTTCCGCCGCCTCGGGTAGAAACCCAGGGGGCATTTTCAAAAACCATTTAGCAAATTTGCAGACCTGAAAACTGTCTAAATGGCCTTCTGCTTTATATTTTGTGGCACTATTGCATTTAGTACCGCTGAGTATCCCCAGGTGCCGTCGCTGAGCACCCCCATGCTAGCTGAATAGCATTGGCGCGCTCTGGGAGAGAATCAGAGGCACTATCTGGCCAACCCAGATATTTAATGGCAGTGGCCAGATATGGGCCCGGCATGTGCAGAGTTCAGCTGCGGCTGCTAGTCACTGTACAAACACCGGCCGCTACGACTGTAAGCCCTCTGGAGGCAGGGAAACACCTGCTGTACCTGAACTTCTGAGAAAAGGTGTGAGCTCGATCCAGTTCCCAGAATAATGCTGCTGTTTACGCAGCAGATAGCATTCCAGCACATGCTCATAGCTTTCTTCCAGCACACACCCCCTGCTGGGCTCCGTTTACAGCACTCTCTTCAGCAAAGCCAGAAAAACGTTGTGGGTGCTGTACGCTGAAGAAAGGGGTATAAATGCCTCACCAGCACTGACCACAGACCTATGAGCTAAGCCTTCATGCCTCCTCAGACCTTGCGCTAAAATCTCACCTTGTGCATGGTTTATGCTTGCGTTCGATTCCTTCCAGCATTCTGTGCCTATAATCCTAGGTGTCGTCTGGGAAGAGTCTGGGGGCAGGAAAGAAAAGACAAACATAATGGGAAAGACAGAGAATACATATGAAGGGGGGGAAGGGGGAAGAGTGAATGTAAGGGAGGTGAAAAAATGTATGCGTGTATGACTTCTAAATTACCATATATTGATAAATGCATATGATTCCTGACATCATTCCTCAAGAATATGTAAAACAAAAAACATTTACAACGTGTAAAGAATAGCATCCGGAGTGGCAGCTTACTATGGTAGTAGAATCTATTTTTAAATTCCTTGTGCTCCAACTAAAGAACCACAGGAGGGCAGCGAGTATGGGCTGGGGATGCTCATATTTGCAGAGTGAACAGAAGTTGAAGAATTTTCCATAAGGTAGGAATACAATAGAGAGGTCATGACCTTGGTGTGGCACCAGAAGGCTGAACAGCCTGGCTATTGTGTGGAAACAGCTGACTTTTGCACAGGAAGCAATCATAGTTGATAGTGAATGGCAGCCAGTTCCCGACTGGGCCTCTCTGTCAACAGCACTGGGACAGCACTGACTCCACTGAATATTAATAACTCACTCTTCTCTGGCTCAGCTTCAGAGCATGTTTGAGACAGAGGGTCGTAAATTTGTGTTGCTTCCATATAAGGGCAGCAACTGTGGCTACCTCTGTTGCTTTCAGTTTGAATTTTTCAATATCGTTTACTAATGTTGTATTATTTTTTTGACATACGTACAAAGTGCGTTACAGAGCAGGATTGTCCCCAGCAATGAGGTGCAAAGCTCAGTAATTTAAACGTGGACGATAATCTTATGGGAAATTCTTACATTCTTCAGAATTTGGGCAATTTTTACATGCAATTGGGGAAATCAATTTGAACCACTGACATGGTCCAGAATCTTACAGAATTATGTATTAGACAGTAGAATTGCACTGAAAATGTGCAGAAGCGTCGTTATCACCGGTGGTAGGGGGACCAGGCCAAAGTCAAGCACCCGTACATAGCCTAGTCACAATGGAAGTGTCTCAGAATACAGCGGGACAACATACATATTACCTTAGCCTCAGTGTTCCCATCACATGCCCCAATAAGACGTTAATGTTTCTTCAAACACAAAACAAAAGTGATTGCTTCTGCCTCTAGAGTCTACTATTACTGTTTTATGCCCCAAAGTATCATGTCAACATCTCTGTCCTTCTAAGATCTGCTCCTACGTACGTACTTCTCAGGCTGTCTACCCTAAATCACCAAGAAAACTCTGAAGATAGCTAATGTTTTGGTGAGGCCTGCGTCAGGGGAAACAGAGTATCAAAGGGTGCCAAAATCTTTTCTAGTAGATGTACTGCTGATGCAGCCATATCATTCAATTTATTTATTTAACATTTCTTCTACACCGCTTTTCATGTTATCAAAGCGGCTTACAACGAGCATTAAATTCTTTGGCTACAGAGAACAATGGGGCAGGGGGAACAGAGAGAACAATAGAACTAATATTTAAAAAAACATAATAAAACTTATAATCATAAGACAAAATGATTGTTTAGGGAACATGTCTGTGTTAGTGGTAGGAACATTCTTGGGATGTGGTTTTGGTTGGGGCTGGAGGAAGGGGTTTCGGGGGAGGGGATTTGTATTAGCTCGAGGGGGAAGTCCTTTAGGTGTCGGTTCCAAAGAGATGGGCTTTTAGCTTCTTGTGGAATTTGGTTATGTCACCGATGGCTCTTAGGTTGCTCGGAAGTGAGTTCCAGATTGAAGGTCCATAGATGGAGAAGGTTCTGTTGCAAGCGGCCTGGGAGTGTTTCGCTTTATGAGTTGGTATGTTGAGAAGGTTTAGGTTTGGTTGCCTTCTTTATCTGGTGTCGGGGGTCCTCTGTAATAAGGTTTGTAGGTATTCTGCTGCTTGGTTCCTTCCTGTATTCTGTGCCTATACTAGTGCAGAAAGGTCTGCACAAACAAGGTGCTATTTATTGCCTGTGCTAATTTACTTAAAATGGCGTCCATAAGGTTTCTCTTGGTGATTATTTAGGATGGATGGCATAAGCATTACATCGGAGCAGGCATGTACAGGGCTAAAAGCTTTCCTTAAATGGAAAAAGAACCACAGTTTTTTTTATTTTCATGGTAACTGCATGCCGTCTGTATGCTGCAGCTCTTTGTGCACGTGCTAATAGATTGTGCATGCACTAATTTGTAAGTATGTTTGCACACAAGCAGTTTGAGTGTCTTATTAATTTTTAGGCACCCAAACAAACCCAAAATGCATATGCTTATCTAGAAGCAATTTCTAGACACAGAGATGCTGACACTTTGGGCATAAGATGTCAACAGCAGCTTGGGGCAAGTTGAGGAGTAGCCTACTGGTTAGGGTAGCAGCTTTGAACTTCCAAGGCCAGTGTTTGAACCTCCCTGATACTCCTTGGGTACAAGCTTAGTTTCTAAGCTCTCTGGGGACAGGGAAATAGCTACTGTACCTGTATATAACTTACTTTTAACTGCTCCTGGGAAGGCAAGAGCTAAATGCTAATTGAATGAAGTATCAGTTATGTTTAAATCGTGGACTGTACAGATATTTGGTGCTCTCCATATATCAGCAACTTTAATGCATGCTTGCATTTGGTTGCTTCTTGGCTTGTTTACCACAAATTCAAACGTAATACCCAAAAGTCAGAGACCTTTTGATTCAAGAGAAAGGAGTATTTGTTGCCTTCTCTTTCTATTCTGAGTATCCCAATGTCACTTAAAAGTACCTTTGTTACTTTGGATGTCTGGATTCTTTAGATCCTCAGATCTCAAGTGCCACAAGGCTCCTTCCTTTCCTGCATGCAATTTGACCGGTTCGCCCCTTCCTAGAGGGAAAGGATGAGCAAACTCCAATCTACGTTCCTCTTGCCCCAACTAATACAATGCTCTGAACAACAGGTTAAAAGTATTCTCTGAAAAGCAACACCATCCAATTCATAACGCAGTTATGTGGAGGGTGATTTTATAGTCATGCCTAGTTAATGCGTATTTTCATGTGTGTACTTTATACATATGGAAGGGAAGCCTAGATAGGCCATATGGTCTTCTTCTGCCGTCATGTTTCTATTTTTAGGCACAGTTCGTATAAGCAGTAGTGCCTATTGGGACAATCCATCTGTCTGTCGGTTTCTACGTACACATCTGCGTATTATCACTGCCCTGCAGAGCAGTAGCCTGATGAGCTGGTGGGAGACCCCAGGCAGAGCGGCGCCCACTGGCAGGAATTCACAGGACCCAATTGCAGAAGAGGCAGAGCAGCAGCTTAAAAGAGAGCTACGAGGAGCCGCATGATGAAAAGCTGGCAGGACTCCTCCAGTTCCCGCCGACACCAGAGAGAAGAGTAGACCCAGAAGAACCAGTGGTAGTCCCTAGCTCTCGCTGGCACAGGGAGAGAGCAACAGCACCGGAAGAGTCAGCAGGAGTTGCCACTTCCGCTGACAGAGAACGAAGGCAGAGGCACCAGAAGAGCTGGCTGGAATTCCCAGCTCCTACCAGCATCAGGTAAAAGGCAGTACCACCATCCAATTGCCCCCATGACACACACACACACACATGCATGTGCCACCTGACACCCCCTATGACACCGACATTCAGACAGATACCAACATCCCCCATGACACACATGCACATGGATGCACCACCTGACACCTCCCATCACACGCATATACATGCATGCACCACCCAACACCCTCCATGAGACACACACATACATGCATATACATCCAACACCCCTCATGACACATACATACATACACACACACATGCATACACCACCTATCCCCATGACACACACATGCATGCACTAATCATCACCCCTCATGACTCAAACACAGAAACACCACCCAACACCTCCCATAACACATACACACACACCACCCGACATACTCTATGAGATACATTCACACACCACTCATCTTCCCCATGACACACAACCATGCACCACTTGACACTCCCCCATGACATACACACAGACATATTCAAACAACATACCTACTATGACACACAAATGTACAATTATATAACCCCAAGACACACTGCCAACATGCAATATACTCACACACAGACATATCTATCTGTCTATCTATATACATGCACAGTCTCGATCCATATACCCATGACACACACATAAAGAGCTCCTGACAGACTGCTTACAAGCAACACACACAAACACCCATGAACACACACAAGCATTTCCCCAGTCTCTGACACTCCATCTTCTCATCCCTACAGATAAACAGCTAAACTCTGCCCAATACACACATCATACCACTTACATGTAGACATATCCACACAACTTATGCATACCATCAGTAACAATCCACAGTATATTCCCATGTCGATTCACTGATAAAACAGTTTAGCATGGCTGTTTTAAACAAATCCCTTCCCCCCATATACACACAGACATGGCTAAGTCTGAAAATTGGGACAAGGGGAAACTTGCAATTGTGTGACACTATAAGTGTAAACATTTCAACTTATATAATGTCAAGTATATGCATGCTTAACTTTATAAAATAAAGCATTAGCGTGAAATAAGGTGCAATCATTTGCGTCAATTCTAGAGCCATTTCTTATTCATTAAATGAGCACTAATCAGATCAAAATGCACTATCTTTATCGCCTCCCTCTCATTATTCACCCCTCCCCAGTGGGACCTCATACAAAATCCTATACCTCTACCCACTTTCTCTGTACCCCCTTTCTACAACATCTATACTGTCCCCTCTCCATCACCACTCCAATACCTTCCCTCGCAACCTGTCCAAACACAAAGTAACATAGTATATGACAGCAGATAAAGACCAGTCTGGTTCATCCAGTCTGCCCAGCAAGGTGGCAAGAGTAGGTGCACCTACCACTCTGTGCAGCTCGCTGCTCCCAATGCCTTTGTCCAGGGGTGTACCCAGCACTCTGTGCAGGTCACCCTTATTTGTTGAGACAGCAGAAACAGTTAAGGTTATTTTGATTTTATCCTGTTGCTATAAAGGGATCCACTGTGTCTGTCCGATGCCATTTTGAATTCTGTCACTATATTTGGCCCCAGCACTTCCATCAGGAGGACATTGCAAGCATCCACCACCCTTTCAGTGAAAAAGTATTTCTTGACATTGCCTTTCAGTTTACCCCTTTGCAGCTTCATGTCCTCTAGTTTTGCGCCTTCTCTGTCTTTGAAAAAGGTTTGTATGTTCATTAATACTCAAAGTATTTAAAGGTCTGTATCACATCTCCTCTGTCCCTCCTCTCCTCCAGAGTGCACATATTTAGATCTTCAGGTCTCTTCTCATATGTATTCTGGCGCATGCACCAAATCATTTTGGTTGCCTTCCTTTGAACCGTTTCCAGTCTTTTCATATCCTTTGTGAGATATGGTCTCCAAAACTCAACACAATATTCCAAGTGAGGCCTCACCAGCGATTTGAACAGTGGCATTAGTTCCTCCTCCTTTCTGCTGGTAATTCCTCTCTATGCAACCCAGCATCCTTCTGGCTTTGGCCACCACCTTGTCACACTGTTTCGCCACCTTGAGATCCTCAGAAACAATCTCTCCAAGGTCCTTCTCCTAGTCCATGCACACCAACCTCTCGCCCCCTATCGCATACAATTTCCTTGGATTTCTGCATCTCAAGTGCATGACACTGCACTTCACACTAAATCTTAACTGCCAAGCATTAGACCATTCTTCAAGCTTTTGTAGATTTTTCCTCATGTTATCCACTCCTTTAGGGGAGTCCATTCTGTTGCAAATTTTCATGTCATCTGCAAAAAGACAGACTTTTCCATGCAGTCCTTCAGCAATATCACTCACAAATACATTGAATAGTACTGGTCCCAGGAATGATCCCTGGGTCATACCACTAATCACCTTCCTTTCATCTGAATGAGTTCCGTTTACCGTCACCTTCTATTGTCTGTCAGTCAACCAATTTCTGATCCAGTTCACCACCTTGGAACCCATCTCAAGCCTGTTTATTGATAAGCCTCCTATGAGAAGCAGTATCAAAGGCTTTGCTGAAATCTAGGTAGATTACATCCATCACATGCCCTTGATCTAGTTCTCTGGCCATCCACTCAAAGAATGCAATCAGATTTGTTTGGCATGATTGCCCTTTGGTAAAACCATGTTGCCTCGGATCATGCAACCTATTGGTTTTGAGAAAGCCCACTATTCTCTCTTTCAGGAGCGCCTCCATTACTTTTCCCACCACCGAGATAAGGCTTACTGGCCTGTAGTTTGCCATGTCTTCCCTGTTACCACTTTTGTGAAGAGGTACCACATTGGCCCTTTTCCAGTCCTGCGGAACTTCTCCTGTTTCCAGGGATATATTAAAAACATCCTTTAAAGGCCCTGCAATAACCTCTCTGTTCTTTCAGTATCCTGGGATGTATCTCATCCGATCCCATGGCATTGTTCACTTTCAGTTTTGCAAGTTGCTCTAACACATCATCTTCTGTGAATGGTGCAGTATCTATATCATTTCCATTTGTATATTTGTCAATCACAGGTGGTCCTTCTCCAGGATTTTCTTTAGTAAAAACAGAACAGAAGTATTTGTTTAGCTTTTTCACTTTTTCACTATCACTTTCCACGAATCTGTTCTCAGCATTATTGAGTCTTGCAACTCCACCTCTGATCTTCCTCTTCTCCCGAATATACATGAAAAAAGTTTTGTCATCACACTTTATATCTTTAGCCATCTTTTCTTCTGCCTTTGATTTTGCTATCCTTATTTCTCTTTTTGTCTCTTTTAGCTTTATCCTGTATTCTTTTCTGTGTTCCTCTGTTTGCGAGCGTCTGAATTTTGTGAAAGCTGTGGTTTTTGCCTTTATTTGTGCAGCCACTTCTTTGGAGGACTAAATAGGTTTCCTTCTCCTCTTGTTTCTATTGACTTTCCTTACATATCTGTCGGTTGCCCTTTGCCTCCTTTAGTTTAACCCACTGCAGTTCCACTTTACTTACCTCCTCCCATCCTGCCAACTCCTCCTTCAGGTACTTGGCTATTTTACCGAAGTTAGCGTTTTTGAAGTCTAGGACTTTGAGTTTGCTGTGATTGGACTCTGCCTTGGTGTTTATCTCAAACCAAACCGTGTGATGATCACTGTTGCTCACACAGGCACCCACCTGGACATTTGACATGTTATCTCTGTTGGTGAGTACTAAATCCAGCATCGAGCTTTCCCTTGTCGGTTCCATCACCATTTGTCTATGCAATGCATCTTGGAAGGCATCCGCAACTTTTTTACTTCTTTCCAGATTTGCAGAAGGAATACTGAAATCCACATCGGGTAGATTAAAGTTACTCAATATGATCATTTTTCCCTTCATGGCTACCTATGCAATATCAATATTCAAGTCTCTATCCATTTCTTTGGTTTGAGTTGGAGGCCTGTAGACTACAACAGCATGGATGATAATACCATCTCCTCTTTCCAACACAATCCATAGTGCTTCTTCCTTTCCCCACATCCCCTGCATTTCAGCAACTTTAATATTGCTTTTGACATATAGGGCTACTCCTCCTCCTTTTCTGCCTTCTCTGTCTCTCCTAAATAAATCATAGCCAGCTATGGCAATATCCCATTCATGTGACTTGTTATACCATGTTTCTGTAATGGTCACAAAGTCCAAATCCATTTCCACCATTAGAGCTTCCAGGTCAAGAACTTTGTTGGCTAGGCTTTGAGCATTGGTGCTCATTACTTTCCAGCATTTGTTGACTGGCTTGCCTGTATTTTGCATGGATTTTTGTTATACACGCCTCTTCCCACTTGCCATTGATGTGTGGGTTAATGGTGTGGTTATTTCCAATGTCATTATGTTTTACTGGAAGTGACATCCTGAACTTGTTCTTCTCCATCCTTCATCCCTTTTCCCTAGTTTGAATGCCTGTCCACATAATGTCTGAATTTTTCACTTAGGATCCTTTTCCCTGTGACAGAGAGATGTAGTCCATCAACACATAATTTCTACCTCAAACCCTCCACCATTTTGAGCCATCCAAACTTCAAACTCAGTTCCAAATCCCTTCCACAGCCATTCCAAGTACCTGGCAGGCAGGACCCACTGGGATGTCAAACTTTTATGAGCAGAGCAGTTGGCGTTGACACAGATGACATCAGCAGCAGGGGGTGGGTCTATAATCCACTCTCTCTGGAAGCTCCCTGGCCGCTGTTGGCAATGCAGAGTGGGCAATTACTGTCTTGCAGGCAGACCACTGTCCCCAGATGACCAGACAGTACAGCAAGATCAAATAAGCGTCTTTATCTATGTATATGGGATGTCAGATTTTTATGAACAGAGTAGTGGGTGTTGATGCAGATGACACTGGAAAAATGGAGCAGGGCTACAATCCACTGTACAGTAAAGGATTGACTGAAACAAGCTCTTTAAAAAAACCTGAACATGCAAGGAAGCAGGTATAAATCGCAACATGGACATTTTTCATCATGCATGTATAGATTTTTGACGGCCAACCCACATCCTAACCACACTTCTGACACACACCCTTGCAACTTACACATAGTAAGGACATCCACATGGAAATTCATCTCTTTCTGAAATTGCCATTTACACATGGATTCCATTTACATGTGGCTTCTAAGATAATCCCCTAAATGCACTTTATATAGCGCTTTGCATTTTGTTATTGATTCATTTATTGGACGCCTTTCTGTGTGTGTGTATGTATTAATTGAATTTCCTTGGACATACAGGGACTGATATTGCAGAGCTGTAAACCATGTGAATGCCCTTAAGCGGGATCTTCAGTGGCACTGACACAGTTAGTTCTGCTGAATATCCCCAAGTAATGTCACCATACATGGCTTAGCATCGGGACATGTCAGGAGTGTTCCATGGATGGTACTTGGGGATAACCAGTCAGTGGCAATATTCAGCTACTGCTCCATTATCCCTCAGCAGCTAAAGTTAGGCGCAGCAAAAAAATCTCCTAATTTTTGCTGCCAAAGCTAAGAGAGCAGGGGCTGAATATTGCCGCTGCCTGGCTAGCTTCTGTGCCATGCATAACTGTGTGGCAAACCCAGATATTCAATGCCGGTGGCTGGATATGGCCCCGGCATTGAGTATCCGGGTTAACTCTTCAGCGGCAATGGCTAGGCGCTGTACTTGCGCTGGCTGCTGCTGCTGAATACCGGGCCCGCTATGCTTCCTTCCGCTCTTGCTTCCCTGCCTCTTCCGCTGCCACTTGCCCGTTTCATAAAGCTCGGATTGAAAACCCCAACGTTAGAAACAAAGATGGGAAAATCTGCTTCTGCCATTGACTTTAGCAGGAACAACATAAACCAAATGCACAACCTAACTGCCGTAACCTGAGAAACGACATGCCAAAAAATGAGAGAAGAATTGACATAACACAAAGCGATGGTTTTCTCTGTGTACTTCTCACTATGGGGCATGTTTACCAAAGGGCGTTCCAGTAGCAGGTATTGAGCCACAAAACTAGCTTCTACCCCTTGAGGTGGCGTTAAATGCACCCACACTAATGGCTAAAGTGATGCATCATCAATGCCCACGTTCCGCCCCTAACCTGCCCAGTCCCACCCAATTGTTCACTCAACAACAAGCGCAGGTAACAGCGTGACATGCTTAGTGCACCGCAAACCCTGTGCTAACAGTTAGCGCGGTTTAGTAAACATGCCCCTATGCTAGCAATCTGCAACGATTTTATTGCAATGTGTCTGACTATATCGTGGCGACATGGACAAATGCTGGAGTACAAACTGTAGCTATTTCTTCTGAATGAATGTGCTTTGATCTCTCTGCTGCTAGGCAATGCATTTAGTGTTACAGTTAAATTGTTCAGAACATTAGGGAGAGAGTCAATGATTTATTGTCTCAAACTCTCCGAAGTTTCCACTTACGGCACTTGACCATTGAGACTGTAATACATCACTTCAGAAACGGCACATCACTTACATTTATATATTTGGGGATAAACTGGAGGAAGTGATTCACACATTGAAGAAAAGAAAATGTTCTAAGCACTAAAACTGTCTAATGATTTTGTAGGATGCAGGCAGGGGGTGCTTTTAATGGATAGAGCTTGCAACTACAGGGACAGGAGAAAGTCTGAGTTCAAAAATCCAGTTTTCCACAGGTTCTTCTCTGTTGTTATTGTCTATAGTTTGCTTAGTTTAGGTGTTAGTTAGTTATAGTAATATAACCAGGACACTCAGTGCCCTAAAAGTTATGATACTGTAAGCACGGAGATCAGCTACATATCTGCAAGTACACAGGCATGTGTGTGCTGCTGGGGTGTGTATATCTGCGGTAGCAAAATGAGGTATTAGGTGGGAGTGTTTATGTAAAATGCGTTCCCCATTAGGAATATGGGAAGAGATTATCATATATACTGATGATGTGTCATATGTAGGTTAAAAAAAAAACTTAGTAAGGGAGGGGTTTGTCTTTGGCTTCTTTTCAGCCACTCTTGTAAAAGGGTGTACGACTCAGGAGAGGCATCCATGGACTAATGGGAGCTGAACCTCTGGCCTGAGGTAACTAGCTCCAACCACTAGGCCACTCCTCCCTTGATATAGCATTTATGTCAATGATATACAGTCAAACCTCGGTTTTCATGATTAATCCGTTCGAAAAAGTCTGACTAAAACCGAAACGTATGAAAACTGAAGCAATATTTCCCATAAGAAATAATGTAAATCCAATTAATCCGTTCCAGACACCCAAAAATATTCACAAAAAATACATTTTATAGAGAATAACTATATTTTTACATACAGAAAACAATGAGAAATAAATATAAATGACTAATGAAATGGATAAATGAACATTTAACATCACTGAAAGCAAGCTAAGTACAGTACTGTACAGTACAGTATGTTAACATCTGGCCTTAGCCACCCCTGACAAGCTGCTGTGCCCAGCTCTCTTCGGAATCACATTGAATTCAGTCCATTAAAATACCTTTACATTATCTGCTCAATGCTTCAGAATGGCAGAAAATCTTAATGATATAGCTTCAGACGTACCCTGCAAGAGAAAGAACTGCCTCCCACATTCATGCAACATCTCCTGCTTACGTTGACAGCTTTTCTTCCCTGCTACCGGGACAAAATCTCAGTCAGAAGACGTTGAAAACCGAAGCAATGCATGAAAACCGGGACAAAATCTCAGTCAGAAAAGACGTTGAAAACCGAAGCGTATGAAAACCGGGGCAAATGAAAACCGAGGTTTGACTGTATAAGTAGTAGCTAGAATCCATTAGCTATGACGGAAATATTTTGCACATATTTTAGTTTTTATACCCTAAGGGCCTGATATTCAGCTTCAGTGGCTAGCATTGCTAAAGCAGCTAGCCGTCGCTGCTAAACTGAAGACCTAGATAGTCAATGTTGAGGCCATATCTGGCCACCAGCATTGAAAATCTGGATCAGCAGCAATATTCAGCTGCTGCCCGGTTAGCTTCAGCAGTGAGTCAGGCCACCTTTTCAGGTGCCTGACCTTCACCACTTAGCAATAACTGGGCAGTGGCTTAATATCGCTGCTGCCAAGTTATCGTCAGGTGCTGCTTCTGCCCGGTTCCCAGAATGCCTTGACACTAGCCTGTTAGCATTGGGGCAGCTAGTGGTGGTACCCGGGGATATTCAGTGGCATTAACTGCATTAGTACTGCTGAATATCTCAGCTGAGGTGATTAACACAGTTAGCAGATCTCAATATGGAGTGGAAGAGTGGCCTAGTGGTTGGGGCAAGGTACCTCAGGTCAGGGGTTCAGATCCCACTAGAGGACAGCAGCCCTGGGCAGGAAGGACTGGGGTTTCTAATCCCACAGGTGCTCCTTGTGGTCTTGGGCAAGCCACTTAACCCTCCATTGCCCACGTTCCCTGTAAAATAGTTATCTCCAAGTTATAATGCCTTGTTCAATGCAAACCACCTTGATATCATGAAAGGCAGTATATAAAAAAATGTTAAATAAATATCAGGCCCTAAGTTTGCTTGTGCTTTAAATATTTTGTACTGCCATTCAAATTACATTTTACACATCGGCATGGTAAGTTAAGTCTAACATCATTATGAGCCAGACAAATGCTAGCAAACATACAGGATTATTTTTATATGGCACCCTCACCAGAGCACCTCACAAAAAAGAAAACAGAGGGTGAGCCAGCAGCTCAGTGATGGTGCTGTGCACTGCTGTGTAGAATGTACTCTGGTCAACTTCTGAGACAAGAGGTCAGGAAAAGAAGGAGGGAGGTGTGGTCAATATTCAATAGTGCTACCTAGAGGCCAGAATAAAGCCCATGATTCTAGGATTCTGAAGGGAACCATAGTGCATGGTCTCCTGCCAGAGAATCGCCGCTATGGCTACCTACCAGACTAGATGAATTGTGGGCAGGGACAAATAACAGGGTAGAAAATCTCTAAGCAGCTGTGCACAAAGGCTTATGGTGCCAGAAGGTTTAGCCTGGTTCTGACTGAATTGGAGCCTGAAAGAATCCGAAAAAAATACTGGAAGAAACAAAATATATGAAAAAAAAGAAAACAGATCTAAATTGAATAGTGTAGTAGGTATACAAGAATTCAATTAATTCTCAGGGAAAACAATCTGGGAGGCAAAAAGAGGGCTGAGATCTTCACCATGAGAGGGGAATTCTGTTCCAGAGACCAGGAAGGGTTGCCAGCTGGCCAGTATTCAGCCGGCCTGACTGGTTTTTAAATAGTCAGGCCGGCTGCTGGCTTAAAACCGGCAGTGGAAAAGCTGTTTTTTCTCTGCTGAAGTCAGGTTCTATCATTAAGAAGGATGAGGTGGGTGCCAGGGCAGCAAAAACATTCCCCCCCAAATAACTCCAGTGGTGGCCATCTCACGCTGCCTAAAAAAACAAAGAAAGGATCAAATTTGGCAGGATCTCCCTGCTGCTGCCATTTTATCTTTGTCGGCAGCGGCAGCAGCGGGCCTCCCAGGATCAGACTTAAAACAAAAACAAAATCAAAACCATGGGTTTGGGCAGTATTCAAACTCCTGTGTGCATGAGGGCCTGGCAGGTCTCACTCCGCCCTGATGCAATGTTAGAGAGGGCAGGACCAACTGGGCCCTCATGCACATAGAAGTCTGAAAAAAAGAAAAAAAACACGGGTTGGTGCAATATTCAGACTCTTATGTGCATAAGGGCCAGGTCCATCTCATCCCATCTGATGCAACATCAGAGGGCTCAGGACCAGCCAAGCCCTCATGCACATAGGAATCTGACTGCTGCATGAACCTGTGCTATTTTTTGTTTTGTTTTTTAAATCTGATCTTTGAAGGACTGACACTGCCGACAGATGTAGAACAGTAGAGGTATCTGTGACAGCGGCATGCGGGTGGGGGTGAAGGAGATGGTGGAGTTGGACCCATGTTGAGAGTCCCTGGGGAGATGCTGAACAGAAGGGGAGCAGAGGGTAGACGCTGGACATAAGTGTGAGGGGTGGAATGCTAATGCTAAACACAAGAGAGGGTGGAGGATTACATAAGAACATAAGAACATAAGATATGCCATACTGGGTCAGACCAAGGTCCATCAAGCCCAGTATTCTGTTTCCAACAGTGGCCAATCTAGGTCATAGGTACCTAGCAGTTTCCCCAACGGACACAGGTTCCACAATGCTTGTATTGGTTCAAGCACTGATATCCTGGGTCCCTTCTTAATAATGGTTTATGGACCTTTCCTCCAGGAACTTGTCCAAACCTTTTTTAAACCCAGCTACACTAACATAACAAATTCCAGAGTTTGATTATACGTTGAGTGAAAAAATATTTTCTTTTATTAGTCTTAAATAGTTTACCCTGTAGCTTCATTGCATGTCCCCTAGTCTTTCTATATTCTGATAAGGTAAACAATCGATCTACGTTTACCCGTTCCACTCTGTTCATTAATTTATAGACTTCTATCATATCTCCCCTCAGCCGTCTCTTTTCCAGGTTAAAGAGCCCCAACCTTTTTAGCCTTTCTTCATTGGAGTATCCTTCCATCCCCTTTACCATTTTGGTGGCTCTTCTCTGAACCTTTTCTAAAATCGCTATATCCTTTTTAAGATACGGCGACCAGAATTTCACACAATATTCAAGGTGCGGTCTCACCATGGAACGATATAGAGGCATTATAATATCTTTTGTTTTATTTTCCATTCCTTTCCTTATCATACCTAGCATTCTATTTGCTCTCTTGGCCGCTGCTGCATACTGGGCCGAGGGTTTTAACATGCTATCCACAATGACGCCTAAATCTTTTTCCTGGGTGGTGGTTCCTAATGTGGAACCTTGCATCGTGTAACCATAGTTTGGGTTGTTCTTCCCTAGGTGCATAACCTTGCACTTGTCCACATTAAATTTCATCTGCCATTTTGATGCCCAGTCTTCCAATTTATCAAGATCCTCTTGCAATTTTCCACAATCCTCTTGGGTTTTAACAACTTTAAATAGTTTTGTGTCATCTGCAAATTTGATAACCTCACTCGTTATTCCACTTTCCAGGTCATTTATGAATGTCAAAAAGCAGCGGACCCAGCACAGATCCCTGGGGTACACCACTATTCACCTTTCTCCATTGGGAAAATTGGCCATTTAGCCCTACCCTCTTGCTTTCTATCTTTTAACCAGTTCCTGATCCACAATAGTACACTGCCTCCTATCCCATGACTCTTTAGTTTTGCCAAAAGTCTCTGATGAGGGACCTTGTCAAAGGCTTTCTGAAAGTCCAGATACACAATATCAACCGACTCACCTTTGTCCACCTGATTATTCACTCCTTCAAAGAAACATAACAGATTAGTAAGACAAGATCTTCCTTGTCTAAAGCCATGTTGGCTGTCTCCCATTAGGTCATCACTATCTACATGCTGAGTAATTTTATTCTTTATAATGGTTTCTACCATTTTTCCCGGTACTGATCTCAGGCTCACCAGTCTGTAGTTTCCCGGATCACCCCTGGAACCCTTTTTAAAATTGGTGTTACATTGGCGATCCTCCAATCTTCAGATATTAGAGATGATTTTAATGATAGTTCACAGATTACTAATAGCAGGTCTGCAATCTCATATTTCAGTTCTTTCAACACCCTTGGTTGTATACCATCCGGCCCAGGTGATTTGCTACTCTTCAGTTTATCTAATAGTTGTAATACATCTTCCTGATGTATCGATATTTCCTTCAATTCTTCCGCACCTTTAAATACCACTTCAGTCATGGGTAACATCCCTACATCTTCCTCAGTAAAGACTGAAGCAAAGAATTCATTCAATCTCTCCGCTATCGCCCTGTCGCCTCTTAGTGCTCCTTTAACCCCTTTATCATCTAATGGACCAACTGACTCTCTCACAGGTTTTTTGCTACGAAAGTACTTGAAAAAGTCTTTACTTCGCGTTTTGGCTTCCGCAGCAAGCTTCTTCTCAAATTCTCCCTTTGCCTGCCTTATCAATGCCTTGCATTTGACTTGCCAGTGCTTGTACTGTTTCCAGGTTATGTCATTTCGCTCTTTTTTCCATTTCCTGAAAGATGCTTTTTTGGCAACAGCCTCTCTGACCTCACCTTTAAATCAAGCTGCCAGTTTTTTGGACTTCCTTCCACTTTTCTTAAAGCGTGGAATACAGCTGGTCTGGGCTTCCAAGATAGTATTTTTCAACAACAGCCAAGCCTGATGTACGTCTTTAACCTTTGCAACTGCTCCTTTTAGTTTTTTCTTAACTGTTTCGTCATTTTATCATAGTCTCCCTTTCGAAAGTTAAAAGGTAGTACTGTGGATTTCCTTACTATCCCTCCTCCACTAATTAAATCAGAGGCGATCATGCTATCATCACTATTGCCAAGTGGCCCCAATACCCTTATCTCTTGCACTAGATCTGGTGTTCCACTAAGGACTAGGTCTAATATGGCTTCCCCTCTGGTCGGTTCATGAACCAGCTGCTCCAAGAAGCAGTCATTTATTTCATCTAGGAACTTTATCTCCCTAGCATGTCCGGACGTGACACTGACCCAGTCGATACCGGGGTAATTGAAATCACCCATTATTATTACTGCGCTGTAACTTTTGTTAGCTTCCTTGATTTCTTCGAGCATTTCATCATCCATTTGGTCATTCTGGCCAGGTGCTCGATAGTACACCCCCACTGCCATTGCCTTCCTTTTATATGGAATTTCAATCCATATAGATTCTACAGATTTTGTTTCCTGCTGGACATAAGTGTGTGTGTGTGTGTGTGTGTGGGGGGGGGGGGTTGAAGGGTAGATGCTGGACCAAAGTGGGAGGTGGAGTACTCATGTTGGACACAATTGTCATCCCTCCCTTCCTCGGTGAGCGGGTACGAGGTAGGGCCGGGGACATGGCGAAAGCAGAGCAGGTCCTTCAGCTGGAGCCGCAGCACGAGCTCAAATTCAAAGGCCCTTTTAAAGATGTTGTCACTACATACCTGAAGCTCAGCAACCCCACAGACAAGAATGTGTGCTTCCAAGTGAAGACCACAGCACCTCGCAGATACTGTGTGAGGCCCACAGTGGGTTCATCGATGCAGGGTCATCAGTCAATGTCTTTGTGATGCTGCAGCCCTTTGACTATGACACCAATGAGAAGAGCAAACACAAGTTCATGGTTCAATCCATTTTTGCCCCACCTGATACTTCAGATATGGAAGTAGTATGGAAAGAAACAAAGCCAGATGAACTTATGGACTCTAAACTTAGATGTGTGTTTGAGCTACCAGCAGAAAATGATAAACCCTATGATGTAGAAATTAATAAAATTATATCTACAAGTGACACCACAGACTTCAGGAAGCTTTTAAAGTCTCACTTATTCTCCGAGCATTTCCATAACCCTCCAGTCGTCTAAAACATTTATAACCACAGGCAGAACTGTAAATAGTTAAATGTTATATGTAAACACTGTTAACAGCTTTGTACATAATTCTAATGAAACGTTTTATGTGAACAAGTTCTGTTCCATGTAAACAGCCTTGAGAATCTGAAAGGCGGTATATAAAAAAATGTTAAATAAATAAATAAAATTGGGGAGGTAGAGGGCAGATACTGGACACAAGCTGGTGGTGGAGGACATATGTTGGACACTAGTGAAGGGTAGAGGGTAGATATTGGACACATGTTGGGGGGAAGGTGGAGGACAGATGCTGTACACAAGAGAGGAGGGGTAAGGTAGATGTTAGACCAAAATGGGAGGGTGGAAATGGGGGTGTGGATGGTTTATGCTGGACACAAGTGGGGGCAGTGGAAGGCTGATGTTGGATATGGAATGAGGAGCATAAGGGTGGACACAGGGTGGGTAGTGGGAGTAGATGCTGGACAGGATGTAGGGGACATAGAGGGATGGAGGGCAGATGCTGGGCATTGGGTAAGGAGGCAAAATGCAGATGATGGACATGGGGTGGAGGGGTGGAGAACAGAGGCTGGACATAGAATGAGGGGCATAAAGGGATGGAATGCAGATGGTGGATATGTGGTGGGGGAGTGGAGGATAGATGCTGGACACAGGGTAGGGTCAAAGGGGAGTGGAGGGCTAGCGCTAGCCCAAGTATTGGCACCCTAGGTAAACCTTAAGCATTATACCGCCCTCCCCCCTGGATTTCAGAATCTGTTGTTTAGCTTTGAATGCTCTGCTCTTTGCCGGGCAAAAAGTTGACACCCTAGGCAGTCACCTAGTTTACCAAATGGTTGGATTGGCCCTGTGGAGGGCAGATGCTGGACACATGCTGGGGGAGGGGCATAGGGGATGGAGTACAGAAGCTGGACACAGAATAGTGGTAGAGGGCAGATGCTGGACACAGTGTGGGGGAAGAGGGCAGATGCTGGACATTTGCTGAGAGAAGAGATGCTGGACCCAGGATGGGGGGAGAGAGAGAGAGAGAGGAGATGCTGGACTCAGAGTGGGGAGAGATGGAATGATGGTGGACATAGGGTGAGGGAGAGGGAAAGAGGGGGAATGCTGCACATGGTGGGGTTTAGAATGAGAAAAAGAGGGGAGGCTCTGGATGGTGCGAGAGAGAAAGAGAGGGGAGACACAGCATAGGTTGGAGAGAAGAAGAAAGATGCTGGACACAGGGAGGGTGGAAGATAGAAAGAGAAAGAGGAACATTAGCTAAAGACTGGGTAATAAGTGGCGGGGGCAACCACAGGTATCACACAGTCAGCAACGTCACATTGCATTGCGGCAGTGACAACTGCTCTCCTCAGATGGCTCCATGAATATGTGTGCTTCCCGGCCACGCCAGAGGCCAGACAATAGACCATGCAGGTCTTTTATGAGATTGCATCCTTCCCATTGGTCCTAGGTGTGATTGACTGCACCCATGTGGCCTTGAGTCCACCTCGCCAAGGTGAGAGGGCATACCGCAACATACCACTCAATGAACATGCAGCTTGTCATTGATGCCCACATGGCATCACAGACATCTGTGCACGCTTCCCTGGATCCTACCATGATGCGTTTGTGTTATCACAGTCTGCCCTTGGCCAGGCAGCTGCCACTGGACACCTCTGTGATGCCTGGCACTAGTGATGCATAACCAAAAGCAATGGTTGCATGCTGGTATGTGGGTGGGGGCAGTAAGGGCTACTGGTAAGGCCATTGGAGGCATGGGGAAATATCCAGTCTGTGTGAGACAGGCACAACTAGGGGATGACAGAGGGAGAGCCCAATCACTTGTATGGGTAGGTGATGCATGTGCTATAATGGAGGATGGCCCCAGAGTGGTTGGAAATTAGTTATGCCATAGGTAGGCTGGTGCCCCATTGACCCCTGCCACTGAATATGTGTTAGCAAGTGCTGATAGCACATGTCCTGGCAGCCAAACTGAGATGGGGTGGCACGTATTGGGTACTGCTGGAGCATAGAATTATCAGGGTTTGTCCAGTGCTGATGAATGTATAGAGGGGGTGCTGATGACATGGTGGCAGATGGCACTGTGGACAGGGCACCAGCACCAGACAGCAGGATGCTGGGATGCTGGGGTTGCAAGGCATGGTTGTAGAAGATGTCACACATGTATCTTGTGTCCCATAGTTGTTACAATGGTTGTTGCAAAGACCACAATCCTCTACTCATGGCTCTACATGTAGGTTCACCCAGCCCTTTGACTCCACAGGTGATAGGGAATACCCATTAAGGACCTGGCTCATGACACTGATGCGCAATCCACAAACTGCCTAGGAGGAGAACTATAACAGAGTGCTGGCACATACAAGGGCAGTGGTGGAGTGAGCATTCGGCCTCCTGAAAAGCAGGTTCTGATGCCTTGACAGGAGTAGGGGAGAGCTGCTGAACAGCCATGAACAAGTCTGCCGCATATTACTGCATGCAGCATTCTCCACAATATTGCCATACAGTAGGGGATTGAACTGCCACAGGAAGAGATTTGTATTTTATTTATCTTTTTATTTATTCAACTGGTTTTCTATACTGCTTTCTCTTTCAGTCAAAGTGGTTTACATTGAAACAAGTAAAAGAAACGAGAAAGTTGCATTATAATATATAATCCACCTCTGCAGCAGAGAAGTTTTACTTTCTTGTTCTTTTCAAGGCTGAAATCCAGTGTCTCTGGCCTATCTATCACATACACAGATATGAAGTGAGTGGACAGCAACCTATCTGTGGATATTGTACAGTAGCGCAAGTATACATGGCCACATCCATATACAAATAGCAGCCTCATAGAAGCATTCAAAAAGAGGTACCTTGCCACTCAAAATTGTTGATTGGGTTACACGCGTGTTGCAGAGATAGCCGGTTAGCTACGACTGCTTCAGTATCCAGCGTCTTACCCATGTACTATGTAATGGATCCAAAATGTTCTGTGAATAGGTGAGTTTTCAGATTTTGTCTGAATTCTTTAGTATCCTTGTAGCTCTGATGTTTTGGGGTATGGAGTTCCAGAGGGTAAGCACAGCAAAGAAGAATGCTCTCTTGAAGGTGGCTTGATTCGCTTTTGTGTGGGAATAGGGTATGATGATCATGTTCTTGTTGGTCCATTTGGGTCAATTTTCCGGGTCTCTTGTAATAAGCATTTGTAAGCTGTCTGCTGACATGTACTGTAGTATTTTGAAAGTGGTGAGTGGTGAGCAGATGTCTGTCTCATCCTTCTCTTCAAGGTTGGAGGCCTTATCAGGCTGTGGCCTGAAGATCCCTGATGTCATGCTATTGTTCCCCAGGGAACAACAACAACATGACATTAGGTGCCCGCCTAGCAGCAGCAATATCATGTAGGGAGCGTGAGAAGAGGCAATGTAGGCAGCTATCTCCCTGGATAGGTGGCACATTGCTTCCTGGTGCCTCTTTTGCAGCTCTGCCATTTCACGCATCAAGTGGGTTGCATCACAGAACTCCTGGCTTATCCTCTCCAGGCTTGTGAGAATGCTCTCAGTCAGGCTGGCCATCTCTGCCCCTCATACAGCATCTGCTGTTCAGTAGCATCAGAAGAGGTGTCCATGGGTTGCTTGGGGATGGGGAACTGCAGCTCCAGCAGATTCTGGGGCTAACCTTGTAACTGAGAATGTAGAGTTGTTGTTGCAGCAGTGGAGTCTTCCCGAGGGCTGGGGAGTGTGACAGGTGCAATGATGTGGCTGGGTTGTTCAGGGATACCAGGACACAGCTGTGTGCGCACTCCAGAAGAACCTAGGTTCTCATCTGAAGGTCTGGTTGATGGTCCATCTGTGGGAGTGGCAGTAAGCAAAGGGTTAGAGTAAGGGGGGAGCGGCCACCTACATATGGAGGTGAGGGATATGTGGGCTGACACATGTGGTTTCCACTCCCATGGAGCAGAGGGCAGTGAATGTAGGCCATGGCACAGAGTGGAATTAGAAGGCCCAATCTAGCAGATAGCTAGAGCGGAGCTATCCTGGGTAGTTAACTCAGAAATACAGCAGTCATCAATATATGTGACCACTCTCTCCTCCAGGTCACTAAGGGCCTTCCGCTGCTCCTGTGGCACTTTCAGGTTCACAACCTGCTTCGTCTTAGTGTGCTGGCAGAGCACTTGCCACTTGATGTTCTCAAACTCCCTATTATGGTGGTGCACAGCATTCACCTACCTGGCAATGTCATCTCAGGCATGCTGCTGGTTGTGGGTATCTCCAGATCCAAAGAGATGATTATGCTCCCTAAGGATGAGGCCAATGACGAGATCCACCTCTGCAGCAGAGAAGTTTTACTTTCTTGTTCTTTTCAAGGCTGAAATCCAGTGTCTCTGGCCTATCTATCACATACACAGATATGAAGTGAGTGGACAGCAACCTATCTGTGGATATTGTACAGTAGCGCAAGTATACATGGCCACATCCATATACAAATAGCAGCCTCATAGAAGCATTCAAAAAAAGGTACCTTGCCACTCAAAATTGTTGATTGGGTTACACGCGTGTTGCAGAGATAGCCGGTTAGCTACGACTGCTTCAGTATCCAGCGTCTTACCCATGTATAGCTAACCGCGTATGACTAATATGCCATTGAGGCCCATAGCTGGTTAGAACGGCTCATAGTCCCAAAAGACTCAGGTATGTGCACATCCTTTCAGGGCTGGGCTCAGAATTGTCAGAGGTGTGGGCACCGCAGGGAGTGTGAAAAACATATGCCCCTCATAAAGTCTAACTTCAATGTGTGATGGAGACAGCCATCTGCTCTCCCACCCCCCATGTTTTTCACACCCTAGGCAGCTGCCTATGATACTTGCACTTTACCTCTTTTACTTCCCTTTCATCACTGGGACTCTAACAGGTAACCTTACACGATTTAGGCTATACAATGGTTGACACAAAGTCCGTGGGTCCGTCCAACTATGGACGATGTCCAAGGGGCACATGCTGAAGTGGCTGCCAACCCAGCTGTATGGATCAATGTCAGTCCACTCGGGGTCACAGAGCATGGCATTCCTGCCCACTGGGGCCTGCTGCACTGCTACATATGGCTAGCATATGAGAATAGTTGGAATATTCCACCTTGCTGTAAACGTTAGTCTGAGCAATAGGAAACCTCATACTGTCCACATGACACTGTACTCCACTGATCACCCATAGAAGCACAACGTGATAGCATGTGCCATGCTCAATGCTTAGCTTTATAGTTAGGTGTCCTGACATCATTTTCACCTCCCACACATCGACACAGTATCTATGCACACTATTTGTGATAATGCTAAAAGCTCAATTGACCTTATCCAATATATTTCTGCATGTGGCACTCACTGCACAACTTGCATGGGGTTGGTACACCTATGTTCTGCAGCTGTGGCTGACAGTGTCTCTGACCCAGCCATATGTCATATGACCCAGTCATATGGAGTGGAGGAGTGGCCTAGTGGCTGGGGCAAGGTACTTCAGGCCGGAAGGTCGGGGGTTCAAATCCCACTAGAGGACAGCAACCTTGAGCTGGAAGAACTGGGGTTTCTAGTCCCACAGGTGCTCCTTGTGGTCTTGGCCAAGCCACTTAACCCTCCATAGCCCATGTTCCCTGTAAAATAGTTATCTCCAAGTTATAATGCCCTGTTCAATGTAATTTCAGTTTGTTCAATGTAAACTGAACTGATGCAGAATAGTGTGGTATATAAGAGAATTAAAATAAATAAATATGTACTTGCACAGGGTCATGAGACCCCACTGTTAGGTTGCACTCAGCAGTTCTTGTGGAGGTCTGCTGTTCTATGGATGTGTGGGGTATCTGAGGTCAACCATGCAGATGTACTACTACTACTACTGATCATTTATCTAGCACTACAAGGCATACGCAGCTCTGCACCAATACATATAAGGACAGCCCCTGCTCATCAGACCTTACAATCTAGTCAAGACAGACAATACAACACTAAGGACAAGGAAACAACCATGGAAGGTAAGGAGACCATAGGAGACTAAGGGGCTTGTTTACAAAGCTGCAGTAGCGGTTCGCGATTGTTATCGGAGCCGCGACCCCATTGATTTCAATGGGGCCGCGGCTCCGATAACGACCACGAACCGCTACCGCGGCTTTGTAAACAAGCCCCTAAGTGTATCAGGATCCAAAAGCAGCCTCAAAGAGGTAAGCCTTCAGCCAGGATTTGAAAAGGCCACAAAAAACAAACAATTCCCTCCACTGTTACACAGAATTATGCAGACGTGTGTAGCATAGTGAATGGTCGTTACTTTATGGTCGTTGATGCGATTAGGCGCACAGCTTGGGTGAAACTCTAAGCGTGGCCGTTGTAAGTCTGAGACCTGTATTCACTATGCTACACACGTCTGCATAATTCTGTGTAACAGTGGAGGGAATTGTTTGTTTTTTGTGGCAGTAGCTACCCTCTGAAAATCGACCCTAACTGTAGGATTTGAAAAGGGGCAGGGATGAAGCCTGACATACAGACTCAGGCAATTTGTTCCAGGCATAGTAACATAGTATATGACAGCAGATAAAGACCAGTATGGTCCATCTAGTCTGCTCAGCAAGGCGGCAAGAGTAGGTGCACTTGCCGCTCAGTGCAGGTCACCCCTCCCCATGCCTTTGTTTAGGGGTGTACCCACTGCTCTGTGTAGGTCACCCCTATTTGTTCAGATATAAGAGATAGTTATGCTTATTTTGATTTTATCCTGTTGCTATAAAGGTATCCACTGTGTCTGTCCCATGCCATTTTGAATTCTGTCACTGTCTTTGCCTCCACCACTTCCATCGGGAAGGCATTCCAAGCATCTAACACCGTTTCAGTGAAAAAGTATTTCCTGACATTGCCTTTCAGTTTACCCCCTTGCAGCTTCATGTTATGCCCCCTAGTTTTACAGCTTCCCTGTCTTTGGAAGAGGTTTGTTTGTTCATTAATATTTTTTAAGTATTTAAAGGTCTGAATCATATCTCCCCTGTCCCTCCTCTCCTCCAGAATGTATATATTTATGTCTTCAAATCTCTTCTCATAAGTCTTCTGATGAAGGCTCCAAATCATTTTGGTTGCCTTCCTCTGAACCGCTTCCAGCCTTTTTATATCCTTTGCAAGATACAGTCTCCAAAACGGAACACAATATCCCAAGTGAGGGCTCACCAGCGACTTGTACAGTGGCATTAGTACCTCTTCCTTTCTGCTGGTAATTCCTCTCTATATGCAACCCAGCATCCTTCTGGCTTTTGCCATCACCTTGTCACACTGTTTTGCCACCTTGAGATCATCAGAAACAATCACTCTGAGGTCCTTCACCTGGTCTGTGCACACCAACCTCTCACCCCCTATTGCATACAATTCTCTTGGATTTCTGCTTTCCAAGTACATGACACTGCACTTCTTCACATTAAATCTTAACTGCCAAGCATTAGACTATTCTTCCAGCTTTTGTAAATCTTTCCTCATGTTCCCCACTCCCTCAGGGGAGTCTATTCTGTTGCAAATTTTGGTGTCATCTGCAAAAAGACAGACTTTTCCATTTAGCCCTTCGGCAATATCACTCACGAATATATTGAACAGTACTGGTCCCAGGACCAAAACCTGGACCACACTGCTAATCACCTTCCTTTCATCTGAGTGAGTTCCGTTTACTGTTACCTTCTGAATCTGTCAGTCAACCAATTTCTGATCTAGTTCACCATCTTAGGACCCATCCCCAAGTTGTTGAGTTTTTTTTATTAGGAGGCCTATCAATGTATAAGGAGCAACAAGGTGAAAGGATTGAGGTCTGGAGTTGGCAGTGTAAGAAAAGGGAATAGTCAGTAGCAATCCACCAGAAGAGTGGAGTTCATGAGGAAGGGTGTAGGGAGGGATGAGAAAGGAATGGTAGTGCTTATTTACACAATAACCCTGCAAGTTAGTCCATCGCTAGGGAGACTGTAAAGGTCTGCGGCTGATGCCTGCAAGATGCAGGTGTTGTGGCACTGTAGTGTGTGGCAGCATCTTCACCACACAACGTGCATGGCAAAGGATGGTCCTGCCATGGCTAGCAGTGATCCTTGATTAATTTTGAGACTGTGCTATAAAGGGAGGGCACATAGTACCGCATGTGAGAAAAAAAACATACTTTATCCTCTGCTGACAATGGCAAGAAGAGGACCTGGCTATGGCCATGACTGTGCTTCACAAGATGAGGCACATCTGCTAGAAAAGACATGTCCATTGACACTGTCCAAGGGTCAGTCTTGAACCTACAACATTGCTTCTAAGAGGCAAGGAACATCATGGCTGAGCTACAACCTATATGAGGGGGAGGGGCTGTTATGCTATGTCATCATGGGCACAGACAGTGATGCTTGCATAAGGCCCACCTGTTAGTTACACCACACAGCCTACCAATGGGAATCCCCTACTGCCTAGGGAACAGAACCATAACAAATACATATGTATGGAAGTTAGAGCAATTTTATGTATGAATTTTTTTTAAAAAGGACAACCAGGTAACAAATAACAGAGGTACATAGAAAACATGGTGCAAAACATATTTGTACATCATGCCACTTATTCCCCCTCCCTCCAAATTTGCCTCGTATAAAACATTCCTGCACACCCATCCCCTTTCCCCTAAAACCTCCACCCAGGCCCCCTCTACTCCTCCTTTCCCTCAAACCCTACACTCTCAAACCCTATTCCCATTTAACCTGGTGTCATGGGCCCACACTCCCATTGTGGGTCCAGTACAGCACCACTTCCTGTATGATCTAGTGCCCCCTCCCCTCCTCTTGGCACCTCGGCCTGAGTATTGCTGCTGCAGCAGGACATTGGTGAGGGCCTGTAGACTATCACATATTGCCTCTGCTGCCCCCTCCACTGCCTCCCTCATGAGCTGCAGTTCATGCACCACTGCATCTCTAGTGTATACAGGCTCATGAGTTGTGCCTGTGTCACAGGGGGATGGGAGAGCAGCGGAGATGGCCATTGGGGGCTGCTATGGTAACCTTTGACTGGCCAGTCCTACATGGGCGAACCCCTGGGCCTGAGTATCCGATGACTTACTTGTGGAATGAGTGGCCCTGGAGGGTGTGGGCTGACACAATGGGAGCCCTTCTGTTCCAGATGCCTCCCTTGCCTGCAGCCACAGTAAAAAAATGGTTCTCAAACCTCCACTACTGCTGTCTGCCCTTCCCTTGTCTCCATAGCAGCTGCTTCAGGCCGCTCATCCATGCATTCCTGTACATCCCTCATATCCTCCTCATGTCCTCTAGCTCCTCACTATCTGCCTCCTCCTCCTCTTCATCCCCTTTGTCCTCATCCCCCTCTCCTTCATCCTCCTCCTCTTCCATGTCTTCCTCCTCCTTCTCCTTGCCATCATCGGGACTTTCTTGCTTCTCAGACCTCTTGCTACCAGCCATAGAGGCTTTTGCAGTGGTTGTGGTGCAGTGTTGGCATGCTGGTGTCTGCTATGGCAGAGTTGCCCTGTGCAGGCTAGTCCTGCTGTGCTGCAGGCCCCTGTGGAGCATCCTGCCTTTATGTTACATAAACCAAAGTTTCCAATCAGTACATGTGGCATTACATGGCATGTCACTGCTAGATGTTGTACAGTCACATAGCAAGGCAGATCCATGTTACCTCTGTTACACTACGACATTGTCTGTGGCTGTAGAACTAGGCCTTCCCCTCTCCATTCGCAGGCCCTAGGTTCCCTGGTCTACTTCCATGCCTTTCTATTCCATGCTTGCAATGCCAACTGTCTGACTGACTTCTCAGACATGGTATGTACTGCAGAATCACAGGCCCACATTGTGTCTTTCTACAATTGGGCCCCAGCTTTTATGCATCCCCTTTCTCCTCCTTTAACACACATATTGCTTCCCTGCCTATACAATAATACTACAGTCCCCTTGCCCATACACCATCCTTTACCTTCTCCTGCCACCCTCTATTTACCATTCCCCTCTTAGTGAAGCTGCCTTTGCCCCCCCCTCCCCCACACATACCACTATGCTTTCAACATCAATATCTGCATGGAGGCATACAGGGGCTGGGAACACACACTACTCCAGCCAACATATTTATTTTTGGGCTGCTACATAGCAGAGATTAGCATTGCTAGAAATAATGGCTGATAGTGTGGACATCCTGTACACCACATTGTTTCTTGATACTGGGGGAGATTTTAACCCATGTCCTCTTACATTTGGCCACAGTGTTCCTCTAGGATGAGCTATTGTGTCTGTGTTGTAAGCAACTGGCTGGTTTTTTGCTATAGAGGCAGTCATGGGTTGTCTGACATTGAAGGGCTGACTGCTGTCGCCTCCAAGAGACTGTTCTCCCTTGCGTGATTGATAGCTTTTGGGGGACAGACTGAGGTTGTGGGTTTGAGGGCCAACCCCTTTTGGCCTGCCAAATGTCATGCTCCTGCCCCACGCACCACCTGGCACCAATTGCTTAGTCATCTGTGCAGCCGCAACTGGATTGCCCTCCAGATGCATGTGGCCAGCTATAGATTGGCCCTGCGGTGGCCCCTGGGGTGCAGCAGCCCTTCTCACCTCAGCACCATGCATGCTAGGGCCTCTGCCTCCTCCCTGCTGAAATTCTCCTGATGTCTCCAACTCGCCATTTCGTCAGTAACCACAGCTCGGTGGAGAGGGCCTACTCAGGGAATGTGCCAATGGGAAACACTGCAGTGGTCACACGGGCATCACAAAGCAGGTTTTTCATTACCTGTGATTGTGGAGTGACCGCGTTATATGGATAGCATATTGCGCAATGTGCAGGCATCCCCTCCTACCCACATAATTTTATTTATTTTTATTTATTTATTTATTTTATTTAGCTGCATTTATATCCCGCTTTTCACCGGGTCAAAGCGGGACATAAGAGGCAGCCACGCATGGATATTTCCACGATGTGCGGTTAGAGCGCTATGACCCATATATGCAGGTATTTTGTCCCCTATGCACATTGTTCAGATTCTTCCAATATTGTATCTGCCCTCAAGCCGCATACACAGGCTTCTGCACCAACCGCCACACATTCACTAACCCTCAGTTCTTGGTTTACCCGCATTTAAACCATCTTCCTCACAATTTGAGCCTTTCTTTGAGCGTGTGTTTTCCTGCGCATTCTGATGCATTCGCTGCCTTATTGAATATCGCACCCTATGTGTCTTTCTACAATTATCTTAATGTTTACCCTGTTAACATAGGCAGCCTATCATAAATTATGCTCCATGTGTCTATGGGAAATAGGGTTGCCAACTTTTTCACCGAGAAAAACCCGACACCTGTGGCTTGCCATGCTCCACCCATTCTCCGCCCCTAGTCCCACCCCTGCCCCGCCCCCAGCCCCACCCACAAAAATTACCAAGGATACGTGTAGACTAACTTCCTTAGTCAGATAATAATTAAACTGGGAACCCCAAAATCCAAACATGAAATGTACAACACTGGAGAAATAAAACTATAAAGTAATTTCCTCTTGCACTAAACAAAAACGCAAAGATGTTAGCAATACACACTTCCCAGACCAGACATATTCCAGTTAATAAATTCAAAATAAAAAGTATTTTTCTACCTTCTGTTTGGGCGTTTTATTTTTCAGTTGCAATTGCTCCAGTCACTTTCTTCTGGTTTCTTCGTGTCTTCTGCGAGCTATCCATTTGTCCTTTCTTCTCTTTTAGATGTTTTCCATTCTCTCTCTATTTCTGCTTTGACATACTGATTGTTTCCCTTTTGCTCTTTCCCCCAATTCTTTCCTTATTCCTTTATCATCCGTTTAAATTTCACCCTTCCATTCTCAAGCCCCTCTTACTCTCCCAATATCATAGACTTTTCTTCCACACAAAATATTTTTTCCCCTCTCCATTCTCATTCCCCATCCATTCTAGTCCTCCCCCCAAATCAATTCCCTTATAGTTCTAGGCCCACCCAGCATCCACTCCCTTCTAGTCCCATTCTCCCATGCCCCACATCAGCCCATTTCCAGTCCCATTCCAGCTCTTCATCAGCCCATTTCCAGTGCTAGCCCTCACATCACAGGCCATTTCCAGTCCTAGCTCCCCCCCCCCAATCACAGCCCATTTCCAGTCCAAGTCCCCCATCACAGCCTATTTCCAGTCCTAGGCCCCCCCCCCACCATCACACCCCATTTGCAGTCCGTGTCCCCCCGCACCATCACAGCCCATTTGCAGTCCGAGTCCCCCCGCACCATCACAGCCCATTTGCAGTCCTAGCCCCCCTAATCAAAGCCTATTTCCAGTCCAAGATCCCCCTTCCTCCACCATAGCCCATTTCCAGTTCAGGTCCCCTCCACCCCCATCACAACCCATTTCCAGTCCATGTCCCCCCCCCATAACCCTTTTACAGTCCAGGTCCCCCCCCCATCACAGCCTATTTCCAGTCCAAGTTCCCCCCCCCCATAGCCCTTTTCTGGTCCAGGTCCCCTCCACCCCCATCACAACCCAGTTCCAGTCCATGTCCCCCCCATAACCCTTTTACAGTCCAGGTCCCCCCCCCATCACAGCCTATTTCCAGTCCAAGTCGCCCCCTTAGCCCTTTTCCAGTCCAAGTCCCCCCCTTTAGCCCTTTTCCAGTCCAAGTCCCACCCCCTTAGCCCTTTTCCAGTCCAAGTCCCCCCCCCTTAGCCCTTTTTCCAGTCCAAGTCCCCCCCTTAGCCCTTTTCCAGTCCAAGTCCCCCCCCCTTAGCCTTTTTCCAGTCCAAGTCCCCCCCCCCTTAGCCCATTTACAGTCCAACTCCCCTCCCTTATCCCTTTTCCAGTGCAAGTCCCCCCCCCCTTAGCCCTTTTCCAGTCCAGGTCCCCCCCCCCTAGCCCTTTTCCTGTCCTCGTCCCCCCCCCCTTAGCCCTTATCCAGTCCAAGTCCCCCCCCCTTAGCCCTTTTCCAGTCCAGGTCCCCCCCATCACAGCCAATGCAGTCCTTGCCCCCCCCCCCCGACCAGCATCGCGGCTGTCTGAGGCTTCAGAGGGAGCCGGGGAAGGCTCTTCACGCTGGTGGCTGTTCAGAGGGAGCCGGGGCCTCGCGCGGGCTTCCCCAGCTCCCTCTGAAGCGGAGAAAAGCCGGTTTTTTTGCTCTGGCCGCTCCCGATCTTGCGGCCAGAGCAAAAAAACCGGCTTTTAAAGGGCCGGTTTTGCCTCTGCGCCGGCAGCCGGCCTGGCCGTGGAAAAACCGGCCAGGCCGGCTGAAAACCGGCCAGTTGGCAACCCTAATGGGAAAAGAGCTAGGGAAGAAATACCCATTGTTTTACAATGCTTTAAAAGACCCTGCTCATTAAAAAGCCAGGTGGATTAGAGACAAGATCCCTGCCAAGCAGCATGCTTGCATGTATCATACATTATCTTCTGTTTCTCCTTAACACAGTTGCCATTTTTTGCAGCATACGTCTATTAATATTTCTGAGTGAAGGAAAATGCCTACTATGAATTGCCTGATCATTACGTGTATTTCCCTTTAAGGCCAATCAGCCTTATTGAGCTGGATACTGTGCCATCAGCTGTGTCCTATTACTATAGTCTGTGCATTCAGGGTGGTCCATTTCCTCTCAGAGCTCAGCTGGAGCCTTCACCAAGGGTGAGGCCAGCAGCAGCGGCTCCTTTAATGGCGTGTGCTGGGGAGTGTAATGGCCATTCGCAGTCACATCCTGTACCAGGAGATAATAAAAGCGCAATGTAACAATGGGTAGAAACCAACAGGAGTTCAGTACCTAGGACGCTACAGCTTCCTGTCTCACAGGAAGTGCCTAGACTCTCTATAGCCTGTCAGCCTTTCTGTCTGGGGCATCATCTCCGCTTCCTCAAACAAAAAGGTGCCTATTTTTTTCCCTGTCGCAATAATATATGCTTAACAAAAGAGTTTAAAAAACAGTACTAGCATAATTTACTGGCCATTTAAAACTAACACCATCATTAAGATTTTTCTCTTTTATTCTAGTTTTAGTCCTGGGCAGAAATTAAATGTTTTAAGTTTCTGACAGTTTTTCCAACTTAGTCATCCTACTATGATAAATCAGTTAGTGAGGGCGCTGCTGTATTGGTCCATACCAAACCCCAACGTAATTATTACACTGCTGAATGCAGACTGATTTGGACTTGACGAGCTAACCAGTAAACTCACAATGAGATTATTTAAAAATGTCAGTAGGCTACGATGCATGGTGCACATTTATTTAAAAAAAAAAAATAAGCAGAGACTATAGTAGGTCAGTAAAGGAAGGGGAATTAGGAATAAGAACAAACACAAGAGCAGAAACATAAGCAAGAGAACACACATTTCAGCACTGCCATTAACACCTGCTTTGTGTCAGTTAACCGCTCACTTGGACTTGGTTTGTAAGAGTGATTAAAGAGGCTACTGTGCTTGTTTAAAATCACACCAGTTTTAGAGACTGGCCTCTTAGTTGTCTCCCCTTGGACTGAGGGCGAGTTCTAGATGAGGTGTACTTAGACTTCAGTATAGCCTTTGACACTGTTCCACATAGGCGACTTATAAATAAATTGAGCACCCTAGGATGGACCCTAAAGTGACTGACTGGGTTAGAAACTGTTTGAGTGGGAAGCTGCAAAAGGTACAGGTAAATGGATCTCACTCTGAGGAGAGGGAGGTTACCAGTGGTATTCCCTAGGGATTATTTGTAACATCTTTGTTAGTGATATAGTGGAAGGGCTGTCGGGTAAGGTTTGCCTCTGTGGATGATACCAAAATCTGCAATAGACGCCCAGGCAGGGCCGGATTTCCCTATACGCCAACTATGCCGTGGCGTAGGGCCCACAGCTGGCAAGGGCCCACAAAAATTGAACAATTTAGCTTTTTTTAAAATTAAATTTTAAAAAAAAATGCTGGCTGCTGCCGCAGCAGCATGGACTGTCCCGCGGGGCCCCCTCTGCCCGGCTGAATCCCTCCCTCCGTGCCGGCTTTGAGAGGCGCGAAGGAAGAGTGTCTCCCTCGCGTCTCTGTTAAGCCCGCAGGGGCTGATGGGAAATTTCCCATCTGCCCCAGCGGATGTAGAATCTGAGTGGGAGCTGGACATGCTGCGTGTGGTACATGGTGATGGGCAGGACGGGGCCTGAAGCTGACTAGTCGCACTGAACAGTGCCAAACAGATAGAAGGGGGAAGAGTGGAGGTGCCTGGGGTTGTCCACCAGTTCTGGTGGCATGATAGGCATGGCAGGGAGTGATGGTTGGGTACATGGGAGTCCCAGATGTGTGACACATGTGGACTGTGTGAGCCAGTGTGCCGTAGGGTGGCCAATTATGGCACAGAAGAGCCTGGTGGCAGCATGGGTAGACTAGGAGCAGGGGCCACATGCTGCCACAGACACCAGTCCCATGCATGGTACCACCTGTGTGGCGGCCTTGCCACCCCATGGTGTCAAGAACAGGCCTGGGCCTGCATTCATGGTGCCCAATGGCTGCCATGCATGCTCTGTGTAGCTGGATGGTGTCATGCTGGGGGTATGCTGCAAACCAAGGGACAGGTAGACTGTGCGATGTGTGTGTTCCAGCTGCAGCAGCTGTGGGCACTGTGCCATGGATGCACATGTCAGGACACATAGACCCCCACACAGGGCACCATTGGAAGATGCCACTGGTCACATGTCATGGCACATGTGGGGTCTGGGGAGATCAATGTCCCTGTTTAATGTACATTACCAAGTTTAAGTTTCAATGTAAATGGCTTTGATTGAAATGATAAAGCGGTATATAAAACCTGTTAAATAAAAATAAAAAAAAGAGACATGTGGCCAGATAAACACTGCACCCCTCGAACATGTCAGCAAAAATATTGGCAGGGCATGCCTGGAACCCTGATCTCAGAGGCAGTCCCTATACAACAGCCCATGATGGCACACTGCTGTGTCTAATGTCCCAGGCAGGCAATGTGCATGATGCACAGAGGCATGCACCAGCTACACAGGTAATGTCTGCATGGTGTGGCCATGCACAGGCCCGTGGTGGCTGCTGCACTTGTCTTAGTTCTAGCCCTTCCCCAGGCGCTGGCATGTGCATCAAGTGGTATGGGCAGAGAATGTATAGCTCAGGTAGTCAAAAAAAGTATGCCTGAACAGGGCTGTCACGTGCCATCACCCCCCGTTTGGACTGCGAGCCCTGAGGCATGTCTGCGGCAGTGTCTAGCTCATCGCTGTCACCCAGGGCTGGTTCAGGCTCATCTGGCAGTGGCTGCTAGTTGTGGAGCATGCAACATGTCATGGTGATCTGGCACACCTTGCGAGGCCTATCGAGCAGCTCCCCCCCTGGACCGGTCCAGGCATCTTAAACGGCACTTCAACTAGCCAAAGGTGTGCTCAATGGTCCAGTGGTGCATGGCTGTACTGGTGCTGTGCTGGGCTGCTAGGATGGAGTATGGGTTCAGCAGTCAGACACGTAGAGAGTAGCCCCGGTCACTGCAGTGGGAGACATAACAGTAAACTGTCAATCAGCTGGTGTTCTAGTGAGGGGGGGGGGGGCATCTATTACCAACATGTTGTGGGCTATGTACAGCTGAGTGTGTATATGTGTGACTGTGCTTGCTGTTGGATGGTCCCAGGGATGCCAGTGCGGCATTGTATGTCCACAGCCCACCACATGTGCATGGGCACCACCAAAAGCGTAGCGGTCCCTGTGCCTAGCCCACATTTGGCACCCCTCCGGGCAGTGGTAAATGGGGCTGCATGACATTCCAGCACGTGCAGTCCCGCCCTACCCACCATTCCAGTTACCTGCCTCCATCCTCCGCTGCATGCACAAGGCAACAGTGTGTGCTGCAGAGGACATGAGCAGGATGCATGTGGAGGGTGTGTGTGGAGTGGGTGGGACCAACCTCTGGATGAACAAGGCCATGTGTGTCAGGGAGTCACCAGGGGGGCACCCTGCGCTTACCCCTACTGTGGTGGCATAGGGGTAGGTTGTCCACCTGTACATGCCCAGAAGCCCCCCCAGGGCCAAGGGGCCACATACAGGTCCACAGGGTCATGGAGGGTGGCCCACCACCATCTTCCCATCACACACACACACATACAGTGCACCATGTTTCCCAGTCCCAGGGTGTTGGTGCATACGCCCACCTAGTAGCCAGCAGCCTGTGATGTGGCCCCCATCAAACTGTGCATGGAGCCCTGACTTACTCAGGACATAGGCGTCGTGACAGGATCCTGAATATTTGGCACAGACATCCGTGATCTCCCCATTTGCATTCCTATTAGTGTTACGGTTAGTGCAGCTGGGTTTAAAAAAGGTTTGGACAAGTTCCTGGAGGAAAGGTCCATAAACCATTATTAAAAGGGACCCAGGATATCACTGCTTGACCCAATACAAGCATTGAGGAACCTGTGTCTTTTGGGGAGACTGCTAAGTACTTATGATTTAGATTGGCCACTGTTGGAAACAAGATACTGGGCTTGATTGACCTTGGTCTGACCCAGTATGGCATATCTTATGTTCTTATGCATGTTGACCAAATGGAAGACCTTGTGGTTCATTGTGGGGGCTGGAGGGTGATATGTGTGCCATCCACCACATCTAGGACCAATGGGAACCCTGCAACAGCGTAAATGTCCTGCATGGTCCAGTGCTGTTTCTGCTGTGTTTCTGGGAAGCAGATGGTTTGCGTCATGGACTGCAGTTAGGTGCCCAGGAACTGCGTAAGACACCATGATAATGCAGGCTGACTGAGTCCCCCAGCAGCTGACAACACTGTCTGTTACGAGCCTGTCGCCAGGAAGGCCATCAATATTGTTACCTTCTGATGTACTGGTATCGGCTGTCCCCTCTGCGTCGGACTTTTAAGCCATGGCTCCAGCTTCTGGCAGATGTCATGTATGGCAGCCCTGTCAAACTGGTATCTTGCCACACAGGCTGCATCACTCATGTCCATGTATTGGACCCTCTGTCCTGGGACACATGCATGCAAGCTCCTCCACTCCATGTTCTGCCCACCATGGTCACAGCTGTGCAGCAGGGCCAACATGTACCATCTGTGGATGTCCTGCATGCTGTCCCATTCCAGCTGGCTACACAATGTTGGACACCCATTGCACACATGGTCATGTATCCCAGAGATCTGCAGATGGCACCATCACTATCCCTTGATATATTTCTGTGATCACCCAGTCAAGGAACTCAATCAAATTTGTTTGGCATGATCTTCCCCTGGTAAAACCATGTTGCCTCGGATCATGTAATTATTATTATTATTCATTTATTAATCACTACAAGGCATACACAGTGCTGTACAAACACAAAGAGCTCACACTCTAAAAGGCAAACAGACTTGACAAAACAAGAAGCATGAGGTCAAAGGGAAAAGGTGACACAAGGAAAACAAAGACCATGGTCCAAAAGCGGTCTAAAAGAGGTACGTTTTTAGCAAGGATTAGAAAAGGGAGAGAGAAGAGACTTGACATAGAGATAGGGGAAGCTTATTCCAGGCATAAGCAGCAGCAATGTGAAAGGATCGAAGTCTGGAGTTGGCATTAGAAGAGAAGGGCATTGAGAGAAGAAGACCAGAGGAGGAAGGAGCAGAGTTCCCGAGGGGGGGAGTATGGAGAGAAGAGGGAGGAAAGATAATAAGGGACCATAGAGTGAATGCATTTAAAAGTTAGGAGAAGTAGTTTGAAATGAATATGGAACCGAAAGGGAAGTCAGTGAAGTGATTTCAATAGAGGGGTCACATGAGAGTTACGCAGTTGGCAGAAATTCCATTGGTTTCCAGAAAGTCCACTATTCTTTCTTTCAAGAGTGCCTCCATTACTTTTCCCACCACAGAAGTAATGCTTACCAGACTATAGTTTGTAACTTCTCTCCTATTACCACATCAGCCCCTCTCCTGTCTCCAAGGATCTATTAGAAACATCCTATAAAGTCCCTGCCATAACCTCTCTGAGCTCTTTCAGTATCCTGGGATGTATTCTACCTGGTCCCACAGCCTTGTCTACTTTCAGTTTTGCAAACTGTTCAAAAAAATCATCTTCTGTGACTAGTGTGGTATCTCCTCCATTCCCTTTGGTATTTGTCAATAATATGTGGTCCTTCTCCAGGAATTTATTTCGTGAATACAGAAGTATTTGTTTAGCATTTTCACTTTTTCAAAGTCACTTTCCACAAAATTACTCAAAGTTGTTAAAATGCAAGAGGATTGTGAAAAATTGCAAGAGGACTTGGATAAATTGGAAGACCAGATGTTCAAATGCCAGATGAAGTTTAATGTAGACAAGTGCAAAGTTATGCACCTAGGAAAGAACAACCCAAACTACAGTTGCACAATGCAAGGTTGCACATTAGGAACCGGCACCCAGGAAAAACATTTAGGTGTGATCATGGATAATATGCTGAAACCCTCCACCCACTGTGCAGCGGCAACCAAGAAAGCAAATAGAATGCTAGGATCATAAGGAAAGGAATGGAGAATAAAACCAAGGATATTATAATGCCTCTGTATCATTCCATAGTGTGACCTCACCTTTAATATTGTGGGCAATCCTGGTTGCCATATCTTAGAAAGGACATAGAGTTAGAAAAGGTACATAGAAGAGTCACCAAAATGGTAAAGGGGGTGGAAGGATACCCCTGTGAGGAAAGACTTAAAAGGTTAGGGGTTTTCAACATGGAAAAGAGAAGGCTGAGCGGAGATATGATAGAGGTTTATAAATTAATGAAAGGAATGGGTAAGCATAGATCGGTTGTTTATGCCATCAAAAAGTTGAAAGACTAGGGAACATATAATAAAGCTACAACGTAACCCATTTAAGACTAATAAGAGAAAATATTGTTTACGTAATCAAACTCTGGAATTCGTTACCAGAGGATATATTAAAAGCCGTTAGTGCAACTGGGTTTAAAAAAGGTTTGGACAAGTTCCTGGAGGAAATGTCTATAAACCATTATTAAATAGGATACGGGAAATCTGCTTGCCCCAGGACAAGCATTGTGGAACCTGTGTGCCTTTTTGGGAACCTGCCAGGTACTTGCGACCTGGATTGGCCACTGTTAGAAACAGGATACTGGGCTTGATGGTCCTTGGTCTGACCCAGTATGGCATTTCTTATGTTCAAATCTGTCCTCTGCACTTTTGAGTCTTGAAGTTCCACCCCTGATCTTCCTCTTCTCCCAAACATACCTGAAAAAAGTTTTGTCTCCATGCTTCACATCCTTAGACATCATTTCTTCTGCCTTTGCTTTTTGCTATCCTTATTTCTCTCTTTATCTCGTTTAGCTTTATCCTGTATTCTTTTCTGTGTTCCTCTTTTTGTGATCTGAATTTTGTGAAAGCTGTATGTTTTTCCTTTATCTGTGCAGCCACTTCTTTGGTAAACCATATAGGTTTCCTTTTATTTACACGCCTTACACATATATCCGTTGCCCTTTATATTGCCTCTTTTAGTTTAGCCCACTGCAATTCCATTTCCCTTATCTATTCCTACACTGCCAACATCTCAGTCAGGTACTTTCTTTTTTTTTAAATTCTTTATTTTCGTTTTATAACAACAAAGGAAAAGGAAGACATACAGCTAAAAGACAGATACATAAAGTGTAACACATACACCAAAGTAAACCCCTGCCACCCCCTCCCCCCTGCTTCTTCTCTAGAAAACTAATCATTCCCGAAGCGGGCGTGTACTTACATTATTGTGTTACAAAACCTAACGGTGATCTGAAACATGATGAGTGCACATTATACAGGCATGTTGGAACAATGAGCAGATTGTACATAATCATTAAGCATCTGCCATTTAGAGAAGCGAGAGTGAGTTTGGGCATGGGGAATAGCTCTCCGAGGTATCTGCTCATATTTACTATATAAGCAGACGAGGTTCCACCATTCATTGACAGTAAGTCGAGAGCTATCCTTCCAATTCCTCGTGATTAAGCATATGGCTATACCCAGCATGAAATCAAGGAGAAAGCGACCCTTCTTAGGAAGAGAGGGGACCTCCGCCACAGAGTGGAGTCCCACGATCTTCCAAGAGAGAGGTTCGTGAAGGTGTAAGATAAATTGAATACAACCCCAAACCTGCCCCCAATAAACCTGTAGTTGAGGACATTCATAAATAACATAAGCGAAGGTTCCCACAGCAGTATGGCAAGACCAACACTGGTCCCTAGCATTTGTGTTCCATTTGGCTATTTTTTCTGGAATATAAAAGCATCTGTGTGCAAAAAGGAAGAGAGTTTGGGTAACAGAGGCCTGGACCATCTACCTTCTGTATCTGAGCTAGTCGCAATAATAGTAGCATGCAAAGATTTCCTAACCAGTATAGCAACCCCACATTTCTTAGAAACGGCTGGGGAATAGGCGGCCACCATGTAAGGTTTAATATTGAGTTTAAGAGTTTCCTTCGACTTTAAATGCGTTTCTTGGAGAAAATCAGATCCGCAGCTTCCTGACTTAGGTAGCTTAGGATTTTCTTCCGTTTTATCGGATTATTGATTCCTTTTACGTTTAATGAGAAAATCTTACATGGTGCCATCAATCGGTAATAGACATTTTAGGTAAGGGCGCTTGAAAACATACAACATAATCAGAATCTGTGCAACAATGACATAATCACCGAGTATTCTGGCTAAGACACCCCATATTGAAAAGTATGTACCAAAGTATCTTAGAGAAGAAGCAAAACCCCCAAAGAATATGGCGACCTGATGTCTGCGGGAGGAGGCCCTAGAGAGGAAATAGAAAGACATGAAAAAAAAGAAAAGAAACACCAGAGTCCATAATTAACACTGTCTCTGATACTCATCGAGGCTACTGTGGGTAGATGGAGTCGGGTCACAGATATCATCAAAAGTAAGGCAACAAACTGCCCTCGCCAGACTCTTTGCTGGGCTGCGGCAGATCCAATATGGCAGGTACAGCGGATATGAGAATACTTGCAGGAATATTCTGGAAGTCAACGCATCAAGTCGGCTTCTTTGGAATCCAAAAACTCCGCTAGTAGATCAGGGTCCTCAAATGTTCTTGTCTGATTGTGAAGCGTGACTCGGAGCTTGGCCGGGTACATCAGGCCATAGCGTGCTTGTAGTTGTTGAAGCCTCGGCCGGAATTCCAGAAAGCGCTTTCGGCGGTTGACCGTGGGTTTAGCCAAGTCGGGATAGAAGGAGATCTTGTGGCTCTCAAACTCCATATGGCCCTTTGCCCGAGAGGCACTTAGAATTTGCTCCACGTGTTGATATCTCAAAAGTCGAAAAATGATAGGCCGCGGGGTCTTCCTGTTGAGCGTTATGCTTGTGGGTACACGATGAGCGTGATCAATCTCCAAATCTTTGGTAAAGGTGATTTGGAGCAGGGAAGGGAGGATTTTGCATAAAAACTCTTTCATGTCTCCCGATTCCGCTCCCTCCGGTATGCCCACGAGTCGTATGTTGTTGCGGCGTGCTCTATTATTGCCATCTTCCACTTCTTTCTGCAAGGCCCGCACCTGACGTTCAACTTTGTCGAGTTTGGACAACCGGGCCGCATGGGAGTCCAATATGCTCTCCATTTTGTCCTGACGCGAAGAAAGCCCTTCTAGCTTGCTTTGCAGCACACCAAAATCTTCCCGCAGCGCTCGGAGTGCTTCACCATTTGACTGCACGAGGTTTTTGACCCCTCTAATCTCTGCGAGGATTTCCTGCTGCATTCCGGGGCCCTCGCACAAGGCCAGCCCCTTCTGCGGGGACGGAGGTTCAGTTTTGGAACGTTTGCCGTGAGAAGCCGCTGGAGATCCAAATTCCAGGCGCGTGGGTTTGGTCCCCGCCATCTCACCAATGTGCCCCGGCAAGATCAGAGTAGAAGTTCCAAGTATGTACGGTGTTAATTCAGGATTCTGAGTAGGCCTCTCGGGAGCCTCAGCGTTATGCGACCATCCCGCTGGACATCAGGCTCCGCCCCCCCTGGACATCAGGCTCCGCCCCCCCTCAGTCAGGTACTTTCCCATTTTACTGAAGTCAGAATTTTTGAAGTCTAGGACTTTGGGTTTGCTGTGATTGGACTCTGCTTTGGCTTTTACCTCAAACGACGCTGTGTGATGATCACTGCTGTTCACATGGGCACCCACCCAGACATTCGACACGCTATCTCCATTCATGAGTACTGAATCCAGCATCAAACTTTCTCTGGTTGGCTCCATCACTAGTTGTCTGACAAATGCTTCTTGGAAGACATCCACAATCATTTTACTTCTTTCCATATTTGCAGAAGGAATACTACAATCCGGATCTGGTAGATTAAAGTCATCCGATATGAACACTTTTCTCTTCATAGCTACCTTTGCAATAGCAATGACCAAGGGGTATGTTTACTAAACGGTGCTAATGTCACAGCTGAGATGTTATTGCGCGATACATGATGTTATCGCACGATTACCATGCGAGAACGTCAAGTATCGCACAATAATGTGACCGGTGGCATTAAGGTGCGCAGAGGGTGGAGTAAGGCTTCCCAGAGGGCGGAGTACGGTTCCCCAGGGGCGGAGATAAGCGGTCAATGGGCGGAGAGTGGGCGGGGAGAGGTTTCAGGCACACTAACGCCATGAAATGAAGGTCTGAAAATTAGCACCACTGAAAACCTCACGCTAGAGGCACATTTGCAGGACAGAGAAACCATTTCAGTCAGCAGTGTACAGCTAAGGCAGGGAGACCCAGAAAAGTGATAGTAGTGATATATGTGCAGCAACCAAAAAAGCAAAAACCAGATATAATGACCAGAACCAAAAGTGAAATCCAAAACACCGAGCTGGCCAATAGAACAAATAATGGCAAAGGTAATGAACACAACCTATAAAGAATAAAAAGGACGAGCTCACCTTTGGAAGGGTCAGTTCTCAGTCCCCCTACAAAGTGAATGTCCCAACATAGAAATAGTGCTGATGAGGGTTTTCTGTGGTGTGTATGGGGTACCTTGCTTTTGTAGCTTTCACATGTGCAGCAACAGCAGAGTGGGCATGTGGGAAATTGCACTATGGTGATGGTGTTAATGGGGTAGAGGGGGCTGCATGCGTCACATGCAGTGGGCCAGCTGGGGCACAGTGTGGAGTAGGCAGATGCCTACCTGGCACATAGGAATGTAGAAGCAGAAAACCAGCAAGACAGCAACTGACCAAGGGCAAACATGTCCACGAGTGTGTGTCCCACAGTGTCCCAGGTGACAGTACCCAGCAAGTACCCCAAAGGGCACATTACATTGGCAGGCGGTGCCGGGGGGAAGCATAGATGTCTATGCAGGCACCCCTACCCCATATCATGCATGATAGGCAGCTGCCTACAAGCACACTGGAAGGCCTCGGACTGTGCACCACCAGCACCACCGGCACAAGGGCATGTCAGCATGGTGGTGGAGGGGTGCTGGTGGCGGAGGGGGCAGTGGCATCTGCCCACAGCAGACCACGGCCAAGCCCCGTTTAAGTGGGTTCCGTGCACTGCAACAGACCAGGTCTGTCTGATGAACAGTCATAGTATCCCCAGGGAATGATCTGCCTCTATGGCCTCTATGGCCTGTGCTACATTTGTATACACTGCCCCCATTGTATGCAAATGTATCTCATGCATATTCATTAGGGACAGCTTGATAACCTGAACCGTGTTTGGCCCACCAGGACCGGAGTTGGGAACCTCTGCCCTAGAGCAGCGGCCAACAGGGGCACAAACACCCACACCCACAGGCTCCACTATCCAAAGCCTCCTGGAGAGTCAGGCTGTTGGGTCCTGCGCGGAGCAGTATCTCCCAATACTAGCACCTGCATACCTTAGCAATGCCGTCCTAAACTTGGGAACACGTTACACATATATCAAAAGCTTGCTATGATTAATGGCAGATAACAAATCCTAAGTTAAACACTATTTGTTGACAGAGATTCATCATAGCAACCTTTCTGATATCTGTGGAGTGTGTTTCAGTTTTGGTTTCTGACAGTGTTTACCACCCCGGGGAGTGACCCCAACAGTATTGCGTACCATAGCAATGCCTGCACTGTGCCCAGGACCTCTATATTTGCACAATGCTGGCATAGGTGTGGGAGTGTGTGTATGTCTATCCAGTGTTTTGTGGCTGCCTACACCTTACTGAGCCCACAATGCATGCACTGTTTCCAGTGTTAGCCTACCAATGTGCATAATGAGGAGCAAGGTACTGTGGGTATGGCCCGGACAGGGCAGCCTGGGCAGGATGCATGTGCACAGGGCATAGGGCAATGGCTGGGATATTGTACTGCCCAGCCACCACCTGCAAGGACAGGGTGGTCACAGCATGTCATGCTGGTAGGTCACTTTCACCTTGATTGAGCAGTGACCACGGCATGGTTAGGTTCCCCCATAGTGCTATACAGTATTTCTCTCAAGTGATATCTATGAGTTCCCTTTTCTGGGGCCCAGTCACTGACACACCTGCTTGGTGTGTGTGCTCACATCCTGTTATTGGGTGCACACAGTTTCTCCAGAAACATGCACTATGTACTAGCTAGCAGACTGTCTGCAGTTAGCATGTGTATGGCTGGAGCACCTTGCAGGGTGGAGACTGATTGTGCCTTCTGCTGGTGAATGTCAGATAGGGGTGGGAGGCAGCTGAGCTTTACCAGGCCTACTGCCCTATGTGATGCATTGACTGCCCTGTAGGGTGCCCATTCCCCAGCAGGACTGGGGTTGATGGTTCCCCTCTACTGCCACCATTGCAGAGATGTAGAATGTGGATCTGTTGGTGGGGGTTCCTGTCCCCCACCCTGACCCACAGAGGGCAGGTTGGGTGGTGCTACATAATCTGCTTTGGGGTCCAAACACCACCCTTCCCTTATAACATGTGATCATGGCACCCACACAGGATATGCACTATTCTGGGTGCATCATAGTCCACAAGGGCTAGACGTGACTAGGAAATACAGATGGACACAGTTGTATCCTAGGTGTGTCTGCAGGGACTACTCATCACACACTGGCACAGAGGGGGACCTGCAGCGTAGCCTACCTCAGCCAAGCCAGGTGCTGCAGACCTGGTGCTGGGTGCCCCACCTCGCCCTCAGGGTGAGCACAGGAACCATACAATGTCACGGTCTGTAGCTACTCTATGCCAGTAACACAAACGGTCAGTTCCCCCTACCAGACCGGGGTGCTATAGAGGTGCATACGCCATCTTGTGATCAGATGTAGGCTGCTGATCTGCATGTGCAGTGCATCATGGGTACGGGTGGGTTTACCCTATCCTGGTAACCACAGCAGACAGTTTGTGTGGTGACCTGAAGTCTTTCTGTAGCCAGCCAGTGGTGTGTTAGATGTTATAGAGATGTAGCCCACTGGTTACTTCAATGACTGCAGAGACAGAGGTCATGGGTTTGATCCTACAGTGGTGTTATTTAATATGGCTGTCTGAGGCATTTCCTCTTAATTTAAATCAGTGCTGCCAGCAAAAACACCCTCACAGTGCCGTAGCCTAAGGCGCCCTATAAAGCGTCCCTTAAGGCGCCCTATAAAGTGCCCTATAGGGCACATTATAAGGTGCCTTGGTGGAGAGGGCACTTTATAATGTGCCCTTTGGAGTGCCTTATAGGGTGACTTATGCGGCACCTTAGGTTACGGCACTGTGAGGGTGTTTTGGCTGGCAGCACAGATTTAACTTAAAAAAGGAAATGCCTCAGACAGCACTGATTTAAATTAAAAGGAAATGCCTCAGACAGTCTTCGTACATAACACCACTGCAGAATCGAACCAATGACCTCTGCCTCCACAGTCATTGCAGTAACCAGTTGGCTACATCTTTACTGCTCTTAACACTGTGCTGGCATGAACTTACGGTTAACATGCGTTAACATGTCACAGCGCACACTATCGCGCGATACAGATTCTTGTTACCTTGCTGCCGGAACGCCCACTCATTATATGGCATTCTTCATATTATCTCTGCAACTAGCGCCGGTAACATTAAGACGGTTTAGTAAACATACCCCCAAGTCTCTATCCATTTCCTCAGTTTGAGTTGGAGGACTGTAGCGTACACCAGTGTGGATGATAGTGTCATCTCCTCTTTCTAACATAAACCACAGCGCTGCTTCTTTTCCCGACGTCCCCTGCATTTCAGCAATGTTAATATTGCTTTTCAAATATAGGGCTACTCCTTCTCCTTTTCTGACTTCCCTGTCTCTTCTAAATTAATTATAACCAGCTATGGCTATATCCCATTCATGTGAATCATTAAACCATGTTTTTGTAATGGCCACAATGTCCAAGTCCTTTTCCACTATGAGGGCTTCCAGGTTAGGAACTTTGTTGGCTTGGCTTTGTGCTCATTGCCTTCCAGCAATTGTTGGTTGGTTTGCTTGTATTTTGGATGGATTTTATTCCAGGCTCCTCTTCCCTCTTTTCATTGATGTGTGGATTAATATGATGGCTATTACCAATGTTATTATGTTTTTGCTGGGAATGATATCCTGAACTTGTTTTTTCCCATCTGTCACCCCCTTTCCCTAATTTAAATGCTTATCCATATATTGCCTGAAGTTTTCTCAAACTGCTCATTCTGGTTCCCAAAGCTCTTCATACAGGTACCCCTCAATATTTAACCGACCTTCTTTCTTTTCACTCTCCCAGGTACACTCCTCGTTCCTTCCACCTTAACCGCCTCGCTCTCCCCTCCCCCTCCCGTGCCCATTTACAATCTACCCGTTCCTCCGCTTTCTTTTTTGCCGGCCCCGCCCTTTGGAACTCCCTCCCCTCCTCACTCCGCCTGGAACCTCACCACCCCACTTTTAAACAGAACTTGAAAACTCACCTCTTTTCCCTGGCGTTTGATGTCCCCTCTCCCTTCGTGTGAATCCCACGTGTCCTATCCTTGCTTTCCTCGTGTTTGTTTTCTGTTATGTTTTTTGGTCCTGTCTCTCCTGTTTTATTGCTTTCCTATTAAGAATTTGTATTTACTTTCCATTTCGTTGGCTTCGGCCTTCTTTTAATTTGGTTTTATTGTACACCGCTTTGCCTACCCTGAAAGGCGGTTTTTTATCAAATGAAATAAAACATAAACATAAACATAAACATAAAATCCTTTTTCCTGCCACAGAGAGATGCAGCACAGTATATGCTCTTGTTCCATTTACTGTCCCATTTACCTATACAGCTAAACCTTTCTCTTTTACACCAGGTTTGGAGCCATATTAAAGTTGGTTATGTGATGCAGCCTCTCTTCCCCCTTATCATGAACAGATAGAACTTCTGAGAACACTATAGGGTTGACAATGGATTTGTTTCCCTCCCCGAATCAAAGTCCCTTGTACTGTAGAGATACTGTTTCCAGCCAAGTCATTTGTACCCAAGTGCATAACAACATCAATTCTGGAATGCTTACTTTCCACACTGACTATGCTAACAATTTGGTTTGAGTTCCTGTTAGTTAAAGAACCTGTGAGGCATTTGACTATCTTCTGTCTCTTGGACTGTGTTCTCAAGGTAGACCCTCTGATGATGGAGCTCCAACTGTTTTGTGATTGTTTTGTTCATATTTGGGGCATTATCAATAGATTGGGTGTTAACCTTCTCATTTAAGGTCACTTCAGTTTCCACTAATTGGGTACTTTCATTTTCCAAGGAAGAGAAGGCATTATGCAGGGATATCTCTTGATGGAGAGGGTGTCTCTGTGTTACAGGTCGGAACCTATTAGAGCCCACTGTGATCCATTTGTTCCTGGGATGTTTGATTCTTTGTGGGAGTGGTGGTGAGTTGTTTTCACTTTGTATCCTAAGGGAGGTGTGTTTCATTGCAGCTAATTCTTCCCTTAATAGAGTCAATTCTTTATTCATAGCTGATAGCTTAGTGCAAGCTCTAAGGTTCCAGATGATTCTTCTTAGAATAAAGGCACCACAGCTATTGCATTGAATACACGACATGTTGATTGAAAGATTATAAAGCAGTAGTAGCAAAAGGAGAAAGTCGGGCATTCCACTTAATTGGAGAACAGATGATTATCTATGATATGAACACTATATAGGCAAGTGCAACTGGGGTGGGTGGGGTAAGAGATAGAGTGGGTGGGAATTTAACTATCCCATGCCAGTATACTTTATATGAATTGAGGGTACATACAAATATCTGATTAAAAAAGGCTAGGCAAGAAATATAGACTAGCTAGATTTTCCTGAACTTCTAATCAAGATTGTTTGCCACAAGACTGTAGGGCTGTGAACAGGTAGAAATTTGCAAGAGACAAACCTTCTGCTTTGCAGAAAGAACAAAGAGGAAAAACAAAGTAGTTTTTCTCTTTTTTTGTGTGTGCAGCTACTCTAACACACCACAGTGACTAAATAGTATTGTAAGAGATAGGCAATAGAAAGTCTCTATCAAAAAAACAGCCAAAAAGTTAAAAGTTAGACTATCTTAGCTGTGCAAATTCTCCTGAATCTGTGAGGAATGGCCAGCAGGAAGAAGGAGATGATAGTGCCTCTGATTAAGTCTTTGGTGAGGACTAATTTTGAATATTCTATGGAATTCTGGAGACCACACCTTCAAAAGAATATAAACAGGATGGAGTCGGTGCAGAGGGTGGCTACCAAAATGATCAGTGAGCTTTGTCATAAGGCATATGGAGACAGACTTAAAGATCTCAATATATACAATTCGGAAGAAAGACACAAAGGGAAGATATGATAGAAACTTTAAAATATTTCTGTTGCTTAAATACACAGGAGGAGAGCCTTTGAATTGAAAACTCTCTGCAATGAGGGGGCATAGGAAGAAGGTGAAAGAAGACAGATCCAGGGGTAATTTGTAGAAAAATTTGTTAATGGAAAGGGTGGTAGATGCATGGAACAATCTCCCAGTGGAGGTAGTAGACGAAGACTATCTGAATTCATGAAAGCATGGGACAAACAGAGAAAATCTCGAAAGGTAAAAGAGGGGCTGTAGAGCATAATAATTGGTATGGAAGGGCATATTGGAGAGTCTGTATGGTCTTTATCTGCCATCATGTTTCTATGTTTTGTGCAGTTTTGCAAAATCTGGGACTTATTATGTGTGAGCACCAGCATAGCCAGGAATGATGCCACATTGTTTGTGGAATGAGCTTTTTGTAAGATGACTGTTCTCATTGCATGTGCTGCCATAATATGCATACATATGCAGGCTTATGAGCTCAGTAAAATATAGATTTGCTGCCCTGAATGAGCCTGATCTTGGCTGATTTCAGAAGCTAAACAGCGTCAGGCCTGGTTAGTACTTAGAGAGGAAACCACCTTGAAATACCAGGTGCTGTAGACTTATGACATAGAAAGGAGGTCTGGCAAGTAAGTTACTTCTAGTTGCACCTAGCCAAAAAAAAAAAAACAGGATTGGATCTCCAGGTGGCACACATAAGCCTTTGGTAAAACAGGCTGCAAATTGTGAGTGTCCTGAATTGGACATCCCTTTTCTGATCTAGATGTTTGCAAAACTGAGCTTCAAGTCATACAATTTGTTTCTGTTCTCTTCAAATTAATTGCTAGGTGTGAGAATAAGAACTCTATAAAAGAGATCAGATATTTGCATCAAAATCAAGAATGGACAGCAGTGGAGTCCCTTAGAAATATGTACAGTGTTTATTTAGCACTGCTGATATACTGCTTTTCACTGGGTCAAAGCACTGTACATTCAGGTATGGCATATATTTCCCTAAAGGGCTCACAATCTATGCTTTATACACCTGAGGCAAGGGAGGGTTAAGTGGCATCTGCAAGGCCACAAGGAGTGCCTGTGGGACTAGAAACCCCAGTCCCTCTGGCCCAAGGTTGTTGGCCTCCAGTGGGATTTGAACCTCTGGCCCAAAGTAACTTGCCCCAGCCACTGGGCCATTCCTCCCTCAGTATTGGTCTTTGAACCATGGCTTTTCAATATGATCTTAGTTTCTTTTTCTTTCTTTCTTTTTTTTTCAAAAGGATCTGTATTGTTTGAACCAGATGTAAAATTCATGAGCACAAGTGCTGTCTTATCTGCAATATTTGGTTGCTGTCCAGCCAAAGAGATGTGTCACATGTCTGGCTGAGCTCCCAATACCACCCACTTCCATTGAATAAGATACTATGGGATCCCATCCAAAAGGAGTCAGCCTACCCCTGGAACAATGAATCATTCTTGTCAGACACAACTGGGACACTGTTGCTATGGCACGGGAAGGTCTGATAGCATCGGCGAGTCACAGTGATCCTTTGTATCAGAGACGCCCATGGGATGTCCCTCTGCAAGCTTCAAAGAGCCAAAGGAAGTGTGGCTCACAACACAATGTTCACTGGAAATGGACTTTCATCTTAGGAAACCACTAGTAGCGCCACTGCCTGAGGATTTGCCTTCTAAGCACAACAGCTGTGCATACATTCCCTTCCAGCTTTTCCTCCGCTTCTTTCTGTGGAGAACACAGTACCTTTGCTACACATAGATAGTGTTACACTACTTGTCCTAGTTGGCAGAAAGACCTCAGAAGACATGGTCTCCACTCTGTAAAGCAGTAGGATGCCCCATGCACCTCTGACGGGTTTTCAACTCAAAGCTGTACAGCACTTTTAGAAAAGCAATTCAAAGAATGTATTCAGAATCAAGGACAACTAATACAAAGGATTTGTGTGTGAACTTCAACAGGTGCACACATGAGGAGTCATTTTATAAAAGGGGATCTATAAAAATTCTCCAAAGTGTGCCTATTTTATGCCCACCTTAAAAGGGAAAGTAGGGGGGGCGGAGCCAACAGCGGAACAGACTGGCCGCATAATCGCTAAGCTCCCATCACCTATTTAGAATCCTGCCCGATAGCGAAGACCCTGCTCATCCCCGGGAAACCTTACCGAGCTCTCCGTGTTCCCCATCATGACGGCGTTAAAACCTGCGCGCCTTGAGTTCCAGTCCGGCTCTATTCCCGCACCAAAAAGGACGAAGCAGGACGTGGGCTCCCCGCAGAAAATGGCGGCGGAGGGGAAAGAAGTGACGGCCACTGGCATGCAGGAAATACTTGCGGAGCTGAAAGGAGTGAAGGAGTTGATTGTATCCAACTCGTCTTCGCTGGGTAACATCCAGGCTGACCTCACTGTGCTCAAAAACAGCATGCAGGAGGTATGCGGACGAGTAGAGACGCTGGAGGGCCAGGTCAAAAGGCACGACGTCATGCTTGCACAGATGGGGGCACTTACAGCACGCTGCAGAAAAATGGAGGCCCAGATGGAAGACCAAAATAACAGGGCCCGACAAAACAACGTGCGCCTGGTGGGAGTCCCCGAAGGGGCAGAAGGAGCGAACATAATTGCTTTCTTAGAGAAATTGGTACCTGAGCTCCTACAGCTATCCTTCCAGCAGCCCTTTGAATTGGACCGGGCACACCGGGTACCCACACAGACAACAGCTACTACTCGGCTTCCCCGCCCTATTGTATTCAAAGTGCTACGATACCAGCAAGTGCTGCTCATACTACAAGCTGCCAGAAAGAGTGCAACACTGAAGGTGCAAGGACAAAACGTATCGTTTTACCCGGACCTCAGCAAGCAGACAACAGACCGGCGCAAGGCCCTGCTGGCCTGTAGGCCTCTCCTGCAAAGGATGCAGGCCCGGTATGGCTTGTATTATCCGGGCACTATGCGGGTGACTTTGCATAATATTACCAGGAATTTCACAGATGCAGATAGTTTAAAAGTGTTCCTACAGGAATCCAGTACTATGGAGAGTTGAAGGCTGTATGTATAACGATGGAGGGGGGGAGCTGGGCTGGGGCTCTAACTTTGTGTAGTAAGATGCCAATAGTCCACTGTTATGATTTCATGAATGCTGAACTTACATTGCTGTATAAGACCATAAAGGGACTTACTGGAACTCGTTAGGCAATTAAGATGTATTAGGTTAAGCGAGGAGTGGGGATGTCAATACTACATTTTCTCCTTAATGGGATACAGAATGTTTGCTCTTGTTAAATTAGGTGATAGAGAGGGATGCCACCTATAAGGCCAGGTGTCAGCAGCTGATGGTAATCCGCCACAGGATAACTAGACTTGTATTAATAATGTGTAGGAGTGTTATTCATTTTAGTCCAGCTCACCTTCCATGGACAGGGAATGCAGACACGAGGGAAGCAGTTTACGCCTGGTTCAGGCCCCTCATTCACTAGCACAGATGGCCGACACTCTACTAGTACTAACGCTTAATGTCAAAGGAATACTAAACCCCATTAAAAGAAAGAAGATCTTATCATACTGTCAACAAAAGAAGGCAGATGTGGTGTATCTTCAGGAGACGCACCTGATGGAAGCGGAATCCCGGAAAGTTCACTCCAAAAACTATCAAGTAGTGGCTATCTCCCCCGCTTACCACAAGAAAGGCGGTGTGCTCACCTTGCTCCGTAGAACCGTACCTGCCACAGTGCAGGAAACCTCGGCATATTTGAGGGGACGATGGGCAAAAGCGACCTTGCAACTGGACCAAATACTGTACACCTTCATGAACATCTACGCTCCTAATGTAGATGACCCTGCCTTTTTCCGAGACGTGACAACGGAATTAATAGCTGCGGCGACCACGGAGTTGATTCTTGGTGGAGATTTCAACTTAGTCCTCGACCCGCTTTTAGATCGACTTCCGTTCCGGGCAACAGACAAAGCTAAGTCGCATGGGGTCCTAAGAAGTATGATGGCTGAGTTACACTTGAGTGACGCGTGGCGCCTTCTGCATCTGGTAGACAAGGAATTCACCTTCTATTCCATTCCGCATGATACCCAGACTAGATTAGATTTCTTCCTGATTACCCCCGGAATAGTCCAACGAATGACTGCCTCGGCTATACATGCTGGCACTGTGTCGGACCACTCCGCTGTCTCCTTGACCATTGAGCGGAGGATAGCACACACACGTACTCCCCGATGGACCTTTGATAAAGCTCTTCTATCTGACAGTTCCTTTGTGGCCTATATCTCCACGGTCATAGCGGCCTACAATGAAAACAACCTCCCCACTGAGAAGGCTTCAAAGCGACCTTGCGTGCACATGTTACAACTTTCACGATACAGAGGAACAAGCAGCGGAGATCTACCCAGGATGATCTTGAGAAGCAAATCAAGGCGGGAGAGCGGCTGTTGGCGAAAAAGGCGGACCCTTTGGTATTGATCCGGTTACGGAAATTGCGGCAACAGTACAACAGTCTTCTACACAGCCAAGTACAGTCAGTTACTCGCTTACAACAAAGTACATACTACCTGGAGAGTAATCGAGCAGGCTCCTTGCTGTCCAAGCTCCTTAAAGCTAGAAAGAACGTTGCCCCCATCACGTCCCTCCAAAACGAGAATGGGGATCTCCTACTCCAAAACGAGCAAATATTGGAGCGCTGCAGAGAGTTCTACGAAAAACTATACAGTTCAGAGGTAGGATGCGGAGAGAGCGAATTTCAAACCTTTGTATCGGGCATTTCAGGTCCATCTATAACGGTGGACCAAAGGAAAGAGCTGGAACAAGAGATCACAGTAGCGGAGATACGACAGGCTATCCAACAAGCAGCTGGGGGTAAGGCGGCCGGCCCTGATGGACTCCCCTCAGAATTCTACTCAAAATTCCAGGGCGAGCTCAGTATAATGCTCCAGACATATTATAGTGGCCTGGCGGCAGAAAATCCAGCTGTGGGTGCGTTGGCCGAAGCATCAATAGTGATACACCCCAAACCAGGACGCGACCCGCAGAAGATTGAGAATTACAGACCCATCTCCCTCCTAAACGCTGATTACAAGATTTACGCGAAAATCCTAGCTAGTCGCCTGAACAAGATAATACCCTCCTTGATCCAGACAGATCAGTGTGGCTTCGTCCCTGGCAGATCCTCTGCAGACAACGGGCGTCTGTTATCTCGTATTCTGGCCAAAGTCTTGACGGACTCTGAACCGATAGTCGGACTGGCGCTGGACGCCGAGAAAGCATTCGATAGACTGGAATGGCCCTTCCTATTTCGGACTCTGAGATGGTATGGGATGAGCGAGAACTTCGTCAAGATGATAGCACTGCTATATGTAAACCCTACTGCGCGGATAGTCGCCAACTCCGAGAAGTCAGCTCCTTTCACGCTCCAAAGAGGTACTCGACAAGGATGCCCGCTCTCTCCACTCCTCTTCAACTTAGCTTTAGAGCCATTATTGTTAGCCATCAGGCAGCGGGAGGACATCGATGGAGTGGTCTTGGCGGATGGGCAATGCAAGATATCAGCCTATGCGGATGATCTTCTGCTGTTCTTGACACCCCGATCGTTGCCTTCCACCATGAACTTGTTAAACCAATACTCCTCTATCTCTGGATACAAGGTCAACTTATCCAAAACTACGATTATACCCCTTAATACTGCAGTGAGGGAGGACCAACTCACAACGTACGGTTTCCAGGTGACGCACACTTCGTTTCACTATTTAGGGGTGGAATATGGACGATCTCTCGAAGAGACGGTGACTATTAATGCGAAACTGTGCGAGGAGATGGTGAAAGAATACGTTTTGAAATGGTCGCCACTGCACCTGACATGGTGGGGCCGCTCAGAGGCTGTGAAGATGGTCCTTGCCCCGAAAATTGGATATATTCTGAGTATGATACCGGTGTTATTCCCGTCATGCTGGTACAAGAAAATGAATAGCCACCTAATCACCTTCCTCTGGAACAAGAAAGTACCGCGTATTGCGGCGTGGAAGTTAAGACTGCCCAAGGCAAAAGGAGGGATACATTTCCCAGACATAGAACACCTGCACTTAGCCTCACTACTTAAACAGGGGACTCAGTGGACTAGAGAAGAAGAAGATTCTGAATCCCCAAGGTGGCTACAGGTGGAGAGTAGGATTATTGCTCCCCTTCCCAGATACCAGTTAATCTGTCTGTCATCGTCTCAAAGGGGTCGACGAGATCCGATTATCGCAGCAACGCAGCATGCATGTGAACTAGCGGCCTCCGTCATTGAAGGAGGAACTGATTATGCCACCACTACACCGATATGGCTCAACTCTCGATTTACTATCGGTGGCCGTCCAATCTACTGGAAACCATGGGTCGAACGTGGAATAGTTACTCTAGGGCACTTGATGCACGACAAGACATACAAAACTTTTGGAACGTTGCAGAAGGAATTCGGCCTGCCAGGCAGCTCCTACTTTCAATGGTGTCAGCTCCGGCACTGTCTAAGCCAAGCGCAGGTGGTTCCTATGGCACTACGCGCAGAGTGGCCACTGCTGACCACACTCAGAGACTTACAAAACGGAACCCGAATCATATCAAAATCACTGGAGCTTTTCCGAAGCATATCAACTAAGCAATGTACAAAGACACAATCGGCTTGGGGGGCGGAGCCAGCGCGAAACCAACATGGAGGTGTAAGTCCTCTTCTCCTGGGCCTTTTGCTACAATCCTGCGACCTACCCGATAATATCATCACCCCGGTTGCTGCAGTTGTACGCGAAGCGTCGGGGATGTCGGCGGGTAAGCAAACCCGACTTGAATTTTCCCCCGCGCCAACAACGACAGGGTCGAAAAGATCCAAGACTGATCCCTTGTCGCCGCATAAGCCCGCGCCCCAGCAAGATCCGCAGGAAGACATGAGGCAGCTCCTGCAGGAAGTGCGGGCCATTCGGAGCCGGGTCGACTCTAATGGAGATACTTTGACTGCCTTGCAAGAGGACATTAAAGATTTGGGATCGCAATTGCAGTCGCTCTCCACCCGTGTCGAAAAAGTGGAAAGATCGGTGGTGGAGCACGAGGACAAGCTGAAACGCGCCCTATCCATGGCGCGCAAGGTAGACTGGCTCGAAAGGAGCGTGGAAGACATGGGAAACAGGGCCCGGCGAAACAATATCCGCATCGTCGGTCTCGGAGAAGGAGCTGAGGGGAGCGATCCCATTCGTTTTATGGAGGCCTTCTTACCCAAGGTGCTGAATATTTCTTTTGATCCTCCATTAGAAATAGAGAGGGCGCATAGAATCCCGACGTCCTCCTCAGGCCCTAATTCGCATAACTCGCGACCTCGTCCTTTCATTATGTGCCTGCTGAGGCACCAACAGGTGTTGCAGATTTTCATAGCGGCTAAAGCCAGCCAGGCGCTTCAATATGAAGGGCGCAAAATCTTTTTCTATGCTGATTTCTGCAAACGCACAGTGGAGTAGCGTAGGCAATTTTTGGAGCTCAGGCCCAGGCTTCGAAATTTGCAAGCTCGATTTGGTCTGTTCAGCCCAGCGCGATTTAAAGTTACTTTGAACAACAGCACCAAGGCGTTTGAAGATCCTGGCCTGCTGCGCAAGTATATTGAAGACCAAGAGGAGCTTCTCATGCAACAAAGCTGAGCTTAGTGAATGTTTGGGGACACCTTAATCACTGTTTTGTGGCCTGATGCAGCTACGAGGCTCTTGCGCAGTTTGGCGTAGGGCCCATTTGCAACCTGGGGTTTATTTTGAAACACTATTCTGGTGGGTGGTCTTGAGTTGAGTTTGTTTGTATATTGTACGAGGCTACTCCATGTTACCTATGTGTTTCTACTGTCTCACCCTGCTTGACTTTCTTTTTACTTTAGTTGGGAGGGGTTCCGGGCTCATTGGAAATAATAGGATTAGATATGCTTGGGACGTGTATATTGCTGTCTGGGTACATGATGATATTTATATGTATAGATGGCTAGCGGGCTGAAAATTTTGTCACTAAATGTGAAGGGGCTCAGATCTCCGATTAAAAGAAGGAAAATAATGCTATACTGTAAACGTCAGCTCGCTGACGTCATTTTGCTCCAGGAGACGCATTTGTCTGCGTCTGATGCGAGTAAACTGGCGGACAAGCATTTTTTACTTGCGGGTTGTTCTTCTGCAATTCATAAAAAAAACGGTGTTATCACTCTGATAAAAGCTGCTCTGGGGCCCCAAATAGTTAGCTCTTCTCACGACGAGTTTGGGAGATGGTCTAAATCCTTAGTTAAGTTGGGGAAGGATCTGCTGTCCATTGTCAATATCTATGGGCCTAATGTTGATGACCCTGTTTTTTTCAGAAATTTGAGTGGGATTATCCATGAGGACCCAGAGGCTTTGGTTATTGCTGGCGGCGATTTCAACTTGGTATGTGACCCTTTGCTGGATAGGAGCCCTGGTAGGGTAGAGCATTCCTCTCGTGCGCGTTCCGCGCTTCTCTCTTTACTTGTTTCATGCGATTTAGTCGATATCTGGCGATTACTCAATCCCAGGGAAAAAGATTTCACCTTTTTTTCTTCTGCCCACGGCTCTCTTTCGCGGATAGATTACTTCCTGCTCTCCAAGTCTCTCATTCCTGCCTGTAAAGGTGCATCCATATTAGGTAGGTCAATTTCTGATCATAGTGCTATCATAGTGGAGGTCACATTGGAGGAGGTGGCACGCCCGGACCAGACCTGGTCTTTCAACCGATCGTGGCTGGCTGATCCCGTTTTTCAGGGGGTGGTACGGGATGCCATCTCCTCTTTTTTCAGTTGGAATAAAAGGGATGACACTGCAATTTGGGCGTGGTGGGAGGCTTTTAAAGCCTCAATCCGGGCTGTGATTACTAGTTTTGCAATCAATGAGTCTAAGCGGCGGGCTGCTAAGTTATGTACCCTGGAAGCGCAAATTCGCGCAGGTGAGCGGCTATGGCCGGCCCATTCCAATCCTGGTATTCTTCTTCGGTTACAAAGACTCAGATTTCAATATAATGAACTATTGAGCTCAGAGGTTGAGCAGATCATGCTGAAGCAGGCTTCTCGCTTTCATGTTGAGAGAAACAAGGCTGGTAGGTTGCTTGCTCATACCATAAGAGGGAAGCAGTGCAAACCTAGAGTTGCCTCGCTCTTATCCACTACCCGTGAGTGTCTGACCAAATATGCCCATATCGTGGCTGAATTTGCTAATTTCTACAGCTCGCTTTACGCTTCTGAATTGTCCGCTGATCTTGGCACATTTTCGGCCTTTGTGGATGGCCTTGATCATCCGGTATTGGAAGAGGTCCAGGCGCGCGAGCTTGGGAAACCTTTCTCATATGACGAGCTCATGTCTGCAATCCAGGACATGCCTTCTGGGAAGGCGGTTGGCCCTGATGGCCTCCCTGCTGAATTTTTTAAAGTTTTTAGTAAAGATCTTGCGCCGTTTCTATTGGAGTTTTATAACGAACTAGCGCTGGAGAATAGTTCCACTGGAAGGTTCTCCGAGGCTACAATTGTAGTATTAGAGAAGCCGGGTAGAGATCCCAGCCTAGTGGCAAATTACAGGCCCATATCTCTTTTGAACACTGACTACAAGATCTATGCCAGTATTCTTGCGCGTCGATTAGCTCTGGTAGTTGGGGATTTAGTGTATCCGGATCAATGTGGGTTTATCCCTGGGAGATCCACGTCCGACAACGCTCGACTCTTATGTAATCTCCTGGAACGGGTTTCGTCGGACCCTTGCCCTTACATCGCCTTGTCATTAGATGCTGAAAAAGCATTTGATAGACTGGAGTGGCCGTTCATGTTCTTTGTCTTGCGCTGGTTTGGTCTTGGGGAAGATTTCATAAATAAGGTCAGGGCGCTCTATTCTCATACTTCCGCCAGTATCTTTGTGAATGGCATCCTTTCGCGCGCTTTTCCTCTGCATAGGGGAACTAGGCAGGGATGCCCCTTATCCCCCTTGCTCTTCAACTTAGCATTAGAGCCTTTGGCCATCGCTATCCGCGCCCAGGCAGACCTTAAGGGGGTGCAGTTCGGGCCCCTGCACGTCAAGCTATCTGCATATGCAGATGATTTGCTCCTTTTTACGCAGCCGGGGGAAATCTCATCTATCTTAGCCCTGTTTGATAAATATTCCAGTGTCTCAGGCTACAAGATTAACTGGTCCAAATCGGTGGCGTTTCCCCTCAATTGTCTGGCTAATTCAACGGAGATGGCAGACTTCCCCTTTAAATGGGAGGCGGATAGTATCAAATATTTAGGGGCGTGGTATAATGCTTCGGCGGACGAGATGATACAAAAAAATATGGAGGAGTTGCTCCTCTTTCTCCAACAAAAAATTGTATCTTGGTCTCCCTTATCCCTTTCCTGGTGGGGCCGACTGGAGATCATTAAGATGTCTCTTACCCCAAAGATTAATTACGTACTGGGAATGCTCCCTTTTTCCATTCCTCTGCCTTGGTACCGCAAGATAGAGCGCTGTCTTATTTCCTTTCTGTGGAACGGGAAGCAACCTCGTATAGCTATCCGAAAATTGAAAGCAGCCAGGGATGAGGGGGGTGTACACTTCCCTGATTTTCATCGGTATCACCAGGCTCTCCTGATTAAACAGGGTTCTCTCTGGTTGACTGAGAATGAGTCGGAACATTGTCCGATATGGTTAAAGGTTGAGGCCCGGATGGCTGCTCCCTGCCCTTTGATGTACCTGGTGGGGGCGTTGCTCCCTGACTGGGTTCTGGCGGGGAGGGTGCTCCGGTCTACTCAGGGGGCTCTCTTAGAATTTGTCAGGAGCATTGGTCAGGAGGGTTTATCCTCCGGGCAGACTCCATTGTGGTGGAATCCCCGGTTTCGAATCCGTGGCCGTAGATTTGCCTGGAAAGCATGGCAAGAGCGGGGAATCTGGTCTCTCGGTCAATTGGTGGGGGATAATGGTTGGAAAGCATTCGCAGCACTGCAGGAGGTGTTCTCCCTTCCTGACTCCTTCTTCTTCCAATGGGTCCAGCTTAAACACTGTATCGCCGCCTCTCGCATACCTATCAAGGGGTCTGACCTGAATAGGGAAGGTTCCTTACTCCGCTGGTTGGGTGCTACGGCGTCCCAACGAGGGGCTACCTCCAGGATTTATGCCCTTTGGAGGATGCATACTTCTCAGTCCCCTGCTGGACTTGCCCGGGTTTGGGAGTCCGAGATCTCACGGGAACTCTCTCCTTCTGATTGGAGAATTCTCTGGGGGCCTATAACCAAAGCCTCTAGGTCAGCTGCGATTACTCAATCATTATATTTTTTCATGCATAGGGCCTTTCTGACCCCATCGAAGATGGCTAGATGGGGCTCCGGCGCCTCTGGCGCATGCTGGTCTTGTTCCGGAAATGCAGGAACCTATATGCATATGTTCTTTGATTGTCCCTTGGTCCAGCTTTTTTGGAAGCAGGTGTGGACCAGGATGCAATCGGTCCTGCATTTCCAAGCAGAACTGACGTGGAATACGCTTTGCTTACGATCTTTAAGTATATTTCCTGGTGGTTGTCCCAAGCGTTCCTTTTTATTTAATTTTATGATGGCTATAGCAATTAAGATGATTCTTTGGAAATGGAAGAATTTTCACGGCTTGAGCCTGGACGGTTGGTGGAATCTGGTTTGTCATTATGCTAAGTTGGAGAAGACTTATAGCAGACTTCACCAACCAGACCAGGCTGATCTTAATGTTCGTAGATGGCAGATGCTGGATCTCTTTGTGGCCCATTCTCAGACCATCTAGATTGCGGTATACTCCTTTTTTCTTTGTTTTGGAGCTGCCTAGGCAGTACTTTTACTCCAGTGAGCCCGGAAAGGGGGGGGGGGGGAGGGGCTGGAGGGAGGGTGGGGGGTGTATATTCTTGTTTTTGTAGTTTAGCTTTTGTATATTGTAGGTAACTTGTATAGAGTTTTCGGTTTCTTTTATGTTGCTTTGTGAAATGGTTAAATAAAGACTTAAAAAAAAAAAAAAAAAAAAGACACAATCGGCTTGGGAAAAGGACGTAGGGGAGCGGACACCGCCGGACACATGGGACGATTTTTGGACCCAACCAACTCGACTGACGAGGGCAGCATCTTTAACTCAATCCATGTATTTCTTTGCCCATCATGCTTATTTGACCCCGGCTCGGTTAGCGAAATGGACGCCGCAGGGGAACGCTCAATGCTGGTCCTGCCAGCTAGAGGCAGGAACACTCTCCCACATGATATATCATTGCTCACATCTCCAGGTGTATTGGAAAAGTGTATGGCATCAGATAACTGCCATCTTACCCATATACACACCTATATCCTATCAAATTATAGTGCACAAGGCAGCAGCTGATGGTATCCTTCTCAACAAACAAGAGAGCCGTCTGTTCAGCCTTATGATCAGTATTGCGTTGAAGCTAATCCTGACCTGCTGGAAGGACAATGCGAAGGTTCATAGCGACGGCTGGTGGACATTGTTATGCCAGCATAAACTTCACGAAGAAACCTACTTATCCAAATATCCATCCTCCATCAAATTGGGTTTGAAGTGGGAACCTCTTAATGCGTACATTGAGCGTACTGGGAGGTACACGTAGGGACCCTTCCGCATATCAAGGCACCCCCCTCTTCTGGGTGCTTGGTTGTTAACCAAGGCGAGCTTCACTTGACTCTGCATGCCGTGCGGGCAAGATATCCGGGTGAAGGTGAGACTGGACTATGTGTATATAGGTTTTATGTATTTCTAAGGTATCAAGTTGTTGTATGTTACCTATGTTGAGACGTTATAGTGGCTAAGAATACTGTACGCTTACGTTTTCATCTTATTATTTGTACCTGTATTAAAAACCAATAAAAACATGATTACAAAAAAAAAAAAAAGGGAAAGTAGAATAATTCCCAATAGTACATAAATTCTCTTACACAAATTGTGGATGTGCACGCTGGGAGGGGTGGGGGAGGGGTAATTTAACAATACCTTTTCTCAGATAAAAGCTTTTTTACGTTCATAAAAGGACTTTTATAATATTACCCCAGGGGTTCCATACATAACATTCATGGGTACCAAGAAGGCACATACTTGTGTATGTGACTTGCATGCAGTTGTGTTCAGAAACAGAAAGCACAGGTGAAATCTGAATTATATGTTTATAAAATGGTGTGTGCATGTAGACTTTACATGCTAACATTTGTGCCTGTTCCAAAGCAGGAGTAAATGTCAGTGATTTCAATCTAAGCACAATTTCTGCTATTTGTGCCTATCTGTTTTTATAAAATAGCCTCAAAATAGGCACCTCCTTGACTTTCACACACAGGCAACCTTTTATAAATTGCCCCTCTACATGTGTGTGCATGTGTATATTATAAAATGTGCACATGCCTCACAACTGTACCTCACCTGTGCACAAGCTCGACCCCCGGTAACTCCTACATGCAACTCATGTAGAAGTCTATGTGCTCATCTTGGCATGCGTACTCATATGTCCATACACATCAGTGAAATTTTATGAAACATTGTCCATAGGTAAAATATGCTTTAGACATGAAAAACGTTTTGTAAAATTATCTCCTTAATTCCTTGCATCACTGCTCTCATCAGATCAGGAAAGTACTTTACCCCAATGAGGTTGATGGCTGACATTCGGAAAGCAAGCCTGAGAGCAACACAGTGCAAGCAGGTAGATTACAGACTGCAGGAAACTGCTGCAGAAGGACCTCATTTTGCTCTCAGTGTGATGTCGTGCATACTTTCTCCAAGGGTGTGCACATGGACAGAGCATGCATTTGTAGGTAATTTATTGAATATGGGCCTAAGATACACACAATATATTTATTTATTTACATTCTCTTATATACCGCGCTATTCTGCATCAGTGCGGTTTACATTGAACAAACTGAAATTACATTGAACAGGGCATTATAACTTGGAGATAACTTGGAGATATGTGCACTAGCTCTAGAGCTTAAATTTACACATGTTAGCAGCCACTTACAGTAGTAGTACAGTAGGAGTGGAGGAGTGGCCTAGTGGTTGGGGCAAGGTACTTCAGGCCAGAAGGTCAGGGGTTCAAATCCCACTAGAGGACAGCAACCTTGGGCTGGAAGGACTGGGGTCTCTAGTCCCACAGGTGCTCCTTGTGGTCTTGGGCAAGCCACTTAACCCTCCATAGCTCATGTTCCCTGTAAAATAGTTATCTCCAAGTTATAATGCCCTGTTCAATGTAATTTCAGTTTGTTCAATGTAAACCGCACTGATGCAGAATAGCACAGTATATAAGAGAATGTAAATAAATAAATAAATATTCTATGAAGTCAAATCCTCACAGTTTTGATGTTATAAAATATGTGTGATTATTTCCCTCCCCCTTAACCAAGCTCCCCCCAATATCCTCCTTTTCAACCTCCTAAATCTTCCACCTGAGACTCTTCAAGTGAGGATCTCTCTCGGGATGATAAAGTGGTTATGCTGGATGTTTTGATCTATTTGGGATGGATTGTAGCGCTATACAAATGCTCAGTAGTAGTAGTAGTGGTAGTAATTAAATTGTACTGACTGCAGAGTTGTTGGTGTTGCTACTGATGTACCATTCAAATGTATGTTTAATAAAGAGAGTTAAAAAAATAGATGTGACTAATGCACATAAAAATTGCTCATAGAATTACCCTCTATGGTGGTCAGTCTGATCAACGAATAGCGGGGTTGGATGTATGGCCTGGACATCCAACCTGTGCTTAGCCCTGGAACGCAATTCTGCTCTCAGTGCTCCATGTACATACAGATCGTTTGTGTGGGGAGTGCTGGACGGGGCCGGGAGGGGGCAGTTCTGGGGTGGAGCGGGGGCGGTGCAGGGGAGGGGCTAGCTACTGGGACGTACAGAGGCAATTCTGGTCATGCCTCTGTACGTTCCCTGGCTCTGAGTTACACACCCAGATTATTCCGTCCTAATGGTGGAATAAGTGCCAGGTGATTGTGACCTGTAGTCCCCCTACCCTATTGTGACACCACAGGAGACCTTCCGCCACCCGATCCTGGCCTTGGGGACCCCTGCCAAGGATTGAACGGCGGTATGACGGGGCCGCTATGTGTTTGGCCATTCGGTTGCTCCAGCTAGACGTGTCGGTGCCATGGCAACGGGATGCCACTGCACCGACACACCAGCTGAAGTGTTTTGGGATCTGGGAGGGAAGACCAGTAGACATCCCCCACACCAGAATGGGGTGCCTGGCCAGACGTCTATGTCCCCGATTCTGCCGTTGCGGGGTGGCAAAACTGGGGACATCTCTGGCATGTCTAGGTTTTGGGCGGATGTGCTGGGATCAGAATTGGCCTCCACGTGTCCAACTGATGGCCCATTTGATGTCCATTTACCACTGCATGTCAGCTTTGAGGAAGGAGCATGAGTTCAAAAACAAGGTCGGACTTTGTCATTTCCATTCCCCATTATAAACTATGCTAGCAAAACTGGAATAAGACATTAGATTAAGCTTGGAAGGTACCAGCCAACTGTAATCTCCAGGTGATAAATTTCAGTAGGAAACGAGGCAGAGCATCCATTCTACAGATGTAAATACCACTGAGTTAATCTCATATGCAATTTAAAAAATGAAATGATGATGATAAAAGCAATGCAAATAAAAAAATGAAATTAAATAAATAGATTCACTTCATGTGCAGGGATCCTAAAGATAATTGTTCCTGTATTTTTCATAATCCATGTTCTCCAGTGGTCAGAGCTAGGGGGATTGTACAGTGCATGGGGAGGGGCATAACCAGCTGAAAAGACAGTAATAACGGACTTTGTACTATTCATTTATGAGACCTCACCTGTAGAATTGTGTCCAGTTCTAAAGGCTGCACCTCCAAAAGGATATAGAAAAAGTAATGGCATTTTAGAGCAGCACCAAAAACCCCAACAGATGAGTCCTAAGGTCCTAAACATAAAGGAGGGGAGTTGCAGGGGATTGTTATAGAAACAGATACCACAAAAGGATCAATAATGCACAAGAAGCAAACTTTTTTCGTGGAAAGATGCTCTGGAACAAGAGGGGAGACTTTATTTGCAGAAAAGGTGGTAGATGTGGAAATGTCTTCCTGTGGAAGTGGTGGAGGCAAAAACACTAGAGAAATTCAACTAGGTGCAATATAAGCACAAAGGATCCCTAGTTGTGAATAAGTGAAGGGAAAGCCAGAGATTCAATAAGATCCATGGCATGCACTAGGATTGAAAGAGGGCAGACTACAGTAGATGGACCTTAAGATCTATTCTAAAATACTTCCAGCATCTCTATTCCAGAAAAAAGATCTCACCTACTCAAATAGCAGCCTACCTCTGGGAGGTTCATTTGCCCCGGATCACTGAGGAACAGGCTGAGCAGCTTAACATGCAGGTTCAGAGCAGTATAAAATGGGCACAGTCTTGTAAACACTAGGATCGGCCGGATTTAGTTTGGAGTTCTGGAAACTAATGCAGGGTAAGTTTGTACATCCCATGGTGGTGATGTATCAACAACAGTTGGAGGACAGGGAACGTGCCCCCAGTGTGAAAGGAACATTTATTATGCTATTCCGAAACCTGGGAAGGATTTGTCAAACGTGGAATCATACCATCCTATATCTCTTATTAATTTTGCTCTCAAATTACTGGTTAATGGCAGACCGACTGGCTTTGCTGCTGCCTGGTTTAGTGCATGAGTGCCAGGTGGGGTTTGTTCAAGGACATTACGATGTGAGTAACCTGAGAAAAAATTCGTGCCTCCTTTGAATGGGTCCATGAGCAAGGAGTACCTTCCTTGTTCATTAGTTTTGATGCAGAGAAAGCATTCAAACACGTTGAATGGGACTATTTGTTTGCTGTGCTACCGGAATATGATTTGGGGGATGCCTTCTTGAGAATTGTCCAGCTCTTATACTCCCGACCCACTGCGTTGATACTAGTGAATGGGTCCTTCTCAGAGTCTTTTCAGTTGCAGTGCAGCATGAGACAGGGTTGGCCCCTCCCTCCCCCCCCCCCACTGCTCATTCTTTCAGTGGACCCATTATTGTGAAGGATATCATAATGGGGTGGGGGGGGGTGATGGGGATCCTTATGAGGAAGAAAGAGTTCAAGTTGTTGGCATTTGTGGATGATTTATTAGTCCACATTACTAACTCAAAGTGCTCTCTATCTAGGTTGCTGGAGGAGTTCCAAGAATTTGGGAAGATTGCTAGGCTAAAATTGAGCATGGAAGCGTTACATGTTTTAGATACACTACGTGATGATTGGTGTCCCGAATTCCTGCTGCGATGGGCAGGGCAGGCATATACCTATCTTGGAATTCAACTCCGGAGGCTCTATGATTTGAATTATAAGGTCCTATTAGGATTTTTGAAAACTAGGATGAAGGACTGGCGGCCACTACCTCTATTCATGATGGGGAGAGTGGTGGTATTTCAGATGACTCTTTTTCTGAAAATCCTATATGTGCTTCAGACCCTGCTGGTTCACCTGCTCCAGAAGGATATTGGGTTGATTGAAGCAGAAGTCTGCAGATTTATCTGGCAAAGCAAACCAGCACGAGTAGCATTAGCCCAGTTATGGGGAGATTGGAGACAGGAAGGGCTTAGACTCCCGAACCTTAATTTTTCAACCTAGCATGTCGATTTGTATCTCCCTATTTAACCTGCTTCCCGTATTGCATGCAGAATCAAAGGACTTGCCAGAGCGCCTTCGGAAAAGTCTTTTGATCAGACCTGTAAAGGATGCTTTGCTATACTTGTGTGCTCAGTGATGGATATCCCCTGAAGTGTCAGGGTTTCTGTCCATCAGAGGAAATGGTAAATTTCCTCCAGGAATGGACTCTTACACCTTTCAGCTCTGGGAGTGTCAGACATTAAGATTACTTAGGCAGGTGGTGGATGGGATGGGCACAATGCTGTCTTTTCAGCAATTACAGGATGACTGAGGTAGTGGGTAGTCACCTTTTTGCCTATTTTCAACTGCAGCACTATGTTTGTTCTTTACCTTGAGCCTCTTTATCGGGGGAAGGCTCCGAATGTATTTAACAGTTCTTTGAGTTTGAAGACCGAGGGACCGCATCAATCTCACTCAACTACCAGAAGCTGGAAGAATGGATCCCTGAGAGGGACCAGAAGGAGTTGGAGGCTAGGAGGGCAGCAGAATTATGGATTTCTGTGGAACCAAGCAGTATACGTAAAGCTATATTGCATCTCCTGGAATTGGTCAAGAGTGCCCAACTTAGGAAAATCCAGTATAAGTTGGTCTGCTGAGCCCACATTTCCCCAATGTGGGCTCTGAGGATAGGAATAGTGACAGAGGCTGGCTGTCCATGGTGTGCTCACTCCCTTGCAAGCCTGGGCCATATGTGGTGGAAATGAGGTGAGATCTAGAAATATTGGAAACTTATACAAGATTACTTGGTTGACGTGTTGGGGCAGGAGGTGGTACTATCGGTGGAGCTCGTCCTTTTTGATGAGCTTAAGGGCCAATTCTTTAGGGGCTGGGTGGCTCAGTTACTCATTTGAAAGTCTTGCTTGGTAGGGAAGCAGCCGATTCTCAAGCATTGGAGGGAGGAGGAGGTTCGCTCTGTTTGGGAGTGGTGTAGCTATTTCCATGGGTTAATGCTAATGAAATGGTGGGTGTCGCATGGGAAGCTGCAGAAGAAGGAGGCATTTTTGACAGTATGGGGGGAGTATATACAGACTTTGGCCCCTCAGGCGTGGAATGAACTGCTGACTTTGTAGGACTTGTGGCGCTTAATTGATTGGGTAATTGATTGATTACTTAACTACTTGGTTTCATAATTACCAAACCAATCTATTCATCAACTATTTTGCCCATTTCAACAATCACATGCCCACTGGGGATAGGGAGACTGGGGTAGGCTGTAGCTGGGCACGATAAGAGGGGAAGTTTACCACCATTACCCTTATCTATTGGAAAGTTGGGGTAGGGAAAGGGAAGGGGGTTGGGGGTTGTAAATGGATTGGGGGGGTTGTTAGAAATGGTGGTTTAGGATGGAATCGGGATAGGCCTCAAGCCTCAAGCTGACTGCAGGGGGGGGGGGGAGGGTAGATGGTACCTCTGTTGTACAAGAAAATATTTTAGACAATTTCCCATTAAATTCTACTCTAAATGATCTGTTAGTCAAAAAAGACTCACACCATTTTAAAGCCAACCCCTGTTCTCCCAATGAACACAACCTGGCTACAAGCAAAGAGTGTGAAATAGTATTGAAGGCTGATGAAACATCTAATAAGACCAAAAGGCCACAGTCTCCAAAATCTCTCCATCCCATCCTGTAAGGCCACTACAACAGTTTCAGTACAAAATGCAGCCTTAAATCTTGATTGGCATTCATCTAACCTTCTAATCTCTTCCACATACCCCTGCAATTGACAGATCACTATGGATTCCAAAATCTTTGCAACACAAGGCAAATTAGATACTGGCTGATAACTTTTCACATAATCTATTAGCGAAGAGGTTTTTCTTTAACACAGGTCAAATCAACTCCTATTTCAACTTTGATGGAAAGACACCCTCCTGTAGAGATTGAGCTATCACCACCCAGAGATACAAAAAACAACTTTCTGGTAAAGTTCTCAAAAGCTGCACAGGACAAGGATCAATAACACTGCATCCCACCATACATCAGCTAATTAACTTCCACAGATAATCATCTGCAGGAACATAAAAGTCTGACAAATTCATCTTCTTGTCCATGATGATATCGCTCACTTTAGATACTGACACTATTCGAAAATATTTTTGAATATTCTCAACTTTCTCAATAAGAACAAAACCCTGGGCTAATTAATCACCCATTAATTTAAATACAAATGGATTATGCGAACTCTCACAAGATAATTTTCTAACAATAGAAAACACTTCTCTGGATCTTTCCCCTCCAGAATCCATTTAGTAAAATAATCTTTCTTCAGTCACTGTAAGACCTGTCTATAATTCTTAAATTTATCTCTCCACAGCTGTTTATATCATTCCTTTGCTGTTTACGCCATTTCCTTTCTAACCTCTGAACCTCTAATCTTAGCTGTTTGGCTACTTCAGAAAAGGAAGAGCAGTTTTCTACCTCTCCTCCTCTTTTTCCTAACCTTGAAAGCTACTGTTTTCAATGCATTAGTTAATTATCAAACCTTTGCTCTAAACTACCATCTTCCTGCAATATCAATCCTTGTTTCAAATAATTTTGAAAATTCTTCACATTCATTTCCCTACTCGGTCTTATTAATATTTCCTCCTCCCCACAAACTTGCTTCCTCATACCCTCAATGCTAAAAGAAATCAAATAATGATCTGACCAGGGAATTTTTGAACCCAATGTGCTATTCACCTCAAATGATTGTCTAAACTGATTAGAACACATGATAAGGTCCAACATATGGTCTTTTATGTCAGTAAGAAAGTCAATTAAAAGACTAAAGACTAATAAAAGTATTAAATTCCTGCATGGAAAATAATCAACCTGATCCATATGATAATAAAAATCTCCTATTTATTTTTTTTTTAAACGTTTATTTTCATTTTACAACAAGCAAAAAGAAACAACACACCAAAGGAAACAAATACAAGCATACAATAAGGAAAAAGCAACCCCAATTACCCCCCACCCCTATGCTTCTTCTCTAAGCTGATAAGTATCATCATATAAGCGCTTACAAACAACAGTAATTGTACATCAAAACAAACGGAAATAGTATCTGCGATACAGAATGATCATGTGACAGAGATTTACACAGATTTAAACAGTCAGATGAGAGCATTGAGCAGTTTGAACATAGTCGTTGAGCATCTTCCATTTAGACAAGTGGTGGGGAGTCTGAGCGGAAGAAGCTAACATACGAGGTATTTGCTCATATTTACTGTAGAGACAGACATGATTCCACCATTCATTGGGGCTCAGATGGGAGCTATTTTTCCAGTATTTCGTAATTAGGGAAATAGCTATGCCCAGCATAAAGTCTAAAAGGAAGTAAGCCGATTTGGGAAGAGAGGGGATCCCCGCAGCTGAGCGGAGTCCCACTATCTTCCAAGAGAGGGGCTCTTGAAAGTGCAAAATAGATTGGATACGACCCCAGACCCGACGCCAGTAATACTGTAATGCGGGGCATTCATACATAACATGAGTTAGTGAACCAATGGCCACATGGCATGTCCAGCATCTATTGCTCTGGGAGGCGTTCCATTTGGCTAACCTGTCAGGAGTATAGAAACATCGGTGGGCTAGAAAGAAAAGTGTCTGAGTGAGTGAGGCGGAGCGAGAGACCCGTGTCACCTTGCTCCAGACTAGGCTCCATTGCTCCGGGGTCAAAGTTACATGCATTTCCCGCTCCCAGGATTTCTGTGCTGTAGGAGTGCCTCTATTTACAGTATTACATAAAGTTTTGTAAAAGTTAGATGCCACACCCGATAAGCTCCCGATAGATCGGATTATCTCCGACAATCCTTGGGTATGGGTTTCCGATGGCGGGAGCACCTTAGCACTCCGAAGACAATGCTGAAGTTGCACCAACTGAAAGTAGTGTTTCGCTGGGAGACCAAATTCAATTTGTAATTCGCTAAAAGTTTTCCAGCGACCATCATAGAACAGCTGGTTAGGGATCCAAATGCCCCTAGTGTACCAGGGGCTCCACGCCATCGGTTTATTTTGTATTTGAAATCGAGCATTGTGCCAAAGCGGGAGTCTATCTAGCGGACAAAGTCGGGGGTCTAGAGATTGCTCAAGGGTATTAAAGGCACCTAAAGTGTCTAAGAGCATTGGTGGATAGTGGGAGTCTGATGGGAGAGTCATACCAGGGAGATAAGTAAGAGGAATTGGTTTGCAAAGGTCCTCCTCTATATCTAGCCACACTGGTCTACTCGGTGTGAGGTCTTCCAGCCACCGAGCGCCTTCTTTGAGAAGAAAAGAATGGTGGTATTTCAGGAAATCAGGGAATCTGACACCACCATTTTCTTTATCTGCTTGTAACTTATGTTTCGCTATCCTAGGTGTCTTGTTTTGCCATAAGTATCTAGTCAGAAGACCCTCTAAATCTTTATATGTACGTCGAGGTAGGAGACATGGCAGCATTTCTAAAATGTAGTTCACTTTGGGAACAATCATCATTTTAATGGTTTCTAGGCGGCCCCACCAAGTAAGTGTTAAAGGAGTCCAGCGTTGAGTAAGCGCCTGGACCTTAGAGGTTAAGTCTTTGGCATTAAAGGTGATGGTGTCTGCCAAAGGAGAGCAGTAGTGCACCCCAAGGTATTTGACCATGCGAGGTTGCCATAAAAAGGGAAAGGACTGCATATCTGCCTGATGGATCAGGGGATTTAGTGGAAAGGCTACCGATTTGGTCCAATTTATCTTATAGCCCGAGAGTTGTGAATATTTACCAATTTGCTCTAGGACAGCCGGCACTGAGTCTAGGGAGACAAAGAGCATAAGGTCATCAGCATATGCTGAAATTTTGATTTCCCTATGAGAGAAGGGGACTCCATGAATATCCTTGGATTGCCGGATTAGTAAAGCTAAGGGTTCGAGTGCGAGATCGAAAAGAAGTGGAGACAGTGGGCATCCCTGGCGAGTACCGCGTTGCAGGGGAAATGGCTGAGACTTTAAAGCATTAGCACAGATACTAGCTGTAGGCTGTGCATACATGATTCGGAGACAACGGAGAAAGCCTTCTCCGAATCCGTACCAGCGGAGAGTTGCAAACAAGAAGGGCCATTCTAAGCGGTCGAAGGCCTTCTCAGCATCAAGTGAGAGGCCAACCAATGGTCGATCAAGATTAACTGCGGCAGTCAGTACATGACATAGAGTCCTAGCATTATCAGCAGTTGATCTACCGGGAATGAAACCGCATTGATCTGGGTGTATTAAAGTAGACATCTTGTCGGAGAGCCGGGTGGAGAGAATGGTGGCAAATATTTTATAGTCTGCGTTTAGTAGGGAAATTGGACGATAATTAGCTGTTAGTTGCGTATCTCTCCCCTCATTCTCAAAAACTACTACATTTGCCATTGAGAAGGATCCAGAAGGAGATCCCTCCTCGGCCAGAGCAGAAAAATAAAGTTTCAAAAACGGAGCTAAGTCAGCGTTAAAAGTTTTGTAGAATTCAGCTGGGAGACCGTCCGGGCCTGCGGCTCGACCTGTGGCACATCTCTTGAGTGCAGATTGAATTTCTGATAAAGTGAATGGTTTGTCCATGGCCTCTCTATCTTCGTCAGATAGGGTCGGCCGTTGTACCCCTGATAGTAGTCGTTCAAATGCTTCTGGCTCGAAGTCACATTCAGATTGATAAAGCCGAGTATAAAAATCACGAAAGAGTTCTAATATTTCTGTATCTTTAGTGACCAAGCTCCCCCCCGACGGATTGCGGAGAGCGGTAACGCGCTTGGCTTCTTTTTGACCTTTCAGAGCATTGGCTAACAATTTGCCAGCACGGTTATTTTCCCGATAGTACATCCCTTGTTGTGATTCGATATTTTTAGCAGCAGCGGTATATAAAAGCTGATTGTATTGAAAACGAAGGCGTTGTAAGCGAAGTAAAATACATGGGTCAGTATGGGACGTGAGGAGACGCTCTCCAGCTTGTATCTGTTGTTCTAGAATCAGTAAATGTTGCTTTCTTTGTTTCCCCTGTCGAATTTGATAGCTAGTTATAGTTGCACGGATAGACGCCTTGAAACCCTCCCACCAAGCCCAGCTCGCAGTGTCATGGGGTGAATTAAAATGAAAGTAGTCTTGGATAGCGGCCTTTATGTCAACCTGAAAATCTTTGTGGTCTAGTAGGGATCTATCAAAAAACCAAGCACGGGGATGTTCACCTTGCGTAGTGACATGTAATGAGAAAGATATGGCAGCATGATCTGAGATATGGAGAGGATGAATCCTAGCCGTGTCCACTTGGGATATCAGTGCTTTGGAGATAAGAAAAAAATCTATTCTAGATTGTGAGTGGTGGGGGGCTGAGAAAAAGGTGAACTCTAAGTCGGAGGGGTGAAGCAGCCTCCATATATCTACTAACGCAAGATCTTTCATCAGAGCTGTAAGGGTATCAAGACTCTTGGGTGGACCACTCGTTCTAGGCGGTAGTCTATCTATCAAAGGATCAAGTACTTGGTTGAAATCGCCGCCAAGTATTAATGGAGTATTGGCAGAGGCCTGTGCCAACTGCGCAATACTTGCATAGTAAGCAGGGTTATCCACATTCGGAGCATAAATACAAATACACGTGAATTCACTATCTCCAACCTTAAGGTGTGCACGGGCCCATCTACCCTCCTTATCAGAGCTAGTATCCATTACAGTAGCTTGCAAAGACTTCTTAACCAAGATGGCTACCCCACACCGTTTGGAAACGGCGGGAGAGTAGGCAGCCACCATGTAAGGCTTAGCATTAAGTTTCAGTGTTTCAACAGAGTTTAAATGCGTTTCCTGAAGAAACACTAAATCAGCATGCTCATGATTAAGATAGCTAAGGATTTTCTTTCTTTTGATTGGACTATTGATGCCTTTTACGTTCAGTGATAAGATCTTACATAAGGCCATTCAGAAGGGTTAAAAATTCTGAGAAAGAACATGATAACGCACATAATTTCACAATGTCCCTCATATTAACTGTATATGGCTGTACACATGACATGATAGAAAATAAGCTAATGAAAAACAATGAAGCGCCCCATATAAAAAAATAAGCACCGAAGTGCATTAGAGAAGAAGCAGAACCCCAGAAATTACTGGCGACCATATGTCTGCGGGGAGAAACCCCAGAGAAGGCCTAAATTGAAACATATAACCTGTATAGCTGTGCGTGTTCCGAATCCAACCGAGGTGCACATCATGGAGGGAAAGGAGACCAAGAAAGTTATATATAGAAAGAAAGAAAAGTCCAGGCAGTCTCTGTTCCAGGCTGTGATCACCGCGTCGGGCCATTCAAAATGGCGGGCAGAGCCGGCGGATTACAGATCCAAGTTGTTGGATTAGCGCATCTGGTCTGCCTCTTTGGAATCTAAAAATGTTGCTAGTAGATCAGGATCTTCGAAGGTTCTAGTTTGGTTATGGAGAGTCACTCTGAGCTTCGCTGGATACAATAGGCCAAAGCGAGCCTGTAGCTGTTGAAGTCTAGGGCGAAAAGCAAGGAGTCTCTTCCGACGGTCAACTGTGGGCTTTGCCAAGTCAGGGAAGAAGGAGACTTTATGACTTTCAAACTCCAGATGATGATTCGCCCGGGCAGCATTTAGAATTTGCTCAACTTGCTGATATCTCAGTAATCGAAAGATGATAGGCCGGGGGGTCGTCCGATTGAGCGCCATGTTGGTAGGAACACGATGTGCTCGGTCAATTTCCAGATCTCTGTGAAAAGTGATCTTCAGCAAGGAGGGAAGAGTTTTGACCAGGAATTCTCTTATATCTCCTGCTTCCGCCCCCTCCGGTACTCCAATGAGCCTTACATTGTTGCGACGGGCTCGATTATTGCTATCCTCTAACTCTTTTTGAAGATTCTGTATCTGACGCTCAGCCTTGTCCAGTTTCCCCAAGCGCACCGCGTGCGAGTCGAGGACCCCCGCCATGTTGTCCTGCCGTAGTGAAAGACCTTCAAGCCGGTCCTGAAGCATACCGAAATCTTCTCGCATGGCTCGGAGCGCTTCTCCGTTGGACTGTACCAGTTCCTTCACTCCGCGTATTTCCTCCAAAATCTCCTGTTGCATTTCGGGGTTTTCCCGAAGTGGAACTAACTTTTGTGGGGAAGACAACTCTGTTTTGAAGCGTTTTCCGTGTGAAGAAGAGGGAGACCCGAAGTCTAAGCGCGCTGGTTTGTGGGCCGCCATCCCCCCCGAGGTACCCCGGTAAGTTCGGAGCAAAATATTAAGTTTATGTAGGTATTAAGTCAGGATTCTGAGTAGGCCTCTCGGGAGCTTCAGCGCGAAGCGTCTAACCCGCTGGACATCAGGCTCCGCCCCAAAATCTCCTATTTATTTATTTTATTTGTTTATTAACAATTCTTTTATACTACTGTATCTACGAGTCATGGTGATTTACATAGAATGGATTGGAACGGAAACTTGAACGCTACATGGAACACTTTGCTACCAACATACTCTTATATTGTACAGATAAACTGAACAAAAATCCTAAATATCCTAAATATTTTTCATGGCCATTTTCTGATCTTACCTGGAGGAAAATAGACTAATAAAACGACAAAATTCGTATCCACTGCAGACTCCACCATCAATGACTTAACCACTTCAAGATGACATAAATCCAATCTCTGCAATTTCAAATCCTTTTTAAAAATAATCTCAACCCCCCCTCCCCTCTTATCCCCCAGCCTAGCTTGATGTACGTAATGATTTGTACCCTGCAGGAACCAACTCCTGGGCGTAAGCTCCATCCATGCCAGGTAGCCAAGTTTCAGTAATAAAAAGAAGATCTAAACAATTATTAATAATCATTTCCTGAACAAGTATGCTCTTATTGATCATGGATCGTGCATTAACATACCCACAACATATTCTATTTCCCACATCTTAAAATTCTCTACCTGCTGTTTCCTTCAAATTAAGCCATTCTGGCTCTATCTGGTACCCATTATAAATTCTCTGCTGAGCCCTCTCCCACCCCCTTTATGGAAAAAATGCCCCTATTGACCACTTCCCTCTATCAGTGGAATAAAACAGCCCATGAACCAACAACCTATTATAGAATTTACCACACTCAATACTCCCACACATTTTAAAACATCTAGAACCTATTAGGGCAATATTAACCCACTCAAAGCGCCCCAAGAAAGCCAGCCATCCTATTTCCAATACCAGGTATACTCTAATCCCCTTCCAAACGCACCTTCCAACGCTCACAACCTTATCTATTTCAAATGTACCAAGCTCAAGGGCCATGCCCCAAGGCGGAGGCCCACCTTGCAGTCCAAGTTTTATCCATTCCCAATAGCCGTCATGTGTTGATGACATCACTCCCGGAGGCGGACTTTACAAACATTATAGTCTATTGATGTTGTTGGCTGGGTTCCCAGCCCTGTCTATCTGTGTAGCTGTGCTGGGAGTCCTACTGTGTTCAGTTGTTAATAAAATATATTTAAAAAAAACCAATCCAAAATAAGGACCTATTCTGCTGCGTAAACTTTGGATATGGAAAGTGAAAGACAAATCTTGATGATGTATTCAGACATTAGAATTTGTTCACGTTATTTTTGTGTGGTTTCAGTGAGGTCAGCACCTGCACAGAAGTTTGTTCTGCCAGCTTGCTTAAGGAAGGCAGACAGAGTATGGTCTGGTACCTTTGGCAAAGGTGGGAAAGCTTCAATTGATAATCCTACTGAAATGAATTTGCATTGACAAGAGTAGGCTTATTTCTACAACTTGCAATAACTACAGTATGATGAAACAGAACTGAGTTTCTGTTCTTTGATACCTAAAGGAGTAGAAGAGTAGTCTAATGGTTACATACCCTGGCTTAGAAGTGAGGTTCATGACTGTCATGGTATGCGCAAAACTAACCCATTTGGAGAAACTGCCCCCAATTAAAACAGCAGATGAGGAACCAAAGGAGCTACCAGCATTTATTTATTTATTTATTTATTTAACTGTATTTATATCCCGCCTTTTTCCGGGTCAAAGCGGTGCAACATTGAGAGGGGGGGTGGACAATAATCAACTTCTGGGGGTGGGGGCTATCACCGGGCGTCCAACATTAATGATTTTAACAAATAATTGGGATATAGACATAGACGTTGTGTTACAGTCTCTTAGAGCATATGTTCATGGGGTGAACTAGGGGGGTTGGGAGGTGGTCAGTGGTGGGTGCTTGTTTCTGGTCCGAGGTATTCCTGGAATAGGGCGGTTTTTAGTTGTTTCCTGAATGATGAGGGGTCTCCATTGCATCTGATGTGACTTGGTAGATTCCCCTGATGTTCCTTGTCATCGTGGGCAAGTCATTTCATTCTCCATTGCTCCATACATAGGGCCTTAGTTCCTAGCATGCATTAATGAGTTAATCTATGTTAATGCAAATTAACCCCTGTTAAATAACACAAGTTCCATTATTCTCAGTGGAGCCCATTTACTATGTACTTAACACAGATTAACTTGTGCCAATGGGCATTAACACATGTTAGTAAATGAGGTCCTTAAGTTATAAGCCCTCTGGGGAAATAGCTTTTATATCCGTGTGTAGCTCATCTTGACCTACCACTGATAGAATGTGAGCTAAATCTAAACAAAGTAAAACAACTAAGAATGAACACTTTTGAAAGATCTCACATAAAGCTGAATGTGAAATGACGTGAAAAGACCATTTTCAAACTCTAAACTGGGACAGAATCCATGACACCTTTCATCCATGTGCTTTGCACCATCATGAGCGCAAGTGTGCGAACGCATTCACTCTGAAATTTGCCACAGGTAAAATAGTTAGAAATACAAGCTGCACTTCCACTTCAACACGTCCCCAGAAATTACGGATGGACACACTTTGTTTCATCTTGGAGGGATTTCCAAGGTTTTTCCATTATTTATTTTTGTTTTGCGTTTTAACCATGTGGTATTTGAAATGGCACCTACTATTGGCAAAGAGCATACACTGAAATGTAAACCAAATCAAAAAAGCAATTATTGCAACGTTTTTCCTATCTTTTTAACAAAACAAGCCTATTTGGTCATGTTTTTCTTTTAATTTTAAAACAAACGGACCCCTCTACCTGGAATCCTTCTTCTCAATATGCTCAAAGCAGATGTGTTGTTACACAGCTCAAGTACTTTCCAGCCAAATTCCTCTGAGTGAGAGGAATTTTCAGACTGCCAAATACCGCAGGTAAAATGCTTTCTGATTGCATTGACATTTGTCCTCTGAAAGTTTTTATGAATCCAGGAACTTTTTAATGATCTCCTCTATGGATTTCAGCTGAAAAGATCATTAGAAATGTATGTATTTCTTACAGTTTGTTTAATGAATTTTGCACTTTTTTGATTTGATTAAATGAAGAAATTGCTTCAAAGGAACCCTCTTGAGACAGGCACATATTACTGTAATTGCCAACGCATGGTCATTTGTATATGCTTTGGTGGAGGGAGGTGCAGGGTGTCTGGTGCCGCTGGATTTCTTCTGCATTTTAGATTACAAAAAGCAACACTATAAATTACCAATTAGTATGATTATTGGAAACCTTGAGTTCCTCTTCATAAGTGAGCACACTTTGGATACCGTATGGTACCAACGGGGCCAACCCCAGAGTTGTTTCCAGGTGTTGAATCCTTAGGCAAACCTTAAGCCTTTCACTCCTTCTGGCTGTCAGAATCTGTTGTTTAACTTTGAATGCCCTGCTTTATGCTACCCTCCAGAAACTTCCATCCTAGGCGACCAGCTAGTTTGTCTAAGGGTTAGGCTGGTCCTACATATTGAATATTTTTCAGTTAGTATATTTAAGCTGATGATGTCACAAATCAAGCAATTAACAGGCCGATACATTCACTGGTGAGTAGTGAACATATTACTTTACTATCAATATATTTTTGAAATCTATATAAATAGGAACTAGGGAAAATATTTGACTGAAAGGCCCAATACTATTCTTATAAGAAGAGGCTGGGTTTGGGTCAGGGTGAAGGTAGGTCAAAAGTTAGCCATTTGGTAGTGATATTTAGTTGCTAAATAGAAAATTTATAGGCGTGGAGCATGATTCCATAATGTGCACGTCTGGCCGGCAGACACGTCTAAATTAGAATCGGGCCCCCTTTGAACCTAATTCCGCATCCATGGGTCTGGGACGTGCCAGCGGGTCCAGAATCAGAGAGATAGACATATTCAACATGGCACATGCAAGCGCTATTCACCCGGTCCCTACATGCATCTGGGGCACAGACACAGCCCATGCAATCTAATGGAGAAACACATCCCCGTCAATATAATCAGACACGGGTAAACGTTTTAGTTGTCCCCATACACACTGTATTCTGAAAATTTACATGTTTTGGATCCTGCCCGTCCCCATGATGTACCCGCAGTGGCCACGCCCCTCGGGAAAAGTGTGCATCTCCTAAGCTGCTCATCACAGACAGTAGTTTGCTGATGCATAAATAACATGAGAAATGACTGCTGCTGCAACCTAGACCATATACCAGCCCCCCTCATGCCATGAAAAGTGCTAGGTAAGCCAAATGCACTCCAATATGGTATACAAGAATATAAATTTGAATATGTATATCAGGACATACCTTGCATCAAATGGTACATGGCATTAGGAACCGGCCCCAGTGATTCCTGCCCTGGTCATCTCTACAAACATGACTTAAACTGCTAGGGAAGGACCATCACCAAGTGCATAAACCACCAAACTAACCCCAGGTCCCCAAAGGATGGATAATATTACTGAGCAACAAATGTATGCACTTTTTGGGCCTCTGGCCTATAAGTGCACTCATTCTGCTGCTCCGTATTATCATTCCCCTCATATCTCTCCCGACACCCCTTCCCGTGAACTCCACTCTTCTGTCAGATTGCTTCTATCTATGTCCTTCTCTTCTACTTCCAAATCCAGGCGTCGCTCCTTTCACCTTGTTGCTCCTTATGCCTGGAACAAACTACCTGAGTCTGTATATCGGGCTTTATCTCTGACTCCTCTCAAATCCAGGCTGAGCGCTCACCTCATCATTTCCACTGTCAAATCTGATATGCCTAAGCTCCCTGGATGTACAGTATACTGTCCACAACTGCTGTGTTGCCTGTCTTGACTAGATTATAAGCTCCACTGAGCAGGGACCATCTTCTATGTGTGTGTGCACAGTGTTACATATGTCTTGTAGCTCTATACAAATGATCAGTAGTAGTAGTAGGCCTTCTGGCTATGGCATCTGAGGCCTACATATCTGGTTACTTGGATTTCTCACAGCAGCTACCCCTGCCCCATTGTGGTATATATCAGTCTGTATACATCTGCTATCTGTGGGGCAACTCTGTCTGCCTTGCCACAGTCAGCTTTTTGGCACTGTTCCCTGGTCAGGGTTGTGTGGGCATTGGAGGGGAGATCCCTGTGCCATCACAACAAGTAGCCAGACTTCAGATATATCACCACTCTCGCAGATCTCATAGTTCCTGGCCTGGGTAGGGATGTATGCCACATGGGGCAATCCAAGGAATGTAGGCCACATGGGACAATCCGAGGAATGTTGGCACTACATCAGTCGTGTCTCCCAATGCCTGGCACAGTGGGTATATGGCTGCCCTATCACACTGCCAATAATATCTGATCTTATTAGAGTACCCTCCAAAATGTAATCCAGAAAAAATCAGCATAGGTTCCCCCTATGGCTAAATGTCAAGACATATCCCTGTCGATAATAAGAGATCCTCAGAATAAGGTCATTCAGCAGTATGCTAATACATTAATTTTTTAATAGGTTTTTTATACCGCTTTATCATTTTAGTCAAAGCGGTTTACATTGTAACTTAAACTTGGTAATGTACATTAAACAGGGACAATGATAACAGATTCTTCTGAGGCAATGGAGGGTTAAGTGATATGCCCAAGGCCGCAAGGAGTGCTAGTGGGAATCAAACCCTGGTCCCGAAGCCAGTTCTCTAACCACTAGGCTACTCCTCCACTCCATGCATTTTCAACAGCAACACCATTGGTTCCACAAAATGTGCATTATGAGCATGCATTAGTGCTATTTTCACTGTTGAGTGCCCGTATTCTCAGTGTCCCTTATTATTGACAGGGATATGTTTTAACATTTAGCTATAGTGAACCCTCTCTGAGTTTGACTACCCAATCACACTGGCACCTGGTGATGCTGAAGTCATCCATATAGTCAAAGTACTGGCCAGGCTTTCATGTCCCCCCTGAATTGCAGATGAGCATACCAGATCCCCCCATGCACCCCTCAAACCACACACACACACACACACACACACACACACACACACACACACACACACACACACACACACACACACTCTTACTTTCTGTCCCTAAAACATGATTCTGCCAAAAAGATGCCCTGAACCTATATATAGCAGCTATAACATAACATAATAGCATGGGGTACTAGGACTACAAATATGATCTTCGTTTCTCACTCAAAAAATATTCCTTTCCCTGTTCATGCCCATACTATCCCACTTTTCAGAACACGGGAATTGTTAGAGTCCCTTTGATTGACTCCTTTAGCACAAACAGCACATTGGAGCATAGCCAGAATAAATACTTGTTCTTCTTAATATTTCTGTAAGGGTATTTGTCTAGACCTTAAAACATTCCCTCACCTCTGCTCTCTGTACCTTAAAACTACATCTTGTGTTTTTCCAAACTGTAGTCACAGCAGTTCAAAACATACTTGCCACAACCATTCTTCAATATGTGCCGCACTGCAGAGAAGATCAGACTTTTTTCTAAGTCCTGGCCTTACTCCACATTTCAGCAGGAATAAGGTGGATGTTTCCGGGAAACATATAATATGTATATGGGCCTTTCTTGAATATGTTTTATACATCTCCGTGGCTGACCCTTCCCCCATTCTGCCCTTCCGAGCATGTTCTGAGATCCCCATGCTAGTGCCGTGGATGTGCATATCAGCAGTGTTTCAGAATAGAGTCGGGAATGTTTTTGGCACATAAACGTCCCCGCTGCACATACAAAACCCTTATTCATGTTTTGGAATGACCTTCTTAGTTTAGACCCACTTAATAGTAAACCTCAACTAAATGGATAGTGTTGGCCCTGTGACCACACTCTCCATATGTTTAGAATGCTACCTATAAAGAGAGTAGCGCTGAATATACAGATTACGTTAAACACCTTGATCTGCATTTATATGTAAGCTGGTTACTGTATTAGCTCAATGCTGACTGCAAAATTTCCTAATCAATCCCCTCTTGCCTTCCTTTACACACACACACACACACATACACACACACACACACACAAAATCCTACATACTACTACTACTACTAATCATTTATGTAGCGCTACAAAGCGTATGCAGAGCTGTACATATAGATGTAAGACATAGCCCCTGCTCATCAGAGTTTACAATCTAATAGAACCTTATGAGCAAATATTCAAAACCCTTAGCTGAATGGCCAAAGAGAGGCAAATTAGATAAGGGTTCTGACCGAGAAATTCAATGGAACTATTTAGATACTGCTGCTGAATACCACGTGGAGGTTTAAGTGCTGTGGTGTTTGAATATGGGCCTTTTTGAAATTGGGCCCTTTGCTTTTAATTCTCATTTTTAATGAATCACCAAAATTCTTCTATAATCTCTGTTATACATGGGTTTTCTGCCCTACCTTCTTTCCTTGGTGACCTAAAAGATGAGATAATGTATCACAGGCCTCTGAGTCTTATCAAATGGAGGTAGTAAGTTCTCTTATCTCAGCCTAGATATGCTAAGTATTTTTTTCCATTTAGGGAATCATTACTAACAGGTAATGTGTGATAATGCTGTAAATAAGTGCCATTTACCAGCAGACCCGTGGAGGCACATTCCAAGTTGGCTGCCCAGGCCCCTATGCACCGGATCGAAGCGGGACACACAGAGGCAGACCCAATTCTGATTGTGCGGGGGCTGGGATCAGAATTGGGTCTGGGCCAGTACGTGCAGGCTTGGGCCCTGATTAAGATCGGCCTGCACTTACGGGCTCCTGCCCGGCTAACTCAGTCAGGCTCCTGAATGGAGCCGCAGTGCCATGGAGTCCCATTGCCATGGCACGGCAGCTCCATTCAGGAGTCACGATACCCTGCCACCGGCCACTTGTTCCTTTCCCTGCAGCACAACCCCCAATCTGGCCTCCAATGACCAAGGTTGGGCTGCAGAGAACTCCCTGCACCGCCTCTCCCCACTTCTGCCACCTGGGCCTGCCGCCCCCTGTCCAGTCTGCCAGCCCCAGACATACAGGGCCAACTTCAGAATCATATGACTGGGGCTGTGGACCGCTCACTGCCCGCCCTCACCCCGCCTCCTCCATCCCCCTTCTAAGTCTCCCCATACAAACTCCTTATTCGTACAGGGAGGCTTTCATTGGGGATGGCAAGGGGCAAATAGCGGAGGTGGATGTCCCAATGTGACGTCCATCCTCACTATTTGCGTGTCGGAATAGACCCCATAATATACAGCGGGCCCCATGGTAAATAATGTGCGATAACAGTGTTAGCACTCACTAACCATTAATAAATGATCCCCTTAGTTTCCATGGAAAATATTTAGTATGTAGACCCTAGTGAGCGAACACCTGAAACTTCTTATGACAGCAGGTGTTAATGTACTTTACCACTACAATGTTCTGTCTATGGTGGTCCAAATCTTCCCTGTGCTAGGTAATGCTTATGTGTTATGCATTTTGTAATCTTCCCATTATTTTCTAGTAATCGGTACATCAGAAATCTTATAGAGTCTTTGTTATTTCCCCTTCAGATTTCAAATGGACTTATTTATACTCATATATCTACAATCTGAGAAACATTTCCTTTGATCCTGTCAACGGTATAATTTTACGATGATGCTATTTGGCAAAACTTTGAACTCAGTATCACTGCCTTTGGAAGGTAAGATATTCCCATCTAGGGCCATACTGCTGCCATTCCTAGCCAGTTCCCTCTAAACCTACAAGAGCAGAGCATAAGAAAGAAAAAAAGTTGGAAGGATTCACTTATCTGAAACTTTTATTTATATAAATCACATATATTAGAACTGCTTTTTAGAAGTCCAAAACGAATGAAACCTACTACACTTTCTTTCTGCCTGGCCCTCTCACTTTTAATATTCCCCTCCCGTGTGCCCCCCAAAAGACCTTGAGCACCAGGAGCAGAAAGTGAGGGATATAAGGCCATGTTGGCTCTCATTTGCATAAATATTTGCATGAAGATTTTCATAAATATAAGACCTCGTTTGAATGAATAGTGGCATAACATAGTGATCCTGATTAGCCACTGTTGGAGAAAGGATGCTGGCCTCAAGGACATTTGGCATTTCTTAGCCGCATAACATGACATAAGATCATAAAATATCTCCCTTTACTACTGGTCAGGCAAAAAAGAATATTCAGATTTTAGCATAATTTCAATTACACTGACACAAACTCCTAAGTCTGTGTAATAACAAAAGTCTCAAAAACAGTCTTGGCATCTATATGGCAATCCAAACTCTCACAGTAAAAAACCCACCAAAGAAAAGGCAGCAATCTAAATAATGTATCAGGTCCTGGAACTCCTTCTACTGGAATAAAAGAACAAGCTGGATTGCTAACAGAATAACACACTTCAGTCAAACACGTAGAACACCAAATACAGAAAATAGGATAACACAAATTAGAATCAGCACCAGAATGAGATTCTAGCATCCAGGGCAAGAAGGCAGGAAATGTGCCCTTCTAACGTGACCACTCTGATCAGCACCCTAATTTACTCCCACACCCCAACATCATCAGAAGCACCCTTAAAATACAACACTCAAGGCAAAACTGTGTTCACCGCACCCTAATTCCAGACCTGTTAGCAGTCCAATATATTCAGACAAAAACTGGAAGAGCCCAAAAAGCAGGCTCTGCATGCAGGGCAACACTGAAAAGTGAGAGACTGTAAAAGATATATAGAGAGAAACAGAAATGCATTTCCTCCTGTTCTGTGCAGAAGACGATATCAGAGAAGCATATTTCCCAGTGTTGAAAGAAAAAAAAATCAGTGTCCATTAAAGAACGAGCAGGAAAACCTTTATGATGCCGGAGGAAACAGGAGGCTTAAGTGTCGCAGTGGAGCTGCCGTGAGCCTCTGGGAGACAGGTGAGCTTGCTGAGGAGAGAGAGATAGCTTGTATTACCTCAGTCCTCTGCTGACAGGATACACCACTTCAGTCACACACACAAATCAGACAGACCTTCTGAAATCATTCTATGTTTAAAATTTCATGCAGAGTGGTTTCTTAGAGATTCCATTTAATTTACTTCTGCGCATATTAACCTGTGGTCCACTATATTCTGTATTCAGTGATGGTCTGTCTGTCTGTGGTCAATTAAGTTATGCCATGCAAAGCTGGAGAATAGGAAACCAAAATGAATTTCTGCTTATACCAAGCGGAGTGAGGAATTGATGATAATGCCTCCCACAAGAATAATGCTGGGGGTTCAGAAGTCCCAACCTAACTGCCTCATCGTATAAAAGAAAAATGACAGGGGCTCAGCAGCCTCAATCAGCATCACACCACAAGAAAAATGATGGAGGCTTAATCATCCTATCCTTCATGCAATTATGTCTCCACCCTCTACACACTACCAGTGTCCATTGGATTGGTTGAGAAACTGGGAAACTGGGTATTCAAATGGCAGATGAAATTTAATGAGGATAAGTACAAAAGGGTGCACCTTGGGAAGAACAATCCAAACTATAACTACATGATGTAAAGTTCCACATTAGGAGTCCCCCACCCAGGAAAAGGATCTAGGCACTATTCTGAATAATAGGTTGAAATCTTCTGCTTAGCATTAAGTGGTGGCCAAGAAAAGTAATAGAAGCTAAAACATATGGAAAGGAATGGTAAATAGAACAGAGAATATCATAATGTGTCTGTGTCACTCCATGCTGTGACTGGACCATGAATATTGTGTGCAATTCTGGTTGCTGCATCTATAAAAAAGATATAGTGGAACTGTAAAACTACAGAGAAGGGTGACCAAAATGATAAAGGGAATTTACTATACCGCTATGAATTAAAGCTAACCTCTTTAGCTAAGAGGAGATATGATAGAGGTCTATAAAATCTTGAGCGGAGATGAATAGGTAAACACAAAGTGACTGTTTACTTTCTCAAACGTGCAAAGACTAGGGGTATGCAATGAAATTACAAAGTACAGTAGAACATCTAAAACAAAGGAGAAAATATTTTTTCTCTGAAGATATAATTACGTAAGTTTTGGAACTCATTGCCAGAAGATTTGGTAAAAGCAGTTAGCATTGCTCTAAGGGTCATCGAGGAGATGTCAAATTATGGCAACCTTCTGAATAGTTGGCTTAAACTGTGTTTGGTCTTCAATCAGTTGGCGAATTGTTGATAGAGTGGACTCTATAGCTATTGTTATTGTATCAATCCATTGTATTGCTGGCCTTCCTTTTTTGCACTGACCTTCAACCTTTCCAAGCATGATATCATTTTCTAATGATCTTTTTTTTCATGTGATGTGTCCAAAGTATGAAAGTTGAAGTCCTGTCATTTGAGCTTCTAAATAAAGATTAGGTCTGATCTCCTCTAGTACTGACTGATTTGTTCTTCGGACAGTCCAAGGCGTTCTTTGCCAGCATCATAATTAAGAAGCATGGTCAGGACCAGTGTGACCATTGAGTGCCTAATGCTGACTTCCTGTTTGCATGGGAAAGGAAGATGGCATTGGGCACTGGAGGAGGTGGAAGGCAAACATTCTACAGCGCTGGAGGTTTAAGTAAGTGTTGTGGGGCTGTTTGAAACCATTGCCATTGCTCCAAGTCCTAGAGAGGGGTGTCAGAGGCGACAATAAAGGCAGGAGAGGGGGTGAGAGCAGGAACAAGGGGGGGGGGAGCCTCCTATCCTTGCACCAGCTCTGAGCATGGGTATACTAAAACACCTGATAGTGCTCCTGCAGAAGCTTTATATTGATCAAATTTGAACAAAACAATGAGAAGCAGAATGGTTATAAAATCAGCAAAGGTGCACAACAAGGCTGCATACCTTCCCCATACCCATTTCATTTATATGCAGAACAAATCATCAGAGAAGCAGGACTGTATGAAGACTACCATAAGAACATAAGATATGCAATAATGGGTCAGATCAAGGGTCCATCAAGCTCAGTAACCTGTTTCCAACAAGGGTTAATCCAGGTCTCAAGTACCTGTTAGAATCCCAGAGGTATACAGATTTTATGCTGCTTGTCCTAGGGGTAAGCAGTGGATTTCCATAGTCCTCTTTAATAATGGTTTATGGACTTTTCTCCAGGAACCCATCCAAACCTGTTTTGAACCCAGCTACACTAACAGCTTTTACTACATCCTCCAATAATGAATTCCAGAGTTTAATTATGCACTGAGTGAAAAAGTATTTTCTCTGTTTAGTCTTAAATGTGCCACATTGTAGCTTTGTTGTGTGTCCCCTAGTCTATCTACTTTTTGAAGGAGTAGACAACTGTTCTACATTTACCAGTTCCATTCCATTCATTAGACCTCTATCATATCTCCCCTCAGTCAAATTAATATTAAAGAGACATAACATTTTCCAAATTGAAGAGTCCTAACCTTTTAAGCCTTTCCTCATAGGGATATCCATCCAATCCCTTTACCATTGTGGTCCTCTCTTTGTACCTTTTCCAATTCTGCTATATCCTTTTTAAGATATGGTGACCAGAACTGCACACAATATTCAAACTGAAGTCACATCATGGAGCGATACGAAGGCATTATAATATCCTTGTTTTTATTTTCTATTCCTTTCCTTATGATTCCTAGCATTTGATTTTCTTTCTTGGCCATGGCTGCACACTGGGCAGAGAGTTTCAACATACTATCCATGATGACGCTCAGATCCTTTTCCTGAGTGGTAATTACTATTGTGGAACCTTGCATCATGTAACTGTAGTTTGGGTTGTTCTTCCCTAAGGGCCTGAATATAATTGGGGCATGTCTAACCCGTTCAGACGTCCAAGATCTGGACAGGTTGGATCTGCACCCGATACTGAAACTGCGGGAGCTTTCCTGTGGGATAGGAATTGGGTGCAGAGGGCCAGGATGGGCAGGCCATGCTCCGATTCTGAGGGCCCTGATGTCCATCTGACTCCCTGTCTAACGGGGCCGGGCCGCCTGCATGGAGCCCCGGCGCTGTAGCATCCCACCACCATGTCACCGGGACGCCATGCAGAGTCCCCGCTTCCCTGCCACTGCACTGACCTGCCTTTCCCCACCGCCCAACCCCTAGAGGGGCTTCCCAAGGCTGGGATTGGGTGATGGGGCAGATCCTGGTGTGGCTCCATCCATTGGGGTGGGGGTCCACTGGTGCCACACTCCTCTGTTGGGGGGACTTATTCCACTTCAGAGGTGGAATCCCGTCTGGCCATAGGATCCTGGACGTACAGGTCCGCGACCAAAATCGGTCCTGTTCGTCTGGTGTCAGGGTCCCACCTCTGCCCTTCCCATGCCCCTCCCCATTGCTCCCCTCCCGCTCCCATCCAGAGCTCCCTGTACATCCCCTCTGTATGTGTGGGGAGCTCTGTGCAGGCATTACGGTCCCCGCTATTCAGGAATCTCAATGATCCCCTATGTGCGTAACTTTGTACATGTCCACATTAAATTTCATCTGCCATTTGGATGCCCAGTTTCCAATTTTCCAAAGTCCTCTTCCAATTTTTCACAATCCTCTTGTGTTTTAACAACTTTGAATAATTTTTTGTCATCTGCAAATTTTATCCACTCATTATTCCCATTTCCAGGTCATTTATAAATATCTTAATAAGCAGCAGGCCCAGCACAGATCACTTGGGTACTCTACTATTCATCTTTCTCCATTGAGAAAATTGTCCATTTAGCCCTACTCTTTGTTTTCTATCTTTTAACCAGTTCCTAATCCACAATAATATACTGATCTCTCACTGCCTGTTCATTTCCCTTTAGCAGCCTCTCCTCAGCCTTACTGAGGTGGAATCCAGACAGGTAAGGGTTAATTTGGTGATATTGTGTGAAAAGGATACACCCCCCTTGGTGAAGACATACCCTGATACATACTTGTCCCTCCCCTATTCCTTTGTCCTGTGTTTCTCTCTGCTTGCTAGAGATAAGAGTATAGTAGAATTTCTCCAATCGGGACTACACTGTAATAAAGTAGGACCAATCATTGGGAAATGCTGTGATGAATTGATAAGATGTCTATATAGTCTCTATGAGCCCTCAGAGCAGGGCTCGGAATTTATGAAACGTATTTTCTCTGAGCCTGTGTGCACATTAAACCCAGCTTGCTTCCTGAAAAAGTGTCTCCTGAGTCTCCTTTCCTTCCTCGTTAGCTGTTACATTACTGCTACCTTTCCAGGTATGTCGAAGAAAGGACCAGAGCTCCTCCATCACCTGATACTGTCCACTGGGTTGCACAGCACATTCAGACTCATATTCTATGTAGATGACCCATCCCCCGGACTAAACAGCCCAGAGTCAAGGTCATTCATGAAGAGGAAGAGATACTGTAACTATGATACCTTTGTCTTTCAACTATACTCCATCTCTTACAGCTGCTGCTTACCTGAAGGGAGGGGCACAGGGGAATTAGGAGATGGGGAGGGGATGGGACAAATGACTTGGTAGTGGTATCAGATGATACACGGCCTTTTCCTGTGTTTTATCTACCGGGTCTGTCTGATGGTATCAATTTTGTCCTTAGTTTTCTGCACAACGAGCCATTAGGCTCGATAATTACAGGTTTGACAGCTGACTGTCTTTGATCCATTTTCTCGTTGTGGTGAATAGATGAGTCATATTTCAGTTATATTGTTTGCTGTACAACACCGTGTTAAATAAGGTAGTCTAACATCTGATGTTTTTTTTTTCCTGCATCACATAGATCGCGTTTACAGCAAGCTAACCGATTTTATATGTATTGTTTTGGTCCCTTGGTGTTCCCTTTTAGCTGTGATTTGAAGTTTGCCAGTTATATTGTTTTCTCCTGCGCTATGTTTTTAGTTTCACTGAGTGAACCTTTGAGTTTAAAGTGTCTTGATTGTACTAAATCAGATCACCCTTCATCAGACGAACAGTACAGTTACTACAGTCTCAGTCTTTAAGTTTTACGTCACCCCACCTCGTTCTCATTTGGTACTTCTGCTGTCAACGTCCTATGCATTCATTTGGAGAACACTTTCATGGTAAGCTACAGCGATGCCTTCATTAAAGGATTTGTTTGCCTCATTTCCCTTATGGCTTCTTTGTCCTTCTTACGGTGTTCTATACAGTGTATGCCAATTTGATTAAGTTCACATCGGGGCTCCCTCCCTCCCTGCTCTTGGCGTTCAGGGTCCTCCTGTGGCTTCTGCTACCGTTATTCCTCGATATTGATAGTCATGTTTTTTCCTTGTTCTTATTATTTAATTGCATCTTAATAGATTTATTCACAGTTTTGATTATAAATGTATGTCTCTCTAGGTTTCATAGTCTTATAGAATTACAGCTGGAAGTGTGCAGTCCTCTGTAGTCTTTCCGTTTTACCATTTAACCTTGTAATATCTCTCACTGGTGGAAAACGAATAGGTTTTGTGGGGTCTACCCGCTCCCTGTGTGTCTATTTCTGCACATATTGGTAATTTTTTAAAAATCTTTTTTCTTTATATATTTATATCACACACACCCTCCTTTTTATAATAATTTTTTATGTATTTCATAGTTTTGATTGTCCTTATGTTTTTATTTCTTCTGTTTACATTTGTCGTTATTGTTATGATTTGCTGTATGATTGGTTTTTTTTTTTTTTTTTAAAACGTTTATTTTCATTTTACAACAAACAAAGTAACAACACACCAAAAGAAACAAATACACACATACAATAAAGAAAGCAACCCCAATTACCCCCCACCCCAATGCTTCTTCTCTAAGCTGATAAGAATCATCATATGAGCGCTTACATACAACAATTATTGTACATCAAACAAACAGAAGTAGAATCTATGATACCGGATGAGCATGTGACAAAGATTAATACAGAATCAAACAGTCAACTGAGAGCATTGAAATTTTGAACATAATCGTTGAGCGTCTGCTAGCCAGACCAATAGGGAATAATTGAACGGAAGAGGCAGCCATACTAGGTATTTGCACATATTTACTAATAAAGACAGATAGATTTCACCATTCAAGAAAACTCAAAAAAGCTATTTTCCAATATTTCGTGATTAAGGAAATAGGAAATAAAATAGGAAATAGCAGTTGGCAGCAAAGTTCAGTGGTTCGACAGAGGTGAAATGGGTTTCCTAAAGAAACACTAAATCAGTATGGTCATGATTAAAATAACTAAGGATGGTCATTCTATTGATTGAACTATTGATGCCTCTTACGTTCAGTAATAAGAGCATACATCAGGCCATATAACAAAGTCAAACATTCTGAGAAAGGGAACATGATGGCGCACCGAATTGCGCAATGTCCCTCATATCAACTATAAATGACTGTACACACGATATGATAGAAAATAAGCCAATGAAAAATCATGAAGCGCCCAATACAACAATAGGAGCACCGAGGTGCCTTAGAGAAGAAGCAAAACCCCAGAAATTACAGGCGACCTGATGTCTGCGGGGTGAAACCCCAGAGAAGGCCTAAATTGAAGCATATAACCGGTATAGCTGTGCATGCTCCGAATCCAACCGAGGTGCACATCATGGAGGAAAAGGAGACCAAGAGAGGTAGAAATAAAAGAAAGGAAGGTCCAGGCAGTCTCTGTTCCAGGCAATGAGCACCACGCCGGGCCAGTCAAAATGGCGGGCAGGTCCAGCGGAGTCTATCCGAATTGTTGACTGAGCGCATCTGGTCTGCCTCTTTGGAATCCAAAAATTGTTGCTAGCAGAGCAGGATCTTCGAAGGTTCTAGTTTGGTTATGGAGAGTCACTCTGAGCTTCGCTGGATACAAGAGGCCAAAGCGAGCCTGTAACCGTTGAAGTCTAGGACGAAAAGCAAGGAGGCCCTTCCGCCGGTCAGCTGTGGATTTTGCCAAGTCGGGGAAGAAAGAGACTTCATGATCGTCAAACTGCAGATGTTGCATCACCCGGGCGGCTTTAAGAATTTGCTCTACTTGCTGATACCTCAGCAAACGGAAGATAATGGGCCGGGGGGTCGTCCGATTGAGTGCGATGTTAGTAGGAGCATGATATGCTCGGTCAATTTCCAAATCTCTGCAAAAGGTAATCTTCAGCAAGGAAGGGAGAATTGTGACCATAAATTCTCGGATATCTCCTGCTTCCGCCCCTCTAAAACTCCTATGAGCCTTACATTATTGCGACGAGCACGATTATTGCAATCCTCTAACTCTTTTTGAAGATTCTCTATGTGACGCTCAGCCATGTCCAGGTTCACCAAGCGCACCGCGTGCGAATCGAGGACCCCCGCCATATTGTCCAGCCGCGGTGAAAGACCTTCAAGCCGGTCCTGAAGTATACCGAAATCTTCTCGCATGGCTCGGAGCGCTTCTCCGTTGGACTGTACCAGTTCCTTCACACCACATATTTCCTCCAGGATCTCCTGTTGCATTTCGGGGCTTACCCGAAGTGGAACCATCTTTAGTGGGGAAGACAACTCTGTTTTGGAACGTTTTCCATGCAAAGAAGAGGGAGACCCGAAATCCGAGCGCACTGGTTTGTGGATCGCCATTCCCCCCAAGGCACCCCGGTAAGTTCGGTGTAAAATATTAGGTTTATGCAGATATTAAGTCAGGATTCTGAGTAGGCCCCTCGGGAGCTTCAGCGCGAAGCGTCTAACCCGCTGGACATCAGGCTCCGCCCCCCGTATGATTGGTTTTATTATTTCATCTGTTTATGTTTTATGTATTACCTCTTTATTTATTTATCTTTTAATGTTTATTAGAGGTATTGTACCCCTGAAGAAGACCCCCGGCCAAAACACATGTCGGGTTACACCTCTCTGTTAATAATAAAGGTTTCCTTCCATGGTGGTTCGTATCCTGCTTCTTCCATGTCATGGATTCCTTGTCTCCAGTGTCTTCCAGGTCAGGACACATGGGATCAGGGCCGTACCAAGTCATAAATGCACCCTGTGCGACTTGTACATCTGGCGTGCCCCCCAACTATCACAGGTCTGCCATTTGCCCCATACCCAGCATCTCCCCATCTTGCCTTACCCCACACCTCCATGTCCAGACAGCTTCCCACATTGCCTGCCTTTTCATATTTCCTTCGTGGTGGTAGCAGTGGCAGCCGTGGACATCTGATTCTAAAAACACTTGGGTCTGTCCAACTCCGCGCTTGCATGCGGGTCTGATCCCTCCCTCCTCTGACATATGCTCACATCAGAGGAGGGAGGGACCAGACCAGCCATTCAAACGCAGGTCTTTGCAACTCCACACTTGAATGGCTGGTCTGGTCCCTCTCTCCTCTGACACAAGCATACATCAGAGAAAGGAGGGATCAGACCTGCCTGCAAGTGTGGAGTTGGAAAGACACATGTTTTTGTTTTATTTCAGAATTGGATGTCACTGCTACTGCCACTGCCGCTGCCAAGAAAACACGAAATGTGACAGCGGGACAAGGGAAGGCAGCGCCCCTATTTCTTTGCACCCTGTGCGGCCAGACTGCTTGCACAGGGCTAGGTATGGCACTGCATGAGGTACCTTTTAGAGGATGCTGATAAACTGGCACTGTTCCCAAAATCTGCCTCCATGGCCTGGCTCTGGGAGAAACTCATGGAATAAGGAGAAAGGGAGTCACTCCACATTTGCTTTGGGAGTAAGTACAGATAGGGTTCCCAGCTGCAGCCATGACTTTCCACAGGTGTTCAGGGAGCTTGTTGAGAGTAGCCATGATCCATCAATGGATGGGAGATGGAGCAAGAGTAAGAGTAAGCAGTGTGGCAGAGGCTGAAGTTCTGCAGAACCAGAATCAGCAGAACCAGAACCCGTCATTGTGGTGAATGGACTCCCGCAGTAGAATGAAAGTCTCATAGCTAAATACATAGCTAAAACACAGCTTTTGCAAAATTCAAAAGCTTGCAAACAGAGGAACACAGAAATGAATACAGGATCAAACTCAAGGAGACAAAAAGAGAAATAAGGATAGTAAAATCAAAGGCAGAGGAAAAGATGGCTAAAGATGTTAAGTGCGGCGACAAAACTTTCTTCAGGTATATTCGGGAAAGGAAGAAGATCAGAGGTGGAATTGCAGGACTCAAAAGTGCTGGGAATGGACTGGTGGAAAATGATATTGATAAAGCAAAATTACTAAACAAATACTTCTGCTCTTTTTTTACTAAAGAAAATCCTGGAGAAGGACCACCTGTGACTCCCAAATATAAAAATGGGAATGAAGTAGATACCACACCATTCAGAGAAGATGAGGTGTTAGAACAACTAGCAAAACAGAAAGTGGACAAGGCCAGATGGGATACATCCCAGGATACTGAAAGAGCTCAGAGAGGTTCTTGCAGGGCCGTTAAAGGATGTTTTCAACAGATCCTTGGAAACAGGAGAGGTTCCTCAGGACTGGAGAATGGCTGACGGAGTACCTCTACACAAAAGTGGTGACAGGAAAGAAGTGTCAAACTACAGGCCCGTGAGCCTTACCTCGGTGGCAGGAAAAGTAAAGGAGGTGCTCCTGAAAGAGCGAATAGTGAATTTTCTCAAAACCAGCGAGTTACAAGATCCGAGGCAACATGGTTTTACCGAGGGACGATCTTGCCAAACAAATCTGTTTGAGTTCTTTGACTGGGTGACCAGAGAACTGGATCAAGGACATGCAATGGATGTCATTTACCTCGATTTCAGTAAAGCCTTTGATACTGTCCCTCATAGGAGGCTTATCAATAAACTCAGTAGTTTGGGGATGGGTCCCAAGGTGGTAAACTGGATCTGAAATTGGTTGACTGACAGACAACAGAAGATGATGGTAAATGGAGCTCACTCGGATGAAAGGAAGGTGAATAGCGGGGTGCCTGAGGGTTCGGTCCTAGGCCCGGCACTGTTCAATGTATTTGTGAGTGATATTGGTGAAGGACAGAATGGAAAGGTCTGTCTTTTTGCAGATGACACAAAAATTTGCAACAGAGTGGACTCCCCCGAGGGAGTGCTTAACATGAGGAAAGATCTACAAAAGCTAGAAGAATGGCCTAATGCTTGGCAATTAAGATTTAATGCGAAGAAGTGCAGTGTCATGCACTTGGGTAGCAGAAATCCAAGGGAAATGTACACGATAGGGGCGAGAGGTTGGTGTGCACTGAGCAGGAGAAAGACCTCGTGATTATTTCTGTAGATCTCAAGGTGGCAAAACAGTGTGACAAGGCGGTGGCTAAAGCAAGGAGTATGTTGGGTTGCATTCAAAGAGTAATTACCAGCAGAAAGGAAGGGGTACTAGTGCCACTGTATAAGTCTGTGGTGAGGCCTCACTTGGAATACTGTGTTCAGTTTTGGAGACCGTATCTTGCAAAGGATGTAAAAAGACTGGAAGCTGTTCAGAGGAAGGAGACCAAAATGATTTGGAGCCTGCGTCAGAAGCCTTATGAGAAGAGACTTGAATACCTAAATATGTACACTTTGGAGGAGAGGAGGGATAGGGGAGATATGATTCAGTCCTTTAAATACTTAAAGAGAAATAATGAACAAACAAACCTCTTCCAGAGACGGGGAAGCTGTAAAACTAGAGGGCATGACATGAAGCTGCAAGGTGGTAAATTGAAAGGCAATGTCAGGAAATACTTTTTCACTGAAAGGGTGGTGGATGCTTGGAATACCCTCCCGATGGAGGTGGTGGGGGCAAACACAGTGATGGAATTCAAAGTGACCTGGGACAGACACAGTGGATCACTTTACAGCAACAAGATTAAATCAAAATAAACTGAACCATCTAATTTCTCAACAAATAGGGGTGCCCTACATGGAGCGATGGGGGGAGGAGCAGTGGGTTCACCCCTAAACAAAGATATGGGGAGGGGTGAAGACATGGAGGAGGGGTGCACCTGCTCCTAACAAAGACATGGGTAGGGGTGCACCTACTCCCTAAAGACATGGGTAGGGGTGCACCTACTCCCTAAAGACATGGGAAGGGGTGCACCTACTCCTGCCATATTGCTGGGCAGACTAGATGGACCGTACTGGTCTTTATCTGCCGTCATTTACTTTGTTACTATGTTACTATAGCACTGCAGTTGATCAAAACAGCACTCCAGGAGAAGAAATATGGTCAAATAGAGAAACTGGGGCAAGGCATTAAAAGCTTGGGGATGTGGCAGGCTTGCGGCGAGATATCAGAGAGGTGAAAACATAGCTGCAGCTCCTACATCAATAAGATGCAGCAAGGCTGTCCATTGCTGTCTCTGTAGCCCTGCTTCTTTCCATGCTGTGGCGAGGCCTCCTCCGAGCCCTTCAGTACCAAAGCACCCATTGATGATGTCATTCCCCATGCTCTTTCCTGTCTTTGTTTGGAGGAGCAGTTAGATGGAGAGTTGTCCATGCCCCCTCTGTGTTGAATGGTAACTCTTGAAAGATACCTATATGGTGCAGTACAAGGTACAGATGGAGGGAGTTGGACGAGGAGTAGGTTGATGGTGACACACTGCATGCATCCCTGTAAGCAATAATGTGTAGGACAGAAAGCACTGTAAATTTAAAAAAATTACACTTACTCACAGGAAGTGTCTCTGAATCTAGTCTTTCTTCACACTTAGACCCTCTTCATAGGGTGCTATGCTGGTCCTTCCACTGGTTTAATTCCTTTCCACTCTCAACTAGTTTTGACACAGCATCTTCAAGAGGATGCTGCCTGCAGATGAGGGTCAAATTATGCAGCATGCAGCAGACCATAAAAAAGGAGACTATATAGGAGCTCTCTTCATGATCTGTCCAGACTCCTGACTCTGCTTTTCAACAGGCCAGATATTCTTTTTATTTTCGCCCTTGTCTGGCATTGACCTTATTTCAGTGTTTCTCTGCTTCACGCTGAGGGAGGGGGGGGGGCAGGCTGCAATGGTGGTCATCAGCCAGATTCTGGGGATCGCCTCTATCACCTGTGTGAGAGGAGAAGAAAAGGGATGGGCACTGTTGAGTTGGCAGGCTGCTCTGCATGGCCACTCTCGAATGTATCATGTACTCCTGACTGGGACAGAATGTAGGAATCATGACAGGCCCCTAGAAAACTTGGGAGGACATCAGTGAGGAGTCCTTGGGTTTTGCAGACCACCTACATGTTAAGGAACAGAAAGGCCTTTCTGTTGCATACTAACCTCACTCTCTTTAAGTAGTCTGATTGGAAGTGTATACAATTAGTTGCACCCAACACTAATAGGAAATGAGGCATTTCACAGAATTTGGTCATAATTTACAGTTTCTGCAGCAAATCCTGAGGGAAGGCAGATTCTCAGAAACTGAACGATGCAATCTGGAAATGGCCTATGGCTAAAAAGGCAAGGGCAGCAGTGGCCATTAAGGACACTGGCATAGACATTACCTACCGAATGGTCAATTACAGCTGAGGCTCAAACATAGTACGAGTAGTAACATATCAAGAACAACAGTTTGAATGGAACAAGGAGAAACAGAATGGTTTAAAATAAGCAAAGGTGTACGACAAGGCTGTATACTTTCTCCCTACCTGTTTAATTTAGATGCAGAACAAATCATCAGAGAAAAAAACAGAGGTGTGAAGATTGGTGGAAGACTTATCAGCAACCTTCACTATGCTGAGGATACCACATTACCGGCTGAAAGTGAATGTGATTTAAAACATTTGCTTCTCAAGATCAAGAAATATAATCTTAAAATGGGTCTGCACCTTAATGTCAAGAAGACAAAGATCCTGACAACTGGCAAAATGAATAAGTTCATTGTTGATGGAGAAGAAATTAAAATAGTTGATAGCTTTAACCTACTTGGATCAACTATCAATAAAGAAGCAACAAGCTGTCAAGAAATCCGATGACACATTGCTCTTGGCAGAATGGCTATGAAGGACCTAAAGATTCTCAAGAGCAGAGATGTCTCTCTCTATACAAAGATTCGACTTGTTCAAGCCATGGCATTTTCAATAACATCATATGGGTGTGAAAGTTGGACAGTGAAAAATATTGGAAGAAAATTGATGCCTTTGAATTATGGTGCTGGCGACGAATACTGTGTATACCATGGACTGCCCAAAGAACAAACCAGTCAGTACTCTTCAGTATTTTTCTTGCTCCCTTACCCCTTCTAATCCAACAATTCCCTGTTTCAGTTTATATTTACGCCGATGATATTGTGCTTCTTTTCCATACCTCGCCGGTCAAAATTGATCTCACGCAGCTAAACAGTTGTCTCTCCCACATTGCCTCTTGGCTCTCTGATAATTTTCTCCATTTGAATCCAGCAGAATCAACAGCTATGTGGGTTTCTTTGAGTACTTCTTGCCCAACAATATTGCCTCAAATTAATTCTACCTCTATCCCCCTCACTTCCTCTTTCTGTTACCTAGGCGTAACTTTGGACTCCTCAATCTCTTTTCACAACCACATTTCAAATCTTTCTCACCATTCTTTCCTTGCATTACGTCAAATTAGAGCAGTTCGTTCCATCTTGCCTTCTGATTCTCTCATTACTCTCTTACTGGCCCTGGTTATGTCCAGATTAGACTACTGTAATGTTGTCCCTGCCAATTTACCATCCTATCAACTCCAATGTCTTCAATTAATCCAGAACACTGCTGCTCGACTAGTTACCAATGCTCAAAAATCAGACCATGTAACACCTCTTCTGTTGCATCTTCATTGGTTGCCACTTCGTTTCAGATTCAAGTATAAGTTCCTCATTTTAACTCATAAGGTCATTTACACATCAAACCCGCTTTATTTAGCTAATCTTATTTCTCTCCACACTCCCTACCGACACCTACGTTCACTACACGCGAACCGACTGTCCTTACCATCTCCATTGCAAGCTCACCTTGAACAGACACGTCATGCTACCTTCTTTTTTCTTGGACCTTCGCTCTGGAATGCCTTACCATCTTCCCTCCGGCTGGAATCCTCATACCAACAAGTCAAAACATCATCAAAGACACATTTATTCCAACAGGCTTTTGACCTCCCCTCCCCTAGTCCCACTTAATTGGCTGTTTTCAGACTATCTCTAATGACCTATTGGATATTCTTTCCTTTCCTATCACACAATGGAGTTCTTTTCCTTTTCTATAGTGTTAGCATATTTTATTGTAAACCGCTCTCATGTTTCGACAAGGGCGGTATATAAAGTGTGGAATAAAGATAAAGATAAGGAGATCAAACCTAAGCTTTCTTTAGAAGCTCAGATGACAAGACTTCGATTTTCATACTTTGGACACCATGCGAAGAGAGAGATCATTAGAGAAAGACATCATGCTTGGCAAGATAGAAGATCAACGCATAAGAGGAAGGCCAGCAATGAGATGGATTGATACAGTAACAGCAGCTATGGATACCAGTCTGTCAACAATGAGCTGCCTTACTGAAGACCGAACACAATTTAGGACAACTATCCAGAAGGGCGCCATGAGTCGACATCAACTTGACGGCACTTAAGTACAACATATGACAGCAGTTAAAGACCAGCATGGTCCATCTAATCTGCCAAGTAAGGTGGCTAGAGTGGTCGGACCTGTTGTTCCATGCTGGCAGAGGTGGAAAATGGTCTCCTGTCAAAGCAGAATCTCCTCATGCAGATTTCCTCAGATAGGTCCAGGAACTGGATCCTAAGCATGTAAATCCATGAAGCAAATCAAAGGTGCCTAGGTTGATATCAGATTAAATTTCTGCAAGCAGGTCAATAAGCAAAAAGGTAGACTGTGAAGATGGCTTCTCTTTGCACTCTTACTATCTTTTTTTTTCAGGCCATAGCAAGTGTCTTTTTGAATACTCTGAACATCTCCCAAACATGCCCTGTTCTGACTGTTCTTATTTGGTGAAACCTGATAATCTCCCTCCAAAGGACAAAATTATGCTTGGTGAACTAAACCCTGACTCAGTAAGTCTTCTTCAGCAAACATTCATTTTTGTAATTTTCCAGACAATAAATGGTTTTCGTAAGTTATATGAAGTACTAATGGAAAGTTTTGATGGATGTTTATTTTGGTCTCTCAAAGCAGCAGTGAATATTATTGACTGAAGCAAAGCACGCTGGTATTGAGAAATAGAGACTGGAATTTTCCCTAGGTCAGATTCTGAAAACACTATAACTCCTCACAAAGAGAAAAACAATATTTGCACATTGTTTTTTGTTCATTCAGAACACCCTGTCAAAATGAATGGCTAGAATTTCCACCAGTTAGCAGAGTGTTTTCATTAGACTATGTACAGTTTATTATATTCAAAAAGACTTAGCCGGTAAGCAGAACCAGCTAATTGGCTAAGTTCTCCTGAGCCCAATATTCAATATCCAGATAGTACCACTGAATATTTCCTCTGTCTGCTGTGGCACTATCCAGACAGGCCTGGGGCAGTCCATGCATGGAACTGGTACTTACCTGGATAGTAGTGATTTTCAGCATCACTATTTGGGTAAGTACCTGCATAACTTAGGGCAGCTATAAAAACTGTCCTAAGTCTATATGGATTGGGCTGTCCAATAGCAGCTGAATATTGTCACTATCTGAATAGCCGCAGCACTGATTATGAAATCCAGATATTCAGTGATAGCCACTATCCTAATACTACTACAGAATATCTGGATTTCTTTCACCATATTTTCTTAAAAAAAGAACTTTGACTATTGCAGGCTAAATGCTGGTCTGAGAAATAATCCTGCATAATTGAAAGCACAGGGGGTAATTTCAGAAAGTGCTCGTGTGTATAGAACAGTATTTTACATGCTGAAATGACCACTTATAAAACAGCCCTGGTGTACACACAGGAAAACACATCACCTACCTTTATGTGATGCACCTGGGGGTGTTCCTGAGGGATGCAGAATGGCTGGGGTGGAACTAGCATTTAGGTGCGTTATCTTATAACATACAGACATAAACACCAGGTCTTATGGAACATGCAGTACCAAGTTATACCAGCCTCGGAGCAGGTGTAATTTTGTGTGGGAGCTTTCCAGAAGCCAGTTTTATAAAGGCAAATAGCTACAATATATACACTCATGTGCTCAACAGCCTAAGCACCTTGTTGTAAAATTGCCCTCCCTTCGTCCCGTGGTTAAGTCACCAGAAACTGCTAAAGACTGGTTTGTGCAGAGTGATTTTGTCGTTCTGTGTCAAGATGCAATTGTAAAATATCTCAGCTATCCAGAGAAGACAATACATTGCTGTTCTAAGAGATGTAAAGAAAAAAAACCACCCCCATAAATGCACATAAATAATTTATTCTGTAGGGATGTACAGGGTTCCCCTCCCCCCAAAAAACAAACAAACCTAAATCAGTTTATATTTGTATTTTCTGAATATTTATTATTTTTTAATGTTTGTTCACACATTTATTTTGAATGCATGCTAAAACTTTTTTTAAATGTGCAGATTAATTGTATGTATGTTAATTTGCTGGTATATGTGCGTACAAGTGATTTGTGAGCCCAAACATTTTTTAAGTGCCCAGACGAACTGAATGCACACTATTGAATGCACATGCCTATTCTTCTGGGCAATGTCTTCAAATGTTTTTTATTATTATTATTTATTTATTTGTGTGTTTTTATATACTGCCCCTTCCAGTTTTGCCCATACCATGACAGTCATGAACCTCACTCCTAAGCCAAGTTATGTGGACTATGATCTCAGTCTCTCAAATTTACTGCTAACTCGCTGTAGTATTTGCATCTTGCTAAGAAGAGCTTCCTTCTGAAGTTCATAAGATGTAAGATGTATGCGCAACTTGTCAAGGTACGATTGGAAATTCCTCTTATTCAAGCCTTTGACATCCAACACTATGGGAAATAGCTTGGTTTCTTTCTGTCACATTTTCTTGTTCTCTGACTGCATTTGTTGGCACATAAAGATCTTCTCCCTCTTTGCATCATTCATAGAATAATTGCTTGGAAGTGACACTTATACAGTATAATCAATGTTGTTCCGGTGTTTTTCTCCTTAACCACTATGAGAATCTTAATTTTTGCTCGATTGTCCTGTGTGGTACTTATGGAATAAGTCCCCCATTGAAATGGCAGGCCACGGACGTACAGGGCCGACCTCGGAATCGGCCCTGTATGTCCGGGGTTATGGCGCCGCTCACTGCCTGCCTTTGCTCCACCTCCAGCCAGCTCCCTCCCACCCACAACCAGAGCTCCCTACACAAACCACATATATGTGCGGGGAGCTCTGTTTCAGGGGCTCAGGCCAGGCGTTTAGCGGGTCTGGACATCTGGATCGGACTTCCAGACCTGCTAAACACGGCTCAGAATGACCACCTTAGCCTTTCTTCATAAGAAAGACATTTCATCTCTGAAAGAAATGATAAAGCTTAGTAAGTCATCTCTGGTAGGATTTGTGGTAGATGAGAGTGTTGTCCTCCTCTGTGCGTTTGATAGTTTGGCTATATCTGTTTGAGATGGAATGACCAGAACTGCACTCAGTACTCAAGGGGGCATCTTTACTAAACACAGTACTGGGTAGTGCACCACACTGACATTTGGCATATGGTGATGTGCTATAAATCCCGCAATAACCCAGTAGTGTGGGAGTGGGTAGGGACAGGTAGGCTGAGGGGGAATATCGTGGGTGTTGATGGCATGTCGAGGTTGGTATAAGCCTGGGGCTAGAGCAGTGCCGACGCTGGGAATGAGGTTCACTTAGGATACTTCATAACCTTGCACCTGCCCTGGTTAAATCAATACGATTATGAAGCAGAGAAGTCGGGATTCAGATTCTGCTGATACTCCTTGCTATCCTGGGCACATCACTTAATCCTTCATTGTCTAAGTGAAGAACTTAGGGGTATGTTCACAAAGCAGCGGTAGCGGCCTCTGTACAATATCAGTGCCGTGGCCGTTCCGATATCACAAGGAGGCTGCTACCGATACTATTTAAACATGCCCCTTAGATTCTAAGCCCCCCAGAACAGAGAAATACTTAGTCTACCTGAATGTAACTCACCTTGAGCTTCTACTGAAAAAGGGTGTGCCACCTCCCCTTCCCCCTGATAAAATGTCATTCTGCTGCTTTATACTCTAAGGCTTCACTTCATTTTTCATACTCCTCTCCTCTTTCTTATTAATCTGTGTGTACAAATAATCACTTTCTGAGATTAATGTCTTGATGAGAGGCAATGATAATTCTAACCCAGGAGATGTAAAGAGGAAATAAATCCGATGAAAAGATCATGCTCTGACTAACTATTACACCATCAAGAACTCGTCAAACATTTTATGCAGTCTACGATCATAGTTTTATTCACCAGAAAAAACGGAATTGACCCATCAGATTTGATCAATGTAACTTTTCTTCGGGTGATTAAAACCCTGCAAGCCAATATTCTAATAAGCTTATATATTCATCAGTGACTGGTGAACACGTAAGTCTACTAACTGTAGATTTTTATGTGGTATATGGGTTTAGCTATTAATCTCCTTGCATGTTTAAGGTGATGCAATGGAGAAGGGGGTCGAAGTGTCTATTATGGCTGAAGGCAGAGATGTCAAGTCTCACTCATTAGGAGTGTGCCACACGCATTTGAAGGCTGTCTCATTCTTACGCTCATTGAGCCCCTTCTCTCAAGCATTTGAGTCTTTTTTTTTTTTAAAAAATGCAATTTTAAATTTATAACCAACTATAACTGAAATAAAAATGGCAAAAACAAACAAAATAAAAAAGCAAAAACCAGAAACAATATAGTCCTAAAATTACCCACAATCAGGACCAAGAAAAGGAAAAATGTTTCACAGAACATAACAGATTAACATGTGGAAGTATCAGGGAAGCTCCTCAACAAACCGGCTAACCAGTGGCAGTATGAGGGACAATCACCTGAATATTGGGAGCCTCCCTAGCAGAAATAAGCTCTTTAAGTTGTATCAGCTCAAAAAAATATAAATTGGCAGCCATCCAGCAAAGTTAAATATTTAGAAGGAAATCGTAGCTTCATGGTTGCACCAAGATTCACTGCACTTTCCCTAAGGGCCAGGAATTTCTGACGTTTCCTTTGGGTATCTCTTGATACATCAGGAAAAATATTTATTTTTGAGCCAAATAACAAGATCGGCATATTACGAGAATATAGCCTCAAGAGAACATTCTTGTCAGACTTGAAAGCAAAATGCCACTAGAGTAGTCCTTTCAGTGATTAATTCCAAAGATGTCTCAAGAAATTGAGTCAACTTTACATCTCCTGATTGATCTCCGCCCTGGAGCCCAATAGAACCCACTGAGTTGATGGCTGTGGGTAAGTACTGGGGCCAAAGCTATAGGAGGAAAAGCTTCCTTAGGCATCTTTAAAACTTCATGAAAATTCCTTTGCAGCATCTCAACAGGAGCAATTTGGGGCATTTAGAAAAGTTAAGGAACCTCAAATTGTTCTTCCTAATTTAATTCTCTAAGAAGTCTACTTTCCTATTTAAAATCTCTCTTTCCTTCATCTGAGCAATACTCATGAAGAGTCAAAGATGGAATCCAGCCTCTCAAGAAGATTTGCATGCTGATTAAAGGTCTGATCTTACTTTCCTGCCTTGAGATTAGCACAATTCAAATCAGACTTAAACTTGCCAGCCAAGGTTATAAGATTGGAGTCCATACTCTTAATGGCGTCCCAGAGCATTTCTAATGTTATAGTAGTCAGTCAATTCACGACTGGTTCTGTTGACAAGGATTTCTTACTTCTCCCCATCAATGCAGGGGAGGAAATAGCTGCTGGTGAAGCCTCCTCCTCCAGAACCATGCCAGAGGTAATATCCTTGACAGACTCCGGAGTCACCTTTCCAGCTTCTCCCTGATCCGAACGCAGCAGGGCTGCCTGAAGTTCTGGGATTAATGATACCCTGCTCCCGCTTGCCTCCGCAGACTACCTTGTTAGGAATGCCGAAAATGAGAGTGACTCCCCAATCAATGTGATCACAAATTGAGCATCGAGTGTACCATTGGCTTAGGGGTCAAAGATGTGGACATAGACCCCGTGACCATCCCTTTCTATTTGCCATGGGAACGTGGCATCAAGAGGCCGGTAAGTAGATTCTGATCACTGTTTTCATGAGCGACAAGTCTAAGAGAAAGTAAAATCAAGTGGCCTAGCCAGTAGGATGAAATCTGAACACACCTTCCTGAGTAGTGTCTCCTCCTGTTTCCTCCCTTTCCTCTTTTCCCTCAGTACAAATACAGGTGCTATGAAAGCTAGGCACACACTTTTAGCCACTGAGTGGAGAGCAATTTTCAGTCCAGAGAATTTACCCATATTGCAAGCACTATGGAGGTCATTCTGTCCATGAATAGCAGAGATGGACGTCAAGTTGGGATGCGGTTTGTATGGGGAGGCCTAGACGGGGGTGGGAGGGGGTGTTCCGGTTGCAGAGTGAGGGCGGGGCATGGGTGGGCCGCGACCCCGGACGTACAGGACCGATTCAGAGGTCAGCCCTGTATGTCTGGGGCCTTGAATCTGGATGGGGGTCTTATTCCTTCTCAAAATGGATGGAGAGGGATTGTGGTGCGGGACCTGGGGACGAAGGTGAAGGGGCTCAGGGGGGTCCCCAAAGACTGACTCAGGCCTTGGAAGGCCAGATCGGGAGTCGGGCTGTGGGGAAAACAGAACTTGGTCGTGGCTGGGGATAGCAGCTTCTGAATGGAGCCGTGGTGCCATGGCAACGGGACACCATGGCACTGCGGCTCAATTCAGGAGCCTGGCTGAGGTAGCTGGATATGTGGCTGGACGTGCAGGCCGATCAGAATCGGGGCCCAGCCTGCACATCCAGGCTGTAGACCTGATTCTAATCCTGTAGGCACATCTAGCCCCCACGGGATCAGAATCGGGTCTACCTCTGTGCACCCTGCTTCGGATCAGCCGCACAGAGGCTGCACAGCCCGAATGTAATAGGCCTCCTTAACTATATCATATCAGAGGCTCCAAAAAAAAGCAAATAGCATTCTATGCTGCTTTTTTTTTTTCATTTGCAAAGCAATAATATATTTAAGGGCCCATTTTACTAAACACTTAGCATGTGCTCTCTGCCACAGAGTCCATAGGAATAAAGTAGCGTGTGTAGTAGATAGCACACGCTAAGTGTTTAGTAAAAGGGACCCTAAATTTTTCTAGATTAATGTTACCACATGTCTCTGATTTTCAGGGATTATCCCTGATTTTAGAGCTGTGTCCCTGACTCGCACCTGTTTGGCAGCCTCCTGGCTCATATTCCAGCACTGGAGACAGAGGGGGTAGAAAAAATATTATTTTCAATTTAGTGATTGAAATATGTCATATTTTGAGAATTGACAACCATTATCTTTATATTTTGCACAGTACACAGAAACATAGAAACATGATGCCAGAAACAAACCACATGGCCTATCTAGTCTGCCCTTCCATATCACACTCTACAAGAGTCCCCTTTTTACCTTTAGAGATCCTCTGTGTTTGTCCCATGCTTTCTTGAATTCAGATACTGTCCTCATCTCTACCACCTCCACTGGGAGACTATTCCACGCATCTACCACTCTTTCCATAAAGAAATATTTCTGCATTTTACTCCTGAGTATCCTTTCACCCTCATCCTATGTCCCCTCATAGCAGAACTTGCTTTCAATTGAAAGAGACTCTCCTGTGCATTTATGCCACAGAGGTATTTAAATGTCTCTATCATATCTTCTCTATCCCGCCTTTCCTCTAAGGTGTACCTATTAAGATCTTAAGGCTGTCCTCATATGCTTTATAATGAAGACCACTAACTGTTTTAGTAGCCACCCTCTGTACCGACTCCAATCTGTTTATCCTTTTGAAGGTGCGGTCTCCAGAATTGCACAAAATACTCCAAATGAGGCCTCACAAAAGACGTATACAGAGGTACAGGGCAAATGCATCACTGTTTCTATTTTTCTGTCAATTTGTCTGCTTGGAAGTAGTGTTGTTGCTGTCAAGGGATGGATGGGGGGAGCAGGGTGATGACCTTTCTTCCCTCCTTCATGCCTTGTTTCTCAAACCTGGAACTAAGGTGCCCCCCAACACATACACTTCAGATAAGCATCTCAGGTTTGCCTGCAAAAAAATCAAATAACCTTATTCTAGATTTATAACCTGGATGCACCATATGAAAAAAATCTCACTCTTTGGACTTCAAGCTCACTCTATCGGGTGGTAAATCTCAATCTTTGGGATGGTTCACCCTTGACATCTGTGAGAAGGGTGTTCTTATCTTGTGCTTTTGGAGGGAACTATAATGTTAAAGATTTGCAGGCTTTTTGAATGGGAGCAGTTTTCCCTCCCCCTTAGGGGTTTCAGACTATTAACAATTAGCACAGAGACTGCTTGTTATCATGGCCAGCTAGGCCTTAAGGCAAGAGAACAGTTTCCTTAGGTTGGCCTGGCCTGACCAGTTTAACTGCAACAACAACGGTGAAAAGTCCAGATTGTAATGTGAGAGGAGGACCATGGTGCATCCCACGCACACAGGAATGAGGCATTTGAATGTTTTACTTCTTTTTTTCTCCCTGGGGATTTTCATTTCTGTTCATGCCTTTGCCTAGAGCAATGGTTCTCAAAGCAGTCCTCTGGGACCCTCAGGCCAGTCAGGTTCACAATGAATATGCATGAGATAGATCTGCATACAATGGACGCAGCGCATGCAGATCTATCTCATGCATTATCATTGTGCAAATCCTGAAACCTGACTGGCCTGAGGGTCCCAGAGGACTGGGCTGAGAACCACTGGCCTAGAGGTAACTACTGTTAATTATGAAATTGGGTTTTTGGAGTGAAATATTTGTACAATAGACACAGGTGCTTAAGCTAAATATCAGAGAGACTGAGTATGGTGGTGAGTGTTTTGGGAGTGTCAGTCAGAGAAAGGGTTACGAATATGTGGTGCCTAGCCCAGGACCCATAGCAAGGAGAAGGAGCAGAGGAGGACCCAGTCATGAAAAAGTGGTCAAGAGAACTGCCGAAAAGGTCTGTCCAACTATATAAGACAGTGCTTCCCAAACTCTTCTACTAAGTGACCCATGTTAGCAGTTCAAGATTCGCATGACCCCAGATGGTAATGAATGCAAATGATTACTAAAAACCCCATAAGCAGCACATTGATGATGTTTCTTGTACAGTATGTGTGAGTGTATGGGGATGGGTGTGTGACTGCATGGGTAGAAAGGGCCCGATTTTGATTTAGGCAGGCTATGCGTCACGTCGGCGCACAACCTGCCCGGTGACCCCCTTAACCCTGATTTTCATTTCTGTGGCAGGTTATCCTGGATATGCCGGCAGCTGCCGAGGCTAAGCGGGTAGCAGCGATTTTCAATGCTACCCACTTAGTCCCTGCACTTAAAGATAAGTAAGGAAAAGTCTTGCCTATCTTTAAGGCACAGAGGGCTAAGATATCTCCCAACATGCTAACCGCATAGCATCTGTGCGTGCTAGGGACTTATCTGGGATTTTCGAACAGCACTTTCAAAAATCCCAGATAAGGCATTTACAGGGGTAACTAGGGCAATTACCCGTGTAAATGCCTTCAAAAATGCTGCCCTAAGTGACTAGATGCAGTGTGTTTGAATGGGTGCAGGAGGGCAGGTTTGAGACACCTCCAGCCTTCCCCACCTCTTTCTGTCTGTCACTGCAGACATTCACTGAGCATGAGGACATGGTCTCAGATACCCCCTGTTTTCCTCCTCACGTTAGCTCCAGTCTTCTCTTCTAGTTGCTTTCACCCTTATCTTTTCCTCTCCTCACACTGCTTTCTCTTCTGTGTCCTCCCTCCCATTCCCTTCCCTTGCATTCCTTCCAGCTCACTTTCCCTCTCACCCTTCCACCACAGGCTCAAAGTCTCCCAGAGTAATCTACTCTCTCCCCAGCTCATTCCCTTTCTCTCACATCCCCATGTTCACTCCCCTCCCAATCAATCTCCTTCCTTCCCAGTCTCATCCCCCCAGATTCATCCCCTCTTTCGCAACCACTACCACCACAGGCTCATTCCCTTCTCTCTCTCTCTCACAAACACATACACCTTTTTACGCTTATGAGACTTATCTATTACACTTCTCAGCTCATCCCTTCTCTCTTACTTTTCAGGCTCAACCTGTTCATCTGCATCCACCCTCCCCGACATCTCTTTCCTCTTCCCAACCAGGCATACTCACTCATCCATTACTCTGATCATTCCTTCTTTCTCAACCCCTCACTCTCTTCCTTCACTGAAGGCTCATCTTCTCACTCTCTCCTGCATCCCACTCTCTCGTCCCTACTCTCTCCCCACAGACAATCGCTATTGCTCTCCCTTCACTAATTCCCTCTCTGTTATCCATTCTTTCCCCCATACTCAATCATTCATCCATTCCCATTGCTTACCTTTAAGGCTGACACCCTCTCTCCTTCCAACCTCACCTCCCTTATTCTCTCTCCACATACCCAGGGTTACCCCCTGTCTCTTTCAGCTCATCTCCCCCCTCAGCAGTCCCCTTTTCAGTGCTGCCTATTGGAGCTAGGGGGAGGAGATAAAAAACTTGGTTGCCTAGGGGCATCTCCTTCATCTGTTGACATGACAGTGATCTTTGGGAGGGGGGCACAAGGGAGAAAATTTATTTATTTTTTTACATTCTCTTATATACTGTGCTATTCTGCATCAGTGCAGTTTACATTGAACAAACTGAAATTACATTGAACAGGGCATTATAACTTGGAGATAACTATTTTACAGGGAACATGGGCTATGGAGGGTTAAGTGGCTTGCCCAAGACCACAAGGAGCACCTGTGGAACTAGAAACCCCAGTCCTTCCGGCCCAAGGTTGCTGTCCTCTAGTGGGATTTGAACCCCTGACCTTCTGGCCTGAAGTACCTTGCCCCAACCACTAGGCCACTCCTCCACTCCAATGGCTTTGGCTGGTGATGGTGAATGTGCTGCAAGGGAGGCCCAGGATGGCAACCTTGATCATCTGCAGAGTAGGTTTTTTGTTGTTAAGTGTCATTGTAGGTTGGTGATATTGATCAGTGGCAGAAGAGGTCTGGGATAGTGGAAGCCATTAGCTACAGTGGAGACCCAGGATGGTAACATTAATTGCTGGAAGGGGAATAGAGCCGGCCCAACTATTAGGCAAACTAGGCAACTTCCTAGGATAGCAACGTCTTGGTTGAGGGGAAGCAAAGAGCAGGGCATTCAAAACTAAACAATAGATTTTAACAGGCAAGGAGGATGTAAGGCCTGCCTAGAGCACTAACACCTTGAACCAACTCTGGGGCCAGCCCTGCAGGGAAAACCAGGACAGTGGCATGATTGGCAACAAGGGCGGTCCAGGCTGGCAGTGATCAGCTGTTGAGGGGAATGAGAGTAGCTCTAGGGTGACAGTAGTGAATGGAATTTATGGCCTGATCCCTATGGGTTGCTAGTTGGCTGGGAACAGAGAACAACTGCCTCTGTGCTTTACAAATACATGGGAGTTAGAAAAGCGCAGGCTCACTAGCCACATGGAGGAGAATGGGAGAAATGGGCTCTTCAACTTGGAAAGCCAGCTGAGGGGAGGTCTATAAAATAATGAATGGAATGGAACAGGTAAATATAGATCGGTTGTTTACTCCTTCAAAAAGTAGAAAGGCTAGGGGACGCACATTGCTACAGTATAGCCCATTTAAAACTAATCAGAGAAAATATTTTTCATTCAATGCGTAATACAACTCTGGAATTTTTTTACCAGAGGATGTAGGTAGTAAAAGCTGTTAATGTAGCTGGGTTTAGAAAAGGTTTGGACAAGTTCCTGAAGGAAAAGTCCATAAACTATTATTAAAGAGGACCAGGGAAATCCACTGCTTACCCTAGGACAAGCAACATGGAATCTGTTACCTTTCTGGAAACTTGACAGGTACTTGTTACCTGGACTGACTGCTGTTGGAAACAGGACACTGGGCTCGATGGACCTTTGGTCTGACTCAGTATGGCATATCTTATGTCTTATGTAAGTGAATAGTAGAAGTAGGAGGAGGAGAAGAGTGGGCGAATGACAGAAGGGAATTAGAGTTTGGAGAAGTAGTGCGTGTGAGAAGAGGAATGGGAAAGCTAGAGAAAGCATTAGAGTGGGAAGCTGGGTTCAAAAGGAGATGGAACATTTATAGATGAAAGGTAAAAAGAGGGAGACTGGAGGGTGAGAAAGAGAGTGTAGTCTGAGTTGATTAGAAAAAGACAGAAGACAGCAGTAAAGGTTGGGACCAACACCAACATTTTGTAGTATATTTGCCCTGGCTGTTTCTCACCTAAGTCTGGTGCTTCTGTTTTTTGATGTTTGATATGGAAAAGTAATAAATTAAAGATGATGGTGCCTTAGGAGGTAATTCAGTGCTTATTAGATTCATAATTTGGGAGAGGGCAATCTAGAAAAAAATAGAAGGGGGTCCATCTACAAAAGCTTGCCCAGGGCCCCTTTAATGATTAAAGTGACCTTGCCTCTTGCTCCCATCCTTCATCAGTAGACACCAACTGATAGGTTCAAACCAAATACATTTGTGTATACTCCTGGATATAATATCCAAAAACATTACCCCAATGGAACTACATTGACAGTGTTGATTCAAAAATTCTTCTAATCAGCTCAACATCACCCATATTCTGAAAGGACAGAACAAGGATGGAGTGGAAAAACTATCTGGATAGTGGCAGTTTTCAGTCACTATCCCAATAAGCTATCCATGTAATTTATGACTGGTATCCAGCAGCTATAAGCTAGATGGATAGCGGCAGCGGTAGAGACCGCACAAAACATTTATATTAAGCCACTTGCTACCACTCCTGAATATCGGTCCCATGATTTTCAGCTGAATACTGCTCTCATAAAATGATGAAAATAGACCTAGTAGATTTGTGTTCTTTTGGCAATCTTAAGCTGAGCAATTTTGCCACCTACTGTAAGTTAGATGCCTAAATGTGCCCCCCATTTTCAGCCAAATTTAGGAACCTAACATTTAGAGGGGGCACATTCAATGGTGGAGTCTACACTAGTTAAAATGTCTAGCTGTTGCCACTTTATTTAAAACAGATATTTAACAGTGGAAAATATTCAATATTTCGATTCGTTGGATATTAATGTCGCTTATCCGGTTAACAATGATATTCAGCTGCTAACTGGATAGGGTAAACCTGCTAAAGTTAGGACAGTTGATCTAATTTAGCTAGTTTAGTTATCTGGTTAGGAGCTGAATATTGCCGCTAACCTGATAGCAGCTGTCACTGCCCCCAATCCGCCCACAGACACCTCGGTTTGAACCAAGAATTTTTTCAGCGGTCCGTGGGGATATTCAGTGGCACTAAGTGGTTAATGTCGCTGAACATCAGGCTAACCACGTTTAAACCAGTTAATAGGACTGCTAACCGGCTGAAACGACTTAGAAATGTCCCCCTATGGTTTTTAAATTTTGGACAGTCGTTCATGGGGTTAATTTTCAAACGGTTTAGAATCCTGACTTTGAGAGTTAGTCTCCTAAATTGGCCTCTCTGAAAATTTGTTAGTTCCAAGTACCTAAATTTATGCTTCTAGTTTCACTAGACACCTAATTTAAAGGGGCACAGAAAACAATTAGAGACTTAGCACTGATTTTCAGCATTAGGAACCTACACTGTTCTCTTAAATTGAGGTAAATGAATGGCAGGCCTGAATTTATTTTATTTATTTATTTATTGCTTTTATATACCGCGCTCTTTAAAATCAGTGCGGTTTACAGAGTAGGGAGAGCCTACTTCACACTTACATTGAACAGGAAGTACAACTTGTAGTAATAACCATGGGGAGCTAAATACATGCTATATACATGCTATATACAATTGGGTTAATAACCATGGGGAGGCAAATACAGGCTATATACAGTGAGGGCGGGAAGTCGCTGTGCGGCTTTGGAACATGGATTTCCTTGTGAGCTATGTACAGGGATGTGAATTGGGTCATATAAATTTAGGACTATAACTTCTAAATTATTATATTTAGATGAGATTTCAGCTGAAAACTTAAACTTAGGTCTAATAAGATGGGCTAACAGTTAACCTGGGCTTTCTGCAACTAGGCCACTTTGAATACTATGGGACCTAATTGCAGATAGCTTGGGTTCATCATTAGCCCAGCTTAGTAGACATGCTCCTTAGACCCCTAAGCCTAAGCCTAAGCAGGTGCTTAGCTTTTTTTTTTTTTTTTTTTTTTAATACCGGATTCCATTTGCCTAGATGAGGTCCCTAATTTAGATGCCTAGTGCTAACAGTACTAAGCTCCTACTTTTGTTCCAACCTAAATCCATCCTTGTTGTCACCCTCTTTTTAGGATCACAAATTTAGGAGCTTAGTGAAAATAGAAGTGTAAATTTAGGAACTCAGACCTAGTAAATTTTCAAAGAGGCCTAATTAGGAGCTTAGCTCAGAAACATAAATTCTTTGAATATGAGCCTCTTAAGGTTGGACATGTGGCAGAAAATAAGGGAAAAAAATGAGGAAGTTAACTTAGGTGCCTAACTTTAGAAGATCAGCTTTTTTTGAGTATTGAGCTTTTTGAATTTTGGTAAAGTCTGCAATGCTTAACACCTGAATAATGATATTGAGACAGAGCAATGCTTGCTTGCAGGAATATGTTTCTTCTTCAATAGCCTTCTATCCAAGACCAGTCATTAGCATGTGATTTAAACCAGTTCATAAAGTCATTTCCTAGCACCTTTCTTCCTCTTCCTCTTTCTCCTTCCCATTCCACCTCCCTCCTCCCACCCACCTTCATTCATTAGTTTCATTTGTATGTTTACTGAAATACAGGAACAGTTTGGACTCATTAATTATTGTAGGTCCAAAATACATGTTGGATCTTTGATCACAACTTCTCCTTCTTTCATCTTCACAGAAAATGGAGAGCTCCCACAGTGTGATTTTGCTTGATAATGACGTTTGTGACTCCTCAGTTCCACCACCTTTGTTAAAGCAAACAGAGATAAATGTTACTGTAGAAGAAGCATTTTACTATCGGAGAGTGCCTTCTTCAAGACTGAAGACATGATTGAACTTGGTTAGCTCTTTATTCTTACTGTCTACATCTAGAATCCTTCTTCAAGTTACCAGTGCTGACACATTTATATTTTCTTACTTGAAGGTGGATGATATACCATGTTTGGCATCTGTGATTTAAAAAAATTGTGATCTGGACTTATTTCCTTAAACAGTTGCTCAGAATGTGACTCAATCCGAGGATCGTAGATTAGAAGTTGTGTTATATTTGCCTGAGGGAGCATAGCCCAGATATGCCAGCGAACAGTCCACTCAGGATCTATTTGCATAGTTTTAGCAGCTTCAGATAGCAGAAAATACAAACAAGAGTATCAGCCTCACATTGGCCTGACAGTCAAAGGAACAAAACCCATTTGCCCTGATTGGCAGGTTCATACTCTGGGAAATTTGTGGACTCTGCAGTTATTCTGACTTCTAAGCCTCAAAGGAGGCTACATACACTTCTGGTCCTCCTCCTTTGCAGGAGGAATGCATGAGGGTTGACTGTGGGAAAACAACATCCTGAGAATGAAGAGAAAGAGTTTCTTATACCCCCAACGCACCCACTCATCAATGTCACGGACACCCTCCCTTCTCCTTGCAACTCTCTCCCTCTCAGTCAAAAAGCACATACACAGAAACACACACATACAAAGTTCTCTCTTTGTCTTCCCTCGTTCTAGAGAGATTCCAAGAACATTGCTCTCCATTCCCATACACAACCTTGGCATTCACCCCTGTAGTGTCTCTCGCAGTTCCACATCAGAACTAGCGGGTGGGTATAGTCCTTCCTTCTGCCGCCATCCCATAAGGTCCAGACAAACACTGCACTCAGTCCTGTGTTACATCACCTCCAATTCCCGGGCTCCCTTTTGCTTCAGGGCCAAGTGTGGCCTTTCCTCTCCCCAACTCCGGGCCAGGTAGAAAGGCATACAAAGTTACAGGTACTGCAATCCTACCAACAGAACAAACATTCAGAGCCCTTCTCAAAGCACAATAAGGCAATTCAGCTGCGCAGTCAAGGGCTGAGCAGTTGCCTCTTTTCACTCAGGTTCCCAGCCACGGTCTCTCTGAGAACCAACTCTGTAGCTCAGCTGCACAGCTCTCCTCCTATCTCTCCCATTGCTTCTTTAGTGTATGCTCTGGTGGCTCCTCCTCCTCTCCCACCCCGCTCCATGTTGGAGTACCCCAAGGATCCATCTTGGGCCCTCTCCTTTTCTCTCTCTATACCCAATCCCTTGGTGCGCTTATCTCCTCCCATGGCTTTCAGTACCATCTCTATGCCAACGACTCCCAAATCTACCTATCTACACCTAATATCTCTCCAGCAATCCAAACCAGGATTTCTGCCTGCCTTTCTGACATCGCTGCCTGGATGTTTCATCACTGCTTGAAGTTGAACATGGCCAAGACTGAACTCCTTGTCTTTTCCCCCAACTACTCCCCTCCTCTTCCCCCCTTCTCAGTCTCCGTGGATGGATCTACGATCCTTCCTGTTCCCTCGGCCCGCAATCTGGGGGTTATCTTTGACTCCTCTCTCTCCTTCTCCATACATATCCAGCTCATAGCTAAGACCTGCCGCTTCTTTCTCTACAACATCAGCAAAATCCACCCCTTCCTTTCTGAACACACTACAAAAACACTTACACACTCCTTAATCTCCTCTCGCCTCGACTACTGCAGCCTACTCCTTGCTGGCCTCTCCGTGAGACATCTCCTTCCCCTTCAATCTAAACAAAATTATGCTGCTTGACTAATCTTCCGCCAGTCTCGCCATACCCACATTATTCCTCTTCTCAAGTCACTTCACTGGCTCCCTATCCAATTCTGCATTCAATTCAAACTTCTCCTGCTGACCTATAAATGCATTCACTCTATGGCCCCTTAATACCTCTCATCTCTTATCTCTCCTTACATCGCCTCTCGGAAACTTCGCTCCGCTAACAAATTACTTCTGTCTAGGCCTTTCACTCACACCGCTAACTCCCGACTTTGATCCTTTCACCTTTCTGCACCTTATGCCTGGAACAGCTTACCTTTGTCTATACATCGGGCACCCTCCCTGGCCCTCTTCAAATCCATATTGAAGACCCACCTCTTCACTGTTGCTTTCAGACCTGACTTCTATCCTTTATCGCAACCTGACTCCCGTCAATGTTCATGACCAAATTGTAAAGATCATATTGTGCTTTGCACCGAATTTACTAATGCCCTGTATTGTCTCATGTAGATTGTTAGCTCGCACGAGCATGACTCTGACGAGCAGGGACTGTCTCTTGTATGTATGCCTGTACAGCGCTGCATGCATGGCGCTATATAAGTGCTAAATAGTAGTAGTAGTAGTCAGATGCTAATTATTTATTTATTTATTTACATTCTCTTATATACCGCGCTATTCGGCATCAATATAGCTATATAGCTGCATCATGTTACTCATGTTCAAAAACACAAAGTCCTTAGGAGAACTAAACCACCTAGGTCAAGGCACTTCAACAAACTGTACAACTGCATCAGCTCAGTCCACTTGAAACATAGGGGTGTGTTTACTAAATGTATTTATTTTAACCAGTTTTCTATACCACCTTATCCTTCAATCAAAGTGGTTGTAAATTGCAGTAAGGGAGCAGTCTTTTCTGTGCGTTAACAGCAGCAATGATGGGTTACCGTGTGGTAAATGTGCTGGGCGTCTCAGAGGCGTTCTGGCGTTAAGGGGTGCTAGTGGATACTTACCATGTGGTAATAGCACATTCTGCATTAAGGGGTGGTAGTGGACACTTACCCTGTGGTAATAGCACATGCTGCGGGAAGGTGTCTGGAATGCAACTTAATGCAGAAAAGCCACTGAAACGCTGAAAGGGGGGCAGGAAAGCCATTGGAGAAGGTGTGGATACAAGCACAATTGGTAGCTGATGGAGTTAACTCACCTGATGCCTGGCAATGTGGCAGTTTGTGGAATGAGCATGTTTGACTGTACAGCAGGTATGACTAGGTGAGACAGGTGGCTGCCTAGTGATGATGGTCAGTGTTGGCTGTGTCATGGGTGGGTGGTGGTGACAGCGGAGTCAGCAGAGGGGATGCAGCAGTGGGGAGCGCTGTGACAGGCATGCAGTCCTAGATGCACCTGAAAGCATACACCGTACCATAAGCGAAATTATAGTGTCCGTGAGGTGTGGACATGTATCCAAATGTCCCGTCAGTTTGTGGTATGCCATAGGCCAGGTCAGTGTCTGGGTGGAGGCAGCATGTGCCTGATGTGGGCAGCAAAGTGAGGATTGTCCATGAGTGTGCATGTTGAGCAGTCACAAGAGAGATGTGGATGATATGGCTAACTTCTGAAAATGACCCCTGAGGGCCATTGTGGGGTAGCTTACTGCCAGTAAGCTGCCCCACCATGAATCTCCCTGATGGTCAAATAATAGGTGCAGGGCTGTGCCATGGATCATCCAAGCAAAGAATTTGCATTGTGTGTGAACCAAAAGTAGCAGTGCCATGGACTACATGAAACACCATTTGTGCGGGTGGGACTGGTGCCTCAGCCTGTGCAACTACAAGAAAATACACCTGACAGAGTGGCATGATAGGAAAGGACAAGTTGAGCCCATTTGCCCCAGGTTGGGTAAATAATGATAGAAGAACAGTGCAGAGAATGGCTACGCAATGAGTGTTAGGTGTCTGAATGTATGAGATATATCCTCTTTACATAAAGCTGGGAGGTCACAATGATGGCAAAACAGAAAACGCATCCTACCAGTTGACCCAGACATCTGCTGCATATACATCACTGATCCACTACAATGCGCCACTGCAGAGCCACTAAAGCCATACTCACAGATGTTCATGATGGGGAATGCCATGTTGGGCTATCCAACGTGTGGCCATAACACATAGAAATGTAGAAGAATGATTGTCTGCAGGTCACAGCAGAGCCAGGACTATGCAAGCACCCCCAGGCACAAAAATTAACAAGTGGGAATCAAGCCTATTTTATGTCTGCAATGTGATGCACAGAGAGGGGAGCCCAAGTAAGCGATAGTAGTGCTCCATTAGCAGCAACAGCATAGTGCCTAAGTATGAAAGGGCACTATGTTGATGGTGCAAATGGGGGCAAAGGAGGTGGCGCATGGGTCATGCAGTGGGGGCTGCTGGTGCACAGGGAGCACCAGGCAGTTGCTTAGATGGCGCATAGGAACATAAGACTACAAAATATGCCAAACTGTGTCAGACCAAGTTCCATCATGCCCATTATCCTTTGTCCAACATGGGCCAATCTAGGACACATGTACCTAGCAGTTTCCCCAAAAGACACACAGGACCCCCCAATAACTGTAATGGGGCAAGCAGTGCATAGCCCAGGTCCTCTCTAGCAATGGTTTATGGACTGTTACCCAGGAACCAGTCCAACATTTGTTAAACCCAGCTACACTGACAGCTTTTACCACATCCACCAGTAATGGATTGCAGGGTTTGATTACACATTGACTGAAAAAATATGTTTACCTAGAAGACCCAAATGGGTTACAATGTAGCCGCATTGCAGGTCCCCTAGTCTGTCCACAGTCTGATGGCATAAAAACACAACCTATGTTTACCTGTTCCACTCTAGTCAATAATCTATAGACCTCTATGATATCTACCTTCCGCCATTACTTCCCCAGGTTGATAGCCTCTCCACAAAGGGGTATTCTGTCATTCACAGTACCATCTGTGATGTCCGTCATGATCCCACAATAACAGTGGCAGCACACAGTCCTGCTACTGCTGCGGAAAGGCAATGTGCCACATAGGGCACACCAGGCAGAGATCCAGGCTGACCAACCCCCGCTGCCGCAGAACTCAGCTGTGGTGAAAGAGGCCGATAGTGCCAGCAGCTGTAGCCCCCCAAGACGTATCATTGGCAGGCATTTATGGGGTCCCTGCAGAGGCAGATGGTTGGGGAGGGAGCTGTGTGGCCATCAATGTATGCCTCTGCCCCCCACCCCCCATCTAGACTGTGCACCCTAGGCACCCGCCATCCTGCATGTTGGATGGGCTGGGACTGCACACAACCATGTCAGCATGGTGTGGGGGTGTTGGCAGAGGGGTCAGTGGCACCTATCTGCAGCAGACCAAAGCCATGCCTTGGTCCTGTGCACAGTGTACATTGCAACATGTGCCAATGTCTGTCTGATAGAAAGTATGTCAGCCCCAGGGAGAGTTGTGGTTATATGGCAGCACTGTGGCTCAATGCACACGGTGTGTGTATGAATAGAGGGCACAGGATTGGGTCCTGGCTTTGGATTATGCATTATGGATTGGATTATGGAGTGGAGGAGTGGCCTAGTGGTTGGGGCAAGGTACTTCAGGCCAGAAGGTCAGGGGTTCAAATCCCACTAGAGGACAGCAACCTTGGGCCGGAAGGACTGGGGTTTCTAGTCCCACAGGTGCTCCTTGTGGTCTTGGGCAAGTCACTTAACCCTCCATAGCCCATGTTCCCTGTAAAATGGTTATCTCCAAGTTATAATGCCCTGTTCAATGTAATTTCAGTTTGTTCAATGTAAACCACACTGATGCAGAATAGCACGGTATATAAGAGAATTTAAATTAAATAAAATAAAATTGCATGTCCCTGTGGCTGAACTTTAGCCCATAGTGCAGGTACAGCACCAACATGTGCACCAATGAATCGGCAAACAAAGGTACAAATACCCATCAGCCACATAGACAGTTTCCACTATCCACATCTGCATGGACAGTCAGGCTGATAGTACTAAGTACAATGTTAATTCCTCCAATATGCTCTAGGCAATTTACTATGTAGATATACAATATTGAAATTCTCCCTTTCGCACTCGTCTCATTCAAATTTTATGAACTGGGTCTCAGACTTCATCAGTACATATCTCGAGATTAACTCCCCGTTGTACTATTTTTGCATCAACGACTCCAGCTCATGTAAGTTATCACATTCAAGTATTCAAAAAATGTTTTCAACTTTATCGGTTTTTTTTCGACCAAAACATGAATACAATAAAGAAGGATAACTTATCTGATTATCATATTTATCACAGTGTTTAAGTTGGTTTGCCCCGACGCCACCATTTGGCACCGCATTTGCGTTTCATGTGTGTTTCATCAGGGGTTCAATGAAATACTTATGAACATGCATAGACAACTCCTGCTTGCGTTTACCGGCGTGTGTAAGATCGAGCTCAACAGCTTCAAAAAAACGCCGCGCATATTGGAGGAATTAACATTGTACTTAGGAATAGCTGCATCCTCTGTAAAAAAGACCAATAAGTCTAGGCTGATAGTACTAGCACACTGGTTTGTAGCTGCTCTGTGCTTGTACCACACTGTCAGTGTATCTTACTGAGCTGATGTGATGGATAAGTGCATTCTCCATTCGGCGGTCCGCTGTACACTGCTGTTCTGCATGTGCATTGCATGATGGGTACTGGTGGGGCTACCCTATGCTAGTGCACACAGCAGACATTTTAGGCGGTGACCTGCAGTCTCTTTGTATCCAGTCATTGCTATGCAGAGAGGGGTGGAGGTGTAGCATATTAGTTAGTGCAAGGTCTCCGTATGCACGGGGCAGGGGTTTAATTCCTATTTGTTCTTTTTGTGACTGTGCTACTCAGATCATTTTCATGCCTGTAACAGTCAGGACTCTGCAGATCGGTGCTGACAGCCCATACCACCCTCTCCTCAGCTGCCATCCGTCCTTCAGCCCATCTATCTGCCTCTGTTGGCTATGTACAGTCATATCTTCTTATGCAGGCTGCTACTCCATGACATACACTGGTACTCTTTTCCTTATTATGGCTTTTTGTGCTCACCTCTCCTGTGCCTGATCTGCACGTACCCACTACTACTCTGTCCTACTGTCACTGCAAACATCCTGCCACTTCTGCCTCCCCTGTGGGACACGTCTTCCCCATCCTATACCACACACTGGCATTGCAGCACTTTACATTGGTACCACCCTGTGCATTGGTACAGCTGCCTTCCACATGCTCATCTGCTTTACTGGCTGCCCCATAGGGTGCCCACCGATATGGCAGGTCTATCAACTCCCACCTGTCCTTCCTTCCATCATCTTTATATTGACATTCCTTGGTGCTCTATCCAGCATTTGGGTTACAGCCATTTTCTGCCTTAAGGTGCATACTTACTACCTTAGGGCACCTTGTCTCATATTAGGGCACCTTGCCTCTCTTAAGAATGCCTTGCCTCATGTTAGGGCACCTTATCTCAAGTTAGGGCACCTTATCTCATTTTAGGGCACCTTATCTCACGTAAGGGCATCTTATCACATATTAGGACGCCTTGTCTCTCCTTAGGACATCTTGTCACCTTACCGCACTTGGTCCTGTTAGCTCACATTAAATGGCCCAAGGCACTCTTACACCGGCATGCCCCCTACCCACCCACTGCCTTATATGGCTTCAGGCAGCTTAACACTGCCCTTACCACTGGTGACTTTACTGTGGTTTAGTAAACATACCCCTTAGTCTCAGCCATTGAGATGCCTCCAGGCCCCCAGCAGAATACCACTCATTTGCTGATATTTTCAGCACCAAAAAAGCTCATACTATACCAAGATATCATGAATATTTATTTTTATTTATTTGAAACATTTCTATACCACCACGTGCTACAGCATTGAACTACTATTGAACTACTGCCTGGGATGATGCCACCTTGTTCTCATACCTATCTGGACAAGAAGCCAAGGCCATGTCAGAGCATATCAAAGAACGCCTAGCAGGGAACTGTATCTGCCCCTCTGTGCAAAAAAAGAATGGATCTCTCATACCCTGCATTTGTTATCAAGGCCTTAATAAAATTACCATTGATCTCCAAACTGTCAGGCTCTAAGTTGCGAAGAATTTCACCAAGTTGGATCTTTGTAGAGCCCGTAATCTTTTTTTGGATTAGACAGATGATGCGTGGAAGATTGCGTTCCATACAAGAGAAGGCATTTGTGAGTACACCATGATGCCTTTTGGCCTTTTCAATGCCCCCCGTGATCTTCCAAGCCTTTGCCAATGATATCTTCCTGACTCCTTCTTTCATAATACAGTGATTTCTCGTTATCCGTGGGGGTTAAAAGCTGGGTTTAAAAAAGGTTTGGGCAAGTTCCCGGAGGAAAGGTACATAAACCATTATTAAAAGCAGGTTCCATAATGCTTCCATAATGCTTGACCCAATACAAGCATTGTGGAACCTGTGTCTTTTGGGGAAACTGCTAGGTACTTATGACCTAGATTGGCCACTGTTGGAAACAAGATACTGGGCTTGATGGACCTTGGTCTGACCCAGTATGGCATTTCTTTTGTTCTTATGTTCTTATGGTTATATTTCTGAAAAACCTCACAGAAACTGAAATTGAGGATACTGAAGCATTGATCCTATGGAAAAAATGGGTTTAGGTTCCGGCGGACCCTATCCAGTATACGCTTTAACACCAAAATGTAATAAAAAATGAACTTTATGAAACTGAATCTTACTTTGAACTACATCAGCGTGTTTGCCGTGATTGCCATAACAGCGTAAAACACTGAGAACACTTGGAATATTATCAGAACGTGGAGACTTGTTAACACAACAGAAGCCATGAGAAGACTGCAGCTTCCCTTGCTGGAGCTTGTGTTGCTGCTGTGCAAAAAGCTTCTCGGAATTGTTTTTCTACTGCGAATGGCCACGGATATGCACTAGTAAACCATGGGTGTCTCAAAATGAGATACACTTTTATACAGCAGATGAGTAAATCTGTGGGTTTGAAATCCACAAATAGCGAGGATTTACTGTATGTGGTAGTCTGACAATATCTTGATCTTTTCTCCTGACTTAACTTCACATACATAGCATGTCAAGGACATTCTCTCTTGTCTATACCAGCACCAGTTCTTAGCTAAACTTGAGAAATACATTTTTGAGCAGAAACAAGTGTGCTTTCTGGGACACATAATTTCAGAAAAGGTTTGAGATGAATCCCAGTAAAGTTGCTGCTATACAGTACTAGAGAGGTCCATACTGGTGGGCCTCAAGGCTCTTCAGTGTTTCTTAGGATTCACCAACTTTTATAATCAATTCATCCAGAATTTTTCTAATGTGGTAGCTCATTTTATGGTGCTAGCATGGAAGATCTCCTGGAACTCTGAGGCTCAAGAAGCCTTTGAGAAGCTGAAATATCGTTTTGCCTCTGCGTCTGTACTATATCATCCAAACCCAACTAAGCCATTCACTCTGGGGGTAGATGCATCAAAAGATGGAAGTGGGGCAGTTGTACTGCAAAGATCAGACCTGGAAGCTTGGCTCCATCTTTGTGGGTGCTTTTCCTGGAAATGTTCCCCTAATGAGCACAAATATGATTTAGGGAATTGGGAATATCTTGCCATTAAGTGGACGTTAGAAAAGTGGAGGCATTTGTTGGAGGGTGCCACCTTTCTAGCTACAATCCTGACTGACCACAAGAATCTAGTATATATTGAGACTGCCAGGTGTTGGAATCTATGACAGAACTATTGGGCCATGTTTTCTGCATGGTTCCAGTTCATCACTTCCCACAGTCCTGGCTCAAAGTATGTCAAGACTAATATGTTGTATAAATAGTGCGGTATATAAAACCAAATATGTTTTCTCAACAATTTTCCACTGAAAAGAGCCCAGATCCAGTCAACAAGCTGCCCATAATACTTCCTTTTAAGATTATTGCAAATATTGTGAATTTGGAATTGTTGGAGGACATTTTCCAAGAACCTCATGGTATGGAATGCCCAGATACTGTTTCTACTGGTCAGATTTTTATCTTTAGTGCTTGTTGTCTGGAAGTATTCAGTGTTTCTCACTGTTTGGGGCTTGGATGCATACTAACTGAATGAAAATCAATCCAGAAAAGACCAATTTTTTTGTGGATTGGAAGAAATGATAGAGAACCTCCAAGTGAAAGAATTAGGATTCTCTTAGTCAAACCTTACAAATTTTAGATGTTGTCTTAGACTTGGTACTAAATATGGAAGCTCATGTTGTGTATGCAGTAAACAAAGTTTTTTGTAAACTCCATTTGATACGGCAAATAAGAAAATATTTAGCTTCAGAAAATTTACAGCAGATTTTCCAAGCCCTGAGATTATTGTAATATAGACTTTTTAGGCTTGCCTAACAGGATGGTAAACAAGCTCCTTTTGTATGTTACAGCTGGGAGAATGTGACTCCTTTTTTTAATTCAGCTTCATTGGTTGTCCATTGAGGCTCATATATGGGCTTGTTTACAAAGCCGCAGTAGCGGTTTCCGATTGTTATCAATGGGGCCGCGGCTCTGATAACGATTGGAAACCGCTACCGCGGCTTTGTAAACAAGCCCCATAGTTTTTAAGCTTTTAGCATTTGTTTTAAATTTATTTATGGTTTATCACTAGTGTATCTGGCTTCAGTGTTGCAGATCTGTACCTTATTAAGACCTGTGAGATCAAGTCAGGTCAACAAGTTAGTACTTTTATTTCCAAGGAGATTTCATTTTAAGAGAACATTCAATTGAATTTTAAGCTTCCCTGCTGCATGAGTGGAATATTTATGCTTATCTTTATTTGAACTTTCTATACCACCTGTGTAAAGGCAAGGTGATTTACAAACCTGTATAAAAACATGAAGAATTTAAAAAATGACACCAACAATTTATAGGATAGACGGGACAGGGAAGATAGAGCAAAAAGGCATAGCAGGGGGGTGCTGGGGGGGGGGGGGTGTTAAATGTCCTAGGCAGCTTAGGTCTCAAAGGCCTGCGAGAAGAGATATATCTTAAACTGAGATATGAAAGATGAATAGGAATGTTTGAGGCAGAGCGCGCAGGGCAGAGAATTGCAAAGAATGGGGCCATAGAAAAAGAAGGCCGAAAGACAAGTAGATTCAAGCTGTGCTTTGGTGGGGGCGGGATATGAAGTCTATTATCCTGAAGGGAGCGAAGGGCCTGAAACGGGATATAGAATGTAAGATAGGAAAACAGGTAAGCAGGGGAACTAGCTTATAGGACCTTGTGCGCTATAGTCAACAGTTTGTATTGGATCCAGGCAGAGACTGGCAACCAGTGTTAGGATTTCAGGAGTGGTGTAACATGATCAAATCTTTCCACATATGACAGAATATGGATGGCGGTGTTTTGGACTGCTTGGAGATACTTTAGTGAGGAGACAGATAATCCAGCATACACGACCATTGAATATTTGACAAGAATCTAATTACATGAGTTTTAGAAATTTGTTAAATGTGACTTTTTCAAAAATATTGGCTTTGTGAATGATCTTATCAAGTTGTTGTTTTAAGTAATAATGCATAAGACTGTAAATTCTGTATTTGTAATCTGCTTTGAATGTATGATATAAATGAACTACAAATATCAAATTAAATTATACGGGGGCCCAATTCCAAGTTGTCCAGCCATTTGAGGATTAGAAAGACAAGCTGATCTCTGAAACCTTTTGGTGGCCCTCAATGTACAAAGACTGTGCATCCTATGTTTCAGACCTCCCTGTGCAGGCTAGGACCAAGACTGCTTATTGCCATCCATGTGGACTCTTACAACCTTTTCCTGTTCCTGTGAAACCATGGTCTTATCTTTCTATGGACTTTATAACTGATCTTCTGCCTGTGAATGCCTGTCCAGCAATCCTGGTGATTACGGATCCATTTTCTCACATTTCTTATTTTGCTCCTATTGCCCACTTGCCCTCTGCACCTCAATTGGTGATCATAGTCATCAAGGAGATTATATGCCTGCATGGTATTTCAGTATCTATTGTGTCTGATCAAGGTTCTCAATTTGTTGCCAGATCCTGGAAGGTCTTTTGCAAGAAATTAGACAACCAGGATATGGAATAGACTTGGTAAATATCTCTGATAATATAATAGTAACTGGCAGGGCCGGCCCAAGGGTTTCTGCTGCCCTTGGCAGAAACCCTGGCCTCGCCACCCCCACCCCAACTGATGCAGTCCCCTGCCCAGCTGCTGCCACACCCCCAGCTGCCACTGATTCCGTTTCGGGAGGGGGAGGCGGCAGCGGCAGTATTTCTAAGAGCAGTGGCTTTTTGCCGCCGCTTTTGGAAATACTGCTGCTGCCCACTTCCCCCCAAATGGAATTGACAGCAGCTGGGGAGGAGGCGGCATGGCTGCCAATGTGTGCCGCTGCTGCCCACCTATGCCGCTGCTGCCATCCACCCAGGCTGGCTACCCTAGGCAGCTGCCTAGCTCGCCTAATGGACGGCCCGGCGCTTGTAACTGGTAATTTCACAAAATTCAACAAGGAAAGCATTTTAAGTGACATTTTACAAATGACGTCCAGGGTCACTCTAGGATGTCCAAGCAAGAATGTCTAGAAAAAGAACCAGCCATGCCAAAAGTCAGGCACGATTTCACAAACATGGACATGCCTGATGTGGACTGATGTGTGGGCATCTACATAGACATCCCAAGGATAGTATGCTAGGCTACAGACATCTAGGAATAGCTTAATGGTTAGAGTGGGCGGCTACAGCCATGAAAACCAGAGCTCAAATCCCACTATTGCTATCATTGTGATTATGCAGAGTACTAGGGATTGTGGAGTATCATCTTCTTTACACTCTCTGGATGTTTTACATTCAAAATGGGCGCTTTCCCAATGTCTATTCATATCTGGAGCAGGTCTAAACTTTGACTGTGCTGCAGACATCCATGACATTTCTGAAATCACACAGGGCTATCCAAGTCCATTGCACCACCCAGACACACCTTTGCTATGTCCCCTGACTACTTGCATGTCCCTGCACTGGAGACGTCTCTGAAAGCCATTTATAAAATGGCTCTGGAGATGTCTCCATGATCTGGATGTTTGCATGCATGTTTTTGAACATCCAAATTTCGACTAAGACTTTTAAAATGACCCACTTTATGTTCACGTTTTTTATTGAAGTTGCAAATCATACAAAAGATCCCCATCCACATCAAACAGCAGAACAACAAAAGAATCAATACAATCAAATATAGAAGGCATCCAAAAATACACTTTAAAGCATATTGTTTTGATCATTTTTCTGCCAAACTTCCCCCAAAACCTATCATTGTCCAAATCAAAGGAGAAATGGTCCCATTAAATAGCATTCTAGGAAATAAACCTGGAGCACAATTCACTGCTACGGAGTACGCCTTTTAGCTATTTATTGTGCAAGTTTTGAGAACATACAAGTGTGTCTCTGCTTAATGGTCACAGTTCCCTGAAGAAGGCCTAACCTGAAACACGTGTCAGGCTGACCTAGGCAGAAATAAAGCTCTCGATCCTTTTGGCTATGTGTTGTTCTCCTGCTTTCTTTGTGTCAGGGCAGACTAGCTAGGCCATGTGGTCTTTTTCTGCCGTCATGTTTCTATGTATCTAAGGTGTTGCTGCTCCATGTTGGGGTATCAGCCTTGATGGGGAGGCACTGAATTTTACTGGTGACAGGGACTGGATGTTGCTGGGGGCTTTATTGATGGGAGTCAGCATTTGAAATGGGGCAATACAAAGTTCTGAGGGGGATCAGGGTTTGAAAGGGGGATTTCACAAATCTCATCTTCTCCTTGTTAACCCTCTTTTCTAAGGGCCTGATATTCAGTGCCGGCAGCTAGGTGCGAGTACAACACCTAGCCATCGGCGCTGAACACTAAACCCAGACATTCAGTGCTGGTTATCATATGCAGCCCCAGCATTGAACATCTGGGATCGCTGCAAAGTCTCCGCAGCCACAGAAGCAAACCAGGTAGCGGCAATATCGAGCTTTTTTTGCTCCCAGCTTTACCCATGTGTCACTAACCGGGTAGTGGTGCAATATCACCACAACCTGGTTAGCGACTGTCGCCACCCACAACACGCCCCGGAATGCAGCAATTGAAAGTACCCTGTTCATTGTATTTATTTAACAAAGTGCTTTATAGAATTATTTCAAATGCACTTTAAAACAAGCAATGGCTTGTTACCATCAAGTATGGCTATAGAAATAACTGTGCCACAGTATCAGATATGATTACTTTTGCATTTGCTCCTAGCTATGAGTGCTGGAAATTCTTAAGCTGGATTCATTAATATTTTGCAAAAGCGTTTAGAAAAACAAAAGGGAAGGACCAATAGTTAAGATTTTTAAAGAAAGAAGCCATAAGTAACAATGCATAAAACATATTAGAATCTGCAAAATATAAATCAAAAGATTTGTTAAGATTCATAATTAGGGTGACTACCTCAACCAGGTCCATTCAAACAGACTGATCCAGTCCAGATTTTGCCCCACTGCATGCATGAAGTTGCAAAAGTTCTGATTTTTCCTCTAAAAAATAGGACTTACTTCTCTGTGCATGTAGCAGGGCAAAACCGGAACTGAATCAGCCTGTTCAGTTTGATCTAAGTGAGGCGGCAGTCCTATTCACACTGGTTAGACTCATTTGTGAACATCCACTAAATTCCAGAGCTGCTACTACACATTTATGCATTTCTCCCACTAAGTGCATTGCAATACTCCAGCCAATTTTTCATGGCATGCATATACATGAAGAGGAATTTTAGAAGGGACATTCAAGTGCAATCTGGGACATCTGAGCAAGAACATCTGAAAGAAAAACAGCAGGCGCGTCCCGGTGCAGACATGATTTCACAAACATGGATGTGTCCAATATGGATATCTGCAGGAGGTGGTTGGGGGAGGTCTACATAGACATCTCCAGAATAGTATTCTATAACCTGGAGCATAACACTTATCTTTGTATACCAGCTTAAGCCAATGCCACAGTGGACGCCCTAAAGCTTAACCCAACGCCACAGTGGACACTTTAGGGCGTCCACTGTGGCGTTGGGTTAAGCTGCTATACAAAGATAAATGTTATGCTTCAGAGAGTTAAATACGTACATTATGCAGAGGTGAATCGTATCTATTGGGGTTAAGTCATTATGCAGAGATAAATGCTATGCTGCAAAGGGTTAAATATGTTTATTGTACAGTGATGAACTGTATTGGTTGGGATCATGTTGTTATGCAGAGGTAAGTGCTATAGGTTTAAAGAGTTCACTATACACATTATGCAGAGATGATCTGTACCTGCCTGTAGAGGTTTGTGTATATGTATAGACGTTTTCGCTTGTATAGGAGGGAGTTTTTCTGGATCCTTGATGTTATGACGCTGGTCCATGGTATTGATTAGCCGGGACATGTTAGCCCACAGGTACTGAGATCCTTTTCTCCCTCACAAGTGTGATGGTCTGTCTATCTCTATATGTTGGCATGGGCAGAATGATGTTTTTTGGTTATAACTTTTATATTAGGACAGATATACTTTAGAGGTTCATGCTCACACACACAAACATATCCAACTCAATATTGTGTTTCGAACAACTGATCTGCATCAGGGATTCACAATAAAATATTCCATATCAGTAGGCTCTGCTATAGGTCTATCATTCTTCAACTGATACCACACTATAGGTGAATGATACTGGCACAATCAGCTTTCTGCACCGCTATGACAGCATCAAAAGATAGATAAGATGACTGCTTTCAGTCTTGCACTCATTTCAACCAATCCCACAGTGCTCATTGTACCAATTATCTTCATGATGTTCAAAGACATCCCATCAGTCGCTTGGTTTAACCCTTTAGGTTCCACAGAGTTCAATCGAAAAATCTAAATGTGTTCTTCTAGAGTTCGTTTTGCACTTATCATGACAGTCATGAACCCCACTTCTAAGCCAGGGTATGTGGAGTATGCATTGAGCTTCCAGTCATAATTGCCACCCTGCCGTGATCACAGCTGTTGATCAATCACACGCCAGTGGATGTCAGTAATTGCGTGATTATGCTGTCTCCTGTAATTCATCAAAGGTGCTGACTCCACTTTATGCAATATCCAACTCTTACATTTCTAAACTAGGCACACAATAAGTAACCTTTTGGACCTTTTACATAGGCACTCTGTTATGAAATTAATCCCCACATGCAAAACCTTCGTACTTACACGTCAAAGCTGCAAACTAAAATATCAACATCCAAACCAAAGGATTTGAGAATGTAAAGGGGACTCATTTACTAAGCTGCGTTAGCTTCAAGTGTGTACTAATTACCAAATTAAATAGCTAATACAAAAAAGCCATGGGGCTCTGTGTCTCACAGTTACTGTGCTTAACTGTTAATATGGCAGATAACTGAGAACAGTAAACCCCACCTCTAAAACTATAGCTAACTACATTGCACATAATTGGCCATGCTGATAACAAACGGCATTAATGGCATGACAGCACTCCCAAAAACTTCTGGGAATGCCTGCAGTAGTTAACACAATGGTTTTGTAGCTATCACAAGTTCATTTTGGCTGTTTTAGTAAACGGAATCTAAATTTGATGTAGATTTAATAGATAGTCTTATGCCTATATACTTACTGAAAGATGGCAGCATGCTTTGGATTTATAATCTTGTAATTGAGAAGAATGCTATCATGTTTTTGATGGTCACAATGGATACCTAACTAATTGAAAAAGTGTTACCTGTTCTAGGAAGACTAATATCATATTTGCCATTTCTAAAACAACTAGCTAAGGCAAATAGATGATTCAAAGAAACTCCATTTATGAAACAAATGTATTTGATTTTATGATATAAAGCCCCAGCCAGGATCTGTTCAGCCAAACCGCTGAGTAATATGCCTTTTCCTCTCATTTTTGTATGGCTGCTTCATATGCTGCAAAATGGGCTCACCGTGAGAAAACTCTTTTTCTAGCCTGCTTTTAAATTAATCAAAATAATTCAGTTACACATTTAGAATGTGTAGGTGCTTTCTAATTAGTTTCTTAGGGATGTACATTTGTTTGCGCATATTCAGTTCATTACTGTGCCTTAAAAAATTTACTGAGTGCAAAATCGGCTTTTACACACTTTAGCTTATGAATTAAGGTGTTAACATGATTTACATGTGTTAACAAGCTCTTATTAAAATGAATGTGTGAAACAAACTGAAAATTGGGAATAATGGCCCAATGAATTGAAAACTAAGGGCTATGTTTACTAAATCGCGTTAGTGCAGTTCGCGGTAGGAGCCGCGGTAGTGAAAGAAACCCCAAATAAGGACATGGGCGGTACATCGTTACCACTACCGCGCGTTAGCAAAATTAACGAGCGCTACCGGGCGCCGTGCCACATTACTGCGCGTTAACCATAAGAAGACGTACAGACACAAAGCACTGAAACAGAGCTGTAGCACAATGGTTACGGTACTGACCGCTGTTACAGGCAGCATGGGTTCGAGCCCCCAGTGTGCCTAACACAGAAGGCTATCTCAGGCATCACCCTGTACATTACAGAAGGAAAGAGGAGGCATGCTTTTCGTTACGCTGAGTAGTGGTGTCAGAAAAACACCCTCGGAATGTGCCTAGCCACGTACGTTGGTACGTGCGTAGCGACGCGCGTACATTCGTGCGTGGGTACGTGTTTGCTTACGTGCGTGGGTACGTGTGTTTTTACCAGTGTGGGCATCTTATATTACAGACTTTGAAGGGCGTCCTGCACCTATGCATTATGCTAACAGATGTACGTGTGATGGCCTATGGCTTATCAGAGCCTGTGAGCAGGTGCTGGTGTTTCACAGGGTTGGATTGGGCCAGTCACACCCATGATGCACTGCACATGCAAAGCAGCTGTCCACAGATACACACCATGGGGAATGCACCCCCACAGCACCTCGGCCTGGTAGGGGGTACCGACTGTGTGTTGTACTGGCACAGAGCAGCTACACACCGTCACATTGTGCGGGTACTGTGCTCACCCTGAGGGTGCAGTGAGGCGCCCAGCACTAGGTCCACAGCACCGGCCATGGCGCAGGTCCAAAGCAGTGTTACTGTGTGAGATAGGTAGTTTCTGCAGGAACACCTTGGACATCTCTGTCTGTTTCAGTCAGGTACAGCCCCCATGCACCACCACCACACCCCTCCCCCAGGGCTGAGGGAGGCAAACAGGGTCTCCTATCAAAAGATCCCCAGTCTACCGTGCTGCAACGGTGGCAGTAGAGGGGAACATGAACCCCAGTCCTGCTGGGGAACAGACACCCCACAGGGCAGTCAATGCAGCTCTGTACACAGCCATAACACAATAGCAGACAGACATTAGGCCTGGATATGGTATGCTGCACCCCACCACTATCTGATATTCCCCTGGTGCAAGCCATCAGCCACTGCACCCTGCAAGCCACTCCATCACAACACCTACCAGCTGCAAACAGTCTGCTAGTGCCCAGTGGAGATGCCTGCACCCAGAACTGGGATGTCAGCATACACAGCAGGCAGATACATCAGTGACTGGGCCCCAGAAGGAAACCCATATGTATCACATGAGAGAAATACTAGATAGCACTATGGGAGTGCCTAGCCATGCTGTGGTCACTGCACAGTCAGGGTGAGAGTGATCTCTCAGCAGGATATACTGAGGTCACCCTGTCTGTGTAGTTGGTGGCCGGGCACTACAATGTGCCTGTCACTGCCCTATGCCCTGTGCAGATGCACCCTGGCCAGGCCACCCTGTCCGGCCTATACCCATGGTACCTTGCTCCTCATTATGCACATTGGCAGCCCAATACTGGCAACAGTGCTGGCAGTGTGGGCTGTTGAAGGTGTTTGCAGCCACCACACACTGGATAGACAGACAGCCACCCCCACACCTATGCCAGCATTGTGCTACTATAGAGGTGGTCAGCAGCCATACCACCACACCAGTCCTGGGCATAGTACAGGCATGGATATGGTACACAAGACTGTTGGGGGGTCACTCCCCAGGGTTGTGAACACTGTCAGAGACCAGACCTGCAGCACACACCGCAGACATCAGAATGATTGTTATGGTGGAGCTCAATGAGCAAAATGTGCTTAACGTAGGAATTGATATCTGCCAGTTATCAGAGGAAACGTTTGATAGCTGTGTACCATATACCCAGGTGTAGGGTGGCATTGCTAAGGTATGCAACTGCTAGTATTGGGAGATACAGGCAGGGCCCAATGTCTTGCCTCTCCAGCTGGCATTGGCCAATGGGGCCTGTGGGTGGGTGTGTGGCCCTGTTGGCTGCTGCTTTACGGCAGAGTTCCCCAACTCCAGTCCTGGTGTTCCACACACTGTTCGGGTTTTCATGCTGTCTCTCATACATATGCATGAGCTACATCTGCATACCATGGGGGTGGTGCATAGCTATGCAGCACAGGCATCTTTATTAGAGGCAGCATGACACCGGAATGTTGTGGGGCCCTCCAGGACTGCATTTGCGGGACTCTGCTATAGGTAATGTGCCTGTTTCTGGTGTCTGTGTTTGGTGTGGTAAAATATAGGCCATGCGTATGGTCTCTGCACTACAGGAGTGTCTTTACTATCACTGTTTAGTGGTGGGTAGAACTATGGGGACTGGGTTGGCAGGAGCCCCAACTGGGATTTGAACCTGTGACCCTCTGGTCTTACAGGCACTGGCTGTGTCTGTTGCACCACACTGTGGCCACAGAGACTGTGCAGTCCCTGGAGTTAGTTAAACCGGCCTGACGAGTCAGAAACCCTGCTCTGCAACAGGTTTACTGTGGCCTCATTTACCTTGTATGCAGACAAAGGTGCACATAAACCGCAGAAATGACCTCACAAAAGGGGCACACACCCATAACCAAGCTGGGCAACAATGATATCATTGGGAAACATTACACCACACACCCAGGACAGCTCCTTTACAATGTAATGTTCTTTGCAAGGGTCTGCGGAGCGTAGACCCTTCCACACATCATTTCCTTTTATTTTGGTGCTTTCCAGGGAGTGTTGTTCCTTGTTGCCCATTGCTATCACTGTTGCCCAGCTGAATTCTGCTTTTTAAAATGTTTCTTGTGGTCATTTTTAACGTTTTATGTGATATTTTGTTCTGTGCACATGTATCACACTGCTCACGTTTTGTGCGTTTCCCCGGTTTTCTGTACATTGCTGACGTAAATGGTTTCTCTTCCCTTTAAATGCCTTTAACGACAGGTTTTCATTTGTGTTGGAGGTGAGCTCTGACACTCCGCGCGTTAGTATGAGGGGAGCCTCTCTCCGCCCACTCTCCGCCCATTGACCCCTTCTCTCCGCCCACTCTCCACCTTCTGCGCTGTTTTAACGCGCCGCGGAGCTTTACGATCGTTAACTACGGTTACCGCGCGTAGTATGACGTTAACGGTCGTTAGCGCGTCGGTACGCGCGTTATACGGCACTTACGGTCGTTAACGTCATACTACGCGCGTTATTCACGTTTAGTAAACATAGCCCTAACAGTAAACCTTTGCCCTATATGTAATTTGCTCCATTTCTGTCATATGAGTGTCACCATTCACTTATTAGGGGCCAGCCCTACTTGCCTCATCACAGTCATCTTGTGGTCCACAAACATGAAGGCACATTTTAGAAAACACATGATGATCGGAATAGAGATGTCAAGATTGTGACATTCATAATTTATGCAGAGCCTCTTCTAAAATGCAGAATACAGAGACACAGGAGTGCACGTATATGTGCCCATACATAGAGCTATTTACAAGCCTATACATATAGATGTCATTAATTTGCAACGGATGCTGCTATCTCTAATTTAACTTCTGAAGGGGAACTAAACAATAGTGGAGTAAGGAGGACAATCCCCTGAATCCCTCCTGTAAAGGGCTTGCCAAAACACGCACTGTTTTGTAAAACCTAAATATGCCGGGGAGCAGCTGTAAATCCCAACATGGAAAATTGTAGTCATACACATGTATTCCCTCTCTGAAATGGGGAATACACGTGTAAATTTTTGACCTAGCCAGGACAATATCTAACTACACCCCCAACACGTCCCCTTGCAATTTCTACATAGTAAGAACATCCACGTGTAAATTGAACCTTTCTAAAATCGCCACTTCCACTTGGTTACCATTTCCTCATATAAATACCTGATTTTACATTTGGAAATGTGACTAAGGTTTCTAGACTATCCCTCCTAAAATGTATGCGATGGTACTCTTTTACAGAAAAGACACACACCAGCAACAGTAGCTATCAACTTCTCGTATATTTTACTTTGCTTGTATCTCCCTTTTCCCTTAGGATTGTGCTCCTCAGTCAAGTACCCAGGCCACATCCAGACCCTTACTCCTGTTGTTAGCAGTCTCTGCTGAGCTGTCCGAAGTGGTATGCAGATTTGCAGTCTGGATAGTAGCTGAATATCACCTTTATCTGGATATTGCTAATGCCAGCACTTGTATCTGTAAATAGCCCACCCTGTATATAGCTCAAACAAATCAAGCACCCAACACATCCCTCACACAACTAAGTTTTATCCTCACTGCATGTACAACACACACACTTTACCTGATTGCTTGCTGTGATACCACCTTGATTATTAAGATAAGGCGGTTTAGAAATACTGTTAAATAACTAAATAAATAAATAAATTTATTTAGCAATGCTCATGTACTGCTTTTCATCAGGTCAAACAGTGTACATACAGGTATGGCATATATTTCCCATGTAAGGCTCACAATCCCTATTTTCTAACTGAGGCAATGGAAGGTGGAGTGGCTTGCCCAAGGCCACAAGGAGTGCTAGTGGAACTAGAAACCCCAATCCTTCTGGCTCAAGGTTGTGGTTCTCCAGCAGGAATTGAACCTCCAGCCTGAGGCAATTTGCCCCAACCACTAGGCCACTCCTCCCTCTAAGGGCAAACACAGGACACACAATCAAGCCGGGGGGGGGGGGGGGGGGGTTGTTTCAAAGTTAAGCAAAATAATCAAAATTTTAATTTTATCCCAAAATTTAAATCAGTAGGCTAGGTTTATAACTTTACTTACAAATGTGCCAATCAGGTCTACCTGTTGCACTTCTCTACAACATGAATTTTCTTCAAAATAGCAACATTTCCACTAAGATAATTAAAAATGTCTGGGCAACTCAACTCAAAATTGCACTTTGAAATTAGGATGGCCGCCACCATCTGAATACTGCTGCTGAATGTTTGATTTTTTACCCATGGCATCTAGAGTTGAAACAAAGCACTGATCGCCAGGCTGACTATTGATCCCAGATGAGATAGATTTGCATACAATGGAGGCAGTGTGTGAAAATGTATTTCATGTAGATTCATGTTTATTCTGAAAACCAGGCTTACTAGTGGGTGTCTCCCAAGGATTGGGTTGAGAACCATTTTGTGAGGTTATGTCAATGTAACTGTTGTCATTTCTAGATCTTTTGGCTAAGATCCAAGTACAGGGATTGGGCTAAAAGCAGAGAACAGTTCTTTCATTGCCTTTTGGCTGACACTTAAGAAGTATGTGAAGGAGGTAATGTTCAGCATTAGTTAATTATTTGCTCGAGCAACAGCCCATGACTAGATATAACCTGACCATCTTTTCTAAGTTTAAATATAGGACACTCAATCAAACTGGGGGGTTCAAAGTTAAGAAAAATAAAAAAATGTGTTTAAAATTACAATTTTAAATTTAACCCAAAGTTTTAATCAGTAACCTAGGTTTATAAGTTTACTTACAAATGTGTTGTACATCTCTACAAAGTGAATTTTTTTTTCAAAATAGCAACATTTCCACTAAGGAGTATGTTTACTAAAGGGCATTAAGGGAGCAAGTGTGCCGTTAATGCCTGTTAACAGGACCCTTGCACCCTTAATGCTGTGAGAACGCTGCTTTAATGAGTGTCAAAGGCTCCCATAACATTAAGGGAACAGTAGGCGGAGAGTGGGCATTAGAGGGGTGGAGAGAGGGCACTAACAACCTATGCTCCCATAACACCTGCTGTGTAAGCGCCCTTTAATGCTGGAACCATAACGCCAAGTAAAACCTCGCGGAAAGAGGGTATTTTGAGGGAAGAGAGCCTATTTAAATGTCTGCAATGTGATCCACAGACAGGTGAGCCCAAGTTAGTGATAGTAGTGCTCCATTAGCAGCAACAGCATAGTGCCCATGTATGAAAGAGCACTATGTTGATAGTGCAAATGGGGCAAAGGGGTGGCAAAGTGGCATGCAGTGGGGGTTGCTAGTGCACAAGGCAGACCAGGCAGCTGCCCAGGTTGCACACCTGGATGTCCGCCATGATCCCACAGTGACATGTCAGCACACAAACATGCTGCTGCTGCTGTGAAAAGGTGAAGTACAACATGGGGTGGTTCAAGGGTCCCTAGGCAGAGTCCCAATCCAGCCCCCCCCTCCCCGCTGCTGGTTCCAGAAGAAGAGGCCGGTAGCACCAGCAGCTGCAGCTCCACAGGGGCTGAAAAAGCACCCGCTCAAGGAAACACCAATGCTACAGCTATCCACCTCCCCCAGGACATATCTGCACCTGGAAAGGATGGGGTAATGCTAGGAACAGTTGTTTGGGGGGGGGGGGGTAGCATGGCCGCCCATGTCTGCCTATGCACTCCCATCCAGAATTGGCATCTTAGCCGCACACATAAGCCACATGATGTGTGGGTCGGGACTGCACCCCCACCCAAACTGACAGCATGCTGCCATGTCAACATGGGGTGAGGTTGTTAGTGATGTTTGCTGACATGCAGACTGGACAACATGTCCCCCTCCAAAACCCGCCAAACACACTTTGACAGACAGGTATGGCACAGGGCATGCAGAGATCATGGCAGACATAGGAAGACCTCTATTTGTGACCGCATTCACCCTGTCAATGGGCACAGCTTCACACAGGGGCTGCTGACTCCACATGGCAGCTCTGTGGAGCAAAACATAAAGCAAGTGTGTATATGAGTGAAGAGTTGCAGGTTCAAGACCTGGCTGTGGGTCATGTCTTGTATGTCCCTGTGGGTAAACCTTAGCCTATAGTGTAGGTACAGCACCAGCATGTGCAATCCCCAATGAATCGATCAGCAAGGGTGCAAACACCCATCAGTCACACAGACAGGCTCCACCATCCACAGCTGGATGGAAAGGCAGAGTGATAGCATGGGCAGAATGAGTGGGCGTTAACGACATGCATAAATGTCAGAACACACTACTAGCACCTGCACAATGAGCACACATTAACAATACCTGAGCTGATATGGAGACCACAGTGGCAGGCAGGAATACCAATCATCCCCACTTTTTCACAGCGTGGCGATGTGTGTGGGTGCGTTTGTGTATGTCTCTCCAGAGTTCTGTGGGCTTCTGCACTGCACTGTTCCTCACATTGCCTAGGCTGTTCCCAGCATTAGTCTGCAAATGTGCATGATGAGGAGCAGAGGATTGTGAGTATGGCCTGAAACAGAGAGGTTTGCCCAGGATGTGTCTGCACTGGAGGTCAGGTCTTTGTAGTGCCTGTCTGCCACGTGCATAGCCTGGGTGGCCACAGCAGTTCACGCTGCAAGGGCACTCTCACTATGACAAGCTGTGACCATGGTATTGCTATGTATCCACATAGTGCTATAGAGTGTCTAGCTCCAGGGATGTGGATGCTTTCCCTATTCTGGGAGCCCACATGCTGGGTGACTGCTGTTTGTCTTAAGCCAGGGTGTGTATGGTTGTTCTGTGTACATACATTGTGTACTAACTAGCTGCAAGTGGTATGTGCATGACTGAAATAGCTTTGTGTTGGGCAGCAGGTGCAGTTTGTCTGTGATTGCTGTGGTGACTTAGTAGTCCTAGATAGTTGGGAAAGAAGCAGCCCCCACTGCATTTGGGGTCCATGGCATTATGTACTGTCTAGGAGAATACCTGCCCAACAGGTATTGCATATGTAGTAGGTGCCTATATGCTGAAAGTATGCAGGAAACAAGGGGACTTGCATAATATGCTGGCAATGATGTGGAACTGTGGCACATTCAGCAAAGACCATCTCTAACAGTGCAAGCTCTGGGGACAAGGTGCTGGACGCCTATCCTCACCCTCAGGCTGAGGTGATGGATCAGTGCATTCTCCATTTGGCGATCAGATGCAGGGCATCATGGGTACTGGACGGGCTAACCTATACCAGCACACAGAGCAGAAATTTTAGGCAGTGACCGGCAGTCTCTTTGAATCCAGACATTGCTATGCAGAGTTGTGGAAGTGTAGCCTACTGGTTATTGCAATGTTTCCATAAGCAAGTGACAAAGGTTCAGTTCCCAAATGTCCATTTTGGGCCTGTATACTATTCACGTCATTTCCCTCCCTGTAACAGTCCAGGCTCTGCTGTGGCTTGCAGACACACATCCTTCTACATTGCTATGCATTCTAGCCGCTCTTTGTATCAACAAACATGCTGTTCCCCATCATGTCCTTCTGAGAGCATGGTTTTATTGGTTCTGCTGCAGCCCATTGCAGGGGGGTCAGACATTCACCGTGCAGATGGCAGACACCTGCTTGGAGGTGTGGCATAATGGTCAAGGCAATAGCCGGGAAACCAAGATAGCAAGGTTAGAGGCCCAGTAGTACTCCTTATGGTACATTTTGGAATCTGTTACTGTCACATTTTATGTCTGCCACAACCTTCATGGACTGACAACACCTCCTTGTGACCTTGAGCAGGTCACTTAATCCACCAATGGTTCAGCTGACTGGAGGTCTGTAGGGTCCCTGTTTATCATCTGACAATTCGTCGGTAAGATGTACCCCAACATGACTGCACTGATACAGCGGTATACTAACAGGCAATTACATCCATAGAGCTATAACTTACATGTGAGACATGAGTCATGTATGACATCATAAATTGACTACAGCTTTAGTTCCATCATATCTCTACAGTACATGCAAACACATCCTACCCCTTGAATAGTCACTTGCAGGCATCACCTCATGTTCCCATTTGCCCAGTTTGGATGACACCCATCCAGTTGTTATCTGAACATTTGTCTGGGGTGTTGTATGGTGGTTGTGTGGCTGGGACAGGTGTGAGACCCACATTTCTGGTATCAGGCCTTCCATGTGGCACTGACACACATTTTCCCACACAGTACACATACTTTGGGGATGGCACCTATAGCATATCAGTGCTGCCAGCCAATACCACCCTTTCCTCTGCTGCCATCCTTCCTTCAGCTCATCCATCTGCCTCAGTCGGCTGTATGCAGTCATGTCTTCTCATGCAAGCTGCTACACCATGGTCTACATAGGTACTCTTTCCTGCATTTTTGCTCTTCACACATGCCTCTCCTGTGCCTGATCAGCACATCACTACTCTTGCTCCATCCTCCTTTCGCTGCACACATCCTGCTACTTCTCGCTCTGCTGGGGGACACGTCTTCCCCATTCAATGCCACACACTGACATTGCACCATTTTACATTGGCACCCCCCAATGCATCAGCACAGCTGGCTCCCACATGCTCATCCAAATTACTGGCTGCCACATATGGTGTCCACGGATCTGGCAGGTCCATCAGTTCCAATCTGTCCTTCCATCCATCACTTTTACATTGACTTTCCTTGGTGCTCCCTTATCCAGTGTTTATTTATTTTATTTATTTATTTATTTACATTCTCTTATATACTGTGCTATTCTGCATAAGTGCGGTTTACATTGAACAAACTGAAATTACATTGAACAGGGCATTATAACTTGGAGATAACTATTTTACAGGGAACATGGGCTATGGAGGGTTAAGTGGCTTGCCCAAGACCACAAGGAGCACCTGTGGGACTAGAAACCCCAGTCCTTCCGGATCAAGGTTGCTGTCTTCTAGTGGAATTTGAACCCCCGACCTTCCAGCCTGAAGTACCTTGCCCCAACCACTAGGCCACCGTGTTAGTGTTAGAGTGACAGCCATTTTTTGAACATTAAGGTGAATGCTTGACACCTTATCACCCGATGTCCTGTTAACGCACATTAAATGGCCCTTTGAGCCCTTACTGCTGTAATGCCTCCTACCCTCCCAGTGCCCTTTACACATGTAAAACCCCTTATTGCTGCCATATGCTACCTTAATGCCCTTTAGTAAACATACCCCTAAGATAATTAAAAAATTCTGGGCAACTCGACTTAAAATTGTTCTTTGCAATCATTAAATGTTTGAGAGTCTCTGCATGCAGTTGTTTTTTTTCTGTACACTATACTTTGTTGGTGATTGAAAAGCATCTTTCAGTTGGTGCATTGGAACCTGGCAAACATAAAAAAACATTAACCAATTTGCATACATTTTTATATGGTACCTCATTACTTTTGAGGTGTCCAAACATCTCCTTCCATTATTCGTCAACCGTGTTGTCCCATGCCTATCTCTAAGGCGCAGAGCGATAACTGTGTATCATCGAAAATCGGTGCTACATGGGTAGCGCCATGGCCCACCTCCACTCTGCTGCAGAATGCCTCAACATGACCTGATGCTTTGCGGATAGTATCTGGGCACAATCGGCCTCAATTTTTAAAATTACATTTTCGAAAATCACTGCCTGTGCAGAAAGTACAGCCAAACCTCTGCTGATTCATTCTCAAAAACGTTTTTGATAATAACTGGCCATTTTTGCCTGACTCAGAAAATATCATTTTACTAGTTGGAACATTTTCATTAACCTCTCTATGGCTGGTAGTAAAGCCAGTCACCTAGTGCCACTGTATCCAAGGAGTTTTTGATACTCTCAATGAAGCCACACATCTCTTTGGGGTATGTTTACTAAACCGTCTTAATGTGCGCTCTGTGACGTTATCGCGCGATAAGGTACCTTATCGCACGATAATGGCGCTTTATCAGGCGCATAGGTACCTTATCACGTGATAATGCGCGCAGCGGCGCAAACGAGCGCTGAAGGCGGGGAAAGACTCCTGGAGGGCAGAGGAAGGCTCCCCAGGGGCGGAGAGAAGAGGTCAATGGGTGGATAGTGGGAGGGGAGAGGCTCCCCGCACACTAACACTGTGAAATCTGAGGCTGAAAACTAACGCCAGTGAAACCCTGGTGTTAGAGCTGATTTAAAGGGAAGAGAAACCATTTCTGTCAGCAATGTACAGCAAAACCAGGGAAACCTACAAAAAACTGATAAATGTGATACATGTGCACGGAACAAAAGTGCAAATAAACATTGAAAATGACCCCAAGAAAATATAAAAAAAACATAACCAAGCTGGGCAATAGTGATATTAATGGGAAACATCAAAAAACACTCCCAAGAAAGCTCCAAAAAAAGATATGAATTTTGGAAGGGTCTACGCTCCGTCCCCATGCAAGGTGAATGATCCCACAGTGAAATTGCGCTGATCAGGGTTTCCCTCTCCATTGGACAGGTTTCCTATGGCATGCACATGTTCCACAACAGCAGGGCGGGCATGTCGGAATGGGCAACTGGACAGATGCTGGGAAAGGGGACACAGAGGAATGCAGGCGGCACATGCTGTACTGCAGCTGGGCCACAGTGCGGACTAGGGTGATGCCTAGGTGGCCCATAGGAATGCTGAAACAATAGATCAGCCAGACAGCAAATGATGAGGGCCCAGCATGGGCACGAATGTGCTTCCCACAGTGTCACAGGGGATAGTACCCAGCAGGTACCCCCAAGGGCACAGAACATTGGCAGGCGGTGCTGGGGAGAATCGTGGACATCTATGCAGGCATCCCTACCCCAGAACCCGCACCATAGGCAGCCACCTACCCGCACACTGGATGGCCTGAGACTGCACTCCACCAGCACCACCAGCAGAAGGGCATGTCAGCAGGGTGGCAGAGGGGTACTGGTGGTGGAGGGGGCAGTGGCAGCTGCCCAGAGCAGACCGTGGCCTAGCCCTATGTAGGTGGGTGCCATGCACTGCAACAGACAGGCCCTGTCTGACGAACAGTCATGGTATCCCCAGGGAATGCATTGTCTCTGTGGCAACACAGTGGTGCAGTGCACACAGCCACTGTGTTCAGGAGCAGAAGGTCACAGGTTCAAGTCCCAGCTGTGGTTCCTGCCAACCCAGCCCCCATATTTTACCCACTACTAAACATGCTAATAAAGACAGAACCTTTAGTGCAGATGACGTAGACATGCCCAAAACACCTACATTTTACCCTACAGAGCACAGACACCATAAACATGCACATTACCTAAAGCAGAGTCTCCCAAATGCAGTCCTGGAGGGCCAAACACCATTCAGGTTCCATGTTGCCTCTAATAAATGTGGCTGTGCTGCATTGCTATGCACCGCCCCATGGTATGCAGATGTATCTCATGCATATTCATTAGGGACAGCATGAAAACCCGAACAGTGTTTGGCCCTCCAGGACTGGAGTTGGGAACCTCTGCCCTAGAGCAGTGGCCAACAGGGGCAGACACACCCGCACCCACAGGCTCCATTATCCCAAGCCTCCTGGAGAGGCAGGATGTTGGGCCCTGCATGCATCTCCCCATACTAGCACTTGCATACCTTAGCAATGCCACCCTAAACATGGGAAAACTGTACACAGCTATCAAAAGGTTGCTATGATAACTGGCAGATAGCAATTCCTACGTTAAGCACAATTGGCTGATTGAGCTGCATCATAGCAACCTTTCTGATGTCTGTGGAGTGTGCCTCAGGTCTGGTGTCTGACAGAGTGACCCCAGCAGTATTGCGTACCATAGCCATGCCTGCACTGTGCCCAGGACTGGTGTGGTGGCCAGGGCTGCCAAACACCTCTATAGTTGCACAATGCTGGCATAGGTGTGTGGAGTGTGTGTCTATCTATCCAGTGTGAGGTGGCTGCCAACACCCTCCACAGCCCACACTGCTAGCACTGTTGCCAGTATTGGCCTGCCAATGTGCATAATGAGGAGCAAGGTACTGTGGGAATAGCCTGGATAGGGTGGCCTGGCCTGGCTGCATCTGCACAGGGCATAGGGCAATGGCTCGGACATTGTAGTGCCTAGCCACCACCTGCACGGACAGCATGGTCACAGCATGTCCTGCTAGGAGGTCACTCTCACCCTGACTGAGCAGTGACCATGGCATGGCTAGGTTCTCCCATAGTGCTATATAGTATTTCTTTCATGTGATATTTATGGGTCCCTTTTGGGGCCCAATCACTGACTTATCTGCTTGGTGTGTATGCTGACATCCCAGCCTCAAAAATCACTACTTAAACGTAAAGGGTGATGCCTCAGCCAACCTTATGCATTAGGCTCACTGGGGGATTGAACTCATGACCCCTGTACCATCAGTCAGTGAATTAACCATTGTGCTACACCTCTGCTTCTATGCTTGCATGTCTACGTGCCTACTTAAGATTATCGTGCGTTAATGCGCTTAGCAGTGCTTCGCCTGATAATGTGCGCAGCAGCGCGCGTTAGCGCGTGATAATCTCGTTTTGCTACTTTAAGACTGAAATGCCCACTCCTTTTATGGCATCCTGCATACTATCGCCGGGCGCATGTTAAGATGGTTTAGTAAACATACCCCTTTAAGTTCTTCAATTTTCACTGTATAAATGTGAAAATGTCTGAATATCTTGTCATAATAACTTCAATGTCAAATGGCAGGCATTCCACAGCAGTGTTGATATAATTGTGAGCAATGTAAGCTACACAGTTTGCACCAATTAAATTATTCCCTACATCTTTTTGCAGCTTGTAAAAAATATTGTTTTTACCCCTGCAAGTGGCCTGATCAAAATTGCAATTGGTAGTATCAGCACACAATGTTAAAACATTGGATCTTAGCCCATTGGACTCAGCTGTATCAAGAATACATTTGGAAAGAATGTCTGAGGTTTTGCCTTTAACTTCATGGACATCAAGAACTTTTACCTGAACACCTTTCTCAGGAGGAAAATACCTTACTAAAATATGACACACTTTAATGCTTCCATGATTTCAGCAATCACAAAAAACTGTTAAAAGATGTCTCAGAAAAGTCTCTCGAGGGAATCAATAGAGTCGGGTTTGAAAACATTATAGGCAATTGTTTCCATTTTGGTTCACTCAGAAGAGTATTTTTCATCAAAACATTTTTCAACAACTTTGAAGTACAGTCTGATGACCAAAAAGAATGGTTGTGGACAACACAATGATAAACCCATGTACCCTCAGTTGTAGCCAGTAACTGAGTTTTCTCATCAAAAGTTTGACTTTTAAAAAAGAAGTCACAGTTCTACTTGAAGAAGCACTTACATCTGCTGTCTTGCATTTGTCTGTCTTTAGGTGCTGAACAATGCCACCCTTTCCTGCATGTACGATTATTACAAAATACTGTGCTATCACCAGAAATGTTTCTTAATGAATGGATATTCATTTTGTAGTTTGTCATTAAAACCACACTTTCTTTTCGGCATTTTAAAATGAAAATAAAGTCTAAAGACGAAATAGAAACACGCACCCTAGGCTGAGCCTACACAGACGACAGAATCAACAAAATCAGCTGACCACTGACCGTGATACTGATACTGATGTTGGCCCCAGGATTATAGGCACCAGCTCTGTGGTTGTTGTAGATGCTTGAGCACCCCCAATATTTTCTACTGTAGGTCTGTATATCTGTAGCAAAAAAAGCACCATATTCCAGAGCTGCAGGACAAGGGAGAAAGGAAGGTTTCTGTATCCTAGCTATTGCTCCCACCTATCCCTGCTCCCTATTGGTTGGCTGTGGCTGCTGCAGCTTATTGGCTGGCTTTGTTTGACTGATGGTTGTCTGGGTCCATGGGAGGAAGCAGAGCCAGTTTTGTCAGATATGCTGATAACTCAGGAGTTTAGGATTGCCAACTATCTAAATTATTTAATATTCTACAACTTTGCAAAGTAGCTGTCTTTGTCAGAATGATGTCTAAATTGTCTGGGTAGTTTTAAGAGTTTAGCTGTACAGCTCGCCACTGCTCCCCCCTCACCGTGCAGAGTAAGTGGTAGGTTCTAGCCAATGGAAAGGCATAGGAAGGGAAGGCTGATTTTCTGCCCAGGGTCTGGGAGAAAGTCATTGAAATAAGTGGGTTTCTTGGTAGGAGTGAGTGGGGTTGCTGAGAAAGAGTAGAAATGTAAGAGTAATTGAGGAAAGGGTAGAAATGTAAGAGGAATGGAGAAATGGAGACTATTGCAGGCTGAGAAAAATAACTGGTAGCAAAAGCAAGAACTGGGGACATTGAGTGGAGTGGAGGAGTAGCCTAGTGGTTGGGGCAAGGTACTTCAGGCCGGAAGGTCGGTGGTTCAAATCCCACTAGAGGACAGCAACCTTGGGCCGGAAGGGCTGGGGTTTCTAGTCCCACAGGTGCTCCTTGTGGTCTTGGGCAAGCCACTTAACCCTCCATAGCCCATGTTCCCTGTAAAATAGTTATCTCCAAGTTATAATACCCTGTTCAATGTAATTTCAGTTTGTTCAATGTAAACCGCACTGATGCAGAATAGCGCGGTATATAAGAGAATGTAAATAAATAAATAAAATAAATAAATTGAAGTAGAGAAGTGCAGAAGCAGCACAGCACCAGTAGACAGGCAGAGACAAAATCTGAAAAGTGCTAGTGTGCATGTATGCACCTGATTTGGAGGTGGGGGGGGGGGGGGTGAATGAATGCATGTGTATGTGTGTGCGACTGAAGTACAACAGAGTGCATGCATGGGTATATGTTTCTGTGTCTCTGATGGAAATAGTCTCAAATAAATAGAGTTTCCCTTTGAGAATTTCAGCTGGAGTGGGGAAGTCCGCTGTACAAATGTGGAGGAGTGGAGGAGTGAGACACGTGCTTTAAAATAGGGGACATTTAGGCATCTCGACCGAACTGATATGTTTCCAGGGACAAATCCTTAAAATACGGGACTGTCCCCTATAATACAAGATAGTGGTCACTTTACTAGATACAGTAAACTGACTTGGTAGTTTTGCACAGAAAATTAAATCCTCATGATGTCAAATATGTTTTGTAGAAGCCGGGGTTAACTCCAGTCATTTCACTGACTAAAGTTTTATATACCCCAGACTCAGGGATAGACTGTAGACAGAGAGGGCTTGACTTGTTCCTTTGCTAATTGCATTCAGTCACCTTTTTTACCACACCCCCTCCTTTCCTCGCCCATACTGTTGTTGATGACAATGCAAATTTGCCTGCAGTGGTCACATATAGTCTTTGCCCTCTCAACTCATTCTTTTTCCAGCTGGAGATTTGAACGGGTCTTGAGCACCCCCAATATTTTCTACTGTAGGTCTGTATATCTGTAGCAAAAAAAGCACCATATTCCAGAGCTGCAGGACAAGGGAGAAAGTCTTTGCCCTCTCAACTCATTCTTTTTCCAGCTGGAGATTTGAACGGGTCTTTTATCTTTAGCCCTGTTGCAAACACATGGCCAGTTGCCCAGCATGGACCCAACAAGGCTGAACTAATGCAGGTGTAAATCTCTTCCTGGAAACAAGTGTCCTTGCCTCCTTGTGAGCTGGAAGCTTCATCCTGGCTATTTGCAAACTCACTGGAGGAATTTTATGCTGTATGAGTCATATGAAGAGCAAAAGGCAGGTCAGGATGAATGTTTACTAGCTGTTTGCTATGAAAATATTGTCACACACGTTATACCCAAGTTTTATTGTTCCTTGAAACAAAAATAATCACCCTCCTATGTTTACCTTGCATTAGAACATGAGAACTTGCAAGATATTTTTAGTTCAATAAAGCAGAAATTAGATGAACAATTCTAGTGGTAGAAATACAGCATTTTTTGCTGTGGGCTCTGGTAAGTATAATATAGAATATTCAAGACTAATCTAGCCTACCGCGGAGGTGATATCAACCTCAACAGTGACAAAGTTCAAGTTTACCCTGACAAAAGTTGAAATCCCATGGCTAATAATAGTAAGGGGCCAGGTTTGGGGCAGAGTGAGCATGGTCTTTCTAATTATCCGGCTAGCAGCCTAAACTAAGGGGTATGATTACTAAAGGGCGGTAGCGGCTTCCGTGTGATATCGATATTAATTTCAATGGGGCCGCGGCGCTGATATCGCACGGAAGCCGCTACCGCCATTTAGTAAACATACCCCTAAATGTATAGCAGTGGAGTGGTGACTATATAATATGATATTTAAATTAACATGGTCATCGCTGCTGCTGAAAATTGATGCCTGGTTTCTTGTTCAGGTTTCTGAGTGATTTTTTTCTCTGCTGGTTATTTTTTTCTTATAAAGAGTCTGTATAGTTTTTGTTTATTTTATTGACTAGGAAGCAGTTTAAGCCACATTTTACATCTAGGACGGAAATGTAAAGTCCAAGCCAAATTGTTCATAATTTCCAGCCTATTTTGCCCAAAAGCCCCTGAATGTAGAGCCTTTTGTAAAATACATAGAAGGTCGTGAGCAATAACGTGTGTATTTCCCTATATGTGCAGCAGGAGCAACCATTCTGTAAAATATATGCTTACAAAAATAGAGGCGTTGCTCCTCAGCTTCTATGTATAAGTGCTGATTTTCCCCACACATATCTACCAGTGATTATATGGGTAATAACCATATTCCTGAAAATTATGGGCCCGATTTTCAAAGGCACCTACATGGGTGCCCTTCGAAAATCCTGGGTATGTCCCTAACGTCTCCAGATGCTATGCAGTTAGCATCAGGGGTGTTAGGGGTGTTTTGGGGTCAAGCGGGGCGGAGGAAAGGGCTAAACGGGTAGCACCAATTTTCAATGCTTTTGAGGTTTTTCAGCGCTTATCTTTCAGGCTCAGGGGCTAAGCGGAGTAGCATCAAAAATTGGTGCTACCCGGCTAGCTCCTGCGGCTTCCGGGTTGTGCGGCGAGACCCGAATTTTCAATGCCAGGGCCGCATATGACCTCGGCATAGAAAATCCAGGTTAGACGGATGGCGGGCGGACTATACACCGGCATGGCGCATAGCGCTGCCCAGATGAAAATCAGGCCCTTTATGTATAGAAGTGGCCAATTAATGAGTAAAACTCCTAAAGGCAACTTTTTTCATTTTCAAAATGATGGGCCCAATATTCAACGTTGGTGGCTACCGGCAGCTTTGGCAGTGAAAAGTAGGCTGCCTATACTGTGTGTGACTTTTGCCACTGAGGGGGAACCAAGCAGCAGCAGCTGAATATTGTCACTGATCTGTTATTCCATCCCCATCCCCAGAACGCCCTGATGCTAGCCGATTAGCGGCAGAGTGTCTACTGGCAGCACCTGCAGATATTCAGCTGCGCTAACGGTAAGTGCCGCTGAATATCCCATTCACCACAGTTAACGCGGCTAGCAGGTCTGCTAGCCATGTTAATCATTTTAAAATATCAGGATAAATAATAATTACCAAATTGCCCCCTTAATCACTCTTTTTAAGCCCTGGCCAAAGCGAGCATTTTGCTGTCACTTCCGTGTGCCTTCTAGGACTGCAATGGCCGACGGGTAATTTAAAAAATATCTCCATGTATTTCTGAACAAGATCAAAATCCATATCTGCCCTCTTGGTCACGCCTCTTCAGGTACATGAGAGCATCTTTCAGAAGGGTCCCAATGTCATTGACATTACCAAAACGTGCCCCAGAGAGAACCCAGAGGATCAAAGGCTCCATCCAAACAGTGCAGGCACAGCAGCTCTTGCAGATAATACCTCTTGGTCCTCTAGATTGCACTGTTTAATAGGGAGGTGTTCTATTTGGGATTTTATTTTGCGTCTCCTTTGGGTAAGGGGATTTGATTTTGGATTGTAGTGGGTGAAGAGTAATTGAATTATAGGGTTAACGTGCATTAATATTTCACAATGGGACATCAAAGTGCAATCTAGGACATCAAAGCCAGAACATCTGAAAAAAAAAGCAGGCACATACAAGTTCAGGCACGATTTCTGAAATGTGGACGTTCCTGCTATGCATGTGTATCAAATGTCTATATAGATGTCCCCCTTCTGAACACACTACTAAGACACTTATCCACTCCTTAGTCATCTCCTGTCTAGACCATTGTAACCTACTTTTTGCTGGTCTCCCTCTGAATCATCTCTCTCCCTTTCAATCTGTTAAGCACTCTGCTGCACTGCTAATCTTCCACCAGCTTTGTCATGCTCATATTACCCCTTTTCTCAATCACTTCATTGGCTCCCTATCTGTATTCGCATCCAGTTCAAACTTCCTCTGCTGATGTATAAGTGCATTCACTCTGTAGCTCTTCACTACTTTTCTTCTCTTATCTCTCCCTACACCCCCCCTCCCCAAGGAACTTTGCTCTTCTGGCAAATTGCTTCTATCTGTGCCCCTCTCTTCTATTGCTGACTCCAGACTTTGCTCCTTTCACCTTGCTGCTCCTTATGCCTGGAACAAACTACCCAAGTCTATATGTCCAGATGCCTTCTCTGGCCCTTTTCAGTCTTTCCCTGCTGTGGACACCCTCTTATCTTCGGACTTTCCTTCCCTCTCTCCCAACTCACAGGTCTCCCACAGGATGTCCTGCCTCTCCACAGCCTTCGAGCAAGCAGCTCCATTACAGCCTTTCCCTCCGCGCTCCCGCTCTTCTCAGCCCTGATTCCACTCTGCTTTACTCCTCCTTCGTTCTCAACTTCGCCGTGCCGAACGCCTATGGAGAAAATCATGCTCCCCCTCTCTACTACACTCATTTAAAGAATGTCACTCTCACTATCACTCCCAGGTCCACCTTGCTAAACAATCTTACTTTTCTGCAGCAATTGCTGCGGCTCCCAATCATAATCGACACCTCTACGCAGTTCTCAAATTTCTCACTTCCCTCCACTCTACTCCCCCTTCTCCTACCCATCCTGAGATTCCCAGCCCTAGCCAGCTGGCATCCTTTTTTGGCTCTAAAATTCAAGATCTTTGCAATTCTCTTCCTCATTGTCCACCTCCAATATCCTTCCCTCCACCTCTATCTCCCCCTCTTCTCCCATCACTTTCTCATAGTTGGTCATCATTTCATTCACTCACCATCTCAGAGATCATTAAACTTATCTCCTCCTCTAGCAAGACCACCTGCTCCCTTGATCCCTTTCCCTCCTCGTGGTTCCTCGAACCCTCTATTGCTCTTCCTCCTTCTATTCTCACCATGGTCAACTCCAGTCTCTCCACTGGCACTTTCCCTCAACCCTAGAAGCATGCCCTCATTTGTCCAATTTAAAAAAAAAACATCCCTTGACCCTCTTGTCTCCGTATACTATCGCCCAGTCTCTCATCTTCCCTTTTTGTCCAAGATTCTTGAAAAAGTAGTCTTCAGTGAACTTTCTCAACATCTAAACTCTATTAACTTCCTTCACCCTTGCCAATCTGGTTTCCATCCCTGTCACAGTGTCGAAACAGTCCTCCTGGCTTTTCTTAATGATCTTCACATTGGACACAACCATGGGGATATTTCGGTGGCGATTTCTCTGGATCTCTCAGCTGCTTTTGACCTTGTGGATCACTCTCTCCTTCTCTCTCGTCTTCGGGATGTGGGTCTGGGCGGCACTGTGTACCGGTGGTTTCACTCCTACCTCTTTTCCTGATCATATTCAGTTCTTTTGAGCTCCCCCTCAGGTGCCTCTTCTGATCACTCACCCCTACTCTGTGGTATCCCTCAGGGTTCCGTACTGGTCCCCCTTCTATTTAATATTTTCCTAGCACCACTGGCTCTCCTGATCCAACAGTTCGGAACATCAGCCTTTTTCTACACCGATGATCTCCTCTTGCTTCACCATACCTCCCCTTCTCTGCCTGATCTCACCCTGCTTAATTCCTGTCTTACCTCTGTTTCTGATTGGCTCACCACTAACTGTCTGCATTTGAACCTCTCAAAGACATTTGCTATCTGGTTCCCTTTTACTAGCCCCTCCCCCCTTTTAGCTCCTTCTTTCGCTGGTTCTGCTATTCCCCTGGTCTCTTCTTTTCGTTATCTTGGAGTCCTCTTTAACTCTGCTCTTTCTTTTCATGAACACATCTCTAATATTACCGAAACCTCTTTTTTTCATCTTCATCAGATTCGAGCTGTCCGTCACTTTCTCACTTCTGAAGCCCTCACCACTCTTGTACTTTCTCTTGTCACCTCACGACTAGATTTCTGTAACTCGGTTCTAGCTGGCATTCCGCAAACCCAACTTAACAGACTTCAACATATTCAGAACACAGCAGCACGCCTCATCACCCTTTCGTCCCATTTTGACCACGTCGCCCCTATTCTTCTTCACCTCCACTGGCTTCCCGTTGACCACCGCATTTGTTTCAAGATTCTCATTGTTACTCATCAAGTCATTTACACACACACTCCTCAATATCTGGCTGGTCTTCTACAAGCTCACACTCCCAGTCGCTCTCTTCGATCCATCCATATTAACCACCTTCACCTCCCATCCCCCTCTCAGGCTCACTTACACTCTACCTGTTCCTCTGCCTTTTTCTTTCTAGGACCCGCACTATGGAGCTCACTACCCCCCACCCTCAGGCTCGAGCTGAACAACTCCACCTTCAAATCACGTCTGAAAGCACATTTATTCTCATCTGCCTTTCACCTTCCAGCCCACACTGTCTGATTTACCCCTATGTTGCAACCTCTCTCCCCTATCCTGTTACTATTGTAATTTCCTTTCCTTTTCTTGGCCACTGGCCATTACCATGACTTTATAGTTGTAAACCGCTTTGTTTTAACGTTTGAAAAGTGGTATATCAAGCTTAATATACATAAACATAAATCCAGGCTGAAAACTCACTTCTTCTCTGCTGCTTTCAGGTCTTGATCCACTTAATCTCCTTTGTGTTTCCTTACCATTCGCCATAGATGTATTCTATGTCTACAGCTTCTGTGTTGACTGTCTTAACTAGATTGTAAGCTCTGATGAGCAGGGACTGTCTTTTAGATGTGTCTGTGCAGCACTGCGTATGCCTTGTAATGCTATATAAATGTTGTTGTTGCTGTTGTTGTTTAGTTCACAACCAAGGTATCTAGTAGTATAATGGTTAGAGTAGTGGCTCAAGAGCAAGGGGGAGGGGGTGGTCTGGATCCAAATCCCAGTGTAGGCCTTTGTGATCTAAGGCTAGTCACTTACAAGTACTTTCCTAATGCCTATTTGTGCCTGGAGCAGGTATAAACATTGATGTGCCTGTAAACCTCTCTGATGTTTCTGAGACTGAAAGGGGATGAGTAAGTACATGCGTCCACCAAACCCCTGTGCCTTCTTGGATGTCCCTGCATTGGAGACATCTGCACACGTCATTTGTGGAATAGTGACAGAGATATGTCCATGTGCACATCTTCAGATGTCCAAATCATGACTAAGCCTTTTACAATGACCCTCTAATTGTTTTGTTGAATTGACTGGAGTGGTGTATGGGGGTGAGTTTGGGATTTTGGGGGTGCTGGGTTTCTGTATTCTGTTGCATTGTGGTTGGATGGCACAATATGTTATTGAGATGTCAGAGGGAAGGTAGGTTTATTCCTTTAGGGGAGATTGAGGATAGATGCTGTGTGTGTGAGAGAGAAATCGGAGGAGTTAGTGGGATGGGGTCTTATAGTAGGGGGTGGAAAGATACAAATTATAAGGAAGTATCAACAATGTAGAACTTTGCAAACTATATTTGTGTCCCAATCAGTGGATGAGGTATTGAGGAAGACTTAGTGGCTAAAGGTTGGGTTGGTTAATGCATGATCAATAAAAAACAAAATAGAATCATTGCAGGATGTGATTGGTGAGAGTAAGTTGGACATATTTCTGATTACAGAATGTTGGTGTGGCAGAATGATGATATTGAATCAAATTTATCCAATAGATTTCTCATATTTTAGGGTCCCTAGAGTTTCTAGAAGGGGAAGGGAGGTACTGGCTTCTATAAAGGGGGAGAGAGTTGGAGTAGTGCGGCTGTGATGGGGATGGTAGCTCTAGAGTCTATGCTGATGAGATCAGATAGGTTCCAGGAGTAGGTCACTTTACTTGCCTATAGAGCACCCGATGTGGGAATAGTTTTTATGGAGTTACAGTATTAGAATTGACTGCAGCTTTCAAGCTCGATTGTAAGTGGGGATTTTAATTATCACAGTGAATTGATGGATAAGATTTGGATTGTTTATTTATGGAAGAAATGCATGATCTTCACTTTTTACAGAATGTGAATAGGAGCACACATTGACATGGTCAGGTATTAGAGTCAATTGTCCATTCCAGAAAAGAAGGACGTGTGACTGAAGGAATGCACTGAACAGCTCAGTTATATGGTCTCATCGTCATTTGTTATTGCTTTCATCACTTCATGCAGGAACAAGTACAAGCGAAATGAGTTAGGCCATTTAAAGATTTTGATATAGGGGTGGCAGGTAGTGTTTTTGTAGGGATGGAGATAAGGCCAGTTGCTCTTTGACCCAGAGGAAGCGGCGCAGAATGGAAAGTGCAGATGAGAGGAGTTTTTGAATCAATAATATTTTTTTTAGCAGGTGCAGGAGGAGCCTAGTGGTTAGAGCAATAACCTAGTAGCTATGAGATCAGCATTTGAATCCCAATGGCACTCCTTGTGATCTTAGGCAAGGTACTTTACCCTTCATTACCTTGGAAGAAAAAGCCTGGTAATCTATTTCTAATCATACCTTTCCAAGAAACCCAGGAGCTGCTGGGTCAGCACTGACTTGATGGTACTAAAAATTATATTTATTTTTTTTGAGAAGGTGAGGAGATATGCTTATCGGTTTGCCCCACAGTATACTCTGGTATTACGAGCATTAAAGCAAAGAATAGGCAGTCGAAGCATAGAGGAAAACTAAATCAGTGGAATATTTGGGGGCATGGAATTGTCATACAAAGGAGTATAAGATAGCCATTTGGGCGGCATAAAAAGAATATTATAATGAATTGATAGGAAAGTCAGGAAGAGATCCTGGTGCCCTTTTCTTGTTGCTAAGGAAATGGTCTACATGCCCGTTCAAAAGCCCCAGTGTAGCAGTATTTGTAAATAGGAGTAAAGGATTTTGCAAAGTAATATGAAGATAGAGTAAGTTCTATAGTAAATATATTGGGGTGAGGAGATACGTAGGAGTGGATGTACAGAACTAGAAGATATGGAAGAAGCAAGAATACAGAGCGCAGAGGAGGATGGACTACATTTGATCTGACAAGTGAAGAAGAACTGAATAAGGTTTTGTGGGCAATAAAGATTATAAGTTGCTCTTTGGACCCTTGTCTATCACTATTGGTTAAATCCCTACAATCTCAGATTAGTGGAAAATTGTCTGCTTTGGTGAGTATTTCTTTATCTCAAGGCTTAGTTCCTGCTGAACTGAAGTGTGCGGTGGTGTGCCCATCCATGAAAAAGGGTGCGTTGGATGTTCAATGGGTTGAGAGTTATAGGTCATGTCAAAACTGCCATTTCTTAGTAAGTGAGTAGAGAAGTAGCCTGGTATTGGAAAGAGTAGGGTTCAAATCCCACTGACACTTCTTGTAGCCTTGGGCAAGTCCCCCCCCTTGCCCATCTACAAACGTAGGGGCTTGTATACTGATGTGCTGAAGGGAGTGTGGGATGAATGCATGTATTAATAATGTGTTAGATCCCAGCAGCTGTGGAAACACAGGGGTGTGGTCAGGACCATACCAATCAGTGTGGCTGCAAAGGCTTAAGGGGTGCATTTCAGCTGCCACTTTTCTCAGCAGGCAACGGCAAACAACTGAAATGCGCCCCTTAAGCCTTCTCGCTGCATGCTAAGTAGGTCTGGTCCCCACTCCTCTGACGCGGCATCAGAGCAGGAAGGGACAGATCTGCTTAGTGCGCCAGCAACTTCCACATTGAGCGTGTCTCTTCTCTCCCATCAGCCTCCAGAAAGTGGCTAGATGGAGGTGCGGGTGGGGGGGGGGGGGAGGGGACATGCGCCCGATGTGCAAGTTGCACAGGGTGAAATTCACGCTCGGTACAGCCATGGGTGTGGTCATAATACACTACTACCAGTGCAGTAGTAGCAAACACATGGCCCAGTGCATGTGCACACCATGTGTAATTTGCATGCTTGTCAGGAAATAGAATGCTGCAAGTATGATATAGTGGAGTCTGTGGGCCTTGGATTCACTGTAGACAGTACATACAGGAAGGTAGCAATTGGCCAGTCTAGAATACAGTGATGGCTGGGAGTGGGCTGAACTGCCAGCACAACTCAGAGCATAGGGGCTAAGTACAAGAGGGAGGAGCATGCAAAGCATAAAGCAAACACATGCAAAGGGTATGTCTCAAACCTTAGGTGATACAGTGTGAATATGGCATCTGGAGATGCATGGGGTCATACAGGATGTCCAGAGTGCCCATTATGGGGCACAAGGATATGGACCCCCCTTATTCTGATCAACAAGAGTGGCTATTCACTTAGGCTACAGGGAACACCGTGCAAGGCCCTACAGCCCGTTCCCCTCCTCTGATCATGGCTTGGGTAGCACTGTAGCCATTGAGAATGAGTTCCCCAATGTTAAAGGAAGGGGGATGCAAGGGACAGAAGGGTCTGGAGACCAAACACAATCAGTACACTTGCTCAAAACAGCCTGTACACAGGGGTCATAGCATCAAGAAGCACCCCCATTGCCCACCATATAGAACACCTACTCTTATGGTCTAACAGCTACTAAAGCGGGTTGGTGTTACAGCCACCCACTCACAGAGCCCCCCATGACCCTCTTTCTGGGAGTTCACCACATGGAGGTAGTGAATCCCACACAGACCACTGGAGAAGCACCCCAGCAGTCATGGTCCACCAGACTTGTGAGGATTAAAAGAGTCCCATAGGTCTATGAATTGCTACAACCTCAGTGCAAGAGGGCCAGGCAGGCTCTGACACTGGATCAGCAAGCTCTGACACTGCTTAGAACTACATTCTCCCATGGTCTGGGTAAGAGGCCATCAGCTCCCAGGTACATGTATTCACTGCCACATGCACCCCCCCCCCCCAGGAGTCAGATGGCTCCTGTGCTGCCATACCATCATTTAGCCATGACATGCATCAGCTAATTTGCATGCCCCTCTCCCTACTGTACTCTTCTGACTCCAACTCTGCCTCTGAGGCAAGTACTGACTGCAGCAAAGACCATAAGCCCTATCTCCTGATACCTCCAGAGTACAAAACACCAGCAGCCCTCTGAATACATATGTAGATGTAAACAGCAGTCCGTCAGGGCAGCTTTTGTTGTGTACATGGATGTTTGTGCACTATCCCAGCAGGGTGACCACAGATCTGTGGTTTGAGGCACAGCATATACTCTACCCTGGGGTTGAGGTTGCCAGGCTGGTGTGTTCCAACACCATGTCAGCTGAACCATGCAGAACCCCCGAAAAATTTGGTGCCTTGGTTTTCAGCTCCCATCTCCTATTGGCCCCCTATTGGTTCAATGTGTTAGCCCTGCTCCTGACCTTCATATTTCTTAACATTTGCATATGAACCGTGCATCCTAACCAAGCATTTAGCATGTAGGAACATGGCATGTGCAGCTAGCACTTGGTCAGAGGCAGGTGTTAGCTGTCCCTGCACTAGCAGAGTCATTTCACATCTAGTGTGTGCCATGTCTCTGCCTTCACCCTGCCGACCCACACATTGCTCCAGTAGCACAGACGTTTTAGCATGGTGGCATTTGCCATGCAGGCTCCTTGCTGCTGCATGACCCAACCACATGCCAACATACTGTACATATGGGGAGACAAATAATCATTATGAAATGAATGCTGAAATCTTGCCATGCTGTAGTAAATACAGTCTTGAGAATCTATGAGTTTAATGTTAAAAATTGTGCGTTTTCCCTCGCGAATTTAACGGGCCATTACCACCCCCAATTAAGTGATTGACAGTCAGTGCATTGATGTAAAAGAAAAGGCAACTATGTTCTGAAGCAAAAGATGGGTTATGAATTGTAATGTCCCAACTATAAAACCCTCAACAGACAATAAAATACATGAACAAACTGCATGCAACGACAAGCTCTTTTGACATAAAAATAAATATTATACTTGATAAAATGTAATGTGCCTAAACCATACAGTTCTCAATGAGTAATAAAAATGCAGGTAGAGAATGTATAAATTTAATTAACTCTTTCAGCATAAAAATAAAGTGATGTACTCAAAAATGAATAAAATATATAAAAAATCATTTAAACCAACTGAGAAATAGGGGAAAAGGGGATAAGGGGAAGGAAAAAAGAGAGAAGGAAGGGGGAAGAAGAAAAGGAAGAAAGAAAAGGAGGGGAAGGGGACAGAGGAAAGAAAGGAAGAGGAGAAGGGAAGGGGAAGAAGGGGAAGGGACAGCCCAAGGAATTCTGCTGCCCTAGGCAGAAGCCCTGTCCGTGCCGCCCCGCCCCTTGCATGCCAAGCCATACACTCTTTGCGGAGCCACGCTACTACCGATTCTGGCGGGGGTGGGGGGATGGGGGGAAGACATGGCTCGTCAGCAGGCCATGTGGTTCGGCACACATGGCCTGCTGTTTCTGATCCCCCTCCGACATAACTTCAGGATTTCAGAAGCGGCAGGCCCTGTGTGCCAAAATACATGACCTGCTGCAGAGCCTAGTCGTCCCCCGACTTGCTGCTGGAGTCAGCGGCAGTGTGGTGGCATGGCTCATCATGGGGGGGGGGGGCAGTGTGGCTCGGTGAATGGAGGGGCGGCAGGCCTTGTGTGCTGAAGCACATGGCCTGCCACCCTCAGAGATCTGCCACCCCAGGCGGCCATCTAGCCCGCCTAGTGGATGGGCCGGCCCGGGGAAGAGAAGGAAAGTTAAAAAGGGAGAGAGGAAACGGGAAGGAGGAGGGGAATAGGAGAAAGGACGTTTTTTTAAAAAAGAGTATCACAAAAAAACTTTGAAATTGATCTCCTGATTAAGCCAATATGGGTGTACTGAGTTGAGCTTAAAGATAACCTTCTGTTCTTCTTTCAGTAAGTGCTTGTCAGGATCACCACAAGTCTGATGTCTACATGAATTTCAGTGGACAATGAGTCCATACACACAGAACCCTTGACATACTGGGCACACAAGTCAGGAGTCTGGCCAGACCTTGCAAAGTTGCTCAGCATTTTCTATCCTGCCATCCACCCAGTATGCCCAGTGAACATCTATTCTCCATGGCAGAGGATATCATGGCTTTGTATCATTCATGGCTAGCACCAGACAGTTTTCCTCTTGCTTGGTCTCTCATTTTCATGCAATTGGGAGGAATGAGTGTAGAACTATATTGAGGAGCAGTTGCCCATACTATCTATCTTCAGTGCCCACTAGCACTGCAGTCTCTCCGGGATGGTGCTCATTTCCTGTGTCCACCTATCAGCCCCCAATGCCAAAACTTAAAAAAGCAAGAAATAAAAAAAAGAAGTAAAAACCAAAACAAACAGAAAGGAAATAAAATAAAAAGAACCAAAAGAGTGTCCGTCTGCTGCTGGTGCCAGTCTCTCTGTCCTGCCATTTCTGTAAACGCCAGGCCCTTTGTTGCCAATATGTTCTAGAGATCCATACTACAGCAGTTCCCAATCCCACTCCTGGCTGCACAGTCACCCTGTGGTCTGCTATCACATTGTCACTGGGTCTGTATAGGCCCATATGGCAAACCTAAACAACAACAAATAAAAAGACCTCCTTTCCCCTTGCCTCTCTTTGTCGTGGCTGCCTGTGTTGGCACTGCTCCCATGGCTTTCCTTTTGCTGCCCTTTGCCCCTCCCATGCTGATTTTGGTTCTTCATGCCACCCTTCTAGCTGCATGGCTCTGCGACCAGTGTACTTTGTCTTTTCTGGGGACATTATCTTCTTTGCTTTGCTTTGTGGATGCCTTTAGCTCGTCATTGTACGCCTCTTTGGGTGTTCTGTCACCCACTTTGACTTGCAAGTCCTAACAAACCGAGTCTGAGAGAAACTGAACTCAGCATAGCTGGGGGACACAACCAGCCTGCAGCTGAAGAGCAGTCTAATGGCTAGCGCACTGGCTTGGGACCCTAGTCTTTCTATATTCTGATAAGGTAAACAATCGATCTACGTTTACCCGTTCCACTACGTTCATTAGTTTATAGACTTCTATCATATCTCCCCTCAGCCGTCTCTTTTCCAGATTAAAGAGCCCTAACCTTTTTAGCCTTTCTTCATAGGAGTATCCTTCCATCCCCTTTACCATTTTCGTGGCTCTTCTCTGAACCTTTTCTAAAATCGCTATATCCTTTTTAAGATACAGCGACCAGAATTGCACACAATATTCAAGGTGCGGTCTCACCATGGAATGATATAGAGGCATTATAATATCTTTTGTTTTATTTTCCATTCCTTTCCTTATCATACCTAGCATTCTATTTGTTCTCTTGGCCGCTGCTGCACACTGGGCCGAGGGTTTTAACATGGTATCCACAATGACGCCTAAATCTTTTTCCTGGGTGGTGGTTCCTAATGTGGATCCTTGCATCGTGTAACCATAGTTTGGGTTGTTCTTCCCTAGGTGCATAACCTTGCACTTGTCCACATTAAATTTCATCTGCCATTTTGATGCCCAGTCTTCCAATTTATCAAGATCCTCTTGCAATTTTCCACAATCCTCTTGGGTTTTAACAACTTTAAATAGTTTTGTGTCATCTGCAAATTTGATAACCTCACTCGTTATTCCACTTTCCAGGTCATTTATGAATATGTCAAAAAGCAGCGGACCCAGCACAGATCCTTGGGGTACACCACTATTCACCTTTCTCCATTGGGAAAATTGGCCATTTAGCCCTACCCTCTGCTTTCTATCTTTTAACCAGTTCCTGATCCACAATAGTACACTGCCTCCTATCCCATGACTCTTTAGTTTTGCCAAAAGTCTCTCATGATGGACCTTGTCAAAGGCTTTCTGAAAGTCCAGATACACAATATCAACCGACTCACCTTTGTCCACCTGATTATTCACTCCTTCAAAAAAACATAACAGATTAGTAAGACAAGATCTTCCTTGTCTTAAGCCATGTTGGCTGTCTCCCATTAGGTCATGACAATCTACATGCTGAGTAATTTTATTCTTTATGATGGTTTCTACCATTTTTCCCGGTACTGATGTCAGGCTCACCGGTCTGTAGTTTCCCGGATCACCCCTGGAACCCTTTTTAAAAACTGGTGTTACATTGGCGATCCTCCAATCTTCAGGTATTAGAGATGATTTTAATGATAGTTTACAAATTACTAATAACAGGTCTGCAATCTTGTATTTCAGTTCTTTCAACACCCTTGGATGTATACCATCCGGCCCAGGTGATTTGCTACTCTTCAGTTTATCTAATAGTTGTAATACATCTTCCCGATGTATCGATATTTCCTTCAATTCTTCCGCACCTTTAAATACCACGTCAGCCATGGTTAACATCCCTACATCTTCCTCAGTAAAGACTGAAGCAAAGAATTCATTCAGTCTCTCCGCTATCGCCTTGTCGCCTCTTAGTGCTCCTTTAACCCCTTTATCATCTAATGGACCAACTGACTCTCTCACAGGTTTTTTGCTACGAATGTACTTGAAAAGTTCTTTACTTCCGCAGGAAGCTTCTTCTCAAATTCTCCCTTTGCCTGCCTTATCAATGCCTTGCATTTGACTTGCCAGTGCTTATGCTGTTTCCAGGTTTTGTCGTTAGGCTCTTTTTTCCATTTCTTTGGCAACAACAGCCTCTCTGACCTCACCTTTAAACCATGCTGGCAGTTTTTTGGACTTCCTTCCACTTTTCTTAAAGCGTGGAATACAGCTGGTCTGGGCTTCCAAGATAGTATTTTTCAACAACAGCCAAGCCTGATGTACGTCTTTAACCTTTGCAACGGCTCCTTTTAGTTTTTTCTTAACTGTTTTCCTCATTTTATCATAGTCTCCCTTTTGAAAGTTAAAAGGTAGTACTGTGGATTTCCTTACTATCCCTCCTCCACTAATTAAATCAAAGGCGATCATGCTATGATCACTATTGCCAAGTGGCCCCAACAACCTTATCTCTTGCACTAGATCTGGTGTTCCACTAAGGATTAGGTCTAATATGGCTTCCCCTCTGGTCGGTTCATGAACCAGCTGCTCCAAGAAGCAGTCATTTATTTCATCTAGGAACTTTGTCTCCCTAGCATGTCCTGATGTGACACTGACCCAGTCGATACCGGGGTAGTTGAAATCACCCATTATTATTACTGTGCTGTAACTTTTGTTAGCTTCCTTGATTTCTTTGAGCATTTCATCATCCATTTGGTCATTCTGACCAGGCGCTCAATAGTACACCCCCACTGCCATTGCCTTCCCCCTTTTACATGGAATTTCAATCCATATAGATTCTACAGCAGATTTTGTTTCCTGAAAAACTTTAATCCTTTCTGACTCAATGCCCTCTCTAACATAGAGAGCAACCCCTCCACCAATTTGATCAGCTCTATCATTACAATATAGTTTGTACCCAGGTATCACAGTGTCCCACTGGTTGTCCTCCTTCCACCATGTCTCTGATATTCCTATCATATCTAACCTTTCATTTAGTGCTATATATTCTAACTCTCCCATCTTATTTTTTAGACTTCTAGCATTTGCATACAAGCATTTTAGAGAATGTATTTTATTCATATTAATTTGGCTATTGTTAGACATGGGTAATTTGGGATCTTTAAGCTCTGTCTGCTCTATACTTGAGGGCATTTGGGCTACTTTACTCTTTTGTGGAACCTCTCTGCTTTTGGTAGTATCCTTCAAAGATACATTCTTCCGAACCATCCGCTCTTGGGTGACTGTCGGTTTTCCCTTAATATCTAGTTTAAAAGCTGCTCTATCTCCTTTTTAAAGGTTAATGCCAGCAGCCTGGTTCCATCCCGCTTAAGGTGAAGCCCATCCCTTCGGAAGAGCCCCTCCTTTCCCCAGAATGTTCACCAGTTCCTAACAAATCCAAAACCCTCATCTCTGCACCATTGTCTCATCCACGCATTGAGACTCCGGAGCTCTGCCTGCCTTTTGGGTCCTGCGCGTGGAACAGGAAGCATTTCGGAGAATGCTACCATGGAAGTTCTGGATTTCAACTTCCTACCTAAAAGCCTAAATTTAGCCTCCAGATCCTCCCTACCACATTTTCCTATGTCATTGGTACCGACATGTACCAAGACAGCAGACTCCTCCCCAGCACTATCTAAGACCTTATCTAAGTGGCGCGTGAGGTCCGCTACCTTCGCACCAGGCAGGCATGTTACCAGGCGATCCTCACGTCCACCAGCCACCCAGCTATCTACATGCCTAATGATCGAATCACCAACTATAACGGCTGTCTTACCCCTTCTCTCATGGGCACATGGCCCTCGAGAAACTTCCTTGGTGCGAGAGGGTTTTACATCACCTGGAGGACAGGTCCTAGTTACAGGATCACTTCCTGCCACACCAGGGTGATGCTCTCCTGTCATGTGACCTCTCTCCTCCATGGCAACAGGGATGCTGCCAGACTGAAGGTGGGACTTCAGGACTATATCCCTGTAGGTCTCGTCTTTGTACCTCTCTGTCTGTCTTATGCTTTCCAAGTCTGCTACTTTAGCCTCTAGAGAACGGACTCGTTCCCTGAGAGCAAAGAGCTCCTTGCACCTAGTGCACACGTAAGACCTCTCACCAACTGGGAGAAAATCATACATGTGACACTCAATGCAAAAGACTGGAAAGCCCCCATCCCGCTGCTGGACTGCTGTCTGCATCTTAGTTTTACGTTTGTGTTTAGATCTAAGTTCTTTACTTACTAAGGGTTACTATGGATATTTATACTAATAAAACTGTAGCTAATACATGTAATATACCTTGTTCACCTGAAGCTTAACTAATCTCAGGTCCTTAGTGTATGACTGATTTGGGTAATGAGCTTCACCTGAGAGCACCTCCTGTCTTTTAAGATGTGTAAGTACCTATAAGCTATGATTATCCCAGGGTTGGGTGGGTGTGAGGAGGGAGGGATATAACACTTATTAAAAGAGGACTGCTACACAGTACCCTGTCTTGTGCTGCTGAGGTAAGCTATATTCTGATTTGATTTAAATTATAGCTCTTAGCTGCTGCTAGGCTCTAACTTCTTATGAAATTTAAACTACAAGCTCTCTGCTGGGTTCTAAATTTAACCATAAAGCTCTCTTCTATGTTTTAAATTTAAGCTAAAAGTACTTTGCTGATGCTAGGCCCTGAGTGACAATTAAATTTAGACTACAAGCTCTCTGCTGGGTTCCAAATGTAACCAGAAAGCTCTCTTCTGTGTTTTAAATTTAAACTAAAAGTACTTTGCTGTTACTAGGCCCTGAGTGACTATTAAATTTAAACTACAAGCTCTCTGCTGGGTATGAAATGTAACCAGAAAGTTCTCCTCTGTGTTTTAAATTTAAACTGCTGCTACTAGGCCCTGACTGATTTAACAAAAATAGTGGGTTCACAGATTAATTAGCTTTAATACAAAGAATTCCTTTTAGAAAATTACCAGAAGTATATACTCACAGTTGCAGATCTTTCTCACAGAGAAAGGACACCTCCCCCTAGCTAGACTGATAGCTGAATCAATCCTAGTTATCATGGGGTGACAGATTGCCCTTACGTAAATATTCATCCTCCATTACTGTTCTTACATAGAAACAGGACGGCAGAAAAAGACCACATGGCCTATCTAGTCTGCTGTTCCATATCAACTATTATAGTTCCCTTTTTTCCTTTAGAGATCCTCTGTATTTGTCCTATGCTTTCTTGAATTCAGATACTGTCCTCGTCTCTACTACCTCCACTGGGAGACTTTCCACACATCTACCATTCTTTCCATAAAGAAATATTTCCGCATATTACTCCTGGTGTGCCACAAGTATTAGTCTTTCATTAAAGGAACTTCCAGTATATCTTGCTGCTGCATTGGTCTTCCTCAGCATTTCTGGGCTGTCACTGCGAGTGCTGCAGCCCCACTCCCACTGCTTTTGGAGCCTTCTCAGATTCTTTAAATCTCTCAGTGTGTTATCTAAGCAGTCCATGAATGCTTCTTCCACCCCAGAGGATCTTCCTCTCTACTTTAGGTTTGTATCCAGGAACCCAAGTTCTCAGTACCAAGGCTCTAACCTATGGCCACACAACTTAGCTTACCTCATCCCACTTCTGCAGCCTGGGCTTGTGCTGCCTCTTCTGATGTTGTGTTGACTCTCCTCAGGTGTTTTAGGGCCTAGCAGCCTATCTGGGTGCTGTGCTGGTCCCCTTGGTATGCTTAAGGTGTTGTATCCAATCTGAGCACTTTGCTGGTTCTCCTGTTATAATTTAGTGCCCAACAGCCCTGCGCTGGTCTCCTTGCCAATTTACTACTCTCAGAGTGCCTTGGTGTGCTTCCTCCAATTATGGTGCTGCTTTGCCCTCTTCCATTGTCTTGAGGTGTTTATTGCTTTCTTTGTACTGCTTGGAGGTTTCTGGTACTAATCATGCTACTGTATGTTCTCTTTGCCCCTCTTCTGGTGCTCTTGGGGGGTTTGTGAAACACTTGATGGCTTGTAATGTTGTTCGAAATGCATGTCATCACGTTTCAGGTAGATTAGACTGAAAATAGTTGGCAAGCCTCACTGGTCCATTGCAAATTGCTTCCCCCATAGACTTTAATGGGGATGAATGGGACGAATGCACAAATGTTTCCGTTGCTGAAGACTGATGAACCAGGTATACTCTGACAAACCAAAACAAGCCCAAAAATCTTTGGTGTGCACATGCCTACTAACTATATATTACTTATAGAATGTTGTTATTGGTCCAAGTACCGTACAAGATAGATGATATCAAAGGTGATTTTTCAAGAAAGCATCTAGTTTCTTTGTAAGTAGTGTATCCAAATTAACCAGTGGGTGTTAGAGGTAGGGCCCAAGGCTGGATATCCAGCATCTAGGATCCTCCAAGTTCATCAGGATGCTGTAAGACCAACAATTTCAACAAGAACCACAACAGGCCATAATGTAGGGAAGATATCAGCACAAATCTAGGATTTCACATTATATCCTAACATAAAAAGTTATTACAAAAGTATTGCATCATTTCTTTTAGTCAAACTCTATAAGGGGCTGCAGCATCTCATTACTCTTTAGTTTGACTAAAACAAGCAACCGATAGTTGTGTTTGATGTCACTAAGAGGGCTGTCAGACCTTTTAATGCCCTTCGAGAAAATTAGTTTACCAAGCCTGGAACACTATGGTATCAACATAATCATGACATCACGTCACATGTCATCAATCATTTCATTATGTTCCAATCATTTCATAATTATGGTTTTCATATGGTAATATAAACCAATCAACCAGATCTGTAATGCAGTTCTCTGGTAGCGAGTGTTTTAATGATACTATATACATCTGTTGTAATATTCACTAGAATGACTGGCATGCGAGCACAAACCTGTAAATCAAAGAAAATTATCAACATTAGTAGTAATTATACCTTTTACAACAACGTTAAGGCACTCTAGGTCATGCTTTTTCTTGACATTACAACACTAGGATGCGAGTGATTCAACTTTCAGCTTTGCTTCTCGCAACACACTCAAGACATGTGGCTAGAAGAAGCATTCCACCATGGACATGCCTCTTCTCACAAGACTCTAGTGTTTTGCAATCTGGTGATAAGTTGAAACTGCTGTAGAATTTGCTTATATAGTAGCATAAATGTATCTCACTAAATTTTAAACACTTATCAATCATTTTTGTCAGACTTCATTTCAATGAAGCTGCTAACATTCAGCTACATGTATTCATGATAGTCCATTTTAATTTTGTTATTTGTGTAATTTTCTATCATACTCTTAAAACCACTGGAAGCAAAGCTGAGAGTGCTCACTAAGTCAAGAAGAATAGAGCAATGTATTCTTGATATCAGGATTGGATATGAATTCTTCAAGTTCAGATAAGTCTTTGAATGATTATATTGCAATGTCGGAGCCCTGATGCAGAAGTTAGATTAATTTCCTTCGAAGCGTGGCAGCCGTGGTCAGCAGTTAGATGATCTAATACTAAAAATGTATGGACTTATCTAGTGGCTTTAAGTGTATTATAGAAAACTACACAAATAATAAAATTTAAATGGACTATTGTGTATACATGTAGCTGAATTTTAGCAGCTTCATTGAAATGAAGTCCGAGAAAAATTAATGATAAATGTTTAAAGTTTAGTGAGATACATTTATGTGCAGGAATGGATTTTGGTCACTGTGGTGGAATTGATTATCCCGTATGAGATCCAGTTGTGGACATTATAGTAACATAGTCAATGACAGCAGAAAAAAAATACAGCATGGTCCATGCAGTCTGCCAGGTAAGATTGTTAGGGATGTGGCTGCCACTCTATGCAGGTTACCCCATTTTTGTTTAGAGTTGTAACTGCCGTTCTGTGTAGGTTACCCCCCCCACACACACACACTTTGTTTTTGAACAGTTGAAGTAAATTGTGTTTTGTTTTGAGTGGAAATATAGAGATTCTCTTTGTTTATCCCATGCCTTTTTGAATTCTGATACTATTTTTGTCCCCTCCCACCACACGCACACACACACATATCCTTCCACCAGGAGGACATTCTAAGCACCTACCAGCTTTTCTGTGCAAAAATATTTCCTGATGTTACTTTTAAATGTTCCTCCTTTCAGCTTCATTTCATGCCCTCTGATTCTATAGTTTCTCCGTCTTTGGGAAAGCTTTTTCATTAATACCTTCCAAGTATTTAAATGTCTGGATCATATCTCACATCCCCACCTTTTTTTCTGGGTATTTCTTCAGGTCTTTGTATCTGATCTCTTTTGTCTTCTGATGCAGACATCACACCATTTTAGTCATTTTCCTCTGAACCATTTCAAATCTTTTTTATATCCTTAGTGAGATATGTCCTCCAAAACTGAGCACAGATTTTGCCTACCGCCACAGACTATTTTTTGCATATTACCCTTTTTAATATTCAATTTTAAAGAAAAGAAAGACTGCAAATATATTACAATATCATGCGGTATTTTTCAGCTGCTGCCTTCAGATGATACAGAATATTCATAACTATATTGACTAGGCAGGACGGTCTTGATCCCCCTAATGGTATGCTAAAAATAGAGCTTAAAATAATTATAGCACTCAGCACTTGAAAGAAGGTAGATGTTGAAAAATAGACTTTGACATGAAGGGGTATGTTTACTAAAGTGCGTTAGTGCAATTCGCATTAGGAGCCGCGGTAGAGACAGAAACCCCAAATAAGGACATGGGCGGTACATCGTTAACACTAACGCGCGTTCCAAAAACTAACGAGCGTTACAGGGCGCCTTGGCGCGTTACTGCGCGTTAATTGTAAGAAGGCGTACAGACACAAATCACTGAAACAGAGCTGTAGCACAATGGTTACTGTACTGACCGCTGTTACAGGCAGCATGGGTTCGAGTCCCCAGTGTGCCTAACGCAGAAGGCTGGCCCAGGCATCACCCTGTACATTACATAAGGAATGAGGAGACATGTTTTTCTTTACGTTTAGTAGTGTTGTCAGAAACACACCCTCACAGTGTGCGTAGCCACGTGCGTTGGTGCGTGCATGGCCACGTGCGTTGGTACGGGCGTGGCCAGGTGCGTTGGTGCGTGCGTAAAATCGTGCGTGGGTACGTGTGTTTTTACCAGCGTAGGCACTTTATATTACAGACTCTGTAGGGTGTCTTGCACCTATGAATTATGCTAACAGATGTAAGTGTGATGGCCTATGGTTTATCAGAGCCTGTGAGCAGGTGCTGGATTTTCACAGGGTTGGATTGTGCCAGTCACACCCATGATGCACTGCACATGCAAATCAGCTGTCCACAGATACACACCATGGGGAATGCACCCCCACAGCACCTCGGCCTGGTAGGGGGAAGTGACCATGTGTTGTACTGGCACAGAGTAGCTACACACCGTCACATTGTGCGGGTACTGTGCTCACCCTGAGGGTGCAGTGAGGCACCCAGCACCAGGTCCACAGCACCGTCCATGGCTAAAAGAGGCCATGGCAGAGGTCCAAAGCAGTGTTAATGTATGAGATAGGTAGTTTCTGCAGAAACACCTTGGATATCTCTGTCTGTTTCAGTCAGGTGTAGCCCCCAGGGACCCCTAGGTGGGCCATGTACCACCACCCCCCTCCCCCAGGGCCGAGGGTGGCAAACAGGGTCTCCTATCAATAGATCCACATTCTACCTCCCTGCAAAGGTGGCAGTAGAGGGGAACATCAACCCCGGTCCTGCTGAGGAACAGACACCCCACAGGGCAGTCAATGCAGCTCTGTACACATCCATAACACAATAGCAGACAGATATTAGGCCTGGATATGGTAAACTGCACCCCACCACTATCTGATATTCTCCTGCAGCAAGCCATCAGCCACTGCACCCTGCAAGCCACTCCATCAAGACACATACCAGCTGCACACAGTCTGCTAGTTAGTCCATAGTGCATGTGCCCAGTGGAGATGTGTACACCCAGAACTGGGATGTCAGCATACACAGCAAGCAGATAAATCAGTGACTGGGCCCCAAAAGGAAACCCATATCTATCACATGAGAGAAATACCATATAGCAATATGGGGGTGCCTAGCCATGCTGTGGTCACTGCACAGTCAGGGTGAGAGTGATCTCTCAGCAGGACATACTGAGGTCACCCTGTCTGTGTAGGTGGTGGCCGGGCACTAAAATGTCCCAGTCAGTGCCCTATGCCCTGTGCAGATGCACCCTGGCCAGGCCACCCTGTCCGGCCTATACCCATGGTACCTTGCTCCTCATTATGCACATTGGCAGCCCAATACTGGCAACATTGCTGGCAGTGTGGGCTGTGGAAGGTGTTTGCAGCCACCACACACTGGATAGACAGACAGCCACCACCACACCTATGCCATCATTGTGCTACTATAGAGGTGTTCAGCAGCCATAACCACCACACCAGTCCTGGGCACAGTACAGGCATGGATATGGTACGCAATACAGTTGGGGGTCACTCCCCAGGGTGGTAAACACTATCAGAGACCAGACCTGCAGCACACACTGCAGACATCAGAATGATTGTTATGGTGGAGCTCAATGAGCAAAATGTGCTTAACGTAGGAATTGATATCTGCCAGTTATCATAGGAAACGTTTGATAGCTGTGTACCATATACCCAGGTGTAGGGTGGCATTGCTAAGGTATGCAACTGCTAGTATTGGGAGATACAGGCAGGGCCCAATGTCCTGCCTCTCCAGGAGGCATTGGCCAATGGGGCCTGTGGGGGTGTGTGTGGGTGTGTCTGGCCCTGTTGGCTGCTGCTTTATGGCAGAGTTTCCCAACTCCAGTCCTGGTGTTCCAAACACTGTTCGGGTTTTCGTGCTGTCCCTCATAAATATGCATGAGCTACATCTGCATACCATGGGGGTGGTGCATAGATATGCAGCACAGGCATCTTTATTAGAGGCAGTATGGAACCTGAATGGTGTGGGGCCCTCCAGGACTGCATTTGAGAGACTCTGCTCTAGGTAATGCGCCTGTTTATAGTGTCTGTGTTTGGTGTGGTAACATATAGGCGTATTAACCATGCGTATGTTCTCAGCAATAAAGGAGTGTAGACCCTTCCAAAAATCATTTCTTTTTTTTGGAGCTTTCCTGGAAGTGTTTTTTATTGTTGCCCATTGCTATCACTGTTGCCCAGCTGAATTATCATTTTTACAATTTTCTTGTGGTCATTTTAAAGTTTTATTTGAAATTTTGTTCTGTGCACATGTATCACACTGCTCACGTTTTGTAGGCTTCCCCGATTTTGCTGTACATTGCTGAGGTAAATGGTTTCTCTTCCCTTTAATATGCCTTTAACGACAGGTTTTCATTCGCGTTGGAATTGAGCTCTGAAATTCAGCGCGTTAGTGTGAGGGGAGCCTCTCCCCACCCACTCTCCGCCCATTGACCCCTTCTCTCCGCCCACTCTCCACCTTCTGCGCTGTTTTACCGTGCCGCGGGGGTTTACGATCGTTAACTGCGGTTAACACGCGTAACGTACGGTTAACGATCGTTCACACGTCAGAACGCGCATTATGACGTGCGAACGATCGTTAACTGTACGTAACGCGCGTTATTCACGATTACCGCAGTTTAGTAAACATACCCCGAAGTGTTGTTCTGGTGGCATAGTGGTGAGTACTGTGCACATCTATGTGGAGAGCCTGGCTTTGATACATAATGAGCTCTACATTTTTCCACTAGGGGGTATATTTACAAAGCATTGAATTCAATGGGGCCGCGGCTACAATATCGTAGGGAGGCCACTATAACTGCTTTGTAAATATACCCCCTAGTGACAAAATGTAGAGCTTATTATAGCGGGGTGCAGGGTTCCTGAAGGAAGCCTGGGGCATAGCCTCTGGCTAAAAATTGTCACCACAGTCACTGGGATAGGTAAATTGAGAAGGAATATAGAACAGGAGACAAATATCCCTATTAGTTGGAAAAAAAAAGGTCCATGATACTACTACTATTACTTATCACTGGATTCAAGCCTCAGTTCCAATTGTTCTTGAAGCCTAAAAAAGTACGAAGAAACTGCCACCCCCTCGCTCAAAATACCCCCATTGTTAATATTTGTTAGGTCTTTCTGGTACCTTTTATTTAAGATTTCCCTGTAAGTGTCTTGTTCATTATTTGCGTGATGAGAGGGCTTATTGTGTGTGACATTGTATTGTTTGTGAGCTGTACGCTTAGGGTGCTGGTGTTCTTTGGATAGGTATGATGCTGATGTCCATCTTGGTTGGGTGGAATGTAGGTGGAGCAAGGGGATTTGCTCGTAGAGTCTGATTCTCTGTGTGCAAGGTATGAACATGTGGAGGAGTGTGAGGTAGGCCATGAGGTAGTGGGGAGTGGAGTGCATTTTTTAATTTATAATTTATAATTTACTGACCTGGAATTAGATTTGTAGTTTACTGACCTGGGCTCAGCTTGAATTGTAGCCGAATGATGTTGGGTAGTTTTGGTCCTTTCCTTGTTTCTATGTACTTGTTTGTTCTGTTTGTGCAGTCTCTCCTTCTTTTCCTCTCATGAAGCTCTGTGCTGGTAGCGGAGTCTTCACTTTATGTGTTGTTTTATTTGTGGTTGGGTAGCAGTCAGGTAGTAGTGGAGTTAATAGGCTATGTAGTGTGAGTTTTAGTGAGGTAGTTGATAGTAGTGGAGTCTGAAAAGTATGTATTAATATTCAAGCTATGCTTTAGATGTTATTTACAGCAGTTTACAGCGAGTTAAGTGATTGCAATGCAGTTTATATAATATGCAGCATATGCTGTTTTAAACAGTGTAGTTGTAGACAGTCAATGAGGTAGCAATGAGTCTGTGTAATATGCAGCATAATTGTTTCATGCAAAGAGGTAGAGAGGATGTCTCAGGTTCATTTTCTTTGTGTTGGCAGCTTACCATAAGAATCAAAACAGAAATATACTAGAGCAAAACATGTGGGCGGAGTAGGACATCAAGGATTTGATAAAATAATGGAAGAATATAGAAACAACACAAGAAGAGATGGATTTTATTCAAATGAGCAACATACCATAACATACCAAGTTGTAACACCTGTTCATTGTAAGTCCAGTGCAGGTTCTCCCTGCACTGTTCAAATTTTGTTGACTGTAAACCGCACTGATTCTAAAGAGCGCGGTATAGAAAAGACATTAAATAAATAAAAATAAAATAAAAATACCACTACAGGAAGAGTTGGGCTCAACAAAGTAGGGCTTGTGCAAGTTTCATAAAGAAAAGTAATTCTCAGGGGTGGGACTGAGCTGGTTGGCAACGGTTCACTTGAAACTGTTACTAGAATTTCCCAAGTTCACCGAACTGGTCTCTATGGCCATCATTTCCTAAACTATTGGGTTCGGGATGGGGGTAAATTTTGCTTTCAGGAGACCACCTCCTGGCAAATTTAGTCCGTTGTCCACTGCCAGTAAGAAAAGAAAGTACAGGAGCAGGGCCTTTGTGATACAAGTGCACGCCTGCCTCTAAGACCCTACTGGCCAGCTCTCCCTGCCCCTCTTCTCTGATGCGCGTCAGAGTAGGCGGGACAAGGAAGACTGGCAGGGTCTTACAGGCAGGCGCACATTTGCCTTTAAGACCCTGCCAGCCCTCCCTATCCCATCTTCTTTGATACATATTTGTCTGTCAGAGGAGGCGGGACAAGAAGAACTGGCAGGGGTTTAGAGGCAAAAGCGCACTTGTATCAGAAAGGCCCTGTGCAATTTGCCTCGTTCAGTGCCCAACATGTGGCCGTGACAGATATGAGTCAAAGAGGATGGCACAGGGAGGGCCGGCAGGGAGGCACATGGGCGTTTCTATCAGAAAGGGCTGAAGGGGGGCAGAAGGAGACAAAGAGGTGATGATACAGAATCGGTTCCTAAGATTTTTTAATCTCACCACTGGTAATACTGTAAGTTTTCATGAACTTTCCATTTTGAGTTTACACATTTGTAAATAAGACTCGATAAAAGGAATCAACACTTGTGGGCAAATTAATTTTTACGATGCCCACTTATTTATAGGGATGTGTATTTGTTTCACAATGAATGGCAAAATGTGACCAATGAGGGCATTTTTGGGCTTGTTCCCCTTTAAATGAACAAAATGGCCACAGGTCAATAATGAACTGAAAATCATTTGTTTCTTTTCGTTTTTGAATAGAAACAAATGATTTTCAGGGAAAGAACTTAACAGTTTACTTGGCCAGGAACATTTTGACAAACAGCCAGACAAACCTATTCCAGCCTGCCTTTTTCCAAATATTATGACGGATAAAATCAGTAGGAAATTGAAAGGAAAACTACCACTATTTTCAGATCATTTCTTTTTTGGAGTTGAGAGGAAAGGGTGGGATCTTAGAAGATAGGAAAGTTTTAAAAAAGTGATATTTTAAAAATACCATCAGGCTTAGAGAACAATAAAACAAATAATAGCATACTCGAGGCTCAGACAAATAAAGGGGATGGGTTAATTCAGTTTGTCTTTAAGAAAATTGAGGCTGAGCATTGCAGATTGCACAACAGGAGACAGACTCCATACTGAGAGGCTTGACTTGGAATGTACTGAAAGAGCAGAGTATTGGAAAAGACAGAACAGAAGAATAAAGGAAGACAGGGCAATCTATTTGTGGATGTGAGATTGTTCTGCTAGCAGGGCCCGCCTTACCACAAGGTAGCCTAGGCATCCACCTAGGGCAGCAAAATTTGGGGGGGGGGGGGAATTAGCAGGCATTGGAATGGTAGGACACCAGGATAAGAACATAAGAAATGCCATACTGGAACAGAACAAGGGTCCCTTTAGCCCAGTATACTGTTTCCAACAGTGGCCAATCCAGGTTACAAGTACCTGTCAGGTTCGCAAAAGGTACACAGATTCCATGTTGCTTGTCCATTGGGTAAGCAGTGGATTTCCCTGGTCCTCTTTAATAATAATTTATGTATTTTTCCTCCAGGAACTCATCCAAACCTCTTTTAACACTACAAGCCCCAAATACGTCAATTGACGCAAATGCATCTTCGAAGTGGTATACCATCGCCACTGCTAGAACCATGTCAGTTATGTTCCATGACTTTGTTAACGAGGTCAAGATGTTCAAAATATGTGCATTGAAAATTAATGACAGATGCACCACCTAGCGGGAAAATGAATTTATACCTAGAAGCCCCAAAGTACATCAATTGACGCAACCAAGAAAATTTAGTGGTTTTCACGACTAACATAAGAACAGTGTTAACTAAATTTAAAAGTAACTGAAAATTCAAAAGTAACTGCAAAGTCCATGTCAGTTAACGAACAAATAGGATAAGCATGTATGGTTTGCTATTGTACATTTAGAGTCTATGCGCAACTGGCGCAGATTGTCAACAGACACTGTCCGCAATCTGGACACTTGCATTTATTGCACAGCGTAACAGTGCAATTTCATTTGCAGTTGGCCTTGACTGCACACGTTACTCACTTTGCCAGTTTGTTTGTCGCAACAGTGGCTGGCATTGACTCGGAGTACGAATGTTGAGCAGCACAAGTTTGTCGCAGCTGCTCCGACAGTGTGTGAAGAAACTGTCTCCTTGGCATAGTGACACCGGTTTGCTTGCAGAAAATAATCCAGGCATTGATTGCCTCCAAGTCGAGAATATTGAAGAAAACAGCTAGTGTCCATCTACGACATGCAGATTTGGTGGACATTTGATGGCACATTGAGTCCAGCATGTCGACACTGGATTTATTCTTGTTGTAGTACAACACATTTTCAGGCTTCAACTTGCCGCTGGTTTCACATATCGCACCTTTGTGCAAAGTTGACAAAATGGCAACAGTTTTCTTCTGTTTCGTCTGGTACTGTACTACAGTCATTGATCCATAGGTGAAGAACTTGGATTGGTACAGTTCGAGTTTTGTAAGTGATGGTAGTTCTCTGCGATTCAGACGAATGGTCCTGACCAATGAAGTACGCTTCTCCAAATAGTTTCTCAGCGAGGTCACGGCTCGTAAAAAAATTATCGACCGTAACGTCGTATCCTCGCTGATAATATGGCTGCATTAGAGTCATGACCACATGCGTTCCTAAACTGCCAACTCTTTTATCATCATCTTTCCCAGTATACGGTTTCACATTCAAACAGTATTTGGACTGCAATTCTGCCAAGATCCAGAACTTTTTTCCAAATTTATCTGGCTTATTTGGCATGTACACAGAGAGCAGAAGCAGTGGACGACCCAGTTGCTTAGAGTAAATTCAACAAGGCTTTATTGAAGATCCCCGACGCGTTTCGGCTTACGCCTTTCTCAAGGGGAGAGTTGCTTACAAAAAAATAATAATAATAAATACTACATTAAAAACAAATATAAACAACATTGTAAAAGGCAACCGGAACACATTTATATAAAGCAAATAAAAACATAATAAAAAGTAATCAATAATTTAAAAAATATATATTGTTAATAAAATTATAATAAAGAGCTATATTATTATAATATAGCTCTTTATTATAATTTTATTAACAATATATATTTTTTAAATTATTATTGTAAGCAACTCTCCCCTTGAGAAAGGCGTAAGCCGAAACGCGTCGGGGATCTTCAATAAAGCCTTGTTGAATTTACTCTAAGCAACTGGGTCGTCCACTGCTTCTGCTCTCTGTGTACTAACTGATCCTTGCAGGAGCCCTGCTCTCCTGTGTGTTCCTTATTTGGCATGTACTGCATGAATTTGCATTTGCTTTTCATTGGGAATAGTTGTTCATCTACAGTAAGTGATTCTTCTGGTATGTAACACTTTTGACTGTTATCAACAAATCTGGATAACACCCATGTCATTAAGCTGAATTTGTCACACTTCACTCTTTCCTGCAGTGAAGCTCTGACATCAAATCGCATGCTGTAGCTGCACATGAAATGAGAGTCAGAGGCTGTAAAGATGTCTTACACATTGGAACATGTAACGCACAAAGCATAAACCAAGGGAAGTTGAAGGTGGTCAAGAATGAAATGGAACGTGTACAACTTGATCTGTTGGGTGTCAGCGAACTGAAATGGACTGGCATTGGGCACTTTGCATCTGATGATCATATGGTTTACTATGCTGGAAACGGAAGAAAAAGAAGAAGTGGTGTTGCACTTATAGTTAAGAAGAAACATACAAGAACTGTAATGAAATACAATGCAGTCAGCGAACGCTTAATCTCTATTCGTCTACGAGGAATGCCTATCAACACAACTATAATTCAAGTATATGCCCCAACAACAGCTGCAGAAAAGAATGAAATTGAAAGGTTCTATGAACAAGTACAAGCTGAAATTGACAGAACATGCAAACAGGATATCCTGATAGTCATGGGTGACTGGAATTCAAAAGTTGGCAACAAAGAAGAAGGCAAAGTAGTTGGAAAATATGGACTTGGCAACAGAAATGAAGTTGGAGAAAGACTGATAGAATTCTGCAAGACCAACGATCTATTCATCTCAAACACCTTCTTCCAGCAACACAAGCAGCGACTGTACACATGGACTTCACCCAATGGATTGCATAAAAATCAAATTGACTACATCTGTGGAAGTCAAAGATGGAAAAGCTCTATAACATCAACAAAGACAAAACCTGGAGCTGACTGTGGTACAGATCATCAACTACTAGTATGCAAACTCAAGCTAAAGTTGAAAAAGAGCAAACCACTCATGAATGCAGCAAAATATGACCTTGAGAGAATACCACTGTAATTTAAAGACTGCCTGCAAAATCAATTTGCTGCTTTAGATACAAATGACAGAGTTATGGAATGACATCAAGAAGATTGTGTTGGAAGAAAGCGAAAAGTCTCTACAAAAGGCGAAAAAGAAAAAATGGCCAAAATGTATGACGGAAGAAACTCTGAAAATTGCCCAGAAACGCAGAGAAACTAAAGCCAGAGGAGAAAAAAAGACAATCACAGAATTCAATAGAGATTTACAATGTGCAGCAAGACAGGACAAGGAAAAGTACTACAACGATGCATGCAAGGAAATAGAAGCAGAAACTATTAGAAGAAGAACAATATCGGCTTTCCTAAAGCTACGAGAGTTAAAGAAAAAGTTCCAGCCTCGAATTGGAATGTTACAAGATGCTCAAGGTTCTATGTTGAATGATGCTGAGAAGATCAAGAAAAGGTGAAAGGAATATACAGAGTTTTTATATGATAAAGATCAAGTGGACCAACAGCCATTTCAACCTGTACTTTATGATCGGGAACCATTAGTGATGAAAGAAGAAGTTGAAGCAGCATTGAAAGCCTTATCAAAGAACAAAGCACCAGGCATTGATAGCATTCCTATAGAGGTATTACAGCAATCTGATGCAGCTGTTACCATACTTACAAGGCTCTGCCAAGAAATATGGAAGACAACATCACGGCCAACTGACTGGAAAAGATCTGTGTTTATACTAAAGAAAGGTGATCCAACTGACTGTGGAAATTATCACACAATCGCTCTGATCCCACATGCCAGCAAGATTCTACTGAAGATTATTCAAAAGAGACTACAACCATACCTGGAACAAGAACTACCTGAAGTGCAAGCAGGGTTCAGGAAAGGGCGAGGAACGAGAGACATCATTGCGGATGTGAGATGGATCCTTGAAAAGACTATAGAATACCAAAAGGATATCTATTTGTGCTTTATCGACTATAGCAAGGCTTTTGACTGTGTAAACCATGAGAAACTCTGGGCCACATTAAGAAGCATGGGTATACCAGAACACCTGATCGTACTCTTGCACAATCTGTACATTGATCAAGAAGCAACAGTTCGAACGGAACCTGGAGAAACAGAATGGTTTAAAATAAGCAAAGGTGTAAGACAAGGCAGCATACTTTCCCCCTACCTGTTTAATTTATATGCAGAACAAATCATCAGAGAAGCAGGATTGTATGAAGACAACAGAGGTGTGAAGATTGGTGGAAGACTCATCAACAACCTTCGCTATGCTGATGATACCATATTACTGGCTGAAAGTGAAGATAATCTGAAACATTTGCTTCTCACAATCAAAGAACATAGTCTCAAAATGGGCCTGCACCTTAATGTAAAGAAGACAAAGATCTTGACAAATGGCATAATCAACAGGTTCATCGTTGAAGGAGAAGAAATTGAAATCATGAACAACTTTAACCTACTTGGATCAACTATCAATAAAGAAGCAACAAGCAGTCAAGAAATCAGACGACGCATTGCTCTTGGCTATGAAAGACCTAGATAAGATTCTCAAGAGCAGAGATGTCTCTTTCCATACAAAGATTTGACTTTTTAAAGCCATGGTATTTTCAATAACATCATATGGATGTGAAGGCTGGACAGTGAAAAAGATAAGACAGGATGAAAATTGATGCCTTTGAATTATGGTGCTGGTGGCGAATACTGTGTATAGCATGGACTGCCCAAAAAACAAACCAGTCGGTACTAGAGGAGATCAAATCTAAGCTTTCTTTAGAAGCTCAGATGACAAGACTTCGACTTTCATACTTTGGACACATCATGCGAAGAGAGAGACCATTAGAGAAAGACATCATGCTTGGCAAGATAGAAGGTCAACGCAAAAGAAGGCCAGCAATGAGATGGATCGATACAATAACAGCAGCTACGGGTACCAGTCTGTCAACAATGAGCCGCCTGACTGAAGACCGAACACAATTTAGGATAGCTATCCAGAGGGTCGCCATGAGTCGACTCTGACTTATCGGCACTTAACAACAACAACAACATCTGTTTCGTGACATTGTTTTCCTAAATGCTGCACAGCCATAAGTTTCAGACCACATCAAATCAATTGGAAAGTTTTTGGCATTCATGAAACCTCTTAGATATGCCAGTCTCAGAAACGCTTCTATTTCATCTTCGGCTACATCCCATGATGGGTCTGATAAACGGGCATACTCCACAGTGAAGCTCCTGATGTGACTCATAAAACCAGGGTCAACGATCAATCTAAATGCATCCACTGGTGTTTTAACATTACAACAATATGCAGTAACCCCACTTTAAGCAGTGAATACATTTTGGGCCTGCAATCTGCCACTGCTTTCACCTTGTGACATGATCTTCCATTCAGTCCCATCTTTTGCTACCACTGTTGACCCTGTCGTCTTGCTCTTGTTTTCAGTGATTATTGGATAATGAGAATGAGCATCATCATCATCACTTTCATCAGTGTTTCTGCTGTAGTCTGAACCAGTCAAATCCTCTATGCCTGCACAACCTGTAACATGTAGGTCAACATTTGAATCTGATTCAGTCGAATCAGAGCCACTGTCAAGTTCCAAAATATCTTGCAGCTTGGCAAGTGCTTGTGCTGCTGTCATGCACTGTGGATGCAGTTCTCTCGTTTTCTGCATCGAAGCGGTAGCCGCAGCTTGCAACGGATCAACTGATTTTGCACCAACAGATCTAGGTATTGCTGTCTTCTTAAGAGGTCTCGGCATTCTGTACATAGAATAGTAAAAAAAAAAAGAATAAAATTTCAGGGAGGAAGCGATATACTAAAAGTTCTGGAATGTCGGCCTGTTCTAGGGCGTGTTCAAAAGTCACAACATTGTACATATCTGTGTAACCGAGTAAATTTTGGTTTTAAATCAATCACTGATTCCAGTTTTACTCCAAAATTACAAACCAGTAAACACACGATGACATCATGTAATGACGTCACATACTGCACGTATTAAACAAATAAGTAACTTCAGATTAATTCACATCTGCATTTCATGCTAAACGCAGTCATCGTGATAATGCGTCAATTGACGCACTTTGAGGTTTCAAGGTAAAATGCCTTTTGGGGCTTCTAGTGTTAAATCCAGCTACGCTAACAGTTTTTACTACATCCTCTGGCAATTGAGTTCAAGAGGTATGTTTACTAAAGGGCATTAAGGGAGCAAGTGTGCCATAAACACCTGTCATCAGCACCTTTGCACCCTTAACGTGGTGAAAAATCAGCTTTTACAGGTGTTAAAGGCTCCAGCAGCATTAAGGGCGCAGTCGACAGAGAGTGGGCATTAACAGCGTGTGCTCCCTTACTGCCTGTTGTGCAGTGTCTAAAGGCCCTTTAACGCTGTGAACCCTAATGCCAAGTAAAACCTCACGGAAAGGATGTATTTAGAGGGGAGAGAGCCTACTTTAACATCTGCAATGTGATGCACTGACAGAGGAGCCGCACACAGTGACAGTAATGCTCCATTAGCAGCAACAGCATGGTGCCCAAGTATGAAAGGGCACTATGTTGATGGTGCAAATGGGGCAAAGGAGGTGGCATGTGGGTTATGCAGTGGGGGTTGCTGGTGTACAGGGCAGGCCAGACAGCTGCCCAGGTGGCATATAAGAACATAAGATCATAAGATAATCCATACTGGGTCAGACCAAGGTCCATCAAGCTCAGTATCCTGTGTCCAACAGTGACCAATCTAGAGCACAAGATTCCACTAAACACACACAGGTTCCACAATGCCTGTATTGGGTCAAGCAGTGGATTTCCTGGGTCCCCTTGAATAATGGTTTATGGTCCTTTCCTCCAGGAACCTGTCCAAACCTTTTTTAAACCCAGCTACATGAACAGCTTTTACTAGATCCTCCGGTAATGAATTCCAGAGTTTGAGCACGCGTTGCAGAAAAAAACTATTTTCTCCTAGTAGTCTTAAATGGGTTACACTGTAGCTTCATTGCATGTCCCCTAGTCGTTTCATATTTTGATGGTGTAAACAATAGATCTACATTTACCCGTTCCACTCCAGTCATTAATTTATAGACCACTATCATATCTCCCCTCAGCCTTCCCTTCTCCAGGTTGAAGAACCCTAACCTTATTAGCCTGTCCTTACAGGGGTATCCTTCCATCCGCATTACCATCTGTGATGTCTGTCATGATCTCATAGTGACAGTGGTGGCCCACAGACATGCTGCTGCTGCAGAAAGGTGATGTGCCACATGGGGCAGTTTTCATTGTCTGTTACAAGCCTGCTTACAGGGTGAGGCTAATTGAATCAACTCTAGAGCCTGACCAAGTACCTGATCAAGTCTGCTCATCACAGCTCCCAGAGACTACACACAGCTGAGTTTTCAGACTGTGCAATTGCCTGTTTTTTTTAAATAGAACTTTTAACTGTTAGATATAAGTTTTTAGGAATATTCTGACTGCCTACATTCTTGCATGGCATTTAAATCAGATATCTGAGTGTGCCCTCAATTCATATATGGTCTACTGGCCAGGGACACTTAGGGCCCAATTCTGTTCCAGACATAGATCCCTTCTGTGTGTCATGTCTGAACAAGATGCAGAGGGTCCAATTCTATTCAAGATGTAGATATCCTTTGTACGTTTGGGATGACCCGGACGTACAAAGGAGATCGTGATTCTGATCCTGCGGAGCACGTCTAACCCCATGGGATCAGAATCGCGAACAGCACTGCATGTGCAGGGTGGGACTGCGATTCAGTCCCAGCCTGCACATACAGCGCTAGCCCAGCTAACTCAGCCAGGGCTTTTAAATGGAGCTCCAGCGCCTTGTTGTCCTGTTGCCATGGCACCGTGGCTCCATTTAAAAGCCGCAATGCAGGCTGCTTCCCACAAAGTTAATTCCCCGCAACCCGACCCCCAATCCTGCCTTTTCGAAGCCCCGAGGCCATGAAAAAAAACGTCCAGGGAAGTTATTCCACCCCGGGTGTGGAATAACTTCCCCGGACATTTTGCCGGCCCACTGCCCGCCCACTCTCCATCCCTGGGCCGTTGCTTCGCTGCCCCCGGCTAACTTCACCACACAGTCAGCAGGGAAGTTATTCAGGGGCCTGCAGCCACATGAGTAGCAGGGATGAATGTCCTGTTGGGACGTCCATCCCCGCTATTCGTGGTTCGAAATGACCCCCACAGAGGGGATTGCGATTCTGATCCCACGGGTCACGTCTAGCCCCACGGGATCAGAATCGCGAACAGTACTGTATGTGCAGGCCGGGATTGCAATTCTGTCTGGCCTGCACATGCAGGACTACACCCAGCTAACTCAGTCAAGGCTCTTCAATGGCACCGTGGCTCCATTGAAGAGCCGCGATGCCGGCCGCCAGAAAATAAAGTTAATTTCCCGCAGCCCAACCCCCGATCTGGCCTCCTAAGGCCAGAGTCGGGCTGCAGGGAATGTCCTCCGGCCCCCACTGCCCCATCCGCGCCCCAGCAGCAAAGAAAACCCCCAAAAAACCATCTAGGGAAGTTATTCCACCTTGGAGGTGGAAGAACTTCCCCGCAGATGTCACCAGCCTTGGACATACAGGGCCAACATTAGAATTGGCCCTGTACTCTAAGACCGGCGACTGTCCAGACTCTGCCCAGACTCCACCCCCAGGCCGCCCCTTCCCCACCCCCATCTAACTTCCCTGCACAACCTGTCAGAGGCAGGAGCCGGCACGAATAGCAGGAATGGTCGTCCCATTGGGATGTCCATCCCTGCTATTTATGGCTCAGAATAACCCCCTTAAGTTCCCGCCCACCCTACCCTTCACCCCACCTACTCCAGGGTTGCATTGCCTATATAGTCATCATATACATTGACATCTGTCCTTTAATTAGGTGTTACACTCACCATTTCTCCTTTTCTCCTCCTAGGACTGCTAAATCAGCATGTTGTGTATTCAGTGCAATAACTGTGGTGCTTTCATTCTGAGAAGAATAATTTGGAACCTAAGAGCTTGCCCTATATGCCTCAAGTTAGCTGCTATGCATAAAGAATTGACTCTACTAATGGAAGAATTAGCTGCAATTAAACATACCTCTTCTAGAGTATAAACTGAACAAAATCCATCACCCCTCCCACAAAGAATCAAACAGCCTAGGAAGAAATAGATCACAGTGGGCTCTGGTAGATTGTGACCTGTAACACAGAGACACCCTGTACATCAAGAGATACCCCTACATAATGCCTTCTCTGCCTCAGATAATGAGGATGCCCAATCCATGGAAAACATAAAACTACTACTACATGGAGATTCCATCATCAGAGGCACCAACTTGGGAACACAGTTCAAAGGAGAGAAGATGGTCAAATGCCCCCCAGGCTCTTCAGCCAGCAGGAATATGAACCAAATTGTTGGTATGGTTAGTGCAGAAAGTGAGCACTCCAAAATTGATGTTGTCATCCACTTTGGTACAAATGACCTGGCTAGAAACAGTGTCTCTGCAGTTCAAAGGGACTTCATGATTCTGGGACGGAAACTCAAGCCCATTGTTAACACTATAGTATTCTCAGAAATTCTACCTGTTCTTGGTAAGGGGGCAGAAAGGCTGCATCACATAAACAACTTTAATACATGGCTCCAAACCTGGTGCAAACAAGAAGGGTTTAGATATATAGGCGACTGGGGAAATGGATCAACAAGAGATTATACTGTGCTGAGGGACTACATCTCTCCATCGCAGGGAAAAAGATCCTAAGTGAAAAATTGAGGCAGTATGTGGACAGACATTTAAATTAGGGAAAGGGGGTGACAGATGGAGAAGGACAAGTACAGGACATCATTCCCAGCAAAAGCATAATAACGCTGGAAACAGCCACACCTTTAAACCACACATCAATGGCAAGTGGGAAGAGGTGTGTAGAACAAAATCCATGCAAAATATAGGCAAGCCAGTCAACAAATGCTGGAAAGCAATGAGCACAAATGTTCGAAGCCTAGCCAACAAAGTTCCTGATCTGGAAGCACTAATGGTAGAAATGGACTTGGACATTGTGGCCTTACAGAAACATGGTTTAATGAATCACATGAATGGTATATAGTGTGACGCTTGCGCCCCTACCAGGCGGTTGCCTAGTAGGGACGGCTGGCCATCTGATATCCCTTCTAGGATTTTTGTAGTTGTGTACGAAAAGAAGAGCCAAGTGGTTAATAAAGCGCACAGGAAATTTTATTCGGTTTCCATGCTGGTAAGTGGTGAACATAAAATTCTTCAAGCATAACTTTTGTTTCTCCAGACAAAAAGAAAATACAGGATAATTTCTCCCAGAAATCAAAATGTCCAAAACAGTGTAACCTTGAACAAACTTATACCAGCTCCTGTTCCTTACTGTAACTGCTTAACCTTAGCATCAGAAGAAAAAGGCATTTTAAACTCTTCACATAGTGAGTGAGGTATCAGCTTCAATCCTGCTGTTGCCACACACAAACAGTTTCAGCTGTTTGAACCTCCACTGAGCTCCTGCAGTTTCAGCTTCTTAGGAGAGATTCTTAATCCTTTACATTCAGGCTTTCCCCTCTCTTCCAGCTTCTGAAACTGTCTTTAGGCTAGAACAGCCCCCTTTTTATGTTCCACTGTTTCTAGCTCACACTAATACCTTAGTGCACAGCTCGCATTCCATTTCAGAGACATCAGAATTAACAACACTTTCCTCAGGGCCTACCTCCATGCTCTCTATTGAGCTACAGCTGGGTGCTCCTTGAAAGTGTTCCGGGCTCTTTTCCTTAAGAGTCTTCACCAGATTAAACAGCCTCTCCCAGTGCCTGGCCTTGCCTTCTCCAGGCCAGTCTCTTGGGGGTCTCTCCTGTTTAACTTCCCTAGTGAGATATTTCTTTCTGTGCTGAGCCTTCTGGGGTATGACAGTCTCCTCTGAGTCAGAGCAAGAACTATCCTGCTGGCAATGCTTGGTCCCTGCGTACCTTTCTTGGCTGCCTCTATAGTGGTTCCTCCTTCTGCTGCTCTCCTTGGCTGCAAAGCTTCTCTTCAGTTTGGCCACAGAACTTTCCGGTCTGTGCCTTCTGAGAACTGGGCTAGAACCTGGGCTAGGCCTGGAACTGCAACTGCCGCTTGTGCTTGCTCTTGAATTCCTCCTGGACCGTCTTCTCAAAGCCCCTTCCAAACTCCAACTGGCTCTCTCTTGTGTTTGTTTTCTCCCTGTTAACTGCTGAGCAGGGCAACTCCCTTCCTGGCTCCGCCCACTTGTACCTCCTACTCCTATGCAGGGTTGTCCTGTGGACTGGGATTGGTTTACCCTTAGCTCTGCCCCCTAGGTTCCTTTCAGGGCTTTTAGTATGGAGTATGTGATTTTGTGCACCCATCCCCCGTAAAAAAGAGAAATTCTTTTTTTCAGTTTTCCCTAGCTGGGCTGCACCCTCCTTACCACAATAGCCATAGCTGGCTATAATCTATTTAGAAGAGATAGAGAGGGTAGAAAAGGAGGAGGAGTAGCCCTATATGTCACAAGCAATATTAATGCTGCTGAAATGCAGGGAATGTGGAGAAAAGAAGAAGCAATGTGGATTGTGTTGGAAAGAGGAGATGTTACTTTCATCCATACTGGTGTATTCTACAGGCTTCCAACTTAAACCAAAAGAAATGGATAATGAATTGATTATTGATATTGCAAAGATAGCCACGAAGGGGGAAGTGATCATATTGGGTGACTTTGCAATGCAACGTGTGCCTTTTGAGTCAGTCCTGACTCCTGGCGACCCAGAAGCTCCTGGGTTTTCTTGGCAGTGTCACCGGAAGTAGATTGCCAGGCCTTTCTTCCGAGGCAATGGAGGGTTAAGTGACTTGCCCAAGGCCACAAGGAGTGCTAGTGGGAATTGAACCCTGGTTGCCTGGTTACCAAGCCAGTGCTCTAACCATTAGGCTACTCCTCCACTCCCATATGGATTGGAGTATTCCTTCTGCAAATCTGGAAAGAAGTAAAAAAATCGTGGATGCCTTCCAAGATGCATTACTTAGACAAAGGGTGATGGAACCGACCAGGGAATGCGTGATGCTGGATCTAGTGCTCACCAACAGAGATAGCATGCCGAATATCTGGGTGGTTGTTCATGTGAGCAGCAGCAATCATCACACGGTGCGGTTTGAGATAAAAGCCAAGGTGGAGTCCAATCACAGCAAGCTCAAAGTCCTAGACTTCAAAAACACTGACCAGTAAAATGGCCAAGTATCTGAAGGAGGAGTTGGCAGGGTGGGAGGGGATAAGGGAAGTGGAATTGCAAAGGGGTAAACTAAAGGAGGCAATAAAAGGGGCAACAGATACATATGTAAGGAAAGTAAATAAAAACAAGAGGAAAAGGAAACCCATTTGGTTCTCCAAAGAAGTGGCTGCACAAATAAAGGCAAAAAACACAGCTTTCACAAAATTCAGAAGTTCACAAACAGAGGATCACAGAAAAGAATACAGGGCCAAACTAAAAGAGACAAAAAGAGGAATAAGGATAGCAAAATCAAAGGCAGAAAAAAAAGATGGCTAAAGATGTGAAGTGTGGCCACAAAACATTTTTCAGGTATATTCAGGAGAGGAGAAAAATCAGAGGTGGAATTGCAGGACTCAAAAGTGCTGGGAACGGATTTGTGGAAAGTGACATTGAAAAAGCGATAATGCTAAACAAATACTTCTGCTCTGTTTTTACTAAAGAAAATCCTGGAGAAGGGCCACCTGTGATTGACAAATATACAAATGGGAATGGAGTAGATACCACACCATTCACAGAAGATGATGTGTTCAAATAGCTTGCAAAACTGAAAGTGGACAAGGCCATGAGACCGGATGGGATACATCCCAGGCAATGTCCCCGCTAAGCTGCACTGGGTCCTCCACCAACGTTCCCGCCGGTGGGGGGAGGTGCAGAGCGATCGACGAGCCGCAGCTCCCCCCACCGGCAGGAATGCTGGCGGAGGACCTGACGCAGATTAAAGAGAATATTGCGAGGGTGTTAGACCTTGTTGGTCCCAGGATACTGAAAGAGCTCGCAGGTTTGTGCAGGGCCATTAAAGAATGTTTTTAATAGATCCTTAGAGACAGGAGAAGTACCACAGGACTGGAGAAAGGTTGATGTGGTACCTCTTCATAAAAGTGTTAATCGGGAACAAGTGACAAACTACAGGTCAGTAAGCCTTACTTCAGTACGGGAAAAGTAATGGAGGCTCTCCTGAAAGAGCGCATAGTGGACTTTATTGAAACCAACAGGTTGCATAATCCAAGGCAACATGGTTTTACCAAAGGCCAATCTTGCCAAACAAATTTGATTGAGTTCTTTGATTGGGTGACCAGAGAACTAGATCAAGGACATGCGATGGATGTGATCTACCTAGATTTCAGCAAAGCCTTTTATACTGTTCCTCATAGGAGGCTTATCAATAAACTCAACAGTTTGGGGATGGGTCCCAAGGTGGTGAACTGGATCAGAAATTGGTTGACTAACAGACAGAATGTGATGGTAAATGGAACTCACTCGGATGAAAGGAAGTTGATTAACGGTGTACCCCAGGGTTTGGTCCTGGGACCGTTACTGTTCAATCTATTTATGAGTGATATTGCTGAAGGACTGAATGGAAAAGTCTGTCTTTTTGCAGATGACATGAGAATTTGCAACAGAGTGGACTACCCTGAGGGAGTGGATAACATGAGGAAAGATCTACAAAAGCTGGAAGAATAGTCTAATGCTTGGCAGTTAAGATTTAATGTGAAGAAGTGCAGTGTCATGCACTTGGGAAGCAGAAATCCAAGGGAATTGTATGTGTTAGGAGGTGAGAGGTTGGTGTGCACAGACTAGGAGAAGGACCTTGTAGTGATTGTTTCTGAGGATCTCAAGGTGGCGAAGCAGTGTGACAAGGCAGTGGTCAAAGCCAGAAGGATGCCTAGATGCATACAAAGAGAATTACCAGCAGAAAGGAAGAGGTACTAATGCCATTGTGCAAGTCACTGGTGAGGCCTCACTTGGAATATTGTGTTCAGCTTTGGAGACCATAACTCGCAAAGGACATAAAAAGACTGGAAACAGTTCAGAGGAAGGCGACCAAAATGATTTGGAGCCTGTGTCAGAAGACCTAAATATATACACTCTGGAAGAGAGGAAGGACAGGGGAGATATGATTCAGACCTTTAAATACGTAAAGAGTATTAATGAACAAACAAACCTCTTCCAAAGACAGGGAAGCTGTAAAACTAGAGGGCATAACATGAAGCTGCAAGGGGGTAAACTGAAAGGCATTGTCAGCGAATACTTTTTCACTAAAAAGGTATTACATCACCTAGAGGCCTAGAGGACAGGTCCTAGCTATAGGATCACTTCCTGCCACACCAAGGTGATGCTCTCCTTTCATGTGACCTTTTTCCTCCATGGCAATGAAGGCTGAAAGACTGGAGGGGGGACTTCACTACTATATCCTTGTAGGTCTCATCTATATACCTCTCTGTCTGCCTCAGCTCCTCCAAGTCCACTACTCTAGCCTTCAGAGATCGGACTCATTCACCGAGACCAAAGAGCTCTTTGCACTTAGCGCACACATAAGACCTCTTACCAACTGGGAGAAAATCATACATGTGATACTCAATGCAAAAGACTGGATAGCTCTCATCTTGCTGCTGGACTGCTGTCTGCATCTTAGATTTAAGAACTTCTTTAGTTATTTAAAGTTGCTAGGGGAATAGGGGTCTAAGCTTGTACCTGAGTTATGGAGAGTTAAGCGACTTCCTCAAGGCCACAAGCAGTATCAGTAGGATTTGAATGCTGCTCTTTCTGGTTCTAAGCTTTTGTCCTAACCACTAGGCCACCCCTTGGGATTTCAATACTGCTGTCAGTGTGGTGGTGGGTCTTTAAGCACCCACACACATTTAAGCCCTACAACGTCCCACTTTTCCTGACCATAACTTTGTGCCACAGAGGAAGGATATGGCAGATCTTGAGTTCTCATGAGTAATCAAAGACCCTAACTGCATTTCATTTCCTGTTGGGTCAGGCTCACTCAAAGGACAGAAATAGGGTGGTGGTGGCAGGGGAGAAGAGAAGGGAAAGATACTGGACAATGTGTGGGAGTAAGAAAGGAGAGATGATGGACACTTGATAGGGTAGGGAATATGAGATGCTGGACATGGGGGAAGAGAAAGGAAGGGAAGGAGAAATGCTGGGCACTGAAGGATAAGCAAGGGAAGGGGAGCCACTGGATGTCTAAGGGAGAGATAAGGGGAGATACTGGACATGGGCATGAGGGAAGGCAAGGGGAATTACTGGACATTGATAAAGAGACGAAGAGTTGCTGGAAATAGAGTGAAGGGAAGAGAAGGAGAAATACTGGACACAGGGGGAAAGGGTAGTGAAGGAGAGATGCCAGATGTGGGAGAGGAAAGAATGGAAAGGGAGATGCTGGACACAGGAGGAGGGGAAGGAAAGAGAAGTGGTGGTAGAGAAGGAGAGGTTGGAACATGGAGGGAAGGAGAGATGTTGGACAGGGAAATTACAAGAGAAATTCTGGACACGGAGTGTAACTAAGAAAGGGGAGATGCTAGATTATGGGGATAGGGAAGACAACGTGCTGTACATGGGGGAAGAGAAGAAAAGGAAAGATGCTAGCACATGGGGGAGGAAACAAAAAGAAGAGGAAATGCTGGATATGGAGAGGTAAAGGAAAAGGAAGACATAGGGGGAGGAAATAGAGGGGAGTTGCTGGACACAGTGCTTAGTACTCTTTTAATACTGTAGGTCCAGCCTGGAATCCTTCCTAGGGTGCTAACTGCAGCTAAGCAAGATCCTTGATGAATGCCAGGGGCAGGGGGAGAGAAGGGCAAGAGAGAGGACTCAGGCAGATGTTGAGAGGAGAGAGAAAGAAATCAAGAAGGAGAGAGAGAGATGATAGATAGTAGAAGGAAAGGGATCTTGTTGGAGGAAAGACATGCAGAGAGTGAGAAGGCAAATGCTGCAGTGAGAAGCAAGGAAAGAGTGTTGGGGGCAGATGCTGAATGGAAAGGGAAAAGAGGAAGAGACACAAGTGCTGGATGAAGAAACAGAAAGAGGGCAGATGAGAATGTGAGAGAGGACAAATGTTGGCTGTAGGAGCAGAGAGAGAGAGAGAGAAGATGCTGGACAAAGGGTGGAAAGAAGAACAAGCCCCATACCAGAGAAGGGGGAGGCCATGGAGTTCAGGGATTTGTGACTATAGATGAACAGAAAATTAGGTAGTTAGGGGGAAGGCTGGGGGAGAAAGGGGACCAAGAGAGTGAGGGAAAGGGACATGCTGAAAACTGGTTGAGGGGAGGGGAACAGGACTAGAATACAGAGGATAGTCTGAGTTTACATACTTCATGGCTAGTAATAGGCCTGGTAGAAAGCTGGTGCTTCTAAAGACAAACCTCTCTCTAATTGGGTTCCCTCAATTTCCATGCAACTTAGAGAAGGACTGAGTGCACGGTAGTGTTCCCAACATGCTCCTTCCCCAGTGTTCTCTATATGAAGTTGTTGTTCTATGCAAACTGCTTTGAAAGCCTGAAAAGCAGTATATACATTTTTTTAAATAAATATAAGCTCCATTCTCTACTTGTCCACACTTATCTAGAGCTCAATATCCCATCAAAAATTATCTGTTGTGATGCATGAATTTTTAAATGAAAATATTTATCTAGTTAACACCCAAAGTTAACCAGAAATATCTGCTAAATATTGATGCAATTTTTATTCAACTGAGCTATCAAATGATGAGAAGAAAGACCCAAGTATTAATCCATATTAACTGTTCTACATTTTTACTGAGTTTATAATCTCATGTACTAATCTGTCTTAATGTGTTAACGTGATAATTCACATTCATGTGCGTTAATTCAAATTATGTGCTTAGTAAAAAGACCCTTCGGAGAGTAATGGGTCTCGCAATACATAACTTGCATTAGATTGCATTAACATGTGTCAATTGAGCCTCTTAGTATGATGCATGGTAGAGTAATCTGAAGGGGACATGGGCGTGGAGGTTCAGAGGAAGGAGAGGTAACAGGAAGGTTTGCCTAGGAAAATTGATGTTAGAACTACCAAATAACTTCAGATTTCTACATGAGTTAAGAAATGCTCTGCTGCGTGGATCTGCTTACAGCCCCTAAAGCAATTTAAGTTATTGCAAATGTAAGATAAGTGAGCATATGTAGTGTTCTCAAAATGTTTCTCAGAAAACTCCTCTGGGTCTTGAATGTCTACTTGTGATAAAGCTGCTACATACTCTCAGAAGGGCACTTTTTGAGCACTTTATTAAGAGAATTTCTTTATTATGCTGATTTACCTGAATTGATCCAGTCATATAGAAAAGCAAAGCGCACAGCAGACAAGGGGAAGAAAACAGGTGGTAAAGCTGTATCTTCTTGTTGTTGTTAAGTGTTGTCAAGTCGGCCTTTTCAAGGATCCATCTCACATCCGCGATAATGTCTCTCATTCCTCTCCCTTTCCTGAACCCTGCTTGTACTTCAGGCAGTTCTCGTTGCAGGTATGGTTGTAGTCTCTGCTGAATGATCTTGAGTAGAATCTTGATGGCATGTGGGATCAGAGAGACTGTGCGATAATTTCCACAGTCAGTCGGGTCATATTTCTTCAGTATTGGTATAAACACAGATCTTTTCCAATCAGTTGTCTTCCAAATTTCCTGGCAGAGCCTTGTAAGTATGTTAACAGTATCATCTGATTGCTGTAATAACTCAATGGGAATGCCATCAGTGCCCAGTGCTTTGTTCTTTAATAAGGCTTTCAATGCTACTTCGACTTCTTTCATTACCAATGGTTCCTGATCATAAGGTATAGGTTGAAACAGTTGTTGGTCCACTTGGTCTTTATGGTATAATGGCTCTGTATATTCTTTCCACCATTTCTTGATCTTCTCAGCATCATTCAACATGGATCCTTGAGCATCTTGTAGCATTCCAATTTGATGCTGGAATTTTTTTCTTTAACTTTTGTAGCTTTAGAAAGGCCGATCTTGTTCTTCCTCTAATAGCTTCTGATTCTATGTCCTTGCATGTGTCATTGTAGTACTTTTCCTTGTCCTAACTTGCTGCACGTTGGTAATCTGTGTTGAGTTCTGCGATTGCCTCACTTTTTCCTCTGGCTTTAGCTTCTCTGCGTTTCTGGACAATTTTCAGAGTTTCTTCAGTCATCCATTTTGGCCACTTTTGCTTTTTTACCTTATGTAGAGACTTACTGCTTTCTTCCAATACAACCTTCTTGATTTCATCCCATAACTCTTCTGGAACTCTGTCATTTGTATCTAATGCAGCAAATCAGTTTCTCAGGCAAACTTTAAATTCCAGTGATTTATTCTTAAGGTCATATTTTGCTACATTCATGAATGGCTTGCTCTTTTTCAACTTTAGCTTGAGTTTGCATACTAGTAGTTGGTGATCTATACCACTGTCAGCTCCAGGTTTTGTCTTTGTTGATGTTATCGAGTTTTTCCATCATTGTCTTTCACAGATATAGTCAATTTGATTTCCGTACAATCCATTGGGTGAAGTCCATGTGTACAGTCGACGCTTGTGTTGCTTGAAGAAGATATTTGAGATGAATAGATCATCGGTTTTGCAGAATTCTATCAGTCTTTCTCCAGCTTCGTTTCTGTTGCCAAGTTCATATTTTCCAACCACTTTGCCTTCTTCTTTGTTGCCAACTTTTGCATTCCAGTCACCCATGACTAACAGGATATCCTGTTTGCATATTCTGTCAATTTCAGCTTGTACTTGTTCATAGAACTCTATCAACGTCTTTCTCTTCTGCAGCTGTTGTTGGGGCATATACCTGAATTATAGTTGTGTTGATGGGCTTTCCTCGTAGATGAATAGAAATTAAGCGTTCACTAACTGCACTGTATTTCATTACAGTTCTTGCAAGTTTCTTCTTAACTATAAATGCAACACCATTTCTTCTTTTTCTTCCGTTTTCAGTATAGTAAACCATATGATCATCAGATGCAAAGTGCCCAAAGCCAGTTCATTTCAGCTCACTGACACCCAACAGATCAAGTTGTACACATTCTATTTCATTCTTGACTTCCTCCAACTTCCCTTCGTACATTCTATGTCCCAATATGTAAGATATCTTTGCAACCTCTGACTCTCTTTTCATGCGCAGCTACATAAGCAGATCCAACCACATCATAAATGTTGGCTTTACTCTGAGAAGTCTTCAGCTCATCCCCAGTAGCCATTTGAGTGTCTTCCATCCTGGAGGTCTCATCTTCCAGCACCATAGTGCAATTTGTTTTGTGACTATCCATTGGGTTTGAGAGGCAAGATACAGAAGTAGATTTTCCAAGCCTTTCTTCTGCGCAGTTAATTCCAGTGTTGTTGCATTTGTCACAGAAATATGATCCTTCGCTTACACCTTCCCATTCTGCTGCTATACTCTGTACCTGTATGAAAACAATTTCTAGCCACTACCCAGATAACTGAATAGCGGGCAAAAATGAAATAGATAGGGCCTGATAGTCAAAGACATTTACATGGTTTAAAAACCCGTAAACCATGTAAATGCTGCTATAGAGGGATATTCATCGGCACTAACACAGTTAATGCCAATGGATATCCATTGGTTCCGCCGTTACATGCCCTGATGCTATCCATGTAGAATCAGAGCATGTCGTAGGCATTCTGGGATGGAGCAGAGGTGGCACCCTTTGCTAACCGGGCAGCGATGATATTGAACCACTGCCTGGTTAGCAACCCGCAGGTAAAGATAGGCATGGGAAAACCTTGACTATCTTTACCAGTGGGAGTTAACTGGGCAGCAGTTCAATATTGCTGCTGCCCGATTAGCTTCCGTGCCATATGGCACATTATCGCAGACCTGGATATTCAATTCCGGTGGCCAGATATGGTCCTGGATTGAATATCTGGTGTTAAAGTTTGGCGCAACTCAATATCAGGCCCATAGCATCTGCGCAGTGGCCATAAGAAAGGCATAGTAATCTATTTCCGTTCACATCTTGCCAAGAAAAAACTGGGGCTGCTGGGTTGACAGGAGTCAGTGTTGACTCAACGGCATGTATTGCATTTGTGAGCATGTATTCAGTTTGTTTGGTTATGCAAATCACTTCTACACATATAAACCTATGAACCAAAAACGTTCTAGCACACATGCAAAGCATACACAGAGAACATGCCCTCTGTCCCCTCTCCTTCACTCCCACTCTCCTGCCACTCACTCACCCCCACATGATCATTCTGCCTGCCTGCACACAGACACCTCATACTCGATCCCATCCTCCTGCCACTAACTCACCCCCTCACATTCACCCTACATGCGCTCCATCCCTCTATCTTGGAACTGCCCTCCAGCCACTCACCTTCACCTATGCATTCACCCGCTGCCACCTGACCACCCAGGCCTGACCCCTCAGCCTGAATCGGTACAGTCTCCCCACACCACTCCATAGGGTCTCCCCAGCTGCTCTCCCTGTCACACTACACACCTCCTCCACAAGGGGCTGGAGGATGAAAGTCCAGAGGTCGCCCCTTGTCTCCACAACACCTGTACATGGCACTGGTGGGACCTGGCCACTGACTTGCTGCACATCATCCCCCAGGTGCACTGTGGAATATAGTCCCCCCCCCCCCCCGCCCACTGCCATCGGCTCCACTGCCTTCAGGAAGGGTGGAGGGGAGAATGCTGCCTCTCCTGCTGGGCCCTCATCCTCCTCCTCATCCTCCACAGATGGGGTTGGGCTGGACAGGAGGATGGGGCTTGCTGGTACATTGGTGCTGCCCCCACTGGCGGTTGTGTTGCTGCTCCCGCTGGGGCTGGGGGGTGTATCTGTGCCAGCGTCCTTCACGGTGTCAGGGGTGGAGCCATCAGGGAATGGGGGTGGGGACTCCTCCTCCTGCTATGTTGCTGCTGTGGGGGAAAGAGGCCATGGTTAGCTGCATGTCTCTGGTGTCTCTACTGCATGACGGGCAGATCATCCATGGGCAGCTGGGTTGATGGTGTGCCTGTGGCACAGTGTGCTGTCATTCTAGGCCCATTGGTGGCCCAGATCAGGTATGTGTTTCCTGTGTCACACTCCGAACAGTGCTCCTGTCACTTTCACTGTAGTGGGGCAGGCAGGCCTCTTTGTGTCATCTTACCATGCTCTGCACCCATAACTCTCTGTGAGACTACACATGTCTACTCCCTGCTCAACCTGTTGCTGCAGGGGCGGGCACCCCCCCCCCCCGCAGCAACAGGTTGCTTCAGGGACACACACAGGGTGTTCCAGAACGTCTCAGCTCTGCAGGGGGTGGGGCAGTGTGAACCAGGACAATGTGTTGTGGCACCCTGGCACCCTGGGGCGGAGGCATGCTGTTTCCTTGGTGTCCATGTCACAGTGGTGTGTGCTGTTACATGTGGTGCCCTGCCTCTGTGCTGGGGAGCCTGTCAGCTTGCTGCTCAGATTTGGTATCTGCATGGCTACTCACCCTGCTCCTCCTGCAGCTGCTGTCGGATATGACTTATGAGCCATGAGCGCATACTGCGGATTGTGCAGTATCGCAAACAGTAGGCCTCAATGTAGCGCAGGATCCGAAAATGCCTGTGGGGTTGAGACACACCTCTTCATTCCCACCTGCCAGGGCACAGGCCTGCCTACTCATTAGTGGGGTGCTGCTGGCGCTGTGTGAATGCACATCATGTGCCCTGTCCCCATCTGCCTTTAGTTGCGCATCATCCTGCCATGCCATGCAAGGGAGGCCGGGGGCTGCGACTGCTCATTGCATTTGGTGTACATGCACATGGCCCAGGTCCTTCCCCTCCTGGGACATGGGAGTTGTCACATCTCTGGCTTGATGGTTCTGTGCCTGATGCACAGTTCTTATGGTGTTGGGTTTGTCTCCTGCTTGGGGGCCTGCAATACAGCATTTTGCACCAGTGCCATGCACACTGTGCCTCCCCTCTGACTTGCTCTGCTCTCACTTTCTGAGACCTGTGAGCTGTCACAGCTCTGGCCTGATAGTTTTGTGCCTACCTACACTACTCATGGTGGTGGGTTCTCCTCCCACCTGGGTACATATACAGGGCAATTTTGGGGGGCATCCACAGAGGGCATCTGTGTGACCTGGGGCTGACATTCTGGGACTGCTCTCTGCTATGCATGTCCCTTCCGTCTCTGTGTCTCTCTGTGCCTTCACTGTGAGTTGCATCCTGTTCTCCCTTGTTTCATGGGCTCCTGCTGAAGGGCTGTTCTGTCTGTGCTGTCCTGTCACTGTGCAGCCTGCCTGCTTTCTGCCAGGGCCAGATCCTGACTTTCCCTGCATTTCATCTACAACTTTGTGCATGCCTGTCTCTGTGCCAACTTGTATGCTGCTCCTGCCTGCCCACTTCTCTCTGATTCCAGGTTTGTATGTCTGTGTTGTGATGTACTTACTGGGTGAGGGTGGTCCTGATGTGTTCCCAGTCCTTGTGCGCTGCTGTGTGGACTGGCCGCCTCTGCCCAGTGGGGAGGAGAGTCTCCTCCTGCTCCAGGACCATGATCACAAGCAGCCTCGCCTCCGCCTCACTAAAGTTAGGCTGCCTGGTAGCCATATTGATGTGTGTGTTATGATGTGGGGGGCCTTCTTCCTGGTTTCGGTCTCATGTGGTCTGCAGGACATGGAGTTGGGGACATTTTTGGGGATGCAGGTGCACGGGGCGGCTGGGGCAACATGGGCAGTGTGCACACGGTCTATATGTGTGCATGGCTCAGGGCAGTACGATAGGCCTTGTCAGACGGCTGCCTAGGGTGAGAACTTACACAATCTTGACGATGCATATATTCATATGATTCTTGCAAGGTATTGTGGGTATTGTAGTTCATTCACTCCCAAACACAGCTGATGACAATAATTTGAGTTGTGAAACCAAGTGGTAAGATCAATAAAATACTTCTTTTATTGATGGGGTTTAATTCACCCAGCACATGTATGCTTGATAGCACTATAAATGAGGTTACTTGCTTGCAGTGTTTAAAATGGATAACAAAAAGTCACAAAGTAAACCAGAAAACAACCTTCAGCTTGTCAGGCAATTAGCTAATGTTTTCTTAGCAAATAATTACCAAATACAAAGGCACAAAGAAAAGAATAAACTTTGCTGGTTAGGTTAACTTCTGCTTATTTTCCACGCCGATCTCAGCAGTGATTCTCCCTTGCTCACACACACAATCAGGTGCAGCCCTAATTACTATCAATGGACCAGCTGAAAGCCTTTAGCTGGCTGGCTGCTACTGTGTGAGCCCAAATCCTGCTTTAAGAGCTGTTTGCAGTGGAAATAAAGAACAAAGTTAGGTTTCTTTGTGATGGCTGATGTGTTTGCTCATAGAAAACTAGCAATAGCATTTAGATAAAGAACAGTCCATGTAAATAGTTTCATCTGCTGTATTTCCCCCTGCATCAACAATCATAGGGTCAATATCATACATTGGCACAGATGAGTCTTTCATTAAGGCACTATCATGAGAATGCTTATTCCCTTGCTGCCATTCTCTATTATAGATAGGGTCTGGATCAGTGTTCATACCTGAGCCTCTCCTGCTATCATTATTCCTCTCTGTATAGCCTGGCCAATATGTAATCCAATTCTGATGTCCAGCCTTCTAATCTTGATCCCTGGACACTGGATCTTCTCTCACATACCTTCTGGCCTTGGTCTGAAAGTCCCTTCCACATGCAGTCTTCTCTCTTCCAGGTAGCCACTGGTGATTCCTATCTCTGCCACTCCATTGCTCTGGCTGAATCCAGTCCAATGGACTCTGCTGGCTTTTGGAATACCTCCCAGTATGAGTACTGCCTTGGAATCTCCCAGACCTTCCAATGGCCTTTCTTCTCTTCCTTCCAGAGAGTTTCCTTCTCTCTCTATCTGCTTGGCTTTTGCTGAAGCTGTTCTTCAAACTCTCCTTGAAGCTGTTCTTGTAGCTTTTGCTGTCTCCTTTCCTGAAGCTGTTATCTGAAGAATAAGCTCTATTCTTATTCTGTCCTAATGTGTGCTGCTCCCTAACACAGCGCAGCTGTGTTGAATCAGGCCCTGCCCTTTGAGATGAGTGCTTAGGGATTACCTCATAGCTCTCTTGATTGCACACACATTCTCTCACTTCAGCCCCTCTCATGGCTGCTGGAAACCTGGTGCATTCTGGGACTGGTAGTCTTTTATGTGAAAACTCTGTTTTCTTGCTTCTACCAGAACTGACAGGTTGCTTGTTCAGAGTCACATCATCTTTTCTATAGCTCCTACCTGAGCTATGATAAGCTTCCTTATCACATACCCCCCTGCTTAAGTTATTACGGACTGGTTTTACTGGTGAAACTTCTTCTCTACAGTCCGTAATACGGGAAAGTGCATCCGCATTCTTGTGTAACTTCCCGGCATGATGTTCAACCTGAAAATCAAACGCCTGTAAGGCCATGTACCAGCGTGTCAGCCTGGCATTGTGGTTCTTCATTTGCTGCAACCACTTAAGTGGGGCATGGTCCGTGACCAACTGGAACTTTCTCCCTGTAAGGTAAAACCTTAACGCCTCCACTGACCACTTGATAGCCAAACACTCTTTTTCTATCGTGGAATACTTTTGTTCAGCCAGTGACAACTTCCTGCTCAGGTACATCACAGGATGCTCCTCTCCATCATGGCACTGGGATAGGACTGCTCCTAGCCCTACATCCGATGCATCGGTTTGAACCAGAAAGGGTTTCTTGAAGTCTACTCCTTTCAGTACCGGTCCTGTACACAATTTTTCTTTTAATACTGAAAACGCTTTTTCAGCTTCTGGTGTCCACTTTATCTGGTTTGGACAATTCTTTCGCAGCATATCCGTGAAAATGGCACTTTTCTCTGCGAATTGCGGTATAAACCGGCGGTAGTATCCAATAAGTCCTAAGAAACTTCTTAGTTGTTTCTTGGTTGTTGGAGGAGGAAAATTCCTGATGCTATCTATTTTGCTTAATAGAGGTTTAATTTTTCCTCTTCCCACTAGGTGGCCTAGGTATTTTACCTCCCTATTTGCAAAGGCACACTTCTTCGGGTTTAAAGTGATTCCCGCTTGCTTCATAGAGCACAAGACTGCCCTGATCCTCTTCAAATGCTCCGCCCAGGTGTTACTATGGATTATGACATCATCCATGTATGCAAAAGCATAACTTTGGTGGGGTCGAAGTACCTGATCCACTAACCTTTGGCAGGTAGCCGCTGCTCCATGCAGTCCGAAAGGCATCCTCTTGAACTGGAAAAGGCCAACGGGGGTGCTGAACGCAGTTTTCGGCTTTGACTCCCTGGTGAGCGGGATTTTCCAATATCCTTTTGTCATATCAAGGCCTTGAAGCATCACCTTTTCATCATATACTTTCCAGAGAACACAATAACACAAGTTCATCTAAACAGCTCCAATCCCATCCCTATCTAACATGATACTTTTTCAAGTAATATTACTATCATATGTATATAGTTCAAGTTCTATTATCCTTTGTTACAATTACCCCTGTTTTCCAAGTTTTTCTTCCTGTTCCATGTAAAAACAGATATATGTATCTTATCTTATCTGATGTTTTGTAGTTCTATGTAAACCGCGCTGATAATAAATAGTGCGGTATATAAAAATGTTAAATAAATAAATATCAAGGGTGGTTAAGTATTGAGCCTGTCCCAGCTGGTCTAGCAGCTTCTCAATTCTTGGCATTGGATATGCATCAAAAACTGATATGGCGTTTACCTGCCGGAAGTCAATACAAAATCTTAAGGATCCATCAGGCTTCGGCACCAGGACTATGGGGCTATTCCAGGGACTCTTTGACTCCTCTATTACCCCCATGTCCAACATCTCCTGGACTTGTGCCACTACCTCCTGTCTTTTGGCTTCAGACAAGTGGTATGGCCTTTGACGAACCAATTTCCCAGGTGGAGTTATTATTTCATGGGCCACCAAATGGGTCTCCCCAGGTATGGGTGTCAACACATCTGGGAATTCCTTAAGCAACTTCCTAATTTCTTCCTGTTGTACCATTGTCAGGTCCTCACCTATTTGGGGCTCTGATTTTTCTTTACAATCAGATACCTGGGGTCCCAAATCTTCCTCTTCACTCACCTCCCTCTCTCGGGCACAGGTGGCAGCTAAGCTTTTAACCCCTTTGATATCAGTAGAACCAAAGCCTTTGGCTCCACGTTCAGAATTCTCTAGGGATGTGACCTCCTCCACAGGTGGAAAACCCAGCCTCTCACAAATCAATTGGGCAATTTTGTCTCCTGTCTTCACATGATACTCATTCTGTCCAAAGTTAAACAACAGAACTTTAATATTGCCCCTGTAATCGGGATCAATTACTCCCGCACCCACATCGATGAAATATTTAAGGGCTAATCCGGACCTTGGGGCTACTCTCCCATAACATCCAATTGGTATTTCCACTTGGAGACCGGTGTCAACCAGGGCTCTCCCTTGGCTAGGTACAATCACATTTTCTATGCTGCACAGGTCAAACCCAGCAGACTGAGGGGTTGCCCGCCTAGGAGCTTGGGCCTTCTCAGAGACCTTATGGTACTTTAGGACGAATATCTGCTTTGGGGTAGCTTGGTCTTCTGGACGCTTAACCATCTTTTTAGCTGGGGTCTGAGGACTTCCAAATAAAGGCCCGGGAGCTACTACCATTAAACCTTCTCCCTCCTTTTTTCCTAGTCCTTCCACTAGACCCTGCTTAAATCTTGGCCAGTCTCTTCCTAGAACCAAATCAAAGGGTAGCCTAGGCACCACTGCTAATAGGACTTCCTCTTGTTTCCCTAGGCACTTAACCTTTAGCCTATAGGTGGGATATGATGATGCAGCACCATGAATGCATCTGATGTGAACTTGGCTTTCAGGGGTTCTAGGCACAAATCTTTCTTGGGCCTCTATCCTCTTCCAAAGCCTTTTTGACATCATACTCTGGTCTGCCCCAGAGTCTAATAATGCATTTGTGGTAATTCCTTGCACATCAACCATCAAAAGAAATCCTTCCTTGGGCTGTTTTAAATCCAGACCCATTAAACTAGTGTGTGTCTGGCATCTCTTCTCTAAGTGTCCCACTTTTCCACACTTGAAACATTTCTTTCTATTCCACTGTGTCATCTGGTTTGATACAGTACATTCATTTTCAGAAACATTCTTAATTATTCTCTTTTCTGATACAGCACATTTAGCCTCAGCATCCATCTTTAGAGGGCCACCCATTCTATGGCAAGCCTGCGTGGCTTCCAAGAATCTCTCTGCTAGCATGGTTGCCTCTCCAAGATTTTGGCAATTTTGCTGTATAAGAAAAACATTCAAATCTTTAGGTACCCCAAGCATAAATTGTTCCAGCATTATAATATCTAATAACATTTCTACTGTCTTTTGCTCAGGCTCCAACCATTTTACAGCTAAACTTCTGATTCTCTGACTCAGAGCCCTGGGTGTCTCACCCACTTTCAATGTAACAGCTCTAAACATTCGCCTATACTCTGAAATAGACAACCCTAGGCGATCTCTAATAGCTGCCTTTACATCCTTATAAATCAAAGCCTGGGCTGCTGGCATTGCTCTGTAAGCTGCTAGTGCCTCACCAGTTAATGAGGCTGCCAGCCTTACTGCCCACTGGGTCTCTGGCCATGCTAAAGCCTGTGCCACTCTTTCAAAAGACTCTAGAAAATCATCAACATTATCTTCTGGAGTTAATTTCCCAAAATTAAATGCCCCAATCCCTTGATTGAGTCCCACAGTGTCCACATGTGGTGCACCAGTACTAACTGCTGGTCTTGCATCTGTTCCACTTTGGCTCTGCAGCTGAACTAGAGCTTGCACCAGATCAAGCACTGGTTTCTGCTGTTCCATTAAGGCCTTCATAGCAGTGTCCTGGGCCTGCTGTGACAGCTCCTGCTGCTTGCTAAATTGGGCTGCCATCCACTGAGCCATCTCCCTCGGATCCATCTTGACCCCTGAAATAAAATATTTAAAAAAAAAAACCAAAGACCAGCACCTTCCAACCAGGTGTTTTTTTTTTTTCAACTTTTTTTTTTTTTTTCAATTACCCCCTGTGCTTACACACATCCACCACTAGACATGCCCAGGTACATATTACCTTGTCTCAGTGATGAATCCAGCTTTGCACAGGGTCTTTTCCTCTGGGACAGCTTCCTGGAACAACCACTTTTCTTCCAAAGTGCAGATGAGGGAAAGAAATCTTCTTACAGCTTTAAACTTGACTTTTATTTGTAATCCACAACAAGTAAATCCTCTTGGTGCAAGAGCAATCCGAAAAACTACGCCATTTGTCAGACGGCTGCCTAGGGTGAGAACTTACACAATCTTGACGATGCATATATTCATATGATTCTTGCAAGGTATTGTGGGTATTGTAGTTCATTCACTCCCAAATACAGCTGATGACAATAATTTGAGTTGTGAAACCAAGTGGTAAGATCAATAAAATACTTCTTTTATTGATGGGGTTTAATTCACCCAGCACATGTATGCTTGATAGCACTATAAATGAGGTTACTTGCTTGCAGTGTTTAAAATGGATAACAAAAAGTCACAAAGTAAACCAGAAAACAACCTTCAGCTTGTCAGGCAATTAGCTAATGTTTTCTTAGCAAATAATTACCAAATACAAAGGCACAAAGAAAAGAATAAACTTGGGGGGGCGGAGCCTGATGTCCAACGGGGTAGACGCCTTGTGCTGAAGCTCCCGAGAGGCCTACACAGAATCCTGACTGAACTCCTGCAAAACTTCACTATTTTGCTTTAAAATCGCCGGGGCGCATCGGAGGGATGGCGGGACCTAAACCACAGCGCCTAGATTTCGGCTCCCCCACTTCGTCGCACGGCAAACGCTCCAAAACGGAACTGCCTTCCCCGCATAAGATGGCGCCGCTCTGTGAGAGCCCTGAAATGCAGCGGGTGATACTCGAGGAGATTCGTGGTGTAAAGGAACTGGTACAATCCAACGGAGAAGCGATCCGCGCCATGCGTGAGGACCTTACCATGATGCAGGAAAGGCTCGAGGGCCTCTCGTTGCGCCAAGACAAAATGGCGGAGACTCTTGAATCGCACGCGGTGCGAATGGGGAAGATCGATAAAGCTGAACGCCAGATTTTGCTCCTTCAAAAGGAACTTGAAGATAGCAATAATAGAGCTCGTCGCAATAACATTCGACTCATTGGAGCTCCAGAGGGCGTAGAAGCAGGAGATCTGCGGGAATATCTGGGCAATATTCTACCCTCTCTATTGAAGACGACGTTTCTTAAGGACCTGGAGATAGACCGGGCACATCGTGTCCCCACTAATATGGCGCTCAACCGGACGACTCCCAGGCCCATCATTTTTCGGCTACTGCGCTATCAACAAGCTGAGCAAATTCTGGCTGCTGCCCGGGCTAATCATCACCTCGAGATAGATGGGCATAAAGTGTCTTTCTTCCCTGATCTCTCTAAGCCCACGATGGACCGCCGAAAGAAGCTTCTTGCTTATCGCCCTCGCCTTCAGCAACTGCAGGCCCGATTTGGTCTCCTGTATCCGGCAAAGCTACGCGTTACGCTGCATAACCATACCAGGACCTTCGAGGATCCTGACCTCCTCGCTGCATTTTTGGACTCTAAAGAAGCTGAACTGATGCGTTGATGTTACCATCAAGCTGTGTTGCTGTTCAAAGCTCTCTTAAATCTCTACCTCATTGGGGCCTATCGCAGTGATTTCGCTGCGGACGCGGTTGGACTGCTCTCCTGACCTACTTCTTTGAACCGCCATCCTGCTTCTCTGCACCCTTCGGTGGCTCCCGGGACTTGTTCCTGCTGCAGGGAGTATGGCCAGTATCGGGCCTTCTCTGGGGCTTCCCCCCGCAGACTCATGGTCGCCAGTAATATTTGGGGTTTTGCTTCTTCTCTAGTGCACTTCGGTGCCTGTCTCTTTTTTTTTTGGGGTTATTTATGCTTTCTACCAAAAGTTTATTATTTCATGTCGTGTGTACAGTCATTTGCTACCAATATGCATAGTTTAGGGAATAATGTGCAACTTCATGTTCTCTCAGAATTTTGTATATTACTAGATGGCTTTCTGTAAGCTTTTATCATTGAATGTCAAAGGTATCAATAGTCCAATCAAAAGGAAGAAAATTCTTAGCTATTTGAATACGGAGCATGCTGATTTAGTACTGCTTCAAGAAACGCATTTAAATGCTAAAGAAACACTAAAGCTTAATGTCAAGCCTTATGCTGTTGTGGCGTATTCTCCCGCTGTTGCTAAACGCTGTGGTGTTGCCATACTTGTTAAGAAATCCCTGCAGGCCACCGTGCTAGATATTAGCTCAGATAATGAGGGTAGATGGGCTCGCGCTCATCTCAAAGTGGGGGATCTAGAATTCACGTGTATTTGTATTTATGCTCCAAATGTTGACAATCCTGGTTTTTTTGCTAAAATTGCACAAGCTGCGCAAGCCTCCGCTCATACCCCACTAATACTGGGAGGAGACTTTAATCAGGTCCTCGACCCTTTGGTGGATCGGCAGCCGCCTAGAACCTGTGGTCCACCCAAGAGTCTCTCCATACTTACAGCTATGATCGCTGATTTGGCTTTGGTGGACATATGGAGGTTATTGAATCCTTCTGATTTGGATTTTACCTTTTTCTCCGCTCCTCACCAATCACAATCCCGAATAGATTTTTTTCTTTTATCTAAAACATTGGTATCGCAGATTGGTATGGCTAAGATTCACCCCTTGCACATTTCAGACCATGCTGCCATATCTTTTACGATACACACTGCTGCGCAAAATGCAAGTCCCCGAGCATGGTCTTTTGATAGGTCTCTCCTAGACCAACAGGATTTTCAAACTGTAATACGGGCTGCCATACAAGATTACTTTCATTTTAACTCTCCCCTTGACACAACGAACTGGGCCTGGTGGGAGGGTTTTAAGGCGTCTATTCGAGCCACGGTGACTAGTTATCAAATCCGTCTTGGGAAACAAAGAAGGCAACAATTGGTGATCCTTGAACAACAGATACAGGCTGGTGAACGTATTCTTACGTCCCGAACAGACCCATGTGTTCTGCTTCGTTTGCAACGTCTCCGTTTTCAGTACAACAAGATTTTGCATAATGCCGCTGTTAGAAATATAGCATCCCAGCAGGGATTGTATTACCGGGAAAATAATCGCGCTGGTAAACTACTAGCTAATGCTTTGAAGGGGAAAAAAGAAGCCAAACGGGTAGCAGCTCTCCGAAGCCCATCTGGGAATGGCCTTGTCACAAAAGATCATGAGATTTTAGAGCTTTTTCGCGATTTTTATGCTAGCTTGTATAAATCTGAATGTGAGTTTGTTCCTGAACATTTCGACCGCTTGTTAGCTGGTGTACAGCGTCCTACTCTCTCGGCTGAGGAATGCACGGCCCTTGATCATTCGTTTACTCTTGTGGAAATACAGGATGCAATTAAAAGATGTGCCTCCGGCCATGCTGCGGGTCCAGACAGCCTTCCGGCTGAGTTCTTCAAAACTTTCAGCTCTGATCTGGCCCCGTTTTTGCAGCAATACTTTACTACCCTAGTAGCCGACGGATCCTCCCTTGGTTCCTTTTCAGAGGCCAACATAGTGGTCTTTGAGAAGGAGGGGAGAGACCCACACCTGACAGCCAATTACCGACCCATCTCCCTGCTTAACGCAGATTATAAAATCTTCGCCACTATTCTTTCTACTCGGCTCTCTTACAAAATGACCACTTTAATACATCCAGATCAATGTGGATTTATTCCCGGCAGATCAACTGCTGATAATGCCAGGACTCTTTGTCATGTACTAACTAATATGGCCTCCCACGATCGTCCATTGGTTGGCCTTTCCCTAGATGCCGAAAAAGCCTTTGACCGGCTAGAATGGCCATTCCTATTTGCGACCCTCCGTTGGTTTGGTTTCGGCGATAATTTTCTCCGTTGCCTTCAAGTGCTATACTCTCAACCAACTGCTAGTGTCTGTGCCAACACATTGAAGTCCCAGCCATTTTTACTGCAAAGAGGCACCCGTCAGGGGTGCCCACTTTCCCCCTTACTTTTTGATCTTGCGTTAGAACCCCTAATCCTGTTAATCCGTCAGTCTCCACATATCCACGGCGCTCCCTTTCCCCGTCGGGATATAAAAGTCTCAGCGTATGCAGATGATCTTATGCTTTTTGTTTCCTTAGACTCCGTATCTGTTGTTCTGGATCTAATTGACCGCTATTCTCAACTTTCAGGTTACAAAATTAATTGGACCAAATCAGTCGCCTTTCCCCTAAACCACCAGGTTCACCAAGCAGACTTGCAAACCTTTCCTTTTGTATGGCAGCCCCGTATGGTAAAATATTTAGGGGTACATTACTGTTATCCTCTCGAAGAAACCGTCGCTTTTAATGTCAAAAATTTAATCACCAAGGTCCGTGAGCTCACCCAACGTTGGTCTCCACTTACTCTTACGTGGTGGGGCCGTATGGATACCATAAAGATGATGATTGTTCCCAAGGTTAATTATGTCTTAGAAATGTTACCGTGCCTTCTCCCTCGACACACCTACAAAGATATCGAGGGCCTGTTGATCAGATTTTTGTGGCAGAACAAACCGCCTAGAATAGCGAAACATAAACTTCAGTCAGATAAGGAACATGGTGGGATAAGATTTCCTGATTTTTTCAACTATCACCTCTCTTTTCTTCTCAAACAGGGTGCCCGTTGGTTGGACGCTTCTTTCCCGTCCAGACCAATATGGTTAGATATAGAAGAAGACCTCTGTAAGCCCATTCCACTTAGCTATCTCCCTGGAATGACTTTCCCACTGGATGCCCACTATCCACCAATGCTCCTGGATACACTTCGCTCCTTCAATGTTCTCATCAGCTCCCTAGATTCCCTAGCTTGCCCACTAGATAGGCTTCCAATTTGGCATAATGCTCGATTCCAAATTCAACATAAGCCGGTGGCCTGGAGTCCCTGGTATTCCAGAGGCATCTGGACTCCCAATCAACTGTTTCACAATGCTCGCTGGAAGTCCATTAATGAGCTCCATTGTGAGTTTGGCCTTCCTTCTAAATACTATTTTCAACTGCTTCAGTTGCAGCACTGTCTCAAGAGTGCTGGGGTTTTTCCCCCACTAACTCCTCATGACCAAGGGATAACTGAGGTGGTCTCCTTTATTGGGGCTCAGTCCGGTGTTGCTTCCACCTTTTATAAAACTCTTTGTGCTCCTCAGAATGCTGTCCCCCCTTCTGCACAGCAGACTTGGGAGCGAGAATTGGGTGTAACTCTAACCCCTGAACATTGGAACCTCTTCTGGAGCAAAGTGGTTCGTGTTTCCCGCTCGGCTTCCTTAACCCAGACGCTTTTCTTCTTTGCCCATCGCTGTTTCTATACCCCTGATAGACTGGCCAAATGGACTTCCACTCTGAGTAATCAATGTTGGACTTGCCATGCAGCTACAGGCACCCTCACTCATGTCATGTACGAATGTCCCGCACTACAACACTACTGGAGCCGGGTCTGGGGTCGTATTCAATCTATCTTACACTTTACTGAACCACTCTCCTGGAAAATAGTGGGACTCCGTTCTACAGCGGGCATCCCCTCTCTCCCGAAGTCTGCTTACTTCCTCCTTGACTTTCTAATGGGTATTGCCATATCGTTAATCATGAAATATTGGAAAAATGGCTCTTCACTGAGTCCTCTAGAATGGTGGAATTGTGTCTGTCTATATAGTAAGTTTGAACAAATTCCTCGTAGGGCTACCCCTTCCCTTCAGGCCCGCTACCAGGTGTCTAAATGGAAATTACTCACAGATTTCGTGCAGTCGGCCAAATGCTCGCACTTGACTGTCTAGTTATATCTCTCTCGATCCATAGTATATCATGACTGTTATGTTTATGTTCTAACATAATTGCTATGGACCCCATGCCTGGGTTAATATCTTTTCTTTTCTTTTTTTTTTTTATTATCTAGAGAAGAAGCATAGGGGGGGAGGGTTGATGGGGTTATTTTCCGGTTTATTCCATTTTATTTTGATGCAATCATCCTTGTTTTATTACTGTGTGTATTGTTATTGTTATAAAATGAAAATAAAAGTTTAAAAAAAAAAAAAAAAGAAAAGAATAAACTTTGCTGGTTAGGTTAACTTCTGCTTATTTTCCACGCCGATCTCAGCAGTGATTCTCCCTTGCTCACACACACAATCAGGTGCAGCCCTAATTACTATCAATGGACCAGCTGAAAGCCTTTAGCTGGCTGGCTGCTACTGTGTGAGCCCAAATCCTGCTTTAAGAGCTGTTTGCAGTGGAAATAAAGAACAAAGTTAGGTTTCTTTGTGATGGCTGATGTGTTTGCTCATAGAAAACTAGCAATAGCATTTAGATAAAGAACAGTCCATGTAAATAGTTTCATCTGCTGTATTTCCCCCTGCATCAACAATCATAGGGTCAATATCATACATTGTGTGATACCGCAAGCCCTCTGATGCAAGAAAGGAAACTTTTAAATCTTGAAAAAAACAGGATTTGCCTGCAATTACGAGAAGGGACACATAGAGGGAGCAGGAGAACAAACCTGAAAGTGGAAGAACCACACCTCTATGGGCAGGACTCAGAAGCAGCTGCTCTGGATTTAAGTAGGAACAGAGCACTGCAAGAAGGAGAGCCAAGAGAGAGAGAGAGCCAAGAGAGGCAAAGGTGCCAGGAAGGCAGTCAAGAGAGCCAGAAAGGCAACAGAGAAACCCCGAAGGGAAGAACCCAGAGGAGAAGCACAGGAGGAGGCAAGGAGCTTGGCAGAGACCTTCATGTGGAGAACAGGAGGCAGTGCCAAGGGAAGCTCCAGAGGCCAGACTCAGAGACCGAGGTGAGGTCACTGACAAACCCAGCAGAGCTAAAGGAAAGGAAGCTACTGGGAGAGCAGGCCTAGAGAAAGGCCATACACAACTTCAAGGGGCAGTATCACGGACTGCAGCCAAGGAAGGAAGTGCTTATCCCTCCGGTTGGAGAAGAAACCTTCAAGAGAAAAAAGGTACTTTTAAAAGCTTTTACAAAAGTAACTTGAAAGATAAAGGAAAAGTTCATAGCCTTGAGAGAAAGGATATACCTGGAGCACAAAACTCTCAGACTAGGCCTCAAGCCTTTTTCAAGAAGCCTAGAGAGGAACAAAGGGCTAGTTTTTATCTGGACAATAAGGACTGTTTTAAACCAGATATAACTGATAAGTTTTACAGGAAAAAGTTTAATGTTGCCAGAGAATGGAAGGAGCAAACTTTTAGTCCTGAAACAACAGCAAGCCCAGGGAGATATACTAGACCTAAAAGCCGACGCCCCAAACTACCAAGCCAGCACTGGGATACAGTATGGCAGGCTTTTAGGAAACCAGGTTTTAATATCCAAGAGATCTCAGAGACCTCAGTTTCAGATCCCATAGACATGGAATGGCTGCCAGGGGAATCTGAGAGCACTGAAGATATAGAATCAATGGAATGTGACTTTTGCACAAGAAGATATCTTTGAGTAAAAGGCAAACAAATCTAATGTGTGCAAATTGTACTGGAAAGTTTATGCTTTAAGTTGGTGAAGGAACCATGTTATTTTGAGTGTTTTGCTGACTCACGTTTTGATGCAACTGAATTTATGTTCTGTTACTCATTACCTCATATTTTGAATTTCTTCATGCGAAAAGGGGAAATAAAAGCCTTTTTGTACCCTACACTTGGCAAGAGTTACTTTTTTAGGTTGTTGACCCTGAGGCTGACAATGTGACCTGCTATCCCATTGACCCTCACAACAGATCAACCCTGAACCTTTTAATTCTTATGCGCTCCCCAGCCCCTGTGAAACCACTACGCCGCCACTAGAGGGGGCTGAGGGGGACATAAGTGGAGTAGTTTCACGGATTTTTGGGGTACTCTTGAGTGTACAGAGCAACGTGGGCAACTACTCAAAAGAGAAATAGAAGCTCTTTTCTTTTTGAAAAAAAAAAAAAACTGCAAGTAAAACCCGGACTGACCTGTATTAGAATCCGGATCGGAAGAGGAAAACCAGGAGACCGGAGCAGTTGCTAGAAAGTGGACCGGAGTTAAAAACCAGGAGTGGAGTCCTAGGAATCCGGACCGGAGTGGAAAAAGAAAAAAAAAAAAAAAGGAGGAAAATCCTAAAGGTGAAAGATCATCTGGCGAATCCAGGAGCGGTGGAGCAACCCCTGGACGACCGCACTACATTCCCCAAAAGCTGATGCAACACTAAAGCAAGGTAAGGCGTAGATAACCCTACCTAGTGTTGGACACCTGGGGAAGTTGAAAGAAAAATATAGAGGGTCTGAAAAATATATTTTGTGAAGAGCCGCACTTGGGTTTTTTTTCTCTTTCTGTTTTTTTTAACAGGTACAATGGAGCCCAAGGAGCTGTGTGCCTGGATGGCACACCAGTTCACCAAACAGGCTGAGCTGGCACAACGGAGCCAGGATCAGGCGCTAAAGGCGATGCAGGAGCAGCAGACGCCTGTCATAGAAACAATGAGCGCATGGATGGCGCAACAGCGAGAGGAGCTGGCTCAGAGCAGGAAAGAAGGAACATCACTCGTCGGACGGGTAAACCCTGAACTTGGACATTGGTCTTGTTCGGACTTAATGATAGGGAAGCTCAGTCCAAGTGACGATATTGATGACTTTCTAGACACTTTCGCTAGGATTGCGAATTCGGCTAAGTGGCCTGAGGAGCAGTGGGCCATACGCCTAGCGGCATCACTTACAGGTGAAGCGCTGGCGGCCTACAGGTCCATGCCCCCAGAGCTCGCAAATTCCTATCAGGAGGTAGTAAACGCAATTAGAGATCGTGTTGGTCTTACGCCGGTGGCGTACAATAAAATGTTCAGAGCTGCTATGCTTAAGGTAGATGAAACACCTAAGGCATTAGGCCACAGGTTGCGTAGTCTTGCTTACAAGTGGCTACAACCTGAAAGGAGAAGTATACATACGCTCATGGATGCGATAATTTTAGAGCAATATATGAATGCACTACCTAACAGGGTGCAGAATTTTTTGATGCTCCAAAATTGTAGCAATACCACTGAAGCTATTGTGCTTACTGAAAGATACTTAGAGGCTGAAAAGGTGACACAGCCTAGTGTAAGTCCACGAAGTGCCATGGGATTGGAGGCACAAGGGAAGGGAAGTCCCTCACGTCCTCCAGCTGGTAGGTGGCAGAGTTATAAACCCCTGGAGAACGTGAATACAAAAAAATGTTTTGCGTGTGGAAAAAAAGGACATGTACAGTATGAATGTCATGCGAGAACAGCCTTGGTAGGAGAGTCACCAAGAATAGTGCATGATGGGTTTCTTGTCAATGTAAAAATACATGGCATAAGTGTACGAGCATTGTTAGATTCTGGAGCCGACCAGACTATGCTTTCCAAAAGGTTATGGTCGACCATTCAGGATCATGGACTGTCGGTCCCAGAATCACCCGAGGGGTATGTCAAGATTAAGTGTGTACATGGAGCAGCTACCCGCTACCCCATTTATAAGTTGTGGATAAAGGGGATGGGTATTGTGAAAGAGATGCCAATGGCAGTGGTGCCAAGATTACCGCAGGATTTAGTCCTGGGCCGAGATTGGCCTCAATTTAGAAAAATTTTGAAGAAAGAATGTTTACCTCAAGATAAACCAGATTCCACTGGCAGGCCACCTGACCTTGTTAAAAGCCCTAGATACATCTCTGAACCCGGTCGCGCGGAAGTTCGCGCACCTCAGTTGAATAGTATAAAGAGGGAATCTAACGCTCTAGTCTCTATGAGAGCCCATTCTCAGGATAAGGAGAGGCCTTCTTGTTCAAGAGAGATGACCCGGGATGATCTACCTTCGCATGACGAACTGATAGGGGACCCAGCACGAAGGGGACGAAAGCCTAAAGCTATGCGAAGGAAGGAGAGGAGAAGCCGATCCCAGGGGAGAGCCGAATTGGAGGCAGGAAAAAGTATGCCGTGGATACCCGCAGACGTGGTAGAGAAATTTCCCTCCTTTAAAATGGAGCAGAGGGCGGACCCAGCTTTGATCCGAGCAATCGAACAGGCTCAAGAAGACTGTGAGACCCACCCTCGATTTATAATGGACGAAGAACTCTTGTACAGAGAAAGTAGAAATCCACGGACGGGACTGATCCGTAAGCAACTGGTCGTCCCGAGCAAGTTTAAACTATCTGTCCTCCGACTAGCACATGACCATCCTACAGGAGGCCATAAAGGTCCACAAGGCACCCTGGACCAAATTTTAGAAAGATTTTATTGGCCAGGTGTTTTTCGGGAGACCACCCGTTTTTGCGAATCTTGTGCCTCCTGCCAGAGGGTTACAACACACCAGCCAGCGGGAGTACCGCTAGTCCCGATGCCAGTAATAGCCGAGCCCATTAGAAGATTGGCCATGGACATCGTCGGACCCCTTACCAAGACCCCGCGCGGTTTTCAATACATCCTAGTAATAATTGACCAGGCCACGCGATTCCCCTGGGCAGTGCCCCTACGGAATATCTCCGCTAGGACGATTGCAACGGAGTTGGTCAAACTATTCTGCGAGGTTGGATTCCCGCAGGAAGTCTTAACGGACAGAGGAAGCAACTTTCTATCGAAATACCTCGCCCAGGTCTGGGAGGCATTCGGGATCCATCATGTAAAGACGGCGGCCTACCATCCCCAATGCAATGGATTGGTAGAGCGTCTTAATCAAAGTCTAAAGCAAATGCTGAGACGAGCTTTAGACGGAGAGATGAAGGAGTGGGACAGCATACTACCCTTCATACTATATGCTTGCCGCGAAAGGAAGCAAAGTTCATTGGGCACATCACCATACGAGCTCATGTATGGACGCTCACCTAGAGGCATATTGGACGTTTTGAAGGAGCAGTGGGTTGAACCCAAGGAAGACGAAATAAGCGTACCCCTGTTCTTACGGAATTTAAGGACACGCCTCGAACGAACTGCCCAATTTGCTACGGAAAGGCTTAAGGAGAGCCAACAGAAACAGAAGCACTACTATGATCGACGGACGAAGCCGAGACATTTAAAGGTTGGCGAGAAGGTAGTGGTTTTGGTTCCTGGGGCGACCCCAAAATTTGAATATCAATGGAAGGGTCCCCATACCATAATACACCCAGTAGGCACCACCTCCTATGTGGTGAAAAACTCAAAAGGTAGAGAGCAGGTCTACCATGCTAATCTCCTACGCCCTTGGAAGGAGCGAGACGCACTTTGGACATATACTGAGCGCGGAGATCACCCCAACAAGAGGCCTGAAATCGGCAGACATGCCACCTATGGTTGCGAGCAGCCGAGAAGAGCGGGCCGCAAGTTATGGATTACATGCTGCGGTGAAGAGCTTCCCCCAGCCCGTAATATTTTGAGAAGGGGGATATGTGATACCGCAAGCCCTCTGATGCAAGAAAGGAAACTTTTAAATCTTGAAAAAAACAGGATTTGCCTGCAATTACGAGAAGGGACACATAGAGGGAGCAGGAGAACAAACCTGAAAGTGGAAGAACCACACCTCTATGGGCAGGACTCAGAAGCAGCTGCTCTGGATTTAAGTAGGAACAGAGCACTGCAAGAAGGAGAGCCAAGAGAGAGAGAGCCAAGAGAGGCAAAGGTGCCAGGAAGGCAGTCAAGAGAGCCAGAAAGGCAACAGAGAAACCCCGAAGGGAAGAACCCAGAGGAGAAGCACAGGAGGAGGCAAGGAGCTTGGCAGAGACCTTCATGTGGAGAACAGGAGGCAGTGCCAAGGGAAGCTCCAGAGGCCAGACTCAGAGACCGAGGTGAGGTCACTGACAAACCCAGCAGAGCTAAAGGAAAGGAAGCTACTGGGAGAGCAGGCCTAGAGAAAGGCCATACACAACTTCAAGGGGCAGTATCACGGACTGCAGCCAAGGAAGGAAGTGCTTATCCCTCCGGTTGGAGAAGAAACCTTCAAGAGAAAAAAGGTACTTTTAAAAGCTTTTACAAAAGTAACTTGAAAGATAAAGGAAAAGTTCATAGCCTTGAGAGAAAGGATATACCTGGAGCACAAAACTCTCAGACTAGGCCTCAAGCCTTTTTCAAGAAGCCTAGAGAGGAACAAAGGGCTAGTTTTTATCTGGACAATAAGGACTGTTTTAAACCAGATATAACTGATAAGTTTTACAGGAAAAAGTTTAATGTTGCCAGAGAATGGAAGGAGCAAACTTTTAGTCCTGAAACAACAGCAAGCCCAGGGAGATATACTAGACCTAAAAGCCGACGCCCCAAACTACCAAGCCAGCACTGGGATACAGTATGGCAGGCTTTTAGGAAACCAGGTTTTAATATCCAAGAGATCTCAGAGACCTCAGTTTCAGATCCCATAGACATGGAATGGCTGCCAGGGGAATCTGAGAGCACTGAAGATATAGAATCAATGGAATGTGACTTTTGCACAAGAAGATATCTTTGAGTAAAAGGCAAACAAATCTAATGTGTGCAAATTGTACTGGAAAGTTTATGCTTTAAGTTGGTGAAGGAACCATGTTATTTTGAGTGTTTTGCTGACTCACGTTTTGATGCAACTGAATTTGTTCTGTTACTCATTACCTCATATTTTGAATTTCTTCATGCGAAAAGGTGAAATAAAAGCCTTTTTGTACCCTACACTTGGCAAGAGTTACTTTTTTAGGTTGTTGACCCTGAGGCTGACAATGTGACCTGCTATCCCATTGACCCTCACAACAGATCAACCCTGAACCTTTTAATTCTTATGCGCTCCCCAGCCCCTGTGGAACCACTACGCCGCCACTAGAGGGGGCTGAGGGGGACAATTGGCACAGATGAGTCTTTCATTAAGGCACTATCATGAGAATGCTTATTCCCTTGCTGCCATTCTCTATTATAGATAGGGTCTGGATCAGTGTTCATACCTGAGCCTCTCCTGCTATCATTATTCCTCTCTGTATAGCCTGGCCAATATGTAATCCAATTCTGATGTCCAGCCTTCCAATCTTGATCCCTGGACACTGGATCTTCTCTCACATACCTTCTGGCCTTGGTCTGAAAGTCCCTTCCACATGCAGTCTTCTCTCTTCCAGGTAGCCACTGGTGATTCCTATCTCTGCCACTCCATTCCTCTGGCTGAATCCAGTCCAATGGACTCTGCTGGCTTTTGGAATACCTCCCAGTATGAGTACTGCCTTGGAATCTCCCAGACCTTCCAATGGCCTTTCTTCTCTTCCTTCCAGAGAGTTTCCTTCTCTCTCTATCTGCTTGGCTTTTGCTGAAGCTGTTCTTCAAACTCTCCTTGAAGCTGTTCTTGTAGCTTTTGCTGTCTCCTTTCCTGAAGCTGTTATCTGAAGAATAAGCTCTATTCTTATTCTGTCCTAATGTGTGCTGCTCCCTAACACAGCGCAGCTGTGTTGAATCAGGCCCTGCCCTTTGAGATGAGTGCTTAGGGATTACCTCATAGCTCTCTTGATTGCACACACATTCTCTCACTTCAGCCCCTCTCATGGCTGCTGGAAACCTGGTGCATTCTGGGACTGGTAGTCTTTTATGTGAAAACTCTGTTTTCTTGCTTCTACCAGAACTGACAGGTTGCTTGTTCAGAGTCACATCATCTTTTCTATAGCTCCTACCTGAGCTATGATAAGCTTCCTTATCACAGCCTCCAGTTAGGTATGCTTTGCCAGGAACGAACACACACCACTTCTACATCCCCATGTGTGTGTATACATGGAGTTCTAGAGCCAGTGCTCTGCATGCATGTCCTCTTTGGAGACTTGCATGGGGCCCAAATGTGCTGCTTTCAAAATTGGGCTCCACATATATAATCTATTTCTATAAGACCAATCCTCTTGGGTCTAGGAATGTAGTCTTGATATACACACTGATTCTTATAAACTACCTCATGGGCATGGAAGAGTTTTCTTGTTTATATATCCAGTTTTTCAAGATCTTTTAGAGGTCAGTCTACAATAAGCAACCAGGGTTCGATTCCCACTAGCACTCCTTGTGGCCTGTGGGCAAGTCACTTAACCCTCCATTGCCTTGGAAGAAAGGCCTGGCAATCTACTTCCGGTGACACTGCCAAGAAAACCCAGGAGCTTCTGGGTCACCAGGACTGTCTTGAAGGCACACATTGCATTTGCTACAATTCTACAGCTGTATGGAGTGGACATTGTGTGCATCCTGTTACAGTTAGCACAGAGATAATAAAGAACATCAGATGGATGCTTCTGAGATTAACAAACTTTAGTAATGTCTAAGACATTCACTTTTTCCTTTGTAATTTTAAAATTCATAATGGGGCAAGTTTTAAAACTATACCAGCAGTTGCAAAGTTCACAGATACCACAGAGTCTGCCCCAGTTCTCATTGGAAAAATAATTTCAAACATGCTCTAAAAAATTGCTTAAAGAAAAACTGGCTGCAGAGATTTACACCTGCTTTTCTACTGCAGGTATTTTTCCCTTGAAAACAGCACAAGTCATTTGAGCATGAAAATAAAACTCACATTATTTTCTCTCCAACACACTCTGCCACTGTGCCCACATACTTTTTTCATTAGTAAAAATACATGGAAAGGGTGTATAAGTTTTGAGACAGATCTCGGAACGCCGCCCCTTCTCTGGCTTTCTTCTCGCTATGCCCTCTTCTTCTTCTGCAAACTCCAGACTTTGATCTTTTCACCTTGCTGCTCCTTTTGCATGGAACAAACTTCCTCTTTTTTTCTAAATTTTTTTATTTCTCGTCATTTCAAAAATACATATCACTCTGATACATAGCAGGAAATATTAAGGAAAAAGAAATAATGGAAATAACAAAGCTCACAAAACTTCATAATTATATGACAGACCACCATCAGAGGGAGGAGATATAACCAAACAGAGGAAAAGAAAAGAAAAAGACGCCCCACCCCAAAGCGCCTGGATCCAGCAATGGCAACTGAACGCGCATTGCTGTGGTGTAAACTTCCTCTACCTTTACATCAAGTCTCTTCTCTCCCCCTCTTCAAATCCATGCTAAAGGCTTACCTCTTTGAGGCCACATTTGGATCCTAATCCCTTGTTTTCCTTGTCTCCTTCCCTAGTTGAGCCCTCTTGTTTTTCTTATATTGTTCTGTCTGTCTTGATTAGATTGTAAAGCTTTGCGAGCAGGGACTGTCTTCTTTATATGTTTGTATAGCGCTGCATGCACCTTATGGCACTATATAAATGATTAATAGTAGTAGTCGTAGGTCATTACTTGGGCAAAAGGTTTTTGAAACCTCATGGAGGATCATTTTAAGAGGCATTTCAACAGGTAAAACAATGTTTTAATAAAATTGTTTGAATCATGTGGGCAAACTTATGTGTATTGAGCTTGCATGCACATAAGGGTATCTGACCTGAGCGAAGGCATTCCCAGGTTTCAGATTTGAGAGGGGTTAGCATTTACACTCATACTCGTGTCTGAAAAGCAAGCCTAGAAATGTGTGCATACTGAATTGCAAGTGTTAATGGGTGTCTGTTCCTTTTGTGGGGTAATTTTCGAAGGAAAAGTATATACATATGTATATAGATACATACTTTTCCTTTGAAAAGTGGTATACACACATACCTACTAAAGAAGTTAGGCCACCTGTTATAAAATTACATGTCTGTATACACACGTAAAAATATACACAAAGCAATACAACCACAGGTACTGTATATATGAAAAAAAATAGATAAACATAAATAAAAGACCTTACAGGGCCTGGTTTTGTATCTCTAAAATCAAGAAGAAAAATAAAATATAAGATCAGAGGCGATATACAAAACTCGGGAAGGAAAACAAAATAAATACAATACAAAGAACCACAGTGGTCATATGTAAAATTTTCATTTAAAAACAAAACCCATATATTTCTTGGGCAGCATCAGGAATTATGAATTAGAATCAGTGTCCCTACTAGTGACAGGAAAATAAATAAATAAATAAAAGTGTGACACCGATAAAAAAATAAACCCAATTATGTCTAAAGAATACATTAATTAAATGAATCATACTATTACAGAGTATCAATGTGTTAATGTAGCATATTCATAAAAATAGCAATAATAATTATACCCTCTGCCACCGTCATTTGCATAATGATCACATCCCATATAACTGGTGTGTATACAATTCATGTAAGCTAGTAAGATAGCCTATATAGTGCCACCGGCGCATTATAAATATGATCTGTTATATGCATATAAATGGCATGTTATTTCCTTCAAATCTTTAACCAAGACAGTCGTGAAAATATGTACTGTATGTATTAATTGTACCACAAATAGATAGGTTAACACATCCGGCACGTGAACTAAATACAAAAAATATGGTGTCGTCGGCATACATTTTACAAAGATATATCATTGCTTCCGACACTTGTTGTGCATGTGACCTGAAGACTAGCTATGTACATTCCAAAAGTGATCCATTCCATCTATGTTTCACATCATGTTGATATCTTAAATGGACTGATAAAGTTACTTACAAAAAATATATATCTCATTCATATCATAACTGGGGGTTTTTCAGTACAGGCCTCTGCTTTGTGGAATGTTCTTCTCACGGAATTACATTTGATGGATGATTTCCCAAAGTTTCGAACAGCTTTGAAAACCTTGTTGTTTAGAAAGGCGTTTGGGGAGGGAAGGGAGGGGGAGGCATTTGATAGTGTTGTTTAGAGGCTTTAAGGGTTTGGAGAGGAGGGAGGGTTGCAGGGCAGGGGGTGGTTGTGGGGGTTCTATTAGGTGTTTCGTTTATTGTATTATTGATTTATTTTAGTTTGTACATCGCACTGAGAGGTTTTTTGATTGTGCAATTTATAAAGGCAGCTAAATACATGAAATAAATAAATTCAGTTGTGCCATAGCTTAAACTTTAAGCACCATCGACACCATTCCATAGTGCAATACCCAAATCTTTGCCGACACTCACCATCCAAAACACTCACTGTGTATAACAGCTTGCAATAATATTGAGATCGCTGTTTGGAAATATAAAGGTGAACACCTGCCATGGTAACTGCTTAAGAGAGGTTGCTCTTAAAGGAACAATCCTTACACTGTATCATTATACTATATACGTCAAACATACAAGTATCACGTTACTTGCCATATATATTATACAAGTCAAAGTGATGCGACTCTTCTAATAAGCTGAAAAGCATATACCTAAGTACTAGAACACAATCAATGAGTAACCCAGTGGATGCATACATCATTAAAAATAAGTGAATAAATAAATATAAGAAAGATCCAATGCAGAATGCACCTTCCTGCTTTCAGTGTTGGAGATGAACTGATATTCAGAACTATGGGGTCTATTCTGAGCAACGGATAGCGGGGATGGACGTCTGCCTTTCCCATCCTCACCAAGCCTCCCCAGGGAGTTTGTACAGGGTAGTTAGATGGGGCGGGAAAAGGGCAGCATGGAGGCGGAGTTGGGAAGGACAGTGGTAGGTCTGTGGCCCTGGACGTACAGGGCCAATTCTGATGTTGGCCCTGTACGTCCGTGACTGGCAGAGTAGACAGGGAATTTATTCCACCTCTGAGGGGGAATAAGTTCTCCTAGATGGGAGGGGACGACAGGTCAGGAGCGCATCTAAGGGTAGGTGGGCTACAGAAGATTCCCCGCAGCCCGACCCTGGCTGTGGGAGGCCAGATCGGGGGTCAGGATGCAGGGAAAGCACAAAGTTGGCAGTGGCCGGGATCACAGCTACTGAATGGAACCACTGTGCCATGGCAACTGGACGTCATAGTGCCGTGGCTCCATTCAGGAACATTGACTGAGGTAGCTGGGCAGTGGCCAGTATGGGCAGGCCGACCAGATCCTGTCTATCTCTGTGCATCCAGTTCCGACTGATTGCACAGAGGCCGGGACATCTACTATGGAATACACCTCCACACACGTATGTGATAAATAATTGCATAAGCGATAAAGGATAAATACATGAACCATAACACAGGTACACTACCAAAAAACTGCCTCCAGTTTTGCAACTGATTCCTATAGATTTTGGGGTGCTGAATCCAGGAAAAATAGCCAAAATGTTCCATCACGTCATGTTTTCTTGCAAAATTAGATTTCTTACCCATATAAGGAATGTTCACATAATTTCTTTTTAGCCGACTGCAGTTTATTTTCTTGGCCCAAAATAGAGGTTGTAATGGTTAACTAACTAGAAACACTCCCTCATGATATTTTAGAGTGTTTTGTATTCATTTTATACATTAACAGGACAATTGGGAGGCGGGGGGCTAAATCCAGTACTCGCGCTGGCGCATGTTCTTTCCTGTTCGCCTCGCCTCGTTCGCTCGCTCAAACACGGTGGTTGCGACATGAACGTTCCTGTCAAATTTCAGTTTCTTGCAAGTTCATTATTACCTTTTGTTTGCTCAGTCGTAATCCAGCTTTATTCTGAAGTGGTTCACTACAGTTGTAGTTTGCAGTGCTGTGTATTTGTGATGGCTCACAGAGCCAGAGGTTGCGTCAACTCTCCGGACAGTTTTTGTTTTATTTGTGGGGAATATACCGTGAAAAAGCGGCAGAGGAACATTTCTGCATTTATTTAAAAAGTATATTTCGCCTATTTCGGTTTGAAGTTAGGCGATCAAGACAAACCGTGGGCTCCTCGCAAAGTGTGCAAGACATGTGAGGAAGATCTACGCTTATGGATGAAAGGTAAAAAACAAGCATTTCGTTTCGGAATACCTATGATGTGGCGTGAACAAAGAGACCACAGCAGTGACTGCTATTTTTGCTCTTGCATTGTGAAGGGATACAACTTAAAAAATAAGAACGTAATAAGTTACCCCAACCTTCCCTCAGCAATTAGGCCTATGCCTCATAGCAACGAAGTACCTGTGCCTGAACCACCAAAATCTTTGGATCATATTTGTGTGGACGGTTCTGATCATGATGAGACTCATCAGATGGCTTTTCCCGATGAGTCCAGTACTTCCGAGTTTGAAACTGAACCAGATCCGAAACCTGAACTTTTCTCTCAAGCTGAATTGAATGATTTAGTCTGGGATTTAGGACTCCCAAAAGATGCTGCCCAACTGCTAGGTTCTCGGCTTAAACAGAAAAATCTATTGTCACCAGGAACAACTTTTTATTGGTACCGCAACCGCGAGACACAATTTTTGAAGTATTTCAGCAAAGAGGAAGATTTGGTATTTTGCAACGATATATACGGAGTGATGGAAAAGTTTAAACTCAAGTATGATCCTGCTGAATGGCGGCTGTTCATTGATTCGTCAAAAGACAGCATAAAAGGTGTTCTTCATAATGGCAACACATTCGCTTCAGTTCCTATTGCTCACTCTCTTATTCTCCACGAAAAATACGAGAATTTGGCCCTGATTCTTCAGAAGATTCGTTATGATGAGCATAAGTGGATGATTTGTGGAGACTTTAAAATTCTATCCATGCTATTAGGGCAGCAATCCGGTTTCACCAAATATCCCTGCTTCCTTTGCTTGTGGGATAGCCGGGCCCGCGACCTACACTGGGGGAAAAAAGACTGGCCAATTCGGGAGTATTTGAGACCCGGTGAGAAAAATGTTCTTCATGAGAGCTTGGTACCTCGTGATAAAATTCTATTACCACCTCTCCACATTAAGTTGGGTCTCATTAAGCAATTCATCAAGTCCCTTCCAAAAGATGGTGAGTGCTTTCGGTACCTTTGCTCAAAGTTCCCCCGACTTTCTGAAGCAAAGCTAAAGGAAGGAGTGTTTGTTGGCCCTGATATAAGGAAACTCATTTCAGATGGAGCATTCGCTGAAACGATGTCTGAGAAGGAAAAAGAAGCCTGCGATTCCTTCAAGGATGTTGTTCTCAAATTCTTGGGGAACAGGCGGGATGAGAACTATAAGGATATTGTTGCCAGGATGCTCAATGCCTTCAAAGAACAAGGCTGTAACATGAGCCTGAAAGTCCATTTCTTGCACTCCCATGTGAACTACTTTCCCGAAAACTTGGGGGCGTACAGTGAAGAACAAGGTGAAAGGTTTCACCAGGACATCAAGGACGCAGAGAGAAGGTACCAAGGAAGATGGAACACCACTATGATGGCTGATTTCTGCTGGTTGCTGCTGCGGGAAACCCCAGATGAAAAATACGCCAAGCAGCGCACCAAGAGAAGCATTCGGGGGAAGAAGAAACGGGCCCACCAGGAGATTGATTGACCCAAGAATGACTTTAAAATCTAAACTGTGTTGACAAATATCGTGTTTTTACTAAACTTTGAAATAAAAATTTGCTAGTTATTACCACAGTGTCGGATCTCATTTATTAGAATTTTATTTTCACACCATCGGGTGTTTGTCTTCATGTATTGCAATGGTGCGGTTTGCGTTTTCTATTCTTACATACATACCTGTACAACATTTTTTGCACATTTCTTTGCTTTGCTTTGTGTCTAACCTCGCTCTTATATGCTCAATGTTTGTGCACATGTATGTGGCTGTTTTAAGTGCAGACAATTTTGCTACCATCACAGTGTGTTTTGTTGACATTACTCTATTCTTATGTGCTGCCTTGTTACAATTTTCTTTATTCTTATTTGAATAACTACTAAACAATTAGTATAAAGAATTCATCCAAGAAACGTTTATCTCGATCGCACTCAATCTGAAACGTTCACCTCAAACTGCTAACCCAATGTAGCAAAAAATCTGTACGTGATGGAGCAAATTGGTTACCAGATTTGGATTCAGCGCACCAAAAAACGTAAAAATCAATCGAAACATTAGAGGCAGTTTAAAAAAAATTTTTTTTAGTGTACCTGTGTAATCAATCAATAAAATAGTACAAAATTGACAGAATATAAAATATGACGATCTAATTTAAGCAAGAGAGAATTAATATTTCTAAAATCACAAAGAAAATTACAGTAAAAATGTTCAAATGTCTCAACCGTAAGAACATAAGAAATGCCATACTGGGTCAAACCAAGGTCCATCAAGCCCTGTATCCTGTTTCCAACAATGGCCAATGCAGGTCACACGTACCTGGCAGGTACCTAAAGTCCACAGCTTTCACAATGCTCGTCCTGGGGTAAGCAGTGTATTTCCTGGATCCTCTTTAATAATGGTTTATGGACCTTTCCTCCAGGAACTTGTCCAAACCTTTTTTAATCTAGCTACACTAATAACTTTTAATACATCCTCAGGTAATGAATTCCAGAGTTTACTTATGCATTGAGTGAGAAAAATATTTTCTTTTATTAGTTTTAAATGGGTTATATTGTAGCTTCATTGTTTGTCCTCTAGTCTTCCTACTTTTTGATGTCATAAACAACCGATCTACGTTAACCCGTTCCATTCCTTTCATTAATTTATAGACTTCTATCATATCTCCCCTCAGCTATCTCTTTTCCAAGTTGAAGAGCCTTAACATTTTAAGCCTTTCCTCAGAGGAATATTCTTCCATCCCCTTTATCATTTTAGTGGCTTTCTCTGTACCTTTTCTAATTCTGCTATATCCCTTTTAAGATACAACGACCAGAATTGCACACAATATTCAAGGTGCAGTCAAACTATGGAACGACCCAGAGGCATTATAATATCCTTGGTTTTATTCTCCATTCCTTTCCTTATGATTCCTAGCATTCTATTAGCTTTCTTGGCTGCCACCACCTAGTCTATCATTGCGACATAGATTGTATCCAGGTATCACAGTGTCCCATTGGTTGTCCTCCTTCCACCAGGTCTCTGAGATACCAATCATATCTAACCTCTCATTTAGAGCTATATATTCTAACTCTCCCATCTTATTTTTTAGACTTCTATCATTTGTATACAGGCATTTTAGAAGTTGTATTTCAATCATATTAATCTGGTTATCAGTTGACAGTGGTAATTTGGAATCTTTCAGCTCTGTACTTAAGGGCATCTGCGTAACATTTATCTTTATTGGGACCTCTCTGTTTGGATGTCCTAACTTCCCTGTTTTCCTAGCATCCTTCAAGGATTCATTCTTCCAAATCATGCGCTCTTGGGTGACTGTCGGCTTTCCCCTATTATCTAGTTTAAAAGCTGCTCTATCTCATTTTTAAATGTTAATGCCAGCAGCCTGGCTCCGTCCCGATTAAGGTAGAACCCATCCCTTCAGAAGAGCCCCTCCCTTCCCCAGAATGTTCCCAGTTCCTAACAAATCCAAATCCCTCTTCTTTGCACGATCGTCTCATCCATGCATTGAGACTCTGGAGCTCCACCTGCTATTTGGACTACGCATGTCACGGGACGCATTTCCGAGAATGCTACTCTGGAAGTTCTGGATTTCAATTTCCTATCTAAAAGCCTAAATTTGGCCTTCAGAACCTTCCTCCCACATTTTCCTATGTCACTGATACCAAGATGTACCAAGACAGCAGACTCCTCCTGAGCGCTATCTAAAACCTTGTCTATATGGCGCAGGAGGTCCACTAACTTTGCACCAAGCAGACATGTTACCAGGTGATCCTCATATTTGCCATTCACCCAGCTCTCCACAAGCTTAATGATTGAATCACCCACTATAACAGCCGTCCTAACCTTTCCCTCATACATATTCTATTCTATTCCATGAAAAACTGTTGTGTAGAAACATCCCATTATGAGAGATGCATACAACAATTACAAAAATTAATTTAAAAATATGTTATGTATAAAAGTAAAAAAGTAAAAATGGAGAAATGGAGAAAAACAATAAATGATATAGTCAAACTATGAAATTACTCATAAAATTGCATATAAGACCAACCAAAGAATTGGCAGACAATAGATAACACAATTCCATAGTCTGTTAAATAATAATATAAATGTACATAAAATAATTTAATTACAGGGATATTCATAGAAAGACTGAAACATCATTGTCATAATTAAGATCACTTAGATACATAGGGGCCCTTTTACTAAAGTGCACTAGGGTTTAGCAACTAATGTGCATTTAGTGCAAAAACTAACGCTTTGTAGTTGCAATCACTATGTGCTAATTGCCGGAGGTGTGGCCAACATTTTCCCGGCACTTACCTCACAGAATGGTACTCCATCTATGCTGTAGCAGCATAGACTATTACCAGGACTGGCCTGAGGGCTTCTGCTGCCCTAGGCAGACCCTCCATGCCACCCACCAAGGATTGTGGCACCGCCCGGCCCCCCCATGTCACCCCCCATTTCCATTGCCTGGAGGAGGAGGGCACAGTAATCCCTCTGCTGCATCAAGTCTTAAAGTGCCCAAACTGGCGTATTCATTTAAAGCCTGACGCAGCAGAAGCCCTGGTGGGCGGCATCACACCCCCCCCCCCCCCCGGCAGCTGCACTGGGCTTTAAAATGAGTGCATCAGCATGGACATTTCAAGGCCCAAAAGCCTGTGTTGACTGACCCTTTAGTAAAAATGCCCCAAGTATTAAAATCAAACATATATTTTTTGTATCGTATGTAGCAATGTTCTATTTAAATCACCACCTCTCCATGATAGTTTGACAACAACCACGACACAAAATGTAAAATCTTCAAAAACATGACCTTTCTCTGCACAATTCTCTGTCAATGGTTTTTCCTTTATTTTTCTTTTGATCCAACTCCTGTGTTCCAAGAGAAACTGCAATGTAGATTACATATGTGGTTGCACAATTTGAAAAATGTCTAAAGGTAAGCACAAAACCAGTGACAGGGTGGGTAAAGGTTTTGAATTCTAGAGTTACTGCATATACACTGCACTGACCACATTTGTAATGTCTACGCGGTCTACTGATCTTTTGATTAGTATGTAGTAAAGTCAAAGTCACCAATTCATCTTTCAAATTTCTCCCTCTTTTGTAAGCTACACAGTGTCCTGCTTGTGAAACATTCAAAGTGCTGTATCAAGAGTCAGTGTCTAAGGGTATTGCTAATGCCGATGTGGTTCTTTGTATAGTATTAATTTTGTTTTCCTTCTTGACTTTTGTATATAGCATCTGTTTTTTTATTTTATTCTTCTTCTTGATCTTAGATATACAGCATGACTCCCTGAAGCAGGCAGTCCACAAAACATGGCAATGTAAGGTTTATTATGGATAGCTATCTGGTTTTGATATTCAATCTGTACTTGTGGTGGTATTGCTTTGTTTTACGTGCATTTCCATGTACAATATCTTGCCTCTTTTAGACTTTGTGCATGTAAAAATTATGTTCCCCTAAAGATGTACTTTTATGTGGTCTGTGCATAGGCATTCCTGGGGATGTAATTTGTGTGGAGCGGAGGCAGAGTTGCAGCACATGTGTGTATCTTATAAACTGCATGGATAGACACTTAGAGCCCGATTCCATAACATGCATGTTGGGCCTGTGTCCCATTTGAACCTAATTCCATAGCTGTGGGTCTAGATGTGCTTGCGGGTCCGGCATCAGGGAGATAGATGTGTTTGCCGCACCGCAGCAAAGACAAAGTGCTATTCAGCCAGTTTGTGCATGCATCTGGCACGTGGCCAGTGAACAGGTGCAGGCATGGACCATGCGATATAACAGAGAAACACGTCCTTCATCAATATTATTGGACACGGGTAAATGTTTTGGATGTCCACGTGCCCACCGTATTCTGAAAAGTTACATGTTTCGGATCCTGTCCGTCTCCGCGATGCACCTGCGAACACCACACCCCCTGGGAAAAACGTGCATCTCCCAAGCTGCTCTTCACACTGACAATAGTTTGCTGATGCACACTAGACATAAATACCAATGAGAAATGACTACTGCTGGAACCTAGACCGTATAGCAGTCCTCTTCAGGCCCTGAAAAGTGCTAGATAATTCTAGTGCACCCTAATATGGTACAAGAGAATGTAAATATGAACATGTATACCAGGATGTACCTTGCATCAAATGGTACTTGGCATTAGAAAACAGCTCCAATGATTCCTGTCTTGGTCATCTTCACAAACACGCTTTAAACTGCTAAGGATGAATCCTAACCAAGTGCACAAAACCCAAAATTAACATTGCAGTTCCCCTAAGGATGCATAATATTGCCTGAGCAACAAATGTATGCCCCTTTCATGCATCTGACCTATACGTTGTCACGGGCCTCGTGATAAGAGACTCCGTAGACCCTCTAGGCGACTGCCTAGGGGTATTGTGGTTATGATTGATCTGCCTTCTCTTCTGTACACAGAGTCAGTCAGTCAAAGTGGTAAAGCAAAATAGGGTTTTATTCCCGTTCCCTGGCGGATATCATTTCTTTGCAAAAGCACACAGAACAATAAACCAAACTAAACGAAAACAGCTGGAATGTTATTTCTTTCTTCTTTGTTCCTTCCACAAGTTACATCAGCATAAAGATGTTATTTCATCTGATAAACAGATTGTACAATCCATCGGCTCAGGCTCTGAGTAAGTGTTACTGCTTTCCCACTGTGTTAAGCCTGGACTGCATCTATCACTCCCCGGGTCACATTCACTGCATGTGCTGGAGCTGGGTTCATTAACTGGGGGAAGATAAGCTCTCTTCTCTCCCAGACACTTGTCTAAATCAGGATTGTAAAAACCTGCTGTAGAGAAAGTCTCTTTATGGTAAGCTTCCCTTGGCTCCCTTACTTGGAAGTCTGCATGCCTTCCTATATTAAAACTCTGCCCAGAGCAATGCTTGTTAAAACTCCCAGCTTCTCTTCTCTCCCAAACACAAGGCTTTAAACTTGTTACCTTATAGGAGGTTCTGTAGTTAGCTGTGGGGTTTCTTTCTCCTGGCAAAGCTTTACTGGTTTGAGGAAATTTTCTCCGTGACTTGCGTAATTCCCCCAAGGTAGTGTCCCACTTCCTGTTTGAGTGGAAAACCTCCGGTACTATCTCTCCAGAGATTAGTTTCTCTACTGCTCCACTGCCCTTTCCTGGAGCTTCCCTTGAGAGCTCTTGGTCCTCCCAGACCTCCAGAGTCTCCCCTGGAATTGGAACGTCTCCTGGGACTCTGTGTCTCTCTCTGTCTCTGAGTCTGGCTTGTCTGAGGCTGAATCTCCACCTGCATCTGACAGCCACTCTCCTCCTCAGAGTCAGTCTGGCTCTCTCTCTTGCTTCCTTTCTGGCACTCCAGAGACACCCTCTTGCTTCCACTCCTGCCTCTCCTTCCTGGTTCTAACCAGGGCTTTTTGTACCTCCCCCCTCTGCACATTACGTCAGCTTCTGGGGACAGGTGTTTCTGATGAGATTCCTCAATTCTATCTGCGTCACTGCTAAAGAAAGGAACCCTCATTTTAAACCCCTTCTGTTCTACTTGTGCTGACGGCACCGGCTGCTCAGCCATTCCTAACCATGCTGAATCCTCCTGCCCAGCCAAGTTTGAGGTGAGTTCTCCCTTTTTGCTAGTTTTAACAGGTTTTCTATAGCTTACTGTATCACATATCCCCCCTCTTAAGACATTCCGGGATGGGGGACAATTGTACTCACAGCCCGGAATCTCCACAAGAATCTTATCCTTCCTGCTGGACCCGCTGTCTAGTACTGTATTGTGTTGCCAGGAGTCCTTCCGGTCCGCTCCCATTGCTCTACCCTTGCCTCTTATCCAAGAGCGGCTAGCTGCGGCCGTTCTCTCCTGCCAAGGCTTCAATATGTTGACGTGGTAGGTTTGTAGACGACCTTTGTCGTTCTCTACCACATATGTCACTGGACCTTTTTGCTGTACTACTGTATATGGACCTTTCCACTGGGCCTCGAATTTGGGCCCAGGGTCAGCGACCATTACTACCACTTTGTCACCAATGGCCAATTGTCGCATTTTTTTGCCCCTATCATAGTGCTTCTTTTGGCTTCGCTGACTGCCTTGCCCATGCTCTTCTGCGACTCGCGAAACCCTCTGTAGGCGACTTCGGAGTTTACACAGAAATTGGGGAACCCCTATTTCCTCCGCCTCGGGCTCGACCCACTGGTCTCTTAGAATATCTAGGACCCCCCGTGGCGCCCGCCCGAACATTAGCTCGTAAGGAGATGTTCCCAATGAAGCTTGGATCCGCTCCCTACTGACATACAGGGTAAAGGGAAGCAGAATATCCCAGTCAGCCATCTGTCCGTCCAACGCTCTTCGTAAGAGCTGTTTAAGGGTCTGGTTAAAACGCTCGACCAGACCATTGGTCTGCGGATGGTATGCCGAGGTTTTTATGTGAAGGATGCCGAACGCATCCCATACCTGCGCTAGATGCTTGGAAACAAAATTGCTCCCCCTATCTGTTAACATCTCCCTGGGGAACCCTACCTCGCAGAACAGTTTAATCAACTCTGCGGCTATAAATCTGGCCGATATGTTCCTTAAAGGTATCGCCCAAGGAAATTTTGTGGCACAGTCCATCACTACAGGATATATTGATAACCTCTGGGGGTTTTTATTAATGGACCCACTATGTCCATTGCCATCTGGTGAACTGGCTCAGTTATCATCGAGGTCTGCACTAGGGGAACTCCTACTGGCTTGACAGCACTTACTCGCTGACATGAAGGGCATGCTTCACAAAACCGCTTTGTCTCTCGGAAGACCCCCGGCCAATAGAAACGCTCTAGGATCTGGTCTAGAGTGCCTTGAATCCCCTTATGTCCTCCAACAGGGTGATCGTGGGCTAGTCGTAATACTACGGCTTTAAAGGTAGTGGGAACCACCAGCTGCTTCCTAATGGCCCCAGTATGAGGGTTGCTGCTCTCTCTATACAGGATGTCTTCTTCTATTAAGAACCTGGGGAGCACATCCCTATCTCTCTGGGCAAACTCAAAAGCATGTTTAAGCGCTGGGTCTGACTTTTGTTCCACTGGAAATGATGGAAATTTCTTTACTAGGTCACTGGGTACCCAGGGTAAACTTTGCCTATCGGTTACTCCAGCCCTCACCTGAGCCCGGTGGTGTCTTTCCTGGCGTTTGTTGCCTTTACTTTTCTTTTTCTCCTTAGAGGGGGTGCCTATTAACTCCTCATGATGGGGAAGTTCACTTAGGCCCTCCTCTAGAACCTCATTTTCCTCTCTTGAAGGTTCTTGTTCTGTCCCTGTGTGATCAGAGTTATCTGTTGGTGATTCACCCTGTGCTTCCTCAGCCCTTGCTTGAGAGCGGGTGGACACCATTCCTCCCTTTATGGGTGTATCCTCCCCCATACCTTGGTAAAAAGGCGGCCAATCCCTACCTAGTACGATATCGTACGGTAGGTTAGGGATTATTGCTATCCGGATCTCTCTCCGGGTGCCTAAACCATTAATTTGTATTCTGTAAAGAGGATACTGGGTGGTTGCTCCGTGCACACATTTTATGCTTGCCTTTCCATCTTGCTGACTCAGGGGAAAATCCTTTCTGGCCTGTATGGTGTCCCAAAACTTCCGGGAGACCATACTTTGATCGGCCCCCGAGTCTAGCAAGGCTCTGGCTGGGACCCCTTCCACCTCCACATCAAGGCGGAATCCCTGTGGTACATGCTCATTACCTCCTGTTATCAAGGCTGTGCGGTCTGGGCAATACCTTTTCACATGCCCTACCTTTCCACACTTAAAACATGTTACAACAATACTGTTATTAATTCTCTTAGGCAAACATTCTTTCATACAATGTGTGTCTACTGGAAAACCTTCCTTTAACTTTGCAGGACTGGTGCAGCCCAACTTCCACTCAGCGCTTCTGGATATCTTTTTAGCCATCTCGGCTTCAAGAAACCGTTCCGTAAGCTGCGCTGCCTTTATGGAGGTTGTGCAGTCTTGCAACGTTAAAAAGGTTTTTATTTCTGAGGGAACTGCCTCAAAATACTGCTCTAAGACAATCAGGTCAATCAGGCTATCCACTGTTTTACCTTCAGGCTCTAACCATTTTAACACTAAACTGCGCACCCTATGGCACAGTGCTTTAGGCGTTTCACCTGCTTGTAACTTTGTGGACCTAAGCATTCTCCGGTATACAGTCGGTGTTAGGCCTAGCCTATCCCTTACTGCCTTTTTGATTTCTGCGTACTCATCTGTCAAAGCGGCAGGCATTGCTCGGTACGCTGCCTGAGCTTCTCCCGTTAGGGATGCGGCGAGTCTAACCGCCCACTGCTCCTTAGGCCAGTGTGCGTGGAGAGCTACTCTCTCGAATGACTCTATAAAGTCATCAAAATTGTCTTTATCTGTCATGTGTCCAAATGTCTATATCCCACACTGTGGTGGGCCTACCCCACTGAAGCCTTCTGGTGTTGTCTTCCTTTGTGATCCTTCCAATAGTGTCTGCATGAGGTCCGTCAGAGGTTTTTGCTGCACTTGGAGGGCAGCCAGGGCCTGTTCTTGATTCTGCTGGGCCAGGTCCCTTTGCTTATCAAATTATAAGCTCATGCAGCGCAGAACCTCATGGACGTCCATCTTCAGCTGTTACTCTGCAAAACACAACCACAACAAACACCAAGTGCGGTACCGCTGGACAAAAAGACTTTTCCTTCCCCTTTTTTTTTTTTTTTTTCAAAAAGCAACCCCTTCTCACTCTGGATCCTCCCCAGCCTATGCCCAAATACCTTTTACCTGGACTAGGTGGAGGGTCTCGCTTTGAGAAGGTGCTTGTGCGCTGTGGTCCACTCCGGCTCGTTCTGGATCCTTCCGGGCGTGGCAACTTCCGCTCCTTCCGTTGATCTTGTGCAACGTCCTGGTGGGCTTGCTTCCAGAATGACAAATCCTGCCAACTACGCCATTTGTCACGGGCCTCGTGATAGGAGACTCTGTAGACCCTCTAGGCGACTGCCTAGGGGTATTGTGGTTATGATTGATCTGCCTTCTCTTCTGTACACAGAGTCAGTCAGTCAAAGTGGTAAAGCAAAATAGGGTTTTATTCCCGTTCCCTGGCGGATATCGTTTCTTTGCAAAAGCACACAGAACAATAAACCAAACTAAACGAAAACAGCTGGAATGTTATTTCTTTCTTCTTTGTTCCTTTCACAAGTTACATCAGCATAAAGATGTTATTTCATCTGATAAACAGATTGTACAATCCATCGGCTCAGGCTCTGAGTAAGTGTTACTGCTTTCCCACTGTGTTAAGCCTGGACTGCATCTATCACTCCCCGGGTCACATTCACTGCATGTGCTGGAGCTGGGTTCATTAACTGGGGGAAGATAAGCTCTCTTCTCTCCCAGACACTTGTCTAAATCAGGATTGTAAAACCCTGCTGTAGAGAAAGTCTCTTTATGGTAAGCCTCCCTTGGCTCCCTTACTTGGAAGTCTGCATGCCTTCCTATATTAAAAATCTGCCCAGAGCAATGCTTGTTAAAACTCCCAGCTTCTCTTCTCTCCCAAACACAAGGCTTTAAATTTGTTACCTTATAGGAGGTTCTGTAGTTAGCTGTGGGGTTTCTTTCTCCTGGCAAAGCTTTACTGGTTTGAGGAAATTTTCTCCGTGACTTGGGTAATTCCCCCAAGGTAGTGTCCCACTTCCTGTTTGAGTGGAAAACCTCTCCGGTACTATCTCTCCAGAGATTAGTTTCTCTACTGCTCCACTGCCCTTTCCTGGAGCTTCCCTTGAGAGCTCTTGGTCCTCCCAGACCTCCAGAGTCTCCCCTGGAATTGGAACGTCTCCTGGGACTCTGTGTCTCTCTCTGTCTCTGAGTCTGGCTTGTCTGAGGCTGGATCTCCACCTGCATCTGACAGCCACTCTCCTCCTCAGAGTCAGTCTGGCTCTCTCTCTTGCTTCCTTTCTGGCACTCAAGAGACACCCTCTTGCTTCCACTCCTGCCTCTCCTTCCTGGTTCTAACCAGGGTTTTTTGTACCTCCCCCCTCTGCACATTACGTCAGCTTCTGGGGACAGGTGTTTCTGATGAGATTCCTCAATTCTATCTGCGTCACTGCTAAAGAAAGGAACCCTCATTTTAAACCCCTTCTGTTCTACTTGTGCTGACGGCACCGGCTGCTCAGCCATTCCTAGCCATGCTGAATCCTCCTGCCCAGCCAAGTTTGAGGTGAGTTCTCCCTTTTTGCTAGTTTTAACAGGTTTTCTATAGCTTACTGTATCACAACGTGCACGCATTCTGCAACTCTGCATTATTGTTCCTCCTTTATCTCTCCCTACACCCCTCCTGGGGAACTCCGCTATTCTGGCAGATCGCTTTTATCTGTGTCCTTCTCTTCAACTGCCAACTCCAGACCTCACTCCTTTCACCTTGCTGCTCCCTATGTCTGGCACAAACTACTTGAGTCAGGTTTCTTCTCTGCCCCTTCGCAAATCCCAACCTGAGCACGCACCTCTTTGTTGCCGCTTTTGAATCTGATCTGCCTAATCTCCCTTGTATTTCCTTACCATTCCCTATGGATGTATCCTGTCCATGGCTGCTGTGTTGTCTGCCTTGACTAGATTGTAAGTTCTGCTGAGCAGGGACCATCTTTCACGTGTGTCCGTGCAGTGTTGCGTACACCTTTTAGCGCTATACACATGATCAGTAGTAGTAGTAGTAGTAGTAGTAGTAGTAGGGCCTTCTGGCTATGGCATCTGAGGCCCATCTATCTGGGTACTGGCATTTCTCACAGCAGCTACACCTGTCCCATTGTGGTGTATGTCAATCTGTATACATCTGCTATCTGTGGGGCAACCCTGTCTGCCTTTCCACAATCTGGTTCCCTTATGGCTAAATATCAAAACATATTCCCGTCAATAACAAGGGATCCTCAGAATAAGAACATTCAGGAGTGAAAACAGCATTAATACATGTTCAACATCAACACCATCGGTCTCAGAAATGTGCATTATGGGCATGCATTAGTGCTGTTTTCTCTCTTGACTGTCCTTATTCTGAGGGGCCCTTATTCTTTACAGGGATATGCTTTGACATTTGGCTTTAGAGAACCTTCTCTGATTTTGTCTGCCCAATCACACTGGTACCTGATGATGCTGAGTTCATCTGTATGGCCTAGGTACTAGCCAGGCTTTCATGTCCCCCTGAATTGCAGATGAGCACACCAGATCCCCCCCCCATGCACCCCTCAAACCACACACATACACACTCTCACTTTCAGATATAAAAATATAATTCTGCCAAAAAGATACCCTCAACCTATACTTAACATCTATGATATAACATAATAGCATGGGGTACCAGGACTAAAAAGATGATCTCCATTTCTCCCCCAAACAAGAATCCTTTCCCTACTCACGGCCATACTATCTCTATATCAGCAGTCCCGTTTTTCAGAACATGGGAATTGTTAGGGTCCCCTAGATTAACTCCTTTAGCACAAACAGCACAATTCAGCATACCATTAATACATACTATTGCTCTTTTTAATATTTCTGTAAGGGTGTTTATTAATGTTTCTATATTTTACAACATTCCCTCACGTTTGCTCTCTGTTCTTTAAAACTGCATCTTGTGTTTTTCCAGACTGAAGTCACACCAGTTCAAAACATACTTGTCACAACCATTTTTTAATATGGGACACATTGCAGAGAAGAGCAGAATTTTTTCTAAGTCCTGGCCTTATTGCACGTTTCAGCAAGAATAACGTGGACATTTCCGAGAAACACTTAATACATACACGTGCCTTTCCTGAATATGCTTTATGCATCTCCGTGGCTGACCATACCTCTGTTCCGCTCCTTCTGGGCACATTCTGAGGTCCCCATGCTAGTGCCATGTACATGCACAATAGCATTGCTTCAGAATACAGTTGGGGATGTTTTCGGCACATAAACATCCCCAATGCATGTACAAACCCCTCATTTGTATTCCGGAATGACTTTCTTAAGGGGTAACTTTATAACAGTCTACCTAGATTTACATATGAAAACACCTATAAATCTAAGTGTTTTAGTTATAAATGTGCATAAGTGGGTATTTACAGGTGTGACATGGTCTTGATTCTGTAAGTACACATGCACATTTGATTGTGGGTACTTTCACTGAGGGGGTGCACAAGGGTGGAGTTTGGGTAAAGTGTAGGAGGAGCACAGGGTTACTTGCACACATAAATCATACTGTAAGATACTATAAGTTACACATATTCCTTACAAGTGGAGGAGTAGCCTAATGGTTAGAGCGGCTGGCTAAGAACTAGGGAAGCTCCATTCAAATCCCACTACTGCTTCTTGTGATCATGGGCAATTCATATCACCCTCTAGTACCTTAAACTTACACTCCCCAAGCGATAGGAAAATACCTTCTATACCTCAATGTAACTCACCTTCAGCTACTACTTTAGAAAAGGCCTGAGCTAAATCCAAATCCCTATAAACATACTATAGGCATTTGCACCAGCCCTAAGTGAACCTTAAATGAACACACATTTTCATCCATTTATGCAGTATTTGTAAAGTAAAGAATGAGCATACTTGACCTGATAAAATAGGCATGAAATACGTGCATAAAAATGCATGTTAACTATGCGCCTGCTTTAACCCAATAGTTTATATTACACATGCATAAATAGTTGAAAACATGCGTTCATTTAAGGTGTGATCACTTACAGCAGCCCACACATCCACCCACATTGAAAGTATGCACCATCGGTTGATGCACGTACTTAGAAAATTGTAAATACTGTGATTTACGCTCATAGATTTTTTATTTTATTTATTTATTTATTTTACATTTCTTATATACCGCACTATTTACGATCAGCGCGGTTTACATAAAACAAAACAGAATCCGACAATGAACAAGAGTCAGGTCATTACAATGAACAGGAGCAATCAACTTGGATAACGGGGGAAACTATGTACATAAATGGAATACTGAAATTGGTAAACTATGTACACAAATGGGATACTGAAATTGGTAACTGTCTATATGTGAGATGGGGTCATTGTGTGTTGTTCGTACCTGGTGGCTGGGGTTCGAGGGAGGCTGTGAGGTATTTAATAAAGAGGAGGTGTTTTAAGGCCTTCCTGAACTGGCTCAAATTGGGGATAGCTCTGATGTGTGGTGGTAAGGAGTTCCAGAGGCTTGGGGCGCTCAGGCTGTAGGCTCTATTTGAAGTTGATATGGCGCATCTTGTCATAGCTTTTGGTATTGCTAGCATGTTGGTTGCAGCAGTTCTTCTTATCCTGTTGGGCATGGGTTGTTGTATGAGGTCACATATTGAAGAAGAGGATAACCCATTGATGGCCTTGAATGTCATCACTAAAATCTTGAAGTTAGAGAGGCGGAGCCAGCAGGGATCAAGATGGCTGCTTAGTCCTCAGCCTCACCCTTCCTCTGTGATTGAATCTGATTTTCCCCCCATCTAAGCTGTCTTGGAAGTGCAACGGGTCTCTCTGACAATGGCTGCTGGTAAGCCCGTTAAGTTGGATTACACTGCTAGTGGAAATACGGGAGTAAAGCGGGCAAAACAAGATCCACCTTCTCCGCAAAAAACACCCGGGGCGCGGGAAGGCCCGGCGGCCATGCAAGAATTACTTGCAGAGATACGAGCAGTGCGGGAGATGGTGGCTACAAACGGCATTACCCTAAGCGGAGTGCAAGCGGACTTAAATGAATTAAAAGAGATAAAAGAGCAAGTGGCTTCACTCTCGGAGAAGGTGTGTGGGCTGGAGATTAAAGTGGCCGGGCAGGAAGAGCACGTAAAGCAGATCAAGGCTAATAGCAAGAGGGTTGGCCAATTGGAGCGGAGCCTGGAGGATCTCAACAACCGCACCCGGAGAAATAATGTGCGTCTGATAGGGATCCCGGAGGGTGCGGAAGGAACGGATCTTAATGGCTTCCTGGCTTCAACCATTGTAAGCTTGCTGAAACTCACCTTTGTTTCTCCGTTCGAAATAGAGCGTGCCCACCGGGTCCCAACGCGCCCAGGCCCGAATATCAAGCAGCCGCGCCCTATTATCATGTGTGTGCTTCGGCACTCCCAGGCGATGCAGATTTTGGCGGCAGCTAAGACAGCGGGGCCCCTTACTTTTGAGGGCAGGAAGGTGGCCTTTTATCCGGATTTTCACAAGGCTACAGTGGAGAGAAGGAAGTTACTTTTAGCCTTTCGGCCAAGGCTGCGTCTGCTTCAGGCCCGCTATGGACTGTTTGCTCCGGCGAGTTTAAGAGTCACGCTCCATAACCAAACCCGCACCTTTGAGGAGCCGGCTCAGCTGCGGGCCTTCCTGGAGGAGAAGGAAGCCGCTGTTATGCAGTGATTTCATGGCAGCGCAGCTGTGGATGCTGGAGGACATAAATCAAATGCCTTGTGAGGTAGCAAGGTGCACGTTTGGACTAATGTCGTCTATGGACTGTCTGGGAAGCCATAGTTGGCTGAGAAGGGCAGTGACAAAAGGACAGTAAAATCTGCTGTGGAGGCAGCAACTTTCGAGATAGTTTAATCTGACTATGTATATAGTTATTGCAGTAAGAGAGGTGGAAAAGTTTGATTACTACTGTCATTAATCAGGGGGGGAGGGCGGGGGGAGCTACTGGGCGGGAACTCTTGGTGTGATGGTTCACCCTTTTTTTTTTCCCCCTAGTGGGGTTTTTGTGTCTCCTTGTGGCTTTGGGTATTTGGGGGTGTGTATTGTTAGAGTGCATAACCATTGTGTATGTCTTAATTGGAAGTTAAGCAAACTTAAGGATAGTGTCATGAGACCAGACCTGCTTCTGTATCCTGGGTCCACTTAAGTGTATATCCCTTAATGTGAAGGGCATAAACAATCCTATTAAGAGGAAAAAAATTTTACTCTATTGTACCAAGGAAAAGGCAGATGTTGTTATGTTGCAGGAAACGCGTCTCCAATCCTTGGAAGCAAAGAAACTGGGTACAGGGCAATATGTGCTGGTGTCTCACTCTGCAGCTTCACAGAAGAAACATGGGGTTGCCACGCTGGTAAGGAAGAGCCTGGCCCCTGTGGTGGAGCAGGCTCAGGCCGATTTAGAAGGCAGGTGGTCCTCAGTGCTCTTGCATGTCTTGGGTAGGAAACTTGCGTTCATCAATCTTTATGCCCCCAACTGTGATGATGTCAGGTTTTTTCAGAAGATAGCAGCGGTGGCCCAGTCCTTGTCCAATTACGAAATTATTATGGGGGGGGACTTTAATTTGGTGTTAGATCCCCTGCTTGATTGTCAACCCTATAAGTCTCACAGGCAGCAGTCTGCCACTTCGACAGTCTTGGCCTTAATGGGCGATATTGGTCTTTCAGACATATGGCGCCTAAAGCATCCTGCGGAGAGGGATTATTCGTTCTTCTCCCTTCCCCACGGATCCCATTCTCGTATAGATTTTTTCCTGATCTCCAAAACTTTAATTCCCTCTGTGGACAGAGTCGATATACGAGCAGTGCAAATCTCTGATCATGCGGCCATTACACTTAATCTGAGGTTGGGAGCGAAGGAGGAGCGCAAACCAGGATTTGTGTTTAGGAGGTCGCTTCTAGAGGACCGGCAGTTTCAAGACCACATCAAGGCCAGTATTCGGGAGTATTTTGATAAAAATCTTGTTGGGGATACAGCAGGCTGGGCTTGGTGGGAGGCGTTTAAAGCATTTATTAGGGCCAATATAATCAGCTTTACAATTAGAAGGGACCGGGAAAAAAAGGCCGAACTGCACGCTCTGGAAGCCCAAATCAAGGCTGGGGAAAGATTGCTTATAAGTAGGTCGGAGGCGGAGATCCTGTTACACCTGCAAAGACTAAGATATCAGTATAATCAGTTATTGAGTACCGAGGCTGAACAGTCCCTAGGACAACAGCGGGCCAAGTATTATGTTGAGTGTAATAAGGCTGGGAGTATGTTGGCGACTAAATTGAGCCCTCGGGCGGCAAGAAATCGAATAGAGGTTATTACCAATGATAGGCGGGAAGATTTAACAAATAGCTTGGATATCGCCGAAGCTTTCCGTGACTTTTATGGGAATCTTTATAAGTCAGAGAAGGAGTGCGATGAGGAGGGCTTCCGGAAGCTGACTGAGCGGGTAACGCACCCTAGCCTCACAACTCCACAGCGGCTGGAGTTGGACGCTGCATTTTCGGTAAGGGAGGTTCAAGATGCCGTCGCCTCTATGGCTAAGGGGAAGGCAGCTGGCCCGGACGGACTTCCTTCAGAATTTTACCAAACTTTCGGGGTGGAATTGATCCCCCAAATGTTGGAGTATTTCACTCTGCTGGAAGCACAGTTGCCGATGGTGGGCGCTTTCAATGAGGCTACCATAGTGGTTTTGGAAAAGCCTGGCCGGGATCCAAAGAAAGTGGAGAACTATCGTCCAATTTCTTTACTGAACGCCGACTATAATATCTATGCGACGGTATTAGCCCACAGAATGGCGAAAGTCATTCCATGCTTGATTCACCAGGACCAGTGTGGTTTCATCGCTGGCCGCTCGACAGCGGATAATGCGCGGCTCTTGCTGGATTTGCTGGCTGTTGCAGAGAGTCAAGAGATGCCTTTGGTGGGTTTGTCCCTGGATGCTGAAAAAGCTTTTGATCGGCTAGAATGGGCTTTTTTGAATCACGCTTTGAGGTGGTTCGGTTTTGGGGAACAGTTCATCCGCTGGCTAAAAGTGCTCTACGCCCACCCCTCTGCCTGCATTCTTGCCAATGGCTTAGTTTCATCTCCCCTACTTTTGCATAGGGGTACCAGGCAAGGCTGCCCCCTCTCCCCCCTCTTATTTAATATTGCTTTAGAGCCCTTAGCTTTGATGATTCGGCAGTCTAGTGAGATTCGGGGAGTGGAGGTGGGCGATTGGCAAGTTAAAATATCGGCTTATGCTGATGATGTGTTATTGTTTGTCCACCCCGCCTCATTGCCAGTGATGATGCAGGTAATAGCAGAGTATTCCCAGCTCTCTGGCTATAAGATAAATTGGTCGAAATCTATAGCGTTCCCGATGAACAAATGGACAAGTAGGGCTGCCATTGAGTCCACGCCGTTCGCATGGGTCTCAGAGACTTTCAAATATCTGGGGGTGAGATATAATTGCCATTTAGACGAGACCATAAAGGTCAATACTAGAATATTGCTGGAGTCCGTGAAGTCATTTGCGGCGCAATGGTCCCCCCTCCATTTATCTTGGTGGGGTAGGCTTGAATCCATCAAAATGGTTTTGGCCCCTAAGATCAATTATGTTCTGGAAATGCTACCGATCATGTTACCGGTTCAATTCTATAGTGCCTTAGATAAATTACTAGTTAAATTTTTGTGGCAGGGCAAGCCCCCAAGAATTGCGACTAGGAAACTAAAGGCGAAGAGATGTGATGGGGGGGTGCAATTTCCGGATTTTAGGAAGTACCATCAGGCGTTCAAATTGAAGCAGGGGGCACGGTGGACCGTAGAGGGTTCCGGCGAGGGGAAGCTGACCTGGCTGATGGTTGAAGAGCAAGTTGTAGCTCCCATTCCCTTAGGAATCCTCATAGGAATGAAGCTACCTGACTCTTTCGTGGCAGGGCGAGTGATCCGGGCTACGCAGGATGCTTTTCGCGGTCTCGAGGATGATTTAGCTCGGGATAAGATTTTTTCACTGCAGTCTCCCATATGGTATAATACTCAATTCAAAATTGGACGCAAAGTTATTGATTGGAAGGCCTGGCAAAGTAGAGGAATCTGGATATTAGATCACTTAGTCGATTCCGGTGCTTGGAAGACTTTTGAGCAGTTAGTCCAGGATTTCAACCTGCCTACCTCCTGCTATTTTCAATGGCTACAATTGAAACACTGCCTCCTCAAAGCCAAAGTGGTAGCTGAGAACCTTACCCCTGAATGGACATTATTACAAATGGTTGATGCCTGTTTGGGTATTAAGGGTGTAACTTCCCGATTTTATGCTATGTTGAGGGAGAGAGCTTCATCTCCTTTGGCGGGACTGGAGAAAGCCTGGGAATCTGAACTAGAGACCTCGATATCGCAGAAAGCCTGGAAGGGGGTCTGGGAACGCACGAATAAAGCCTCTAGGGGGGCGTCGATAACGCAAACCCTTTTTTTCATAACTCATCGTGCCTATATCACCCCTGCTAGGCTTGCAAAATGGGACACCAAGACAGGTAGTAAATGTTGGTCCTGTGGAGACTCTCCTGGTACATGGAAGCACATGCTGTTTAGCTGCCCGTATGTTCAGGAATTCTGGGTACAGGTTTGGGATAAAATTCAAAGGGTCCTTTGTTTTGAAGGTCAATTGGCCTGGTCCACTGTTTTGCTTCGTTCTGCAGATAGTAGGGTGGAACTGCCAAAGGATAAATGTCACGTGTTTAACTTTATGATGGCTATAGCTCTTAAAATGATTGTTAATTGTTGGAAGAACTTTTCCAACCTGGATGCCACTCATTGGTGGAACTCCATGTGCCTGTATGTCCGTTACGAAAAAATGCAGGATCAGGTGCTGCAGCGTAGAGGGAGGAAGCTGAACCAAAGGCTTCTGGGGAGTCCAGATGTATCGGGCTCCCCTACCGGGTACAATAAATGGTTTTACCTGGATGAGTATGCAGCACTAGCTAGGCTGGCTTAGCCTGGAAAATGTTGTAAGTTTGCTGAATTCCATGGTATTGTGTGTTCCTGGTTATACACCTGGATACTGTATAGATTGCCACAAGGAGACTGGGGGGGGGGGGGGGGCGGGCAATTTAGCTTAGCAGTTGGATGGGAATGGGGGGGGGGTTAGAGGCATAGATGGTTTTTGTAATATAAGAGGGTCAAGATTTGGTGTATTGTGTGTGATGTTGGAAATATAAATATCAAATAAAAAAAAAAATAAAAAATCTTGAAGTTAATCCTGGCTTGGATGGGGAGCCAGTGCAGCTGGCATGCAACTTTGCCTGACTCCAAATAAAATTATACCTATAGGTAGTATTTTTCTAAGAAGCTGTCTAGATTTACGAACAACATGTGGAAATTCTGGAACCTTAGTCATTTATATTTGTAAGTGTTAATTTATGCAAGTAAATGTCCTCTTATAAAATACTGCCCAGCATGATAGTGTGTGCATAGTTTGCATTGTGTATACTTCTCCTATGGGTGTGCACATGGGCTGAGTTTGGGCAGAGAGTGAGCAGTGCCAGCAAATAAATGCATTGATTTGTACATTCTTTCATTTACGCACAAAATTGCAAAAACAGGACAGGCATTTACACCATTTGTAGTGATTGGCCACAGTTGGAGACAGGTTACTTGGTTTGATGGACCTTTGGTCTGACCCAATATGGCATCTCTTATATTCCTATCGAATTACAGCCTATTTTATACAGTCAAGTATACTTGGCTCTATAAAAGAGGTATTTACACATGTGAAAATATGCATTAACTGGGTACCAGTTTATAAAATTACCCTCATAGAATACATCCACAAATTTACACCATCTTCAGAGTAGGTGTAAATTTGTGTGTGTGAATTTGAATACCAGTGGGGTGGTTCTATTTTATAAAGTACAAAGGCGCCTATGTTATCTGCTTAAAAGGCGATCTGTGGAAATAAAATATCAGTAATGTCTCATTTGGGGAAAAAACATAAAAAAGAGTTAAAAATATGAGACTAAAATGGTAGTCCAATAGTCTGTGCTCTATTTATGTGACCAAATGGGTTTCTTGGGTATCATTGCATGCTGAGTTTCTTGCACCTTATACCTTCTTCTCTCCTGTTGTCATTAACACTCATACCTCTATCACCTTAGACTATCTAAGGCATCATCCCCATGTTGGCCATTATCAGTCACCATCACCACAAGAGGAAGTCTATCATTTGCATTCTCAGTTTCAGTTTCTCTAATGGATTTGCCCTAGTTTCACCAGATGCAAGAGAATGATCTTGACGTTCCAGTCTCAGGCTGTCACACTTTCCTCTCAGAATTATGGTTACTGTCAAATTTAGGATGACTGGCCTCAGACATCTGACAGAACTAGATGAAAGCAAGGAGGATTTATTTTCTAAAGCAAGTAGGAATATTACTTTGAAAGGAAAGAAGTCACCCTTTCCTTCCTATAAAGAAATTATTCCGTTCTTTAACTAAGGCTGCAGTATCAGCACAATTGCCTTTCCTATTCCACGGCTACTATTATTTTCATTTCTATAGTGCTGTTAAACTTATACTGCACCATAAAGGTACACATGAGACAGTCTCTTCTCCCTGTTACAGTCTAGATGAGATATACAAACTTGATATAGATTCCAGGAAATGTATTTATTATATAAATCCTGCTTAAAATGAACAAGACTAAAGCCAGGGGAAGTGTTACTGATAGGAGATTTCAATATGCCAGATACTGACTGGCACATCCCTGCTGCAGTATCATCTAGAAGTAAGGAGATCCTGGATTCTCTACAGGGAGAACTATTCAGGCAAATGGTAACAGAACCCACACGTGAAGGGGCCATACTGGACTTGGAACTTACCAATGGTGAAAGTATTTCTGATGTTATAGTAGGAGATCATCTCGCATCCAGTGATCATCAGATGGTGTTGTATTAGGACTAGGGCTGATAAAAACCAATCAAAACAAGGGTCTTAGACTTTAGGAAAAACTAACTATGCCAAAATGAGCCAATACCTCAAGGAGTCGATAGCGGGATGGGAACAGCTGGGGAATTTAGAAAAACAGTGGGCAATACTGAAAGGGGATATTTTAAGGACAACCAACCTTTTTGTTAAAACGGTAAATAAAGGTAAAAGGAAAAGGAGACCGCTATGGTTTTCAAAAGAAGTAGCTGAAAAGGTAAAGAATAAGAGAGAGGCCTTCATGAAATACAAGAGATCACAGAGAGAGGAAGACAGGCATCTATGTTTGGAAAAACTTAGAGAAGCTAGCAAAGTAGTCAGGAAAGCAAAGATTCAAAAGGAGGAGGAAATAGCCAATGCAATAAAATGGGGGGATACGACATTTTTCAGATATGTTAGTGAGAAGAGGAAGGGCAAAAGTGGTATTGTCAGACTCAAGGGTGAAGGGGAGGAATATGTAGAAGCTGATGAGGATAAGGCAGAATTGCTTAACAAATATTTCTGTTCTGTGTTCATAGATGAAGAGCCAGGAGCAGGACCTCAGAATACACCCACAAACAGGAACGGAAGTGAGGGGCATCTTGAGCAATTTTCAGAAGACTGTTTGTGAGGAACTAGCTAAACTTAAAGTAGACAAAGTGATTGGACCAGATGGGATACACATGAGAATATTGAGGGAACTTGGGGACATTCTAGCAGCTCCACTGACCGACCTTTTCAATGACTCTTTGGAGTCGGGAGTGGTGCCAGAGGACTGAAGAGAGTCACATGTGATCCCTTTACACAAAAGCAGAAATAAGGATGTGGTTGAAAACTACAGGCCGGTTAGTCTAACCTCTGTAGTGAGTAAATTATTGGAAACACTTCTGAAAGAGAAAATACTGAGGTTTCTGGAGTCCAACGGATTACCGGATCTGAGGCAGCATGGATTCACCAGAGGCAGGTCTTGTCAGACAAATCTGATTGATTTCTTTGACTGGGTCAGGGGCGGCCCAAGTATGGTGCGGGGCCATGTGCAGAGACTCATTTCGGTGTTTTATTTGCATAAGGAACCTCATTTGCATACATATATTTGCATAATGTTAACATGTGCTATCTTTTAGTCAACATGCCTCTTAATGAGTGTCTGGATAAAGAAAGACTACCAGATTTCTACATTACTATACTCCAGTGCATTAGGTACATTAGGAACTACTATAAACATTGACCATTTAGAACCCATAGCAAACCCACCGTATCATAACAGCACTACCAGGACTCACAAAGCACCAAACCCTACCTATCAATAAGGCAACATTGCAAATTTTAAACCAATGCATCTCAGAGAATATCAAAATATCTTCTACTGGGGAAAGAGAACAAGTGGCACTGTCAAATAGAAACTACATGAACAAAATACCTCAGCTCGATTAAACATGCAGAGCATAGACCATCACCAAACAAAGAACAAGGGATCACAATTTAGAAATAGGAAGACAATAATTAAATTGGGAACCCCAAAAGCCAAACTTGGAATGTACGACAACACTGGAGAAATAAAACTATAAATTAATTTCCTCTTGTACTAAACAAAAATGCAAAAACATTAGCGATACACATTTCCCAGAGCTGACATATTCCAGTTAATAAATTCAAAATAAAAAAGTAGTTTTCTACCTTTTGTTTGGGCGTTTTATTTTTGCAGTTGCAATTGCTCCAGTCACTTTCTTCTGGTTTCTTCATGTCTTCTGCTAGCTGTCCATTTGTCCTTTCTTCTCTCTCTAGATTTTTTCCATTCTTTCTCTACATCTGCTTTAACATACTGATCTTTCCCCTTTTGCTCTTTCCTCCATTTCTTTCTTTATTGCTTTATCCACCCTTCTATCCTCAATACCCACTTACGCTCCCATTACCCTGCCAATTGTAGATTTTTCTTCCTTCCTTCCCACACAATATATCTTTTCCCCTCTCCATCTTCATTCCCCCAGCCCCATCCCCTTCTAATCCTCCCCTAACATCAGCTTCCTTCTAGTTATGGCCTCACCCAGCATCCATTCCCTTCTAGTTCCACTCTCCCATGCCTCCACGTCAGCCCATTTCCTATCCTAGCCCCCCATCAGCTCATTTCCAGTCCTAGCCCCCCCATCGGACATATAGAGTCCTATCCTAGCCCCTGATGAGCCCATTTCCAAACCTAGCTCCCCGTCAGTCATTTTCAGTTCAATTCTAGAACCCCCCTCCCCAAAGAGCTCCCGCCTGTCTGAGCAGCTTCAGAGGGAGTCAGGGAAGCCCACCCAAGACCCTGGCTCACCTCTGCACATTCGCCAGCGTGAAGAGCGGCGATTTCCCTCACGCTGGCAGCTGTGCTCTAGTGAAGCACGCTGAATGCCAGGAAAGGCACTCATGCGCTTCACAAGAACACAGCTGCCAGCATGAGGGAAAACACCACTCTTCACGCTGGTGGATGTGCAGAAGTGAGCCGGGTCCTCGGGCAGGCTTTCCTGGCTCCCTCTGAAGCTGGCATTTCAAAGAGCACCATATGAGAATGAAGTTTGCGTGGGACCCCCTGAAGCGCAGGGCCCTGTGTGAACAACATTCTCGCACAATGGATGGGCCGGCCCTGGACTGGGTGACCAGGGAGTTGGACCAACGGAGAGCCCTAGATGTGGTGTATATAGATTTCAGTAAAGCCTTTTGACACCATTCTACACAGCTACTTGAGACCTGGAATGGCAACTGTTGGAAACAGGATGCTGGGCTTGATGAACCCTTGGCCTGACCCAGTATGGTATATCTTATCTTTCATGCTCTTATGGATGCAGGTGGAGCAGGTACACAAGGGCAGCAACCCTGTCTATCAGCCACAGTGTGATCAACTGATGGCAGCCCTTAGAGATGGCCATGGGTTTTTCAGGGGATGTAAAGAACTGAAAGGATATCAGCAAGGAAGGAAACAAGATGAAGGCTGCATCTGAGAGAAGGGAAGGGGATGCCACATGCAGCCAGCGCAGAGTATAGGCAGAGCAGTGCATGGAAGGGCCTGCCCCCCCACCCCACCAAAGAAATGTCACACAGAGTCAGGTGCATGATGTGGGTTGAAGAGTCAGATAGTGGTAAATGCTAAGCTGCACTTCCTCACACTCTCTATGGATGCTTTCACTTAATGAGGGACCTGGAGATGATCAAAATGCACTTCCGTACCATGCGGCACTCCAAACCCCAAATGCTACAGCACATAAGGCACCAGAACCTGGCTGGAGCAAAGTGAGTGGCAATGCATGGTGCAATGGCTAGCATGGAGAGAGGGCTCCCCGTGCTGCAACAGCAGAACAGCATGTGCTGAAGAGATACATATATGTATCTGCCTTGTACAAAAGGGAGGGGCATATAGGGCAGCAGATATAAAGCCTCAGTGTGCACTGCATATGTAGGATAATGTACAGATATAGGCCTGTAGAGATTCAGCTATGATCAGAGTATACGGCTAAAGGGTCATACAGTAGTGGCTGTTTTCAGCAAAAGATATGGAGGGGGTGCTGCATGGAGAACCGGAGTCTAGTGGAGGTGTGATTGTGGCTGGGGATGCAGTTTGAACTATGAGCTGGCACTCCAGGAATAATTCCCTCCATACGGCATATCTACTGCTGCACTACGCAAGGTGTGACCCGCTGGTTCCATTGCTGTAGCGCTGCAACCATGCCTCTTTTATAGGCCTATTAACCAGTAGAGCTGAATGCTCTGTCAGCCTAACAATTTATAAATGAAATATATTTCTTTATTTATTTGTTTAAACTTTTTTATATACCACTTTTCAAGCTATCAAAGTGGTTTACAGACAACAACAACTCGATACAGAGAACATTGGGGAAGGGTGTGTTGAGAATATTATCACTTTAAACAGTCAACTTATATACAGGTTCTGTGGTGGATAGGTCAGTGGGGTGGGTTTGAGTTGGTCTTGGATGGGTTGATTGTGGATAGGGGGATAGGGGAAATGGATGTGGTTAGGGGGATAGGGGAATTTGGTGGTTTATAGGTGGAATTTTGGGTGTCAGTTCTGAAAGAATCTTGAAAGAGAAGTGTTTTTCATTTCTTTCGGAATTTGGTTATGTCGTTGATGGCTTTTAGGCTGCTTGGGAGGGCATTCCAGTTTGTGGGTCCATATATTGAGAAGGTTCTGTTGCAGGTGGTCTGTGAGCTTTTAGTTTTGCAGATTGATATGTTGAGTAGGTTTTTGTGTGTCTGTCTTCTTGTTCTGGTATTTGGATTCTTCTGGAAGAGAGATTGTAGATATTCTGATGATTGATTGTGAATAGCCTTGAACTTCTTAATTATTATTTTATACTTAATCCATGCTTGGATTGGGAACCAGTGTAGTGTCTTAAGGGTGGGTGTGATGTGGTCTTGTCTTTGAATTCCAGTGACTAGGTGACCTGCTGTGTTTTGGGCTAGTTGTTGTGGTTGTAATGTATGTTCTGGGAGTCCGTGGAGGATGGAGTTACAATAGTCAAACTGCGGGGTTATTAGTGCTTGACATACTGTCCTGAAGTGGTCGGTGGCTAACTGATGGCATAGTTTGTGAAAGGTCCTAATTTTGTGCTTACCACCACCATCTCCAGTAGTGCCAAATGTCCATCCAGATGATAACAGTGCTGCTGAGGGGTAGGAGAGGTGCAATGCATGGCAGCAATCCCAGAGATTTCTGCAGTATGCAGAACTGCTACTATAGCAGAACAGGGTCCACCAAGCCAGAGTGTGGAGAAAGCGGAGCTTATGAACTGATCCCTCACACTACAAGAGTGCCAATTGGAGGCCATACAGAATCTGAACACTTCTATCTGCCTACTCAAAGCATCACTACAGAAATACCTTGCTGAGATGAGGAGGCCCCTCCCTTCAGCTATGTGCTCATCTGATGTTCCATCATCTGGCCCACACCATCATGATCCTGAACATAAGAACATAAGAACATAAGATATGCCATACTGGGTCAGACCAAGGTCCATCAAGCCCAGCATTCTGTTTCCAACAGTGGCCAATCTAGGTCATACGTACCTAGCAGTTTCCCCAAGGGACACAGGTTCCACAATGCTTGTACTGGTTCAATCATTGATATCCTGGGTCCCTTCTTAATAATGGTTTATGGACCTTTCCTCCAGGAACTTGTCCAAACCTTTTTTAAACCCAGTTACACTAACAGCCTTTACTACATCCTCCGGCAACAAATTCCAGAGTTTGATTACACGTTGAGTGAAAAAATATTTTCTTTTATTAGTCTTAAATAGTTTACCCTGTAGCTTCATTGCATGTCCCCTAGTCTTTCCATATTCTGATAAGGTAAACAATCGATCTACGTTTACCCGTTCCACTCCGTTCATTAATTTATAGACTTCTATCATATCTCCCCTCAGCCGTCTCTTCTCCAGGCTAAAGAGCCCCAACCTTTTTAGCCTTTCTTCATAGGAGTAGCCTTCCATCCCCTTTACCATTTTGGTGGCTCTTCTCTGAACCTTTTCTAAAATCGCTATATCCTTTTTAAGATACGGCGACCAGAATTTCACACAATATTCAAGGTGCGGTCTCACCATGGAACGATATAGAGGCATTATAATATCTTTTGTTTTATTTTCCATTCCTTTCCTTATCATACCTAGCATTCTATTTGCTCTCTTGGCCGCCGCTGCACACTGGGCCGAGGGTTTTAACAAGGTATCCACAATGACGCCTAAATCTTTTTCCTGGGTGGTGGTTCCTAATGTGGAACCTTGCATCGTGTAACCATAGTTTGGGTTGTTCTTCCCTAGGTGCATAACCTTGCACTTCTCCACATTAAATTTCATCTGCCATTTTGATGCCCAGTCTTCCAGTTTATCAAGATCCTCTTGCAATTTTCCACAATCCTCCTGGGTTTTAACAACTTTAAATAGTTTTGTGTCATCTGCAAATTTGATAACCTCACTTGTTATTCCACTTTCCATGTCATTTATGAATATGTCAAAAAGCAGCGGACCCAGCACAGATCCCTGGGGTACACCACTATTCACCTTTCTCCATTGGGAAAATTGGCCATTTAGCCCTACCCTCTGCTTTCTATCTTTTAACCAGTTCCTGATCCACAGTAGTACACTGCCTCCTATCCCATGACTCTTTAGTTTTGCCAAAAGTCTCTCATGAGGGACCTTGTCAAAGGCTTTCTGAAAGTCCAGATACACAATATCAACCGACTCACCTTTGTCCACCTGTTTATTCACTCCTTCAAAAAAAACATAACAGATTAGTAAGACAAGATCTTCCTTGTCTAAAGCCATGTTGGCTGTCTCCCATTAGGTCGTGACTATCTACATGCTGAGTAATTTTATTCTTTATGATGGTTTCTACCATTTTTCCCGGTACTGATGTCAGGCTCACTGGTCTGTAGTTTCCCGGATCACCCCTCGAACCCTTTTTAAAAATTGGTGTTACATTGGCGATCCTCCAATCCTCAGGTATTAGAGATGATTTTAATGATAGTTCACAGATTACTGATAGCAGGTCTGCAATCTCAAATTTCAGTTCTTTCAACACCCTTGGATGTATACCATCCGGCCCAGGTGATTTGCTACTCTTCAGTTTATCTAATAGTTGTAAGACATCTTCCCGATGGATCGATATTTCCTTCAATTCTTCCACACCTTTAAATACCACTTCAGTCATGGGTAACATCCCTACATCTTCCTCAGTAAAGACCGAAGCAAAGAATTCATTCAGTCTCTCCGCTATCGCCTTGTCGCCTCTTAGTGCTCCTTTAACCCCTTTATCATCTAATGGACCAACTGACTCTCACAGGTTTTTTGCTACGAATGTACTTGAAAAGGTCTTTATTTCGCGTTTTCGCTTCCGCAGCAAGCTTCTTCTCAAATTCTCTCTTTGCCTGCCTTATCAATGCCTTGCATTTGACTTGCCAGTGCTTGTGCTGTTTCCAGGTTTCATCGTTTGGCTCTTTTTTCCATTTCCTGAAAGATGAAGGAACCACATTGGCGTCAGCTGCCACCACTCCTGCTGCAACCACCACTACCTGCACTGTCACCAGCATCACCATAAGAGCTAGGCATTGACAGACATATGCTGCACTTCCACCATCTTTAACATTTATTGTGAGGCCTGTTTCCCATGAGAGAGGTCTTTCTTTCACTTCCTCTCTTCCATGAGACCAAAGAGCAGGCAGGTGTGCATGAAGGGGACAACAGTAACTCATCTAATTCTGGTGATATTTTACCCAGCACACCAACCACTAGTGCATGTGCCATCAGTTAGGGGTAAGAGAGGCAGAGGTTGTGGAAGTGGACAGGGATGAGGCAAGTCTTAGTACCACATCCCCAGGGGCCTGCTCGTGCAGGATGTGCTGGAAAGGGAGGGGGGTGTGGGACCAGGGAGGCCGACTGGAGGTGCAGATTTCAGAGTGTGCGATTAGGGAGGGTGTGGAGGAGGCAATGGTTATGTGAAGATATGGAGAGTGTGTAAGTGTGTGTGTGTGTGTGGGGGGGGGGTGTGTGGATAGTGTGTGAAGATAGGTAGGTGTAGAGGGGGTATTAGGGTATGTAAGCTTATAGAGGGTGTATGAGAGTGTGTGGAGATGTGTGAGGGGGAGTTGGGAGGGGATGTGGAGAGTGTGTGAGAGGGAAGGGGTTGTGAGTCCTGCACTGGGTGGTGGGAGAGGGGGTTGGCTTGGGGTTTATATCATGCTTTGTGATATGCATGCAGTCACTTTAGCAACAAACACTCACCTTCACATAAAGTGTCTGTTTATTAGCTCATTTCTTGCTGGGCCGACTAGATGGACCATACTGGTCTTTATCTGCTGTCATTTACTATGTTATGTTATAAACGCCATTGATATGCTTGTCCTGTGTCTCCATGCCCTGTTTCCTCTGCATTTGCATTTGTCGCTTCCTGTGGGTCTGGTAGGGGTTGCCTTCACTGCAATGCATAATTATGTAGCATACAGTAGGTCATAAATATCTTGCACACCCTTGCAGGACTATACAGAGGTTCTCCTCCTGGCTAAAGTTTCTTCTTTTGTAGCCCTTGTGAGCTTGTGGGTCTTGTTGTAGTGCTACTCTGCTTATGAACGCAGTGTCTCAGGGGGTATCCTCTCTCACCTGCATGGACAGGAGACTTGAAAGAAAAGTCTGGTAGTGATCTGTCTGCCTCCTTCTGTTGTAGCTGGGGGGGGGGGGGTGGGGGAGGGGGAGGGAGGGCCCAGGAGACATCTTACCTAGAAGCCACCCACCAAATATAGCACCACTTTCAATTGTTCATAGATTCCAGAGAGGGTGAGGATATAGGCATCATGACATGAACGGAATCTGGGAAAGATATCTGCTATTTCGCCCAGCACATTACATACAACTTGCAGGTTGAAGGAGTGGAATGCCTTTCTATTCTGGAAGGTTAAGTCCCTCCCGCATGGGGGCCTGATAGCCACATGTGTGTAGTCCCTAACCCCAGCACTAATGGGAATCCATCCACCTCACAGAATTTCAGCATTTTTTGTTGTCTCTGCTGCACTGTCTGTGGGAAGTCTACATGGTCAGCTGTGTGGGTTAGGAAGGCCCTCGCGGACCGAGAGGTGTACTGTGACACCGCAGAATAAATGAGGCTTGCAGTGGTTGCAAACACAGTCTGGAAACTGCTGTTTGCTCAAGTAATCTTGAAATGGACAGGCATGAACTGGCCCTTGTGTGTGTGTGGTTGAGCTGAGGAGCAGCTCCAGCTCCTGGCAGAGATGGTGGATGGCTGCCTTATCAAAGCAGAACCTGGTAAGGCCCTGCACATCAGTCTAATCCATGTACATGGTTCTGGGCCTATAGAACCTGTGATATAGATCCTCCTTGCAGCCCTCCTGCTTTCCCTGTGGGCCTCGTGCAGCACTCCCAGCACAGAGTGTTCATTTTCTCCATGCCAACTAACTCCCACTCCGACACCCTTGAGCAGGGCCGGCCCGTCCATTGAGCAAGAATGTTTTTTGCACAGGGCCCCGCGTTTCAGGGGGCCCCGCGCAAAGAACATTCTGCTTTTTTTTTTTTTAAATTACATTTAAAAAAAAACCCTGTCTCTGGCTGCTGCCGCTGCCGCGTCCGTCGCAGCAGCGGCAGAATGGAGTGTCCCGCGGGGCCCCCTCTCCTCGTTGAGCCCTCTGCAAGGGCTTTCAGATTCGCGAAGGGAGAGTGCTCCCTCGCGTCTCTGTAAAGCCCGCAGGGTCTAATGGGAAATTTCCCATCAGCCCCTCGCGTCTAAAGGGGCAGATGGGAAATTTCCCATTAGCCCCTGCGGGCTTTACAGAGACGCGAGGGAGCACTCTCCCTTCGCGAATCTGAAAGCCCTTGCAGAGGGCTCAACGAGGAGAGGGGGCCCCGCGGGACACTTCATTCTGCCGCTGCTGCGACGGACGCGGCAGCGGCAGCAGCTAGAGCCAGGTTTTTTTTTTTTTAAATTTGCCAGAAGGGAAGGGAAGGGAAGGGAAGGGAGGGGGGGGGGTTAAGACTGGTAATGGGCTGGGGGGCTGATGGAGGCTGTCTGGAAATGGGGTGGGGTGATGGGGGGTTAGGACTGGAAATGTGCTGGGGGGGGGGGTTAGGACTGGAAATGTGCTTGGGGGGGGTTAGGACTGGAAATGTGCTGGGGGGGTTTAGGACTGGAAATGTGCTGGGGGGATTAGGACTGGAAATGTGCTGGGTGGGGGGGGGGTTAGGACTGCTAATGGGCTGGGGCTGATGGAGGCTGACTGGAAATGGGGTGAGGGGGGGTTAGGACTGGAAATGGGCTGGGGGGGTTAGGACTGGAAATGGGCTGGGGGGGGTTATGACTGCTAATGGGCTGGGGCTGATGGAGGCTGACTGGAAATGGGGTGAGGGGGGGTAGGACTGGAAATGGGCTAGGGGGGGTTAGGACTGGAAATGGGCTGGGGGGGTTAGGACTGGAAATGGGCTAGGGGGGGGGTTAAGACTGCTAATGGGCTGGGGCTGATGGAGGCTGACTGGAAATGGGGTGGGGGGGGTTAGGACTGGAAATGGGCTGGGGGGGTTAGGACTGGAAATGGGCTAGGGGGGGTTAAGACTGGTAATGGGCTGGGGGTTGATGGAGGCTGACTGGAAATGGGGTGATGGGGTTTAGGACTGGAAATGGGCTGGGGGGGGTGGTTAAGACTGGTAATGGGCTGTGGGCTGATGGGGGCTGTCTGGAAATAGGGTGATGGGGGGTTAGGATTGCTAATGGGCTATGGGGGGGGTTAGGACTGCTAATGGGCTATGGGGGCGCTAGGACAGGAAATGGGCTGATGGGGAGGGGTTAGGACTTGAGGTGGGCTGATGTGGTTAGGACTGGTAATGGGCTGTGGGCTGATGGGGGGGTTAGGACTGGCAATGGGCTATGGGGGGCTGACTGGAAATGGGCTGATGGGGTTAAGACGGGAAGTGGGCTGATGGGGGGGTTAGGACTGGTAATGGGTTATAGGTGGGGCTTAAACTGAAAATGGGTTGATGGGGGTCTAGGACTGGTAATGGGTTGGGGGATTGCTATGACTGGAAATGGACTGAGTGGACGGGGAGGCTTGAACTGCATATAGCTGATAGGGAGGGAGCTTGGAATGGAAATGGGCTGTGAGGGAAGGGAGCTAGGACTGAAAATGGGCTGATGGAGCAGCTAGGATAGGACTGGAAATGGGCTGTTGGGGGGAGCTAAGATTGGAAATGGGCTGTGGTGGGGGCTTGAATTGAAATGGACTCATGGAGGGGCGAGCACTGGAAGTAGGCTCATGGGGGGGCTTGGACTGGAATTGGGCTGAGTGGAGGGGAGCTAGGATTTGACATGGGCTGATGGTGGGGCTAGGAAATGACTAAAATGGGCTGATGGGGGGCTAGGATTGGAAATGAGCTGATGAAGGGACTCAGACTGAAAATGGATGGGGGAGCTAGGACTGGAAATGGGTTGATGGGGGGCTAGGACTGGAAATGGGCTGATGCAGGGACTAGAAGGGAATGGATGCTGGGTGAGACTGGAACTAGAAGGGAGCTGATGTTGGGGGAGGATTAGAATGGGATGGGGCTGGGAGAGTAAAATGGAGAGGGGAAAAATATTTTGTGTGGGATGGATGAAAAATCTACAATTGGCCGGGTATTGGGAGAGTAAGTGGGGATTGAGGATGGAGGGGTAAAATTTGTGTGGATGAAATAAGAATGAGGAAAGAGCAAAAGGAGAAAGATTAGTATGTTAAAGCAGATGTAGAGAGAGAGGATGGAAAGAAAACTAGAAGAGAGAAGAAAGGACAAATGGACAGCAGACGATGGAGAGTTAGCAGAAAACATGAAGAAACCAGAAGAAAGTGGCTGGAGCAATTGCAACTGAAAAAAAATGCACAAAAGGTAGAAAGATATCTCTTTATTTTGAATTTATTAACTGGAATATGAAAGCTCTGGGAAATGTGCATCATTAACGTCTGCGCTTTGTTTGGTACAAGAGGAAATTGATTTATAGTTTTATTTCTACAGTGTTGTTGTACATTCCAAGTTTGGCTTTTGGGGTTCCCAGTTTAATTATTGCCTTCCTGTTTCTAAATTGCGATTCCTTGTTTGGTGATGGTGTATGTTCTGCATGTGTAACTGAGCTGAGGTATTCTGTTTATGTAATTCCTATTTGACATTGCCACTTGTTCTCTTTCCCCAGTATTCTCTGACATGTACTGGTTTAATATTTGCAGTGTTTCCTTTTGATAGGTAGGGTATGGTGCTTTGTGAGTCCTGGTAGTGCTGTTAGGATACGGCGGGTTTGCTATGGGTTCTAAATGGGCAGCGTTTGTAGTAGTTCCTAATGTGCCTGGCGGTTGGCACTGGATTATAGTAATGTAGAAATCTTTTAGTCTTTCTTTATCCATACACTCATTAAGAGACATGTTTACTAAAAGTTAGTGAATGGTAACATTATGCAAATATTTATGCAAATAAGACCACTTATGCAAATGAGGCCCCGCACCGAGTCTCCGCACATGGCCCCGCACCCCCCTTGGGCCGCCCCTGCCCTTGAGCACCCCACCACAAACATGTACCCCACCACCAGCACTGTAGTGCACTTCACCACACAGTAATGTCCTCACACACGTAATTAATACAGCATGGAGTGGGTTTGGTACACTGGGATTGGAGGCTCGGAAGAGATGGAATGGAGTCTGAGAAAGCTTGGTAACCAGTCAGACACTGGATAGGACAGAACACAGGGAGTGTCACTGACAGGATACCTACATGTACACACACAACAGTCAGGCCATGGATTCAAATACCAGTTTTCTCCAATCACTAATGCAATCAATTCAATCAATTCAAGCCATTTATTCCACCTTTCTTGCAGGTCTAGCACGGCACATGCAGGGGCAATGCCAAAATATGTTCCAAACATGCAGCTTTTGGACATTCCCTTGCCCCACCCTGATACGCCCCCTGAATGCCCCGCTCAGAAACGATCATACATGGATATTTCCATGGCACGCAGAACTATGTCGCCATCTTTCCAAAATGACAATTTACACCTGCCTGCGATTTGCATGCCTATCTGGTGTCCATGACACATCCAAATTGTGTTTAACCCTTCTAAAATTACCACTTTTGGAAGAGTTTAAGTTATATAGAGTACAGCAAAGAAAAGAGTTGAAGATGATCCCAAGATTGCAGGCTGAGGGGACAGGAAGCATGATGCTATTATCCATGGAAGCAGAAAGAGGGAAAGGGCAAAGTGGGTTTGGGAGAAAATATAAGATCCAGGTAGCAATGTCAGATAAGTAGACTGTGATTCAGGGCTGCATTGTTTGTGTAATTTCTGGTACATAGAGATATATCATGACTTTCAGTACTATCTTAATACTGGTGACACCCAAATCTAAGATCAGCCCATCAAGAAAATTAGTATAAAAAGATAAGAGAAGAAGGTCCAAGACTGAGCCCTTAGGCACAGCAGCTAATAAAGGGACGGCAGTGGGGAAGAATCTCACTAGAAGGGACACTGAAACGGCAATGGAAGAAATAAGGGGAAGAATTAGACAGGACACAGGCCCATAATCCCAGAGAGGCTAGAGTGTTAAGAAGTAGATGTTGTTCGATGGTATTGAAAGCAGTGTATATGTGAAGCACTATGAGGATTGAGTAAAGATCCCTGATCACGGCCATGAAGAGGTCACAGAAGCTGTTTCCGTAGAGAGTGGAAATCAGAAAATGGCAGCAGTCAGCATAGCAGAAGTGAATGGCAGACCTGAGTAGACTGGATGGAAAGAGAAGATGGAAATGGGATGACTGCAGGACACGGTCCTAGAAAAGGTTTTCTGAGGAGGTGGAGAGAACAGTTGCAGCAGAAAGTGAAAGACTGAGAATCTGGCTGGGGAAGGACTAGAGGTGAAATAGAATTGAGGAGATGAGTGGGAATGGGGTCAGACAAACAAGCAGTTTGTCTGAGAAAAAGAGAAAAAAGAAGAAAGGATGACGGGCTAAGAGAAAGGGAGAAAAATGAAGCTGGGGAGTTAAAAAGATCTGGTGGAAAACTCAGTCTTATGAAACTGATCATGAAAGAAGTCAGCCTTTATCTGAGCACAGCATGTTGGGGATTGGAGGATGGACCTGAATTTGTAACTCGCCTTGAACTCAAATTTGGAAAGGCAAAAGTGTTTATCAGAAGGACATGATAGACTTGCTTAGCAGGTACAATTAATAGCAGACTGGAAGGAGGTGAACATGAATCTGAAATGAAGAAAGCTGGCATGGGAATAGGAATTGAGACAGAGATGATTTATAAAGTAGGTACAAGAACATAGGAAATAAACTGAATCTGGAAGTTAGCCAAGGTTTAATTTTGTAACCATTCTGTAGCCTTTTTTGGGAAGGATGATGTAGATAACTAAGAAAGAAAGAAAGAAAAGGAGAGCAGAGGGTGCTTGCCTGGAGCTTGTGGTGATCGCAGCCAGCAGTGTGGAGTCCCCGAATGTCTAGTTGGAGCCTGGAGATCGGCGCAGGAGTATTGGCTCAGCCCACATAGCCTTCTCATTGCAGTGCGACTCCTCCATAAGAACCGGGGCTCTTCTGTGTGACCACGGACACTACAACTAAGGGACACAAAACAAATGGACAAGCTCCTTTGTTGCCCCTTAGTTGTCTATTTGTTGTCAATGGTAGAGATCTGCAGTTATGTCGCATAATAGAAAGATCAAAGGACCAACGCCAACGTCAAGTACAGCAATCGTGAGTAAAGTCGTGGGCCCTTTGGACAGGCCTGTTTCCTCTGCTGGTGTAGTAACTTTGGCAAGCTCTCCCATGTTGTTATCACCACCCTCTGAGTTAGGAGCTACTTTAAGCCCCATTGCTCGTACCCCAACTCCTCAGCCATTAACTGCCCCATTGCCATTGGAAGAGAAGGGGCAGTCTTGGGGGGTGGATAGCTTCACCTGCTTGTGGCATCCCCTTCCAATCCCTTCAGTTCCTGTGCCGACACCTTTGCAGTTTGATGTTTCGCTATTTGCTCCGCAACCTTTGCTGGGGCCTGCTCCTGCATCTGCTACTTCTACTGGATACTTGGAATATGGTTGCCCAAACAAATGTGTATCTTAAAACTGTTACTGATCAGACAGCCTCCTTTTCTAAAGAGGTTGCAGTTAAGTTTGAGTAGCATGACTTGGTGATGTCTCAGCTGGGTGCGGGTGTGTCTAAGATTGAGCAGCAGCTCTCCAATGTCCAGGCAGCCAGCGTGGCAGGATGAGAGATAACCTGCTATTGCACTCAGAGCACAGTAAGAACCTAAGGTTTCTTAATTTTCCTAAAACCCACTATCTCTCACCTTTGATATTATTAAGGAAATATTTCAGGGAGCTTTTGAAAATGGAAAATGCAGATTTGTGGATGAGATTCCTGGTAGGGATAACTTGGTAGCTTCATTTGCTATTGATGATGAAAAATCTCAGGTTATGAGTTCATACTTTAAATATAAATTAAATTCTTTTTGTGGGCAGAGAGTTCTGGTGTTTCCAGATGTAGCTAGAGGCAGTCAAGTGAGACATAAAGGTTTTCTTCAATTACACTCCATGTGATAGCATTAGGTTTCTTCTTAAGGTTTCCTTGCAAATTGTGGTAGGGTTTCAGGATGCCTGTTATGTTTAAGCTGCTAGAACGTCCCCAAGTTCCCTCAGTATTCTAGGGTGTATCCCATCTGGTCCCATCACTTTGTCTACTTTAAGTTTAGCTAGTTCCTCACGAACACAGTCTTCTGAAAATTGTTCAAGATGCCCCTTGCTTCTGTTCCTGTTTGTGGGTGTTGTCTGAGGTTCTGCTCCTGGTTCTTCATCTGTGAACACAGAACAGAAATATTTGTTAAGCAATTCTGCATTATCCTCATCAGCTTCTACATATTCCTCCCTTTCACCCTTGAGTCTGACAATACCACTTTTGCCCTTCCTCTTCTCACTAACATATCTGAAAAATGTCTTATCCCTCCATTTTATTGCATTGTCTATTTCCTCCTCTTTTTGAATCTTTGCTTTCCTGGCTACTTTGCTAGCTTCTCTAAGTTTTTCCAAATATAGATGCCTGTCTTCTTATCGCTGTCATCTCTTGTATTTCATGAAGGCCTCCCTCTTTTTTTTTTCATCTTTTCAGCTACTTCTTTCAAAAACAATAGTGGTCTCCTTTCCCTTTTACCTTTATTTACCATTTTAACAAAAAGGTTGCTTGCCCTTAAAATATCCCCTTTCAGTTTTGCCCATTGTTTTTCTACATCCCCTAGCTGTTCCGATCCCGCTAACAAGTCCCTGAGGTATTGGCCCATATTGGCAAAGTTTTCCTAAAGTCTCAGAACCTCGCTTTCGAATGGATTTTATCATCCCTAGTCCTAATACTGAACCACACCATCTGGTGATCACTAGGTAAGCACCAAGTCCAGTATGGCCTCTTCATGTGTGGGCTCTGGTGACGTGCAGCCGATCAGGGCTCTGGCATGGAGCTGCGGTGCCATGGCAATGAGACACCATGTCACTGTGGCTCTATGTAGGAGCCATGCTGAGCTAGCCAGGCAGACCTCTAGATGTCCTTGATACCTGAATCGGGGCATGTCCTGGCCATCCAGATTTCTGGATGTCCGGACTGCCCGGACGTGCACCTATGGAATTGGCCTTTAACTGGACAACCAGGATCTGGATTAGGATTGGTAAATGTCTCTGATAGTATACTTAGGCGTAGTTTCACAGCATTTCTGACACAAGAGTATGGAAAAAGGAAAATCTTTTGGAGTTAAGTCTATAGAAGAACAGGAGTCAATAAATTCACAAGGCAAAAAATTCAGGATGTGTTTTGCAAAGAGCTCAAGACCAGACAAACTTTGGGCCCATCAGAAAACAGGAATGAAGATCACCAGCAATGCAAGACACAGTTTAGAGCAGGCTAGCTAGAGTCAGCTTCCATGGAGATATGAAAACTCTTCCTACAAGATGCCTGATTTCTAGCTTAAAGGTCACTGCCTGTGATGACACTAGGAGAGGACAGAATTTTGGATTTTTTAATGTTATGTCTGGATTAAAAATGATATGACATGACATAAAAAATGCCATTGATATTTCCCATGTTGTTTCAAATGAAAGCGCATCCCTAATGGTTAGTGTGGTCATTTTAGGTATGCGCTAATTGTGCCATTGTCGTTAGTATGGGTGTACTCAATGTCATCACAATGGGTGGTGTTAAGTGCACCCACATGTCAGTTAGAATGTTGCTGTGCATTAGCATTGCCCTATTGGCAGGTGGATTGACACACATGTCCCAAAATTTAGCATTGGCATCTATACTAATTTAGTGGCACAATCACATACTACAGGATGCACCTTAGCAAACATGCCCCTAAATGAATTCTATCCTTTAGTCTTTATTGAGGAAATGTGGAGAAGCTATGCATGCCAGAAAGGGTATTTAATGGTGATGAGTCTGAAGAACTGAATGAAATCTCTGTGAATCTGGAAAATATAGTATAACAAATTGACAATTTGAAAGCACCAAATCACCTGGACCAGATGGTATACACCCAAGAGTGCTGAGATAACTCAAAGATGAAATTGCAGAGCTACTGGTAGTGATTTTTAGCTTATCATTAAAATTGTCTGTGCTACCAGAAAATTAGAGGGTGGCCAGCATAAAGCATTTTTTAAAGAAGGGCTCCAATAATGATCTGGCAAATAGACCAGTGAGCCGAACATCAGTGCCAGGCAAAATGGTTGAAGCCATTACTAAGAATAAAATTACTAGGCACATGGGCAGATATGGTTTACTGGGACAAAGTCAATATGGATTTAGCCAGGGGAAATCTTGCCTCAACAATCTTCTCTATTTTTTTTAAGGTATGAATAAGCATGTGGATAAAGGTAAAGTCAGTTGATGTGGAGGCCGATTCAGAGCCCTGCATGTCTGGGCTGTCGAGATGTCCAGAATATATTCTCATGGTTGCAGAACTGAGCACTTAGACAGCCCGGAGAGCACAGCATTGTGAGTGGGGAGACATACAGCAGGCTGCCCGTCTTCACTGCTCACTGCTCCTGCTGGTGTGCTGGTGCCGTGGTGTCCCATAGCCATGGTACCGGAATGCCCAGAGGAGAATGCAATGCCTGTCAGCGAGTAAAGCTTATTTCCCCACTGCCCAACCCTCGGCAGGGGGAGCCAGGGCCAGGATCAGGCAGCGGAGGCTCACCTGCAGCAGCTCCATGGGTTTGGGGGGTTGCATGACCTGATCACAGCCTCACCAGGGACTTATTCCACCTTCGAGGTGGAATAGGTTGGACAGCCATCTTGCCTCAGCTGGATGTACAGAGGCCTACCCTGAATGGCCTCTGTACATCCGGGTGTCTGGCCCTTCCCCCGCTCTGCCTTCTCTCTGCCCAGGTTCCACCCCCATCTTGCACTCCCTGCACGCACAGGGCCTTTGTGCGGGGAGCAGCAGGACCGGAATATGGCCCAGGCCTCTTCGGGGGTTGGACATCCATCCCAGATGTCCAACCCCACTATTTGGAGGTCAGAATGACCTCCATAGTGTATTTAGACTTTCAGAGAGTGTTTGACAAAATCGAAGAGAGGTACATCAAATTTTAAATAGACCATAAACATCATAGACTCCTGAGTAATTAAAAACAGGAGGCAATGTCCTATTCTGGGCTGAAAACTGGTTGAGAAATAGAAAACAGAGAGTAGGGACTATTTGGTCAATTTCTCAATGGAGAAAGGTGAATAGTGGAGTAGCCCAGGGATCTTTATTGGGACTGGTGCTTTTTAACATATTTATAAATGATCTGGAATTGGAAACAACAAATTAAGTGATTAGATTTGCAGATGACATCAAATTATTCAAAAATCACATGTAGATTCTGAGAAACTACAGGAAGACCTTGTAAACTGAGAGACTAGCAGATAAAATTTATTAATATGGACAAGTATAAAGCGATGCATGTAGGGAAGAATAACCCAAACTATAGATATACAATGCTAGGTTCTACATTAGGACTCACCACCCAGGAAAAGGATCTGCGTGTGATCGTAGACAATACATTGAATTCTTCTGTTTAGTATTCAGTGGCTGCTAAAATATCAAAGAGAATGTTAGGAATCATTGAGAAAGTAATAGAGAATAAAACAAAGGTTATCATAATGCCTTTATATCTCTCGATACCTTGAGTATTGTGTGCAACTCTGGTCTCCGCATCCCAAAAAGATATAGCAGCATTAGGAAAGGTTCAGAGAAAAGCGATCAAAGTGATAAAGGGCATGGAACGACTCTCCTATGAGGAAAAAGCTAAAGAGGTTGGGGCTCTTCGGTTTTGAGAAGAGATGGATAAGGGGAGATATTATAGAGGTCTACAAAATCCCGCGTGAAGTGTTTACCCCTTCAAATATTACAAGTACTAGGGGGACACACCATTAAGCTACAAAGCAGTGTATTTAAAACAAATAGGAGAAATATTTTCTCTTTCATCGTGTAATCTTTGAAACTCATTGACTGAGGATGTGGTAAAATCAGGTAGTGTAGCTGGATTTAAAGAAAGGTTTATGGACAAATTCCTGGAGGAGAACTCCATAAACCATTATTAAGATAGTGCAAGAGAAAAGCACTGCTTATCCCTGGGAATGAGCAGCATGAAACTGGCTATTTATGGGATATGTCAGGTACTTGTGACCCAGATTGGCCACTTTTGGAAACAGGAAACTGGTCATGATGGCCCTTTGGTCTAACCCAGTATGGCAGATTTTATGTTCTAATGTTAACTACGATCTTCCTGGCCCCCAACTGCTCCTCTCACTATTTTTTCTTGGCCGGAGGTACACAGTTCTTCATGTGATGGTGTGAACATTGATGGCCTTGGGGATGGGATTGTCTATGAAGAATCACTTGCTGTCATCCTAATAGTGGTGTTTGAAGCAGCTATTACAGTTGTGTTAAAAAAAGTGTTAGCATGCTAAGACACAGACTCAAAGGATGGGTCTTGCAGATTTTCTTTTTCTTAATATTGCTGTCAAAGTTGGTGCTCATGTTTAGATGTCTTTATAAAAAAAAAAAGAAAGAAAAGGCTGCCTGTTATTAAGGGTCAGTCCATCAGCCTGTCTTCTGCCCAACCATCCACATGCATCAAACAAATGCTCATGAACTAAAGCACAATGGCTAGGTAGGAGCAGTGAGTTCTGGAGTGGCAGGGAGGCCAGGCTATGATCTCCTTATGCAGTATTCCCTTGACTTATTCTTTCTTTCTGAGACTTGGTTTCACGATGGCGAAGAATCACTCCTCAATTGTTGTCTTCCTCCGGGCTATTCTGCCTTTTCTACCCCTTGGTGAAGTCGGTCTGGAGCAGGGGCTGTAGTTATCCTCCGCTCTTCCCTTCGTATTTGTGAACTTTCCTCCTCCCCTGCTCTTCATTTTCCCGAGTCTCTCCTTCTTCACCTTGACTCCTCCCCTCCCTCCACTTTCTTCTTGTTTTTTCGCCCCCTCACCCCAGTCTCATCTATGGGACTCCCTCCTCCTTACACTTTCTGAGGTTTCCCTCCTCTATCTCTATGTCTTTTTCATTGGGGACATCAATATCCACTTTGACTCCCCTTCCACCTCTGGTGACTCTTCCTTTATTACCCTTCTTGCTGACCTGTCTCTCTGCCAACATGTCCCCCTTTCCTACCCATTCTGCTGACCATACCCTGGACCTTGTGATCTCACCCCTCGCTTCTCCTTTAGTCCCCTCAGCTTTGTCTTCTCTCCCTGTCCCTTGGTCCGACCACTTCTGTGTTTTCTTTCACATTGACCTCCCCACTGCCTTGCCCCTTAGGCCATTACTCCCCTCCTCTTCCTCACATTGCATTACTCCTGATACCCTTCTCCAAGTCCCCCCCTCAGATGCCCTCTTCCCTCCAATGCCCACTTCCCTCCCAACTTCCACACTTTTCCCCCGACCATCTGGCTCGGCTCTGGGATTCTACCCTAACCTCTGCCCTGGACACCATCGCCCCTCTCCTCCCAGCTCCTCATCCGCATCATCCTGGTTGACACCCTGGTATCATCAAGGCCTCTTTCTCCATTGTGCTCGCCTCCATCATGCTGAGCATCTTTGCCACAAGCACACCTCCCAAGACTCTCTGTCCTATTTCCTTTACTGTCACTCTCATTACCGCTCCCTCATTTACACCACTAAGCACTCCTATTATACCAACCTTATCACTTCTTCCTCCAACTCTTCCCACCAATTTTATTCTATTCTCCAGTCCCTATCAGCTCCCCATGCCCACACCTCCCCAGCACCCTCTGCTGATCTCCCTGATCCTGCCCTTCTCGCGTCCTTCTACAGTACTAATGTCCTGGCCCTTCGTTCCTCCTTTCCCTTCTGTCTCCCCTCCCTCTGTCCCTACCTCTCCTCCCCTTTTCCCCTTCTCCCCCCCTTCCCCCGCAGCTCCTGCTCTTTCCCACTAATGGTCCCTATTCCATCCCATCTCCTCTGCTGAACTCTCTAAGGCATTCTCTACCTACTGGAAAACCATTTGTCAGCTCGACCCTATCCCTTCCCGTTGGCTTGGCGAGCCTTCTCTTGCACTTCTTCCCCTCATCCTTTCCATTTTCAATTCCAGTCTTTCCTCTGGCCTCTTTCCTGCCTCTTGGAAGCACGCTTTAATTTGCCCCATCCTCAAGAAACCCTCCCTGGACCCCTCCATTCCTGCTAATTGGCTCCCTGATTCTAACCTCTCTTTCCTGTCTAAGCTTTTGGAAAAGCTTGTCTTCACCCAACTCTCCTCTCACTTGGACTCTGCACTAATCCTCCACCCCCCCCCCCCCCGTCAATCTGGTTTCCTTATGGGACACAGCACTGAAACTATCCTCACTTCCCTCCTCAATGAACTCCACTCTTCCCATGACTAGGGTTTGTTTTCTATTGCGGTTTTCCTCTATCTGTCCTCTGCCTTTGATCTTGTGGACCACTGCACACTCCTCACTCATCTTTCTGATGCCAGCTTGGGGGGTGGGCAGTACTCAATTGGTTTCGTTCTTTTCTGTCTTCAAGGTCTTTTTCAGTTTTTTCCGGTACTTCCTCCTCACCTAGCACCCCCTTCCCTGCTGTGTCCCCCAGGGCTCCATTCTCACCCCTCGTCTTTAAAGTCTTTCTGGCCTCCCTCACTTCCTTTATTCAACAGTACTGCATCTCGGCGTATTGCTATGCCGATGCTATCATACTCCTGCACCATACTAACCCCTCCACTCCTGACATCACTCCCCTTAATGATTGCCTCTCTTTAATTAATACCTGGCTGGCCTCCTACTTTCTACACCTTAACCTGACCAAAACCCAAGCTATCTGGTTTACATTCAGCAACCCTGCCCTTACCCTCTCACCTTTACTCTCCTCCTCTCCCATCCCTCTGGTCCCACTTTGCATTACCTTGGTGTCATTCTGGACTCCACTTTGTTATTCCACGATCACTTGTCCTCTGTGATTCGTCATTCGTTCTATTCCCTCTCCCAGATCCATGCTGTCCGTCCCTTCCTCGCCACTCCCTCCCTGGTTACCCTCCTCCTCTCCCTAGTTGTGAGCAGACTTAATTATTGCAGTTTCAGCTCCGAAGACTCCAACTGTTACAAAATACTGCCACCCGTCTTGTCACTCATGCATCCCGCCCTGACCATATCACCCCCCTTCTCATCCACCTTCACTGGCTCCCCATTACTTACCGTATTCAATATATGGTCCTCATTCTTGTCCACAACATTATTCACTCTGGTTCCCTCCAGTACCTTGCCAATTTGGTCCGTCTCCATACTCCCCACTGTACACTTTGTCACATCCATGTCAATCGCATGTTCCTTCCTCCCCCCTCTGCTGCACACCTGGAGTTTACCCGGAATTCTGCCTTTTTCTACTTAAGCCCTAAACTCTGGAATTCTCTCCGGCTGGAACTCTCCTTCAGTAGGTTTAAATCTCTTCTCAAGACACACCCCTTTTGCTCCGCCTTCAACCTCCCTGTTCCTTCTGCTCCTAGCTGTGGTTCTGTCCCCTCTTTCTCCCCTTAGTCCCTCTTCCTTCTGCTCCTCTCTTTCCTATCTCCTCTCTCCTGTAAACAATGGCGTTTTTTTTTCCTTTTCTGGCAGTTATTTTAGTCTTGTGAACCACTTTGGTGTCTTTTTGTAAAGCGGTATACCAAGTATTAAATAAAGATAAAGATATAATTGTTATGCCAGCAAGGAGCCAACCCACACCAGCCCTGCACCAAGAGGCATCCTATGTTGATGGCAGTAGTGGCATAATGTGTAGGAGTCAATGAGGTCCTCAGTTATGCACATAGAAAATCAAATCATGTGACAAAGCTCAGAATGAGTCTGAGTGGGCAGGGAGCCTGCACCCCACCACTAGAAGAGCAATGACAGTACTGCAAAGTCATCTGTGAGTGGTCTAAAGGCCAAGTCCCACCACATAAAGAGGAACTGGTTATAGTAACTTGGGGGGAGGAGGGCTAGGAGGAAGAGGGAAGAAAGGGGTCTAGAAGAAGAGAGGGAGCCTGAGAAGATAAAGGCTTGGGGAAGGGGGAGGGAGGGAGGTCTACAAGAAGACAGGGAGGGGAGGGGAGGAGGTAGGGAACTATGAAGAAACTGGGGAGGGAGATAGAACATTAAGTAGAGAGAAGAAAGAATAAGAAGCATGCAATACAGGCCTTTATCATAGAGATACACAGATGCAGATCCCACAAGCACCATCATTTCTACCCTGTGTGTGTATCCAGACACACTTCCAACACCCCATATATCCCTCCAGTTTTCACTTTTATGTTACTCGTAGGACTTTTATGATTTGATCATGTGTTGTAGTGCCATTATGATCTGCCTATATGCTACAGTGTTATTTTATGGTTTGGTTGGAATTTATTTTATTGTTATATTTAATTTAATTTATTTTAATTTTAGATTGCTTATTTTATGATGATTTGCTATTAATACATACTCGCTTGTGAACTGCTCAGGTATTTACTAGGAAGGGAGGTATATCAAATAAAATCGAAACCTGAAACATAGACCTTAACACCTGTGCATATTCACCCCAACATACACACCTCTCAAACATCCTCCCTATCTCTGTTTCTCACAGACACCCCCCACCCGCACACCCATATTCACTGCAACACACATACTTCCCCCTGCCATTTACAATCTTCTAAAAGCTCCTTTCTGTGGGTAAAGCATCGTTTTACTTATGGAAAGGTCTGTGAACATTAGCAACTCTGTTAAACATATTTCAGTCAATTAAGTTACAATATACTTCTTCTGTCAAATTGAAAAACAAGAGGCTGGAAGAAAAGCAATGAAGCTGATGCCAAGATTCAAAGTAGCATATCCTCTTATTTGTTCCTTGGAAAATTCACTTTGTCAGCAAGGCTTTTCTTCTCTCCTACAAAACTAAACAATACAATGTAGTTTTAGGAAAAAAAATGAAAATTATATCCACCATCAGTAAACTTATCTGGGAAGGGTAATGAGAGCAGTCCTGCCAGTGCGTACAACATTAGTGTAAAAAGCACCAGCATGCTTTCATGTCTCCATTGAAACATGCACAAAGGGAGGCTGGAAAACACGCACAGAGATTTTAAAATGAAATCTGTGTACTGACTCCACCTGACTTCTCTGATCTGACTCTGCCCAATTTTCCCACAGAATTTGGCCTGACTGTGGAGGGACTGGGAAATATATGTATATATCACAAAATCAAACTAAATTGATGTTAAGCCGAAGGTAGAAAAAAATGTAATTATGAACAATCAATGTTATGTAACACCAGTGATTGTTTCATTTTTGAAAGACTTCCTGACCTTGCATTTGAGGTTCCACAAAAGCTGGAATTTTATAGAGAATGCTTTTCTTGGCCACAATATTTTCATTAATTCCATGGGAACTTGTCATAACTTGGCTCATGTACTATACACAGAGGAGTCTAGCAATTCTTTCATCTGCTCGATTATATATTACGTTGAATGCACACACTCTTCTTCACCTTAAGGTGCAACTCACACACACATTCAGACAAAACAGAGGCCATGTTTCTTTATCAATGAAATGCAACGATCAGAATGTGTTACTTGCTCATTTTCTAGACATGCTCCAGTCTTGCAGGCAAGTAAGAATTGCAGGGGAGCCTGCTGAGAAGTTTAGAAAAGGGAGTGGAAAAAAGTGGATGAATTTAAAGCCAACTAATAAATTATGTAATTATACAGACTTTGATTAGTATCTGGGTGCAAAGGGAAGTGACTTGCTGTCTTGATTTTAACATTTATGGCCTGGAAAAGAACATGATTTTGAGACAGATTACTCTACACTACTAACTAAACTCCATCACACGCTAGTCATTAATCACATTAATCTACAACAAAGATCTGCACTATGCTTCAATTTTGTGTTGCTGTTTGGATTGACAAATCAGGCTTTGCTTGAATGAGATGGACTTAGTTCAATAAGATTTTTTTTCCCACAAGCACAGAATGGGACACATTCATTTCAGCTTTGACTTTTACAATCGTTATGCCACAGATCCAGAAAACCCTGCATCTTTGGAAAGTTAGGTCTAAACTATATCTGGAAATTACTTTTCAAACTAGCTTATTATCCTAATGCAGTTGTCATTTTTACTCTTTCCTCCCCAATAGAAGTTGGAAAGAATTACACAAAAGGGGTTGAGAATGTCCATCTATCCTTATATCTGTCTGGGAGAAAAATAACTGTCCAAAAGTTTAACAAAACAGGATGAAACCCGGCATGTGAGGAAAACTAGTAAAAAGAAACATCAAGTTCAAAAATGGGTCAAATCGGACTGGAGGCTCCAGAGAAATAAAGTCCCCCAAAATAGTTCAATGCATTTCTAAGAAAGAAGAAGTTTCAACTTCTGTAGCAAACAAATTTAAATACAATAAGAACATAAGCTATACCATACTGGGTCAGACCAAGGTCCGTCAAGCCCAGTATCCTGTTTTCAACAGTGGCCAGTCCAGGTCACAACTACCTAGCAGTTTCCGAAAAAGACACACAGGTTCCATAATGCTTGTATCGGGGCAAGCACTGGATTACCTCGGTCCCCTTTAATAATGCTTTATGGATCTTTCCTCTAGAAACTTGTCCAAACCTTTTTTAAACCCAGCTGCACTAACAGCTTTTACTTTATCCTCTGGTAACAAATTCCAGAGCTTGATTACGCTTTAAGTAAAAAAATATTTTCTCTTATTAGTCTTAAACAGGTTACACTGTAGCTTCAATGCATGTCCTCTAGTATTTCTACTTTTTGATGGCATAAAGAATCGATTTACATTTACCCGTTCCACTCCATTCATTAATTTATAGACCTCTATCATATCTCCTCTCAGCTGTCTCTTTTCCAAGTTAAAAAGCCCTAATCTTTTAAGCCTCTCCTCATAGAAGTATCCTTCCATCCCCTTTACCATTTTGGTGGCTCTTCTCTAATTCCGCTATATCCTTTTTAAGATACGGCAACCAGAATTGTGCGCAATATTCAAAGTGTGGTTGCACCATGGAAAGATACAGAGGCATTATAATATACTTTGTTTTATTCTGCATTCCTTTCCTTATGATTCCTATCATTTTATTTGCCTTCTTGGTCACTGGTGCACACTCGGTGGATGGTTTCAACATGTTATCCATGATGACGTTTAAATCTTTTTCCTGGGTGGTGATTCCTAATGTGGAATCTTGCATCGTGTAACCATAGTTTGGGTTTTTCTTTCATAGGTGCATAACTTTGACTTGTCCACATTAAATTTCATCTGCCATTTGAACATCCAATCTTCCAATTTATCAAAGTTCTCTTGCAATTTTGCACAATCCTCTTGGTTTTAACAACTTTGAATAATTTTGTGTCATTTGCAAATTTGAGTACCTCACTTGTTATTCCCATTTCCAGGTCATTAACAAATATGTTAAAAAGCAGCGGACCCAGCACAGATCCCTGGGGTACTCAACTATTCGCCTTTCTCCATTGGGAAAATTGGTCATTTAGATCTACCTTCTGCTTTCTGTCTTTTAACCAGTTCCTGATCCACAATAGTACATTGCCTCTTATCCCATGACTTTTTAATTACGTCAAGAGTCTCTCATGAGAGACCTTGTTGAAGGTTTCTGAAAATCCAGATACACTATGGGCCCCATTCACGAATGGGGGGATGCACTGCAAGCCACCTGGACCCTATTCCCCCTCCAGCCCTCCCTGCAAGTCTTGTGCTGTAAAACAGGGACAGCCAGCAGGGGGCGGGAGGGGGTAGGGTCTGGGTGGAGTGGGGACAGGCCAGCCCAGCAGCACGTACAAGGTCAATTCAGGTCATGGTCCTGTATGTACTGCTGGGCCCATAAGGATGCACTACTTATTCCATCTCAGAGGGGTATAAGCAGCGAAAACCTGGTGATTGGACCTGGGGAGTCATCCGGGGGCGGGGACAAGTATGGGGTGGTCCCCACTGCCCAACCCAGGCCATGGCAGGCTAGACGTGGGTCGGATGGCAGAGATAAGGGGGGTCAGAGCTGCGGATGTTAGGGGAACCTGCAGGGAGGACATTCCCGCAGGTGGTAGGGGCATGCTGAGCTGTCTTGGGCATGCGGGACTGTCCTCAGGCCCAATTCTGGCTGCCACGGGAACCTGTTGCTCCCATAGACCAGAATCGGGTCCAAACGGGCCTGTCTAGCCCGGACATGCCTCTATGTGAATCGGGCTCTATATCAACTGGCTCACTTTTGTCTAACTATTTATCACATCTTCAAAAAAATATAACAACTTTGTAAGACAAGATCTTCCTTGACTAAGCCATGTTGGCTTTCTCCCATTAAACCATGACTATCTACTGTATATGTTCAGTAATTTTGTTCTTTATAATGGTTTCTACCATTTTGCCCAGTACTGATGTCAGGCTGTCCAGCCTGTAGTTTCCCGGATCACCCCTAGAACCCTTTTTAAAGATTGGTGTTACACGGGCCATTCACCAATCTTCAGGTACTACAGATTATTTTAATGATAGTTCACAGATTGCTAATAGTAGGTCTGCATGGGGCGGAGCCTGATGTCCAGCGGGATGGTCGCATAACGCTGAGGCTCCCGAGAGGTCTACTCAGAATCCTGAATTAACACCGGACATTCTTGAATTTCTGCTCTGATCTTACCGGGGCACATTGGTGAGATGGCGGGGACCAAACCTACGCGCCTGGAATTTGGATCTCCAGCGGCTTCTCACGGCAAACGCTCCAAAACTGAACCCCCGTCCCCGCAGAAGGGGCTGGCTCTACGCGAGGGCCCCGAAATGCAGCAGGAGATCCTCGCAGAGATCAGAGGGGTTAAAGACCTCGTGCAGTCAAACGGGGAAGCACTCCGAGCACTGCGGGAGGAAGACCTTGGTGTATTGCAAGGCAGGCTAGAGGGGCTCTCCTCGCGTCAGGACAAAATGGAGAGCATATTAGATTCCCATGTGGTCCGGCTGTCCAAACTCGACAAAGTTGAACGTCAGGTGCGGGCCTTGCAGAAAGAAGTGGAAGATGGCAATAATAGAGCGCGCCGCAACAACCTACGACTAGTGGGCATACCGGAGGGAGCGGAATCGGGAGACATGAAGGAGTTTCTATATAAAATCCTCCCTTCTCTGCTCCAAATCACCTTTACCAAAGAATTGGAGATCGATCGCGCTCATCGTGTACCCACAAACATAACGCTCAACAGGAAGACCCCGCGGCCTATCATCTTTCGACTTTTGAGATATCAACATGTGGAGCAAATTCTCAGCGCCTCTCGGGCAAAGGGCCATATGGAGTTTGAGAGCCACAAGATCTCCTTCTATCCTGACTTGGCTAAACCCACGGTTGATCGCCGAAAGCGCTTTCTGGAATTCCGGCCGAGGCTTCAACAATTACAAGCACGCTATGGCCTGATGTACCCGGCCAAGCTCCGAGTCACGCTACACAATCAGACAAAAACATTTGAGGACCCTGATCTACTAGCGGAGTTTTTTGGATGCTAAAGAAGCCGACTTGATGCGCTGACTTCCAGAGTGTTCCTACCAGTGTTCTCATATCCGCTGTACCCGCCATCTTGGATTTGCCACGGTTCAGCAAAGAGTCTGTCGAGGGCGGTTTGTTGCCTTATTTTGATGATATTTGTGACCCGACTCCATCTACCCAGAGTAGCTTCGATGAATATCAGAGACAGTGTTAATTATGGACTCTGGTGTTTCTTTTCTTTTTTTTTTCATGTCTTTATCCTCCTCTCTAGGGCCTCCTCCCGCAGACATATGGTCGCCATATTCATTGGGGGTTTTGCTTCTTCTCTAAGTTACTTTGGTACATGCTTTTCAATATGGGGTGTATTAGCCAGCATACTCGGTGATTATGTCATTGCTGTACAGATTCTGCTTATGTTGTATGTTTTCAAGTGCCCTTACCTAAAATGTCTATTACCGATTGATGGCACCATGTAAGATTTTATCATTGAACGTAAAAGGCATCAATAATCCGATAAAACGGAAGAAAATCCTGAGCTATCTAAGCCATGAAGCTGCGGACCTGATTTTCCTCCAAGAAACGCATTTAAATTTGAAGGAAACTCTTAAACTCAATGTTAAACCTTACATGGTGGCCGCCTATTCCCCAGCTGTTTCTAAGAAATGTGGGGTTGCCATACTGGTTAGGAAATCTCTGCATGCTACTATTATTGCGACTAGCTCAGATACAGCAGGCAGATGGTCCAGGGCTCACCTCAAGATAGGTAACCTTGAAGTTACATGTATATGCCTTTATGCTCCTAATGTAGATGACCCTGCCTTTTTTGCTACCATTGCTCAGGTTGCGCAGGCCTCTGCTAATACTTCATTGATAATTGGGGGGGATTTCAATTTAGTTCTTGATCCCCTGATTGACAAACAGCCGCCTAGGACGAGTGGTCCCCCCAAGAGTCACACTACGCTTACCTCTATGATCAAAGATCTTGCTTTAGTCGATCTATGGAGGTTACTACATCCCAATGAGCTTGACTTTACCTTCTTCTCTTCCCCTCATAAATCCCAGTCTCGCATAGATTTCTTTCTAATATCAAAACTGTTAGTTCCTCAGGTAGACACTGCAAAGATTCACTCCCAACATATCTCAGATCACGCTGCTATTTCTTTTCAATTACACACCACTGCGCCCCAAGGGAATTCGGGGACCTGGTTCTTTGATAGAGCCCTATTAACTCAACCAGAGTTCCAGTTAGAAATTCGAGCAGCCATACAGGACTACTTTCACTTTAATCTACCCCAGGACACTGCAAATTGGGCTTGGTGGGAGGGTTTTAAAGCGGCCATTCGTGCAACGATCACTAGTTATCAAATTCGCCTGCGGAAACAACGCAAACAGCAGCTCCTTATACTAGACCAACAAATCAAAGCAGGCGAACGAGTTCTAACTTCACGTACTGATCCATGCGTCTTAGTTCGCTTACAGCGTCTCCGTTTTCAATATAATGCAATCCTCTCAACTGCAGCTTCTCAGAGTATTGCACTTCAGCAAGGGACATACTACCGTGAAAGCAACCGAGCCGGTCGACTTTTAGCCAATGCCTTGAAAGGTCAAAAAGAAGCCAAACGCGTAGCGGCCCTTCGCGCCCCACAGGGAGGGGGCATACTGACCACAGACTCCGATATCGTAGAACTTTTTCGGGATTTCTATATCCGTCTATATTAATCTGAATGTGAGTTCTCATCCGAGACCTTCGAGCGCTTGTTTTCTGGTATTCAGCGGCCGACCCTTTCTGAAGCTGATAGGGATGCGCTGGATGAACCCTTCTCTACTTCAGAGATCCATTCTGCCCTAAACGAACAGCCTCGGGTCGAGCCGCTGGGCCTGATGGTCTCCCGACAGAATTCTACAGAACGTTCAGTGCAGATTTAGTTCCCTACTTAAAACTTTACTTTACTGCCCTTGCGGTAGATACATCCTCTTTGGGATCCTTTTCTGCAGCTAATGTGGTAGTTTTTGAGAAAGAAGGCAGAGACCCGCTGCTAACCGCCAACTACCATCCAATCTCCCTACTTAATGCCGATTATAAGATCTTCGCAACGATCTTGGCCACCCAGCTATCTGACAGGATGGCCACCTTAGTCCATCCCGACCAATGTGGTTTTATACCCGGCCGCTCCACCGCTGACAATGCTCGGACCTTGTGCCATGTGCTATCCAGTGCTGCCAATTTAGACCACCCATGGGTGGGTCTTTCCCTAGATGCTGAAAAAGCCTTTGATCGCCTGGAATGGCCCTTCTTATTTGCAGTTCTCCGATGGTATGGCTTTGGGGAGGGCTTCCTCCGATACCTCCAAGTCATGTATTCTCAACCCATTGCCAGTATTTGTGTAAATGCCATTAAGTCTTGGCCTTTTAATCTTCAAAGAGGCACGCGTCAAGGTTGCCCCCTATCACCAATGCTCTTTGATCTAGCTCTTGAACCCCTCGCCCTCCTTATTAGACAGTCCGCACGTATTCGAGGTGTCCCCTTCAGTCACAGAGAGATTAAACTCTCTGCATATGCAGATGACCTTATGCTCTTTGTATCCCTTGATTCGGTCCCGGCTGTCTTGGACCTGATTGATGGATACTCGCAATTATCGGGCTATAAAATAAACTGGACCAAATCCGTAGCATTCCCACTGAACCGCTGGGTACATGAGGCTGACATGCAGGCCTTTCCTTTCCTTTGGCAATCCCGCATGGTGAAATATCTTGGCGTCCACTACTGTTCTCCTTTAGAAGACACTATTAGTTTTAATGCCAAGGAGGTAGTCTCCAAAGTCCGTGAGCTCACAAATCGGTGGTCTCCCTTATCCCTTACATGGTGGGGCCGCCTAGAAACCGTCAAAATGATGATAGTCCCCAAAGTGAACTATATTTTAGAAATGCTGCCCTGCTTCCTCCCGCTACACACCTACAAAGACATAGAGGGCCTTCTCGTCCGTTATCTCTGGCAGGGAAAACCACCAAGAGTAGCTAAACAAAAACTACAGTCTGCGAAGGAACTAGGGGGTACCCGCTTTCCTGATTTTCTTAGATATCATCAAGCCTTCCTACTTAAACAAGGTGCCCGATGGCTAGCTGCCTCAACAGACAACAGACCAGTTTGGCTTGACATTGAAGAGGAGCTAAGTAGCCCAATTCCGTTGATCCATCTCCCCGGCATGTCCCATCAAGTAGACACACGCCATCCCCCAATGATTGTCGATACTCTTGTGGCCTTTAACACTCTCATTCTGTCACTGGGTCCAAACGTATGTCCTCAGGACGGACTCCCGCTGTGGAATAACCCCAGAATTCAAGTCCTAAATAAAACGATTGCATGGAAACCCTGGTACTCTAGGGGGATCTGGACACCCCAACAGCTCTTCTCTGCAGCTCGTTGGAAGACCTTTCTGATTTACAAAAGGAATTTGCGTTACCAGCGAAACATTACTTTCAATTGATGCAGCTTCAACACTGCCTCAAAAGTGCTCAAATCCTGCCGCCCTCTGCCCCTACTGAGGACGGGCTATTAGAACTAATTCACTCTATTAGTAGTACACATGGGGTAGCCTCTAACTTTTACAAATTATTATGTCAGGGTACCGATACTGCTACTTGTAGAACTCAACAAGCCTGGGAACGCGAACTGCAAACCACTTTAACCCCTGTGCAATGGAGCGTTTTCTGGAGCAAAATAGTGCGGGTTTCCCGATCTGCCTCTGTAACCCAAACTCTCTTCTTTTTTGCACATAGATGCTTTTATACTCCAGAAAGAATAGCCAAATGGAACACAACTGCTAGGGACAAGTGTTGGTCTTGCCATACTGCTGTGGGAACCCTCGCTCATGTTCTTTATGAATGTCCTCAACTGCAGGTTTACTGGGGGCGGGTCTGGGGTCGTATTCAATCTATCTTACACCTCCACGAGCCTCTTTCTTGGAAGATTGTGGGACTCCGCTCAGTGGCGGAGGTCCCCTCTCTTCCTAAGAAGGGTCGCTTTCTCCTTGATTTCATGCTGGGTATAGCCATATGTTTAATCACGAGGAATTGGAAGGATAGCTCTCGAATTACTGCCAATGAATGGTGGAACCTCGTCTGCTTATATAGTAAATATGAGCAGATATCTCGGAGAGCTATTCCCCATATCCAAACTCACTCTCGCTTGTCTAAATGGCAGATGCTCAATGATTATGTACACTCTGCTCATTGCTCCAACATGTCTGTTTAATGTATACTCATCATGTTTCAGATCACCGTTAGGTTTTGTACCACAATAATGTCAGTACACGCCCGTTTTCGGGAATGATTAGTTTCTAGAGAAGAAGCAGGGGGGAGGGGGGTGGTAGGGGTTTACTTTGGTGTATGTATCACATTCTATGTATGTATTTGTCTTTTAGCTGTATGTCTTCCTTTCCTTTGTTGTTATAAAACGAAAATAAAGCATTAAAAAAAAAAATAGTAGGTCTGCAATCAAATATTTCAGTTCTTTCAACATCTTCAGGTATATGCCATCCAGTCCAGGTGATTTGCTAAAGTTTAGTTTATCAAATAGTTGAAACATGCAGAAAGGCACACTTCATCCATTGGACCCTTTGTAAACAGTCTAACATTGCTGTAATGGAAAAGCATTGGGATCATGACCCTAAGAGAATTATGGAGAATTAAGAAGTTATGATAACTTGGGACAAGAAAAAGTGATAGAAAGATGCAGAAATATTTACCATCATAGTGGGAGTCACAGGCCTGATTAAGAGTTATTTCCAACCACACCTTGACAGTCTTATGAACTTCAGAAGGAATCTCTCTTTGACACATGGGAACACACCATGGTGAGTGTTGGTAGTGAATCTGAGAGACTGAGAAGCTTAGGAGTGATGTTCATTAATGTCATGATATGCGCAAAACTAACCCATCTGGAGAAATTGTCCTGACTGAAACATAACAGAGAATTGCTGCTTTCAAACTCCCTCTCATTGTTCTCTACTCTCTCAAACTGCCCCTATCCACAAAAAAAAATGCCCTCACACAACTGTCCCACCAACCTACATACCTCCCAAACCCTCAAAATCCTCCCTCACAATTGCCCTGCCAACCCACCAAATGTCCACACTCAGCTGCCTGCAGATTGCCCCTCAACCAAAAACCACACCCCTGCAATTGCACACCACACTACAAACTACCCCACCTTAATAAGCAACCTGCTACAACTGCCCCATCACCCCGAAAAAGCCACATCCATAAAACATATACCCTGCAACTCCCCACCACCCCACAAACTGCTCCCACCCCCAAAAATACCCCACAACCCTTCAAACCTCTCCCAAAACTATCATTTTGCAATTGCCCATCACCTTGCAAACTACCCTACTCCCAAAATCTATCCTCATGCAACTGCACCCAAACCCACATACTGCCCATACCCCTGAAAAACACTCATAACTGCCGTACTACCCCAAAAATCACCCCACCCCTTAAAAAATACTTCCACATCTGTCCCATCACCTCACAAATTGTTCCAATCCCCATAAGTACCCCTGCAACTTCCTCACTAACCTGCACACTGTCCCACCCCTAAAAAACACTCCCTTGCAGCTGCCCTACCACCCTAGAAACTGTTACACCCCCAACAATTTTCCCACAACTGCCCCACCATAGCACAAACTGCCCCACTCGAAAACTACCTCCACAACTATCCTACCACCTCTCCAACTGCTCCCTGCTTCTCCCTTATGATACCACAAAATGCCTCACTCCATAAACTACCACCCTCAATTGCCCCACTCCTGAAAATGACCCTCAGACTGCCTCACCACTCTACAAACTGCCTCACCCACAAAACATATCCCCTGCAATTGCCCCACCCTCAAACTCTTCTCCATGCAAATTACTCACCCTTAAAAACTTCCCACCACAACTGCCTACCACCCTGCAAACTATCCCATCCCAAAACTACCTCTCCACAACTCTCCCCATCACTCCCAGCTACCCCACCATGAACACAACATACACAGCACACACAGAACACACAATAGATATATATACATACACACAAGCATATGAACACCACAGATATACACACATGTAACACACAAACACATGAATAGCAGACACACACACACGAAGATCACACACACATGAACATACATACAGACACATCTACACACACTACACTCACATGAACTCAGGGATTATAAATAATCTCCTAGCTGTGATATACCACATTTTACATTATTGTTTTATATCTATCTATATACAGGGTGGCCCAAAAAACGTGAGAACATTTCGTAAATGAAAAGCTTAAATAGTTTACTTATTTATGTTTTACATAACGTCTTTATTTCGACAATTTCCGGTCGCCATCTTTTTTTTTTTTTTTTGTCAATTGTTTACTTCTGTCTTTTTAAAATGTTAAATAACTTATATCCTACGAGATGTTCTCACTTTTTTTGGGCCATCCTTTATATATTTACTGGTTAATATTCAAAAATGCTGATATTTAAGTGTTATGGTCATCAGTGGTGGCTCCTAAATATCGGCAGAATATTCAGTAGCAGTATTTGAAACGGAGCTGCACTGGCCAGGTAATTGCCAACATTTATCTGACTAGTGTGGCTTTCCTCTGGCACTTGTCTGGATTGCAATTTAGGCTAGCATTTCATGCGGCCTAACTTTTCCAGAGAGTTGTTGTGGGATAGTTTGCAGGGTAGTGGGCAGTTGCAGTGGGAAGCTGCTGAATGGGATATTCAATATTCCCAATTAACGTCGCTATACACTCCAATACTAACCGCTTAGCATCAGAGTGTGTCAGCATTCTGGGGTGTGTTTGGGCAGCAACAGTCACTAACCAGGCAGCAACTATATCACACCGCTAGCCAGTTAGCGAACTGTGGGTAAAGCTAGGCGCAGCAAAAGCTGATCTAGCTTTATCCATAGGAGCTAACCAGGTGACAGTGTAATATCGCTACTCTCCAGTTACTTCTGCGGGTGCGGAGGCTGTTCGGGAACTCCGGATATTCAATGCCAGGGCTGCATATAACCCCGGTATTGAATTTCTGGGTTTAAGGTTCAGTGCCGATGGCTAGACGCTGTACTTGCACCTAGATATTGGGCCCTATGTATATGTATTCATTTATTTATTTAAAAGTTCTTATAACTCACCCATCATAATTTGATTTGGGCAGCTTCCAATAAACACATGACATGATAAAAACTACTTTACACAAACCAAGAAATGTTGAGTAACTAAAATCATTTAAAACCTACCATCACTTATGCTCACTCTTCTCCTGAGAGCCAAAAGACCACTCAGTAATCTGACATCAGAAGTCAGTTGCGTCCAATCATTAGGTCCTGTGATAAAAAAAATTCTGTTTTCTGGATTAACACCACATATATCATGCGCTACTGCTATTTCTAAAAATCCTTGCATTTGAGACCTCAAAGTTCTGTGAGAGACATAACATTTTACTGAATTAGTTAATGGCAATGAAGTTCCAAGCTTAACAGTCTTAAACAGTATCTCTTTATTGGACTAACTTAATATGTTTGCAGACTAGCTTCAAAGGTAAAACCTTCTTCCTAAGGTCAGGACAGTATGAACAGCAGATGTTGATACCAAAATATATACAGGAATATACAACATTACATAGACAGGAGGGAGGAGGAAGGGATGGATTGTGGATCAGAGGCTGACCAGGCTGTAAATGTTTATAGTGTGACAGAAAGTTACATGTATTTGTTGAGTCCTCTTGGTGATCGGGCTGCAAATATTTATAGTTCATAATGTGACAGGAAGCCAGTGTCTTTATTGAGTCCTGTCTGGTATGATTCAAAGTATCGCATCATCTTCATGTCAAAAGTTTTATAGTCTTAGATAGATTTAAATCTTCTTCTCAGGGCTCCCACCATAAAATCCTCATTGCTGGTGGACTAACATGGTCTTCACACTTCTTTAAACAGTATCTCCACTTTAAATTGTATATGCATCTCAATAGCTCACCAATGAAGCACACAGTGCTGGGGGAATATGTTCCTACAACCCTGTTACCAAATGTGCTGCAACATTTTGTACAATTTGAAGTGGTCTCAGATACAATGAGAGCAAATCACACAAAACCATATTGCAAGAATCGAGTGGCATTAGTACCAACTGCTGCAGAATTGTTCTAAAATCTGATGGCGCTAAATAAAATCTAAGCCTATGTAATAGTCACAATTTGAAGAAAGAATTTTTCACCAAACTTCGAAATCTGAGAATGGAATGTTGACTTGGAGTCAATAATGACTCCCAGACAACCCAGTTGGTAGCATGAACTCAAAGACTGCAGAGGCATTCAAGACTGGACTTAAAAGAGCCCCAAGCAAGAGTAAACGCCAGATGTTTACATGTGTTTGGGTGAATAGGTATTTGTAGAAATATGGGTGGAGTGATGGGCTTTAATGGAGCATCAGTGGTGACTTTCCTCTGCTTTTCTTTTCTTTGAGCCATAGTTTTAAAATCTGACATAAAGATCTTTTTTACAAGCACATAGGCAGATAGATAGATAGATATAAATCATGGAATGTCCATGCCAATAAAGGTTAATACATGAGAGCTGATTATTCTATGGTAATGGGGGTTTCTCTGAGGTCTACCAATGAGGTCTTTTCATTTCACCTCTGAGGTGGAATAGGTCCCCTGTCTAGTTCGGAGGTCCCGGACATACAGGGCTGACCTCTGAATTGGCCCAGTATGTCCAGGGTCATGGCCTGCCCATGCCCCACCCTTGCTCTGCCTCCAGAACGCCCCCTCCTGCCCCTTTCTATGGGGAGGCTTTTGCTGGGAAGGGCGGGGGGGGGGGGGGCAAATAGTGGGGATGGAATGACCCCCTTAGCCTTTAAGTGAAAATACAATTTTGAATCATTTTTAATATTTTCACAATTTAAACTTTTATTATATTTTGCTCTTTAACATGGAAGTCGGGAAGACAGTTTTCAAGTAAAGTCATACTCTCCTGAAGTGAAAAGTATCCTTCCAGCACTAAAATGAGTTTGTGATTTTCCTGAACATGTTAAGTCAATGAAAGTACGGATGTATATGGGATTTCCAAATACTTGTGTGTACTTTCCATGCAGATTCACCCTGCACAAAATGACAGCTGCAAAGTCCTGTAATACTTTCCTGCCCATGAGCCTTGTAGATTGGATTTTCCTCATGGAGTTTCCCTTTGATAATTATTTTACAAGTGCTCGTGGATGTGCAAATTAGCTGACCTCATGAGAATCATTCTCTGAAATCTAGCACGACAAACATGCAGACCGATACAGAAAACCCGACTGCCTTAGAGCCGGGCGCTAAAGATCAGCGCAAAGTTTCCTAACACAAATCTAATGCAGATGTTTTGCTCTCTGATGCTGCAAGAAAACAGCATGCAAATACGTTGTACACAAAAGTCTGCACTAAACAAGGAGAGCACACCAGTCATGTGCACATGGGGCTGCATTAGCAGCAGCACCTATATCTTCCTCAGAAAAATACCTGTTTCTCACTTGTGCGCATGTGCTGGAATGCTATGGTGCATAAATGGTAATATTGTTCTGCACAGACATTCTGTGACATCCAGCCAGGGGAGTGTGCAGAGAGGAGAACCAGCAACCCACAATGCCTCATCCAGCCCTGCACAATAATTCTGGGCAGAATAATCTTGATGTTTATGCGCCAGATAGCGTTCCAGCCACATGCACCTACCATTGTTCCCGCATACTTCCCATGCTGTTTCCTTCTTACATTCCCTTCAACAAAGCCAGAAAAAAGTTGCAGGCGCTGTATGATCAAGATAAAGAGAAGAATGAGGCATAAATTCTTCACCAGCGCTGACCGCAGACCTGTGAGCTAACCCTTTATATCTCCTCAGCCATCGAGTTCAAATCCCATCGAGTTCAAACCCCAGCCTGAAGTTCAGACTACTGGCCTTCTACGCACTTTTCTGCATTATGCTGGACAGCTAACTGCTTCATTGCCATGGATTTAAATGTGCTGGGCACTGTTGTTGGCTTGAGGCTTTGTGCGCAGTTAGCTCACGCGCGAAACTCCTTTGTGCATTGGTAGCGTGCAAAATTGTATGCCAAAACTGAGCTAAGCCTAGTACACTTTACTTCATTGGCCCCATAGTAGTATGAAATTGGCTCACTGAATTTCATTTATTATATCCTCTTATTCTCCTTTTTGCTTTGTTTAAAAGGAATGCTCAAGAAACCCATTGTAAGCTGTAGCATAGTTCCCTTTTGGTATCTAGATCATCAATTTCACGCAGTGCAACATATACGAAACCATTCATTAATTCAGTTGAATATGATAAAGATTTTCCTCTGCTCCCACATGGAAACTGTCCACACAGATCCGATTGCAGGCTGCAGAGAACATTGTGTCCCTCTGTGTGTGACCTACAAGGTGCCACTCCTGGCTGTAAATAGCTCCGCTTACTCATCGTTCTGCTAATAAAACATGCTTGGAGCACCTCTGCTTTCTTTCTTTCTTTTACCCATTGACATTGTCCATGTATCACAAGAGGAGCATTTGACCTTGTCAAGGTGGGACTGGTCAATTTAAGAGTCATGCTTTGATCTTTATGAGTGGGGGTTTATTTAAAATGCAGTGGGCATAGCCTAATATACATAGGGGTTCTGAGACCTCCTATGCTTGCTTCATCTATGGTCTTTGATTACCACCGCAACAAACTTCATATTTTGTCTGAAAAGGAAGTCAAATATACCTCATAAAATGACATGCAATATATTCTTTTATTTTGATAATGGAACAACATGTTCAGGAACTGCAAACACCAATGGATAATTCCTGGTGAATTTCCAGATGGCCTTGGATACTACAGTAGCAGTGCAGCTATTCGTACCATCCTTGCAAAGAGTGAAAACGACGAATCTGATGCCTCTGCCGAAATGCACTGTCAAGAACCAATAGCTTTAATGAATAGTATTAAATGTAAACCACTCTGATATTTCAAAATAAGGGCAATCTAGAAAGATGTAAATAAACAGAAAGAATAAACATAAACATTGGGGGACAACATAAAAAAAACAGTGCAAATCTGTAGCAAAGTAATGGTCTTCCTTTGTCAGGACTTTTTCTTAGTAGGAACTCTAGATGATTTAGGCTCTTCTGAGTAGTTCTTAGATTTTCAGTTCATGCCTTGCCTGACCTGTCTAAGAGATTTTTATAGATTCTGGTTACCTAATATTTTGCAATGTGTACATATGCATCAGTAATTACAGAGAAAAAAAAAGAAACTGGATTTGAGGGCAATGAATGCCTGGCACACCGGGTGCAACTGAGGTCAGAGGCTTAGTTTGCATATTCATTTCTTTATATACTGTTTCCACAGCCTCCCTCCCCAGAGGGAACAGAGGAAAATCATAACTCCCCAAATATTTATTTCATATCATCGAATATAAAGGTCAAAAAAATCTAAGATTTTAAGTCCTTGTCCTCCACAATTCAGTAAGTGGTAAAAAGTCTCCCATTCCCAGGTTTTCCTCATGAGTCCTGAGAGCCATCTTCCATGTCACTGTCTCAAATGCAGGAGATGCCTTGATGGCAAAATATAAATATTTTGTTCTGGGTTAGAGATCTGGGAAGTAGTTAACCTCTTCTGAAGAGGAAGGAGGGAGAAGGCTTTCTCAGGCATGTTCACACTGGCTCTACCAGCAACGATTATTAGCAAAAAAAAAAAAAAAAAAAGGCAACAGGGATGCACATTTGTTTGAAATGAAGCATTTCCAATGTTGTTTCATTTTGTTTTTAACTCAAAATAACAGAAAGAAACTCCCCAAAATTTTGTTTTTTTCCTGTGTTATCAATAGTGCGCTCAATAAATGCTTGGTCTATATGGCAATGTGCAAGGGTATGGTCTAATGGACAATTGCATGAGGGCGGGAAACTCCTATCTTACCAATCGATCAGTTCCAACTTTGGGTTGCCAGCAACACAAGTCTTTAGGTGGCAGCAACTGACACTCTGGATAAGTAAGAACTTGATTGAGATCTGCACTATAATGGCTAAACCTGATTAACCCCCAAAAAACCCTTAATGAAATTTTCTATTTGTCAGATTATGCCATGGGAGGTAAGAACGTCTATCTATCCCCACCAGACAGAATCATCCATTTTAATCATATTATAATTTTTTTTAAACTTAACTTATTAGAAGAACTAGTTTTAACATCCCTCAATGCAGTGTCCACATTCAGGCACAAAGTTTGAATACCGCATTGAGGGATGTTAAAACTAGTTCTAATAAGTTAAGTTTTTAAAAAATAAAAATAAAAAGGCAAGAAAATGACTTTGCAAAATTACTCACAGTAACATAATATATGATGCCAGATAAAGACCACCATGGTCCAACTAGTCTGCCCAGCAATTTTGCTGGCTGGGGATAGAGCAAAACCTGAAAATTACAGCCTAACACCCTTCAAGTTCTTATTCAGCTTCTGACATTCACAGCCTGAAAGCGCTCCGCAGAGCAGCTAAACCTTCTGTTTTATGCTTTCTATCTATTTGATCATGCTCTTTGCTACAAGCCCACCAATATCTCTAAGGGATTTATGAGAAGAAAGAAAAAAATAAACTGCTAGACTAGGATATCAAAACAAGATTTCAAATACTTCCTTAATCGGCTACATTGCAGAATTAGCAAACGACCCAGTTTCTGAAGGGAGACATTAGATCAGCTCTGTCTTTTTAAGAGCCTTCCAGATATAGTTTCAGTATCGTTTTGGAGTACTATAATTGGGAAAATACATTTTCTGCTGTTGAAACAAAGAGCTATATATATGTTGCAAAACATATATATATATATATATATATATATATATATATATATATATATATATATTATCCTGGCATTAATAAAATTCTCATATCTATGAGGCAGCAGCAAGCATTATGCTGGGTTGCCATGGGAGGGTGTGGCCTAGAGATGAGAGTTCTGATGGCGTAAAGAGTCTTGAGTCATGAATTCAGTGCTTACGACTGTCAGTGATTCTTAGTCTGATTTGAGTCAAGTGACTGTGTCTTCCTTTGCCAGCAAGACACAGTTGAGTGAAGATATTTTACTTACTCTATTTCCAGTCAAAAACTCTGTTTAAATTTAGATGACATTATAGAAAGTCCAAACTAATGAGCTGGGTACAAACATAGTTTTAAATGTTTTTTAAGTGGGGTTTCCCAGAAGCAGAGTTGGGCAGAGTTTTAGAGTTTTTATACTTTGTAAAATGCAAATTATGGAAGTCAGTTTAGAAGCCTTCTTCATATATAGTGGTGTTTACATGTATAGATTGTAGACATGTGTAAATGCCAGTTTCAGATTGCAGCAGTTTGTTGTGAGATACACAGATTGAAATATGCACGAATGCCCAATTTTACAATGAGAAACACACATAAATTCAGAAACATCCCCATTGGCATTTACACTTGCTCTGCATGTTTGGACTTGGGGTCTCCACCAGTGATTGAGGGAGCAATTAGACTTACGTCTCTGGCACATAATACCCTGTTCAGCAGATCCTTTTGTAACATACTCACGGAATTTTCTGCTCCTTGATGAGCAAGCAGAAAGCTAAGAAAGTTGGGGAAATTTCCCTCGGTGGCCCCGACTGAGTCTGTATCAGGTTCGATGGATCAATTATCTACAGTACAAGGGTAGCCCCCGGCATTGAGCTCCAGTGAGGGTCTGGCTGCTTTGATGCCACGGACGGTGAACCCCGGCATCTTTCTCAGATGTTGATAATTCTTTATCCCAACGTCTTCCCCCTCCAACTCCTGAAGCAGCAGCGATCTTGCTGTCCAGCTTCATTGGCCACAGCCGGAAGTCAGTAGGATGGAATCTACCACTCAAGAGTGAGCAGCCGCCCATGATGCCGAAGAACTGGCTGTCCCGGTTTTGTGGACAGTGTCTGCGGGAGGAACTGAGAGGGCTACAGCCAAATGGGTCGGACGACACACCTATTGGTGCTCCATCTGCATCATGCCCTGTATTACCTGTGAATCTCTCTGCTGCGGTGCTTCTGGTAAGGTCAGAAAAGCGAACTCTGGAGATTATTTGGGAAGCTGTATCCAGTCAAACTCAGCAGTTTCCGTTGAAAATTCAGAACAATGAGAATATTGTTGCCCAACATCAGACTGTGAATGAGGGATTGAAAACTGCTATGGCAGAGCAAGAAGTTAAAACCAATTCTATTCAAGACTCTAATATTTCCATTATGAAAGATCTTACTTTTGTAAGAACTAAATTGGAAGGTTTGAAAAAGTTATCTAGGGCTGCTAACTTTAGCTTTATTCATTTTCTTAAGTTTCCTTTATTTCGCCCGAGAAATGTTCTGGAAATATTTGTTTTTTTTTTTTAATCTTTATTTATCAATTTTCAAATAACAACCATTAAACCACACATTCAATAAAGTCAAAAACAGTATAGCAAAGACAGGTTATCGGGAATCACATCGAGCAAGGAAAATTGTCGATCTAAAAGGGGGGGGGGGGAGGAGGAGGGCCGCGAGTGCCACCACCCCAGAGCACAGGTTACCACCAGATAAGGGCAACTCAAGACAATACGAGGCTATCCCACTTATTCAGGAGCTTACGTAGGTTGGGATTCTGTTTCACATATTCTAGTTCACAGGAGTGATGGTAGCAGACCAGATTCCACCAGTATTCCACATTTAGGGAGCCAAAGGTTTTCCAGTGGCTCAATATTGCCTTCAGCGCAATGCTAATTAGGAGATCAAATATTGCATAAAATCTCCTGTCCAGATCCGGGATCCCAGCCAGTGACTTATATATGACTATGCGATATGTTAGAGACGAGCTTGTCTGGAGTAGCTGGGTTAGCCGCTCCCATACCTGCCTCCAGAACGTCTGCAGTAGGGGACAGTAGTAGAGCATATGCGCCAAGGTTCCAGCACTGGTTCCACACGACCAACAGCAATCCCTCTCTTGCACCTGCCATTTGGCTATCTTTACTGGCGTCAGATATGCTCTGTGAGCAAGGAAATAAGACGTCTGTGTGAGAGAAGCCGCTCTCGTTACCCGTATCTGTGAATCCCAGAAAGTGTCCCACAATTCTGTAGTGATTAGAGTGCCAACTTCAGATTCCCAGACCAATTGAGCACCGCTGGGCCGATGGTCCCCTGCCCGCCGAATAGCATCCACACATTTCGATACTAATCGGGTTCCGGATCTGAATTCCTGTATTTGGATATGTATTGGTTGTCCTGTCCCGAGAGATAATGGCGACACTCCCGCCTTAGATAAACAATGCCGCAACTGACACCATTGAAAGAGACAACGTTGAGGGAGCTGGTATTCTTGTTTCAGTTCCGGGAACGATTTAAATTCCTGTCCATGAATCAATTGACCCAAGTAGTAGATACCATGCTGCAGCCAAGTAGCCCAAACAACACTCTTTCCACCAATTTTGAAACGTGGATTGAGCCAGAGCTGGGTGTTCATCGTGAAGTTCTGATCGATCTTCATTAGAGGTAGGACATGTACATAAGCTTGTTGAGTGGCCTTGAGGATCTTATCGGTCGCAACATGCGTAGCATCAGCACCAATCCGCAGTCTGAGCGGGATCGGTTCACTTATTTTGCCTTCTATTAGAAGCCAGATCGGGGCCTCCGATGTCCATGTCTCTTCAGACCACCAGGATCCTTGCTTCATAAGAGAGGCAAGATGATACCAGTAGAAATCTGGAAAGTGCACCCCACCCCGTGCTCTAGGGAGCTTCAACTTCCAGGACGCTATTCTTGGAGTTTTCTTCCCCCATAAGAACGCTAACAAGGCTTTCTCCAGGGCTGTATAGAATTTCCGATCAAATAATAATGGGATCATATTTAAGATATAAGTTATCTTGGGAACAATGACCATTTTTATTGTTTCCAGCCTGCCCCACCAGGTCAAATTCAATGGGGACCACTTGTTCGTGTATTCTTGGAGCAATTTGTTACAGCAGGCTGTGTTAAGGGTTATGGTGTCCTGTAGTGTGACCCCATAAGTGACGCCCAGGTATTTAAAGGATGTTTTTTCCACAAGAAATGGATACTGTGACAGATCCCTATCTGCAACAGAGGCCGTAAGAGGAATACTGATGGTCTTTGACATATTCAATTTATATCCCGAGACGCTTGAATAATCCTTGATTACTTGCAGTGTCGGACCCACTGAGCTTAATTCCAGAAACAACAGGAGATCATCGGCGTAAGCTGACAACTTGCAATGATATCCTTCCAATTGAATTCCACGAATATCCTGCTGCTGTCGAATTTTTAAGATGAGGGGTTCCAAGGCCAGATTAAACAACAGAGGAGACAGGGGGCAACCCTGTCTGGTGCCCCGAGTGAGCCGGAATTCCTGTGATAGTGTGCCATTTGCCAACACCCTCGCTGTCGGCTTAGTTTAGAGCAGCTGAACACTCTGTAGGAAGTTGTCCGGTATACCAAACCAACGCATAGCGTGAAAGAGATAGGACAGCTCCACTCTGTCGAATGCCTTCTCTGCATCCAACGCTAGGCCGATAATAGGTTGGTCTAGATGTTGTGCTCTTCGAAGAACGTGGGCCAACAAACGACCGTTGTCAGCCATAGACCTGCCAGACATGAATCCGCATTGATCCGGGTGGATTAGGGTCCCCATGACTTGCGTCAACCGATTGGCCAATATCTTGGCATAGATTTTATAATCCGCATTCAACAAGGAAATCGGTCTGTAGTTTTCAACCCTTTGCGGATCCCTACCCGGTTTTGGGTGGATCACAATCGTAGCAGCCGCAAGTGCCCCTACCAATGGGCTTTCCTCACGAAGTCCCGAGTAATATAGCAGTAGTTCAGGCAGCAACAGTGCCGAAAAGGTCTCATAGAATTCGACAGGCAAGCCATCGGGGCCACTAGCCTTCCCCTTCGCTAGTTGGTGCAGGGCAGTTCTAATCTCTTTGCAGGTAAGGGGAGCCTCCAGCGTATGTCGTTGATGTTCTGTTAGTTTAGGCCCGGCTACATTGGTTACGAAATTATTAAAAGACTCCTCTTCACAATCAACCTCCGATTGGTAGAGCTTGGAGTAGAATGCTTCGCACAACGCCATTATATCGTCATCTGCAACCTTCAACTGTTCAGCAGGGTCCTTCAACCCAACTATCCGGGTCACAGCTCTTTTGGTTTTCAACATATTGGCCAGCAGGGCACTCGCCCGATTACTTTCGTGATAGTATCGTCCCTGCTGCGCTTTAACAGCCTTGTTAGCTTCTTCGTACAGAAGGGTATTGTATTGAAATCGGAGTTTCTGTAGCCGGACCAGGATCATCGAATCAGCCCGCCGCGCTAAAAGACGCTCACCAGCGTGAATCTCCCGTTCAAGTTCCACCCTGCGCTGGGCATCGGCTTTATTCTTGCGGATCCGTAATGTCGTTATATGACCCCGAATATTGGCCTTAAAGGCCTCCCACCAGGCCCACGTGGGGGTATCTTTGAATTTATTATAAGTAAAATATTCTATGATGGCCCTCTCAACAGCTTTACAAAATTTGTCATCCCCTAGCCAGCGCCTGTCAAAGTACCAGCTCTGTTGAGTGCTCTTAGACGATCCCACTACAAGTTCCAAGAGCATTGCTGAGTGATCTGAAACCGTTCTGGCTTTCATGTCGACTGTTAGTATCTTGGGTATCAATGTCTTAGAGACCAGAAAATAATTGATACGCGTTTGCGTATCATGTGGCAAGGAATAGAAAGAATATTCTCTACCCCTAGGATTGAGGAGCCTCCAGGGATCTACCAGTCCCAGTGTTTCCGTCATATCCTGCAATGTCTTGCGGGACATAGGTTTATGTTGTGGCCTGTATGGGGTCCTGTCCACTAGCGGGTCTTGAATAAGGTTGAAGTCTCCCCCCATCACTACTGGAGCAGAACCCGCTTCCAGTAATTCTCGGGTGATCTGTGCATAGAATTGCGAATCATCAGAATTAGGGCCATATAACGTCATGAGGGTTAATTCACTCTCCTGGAATTTTACAAGTACTCTGGCCCATCGCCCGTTTGGATCTATTTTGGTCTCATGAATTGTTGTCGGTAGGGTCCTTCTGACCAAGATGATGACTCCTCCTTTCCTTCCAAATGCAGGAGCAGACAGTACATTCCGGTATATAGTGTCAGTTACTTTGCCAGACTCAGCCTGTGAGAGGTGGGTTTCTTGTAAATATACAACATCTGCTTTTTGGTGCTTACAGTAAGTCAATATTTTCCTTCTCTTGATCGGGCTGGAGATGCCTTGAACATTTAGGGATAACACCCGCAATTTGAGATCAGCCATATTTGGCTTTGTGCAGCCCCTGGATAGTAGCACTCGCGATCCTCCGCCCCAAGTATAGATAACAGGAATTTTCTACATCAATGATAGACCCCCTTACCTGTCCCTTGCCATTAACTTTAAAAACATATACGGTGAAGCCTCCACCGCCCATCTTATCCCGCCCAACCCGCCCCCCCTTAATTCCTAAATTCAAATCCTGGGTGCTATGAGCATTCCCGCCGTACTCGAGTTTAACTTAATTCAAACAGAAACAAAGCATCAGCAGAATTATCTGACCCTTTCAACCATTATTATAACAAACACATGACCCTGGGGCTGTTATGTATACAATATAAGCACAAACATTTGAAAAGTTAAAGCAGTTCAGTAATGCACAGTGTCCACCCCTTCGTACCATATAATATGGCTAGCAAAGAGTGAGCCGTAGTTAAGCATGACAATATATACATGCCCAGTCCAACTCAGGTTCCCAACTCCATTTGTGAGCGCTCCTGTAGGAAGGATCTGAGGGCTTGCCCGTCTGTAAAGGTTCTGGTTTGGTTATCCAGAGTCACGCGCATACGCGCAGGGTAAAAGAGCCCATATCGGGCCTGCACTTTCTGCAACATCGGCCTGCACGCCAGAAGCTCCTGTCGGCGTGTGACCGTCTGTTTACACAGGTCGGGGAAGAACGCAATCTTCTGGCCATCAATCTGTAACCCCGTGCTCCGCTTGGCTGCCTGCATGATCTGCAGGACATGCTGATAACGGAGTACTTTAACTACGAACACTCGGGGCCGCTGCGTAGTGAGCTTAGCATGTGACGGAGTCCGATGGGCCCTTTCTAGCTCCAGTGGGCGCACGAAGGTGATTCCTAGTAGCTCCGGAATTAATTTCTCTAGGTAGCCCACCGGATCCATCCCCTCTCGGCCTTCCGGGATTCCCAGTATGCGCAAATTATTCCTCCGGGCTCTGTTGGATTGATCTTCCATTTGAGCCTCTATGGCGGTCACCCGTTTCACCAGTGGGCCCACCTGCGCTATGATAGTAGATTGTTTGTCTAGCTCTGCCTCAACGTCATCCATACGTTTCGCGATGTCCCCCAGCCGCTCCTTTACCTCATGGAGATCTTCCTGCACTTGAACCAGCGTTGCTGAGTTAGTGGAGATCATCTCTTTAACCATGCGCAGCTCCTGTAAGATTTCACGAACCCCCTCGGCTGTAGCTTTTTCCACCACCATTTTTTGAGGAGAAGGAGGCTCTTGTTTCGCTCGCTTATTAGTCTGACTTGGCGCCGGTTGAAAGTCCAATCTTGCTGGCTTTAGAGCAGCCATATTCAAGGATTCCACCCACAAAAAAAATACAGAGGACTAACAGCCCGGTACGGGGGAATCTCCGGATTCTGTGAAATCGGGAGGGAGCCACGAACTAAGCGGCCATCTCTTCTCCGCGGCTAGCTCCGCCCCTTCTGGAAATATTTGAATGAAGTTTTATAGGTCCCTCTATTTCATGGATTTATTACACAGGTACACTACCAAAAAACTGCCTCCAGTTTTGCAACTGATTCCTATAGATTTTGGGGTGATGAATCCAGGAAAAATAGCCAAAATGTTCCATCATGTCACGTTTTCTTGCAAAATTAGATTTCTTACCCATATAAGGAATGTTCACATAATTTCTTTTTAGCCGACTGCAGTTTATTTTCTTGGCCCAAAATAGAGGTTGTAATGGTTAACTAACTAGAAACACTCCCTCATGATATTTTAGAGTGTTTTGTATTCATTTTATACATTAACAGGACAATTGGGAGGCGGGGGGCTAAATCCAGTACTCGCGCTGGCGCATGTTCTTTCCTGTTCGCCTCGCCTCGTTCGCTCGCTCAAACACGGTGGTTGCGACATGAACGTTCCTGTCAAATTTCAGTTTCTTGCAAGTTCATTATTACCTTTTGTTTGCTCAGTCGTAATCCAGCTTTATTCCGAAGTTGTTCACTACAGTTGTAGTTTGCAGTGCTGTGTATTTGTGATGGCTCACAGAGCCAGAGGTTGCGTCAACTCTCCGGACAGTTTTTGTTTTATTTGTGGGGAATATACCGTGAAAAAGCGGCAGAGGAACATTTCTGCATTTATTAAAAAAGTATATTTTGCCTATTTCGGTTTGAAGTTAGGCGATCAAGATAAACCGTGGGCTCCTCACAAAGTGTGCAAGACATGTGAGGAAGATCTACGCTTATGGATGAAAGGTAAAAAACAAGCATTTTGTTTCGGAATACCTATGATGTGGCGTGAACAAAGAGACCACAGCAGTGACTGCTATTTTTGCTCTTGCATTGTGAAGGGATACAACTTAAAAAATAAGAACGTAATAAGTTACCCCAACCTTCCCTCAGCAATTAGGCCTATGCCTCATAGCAACGAAGTACCTGTGCCTGAACCACCAAAATCTTTGGATCATATTTGTGTGGACGGTTCTGATCATGATGAGACTCATCAGATGGCTTTTCCCGATGAGTCCAGTACTTCCGAGTTTGAAACTGAACCAGATCCGAAACCTGAACTTTTCTCTCAAGCTGAATTGAATGATTTAGTCCGGGATTTAGGACTCCCAAAAGATGCTGCCCAACTGCTAGGTTCTCGGCTTAAACAGAAAAATCTATTGTCACCAGGAACAACTTTTTATTGGTACCGCAACCGCGAGACACAATTTTTGAAGTATTTCAGCAAAGAGGAAGATTTGGTATTTTGCAACGATATATACGGAGTGATGGAAAAGTTTAAACTCAAGTATGATCCTGCTGAATGGCGGTTGTTCATTGATTCGTCAAAAGACAGCATAAAAGGTGTTCTTCTTCATAATGGCAACACATTCGCTTCAGTTCCTATTGCTCACTCTGTTATTCTCCAAGAAAAATACGAGAATTTGGCCCTGATTCTTCAGAAGATTCGTTATGATGAGCATAAGTGGATGATTTGTGGAGACTTTAAAATTCTATCCATGCTATTAGGGCAGCAATCCGGTTTCACCAAATATCCCTGCTTCCTTTGTTTGTGGGATAGCTGGGCCCGCGACCTACACTGGGGGAAAAAAGACTGGCCAATTCGGGAGTATTTGAGACCCGGTGAGAAACATGTTCTTCATGAGAGCTTGGTACCTCGTGATAAAATTCTATTACCACCTCTCCACATTAAGTTGGGTCTCATTAAGCAATTCATCAAGTCCCTTCCAAAAGATGGTGAGTGCTTTCGGTACCTTTGCTCAAAGTTCCCCCGACTTTCTGAAGCAAAGCTAAAGGAAGGAGTGTTTGTTAGCCCTGATATAAGGAAACTCATTTCAGATGGAGCATTCGCTGAAACGATGTCTGAGAAGGAAAAAGAAGCCTGGGATTCCTTCAAGGATGTTGTTCTCAAATTCTTGGGGAACAGGCGGGATGAGAACTATAAGGATATTGTTGCCAGGATGCTCAATGCCTTCAAAGAACAAGGCTGTAACATGAGCCTGAAAGTCCATTTCTTGCACTCCCATGTGAACTATTTTCCCGAAAACTTGGGGGCGTACAGTGAAGAACAAGGTGAAAGGTTTCACCAGGACATCAAGGACGCAGAGAGAAGGTACCAAGGAAGATGGAACACCACTATGATGGCTGATTTCTGCTGGTTGCTGCTGCGGGAAACCCCAGATGAAAAATACGCCAAGCAGCGCACCAAGAGAAGCATTCGGGGGAAGAAGAAACGGGCCCACCAGGAGATTGATTGACCCAAGAATGACTTTAAAATCTAAACTGTGTTGACAAATATCGTGTTTTTACTAAACTTTGAAATAAAAATTTGCTAGTTATTACCACAGTGTCGGATCTCATTTATTAGAATTTTATTTTCACACCATCGGGTGTTTGTCTTCATGTATTGCAATGGTGCGGTTTGTGTTTTCTATTCTTACATACATACCTGTATAACATTTTTTGCACATTTCTTTGCTTTGCTTTGTGTCTAACCTCGCTCTTATATGCTCAATGTTTGTGCACATGTATGTGGCTGTTTTAAGTGCAGACAATTTTGCTACCATCACAGTGTGTTTTGTTGACATTACTCTATTCTTATGTGCTGCCTTGTTACAATTTTCTTTATTCTTATTTGAATAACTACTAAACAATTAGTATAAAGAATTCAAGAAACTTTTATCTCGATCGCACTCAATCTGAAACGTTCACCTCAAACTGCTAACCCAATGTAGCAAAAAATCTGTACGTGATGGAGCAAATTGGTTACCAGATTTGGATTCAGCGCACCAAAAAACGTAAAAATCAATCGAAACATTAGAGGCAGTTTAAAAAAAAATTTTTTTAGTGTACCTGTGTTATCTTTCCATGGGGAGGAGGGAGTCTCCGAGGGAACCTCAGACTGTGGATATCCTGAATGTCTCTGCTTTACTGAACAAATCTCAACCTGAATCAGTGACTACCGTGACATTGTTGGTTACCTGTGCATTAACTGTTGATTGTGACTGGATGCTGAAGCTTTATTTCAAGAAAAGACAAGTGTCCTTTTTTGGCCAGGTTGTTAGGTCCTTCCTGGACCTAGCATGGGAGAGAATTTCTTCTTTTGAAGTTGGGTGTCTTGCAATTGGGTGCGCTTTTTCCTCAAATTTCCTTGTAAATGTCTACTTAAATGTAATTCTGTCACTTATGTTTTTTCTCTGCCTATGAGTTGTTATACTTTATTAATGCTAGACACCAACTGATCTCTTTATCTGCCCTTCCTGAAACTAGAAGACATTTATATTGGTTTGTATGCTCTGGCATTCAGGTAATTAGACATTTGTTTTCTTTTTTCTTCCCCCTTAAATGGGGGTTTTCATTTTTTCCATTCTACAAGGTCTATGCCTCCCTTCTTATTTGTGGACTTGTAGAATATAGCATGGTGATTTTCTTTGTAATAATTTTACCTTATTGTAGTTTTTCTTATGTTAATTCTTTTTCCAAACAAGTGGATACTTGGATTTGTATTTGAAAATTTAATAAATAATAAATTTTAAAAAAAGTAATTGAGAACATGTTGTTGTTGTTGTTAAGTGCCGTCGAGTCGGAGTCGACTCATGGCGACCCTCTGGATAGCTATCCTAAATTGTGTTCAGTCTTCAGTCAGGCGGCTCATTGTTGACAGACTGGTACCCGTGGCTGCTGTTATTGTATCGATCCATCTCATTGCTGGCCTTCCTCTTTTGCGTTGACCTTCTATCTTGCCAAGCATAATATCTTTCTCTAATGATCTCTCTCTTCGCATGATGTGTCCAAAGTATGAAAGTCGAAGTCTTGTCATCTGAGCTTCTAAAGAAAGCTTAGGTTTGATCTCCTCTAGTACTGACTGGTTTGTTCTTCGGGCAGTCCATGGTATACACAGTATTCGCCGCCAGCACCATAATTCAAAGGCATCAATTTTCTTCCTGTCTATCTTTTTCACTGTCCAGCTTTCACATCCATTTGATGTTCTTGAAAATACCATGGCCTGAACAAGTTGAATCTTTGTGTGGAGAGAGACATCTCTGCTCTTGAGAATCTTATCTAAGTCTTTCATAGCCATTCTGCCAAGAGCAATGCGTCGTCTGATTTCTTGACTGCTTGTTGCTTCTTTATTGATAGTTGATCCAAGTAGTTTAAAGTTGTTCACAATTTCAATTTCTTCTCCTTCAACGATGAACCTGTTGATTATGCCAGTTGTCATGATCTTTGTCTTCTTTACATTAAGGTGCAGGACCATTTTGAGACTATGTTCTTTGATTGTGAGAAGCAAATGTTTCAGATCATCTTCACTTTCAGCCAGTAATGTGGTATCATCAGCATAGCGAAGGTTGTTGATGAGTCTTCCACCAATCTTCACACCTCTGTTGTCTTCATACAATCCTGCTTCTCTGATGATTTGTTCTGCATATAAATTAAACAGGTAGGGGGAAAGTATGCAGCCTTGTCTTACACCTTTTCTTATTTTAAACCATTCTGTTTCTCCTTGTTCCGTTCAAACTGTTGCTTCTTGATCAATGTACAGATTGCGCAAGAGAACGATCAGGTGTTCTGGTATACCCATGCTTCTTAATGTGGCCCAGAGTTTCTCATGGTTTACACAGTCAAAAGCCTTGCTATAGTCGATAAAGCACAAATAGATATCCTTTTGGTATTCTTTAGTCTTTTCAAGGATCCATCTCACATCCGCAATGATGTCTCTCGTTCGTCGCCCTTTCCTGAACCCTGCTTGCACTTCAGGTAGTTCTTGTTCCAGGTATGGTTGTAGTCTCTTTTGAATAATCTTCAGTAGAATCTTGCTGGCATGTGGGATCAGAGCGATTGTGCGATAATGTTCACAGTCCGTTGGATCACCTTTCTTTAGTATTGGTATAAACACAGATCTTTTCCAGTCAGTTGGCCATGATGTTGTCTTCCATATTTCTTGGCAGAGCCTTGTGAGTATGGTAACAGCTGCATCAGATTGCTGCAATACTTCTATGGGAATGCTATCAATGCCTGGTGCTTTGTTCTTTGATAAGGCTTTCAATGCTGCTTCAACTTCTTCTTTCATCACCAATGGTTCCCGATCATAAGGTACAGGTTGAAACGGCTGTTGGTCCACTTGATCTTTATCATATAAAAGCTCTGTATATTCCTTCCACTTTTCTTGATCTTCTCAGCATCATTCAACATAGAACCTTGAGCATCTTGTAACATTCCAATTCGAGGCTGGAACTTTTTCTTTAACTCTCGTAGCTTTAGGAAAGCCGATCTTGTTCTTCCTCTAATAGTTTCTGCTTCTATTTCCTTGCAAGTGTCATTATAGTACTTTTCCTTGTCCTGTCTTGCTGCATGTTGGAAATCTCTGTTGAATTCTGCGATTGTCTTTCTTTCTCCTCTGGCTTTAGCTTCTCTGCGTTTCTGGGCAATTTTCAGAGTTTCTTCCGTCATCCATTTTGGCTGTTTTTGCTTTTTCACCTTTTGTAGAGACTTCTTGCTTTCTTCCAACACAACCTTCTTGATGTCATTCCATAACTCTTCCAGAGCTCTGTCATTTGTATCTAAAGCAGCAAATCGATTTTGCAGGCAGTCTTTAAATTCCAGTGGTATATTCTCATGGTCATATTTTGCTGTATTCATGAGTGGTTTGCTCTTTTTCAACTTTAGCTTTAGTCTGCATACTAGTAGTTGATGATCTGTACCACAGTCAGCTCCAGATTTTGTCTTTGTTGATGTTACAGAGCTTTTCCATCGTTGACTTCCACATATGTAGTCAATTTGATTTTTATATAATCCATTTGGTGAAGTCCATGTGTACAGTCGCCGCTTGTGTTGCTGGAAGAAGGTGTTTGAGATGAATAGATCATTGGTCTTGCAGAATTCTATCAGTCTTTCTCCAGCTTCATTTCTGTTGCCAAGTCCATATTTTCCAACTACTTTGCCTTCTTCTTTGTTGCCAACTTTTGCGTTCCAGTCACCCATGACTATCAGAATATCCTGTTTGCATGTTCTGTCAATTTCAGCTTGTACTTGTTCATAGAACTCTTCAATTTCATTCTCTTCTGCAGCTGTTGTTGGGGCATATACTTAAATTATAGTTATGTTGATAGGCAATCCTCGTAGAACATGTTGACTTGGGTGTAAATCCCAGCAGAAGACATTAATATACATGTGCACTTGCTGCCGATAGATTTAGGTGTAAACAGAACTTTTAGAGTACATCTGTACTTTATGTTTCAAAAAATTGCCACTAGTTAAACATATACCAGCTGGCTTCCTTAAACACTATGGGGATCATTCTGATCCACATATAGCAGGTCTGGACGTCTGATCTGGACGTCCAAGCCCACTAAACATCTGGACCGTGCTTGGAGCAGAAGAGCTCCCCTCACGTATTGCCAAGCTGTGCAGAGAGCTCAATTTGTGGGCGGGAGGAGGAGGACTGTGGGAGGAGCAAGGGTAGGCAGTGGGCAAGAACGCGACCCTGGACATATAGGGCCGATTCTGAGGTCTGCCCTGTAGGTCCGGGGTCAGCAGGGTAGACAGGGAACTTATTCCACCCAGGAGGTGGAATAACTCCCCCTGGATGTCAGGGGACCATAGAGTCTGGAGACTTCAAAGAGATGAGGGGGTGCAGGGGGAGCTCCATAGCTCAACCCTTGCCTTGGGAGGCCATGGGAGTGGAGGAGTGGCCTAGTGGTTGGGGCAAGGTATTTTAGGCCAGAAGGTCAGGGGTTCAAATCCCACTAGAGGACAGCAACCTTGGGCCAGAAGGACTGGGGTTTCTCATCCCACAGGTGCTCCTTGTGGTCTTGGGCAAGCCACTTAACCCTCCATAGCCCATGTTCCCTGTAAAATAGTTATCTCCAAGTTATAATGCCCTGTTCAATGTAATTTCAGTTTGTTCAATGTAAACCACACTGATGCAGAATAGCACAGTATATAAGACAGTGTAAATAAATAAATAAAATATCTGGGGTTGGGCTATGGGGAAAGAGCCTTTTCTTTGGAAGCTGGGGATCACAGCTCCTGAATGAAGCCATGGTGTCATGGCACCATGGTGACGAAATGCCATGGCACTGCAGATCCATTCAGGAGCCTGGTTGAGGAAGCTGGAGATCTGCTGGGTATGTGGCCGATCAGAATCGAGCCATGGCCTACACATCCAGGCTAGTAGACCCATTTCTGATCCCAAGAGCACGTCTAACCCACACGGGATCAGAATCAGATGCTACCTTTGTGCGTCCAGATTCTGATTGACCATACAGGGGCATGACGGCCAGGACAGAATTGCCCTCTATAAGTGGTATTTTAGAAGGGACATCTAGGAAGAATCTGGAGGTAATTTTATAAAGGATTTTTCACACGTATATGTCAGGTCTCTTATTAAATTACCTCGTGTAAAAGTCCACATTGTGCAATTAGGCACATACTTGTACCAGACTTTAGAGTGGGCATCTTCAGGGGCAGAGTGTGGCCAGAGTAATGAGTTACATGCATGGTTTATAAAATATGGGCATATGCACATTACACCTGCTGCAGAGCGGGAATAAATAACTTCTTCTACCATCTATGTAATCTATATCCTACTTATAGATTTGTTATTATGAATCGGTTTCTCATATTGTAATGTTATTGCTATACTGTACCATTTTTGTTATACTGTAAACCACTTTGATTTCTTGAAAAGGCGGCATAGATAACCCATAAATAAATAAATGCAGGCAGCTTCAATCGAGCCAGTATTTCTGCTGTATTTGTGCTAGTATTTTATAGGAACACAAAAACATCTACATCTCTTTATAAAACAGGCACTTGCATGGCTTTCATAGGTGACCTGCTATACAATACCCTCTTTGTAGGAAATATTATAAGGTCTTTGATGTGTGTATGTGGCCGCATAAATGCATTAAGGGCTTCTTATAAAATACCAACTGGTATATAAGTACATGCGTTGGTATGAACGTCTGTCATTTGCCGGTAGGCATAGTGGGGGGGGGGGGGGAGGGGGGCATGGCCTGGGCAGACCATGGGCAGGGTTCACAAGAAGAGTACATGCATCGATTATGAAATACCTCAGTCGATGAGGCTGCCTGCATATTTCACATTCATTCATTTACACCTGCTATGTTGCATCTGCGTAAGGCGTGATCTCTGCTTCTTATGCTACGACTTTATAAAAACACATAGGCGCCTGTGTGTTTTAGAAAATAGCACCTAGGTAGGTACTTAACCCTCACTTAGTTTGCAGCTTGTCGTGCTGTGAGGGCTTGTGTGCATCAGTGATGCTGAGAGCTAAACTATCAGTAGTTTAACTACTGGCAGGGTCTCCCAAGATGGACAGGTCTCAGCTGAGGTGCCAGACCAAGCAAACCACCCATCTGGGCAGCAGCAGAATGGGATAGTGTTGACGGCAGAGGATCACATTTCTGTAACAATGGCAACAACACCAAACTTAAATTGCGCAGAAGAAAGGCCCGGCAATCTACTTCTGTATCTTGCCATGAAAACCCAATGGATAGTTACAACAAAACAAATTGTGCTATAGTGCTGGAAGATGAGACCCCCAGGTCGGAAGGCACTCAACTAGCTACTGGGGAAGAGCTGAAGACTTTTCAGAGTAAAGCCAGCATTTATGATGTGGCTGGATCAAAGACCTCGGGACATCTGACTGCTGATGTAGCTGCACATGAAATGAGAGTCAGAAGCTGTAAAGATGTCTTACACATTGGAACATGGAATGTACGAAGCATGAACCAAGGGAAGTTGAAGGTGGTCAAGAATGAGATGGAATGTGTACAACTTGATCTGTTGGGTGTCAGCGAACTGAAATGGACTGGCATCGGGCACTTTGCATCAGATAATCACATGGTCTACTATGCTGGAAATGAAAGACAAAGAAGAAATGGTGTTGCATTTATAATAACGAAGAAACTTGCAAGAACTGTAATGAAATACAATGCAGTCAGCGAACGCTTAATCTCTATTCATCTACGAGGAATGCCTATCAACACAACTATAATTCAAGTATATGCACCAACAACAGCTACAGAAGAGAATCAAATTGAAGAGTTCTATGAACAAGTACAAGCTGAAATTGACAGAATATGACAGAAGCTGGAGAAAGACTGATAGAATTCTGCAAGACCAACGATCTATTCATCTCAAACACCTTCTTCCAGCAACACAAGCGGCGACAGTACACATGGACTTCAACCAATGGATTGTATAAAAATCAAATTGACTACATCTGTGGAAGTCAACGATGGAAAAGCTCTGTAACATCAACAAAGACAAAAACTGGAGCTGACTGTGGTACAGATCATCAACTACTAGTATGCAAACTCAAGCTAAAGTTGAAAAAGAGCAAACCACTCATGAATGCAGCAAAATATGGCCTTGTTATATACCACTGGAATTTAAAGACTGCCTGCAAAATCGATTTGCTGCTTTAGATACAAATGACAGAGCTCCAGATGAGTTATGGAATGACATCAAGAAGGTTGTGTTGGAAGAAAGAGATAAGTCTCTACTAAAGGAGAAAAAGAAAAAACAGCCAAAATGGATGATGGAAGAAACTCTGAAAATTGCCCAGAAACGCAGAGAAGCTAAAGCCAGAGGAGAAAGAAAATCACAGAACTCAACAGAGATTTCCAATGTGCAGCAAGACAGGAAAAGGAAAAGTACTACAATAACACATGCAAGGAAATAGAAGCAGAAACTATTAGAGGAAGAACAAGATCAGCTTTCCTAAAGCTATGAGAGTTAAAGAAAAAGTTCCAGCCTCAAATTGGAATGTTACAAGATGCTCAAGGTTCTATGTTGAATGATGCTGAGAAGATCAAGAAAAGATGGAAGGAATATACAGAGTTTTTATATGATAAAGATCAAGTGGACCAACAGCTGTTTCAACCTGTACCTTATGATCGGGAACCATTGGTGATGAAAGAAGAAGTTGAAGGAGTATTGAAAGACTTATCAAAGAACAAAGCACCAGGCATTGATAGCATTCCCATAGAAGTATTACAGCAATCTGATGCAGCTGTTACCGTACTTACAAGGCTCTGCCAAGAAATATGGAAGACAACATCATGGCCAACTGACTGGAAAAGATCTGTGTTTATACCAATACTAAAGAAAGGTGATCCAACTGACTGTGGAAATTATCGCACAATCGCTCTGATCCCACATACCAGCAAGATTCTACTGAGGATTAGTCAAATGAGACTACAACCATACCTGGAACAAGAACTATCTGAAGTGCAAGCAGGGTTCAGGAAAGGACGAGGAACAAGAGACATCATTGCGGATGTGAGATGGATCCTTGAAAAGACTAAAGAATACCAAAAGGATATCTATTTGAGCTTTATCGACTATAGCAAAGCTTTTGACTATGTAACCATGAGAAACTCTGGGCCACATTAAGAAGCATGGGTATACCAGAACATCTGATCGTACTCTTGCACAATCTGTACATTGATCAAGAAGCAACAGTTGGAACGGAACAAGGAGAAACAGAATGGTTTAAAATAAGCAAAGGTGTAAGACAAGGCTACATACTTTTCCCCTACATGTTTAATTTATATGCAGAACAAAGCATCAGAGAAGCAGGATTGTATGAAGACAACAGAGGTGTGAAGATTGGTGGAATACTCATCAAGAACCTTCGCTATGCTGATGATACCACATTACTGGCTGAAAGTGAAGATAATCTTAAACATTTGCTTCTCACAATCAAAGAACATAGTCTCAAAATGGTCCTGCACCTTAATGTAAAGAAGACAAAGATCATGACAACTGGCATAATCAACAGGTTCATCATTGAAGGAGAAGAAATTGAAATGGTGAACAACTTTAACCTACTTGGATCAACTATCAATAAAGAAGCAACAAGCAGTCAAGAAATCAGATGACGCATTACTCTTGGCAGAATGGCTATGAAAGACCTAGATAAGATTCTCAAGAGCAGAGATGTCTCTCTCTATACAAAGATTCGACTTGTTCAAGCCATGGTATTTTCATTAACATCATATGGATGTGAAAGCTGGACAGTGAAAAAGATAAGACAGGAAGAAAATTGATGCCTTTGAATTCTGGTGCTGGCGGCGAATACTGTGTATACCATGGACTGCCCGAAGAACAAACCAGTCGGTACTAGAGGAGATCAAACCTAAGCTTTCTTTAGAAGCTCAAATGACAAGACTTCGACTTTCATACTTTGGACACATCATGCGAAGAGAGAGAGATCATTAGAGAAAGACATCATGCTTGGCAAGATAGAAGGTCAACGCAAAAGAGGAAGGCCAGCAATGAGATGGATCGATACAATAACAGCAGCTACGGGTACCAGTCTGTCAAGAATGAGCCGCCTGACTGAAGACCAAACACAATTTAGGATAGCTATCCAGAGGGTCGTCATGAGTCGACTCCAACTCGACGGTACTTAACAACAACAACAATATACTTAATTGCCCTCTTAAAGAAGATGACCCTTTCTAAAATCACGCTCTTTGAGGGTAAACTTATTCTCTTTAAATGATCAAGTACATGCCCATTTTGGTGGCATTTCAGTCATTTAAGGGCATTTGGGTCCTCTGATAAAATCCCACTAGTGTAAATGTGAGCATGTTCAGACGATGGCACGCAGATTGATGGTGGGCATGCACATAGGTGGAGCTTGGGCAGAGTGAACACAATCTTGACAAATACGGGCTGCTATAAATGTCAGTGCCTCCAATGTACATGCGCATTAGGCCACTCATGCTAGTATTTTATAAAGACAAATAGGCGCCTACTCGTCTTTATAAAATGGGGTTAACATAGGTACCTTAAAAAGTGCTGTAACTAGGTGAACCCATGTGGAGAAATAGGTGCTCATGAAATTGCCCTGCGATATTTATGCATAAGAATATGTGATCCAATATATAGGGCATTCATTTATGTGGTATATACTGTATGTAGGCACTGCTGAAGGTGAAGGTTAGATGAATCTGGGGCAGAACTGCAAGATATGTGGTAGTTAGAACATGCGCGTGGTTCCACGCAGACATAGGTGGAAAAGTTAGAACTTTGAGCATGAACTTTCACGGAGGTGATCTTATAAAGGTCCATATGTTGCAGATGCAATATGTGCCTTTGAGTCAGTCCTGACTCCTGGCAACCCAGAAGCTCCTGGGTTTTCTTGGCAGTGTCACCAGAAGTAGATTGCTGGGCCTTTCTTCTGAATCAGTGGAAGGTTAAGCGACTTGCCCAAGACCACAAGGAGTGCTAGTGGGAATTGAACCCTGGTTGCTTGGTTACCAAGCCAGTGTTCTAACCACTAGGCTACTCCTCCACTCCTGGGACATATGTTATCATTATAAAATAGATGCAATATATATTCCCATGAGCATATCCTGCCTAAGCACCCTGTTATAAACTGACCCTCTATATGACTTAATATTCTGATAGTAGGATATGCAAGGGCAAAATGTCCCATTCCTTTTTGGATTTTTCAGATCACAGAACACCATGACTGGGATGTAACTATACCTGGCTATACTTTATTCAGAAAGGACAGGGTAGGAAGAAGGGGAGGAGGAGTGGCACTATATGTAAAAACTACTATTAAAGCTTTGGAATTACAGAGCTTAAAAGGGAGAGAGGAGGCATTGTGGGTTAAACTAGAAAGAGGGAAATAGAAATCTGTTTGCATTGGTGTGATATACAGACCTCCCTCACAAGAGGAAGAGGTGGACAGAGAGTTAATTGAAGACATACGCAGCATTGCTAGGAAAGGGGAAGTGCTACTGATAGGAGATTTCAATATGCCAGATGTTGATTGGCACATTCCTGCTGCAGTATCATCTAGAAGTAAGGAGATCCTGGATTCTCTACAAGGAGAACTATTCAGGCAATTGGTAACAGACCCCACACGTGAAGGGGCCATACTGGACTTGGTGCTTACCAATGGTGAAAGTGTTTCTGATGTTGTAGTGGGAGATCATTTTGCATCCAGTGATCACCAGATGGTGTGGTTCAGTATTAGGACTAGGGCTGTTAGAATCCATTCCAAGGTGAGGATCTTAGACTTTAGGAAGACTAACTTTGCGAAGATGGGCCAATACCTCAGGGAGTCGTTAGTGGGATGGGAACAGCTGGGGGATGTAGAAAAACAGTGGGCAAAACTGAAAGGGGGTATTTTAAAGGTAACCAACCTTTTTGTTAAAATGGTAAATAAAGGCAAAAGGAACAGGAGACCGCTATGGTTTTCGAAGGAAGTAGCTGAAAAAGTGACGAAAAAGAGGGAGGCCTTCATGAAATACAAGAGATCACAGAGAGAGGAAGACAGGCATCTGTATTTGGAAAAACTTAGAGAAGCTAGCAAAGTAGTCAAGAAGGCAAAGATTCAAATGGAGGAGGAAATAGCCAATGCAATAAAATGGGGGGATAAGACATTTTTCAGATATATTAGTGAGAAGAGGAAGGGCAAAAGTGGTATTGTCAGACTCAAGGGTGCAGGGGGGGAATATGTAGAAGCTGATAAGGATAAAGCGGAATTGCTTAACAAATATTTTTGTTCTGTGTTCACAGATGAAGAACCAGGAGCAGGACCTCAGAAAACACCCAGAAATAAGAACAGAAGCGAGGGACATCTTGAACAATTTTCAGAAGACTGTGTTCGTGAGAAACTAGCTCAACTTAAAGTAGACAAAGCGATGCGACCAGATGGGATATACCCTAGAATACTGAGGGAACTTGGGGACGTTCTAGCAACTCCACTGACTGACCTTTTCAATGCCTCGTTGGAGTCGGGAGTGGTGCCAAAGGACTGGAGAGAGGCTCATGTGGTGCCTTTACACAAAAGCGGAAATAAGGATGTGGTTGAAAACTACAGGCCGGTTAGTTTAACTTCGGTGGTGAGTAAATTATTGGAAATGCTGCTGAAAGAGAAAATAGTGAGGTTTCTGGAGTCCAGCGGATTACAGGATCCGAGGCAGGATGGATTCACCAGAGGCAGGTCTTGTCAGACAAATCTGATTGATTTCTTTGACTGGGTGACCAGGGAGTTGGACCGAGGGAGAGCTCTAGATGTGGTGTATTTAGATTTCAGTAAAGCCTTTGACACTGTTCCTCCCTGGCGACTTATAAACAAACTGAGCACCCTAGGGATGGACCCTAATGTTACTGCTTGGGTTAGAAATTGGTTGGGTGGGAGGCGACATAGAGTACAAGTAAATGGAGCTCACTCTGAGGAGAAGGATGTTACCAGTGGTGTGCCCCAGGGATCTGTCCTTGGTCCGATTCTTTTTAACATTTTTGTTAGTGATATAGCGGAAGGGCTGTCGGGTAAGGTTTGCCTCTTTGCGGATGATACCAAAATCTGCAATAGAGTAGACACCCAGGAAGGTGTAGATAACATGAGGAGGGATCTAGCTCAGCTTGAAGAATGGTCTAGAATTTGGCAGCTGGGATTTAATGTTAAAAAATTTAAGGTCATGCATTTGGGCTGCAGCAATCCAAGGGAGCAATACAGTATAAGAGGTGAAGTACTTTTGTCCACTAAAGAAGAGCGGGACCTAGGCGTGGTTGTGTCTGATGATCTTAAAGTAGCTAAACAGGTAGAAAAGGCGGCGGCAAAAGCTAGAAGGATGCTTGGGTGCATACGGAGAGGAATGGCTAGCAGAAAAAAGGAGGTGATAATGCCTCTGTATAAGTCTTTGGTGCGACCTCATTTGGAGTATGGTGTGCAATTCTGGAGACCGCACCTTCAAAAGGATGTGAACAGGATGGAGTCGGTGGAGAGGGTTGCTACTAAAATGATTAATGGGCTTCATTATAAAGCATATGAGGACAGACTTAAGGATCTTAATATGTACACCTTAGAGGAAAGGCGGGATAGAGGTGATATGATTGAGATGTTTAAATACCTCCGTGGCATAAATGTTCAGGGAGAGATCCTCTTTCAATTGAAAGCAAGTTCTGCTACGAGTGGACATGGGATGAGGGTGAAGGGAGATAGATTCAGGAGTGATATACGGAAATATTTCTTTACAGAAAGAGTAGTGGATCCATGGAATAGTCTCCCAGTGGAGGTGATAGAGATGAGGACAGTAACTGAATTCAAAAAAGCATGGGACCAACACAGAGGATCTCTAAAGGTAAAAAGTGGACTGTTGTAGTTGTTGTTATGGAAGGACAGACTAGAGAGGCCATGTGGTCTTTTTCTGTCATCATGTTTCTATGTTTCTATGTCATCTGAGCTTCTAAAGAAAGTTTAGATCCGTGGAATAGTCTCCCAGTGGTGGTGGTAGAGAAAGCATGGGACAAACACTGTACCGATGGCATATGCTTTCACTGTGGGCATGTGTGCAACTTCTAAAATGCTATAAGTGACATGCATTTGTTAGGCATCTAGGCATAGGCATGTAGAGCAGCACTGGGGCTGGTGTAAGTGCTTGTTCCTTAGATTAACGCATGCATTTGGCCATTTACACTAGTCTTCTGTAAAGAAAAGCAAGCGCCTACTTTTAAGGCATGCCGATGAATCTAATGAACATCCCTTTCTGATAGCTTCCACCATTGGTCTGAGCTATGCTGTATTCAATTCATTTGGTACTTCAAATAAGACTGTTGAGATCCCTCTTTCTCATTTTGTCTTCTGTTTTTATTTTAGGAGGATATTCATGATTAAGGTTTCTGAAAGCATCCCCCTCTTGGCGCTCGCATGCTCGTAAATCCAACTGAAGCAGGACCCTGATGCATTGACCCTCATCAGAACCCTGCCACATCACAACATCATCGTGATAGATAAAGACCAAACTGGCCCATCCATTCTGCCCAGCTGAGATTCATCCGCTTTGGATCGATGATACGAATAACACATATAGTTAAGCGACATCAGGAAGATATGAAAAGACAATGTAGGAGATGATATTTTAAGCAAGCAAACTGTGCAGTCACAATAGATTGTACATCTTTTATTCAGAGCGTAAAACAGAGGAATACTGCAGAGTAAGCTGAAAGGCAAAGACGTAGAAATCGGAGCAAAGCTGGAGAATCTATTACTGCTATACGCCAAGCTCCTGCTGTCATTAAACTTGATCTGTATTCTGATCTACCTGCTTTCTTAAATTCCTGTTATCACCTGACTACCGGTGCTGCAATCACGTCTCAGGTGGGTTAGCAGTATGCTCCTGGGCTTGTTCCATTGGGTGTTACATTGAAGAATAGATGCTTACCGAATTGCATAAATTAGGGCGCCATTAATAAATTAAAAGATACATTTACAGGCCTGCCTGCAGCTAAATATGTTCTTTCCATTGTTGCTACAAAGCAGCTTTAGCAATAGCAGAAAGCATGTTACTCAGCCTAGTCGCTGGATGAACCCATGCTAGGATGTGCTTCTTATTTAATTTCATTTATTTGCGAAATTATATGCCGTAATATCCACAGGTTCTGGATACAAACATACACAATTAGATCTAAAAATAAAACGTACAAACGCCTTGACAAAACTCTATAGGGCTCTACTTAGTCACTCTAAAGCAATGAATATGCTAAACTGTCACATGTCAGCACACAGCTACTACCAAAATACCGAAAAAAACCTAAGATGTCTTAATTTTCTGCAAAATGTGGCATTGCTTGTAGTTATCACTAAACACCATTCATTACCAAATGCTTAGGGCCACTTTAACTAAAGCCATTAGCTGGTAAACGGGCATTTTAAAGCATGGCAACAGGGTATCCGGAAGAGTAAAGGTGAGCAGGTCCGCAGTCGCACACTAACATGCTCGTTAACTGGCAATCAAGGGATGGCGCAGAGAACGGGCAGAGCACGGGCATAGAAACCACATTACTGCCAGAGCCTGGGCAATTGCTGCGTGCTGAGAGGCAACACGACTTTTAACATGGTTGCACCTAACAATTTCTCTATATGCGTCACTAAGTACACTCATCTTAGCAAAGCGCATGCTTTAATTGCCTGTGTCCTATTCAAGTGCAAATTTACAGAAGAATTTGCCAGTCTCAATGAGCTGTGAAGATATTCAGATTCTCCGTCTATAAGGAGATGAAAAAGCACATAGCCTAATTTAAATTGAAAGCCAGGTGTGACATGCTCTTTTTGAGCATCCAGTCAGCAACCAAGCCACTGAATTCCATAGCCCTTGGAGAGTTCTTAGCGCTTATTTGGGCAATCCTAAATTCAGGATGTTAACAATAATCCAGCCCATTCAAAACTAGCGCTTTGCAACACTAGCCCAAAAGCTTGAGGTTCCAAGATACCTCTCAATTTCCACAGAAGCCTTAACTTGGAAAAAAATATTGATGATCGATTTTCTCTATTCTATACATGGCATTTGTCTATCAATCTTTACACCCAGATTTCGAACAACTAACACGCTGGGACATCTATAGATCATACCATAACAGAAAATACTGGAGGTGGTTCACTCCCCCCCCCCCCAAGTCTAGCCAAAGAACCTCAGTTTTCTTTAAGTTCGAAACAAACTCCTTCTCTTTTATTCAGTCAATCCAGTAATCCTGGTTACAAAATACTCTCATTATCAGAGGAATGTCCAAAAAGCAATAAAATAACATCTTATGCTGAGCGAGAATAAGCATGTGCGGTTCACTCCTGTTCTACTGGGTACGCAGAGAGGTCATGAGCCATCTGACTTCCATAGCCAGCGGAGGCGTGGCTGGAAGTTACAAATGTACAGAACGAATGTATGTTTGGTTTTGGAGGGTGCAGAGAAGACAAAGGGCCGGTTGAGTTTATTATGGTTTAATAAGTAACGCCCGTGAGTTCTGAGGCACAGGTGTCTGAAGTCTGTTGCAAAGTTGTTAGAAGGTGAGCATGCAGTCAGCTTCAATTACTGCTATTTTTAAACTTGTACCAAAGCCATAACAAAGAGAAAACCCATAAAGAGTGCTGTTTTGCTGGGAGGTGTCTTATTCTTATTCGGGCTTCTTTGGCAGACCTCAGCTTCGAGAGCTGTAGAAGAACAGCTGGTCTCTTGCTTAATTTGCTGCTTTTCTGGGATCAACCTCTCAGTCAGTATCCAGGGAATCCATTGGAAGTTGGCTGCTACTCTCTGAGTGCTGGTCAAAGAAGCACCGACTAAATCTGCAAGGGCTCTAGAGTCCATATACTGCACGGGACTAGAGTCCATATGTGGAAAGCCCATTTTACTCACAGAAAAGGGCTTTTATAAATTGTGCAGCCACATATGTGTGTAAAATCAAAGCATATGGAAAGCGTGCTCTTACTTTTAAGTGATCTGCCGGCATGCATTCCTGGGGGGTAGACTCTGGGTGGAACAGAGGTGGAGTTCTGACATACACAAGCATTTCATAAAATACATTGATATACAGGTAGCGTACACAGACCAGTTTATGCCTTTTTGGAGCAGGTGTTAATTTGTGCGTGAGCATTCCTACGCCACTAGAACTAGTTCCGGAAGCCTATTTTATAAAAGCACATACGTGCCTATATTGCTTTTATAAAAAACGTGCCTTTTTGGATGTCTTACACAGGCATATTGCTATAAAATGACCCCATAGACCACCAAACAAAATTATAATACTAACGACAGAAGCCAGAGCTATTAGAGCCCAGCAAAAGCCCAGCTGCTATGCTGTTAGAGCGAAGGAGGAGCCTTGTGGTTAGAGCAGCATCTTGGTGAGCAGACCAGGGTTTGATTCCCACTGGCACTCCTTGCGGTCTTAGGCGAGTCAAGTTACCCTCTGTTGCCTTAGAAGAAAGGCCTGGAAATCTACTTGTGGTCACACCTTACCAAGAAAATGCTGGATTGTCAGGAGTCAGCAGTGACTTGACAGCAGACATTGTATTTGATCCGATATTATAAGTGGGTATGGAAAGACTCCCAAGAACCCTGCCTATCCTTTCCCTCACCCCGTTTAGTCCACAGATGCTTTTACTTGCATTGCCTATGGGAAAAGCTTGGAACAAAGCCTATGCTACTTTTTCCAAACTGAATGTATGGACGTGCTTTTAGTTCAAAATGGGAGTGGATAATGGTTCTTACTTTTCCTACGGGCATTTTTTCATGGACTATAACATGAATAAAATTGAAAATGTAATCTATGCAGGTTATTTTTAGGGGCATGTAGGCAAAAAAAAAATCATTTTGTTCCATTTTATGACATTGTGGTGCTAAAAGTTTTCATTTTGTGTTGTTTTTTAATTTATTTTCCATCACTTTCCATCTTTCATTAATAATGCACACCACTGAACAACAGGAACGCTAATAGAACACACTAATATGGTGGACTAATAAGTGCGCTATGGCTTAACTGTGCACACTTTGACTCAATAGTATGCACTATCTACCCGTGGAGCCCGATTCACTTAGGGGTACGTCCAGGCTGTCCAGACAGCCCCGAGCAAGATGGGTCTGTTTGGATCTGATTCTGGACAGTGGGAACAAAACGTCCCCACAGTACATGGAATCAGGGCTGATGACAGCCCAGCGTGCCCCTGCCTGCCTGTGGGGATGTCTTCCCCTCATGCTCCTTTGGCTGCCAAGGTTTGGTTCCCCCCCTCTTCCCAGCCATCCAACCCATGGCTGACCAGCCGGGGCCTGGATCGGTTGGCAGGGAAACCCCCGCACCTAGTCCCGGCCCCAGGGGGGGGGAGGGAATCCCTGGGCCCAATCACCGGGTCGGTGCTGCTTATTCCACCTTCGAGATGGAATAAGCAGCACGTCCTCTTTGACCCGGCAGGATGTACAGGGCCATGACGTGAATCAGCCCTGTACGTCCTGCCGGGCTGGCCTGCCCCCGCTCCACCCAGATCCCATCCCTTCCCGTTCCCCACTAGCTCTCCCTGTCTGCTCAGGATGTATGGGGAAAGTCAGAGGGAGAATTGGGCCCGGATGGTTTGTGGAGCTGCACGTCCCGCCAGGATGTACAGCCCTGCAACCTGCATCTCAGAATCAGGCCCATAGTGTGCACTATTGCTCAATAGTGCAAACCATTAAGCAACAGTATGCAATCATTCGAAAATTATACAAAACAAAGGCATATTCCTAGTTATTTTTCTCCCTGGACCAAAATATTCCTTGGTGATATTTCCTTCTAATATGCGTTGTTGAACATTTTGTATACTGTGAGCAGTACAGAAGTGGGGCAATTCTCCTCAACATTTCTGCATTGTAAAATGTTTCCTTTCTCAACGTCCTAGAAACTAAAGAGCACAGTTACTGTCATTCATAATTTTCAGTTTATTCGTGTTTTGCAAAAATATCAGCCCAAAATAATTCCATTGATAACAAGATCAGGAAATTATTTAGTTCATGAAGGGAACTGTGATCTCATCCATAAAATTTGTGTTTGCACTCATCTCTAACATTCACATTCTTACCTAGAACTAGAAACATAGAAATATGTCAGCAGAAAAAGACCACATGACCTATTTAGTCTGTGCTTCCATATCAAATACTATAGTCCCTTTTTTACCTTTAGAGATCCTCTGTGTTTGTCCCATGCTTTCTTGAATTCACATACTGTCCTCGCCTCTACTACCGGGTACAAACAGGAACAGGAGTGCCAAACAGTGGTTGAAATAAGAAACTTTATTAAGAGAAAACCCCAACATGTTTCAGCGAAACCGCCTTCTTCGGGGTGTACCATCTATTCTGTTATATTGTAAACCGTTAACTTAAAAGGTGTGCAAACCACTTTTAGCGAGTCCTAGAAACAAACACCAGTGAAATAAATGCCAAATGTAAATCACCAAATGGCATTTATTTCACTGGTGTTTGTTTCTAAGACTCACTAAAAGTGGTTTATACACATTTTAAGTTAACGATTTACAATATTGCAGCATAGATGGTACCCCCCGAAGAAGGCAGTTTCTCTGAAACACATTAGGATTTTCTCTTAATAAAGCTGCTTATTTCAACCACAGTTTGGCGCACCTGTTCCTGCTCATACCCTGTGTTGTCTGCAGGTGTTTGTGCTCTCCTGTTGGACTCTCGTCTCTACTACCTCCACTGGGAGACTATTCCATGTATCTAGCACTCTTTCCTTAAAGAAATATTTCCGAATATTACTCCTGAGTCTATCTACTTTCACCTTCATTCCATGCCCTCTTACTGCAGAGCTTACTTTCAGTCGAAAGAGAGTCTCCTCTTGTGCATTTATGCCACGGAGGTATTTAAATGTCTCTATCATATCTCCTCTATCCCGCCTTTCCGCTAACGTATACATATTAAGATCTTTAAGTCTTTCTCTTTGGAAGTGACTTGGGGGATGCAATTACATGCAGAAATGAGAGATGATTATGTGGTAGCAGACACTTGCCAAACCCTCAGGAAAATGGATGGCTTTTAAGAAGTAAAGTGGGATAAGAGTGAGTATATACCTATTCAACAGAATCTTCAGTTCAAAGAACCTCATAGTGGTTTGTTAATTATTCTTATGCTACCTATTCAGAAGAATTTAGTGTTTTGTGTTTCTTTTTCTACGTCTTCCCTTTTCAGTGATTTTCTACTCTCCACCTAACTTGTCAGCTTCTCAGGATAGGCACAATGAATATGCATCAGATTGACTGCATTAAAAATCCTGTGTAGGCAAATATTTCCCCAAGTTAGTCCTTGAATACACCCAGCCAGTTGATTTTCAAAATATCCAGCATGAATATGAGTGAATGAGATTTGCATATATTGAAGGCAATGCGTGCAAATTTCTCTCAACCATAGTGGATAGCTTGAAAACGTGACTGGTTGGGCAGTACATGAGGAGTGCCAATTTCGTGAACAGACTTGGAGTGGTCCTAGTTACTGGGCCAGGTTGTACACTAATTGTGCCTCTGCCTTTGTGGTGTATTTATTAATTTGCCCTTGCAGTTTGAAATATGTGAGTTGTAAAACTCATCCAGTTAAAGTTCACCCCTCTGAGCACAAATCTCAGATTGGAACCTGCAATCTTACCGCCCCTTTGGTCTCTCAATGCGTGGAGCATGGACATTCTTTTTCTCAATTCCATTGGCGAGTTATAGATTGTGTATTGCAACACTGGTGAGGGGGTGACCGGACAGCCTATCTGCAATCATGTGAGCAAAGGTGGATTTTCAGTTTGGACAGTGAGCACTTGGGGGTTTAATCTTAAGAACATAAGAACATAAGATATGCCATACTGAGTCAGACCAGAGTCCATCAAGCCCAGTATCCTGTTTCCAGCAGTGGGCAATCTAGGTCACAAGTGCCTAGCAGTTTCCCCAAAAGACACAGGTTCCACAATGCTTGTATTGGGGCAAGCAGTGGATATCCCGGGTCCCCTTTAATAATGGTTTATGGACCTTTCCTCCAGGAACTTGTCCAACGTTTCTTAAACCCAGCTACACTAACAGCTTTTACTACATCCTTCGTAATGAATTCCAGAGTTTCATTACACGATGAGTGAAAAAATATTTTCTCTTATTAGTCTTAAATAGGCTACACTGTAGCTTCATTGTATGTCCCCTAGTCTTTCTATATTTTGATGGTATAAACAATCATTCTACTTTCACCCATTTCGCTCCATTTATTAATTTATAGACCTCTATCATATCTCCCCTCAGCTGCCTCTTTTCCAGATTGAAGAGTCCTAACCTTTTTAGCCTCTCTTCATAGGTGTATCCTTTCATCCCCTTTACCATTTTGGTGGCTCTTCTCTGTACCTTTTCTAATAAAACTATAGCCTTTTTAAGATACTGTGGCTAGAACTGCACACAATATTAAAGGTGCGGTCACACCATGAAACAATACAAAGGCATTATAATATCCTTTGTTTTATTCTCCATTCCTTTCCTTATGATTCCTAGCATTCTATTTGCTCTCTTGGCCTCCGCTGCACACTGCACAGAGGGTTTCAAAATGTTATCCACGATGATGCCTAAATCTTTTTCCTGGGTGTTGATTCCTAATGTGCAACCTTGCATCGTGCAACCATAGTTTGGGTTGTTCTTTACTAGGTGCATAACTTTGCACTTGTCCACATTAAATTTCATCTGCCATTTGAATGTCCAGTCTTCCAATTTATCAAGATCCTCTTGCAATTTTTCACAATCCTGATAGGTTTTAACAAATTTGAATATTTTTTTGTCATCTGCAAATTTGATTACCACACTCGTTATTCCCATTTCCAGTTCATTTACGAATATGTTAAAAAGCAGCACACCCAGCACAGATCCCTGGGGTACACCACTATTCACCTTTCTCCATTGGGAAAATTAGCCACTTAGCCCTACCCTCTGCTTTCTACCTTTTAACAGTTCCTGGTCCACAATAGTACATTGCCTCCTATTCCATGACTTTTCACTTTCGCCAAGAGTCTCTCATGAGCGACTTTGTCAAAGGCTTTCTGATAGTCCAGATATACTATATCAACCAATTCACCTTTGTCTACCTGCTTATTCACACCTTCAAAAAACATTTGTAAGACAAGACCTTCCTTGGCTAAAGCCATGTTGGCTGTCTCCCATTAAGCCATGACTATCTACATGTTCAGTAAGTTTGTTCTTTATAATGGTTTCTACCATTTTTACCAGTACTGAAATCAGGCTCACCGATCTGTAGTTTCCCAGATCATCACTGGAACCTTTTTAAAAATTGGCGTTACATTGGCCATCCTCTAATCTTCAGGTATTACAGATGATTTTAATGATAGTTCACAGATTACTAATAATAGGTTTGCAATCTCATATTTCAGTTCTGTCAACACCCTTGGATGTATAATATCTGGTCCAGGTGATTTGCTACTCTTCAGTTTATCAAATAGTTGTAATACATCTTCCCAATGTACATTTTCCCAATATTTCTTTCAGTTCTTGTGCAGCATCACCTTTAAATACCATTTCAGTCATAGGTAACATCCTCAGTAAAGACTGAAGCAAAGAATTCATTCAGTCACTCCGCTATGGCCTGCTCCCCTCTAAGTGCCCCTTTTACACCTCTATCATCTAATGGTTAAACTTACTCCGTCACAGGTTTTTTGCTACAAATGTACTTGAAAAAGTCTTTATTACTCATTTTTGTTTCCACAGAAAGCTTCTTCTCAAATTCTCTCTATTCCTGCCTCATCAATGCCTTGCATCTAACTTCCCAGTGCTTATGTTATTTCCAGTTTTCGTCATTTGGCTCCTTTTTCCATTTCCTGAAAGATGCTTTTTTTGGCTACAACAGCCTCTCTGACCTCACTTTTAAACCATGCTGACAGTTTTTTGGACTTTGTTCCATTTTTCTTAAAGTGTGGAATACAGCTGGTCTGGGCTTCCAAGATAGTATTTTTAAACAACACCCATGCTTAAAAGTGAAAAGGAAGTACTGTGGATTTCCTTACCATCCTTCCTCCATTTATTAAATCAAATGCGATCATGCTATGATCACTATTGCCAAGTGGCCCCAACACCTTTATCTCTTGCACCAGATCTTGTGTTCCACTAAGGACTAGGTCCAAGATGGCTTCTCCTCTTGTCAGTTCCTGAACCAGCTACTCCAAGAAGCAGTCATTTATCTCATCTAGAAACTTTATCTCCCTAGTATGTCCTGCTGTGACACTGATACAGTCAATACCAGGGTAATTGAAATCACCCATTATTATTACTGTGCTGTAAATATTGTTATCTTCCCAGATTTCTTTCAGCATTTCATCATCCATTTGTTCATTCTGGCTAAGCGGTCGATAGTAATGCCCCCACTGCCATCGCCTCCCCCTTTTTACATGTAATTTCAATCCATAGAGATTCTACAGTGTATTTTGATTCCTGCAAAACTTTCATCCTGTGTGACTCAATGCCCTCCCTAACATAGAGTGCAATCCCTCCACCAATTTGATGTACTTTATCATTGCAGTATAATTTGCACCCACATGGTCCATATCCATTTGTTCATTCTGGCTAGGCGGTCGATAGTACACCCCCACTGCCTTCCCCTTCCCCTTTTTACATGGAATTTCAATCCATAGAGTTTCTACAGTGAATTTTGTTTCCTGCAAAACTTGAATCCTTTGTCACTCAAGGCCCTCTCTAACATAGAGTGCAGCCCCTCCACCAATTTGATTTGCTCTATCATTACAATATAGTTTGTACCCAAGTATCACAGTGTACCACTGGTTGTCCTCCTTCCACCATGTCTCTGAGATTCTAATCATATCGAACCTATCATTTAGTGCTATATCTTCTAACTGTCCCATCTTATTTTTTAGACTTCTAGCATTTGCATACAAGCATTTTAGAGACTGTATTTTATTCATATTAATCTTGCTATCTCTAGGCAGGGATAGTTTGCAATCTTTAAGCTCTTTCTGCTCTATACTCAAGGGCCTTGGGGTTACTTTTGTCTCTATTGGAACCTCTCTGTCGATATGCCTTCATTTCAATCTTTTGCTAGTATCCTTCAAGGATACATTGTTCCGAACCATTCCGAAAATCTTGAAATTGAATGGCATTCAATTTTGTAATCTTTGGACTGCCTGGTTGGTTTCCACAGCTGCGACAGATTGGTTGTTGATTGGCCATTGGTTTCTAGGAAGCTTAAAGTCTTAAGGTATGGGATGCTGTCTGTGTGAAGAGTGCCATGTTTTCTATGTTGATGGTGAAGGGAATTTTTGATCGCATCCTGACACAGAACCTCACCAAGTAGCTGGTTCAAAACGCAGTACAGCATCGATATAGTTGATTGGATTGTGCTACTCTCCCTCAACAATATTTCTTCAGATAAGTGAATTGTTTTAAGCAGCCTTATGCACTTTTGTTACTTTTCTTTTGCATGACAAGTTAAATAAAATTAGTAAAAGGGAACATTTGTATATTGAGGTAGTATCTTCGTCACGAACGGTCTGACATAAATTGCATTTTTTGGTATGATACACATGGATGTGTGAGTTTGTGCTGTGGTGGTTCGAGTTTCGTATTTAGTACGTGAGGACTGGCTTGCGAAACACTGCTCATATATGAAATTCTAGCACATGCAGATTGGTTGTGGCTATCTTAGTAGCCAGACGGGTCAGGCATACTGTTTATGTTCTGGACCCAAATTTTTATTAAGGCAACTATTGTCTTCACAGCTCTTAGACTAAGAAATTCTTTCTTGAATACAAATACAAATGATGAAGAACTTCAGAACTGACTACAAAATAGTTCATCTAAGTTAAGCACCCTGCTCCTCATTCATTGTACAAAGTTACCTGTTTCGACGTAAACGATGTTTGTAAAATCCAAGTTTTCTTTAAACCGCTTTGAGCTTTGCAAAAAGCTGAATATAAAACTAGCCAAATAAATAAATTTAAACTGCCTTAGACAAAGACAGATATACTCATTATCAGTTAAAGTTCCTTCCCAAAAAAGTCCTCAGTTTAAAAAAAAAAAAAGATATTGCTTGTTGTCTATGGACAAAGAACGTCTGTAGCCTACCACTGCTGCTGGCATGGTTCCATTGTACTGTGCCAGCCTAGAGCAAATGTTTCTTATTTCCTCCACAGGCTCAGAGTTTCCAGACATGTCTAAAATTCTCTAAATGCTTTAGAGGGAATTGTTCCAACAAAATACTGTGTTTTCTATGACTTAGGCAATTCTGAGTGGCGTGGTGTCATAAACATGAAAGGACACATAACTTGATAGAAACAGCATAACTGCAGTTCTGCACAATGATTTTTCTAAGCCGGCTAAGAAGGAACAACCTTTTTTTAAATAGCATCAAAAGACCAGAGCATGGAATGCTTGAGATCTGGTCTCAGAACATGGTTCTAGCAGCAATATTTATTCATCTCTTCTGGGAAGAAAAAGCTACTGTCTTAGATGTCGAGATATACAACAGCTACATGCTAAACCCTACTATACTGAAGATGCAATATATTGTAAAGCTACCAAGTGTTGCTGTTCTATTGAAGAGGTTCAAGCATTGTATATCAGTTGCTTTTGGTTCAGTTCCAATGGGGTCAGATCATCAGTGGATGGGATCACAGAAACATGGCCATTTCTCCTTCTCTCTGGACTTTCACTGTGACTTATGCCAAGTCACTAGCCGGTATGTGGCCTGTGAGCCAGTAGACATTCATTTATTTATTTATTTATTTACATTCTCTTATATACCGCGCTATTCTGCATCAGTGCGGTTTACATTGAACAAACTGAAATTACATTGAACAGGGCATTATAACTTGGAGATAACTATTTTACAGGGAACATGGGCTACGGAGGGTTAAGTGGCTTGCCCAAGACCACAAGGAGCACCTGTGGGACTAGAAACCCCAGTCCTGGGTAAACTTCCTGTGAGGCTGGAAACCCCTGCTGAGTACTGGGATCTGTAAGCACACACTGCTAGCACTGACACAAGGTCCCCCTGCTGCTGAATGTTGTTGCTGCCTTCCTGCTTTAGATAAGTGGTGAGAGGTGAAGGAGGCTGGAGAACTGCTATTTTGATTTCACCATCATCTGAGGTCACATGAATTTTCCATTCTTAAATGGGGTCATACTGAGTAAAATTTTGAAAAACACTGCTCTAGTTGTAATAAAATGAAAAGCCCGTACACTAAATAAAAGCCTAATTCAGATTCCTGCTGTATTTTGTTCTTGAGTATGTTAGAATAAGCTTAGACTGTAAAATCATGACCGTGAACTGCTGCATTTAATACTTTTCAACCCATTATCCTAGAAAAATGTTGCCTCTCATAGCCATAGTTATTCAACTAAATAGATTTAAATGGCATTGGCCTCTAGCTTATTAAGAAAATCCCAGTGTAAGCATTGTAAATCACAACAATCTCACTTAGGGCTGGCAGGGTCGTGAAGCAGTTATAGTACAAAGTTGTGAAACTGGAGATTCTGCTTTTATTTTCCGATCTGCATATCCTTTTTAAGATACGGCAACCAGAATTGCACACAATATTCAAGGTGTGGTCTCACCATGGAACGATATAGAGACATTATAATATCTTTTGTTTTATTTTCCATTCCTTTCCTTATGATACCTAGCATTCTATTTGCTCTCTTGGCCACCGCTGCACACTGGGCCGAGGGTTTTAACATGTTATCCACAATGACGCCTAAATCTTTTTCCTGGGTGGTGGTTCCTAATGCGGAACCTTGCATCGTGTAACCATAGTTTGGGTTGTTCTTCCCTAGGTGCATAACTTTGCACTTGTCCACATTAAATTTCATCTGCCATTTTGATGCCCAGTCTTCCAATTTATCAAGATCCTCTTGCAATTTTCCACAATCCTCTTGGGTTTTAACAACTTTAAATAGTTTTGTGTCATCTGCAAATTTGAAAAGCTCACTCGTTATTCCACTTTCCAGGTCATTTATGAATATGTCAAAAAGCAGCTGACCCAGCACAGATCCCTGGGGTACACCACTATTCAACTTTCTCCATTGGGAAAATTGGCCATTTAGCCCTACCCTCTGCTTTCTATCTTTTAACCAGTTCCTGATCCACAATAGTACACTGCCTCCTATCCCATGACTCTTTAGTTTTGCCAAAAGTCTCTGATGAGGGACCTTGTCAAAGGCTTTCTGAAAGTCCAGATACACTATATCAACTGACTCACCTTTGTCCACCTGTTTATTCACACCTTCAAAAAAACATAACAGATTAGTAAGACAAGATCTTCCTTGTCTAAAGCCATGTTGGCTGTCTTCCATTAGGCCATGACTATCTACATGCTGAGTAATTTTATTTTTTATGATAGTTTCTACCATTTTTCCCGGTACTGACATCAGGCTCACCGGTCTGTAGTTTCCCGGATCACCCCTGGAGCCCTTTTTAAAAATTGGTGTTACATTGGCGATCCTCCAATCTTCAGGTATTAGAGATGATTTTAATCATAGTGCACAGATTACTAATAGCAGGTCTGCAATCTCATATTTCAGTTCTTTCAACACCCTTGGATGTATACCATCCGGCCAGGTGATTTGTTACTCTTCAGTTTATCTAATAGTTATAATACATCTTCCCGATGTATCAATATTTCCTTCAATTCTTCCGTAGCTTTAAATACCACTTCAGTCATGGGTAACATCCCTACATCTTCCTCAGTAAAGACCGAAGCAAAGAATTCATTCAGTCTCTCCACTAACGCCTTGTTGCCTCTTAGTGCCCCTTTAACCCCTCTATCATCTAATGGACCAACTGACTCTCTCACAGGTTTTTTTGCTACAAATGTACTTGAAAAAGTCTTTATTTCGTGTTTTTGCTTCCGCAGCAAGCTTCTTCTCAAATTCTCCCTTTGCCTGACTTATCAATGCCTTGCATTTGATTTGCCAGTGCTTGTGCTGTTTCCAGGTTTCGTCGTTTGGCTCTTTTTTCCATTTCCTGAAAGATGCCTTTTTGGCAACAACAGCCTCTCTGACCTCACCTTTAAACCATGCTGGCAGTTTTTTGGACTTCACAATGCAAAGTGTTTTTTGCTCTGCGCTAACTCTATGGGAGGATACTGGCTATACCCCCAATAGCTATTGCATAGCCTTTGTAGTTACTGCACATTCATTTTTTCAGCTCAAGTGCAGTACTTGTACATTTTTACCACTTTAGTAAAAGCCCCCATAGTTTTGAAAATGAAAGTTGCTCCATTTCCCCATCCTGTCTTCTTCCCATCACTGGGGCCAGTTTTTCTTAATCCAACTGAAAGTGCATGCACTATGAACATCCCCATCTACTCTTAGCAGAACTGAATGCAAGCAATTGTCAGACAGGCCATTTTCTCCAGGTAAATCTGTATTTATTCATTTAAATGGCTTTGCAATCTGCCTTTCATATTTTTATCTCCTTCATGCGGAGATGGCATGAGAGAAATAGGATGTGTGGGTTGAATTTGATGCAATTTTTAACCTTTGGTATTAAATGATTCATAGGGTTGTGATACCTCTTACTTAAAGATTTTATAATCCAGGTTTTTGAGAACAGCAAAACTATGGAACATGCTGAAGAATTGTACAGCAAGTTGCAAATGCAATGTGTGCCTTCAAGTCAGTCCTGACTCCTGGCGACCCAGAAGCTCCTGGGTTTTCTTGGCAGTGTCACCGGAAGTAGATTGCCAGGCCTTTCTTCCGAGGCAATGGAGGGTTAAGTGACTTGGAAAGTGGAATAACGAGTGAGCTTTTCAAATTTGCAGATGACACAAAACTATTTAAAGTTGTTAAAACCCAAGAGGATTGTGGAAAATTGCAAGAGGATCTTGATAAATTGGAAGACTGGGCATCAAAATGGCAGATGAAATTTAATGTGGACAAGTGCAAAGTTATGCACCTAGGGAAGAACAACCCAAACTATGGTTACACGATGCAAGGTTCCGCATTAGGAACCACCACCCAGGAAAAAGATTTAGGCGTCATTGTGGATAACATGTTAAAACCCTCGGCCCAGTGTGCAGCGGTGGCCAAGAGAGCAAATAGAATGCTAGGTATCATAAGGAAAGGAATGGAAAATAAAACAAAAGATATTATAATGTCTCTATATCGTTCCATGGTGAGACCGCACCTTGAATATTGTGTGCAATTCTGGTTGCCGTATCTTAAAAAGGATATAGCGTTATTAGAAAAGGTTCAGAGAAGAGCCACCAAAATGGTAAAGGGGATGGAATGATACTCCTATGAAGAAAGGCTAAAAAGGTTAGGGCTCTTCAACATGGAAAAGAGACGGCTGAGGGGAGATATGATAGAAGTCTATAAATTAATGAACAGAGTGGAACGGGTAAACGTAGATCGATTGTTTACCTTATCAGAATATAGAAAGACTAGGGGACATGCAATGAAGCTACAGGGTAAACTATTTAAGACTAATAAAATAAATTTTTTTTCACTCAACGTGTAATCAAACTCTGGAATTTGTTACTGGAGGATGTAGTAAAGGCTGTTAGTGTAGCTGGGTTTAAAAAAGGTTTGGACAAGTTCCTGGAGGAAAGGTCCATAAACCATTATTAAGAAGGGATCCAGGATATCAATGCTTGACCCAGTACAAGCATTGTGGAACCTGTATCTTTTGGGGAAACTGCTAGGTGCGTATGACCTAGATTGGTCACTGTTGGAAACAAGATACTGGGCTTGATAGACCTTGGTCTGACCCAGTATGGCATATCTTATGTTCTTATGTTAAGTGCATGAGAGATAACACAGATGCACTTAATGCTGATTAGGGGCATGGTTCCTAGGCTGCACTAAGGTTTTGCAGGTATTGTGCATTGAGAGTAGAAATCAATGTGTGGTATGTGCAACAATAGTGTGCTACCTGTTGGGGGATACACAACATGACCCCAGCAGATATCGCACTGATTTGGGCCCTAATGTATGCCGGTGGCAATTGCACTTAAGGCAGATGCATTTCATGCTGTCCACTGAGGTGGCATTAAGGCCACTCATGCTAACTGTGACATTGGTGGCGGACATCTCCCACCACTAACTGTACCGTGAAGACACGCTTGCGCTCTACCCCTACCCTGCCCATTTCTCTCCCCCTGTCACAAGCTAAGCAGTTGACTCATGAATTAGTACGCTCGGAGAAACTGCCACAGTAACTGCACTAACAGCAAACATGCTCTAATTCAAGGATTAGAGGTGTCCTAGGTGCCTACTGGCCTCCCAGTCCAGGCAAGCTGTTATTATTAAATAGCCAGAGATTTCTTCTCTTGACTTTTTTCTGGAAACGTTTTATTCACCTTCTAACTTGATGTAAGTACACTGGACCGTATCACAATGGACAATAAAAGCAACAGCAGAGATGTTGGTTCTAATTTCTAAAGCTTCTGAAAGTCAGAAAGGAATAAATGATCCTTAAAATTAGAAACAGGTAATTTAAACTTTCAAGATTTGCAGTCCCAGGCTTCGTGATTTGAGAGTGTAATGAATTGGGATTCATTTTTATTTTTCCATTTTGGACCAACCAAATACGTTTGATAACACAGGTACACTAAAAAAAATTTTTTTTAAACTGCCTCTAATGTTTCGATTGATTTTTACGTTTTTTGGTGCGCTGAATCCAAATCTGGTAACCAATTTGCTCCATCACGTACAGATTTTTTGCTACATTGGGTTAGCAGTTTGAGGTGAACGTTTCAGATTGAGTGCGATCGAGATAAAAGTTTCTTGGATGAATTCTTTATACTAATTGTTTAGTAGTTATTCAAATAAGAATAAAGAAAATTGTAACAAGGCAGCACATAAGAATAGAGTAATGTCAACAAAACACACTGTGATGGTAGCAAAATTGTCTGCACTTAAAACAGCCACATACATGTGCACAAACATTGAGCATATAAGAGCGAGGTTAGACACAAAGCAAAGCAAAGAAATGTGCAAAAAATGTTGTACAGGTATGTATGTAAGAATAGAAAACGCAAACCGCACCATTGCAATACATGAAGACAAACACCCGATGGTGTGAAAATAAAATTCTAATAAATGAGATCCGACACTGTGGTAATAACTAGCAAATTTTTATTTCAAAGTTTAGTAAAAACACGATATTTGTCAACACAGTTTAGATTTTAAAGTCATTCTTGGGTCAATCAATCTCCTGGTGGGCCCGTTTCTTCTTCCCCCGAATGCTTCTCTTGGTGCGCTGCTTGGCGTATTTTTCATCTGGGGTTTCCCGCAGCAGCAACCAGCAGAAATCAGCCATCATAATGGTGTTCCATCTTCCTTGGTACCTTCTCTCTGCGTCCTTGATGTCCTGGTGAAACCTTTCACCTTGTTCTTCACTGTACGCCCCCAAGTTTTCGGGAAAGTAGTTCACATGGGAGTGCAAGAAATGGACTTTCAGGCTCATGTTACAGCCTTGTTCTTTGAAGGCATTGAGCATCCTGGCAACAATATCCTTATAGTTCTCATCCCGCCTGTTCCCCAAGAATTTGAGAACAACATCCTTGAAGGAATCCCAGGCTTCTTTTTCCTTCTCAGACATCGTTTCAGCGAATGCTCCATCTGAAATGAGTTTCCTTATATCAGGGCCAACAAACACTCCTTCCTTTAGCTTTGCTTCAGAAAGTCGGGGGAACTTTGAGCAAAGGTACCGAAAGCACTCACCATCTTTTGGAAGGGACTTGATGAATTGCTTAATGAGACCCAACTTAATGTGGAGAGGTGGTAATAGAATTTTATCACGAGGTACCAAGCTCTCATGAAGAACATTTTTCTCACCGTGTCTCAAATACTCCCGAATTGGCCAGTCTTTTTTCCCCCAGTGTAGGTCGCGGGCCCGGCTATCCCACAAGCAAAGGAAGCAGGTATATTTGGTGAAACCGGATTGCTGCCCTAATAGCATGGATAGAATTTTAAAGTCTCCACAAATCATCCACTTATGCTCATCATAACGAATCTTCTGAAGAATCAGGGCCAAATTCTCGTATTTTTCTTGGAGAATAACAGAGTGAGCAATAGGAACTGAAGCGAATGTGTTGCCATTATGAAGAAGAACACCTTTTATGCTGTCTTTTGACGAATCAATGAACAGCCGCCATTCAGCAGGATCATACTTGAGTTTAAACTTTTCCATCACTCCGTATATATCGTTGCAAAATACCAAATCTTCCTCTTTGCTGAAATACTTCAAAAATTGTGTCTCGCGGTTGCAGTACTAATAAAAAGTTGTTCCTGGTGACAATAGATTTTTCTGTTTAAGCCGAGAACCTAGCAGTTGGGCAGCATCTTTTGGGAGTCCTAAATCCCGGACTAAATCATTCAATTCAGCTTGAGAGAAAAGTTCAGGTTTCGGATCTGGTTCAGTTTCAAACTCGGAAGTACTGGACTCATCGGGAAAAGCCATCTGATGAGTCTCATCATGATCAGAACCGTCCACACAAATATGATCCAAAGATTTTGGTGGTTCAGGCACAGGTACTTCGTTGCTATGAGGCATAGGCCTAATTGCTGAGGGAAGGTTGGGGTAACTTATTACGTTCTTATTTTTTAAGTTGTATCCCTTCACAATGCAAGACCAAAAATAGCAGTCACTGCTGTGGTCTCTTTGTTCACGCCACATCATAGGTATTCCGAAACGAATGCTTGTTTTTTACCTTTCATCCATAAGCGTAGATCTTCCTCACATGTCTTGCACACTTTGTGAGGAGCCCACGGTTTGTCTTGATTGCCTAACTTCAAACCGAAATAGGCGAAATATACTTTTTTAATAAATGCAGAAATGTTCCTCTGCCGCTTTTTCACGGTATATTCCCCACAAATAAAACAAAAACTGTCCGGAGAGTTGACGCAACCTATGGCTCTGTGAGCCATCACAAATACACAGCACTGCAAACTACAACTGTAGTGAACCACTTCGGAATAAAGCTGGATTACGACTGAGCAAACAAAAGGTAATAATGAACTTGCAAGAAACTGAAATTTGACAGGAACGTTCATGTCGCAACCACCGTGTTTGAGCGAGCGAACGAGGCGAGGCGAACAGGAAAGAACATGCGCCAGCGCGAGTACTGGATTTAGCCCCCCGCCTCCCAATTGTCCTGTTAATGTATAAAATGAATACAAAACACTCTAAAATATCATGAGGGAGTGTTTCTAGTTAGTTAACCATTACAACCTCTATTTTGGGCCAAGAAAATAAACTGCAGTCGACTAAAAAGAAATTATGTGAACATTCCTTATATGGGTAAGAAATCTAATTTTGCAAGAAAACGTGACGTGATGGAACATTTTGGCTATTTTTCCTGGATTCAGCACCCCAAAATCTATAGGAATCAGTTGCAAAACTGGAGGCAGTTTTTTGGTAGTGTACCTGTGTAATAGATATAATTCAGTCATCTATAAGGGTTAATCCCTTCTAAAATTTAAGATAAGAAAACAAACTGAGCTCTATGTGAAACAGGAGGTGAAGAAAGATCAGCATCTTTCTTTCATCTTTTTAAACAGTAACAAACGAAAGACAAAACGTTGACATACCTTAATAAACTGACTTTTGCATTTGTCCTGTAAAGTTCACACATTCAGTCTACTTTTTCCTCTCAATCTATCTGATTTGCCAATGTGCTTTTCTGCCAAATTCTATGGCAAAAGATAATGCCAAAATTAATAACCAGGTAAGGCGGACATGGCCCTCACTCCCCTCCCCCCCCCCCACACACTACCCACCCCCCCTCCCCACTTCCCCTTCCCATAAACACCACGTACTCGCTATTTTGGCAGATCAACTGGTCGCAGCTTTATTAAACAAGCAGAACATAAATTACAACCATAACTGCATTAACTTACGGCTCCGGCAGCGGGACAATCCCTCACCAGCCATATGGGTAGCAAGGTGAGTTCCTTCCCGCCTCCGCCGAGAACCGTCCCTGGCAATTCCATCCCCCTCTTCCGGCCTCGCCATATTACTAGCAAAAGCCGAGGGCTTCTCCGGGTCGGGGGTACCCCCACCCCCGCCCTGCATATTGCCATGCCTCCGGACCCCGGACACCTCCGGGCTCCCGCCCCCCCCTCCAGCTGCCACCCCCCATCTCCCCAGCCCCTAGCTCCCCCCACCAAATTAAGGGGAGGGAGGGTGGGAACGCCCGTCCTTTCCCCGCAAACGCTGAGGACTGGCGTCTGACCGCTCGCTCTCGCCGAGACCTCCTTTCCCCTCATTGGCTCCCGCCGCCACCTGGGCATGCGGGAGCCAATGGATTTAAAACATAACCCCCAGGGAGCGCGCCTTACGTCGCGGAATGGGGGGGGGGTTTCGGGCCACCCCGCCCCCCCGGTTACCGCCGGCCGCCGGGCACGTGGGCCCACGGCCTTTTAATAACCAGGTAAGGCGGACATGGCCCTCACTCCCCTCCCCCCCCCACACACTACCCACCCCTCCTCCCCACTTCCCCTTCCCATAAACACCACGTACTCGCTATTTTGGCAGATCAACTGGTCGCAGCTTTATTAAACAAGCAGAACATAAATTACAACCATAACTGCATTAACTTACGGCTCCGGCAGCGGGACAATCCCTCACCAGCCATATGGGTAGCAAGGTGAGTTCCTTCCCGCCTCCGCCGAGAACCGTCCCTGGCAATTCCATCCCCCTCTTCCGGCCTCGCCATATTACTAGCAAAAGCCGAGGGCTTCTCCGGGTCGGGGGTACCCCCACCCCCGCCCTGCATATTGCCATGCCTCCGGACCCCGGACACCTCCGGGATCCCGCCACAGGCTCAGTGACACCTGTCCCTGAGCCCCCCCCACCAGAATCAAAGCTGCGACCAGCCATCACGCCCAACATACTCCAAGGCCTCCTGCCAATCATTCAGGAGTAAATCCATCCCCACCGGGGACAGATGTACCCCATCCGAACGATACAGGCCCGCGCACTCTACCTCCACCCAAGAATGCAAAATCTGATACCCCCCGTGTACCAGAACCCAACGGCCAATTTGCCGATTAATTTTTGCTAACCCACGGGACCACCGCCGATTGCCCCAGCAAGCAGGCCTGGGAACTATGTCAGACCATAACAAAACTACACTGGGGAACATTAATAACACTTCCCCCAAATCCTGCTGAACCGCCCTGATGAGCTGCTTCACAGTCCATGACGCCAAATCATTGCCGCCCAGATGCAGCAATAAGACCTCCGGGGATCCGCTGACGCGCTGATGGTGCCGTAGCAAGGGCAACAGTTGTAACCAGCGCAGACCGCGCTCACCCAGCCATGATAACACCACGTCGTCAGCCTGCAGTCCCAGGTTCGCCCCAAGCGGCCGTGAAGCGGCCTGCTGGCCGGCCCAGTGCACAAAGGAATGGCCGACGATCCAGCAGGCACGGGGCAACCGAATCCCATCTAAAAGAAAAAACACAGTTAATACCCCCAATACACCACCCATCCCACTCACAAACGTATATAGCCCTTAAAGGCATTGGAGCGCCAGCGGCCGATCCGCTGAATCTCGACCCCCCGGAAACCAGCCAGCGCCGCACTAGTAGCGGCCCCAATCCGGAAGGAATGCGGCGCGAAATCGCCAGGGGAGAGGCCAATCTGTGACACTACCATCCGCAGAACCGCGGTAAACTGAAACCGCGTCAGACACTGCGCATCCGCATGCACAAAGAGCAGCTCCCCGCCCGAAGGACGCGCCTGCAAGTACTCAGCCATAGCTGCCACCGGACAGATCGTCGAAGCCGGAAGCGGCCTTAAATGCACCCACATACCCCTCCCCCTCTGGTCGGTTTTCGACCGCGACAACCATAGACTCAGCTGGCCTTGTGCCAAACGCACGTGACGGAGTTGCAGAGCCGCACCGCCAGACCGCCTGCTGGACGCCACCAATTCCCCCGACCGGAAAGCCCCAAAGAAGGCCACACAAAACACAGCCCAGAACAGCAGAGCCTCATAAGCGGACTCCACCACTACCGGTAAAGCCGCGTTCATCCGGGCCAACAGATCGGGGGTAATTGGACGCCGACTGTCCAACAGAGGAGGCGTAGCGCGCTCCCACCCAAGTAAAAGCCGGCGAGAAAGAAACCCCCAGCCATGCACCGCCCACCCGACCGCCTTAGAGAAAAAGGCAAAGCCGGCCAGGCGGGCCCGCACCGAGGAGAGGGCCACCCCCGCCGCCTTTTCCGCCAGAATGTATTCACCAATAAGGTGATCAGGCACCGGCCCCAGCCGCCATCCACGAGGCACCAAGAAGGCCACCACACTGTCGCAGCCCTTGCAGTAAGAACGCCACGTCGCTGCTGAAACCGAACACCTCAGCAAGCTCAGGACACCAGGAGGCCAAGTTTCCATAAACGCTCGGGGACCGACTGCCCCACGGGGTCCGCTTCCGGTGCCAGTCGCCGAAACAAGTCCCACTTGAAACGAGAAAGAGCATCGGCAACTTGGTTAGCATATCCCGGAACATGTCGAGCCCGCACTACCAAATTAAGTTTTAAACAAGCAAAAACCACCTCCCTCATCAAAGCCGCCACCCGCGCGCAACGAGGCGCATAACGATTAATAACATACACCACCGCCTCATTGTCGCACCACCACAACAGTTGCCTATTACGGAGCTGATCTGGCCACAATTCCAAAACCACCAAAATGGGGAACAGCTCCAAAAACGTGATACTGTCAGTTAACCCCGCCGCCCTCCAGGCCGACGGCCAGGGCTCCGCGCACCATGCCCCCCCGAAATAAACGCCCAGTCCCAGACCCCCCGCCGCATCCGTAAAAATCTGTAAATCGAAGGACGACACCTCCCTCTCAAGCAGGACCGTAATGCCATTAAAATCTCTCAGAAACTGGTCCCAAACCCCAAGGTCCGCCCTCATGCTCCGGGAGACCCGGATGCGATGATGAGGTCGCCGCACCCCCGCTGTAGCCGCCGCCAGACGCCGGAGGAACACCCGGCCCATAGGGATAACCCGGCAGGCAAAGTTCAGAGAGCCCAACAAAGCCTGCATCTCCCGCAATGTAACCTTGCCCGCTCCCAGCACGTTTGCCACTAATACCCGCAAACGCACCACCTTGGCTGGAGGCAGGTGCGCCACCATAGCAACTGAATCCAATTCCACTCCCAAAAACGTGATGCGTGTGGCCGGACCCTCGGTCTTGTCCGCCGCGAGAGGAACCCCCCACTCCCGCGCCAACCGCATGAACCCCTCCAGCAGCTCCTGACAGAGCCCGGACGTCGCCGAACCGACAAATAGGAAGTCATCCAAGTAGTGGACCACATTCCGTGATCCGACTGACGCCACCAGAACCCAGTGCATGAAGGAACTGAACATTTCAAAGTAACGACACGAGACCGAGCAGCCCATCGGCAGGCACTTGTCGAAGTAATAGTGGCCTTCAAACGCAAAACCCAATAAGTGGAAGGAAGCAGGATGCACCGGCAAGAGGCGAAAAGTGGACTCAATGTCCACTTTCGCCAGCAAACACCCACGCCCGCACTCACGCACCAGCCGCACAGCCTCATCGAATGACGCATACCGCACCGCGCACAATTGGCGGGGAATGAGATCATTCACCGAGGCCCCTTCCGGGAAGGACAAGTTATGAATGAGCCTGAATTTCCCGGGTTCCTTCTTAGGCACAATGCCCAGAGGAGAAACCACAAAATTCCGGCATGGCCGGTCCACAAAAGGCCCAGCCACCCTGCCGAGAAGCAACTCAGCGGCCAATTTACTGCGGACTACCGACGCTAGGCGCTTCACCGATGGAGCATTGCGCGCCGTCACCGGGCCCCCCTCCCCCACCACGGGTATGGGGAACCCGTACTGGAAGCCCCCTTCCAAAACCCGCCGAACCTTAATCCGCTTATACCGCCTCAACCATGGCCGGAGAGCCGAAAATTTTATCGGGGTAGGGGCTAACTCCATCGAACCCTCACTGCTTTGCAGCCGGGGGGTGGGGCCTTTCTTGCCGCAACGGAGAGCGGAGTGTCCTCCCCCACAGAGGGAGCAACTATGCCGGAACTTACAGTCCGGGAAGGGGCAAGACGACTTATTAAAGCGCCAACAGATGTCCCCGACCCCCTCACCGGCGCCTTTCTGAAAACCGGGAGTCGGGCCGCTCCGAAACGGCCGCCCTGCACTTGCCGATGCACCGGCGACCCCTTTTTGCCCCCCCGCCCCAGCACCCCCTTTTGCCGACATCTGCGTTAACCATAGACCGATATCCTGAGTCCCCCAAGACAAGGAGCGATTCTCCTCCATCTTGTCACGAAACTTTTCATCATAGTTGAGCCATGCCCAACCATCATGAGTTTGCGCCGCCTCCAGAATCGAGTCGGCATACGCAAGCAGCATCCCGTACTGCCCAGGGAAACGCTGACCCCATACGCTCGCTAACCGAAGAAAAGATCTCGTCCAGTTAAGAACGTTTCGTGAGGCCCTTTTTACCCTACCCGCCTTCTCGTCCGCCTTCCTTTTGCGCCTACTGTCCCCCGAACGCTTCCTACCTTCCAGGAGGCGGAAAATATCGATGTATTTTCGCTTCCAGATCCTGCGCCTAAGCTTGCGGGGCACCCCTTCCCACAGCTCAGAAAACGAAGCCAATGTAGCACCCCCCCCGCCCCCACCCACCCCGCCCCCACCCCCGACGGATTGCCCACCAAATCCCCCAACCGACGAGGACGATGACGATGAACGCGAAGACGAGCTCCCCCTCCTACGCCGCTTCCGCGAGCTACGACTCTTCTTTTTTGCCTTGCCCCCCACCGCTACCTGGGTAACCACCGCGCCCTGCTCACCCCCATTGTCATGTGACTCACCATCAGCCGAAGTCCCGGGTTGGACCACCTCTGGTTGGACAACCTCTGGTAGGGTAGACGCCGACGTCGGAAGCACCTCCTGCAGATCCTCACGCTGTGCCATTGGGACCGCCTCTGCGGCCCGTCCAGAGCCGCTCGGTGTCATCCTCCCCTTGTCTCCGGTCGGCACCTGTGGGGACACCGGAAAAAAGGAAGAGGCACCTGACCAGCCCCAGGGTAACTGCCAAGGCCCCGACCAATCCGCCCCGGAGGAACCCTGCCCCCCTCCTTGCCAATAGTCCCAACCCGGGAGGCCCCCACCCCCCGGCACCATATGCCAGCCCCATGGGCCCCCCCGAACCCGGCCCTCCTGACCCCCAGCCGTACCCTGCCACCCCACCGGCAACTGAGAAGCCCCCCCTACCCCCGAAGAGTCCCCACCGGAGGAAAAAGAGCTGAACTGCCTGCCGCTCCCCCAATAGACCCTGCCCCCATAACCCCACTGGGTACTGGCCCATCCGGCGCCCTTGCAGCCACCGCCTGGCCACGGCCAACCCTTCTCCCCCTGGATCCCCCGGAACTGGCAGGAGGTACTGCAGCCGCTCCCCTACCCGGGACCCTGCGCCCAGCCTGCCGTGACACCCCTGCCTGGCCCCTGGCCCGGCCTACCGAGCCCCTAGGAGCCCGCCCAGTGGGGCGCCCCTCGCCCCTCCTGCCCATGCCCCTCTTCCCTTTTCCTCCTTGGCCCCCCATCTCACCGTGGCACAGCAGAAAATAAAATTGTGCCCGAGTGAAGACAGCCGACTCAGCAGCCGCCCCCCCTCCCCCGCTTTTCACAAACCCCCCTCCCCCCGACAGCACCTGGTATCCGGAGTCACCTGCTCCCGCCTCTCACTGCGCGGTTGACGCTGACAGCTACAGGCCTTCAGCGCTGCCTGGCTCCCCCGTCCAACGCAGCACTCCGCAGCAAGCAGGGGAGAAAAGAAAAACAGGAGCCGCACGCAGCCTCTCCAGCAGCGATAGAGGTATGCAGCCCCCCTTTCAACCGACCGGGAAACGAGCGCCGCCGTTCAAGATGCCAACGCCGGGCAGAATTCACCTCACCGCCACGGAGCAGCAGTCAAACGCCCGTCCTTTCCCCGCAAACGCTGAGGACTGGCGTCTGACCGCTCGCTCCCGCCGAGACCTCCTTTCCCCTCATTGGCTCCCGCCGCCACCTGGGCATGCGGGAGCCAATGGATTTAAAACATAACCCCCAGGGAGCGCGCCTTACGTCGCGGAATGGGGGGGGGTTTCGGGCCACCCCGCCCCCCCGGTTACCGCCGGCCGCCGGGCACGTGGGCCCACGGCCTTTTAATTATAGAATGTCGAAGATGCCAGTCATTACAGGTGTGGCAAGCAAGGTAGATAAGACAACTACCTAGATAGAAATAAGGAGCATTACCATCATCTCATCAGCATGAGGCCTTTCAAGTCCCTTATCATTTTGGATGATTCTTATATTAGTCTAATGAAAATGCTATAAGCTACAAAGAACCTAGGTGGTTTATTAAAAGCCATTGAGGTGGTTTGCAGACTTGCAAAACTATCTAAACAGCAATTAGCAGCATATTCAGTAGTATTGACACAGTTGTATAAACCAGACGTCTACGTCAGAGAGGCGCACAAGAAGACAGAAACTGCAATGCAGCGCTGGAGAGTTTAGGTAAGCTCTACATCATGGTTTCTCAGCCATTGATGCAGAGAGGGGTGGCAGCAGGGGGCAGCGGGATGGAGGGCCTGCCTGGGACACCACCAATCCTTGCCTCGGCCTAGGAAATTTCTTGTGTTCCTTCATTTGAAGAGTTTGGGGATTCCAGTCCATAGTGCATGAGATTCAGAGTGTTTGGATTTTACTTTTGATTTTTAGTTGAATTGTGTATTTTGAAGAAGTGTAAAGCATGAAACCCAATAGACTGCTGTGCATTTTGTGGCTTTTACATAGTTTTGCTGATTTGGACGCCAGTAAAGTTAGTTTTCTGGTTTGGAAAGACACTCAATTTGTGGAGAACATTTTATAGGAGACTGACTGACCCCCTGGATCTCATAGGCTATCATGCACCCTATTGCACAATCTGTATTCCAAACATTGAAGGTAGACCCACTGCTTCTCGAATGAATATTTCCATCCAAAATTTTAGGCAATTGAATCTAAATGCATGTAGTATGGAGATTTAAGTAGCGTCATGTGGTCTGGATTTATTTGAAGCAATCTGTAGCCTGTCATGATTGTCTCTGATTATCCAATGTCACAAAATCCCAGCCCTAATTAACCTAAACTAATGTGGCAAGTCTTAGGATTTATCTAAGGATTTCAGAGCTGAAAAGCTCTTCAAATCCTTTCCTCATTTACCATTCCTAGGAAGCAGATAGAAATGTATGCACCATGGTATATTTTTGCAATAGAAAACCAAATAGTCTCCCAGATTGCTCAGAATTTTTCTTTTCCGGCAAGAGAAAACATGCCTATGACCAAAGATCGTATTTGATCATGCACACAATTCAGGGATTTTGCAGAATGAACGATGAAATGCAAAAATGAAATTGTCACTGCTGGCTTTTAAGAGGCAGCAAACTTCACCACATAAGACAATAGGTCTTAAGCAGCAGCCTTTCACCGCTTACCACACTGCATCATTTCTTACAGGAAAATCCTGGACCATTTAATAAGGCTGGACGCCTATGGTGGATTGCAGCTTTACAATCTGTGGCAGTAGATGATAAATAATTCTTCTGCAAGCTGAAAGCTCCCACTTGGCCCATACATTTTCTTGCACTAGGAAAACACAGCAGAGCTGTTCGTAAATGGGGTCTCCTGCCTGGGGCTTTATCGATTGTGGCTGTCTATGACTTGACAAACTCGAATGTTTCTTTGGAATCAGTGTACTGTGGAATTTGCATTGGTTTAATCAGGTTTAGTGCAGTATGTATAACTGAATCACAAGACAGCTATGCTATTTAATGTTTGCTCGCATTATGCAATGAAGAGAGGAAAGCACATACTGTACAGAAAAGCTCATAGACCATCTGCTACCAGTTGAAACTGGTTGCGATATGTGAAATAAGATGCATTCTTTAAAGACGAATCACAGCCGATAGAATGCATGCCATACTAAAGATGATTTATGGTTTATGGTTTATTATTATTTGATATGCCACCTTTATGCACGCAGACAAAGTAGTTCACAATAAAACAATCAGTAATAAAACCAGAAAAGAATGCCATATCATTTGAGTATGATTTTATAAAGTTATTAAAGCATGCGCATGATGGTATAAACACATTAATGTCCTCTTATAAAATCCTAACTAGCTTGAAAGTACATGCTTTGACATGCTTGGTCTGTAGACATAGAGGCAAATTCCATATGGGCCGACTAGCACCAGTGGAAACATGTAAATCAGGCATGGGCATGATCTGAAGCAAATTGCGTAGAGCTCACCTGCGGTTCTGGAATCGCTTCATAGACATCTCCAGCACGGCACTTATAACATGTTGTTCAGCTGACCCATGCATGTATCCAACGCAAGACCCAAGAATGGGTACAGGCATGGGCCAGAGAGCGAAGCGTAGAAACACATCCCCTGCTAATATTATGGCACGTGGGTAAATGCTGAAATCGTTTTGGATGTCCCCGCACTCACCGTATTCTGGAAAGCTGCACATTTCAGATCGTGCCCATCTCCGCGATACACCCGTGGATGCCACGCCTCCTCAGTTCTCACTGACAATGTTTTGCTGATATAAGCTAGACATAAATAGTGATGATTCGCAAATGTTGATGCAAACTAGATCACCTATATTAGTCCGTGTCATGCCCAGAACACTGTAAAATAATCTCAGTGTACTCTAATTTGTGTTAAATTCCATCTTCCAAAGTAAAATCAGTTCAGCAAGGGCATGGGTGCAGCAAAAAGAAGGGAAGGGAAGGGAAGGAAGGTCAGATTTTTATTGGGTGTGTTTTAAATGTTGAGAATATTGTTTACATCACTTGCCCTTGGTATGACACCTTGCTAGGATGCTGGGATGGTCCTAAAGGTGCCTGTATTCCTTTTCAGCCATTTTTTTCTGCATCTCCTTTTCCTGAGCCACATTTTAATTATGATTATTGGTATTCATGTTACACAATCCAATACATCATGCAAGTATTTTCAGGAAGGGAGGCATCAGGAAGAGATGCCAGATCCTTAAAAAAGACCAGTGTCTCCTTATCCCTTGACATAATGGCAATATTGGGCAGATGCATTGGACAGGCAGGCTTGGTGACCAAGGAGGCCTTCCAGATACATAGTATCTCTGCCCACATCCCCAGTTCCACATTTGATTGTTTCCTTACCATTACCAGTTATACTCCCAAGTCAGTCACAGCCTGTCGCCACTCAACCCCCAATAATACTAATCAAAAGTATTCTCACCCCAAAGCCATTTTTTAAGAAAAGACAATCATATCATACCAATCCACATGAAATACAAAGTCATTTAGAAAAGTAGTCCTCTATAAGTCTTCTTTGTCTCTCATTACCCCTTGCTGCATCGGGGAGGGCACGGGAAGGTGCATAAATATAAGGTTCCAGTGGCAAGTCAGGAGCTATTTCTCATTGCATTCCATGTTCCAGGACTATGTTGTGCAGCAAGCAGCAGACTGCAGCAATGTCCTCAACCTTTTCAGGTGCATAGTGCAATGCATCCCCAGAATGGTCCAGACAATGTAAACGATTCTTGAAGACCCCGTGTAGAAATGTGTGCCTCATTGTAGCGCATCTCTGCAGGTGTGCTTGGTGAAATCAGCGGAGTCATCAACCAGGTCTTACACCCATATCCAGCATCACCTATGACATTAAAAAGAAGGACAACAGCTTGAAAATACATACATACATATATCTATATCTATATCTATATAGCCTTATGGAGATGTATAGCTGTTTGCCCTCTGATGCCCAGCATCCCCTATGAATACAACTCCAACAAGCAGCTTAGATAGATATACATATAGTAGTAGTTCCTGTACAGCTGTTCCCCCCTCCCCCAAAGTTTCAGCATGCCTATGTGGCAGTTACTGATGAGCCCACCTTCACCGTACTTTCCCTCTTCAAAGTTATGGCTGAGTGCAGAGTGGGGGAGGATAAAGGCATCGTGACAGCTGCCTTGGAACTTGGAGACCACATTCAGGATATTCAGGTGTCCATCACACACCACTTGGACATTAATTGAGTGGAAGTTTCTCCTGTTTCAGAAAGACAGTTCCCTGTTATTGGGAGATGTTAGGGCTACATGGATGCTGTCTATTGCTCCGATCACATTTGGTAGTCCAGCAATATTAAAAAAGTCAGCCTTCAACACCTGCCTTTCTGCCTCATGCTCTGGGTACCATATATGCCCCCCTATGCAATTTTTCAAGGCTTGAAATACCTGTTTGAAATGCCTTGAAAATGATGACTAGTCCATTCCACAGGCCAGTCCAACAACATTTTGGAATGATCCAGTGCCCATAAAATGTAATGCAGCAAGTAACTTCACCAGTCCTGGCAGGGCCATACCAAGCCATAATTGTGCAATGTGCTATTTCCCCATTTGGCGCCCCCTCCCACCCAGTTGCCTGCCCTTGCCCACCTGCCCCCCCCCCCTCCGGGGAGGCGGTGGCAGCAGAAGTTAGGCAGACCTGTGTGTGTAGGAAGATCGGGTCCCTCGTTCCCTTCTCTGATGTAGGTCACCTCAGAGGAGGGAGGGACCAGGCCAGCCATGCAAACGCTGAGTAGCAAAGACGGGTGTTTGAATGTCTGGTCTGGTTTCTCCCTCCTCTGATGTGATCTACATCAGAGAAGAGAAGGAGGGACCCGACCTGCCCTCAAACGTGGGTCTGCCTTACTGCTGCTGCTGCCGCTGCCGCCACCTCCGAGAAAACAAAAAAGGGGCAGCGCTGGCGGCAGCAGGTCAATGCGGGGGGGGGGGGGGTGGCGGACTGGTAAGCAGTAAGGCAGCCCGACAAGCACCCCTAATCCTTTTGCGCCCTGTGCAGCTGCACCACTCACATAAGGCTAGTTACGGTGCTGAGTCCTGGTATGGCGTGCCACCAAGTGGGGGTAGAATCAATGTCCTCATACAAGGACAGGATGGCTTGTTGTATGACATGCCATGTCTCTGAACAGGCGCCGTCTGCAGGGCTTCATGATGCGGGGTGCACCATGTTCCTCCTCATGTACCTCACACTCCTCTCTTGGGTCTCCATTGTTCCTCCTTCTTTCACTGGCTCTTGCAAGCAGCAGAAAGGCAAAGGAATAACCAGCAACAATCTCCCTGACCAAAACATCCACTGTCAAACGCTTCGAACTGTGCTGCTTTCAAAACGCTCAGAATTGGATGCACAGAATTGTGTTGTTCTTGAGGATGCTCAGAAATGTGTTCTTAGGACACTCAGAATTGTGTTCTCGAGGACGCATTAAATCTTAACTTCTACTCCTGATCAGGCGTAAAAATAAAGATGCTTTTCTTCTTAACGCAGGATTGCGTAATATCTAACGCACTACATTGCATCAGGCGTAGATCTCATTGCCATGTTATATGAGTATGCCCTACTCATTTCCATTTCATTTCAATACATTTTAATATGCGTCACTTTGTGCCCGTCTGCCACGCGTATCCATCTCTTTTCTGCATTTGAAAATAAGTGCACATACAAGCCCACATTAGCTTTCTGCATCAGACCGCATGTTGGAAAATTACCTGAGGATCATAGGAATACAGCTACACATAATTTTAACATTCACCCTACTATATGATTTATTGCTTGATTGATTGATTTTATTTATTTAACAGCTTTCCTATACCGCTTTATCATTCAGTCAAAGCAGTTTATAGTGAAGCTTAAATTAGAGTATGTACATTGAACAGGAACGGGGAACTGGAGTATACAAATAACTTATCAGAGTACAGTTAACAGGTCATGGTAACATTTAGCATAATATGAATTCTGGAAGATTACAGTCATGTATCGCTTTCAAAGTGTTCTGTGAATAGGTATGTTTTCAGCCTCTTTCTGAAGTCAGGGGTGTTGCCTATGGATTTTAGTTCTTCTGGAAGAGAGTTCCAGAATGATGATGTGATTATGGAGAATACCCTGTTGCATGTTATCTGCTTGCTTTTTGCTTTAATGGTAGAGATGATAAGCACGTTTTTGTTGCTGGTTCTTCTTGGTCTGTTTTCAAGAGCTTTTTGGATCAAGGTCTCTGCTGATATTTGGTGTAGAATCTTGAATATAATGAGTAGTATTTTGTATTTGATGCGGGTCTGCATTGGGAGCCAGTGTAATTGTTTTAAGATGGGCCCCTCTTATATGTTCTGCAGTATTTTGGGGCATCTGTAGGGGGTGTATTGGGTACTTTGGTAGACCTTGGTAGATGTTACAGTAATACAGATGATTACCCTAGGATTAGGGTCTTTTGAGGGTGAGCTCCAATTTATTCCCTGTTTTAATTGCATTTTGGTTGGCATAATACCCTCCTAGTGAATGGTAAAGGAAATTGTCACCATTGTCAGTATACCTTTTTCACTTGTTTCATTCTTTTTTTCAACTTTGTTACTTTTTTGATATGAAGAATTGTTTTCTGTATAGATTTCACTTTATTTATTGAAGAGATAAAAAGGCCCTTTAGTTTGCCCCATTAGAAAATTTTGACTGATGGACTCCATTCTTTTCTTTGCAGTTTCTGTTCTGGCTCTTCGGACAGTGCAGCCTCGGTGAATTTCACAAGCCTGTAAATAAAAGCAAATATATAAATGGAAAACAGACAGGAACAATTACAAAATTTCCTTCTTTGCCTTCTCTTAAACTTAAAACTTGTGGGAACAGAAGCAGTTCAAGAATAGAGTACAGGCAGTTCTGTCTCTAGTGTATGCTGTAATGTTCTGAGTGAAGTTTTGTGACTTCTTTCCCATCTGGCAGAATTCCACACATTCATGCTTCTGTCTTCTAGTTGAAGGTGGACCAGGTGGTTAATCTTGGACTAGGAGAGTTCGGAGTCTGGGGATTTTGCTCATGCATGAAGGAGATGGAAGGGTGATGCTGCCCTGGCATTGCAACAACCAAAATCATGAAGCAACATCTATGCAGAAAATTAACAAAGTGGCCTCTTGCCATCTTACTTCCTTAAAGGAACATTTTAGAAAGGGCATAGAGAAAGGAATTCATGCATCCATATCAGGACATAGAGGATTACGATGGTATTTTGCAAGAGGCTCTGCCAAGACACCTTTTGAAATAGGTGCAGGATCACATGGGTATGACTCTACACATTTGGCAGGAGCAGTGATTTTAAGAAGCTGAATGGGGAAAAGAAAGCAGAGGGAAAAAAGAACCTAGGCTTGGAAGCAGTCTCTTAAGATCACTACTCCAGCACAGACAGCATACCCAGTTCAGCACCATAGGTTGTGCCAACCCAAGTCACTGTCTTCACCTCAGGACCCCTCTGAGCCCCCCTAGACCCCCACCTCTCCCCTACCAGTAACCAAGCCCCCTTCCTCTGAAGCAGTCACCATCCCCCCCGACCCCCCATGAATCACCTCTCCCCAGAAGCACAACAAAGCCCTCCCTCCCCAGGCAACTCCTATCCTCCTTCCCCACCAAATGGCCCCTCTACAACACATAACTCTCTTCCTGATCACTCCCCATAATGACACTAGTCGCAGCATTGCATGGTTACTGCACTATTTTGGAGCTGATAGCTTGCTGAGCAGGAGTGAGTGGACATTGTTTTTGCTACCAGTGCCCACCAATGACCCCCAGGGTTGGGGATCTTGGGGGCTGAGGTAGGCAGTCTACTGGTGAGGCAGTTTGGGGGATGTCATTGGGGGGGATGGGGTCTTGTAGCAACGTGGGGGATTCCTAAGGTCAGGACAGTGATATCAGCATTCACAACTGCCCCTTCAGCAGGCACTTATTCATGCCTGGGGGCAGGTGTAAATGCCGACATCTGAAAATTTTCATTGAGACATGGATTCCCTATATCAGGCATGTCCAACTTCGAACAGATCGTGATCTACTTTTTCCAGCCAAAAGTGACGGTGATCTACCACCATGAAAATTAAGTTTCAAATTAGTTTCAAATTAAATTTTAACCCAATAAAGTTGGAGGATTCCCCCCCCCCCCATTTTTAATGAACCTTCTGTCATTTACTTGGATGTGATCAGCTGTTAAGCAAATTAAGCAAAAACAAAACAGAGACGAAGATCCAGTAAGAACTGCGAGGGGAAATGGAAAGTACATTTTTTCTTAAAGTTTTATTGAGTAATAATTTTCTTTAACTGTCTTAATAACTTTCTTTAACTTTTATTGAGTAATTTGTGTTAAATTTAGGTTGATTATTGATCCAGGCTGATCTTGCACAATCTTTAATATTTCACTTTTGCTCTTTAGTGAGACGTCTTAGCCTGCATTTCATCCACCAGCTTTTTGAAGTTGGGTGAATATTGCGTGAGGGCCAGTCTCAGGGAATACTGGAGATGTTCATCTATCATGTTGGAACGTTGTGTACCCTTTGTCATTTTCAGATGGGAAAACGCAGAGTCACACAAATAAATTGAACTGAAACAGGAGTATACAGCTTCACTGCATCTTCTCAAGTTGGGAAATTTGTCTCTAGGCACTAGCTTCCAATACAATTCTTGCTCAGCATGGGTCTTGAGAAAAATATCATTTTTAAGGGTTAATATTTCGTTTTCAAGAGATAGCTTGTTCAATTAGTAATTTTTACTGATTGCAGCTGCAGTTTCTTTAATGTCCACATCTACTTTGAATGGGTATGACAAGTACTCCGCAACTGTTCCAATTTTTTGGAAGTCACAGAATCTATTTTCGAATTCCTGGATAACAGAACAGATTTCTGTCATATACTTCTTGTTCTGAAAAACAAAATTTGGATATTGTCCCAGATGGTCCTGCGTATTAGGAAAATGTTCAAAAGTGTTGTTTGTAAGGTCAGTCATCATTAGCTCAAATTTGCTCTTGTAGGATGAAACTGTACTCATCTCGCCAATGCATTTGTTTTTACCTTGTAGTTCAAGGTTCATATCACTTAGTTCGCCTGTAAAGTCAGCGAGAAATGCCAGATCACATAACCACTCCTCATCTTCCAACTCTGCTTGGTCATCTCCCCTCTTCTTCAAAAAACTTCTTATTTCATTCAGCAAATCACAAAATCTTTGCAGAAATTTGTGTCTACTTAGCCACCTTACATCTGTGTGCAAAATGATTTCCGCTGCCCCTTCATCAAGAGTAAGATTGAAAAGCCATCTTTGAAGTGATCTTCCATGAACTGAATTTACAATTTTGAAAGTGATGTCCATGACAGTCTTTGTATTGAGTCTCTTGCTTGCCAAAACTTGCTGGTGAATGATGCAGTGGTAAGAAAGGAAATCTGGGAAGTTGTCATGCTGTCTACAGAGGGCTATGAAATCGTTAACCTCACCTGTCATTGCTCTTACTCCATCAGTAGTGATGGAAACAAGTCTATGCAATGGAAGATTACACTTTGTCACAAAAGGATGGAAAGAACTGAATATTTCCTGACCGGTAGTTCTCCCTTTTAAAAAAATCATTCCAAGTAGTTCTTCTTTAACACTGAAGTCTTCAAAAAACATCCGGATAAAGACTAGTAACTGAGCTATGTCTCTTATGTCTGTAGATTCATCCAGTTGGAGTGAGAAAGCAACACAATTTGAAACATCCTCCAACAAATGTTCGGTTGTGTCTCCACACATCTTTTCTATTCGCCGCACGATGGTGTTTCTTGACAATTGTACATTTTGAATAGCAGCTATGATCTCTTTCTTACTTTTAAATCCTTCAAAAAGATTGTCAGCTGCTTCAAGAAAACAATCTTTTACAAATTCCCCTTCAGTGAAAGGTTTGCATTTCTTTGCGATCAGGTTGCTGACCTTGAAGGATGCTATGGTTGCATTGACCGAATGTGACCTTGGCTTTGCCATCAACTGTTGCTAAGTAGCCAATTTCAATTTAAGTTCTTTGAGCTTCAGTTTATGAATTTCACTTTTGGGTGGAAAATCAGCATTAAACGTATTGCTATGCAGAGCCTTATAATGATGTTCCAGATTACCCTTTTTGGACAAGGATACTTGGGCGTTACAAATTAGACAACAACACTTATCTTTCACCATGATGAAGAAGTAGTCCATTTCCCATTCATCATGAAAGTGGTAGGTTATACTCTTCTTTGGAACACTCATCTTCGTTATATTGGGGTGGTTGGATGTAAGAAGGCCAAATCTGCTAAGTTAGTATAAACACTGGCTGAATCTGGTCCAAAACTATTACTGTCCCAAAGTATTAAGGAACTGAAAACCTCTGGATGATATGCAATACACGGACTGGAGATGCCAAAACCACACATGCAGTTCTAAAAGTAAAAATAAGAATTCATCATACTGGCACCAATAATCAAATACCACCAAACAATCATCAAAAAAACTCAAACACCTGTCCAGCAAACCAGATAAAATCAAATACCGCCAAACAAGTTCAAATACCACCACACGCAATTTAATAAAGTCTGCATACAGTGTAGAATCAACGCAAAGGCAAGGCGAAATAAAATTGCAGTGTAGAATCAACGCAAAGGCTAGGCAAAATAAAATTGCAGAGGCAAGCAAAAGTCACAGTGGTTTGAACCAATTCGAAGGCAAGGCATAGGCAAGTTACATTAGAACAAAATTGGAAAATCATGTCAAAATCACCATATTCTTGACACTTTGTTGTGTCTGCCCGAAAACGTTTAATGAAAGCGAATTATAAAGCGACCAATGACCAGCACATGACACAACTAATACGGTAAGTGCATTCAGGTAAAGCCAGGGTGAATGGATATCACCTGGTATATAACACACTTCTAAGGGGTGTTGGGGTGGGGACAGGAATGGGTGATTCTGAGAGGCAGGAGACCAGGTATGATGCCGGGCCTGTGGCATCTCGTCACGGGGCATGGGTGGCGGGCCTCTGGGGTACCCACAAACTATTTGCACAAAAACTACAAGTGCCTCAATACACCCACAGGCAAGATTCCTGCAGGCAGGGAAAAAAGACAGGCAAGGATCAGCAGCGGCGGCAAGCCCTTGGGAGACGACCTGCCGGCACGAGCTCTCTCCTAGAGACGGGGCGAGCTGCTGGAGAGATGGAGCCAAGTGGGGCTGGTGATAGACCTCTGACCCCCCCACAATCTACAGATAGATCACGATCTACCTGTTGGACATGCCTGCCCTATATGAAATGGAGAATCCACATTTGATTTGTAGGCCTGCCTAAACCACTCCCTTTCTCCATCACCACCATTCTCCAAGGGAAGGTAGGTGTGGTGGACATTCCCATGTCTGCAGAAAGTCTGTCCTAAAATGTCATTGATGCATGTAAACCAATCTATGCATATCTATGCTGCTTTTTAGACAAGGGGATGCTTCTAAAATAACCCCCATAATTTACATATCTGGTTGTGATCTATAAATGTGTTTATTTTCAATCATGTTAAATTGTTTGTGATTATTGTACTTGTTAGCACTCATGGGGAGTGGAGGAGTAGCCTGGTGGTTAGAGCACTGGCTTGGTAACCAAGCAACCAGGGTTCAATTCCCACTAGCACTCCTTGTGGCCTTGGGCAAGTCACTTAACCCTCCATTACCTCAGAAGAAAGGCCTGGCAATCTACTTCTGGTGACACTGCCAAGAAAACCCAGGAGCTTCTGGGTCACCAGAAGTCAGGACTGACTCAAAGGCACACATTGTTGTAGCACTCATGAAAATCTGGTGGTTACATGCATTAGTGAAGTTTAGTGAACTGACCTCCACATTGTCTAATTCTTTATAAGGAAACTTAATGAAGCACAATCAAAAAATCAACTGCTGGCAATTGATGTTCATATAAACAGTAACATACTCCAACCCCCTACTTGTTTATTGTGGTATGTAATTGGGTGATACATTTGTTTCACTAGCTTAGTGGCCATGATGCAGCTTGGCCTTGTAGAAATGCTGACATTTTAACTTTCCTTTCTCCTTCATAAGGCACTAGAGGATCGAGGCAAGACAACAAGAACATAAGACATGCCATACTGGGTCAGACCAAAGATCCATTGAGCCTAGTACCCTGCTTCCAAAAGTGGCCAATCCAGGTTGCAAGTACCTGTCAGGTTCCCAAAAAGGTAGACAGATTCCATGCTGCTTATCGCAGGACTAAACAGTGGATTTTCCCAGTCCACTTTAATCATGGTTTATGGACTTTTCCTGCAGGAATCCCTTCCAAAATGCTGAAAAATCCTAAACTTACAGAAGAGAAGAAGAGATGAAGGGAAGGGAGACCAAGATTAATTATAAAAGTTCTTACAGTCATTAATCCAAACAGGATCAATTAGATATTTAGATTTCAGGAGCTACTGAAAACCTGTTTACATCATTGGTCATTCTAGCTCTTCTCCACAAGTGGCCTTATATTTAGACCACAAAAATGCAGTTCTAACACAGTGTGCCACCAGACCACTATGAAATCATTCAAATATATGTCCGTGGAAAACATCAGTACACACACAAAAAAAATAACAAATTGTATTATTCAATAGAACACACTTTAAAGGCATCAAAATATATTCTCCTAGCCAATGCTTTCTCAAGCAGTCGAAGCAGACCCAAAAATGTTGTTAATGTCAGGACCCACACACTGCACCATTTGCAATAGTCTTGACTATTCTGGAGAAAGCATTGGCAAAACTTTGGGGAAGGTCAGGATTGAAGAACTTCTTTTTAATTCATTGTGGGCTTTGTGGACTTTGCAACATTTAGAGATAAGTGATCACTTTTTATGAACTGTTTTCTGATACATATAATTGACAAAATTAATGGATGTAAGACAGCGATGATGAAATGATCCGTTGGGTCCACCTTTAAAAATTTGCAAATTTTTGATTCTTTCACTGCCTGGTATGGAGAATATGTTTTGATGCCTTTAAAGTGTGTTCCAGTGGATAGTACAGTTTGAAAACATTTTTTAAATTATTTTCCACGCTTTTCTGAATATTACAGCTAGATGTTTTAAGAAAACTGCAACTGTGGACCACACACTTAAATGGCAGAGCAAGAATAAACTCTGAAAATACACATAGGAACGTGATGACAGATAAAGACCATACAGTCTATCCAGTCTTCCTTTCCATCCCAACTATTACAGCCTTTTTTTTTTCCTTTAGAGACCTTCTGTGTTTATTGCCATGCTTTCTTGAATTTGGATAAAGTCCTCAACTCTTCTACCTCCACTGGGAGATTATTGCATGCATCTACCACTCTTTCTGTACAAAACATATTTCTGTAAATTACTCCTGAATCTATCCCCTTTCGCTATCATCTTATGCCTCCTCATTGCAGAGCTTTCTTTCAATTGAAAGAGGCTCTCCTCCTGTGCATTTACGCCATTGAGATATTTAAACATCTCTATTGGATCTCCCCACTCCTGCCTTTCTTCCAAAGTATAAATATTAAGATATTTGAGTCTGTCCCCATGTGCCTTATGACAAAGCCACTGACCATTTTGGTAGCCACCTTCTGCACCGACTTCATCGTGCTTATATCCTTTTGAAGGTGTGGTCTCCATAACTGCACACAATATTCCTCCTTCTTTCTGCTGGCCTATGCACCCAAGCATCTTCCTGGCTTTTACCACCTCCTTTTCTATCTGTTTAGCTAACTGAAGATCATCAGAAGCAATCATGCCCAGGTCCCACTCTTCTTTTGTGGACAGAATACTTCATCCCCTATATTGTATCATTCCCTCGGATTTTTGCAGCCCAAAAGCATGACCCTGCATTTTTTTTAGCATTAAATCTCAGCTTCCAAAATTCTAGACCATTCTTCAACCTCATATTATCTACTCCTTCCTAGGTGTCTATCGCGGATTTTGATATCATCCGCAAAGAGGCAAATCTTACCTGACAGCCCTTCCGTAATATCACATACAAAAATGTTAAAAAGAATCACACCAAGGACAGATCCCTGTGGCACACCACTGGTAACCTCCTCCTCCTCAGAGTGAGCTCCATTGACCTGTACACTTTGTTGCCTCCCAATCAAGTAATTTCTAACCTAGTCAGTCAATTTAGGGGGTGCTCCATTTATTTATAAGTTGCCTGTGCAGAACAGTGTCAAATGCTTTATTGAAATCCAAGTACGCACATCTAGGGCTCTCTCTTGATCCAAATTTCTGGTCACTCAGTCAAAGAAATGAATTAGATTTGTCTTAGAATAACTGCCTCTAGTAAAACCATGCTACCTCGGATTCTGCAAGCTATCAAACTCCAAAATTCCGAGGCCGCGGGCAGGGTCCCGGCAGCCAATACTAACCGGGCGCGCGGCCCGGCGCGGGGACCCTGTGCGCGGCCTGGTCAGGATGTGCGCGCTCGGCCCTGACGGGCGCGAGCGCGCGTCCTTTAAACTGATTGGCTCCCGTGGGTCGCGGACCCACGGGAGCCAATTAGCGCCTTGGGTGTTTGCGCGCGAGGGGGGATCGGGGCCGAGCAGCCTCCGCGTGGTCAGTCGTGCGGAGGCTGCTTCGGTGCCGGCGTCATCCCCACCTCGTGGCTGTGAGCGGTTCCCGGTGCTGGGTGGTTGCACGGCGGCTGGGTGAGTGTGCTGGCGTTGCGTTTCGTCGGGCTTTCCGCGATTTCGGGGGCTGCCGGTGCGGCTGTAATTTAAAACAAAAACTAAATAAATAAAAACTAAACCCACGAGGGATGCCTGGCAGGGCGAAGGCTGGGGGCTTGGCCCCTAAAACAGCTAAGGGGCGGGGGTCCAGGTCGCGGGGGGGCACTGGGAGGCCCGGGCAGGGTTGTGAGGGGGGGTGGGGGGTGCTGCATCAGGAGGAAGGGGTGAAAAGGGCCGAGGAGGTGGGGTGCGTGGCCGGAAAGGCAGGGGGGGTTCCCTCCCTCCCTGTGGCTTGCAGGGGGTGGGAGAGGGGTTGCTGGGGCCTGGAGAGGTGAGGGGGGGATGTTGGAGGGGGGGCTGGGGTGGGGGCTGTTGGGGGGGCGGGGGGGGGTGGCTGTTGGGGGGGTGGGGGGGGACTTCGGGGCACCGGGCCAAGGGGGTGGGTTGCGGCCCGATGGGGCGCCTTGGGTTGCGAGCTGTGGTGGGCCTGTGGGGTGGTTCTCAGGCCCCGGGGGGTTTGGCTCGCCGGGGGGGGGGCTTCCCCATGGGAGCAGTGGATTCTGGGGGGCAGGGTACCTCTAGGGCGGGGTGGGGGTGGGTTCTTGGCCTCCGGCATGGCCGGTGTCGGTTTCCCCCCCTGTTTTTCCCTTTTTGTCTCCGCAGGGCCAGTTTATGGCGCAGACTTGGCCCGTGGGCACAGCTCGCGGAGAGAGCTGGGTGAGTTCCCCGGCTGGAGCGGAGTCGCAGCGTGGAGCGACAGCGGAGGCGGCCCAGCGGGGTTCAAGGGATTTGGCCTGCGCAGATGGCGAGGACCTTGTGGTGGCTGGTGAGCGGCTTGCTTCGCCGGGTGAGTTAATGGGTGAAAGGGGTGAGTCGTCCAGGGAGGCAGGGGGGGCTTCGCGCAAGAAGCACCGGCGGTCGTGTCGGCGACGTCGCAGCTCCGACTCGTCCTCATCTTCCTCGTTCTCGAGTAGTTCGTCCGGGGGGTCGGACAGGAGGGGGGATCGGCAGCTTTCGGGTGGTGGGGGTGGAGTGGGTGGGGGCGGGGGGGCCTCCTCGGTGGTGTCTTTGCCGGAATTATGGGCGGGGGTACCTCGGAAGCTTAGGCGTAAAATCCGCAAGCGGCGCTATATTGACATCTTCCGTTTGCTGGAGGGGCGGAAGCGCTCGGGCGAAAGTAGGAAAAAGAGAAGGGACGATGAGAAGGCCGGACGGGTTCGGAATGTAGCGCGTAACGTGGTTAACTGGACGCGCTCCTTTTTACGGTTGGCCAGTGTGTGGGGACAGAACGATCCGTCGCAGTATGAGATGCTGTTGGCGTATGCCGATTCCATCCTTGAGGCGTCTCAGACGCACGAGGGATGGTCTTGGCTTAATTATGATGAGAAGTTTAGGGATCGGATGGAGGAAAGCCGCGCGCTTTCGTGGGGCACGCAGGATATTAACCTGTGGTTGACCCAGATGTCGGCGAGGTCCGGTGTGAGTGCGGGTGGCGGGGCCAAGAGTGGTGTCGGGGCGGTGGGGGGGGGGGGCGGCACGGCCCTTTCGAGGAGGGGCGGCCGGGGTGCCTGCAAAGGCAGTCCCGGCTGGGAGCGGTGACGTATGCTGGCGTTTCAACCGTTCCACCTGTCCCTTTCCCGATTGCAAGTTCCAGCACGTCTGTTCCTTGTGCGGGGGTCCCCATTCCGCGGTCAAGTGCATCAAGAAGGGCGCCTCTGGCCTGGCCGCCCCTGCACCTAAAGGGCAGTGAGTGGTGCGGTCGCGCCCCCTCCCCGGTGCTGGTGGAGGCGTTGGTAGGGTGGCTAAGCCTTTATCCCCGACGGCGTGAGGCGGCGACTTTGGGATCGGGGTTTCAAAATGGTTTCGTTATCCCGGTGAGGGGGGTGGTGTCGGCGCCATCTGCCCGGAACTCTCCCTCTGTGCGTCGTTGGGCGACGGTGGTGCAGGACAAATTGTTGAGCGAATTGCAGTTGGGGAGGGTGGCGGGCCCCTTTGCGGAGCCTCCTTTTCCTGACTTGGTGATTTCGCCTTTGGGTGTTGTGCCCAAGAAGGAGCCGGGAAAATTCCGCTTGATTCACAATTTGTCCTGTCCCGTCGGGGCTTCGGTGAACGATTCTATCCCGCGTCAATTGTGTTCGGTTCGTTATGCTTCCTTTGACAAGGCGGCTTCGCTGGTGCGCGGGGCCGGCCGGTCGGCGTTACTGGCGAAGGTGGACATCGAATCGGCGTTTCGTTTGTTACCCGTCCATCCGGCTTCCTTTCCCTTGTTGGGGTTCTGTTTTCAGGACGAGTATTTCTTTGATAAGTGTATGCCGATGGGATGTTCTATCTCTTGCGCTTACTTTGAGATGTTTAGCACTTTCTTGGAGTGGGTGTTGGTTCGGGAATCTGGCTTGTCGTCTGTGGTGCATTACCTGGACGATTTCTTGTTTGTAGGAGCAGCGGACTCTGGGGAATGTCAAAGGCTGTTATCTGGCTTTGTGCGGCTGGCGCAGGAGTTCGGGGTTCCCTTGGCGGATGGGAAGACTGAGGGTCCGACTACGCGGTTAACCTTTTTGGGTGTGGAGTTGGATTCTGCGGACATGGTGGCACGGTTGGTTCAGGACAAAGTCGCTCGCTTGCGGATTTCAGTGGCCAATGTGTTGTCAGCTCGTAAGATTTCCTTGCGGGAGTTGCAGTCCCTGTTGGGGTCCTTAAATTTTGCCTGTCGGACGATTCCGATGGGGAGAGTGTTTTCCAGGAGGTTGGCCTGTGCGACGGCCGGGGTGTGGAAACCTCATCATCGGATTCGGGTGACGGCGGCAATGCGCGCGGACTTGTGGGTGTGGGATCATTTTCTGGTGGATTTCAATGGGACTTCAGTGTTTCTGGAGCCCGAAGTATCCAGTGACGATTTACAATTGTACACTGATGCGGCTGGGGGGGCCGGCTTTGGAGTGTATTTCGGAGGGGCCTGGTGCGCTGATCGGTGGCCGGCATCTTGGTGTGCGGCGGGCCTGACCAGGAATATCACATTCTTGGAGCTCTTTCCGATTCGGGTAGTTTTGGAGCTCTGGCCGGAGCGACTTCGGAACAGGAGGGTGCTTTAGTGGTGTGATAACGCGGCTGTAGTCAGTGTGATTAACCGATACACCCCGAGGTGCGTGTGGGTGGCTAGATTGATGCGGGAGGTGGTCCTAGCGTGTCTTCAGCTGAATGTGGCGGTGCGAGCGAGGCACATTCCAGGGTCCACTAACGAGATTGCTGATGCTCTTTCTCATTTTCAGTGGGAGCGGTTCCGGGCGTTGGCCCCCGAAGCGGACGAGGACGGAGCTGTGGTCCCCGAGAAATTGTGGAGCATTGGCCTCGAGAGATGCTAGACCTTCTGAGGAGTTCGGTGTCTGCAGGGACCTGGTCTGCGTACCGGAGGGGGTGCGACCGGGTGGTCGTTTTTTTGGGCTCGTGCGGGTGGCAGGCTGGGGGGGTCCCGGAAGGTTTGCTTGGCCAATATATTGTGGCGGCCAAGAGCGCGGGGTTTTCGCGGTCGGCGGTGCGCGCGCATTTGTCGGGGTTTCACTTTTTTGCGAGTGCGGTCGGCTGGGGTCTCCCGGCTGGGGGGGTATTTACGCGTAGGCTGATGCAGGGTTGGGAGCGGGCGCAGCCGACTCCACGTGATTCGCGGTTGCCGATTACGCACAGGCTTCTCGTGCGGGTTTGTGGGGCTTTGGAGCAGGTAGCTTCGTCTGAGTATGAGGCCGTTTTGTTCCGGGCAGTTTTTTCCCTGGCCTTTTTCGGAGCGTTTCGGATCGGGGAGCTTGTTGCGAGCTCTGGGCAGGGGAGGGGCGTTGGGGGGCTGTTGGCTCGTCATGTCCGGGTGGTGGAGGGGGGGGGCGCGGATTCTGTTGGCTAAGTCCAAAACGGATCCAATGGGGAAAGGTTTATGGGTATGCCTGGGTATGGGCGCGGACCCCCGGACTTGCCCGGTTCGGGCGCTGCTCCATTATGTTGCAGTGCGTCCAGCGGGCGCAGTCTGGTTTTTTGTACACGCAGATTCGCGGGTTGTAACCCGTTTCCAGGTTTCTGCTGTGTTGCGGCTGGCGTTGTCCGCGGTGGGGGAAGATCCGCTCCGATTTGCTCCCCACTCCTTTCGGATAGGGGCAGCCACTAGCGCGGCGGCTGCGGGGTTGCCTGCTCAGGTCATTCAGGCCATTGGGAGGTGGCGTTCTTCGGCTTTTAAAGGGTATGTACGGCTGTAGGTGCCTGGGTGTTGCTGGGTGTGGGCTTTAACTGTTTATTTCTTTTTCAGATGGGGGTGTCGGACCTGGTGTATGTTGGTTTGCTGGCCACTCGTTCGTCCATTGGGCGAGTCTGCGCGTGGCGGACCGCCCTATCGGCGCCAATTTGGGATTGAACCCGTCGTCGGTGGCTGTCCAATGGCTGGGTGTGCGAGGCATGCGGTGGTCACATCTGCTGCCTTTGCTGCGACGCCACGGGAGGACGTCGCGGTGGCCGGCCGCCCTGGTGGTGCATCTGGGCGGAAATGACCTGTCGTCCTGGTCCTGCCTGCAGCTGATTCGGGCAGTTCAGGATGATCTAGGACTTGTGTTGCGAATGTTTCCCGGGATTATTGTTCTATGGTCAGACATTATTCCAAGGCCGGCCTGCCGTGAGCAGCGTCGCTGGTCTCGGGGGTTGACCAAGGTCAATCGTCAGATTGGTCATTGGGTCTGTGAGAGGGGCGGGTACCAGATCCTGCATGACTGGGTGGACGTGGGGTGTTCGGGACTTTATCGGGCTGATGGGGTTCATTTGTCGCCGGTTGGTATGGACCTCCTTCTTAATGATTGGCAGGAGGCCTTGGAATACATGTCTGGCCATGATGTTCGCTGGTCGCAGCTTGGGGCCAGGGGGGGCGGCACATGAACATTGTTATGTGCCGGTGGCGGGATCCCGGAGGTTTCCGGGGTCTGGAGCAGTAGGCTACAATTGGGCGGGGGCGGGGTGCCCCTGACCCGGTCAGACCCTCGGACGACTTTTGCTTAGTATGGCGAAGTCGGGGAGAGGGGTATGGTAACTTGCCGGGTGGCGAGTTACGGCATTAGCGGTGGCAGGCACTTTGCTGTGGTATGGCTGGTGCAGCCGGGTGCCGCTAATTGAATGGTTTTGGAAAATTTATTGTTGGATTGTTAAATTGTTGGCTAATAAAAGCTGCGACCAGTTTTTGTTCCATAAGATATTGGTGTGTTGTATTTTGTGGGGGAGGGGCAGGGGGATGGGGGGGGAGAGACGTGGTTGTGGAGCGGGGGGTGTAAGGTAGGGGCCTGCAGTGCCGGGTCTGCCTGCCTCGGTTAACCTCACTATCCTCTGTTTTAGCAGCGTTTTCAGTAGTATAATCATCATAGAAGTCAAACTAACCAGACTGTGGTTCTCAACTTCATCCTTACTTCCTTGCCTCTTTCCTCTCCTTCCCCAGCATCTTTCCTCATGTCTCCCAGCTTCTTCACTCAGCATCTTCACCCAGCTAACCTAACTAATCCTGGCTTCCCACTGCTGACAGCTTTTTACTGTCTATACTGGCATTGTGAACATCTCAAACTTTGCAAATCAGCACTAACTGGATACTATCTTGCAAAAAGAGGAAGGGGATTTGAACAATAGGGGACATGAAAGGATATTGAGTAAATATATAAGAACGAGGAGAGAAAGTGTGGGCACTGTGAATGGCTGGATTAAAGGGACAGGAGCTGACAGGAGCTGCAAAATTAACTCACATGGAAATAAGTGATATTGTCAGACTGTGGGCTGCTCCATTTATACCTGTCTCAGGCCTCAGCAAGAAATAGATATATTCAGTTATGCCACTGAAATTTCCAATGAGAGGCAGAGTTGAAGGTATATACAGTAAAAAGTTTCTTATGAGGACCCCTGTCCCTCTCGATCTTTCTTAGCTGCTTGTTCTCTGACTCATACGAAGTAAGCACTAGTGATGGACGGGATATACATATTACAGGCACTCTCCAGATGAAGGAATATAACCATAGTTTCAGTTCAAACAGGATCATGAGTAGCACAGTAAATGAGTCTGGTGTCAAATGTTCTCTAAATGAGGTCACATATCAAGAAAGAACATCTCAGATAAACAAGAAAAACAGTCAACCTGAACGATTTTATAAGCAGTTATCTCCGAACTATCTGAAGGACAAGTGCAAGTCAAATGGTAACTCAGGCTGACCTGTTTTCCAGCTTTAATACTGAATAAAAATCAAAGGGTAATCTGCTCCACTTGACGTTGAGTTTCTCAATACTTAGAGGGGAAACTGAGAATTCAGTGCATTCCTTTCAGCTATTAAAATAATGAAATAGGAATTACAGATGGGAGAGTTTGTTCAATGATTTATGAACCCTCCAAGCTAAGCAGTTCAGTCAGGTTTGGATATCTCAATATTCTTTCATTAGTCTTCCCATTCTCTAGTGAAACTCTCGTGAGATAGATATATGTATATATGTATCTCACTAGGAATAAATTCATAAAGGCACACTAACCTGTGGTACACATTAATGTGGGCTAAGTGCATGCATTAATGAATTGTGTGGGTTGCTGCATTTTCATGTATCAACTGATGGTGTAAATTACTTCATCTCTCTGAGAGTTTCAAGTCTCCTTTACACTTGCCACCACCAGGTTTGGTCCACCTCTTCTGATTTGTCATCTTCAGTATTCATCTCTAGCTTCATTGCCTTCACCTTTCTCTCTTCTCTTTCTACCCACAATCACCCTGCATTCTTCCATTGCAAATTCTTATTTTCATTCATCCAGTATTCCCTTCTCCTTTCTCACAATGGCTTCCTCTTTCACCTGGGAGCTTGTGAGTCCCATATCTGAAGACTACATTCCTGCTTGTTCCTAGAGATAGTATAGTTACTCACCTGTAACAGGTGATCTCCAGGAACATCAGGAATCAGTCTTCACAACTCGCCCTCCTCCCCTAGGAGTTGTATGGTAGTTTATATTTTTCCTCTATTTATTTATTTGAATAGTTTTTATATACCGCCCCTTCCAAAGATCAGGGGTGATTTACATTGAACTAATCAGGCACAGAGAACATTATGGCAAGGTACATTAACTATTTATATAGTAACACTCAGCTACAGACTCAACTGGGGAGAGGAGTTGGGAAGGTAGGAGGACATATGTGCAGGTATGGTGGGCTGCTCCCAGGGACTTTCCTGTTGGGCGCTGGGGAGCGTTACCACACGGGTTCCATTAGTGCCGATGGCACCCTTATGAGAAGACTCATTCCTGATTTTCCTGGAGATCACCTGTTACAGGTGAGTAACCATGCTTTCAGGTGAATGTAGCAGATTGGTTCCCTCTTGTTTGTGATGGAACTGTGGCTGTGTGATGCTCCATCTTCTTCAGGCCTTTTGCAGTAGCATGTGAGCCTCTAAGAGAGAAACCTCTGAGCTGGACCTCTTGGGTTCTAAGGTCCTGTTTCAGCTGCTTCCTTAGCCAATGGTGAGCTGGATCAGCCCATTGGGCTCCTGGGATATAAGTACTACTCTCATCTGTGACAAAGCACATGACCATTCCACAAGGAGGATATCTTCATGCTCATTCAGAGACTTGGTAACCTTGTACATTGTGGAGCCCATCCCTGAGCATGTCTCTAAAGTGGACATTATTTTGGAGGGTCTCAGGTTTCCATCCAGGTTTTCCACCCTTCCATAGCCTATGCATCTCCAGTGGGAAATGCGATAAATGGGCCTTGGCGGCTCTAAAATTCTCACCTATTTGAACTTTTTTCTCTGGGTGATCTGGATAAGAATTTGGGGTTTTCTTGAATTGATGCCCTGGTCACTGCAGAGACAGGGAATAACTATCCTGGTGTAAGAGAGTGCTGCACCAAAAGAGGCTCATGACAGGAAGATGGAAGCCTTTCTCACAAATGCCTTTACAGCTTTGGTTTAGAGTACTCATGGCAAGCTTGGTGACCTCCTATGCTGGTCTAGCAGTTGCTGGAGAACCCCGAGGTAGCAAGACCATAGTTTGGTGCTTTATACATGGTTGATACTCTGTATGACTTAATCAGGATTTCTTCCCAGTCCATGCAAGGCTAATAGTGGCCAGGTGGTGGCTATGTCTCCGCAATTTGGCTGTGGACACTGTTTCCAAGTTATGCATGAGCAAGCTTCCCTCTGATTCCTTTTAGCATCTTTGTTGGTGATGTTGCTGAAGGGCTGTAGGGTGGGGTTTGCCACTTTGTGGATGATACTGAAGTCTGCAGTGTAATAGACACCCAGGGGGAATGGCTGGCATGAGGAGGGATCTAGCTGGGTTTGGGGAATGGTGGGTAGTTGGCAGCTGAGGTTTGGTGCAAGAGGGTGCAAGGTCATGAATTGGGGCTGCGAAGATCCATGGAAGTGGGGCAGTGTGAGGGGTGGTGTGATTCTGTCAGCAGGGGAGGAGTGAGACCTGGCCGTGATTGTTTCTGATGATCTTGGAGTGACTGGACAGGTAGAGAAGGTGACAGTGGGGGCCGGGAGGATGCTTGGGTGCTGGGGAGGAAAGTAGCTGGCGGGAAGGAGGAGCTGGTGGTGCCTCTGTGTGGGGCTCTGGTGTGACCTCATTTGGAGTGTTGTAGGCAGTTCTGGAGACTGTGCCTTCCGGGTGATGTGAGTGGGTTGGAGTTGGTGCAGAGGATGGCTAATGGGGAGGTCAGTGGTCTTTGTTGTGGACCATGTGGGTGCAAATTCTATCACAATTATAGAGTACATCAAATTGGTGGAGGGGTTGCATTCTATGTTAGAGAGGGCATTGAGTCACACAAGATGAAAATTTTGCAGGAACAAAATATACTGTAGAATCTCTATGGATTGAAATCCATGTAAAAGGGGAGGCGATGGCAGTGGGGGTGAGCTATCAACCACCTGGCCAGAATGAACAAATGGATGATGAAATGCTCAAAGAAATCAGGGAAGCTAACAATATTTACAGCAAAGGAATAATAATGGGTGATTTCAATTACCCTGGTATTGACTGGGTCAGCAGGACATACTAGGGAGATAAGGTTTCCAGATGAAATAAATGACTGCTTCTTGGAGTAGCTGATTGATGAACTGACAAGTGGGAAGCCATCTTGGACCTAGTCCTTAGTGGAACACAAGATCTGGTGCAAGAGATAAGGGTGTTGGGGACACTTTCAATAGTAATCATAGCATGATCATGTTTAATTTCACTAATGGAGGAAGGATGGCAAGGAAAACCACAGAAAGCAGTCCAAGAACAATGGGCAGGAACCCTTTTACATGAAAAACTTCTTTAATCTTTATAAAAAGTAGCCAAACCCAACACAGGCCGTGTTTCGTATGATACTTCATCAGGGGTTTGTTTGAGGCTCACTATAAAATTGCAAAAACATCATAAATGACATCATAAATAAAAATGAAATCATAAAAAACATCATAAATAACATAAAATCATAAATAATTAAAAACAAATGGGATAAAACATATTAAATATTAAAACATCATAAATAAAATGAACATACAATAATGCAAGGAAGCAAAGAAAGTGTTCATGACTAATAAAATAAATAAATAATGGTACATAAATACATTAAAGGTAAGCAAGAAAAGAACATGTGGAAAAGGAGATAGTTATAATTGAAACATATACACTAAAAAACATCAAATTGCTTCAAAACAAGGGGTAAAAAGAGAGAAGAGGACAGAACTACAAAGAAATTAATTTGATAATGTAATAGAAGCCACAAACGGACTCTATTGAAGCAGGAGTGAATCAAACCTGTTACCTTGTGAATGTAAATGAAAAAACAATCCAGCCGTGGTGAACACAGACCGCGGCTCGGCTTATAAAGCCAATCCTCTAACACAGGAATTAAAATCTCACCATGCGCTGTTTAAAACAAAGGGAGAGGGAAAGAACATAAAATTCATGATGTATAGGAATATGAATCACCTGAAATACCTATGAGATATTTATAACCATCACACAAACAAGTGCCGAGCGGAACCATGTGACTGTGCTATACTTCACACCAGCCAATGTCAATGAAAATGTGACCAATCCACCAAATGAAGTGCAGGATAATATAAAGTTACTCACTGCGTCTTGTATGTCTTGTCAATTACAAAACTATAGGATTTAAACACCCCGCAGGGTATAAAGTCTATAGATAGGTTGCATAAACGATCTGTAGATAAAATAAATGATGAAAGAAAAACCTTATTATCAAACCGTTGGTACATAAATCACCATAAAAACAAAATTTAAAAAGAACCTGTAAATATGTATATCTGCAGACGCGAAGGATGCAGCATAGCAGGACACAATGAATCACAAAAAGAACGCCAGCGCATGCGCTATTAAACAGTAGAGTGAAGAGCGGGAAACAAAAAACACCGTCAAAAGTGAAAGCTGCTGTATATGTCTATGAACAGCTTCTAAATAAAATCGGACACATTGGACATGTCAGACACCCATAGACAAGCCACCTAAGAAGGATCAAAGGAACTCATCCCTCTGAAAAATAAAAAGAAACAATTATGAAACATAAAGTCTAAAAATATACTAACAGAGGAAAAAACGGGGAAGCCGGGTTGTGGAAGGTGGTTTGTCTATGGACGTCTGACATGTCCAATGCAGCTTCCACTTTTGACGGTGTTTTTCTTCGCGTCTGCAGATATACATATTTACAGGTTCTTTTTAAATTTTGTATTTACGGTGATTTATGTGCCAACGGTTTGATAATACGGTGTTTATATAAGGTTTTTCTTTCATCATTTATTTTATCTACAGATCATTTACGCGACCTATCTATAGACTTTATACGCTGCGGGGTGTTTAAATCCTATAGTTTTGTAATTGACAAGACATACAAGACGCAGTGAGTAACTTTATATTATCCTGCGCCTCATTTGGTGGATTGGTCACATTTTCATTGACATTGGCTGGTGTGAAGTATAGCACAGTCACATGGTTCCGCTCAGCACTTGTTTGTGTGATGGTTATAAATATCTCATAGGTATTTCAGGTGATTCATATTCCTATACATCATAAGTTTTATGTTCTTTCCCTCTCCCTTTGTTTTAAACAGCGCATGGTGAGATTTTGATTCCTGTGTTAGAGGATTGGCTTTATAAGCCGAGCCGCGGTCTGTGTTCACCACGGCCAGATTGATTTTTTCATTTACATTCACAAGGTAACAGGTTTGATTCACTCCTGCTTCAATAGAACCCATTTGTGGCTTCTATTACATTATCAAATTAATTTCTTTGTAGTTCTGTCCTCATCTCTCTTTTTACCCCTTGTTTTGAAGCAATTCGATGTTTTCTATTGTATATGTTTCAATTATAACTATCTCCTTTTCCACATGTTCTTTTCTTGCCTACCTTTAATGTATTTATGTACCATTATTTATTTATTTTATTAGTCATGAACACTTTCTTTGCTTCCTTGCATTATTGTATGTTCATTTTATTTATGATGTTTTAATATTTAATATGTTTTATCCCATTTGTTTTTAATTATTTATGATTTTATGTTATTTATGATGTTTTTTATGATTTCATGTTTATTTATGATGTCATTTATGATGTTTTCGCAATTTTATAGTGAGCCTCAAACAAACCCCTGACAAAGTATCATATGAAACACGGCCTGTGTTGGGTTTGGCCACTTTTTATAAAGATTAATAAATGTTTTCCATGTAAAAGGGTTCCTGCCCATTCTTCTTGAACTGTTTGCTTTCGCTCGTTTGTGTGGCAGTGTGCTTATTCCCCCCTGAAGGAAAACCACAGTACTGCCTTTTAACTTTCAAAAGTGAGACTTTGATAAAATGAGGAAACCAGTTAAGAAAAAACTAAAAGAAGCAGCTGCAAAGGTTAAAGATTTACAGCAAGCATGGGTGTTGTTTAAAAATACTATCTTGGAAGCCCAGACTAGTTGAATCCCATACTTTAAGAAGGGTGGAAGGAAGTCCAAAAAACTGCTAGGATGGTTTAAAGGTGAGGTCAAAGAGGCTGTTGCAGCCAAAAGAGAGGCCAAATGATAAAAACTGGAAATAAGCATTGGCAAGTTAGATGCAAGGCATTGATAAGGCAGGCAAAGAGAAAATTTGAGAAAAAGCTTACTGTGGGAGCAAAAATGCATAATAAAAGCTTTTTCAAGTACATTTGTAGCAAAAAACCTGTGAGAAAGTCAGTTGAACCATTAAATGATAGAGGGGTAAAAGCGGCAATAAGAGGGGACAAGGCGATAGTGGAGATACTGAATGAATCTTTGCGTTGGTCTTTACTGGAGAAGATGTAGGGAAGTTACCCAAGACCAAAATGGTATTAAAGGTGATGCATAGGAAGAATTGAAAGAAATAGCATTAAACCAGGAAGATATATTACAACTATTTGATAAACTAAACAGTGCAAATCACCTGGACCAGATGACATACACCTAAAGGGTGTTGAAAGAACTGAAATATGAGATTGCAGACCTACCATTAGCAATCTGTGAACTATCATTAAGATCATCTGTAGTACCTGAAGATTGGCGAATGGCCAATGTAACACCAATTCTTAAAAAGGGTTCCAGTAGTGATCTGGGAAACAACAGTCCGGTGAGCCTGACATCAGTACTGGTCAAAATGGTAGAAACCATTATAAAGAATAAAATTACTGAACATGTAGATAGTCATGGCTTAATGTGAGAAAGCCAATATAGCTTTAACCAAGGAAGTCTTACTAATCTGTTATATTTTTTTGAAGGTGTGAATTAACAGGTAGACAAAGGTGAACTGGTTGATATAGTGTATCTGGATTTTTAGAAAGCTTTTGAGAAGGTCCCCCATGAAAGACTGAAGCAGGATAGCAGTAGAGTCGTATCCACTAGAACATTCACTAAAATTGCAGTGGGTGAGATACGAAGAGAACAAGGATAGAACAGAGCCCTTAAAAACAAGAAAGGGCAAGGTATTGAGGAGAAGATGGTGGTCAACAGTGTCAAAAGCAGTAGAAAAGTCAAGGAGGATGAGGATCGAATAAAAGCCCTTGGATCTGGCCAGGAACAAGTCATTGCAAACTTTGACAAGAGCCATTTCAGTAGAATGTAGAAAATGAAAGCCAGATTGCAATGGATCCAGAAGGGCTTGAAAGGACAGCAAATCAAGACAAGTAGTTCAGAAAAAAAGGGAAGGAGGGAGATGGGTCAATAATTTTAAGGACAGGTAGGGTCTAGTGAGGGTTTCTTGTTATTAAACTGTAAAGTCCATCCTTTGAAATCTATTGATAGTGGTATCGAATGGTTTTATATATTATCACACTTAGTTTAATTTGATTATTCTTTCCTTTGGGTACCGCTCCATTCTAACCACCCCTCTGCTTTTTCCTCTGAGTCACAGACACACACAGAGACAACACACACACATAAAGCCAATACAGATATAAACACACATGCATGCACATAAACACACACACACACACACACACACACACACACACACACACACACACCTGCAGATATGTGCACACACATGTGTATTCCCCTTTTCATATAGGACCCAATTCTGTGCCACAAATAGCGGAGATGGACTGCTTGTGTGGGGAAGTTAGACAGGGTGGGGAAGGGGTGGCTTGGAAGCGGAGTCTGGGCGGGAGGTTGGGAGTCCCCAGCCCTGGACATACAAGGTCGATTCTAATGTCGGCCCTGTACATCCAGGACTGGCGACATGTGCGGGGAAGTTATTCCACCTTTGAGGTGGAATAACTTCCCTGCACTTCTCTTTTCGGTGGCCTGGGGCATGAATGGGGCAGGGGGGGGGGGTACTGAAGGCATTCCCCACAGCCCAATCCTGGCCTTAGGAGGCTGGATCAGGGGTTGGGCTGCGGGGAATGAAGCCCTGAAGTTCGGCGGCCAGCATCATGGCTCTTTAATGGAGCCGCAGTGCCATGGCAACATGACACCATGATGCCGCGGCTCCATTGAAGAGCCTTCACTGAATTAGCCGTGTACAGTCCTGTATTTGCAGGCTGAGCTGAATAGCAGTCCTGGTCTGCACATATAGGACTGTTCGCAATTCTGATTCTGCGGGACTAGTCATGCCCCACGGGATCAGAATCATGATCCCCTCTATACGTCCGGTTCAGACCGGATGTACAGAAGGGATCTACATCCAGGGACTGAATAAGCCTGATAGGGAATTCACACGTATTTTATTTTATTTATTTTATTTATTTATTAACAATTCTTATATACCGCACTATTAGACATCAGCGCGGTTTACATTAAACAGAAAACATCCGACAGTTTACATATGTCTGGTCATTACATTTAACAGGAGGTATAACTTGGCGAAATAGGGGAAACTAAATACAATGGTGGTTTATCTATTAAGGGATATCATGGTTAACTATATACAAGGTGTTACCAACAGTATATGGAACTGTTTGTTATCTACAGAGTAAAGTTGGCCTGTTGCGAAGGTCTATCCATTTGGCCACTCCTGCTATTCACCTGATGGTTGTGATCGGAGCTGTCATTGAGATATTTGAGGAAGAGGAAATGTTTTAGCGCCTTTCTGAACTGACTCAAATTATTACCAAAATTGCCCATGTACCCAGAAGAGGGATTAAAGGGGTTATTCTCCTTAATCCTCCATTGTTTATTTTCCCCTTCAAATTGAAACTGAATAAAGATAACAGACTCTGTAGTTAATTAGTGACAATTATACATTTAAGTTTGCAAAATGTCCAGTTTACGATATGAGTGCCAGTGCTTGCAGGTGAAAGCTGCAACATACCAATTTGCAGGTGTAGTAGCAGCACTTCCACGTATAAAGTGGTGAATTGCTTCCCATGATTTTTCTCACATGTAGAATTGTAAAATGTCTCCTCTGCTCTACATGGCAGCAGATACATGTGCTGTCCTGCATGTCCTTATATGTTTGTTAGAAAAGGCTCCATGTTTGGCAGATGTGTAATGTAAGGTGTTGTATGGGCAATAGTTATTGACGAGCATGCCAGCGGTTGATGAGGATTGCTGTAGAAGCGCTGACCGATGCGTTTAGTATCTGTGGTCCGCTAGGTTTGACAATCATGGAATGTACTGGCTCATGTCGGCAGTATGTGTGTGGCTGAATGCTAATTGAAAGCCTCGGTGAGGTTATCTGAATATAATTAAGAAATGAATGTGAGGTGTTGTAGGGGCAACATTTAATGACAAGCACATTAGCGGTTGGTGAGGATTGTTGTAGAAGTGCTGATGGATGTGTTTGTTATCCATGGTATGATGGGTTAGTATGGGTTTAAAATGAAGGTGCTTGTGTGGTGCTTTTTGGTGTAGGCTGGGAGACATGTCAGCATCAAAAGCTGCAGTTTAGTAACCGGGTAGCCGGACCCCCCGCTCACCTTTACCCAATCCTTATCCCCCTCAAACCCGCCCCCCCCTTTCCATTCCTTCCCAGCTCGTAGGAGTCCCCCACCGATTCTCCTAGCCCCCTTTTACCCCAAATCAAGCACAGAGACAGTAGTTGGGCATAAACTGGTCGCAGTTTTATTGAACATAACCTCAATAACAGTTATAACAATAATAACACAAACCCTGTGCCCCGCGGCAAGATCGGCCACCCGCCGTGTGATTAGCAAGGTGACTTCTCCGCCGCCCCCCGCACAGTAAAAGCATCGGCCAATTGGCAATAACCCTTCCCCGACTTGGCCGTCTCAGTAGCACAAGCCGGCCGGGTTTAACCATGCCGAGGGCCCCCCGCCCTCATGGCCTGCCACTCCGGACCCCGGGAACCCCCGGGACCCCGCAACCCCCTCCAACTGCGACAACCCATACAGGACACTCCACCAACTAACCATAGGGTGGGAGGGTGGGAAGCAACCAGTGTGCACCTCTCGCCGCGCGACGATGCCGACAGGCTCGGGCGCGCAGAAGTGCAGGCTGGTGGATCCCCCGCACGCGCTCCCGCGCTGGGGGATCCAATCAGTTCAAATAACCCCCTTTTTGTCGGCCAATCCCGTTCGGCCTTGCGACCCGCTCCTGCCGACCCCCCCCCACCCTTCTTGCTCGCGCCCGAGCAGCACGCGCCGGCTCGCCTCGGGCCGGGCACCTGGTTACTAGCCGGGCGCTCGGGACTTGGCCCGCGCCCTCGTTTTAACCGGGTAGCCGGACCCCCCGCTCACCTTTACCCAATCCTTATCCCCCTCAAACCCGCCCCCCCCCTTTCCATTCCTTCCCAGCTCGTAGGAGTCCCCCACCGATTCTCCTAGCCCCCTTTTACCCCAAATCAAGCACAGAGACAGTAGTTGGGCATAAACTGGTCGCAGTTTTATTGAACATAACCTCAATAACAGTTATAACAATAATAACACAAACCCTGTGCCCCGCGGCAAGATCGGCCACCCGCCGTGTGATTAGCAAGGTGACTTCTCCGCCGCCCCCCGCACAGTAAAAGCATCGGCCAATTGGCAATAACCCTTCCCCGACTTGGCCGTCTCAGTAGCACAAGCCGGCCGGGTTTAACCATGCCGAGGGCCCCCCGCCCTCATGGCCTGCCACTCTGGACCCCGGGAACCCCCGGGACCCCGCCACCGGCACAGACAATTTAGCCGTCTGTGCCGCCCCCCAAAAAGAGAAGACTAGGAAGAATAACTGCATCAGCGACCAGTTCCTTTGTCCCGAACTACTGTCTCCAGCACCTCCTGCCAGTCGTTGAGCAGGAGGTCTAACCCAACCGGGGATAGGTGTATCCCATCACATCGATATAAGCCCGCACAAGCCACTTCCACCCAGGAATGCTGAACCTGGTAACCCCCCTGTGCACACACCCATCTCCCCACCTGTCTATTAATCTTACTCAAACCCCTGGACCACCGCTTCTGACCCAAGCAAGCGTGTCTAGGGATGATGTCCGACCAGACCACCACCAACTCCGGACACCAACGCAGCACCACTGCCAAATCTCTCTTCGCCGCGTTAATCAGCTGCCTGGTAGTCCATGATGACACTTCGTTGCCTCCCAGGTGCACGAGCAGAATCGCTGGCTGCCTTCCGAGCTGCAGCTGCTGTCGAAGCATGGGCAGCAGCTGGAACCAGCGCATCCCCTGCAGACCCAGCCATGAGACTGACAACACTGCCGTATCGAAGCCCAGGTTGCGCCCGACCGGCCGCACAGCTGCACGATTTTCCGCCCAGCAGACAAAGGAGTGCCCCATCAACCAACACGCCCTTCCAGCGTGTCCGACATCTGGAAAAGAAAAATAACAGTTAATAACACCCCCCCCACAATCTCCCCCCACCGGGAGCATGTATCGCCGTAATTATATATATAGTTATCCTTATATATATATAGACATGCGCGTTATCCTTGATTAGACGTCATAAACGTACATAACTCTGGAATGCCCGAGACTGCCACCGGCCTATCCGTTGGATCTGCGTGTCCCCACAGCCGAGCTGCGCTGCACTGGTCGCCGCGCCAATGCGAAAAGAATGCGCCGCAAAAAGCGAGGCGTCCTCGCCCAGATGGGTCAATGCCTTCCGGAAAACCGCTGAAAATTGGAAACGCGTTAGCGCTTGGGAATGCTCATGCAGAAATAAGCTACCCGCTACCCTCGGCCGGACCCGCAAATAATCCCGCATGGCCGACACCGGGCACGTGACACCGCCTATAGCGTTTAGGATTACCCAAGCCCCTTTTCCCATCTGATCGGTCTTTGATCTCGGAATCAGGACCTTAAGCTGCCCCCCGTCTATCCGAACATGCTGGATGCGCAAACCCGATCCCGACCCATCTTTCCTGGAAGCGGCCGCCAGCTCACCGACTCGCAGAGCCCCAAAAAAGGCCAACGTAAACGCGGCCCGAAACAGCACCGCCTCGAATTGAGACTCCACAACCCTCGGCAATGCAATGCAAAGCTTCCTCAACAGTCTATACGAGACGGGACGCCGACGGTCGGGAGGAGACGGGCGGGAGCGCTCCCACCCGCGTAAGAGCCGGCGTACCAGAAAGCCTCCCCCGCCCGACCCCCAACCCACCGCCCTTGCAAAGAAATCAAAACCCGCCAGATGCCCCCGGACCGCCGCTCTGGATAACCCGGAGCTCTGTGCCCAAGCAATATACAGCCCGAACAGGTGGTCCGTCACCGCGCCACACCGCCAGCCACACCCCCGCAGGAACTCTACCACCTTATTGCAGCCCCGTCGATACTCAGCCCAGGTACTCTCAGCCACCGAACTCCGCAACAGCTCTCTCATCACAGCCGGCCACAGCTCCACAATCTCGACGGGACCGTTCTCCCTTCAGTATCCGCTTCCGGTGCAAGCTGCCGAAACCTCTCCATCTGCAAACGAGAAAGAGCATCGGCAATGGAATTAGAATGCCCCGGAACATGGCGCGCTGTCAACAAGAGATTTAAGCGCATACAGCCAAGCACGAGGAATCTCATCAATGCCGCCACCTGCAAACACCGTGGAGTGCAACGATTGACTATACACACCACAGCAGCATTGTCACACCACCAGACCACCCTGCGATTACGCAATCTGTCAGGCCACAACTCGATCGCAACCAGCATCGGGAACAACTCCAAAAAAGTTATATTCTTCAAAAGATCCGACGCCCACCAAGCCTCCGGCCATCTCTCCGCGCACCATGCCCCCCCGAAATAGATACCGAGACCCACTCCCCCTGCCGCATCTGTATAGAGCTGCAGCTCAGGGCTCGAAAACTCCAACTCCTTTATCACGGAGGTCCCGTTGAATTCTTGCAAAAATACGTCCCAGACTCTGAGATCCTCCTTGATCCCCTTCATCACTCTAATACGATGATGCACCTTTGTCGCCCCTACCGTCGCAGCCGACAAACGCCGTAAAAAGACTCGGCCCATCGGAATCACTTTACAGGCAAAATTCAAGGAACCTATCAGGGCCTGCATCTCGCGCAGCGTTAGCTTGGCAGAGGCCAGAGTGTTCGCTACCCGTACGCGCAACCGAACTACCTTATCCCAGGGCAAGCGCGCTACCATCAGATCGGAATCTAGCTCCACGCCCAAGAACGTGAGCCGGGAACACGGCCCTACGGTCTTCCCCTCCGCTAGCGGAACCCCCAACTGCCCTGCTAAGTCCACGAACCCATCCAAGAGCTCCTGACACGCCTGGGTACCACTGTCACCCACAAACAGGAAGTCATCCAAATAGTGTACCACCTCACTGCGTCCCACTAGTCGGCTCACAGCCCAATGCAAAAAGGTGCTGAATCTTTCAAAATACGCACATGACACTGCGCAACCCATCGGCATGCACTTATCAAAATAGAAGCCCTCCAAGAATTGAAAACCCAATAGTCGAAAGGACGCGGGGTGGACGGGCAACAAGCGAAAGGCCGACTCAATGTCAACCTTTGCCAGCAAAGCTCCCCGCCCAACTCTCCGGACCAGCTCCTCCGCCTTTTCAAATGACGCATAACGGACCGTGCAATAATGACGGGGTATGTGATCATTAACGGAGTCGCCTATCGGGAAGGACAGATTATGTATCAACCGAAATTTTCCGGGTTCTTTCTTTGGTATAATCCCGATCGGGGACAGGACAAAATCCTGCAACGGCGGCCGGGAAAAAGGCCCCGCCACTCTGCCCCACCGCACCTCCGTATTCACCTTCTCCGCGGCTACGGCCGCAAACCTCCTAACCGACGGGGAATTCCGTGCAACTGAGGATGTCACCGTCCCCGCAATCGGTATAACAAACCCAAACTGGAAACCTGACAACAACAATCTTTTAATGCGCAAGCTCGGGTATCCCCGCAACCACCTTCGCAGCGCTTCCACCCGTATCGGCGTGGGGGCGACGTCAAACACCCCCAGCTGACTTGCCGGCAGCACCGGTTGGCACTGTGGGGCCTTTTTTAAGGCATTTTGCTGCCGGGTGTCCTCCTCCACAGGCGGAACAGGCGTGACGAAACTTGCAATCTGGAAAGGGGCAAGCTGCCCGGTTGTAACGCCAACACACGTCCCCTGTCGCCCCAGTCGCCCCTTTAAGGGGCGTTTGCACCGCCCCGCCCCGAAAGGAACGACTCGTCCCGGCCGGGGATGACCAGCCACCCCTCCCCGACCCTACTCCCGCTGGCACCCTCGCAGACATCTGGGTAAGCCACAAGTTAATGTCCTGCGTCGCCCAGGTCAGTGACCTGTTCTCCTCCATCTTATCCCGAAACTTCTCATCATAATTCAACCAGGCCCACCCTTCATGGGTCTGGGAAGCTTCGAGGATCATATCAACATAAGCGAGCATCATGCCATACTGGCCAGGACAATGCTGACCCCACACGCTGGCCAGCCTCAAAAAGGCCCTAACCCAGTTGACGACCGTTTTAGACACCTTCCTAACCCTACCTGCCTTCTCGTCTTCCTTCCGCTTCTTCTTGCTCTCCCCTGAACGCTTCCGGCCATCAAGGAGGCGAAAAATATCGATATATTTCCGCTTCCGAATTTTGCGCCGCAACTTCCTCGGAACCCCCTCCCACAGCTCGGATAAGGTGGCCACATGTTGAACAGAGCCGCGTGCGGCCGCTCCCCCTGCCGGCCCATCCGAAGACGACCCCGAGGACTCGGACGAGGAGGAAGACGATGAATCCGTGTCTCTTCTGCGCCGGCACGAGTGCTTCCGCTTTCTGGTGGCCTTGCCCCTTTTTTCCACCCTTTCCCCGCACTCCTCACCCACACGCCCTTCGACAACAGGCAACTCACCCACTGGCATAGCCACGGAAGCCTCCATCTGCTCCGTCGTCTGCATACCATGGTCCGTGGCCCCACTCCGCTGGTGCTCGTTAACCGAAGATGTCGTCGCCACCTCTAGCCATGGAGGCTGGAGTTCTCGTTGCGCGGGCATGCTCCGCTGACAACCAATGGTACCCAGCACCGGCCCAGGCGAGCCAGGGAATGTAGCCTGCGGAGACATAAAAGGAACACCCTGGGGAGCAAAACCCATAGACCAGGCAGGATGCCACACCCCCGCCCAATCGGAGGAGGACATGCCCTGACCCCCCCTCCTCCACCCATCCCCATCCGTAAACCGACCGTCTGTAGCTAAGCCCGACAGGGCCCCCGTCCCCCACCCCCCACTGGGACCTACAGCAAGCCCCCCCCCGTCAACACCGCGGGAGCTACTGGCAGCATGAGCCAGATACCCAGCCGCCCCAGGGGAACCATGCATTCCGCCACCTAGGTGCTCTGAAGCACCCCTCCTCGTACCAGTGGTCATGCCCCCACCTTCAGTATCCACTCCCCCTACCCCCTGCTCCCTTTCAAGCCCTCCTGCCGTGCCTATGCCTCTCCCCCCCCCCGTGAGGCCCCCCTGCCTGTTCTCCCGGCTCTCCCCCGAGCACCAACCCCTCGGGCCCGTGCGCGGGGGCCTCCTGCTGGCCTTGCCGGCCCTTGCCCCCTCTCCGACGCTGCAGGAGTCCCCGGGCTCCCTGCCAGCCCTGCCCGCCTGTTGCTCCGGGTCCCCGCTCTTCCCCGCCCCGGCTGAACCCTCAGTTCCCTCCCAACTACCGCTCCTTTTCCAGGCTTACGCGAGCCTGGCCGGCGGGGGGACATGGCCCAGGCCGCCCGGATAACAATCAATTACTTTAAACAGGCACGCCGCTGACACCTCCCCACAGTCGGACCCACCCTGCTTGGGACCTACACACCCTCACAACTAGGCCCCCGACTTGCCTGGCATGCCGCCGCAGCACTACAACCGGTGCACTGCTCCGCAGCCGGACGCCGGACCGAACACTCCTCTCGTGCAGGGAGACCCGTTCCGCTCCTCTCTCCTCCGTCGACAGCCTAGATGGACCTTCGCCGTGCTCCCGTCCAGCGTCAGGCAAGCAAACCAACCGCAACAAGCAACCAGCGTGCACCTCTCACCGCGCCACGATGCCAACAGGCTCGGGCGCGCAGAAGTGCAGGCTGGTGGATCCCCCGCACGCGCTCCCGCGCTGGGGGATCCAATCAGTTCAAATAACCCCCTTTTTGTCGGCCAATCCCGTTCGGCCTTGCGACCCGCTCCTGCCGACCCCCCCCCACCCTTCTTGCTCGCGCCCGAGCAGCACGCGCCGGCTCGCCTCGGGCCGAGCACCCGGTTACTAGCCGGGCGCTCGGGACTTGGCCCGCGCCCTCGTTTTTGTGCAGAAAGCATTGTGGTTGGTTTTTCTAAGTTCAAGGTATGGTTGAATGGGAACATGTCTTGATGAGTGCGAAGAGTTTTGCATTGAGATTGGTTAAATGTGTATGGGTAGTGCTTGTACATAGACCGGTTTGTTAGCAAAGTCCTATGTGTCGATACCGGATGGTTTGTGGGTGCTCCAAGGATAAAAGGGGTTCAGAAGAGGTATGCTGTGATTAGGTTTCAATGGTTTTGGTACAAACCTAGAGGAATAAGAATATTATTTGTGTCAAGGATCTGTGAATATTTGACTGAAATTTCTCCTTGATGCAGTGAAGGTGAAATGTTGACAACATTGGAGATTGGATGTGAAGAATGGGCACTATCTTTCTGGGAAGTACTCCTCTGGTATCTTTTGGGAAGAATGAGGTTTTAAGAAGTGGTGAAAGTTTTAAGACAAAGTCATTAAAAATTCACATGAAAAATAATAGTAGATGCATATGCGAATTTGTCATTTATGATGGGAAGTATTGAAGAATTAAATATATATATACTGTATATGACAAAATAAAGGAAGGTTTTTAATGACCTTTGATGTATGTGATAAGTAGGGTGTAAAAATGTGCCTGAATGAGTCTCTGAGGTCTTTTTCCTTCCCAGTAGTTGGTATTATGATAGCAATACCATTTGAAATTGACAGAAAAATGTTTTCTTTCGAATTTGCTGGCAAGACCCATGTTTGGAAGAGCCTTCTCTAAAATAATGCCGGAACTATGTAGTCCTGACCTCAACATTTCAATTCCTATCTCCACGTACTATCTAAAATTTGCTTTTTCATGTTTGAAAGTCAGACGGTTGTGAGAATACAAAGTCCTCTCAAAAGTTAAGTAATCTCCAGTGGGATTGCAAAGTACAGTATGCGAGATGACTATGGAGGCAATACTCAAAGCAAAACTATCCACCTAGATTTATTTTCATTTATTGGTATAAAACCTATGGTATAAAACTATTCCATAGGGTTTGCAACACTTCAGGAAGTCTGATATGCACTTCATAGAATGCATATGCTGTATATTATCTGTAGGTAGTACCGGGCAGTTTTCGAAATCCCACTCACTCTATGCAGATAATTTCACTCTCATAGCTTTAGGCAGATTCTGAAAGACAAGGTAGCTTCTGTTTGAAAATTTGACTGAAGTTACATAGATACAATGTACCCACCTAGACTTGTACATGTTGTTTCTGCTGGCTGACTTCCTAGGCTAAAATTACATGTGCATATTGGAAAATCTGATATACATGCCTACAGGGGCAGCGGAAAAGCCTTTTGGTTAAAGGGGTCAAATTAACCAATCTCCATCCTTGTCCTCTAATTCTCTTTATTGATGATGTGTTAGGTAAACTACTAGTGAAGCCATGACCCCAGTGACCCACCCTGTTCCTTTACCTAAGCATGTGTAGCTTACTCCCTCAAACAAAACACATCCTTGAGATTGTCTATTGTTGATATATACGAGTGTGAATATTACTAGACGGTCTTCCCAGTTCAAAAGATCAGCAAGGAGGTGCACAAGTACTGAGTACAGACGTAATTAACAACAAGCAAGCAAGCTAACACAATTGCACACTCAATAATAAAACAATGGGCCATTATGTGCTTTGTGAAATATGCCTGTACTTTAAACCTGCTGGATAAGCAAATATAGTGACTCAGAAGGTATCAGCTGTAGCCACTATCATACAAATATATCCTTTCAGCCTCTGAATAATGCATGGCATAAATTCATTTTTATGTCTTTCTATTTATTTATTTGACTAGGCTTATATACCGCTTTCTACCAGTTAAAGTAGTGTACATTTAGGTAACATAGTAACATATAGTAACATAGTAAGTGACGGCAGATAAAGACCAGCATGGTCCATCTAGTCTGCCCAGCAAGATGGCAAGAGTAGGTGCACCTGTCGCTCTGTGCAGGCCACCCTTCCCCATGTTTTTGTTTTTGTTTAGGGGTGAACTCACCACTCCATGTAGGACACCCTTATTTGTTGAGACGCTAGATAGTTCAGAAGTTAGATGGTACCGTTTATTTTGCTTTTATCCTGTTGCTGTAAAGGGATCCACTGTGTTTGTCCCATGCCGTTTTGAATTCCATCACCGTGTTTGCCCCGACCACTTCCATCGGGAGGGCATTCCAAGCATCCACCACCTACCAATCTACCAGCTTGTGTCACCTCCTCTGTTTCATTCTTCGTGCCTCCCTGGCTCTCATCCCCTCCTGAAGCAGTGGCAAAGATCTCAGGCACCAATCAGCATTGCAAATGGCCACATTTTCATTGTCCCTTTTGAGTATTAATCATGTTTCCATTGTCAATTGCTGGTTTAAATGCCCATAGTTCCATTGGACTATTTCCTTCAAATTAGTATTTCTAGTATGTATCACAAAAACCATAATATGCATTCATATTTTAATAAAATCTTCTTTATCCTATAAATGACGGGAGAATTTTTGGTGATAACATTCAAATAGTCCTTTCCACAATCACTTTTCTTACTGGTAATTTGATTTCTTTGGCAGTAGTAATTGTCTATTACTATATAAATCTCTCTTGTAAGCCTGTTTCACAATGTGATATGGATATCCCTGGTCCTAAAAGTCAGCAGCTAATCTCATAGACTGCAATTGATAGTGGCCCATGGTAGCACATATTCGCCTGAATCTCAAGAATTGCAAATATGGAACCCATTATTTAAGGATCTAGGATGTGCACATGAAAAGTGTAGAAAAGTGTTTCCGTCGGTGGATTTCTTATAAATTGGCGACAAACCCACCCTCAGTGTTGGTCGAAGGCACGTTTTAGATAGGGTGAAGAGATCAGAATTGAGATGCCAAAGTCACCAAGTTTACAATTGTGCTGGTATTTTAGAAATGGGTCTCTGAAAGGCGGCGCCATTTCTAAAATATGAATAAGAAGGTGCAGCGGAAGGGGGAACCCAGGAACTTCCATGCGTGACTGCCGGCATGTCACAGTGCGTACATGTCAGTGTCTGCACGTACATGTGTATCTGAGCCATTTTGCAAACACAGAGGCGTACTGTAGCCACTCTATCTTTACCTCATTTCATTTTTCAGAAATTCCCAGCAACTTACATTCAGGTTCAGCAGTATTTCCCCTTTGCTTGCAATCCCAGTTTGTACCTGAGGCAATCGAAGGCTAAATGACATGCCCAAGATCACAAGGCATAGCAGTGGGATTTGAATCTGTCTCCCATGGGTTTTCAGCCCACTAGGTTACCCCTTCGCTCCTAATAACCATTGGGGGGCGCCCTTCTTAACCCCCCCAGTGGACTGCGGGTTGAAATGGGCTTTTTTTAAAATCGCTGTTTGTTTATGTTTATGTATTTATTCACCTGAACTAAATTCCAGCCTCTCTAAACCACGCAGCCCAACCTATATTGTATGTAAGCCCTGTTTATAGCTCACAATGTATATAGCTCACCTGCTAATCTCCCACACCGCATCCCACACCACTCATGTATCCACTGCATGTATGCACACCCTACACCTCCTCTTGATTGTTTGATGTGCCAACCGCTTTGATTTTATGATAAAGCGGCATATTAAATCCGTCTAAATAAATAAAATAAATACATTTATTTAAAATTCTTCTATACCGCCATATGCAAACGCATTCAAGGTGGTGTAAAGAATAAGCTGAAAGTAACCATCGTCCTTGTATCAAAAATACAGTCATAAAAACAAATGCACAGTTCAAGTCAGGGGACAGGTGTAAATCTGGACGTAGGCAATTTTGGTTTTATAAATGCCTTCCCTATCTGAAATGGGGAATACATGTGTAGATCTTTGCCCGGCTCAAGCCATGACCCTGCACCCCTGTGAGACTTCAGATGTAGTATATACAGCCACATGTAACTGGGACCATTTCTAAAATGCCTGTGGAAACGTGGATGCAATTTACATGGGTATTTGCCTGATTCCACACAGGCTTCTAAAATAACCCCCATAATGCCGCAACATATTCATTTAGGCTGTGCATTATTCATTAGTCAGAAGAATATAATTTATAACCACCAAGCAGAGGTAAATTCAGGGTAAGTCGGCTCTACCTGGGTAACTCCTAAAATTTTAGGGACTGAAATTTAAAAGCATTAACATAGTTAGCAGATCATCATAAGCGGCTGCCTAGTTTGCCTAGTGGTTGGGCCAGCCCTGGGTGAAGATCATGTCTTTCTAAATGGAATCAGGATTTTTTTTGGCTTCAGAAAAGATTTGGGTATCTCAAATGTAACTAACATGCCTTTACTACAGTTGAAGAATTACAAATTGTCTATGCTATGGATAAAAATCACACAAAATGACTCCCCGTACATCGGTCCATTATTCTCTCCTCAGTCATTCATAATCATTAAACTTTACCAAAAGCCTCATTCATCAGGGGATTTTCCCATAAAAGGTCTTAAATTAAGCCCTAAGTGCACCTTTGAAGTGCAAATATTTTCTGTAATCTCTGGATATGAAGATCTGTTGCTTATTTAACACAGAAAGAAGTAATTAGCAAGTTTTGGCTTTTTGGCATCGGTCTCCTGTTACAGATTTCCAGTTTACCCCAGTCAGAAATAACATTCATGTGAAAGACAATGCAAATGAATATACTATACACTCACTGAACCAAAGGAAAATGAGGTTAATAACACTGAGAAATATGCCTGGGGTGTGGGCAGAACCCTTGACATGCTGATAATAAAGAAGGACAATTAGGCAAATAACTGCTACTATCATTTCATCATCTCTGTCCAACATTTTTATACAAAGATTGGACAAGCATATTTATACAGCGGTTTCAGGACAGGATTAACCCTTTGGAAATCTCTAGGCAAACAAGCAAGTTGGGTCCCTATCTTAATGTAAACATTTTAAACCCCCATAAACAGGAGGGGAGGGGATGTGTGTGACTGAATACAGAGAAGAGAAAGCCGTAGGTAAAAAGCACGGCTTACCAGCTCCTCCTGCTGGCTGGAGAAGAATGCGCAGGGGGTGGGGAGAATGGACAGACCTCCTCAGGCAGCAGTGGTTTAGTCACTCTCCACTCTTGTTTCTGCCAGCAGCTGACTTACCAGGGAGGGAACCATTGACTGAACAGATCCGAGGTGGCTCCTCCTAATCACTGGACCGTAGGCACATGCCTAGTATACACAATGTTGTATTCCATGGGGTCACATTAGAATGTTATAGTCTGCTCAATCATACTGACGCCACGAGTTTTTAAGCAGCAGTCCTGTGGTCTAACATAATATGAACATTAGATAAGCCATGCTGATTGAGATCAAAGTCCACCAAGCCCAGGTCACAAGTACTCAGAAGCAGGGCTGGCACTGCTATGAGGCGAATTAGGCAGTTGGCTAGAGCACTGGCCTTTCAGGGGTGCCCATTGCCGCTGCTGTTGCTGCCCCTTTCTGGGACATGCAAAGGTAGCAATAGCAGCAAGCAGCCCTGAGGTGCTTACCATTAAGCTTCAGCACTGCAGGGCTGTTTGAGTCCGCCCCCATGAACCGCCCGATGCCAACTTCCTGTTTGCGCCTCATCTCCCTGCGCTGGCCCTGCCCAAAAGATCACAATAATCAAAGCCAATGCTAAAGTGTCTCTTTGAATTCTGTTGCATTTGACAGGAGGGCTATGATGTGGAATAACGAGAGTGTGAGAGCTCTCCACTTAACAACAAAATTGAAAGCACCATCTCATCTCAGCCACCAACTCTGTCCACTGCAAAATTTAGTACTTAATTTCTGGGTCCTACACGTAATGTTGATCACAAAGCTTGTTACGCTTATTTTGGTTATATGGTTGATTAGGTTGAAGGATTCTTCTGATTACTTAGCAATTTTGCTTCATGACTAACAAGGGAAAGGTGAGAAAACACAGTTCATTTGTACTGTGGATAAGCAACCAACTGATAGAGGCTAGAAACCTTATGTAAAAATACCGGTATTTATATATATAGATCATATACAGGTGGAGATAGCATTTTCAGAATGCCACTATTTACATGCAGAGATTCACACTGAATAGAGCCTTCAAAGGGGTACGGGGAGGTGAAGCTTTAGTTGGCTAAAAATCTATACATGTATTTTCGATTTTGCAAAGGGAATCCAATTTCCCAACTGGATTTTACACTAGCTTAAAGGCATGCATAGATTTTACTAGTCTTCCTTTAAATCAGGGCTTTCATAAAGGGTTAAGAGAGTAATTTATTTTTATTCCCTCATCATTTACATTTGTGGTCAACATTATTGGCACCCTTGTAGTTCAACCACTTAATGTCCAATATCTCCTAAAAAAGTGGCCAGTGAAATGTCTTCGGACTATATATGCACACATATTTGACACACAAAATAATCTAATAAAACAAGACCAATTAAACAAGAAAATAGTATAAAAACTGGGACATTGCTGGGACAATGAGACATGATTATTGGCACCCTTATAAACAAAATCAGTTTGAACCGAAGAACCACATTCCCATTTCAGTAAAATTAGATGCACTTGTGATCAATTGTTGGTACTCACATGACTTGAATCAACCAGTGGATCATGGTTCTAATGTTTAAAATGGCCACATTCACTCCCTGTTCCATTTTCACAATGGTGAAGACAAGAGAGCTGCCTGAGATCATCAGATAACCAATATCACCAAATAGGAGTGGAGGAGTGGCCTAGTGGTTGGGGCAAGATACTTCAGGCCGGAAGGTCGGGGGTTCAAATCCCACTGGAGGACAGCAACCTAGGGCCGGAAGGACTGGGGTTTCTAGTCCCACAGGTGCTCCTTGTGGTCTTGGGCAAGCCACTTAACCCTCCATAGCCCATGTTCCCTGTAAAATAGTTATCTCCAAGTTATAATGCCCTGTTCAATGTAATTTCAGTTTGTTCAATGTAAACCGCCTTGATATCATGAAAGGTGGTATATAAGAAATGTTAAATAAATAAATAAATAAATATCAAACTTCAAGCGGTACAAGGCCATCTCCAAAAACCTTAGGATTCCTGTGTCTACAGTTCACAATGTTATTTCTGCTCGTGGAACTGTCAAGAACCTCCCAGGACGAGATGGGAAGAGGAAAATTAATTCAAGAAGTCTTCAAACTGTTGGAAAAACACCTACTACTACTACTACTATTTAGCACTTGTATAGCACCACGCACGTGGCGCTGTACAGCTACCTACTAGAGGCAGCCAAAATACAGAGACAGTCCCTGCCCGTCAGAGTCATGCTCATCGGAGCTCACAATCTAGTCAGAACAATAGACAGCATTGGTCAGTTTAGTGCAAGGCACGGTATGGTCTATACCAGGGGTCTCAAACTCAAATTGCTTTGAGGGCCAAATGAGGACTTGTAAAATAACCCGGGGGCCGCATGAGAAGTGGGACCTCATTTGCATAAGGGACCTCATTTGCATAAATATTTGCATAATGTTACCATACCCTAACTTTTAGTAAACATGCCTCTTAATGAGTGCATGAATAAAGAAAGACTAAAAGATTTCTACATTACTATAATCCAGTGCCAACCGCCAGGCACATTAGGAACTACTACAAACAAACACTGCCCATTTAGAACCCATAGCAAACCCGCCATATCCTAACAGCACTACCAGGACTCACAAAGCACCATACCCTACCTATCAAAAGGCAACACTGCAAATATTAAATCAATACATTTCAGAGAATAACAATACATGACCTACTGGGGACAGAGAACAAGTAGTAATGTCAAATAGGAATTACACAAACAGAATACCTCAGCTCAGTTACACATGCAGAATACACCATCACCAAACAAGGAATCAAAATTTAGAAACAAGACAATTAAACTGGGACCCCCAAAAGCCAAACTTGGAATGTACAACAACACTGTAGAAATAAAACTATAAATTAATTTCCTCTTGTACTAAACAAAGCGCAGATGTTATTGATGCACATTTCCCAGAACTGACATATTCCAGTTAATAAATTCAAAATAAAGATATTTTTCTACCTTTTGTGCATTTTTTTTCAGTTGCAATTGTTCCAGCCACTTTCTTCTGGTTTCTTCGTGCCTTCTGCTAACTCTCCATCGTCTGCTGTCCATTTGTCCTTTCTTCTCTCTTCTAGCTTTTTCCATTCTCCCTCTACATCTGCTTTAACATATTAATCTTTCTACTTTTGCTCTTTCCTCATTCCTTTTTCATCCACTCAAATTTTACCCCTCCATCCTCAATCCCCACTTACTCTCCCAATACCTGGCCAATTGTAGATTTGTCTTCCCTCCCACACAAAATATTTTCCCCTCTCCATTTCACTCTCCCAGCTCCATCCCATTCTAATCCTCCCCCAACATCAGCTCCCTTCTAGTTCCAGTCCCACACAGCACCTCCTCCCTTCTAGTCACTGCATTAGCCCATTTTCAGTCCTAGCCCCCTATCAGCCCATTTCCAATCGTAGCTCCCCCCCATCAGCCCATTTCCAGTGCTAGCTCCCTCCCCTCACAGCCCATTTCCATTCCAAGCCCCCCTCCCCATCAGCCATTTGCAGTTCAAGCCCCCCTTCCACTCAGCCCATTTCCAGTCCTAGCAGAGCCCCCAGTCCATTATCAGTCCTAGCCCCCCCCATAGCCCATTACCAGTCCTAACCCCCCATAGCCCACTTCCAGTCTTACCCCTCATAGCCCATTACCAGTCCTAACCCCCCCCATCACCCCATTTTCAGTGTTACCCCCATCACCCCATTTTCAGTTACCCCCTCATAGGCCATTACCAGTCCTAACCCCCCCATCACCCCATTTTCAGTGTTACCCCCATCACACCATTTTCAGTTACCCCCTCATAGGCCATTACCAGTCCTAACCCCCCCATCACCCCATTTTCAGTGTTACCCCCATCACCCCATTTTCAGTTACCCCATCATTGGCCATTACCCGTCCTAACCCCCCCATCACCCCATTTTCAGTGTTACCCCCATCACCCCATTTTCAGTTACCCCCCTCATAGGCCATTACCAGTCCTAGCCCCCCCCATAGCCCATTACCAGTCCTAACCCCCCTCCCACCATCAGCCAAGGTAGATTTTAAAAAAATGTATATTTGCTGCTGCTGCCGCAGTATTAAGCGTCCCGCGGGCCCCTCTGCCTGGCAGAGTCCTCTCCTCCCTGCAGCATCAGCTCCAAAAGCGGCGGCTTTCAGAGCCGCGAAGAGAGAGAGTTTCTCTCGCGCGGTTCTGAAGACTCTCTCGCTGCTCTTCAGAACCGCGTGAGAGAAACTCTCTCTCTTCGCGTCTCTGAAAGCCGCCGCTTTTGGAGCTGATACTGCAGGGAGGAGAGGACTCTGCCAGGCAGAGGGGCCCGCGGGACGCTTAATACTGCGGCGGCGGCAAGTTTGGAATTTTTTTTTTTTTTTACACGCCGGTAAGTGCTTCGCGGGCCGCACAAGATGCGCGGCCCGTGGGCCGCGTTTTTGAGACCCCTGGTCTATACAATTGGTCATGAGAAATGATGAAGTTTAAGATAAGAAAAGGATGGAAGTCAGGATCTGAAAGCAATGGTAAAGAGGTGGGTCTTCAATCTGGATTTGAAGAGGACACAGGTAGGCTGTTCCAGGCGTAGGGTGCATCAAGGAGAAAGGAGTGAAGTCGGGAGTTAGCGGTGCGGGTGAAAGGCATAGATAGAAGTAGTTTGTTAGCGGAATGCAGGTTCCGAGAGGGGACGTAGGGAGAGATAAGAGATGAGAGGTAATGAGGGGCCATAGAGTGAATGCATTTATAGGTTAGTAAGAGAAGCTTGAATTGGATGTGGAATTGGACAGGAAGCCAGTGAAGTGACCTGAGAAGAGGAGTAATGTGGGCATGGCGGGACTGGCGGAAGATTGGTCGAGCAGCGTGATTTTGTATAGATTGAAGGGGAAGGAGGTGGCTGACGGGGAGACCAGCAAGGAGCAGGTTGCAATAATCGAGGTGAGAGGAGACTAAGGAGTGGATAAGCATTTTGTTGGTGTGTTCAGAGAGGAAGGGGCGGATTTTGCCAATGTTGTAGAGGAAGAAACGGCAGGTCTTAGCTACATGCTGGATATGTGCGGAGAAGGAGAGAGAGGTGTCAAAGATAACCCCTAGGTTGTGGGCCGAGGGAACAGGAAGGATAGTAGCTCCGTCCACTTAGATTGAGAAAGGGGGAAGAGGAGGGGAGGATTTGGGGGGAAAGACAAGGAGTTCAGTCTTGGCATGTTCAATTTCAGTCGGCGATGAGGCATCCAGGCAGCGATTTCGGAGAGGCAGGCAGAGATCATGGACTGGGTTGCTGAAGAGATCTTAGGTGTAGAGAGGTAGATTTGGGAGTCATCGGCATAGAGATGGTACTGAAAGCCATGGGAGGAGATAAGCACACCAAGGGCTTGGGTGTAGAGAGAGAAAAGGAGGGAGCCCAGGTCAGATCCCTGGGGTACACCTACATGGAGCAGGGTTGGGGAGGAGGAGGAGCCGCCAGAGCATACACTGAATGAGCGATGGGAGAGGTAGGAGGAGAACTAGGATAATACTGAGTCCTTGAAGCCGATGGAGGAGAGGGTGGTGAGGAGAAGATTGTGGTCAATGTTGTCAAAGGCAGCGGAGAGATCAAGTTGACAGCGGAGAGAACTGTTGGAAAAACACCAGAGTTTAAGACTCACCTGGACAATTTGGAGTGGTGGTTTCAACCCGCACTATATGCTGCACATTAAACAAAGAAGGACTTCATGGGCGAAGGCCACGGAGGACCTCACTGCTCAAAGACAGACATAAAAAGGCACACCTGATCTTTACCCAAACCTACCTTGAGAAACTGCAATCCTTCCGTGAAAATGTTCTGTGGACAGATGAAACCAAACTTGACAATGCAGACCAACAATATAATTACAGATGAAGAAATGAAGCTTTTAAGCAAAAAAACACCTTTCTTACAGTTAAATATGGTGGAGGTTCCATAATGTTGTGAGGCTGTTTTGCTGCCTCAGGAACAGGAGGCCTGGAACATATTAATCATGAAGTCAGCACCAAGTTATTTTGGAGTGAAATGTGCTACCTAATGTCAGAAAGCTAGGCCTGGGTCAAAGATCATGGGTCCTCCAGCAGGACAATGACCCAAAAGTACAAAACAATGGTTAAAAAGTTAAAAGTGGACTGTTTTAAAATGGCCAGCAATGAATACAGATCGCAATCCAATTGAGAACCTTTGGAAAGAGCTGAAATCTGCCATTGATAAACCTCCTAGAAACATTCATAAGCTGGAGCAAATCACAGTTAAAGAGTTGGAGAAACTACCAGCCTATAGATGGCTACAAGAAATGTTTGAAGGCTGTCATCATTGCCAAGGGTTTTGCAACAAAATATTAGTGAAGGGCGCCATAAATCCTGCAAGTCAGAATTTACTAACTCTAAGTTGCACAGACATCTTTTTTTTTAATATACCTTTGAACATACTATTAAACTATTATGATAATATACAGTTGGAATATTTCCAATTATTTCTCAAGATATTGTACGCAACATACCTAAAATGCAAGAGTGCTAATAATGTTGACCACAACTGTATGTCCCATGAATCAGAAAATTCTTCCATGTTCCAGCACTTCTATCCCTGCCTAGGGTGGCAAGTTCTTGTGGGCAGCAAAGAGCAGGGTATTCAAAATTTGACAGCCAGTGGGTGGGGGGAGGGGAGGGGGCAAAGGCTTAAGGTCTGCCTAGGGCACCAACTTCTTGAACCAACTCTGAGGTTGGCCCTGCAGAGCCCACAGCTAAACCACCCTTACTTTGAGATAGAGCCAAGTTTCAACTCCTTTTCAGAACTTGCCCTTTTCTAATTCCAGTCCTAATTCAGCAGGCATCTCATTCCACCATTTTGGCATGATCCTTGAAAATATCTGTTCTTTCAGGCTTTCCTTATGCATCTCTCTTACTGTAGGATCATCAAAAATCTTCTTTGACTTGATCACAAACACCTTCTCTGAAGGACTATCACAATGTATATGCCAACTAAACTGGTTTGCCCTCCTACAAAGCCCTAAGGGCCAAAATCAAGATCTTAAATTTTATGCGAGCTGAGATAGACAACCAGTGTAAAGCTGATAATGTGGGACTACTTTGCTTCCTTCGTGACTTTTCCAACACCATCCTAGCTGCATAAATCTGTATCATCTGAACCTTTCTTATTAACCAACCTGGTAACCTTACTAGCAACACATTGGAGTAATCTAAGTTATTTGATTACTTTTTACTGAATATATTCAGTGGTATGACTTGTCTGAATATTCCGCCAGTGGATAATAGTCTCTCAGTTGTCCAGTTGAAACATTTATTCCAGTCAATGTTGGAGATCTGTCTCCCAGATCCTAGTCCCTTGTTTTAATCCATGTTGGAGACCTTCCCAGGGTTTCAGCCTAAATAACTTTAGAAGCTAGAGACTTGCCATTCATTCTCCATCTTGCTCTTCCCTTACTATTCCTCTTGCCTTCTTTCCATCTCTCTCTCCCCTATCATTCACTAGGGGTGTGTACTTGTTAGTATACCTCAAAAGGTTTTTGCACACTAGATTGATTTACGGCACGCTAATCACTTAATGTGCCTTAATTCATTGGTTAGTATGCCTTAAATCAATTTAGCATGGATTAAGAATTTCACATTAAAACAAATGTGTGAAACTATTTGAAAAAAAAAAACAAATACTGGGAAAGATTTGTGAAAAATATGAAAACCACTCAAATTTTTCTTGTCTGTGCACATCACTATTGTTCACCTCTCTCTCACCAGTTCCTCCTTCTCTTCCTTACCCAATAATTTCTCTTCTGCCTTTTGTCCTCTTCCAGCCCTCTGTGTATCACATCCACAGTCCTTTCTCGCCCCATGCCCCCAACTCTCCATCTTCTTCTACAAACCCTTGACTTTCATCTCTGTCTCTCCCATCTCCATAGGAGAGAGCTCTGAACAAACTATCTAAAAGCAATGGCAGTCTGACAGTCATTATAATTTACATCTATGAATATGAATGAAAATGGATCAACATTAAGGGGCATGTTTGCTAAAATGTGGGTGTTTGCAATGAATTCAGCCCAAAACTTAGCATGGGGGTGGTGCCAGACCTGTGCTAATAAATGGGGGCATACATAGCATGTCCCCACGCAGATAGGGTGCATCCAGTGTCTCTGCACTAAGCCATTTGCCATGTTTACCACCGGTGCAGTTGCTGCCACCCATTGAAGTGACGTTAAGTGCACCCGCACTCATTGCAACATTTACACTAGTCTACCCTTGTGAAACTATTCTTTTGTACAGCCTTTCCTGCCCTGTCCACCAGAGCCCTGCTGCTACAGTGAATGGAATGCTGTCAGTTTGTAATGTTTGTGTTAGTAAGTTAACGCAACAAAAAATCAAGGTTTACTCAGATTTACTCGCAGTCTGATGAAACACCTCACTAATCCCTATTTACCTAGGCCCGTGTGTTACCTTTGCTTTCATGAGTACAGGAGTCAATTAAAATGCTTGTAGATTTTATTTATTTATATTCTCTTATATACCGCGCTATTCTGCATCAGTGTGGTTTACATTAAACAAACTGAAATTACATTGAACAGGGCATTATAACTTAGAAATAACTATTTTACAGGGAACATAGGCTATGGAAGGTTAAGTGGCTTGCCCAAGACCACAAGGAGCACCTGTGGGACTAGAAACCCCAGTCCTTCTGGCCTGAGGTTGCTGTCCTCTAGTGGGATTTGAACCCCTGACCTTTTGGCCTGAAGTACCTTGCCCCAACCACTAGGCCACGCCTCCATTCCACTTCCTCTCTCTTTATAGTGTGAACCTTAGCTCATTTCAAACATTCCGTTTCTAAAAATAACATTTTTGAGATGCCGTTTATTAAGGAAGTTTAGCGGTAAATAGCTGTGCGCTATTTACATTTTGCAGTCTATCTGAGGATACAAAGAATGCTGGAAATGTCTCTCTCTCAAAAGATATTGATTAGTCCTGAGGCTCAAGTGATAGAGCTCTACCCTAAAATTCTGGAGAACTGTACTTGATTCTCTTGCCCTATAGAATTGGTATGCATTAGTCTCAAGAGGAAGGAAGTTAGCTGAGAGAAAAGTAAGAGCATACGATATGCCATACTGAATCAGACCAAAGATCCATCAAGCCCAGTGCCCTCTTTCCAACAGCAGCCAGCCCAGGTCACAGGTATCTGTCAAGTTCTCAAAAAGGAGACAGATTCCATGATGTTTATCGCAGGAGTAAGCAGGAGATTTTCCCAGTCCACTTTAATAATGGCTTATGGACTTTTCCTCCAGGAACTTGCCCGGACCTCTTTTAAACCCAGCTACTTCATACTAACAGCTTTTACTATATCCTCTAACAATGAATTCCAGAGTTTGATTATGTGTGGTGTGAAAAAATATTTCCTACGATTAGTCTTAAATGTGCTACATTGTAGCTTTAGCACCGGGTCCCCTGGTCTTTCTACTTTTTGAAGGAGTAAATAACTAATCTAAGTTTACCAGGTGCACTCCACTCATCTTTTTATAGACCTCTGTTATATCTCCCCTCAGCCATCTCCTTTCCAAGCTGAATAGCCTTAACCTCTTACGTCTCTCCTCATAGAAATATCCTTCCATCCCCTTCATCATTTTGGTCACTCTTCTCTGTAGCTTTTCTAATTCCACTCTATACTTTTTTAGATATGGCAACCAGAACTGCACACAATATTCAAGGTGCAATTACACCATGAAGCGATACAGTGACATTTATTTATTTATTACAATTTCTTATATACCGCACTATTCGACATCAGCGCGGTTTACATGAAACAAAAAGACCATTAACAACAGGCTGTTAGGTTTTACAGAGAACAGGTGTACAAACATGGATAACATAGGGGAACTATTTACATGTAATATCTAACGTCGGGCGCGTGGCCTCTCGCTCCTCCAGCACCCCGGCCTAACTCCTGCTCTCCCGGCGAGGATCGAGCCGGCCGGGGCACCAGGACCGCCTCCCACACCAGCTGCTGTCCAATCGGGGCAGCCGGCAGGCCCATTTAAAGAAGAGCGCCGTCGGGCGCGTGGCCTCTCGCTCCTCCAGCACCCCGGCCTAACTCCTGCTCTCCCGGCGAGGATCGAGCCGGCCGGGGCACCAGGACCGCCTCCCACACCAGCTGCTGTCCAATCGGGGCAGCCGGCAGGCCCATTTAAAGAAGAGCGCTGTCAGGCGCGCCCGCGCCCGGCGGGCCCGCGCCTGAGGGCCTCGCCAGAGGGCCCTTTGGCACGGCCCTTAGGCAAAGGCCCACATTGTGAAACCAGCAACCCTTCCTCAAGTTCCGTCTGTGCACCGAGACGCCAGTGAAACCCACGAAGAACCCGTACACAGTTTTGCAAATATCCCAACAGCCTGAATGTGCTCTCACACCCACCCCTGCCAGGACTGCAACGACGTCCCCCAGGATTGAGCTTGCTCCCACCTTCAACCAGATGATCTGTCCATCACCGCAAGTATTCTACCCATAAATGAACTGATTGTCTAAACTAGAACTGATTGTCCTTGATACTACCAGCATATGTAATCACACTGTTCTCAGTAGCCATTACCTCTCTCTCTTACTATACTGTTGTCAGTAGCCATTACCTTACTATACTGTTGTCAGTAGCCATTACCTCTCTCATATTATACTGTGGTCAGTAATTGATACCTATCTTTCTTATTATACTGTTGTCAGTTATAATACTGTTGTCAGTAGCCATTACCTCCCTCTCTTATTATACTGTTGTCAGTAGCCATTACCTCACAACCATAGTACTGTCTTCATGCAGTTAATTTATTATCCAACTTGCAATCACTGTACTGTTACACTTAATTTATCCCAGTTGCTGCTGTTCCATATCCCCCTGCACCTTTGTCAACTTGTTATTTTCTTCACAGTTATATATTCTGCTTGTAGTAGCAAAGTTACCCGATCCAAATTCTCTGGCTGCACTTTATTAATCTACAATGTACAAAATCCTGTTCTTATTCTCTACCCTCCTAACCCTTGGTCTCCCTTGCATTTCAAATGCTTTCCACCATGATTCCAACCATATACCAATACTACACACCCATGGAAGGAGATGGTCTGAATTCCCCCACCACACCACAACAAAAAACAACCGTACACCCCACTCTCACCTACTTCACATTCCCCTCCAAAACATCAAAAAGACAAAAGCCGAGAAGCAGCATCATCAGCGCCGACTGAAATGTGCACTGATAAATGCCAGATCAGTAAAATCAAAATGGCCTGCTACCATTGACCTGATTCCGCTATACAATCTTGACATCCTAATGATCACGGAGACATGGCTATCTGACTGCGACAACGCCCTATTGAATCAGATGCTGCCACCTGGATTTGATTTATACACATGCCACAGGACCATCCAGAGAGGAGGCGGGACGCTCATCCTTGCAAAAGCTGATCTACACTTCAAACTATGCAACTCCTCTAGCTCAGCCCATCTTGATTCCCTCACCATAGCTAATGAGCTATGCACAATTAACCTTTTCTATCGGGCACCCACCCCTTTACCAGATGACCTCCCAACAATAATTGAGCTTGCCTGCATGTCGTCCTCCTCACGCTCCCCAACTTGGTTGGTAGGCGATTTCAACCTCCCGTCTCTTCATGATAGCCACTCAACGGCATTCCTAAACGCCTTAGAGGATCTAGGCTACAAACAACATGTCGACTCCCCCACACACTCTAAGGGAGGTAAACTGGACCTCATCTTTGCCCCCCATTTCAACGACTCAACAGCCCAAGACCTTGCACTGTATATATCACCTGTGCCTTGGTCAGATCACAACCTCCTTAGATTCATTATACCCTTTAATACATCCTACAAGAGCCAAATGTCATCAAACATTTCTGATACCCATACTGCCCGCTTCCGTCCATTCAACCGGAGCGTAGTCCTGGAAAATCTTCTGCCACTTATGACCAACACGTCTCTAAACCTAGATGATCTCATCTCCAAATGGGACGAGAACCTTCGAGCTGCCTCCTGTCCATCCCACACTGAAAAGAGAACAAGGAAACGGGAACACGCACCATGGTTCTCTTCTGACCTTCGCTCATCTCTCCACCACCTGCGCAAACTTGAGAGACGGTGGCGACGATCACACTCCTCAGAATCACTTGATACATACAACTCTTACCTAATAACCCACCGTCGAAAGATAACACAGAGCAGGAAACTCTACCACACAGATTTATTGAAACGTTCCATCAATAAACCACAAGCCCTATTCAGAATAGTAAAATCCATAACAGGCGAACCGGTCTCCGCCCAACCCTCAATGCCTCAACCACAGGACTTTGCAAACTACTTGCAATCAAAGATGATTAAGACCAACATAAACATGTGTAGCAGTACATCACCCATACCGTCTAAGACACCCCTAGCAACTCCACTATGTAATTTCACTGTGGTCTCAAATAGAGAGATGGAGAACATTGTCGCCTCTATCAATCCCAGCACAGCACCCAACGACCCCTGTCCAGCCAGTTGGATCAAAGAGCTGCGTCATGACCTAAGCCAAATCCTGTGCAATATATTGAACCAGTCTTTTCTAACAGGCTCGTTCCCACAGCGCCTGAAAAACACCTCCATCAAGCCCCTACTAAAAAATAGCAGACTTGACCCGTCCAAAGTCGAATCTTTTAGGCCAATCTCGAGCATCCCCCAGCTTGCAAAAATCATAGAAAAAGCTGCTCAACAACAACTCCAGCACCATATTGACACTGAAGCTCCACTGGACCCGTCACAACACGGCTTCAGGGAAGCGCATGGCATCGACACAGTCCTCACAACCCTATTCAACGAATTGGTCACTGGTATGGACAGCATCCAACAAGGATTTGTCCTCATCTTCCTGGACATCTCCGCCGCCTTTGACTCTGTGAACCATGACATACTTCTACAACGCCTGAAGGAAAAGGGGATTCAAGACACAGCACTTGAATGGTGTAAATCCTACCTATCCAACAGGTGGCAACAAGTAAAAACAGGTCATACATCCTCGGAACCATTCCTGCAGTCTCAGGGGGTACCTCAAGGATCGTCCTTATCGGCATTAATGTTCAATATATATATGCAGCCGATATGTGATTTGATCCGATCTTTCAACGTACGATGCCTGGCTTACGCAGACGACATCCTCCTCTACATGCCGTTCAAAATTGACCAACCGATGTTCTCCCCAATAATCAATTGTTTCGGAGCTGTAGCTGATTGGCTGCTGACACAAAACCTTCGGATCAATCATAGTAAAACTGATGTCCTTTTTGTTACGAAGAACCGTAAATTCACACCCCCCCCATCGCTACTTGTCAACAATGTAGAATTGAAGTCCAAACCTACAATCAGATATCTTGGCATCACATTGGACCAGCACCTAGATATGACCACACATGTGAAGAACGTTACAAAGTCTATATATCACAAGATCAAAACGTTACGTCACCTCCGCCCCCTACTGGAATCCAGTGACTACCGGACAACCTTTCAGGCATTAGTCCTCCCACACCTGGACTTTGCGAACATCGTCCTGCACGGCCTGCCTCAATCAACTTTAAATCCGCTCCGCCTAGCTATGAATGCCGCCGCAAGAGTTCTCTCTGGATCATCAAGAACTGACCACATAACACCAATCATGAAAAATCTGCATTGGCTGCCGTTACATGCCAGACTCCAATATAAGTCACTAGTCCTTACTTTCAAAGCCCTGAATAACTACCCACCTACACCGATTAGCAAACTAATCCACAGCACCCTGGAAAACAGAGACAGGAGATCCACTTCAATGAACACCTTAATAGTCCCCAAGATGATGACGTCATGTACTAAGACCACTTCCAACAGGGCTTTCTCTATATTCGCTCCCCTAAATTGGAATGCCCTTCCACATGAAATCCGTGGCATCAAAAGCTTAATCCTATTCCGAAAAGCTCTGAAACACCACCTATTCACAATATACTACCCTGACACCCACACATCGGGTAAACTTCCCTCATGTCTCAGCTACCATAGCACCTTATTACAACCAGAAAATGGTTAGACTATACTACTGCCCACCCACCACTTTTACTCCTGTCCCTCCCTCACGAAATGAAGATGATACCAAATTGGCTTAGAATATTGGTGACAATACTAATTTAACATGTAAATAGTTACCCTGTAAATAGTTACCCCGGTTATCCTATGTTTTTTTTCCCTGTTCTATGTAAAACTCAATGTTGCTTGTATGCATTGTAGTATGTTTTGTTCGATGTACACCGCGCTGATTGTAATAGCGCGGTATAGAAGAAATGTTAAATAAATAAATAAATAAATAAATAAATAACATATAGGCATTATGTCAGAGCTCTAGTAAGGATAGTGTAGTTACTTTCTTTGGTGGTGTTGGCTAGGCGTCTTGCTGACTGGGGTAGTACTTGAGGAACAGGTGATATTTGAGTGCCTTCCTAAACTGGGCTAGGTCAACGATAGCACAAATGTTAGATGGTAGAGCATTCCAGCATCTTGGGGCGCAAAATTTGAATGCCCTGTTTGCCGTTGTCATGGTGCATTTTGTTAAGGCCTTCGGAATTATTAGAAAGTTTATCGCTGTGGGTCTTCTGGATCTGTTGGGTGGAATGGCGTGAATGACATTATAATAACCTTTGTTTTATTCTCTTTTCCTTTCATTATGATTCACAGCTTTTACTTGTGTTCTTGGCCACCACTGCATACTGAGCAAAGGATTTCAATGTATTATCCATGATGATGCCCAGATCCTTTCCCTTGCTGGTGATTCCTAATGTTGAACCTTGCATCGTGTAACCATAGTTTGGGTTGTTCTTCCCTATGAGTCTGATTCTAATCCCTATACACCTGGACCGTGGGCACGCATAAAGCTGGGACAGGGCCAAGTTAGACCTGTTTTTGCAACCGCGGGATCTAGACGCATCCACGATGGCGGAATCAGGGAGATAGATGGCCATGCGTTCACCGGATACCAAAGTGGGAGATGCCCCCGAACCTGCCTGTCCCCACCCCACAACACAATGACTAGTGCGATTGTTCAGTGGTGTTCTGTCACCATGGCACCGACACATCTACCCATCGGGAAGTTATAATACAGCTTATTGATAAACTAAAGAACACAAAATCACTTGGACTGGATGACATGCATCCCAGGATGTTGAAAGAATTGAAATATGAGATTGCAGAACTACTATTAGTAATCTGTGACTTAGCATTAAAATCATTTGTTGTACTCAAAGACTGGAGAGTGACCAATGTAATGCCAGTTTTTAAAAAGGGTACCAGGGATGTTAGAAACATAGAAACATAGAAATATGACGACAGAAAAAGACCACATGGCCTATCTAGTCTGTCCTTCCATAACAACTATAACAGTCCCCTTTTTACCTTTAGAGATCCTCTGTGTTTGTCCCATGCTTTTTTGAATTCAGTTACTGTCCTCATCTCTACCACCTCCACTGGGAGACTATTCCACGGATCCACTACTCTTTCCGTAAAGAAATATTTCCGCATATCACTCCTAAATCTATCTCCCTTCACCCTCATCCCATGTCCCCTCGTAGCAGAACTTGCTTTCAATTGAAAGAGGCTCTCTCCCTGAACGTTTATGCCATGGAGGTATTTAACATCTCAATCATATCACCTCTATCCCGCCTTTCCTCTAAGGTGTACATATTAAGATCCTTCAGTCTGTCCTAATATGCTTTACAATGAAGACCATTAATCATTTTAGTAGCCACCCTCTGCACCGACTCCATCCTGTTCACATCCTTTTGAAGGTGCGGTCTTCAGAATTGCACACTATACTCCAAATGAGGTCGCACCAAAGTCTTATACAGAGGCATTATCACCTCCTTTTTTCTGCTAGCCATTCCTCTCCGTATGCACCCAAGCATCCTTCTAGCTTTTACCGTCACCTTTTCTACCTGTTTAGCTACTTTAAGATCATCAGACACAACCACGCCTAGGTCCCGCTCTTCTTTAGTGGACAAAAGTACTTCACCCCCTATACTATATTGCTCCCTTCGATTGCTGCAGCCCAAATGCATGACCTTACATTTTTTAATATTAAATCCCAGCTGCCAAATTCTAGACCATTCTTCAAGCTTAGCTAGATCCCTCTTCATGTTATCTACCCCTTCCTGGGTGTCTACTCTATTGCAGATTTTGGTATCATCCGCAAAGAGGCAAACCTTACCTGAAAGCCCTTCTGCTATATCACTAACAAAGATGTCATAAAGAATCGGACCAAGGACAGATCCCTGGGGCACACCATTGATAACATGCTTCTCCTCAGCTCCATTTACTTGTACTCTTTGTCGCCTCCCACCCAACCAATTTCTAACCCAAGCAGTAACTTTAGGGTCCATCCCTAGGGTGCTCAGTTTGTTTATAAGTTGCCTGTGAGGAACAGTGTCAAAGGCTTTACTGAAATCTAAATACACCACATCTAGGGCTCTCCCTGGGTCCAACTCCCTGGTCACCCAGTCAAAGAAATCAATCAGATTTGTATGACAAGACCTGCCTCTGGTGAATCCATGCTGCCTCGGATCCTGTAATCTGCTGGACTTCAGAAACCTCACTGTTTTCTCTTTCAGCAGCGTTTCCAATAATTTACTCACCACCGAAGTTAAACTAACCGGCCTGTAGTTTTCAACCACATCCTTACTTCCGTTTTTGTGTAAAGGCACCACATGAGCCTCTCTCCAGTCCTTTGGCACCACTCCCGACTCCAACGAGGCATTGAAAAGGTCAGTCAGTGGAGCTGCTAGAACGTCCCAAAGTTCCCTCAGTATTCTTGGGTGTATCCCATCCGGTCCCATCGCTTTGTCTACTTTAAGTTGAGATAGTTTCTCACGAACACAATCTTTTGAAAATTGCTCAAGATGTCCTTTGCTTCTGTTCCTATTTGTGGGTGTTTTCTGAGGTCCTGCTCCTGGTTCTTCATCTGTGAACACAGAACAAAAATATTTGTTAAGCAATTCCGCTTTATCCTTATCAGCTTCTACATATTCCTCCCCTGCACCCTTGAGTCTGACAATACCACTCTTGCCCTTCCTCTTCTCACTAATATATCTGAAAAATCTCTTATCCCACAATTTTATTGCATTGGTTATTTCCTCCTCCTTTTGAATCTTTGCCTTCTTGATTACTTTGCTAGCTTCTCTAAGTTTTTCCAAATACAGATGCCTGTCTTCCTCTCTCTGTGATCTCTTGTATTTCATGAAGGCCTCCCTCTTTTTCTTCACTTTTTCAGCTACTTCTTTCGAAAACCATAGCGGTTTCCTTTTCCTTTTATCTTTATTTACCATTTTAACAAAAAGGTTGGTTGCCCTTAAAATATCCCCTTTCAGTTTTTCCCACTGTTTTTCTACATCCCTCAGCTGTTCCCATCCAATTAACGTCTCCCTGAGGTATTGGCCCATCTTTGCAAAGTTAGTCTTCCTAAAGTGTAAGATCCTCGCCTTTGAATGGATTCTAACAGCCCTAGTCCTAATACTGAACCACACCATCTGGTGATCACTGGATGCAAAATGATCTCCCACTACAACATCAGAAACACTTTCACCATTGGTAAGCACCAAGTCCAGTATGGCCCCTTCACGTGTGGGGTCTGTTACCAATTTCCTGACTAGTTCTCCCTGTAGAGAATCCAGGATCTCCTTACTTCTAGATGATACTACAGCAGGAATGTGCCAAACAACATCTGGCATACTGAAATCTCCTATCAGTAGCACTTCCCCTTTCCTAGCAATGCTGGGCATGTCTTCAATTAACTCTCTGTCCACCTCTTCCTCTTGTGAGGGAGGTCTGTATATCACACCAATGTAAATAGATTTCACTTTCCCTCTTTCTAGTTTAACTCACAATGCCTCCCCTCTCCCTTTTAAGCTCTGTAATTCCAAAGCTTTAATAGTAGTTTTTACATATAGTGCCATGCCTCCTCCCCACCTTCCTACCCTGTTCTTTCTGAATAAAGTATAGCCAGGTATAGTTACATCCCAATCATGGTTTTCTGTGAGCCATGTTTCTGTAACTGTCACTAAATCCAAGTCAGCCACTCCCACCAAAGCTTCAACATAAGGGATCTTATTTCCCATGCCACTGGCATTTATACACACTGCTTTCCATATGTTACCCATGTTACCCATTTCCATAAAGTTACTTAATGTATCACCTACCTGGGGGCTTTCTTCACCCATCCCCAATGAATCTAGTTTAAAGCCCTCTTCAGTAGATTAGCCAGTCTACTACTGAAGACGCGTTGACCTTTCTTGAACAGATGGATGCCATCTCTGCTCTGCAACCCTTGGAACAGCATCCCATGGTCTAGGAAACCAAAACGCTCTTGATGACACCATCCACGCAGCCATGCATTCATCTCCAGGATGCGAGCCTCTCTGCCTTGGCCTTTACCCTCAACAGGGAAGATTGAAGAGAACACCACCTGTGCACCTAACTGCTTCATCCTCTGTCTCAGAGCCATGAAGTCACTTTTGATACGTTCCGAGGTATACCTGGCAGTATCATTTGTTCCAACATGGATTAGCAACATTCGGTAATAGTCAAACTCTCCGTAACATCTTGGATTTTGGCACCAGGCAGACAGCATACCTCTCTGGACATCAAGTCTGGTCGGCAGATGGATGCCTCATTACCCCTCAGAAGAGAGTCTCCAACCACCACTACCCTTCGTTTCCTTGTGGTCACTGATTCTGCAACTTTGGGGTACTTGAGCTCTGGTTCTTCCCTTTCCAGGGATGCTTTCACCTCCTCCACTTCCAGGGCTGCATAATGGTTCTTCAATTCAAGGGCTGGAGAAGTTGGATTGGCAATTTTGCAGGCCCTGGTGACTTGTGTCCAACCATCGACATTCTGTTGGCACCCATCTTCTCCTCTGCTGGAGAGCTTGGTTGCTGCAAGAAGCATCTCATCAATGTACTTCTCACTGTCTTGAAAGCTGACAGTTGCCCAAGAGAGGATGGTTCAGAAGAATGTATCCATGAAGGATACTACCAAAAGCAGAGAGGTTCCCAAAAAGAGTAAAGTAGCCCAAATGCCCTCGAGTATGGAGCAGACAGAGCTTAAAGATCCCAAGTTACCCATGTCTACCACTAGCCAAATTAATATGAATAAAATACAGTCTCTAAAATGCTTGTATGCAAATGCTAGAAGTCTAAAAAATAAGATGGGAGAGTTAGAATATATAGCAATAAATGAGAGGTTAGATATGATTGGAATATCAGAGACATGGTGGAAGGAGGACAACCAGTGGGACACTGTGATACCTGGGTACAAACTATATCGTAATGATAGAGCTGATCAAATTGGTGGAGGGGTTGCACTCTATGTTAGAGAGGGCATTGAGTCAGAAAGGATTAAAGTTTTGCAGGAAGCAAAATTTGCTATAGAATCTCTATGGATTGAAATTCCATGTAAAAAGGGGAAGGCGATGGCAGTGGGGGTCTACTATCGACCGCCTGGCCAGAATGAACAAATGGATGATGAAATGCTCAAAGAAATCAAAGAAGCTAACAAAAGTTAAAACACAGTAATAATAATGGGTGATTTCAATTACCCCGGTATCGACTGGGTCAGTGTCACGACAGGACATGCTAGGGAGATAACATTCCTAGATGAAATAAATGACTGCTTCTTGGAGCAGCTATTTCATGAACCGACCAGAGGGGAAGCCATATTAGACCTAGTCCTTAGTGGAACACCAGAACTAGTGCAAGAGATAAGGGTGTTAGGGCCACTTGGCAATAGTGATCATAGCATGATCGCCTTTGATTTAATTAGTGAAGGAGGGATAGTAAGGAAATCGACAGTACTACCTTTTAACTTTCGAAAGGGAGACTATGATAAAATGAAGAAAATAGTTAAGAAAAACTAAAAGGAGCAGTTGCAAAGGTTAAAGACTTACATCAAGCTTCGGTGTTGTTGAAAAATACTATCTTGGAAGCCCAGACCAGCTGTATTGCACGCTTTAAGAAAAGTGGAAGGAAGTCCAAAAAACTGCCAGCATGGTTTAAAGGTGAGGTCAGAGAGGCTGTTGTTGCCAAAAAAGCATCTTTCAGGAAATGGAAAAAAGAGCCAAATGACGAAACCTGGAAACAACACAAGCACTGGCAAGTCAAATGCAAGGCATTGATAAGGCAGGCAAAGGGAGAATTTGAGAAGAAGCAAAAACGTGAAATAAAGACTTTTTCAAGTATATTCATAGCAAAAAACCTGTGAGAGAGTCAGTTGGTCCATTAGATGATAGAGGGGTTAAAGGGGCACTAAGAGGCGACAAGGCGATAGCAGAGAGACTGAATGAATTCTTTGCTTCGGTCTTTACTGAGGAAGATGTAGGGATGTTAGCCATGACTGAAGTGGTATTTAAAGGTGTGGAAGAATTGAAGGAAATATCGATAAATCGGGAAGATGTATTACAACTATTAGATAAACTGAGGAGCAGCAAATCACCTGGGCCAGATGGTATTCATCCAAGGGTGTTGAAAGAACTGAAATATGAGATTGCAGACCTGCTATCAGTAATCTGTGAACTATCATTAAAATCATCTTTAATACCTGAAGATTGGAGGATCGCCAATGTAACACCAATTTTTAAAAAGGGTTCCAGGGGTGATACAGGAAACTACAGACCGTTGAGCCTGACGTCAGTACTGGGAAAAATGGTAGAAACCATCATAAAGAATAAAATTACTCAGTATGTAGATAGTCATGGCCTAAGGGAGACAACCAACATGGCTTTAGGAAAGGAAGATCTTGTCTTACTAATCTGTTATGTTTTTTTGAAGGTGTGAATAAACAGGTGGACAAAGGTGAGTTGATTGATATAGTGTATCTGGACTTTCAGAAAGCCTTTGACAAGGTCCCTCATCAGAGACTTTTGGCAAAACTAAAGAGTCATGGGATAGGAGACAGTACTGTGGATCAGGAACTAGTTAAAAGATAGAAAGCAGAGGGTAGGGCTAAATGGCCAATTTTCCCAATGGAGAAAGGTGAATAGTGGTGTACCCCAGGGATCTGTGCTGGGTCCTCTGCTTTTTGACATATTCATAAATGACCTGTAAAGTGGAATAACGAGGGAGGTTATCAAATTTGCAGATGACACAAAACTATTTAAAGTTGTTAAAACCCAAGAGGATTGTGGAAAATTGCAAGAGGATCTTGATAAACTGGAAGACTGGGCATCAAAATGGCAGATGAAATTTAATGTGGACAAGTGCAAGGTTATGCACCTAGGAAAGAATAACCCAAACTATGGTTACACGATGCAAGGTTCCACATTAGGAACCACCTCCCAGGAAAAAGATTTAGGCATCATTGTGGATTACATGTTAAAACCCTCTGCCCAGTGTGCAGCGGCGGCCAAGAGAGCAAATAGAATGCTAGGTATGATAAGGAAAGGAATGGAAAATAAAACAAAAGATATTATCCCTAAGATGTTGACGAAATGCACAAAGACAACAGCCAGCAGAGCCTTCTCCTTATTCGCAACCAGAGCTTGGAATGCCCTCCCATCTGAAATCCGAGCCATCACGAACCTAACGTTATTCAGAAAAGCTCTCAAACATCACCTGTTCCTAAAATATTACCCTGAATCTAACTCTGGAAAATACACAGCCATCACCCTGCCCTCCTACCCAGACTGCCCCATAGCTCAGCCCCCTCGTAGAGAATGGTTAATCAGCTCTCCCTTTCCCTCTCACTATGTCCCTTATATAAACCCATCTGATAAACGATCCATTTATGTCTCTCGTAAAAAGGTTTATTATAATATGTAAATAGTTATCATAATATGTAAATAGTTTCCCCGGTTATGTCCATGTTCGCTACCCCTGTTTACTGTAAACTCAATGTGGCATGTTACATTGTGGTGTGTTCTGTTCAAATGTACACCGCACTGATTATAATAGCGCAGTATATAAGAAATGTAGATGTAAATAAATTATAATGCCTCTATATCATTCCATGGTGAGACCGCACGTTGAATATTGTGTGCAATTCTGGTTGTCATATCTTAAAAAGGATATAGCGTTATTAGAAAAGGTTCAGAGAAGAGCCACCAAAATGGTAAAGGGGATGGAAGGATACTCCTATGAAGAAAGGCTAAAAAGGTTAGGGCTCTTTAACCTGGAAAAGAGACAGCTGAGGGGAGATATGATAGAAGTCTATAAATTAATGAATGGAGTCGAACGGGTAAACGTAGATTGATTGTTTATGTTATCAGAATATAGAAAGACTAGGGGACATGCAATGGAGCTACAGGGTAAACTATTTAATACTAATAAAAGAAAATATTTTTTCACTCAACATGTAATCAAACTCTGGTATTTGTTACCGGAGGATGTAGTAAAGGCTGTTAGTGTAGCTGGGTTTAAAAAAGGTTTGAACAAGTTCCTAGAGGAAAGGTCCATAAACAATTATTAAGAAGGTACCGAGGATATCGATGCTTGACCCAGAACAAGCATTGTGGAACCTATGTCTTTTGGGGAAACTGCTAGGTACGTATGACCTAGATTGGCCACTGTTGGAAAAAAGATACTGGGCTTGATGGACCTTGGTCTGACCCAGTATGGCATATCTTAAGTTCTTATGTTCTTAAATCCCAATAAGAAAATTATCACAGGTCTATCCTTAATTTTAATATCACCACCACAAAATACATTCAGTTTAAATGTCCAAGTACACCATTCCAGCAATCAATGTGCCTTAAGTTTATTCATTTAACCAACACATATAATGTAGGTGGAAAAAAGTCCTTATGAATATCAATAAAACAATGAACAGATAGTGCTACTCATCTGGTAGATGTAATTTCATTATTATTGCTGATCCTCATTGATGTCAAGATTATAAAAGAATAGTGCTGCTTAGGTGGTTGAAGATGTTCATTATTGTTGCCCAACTTCACTCAAAATGGCCTCCAATGCACCATTAATAATATCCACAACAGTCAAAAAAACGCCCACTTGGTCCTGACCTGCCCACAGGTTTCGTTACACTGCTTCAGGGGCTCCGCATTTCAGTTGCCAGACTTCAATATACTTTACCACATTTAAAGCACAATATAGGTGAACCTTCAGACATGCGCCCCCCCCCCCGCCATTGTCCAGCATCTCCCACTCCCAGTAATCCAACATCTTTCTCTTCTCCCTTGTGTCTAGCATCTCACTCTCCCTTCCCCCTTCCATGTCCAGCATCTCCCCTTCTCTTCCCCCAAAGAGCCCTCCCTACTGCCCCACCAAGTCCAGCATCTTCCCCCTTCCCTCCATTACCCCTGCCACTGTTGTCACCCTACCTTTGTCTTTTGCCCAAGTCAGAATCACTGGAAACACAGTGCAGTGTAGGACTTTTGAGCACCCACAAACACTCAAAGCTTTCTGCATTCCTCCCCTTTTGACAAAATCTTCCTAATTGGGGGAGGGGGGGGGGCAGAGGGCAGGATTCTGCAGGGCTTGACCATATGCAGGTGACAGCAGCTTTCAAGTGCTGTTGTCCTATTGTGTCAGAACTATGTTGCCCCTGAATATTGCTACCTTAACTGGATGCCTAGTCTAGCCAGGCCTGCCATTGTCTCTATCCCTGGTGCAGACAGCTTTTTTCACTGAGGGGATTAATTGGCAACTAGGGGCTGGAATGTCATTAGTAGCAGCAGAAGCATCAGTGTCCCTTATATTTCTCGCCCTACAGCCCACCCTGGCTTCCTAGGAGGAGGAGGAGGAGGACAGTGATAGTACAGCCCTTTGGGCCACATCCTTCTCCTTTGCTGATAGGTCTAGAGTGTCACACTTTGAACTAGGCAGAATGATGGTGCTCCACATGGTTCACGGCACATCACCAGCCTTAAGCAGAAGAGGGGGAAGATGCAGCCAGAGGCACTGCACTGCTGCTGTCCTCCATCCTCTTCAAAACAAGCAGAAGGGAAGGGAAGGGGGAAGGGCAAGAGAGTGACTGAGGAGACACAGCAGGGGGGATATGAGTAAGTAAAGAGATTAGAGGTGCCATGGTGGGGGGCTGAATGGGTCATCCCTTTCTCTCCCTGATCCTCCTCTCTGATCCTGTATTCCCTCTTTCTCCTCCCCCTTTCCTTCTCGCTCCTGTGCTCCATGATTTCTCCTATCACCTTCTGTCCCTCTGCCCATCCTGCCTGAGGACCCTTCGCCATTTCCTTACTCTGAGATCCCCTCCCTTCTAGGAGATCCTCTTCCCCGGAGCCCTTCCCCTTCCGCTATTCTCTATGTTCTTTCTCTAAAATAGAGTGAATGCACAAGAAATGTCAGCAAATAACTTAATTTTAACAAATTCAATTTTTTTTCATAATTTAATATGAAAATATATGCACGTCACCTTCCATTCTCCTGGTTGGGCAGCTTATGAAAAGGGGAAGGAGGACTGAAAACTGAAGGATAAACTGGAAAAAATGGAAAACAAGCAAATTTATACCCTTTGCTATACACTGTTTAGGCTTTCAATCTTTGGGAAGCCATTTTCAGTAGTGTAGATTACGGTGTTTGTGATATACAAAAGACATATTCAGCCGCTGTGCACTGGATTTTGTATGCAAGGGAAAGCATATCATGTTCTTTCCCTTTAAAAATACGAAGTATAAAACCTGTGTGGTAAAAGAGCCTGCAACGTGACATCACATTTTAAAAAGGCCATTCATGCAGCTGCAGCAATGTCCAAGTGAAAATGTCTGCAATCAGGGCCAGCGCAACTCAACAGAAGAACCAGGAGCTCACCTAGAGCAGAGGCTTTCTCAGAGCAGCCCACTGCTGCCACTGCTCTCCAGGACCTTCAGTGGGTGGTGGCAATGCCATGCAAACCGCAACGCAGCTCTTCCCCAAACTCTCCGGCGTTGCGTTGCTCTTTCTGAGGTCTTTGACCTGCTGCTTCTGCTCCCATGCTAACAGAAATTCTGCGTTGGAGGGGCCATAAGTGACGGGTCAAGGGAAGCGCTGGAGAGATTGGGTAAGCGCTGTATTGCGGTTTAAATAGCATTGCTGCTACCGCAAGTCCTGGAGAGGGGCAGCAGCAATAGGGACGGAGATGGAAGCAGGGAGGGGCAGCAGGATTGAGGACTCACCTGGGGTGCCTCATATCCTTGCACCGGTCCTGTCCACAAGGTAACAGTGAGCACATGCAAATCCAACCTAAAATGGACATATCTCCATCCCTCAACATAGACATGTGTGTCACAGCAAACCAGGAAATGCAAGCATATATGGAGATGGACATCCGTGTGCAGCGGAAGATGCTATTTCGCATACGTACACATGAGAAATATAAACATGGGAAGCCCTGCGACTTGCACGTGTGCATGCTGGTATTTCATAATGCGCACGTACAAATGTCAGCAAGGCACACATGCATCAAACCCATTTTGGAAATGTAGACATCCTGTTGCCCTTCCTCCTTTACTGATGGTTCTGTGTCCACCAAAATAACATGTAGAGGAGGAGATAAACATTAGGAGATTAAGGGGATATCCCTCTTATTCCTTCCTGTCAAGGGCTGGCTGTAACGAGCACTTTTTGAAAACCTGAACACGCCTTGGGGCAGATGTAAATGCAGACAGGGCCGTACCGACGGTGAAAAGCGCTCTGTGCGAGTTGCACATCGGGTGCGTGCGCCCCCTCCCGCACCTCCATCTAGCCACTTTATGAGAGCGGGAGAGAAGAGGCACGCACCTGATGTGCAACTCGCCGGTACACTAAGCAGGTCTGGAGCCTCCCGGAGAGACCAGACCTGCTTAGTGTGCCGTCTAGAAGACTTAAGGGGCGCATTTCGGCTCTCTGCCGTTGCCTGCCACCGCTAAAGTGGCGTCGGAAGGCAACGGCAGAGAGCCGAAATGTGCCCCTTAAGTCTTTTCGCCCTTTACGGCCGCACCGCTCGCACAGGGCTCAGTACGGTCCTGAATACAGATATGGAGAATTTCCACGGGCCACATGCAACCCCTATATGAAATCATGGCTCCGAAACACCCTCGACACACACATACACTCTCTGTCTTAGATGTGAATGGGGTGTAGACACATGGAACAGTGGCTATTTCTAAAATGGCTTTTGGGACGAGGATGTGATCTATGCATGTGAATGAACATTTTCTCACATGTAAATAATGAATAGGACTTCCAAAATAACCACCATAGTAACATACGAGTAGTAAATGACGGTAGATACAGACCAGCATGGCCCATCCAGACTACCCCGTAAGGTGCTTTTACTTTGGGTTGCTCTGTGCAGGTTACTTCCCCTCCTCCTATGGCATACGGAGAGGGATCAAAACAGCACGCACACTTTTTCATGAGTTTTGGACTTTTTCTCATTTCATTTCACACAGTCATTGAACAATTTCTTTTTACACACATTAAAACTTTCTAATGCAAACAGATCAGATTAATGTGTGCTAACTCATACATGTAATAAAACAATTCTGTGCTCACTAATGAATCAAATGCACATCCCTAACGCATATGTTCAAATACGTCAAGTATGATGCTATTTTACCCTTTTTACCTCCCCTCCTCGGGGGGAGGGAGCAACTCTTTTTAGTCTGGATCAAAATGCGTGTGTTTTGTAAGTCCATGGATATTTTTAGCAGGGCAGAGGAAGACAATTTACAACTAAGCTCTTTCACCCAGGTAAAGGGATTTAAATTTGTCTCTTCATGGATTCCTTTGTTTGATACTTGTCCAGAGAAGCTTATCTTCTCATCTGCTCTTCCATCCTTTCTAACATCTAATTACATTTAATCTGCTATGAATTAAATTACATTTCATTTGCAATTAGAAGTTTCTAACGTGGTGAGTGAACTCTTGCAAACATTCTAGCTTTCATCTTTCTCTCCAGTGTAATGGCAGTCATAAGGAAAATGAAGCAATATGCATGGAGAGTCCTGCTGAGTTTCACTTCCAAACTAAACCTGTAAACAGATAGCAACCCTTATGGGGTAGCATAGATAGGAGGTAGCATCCTTTACAGATGGTTCTGTGTCCACCAAAATTTGTGTCCCTGAAAATTGACCTTAAATGTAATGGAATGGCCACAAATCACCTCTCCACACAAACATGCACAAATACAAAATGCAAAAAAAATAAAAAAAAAAGTTAAAAAAGAAAAGAGGGAAAAAAACAATAAAAATGTTGCCTTAGATTATTGAGAAGTAGCGGGTAAAGCACAGATAGTCCGCAAGAACAGCTCATCATTAGCTCAAATATACAATTATGGATTTAATTATTGTCCAGGCTCAAGCCAAGTTAGATTGAGATGTAGGTAGTTTCCTAGTTCAGAGGGTTTGCAATCAAATATGAACCAGAGGCATACATATGAACAGCAAGCTTTACATAAAACATATGGGGACAGACTTAAAGATCTACACATGCATACCCTGGAGGAAAGTAAGACAGGGGAGATAAGGCTGAAACATTTAAATTCCTCCAAGGTATAAATGCACAGAAAAAAAGACTTATTTTAATGGAAAAGAGTCTCTGGAAAGAGAAGCTATGGGATGAGAGTGGCGTAGGCTCAGAGGTAATCGAAGGAAATATTTCTGTTCAGAAAGGGGCGGTGGATACATGGAAGAGCCTCCCACTGGCGGCATCTGAATTTCAGAAAACATGGGAAAAGCACAGAGTATCTCCGAGGGAGAAAGGATTGTAGAGGAGAGCAGCTTGTGTGGATAGGTCACTGGCCTTCTGCTATCATATTCTGTTTCTTTGAATCTGCAATCACAGGCTCTTTGCAGAATAGTAATGTCCCTTTCTTCAGTTCTTGAAAACTAGGAAATCTTAATGATGGATTTAGGGAATGAGCAATAATTTTACCCATACTGGAAAATCCAGCCAAGATGGTCATTTGGAGAAGTAAAGAGTGGCTTCTGTCTGCCCTTGGAGGTTCATCAGTTCCACAGAAAGGAGCCAATCTCTGGGCTGTATGCTTGTGCAATAATATAAAGAGATCAGACGCTAGGGCAAATAGAGACCTAAGCAAAAATCATTGAGCTTTTCCCCTCCCTCCATCCTTGGTATGTATTAGCATACAATCACCCCAGTGGGGAGGGTGTGTGTGATTTCCCTCCTCTTACAAAATCCACCCCATTATCCTCTTCCCTGTTCTTAACATCTTCCTATCTCCTACATTATCCCATGTTTCACGCCTACCCATCACCAGCATCTGCTTCCCTGCCTCTTAAACCCTCCGCCCCTTATATCTCCTCTCCCTCAGCATCTCCTTTTTGCCTCCCCTACCAATTGCTGCCACCACATCTGCTCATCTTCCATGTCCCATGCCTCTTTGCCAGGTATAATACCTGTTTAATGACAGAGCCACTCTCCATCAGTGTCAGCCTCGCAAGCATATTTAAAATTCATAGAAAGATACTTCCTGGGTGCTGATCACTACACAGGAAGTGCTTGTGAGCTTTGAACATGCCTGTAGGCTGGCACTGATGGGGAGGGATCAGAGTAGCATTGGCACAGGCTACTACTACTACTATTGATCATTTGTAAAACGCTACAAGACCTACGCAGCGCTGTACAGACTGATGGAAGAGACGGTCCCTTCTCATCAGAGCTTACAATCTAGTCCAGATAGACAACACAACAGCTGGGGGCAAGGGTATGTCTGGTGAGGAAACACATAATTGGAGAGCAGGATCCAAAAGAAGTCTCAAAGAGGTGAGTTTTTAGCCTGGATTTGAAAAGGGCCAGAGATGAAACCTGATGTACCGACTCAGGTAGTTTGTTCCAGGAGCAGCAAGGTAGAAAGATCAAAGTCTGGAGTTGGCAGTAGAAGAGATGGGCACAGATAGAGGAGATCTGCCAGAAGAGTGACGTTCCCGGGAAGGGGTGTAGGGAGAGATGAGAGGAAAGATTCCCACTGCCCCTCCCAATCTCCTATTCGGGCAGGGTTTAAACTTGCATGACTGGAATTGTGATGTGTACTATCACTTAAGGAATCCCACTTGGTTGTACGTGCGCACACCAAAGAAACATGTTGGTAGTGAACCCAGTTGGCAGGTTCCCATGTTAATCACCCTGCTCACTTTATCCTAAAGCTAGCACAGATGCAAACTTGATTGGGTAAAGGAGATTGGGAATCTCAGCTTAAAAACAATATTAACAATCACCCAGGGCACAGAAGGTAAATGACGCAATCAATGAATTTGAAAGCTGTACAGAATATTTCTCAAGGAATTTGGTAAAAAAAGACTATTTCCCACCCCCTCTCCCCTTTTTAGCTTCAGTATGATATGAAGAGAGGGTTATCATAGCATAGTGATGCCTTGTGTACTGCAGTTTACGTCTTTGGGATTTCCTGCAAGTTAGTGACTTCCTTTGTATCCAAGCTATGTAGCAAACGTTGCACCCGAGATGGTCCATGAAAAGATTATCAAACCTCACTGAAGATGCAAAAACATTTTTGCAAAATTCATGGCTCCATCGCTTGGATTTGACCTCATTCAAACCTCACTGAAGATGCAAAAACATTTTTGCAAAATTCATGGCTCCATCGCTTGGATTTGAATCTCAGCAGCTCATTAATTTTAAATTTAATAAACTTTGGCATATAATTTACTATTCATAAAGAAATGTTTGTAAAAACTCATAAAATGAGCTTTCATGTGCTAAAATGCATGAAAACATCAGATTTTGGAGGATTCTGTGCCTTTTAGCTTGTGAAATCTCATTTGTGGAAGTTTCTGCACATCAGGGCACATTTACTAAAAGTTTGCGTGCATTAATAAAAGTTAAAACGTGTTAAGTGCCGCCACAATCCATAGAAATAAAAGGGCCATGGTAGCACTTAGTGCATGTTAATGAGAGCTAACCTTTAGAAAACATCAGCATAGTTATTTGTGAAAGCTGGACAGTGACAAGACAAGATAAGAAAAAGATGAATGCCTTTGAATTAAGTTGTTGGAGAAGATTACTTACTACAAGTACCTTGCACCAAAAAAAGGTCAATCAGTCAATATGGGGATTTTGGATGAGATACAACCACAAAGCTCCCTAGAGGCCTAAATGACTAAACTTTGGCTTTCATATTTTGGAAAAGGAGATTATTCTGGAAAAATTGGAAGGAACATGAAAATGAGGAAAACCAGCATCCAGATGGATTGACTCAGTAAGAGCAACAATCAAGCATGACACAGAGAACCGAACGCTGTACCAAAGAACAGTTCAGAGACTTGCTATGAGTCAGATTTGACTCAACAGCATTTAATCATCATCAGCATAGTTATTTGTATGTTCTCCCTCCTTCTAAATTTTGAATGAATTGACCTAGCTCAATCAAACTAGGCGTGAAGTTAGGATATTGGAGGGATATTTGCAGATCTGGATTTAGAAAAAGACAACATAGGCAACTGCTTAGAGTGCCATCGTTCAAAAGACCTAATGCCCAGGCCAAAGAAGAGCCCGCTCCAGGGCCAGCCCCAGCTTTACACCCTCCCTAGCTGTCAAAATCAATTGTTTAGCTTTGAATGCGCAGCCCTTTGCAGCCTCCTTCCCCTCCCCGAAGCTGCTGTCCTATGCAATTACCTTGTTTGCTTGGTAACTGGGCTTTCTCCTGCTTACTTTAGGGCAGGGGTGGGCAACTGTTTTGGCTCAGGGGCCACTTTGAGAGGGCCGTGGTTAGCGGAGGGCCGCACCTTCTAAAATTGATCATAATTATTGGTTAACATTACATTTCATTTAATGCGAAGTGTAAATTGCATAATAATAATAAATAAATAAATAATTGCTTGGGACAGGAGTTACTTGCTGGCCAGCTGTCCTTACAGCATCTCACTAGCAGAAAAGAGCCCAGTAAACTCTTGCCACGGATCCCCCCTCCATCTACCCCAGCAATACCAACCCCTCAGCATCCCATAACTCTCCCCCTGTACAGGCCACATCCCCCCACTCTGCCAGTCAGGAGAGGGAAGTGGGGGAAGAAGTGAAGAAAGAAACCGCAGGAAATAAAAAAGTATCGACATTTCGGGGGGGGTGATGCCACAGCAAAGTCTTTCAAGTGCTGCCTTGAAGCGGAAAGCGGGGTACTCGCCTTGAAGAAGGCGTACTGCAGGTACTTGTAGGGGTGCCACAGGCCAAATTCGAGCAGGGTGGCGCGGGCAGGCTGGCTCTGGTGGAAGGCGGGCAGCCCTTGCTTACAACGCTTCAGGCACTGCGCCCTCCTCAGCAGCTCGCTGAAGACTCGCAGCTCAGGCCAGCTGTCAGGCTCCCGGGGCCGCCCTGCTGCGCCGCTGCAGTTGAGGTAGCAGAAAGTCTCACTGTCCTGCAGGAGCTGGTGCAGCCGCAGGCTCACCTCCAGGTAGCGCACGTTCTAGCTCCACTTCTCCTCCGTGTACTGGTCCCGCCCTTACTTGTAGGCCGACTCCAGGGGCATGAGCTCGTCGCGCGGGAAGCTGCGGAAAGCGGTAGTGCTCGTACTGTGCCCTGGCCACTGCCACCAGCAGCAGCAGCAAACGCAGCACCGACCCCCACATGGCTCGATCGGATCGCCACCGGCTCCCCAAAGGCACCACGTAGCCAAAGAGGCAGGAAGCACCAAAGCACAATTACAGTAACAAACTTCCAGCCCTGATGGGAGGAGGGAGGTTGAGGGGGCGCTAGGCAGCATTTCATTTGCTGCTCGGGCTCTCAGGAGTCGCTGTTATTGGAGGAGGCACAGCACCGAATGGGACAGGATAGAGTCAACACACATTTCTCTCCACTGAAACAGCTTCAGTCGTGGATGCAGAGCCGAAATGGGAACTTACTCTTACCGCTTAATTTTAAATTCATCAGATGACGACACATTCATGCTTCCACGGACCGCAGAAAACGTTGTGGCGAGCCACATGCAGCCCATGGGCCGTAAATTGCCCACCCCTGCTTTAGGGCCATCTGGATGTGCTGCTTCAAAGAGATGCCACTATGGCATGATGGTCTTTTCTCTGCTCCTTTTATTGTTCTCTAATCATCTCTGCACGCTCTCTGGGATCTACTGTTTGTCTTGCCTATGAGTATCAAAGTCTTAAATCCAGCCATGGACCTTAGAGTGCTTTAGATTTGAAATTTGCGGAGTGATTTCAAGCAGAACAGTCAGGAATTTCGCTATAGGAATACAGGCTAGAAAGGTAGAATGTTCCTCCTTTTTGTTTAGAACAAGGTTCTTCAATAGATGTAAAGGCCAAAAAGCCCTAATCTTTTTAGCCTTTCTTCATAGGGGTATCCTTCCATCCCCTTTACCATTTTGGTGGCTCTTCTCTGAACTTTTTCTAATAACTCTATATCCTTTTTAAGATACGGCGACCAGAGTTGCACACAATATTCAAGGTGCGGTCGCACCATGGAACAATACAGAGGCATTATAATATCCTTTGTTTTATTTTCCATTCCTTTCCTTATGATATCTAGCATTCTATTTGCTCTCTTGGCTGCCGCTGCACACTGGGCGGAGGGTTTTAACATGTTATCAACAATGACTCCTAAATCTTTTTCCTGGGTGGTGGTTCCTAATGTGGAACCTTGCATCGTGTAACCATAGTTTGGGTTGTTCTTCCCTAGGTGCATAACTTTCCACTTGTCCAAAATAAATTTCATCTGCCATTTTGATGCCCAGTCTTCCAATTTATCAAGATCTCCTTGCAATTTTCCACAATCCTCATGGGTTTTAACAACTTTAAATAGTTTTGTGACATCTGCATATTTGATAACCTCACTCGTTATTCCCTTTTCCAGGTCATTTATGAATATGTCTAAAAGCAGCGGACCCAGCACAGATCCCTGGGATACACCACTTTTCACCTTTCTCCATTGGGAAAATTGGCCATTTAGCCCAACCCTCTGCTTTCTATCTTTTAACCAGTTCCTGATCCACAATAGTACACTGCCGCCTATCCCTTAATTCTTTAGTTTTACCAAAAGTCTCTGATGAGGGACCTTGTCAAAGGCTTTCTGAAAGTTCAAATACACTATATCAACTGACTCACCTTTGTCTACCTGTTTATTCACACCTTCAAAAAAACATAACAGATTAGTAAGACAAGATCTTCCTTGTCTAAAGCCATGTTGGCTGACTCCCATTAAGCCATGACTATCTACATGTTCAGCAATTTTGTTCTTTATGATGGTTTCTACCATTTTTCCCGGTACTGACATCAGGCTCACTGGTCTGTAGTTGCCTGGATCACCCCTGGAACCCTTTTTAAAGATTGGTGTTATGTTGGTCATCCTCCAATCTTCAGGTATTACAGATGATTTTAATGATAGTTCACAGATTACTAATAGCAGGTCTGCAATCTCATATTTCAGTTCTTTCAACACCCTTGGATGTATATCATCTGGTTCAGGTGATTTGCTAATCTTCAGTTTATCAAATAGTTGTAATATATCTTTCCAATGTATCAATATTTCCTTCAATTCTTCCGCACCTTTAAATAGCACTTCAATCATGGCTAACATCCCTACATCTTCCTCAGTAAAGACCGAAGCAAAGAATTCATTCAGTCTCTCTGCTATCGCCTTGTCGCCTTTTAGTGCCCCTTTAACCCCTCTATCATCTAATTGACCAACTGACTCTCTCACAGGTTTTTTGCTACGAATGTACTTGAGAAAGTCTTTATTACGCGTTTTTGCTTCCGCAGCAAGCTTCTTCTCAAATTCTCCCTTTGACTGCCTTATCAATGCCTTGCATTTAACTTGCCAGTGCTTGTGCTGTTTCCAGTTTTTTCATGTGACTCTTTTTTCCATTTCCTGAAAGATGCTTTTTTGGCAACAACAGCCTCTCTGACCTCACCTTTAAACCATGCTGGCAGTTTTTTGGACTTCCTTCCACTGCAGCGTGGAATACAGCCGGTCTGGGCTTCCAAGAAAGTATTTTTCAACAACACCCAAGCTTGATGTAAGTCTTTACCTTTGCAACTGCTCCTTTTAGTTCTTAACTATTTTCCTCATTTTATTATAGTCTCCTTTTTGAAAGTTAAAAGGTAGTACTGTGGATTTTCTTACCATCCCTCCTCCACTAATTTAATCAAACACGATCATACTGTGATCACTATTGCCAAGTAGCCCCAACACCCTTATCTCTTGCACCAGATCTGGTGTTCCACTAAGGAGTAGGTCCAATATGGCTTCCCCTCTGGTCGGTTCATGAACCTGCTGCTACAAGAAGCAGGCATTTATTTCATCTAGGAACTTTATCTCCCTAGCATGTCCTGCCGTGACACTGACCCAATCAATACCAGGGTAATTGAAATCACCCATTATTATTACTGTGTTGTAACTTTTGTTAGCTTTCTTGATTTCTTTGAGCATTTCATCATCCATGTGTTCATTCTGGCCAGGCGGTCGATAGTACACCCCCACAACCATCGCCTTCCCCTTTTTACATGGAATTTCAATCCATAGAGATTCTACAGTACCCTCTAATCCCCTTCTGCCAGCAGCAAAAGTCCCCCCCAATAAGCCCCAATATTCAGCCCCCACAATCAACCCCCCCCCCTGTCATTAGATATCCCCTTAAAATCTTCTTATATTTAGACCTCCACTCAATCACCAGCTTGGCAACCATACCCTTCCCAAACACCCCCAACATCCAGACTCCCACTAGACATGCCCCCTACAACTATACTCCCTCAAGCACCCCTAACAGCCTAACCCTCATCCTACACCCATCGGCAATCGAGTCCTCCACCAGAGTACTCTCTGACATCCAGACCTTCACCCGACACCTCAGCGTCTATTTCTCCATATGAACACTTGCCTTGACATCCATATTCCCCCATTACAGATCCCCCCCTAGAAATTCAGATCCTCCAGCGTGGAACCCTCTGGTAGACTCCCTTATCCCATTCTCCCTGGATCTTACTGAGATCACTGGCAGAAACAATCCTCATTCCCTCCTGCTCATGGCAGATTCCTGAGTCTGAAATGACGCCATGACCTCTAGCTGTAATCTTGCAGTGCTACCACTAGGCATCAAGGTTGCATTATTATTTATAGCCAAACACGATATTTACTTATTGGGGCCAGACAGAGACCAATGTCTACATTCGGCAATTGAGGGGCATTATATACCACATACAGGAAATCACATACTTGAAGTGATTTTACACTTACAAAATGAGACCTTTATTAGCCGGCTTGAAAGACAGTTTACATAGCTAAGACTCCTATACTAATGGGGGCTAATTGGTGGTATAGTGCTGTCATGGTTTCCAGATAATTTGTGGGCATTCCAGCTGAATTCTAATTTACTTTCCAAATAAAGCTAGAGGTTAGAAAGGAATAATCATTTTTTACTAGGGAGGGGATAGGAGAGTTGGAGACTTGGTACAAGACATAGCTAGCGGCAACATATGTAACTACCAATTGTCCCCACTACATCCCTTGAGCACGTTACACCCCTGTTACATTCTCCTACTGTACCTTACTTATGTATACTTAATGCTAAATATTCACTCTGTGACCACTAGTTATTGCACATGATCATTGTTAAGTATGTTACATCCCTATAATATTCTTACCTTGCTACGTTGTATGCACAACGCTAAATGTTCTCTGTATAGTCACTAGTTACTGCACAAGTTCATTGTTACGTGTAAATCATTAATTGTTCCATGTAAACCACTTTGATTTTGAATAAATATATGTACACCAAAAGTGGAGAGAAGTACTTTCAAGGAGGAAGGAATAAATGAAAAAAAAACCCAAACCCACCCCTAGATGTACTTCAATAATTAAGCAGCATTTTCTAATTGCTAATATCGTATGTTGTGTTCTTTCTCTGCCACAGCAGATTTTTTCGTGCCTCTTCTCTGTACATAGGGTGGAAAAAATCCATCCAGGCCAAGGAAGGAGTTGGGTCTGGCTATCAAATGAAGCATTTCCTAGGACCTCTTCCAGCATCCCACATCCAGGAAGGAGAGTTCCTTCAAACAAAACTTTCCTCTTGACCATTCATGGTGCCAAATTAGAGGGTCAAATTCTTCTTGTTAGCTTAGAAATAAATGTTATAGATAATTAAATGAAAAAGTAGAAGGGAGACTGACCTCTGGCAACTCACGGTCTTATTTTTTCATGAGATCAGGACATTAGTCAAGAATCCATTAGCCTCTTGGAGACAAAGGAAAGGCAATAACATACAGCCAGCATGACGTTATGTAGGAGGTACATAGGATAAGCCACACTGCAGACAAATTAAAACAGCGCATACAGATTGCCCATTAGAATGGTAGTAAATCATGGAAACCTCCAAATATCTGTAGCAAGCCATTGATTTGGCCATTCAGATCAATGTGGGAGAATGCTGTCAAGTTGCTAATAATTAAGAGTTTGAACAGAAGAAATTTTCTATTTGTTTTCAGAGCATTTTCAAAATTTTTGACCAATTTTCAGATATTTTTTCAGTTCATGTAAGACGTTAATGCCTATAAAATTTGATTAACACATGCAAAATTTGTAATGCATATAAATGAATTTTATGCACATTAATTCTGAGGCTTTATGCATATAAACTCAACTTAGCGCACATTCTTCACTTGCATATTTCCCGATCTGAAACTGGAAACCAAATGCACTTCTTTTAGGGTTACCAACCAGCCAGTTTTTGCCCTAACCCAGTGAGGATGCCAGCAGCCAGCAGGACAGAAAACCATACAATGTAAATGCTGGTTCTCTGCCACCCGCCGCCCCCTGTTCTTCCATCCACTGCCACAATGGTACCAAAGGCCTCCCTTACCTGCTTTCATAGGGCTGGTGACTTTTGCAGACTGTAGTAACAGCCTGAACTGGCAGACACAGTAAAAATAAAGAGAGCATGAGGTCTGTCTGCAGCCATGTGTGTAATGAGGCATAAGCTTCCCACCCCCTTTAGGATATTGGAGAGAGTGGATCACGTCAGAGACACCTCAACATGTGCATGGGCTACAGGCAGGATCTGCACTTTTTTTCACTTTCCTGGGCTGGATCTGCTGCAGCCCACAGCTGCTGGATCGGAGTGCCCAGCTGCGTGGTGAAGCCAAAGGCAGGGAGGGAGGACAAGGATGCATGATGAGAAATGCCAGACGTGGGGGCAGTATTTGGGCAGGGATACAGAGAGGCAAGCTAGACATGGGGGATAGGGAACAGGAAGGGAGATGGGGGGCGGGAGGGGACAGGAACACAAAGGAGAGATGCTTGATAGAATGGGATGGAGATTCAGAGGGCGATGCTGGACATGGGGGGAAGATAGGGACATACAGGGACAAAGCTGGACATGCAGGGATAGGAAGACACTGGATGGAGAAGGGGAAAGGGTGGAGAGTTACTGGAAGATTGGGAAATAAGATGCTGGGGAAGGAGAGGTTGGGAGATGGGAAGCCTGGGGTGAGGGAAAGGGACTGAAATCTGCAGGTAGAAGAAGCAAAAAAGAGAGGGAAATTGAGGCATTGTTGGTAGGAAGGAGGAAACAGAAAAATAAACAGAAGCATACTGAAAAGAAGAGATCAATGTTAAGGACTATTATGAGGGAAGACGTGAAGACAGGCGGAGGGAAAAGATATGGCAAATGGACCGGAGACCTCAGAATGCAATGCAAGTCATGGCCTAATGGGAGACAGCCAACATGGCTTTAGACAAGGAAGATCTTGTCTTACTAATCTGTTATGTTTTTTTGAAGGAGTGAATAATCAGGTGGACAAAGGTGAGTTGGTTGATATAATGTATCTGGACTTTCAGAAAGCCTTTGACAAGGTCCCTCATCAGAGACTTTTGACAAAACTAAAGAGTCATGGGATAGGAGGCAGTGTACTACTGTGGATCAGGAACTCGTTAAAAGATAGAAAGCAGAGGGTTGGGCTAAATGGCCAACTTTCCCAATGGAGAAAGGTGAATAGTGGTGTACCCCAGGGATCTGTGCTGGGTCCGCTGCTTTTTGACATATTCATAAATGACCTGGAAAGTGGAATAACGAGTGAGGTTATCAAATTTGCAGATGACACAAAACTATTTAAAGTTGTCAAAACACAAGAGGATTGTGGAAAATTGCAAGAGGATCTTGATAAATTAGAAGACTGGGCATCAAAATGGCAGATGAAATTTAATGTGGACAAGTGCACCTAGGGAAGAACAACCCAAACTATGGTTACACAATGCAAGGTTCCACATTAGGAACCACCACCCAGGAAAAGGATTTAGGCGTCATTGTGGATACCATCTTAAAACCCTCGGCCCAGTGTGCAGCGGCAGCCAAGAGAGCAAATAGAATGCTAGGTATCATAAGGAAAGGAATGGAAAATAAAATGAAAGATATTATAATAACTCTATATCGTTCCATGGTGAGACCGCACCTTGAATATTGTGTGCAATTCTGGTCGCCGTATCTTAAAAAGGATATAGAGTTATTAGAAAAGGTTCAGAGAAGAGCCACCAAAATGGTAAAGGGGATGGAAGGATACTCCTATGAAGAAAGGCTAAAAAGGTTAGGGCTCTTTAACCTGGAAAAGAGACGGCTGAGGGGAGATATGATAGAAGTCTATAAATTAATGAACGGAGTGGAATGGGTAAACGTAGATCGATTGTTTACGTTATCAGAATATAGAAAGACTAGGGGACATGCAATGAAGCTACAGGGTAAACTATTTAAGACTAATAAAAGAAAATATTTTTTCACTCAACGTGTAATCAAACTCTGGAATTTGTTACCGGAGGATGTAGTAAAGGCTGTTAGTGTAGCTGGGTTTAAAAAAGGTTTGGACAAGTTCCTGGAGGAAAGGTCCATAAACCAATATTAAGAAGGGACCCAGGATACCAATTTTTGACCCAGTACAAGCATTGTGGAACCTGTGTCTTTTGGGGAAACTGCTAGGTACGTATGACCTAGATTGGCCACTGTTGGAAACAGAATACTGGGCTTGATGGACTTTGGGCTGACCCAGTATGGCATATCTTATGTTCTTATGTTCTTATAAAGAGAGTTAAGTCAGAGGAAAGCAGAACCCAAAGACTGGGACCAACATGACAGGAAAATAAAATGATCAGACAACAAAGGTAGTATTTAGTGACTGGAATATGCCAGTGTCTGGAATTTATATCTGCCAAAGTTGGTATTAGACATGACTGGGACTTAGGGTAGAAATCTGGGAGGGGGTCCAAAGTCTGCTAGCAGCCTGTGCCTTCTTCAGCTTCATGCAGGCTAGAGGCCCTCTCTGGCGTGGAGGTCTGGGGCAATTGCCTTGATTGCAGCCCTCTCAATACCTGCCCTGACATCTGCTGTCTTTATATTTTGCACAATAAGGGGGAAATGAATCTCTTTCTAGTTCTCTAATGTTGTACTATATGTAGACTCTGGCTTCTTGGGTTTCAATTTAATTTGTCTACATCTTTCTATTTTTAGTTTCTGATCACTTATTCTATATTTGGTGAATGTTTATCTGTGTTGTATGTGTGTGAATGAGGCCAGGCATTCTGTTAGAAACTGAAAAATGATGGCAGTAAAAAGACCGTATGGCTTATCTAATCTGCACTTCCATATCAACTACTAGTCTCATTTTTTCCTTTAGAGATCTTCTATGTTTGTCCCATGTTTTTCTTGAATTCAGATACTATCCTAGTCTGTACTACCTCCACTGGGAATCTATTCCACGTATCTACCACTCTTTCTGTACAGAAGTATTTCTGCATATTACTTCTGAGTCTACCCCCTTTCGCCCTCATTCTATGTCCCCTCATTACAGAGTTTACTTTTAATTGAAAGAGTCTCTTCTCCTGTGCATTTATGCCACAGAGGTATTTAAATGTCTCTATCATATCTCCTCTATCCCACCTTTCCTCTAAAGTATACAGATTGAGATCATTAAGTCTATCCCCATATGGTTTATAGTGAAGACCACTGACCATATTGGTAGCCACCCTCTGCACCTGTGTATATCCTTTTGAAGGTGTCGTCACCAGAATTGCACACTATACTCCAAATGAGGTCTCATCACCTATTACCTCCTTTTTTCTGCTGGCCATTCCTCTCTCTATACAACCAAGCATCCTTCTGGCTTTTGTCATTGCCTTTTCTACCTGTTTAGCCACTTTAGGATCATCAGAAACAATCACGCCCAGGTCCCACTCTTCTTTCATGCACAGAAGTACGTGGACCCTTACACTGTACTGCTCTTTTGGACTTTTGCAGTCCAAATGCATGACCCTATATTTTTTAGCATTAAATCTCAGCTGCCAAATTCTCAACCTTTCTTCAAGCTTAGATAGATCCCTCCTCATATTATCTACTCCTTCCTGGGTGTCTACTCTATTGCAGATTTTGGTATCACCTGCAAAGCGCAAGCCTTACCCGACAGCCCTTCTGCAACATCACTAACAAAAATGTTAAAAAGAATCGGACCAAAGGACAGATCCCTGCAGCACACCACTGGTAACATTCTTTTCAGAGTGAGCTTCATTTACCTGTACACTTTGTCACCTTCTATTCAACCAATTTCTTTTCTTTTTTTTTCTAACCCAATCAGTCAGTTTAGGGTCCATCCTTAGGATGCTCAATTTGTTTATAAGTTGCCTATGCGGAATGCTGTTAAAGGCTTTACTGAAATCTAAATACATCACATCTAGAGCTCTCCCTCAGTTCAACTCTCTGGTCACCTAGTCAAAGAAATCAATCAGATTTGTCTTACAAGACCTGCCTCTAGTAAACCCATGCTGCCTCAGATCCTGCAGTCCATTGGACTCCAGAAATCTCACAATCCTCTGTTTTAGCAGTGTTTCCATTAATTTACTCACCACAGAGGTCAGACTAACCAGTCTGTAGTTCACAACCTCATCATTATTTCTGTTTCTGTGTAAAGGGACCACATGTGCCTTTCTTGAGTCTTTTGGGACAACTCCTGACTCTAAAGAAGGATTGAAAAGGTCAGACAATGTAGCAATTATAATTAGATCATCAGGCCCCATCACTTTGTCTACTTTTAGTTTAGCTAGTTCCTCACAAACTATCTTCTGAAAATTCAAGATCTCCTTCACTTATGTTCCTATTTGTGGATGTGTTCTGAGATCCTGCTCCAGGCCCTTCAGCTGTGAACCCAGAAGAAAAATATTTGTTAAGCAATTCCGCTTTATCCTCATCAGCTTCTACATATTCCTCCCCTTCACCCTTGAGCCTGACAACACCACTTTTGCACTTACTCCTCTTGCTAACATATCTGAAAAATGTCTGGTGTCGTCCCTCCCCCTCCCCCCCATTTTATTGCATTGGATATTTCTTCTTCTTTTTTGTATCTTTGCTTTCCTGACTACTTTCCTAGCTTCTCTGAAGTTTTTCCAAATATTGATGCTTCTGTGATCTCTTGTATGTTATGAAGGCCACTCTTTTTTCTTCACCTTTTCAGCTACTTCTTTTGAGAATCATAATGCCTCCCTTTTCCTTTTACATTTATTTACCTTTCTAACCAAAAGGTTGTTGCCCTTAAAATATCCTCTTTCAGTTTTGCCTATTGCTTTTCTACATCCCCTAGCTGCTCCCATTCCACTAACGACTCCTTGAGGTATTGTCCCGTCTTAGCAAAGTTAGATTTCCTAAAGTCTAAGACTCTCATTTTTGAATGAACTTTATCAGCCCTAGTCCTAATACTGAACCACACCATCTGGTGATCACTGGATGTGAGATGATCTCTCACTATAGCATCAAAAACACTTTCCCCATTGGTAACCACCAGGTCCAGTATGGCCTCTTCAGATATGGGTTCTGTTACCAGTTGCTGGACTAGTTCTCCCTGTAGAGAATTCAGAATCTACTTACTTTTAGATGACACTGCATCAAAGATCTGCCAATCAACATCAGGAATATTGAAATCACCTAGCAGTAGCACTTCTCCTTTCATAGCTATACTGTATATATCTCCTATTAAATCTCTGTCCACTTCTTCTCCCTGTAAAGGAAATCTGTATATCACACCAATACAAATGGATTTCCTGTTACATTTTTCTAGCTTAACTCACAGTGCTTCCTCGCTCCCTTTTAAGCCCTGTAATTCTATAGGTTTAATATTATTTTTTACTTATAGTCTCACTCCTCCTCCCCTTTTTCCTGTCCTGTCCTTTCTGAATAAGTTATAGGCCAATAAAATTACATCCTAGTCATGATTGCTCATGAACCATGTTTCCGTAACCACTACTAAATCCAAGTCAGTCTCTTCCATTAAAGCCTCAACATCTATTTATTTTATTTATTTATTTATTAACATTTCTTATATACCGCGCTATTATAATCAGCGTGGTTCATAGAAGAACAGAAACACACTACAATGCAGTATGGTACATTGAGTTTACATGGAACAGGTAACATCTGAGATCTTATTTCCCATACTATGAGCATTTATGCAGACTGTTTTCCAAATGTTGCTGCTTTCATCCGTTTATACAGAGGTATTTAATGTTTTAATTATCTGAGGGCTTTTACTTGCTAGGAGGCTTTCTTCATCTATCCCTAATGAATCTAGTTTAAAGCCCTCGTCAGTAGGTTAGCCAATCTGCTGCAGAAGATACTTGATTCTTCTTGGAGAGGTGGATGCCATCTCTGCTCTTCAACCCTTGTAAAATCATCTGATGTTCCAGGAAACCAAAGAACTCTTGATGACACCATCCATGCAAACTTTCATTCATCTCTACGATGCAAGCTTCTCTGCCTCGGCCTTTACCCTGAACGTGGAGGATCAAAGAGAACACCACTTGCACATCTATCTGCTTCACTCTCAGAGCCATGAAGTCACTCTTGATATGCTTGGAAGGATACCTACGAGTATCAATTGTACCAACATAGATGAACATCATTGGATAATAATCAGTAGGCTTGATGAGTCTTGGCAAACTCACCATAACATCTTGGATTTTGGCACCTGGCAGACAGCACACCTCCCTGGACGTCAAGTCTGGTTGGCAGATAAACACTTCAGTACCCTTCAGCAGAGAGTCACCAATCACCACTACCTTTCATTTCCTCATGGTCACTGATTCTGCAACTTTGGAGTGCTTGAGCTCTGGTTCTTCCCTTTCCTGGGATGCTTTCACCCCCTCTACTTCCAGGGCTGCATACTGGTTCTTCATTTTAAAGGCTGGAAGAGTTGGACTGTCGATTCTGCAGGCGTTGGTGACTTGTATCCAACTCTCTTCATTCTGTACCATACCATCTTCACCTCTGCTGGAGAGCTTGGATGCTTTAAGAAGCATCTCATCAATGTACTTAACTCTGTCTCAAAAGCTTCACAGCCTCGCCACCTGTTCTCTGAGCTCCTCCACTTATGTCATGAGTGCTTCAGGTTGCAGGCATCTTGCACATGGAACCAGTCCCTCAACTGGCATCGGGCTGTCTGGCCAGAGACAGAAGCTGTAACAGGGCAATAGCTTTGGCAATATGATTTTTCCTAGCCATTGTTCAGTAGGTGGAGCTTTTCTACCCGTTGAAGTAAACATGGATTTTCTACATAGCGATCTGTAGTAATCTGACTTGTTCAGTTTTCCCAGTGGTTGTATTGATGTCCTAGCAACCACATTGCAATATTTATGGTACTGCCTTTTCCTAGGTAGGGCCTTTTTTGTGTGAATTTTGGAAGTCAGTGCTGACATGCTGATTTTGTTCTAGGTGCCGAGTGACTCTTCAGTAGAATTTGTATTATTTTACAATATGCCTGGGGCCAAGAGGGTTTATGTTGCTGTTATTGGGAAGACACTAGAATTAGACATGTTCTTTTCTACGGTAAGTTCTATCAGGCAAGGCTCTTGTTAGAGGAGAGACCAATGGGTTCTGTGGAGACAGAAAGTATGTTTAGATTTATTACCTTATGGGTTAGCACATGAGTTTTGGGGGATTGAGGAAAGGACAGTGGCTCAATAGGGCCTGAGTGGAACTACCACTTGCAGCTACCCCTCTCCCCAACTAACGTGACCTGCAGGCTTACTGCAGTTAGTCGTTGGGAACAGGGTGGGAGCCGGACAGGGGGCTGGCCAGAGGTGGAGCTTGGGCAGCAGCAGATGGCAAATTGTTTTCTTTGAAAAAGTTGGAAACCCTATTAGCAATCTTATGTTCTTATGCCTTTTCTGAAATAAATAGAAACAGCAACAATTTTCCCTGTGGTTCTCTTTCAAAAAGGCTTAAAAATGTTATGCCAAAGGCATTCACTGGAGGTCCTCAAAGGCAGCAAACAGGTCAGATTTTCCAGATGCTCGAAATCAATATGCATAAGACAGATTTGCATGTGAAGGAATAGCTTAGGATCCTTCCTCTTCCACTGATGCTTCTTGTGACCTCGGGCACGTCACTTTACCTTCAGTTGCAAATCTACTTGGGCAGGAAAATAATTTGTGATCCTGAATTTGTAACTCACTTTGAGCCTGGATTGGGAAAAGATGACTATAATTCAAATGCGTTATATGCAAATGTGTCTTATGTATGTTCATTGGGAATATACTGAAAACCCAACCCTTGTGGCCACAACTGAATACCACTGCATTATGGTGATGTGTGAACAACCATAAAGGGCATCTCAGAATATGAATTAGAGCTATTCGGTAAAGATGCAGTGCTAGACAAAGATCATCTGATGTTAAGTGCCGCACTTCACTTCAGATTATCCTTTATGGCTGGTCTCCCTGGTGGCTCAAGTGGATCTCCAGACCGCCCACCTGCTACCCCCAACTTACCCCCAAACCTCATGAAATCATCTCTGGTGGCCCTAATGGACCCCCAGATTTCACAGCCCTATACTTACAAAATCATCCCTGGTGATCCTAGTGGGCCCCCAACCCTCTAACCCTGTAACCCCATAAAATGAATCATGGGAATCCGAATGGGTCCTAGGACCACCATTCTCCATCCTCCAACCCCATAAAATCTTTCTTGATGGTAATACTGGGTTCCTAGATCCCCCATCCTCATCCCCAACCCATTCACTCACCTTCAGGTAGGAAGCAGAAGTGACTTTCCCTTGTTCCTCTCCCAAGCACAGCGATCTTCCATAATGGTGATGCCTGAGCCCTAACCATGCATCAGGGTACTCTGACTTGTGGCAGCAAGGCAAGAGGTGCCTTGGATCAGATAACCCCATGGGAAGATCAGAGGAGGTTCAGGCTCACTGGGCCACCAGGGGACTTTTGCTGGGTGAGTGTGGGGGGTCTGACATTGTTTTGTCTCCCTTCCTGTAAGTGCGTGAGCCAATTCCTTCTCACACACTGACAAGAAGAGGGACGCTTTACTCCAGATGCAGAAAACTGCCACAGATTACCATGGTGGTGGGTGTTGTTGTTCCTATCAGTGCACACTTTAATTTGACTGCCACTATTTTACTGCATGAGGGAAGTAAAAGACGTTTTCACCGCATCTCTTAGAATGCTGTGCATATAAGCTTCGTGCAGCATTTGCCTGGTGGTTTCTGACATTAAGGCCAAACTCTTCTTCCTTGCACAATGCCTCTAACCTCCAAAGCTGACAGCATGACTTCTGTCGGTAAGCAAGCCAGAATATAGCGAGAATCCTAATTCCCAATTTATATCTGTCATGCAGAACCTCATAGCACTGAAGGAAGGGACTAGCAATTTCACAATATATAGTATCACTTTACTGACATATAAATACGGCATTTAGGTGAGGAATTTGAAAAGTTCAGATCTGGGTAATACCCTTTTTAAGACCATTTTTTAAATCCTCTTTTGGCATGTTTGCTAAACCATGGAACAATAGCTGCAAAAGGCCTTCAGGAAAGCCAAACCCCTACAGTATTTGCAGGGGTCATTCCCAGCTTCCCCCCTGCTGATACCACAGAGGTTTTGGACTTATCATGGAGGCCCACAATCCCTGCATCAGCAGGTAACATAGGAAACCCGTGGTGTCTGCCGTTGCAGGTATCGGTGGCCTTCATGGTCAATCAATGGGAAGGACAGACAGCATTCAGGTGCACAGAGCTCTCATGAGCTATGATTGCTACCCTTGGCCATTCCCCCCTTAAACAATATTGTTGGTGCCCTGGATGTAAAGAAGTGCCTGATCCCGACTGGATAGTTCCCGATCCCCAATGGGAGTTATCTGGTGGGATCAGTGCACTTGCCATCAACTCCACTATCCTGGCTAGCCAGTTGGGATCAAAAAGGGCCCCCCCCCCTTCCCAATCCCTTAAAATATTCTGGTTAGACCATTGGGCTTCCTCTCCCTCTTCCCCCCGCCACCTTAACATTAAAACCTAGCTAGCCAGTTGGCTTGGGGGGCCCACCCAGACTCCTTTACCCCCCCCTCCCAATTCCTAGCGTCGATCCCTGGCAGTCTGGTGGTGATTGGGGGCAGAAGTGGTCCTCTCCACTCCTGCTCCCATTGTCAGGCCTTGCAAAATGGCCATGATGATGCAATGCTGCGCTCTACACTCAAAATAGGGGGCAACACTGCAAAATAGTGGTCAATTTTGCAAGATCTGACAATGGGGGTAGGAGTGGGGAGGTCTGCTTCTTCCCCCAATCACCACCGGACCACCAGAGATTGACAGTACAGGGGGCCCTCCCTCCCAAGCAGAATGGCTAGCTAGGTTTCAATGTTTAGACCGGGGGAGGAACTCTGACTGGCTAGCCTGGATTTTCTAAGGGATCCGGAAGGGAAGGGAGACCCTTTCTGCCCTGACTGGCTAGCCAGGATAATGGAGTTGGTGCAGGGGGGGGGGGGGGTGCATTGATCCCTACCAGACAACTCCAGATGCCTACTCCCTGCCCTCCTGGATCCACCATGCAAAATGCATATATTACTGGAAAGTGCATATGATACCTGTATTTCCCCTGCGCTATCTTCTACCGCCGGGCAGTATTTCCACGTTAGCCCCACGGTAGCAGCTATTGCGGTTTAGTAAACATGCCCCTTAATGTGAGAGTGAAATCTGAAAACCTAGAACATGCTAATTTCTACATTGTTGTTTATAAAATAGTTTGAGAGTCTTCCTGGCATTTCTAAAATATTTGGATTAGGAATAAGCCCTTTAAAAGTGCGTAAAGCATTTTGCATTCCCGGTCCATACTTTTGTTTAGCTTTAATTGTAAACAGCTGAAACTAATGACCAAATACATTTATACTAGCTTTCAAATCATAGCAGTTTAAAAATGCACCTAGATAAATATACCAGAAACCATAATATATACCAGAAACCATAATATATCCAGCCTTGCAGCGGTTCCACCAGTTCCAGAAGGATGGAACAGGCTTGTTAGATCATGCCAGCTAACCTGGAGTCTAGGAGTGGCACAAAGCGTCTATCCTCCTATTTCCGAAACGCAAGAAAGTGCCAGCCAACATAGATTTACAAGGAAACTGGAGCTTAGCATATTCACAGAAAGGGAAGGGTGATGCTTCCTGGTAGAAAAAAAACAAGATATCACATCACTGTTTGTCTTCCTTGTATTATTTCCAGCCCATGCTCTTCAATGTCAGTAACTTAATGTTATTAACATGAGGTCGATATTATGCTGTTAAAAGTGGCTTTTAACCACATCAGTTTAACCAAGTAAAAAATCCCCCCACCACCACCATTTCATGTATCTAAAATTTATCTGTGCAAAATCATTGAGTGCAAAGATACAGCCAAAAAATAATAGTCTGAACTGGGGTTTTCAAAATTTATACAGTGTGATATTCACTGCCAGCTGGCAAAATTTGTCTACCAAGTGCAGCCAATCAAATGGTTGCCTGAAATCTGACTGTGTAAGGTTTGTGCAGTTAAAATTAACTGAATGTTGAGCCAGAACTTTATCTGGTTAGCAGCAGCTGAATGTTCTGTTATTTAATGAGTTTGATAGACCGCATCTGCCTGAGGGAACTATGATTATTACAATAAAGCAAATTTCTAGTGATTAGTAGTGGGATAAAGACAGAGATAGTGAGAGAGAGCTAACAGCAGTTAACATTAAAATTGATAATAGAAAGGATAATTAGACTAGAAAGAAATAGGAGTAAGCAGGAAGGGCCCCAACAAGTACATCAGGTTAACACTAAGACAGACTAGGTCTCAAGAATTAAAGGCAGTCCTAAAATAGTGTGCCTTTTGGCCATATTAACTATGACTAGCTACCCTGCTTGAGTCTGGTCTTATTTGATCTTGGAAATTAAGCAGGGTTGGTCCTAGTTAGAACTTGGATGGGAGACCATCTTGGAATACCAGGTGCTATAGACTATTGCCCAGAAAAAAGGCCTAGCCATCCACTTGCACCTTGTCAAGAAAATCAAGCAGATAGTCACACAGAAGCAACTATCCACAGGGTTACGTGGAGTTGGCATTGACATGATAGCACTCAAACACAGGCCATATTTCAACTTTTTATATCAAGATTCTATGGTCCAATGGTAGGTACTTCCAAAGAGTGGAAGTCATTATGCAAAAAGAGGCACACCAAATGCTCTCAAAAACATAATTAATTGTAGCAGGGAATAACCAGAAAATTCTGAAAGGTTGAAAAGAGAGTGTGTGATGGTACATACATATAGGGAAGACTGGACAGGAAAAGTGGAAAGCCTGTGTAAAAAATTTTGTGAACCAATGCTACAGTCTTAAATGATATCCTGTATGAGATAGGGAGCCAATAATATTCCTTCAAGAGAGGGGCCACGTGGTCATATTTCCTTGCCCCAGACTGCAATCTAACAGCTCTGTTTTGAAATAATTGGAACCTTGTTACTTGAGGTGCTTTAAACTCTGACAGAGAACATTACAGTAATCTAGGGGTGGAGAATTAGGGTTGAGTCATGATACAGAGTGCCTTAGTGTCAAAGAGATTATGGGTAGAATGAAAGGTGTCAAGGATATAAAAAGAACTCCTTATCAGAGTATTGATTTGCTGGTCAAAAGTGACTCTATCTAGAGTAATACCTAAGATTTTAACAATATCTTACAGTGACTGGGGACATACATAGTACTGAGGCTTTCAGAGAAGTGGCCACTGGCTCACAGGAAACAAAGGCAGCTCAGTGGCACACACTTTTTCACTTTTAGCAGCGATATTCAGCCACTAACCAGGAGCAAATCTGCATAAAGTAGAACGGCTGTTGACCAGTCCTAACTTTATACAAGCATTAATCTGGTTAGCGGTCTGAAAATCACCAATAACCAGATTAGTGCTGGAAGCGCTTTTCTCCTGCTCACGGACCATGTTCTCACTGTACGTACAGTGCTACAAAGGTCAGAAGGAACTGTCCGCTGCCTGATGAGTGCCGCTGAATATCCCTCTTAGCGGCGTTTATCCGGTTAGCAAGTCCTGCTAACCAAATAAACCCCATATCAGCCGCCATATTTACTCTCAAACATAAGAAATTATGTAACGATACTATAAATTATAATGGTAACTTTATTGTGGGCTTAAAGTAGCCACAGAAATGGCTAATCAAAAGAGTGCTCAGTGACCAATTGGACCTGGGTTCGCATTTGCATCTTAGGAGATGAATAATGTCCTGCTCTGCTTGTTCTCTTCCTATTGGCTGCATGTGGAGCTAGTCGGAAGCTACTGTTGAACTGGCTGAAATCCCAGGGGGAAGGGTGCAGATGCCCTGTGCACAGGCAGAAAGGAAGGCAGAACACGGCGGCAATTGCAGAAGCTTCAAAATGCTTGTTTATTGAGAGGGAGGAGATTAGATGGTAAGCTCTGTTGCAGCTCACACCTTTCCAATTGTAGCTCAGGGTGAGATACTTCAAGTACGGTATGAGTTTCCCTGTCCCCAGAGAGCTTACAATCTAAGTTTGCTCCTGAGGCAATAGAGGGTTAAGTGACTTGACCAAGGCTAAAAGGAGGAGCAAGAGGATTTGAGCTCTGGCTTTCCTGGGTCCCAGGCTCCATTACAGCTAGTTTTATATGATATCTATTCTGATTTTTTCTTTGGTAAAGCAGTTAAAGAGGCTTAAGAAGGATATGCAGGTCTGATCTGGAACATATCTGCAAAGAGGATAAAGTGCAGTTTAAAGGAGAAGCTGTGATTGAAGATCAAAGCCTAACATCATCGGAAAGAATGAGAGCACCATGGGGAAAGAGATAATGAACAGAAGTCATCAATACTTTGATTAGTTGAGAAATAACTCTTCAGAAAGAGAAAAAAAATGCTTTTTTAACTCTTTTTGGACTCTCTGATAAACTATGGTTTACTGGCTAAGAGAGATTATCAAGAAAGAATGGCGTTTTAGTCCACACGTCTTTATTACTTTGAATTACTATGCTTAATTTTTTATTTACACTCACTGATTACCATCTGGTTGTGCCAGGTTTCTTCATTTAATTTTCATTATATTTTTATCTTCTAAGATATTGAAAAGACAAAGTACCATCGGTCTATTTTTTATGTGTCAGCATATGAAATTTATCACTGTAGTAAGAAAAGGAGAGACTTTCTCTCTCTTATTAACTTCACACAAGACAATGACACCACATCAAGTGCATAAGTAGATGAATTAGACTGTATGAGGTTTTAGTAACATCCCCTCTATCTATGGGTTTAGAAGCTTCCCATTGTATCTGGGGTTCTTCGGTATTCTCAGAATTATCCCTTTCTCTCAGTTTATAAGCAGCCTTTGATTGGAAGTAGTCTGCATATAATTGAGCCATTGGACTCACACTGAGTTCTTTTTTAGGCTTTTCTAATCTACTTCCCTTTCATGGTTTATGACTTGTCATGCAACGAGGGCCTGGGTGCATCAGTGCTGTTGAGAGCTATGCCATCGGTAAATTAAATGCTGGCAGAGCCTTCCAAGGTAAACAGATTTTATTTATTTATTTATTTAATGTCTCTTCTATACCGCACTATTTAATATCAGTGCGGTTTACATACAACAGTACCTTATACAGTGCAGACTGAGCTGCTCTGTATTCACAAAGAAAGGTGCTATAACTTGGACAACGCTGGGGTAACTATTCACAGAGTGTGCATATATATATATATTTACAGAGTGTGAGGGTATATACATGCTGCTATTTATAAGGTGCGCATAATCAAGGCTGACGCCTTTTTTCAGCAGAGTAGGAGTAGGCCTCGTGGTTGGGGCAAGGTACCACAGGCCGGAAGGTCAGTGGTTCAAATCCCACTAGAGGACAGCAACCTTGGGCTGGAAAGACTGGGGGTTTCTAGTCCCACAGGTGCTCCTTGTGGTCTTGGGCAAGCCACTTAACCCTCCATTGCCCATGTTCCCTGTAAGTATTAGTGTATGTGTCTCATATCCCCTTGTGTTAAATGTATCCCCCAACCGCTTTGACCCGCTAAAAAGTGGGATATAAATGTAGCTAAATAAATAAAAAATAAATAAACAAATAAATGTACATGTTGCCATTTACAAAGTAAGCGTATTCAATGATGTCGCCAGTGGGTGTAGCTGCCTCATTGCGTGCTGTGTGTGTTAGTGGCGGGCCTGGGGGCGGGGGTGGCTGATTGTGCGCTGTCATCCGAGTGTCATCCGAGGAAGAGGTGGTGCTTCAATGCCTTTCTAAATTGGACCAGGTCAGAGATTGCCCGTATGCTGGGTGGTAGGGCGTTCCAGCATCTGGGCGCATAGAACCTAAATGGCCTGTTTGTCATTGCCTGGGTGCATTGTGTTGTTTCCTTAGGGATTACCAGCGTGTTGACTGCTGCGGTTCTTCTGGATCTGTTAGAAGGCGTACGATGGATAAGCTCTATGAGGGAGGTGGAGGAGAGCCTGTTGATGGCCTTGAAAGTCAGTAGTAGGGATTTAAATGAGATTCTGCCGTGGATGGGGAGCCAGTGGTGATGTCTCAGGATGGGTGTCACATGATCCTTCCTGGAAGCACCATGTAGCACTCTGGCCACAGCATTCATTGCGAGCTGGAGTGGATTCAGGGTGGATTGTGGGAGCCATTGTAGAATTGCATTTGCATAATCGAAATGCGGGATCACCAGCGCTTGATAGATTGTCCGGAAGTCATCGGGCTCAAGCAGGGAGCGTAGGTGCCTGAGTGTCTGAATCTTGTGGTAAACTGCTCTTACTGTGCTACTTATGTGGGCCTTCATGTCAAGGCGTTGATCTAAAGTGACTCCTAGGTAACGGATTGTGGATTTAGTTATTACCTCCACTTCCTTGACCTTTAAGGAGGCTGGAGGGGTGAAGCTTTGGTTCCTCGTGATGAAGAGGACTTCTGTCTTCTTGTGCTGTATTCAAAGGTTTTGGGTCTGCAGCCAGTTGGATATGGCGTCAAAACAGCTTGTCAGTAGGGAGAGGTCTGGCTGGTCAGTTGAGAATGGCATCTAGAACAGTACGTCATCGGCATATATCAGGCAGTCGACGCTGAATGATCGGATAAGGGTGCAGATGGGCTGTATGTATATGTTGAACATCAGGGCGGAGAGGGAGGATCCCTGCAGTACACCCTGCCACTGGTGGAAGGGTTTTGATGTTGTGGCACCGGATTGTACGTGCTGCCATCTGTCAGACAGGTACAATTTGTACCAGCTTAGGGCTACGTCATGAATACCCTTCTCCTTCAGTCGCACCAGGAGGAGCTTGTGGCTTACTGAGTTGAATGCAGCGGCTATATCCATAAAGATGAGGGCAAACCCTTGTCGGGTGTTGTTGATTCCAGCAATTATGTTATTGAAGAGGGTTGTGAGGAGTGTTTCGACACCGTGAGAATCCCTGAAACCATGTTGGCAGGGGTCCAGCGGAGCGGCAGTCTCGATGTGGTATTGTATTTGGCGTTGGACTTCTTTTTCAATTATCTTGGCAAGTATTGGCATGCTTGATATAGGCCTGTACGAGTCAACCTTCTGGGGGTCCAGTTTGTTGTTTTTCAGCAGAGGTCTGATAGATGTGTACTTGAGGCTTTGCGGGAACAAGCCTGTTGAGAATGACAGGTCCATGATTCTGGCTATAAACGGGCTAAATTCACTTCGTAGTGCCTTTATCCAGAAGGTATGGCAGGGGTCGGCTTGTGCCGTGGTGGTGTTGATAGCAGCGATGGTGTCCTCAATGCCTTTCTTAGAAGGGGTGCAGAAGGTGGTCAGTGGTGTTGGGTGGGGTGAGTCATGTGCGGCAGTGGTTGCTGTGGATTTATTGGTCTGGCATAACTTTGATTGCAAGTAGTCCGCAAATTCTTGAGGTTGGATCCTGCTTTGTTGGTTGGGGGGATGCTTCTTTTGTTAAGTTATTGACAAGATTGAACAAGTCGTGTGGTTTGTTTAGTGATCGTTTCAGGGTGTCGGTGTGGAATTGCCTCATTTTTTCTGTCACTGCTTTGCGGTGCTTTGTCAGGTGCAAGTTATATACCGTCAGGTCTGCAGTGGAGCGTGACTGACGCCAGCGTCTTTCCAGCTTCCTTAGGCGGAGGAGTGATGTTCGTAGTTCCGTGGAGTACCAGGGTGAGGCGGCTCATTTCCTTGAGGGCTTGTCAGAGGGTGGAAGCTGAGCAACAGAGCTGAGGCTATTATCCCAGCTTGAGATCAATTCGTCGAGGCCGGGAGCTGTCAAGGAGAGGAACGGGAGGGTTTTACTCAAGATAACTTCTTTGTCAAAAGGTCGGAATCTTCGTAATGGTTCCCTGGGGGTGCTGGCTGGACTTCTGGAGCTCTTGTGGCAGTGGTTGTGCACGGGTATTTGGAATCTGATTAGTTTGTGGTCCGACCAGGGGACTGTGGTTACGGACAGTATGAGGTCGTGGGTTGAGTCAATGGCTGCCAGTAGGGCGAATACCAGGTCCAACTTGTTTTCTTTCACGTGGGTAGGTTCATTGACTAGTTGCTTATATCCTAGTTCCTTGATTGCCTCGAGGAAGGCAGAGGCTTGAGTATCTTGCAGGGCTGGCAGGTTGAAATCGCCTAGTAGCCAGCTTGGGGTGCGTGGGTTCAGGGCGTTGCATACAAGGTCGATTATTGTTGAGAGGTCGTCGGGGGAGGCTTACGGGGATCTGTACAATAGGTTGATGGAGCACTGTTTGTTGGCTATGGTGATTGTGTCCAGTTGCAGTGTGCTGGTGGCATTGATTAGTTTGAATTGGAGATCCTCTCTGGAGAGGACGAGCAATCCACCCCCTCTTCGACTGTCCCTATGGCATGTGTGTATTGAAAAATTGGTGGGTATGAGTTGGTTGAGGAAGACCGTATCATCGCTAGAAAGCCACGTCTCTGTGACCAGGAGTATGTCAAGGTCGTAGAGGGATATCATGTCTGAGATGACTGGCCATTTCTTGCGGATCGAGCATGCGTTTATGAGGGCACATTTTAGGTTTTGGAGGTGGCGGTATTTCTCTCGTTTGGCTTTCTTGGCATGTTGCAGTGTGATGTGTAGTAAGTGAGGGTGTTGTGTGTGCATATCCTCCTTTGCCTTGTGATGGGGGGCGCTTGACCATCTCCTCCCATGGCTCTGTAGGATTGGTATGTGGTTGCATGTAGGAGATAAGGCCGTTGCGCTGCTGAGCCATCCAGAGAGGAGGTAACAGCAAACTAGGGCAGTGAAGGAAGGCATCATTTTGGGTATCTGCGCTGTTGCCGCAGTCAAGAGACTCCTATGGGCAAGCAGGTAAATCAGGCAGGCAGATTATACTATCACAGGTAAGCAGGTACAACAAGCACAGGCAAGCAGGTACAATAGTCACACACTGTACTGGTGCAGGCAGGTATCACAGGCACAGAATGAACTAGCACAGGTGGATCTCACAGGCACAGAATGAACTAGCACAGGTGGATATCACAGGCACAGAATGAACCAGCACAGGCAGATAACACAGGTACAGGATGGATTAGCACAGTCAGATAAACCGAGGCTAGTATGCACAAGTGTGGTCGACAGCTAGCTTTCACGGGTTTATGCAATGGGTAACATAGTTGCCTAGTTATGCCTTAGTCCACCTACTTTGCTGAAGGTGTTGTGTTTCGTTGAGGCTTTGTCTGCATCGTTGATGATAGAGATTCCCTTGAGTGGTTCTGGTTTGTGACTCTCGGTCATGCTCAGTTCGTGAGTCTGGTTGTTCTGTCGGCTCCCAGCAGGGGTGGGGGCGTCCTTAGCCCAGGACCCCGCCTAAGGGCCATGCCAAAGAGCCCTCTGGTGAGGCCCTCAGACACGAGTGCGCCTGATGGCGCTCCTTTTTAAATGTGACGGTGGCTGCCCCGATTTGGCAGATTGCTGATGGCGGCTGGGTCTGGCTGTCTCGGGCAGCTCAATCCCGGGAGGGAGAGCTGCAGCTGCTGGGCGGAGGACGAGGCAGTTTATTCAAGCGCCCCATGGCGCTCCTTTTTAAATGCGGTGGCGGCTGCCCCAATTGGGCAGATCGCCGATGGCGGCTGGGTCCGGCTGGCTCGGGCAGCTCAATCCCGGGAAATTGCTAGACTAAGACAAACCACCCATCTGGGCAGCAACGGTAGTACGGGATGATGTTGGAGGTGGAGGATCACATTTCTGTGACAATGGCAACAATACAGGCATTACCTGCACGGAGGAAATGCCTGGCAATCTACTTCTGTATCTTGACATGAAAACCCAATGGATAGTCATAACAAAACAAATTGTGATATAATGCTGAAAGATGAGCCCTTTAGGTCAGAAGGCACTCAACAAGCTGCTGGGGGGGGGGGGGGGGGGGGGGGGGGGGAAGGAAGATGAAGACTCATAAGAGTAAAGCCAGCATTTATTATGTGATTGGAGCAAAGCCCTCAGGACATCTGAGTGCTGATGTAGCTGCACTTGAAATGAGAGTCAGAAGCTGCAAATATGTCTTACATATTGGGACATTCACATCACATAAAAAAACTCCCAGATCAAAAAATCTTAAAGAACAATCAAATTAGACCATTCAAAATTACAAAAAATAATCAAGAGATCAAACAAATTTTGTACAGGAAATCACATTCAAACCACATTCAAATAGGGAGAAAAAAGCCTCAGGGCAATGTCTCATCCACTGTGCGGCCAAATAAAGCCGTAGGGAAAGCAGAGAGCTCAACATCATTGGTTTCAAAAAAACTCCCCAAGAATCTTTTATTAAGAATTATAATTTAACTTTTACTAATAATTACAATTAAATCTACCTTAATCACCATTAGACGTTGAAAGGATCCTTCAACAAAACCCAATGTTCAAACATTATCAAAACACATCAAACAGATAAGAGAGCTCCTGCAGGACACTAGCAACTCTCCAACGAAGCCAAGCATCTGCAAATAAAACATCCAGGGTAAGCAGGATATCCAAATGCTTCTCCCACCATCCCAAACAGTTTACTTATCTAAAACCGTTGTTAGTCGGCACTTCCATGCATCTGCACTAAACCGTTGCAAAAGAACATAAACACTTGTACAGCTCATCTGTTCATCTGGTTTCCTTCCAAAACTCGATATCGTCTCAGTTTTACTTCCAGTGTGGTAGTAGATTTTTGGACATGGAATATCAAAAGTATGAATCAAGGCAATCTGGAAGTGGTCAAGAATGAAATGGAATACACACAAAGCGATCTGTAGGGTGTCACAGAATTGAACTGGTCCACAGAAAACACACAACCACACTTACTGAAAACAGGAAAACACACAAGGGTGAGTAGGTGAACGGTCCTTTATTGAAAACCCCAGCATGGCCATGTTTTGGCATTGCCTTCATCAGGGGGTATTCAAGAAGATGGGACAAACCTTGTAAGTCCACACAAATATATTTCAGCAAAATATGCACTATCCAAAGTAAGCAACAGCAAGACTAATTTAATAAGCTAACAAACGAGAGAACTGAACTGGACTACCATCAAGAGCCTTAAGTCTGATGAATAAATGGTACACTATGCCAGAAATGAAAGACAAAAAAGAAATGGTGTTGTATTTAAGAAAAAGTCTGAAAGAACCATAATGAAGTACAATGCAGTCAGTGAAGGCTAAATTTCTATGAGGAATGCCCATCAGTACAACCAGCACAAATGCAGAAGAGGATGAGGTTGATCAGTTCTATTGACAGATATAAGCTGAAATCGACAGAACATGCAAACATATCTTGATAGTCATGGGTGAATGGAACATAAAAGCTGAAAACAAAGAAGAAAGCAAAGTGGTTGGAAAATGTGGGCTTGGCAACAGAAACAAAGCTGGAGAAAGACTGGTATCATCTCAAACAACATCTTCCAGCAACACAATTGGTGACTGTATACATGAACTTTGACCAATGTATTGTACAAAAATCAAATTGACTACATCTTTGGAAGTCAACAATGGGAAAGCTTAATAACAGCAACAAAGACAAAACCTGAAGCCGACTGTGGTACAAATCACATTCTATTAAGCAAAGTATATTCTTGAAAATATATCACTGGAATTTAAAGACTACCTGAAGAATCAATTCACTGTTTTGGATTCAAATGACAGAGTGTGAGAACTATGGAATGACATCAAGAATGCTGTATTTGAAGAAAGTGAAAAGTCTTTGCAAAAACAGTCAAAATGGATGACTGAAGAAACTCTGAAAATTGCTCAAATACAGGGAAGCTAAAAGTGGACGAAAAAGAGAGGTCATTAAGAAGCCTAACAGAAATTTACAACAGGCAGCAAGATAAGATAAAGAGAAGCACTACAATGATGCATGCAAGAGAATAGATTCAGAAAATACAGTGCCTTGCAGAATTATTCATCCCCTCGGTTGTTGTCCTGTTTTGATTCGTTACGTACAACCTGGACTGAAAATGAAGGTTCATTTGGATGTTAGGTAATGGCCCTCACAATATAGACCAAATTGGTGAGATAGAATGACAATAAAACACCTTGTAGATAACATTAAGAAAGATCTATACTGAAAAGTTGTGAGTTCATATGTATTCAGTTTGGAAAAAAGATGGCCGAGGGGAGATATGACAGAGGTCTATAAAATAATGCAGGGGTCTCCAATTCTTGTCCTGGAGGACCGCAAACCAGCTAGGTTTTCAGGATGGCCCTAATGAATATGCATGAGATAAATTTGAATACAATGGGGGCAGTGCATGAAAATATATCTCATGCATATTGTGATGAGGAGAGCTCTGATGAGCCTATGGAAATAGAGGAAAATTGTAAATATACCTTTAAGGAGAGAGACAGGCAGGGAGTTCACAGCTTTCAGAGTGCAGGTAAAGGAAGAAAGCATGCAGTTACTGAAATCAGGCCACACCCAAGCTCTGCTAACCTAAGTGCAGGCTTGGGGAGTAATGAAAAACACCTGAGTAGGAAGCAGTGTACGCTAGTTAAGAAACAGCCTTATAAACCCAGGGCAGAGAAAGGAAAGGAGCCAGCACCTAGGAGCAGAAAGGAGATCACCGGAGAGGAGAACGGTGAAGACTTTGGTGAGGAGCTCAGCAGTGAAAGTAGCAGCCATAAATGAAGCCAGGCTTGCAGGAGGAGTGCTGTTAGTCTGGAAGCCAGCCGAGGTGGGGCTAGGAGAATTGCTGACGAGGGTCAGGCTGCAGTTCAAACGGTTCGTGGTCCAGCTCAAAGAGTTCAAGCTTCCAAAAGGTGGGTGGACAAACTCACAGCTAGAAGTGACCAGAACCCAGGGCTGAACAAGTTAGAGGAACTGAGACAGTTGATCCAGAGAAGGAATCCTCACATTCCAGGTACAAACATTCCTTATTGTGGAGAGCACCTGTAGAGAGAGGTCCAGGAGCTTTTACAAAGGATTAAGCCAGAAACAGTTTGTGAAAGCTCAGAGTCAGACGTACATGCTGAAGAGCAGGAAGAGATGCAGGTAGACTGTCCTGAGAAGGATTCTATAACTGAGGAATTAGCAATGGACTGTTCATTGTGCCAGAAGGCAGATTGAAAGCTTTCTGATAAAAAAGTCTTTAACCAAGAAAGCACAGAAGAAACAGGGTGAGTTAACCTATCTGTGTTAATGCTAGGAACCGCTTCTAATGAAAAGAATATATGCATGACTTGTATTTGAATTACTAAAGAAGCAGAAGATAAAAATGGACACTTTGCTTTGCTTGAAGGAAGAAGCCATGTTTGTTTGCTGAACGTTTTGATAAAAACAGCTACACATGTTAAAAGGCTTATGAGGCAGTTTTCAGTTCTAGTTTGTGTATAATTTCCTGATGTTATTGCTTGGAGAAGAATCCTAATGTTTGTGTTGAGCCTTAGTGCTTTGGGGAAGATACATAAATTTCTTGTTTGTCTTTAAAAACCATTGGTTTCACACTACTGTCTTTAGATAAGGAGAAACAACTACAAGTCCCAGAAGTCCAAGCTGTGGACAAGAATAGTGTAATTCTTTATTTAAGGACTAACATTGGCAGCCCTGCGCCTTTAGGCCTTTGGCCCGGGCTAGGGTGACGACAATATTCATTAGAGACATCATGAAAACCTAACCGGTTTGTGGCTCTTCAGGACCGGAATTGGAGACCCATGAAATAATGAATGGAATAGAACGGGTAAATGTATATTGATTGTTTACCCCTTCAAAAAATAGGACAACTAGGGGACACACAATGAAGCTACAATGTAACCCATATAAGACTAATAAGAGAAAATATTTTTTCACTCAATGTGTAATCAGACTCAGGAATTCATTACCAGAAGATATGATAAAACCTATCAGTTTAGCTGGGTTTAAAAAAGGTTTGCATAAGTTCCTGGAAAAAAAGTCCATTATTAAGAGGGACCATAGAAATCCACTGTTTACCCCGGAATAAGCACCGTGGAATCTGTGTATCTTTTTGGGAACCTGACAAGTACTTGGGACCTAGATTGGCCACTGTGGGAAACAGGTTACTGGGCTTGAAGGACCCGTGGGCTGATCCAGCATGACATTTCTTATGTTCTTATGTTCTAATCAGTCAAACAGCCGTCTTGGAGCTTCCTAGATATCCAAGATTTACCAAAGTGAAAAATGTACCTGGAGACTCCTGCCAGCAATTTCTGGCCACAGCCCTGCCCTTCATACCAGTAGGACAGGGACTTCCGCTGGCTCTTCATCCTACTGCATTAGGGGAAGAGAGCCATACACATCTGTGTTTTTGTACATGTTTGCAGACAGATGCACAACGTTACCCAGCAGCCTGAAGCCTCCCCAATAGGTGCTATCGCTTATGTGAAATTCGCCTAGAAGGATAGCATCTGAGCTGCAGCCATTCCTCCTGCTTCCCCCGTAATTAAACAAATGAAGTAGTGAGCCCAGCAGTAGCTTATCATTCTCCTTCTCACCTCCCAGGATGAAAAAAGTTAGCAGGCCCAGCAGCACCAATTTTCCCCCATTATGCCTTACCTAAAAAAAAAATAGTCCACCAAATCTCCACCCCTAACCCTCAAAAGTGAGTCTAAAACCCAGTAGGAGAAGGAAAGTCTCACTTCCTCCTGCTGAGCTGAATATTATGCCTTGCTATAACTGATAGTTATGGGCACCTGCTATTCATTTATTTATTTAAAACAATTTATATTCTGCATATCTTACCATTCTAGGTGGGTCATTTGGATGTCAGAAAACATAAGGAAAGGAATGGAAAATAAAACAAAGGATATTATGTCTCTGTATCATTCTATGGTGAGACCGCACCTTGAATATTGTGTGCAATTCTGGTTGCCGTATCTTATTTATTATTTATTTTTATTTATTACAGTTGCTTATATACCGCACTATTCCGTATCAGCGCGGTTTACAATATAACAAAACGACCAAGACAACAATCTGTTTGGTTTTACAAGGAACAGGAGTACCAACTTGGCTAACAGGGTAGAACTATGTGCATGAGATAATAATACAACCACAAGGTTGAACTATATACATGAGATAATAAATTGCAGCAACAGGGTTGAAGTATATACATGAAGTAATAATTACAAGGATCTATATCTATATCTATATCTATCTATAATAATTACAAGGATCTATATCTTAAAAAGGAAATAACGTTATTAGAAAAGGTTCAGAGAAGAGCCACCAAAATGGTAAAAGGGATGGAAGGATACTCCTATGAAGAAAGGCTAAACAGGTTAGGGTTCTTTAACCTGGAAAAGAGACGGCTGAGGGGAGATATGATAGAAGTCTATAAATAATGAATGGAGTGGAACGGGTAAACGTAGAGCGATTGTTTACATTATCAGAATATAGAAAGACTAGGGGACATGCAATGAAGCTATAGGATAAACTATCTAAGACATAAGAACATAAGAACATAAGATATGCCATACTGGGTCAGACCAAGGTCCATCAAGCCCAGTATTCTGTTTCCAACAGTGGCCAATCTAGGTCATATGTACCTAGCAGTTTCACCACGAGACACAAGTTCCACAATGCTTGTACTGGGTCAAGCATTGATATCTTCGGTCACTTCTTAATAATGGTTTATGGACCTTTCCTCCAGGAACTTGTCCAAACCTTTTTTAAACCCAGCTACACTAACAGCCTTTACTACATCCTCCGGTAACAAATTCCAGAGTTTGATTACACGTTGAGTGAAAAAATATTTTCTTTTATTAGTCTTAAATAGTTTACCCTGTAGCTTCATTGCATGTCCCCTAGTCTTTCTATTTTCTGATAAGGTAAACAATCGATCTACGTTTACCTGTTCCACTCCGTTCATTAATTTATAGACTTCTATCATATCTCCCCTCAGCCGTCTCTTTTCCAGGTTAAAGAGCCCTAACCTTTTTAGCCTTTCTTCATAGGAGTATCCTTCCATCCCATTTACCATTTTGGTGGCTCTTCTCTGTACCTTTTCTAAAATTGCTATATCCTTTTTAAGATACGGCGACCAGAATTGCACACAATATTCAAGGTGCGGTCTCACCATGGAATGATATAGAGGCATTATAATATCTTTTGTTTTATTTTCCATTCCTTTCCTTATCATACCTAGCATGATCTTCCCGATGTATCGATATTTCCTTCAATTCTTCCGCACCTTTAAATACCACTTCAGTCATGGGTAACATCCCTACATCTTCCTCAGTAAAGACCGAAGCAAAGAATTCATTCAGTCTCTCCACTATCGCCTTGTCGCCTCTTAGTGCTCCTTTAACCCCTTTATCATCTAATGGACCAACTGACTCTCTCACAGGTTTATTGCTACGAATGTACTTGAAAAGGTCTTTATTTCGCATTTTTGCTTCCGCAGCAAGCTTCTTCTCAAATTCTCTCTTTGCCTGCCTTATTAATGCCTTGCATTTGACTTGCCAGTGCTTGTGCTGTTTCCAGGTTTCGTCGTTTGGCTCTTTTTTCCATTTCCTGAAAGATGCTTTTTTGGCAACAACAGCCTCTCTGACCTCACCTTTAAACCATGCTGGCAGTTTTTTGGACTTCCTTCCACTTTTCTTAAAGCGTGGAATACAGCTGGTCTGGGCTTCCAAGATAGTATTTTTCAACAACACCCAAGCTTGATGTACGTCTTTAACCTTCGCAACTGCTCCTTTTAGTTTTTTCTTAACTGTTTTCCTCATTTTATCATAGTCTCCCTTTCGAAAGTTAAAAGGTAGTACTGTGGATTCCCTTACTATCCCTCCTCCACTAATTAAATCAAAGGCGATCATGCTATGATCACTATTGCCAAGTGGCCCCAACACCCTTATCTCTTGCACTAGATCTGGTGTTCCACTAAGGACTAGGTCTAATATAGCATCCCCTCTGGTCGGTTCATGAACCAGCTGCTCCAAGAAGCAGTCATTTATTTCATCTAGGAACTTTATCTCCCTAGCATGTCCTGACGTGACACTGACCCAGTCGACACCGGGGTAATTGAAATCACCCATTATTATTACTGCGCTGTAACTTTTGTTAGCTTCCTTGATTTCTTTGAGCATTTCATCATCCATTTGGTCATTCTGGCCAGGCGCTCGATAGTACACCCCCACTGCCATCGCCTTCCCCCTTTTATATGGAATTTCAATCCATATAGATTCTACAGCAGATTTTGTTTCTTGAAAAACTTTAATCCTTTCTGAGTCAATGCCCTCTCTAACATAGAGCGCAACCCCTCCACCAATTTGATCAGCTCTATCATTACGATATAGTTTGTACCCAGGTATCACTAATAAAAGAAAATATTTTTTTTTCACTCAACATGTAATCAAACTCTGGAATTTGTTACCGGAGGATGTAGTAAAGGCTGTTAGTGTAGCTGGGTTTAAAAAAGGTTTGGACAAGTTCCTGGAGGAAAGGTCCATAAATCATTATTAAGAAGGGACCCAGGATATCAATGCTTGACCCAATACAAGCATTGTGGAACCTGTGTCTTTTGGGGAAACTGCTAGGTATGTATGACCTAGATTGGCCACTGTTGGAAACAGGATACTGTGCTTGATGGACCTTGGTCTGACCCAGTATGGCATATCTTTTGTTCTTATGCATGGAGACATCCCCAGAGCCATTTCACAAATGGCTTTTTAAAACATCTCAGGTACAGGGATATCCAAGTAGGCTGGGGGCATGGTGGAGGCGTGTCTGGAGTGGTGCAATGAACTTAGACCTCCCCACAGCATTTCAGAAATGTTGGGGACATCTGCAACCCTGTCCAAGTTTAGACCCTCTCCAGGCACGAATAGGCATCGGGAAAGTAAAACATCTAAAGGGCACAGAGAAGATGGAGAGTTAAGTGACCTGCCCGAAATCACAGAGAACAGCAGTGGGATATGAACCTGGCTCTAGTCCACTACTCTAACCATTAGACTATTACATGTCCCCATTCTGGAATATTATTTCAGGGAGTCTAGGTAGATGTCCCTGTCAACATCCACATCGGGCAAGTCTATGTTTGTGAAATCGTGACTGAATTTGGTAATTTCTACTTTTTCTTCCGACACTCTGGCTTGGATGTCCCAGATTGCACTTAGATGTCCTTTGTAAAATGTGCTTTCAGTGAATAAAAAATCAACATAGGACATAAGTCAAAAAATAAAAACAGCACAACATACACATTAATTAAAATAATAAATACCAATGCTAAAAATATGTTAAATATTTAAAAAATCAAACAATGGTTTTTGTTCCCTTATGGAATCTCAGATAATCAACTTCTGATCTCAAAATAGTTGGTAATGTATTCCATGAGAAAAAAACAGAAACACATATAGCCGAATCTCTAACCTTACAGTTTTCATAGACAGAAACTGCAACAAGCTGTAATCTTCTGAGCACAATAATCTGTTAGTAGCATGCCAATATAAAGTCGCTTGAAATAAAATAGAGCCATTCTTCTCAACTCTTTAAAAATCCAAAAATATTAAATCTTACGAACTTTTCAATTGGGAGCCAATGAAGAGAACACAGACATGGAGAGAAACAATCAAATTTAAAACAGTTCACAATCAAACACGCAGATGCATTTTGAACTGTCTATAAGGCTTTTAAAGAGGTATTAAGCAGTACAAAACACATTGCATTACAATAGTCTAATTAAGCCAACAATAAAGGCTGGATGACCAAGCAAAAATCTACAAATAAGGTTACAGTATAACTTCCTTAACATCCATACTTTGGAAAAGGAACTGTGAATCATTTTTAAGATTTGTGTTTTAGAGTCAAATTATACCAAAATGATATCAAGGTAAGAATCTTCTGTCTTGAAAGCAGTTGAAAAATCTCTTGATCTGAAGAGTTGAAGACAAACTAGTAGTATTTGTCAATATTAATGCCCCTGACATTTTAACATTTAGAGGTATGTTTATTAAAGTATGATAGTTTACCAATCGTTCAGCCCCAAAACATAATGCAGGGGTAGTGCCAGACCCATGCTAATGAATGAGGATGTGCATAGCATGTCCCCATGCAGTTAACGCAGGTCCAGCACCACCCCTGCGCTAAGCCATTTGCCGCGTTTACCGTGGGTGCCGTAAGATGGCAGAAAGTGCAGCCATGCTAACTGCAATGTTGACGTAGAGCACACGCTAAAGACAGACTAACCAATGTCACTCAGTGCCCACACTCTCCCTCCAACCCTCCCAACCAGTGCTAAGCCGTTAGTGTGGAATTGTTACCACAGTCATTTTTTTAGCACATGGTAAAGGTTATCTCAGCAGGCTTAGCACACATTCCACCAATATTAACCGCTAATGAGGTTTAGTAAACATGCCCTTTAATGCAAATCGATTGACAGTAAGCCAGTTAATATTTATTCATGTCACTCTGATGTAAATAAAGCAGTCCCCATTCAGAACTCAGTTGGTCTATCCATCCAAAAAACGGGAAGAGAGGAGAGGGCACATCAGCAGCAACAATTCTGGGCCTATAATTAGTGCACAAACTCACAGATCCTGCCCCCTCCTCCTGCATGATCTTTCTCTTGCCAGGGAAACCCACCACAGGGCCTTTGATTGTGAGTGCTGAAAGCGCTGTGGTGTCCTTCCCTGAAGTTGTTGCTGTTGCTGCTGTGGGCACTGGTAGACCTGAATAGAGGCGTAGCACTGACATAGCCACTGGTGCCTATCAAACTTGGCACTGATATCAGTTGCCTACATTATCTATGTCTAAATCTGTGCCAGTCATCCTCTCACCCTCCCCCAGTCACACATGTCAGTGATTCCCCATGATCGTGGTCTCCATGATCCAAGAACATCTTCTCTCCGACTAGAAGCAGTTGGCTTTCTCCTACTAAATGTCCTATTTTACCTAATTGTAAACGAGTTTCAACAGTTTAAAATTACTCCTGTCCCACTAATGGTTGTGGTAGTTCTCAGGCTGGACACAGGCTGATCTTCAGCAGAAACAAATATATTTGAGTCTGAAGGGCTACTGAAGACAAACTAAGATGACTGAGTAAATGGAGTATCTGAGGACATTCTGTGGTCAGAACAGGGAATGCTAATGGAGCACCTATTGTGACCCCTCCTCCTGCTCACTCTGAGAATCTTTTATCAGACCAGCATGGATATTTTTATTTTGTGGTACTAACTATTGTGCTTTTTCATATATTATCCTTCAGAGGCAGTTCAACTTTAAACTCAGTTAAAGATGCAAAAATAAAATTACTTTTGCCAGTAAGTATAGCCTTAGGATTCATTTGGACTTTTAGCAGGCACGCGTTCAGGGACTGATGTGCTAAGGGTTTATTCGTTATCAGAATGTTCGATGGTTTATTGCACTGAAATATATACAAGGAATGTGTTTTTTATGATCTCTGCCTTGGGGGGAGGGGGGAGTTATCTCTCTCATGTCTCACTTTTTCCCTTCTTCTTAGAACAGCGAAGCTTTAGCAGGTCATCGGTATGTTCTTGGAAAAGAGAAAAAGATTCTATTTTTGAATCAAGCAATTAGTTTGCTCTCCTGATTGTTCTCTCGTTAGCCAAGCAAATTTCATTAGGACTGGGAATCCTTGTTTCCTTTTCCGCTTATACAAGCTAAACGTTTCTGTTCCTTTGGCCCTCTTCCCTCCAATATTCAGGTGTTATTTTTTATTCATTTCACAGATTTGTTTTAATAACTTTTTTTATTGTGGGTTAGAACTTTTTCATTTATGCAAATCAAATGTATATGTCGTAATTCATAGATTAATGGGCACTACATCAACTTTGCACATGCTAAGGTGTGTTAACAAAGTGGATTGTGCTATTGAATGTGCATCTCTAGTGGTTTTAAACTACAGACCTGACAGGAAATAGACAACATGCCTAGTCATTAGAGCAGCAGCCTGATGACCAAAGCAACCAGGGTTCAAATCCCACTGGCAAGCCATGGACAAGTTATTAACCCTCCATTGCTTCAGGTACAAGTTAGATTGTAAGCCCTCTAGAGACAAGAAAGGCGTGAGCTAACCCAATGAAAATATTCAGTAGCCATGTCATTCCAAAATGCCCGGGAACTTTTGCACCTTCCGGTAATTTTCAAAGGGAGATTACTAGTGTGCTTGCAGGGCCGTGCATTTCATTTGGATTTTTTGTTTTGCTGGTGGCGGGTCCCTTATTTAATTTTTTTTGGGGGGTATTCATTTTATTTTGTTTGATTTTACTTTGGGAATAGTACACACTATTATTTTTTAAATAGTGTGTGATATTCGACAATAGAATACACTGTTTTGGAATATTTACTGTGCATTGTTAGCAAAACCAAATAAAATGAATTTTATTTGCCTCATTCATTTTTGACCAATTATTTTGCCCCATTCATTTTTGAAACAGAATGAAACAAGGCTGTTTTCTAAGGCTGCTCATTTCGTTTCAAAAGAGTTTGCTTTCCTATGCACCTGATTGCTCTACGGCAGCTGAATGGGGATGAAACGCTGCGTTATGTCTTCAGGGATTCTGCAGGGAAAGTTCTATACTAGGGTTGGGAAGTGGGTGCCCTTGGGTTTTCTTCTTAATGCAGGTGTGGGGAGATTTGGGTCACTGGGAAAATTTTAAAGGTGTAGAGGAGATCAGGAAGGATTGAGGGAGTTGGCCTCTCTTATTGCCAGGAGGGATCACGAGAGGACTCTGGGAGCTGAACACTTTGGGCCTGATATTCGAAAGGCATTTACATGATATACAGCACTGTAAACCGTGTAAATACTGCTCAGCAGGATATTCAATGGCACTAATATCGGTAATGCCATTGAATATCCCCAATCCTTTCCTCTACAAGCTCCGATGCTAACCATCGGAGCGTGTAGGCTAGCATCGGAGTGTGTCGTGGGTATTCTGGGGTGTGTTGTGGATGGCAACAGAGGCTAAACGGGTAGTGGTGATATTGCATGTTACCCCATTGGCATCTATGGGTAAAACATAGGTGATGCAAAAATTGGCCTATCTTTACCTGTAGAAGCTAACTGGGAAGCGGTGCAATATTGCCAGTACCCGGTTAGCCTCAGTGGCTTCTGGGCATGTGCTCCGACCCTGGATATTCAATGCCAAAGCCACATATGATCCCCAGCATTCAATATCTAGGGTTAAAGGATGCCAGCAATGGCTAGGCGCTGTACTCGTACCTAGCTGGCATAACTCAATATCGGGCTCTTTTTCTTTTATTTGTGGAGGGAGCATAGCCGGTCAAATTTAGGCCTACTTTTGAAGCATCTGGCTAGATTTAGCTGGCCAAGATAGGTAGGTAAAGCTGAAAGTCAGCATTAGCCACCTTTCTTTCCCCCTGTCCCCACTTACTCGGCCGCATAGTACCAGAATTTGGCCAGTTAAACTTAGTCACTTAATAAGACAGAGAACACTAACTAACCACCGAGCAGGGGGATTTTCTAAGGCCTTGCAGCTTCTTGTGATCTTGGGCAAGTCACTCCATTGCCTCAGGTATAAACTTAGGGGGGATATTCAAAGGCTTTACATGGTTTGCAGACCTGGTTAGTGACCCTAAATATCTGTGGGTGCTGCCTCTACACGCCCTGATGTTAACTGGTTAGCCTCAGGGCGTTCCAGGGCGTCACCCATCACAAATCAGGCAGTGACTTAGTATCCCTGCTGCCCAGTTAGCTTTGTGGCAATCTGGGCCACCTGAATATTCAATGCTGGAGCTCATATGTGGCCCCGGCATGGACTATCTGCATTTTAAGTTCAGAACTGGCGGCTAGCCACATTAACAGTACTAGCCACCGCTGCTGAATTATAAACCCCCCCAGAGACAGGGAAATACCTACTGCACCTGAATGCAATTCGCTTTGAACTCCTGAGAGAAGGCGTGAGCTAAATCCAATTCCCTTCCCTTTCCCTTTGGATGTGGACGTCAGAATTCATTATGCTACAAGGTGAAAATATCAGAAAACACTGCGCACTGATTTTCATGTGTCGCACAATGCCATCCGCACTAGGGAGGGTTTGTTCCTTTCCAGAGGTCTCTCGCTCTCTCTTGCTCTGGAGTCAGTGTCACAAGTCAGCGACAAGAAGTGCCTTAGAGACTGTAGCTCCTATCTTCACAACACTGGGATGCTGTAACTTCTTCCTTCCTCCCTCTTCCCAAAATAAGGACACTCTGTACTGCTGCACCAGCTTTTATTTAGTATAAACCCCACTAATACATACAGAGCACAATGAATTCAAGTGGATGCACAGGCCGCAGCTCAGTTATCACTGAATATGTTCACCTCATTATCCAGGGCGAGGGGACATCTTCCTTCCTTTCATACTAACATCTCTTGGCCCCTCATCAAGCTGTGCTTTGAGCCTTGGAGGTTTGCCTTTAATTAAAGCAATAAGCTGAAATCTATAATTGGCCCAGGTGCCCCCTATCTAAGGGTATCCAGGTTTCGCCTCCTCTTTGCTGAGAAGCCTGTGCCCAGTCTTCTGTCCACTACCCTTCTGCTCTCATTTGCTTCCTTGATCACTGTCATTCCCTTAAACTAATTGTTTTCTCCCAGGGTGTCCAAGGTGGCATTTTTCTGCCCCTTGGCCTCCTGCTTTCCATCTCGTGCTTCTGCTACAGTCTGCCCTTCTGTACCCCTGTCCCTTCCCTTCATACCCTCCCTATTTTCCTAACTCGCCTCCTTAAAGTGGGCTGCCCTGTCTTTTGTCTTTGTTTTGTTTTTACGTAATCTTTATTCCACGTCCTTCCTATTTCTCTTTCCGTTCACTGCTAGCAGCTGGTTTGTGCAGCCCTAACCCCTGAGCAGAGCCAGGCAGACTAAGCCAGAGGTGAAGTTCAAAATCCCACAAAAGGGATGGAGGCGAGAATATATTGTCTCCATTGACGTTTCTGCATTCTTTCAGGCCGATGCAGAAAGCCAGCACTGAAGTCGTGCGCAATTAGCTGTATATGCATTTTCGCACTGCGCCAAGAGCACGATACTTCAGCGTCGGTATGCAGCAAAAGGCATGTATGCCAAGAAGTTGCATGCAAAACTTCAGCATAAAGTTGAAAGGAGGGGAGTCAACGCTTGTGCAAACAACAGTACAAGTGGCTATGTACACATGCATATAAATGTCAAACGCTCATGTTGTACGCACAGGACGTTAGGTTCTTTTGGCGCTCACCACATAATAATCAATACTATTTCACCCAAAAACATTTTATATGAAATCACAACAGAGATGTAAAATAAAAGAGAAATAATTAGGAGTCCAAAAACCACACAGTGATAAGAAGCAAAAAACCGCGTCTTCTTGAACACCAAACTTTTGCTTATACATTGAAAGATACACACAGAAAATGTTTGTGTTGAAGGTAACCATTCACCAGTACATACCCTGAAACAGTCTTTCCCTACATGAGCAAGATGTTTATATCACCTAAGACCAGGTGTAGAGATATTGGCGCTTCTGCTGGTTATGAAATCATCCACGCGCTTCTCTGCATCAGGTGCAGACCTCATTAGCATGCCATTTTAATATGCACCACTCATTTGCATATACTTTAAATGCGCTTGGCATTACTGTGCGCACATACTTTTCCTTTGCTGTTTACACATGCATCAGTCTCTCTTCTGAATTTGGCGTGACAGAACTTGGGCGTATAAGTTGCGTTATCTGTATGCAATGGGCTCATTAGTCTTTCTGCATCGGCCCGTTTTTGTTTCTGCCTTTATTTTGTAAGTGACATTTTAGGTGAACTCTGCTCTAACGAAAGTGCAGTTAAGCAACCCTCTGATTAAAAACGTATCGGTGCTGTTCACAGCTGCCATCCTCACAACTGAGTCATGGAACACACCTTGGAAGTATCTCTGCTTTCCTGGATCCCGGCCAGCTGAAATCATTAGTTCTTATCTTTTGCACTGTGGGCTCTTTACCTTGACTTGAGAGCTGGCAACTTGAACAAGGCCATTTCCTCCTATCTATTTCAGCACTTAGTTCCTAAGAGCCCTGCAGTCAGCAAATTGCATCATTCAAGTGAAGAGAGAAAAAGGGCCATCCTCACAAACTCCACCAGTCTGCCATTTGGGGGCAACCCTCACTAGGGAAGGGCAGGGTGAGCAGCTGGAGAGCGCCGAGGCTAAGGAAGAGCTAGTGACAGGCTGGCAAATACCAGAAAGAGTGAGAAGAATGAAAATAAATAAATCTTCTAGAGAGGCAGAGGAAAGAGAGCGCGAAGAGAAAGAAGGGGGCTGGAACTAAACAAGCCTCATGCATATGCAGTGCGTAAGCAGTAATGATCTCAGACAAAATTTGGCTTCCATATGGAGTTTGGATTTAGCGGCATGGAATAAACATCATGCTCCCAATTCCTCAGGGCTCCATTCACCCACGTTTGCAGCTTACAAATATTTCTAGCAGATTTGTTGACTTTCACATATAAAACTATTTGACTCTGTTGTAAGAAAGTACAGCTCAGAGATTCTGCTTATCTCAGGGAAGATACATATACCCTGTTTGTGAAGATTTGTAGACAGAATTATGGAATCTCTATCCAGCTCTGTGCATGACTCTGGTTATCCCTTTTGGAATGAGCAAAGTTGCTCTCCTGATGTTCCCAGCATCTGGAACAGGGGAGAGGAGGCGCAGAGAGCGTGCTGCCAGAGTAAGGTCACTAATAAGAGGAAACCACTTGCCCATACTTCAAGTGCTACTCTGCTGCCTTCAAAATGTATTCAAAAGCTTTTATACAGCTACGCTTCATAGGACTGAGAACTGATTTATTCAACTTCCTTTCCCATAGGCACAGAATAGAAAAGACAGTCTTGGTAAAGGGGGGGGGGGGGGAGCTAAAAGCAAAGAAAAGTAGAAAATCTGGCCTGATGCTGGTAAAATGAATGCTCATTTATTCTGAAGTGATCATGCATCTTTGGAGGTGTCATGGAGTCTCTTTGTCCACCCTCATAAGTACTTTCGGACCTAGATTAGCCACTGTTGGAAAGAGGATACTGGGCTTGTTGGATCTTGGTCTGAACAAGTATGGCATTTCTTATGTTCTTATATTCTGAACAAGAGTGTACCAATATAGTCTCCCCAAAGATCTAAAAAGCAGGCCTTTTGAACTACTAAATCCTGGACCAGCATCTGTTCCATCAATAGAAGACCATGAAAGGGACTGTGCCATATCCAGAAAGAAGGGACAAGAACTTCTCTCCAATGTGCAAGTATATAGTGTTTCCCTGCTAAGCAAGCTTTCTTCAATAGCAGGTGTTGATACTTCCCTTTAAGCCTAAGCACCTGAGGGGGTCACCCACGAGTACCCCATAAAATTGGATCTTACCTCTTGCCTTAAAAATTGCCCCAGAGAGTTTAAAGCTGAGGAAAGGACTATAGTTGATGCCCCAAATGTCCTACACCTACTGCATACCTAGGACAATGGCCTGTAGGTGCATAAGCCACCCTGTGCACATGTATTTGGGATACATAAGCTCAAAGAAGCACCTTGTATTGCAGCTCTATTAACTACCCAACAGTCACTAGTCCTACTTAGTATATGGACTCTCCTCTGTAAAATTAATTTGCAGTCTACAGTACAGGCACTTGGCATTCTTTCACCAACTTTCTTATCACCTGCACCTGATTTTTTCCAGACTCTAAATCAATCAATTTTTTTATGGAACAGTAAGATAGAGATACTCTCCCTGTCCTCCAGTCCACACACTCATTCACTCAAATCACTCTTCATGCCTCAGATTTTAACGACTGCACATAATGTCTCATCTGCAAGTAAGCATAGAAGTGTTCAGGAGCCTAATCATATGTTTGGATGAGCTTCTGTAAAGAGAAAAGTCTCCCCTCCCCATCAATCACCTGGGCCACAGTCTTTACTCCCTTCCCAGCCCAAGCATACTTTCACTTTAAAAATGGATTCACAGTCTGCAAGTAATACGTATTCATGTAATAATAATAATAATTTACCACATTGAGAGGGTTTACAAGGTATAAGACCATATATAGCCAGAAACATATAATCACAAATATAACACTGCATAATTTTGTGAATGCATTCTAAGGAAAGAATCAATATTTATTACATTCTCTTATATACTGCGCTATTCTGCATCAGTGCAGTTTACATTGAACAAACTGAAATTACATTGAACAGGGCATTATAACTTGGAGATAACTATTTACAGGGAACATGGGCTATGGAGGGTTAAGTGGCTTGCCCAAGACCACAAGGAGCACCTGTGGGACTAGAAACCCCAGTCCTTCCGGCCCAAGGTTGCTGTCCTCTAGTGGGATTTGAACCACTGACCTTCTGGCCTGAAGTACCTTGCCCCAACCACTGGGCCACTCCTCCACTCCAAACCCAAAGCAATAACCGTATCTTTCACAACTGTTAAATTTCCATTTATTTGGGGTGCAATTGCAGGAATTGAAGCTTTCCTTACATATCACAATGTTTTACCTCTGGAAACATTCAGTGCTAAATGATGGACATCTAACCATTCAGCCATTGCCTCTAAACAATTGTTTCATTCTATCTGGAATGGGGGAATCAAAGGAGACAAAACGTTGTATATCATTGACATATAAAAATGGACCAAAACCACTAGATTAAAATAGAGTTACTAATGGTGCAAGAAACACTTTAAACAACACAGGGGTAAACAATGACCCTTACAACACTTCACAGTCCAACTGACATAAGACATACTGCTTACCATCCATCATTCTACTCAACATTCAAATTACTTCATTATGAACAATTCTAAAGAAATTAGGTTTATTCTATTTCATCTACCCAGATAGAGGCACATACCATAGAGTACGTCCAGGACCCTGTGCGTCTGATCGGCACGGGACGCACAGAGGCAGACCCGATTCTGATCCTGCTGGGGTTAGACGTGCCCCGCAGCATCAGAATCAGGTCTAGGGTCTGTATGTGCAGGCCAGGACCTAATTCCGATCGTCCTGCATGTACAGACCCCTGCCCAGCTAACTCAGTCAAGCTCCTGAATGGAGCCACGGTGCCCTGGTGTCCCATTGCCATGGCACCGCAGCTCCATTGAAGAGCCGCAATCCCCGGCTGCCGACCACATTTTTCTTTCCTCGCAACCTGATCCCCATTCTGGCATTCCATGGCCAGGGTCAGGCTGCGAGGAATCCCCTGCACCCCCTCACCCCCATCATCCAGGGTGACCTATTCCACCTCCAAGGAGGAATAAGTCCCCCTTCCAGTTTGCTGACCCTGGACATACAAGGGCGACCTCAGAATCGACCCTGGATGTCCACCTCCGTAACGCTCCCTCCCCCAGCAACTAAGTCTCCCTGTACATACTCATTGTGGCTTCTGTGGGAAAGGAAGGGGGTGAATAGCAGGGATGGATGTCCCAACAGGGCATCCATCCCTGCTATTCATGGGATAGAATAGACACCATAATGTACAAATTATAATACTGTTTAGATCTTCACTAGAGAACACCTATAAATTAGCTTTGGATTGTTTTGATAAAGTAGCATACTGGATGCAAGCTCATCTGCCGAAAATGAATGTTGATAAGATCACATTACTTTGGGTAGGGAGGAAATCAAAAACAAAATTCACAATTAATGCAAAACTGGGAGGGTCCAGATGTCACTGTAATCTTCTCTCCATAGTTTAGGAGTTGAGATTGATTCTTATCTTGAACTAGATCAACAGGTAAACACTTAGTTTTACTTACAAATGGTTAGATAGATTAGAGATTTTTTCTCTCTTGCCAATCTGTCCAGGTGATTTTATCCTGCCAGGACAACTGTAACATCTTATATTTAGGTTTTTCCTAAAACGTTAACAGGGCACACTATTGCTGCTTTTGTTTCAAAACGAAAGCACATCCCTAATGGTGAGTCAAACTTCACCTTTGTTGTATTCTCTCTGCTGTTTGCTAATGCTCTTTAATTGCATGAATTATCAACTTCAAGGAAAAAACTGCTCCGGGAGTGGCCCCGGGTTTTGGGAATAATCTCCTGTTGGATTTATGAAATGAAATAATTTTATTTAAATTTAGGAAACTATTAAAAACATGGTTGTTTACAAAATATTTTAGAAGTAGAGTTGAGTGGGGGGTTTAGTTGCTATGGAAGGAAAGTATTAGAAAGATGTATATTTGTAAAATATGTAAAAATGTACATATGTGAAATGTATAGATGTAAAAAGAAAATGTACATAGGCAGTTTATTTATTTTATTTTTTATTTTTTTTTATTTAGTATACATTTTGTATACTGCTACTTCCAGTGATCAGCAGCGGTTTGATTACAGATTGGAAATTGTCAAATCATGACAGGAATTTTTTTGAGGTATAAGCACATTGATTAGACAGGAAAGCACAGCACACAGAGAACTATTTTACAGGGAACATGGGCTATGGAGGGTTAAGTGGCTTGCCCAAGACCACAAGGAGCACCTGTGGGACTAGAAACCCCAGTCCCTTCCGGCCCAAGGTTGCTGTCCTCTAGTAGGATTTGAACCCCTGACCTTCTGGCCTGAAGTACCTTGCCCCAACCACTAGGCCACTCCTCCACTCCAAAAACTCCTCCCTTCTTATGGAAGGAAACTCATTTACATAATTTGCTGTGTGTTGTGCTTATCCTATCAATCACCTTGTATATAATGCAAATTTCTCTGTCCTGATCAGACAGCTCCGACAAATAACACAGGTACACTACCAAAAAACTGCCTCCAGTTTTGCAACTGATTCCTATAGATTTTGGGGTGCTGAATCCAGGAAAAATAGCCAAAATGTTCCATCACGTCACGTTTTCTTGCAAAATTAGATTTCTTACCCATATAAGGAATGTTCACATAATTTCTTTTTAGCCGACTGCAGTTTATTTTCTTGGCCCAAAATAGAGGTTGTAATGGTTAACTAACTAGAAACACTCCCTCATGATATTTTAGAGTATTTTGTATTCATTTTATACATTAACAGGACAATTGGGAGGCGGGGGGCTAAATCCAGTACTCGCGCTGGCGCATGTTCTTTCCTGTTCGCCTCGCCTCATTCGCTCGCTCAAACACGGTGGTTGCGACATGAACGTTCCTGTCAAATTTCAGTTTCTTGCAAGTTCATTATTACCTTTTGTTTGCTCAGTCGTAATCCAGCTTTATTCCGAAGTGGTTCACTACAGTTGTAGTTTGCAGTGCTGTATATTTGTGATGGCTCACAGAGCCAGAGGTTGCGTCAACTCTCCGGACAGTTTTTGTTTTATTTGTGGGGAATATACCGTGAAAAAGCGGCAGAGGAACATTTCTGCATTTATTAAAAAAGTATATTTCGCCTATTTCGGTTTGAAGTTAGGCAATCAAGACAAACCGTGGGCTCCTCACAAAGTGTACAAGACATGTGAGGAAGATCTACGCTTATGGATGAAAGGTAAAAAACAAGCATTTCGTTTCGGAATACCTATGATGTGGCGTGAACAAAGAGACCACAGCAGTGACTGCTATTTTTGCTCTTGCATTGTGAAGGGATACAACTTAAAAAATAAGAACGTAATAAGTTACCCCAACCTTCCCTCAGCAATTAGGCCTATGCCTCATAGCAACGAAGTACCTGTGCCTGAACCACCAAAATCTTTGGATCATATTTGTGTGGACAGTTCTGATCATGATGAGACTCATCAGATGGCTTTTCCCGATGAGTCCAGTATTTCCGAGTTTGAAACTGAACCAGATCCGAAACCTGAACTTTTCTCTCAAGCTGAATTGAATGATTTAATCCGGGATTTAGGACTCCCAAAAGATGCTGCCCAACTGCTAGGTTCTCGGCTTAAACAGAAAAATCTATTGTCACCAGGAACAACTTTTTATTGGTACCGCAACCGCGAGACACAATTTTTGAAGTATTTCAGCAAAGAGGAAGATTTGGTATTTTGCAACGATATATACGGAGTGATGGAAAAGTTTAAACTCAAGTATGATCCTGCTGAATGGCGGCTGTTCATTGATTCGTCAAAAGACAGCATAAAAGGTGTTCTTCTTCATAATGGCAACACATTCGCTTCAGTTCCTATTGCTCACTCTGTTATTCTCCAAGAAAAATACGAGAATTTGGCCCTGATTCTTCAGAAGATTCGTTATGATGAGCATAAGTGGATGATTTGTGGAGACTTTAAAATTCTATCCATGCTATTAGGGCAGCAATCCGGTTTCACCAAATATCCCTGCTTCCTTTGCTTGTGGAATAGCCGGGCCCGCGACCTACACTGGGGGAAAAAAGACTGGCCAATTCGGGAGTATTTGAGACCTGGTGAGAAAAATGTTCTTCATGAGAGCTTGGTACCTCGTGATAAAATTCTTTTTTTTTTTTTTTTAAACTTTTATTTTCATTTTGCAACAAACAAAAGAAACAACACACCAAAAAAGACAAAACAAGCATACAATAAGGAAAAGTAAACCCATTACCCCCCACCCCGATGCTTCTTCTCTACCCGATTATATCAGCATGTGAGCGCTTCCAATTAACAGTGATTATACATCAAACGATCAAAAGAGTATCTACAATACAGCATGATCATGAGACAAAGATATATACAAAGTCAGACAGTCAAATGAGAGCATTTAGCAAAATGTACATAGTCATTGAGCAGCTTCCATTGAGACCAATGAGAAGGAGTCTGAACGGAGAAAGCGAACAGACGAGGTATTTGTTCATATTTACTGTAAAGACAGGCATGATTCCCCCAGTCATTGGGGCTCAAATGGGAGCTAAGCTTCCAGTATTACTTAATTAGGGAAATACTTACTTAGGGAAATAGCAATGCTAAACATGAAGTTCGAAAGGAGATAAGCCATTTTGGGAGAGAGGGGATCCCCGCAACTGGGCGAAGTCCCACTATCCTCCAAGAAAGGGGCTCCTGAGAGTGCGAGATAGACTAAATACGACCCCAGACCCGACGCCAGTAATACTGTAGTGCGGGATATTCATGCATAACATGAGGCAATGAACCAATGGCCGCGGGACATGTTCAGCAACCATTGCCCTGAGTAGTGTTCCATTTGTCTAATCTGTGAGAAGTGTAAAAACACCGGTGGGCTAGAAAGGAGAGGGTCTGAATGAGTGAGGCAGATCGGGAACCCGTATCCCTCTACTCCTGATAAGGCTCTATTGCTCCGAGATCGAAGTCACATGCAATTCTCTCTCCCATACTTTCTGCGCTATAGGGGTATCTCTAGGTATAGCATTACAGAAGGTTTAGTAAAATTGGATGCTACACCCGGTGAATTACCGAGAGGTCGGAGAATCTCCGATCAACCTTATATAGAGAATGCCGATGGCGGGAGTACTCTAGTGGATCAAAGGCGATGCTGAAGTTGCACTGACCAGAGTCGGGAGTCTAAAGATTGCATAAAAGTAGTAAAGGCACCTAAAGTGTCTAAAAGCATTGGTGGATAGTGGGAGTCTGATGGGAGAGTCATAACAGGGAGAAAGGTAAGAGGAATCGGTTCGCGAAGGCCCGCTTCTGTATCTAGCCACAGAGGTCTGCTCGGTACTGGCTCTTCCAACCAACGAGCACCTTGTTTGAGAAGAAAAGATTGAGGGAACACTTGAGTAAATCGCCACCAAGTATTAATGGAGCATTGACAGAGGCCGAGGCCAACTGCGCAATACTTGCATAGTAAGCAGGGTTGTCCACATTCGGGGCATAATGCCAATACACGTGAATTAACTATCTCCAACCTCAAGGTGTACACGGGCCCATCTACCCTTCTTGTCAGCGCTAATATCAGATACAGTAGCGTGCTAAGACTTCTTAACCAAAGTGGCTATCCCGTACCATTTGAAACCGGTGGGAGAATAGGCAGCTACCATGTGAGGCTGAGCATTGAGTTTCAGTGTTTCAGCAGAGTTTAAATGCGTTTCCTGAAGAAACACTAAATCAACATGCTCATGGCTAAGATAGCTAAGGATTTTCTTTCCGTTGAGTGGACCATTAATGCCTTTGACGGTGAATGATAAGATTTTACATAAGGCCATACAGAAAAGTTAAAAATTCTGAGCAGGATAGCACACATAATTTCACTGTGTCCCTCAAACTGACTGTATCTGGCTGTACACATGACATAGGAAAAATAAACTAATATAATACAATGAAGCGCCCCACATTAACAAAGAAAACCGCAGTACGGTAGAGGAGAAGCAAAACCCCAAAATTACTGGCGACCATGTGTCTGCGGGGAGAAGCCCCAGAGAAGGCCTAAATTGAAAAAACACATAACCTGTAGGACTGTGCGTGCTCCGAATCCGACCGAGGCACACATCATGAAGGGATAGGAGACCAAAAAACAAAAGTCATATAGAGAAAGAAAGAAAGTCCAGGCTATTTCTGTGCTTGGCTATGACCGCCGCATCGGGCCCTTCAAAATGGCGGATAGAGCCGGCAAATAAGAGTCCAAACTTTGGGATTAGCGCATCTGCTCTGCTTCTTTGGAGTCTAAAAATGTTGATAGTAGATCAGGATCTTCGAACGTCCTGGTTTGGTTATGGAGAGTCACTCGGAGCTTCGCTGGATACAACAGGCCAAAGCGAGCCTGTAGCTGTTGAAGTCGAGGGCGAAAAGCAAGGAGTTTCTTCCGACGGTCAACGGTAGGCTTTGCCAAATCAGGAAAGAAGGAGACCTTACGACCTTCAAATTCCAAATGATGATTCGCTCGGGCAGCATGTAAAATTTGTTCCACTTGTTGATATCGTAGCAAGCTAAAGATAATAGGCCGGGGGGTCGTGCGGTTGAGCGCCATGTGAGCAGGAACACGGTGTGCACGATCGATTTCCAGTTCTTTAGGAAAGGTGATCTTCAGCAAGGAGGGAAGAGTTTTGAGCAAGAATTCTCTTATATCTCCTGCTTCCACCCCCTCCGGCACTCCGAGGAGCCTCACATTGTTGCGACGGGCTCGATTATTGCTATCTTCTAACTCCTTTTGAAGATTCTGTATCTGACGCTCAGCCTCGTCCAGTTTGCCCAAGCGCACCTCGTGCGAGTCGAGGACCCCCGCCATGTTGTCCTGCCGTAATGAAAGACTTTCAAGTCGGTCTTGGAGCACTCCAAAGTCTTCTCGCATGGCTCGAAGCGCTTCTCCATTGGACTGCACCAATTCCTTCACGCCGCGTATTTCTTCCAAAATCTCCAGGTGCATCTCGGGGTTTTCACGAAATGGAACCATCTTCTGTGGGGAGGACACCTCTGTTTTGGAGCGTTTTCCGTGAGAAGAAGAAGGAGACCCGAAGTCCAAGCGCGCTGGTTTATGGGCCGCCATTCCCCCCGAGGTGCCCCGGTCAGCTCGGAGCGAAATAGTAAATTTGTGTAGGTATTAAGTCAGGATTCTAAGTAGGCCTCTCGGGAGCTTCAACGCAAAGCGTCCTACCCGCTGGACATCAGGCTCCGCCCCTCCCTCGTGATAAAATTCTATTATCACCTCTCCACATTAAGTTGGGTCTCATTAAGCAATTCATCAAGTCCCTTCCAAAAGATGGTGAGTGCTTTCGGTACCTTTGCTCAAAGTTCCCCCGACTTTCTGAAGCAAAGCTAAAGGAAGGAGTGTTTGTTGGCCCTGATATAAGGAAACTCATTTCAGATGGAGCATTCGCTGAAACAATGTCTGAGAAGGAAAAAGAAGCCTGGGATTCCTTCAAGGATGTTGTTCTCAAATTCTTGGGGAACAGGCGGGATGAGAACTATAAGGATATTGTTGCCAGGATGCTCAATGCCTTCAAAGAATAAGGCTGTAACATGAGCCTGAAAGTCCATTTCTTGCACTCCCATGTGAACTACTTTCCCGAAAACTTGGGGGCGTACAGTGAAGAACAAGGTGAAAGGTTTCACCAGGACATCAAGGACGCAGAGAGAAGGTACCAAGGAAGATGGAACACCACTATGATGGCTGATTTCTGCTGGTTGCTGCTGCGGGAAACCCCAGATGAAAAATACGCCAAGCAGCGCACCAAGAGAAGCATTCGGGGGAAGAAGAAACGGGCCCACCAGGAGATTGATTGACCCAAGAATGACTTTAAAATCTAAACTGTGTTGACAAATATCGTGTTTTTACTAAACTTTGAAATAAAAATTTGCTAGTTATTACCACAGTGTCAGATCTCATTTATTAGAATTTTATTTTCACACCATCGGGTGTTTGTCTTCATGTATTGCAATGGTGCGGTTTGCGTTTTCTATTCTTACATACATACCTGTACAACATTTTTTTGCACATTTCTTTGCTTTGCTTTGTGTCTAACCTCGCTCTTATATGCTCAATGTTTGTGCACATGTATGTGGCTGTTTTAAGTGCAGACAATTTTGCTACCATCACAGTGTGTTTTGTTGACATTACTCTATTCTTATGTGCTGCCTTGTTACAATTTTCTTTATTCTTATTTGAATAACTACTAAACAATTAGTATAAAGAATTCATCCAAGAAACTTTTATCTCGATCGCACTCAATCTGAAACGTTCACCTCAAACTGCTAACCCAATGTAGCAAAATGTCTGTACGTGATGGAGCAAATTGGTTACCAGATTTGGATTCAGGGCACCAAAAAACGTAAAAATCAATCGAAACATTAGAGGCAGTTTAAAAAAAAATTTTTTAGTGTACCTGTGTAATCTAATCCGCTACTGATCGCTGGAAGTAGCGGTATACAAATGTACGCTAAATAAATAAATAAATTGGTGTGTATTATGTTTGCATACTGATGTGTTCATTGTAGAATGCAATATCATGTGTAGATTTTGTTACTACTAGCCACCCTGCGCTATTGGTTGGGCAGGATCAATAAATCTTAATTTAAGAATTTTAGAGAGACGATCTGTTCAGATGGAGCCAAATCTGTCCAGAAGAGGAGAAAGCAATTCCTTCTCTTGCAACCTAAGGTTCTCCAGCTGGGCTATTTATTCTTTTTGAGATTTCCATGTAAATGTTTAGTGAAGTTTCCGGGTCTTAGGTATATCTTTTTTGAACCTCAGAAACCCTCTACCTTTTTTATGTCTAAGATAAGTGAATAACTGTCTTAGGGAATTTAATGAACTCTGTATGGCTTATTGTTTGCTCTTAAATATAAGTAATTGCCTGGCATTTTGCATAATCTGAATTTTCCTCTAGATCTGTGACGGTCTCCTCATAGTTGAGGACTAATAGAAGATTCAGTTTAATTTATCTTTTTCTTTTCGTATGATTTCTCTATTGGTATTTTTTTTATACTGCATACTCTTTTTCCTAAGCAAGCATGTTGCTTCTGATTGTATTGTTTAACATTTTGAGAATTGTGGATTTCAATTCAACAGACACATGTGTGGCTTCAGCAAGTTCTGATAATACAATAAAACTCTGGGACATTTGAATGAATAAGTTACTGCATCATTACCAAGTTCATAATGGTGGAGTTAATTGCTTATCCTACCATCCATCTGATAATTATCTCATTACTGCTTCCAATGACAGCACCGTCAAGGTCGTAGATCTCCTGGAAGGAAGGTTGCTGCATACCCTTCATGGACACCAGGGGCCTGTCCTGGCTGTAGCTTTTTCAAGAGGAGGAGGCCGGTTAGCATCTGGTGTAAGAGACACACAGGTTTTAGCTTGGAAGACAAATTTTGATGCTTTTAATAGAACAGAAATCTTCAAAAAGCAACTTAAAAAAATATATCCTGATGCTCCACTTCATATTAATGATATTTACCCAAGATCGCCTCATCTGCATACTGCTCAACTGCATTCTGTAGAGATTCATCCTTGGCTTGAAGTAACAGACACACAGACAGACACACACACACGATGTAGAATTGATTGCCAACATTGTCCTCCTTCGCCACTTCCGCCTGGGAGCTCCTGTCCACAGGAAGAAAAGACTGCTTCCATTCTATGGAGGACCAGGAGGACATGCCATTGGCACTCGGCAACACTTTAGAGCACATTGTAGACCAACCAGATATTTTCAACACAGACTGTTTCAAGCCTGGAAAAGCAGCTAAGCTTAACTGAGGATAAACTGAAGGAATGCCTTGTAAATCAACAGAAAATTGCATTTCAAGTCAGACAAGTAGAGTAAAACTGTGGTATGCAATTTAAGTGGCTTCAAAGAGTCTCAGGGAATGGGAGTTTAATATCCTGCCAAACTCAGGCCTGGGGAACTAATTGTTTTTATACTGTTTTTAAACTGTTTCTAGTTATGAGAAATGATAAATCCAGAAAATATTTTGATTCATATTTAATAAAATGTGTTAATAAACTTAAAATAAAAGAAAATATAAAATAAAAAAATATGCTAGACAAAATTAAATTAAATTGTAAAAATAAGGCAAATCAATCAAGCACTATTCAGAAAATTCCCAATTCATATAAACTATTAAGAAACAATGTATGGTCAACAAGACCAAATGCCCCCGAAAGATCCAATAAAATCACTAACACAAACCTCCCTTCATCCGGTTCCATTATGCTTTCATTCATCATACCAGTTAAAAGTGACAAAGAACTATCAGCTAACCTATAGCGTGACTATCTAGGATGCAATAACAAAGATTTTTTTCTGAAAAAGGAAGAAGCTGCAACAGTACTAAATTCTCTAGAAGCTTAGACACAAACACAAGATGAAAGACCAGATGATAATGTCCTAGTTTTAATCCATTTAGAACTGGCTTAATCCTAACTTGCTTCCGTAATGTAGGATATACACTGGCAGTCAATTAAGATTTATCATCTACCCCAGAAATGGTGCCAGTGCACATAATGTATTTTGCAGCTCCATGCAAAGTACATCCCTCCAAGAGTCCATGTCCAGGAGTAAAATCTCTTTTTGCCTACAAGAATGACTTTGAAAATGTCTCGTTAAATGTTTAAGATCTGAGATGGAATTTGTATCACTAGAATAACTTACAGTATATCTGCCAATTTCCTGTTTAGTAATGAAAAATTAAGAATTCAATCAGGTCACTGTTTTCCTTGTTCTCTTATTGCATGTACTTCCAGAAGGCTTTAATGATTACATTTTACATGTCTTCCAATAAATAACTGAAATTCTTTTTTGCATTTCCTACAGGCGATGCAATGCTATTTTTATCTTGAATGTCTTTATGACTACAGCGACTGATTGCTCTTGACCCCGAGATGCTCTCTGCAGTGCTAAACTGCTGAATCAGCAGGTTCATTCATATGCAACCTTCCTTAGGGAGCTAAAGATGGTTTGAGCACCCAATTGGCTCAGGCAGCAGTAGGAATTATAATGATAATAACAGGAGACATATCTAATCTGATAGGATAACACAACATGTTTAGCTTAAGAAATGATGACTATTGAAACCTTTGCTTCCTACGCTTTTATGTTTGGATGACCTCTGTGTACTCTTCATATTTTTCCTGCATCATCTTTGCTTTCTGGGATTTTTAACTCTACTCCTACGATTAGGCTCCTCTCTGTGAATCTGTGAGACAGTGTGCAGAGGAGACAGATTCCTGTTTTCCTCCTCCGGGACATGCCAGCAATCCTCTCCAATGCATGAAAGTGACGTGGCACAGAAGGCAGTAATAAACTGCAACAAATGAACCCACTGAGGGCAACTGAGCTGAACAGTTACAGTATCTTATAGTGAGGGGGGTACTCTACTCTGAAAAGGAATCTCTCTCTGTCAGATTCTAAATTTCTCGATCAGTCTTGTGGCGTCTCCAAACAGATTTTTTTTGCGTATCCGTATCAGGAAGGAATGTGATTCTCAATTCAGGATGTGCTGAATATTGCCTAAATCAATTTCTTTTTCATTCATAGAGGTCTGCCTGATTATTTACATCCCGCTTTAGTTTCTAATTATATCCTGTGATCTTGTGTAAGAAGCTCTATGTTCCCACAAACAGCTTAATGAGCAATGCTTAGAGGTGTGCTTATCTCTGAAAGTAAAGCGAAACATGACAAAGGCATAAGGTCGTTGTTTTGCCGTGCTCTTTAGCTTCAGGGATTACATTTTCATTGCTGACATTTTAACAAGGTTATATTTACTCTTGAGAGAGAGGCTTAAAGCAAGCAGTAAGCAAGCACCTGCCAGAAGAAAAGAGGAGATACGAGAGAAACACTGTAATATCTGAGAGGCTTCAATAAAGTTCAGGAAGGAAAAACTGCATAGAAATGGAAATACAACGGCGAGGGGTCACGATGGGAAACTGCAGGAAGAAAGGCTCTGAGGACGCATAAGAAAATATACCTTTACAGAGAGGTTGGTTGTTGGCTGGAAGAGCCTTCTAGGAGAAACAGTGGTAACCAAAACCATGACAGAATTTAATCTTGCTTGAGATGGATACAGAGTGCAATGGAAACAGCAGGTGGGTGCCAAGGAACTTAGAGAGCAAAAGAGGGGGAAATAGAAGTTAATGGGCACCGAGTGGTAGTACTCCTGCCATCAGGCTTCCATTAGGCTGCGGTAACCCTAACAGCGGCAGTACGACTATTTCAGGCTTTTAGAGAGGACGGGATACCCTGCACTGAGAGGGTATCGACAGCTTCACTACTTTTGATGGTCATATGGATTATTACAAAGCTTGGTGGTAAGATCTGGGAGTGGGCTAGATGCTGGATCCAGTATAGCATTTGTAAGAACCAAATAGGGAGATAACAATACCTACCAGACGAGGTAATGGAGGACAACAATATAATAGAATTTAAACATGTTAGGGACAGAGAAAGAGAGAGCAGTGGTTAAAGACATAAGAAGTGGGCACTGGGATGGTTTAAATATGGGCAGGCTGGATGGGCCAATTAAGTCTTATCGGTCATCACTATTTACTATGAGTACCTTACAGAGAGTGACAGTAGACAATAGAAACCACAGCCTTGAAGGAAAACAGGAAACAACCTAGACAGAATGCAGTGGAAACTGGCAAATATACAGCAATTGTGCTTCAGTGGAGCTCTACACTCATTTTTCCTGCCAGTCACATGAACATTGAGGGAAACCAAACAAGGAGAGATTGGTCTTTAGAAACACTAGTTTTCCACCAACTCTGGTGTTAGCTATGAACAAAGGGGACCCACTAGATCATCTACCATGAAAAATACGTGTTCACTGGGCACACTGGTTGGAGGATAGGACAAGAAATGCTGAGCAACCTTAGCCAGGTCTGGCCAGACTGCTAACTTGTGTGCCCATTATGCCAAAGGAGTTGTGGCCAAGGCCTCAATGTTAGTGAAATTCATGCAGGAGTCTGACTTGTGGCAGGCTGGTCTCTGCTGCATAACACTAGCTATGGCTTCTGTGGTGTATAAAGTTGGGGAAGGGACGTGGAGTTCTTGCTAAAATGACTGCTTGCTAGTGTGCTTACTTTTTCTCCTGCTACATCACCACTGCCCCTCTGCCTTTGGCACTCCCTTCCGTGCACCTGAATCACTATTTCTCCTTCCAATGATTCAGTGTGTTGCAAAGCAGACCAATCGTTCTTTTCACCTGTGGGTCACAGAGATTAGATAGATTATAAGCATCCTCCTTTGTAAAAGATTGCAGCTTTTTATTCCACTTGACCATGCAAGAAGCCCACCAGCATCAAAACCTCTGCTGTGAATCTCTCTAACTACACCATTCACTATTGGGATGAGAAGGTTCGGAATAGCTTTTCTGGAATTCAGTTCCTCCATAAAATCCTTGAAGGGCTTCAGGATTTCTATGACCTGAATTATATTTGTCTAAGCCTGGCGCCCTAGGTGGATTTTTATACCTATCTTGGTCTCTAATGCTGCAGGGCTGCCCATTGTTTCATTAGTCTCTCCAGGATCTCATGAATGAAATTCCACTTGGTGCTGACATCCTGAATGAGCTGGTATATAGATGCTCCTGCTGTTTCCTGCTTCTCATGCAACTCATGTCCACCCTTCACATTTCAGAAAAAATATACCTCACTGTATTTTGGCTCTTATCAATCAGTAGCTCCAGGACCAGACTACCACTTTCCCTGCTCACTAGGTCTAGGGAGTATGACAGACAGGTGCAGCAAACTTGCAAATTATCTGAAACCATGAGATCCCCCCTCCTTCAATGCCTGAACCATTTTCATGCCTCCATTCTGCTGGGAAACTTTAACCTACCAACTTTATCCAACAAATGCACCACTCCTTTTTTCCAAGCAATGGAAGCACTCCAGCTCAATAGGCTTGAGAAGCTCCAGAAGCAACGCACATCAGAGGAGGAATTCTAGACCTCATTTTTATACCAACCAGCTGGCCACAACAAAACCTTATTCCTCTCAAACACCCCCAGGGCATCCATCCTCAAGCCTCCCCCATCATATACACAGAAATTTCAAACATTCGACAAAGACTCATTCAGCAGAAACATTCCACTCCTGACACAAAAAGATCCAATTAATCTTGACTCACTAATATCTGAATTTGACACATGCATATCATCCTATGCTACTAAGCCCAATGGCCCACCTACAGTAGGATAAAAAGAGCATACCATGTACCCTGGTTCACACCTGAGCTCAAAACTCTAAAAAACAAACTCAGACAGCTACAGCGTAAATGGAGATGCCACAAGAATGCATCCAACTACTCAGCATACACAAGTGCCCAGACCGACTACTGCTCACTCATAACAACCTACTCAACTCCTCTCTCAACCAAGAGCTATTCAACATAGCTTTAAATCTCCTCAAGAGCCAGCAGCTACAAAGTCTAATACCACTCTCTCTTCGAATGATAGTATGCAGTTCTTACGATCCAAAGATGCACACTCCACAGCACCATCCCAGCACCCCAACAACTCCGCCGACACCCCAAACATGAAAACCTGGTCAACATTCAACCCCCTTTCCACCCAGCAACTGTAAAAAGATTATATCAAGCCTCAACAGTACCACCTCCTCGCTCGACCCTTGCCCATTCTCTTGGCCAAGCAAGAGTTAACCCCAACCATTCTTCATATTGTCCAGTCTTTGCTATCACTGGGCTACATGCCAACTGCCCTCAAGCAAGCATCCATCAGGCCTTTGCTAAAAAATCAGCCGACCCATCCGCACATCTTCTTAGAGACCCATCCCAAGCATCCCTTCCCTCGCCAAAATCATTAAAAAGGCAGTATAACCTCAGACAGAGGACTTTGTGGACTCCTACACCCCCTGAATTAACACCAACATGGCTTCAAGCCTCTTCATAGCACCGAGACTCTACTGACGTCCCTCCTAGATACACCGATCAAAGGCACAGAAAAAATACACAAGATTTCATCTTTTTTTTCTCAATATCTCTGCAGCCTTTGACTCAGTCATTCATGCCCATCTCATCTCTATGCCATTGACCTTAGAGATACTAAACTACAGTGGTTTCAATCCTATCTATCTGACTGATCCCAGCAAGTCAAAATTGGATCAGAAACCTTCAAACCATTCAAGCTACTTCAAGGTTTACCTCAGAGCTTCGCACTATCCTCTTGCTATTTAACATTTTCATTCAACCTCTATGCAGAATAATACAGAGTCACAAGATCCTCTATTATCTGTATGCTGATGACATTTTAATTTACATACCATTCTCCACCAGCAACCTGACTATTCCATAATCAACCAGAGCCTTGAAGCAGTCATCCAATGGCTTAACCACCACAATATGCACATCAATCCTAATAAAACAGAAGTCTGTCACATAACCAAGCACCCCACCATCTTTCTGCCAGCCACAGTCAACTTGGCGAGCTTAATGTTGCAAGTAAAAGACAAGTAATATACCTTGGCATAATACTGGACCAAAACCTGAGCTTCCAACCTCACATTAAGCAAGTCACCAGAGCTGCATACTTCCGAATGAAGACAGTCTGAAACCTTCAACCCCTACTGGACCACAACAACTTCAGAAATGTCTATCAAGCCCTCATCATCCCCATACTTGATTATGCAAAATAATATACCAGATGCTCAGCAAATCGACCCTACTCCCATTGCAGCTCACGCAGAATACTGTTGATAATGGACATTGTAGTTCTGAAAAGTTCCATGTAAGCAAAGTTATGTTCTCTATGAACCGCATTGAGAATCTGAAAGGTGGTATATAAAAAATGTTAAATAAATAAATAAATACAGCAGCCAGAATAATCACAGGAACAAGTCAGCGTACACACATCGCCCCTATACTGAAGCAGTTACACTGGCTTCCCATCCAAACCAGGATTAAATACAAAGTCTTGCTGACCAACTTCAAGAACATCCACCACCTCCCAGCGGACATTATTCATCCTCTCCTTCTCCAGACCCCCAATAAGAGAGCAAGGAGAAAGGCCAGCCATAAGCTCCTCTCAGTACCAGCCTCAGTCACCCACATGAATACTTCCACCTCCAGCAGAGCCTTCTCCCTCCATGGACCCACCACCTGGAACTCCCTCAGTCCAAAGATACGATCACTTACAGATGTTGTTAAGTTTTGCTGCAAGCTAAAAACCTTCCTCTTCCTGGAACATTTTGGATCCATTACCTAACCACCCCCCATTTTCAACATCGTCCGAGCTCTTAAAACATTTTGCCCTGTTTCTCCCGCAGCTCACCCTTTGATCACAGCCATGTTTTACATGTCTCCAGTAACTATGTTTAAACTCACCTCAACATAACTCATTCCCCTGGGTCCGGTTAACATACAATTTACCTTGTTTCTGATTATATACATTAGCTATTGTTAAGTTTGATAAACACTGTTTACCTTGTTCCATGTAACATTACTTGTTCTAATTGTTCCCTGTACACCACTGTAACTGGTATATACAGTGGTGTAAAAAAGTCGCTAAATAAATAAATAAATAAATAAAATAAACACCCTTATCTCTTGCACCAGATCCTGTGTTCCACTAAGGACTAGGTCCAAAATAGCTTCCTCTCTTGTCAGTTCATGAACCATCTGCTCCAAGAAGCAGTCATTTACAGTATTTCATCTAGACACTTTATCTCCCTAGCATGTCCTGCTGTGACACTGACCCAGTCGATACCGAGGTTATTGACATCACCCATTATTACTGTGTTAGCTTCTCTCATTTCTTTTAACATTTCCTCATCCATCTCTTCATTCTGGTTAAGCGGTCAGTAGTACACCCCAAATGCCATCACCTATCCCTTTTTACATGGCATTTCTATCCATAGAGATTCTACGGTGTATTTTGTTTCTTGCAAAACTTGAATCCTCTGTGATTCCCAGTGACCTCAGGGAAACACACAAACTGACTGACTTTGACAAGAAGCTCCAAACTTTATTATTCAATGAACATTACATCACATAGATGACATCCACCAAGACATCGATAACATAACTCCCCTGTCCAACCCCGCTTCCCCCACTCCTCCCCCCCCCACACACTTTTTACAAGCCATGGGGTCTATTCTGTACTGTGAATAGTGGTGATGGACATTGGGATGTCCATTCCATTGGGATGTCCATCCCCGCTATTCACGCCCATTCCATCCCTGGCAAAGCCTCTGTACGAACAAGGATTTTGTACGAGGAGGCTTAGACGGGGGTGGGAGGGGATGTTGCGTAGGCAGAATGAGAACGGGCAGTGGGAGGTCCTGGGCCTTGGATCTACATAAGGTACTTATTCCGCCTCAGAGGTGGAATAAGTCCCCCTGGATGTCGGGGGACAGCAGGTCTGGGCAGCAGCAGAGAGGTAAGGGGGCTACCCGGAGCCCGACCCTGGCCATGGAAGGCCAGATCAGGGGTCAGGCTGTGCGGAAAGAAGACTGTGGCTGGCAGCTGGGGATCACGGCTCCTGAATGGAGCCATGGTGCCATAGCACTGTGGCTCCATTCAGGAACCTGACTGAGTTAGCTGGGCAAGGTTCTGTATGTGCAGGCCGATCTGAATCGGGTCCCAGGCTGCATGTACAGGCCCTAGACCCTATTCTGATCCCACAAGGCATGTATAGCCTTCGCAGGATCAGAATTGGGTCTACCTCTGTGCATCCTGATCCCGATCAAATGTACAGGGGCCTGACACACACATTAGAATGTGCCTCCATGTAAATATGCACAGTATAGCTATATTATACCAATCCTACTCGCCTACCCCTTCATCCCCGATTCTCCTCACCTTCCCGTACAAGCCATGTATATGTTGTTGTTGTTAAGTGCCGTCGAGTCGCAGTCGACTCATGGTGACCCTCTGGATAGCTATCCTAAATTGTGTTCGGTCTTCAGTCAGGCGGCTCAATGTTGACAGATTTGTACCCATAGCTGCTGTTATTGTATCGATCCATCTCATTGCTGGCCTTCCTCTTTTGCGTTGACCTTCTATCTTGCCAAGCATGATGTCTTTCTCTAATGATCTCTGTCTTTGCATGATGTGTCCAAAGTATGAAAGTCGAAGTCTTGTCATCTGAGCTTCTAAAGAAAGCTTAGGTTTGATCTCCTCTAGTACCGACTGGTTTGTTCTTCGGGCAGTCCATGGTATACACAGTATTCGCCGCCAGCACCATAATTCAAAGGCATCAATTTTCTTCCTGTCTATCTTTTTCACTGTCCAGCTTTCACATCCATATGATGTTATTCAAAATACCATAGCTTGAACAAGTCAAATCTTTGTATGGACAGAGACATCTCTGCTCTTGAGAATCTTATCTAGGTCTTTCATATCCATTCTGCCAAGAGCAATACGTCATCTGATTTCTTGACTGCTTGATGCTTCTTTATTGATAGTTGATCCAAGTAGGTTAAAGTTGTTCACGATTTCAATTTCTTCTCCTTCAACGATGAACATATGGATTATGCCAGTTGTCATGATCTTTGTCTTCTTTACATTAAGGTGCAGGCCCATTTTGAGACTATGTTCTTTGATTGTGAGAAGCAAATGTTTCAGATCATCTTCACTTTCAGCCAGTAATGTGGTATCATCAACATAGCGAAGGTTGTTGATGAGTCTTCCACCAATCTTCACACCTCTGTTGTCTTCATACAATCCTGCTTCTCTGATGATTTGTTCTGCATATAAATTAAACAGGTAGGGGAAAAGTATGCAGCCTTGTCTTACACCTTTGCTTATTTTAAACCATTCTGTTTCTCCTTGTTCCATTCGAACTGTTGCTTCTTGATCAATGTACAGATTGTGCAAGAGTACGATCAGGTGTTCTGGTATAACCATGCTTCTTAATGTGGCCCAGAGTTTCTCATGGTTTACACGGTCAAAAGCCTTGCTATAGTCGATAAAGCACAAATAGATATCCTTTTGGCATTCTTTAGTCTTTTCAAGGATCCATCTCACATCCGCAATGATGTCTCTCGTTCCTCGCCCTTTCCTGAACCCTGCTTGCACTTCAGGTAGTTCTTGTTCCAGGTACGGTTGTAGTCTCTTTTGAATAATCTTCAGTAGAATCTTGCTGGCATGTGGGATCAGAGTGATTGTGCGATAATTTCCACAGTCAGTTGGATCACCTTTCTTTGGTATAAACACAGATCTTTTCCAGTCAGTTGGCATGATGTTGTCTTCCATATTTCTTGGCAGAACCTTGTAAGTACGGTAACAGCTGCATCAGATTGCTGTAATACTTCTATGGGAATGCTATCAATGCTTGGTGCTTTGTTCTTTGATAAGGCTTTCAACGCTGCTTCAACTTCTTCTTTCATCACCAATGGTTCCCGATCATAAGGTACAGGTTGAAACGGCTGTTGGTCCACTTGATCTTTATCATATAAAAATTCTGTATATTCCTTTCACCTTTTCTTGATCTTCTCAGCATCATTCAACATAGAACCTTGAGCATCTTGTAACATTCCAATTCGAGGCTGGAACTTTTTCTTTAACTCTCGTAGCTTTGGGAAAGCCGATATTGTTCTTCTTCTAATAGTTTCTGCTTCTATTGCCTTGCATGCGTCGTTGTAGTACTTTTCCTTGTCCTGTCTTGCTGCACGTTGGAAATCTCTGTTGAATTCTGTGATTGTCTTTTTTTCTCCTCTGGCTTTAGCTTCTCTGTGTTTCTGGGCAATTTTCAGAGTTTCTTCCATCATCCATTTTGGCCGTTTTTTCTTTTTCACCTTTTGTAGAGACTTCTCGCTTTCTTCCAACTCAATCTTCTTGATGTCATTCCATAACTCTTCTGGAGCTCTGTCATTTGTATCTAAAGCAGCAAATCGATTTTGCAAGCAGTCTTTAAATTCCACTGTTATATTCTCAAGGTCATATTTTGCTGCATTCATGAGTGGTTTGCTCTTTTTCAACTTTAGCTTGAGTTTGCATACTAGTAGTTGATGATCTGTACCACAGTCAGCTCCAGGTTTTGTCTTTGTTGATGTTATAGAGCTTTTCCATCATTGACTTCCACAGATGTAGTCAATTTGATTTTTATACAATCCATTGGGTGAAGTCCATGTGTACAATCGCCACTTGTGTTGCTGGAAGAAGGTGTTTGAGATGAATAGATCGTTGGTCTTGCAGAATTCTATGAGTCTTTCTCCAGCTTCATTTCTGTTGCCAAGTCCATATTTTCCAACTACTTTGCCTTCTTCTTTGTTGCCAACGTTTGCGTTCCAGTCACCCATGACTATCAGGATATCCTGTTTGCATGTTCTGTCAATTTCAGCTTGTACTTGTTCAAAGAACTCTTTAATTTCTTTCTCTTCTGCAGCTGTTGTTGGGGCATATACTTGAATTATAGTTGTGGTGATAGGCAATCCTCGTAGACGAATAGAGTTTAAGTGTTCGTTGACTGCATTGTATTTCATTACAGTTCTTGCAAGTTTCTTTTTTATTAAAAATGCAACATCATTTCTTCTTTGTCTTTCATTTCCAGCATAGTAGACCAAGTGATCATCTGATGCAAAGTGCCCGATGCCAGTCCATTTCAGTTTGCTGACACCCAACAGATCAAGTTGTACACGTTCCATTTCATTCTTGACCACCTCCAACTTCCCTTGGTTCATGCTTTGTACGTTCCATGTTCCAATGTGTAAGACATCTTTACAGCTTCTGACTCTCATTTCATGTGCAGCTATGGATAAGGTTCTCATAGGGAGCCTCATACCCTTGCACCTGCCCTGGTCTTGTGCAAGTGTTTTATCTGTACGTGCATATCTCTGTTTTGTATCTTTTTCTGGGCAGTTTCTCCAAATGGGTTAGTTTTGCAAGTACCATGACCTCACTTCTAAGTCAGGGTATGTGAAGTATGATCTCAGTCTCTCAAATTTACTGCTAATGCTTGGCGTAGTACTTGCATCGTGCCAAAGAGAGCCTCCCTCTGGAGTTCATAAGATATTATGTGTATGGGTAATTTATCAAGGTGTGCTTGGAAATTCCTCTTAATTGGGCCTGTGACGCCCAACATAATGGGAAGTAATTCAGTATCTTTCTGCCACATTTTCTTGGACTCTGACTGCATTTCTTGGTACTTGAAGATTTTCTTTCTCTCAACATGATTCACAGAGTAAGCGGTTGGAATTGACACCTCTGTAATCTTTGCCCTTCTGGTGTTTTTCTCCTTTACCGTTATATGCGGCTTCCTCGCATCCAGCTTTTTATCGGTCAGAATGGGATATCCCAGATGATCACAACCTGCTCATTCTCTGTAATTCTTGTAGGGTCATGATCCCAGTGTTTTTCAGGCACATAATGTTGTAGTTTTTAGAGAGTTTTGAATGGATAAGGCGCGCTACTTTATTGTGCCTTTCTGTATAGAAATGTTCTGCCATTAGAACTCCACAGCCAGCTATGAGGAGAGTCACTGTTTCCAGTTCTTTCTTACATAATTCACATATGTCTGTGTTGCTAGTTTTTTTCAATGCTTGCTGTAAACCATCTCGTCTGTAATCTGCTGTCCTGAGCTGCAACTATCAATCTCTCATCCTTCACTTTCATTTCACTTCTCCTTAACCATCCATTATCTGTTCTTGATCGACAAAGGGTTCCTGGAGTAACACTCTGTATTTCCCACTGTATTTGTGCATTTGCCACTTGCTTTTCTCATTTGCTGATCTAATTCTTTGAAGGGTTTTTTCCTCTTGTTTTGCAAATTCTGTTACTTCCTTCCCTGTGCAAGCTTGTGAATTTTCACTCATTCCTTCTAGTTGTCGGAACACTTGTTCAAGTCTGATGATGGAGACGGATTCTGGACGTTTATTTTCACATTTCAGCACTTTTTGCTGCTAGGGGTGTGTGCATGTGCGTATTTTTGTGAGCTGGTATCTGTATGTGTGTTGTACATATAGATGCCTATGTTTGTCACTTCATGAGTGCTGGTATGTGAGTCCGTGCGTGTGTGTGTTTATTTATATCTGTGTTGTTTCTCTGTGTGTCTATAATTGGGAGAGGAGATGAGAGGGAGGGCTGTTTGACATGTGCAATTCCATAATTACTATGTTGCTGTTAATCAGTGTGTGCATGCTGCGGCAGTTGGATCAGCTATTCCTATAGATATGCATCGAAGCACTTTTTAGAGAGTGGAGAGGATGCGATTCACATATCTCCTACCACAGAAAGAAACAACTTGAACAGCAAGTGAGCTTCCCCCAGCTCACCTCTTCCCTTCTGTGACCAGGGCATCATTCCAGTGATCTGCCCCCACATCCTCCCCATTGGCTGTATCCTGCCCAGTCTCTTCTGGTAGTTACAATGGAAGAAGACAGGGCAGTCTCACGCACACAGGGGGAAGATCAGAACACTAGAGATAGAGGTTTTAAGCTCTGAAAAATGTCCAGACATGTTGGTGATCCTTCTAGCTTCCAGACAGTGATGTGAAAATCAGTGGAATCCTGAAAAATGTCAGATAGTTGTGAATTCTAACCTTCTGATTTTTGAACCCTAGCAGGGTCAGTGCAAGGACTGGAAGCACCCTAGGTGAGCCCTCTATCCTGCTCCCCCCCCCCTGCTGTCCCCGTCACCATTGCTGCCGCTGCCACTTCTCTCTAGGGCCTTCAGTAGAGGCGATGGCATTGAAAACGCAACGCAGTGCTCACCTGATCTTTGCCGTGCAGCATCACGATTCCTACCTTTAATGACCTGCCACTTCTGCCCCACCTCCAATGCAGACCTCCAGTTTAGTTTGCATTGGAGGGAGAAGGAAACAACAGGTCATAGAGGGCAGGAACTGTGATGCAGCGCTGGAGAGTTTCGATAAGTGCTGTGTTGTGGATTTAATGCCATTGCACCTCTGCAGGTCCTGGAGAGGGACAGCAGCGGCAGCAATGTGTCACCCCCTCTAGAACATTGCTACTCTAGGCAACCACCTAGTTCACCTGGTGGTAGCACCAGCCCTGGAGCCTAAGTATGTTCCTGGTTTGTCTATTCCTTAATCTAGTCCCGCCCATATCAATAGGATTATTTGCCAGTACCAGGGCTGACCCGACCACCAGGCAAACTAGGCAGTTGCCTAGGGCAGCAGTTTCTGTGGGGTTGGACCCTGGTAGCTACAGAAACTCAAAGAGTTATCAGTGTGTACTTTTACCTGCAGGAAAAATGGGCAAAATGCTAATAGTCCATTTATCTTTGCAAGTGAATTTTGGAAATCTCCCTTATTATGCATAAAGTTTAATATTCAAAAGTGTGACGTCCAAATATGCTTTTTTATAGGATTATTTTGAGATGTATGATGTTGAGATGATTACAACTGAGTTTAATAATCCAAATCTTGGGGGGATGGAGGGGGGCTAGGGGTCTAAAAGCTAAGTGCAAGAAGACACAAGGCTGAAGTTTCGTCTAAGGCACCTAATACACTTGCACCAGCCTGAGTCAGCACACATGAAGGCCAATTCCATAGGTGCATGTCCGGGCTACCTGGACATCCAGACATCTGGATGGTCCGGAGATGCACCCTATCCTGCACCCGCAGGGGCTAGATGGCCTTGCAGGAACAGAATCATAGCATAGGGCCTGAACATCAGGATGTGCCCCGATTCAAGCACCCCGGGCGTCCAGGCACTTCCCCAGCTAGCCCAGCCAGGCTCTTGCATGGAGCTGTGCAAGGGCGACCCAAGGGGGGTGTGGGTCCATGTGCCGAGACGCAGTACAGGTCCTCATTTGCATAAATATTTGCATAATGTTAACATGCACTAACATTTAGTAAACATGCCTCTTAATGAGTATATGGATAAAGAAAGACTATCAGATTTCCACATTGCTATACTCCAGTGCCAATTGCCAGGCACATTAGGAAGTACTACAAACCCTGCCCATTTTAGAACCCATAGCAAACCTGCAATATCATAACAGCACTACCAGGACTCATAAAGCACCAAACCCTACCTGTCAAAAAGGCAACATTGCAAATATTGAACCAGTACATCTCAGAGAATACCACAATTCATCGAGAAAGAGAACAAGTGGCACTGTCAAATAGAAACTACACAAACAGAATACCTCAGCTCGGTTACACATGCAGAACATAGACTGTCAGCAAACAAAGACCAAGGGATCACGATTTAGAAATAGGAAGACAATAATTAAACTGGGAACCCCAAAAGTCAAACTTGGAATGTACAATAATACTGCAGATATAAAAATATAAATTAATTTTCTCTTCTACTAAACAAAATGCAGACATTAAAGATGCACATTTCCCACAGCTGAAATATTCTAGTTAACAAATTCAAAATAAAAAAGTATTTTTCTACCTCTTGTTTGGGTATTTTAGTTTTTAGTTGCAATTTCTCCAGCCACATTCTTCTGGTTTCTTCGTGTCTTCTGCTAACTCTCCATCATTTGCTGTCCATTTGTCCTTTCTTCTCTCTTCTAGTTTTTTTTCCATTCTCTCTCTACATCTGTTTTAACATACTAATCCTTCTCCTTTTGCTCTTTCCTCCATCTCTTTCTCTATTCCATTTTCATCCACTCAAATTGTACTCTTCTGTCCGCAATCCCCACTTACTCTCTCAATACTCGGCCAATCTTAGATTTTCTTCCCTCCCACACAAAATCCTTTTTTCCACTCTCCATTTCACTCCCCCAGTCCCATCCCATTCTAGTCCTCCCCCAACATCAGTTCCTTTCTATTTCCAGTCCCACCCAGCATCCGCTCCCTTCTAGCCCTCGAATCATCCCATTTCCAGTCCTAGCCCCCCATAAGCCCATTTCCAGTTCTAGTTCCTCCTCAGTTCTTTCCAGTCCTATCCTAGCCCCTCCATCAGTCCATTTCCAACCCAAGCCTCCTCCATCAGCCCATTTCCAATTCAAGCCCTCCCATTAGCCCATTTCCAATTCTATCCCCCCATCAGCCCATTTCCAGTCCTATTCTAGTCCTTCCATCAGCCCATTTCCAGTCCTAGCTCCCCCCACTCAGCCCATTTCCAATCCAAGACCCCCATGAGCCTATTTCGTCCTAGCTCCCCCATCCATTTCCAGTCCTATCATACCCCTCCATCAGTCCATTTCAATCCAAGCCCCCCCCATCAGCCCATTTCCAATCCTAGCTCCACAGCAACCCATTTCCAGTCCTAGCCCCCATTAGTCCATTTCCAGTTCTATCCTAGCCACTCGATCAGCCCATTTCCAGTCCTAGCTCCTCCCCACTCAGCCCATTTCCAATCCAAGCCCCCTATGAGTCCATTTCCTGTCCTAGCTACCCATCCATTTCCAGTCCTATCCTAGCCATTCAGCCAATTTCCAGTCCAAGCCCCCTCTCCATCAGCTATTGCCAGTCCTAGCTCCCCCACACTCAGACCATTTCCAATCCAAACCCCCCTATGAGCTCATTTCCAGTCCTAGCTACCCCATCCATTTCCAGTCCTATCCTAGCCCCTCCATCAGCCCATTTCCAGTCCTAGCTCCTCCCCCCTCAGCCCATTTCCAATCCAAACCCTCCTATGAGCTCATTTCCAGTCCTAGCTACCCCATCCATTTCCAGCCCTATCCTAGCCCCTCCATCAGTCCATTTCCAATCCAAGCCTCCTCCCATTAGCCCATTTCCAATTCTATCCCCCATCAGCCCATTTCCATTCCTATCCTAGTCCTTCCATCAGCCCATTTCCAGTCCTAGCTCCCCCCACTCAGCCCATTTCCAATCCAAGACCCCCATGAGCCTATTTTGTCCTAGTTCCCCCATCCATTCCCAGTCCTATCATACCCCTCCATCAGTCCATTTCAATCCAAGCCCCCCCCCATCAGCCCATTTCCAATCCTAGCCCCACAGCAACCCATTTCCAGTCCTAGCCCCCATTAGCCCATTTCCAGTCCTATCCTAGCCACTTGATCAGCCCATTTCCAGTCCTAGCTCCTCCCCACTCAGCCCATTTCCAATCCAAGCCCCCCTATGAGTCCATTTCCTGTCCTAGCTACCCCATCCATTTCCAGTCCTATCCTAGCCATTCAGCCAATTTCCAGTCCAAGCCCCCTCTCCATCAGCTATTTCCACTCCTAGCTCCCCCCCACTCAGACCATTTCCAATCCAAACCCCCCTATGAGCTCAGTTCCAGTCCTAGCTACCCTATCCATTTCCAGTCCTATCCTAGCCCCTCCATCAGCCCATTTCCAGTCCAAGCTCCCCCCCCACTCAGCCAATTTCCAGTCCAAGCCCCCCTCCTCATCAGCTATTTCCAGTCTTAGTCCCCCCTCCTGAAGAGTCCCGCAGCTGTCTAAAAAGCTTTAGAGGGAGCCGGAGAGGCCTCGGCTCACCTCTGACAGCTGCCAAAGTGAAGAGCGCCTTTTTTCTTCACTTTGGCAACTGTACTGTAGCTTATGACGCTGCCGTGCTGTGGTCAAAGGGGACTTCCTGTTTCCCCGCACTCAGCGCGGCAACATCCTAAACTACAGTACAGTTGCCGAAGTGAAGAAAAAAGCGCTCTTCACTTCGGTGGCTGTCAGAGGTGAGCCAGGGCTTCTCTGACTTCCTCTAAAGCTGCTCTGCCTGCTGGCACTGAATGCAGGATGTTGTTGACGCAGGGCCCCATGAAGCGCAGGGCCCTGTGCGAACAATATTCTCGCACAATGTGCGGGCCAGTCTTGGAGCCGTGGTGCCATAGCGTCCTGTTGTCTTGGCACCGTGGCTACATTCAGGAGCCCCAATCAACCACACTGCCAGCAATGGACTTTTTCCCTGCCGCCTGACTCCCAATTGGGCCATCTGAGGCCAGGGTCGGGCTGTGGGGAAACCCCTGCCCTGCTCACCTCCCTTGGGGGGTCTAGATCTGCTGACTGCTGACACTGGGGAGGACTTATTCCACATCCAAGGTAGAATAAGTTCCCCAGCTATCCTTCAGTCCATCGTCAGAATAGGCCCTGTACTCCCGGGGTAGTGGTCATGCTTCTGGCCCACCCTCGGTCCTCCCTCGGCCTGCCCCCTCCCACCGCCGTACAGAGCTCCCCACACAGCTCTACTGTACGTCCGTGGAGCTCTTTGCGTGGAATCGTCACCCTGGCATTCAGTGGAGATATTCATCCAACCCAGATGTATATCCCTGCTAAACATGGGTCAGAATCTACCCCATAGCAAACAATAAGAAAACAGTGAAATTCAGTTAGTAACTTTCACAGTAGAAATAACATTAGAAAAATGAAATATATATGTGAATAATTTAAAATGCAGTACATCAAAGCTAGGGAATTATTAGTAATCCCTGTGTGTGTGTGTGTATTTGTGTGTATCCCTGTTGGGTGTTATCTGTGTGCTGTGTCGGTTGTGTCTGGACAGTGTAGCTGAAGATGGTGGGGTTTTTCTGAGTTTTGTAGTTAGGCAGCAGGTAGGTCTGATGTGGGAAGGTAGTTTTGGGTTTGGGCAATTCCTGGGGTAGGGAGCTTGTAGACTGGTGGTGCAAAAGCAGGGTGGGCAGTTGGCAAAGTAGTGGAAATGCTTGGGGTAACTTTTACAATGATGCAATGTGCAAGGTGGTGGGGCAGTTTGTGGGATGGTAGGCAGTTGTGAAGAAGTCATTTTTTTAGCAGTAGGGAAATGTGTAAGGTGATGGGGAAGTTGCATAGGGGTAGCTTTTTGTAGTGGGGCAACATGAGGGACAGTGGAGCAGTTGCAAGAGGGTAGTTTTTTAGGGGTGGGAGCAATTTGGCGGGTGGTGGGGGAGTTGTTTTTCGGGGTGGGGATAGTTGACAGGCTGGTGAAGCAGTTGCAGGAAGGGATAGTTTTTCCTAGTGGGGTAGTTTGTGGGGAAGAGCAGTTGTGGGGCATATTTTTTGGGGTAGGGAAGATGTGGCATAGTGGGGCAGTTGTGGGGTGTAGGTTTCGGGAACAGGCAATATGTGGTGGGGTAAGGCAGTTGCAGGAGGTTGTTTTTTTTGGGTGGGGCAGTTTGCAGTGTAATGAGCCAGTTGTGGGTATTTTTTGGGGGGTGAGGCAGTTTGTAGGTGGTGGGTTTATAGGGGGTATTATTTTCATGGTGGCAGCTTTGGGGGTTTGGTAGGGCAGTTGTGAAGGAGTACTTTTAAGAGACCGTGCAATGTGCATGCTGGTGAAACAATTGTGGGGGCAGGTGTTTTTGGTGGTGGGAACAGTGTGAGGAGTTAGGATAGTAGAGAACAGCGAAAGGCTTTTTGAATGAGCAATTCCCTAAGTGTTATGTCTCACTGTAAGTACGTTTCTATGCTATAGAAATCGGAACATTCTCCCTTAGAAATATAGTACATTGAGCTAGTTTTTTAGAGACTTATTTCTCTAGAACCCCGAGTCCAATTTGGTCCATTTTTATACTCAATGTGTCTTTTTATCATTTTTCCCACATGCCAAGTTTCATCCCATTCAATTAAATTTTCATTCCATTCTATTAAATTTTGCCCCCTGACGGACAGACAAACAGGCATTCTTGATCCCTTTTATATAAGAATAATAACAGAGATTTTGCTGGGTGGCTGAAACTGGCTGGGGAAGGAGGGTGGTTCATTATGCAGAGAAGGTCCTGCAGACTTTTTTTTTGTCATGTCATATACAGGGTGGCCCAAAAAAAGTGAGAACATCTTGTAGCATATAAGTTATTTAAAAATTCAAAAAGACAGATGTAAACGATTGACAAATTTAAAAAAAAAGATGGCGACCGGAAATTGTCGAAATAAAGACGTTATATAGCTAAAAAAGGTAAATAAGTAAACTATTTAAGCTTTTAATTTACAAGATATTCTCACTTTTTTGGGCCACCCTGAATAGCTAACTTAAAAGCCAAGGAATGCTGTGATCTGGTGGGGGACATGATGCGTCGAAATGTCACTTTGTTCACCTCCTTTCATATCTTAGTTGCCCCCCCCCCCCCCGCCACTGATGCCACTGCTGAAAGTACCTTGCGGTTCACTCACTAATTCGGGTGCTGTTTTGCCCTCTTCCAGTATCTTATTTATGAAACCTGTTGAATGTAAACCTGTTTAATGTATACCCAGCTGTTCATTGTAAGCACCGATCAATATTTGGTAAGTGTAGTTTCTGTTCATTGTAAACCGCGCTGATGTCGAATAGTGCGGTATAAAAGAAACTGTAAATAAATAAATAAATAAATAAATAAATCTTGGGATGTTCATCATACTCTTTATGCCATTTTGTCCTTCTGATGGTGCCATGTAATCTTCCTGCCACTGCTGGTGCCCTTTGCCCCTCTTCTAGTGCCATGAAGGGTTTGCGACACTCTTGATGAATTGTAGTGCTGTTGCCTCTGTTGCAGATGTCTGCCAATAAGTTTCAATATTCAAAACAGGTCACTTCCAGAGTGAGATACAATTCACAGCAAAAGAAAAATCGCTCCGTTAAATCAGCAAAAATCCTATGGTGTTCACATCGGAGCCCAAAAAAGACAAAGAGAGGGAGAAAAGGTCTCAGAAAAATAGGACATACATCAGGCATTAGGGAAACCCTTCACGCCATAGCCCCAACACATCAACAACCTTAAAAACTCCACTCTCAAAGTAAACAAAATATTTTTCAATGACAGGCCAGCAAATCAAAAGCTTCACAGTCCCAGCTTATCTTAAACAGCTGCCAAAGATCAAACACGGGATCAAGCAGATCAAAGCCCCACCGTTGTATTATAAAACTACTAGTCAAATAGGGCACGATAAATGCTGCTAACCATGATATTCAGTGCAGCGGCGTACCACGGGGGGCAGTGGGTGCAGTCCGCCCCAGGTGCTAGCCAGGAGGGGAGTTGATGGGCTCACAGAGGAAGTGCTGCAAGCTTACTATTCAGCTAGCTTACTGCAGTGCTTTGCGCTCCAGGGCTGGCCATCATTGTGCTGCCTCCATGGGGTCCGTTAGGGGTGGGATGGGATGCATTGTGGTGCTATGCAGCCTGCTGTGCAGGGGAGCATGCCAGCAGCTCAGGGGGACGCCCGTTCCAGGTGCCGAGAGGGTTGGGAAAGCCACTTATTCAGTGGATATTAAGCTGAATATTTATAGGTACCACCACTACATGCTCCGATGCTAAACGTTTAGCATTGGCGGTTCCTGGGGTGGTACCCAGGGAAAAACGGTCATCGGTGACATTCAACTGTAGACTGGCTATCCGTCAGCGGCAAAAGATAGGCACAGAAAAAGCTTTCTTAACTTTCACCGCTGAAGCTAACCCGGCAGTGGCTGAAGATCACCACTACCCTGTTAGTATCGTGCTTTAGCAGAAAACCCGGATATTCAGTGCCGGTGGCTGTAATCACGCTAGCTGCCACCGCTGAATATCAGGCGCATAGACTTTAATCAGGACAAATGACATGAATGTACAAATGATTCAATATCTGAAGAGTAACCAAATGGCGATCGGAACGGCATATCAACCATGATGAACATTTTTCAGCATGCACATCCCTACATGCTGGTTTCATTTGTATTTTATTATACATAGAAAAAGAAATTTCAGCCTATGGTATTCAATATGAGGATCCATAAGTGTGTACACATTAGCATAGTATATGACGTCATTTAAAGACCAGGATGGTCCTTCTATTCTGCCCACTAAAGTGGTTAGAATGCATGTACTCGCTGCTCCGTGCAGGTCACCCACCTCTATATATTGATGTATAAAAGATATTTACGTTTATTTTGATTTTATCCTCCTGCTGTGTCTGTCCCATGAATTCTGCCACTGTATTTGCCCCCACCACCTCCATCAGGCGGACATTCCAAGCATCCATCACTCTTTCAGTGAAAAAGTATTTCCTGACATTGCTTTTAAGTTTACCTCCTTGCAATTTCATTTTATGCTCTCTAGTTTTAGTTTCCCCTTCTTTGAAAAAGGTTTGTTCATTAATACCCTGTAAGTATTTAAAGGTCTATATCACATCTCTCCGGTCCCTCCTCTCCTCTAGAGTATACATATATAGGTCTTCTTCTTATACATCTTCTGGCACAGGCACCAAATTATTTTGGCCACCTTGCTCTGAACCGTTTCCAGTCTTTTTATATCTTTTGTGAGATATGGTCTCCAAAACTGAACACAATACTCCAAGTGAGGCCTCACCAATGACTTGTATAGGGGCATTAAACCAACTCCTTCCTGTTGGTTATTCTTCTCTGTATGTAACTTGCATCCTTCTGACTTTGGCCTTGTCACATTATTTAGTCACCTTGAGATCTTCAGAAACTATCACTCTGAAGTCCTTCTAGTCCATGCACACCAACCTCTTGCCCCCAATTGCATATAATTTCTTGGGATTTCTACATACCATGTGCATGATTCTACACATCCTTGCATTAAATCTTAACTGCCAAGCATTAGACCATTCTTCCAGCTTTTATTTATTTATCATTTCTTATTTACCACCTTTCATGATAGCAAGGTGGTTTTACATTGAACAAACTGAAATTACATTGAACAGGGCATTATAACTTGGAGATAACTATTTTACAGGCAACATGGGCTATGGAGGGTTAAGTGGCTTGCCCAAGACCACAAGGAGCACCTGTGGGACTAGAAAGCCCAGTCCTTCCAGCCCAAGGTTGCTGTCCTCTAGTGGGATTTGAACCCCTGACCTTCTGGCCTGAAGTACCTTGCCCCAACCACTAGGCCACTCCTCCACTCCACTTTTGTAGATCTTTCCTCATGTTGTCCACTCCCTCAGAGGAGTCCACTCTTGCAAATTTTCATATTATCTGCAGAAAGGCATACTTTTCCCTTCAGTCCTTCAACAATATCACTCACAAATACATTAAACAGTACTGATCCCAAGACAGATCCCTGAGGAACACCACTACTCACCTTCCTTTCCTCTGAATGAGTTCCAATGTCGTATTGTCAGTCAACCAATTTCTGATCCAGTTCACCACTTTGGGATCCATCCCCAGGCTGCTCAGTTTATTGACAAGCCAACTCCAGACTTCGATGCTTTCACCTTGTTGCTCCTTATGCCTGGAACAAACTACCTGAGTCTATACGTCTTGCTTCATCTCTGCCCCTTTTCAAATTCATGCTAAAAGCTCACCTCTTTGAGGCTGCCTTTGAATCCCACTTCTCTTAGTTTCTTATGTGTCTCCTTATCTTTCCCTAGTTGTATCCTTCTCCTCAGCTTTGTATTGTCTCTCTTGAGTAGTTTGTAAGCTCCAATGAGCAGTGACCATCTTTTACATGTATCTGTACAGTGCTGCGTAAGCCATGTAGCAATATATAAATGATCAGTAGTATTAATAGCAGCAGTAGTAGTAGTAGTACTTTGAGGAACAATATCAAAAGCTTTGCTGAAATTTAGATAGATCGCATCCATCACATGCCATTGATCTAGTTCTCCTGTTGCCCAGTCAAAGAACTCAATCAAATTTGTTTGACATGGGGAGCATCAGCAAGGCAGGATGCACTTTGGAAGTTGAGGAAATTGCCTGTCCTAATGCCTCAGGCTTGTGCAAAGAGGAAGGGGAAAGCCATGGTGCCTAAATACATATTGACTCCGAAGGCTATGATGCAGTCCCTGCTCCAGTTTGCAATGCCTGTTTCTTAAGAATCACATTCCTCTTCAGTGTTGTCTGTGGCATTGTCCTCAGACGCTAGCGTTAGTGGAGCTTCTCCACCTAGACCTGAAGTGGACGCTGAACTGAGGCCAAAAACAGTAGAGGGAATCTTCCTTGGTTCACTGCCGGCAGTGAAGGTTCCCACAGTGACCGGATCAGCTTCGGAGGATCCACCGAGAAGTCCCTGTCAGTGTGTTCCAATGGCAGTGGCAGTGAGACCAGCTGTAGTTACCCTGGAAGCATTATGGGGAGCCATCAAAGCAGTGGATACTAACCTGGATACATTTGCTGGCAAGTTCAAGTCTGATATGGATATTATTAAAGCCAAGACAGCAGCAAGCTGTGCAGATAGACTGGGTGGAATCAGCTTTGGAAAATCTCCAGTCTGTGAGTACGGCCCAGATCAAAGAAAAATAAGTTTTGAATGGGAAACTGCTCTATTTGGATAACTGAGTTCATAAGAACAATTTGAGGTTTTTTGATTTCCCAAATTGTCCCTTAATCACACTAGTGGACATGCTGAAAAAGTTAAAAATGCCTAGAAAAACTATGCCACCAATTATGTGGGCCCAGTACCTGTTACTCTCTACTAATTGTAGAGAATTGGGTGAGGGTCCTCGGATTGGAAATGTAATAGACCTTGAGAACTTGACTGCCTTCTTAGAATCATCCTTGGAGGTTATTATGGATAGGACAACTTTGGTTGTTTGCTTTGCTTTAGAATCATACCAACAACACGCTGCTAGATTAGCAAATTTTGGTTGGACTATAATTCGAGGTTGCTATAATAAGCATCCTCCATTCAAGTCTGTTTAACTTTATTTTAAGTGCTCATGAATTGCTTGTTAAAAACTGCCAACACAAGCCAAAGCCAATGCATTTTGAATCAATATTATATAACAGTTCTGCTCCAGGGCAAAAAAATGGCAAAAAAGCAGTACTTATCTGAACAGAAAGGTGCATGTCATCCACACATTAGGAGCTCTATAGGCTTATGCTGAAGAAAAATTGCCGCAGCGTCCTTTTAACTTCAAAAGACTCCTTATGCTGAAGAAAAAATGCTGCTGCATCCTTTTAACTTCAAAAGACTCCTCCTCAAAGCTTTTCTTAAAGGGCCACAATATCACACCACAGTGTGTCAATCAGTCTGATGGTTAAGTCCATTAGGTTGAATCACATTCAAATAGAAAATCCAGAAATGTTCACGATAATTCAATAAGGCATCCCGATTTCCACCCCGTCAGGTTTGAGGTACATGTTGTACATTCCACCATCACAATTGGTCAAAAGAATGATGAAAGGATAAACAAGGCTCAATGATCGGGGCTGATTTCATTGTAATATTAAGCCGTGATTTATGTACATGCAGCTGTGCAATCATAGTCTGCCTAGTAAGCACCACATACTTTTTTTGGCAAGGGCAAATCAGCACGTAAACATTATAAGTGGACTGACATGTTGTATAAGCCCAATGTACTACAGATCATTGAATCCCAGGAGAATTCTAAATCTGACCTTCAATCATAGAATCGTAGAATTCACACATACCACTTTATAATGTCCAAGCATGCTAATCGTAGAGTAACTGATGGACTAATATAATCTGCAACATTCTTACCATGTTTGAAAACCACAATGGTGCACTCCACAAAACAATCATGTAGTTGTAGAACTCATCAATGTCTATATACGTATTAAAGAAGCCATCTGTAAAGCTCTACAAGAAAATGGCAAGATACAGACAATAAGATCTTCAATGTGAGCTGAATCCTTTTCAATAGGAGTCAATGACAAATCCCGTTGAACGTACAATCCATGCAAGTAGGCTTGTTTAATCACCTGATATGGATAACCCCGTTCAAGAAACGTTTGGAAAAGCTTCTTAGATTGCTCAGTATAGTCGGATTTAGAAGAACAAATTCTCCAAACTCAGAGAAATTGAGACATAGGAAGTCCATTCTTCAGTTTCAAAGGATGAGGACTTGAATATTTCAAAAGATTACTACGGGGAACAGATTTTTGATAAAGGGTGGGTATGAAAACCCGTCCCTTCTGGTATTATCAATATGTCCAAAAAAGATAATTGAGATTGGTGATAATTAACATCAAACCACAGATTTGGCTTGAGAGAATTCAACCACTCAGCGAAATCTTTCAAGGACATCATATCAACATTCCACAAACAAAAAATATCATCAAGATATCCTTTCCAAAGGAATATTTGAGACATCCACCTTGATGTATATAAATACTGTTCTTCAAGTGGTGCTATATAAAGGGTCGCAACAGTAGGAGCTACTGTTGCGCCCATTATGACATCAAATTTTTGGTGGAAAAAAAGAGCCATTGAAACAAAAATAATTGTTTTCCAATACTAAGTTCAACAATTCAATCACAGACCTTCAGAAGTCACCCAGGGAGGGCGGCCCTCCAGTCCATTTGAATAATAATGGACAACGCCTCACATTGGTCAATATTTCTATAGAGGAATTGCACCATACCTCATCTAAAGGAATTTGCACAGTAGATAGAATTTGGAGCATATAGGTGGTATTCTTCAAAAACGAAGAAACTGATGGTGTCAAAGAATTATGAATCTGATTTATTAAATAGACAATGGCTTCAGGAGCCACTACAGGGCATCCAGGGGGATTTTCCAGATTTTTATGAATTTTTGGCACAATGTAAAATACAGGTATAAATGGAGTCTTATTAATCAAAAACTTATTTGATATGTGATCTTGTTTCCTTTGTGATATTTTTTCCTTCAATGACTTTAATTCCATGTTTATTGGATGCAAACGTTTTGAAATTACAGAAAAAAAACATTCAAAAAATTTTCTTTGGCATGATCACCCTTTGGTAAAACTATGTTGTCTCAGATCATACAACCCATTGGTTTCTAGAAAGTCCACTATTCTTTCTTTCGGGGACACCTCCATTACTTTTCCCACGAATGAGGTAAGGCTTACCAGCCTATAATTTGCCACCTCTTCCCCAATAACAATTTTGTGAAGAGGTACCACATCAGCCCTTCTCTGGTCCTGTAGAACCTCTCCCATCTCAAAGAATCTATTAAAAACATCCCTTAATGGCTCTGCCTGTATAATATATTGGTTTGACTTGATTGCACCAGTGACCTTAAAAGAATTAATCATGAGGTTAGGTAGTCTGACAAAATACAAGAATTCACCATTGAGCATCCTTGATGAGTCAGCTGAATAAATCATGCAGATGGAGACCTCTCCAAGTCTATTAATTTACTTCCAACAATTCAATTAGCCAGCAAAGCCCCCCTCCCCCCTTCCCCCAGTGACACTGGTAACAGATAAATCCCAGGTGGACGTTCAGCATCCTGCTCATTCAGCAGCTCCCTGCAACTGCGGAGAAACTACCCTGCTGCTTTTCAGATATAAATACATTCAAGGAGCTCATTAATCATTAACACTTCCATACAACATGAGACTGAACTCAGTTACTTTACAGTACTCCCTTTCTTAGGAACTACCATATATCCTGTAATTATTCCCTTGCTTCTGTTCAATGTGAACAAATTTGGTATCACAAGGAAGCTGACTTCTAGCTCAATGCTACTTTAACTTTCCATGAACTGAGTCAGAAAGGTACTGTTAGCCCTGGCACCTTACCAGTGATTACAGAGCTGGTCTAAGGGCCAGACCAAGAGTAATGGGTGATGTAGGTGAACCTTCGGTCTTGTGCCCCTCCCCCTCAATGAACTCATCCTTCTCATGAGATTTTGATAATTAAATGGAATAATCACGATCATCCCAATATCTTCCACCCTAGAACAGTCTTGTAAAGATTGTCCATTGCTGTGTGCCATCGAGTTCAAGCAAACTCCTACTAACCCTTTGAATAGTGGTGACTATCTCCTGAGTTTTCATGGCAAAGTGCAACCAGAAGTACATTGCTAGATCGTTCTTCCACATAATAAACCTACAGCACCTGGTCTTGGTATCCTCCAAGGGTTAACCAGGACCAACCCTGCTTAGCTTCCAAAATCAGGCCCATTCAGGGTGGTGTGGCCATAGCATATTTACCTTCTAGAGGTTTATAGATATATATAAAATATGGGTAATTTCCAAAAACTAGTTGCTGGGTAAATGAGCTATTTCAAATCATCCGTCCTCCACTGATGGCTCTTTGAGTTTTTGTGGCTATCAGGATCTATTGTTTTACTTTTTTTTTATAATTTAATAATGTTTTGCTTTGACGTCAGATGTTTTTTGCCAAGAAGCAACTGCATTAGGTGGCCACCTAGTCTGCCTAATGGTTAAGCTGGTCCAGCTGATCTATCAGTGGGATCTTAGTGAAAACTGGAAAAGAGTTAAGGTCCTTTCTGATTATAGACAATTCTTGCTCTACTTTCACCTAAAAGAAGCCATCTTTTAAGTGGAATATGGCCCCAAAACAAGCATTTCCTGTCTGTCTTTCAACCAGAGTGCCAGCAAACGTATATTTTCCATGGCAGGGGATATTGTGGCTACCCATCATTCACGGCTAGAACTACATTTGGTGGAAAATCTAATGTTTCTAAAGACGATTCTCCCCTTGTTTGGTTTCCATTCATTTTCATGTGACTGGGAGGAGGAATGAGTATAGAGCTGTAATGAGGGGAAGTTGCCCACATTCTCGGCTTTAAGTATGTCTACTAACTATCAGGCTAATGCAGAAACCCTGCACTGCAGCCTAGTGCTTAAAGCTCTAATGGCAGGTCTCTTAGTGCGGCTGACTCTTTGTGCTAGTATGCAATATAACAAAGCCAGCGTTAAACTGGGCAAGCAAGCCAAACAGATGCAAACAGACGTCTGTGCAAGTTTGGCATGATATCCAGAAAAAGCAGGGTCATCTGAAGTGAAGTTTGATATTTCATCTCAGATGATCCAGGCATAGGGGAAAGCCCCCAATGCCAATGGCACACTGTCAAGGCTCCAATCCCCGACAGAAACGAAAACCCTGGTAGTCCAGTGGCCCTGATTCTCTCATCTACCCAATTAAAACAATCTCCAGTGGCCCAGAGGCCCCAAACCCCCCCCCCCCAAACAAAAAAAAGTGTGTGTAATGTGCAGTGTAGGGTGCTGCATGTGTGTGTGTCATGCAAAGTGTCAGGAGGTGTGTGTGCACGTGTCATGGGCAATGCTGGGAGCAGTGTGTATATTGTGTCACAAGGAGTGTTTGTAGGTGCATGCACGCATGTGTGTGTGTGTGTGTGTGTGTGTGTTAAGGGGAATGTTAGCAGTGCGTGTGTGTGTGTGTCATGGGATGTTAGAGGCTGTGTGCGTGCATGTGTGTGTCATGGGGAGTGTCGGGAGTTTGTGCTTCTGTGTGTGGTATGGGGAGTTTGGGGGCTGTGTGCATGCGTGTGTATGTCACGGGGAGTGTTAGCAGTTGTGTGCATCTGTGTGCCATGGGCAGTGTTTGGGTGCTGCGTGTCTGTGTGTATGTGTCACAAGCAGTGTCTCGTGCTGCATGTATGTGGGTTTCATGGGCAGTGTTGGGTACTGCATGTGTGTGTGTGTGTGTGTGTGTGTGTGTGTGTGTGTGTGTGTGTGATGGCCAGTGTCAGAAACTGCGTGCATTTCTGTGTCATGGGCAGTATTGGCAGCTGTGTATGTGTGTGTCTCTCTCTCTGTCTTATGACCTCCCTCCCAGGCTTCCTCTAGTATCTCTCTCATATCTCACCCACCAGCCTTCTCCCAGTCTCTCTTTCTCTCTCTCTTTCTCTTATACCCTTTCTCTACCAGCCTCCCCCCACTATCTCTCTCTCTCATGATAGACTCCTCCATCTCAGGCTTCACCCAGTCTTTCACTCTCTTCCTTCCCCTTCATTCAGTTGATCGTTAACTCACTGATTCTTCCCCCTTTCCGCAGCTCCTGAAAAATGCAGGGGTTCACCCTCCACTGTGATGGACTCTCTTCATGGTTAAGCACTACAGTGAAGGAAGTTCGGGCTGATCTCCTGTTTTGAAGTCTCTTGAGAGTTAAAACTAGTAGATCAGCTGCTTCCCCCATCCTAGAGCTCAACCATGCAGACAGCCCATCATGGTGAGGGAACTATGAAGGACTGCATTTTCCCTGGGATAGTATATGCATGCATGTTATGGATAGACACAATTTCCATGTCTCGTCAGTCCTAGACAATAGGCGCTATGCATATGCTTATGCAAAAAGCGCCTAAATGAGAGACCTCTTTTTTCCCTTGCCTCGCTCTGTTTCTGCTGCCTGAATTGCGTTTTTGGCACTGCTTTCATGGCTTGCCTCGCTGTTGCCTTTTGATCTCCTGCTGATTTGGTTGGTTTATGCCATCCTTTTGGCTGCATGGCTCTGTGACCAATATGCTTTGGCTTTTTTTAGGCCACTCCTCATCTTCCTCCTGCTTTGCATATTTGTGGGTGCCTTTAGCTTATTATTCTATGCCTCTTTGGGTGTTCTGACACTCACTTTGGCATGAAGTTCCTAACAACCCTAGCCTTGGAGAAAGTGAACTCAGCTTTATAGGGGGACACTACCAGCCTACCACCATTGCGCTCTGTCTTCAAAGTTCTTTTCAAATTTCCAGTATTGTATTTGTTTGAAGGTTCATGCAGAGGAGTTCAGCTAATGCTATACCTTGAGTGATCAATGGTATTTCTTCTATCGAGAGGGGTGAGCATGGAGTGTTGACTGAGGAAGGAGGACACCTGTATAACCAGCCTGATAGTCAAATCAACCTTAGCTATCATAGGGTGATGGACTGCCTTCACATGCACCATCCTTCATTACTGTTCTTGTCGACAAAGAAACTGCATTTCTGAAACTTTGATTTAATGCTCAATTTTTTCGGAATAACTGGAGTGCACTCCATGAATGCTTCATTCACCCCGTTTCCTCTTCTTTAGGCAGCAATGCATATGGCATGATGAGGGAGGAAGGGCACACCTTCCTAGCCAGCCAGATAGTCAAATTAACCCTAACTGTCAAAAACATAGAAACATAGCAATATGACAGCAGAAGAAGACCACATGGCCTATCTAGTCTGCCCTTCCATATCAACCACTACAACAGTCCCCTTTTTTCCTTTAAAGATCCTCTGTGTTTGTCCCATGCTTTTTTGAATTCAGATACTGTCCTCATCTCTACCGCCTCCACTGGGAGACTATTCTACGCATCTGCCACTCTATCTGCAAAGAAATATTTCTGCATATTACTCCTGAGTCTATCCTCTTTTACCCTCATCCTATAGCCTCTCATAGCAGAGCTTGCTTTCCATCGAAAGAGGCTCTCCTCCTGTGCATTTATACCATGGAGATATTTAAACATCTCAGTCATATCACCTCTATCCCGCCTTTCCTCTAGAGTATACATATTAAGATCCTTAAGTCTGTCCTCATATGCTTTATAACGAAGACCACTAACCATTGTAGTAGCCACCCTCTGCATTGACTCCAACCTGTTTATATCCTTTCGAAAGTGTGGTATCCAGAATTGCGCACAGTACTCCAAAGACTTATACAGAAGCACTATCACCTCCTTTCTTCTGCTGGCCATTCCTCTCCCTAAGCACCGAAGCATCCTTCTAGCTTTCACCATTGCCTTTTCTACCTGTTTAGCTACTTTAAGATCATTAGACACAATCACGCCTAGATCCCGCTCTTCTTTTGTGGACAGAAGTACTACACCCCCCCCTCCCCCTATACTATATCACTCCCTTGGGTTGCTGTCATGAGGTGACAGATTGCCTTCACATCTACCATCCTCCATTACTCTACTTGTTGACTATCGGTCTTCTGCTTTTCAATATAGGGGCTTCCAGCCTATCTTGCTGCTGTGTTGGTTTTTCTCAGCTCTTCTGGGCTGTTTCTGCCCATGCTGCAACCCCACTTCTACTGCTTTTGGGGCCTTTACCATAGCACTCCCTCTAAATTTGTTTTAAACCCCTCAGCCTGTCATCTAAGCTGTCTATGAATACTTCTTCCACTGTGGGGGATCTTTTGACACTACTCAGAATGGCAAACACTATGGGGGCCCATTCAGACCCATGAAAAGCAGGGTTGGATGTCTGGGTTGGATGTCCAACCCCCATTTAGACCGGGACCATATGCAGCACTTTTTGCTCCTCGCACATACAGGGCCATTGTGCGGGGAGCACTGGACAGGGGTGGGAGGGGACAGTACTGGGGGGGAAGCGAGGGCGGGACGGAGGTATGACCATGTACCCTGATGTACAGAGGCCATTCTAGGCAGACCTCTGTATGTTCCCCAGAGCTGCGCTGGATGCCTGCCTTATTCCACCTTGAAGGTGGAATAAGTGCTGGGTGTGGAGGAGATTGAGCCCTGCAGTTCCTCCAATGACAGTGCAGCACTGCGGGAGATGTCCCACCGCCTGATCTAGGACCTGACTGCACCCGCCAAGGGCTGGATGGTGGGGAAAGGGTTTTACTGTGCTTTCGGACATTGGACGCTCCTGCTGGATGTGCCGCTGCCATGGCAATAGGATGCCACGGCACCGGCACATCAGCAGGAGCATTGAGCAGTGGAAATGGACAGTCTGCTGTCCATCTCCCCACTCAGAGAGCTGTGCACCCAGGCTGTCCATGTGCCCTGATTCCACTACCATGGGAATGTATAGCTCCCGAGGTTGCAGAATTGGGTGCAACTTGGCCCCATTCATCTTCTGGATATCTGGATGGCCCGGACATACACAGTATAGAATCGACCTCTACGCCTTTGGGGGATGGGGTGATAGGGGCATCAGTATCCAGTGGCTGACTCTTTCTTGGGGGAGGAGGGCCTGGATGGCTGACCTGTTTACTAGGATAGGGATGGTTTCGTGAAGACCCAGAAGCACAATCTCTTTTAGGAGATAAGGGTCTTGGATGCTTCATTTGAGGGATAGGAAATGGGTTGGGATAAGGTCAAGAAATACAGTCTGTTTGGGAGAGTGGAGAAGAAAATTAGAGAAGTCCCAAAACCCTATATTTGTTTTTAGGGGTTGTGACGCTCATGTCTGGAGATCCAATTTAATATGAGCTACTAAAACTGTTAAAGATGACTACAATTCCCAAGGAAGGGGTACTGGCAAAAGAGGAGGTATTTGACGTTTAGATGCCTAGAAGGGGGTGCCCAAAATGGGGATGTTTTGAACACAGACAGGTCCCGTAAGGTGGTAGAAATCTTCTGACGAATGTATTTTCCTTTATGATAATCAGTCTTTTCACTTCAGGCCAGTTTCACTCAGGGAAGTTCAGTGGGGATGTGCATTCATTTGAAACAATATGGGAAATGTCAGTGACATTTCATATTGTTTTCCAGCCAAAATGAAAGGAAAAAACCCTGAAATGTAGGGGTTTTTTTCCCTGTGTTGTTAATAGTATGCACTATAACTCTATAGGTAGCTACTACTACTAGAAGTACTACTACTGAGCATTTGTATAGCGCTATAAGACGTACGCAGTGCTGCTTAGACATGTAAGAGAGAGTCCCTGCTCATCATAGCTTACAATCTAGTCAAGACAGACAAGGGAAACAAAAGAAGATCATGTGAACATAAGAACATAAGAACATAAGATATGCCATACTGGGTCAGACCAAGGTCCATCAAGCCCAGTATCCAGTTTCCAAAAGTGGCCAATCTAGGTCATACGTACCTAGCAGTTTCCCCAAAAGACACAGGTTCCGCAATGCTTGTACTGGGTCAAGCATTGATATCCTGGGTCTCTTCTTAATAATGGTTTATGGACCTTTCCTCCAGGAACTTGTCCAAACCTTTTTTAAACCCAGCTACACTAACAGCCTTTACTACATCCTACTACATGTGAGTCAAGATCTGAAAGCGACTCTACTGAAGTGCTAATTAAATGCCTATAGTTTTAGAAGGTACCTATTGAACAAAAGTGTTCAGTATTGCTCAGTAGGCAGTTATTGAAGAAAAGTGCACTTATTAACACAAACTGTGCACTATGGAGAATTTAAAAAACTACAAATAATACAGGAAACTAAGCAAATGTTTTTTTGCCTGCGCACCCCTTGAAATCAATAAGATAACACAGGTCTGCAAAAAAAAATTTTTCGAGAGCTGTTTTGGTTATTCCACGTAATCTTTATGTTTTTTGGTGCACTGAATCCGAAAATGACCTCCATTTTGTCATAGGACATCATATTTCCTGACAATTTAGGTAACTATGTTAAATAAGGCAATACCTCAAAATAAATGGAAATAGACTTATAAAATTAAAGTTTTATTACAATATTTTCATGGAAATCCTTTTTTGAACTGAAATGAGCTCACCTACACACACTAAACTCAATTCTTCTTCCTTGTGAGGCTCCTCTTGGTGCATTTACGCTTGTGAGTAGCATCTGGAATGTCTCTCTGAAGCATCCAACAGTAGTCTGCCATCATTGTAATGCTCCATTTTCCCTGGTATCTCCTTTCCATCTCTTTAATGTCTTGGTGGAATCGTTCACCTTGTTCCTCACTCACAGCTCCCAAATTTTCAGGAAAGTAGTCAAGGTGGGACTGGAGGAAATGCACTTTCAAACTCATCAGGCAACCTAAAGCTTGAAATGCTTTCAGCATTCGTCCGATGATCTTTTTGTAGTGAGGATCTTTGTTATTGCCTAAAAATTTCTGTACGACTTCTTTAAATGCAATCCACCCTTCTTTTTGAGGATCCGTCATGGTATTGACAAACTCTTGATCAACTATAAGCCTTCTGATGTCTGGTCCGACGAACACACCTTCCTTGTATCATCTTCAAAGTCAGAACTTGATTCGTCATCTGGTTCAGGTATGACTTCACCTTCATCGGAGCTAGGTATCTCTTCCAAGGTAGCAGGGGGTTTGGGTACTGGTATATCTGTGCCATGGGGGATGGGACAAATTGCCGAGTGAAGATTGGGGTATGAAATGGAATGCTTCCATTTGGAATTAAACCCTTTCACATCGCATGAACAAAAGTAACAGTCGTCACTATGGTACTTTTGCTCTCGCCATACCATAGGAATCCCATAACGGAAAGATTTTTTCTTACCCTTGAACCAGTTTCGGAGGTCCTCAACACACCGTATGCACACTTTATGAGGCGCCCAGACTTTATCTTGATCTCCAATTTTTAGTCCAAAGTATGCAATGTATACTTTTTTCACAAAGTCTGTAATATTCTGCTGTTGCTTCAACATTGTATATTCACCACAGATGAAACAGAAACTGTCTGGCGAATTAATACACTTTCGCGGAGCCATAACATAACTGTTGAAGAATGATGAGCTAACACGAATTGCGATGAAAAAGTGTGAACAGCCTAGAACCAAGAACCTGATGATGCAGGAGAGAGCAGCTCTGTGTCTGTACATGAGACGTCACAGTGCTGGCCACGCCCCCTGCACTGACCGGAGCTGCTGCTATCTGCCCTGTGTCTCCCTCCCACTGGATTCTTCAGGAAAGATTAACCCCTTCTACCATTAGAAGCACGGACTTAAAACTTGCTTAGCTTATGTATATATTGCTGACCATCAGATTTACAGTGCTATATTTTTTTTTACATAACTCGGACAACCCCTTTAAGGTTTTTTTGGCATTTTATATCTTAAATGCACTTATGTGAATTAATTAATAGTAATTTGAATTAATTAATAGTAATTTTAAAAAAATTGATAAATTTGAAGACAATTTTGCATGTTGTGGCAAACCATGACGTCTAGGAGTTTTTTTCAATATTTTATTTGTTTTCAGCACACCAAAATACATGGAAATTAGATCAAAATAATCAAACAGCTTTTTAGTCGCAGACCTTGTAATAATTCACAAACTGTACCTGCACGTGTTTAATGTCGATCAGAACTACAAACTTAGTAGGGATATGCTTTTGTTTTGAAGCAAGAACAGCAATAGTGTGCCTTATTGCACAATAGGGCACAATAGAACACACACAGGGCCCTATTCTGTCCTGGGTGTTCTGGCCATCTGTACGCCTGGTCGGAACTGGATGCACAGAGGTAGATGGGATTCTGGGATTCTGATCCCATGGGACACGTCTAGCCCCACAGGATCAGAATCGCATCCATGTCTGTTCATGCAGGTCGGGATCCCAATTCTGGTTGGCCTGCATGTACAGGCCTAGCCCGGCTAACTCAGTCAAGGCTCCTGAATGGAGCCTCGGCACCATAGCATCTGGTTGCCATGGCACCATGTCTCCATTCAGGAGCCGCGATCCCTGGCCTCCGGAAAAGAATCTTCATTCTCCATAGCCCCACCCCCGATCTGACCTCTCAAGGCCAGGGTTGGGCTGCGGGGAATCTCTTCTACCCCCTCACGCCTTTGCTGTGCCCTGGGCCTGCCATCCCCCGCCAACTAGTGGACGCTCAGCTCCCAGTGAACCCAGGCCTCAGGCTGCTTGGAGGACAGGGTTCAGATCATGCTGGTCCCTGTGGCATCCCTTAACTGGTGGCAGAGCCCCCACAGCCTCAGGCCAGCCTACTTTTCCACACACCCCAGGTATAGCACGTGCTCACCACTGACATGTCGAAGCTGGGCTGGGGAGCCCACTGCGACCACCTGCAGTCGCAGGACCCATGGTTGTCATCGACAGAGGTGGAATAAGTTCCCCATACAGCTCTCTGGCCCCAAATATACAGAGCTGACATTGGAATCGGCCCTGTACGTCTGGAGCCGCAGACCGCCCACTGCCCGCCCTAACTCCTCCTCCATAACGCCCCTTTCCCGCGCCTGTCTAACCTCCCCGTTCAATGTACGGGGAAGTTAGTCAGTGTTGGCAGAGGGGCCGAATAGCAGGGATGGATGTCTCAACAGGACGACCATCAAAGCAATTCGCGCCTCAGAATGACTCCGTTAGGCAACAGCACTCACTGTTTGCACATGTGTGGATAGTGTGCACTATTCTTTTTCTATTTATTGAATATTCAATCTATAACATTCCATAGAAAGTTACAGCATATGAAGGAAATCAAACTAATTATCATCTAGTCCACATTAGAAGGGGAGAATCCCTATCGAGATACTGAAAGAAAAAAAGAAAAAAAAAGAAAATAGCGGTGGTTATTCCAAAACATGATATTAGACCCAATTTACACAAATCCACCTATTGAGAAATGTAAACATGGTTTGCCTGTGTGCACTATTCATGCATGTGCAAAGAGTGTGTGCTGTTATGCAACTGTGTGCTCTATTGTGCCATAGGATGTGCTATTGTGCAATAGTGCATCTTGTCGCACAACAGGGCATACAATTGTACAATAGTTGAAAACGAAGTGATATGAAGATGAAAAAACAAATAAAATAAAATAAAATGAAACAAAATGAAACAAACGTTTTTGTCCCTACAACTATTACTACTACTACTACTATTGAGCATTTATATAGCGCTACCAGTCGTACACAGTGCTGTACAGACATGTAGGAGACAGTCCCTGATCATCAGAGCTTACAATCTAGTCAAGACAAAACACAGCACTGACAATCTAATCAAGACAAAACACAGAAGTCAAGATCTGAAAGCAACAGTAAAGAGGTGAGTTTTCAACCTGGATTTGAAGAGGGATAGAGAAGGTGCCTGGCGTACAGACACAGGTAGCTTGTTCAAGGCGTAAGGTGTAGCAAGGTGAAAGAAGCAAAGTCTGGAGTTAATAGTAGGAGTGGAGGACATAGATAGAAGTAGTTGTTAGAAGAGCTCTACTTGTTGAACCAGCCCCTTAGAAACAACACAGAATAGAGTATCAGATGGTGCTATATGCAAAGATTATACCAACCCAATACGATTTTCTTCAACATTCTTTTAAAGATTATAGCAGCCTAAATTCAGTGACATATGGGTCAAGACATTGAAAGTATTTCCCATTACCTTTACAGATCATTTATGTGCAATGGGGACAGGAAGCAGATGAATCAATAACGCATGTCACCTCGGAGCTTTACAATTCATTAGCTAAAGTGATCTCTCAAGTTAACAGGGTCAATTTTTTGATTGCACTGAGGACTTCAAGACCCCATTTTTGATATGATATTTTCAGGTACTTATATATAGTCCTACATAGGACTATGACTTGTTTGACCTGCCTCAGTGAGATCACAGCAGCTTGAAGTTAAACTCTTGTATGCTGTAATACATTGCATGGATCACTGGACGCTAGTGAGTAAGAATGTGTGGATCATTTAATAAGATTTGTCCATGGATTTTTATTTGAATTTGCATCTTACTGGCAAAATCTAAGCACAGAACAGAGCTGATAACTGGATGCCAGGGAATGCAAGTCATCATCCGTGTTAACTTGTGGAGAAGCAGGTATCCCATGAGCAAGAAAAGAAACGTGAGTGACTGACCTGTTTCTGGAGTGGAGGTGTAGCCTAGTGGTTAGAGCACTGGTTTAGGCAAGTCACTTAACCCTCCATTGCCTCGGAAGAAAGGCCTGGCAATCTACTTCTGGTCACACTGCCAAGAAAACCCAGGAGCTGCTGCGTTGCCAGGAGTCAGCACTGACTTGAAGGCACACATTGTATTTTTTGACCTGTATCCAGTCCCCCAGAAATTTGCTGTGTCTCCTTTAATGCTGGAAGGATGAAGCTCTGCCCCCTTAAACTGATGTCACCATAGCTGGCCTGCGCTTCCTTTAGAGATTCATAGGGAAGGACATGTGCCAAGTGGATGTGCCCAATTGGTGGCACTGAGGAGATCAAAAAGCTGAATATAGGTAAGATCTCAAACTCCCTGCTTGGGGCTGCTGTGTGCCTGAGCTACTCCCACGTTGACTGTAGTACCAGTTATCATTCGCTTATGGAGACTAGAAAAGATAGGGTCCAGATTCACCTGGACAGCTGGTACCTGTGTGCATTTGTGGTCCTTTTAGCTCAAGAAAGAAGGAAACTAGAAGAGCTTTTCAGAGCAACAGCCTCCCCAAAGAGTGAGTGGCCTAGTGGGGAGGAGTGGCCTAGTGGTTAGGACAAGGTACTTCAGGCCGGAGGGCCGGGGGTTCAAGTCCCACCTGGGGACAGCAATCTCAGGCCGGAGGGACTGGGATTTCTAGTCCTATAGGTACTCCTTGTGGTCTTGGGCAAGCCACTTAACCCTCCATTGCCCATGTTCCCTGTAAGTATTAGCGTATGTGTGTCATATCCCCTTGTGTTAAATGTATCCCCCAATTGACTGCTTTGACCCGGTGAAAAGAGGGATATAAATACAGCTAAATAAATAAATAAATGAGTGCAAGAGAAGAGAGGAAAGTGCAAGAAGAAGGGAAGCCTACGTACATGCCTGCAGACACAAGCACCTCCACAAACACACACACAGAGCTGTGACTTTCAGATACACACCCAAAGTTCCACATACCCAAAAACACTTCAACATACATGGCCACACACACACCCTCAATACATACAGACATCCCCCACCCCATGACAACCCCCGCCCCACAGATAAATAGTTCAGTATTCCCCATAAAGCTAAATATACACACTGTACCACCGATATAAATATACAGATGCACCACAATACAGCAGTCATTATTCATACCCTCTACCCACTTTCCATGCCCACTCACACATCTTCTGCTGCATTACTGATATAGAGGTTGCCATGGCTAATCCAACCAAGACCCCCACACTAGGGATGTGTATGGCCCAAAACAATTTTAGCTTGTATTCGTATTTTCCAAATTTTTCCTGATTTTCACATATTCATTGTGAATGTGCATATTTTATGCATGCTAAAACTTTTAAAGTGCAAAAATCAATTTTATGCACAATAATTCATAGGCCTGCATATGCACAGGCAATGTGCATGCACAACATTTTTTAAGCTCCAAAGGAAATGAATTCCTGCTCATGAATTCCTACCCCTACCCACACAGTTGAGAGAGGAGGAGAGGGGAAATGCACCATTGTGTCACACTGTAAAGTAACATAGTATATGACGGCAGATAAAGACCAGCGTGGACCATCTAGTCTGCCCAGCAACTGGGCAAAAGTAGGTGTGCCCGCTACTTCTTTGTTTAGGGGTGTACTCACTGCTCCGTGCAGGTCACCTCTACTTGTTGAGATATCAGAGACAGTTAAGTTTATTTTCATTTTATCCTGCTTCTACAAAGGGATCAACTGTGTCTTTCCCATGCCATTTTGAATTCTGTCACTGTATTTGTCCCCAACATTTCCATCGGGAGGGCATTCCAAGCATCCACCACCCTTTCAGTGAAAAAGTATTTCCTGACATTGCTTTTCAGTTTACCTACTTGCAGCTTCATGTTATGCCATCTAGAATTACAGCTTCCCCATCTTTGAAAAAGGATTGTTTGTTCATTAATATTCCTTAAGTATTTAAAGGTCTGTATCATATCTCCCCTGACCCCCCACTCTCCTCTAGAGTATACATATTTAGTCTTGGAGTCTCTTTTCATACGTCTTCTGGTGCAGGCTCCAAATCATTTCAGTCGCCTTCCTCAGAACCGTTTCCAGTCTCTTTATATCCTTTGCGAGATATGGTCTCCAAAACTGAACACAATATTCCAAGTGAGGCCTCACCAGTGACTTGTACAGTACCTCTTCCTTTCTGCTGGTAATTCCTCTCTCTACGCAACCCAGCAACCTTCTGGCTTTGGCTACCACCTTATCACACTGTTTTGCCAATTTGAGATCCTCAGAAGCAATCACTCTGAGATTGTTCTCCTGCTCCATGCACACCATTTATTGCCCCTTATCTCATACAATTCCCTTAGATTTCTGCATCCCAAGTGCATGACACTGCACTTCTTTACATTAAATATTAATTGTCAAGCATTAGACCATTCTTCCAACTTTTGCCGATATTTCCTCACATTATCCACTCCCTCAGGGAAGTCCACTTTGCTGCAAATTTTTGTGACATCTGCAAAAAGACAGACTTTTCCATTCAGTCCTTCAGCAATATCGCTCACAAATACATTGAACAGTACCGGTCCCAGGACCAAACTCTAGGGCACACCTTTCTTTCATCCAAGTGAGTTCCTTTTACCATCACCTTCTGTTGTCTGTCAGTCAACCAGTTTCTGATCCAGTTCACCTCCTTGGGACCATTCCCCAGGCAGGTCAGTTTATTGATAAGCCTCCTATGAGGAACAGTATCAAAGGCTTTGCTGAAATCTAGGTAGATCACATCCATCGCATGCCCTTGATCTACAGTAGTTCTCTGGTCACCCAGTCAAAGAACTCAATCAGATTTGTTTGGCATGATCATCCTTTGGTAAAACCATGTTGCCTCGGATTATGCAACCTATTGGTTTCAAAAAATCCCACTATTCTCTCTTTCAGGATCACCTCTATTACTTTTCCCACCACCGAGGTAAGGCTTACTGGCTTGTAGTTTGTCACTTCTTCCCTATTACCACTTTTTTGAAGAGGTACCACATCAGCCCTTCTCCAGTCCTGTGGAATTTCTCCAAGGATCTATTAAAAACATCCTTTAATGGCCCTGCAAGGACCTCTCTGAGCTCTTTCAGTATCCTGGGATGTATCCCATCTGGTCCCATGGCCTTGTTCACTTTCAGTTTTGCAAGCTGTTCTGACACATCATCTTCTGTGAATGGTATGGTATCTTCCTCATTCCCATTTGTATATTTGTCAATCACAGGTGGTCCTCCTCCAGGATTTTCTTTAGTAAAAACAAAGCAGAAGTATTTGTTTGTAGTTTATTTGCTTGTATTTGTAGTGTTTTATTTGTTAAGTAGGAAGAGAACCATTGTAGGGTTATTCCATATAAACCAATGTCTTGAATCCGCTCTTGTAGGGTGCCGTGGTGAATTGAGGCAACGCCGCCTTGATATCTATAAAGATGAGGAGTACATCTTACTCATATCATCTATCCCAGTTATAATGTTGTCCATGAGTGAGGTGAAGAGCATCTCAACACTGTGATGTGGCTTAAAGCCGTGTTGGTTGGGGTCAAGAGGAGCATGATTGTGTATGCGGTCTTGTAGTTGGATCTGTACTACTTTCTCAGTCATCTTTGTGATAAAAGGAAGACTTGATATGGGTCTGAGTTAGGATCTTTAGGTTTCTTTAATGTTGGTCTTACAGTTGCCTGTTTGATGCTATGCGCATTAGACCTTGCTTAAGAGACATTAGTGTGATGTTATGTGTTGTTGTTAAGTGCCGTTGAGTCGGAGTCGACTCATGGCAACCTTCTGGATAGCTATCCTAAAATGTATTCGGTCTTCAGTCAGGTTGCTCATTGTTGACAGACTGGTACCCACAGTTGCTGTTATTGTATCGATCCATCTCATTGCTGGTCTTCCTCTTTTGCATTGACCTTCTATCTTGCCAAGCATGATGTCTTTCTCTAATGATCTCTCTCTTCGCATGATGTGTCCAAAGTATGAAAGTTGAAGTCTTGTCAACTGAGCTTCTAAACAAAGCTTAGGTTTGATCTCCTCTAGTACCGACTGGTTTGTTCGTCGGGCAGTCCATGGTTTACACAGTGTTCGCCACCAGCACCATAATTCAAAGGCATCAATTTTCTTCCTGTCTATCTTTTTCACTGTCCAGCTTTCACATCCATATGATGTTATTGAAAATACCATGGCTTGAACAAGTTGAATCTTTGTATGGAGAGAGACATCTCTACTCTTAAGAATCTTATCTAGGTCTTTCATAGCCATTCTGCCAAGAGCAATGCGTGGTCTGATTTCTTGACTGCTTGTTGCTTCTTTATTGATAGTTGATCCAAGTAGGATAAAGTTGTTCATGATTTCAATTTCTTCTCCTTCAATGATGAACCTGTTGATTATGCCAGTTGTCATGATCTTTGTCTTCTTTACATTAAGGTGCAGGCCCATTTTGAGACTATGTTCTTTGATTGTGAGAAGCAAATGTTTCAGATCATCTTCACTTTCAGCCAGTAATGTGGTATCATCAGCATAGCGAAGGTTGTTGATGAGTCTTCCACCAATCTTCACACCTCTGTTGTCTTTATACAATCCTGCTTCTCTGATGATTTGTTCTGCATATAAATTAAACAGGTAAGGGGAAAGTATGCTGCCTTGTCTTACACCTTTGCTTATTTTAAGCCATTCTTTTTCTCCTTGTTCCATTCGAACTGTTGCTTCTTGATCAATGTACAGATTGTGCAAGAGAACGATCAGGTGTTCTGGTATACCCATGCTTCTTTATGTGTCCCAGAGTTTCTCATGGTTTACACAGTCAAAAGCCTTGCTATAGTCGATAAAGCACAAATAGATATCCTTTTGGCATTCTTTAGTCTTTTCAAGGATCCATCTCACATCCGCATGTTATGTAGTATAGGGATTAACTGCTATAATGTCATCTTGATCCATGAGACTGAACATGGGTCAAGGGGTGAAGTGGTAGTGTTAATTTTGGTTATAATGTTTTGTAAGTGATCCCTGGATGGGATGTGAAATGAAGACCATATTTTGCTGAGTGATTGTGAGGCGTTGTTAACTGTTGCTTATGCTGAGATTTATGTGAGGTTGGATTTGAATTTCATTTCCAGATAATCAGCCATGACTTGAGGGTTTATTGATTGAGCTTCTTCTCATCCATGGGTTCTTTAGTTAAGGAGCGTGCTATATCAAAGAGTTCTCTGGGTTTATTGAGTGATTTCATGATAAGATTATCATGGTATTCCTTTTTACATGAGTTGATTGGGCTATGGTATTCTTGCTGTTTTGATGTGTACTCGTGTAAGTCATCCTGGTTCTTTGTTTTCCTCCAGCAGTGTTCTATTTTACGTAGGAATCTTTTCATGTCATTAATCTCTTGAAATACCATGGTGCTATATGTTTCCAGCTATTGTTTAGGTTTTTAAGTGGTACAGCTGCTGCAATCTTCAGAGTGAGGTTCCAGTTATCTATGGTCTCTTCGAGATTATCGGATGTACTTTGGAGATTTGGGATTACATATTTCATGAAGGTATCTTCGCTAAACTGTTAAATCTTCTACACTCTTTAGATTTTACATCATTTGTGTCTTTTTCTGTTGGTATTTTCAAGGTGAGATTAAGCATGTGATGGGTCTGACTAGTGGACAGGTGTTATTACATATGGATGAATGGGAGACAGATTTTGATTTAAGGGATTGTTAGGTAAAAATATCAGGTCGAGGGTTCCGCCTATTTTATGCATTGGTGTGTTTATTATTTGTGTGTATTGTAAGTCTTCCATGGCTTGCATGAATGCATGTGCATTGTTTGTAATGGGTGGAATATTGAGGTTTCCAAGCATAATATTGAGGTTTTCAAGCATAATGAGGGGTGTTTGTGGCACTGAGTGCAAGGTCTTCATCCTTAGTGCCTGGTGCTCTATATGCGAGCATATTGTTACTTGTTTATTAGTGATCCAAACAAAAAATGGTCAACTTCCAAAGTGATAATATGACACCAAAATACAAAAACACTCTATCAAAACAGGACTGGTGTATAGTACAGAAACACAAGAAAAAACTTCTTCATATACCACAGTTTCTCTGTAAACAACCTATAAGGAGGTCTCTGAACTCATGGGCTAATGACTGAATTACATCAATCTCTGTAAAACATTCACCCTTCTTACATCAATGACCAACCCTTATGGTAAAATGTGTGTATCTAAGAAAAATCGCAAGTACAAAACTTAGCTTCAGAAATCTTTCAACCTGTTGCGATCAGATTGGGGCATCAGATTGATCACAACAGGTTGAAAGATTTCTGAAGCTAAGTTTTGTACTTTGATTTTTCTATACATTGCTTATATACACACATTTTACCATAAGGGTTCATGAATTACAGAGATTGATGTAATTCATTCATTAACCCATGAGTTCAGAGACCCCCTTATAGGTTGTTTACAGAGAAACTGTGGTATATGAAGACGTTTTTTCTTGTGTTTCCGTACTGTATACCAGTCCTGTTTTGATAGAGTGTTTTTGTATTTTGGTGACTTGTTTATTAGTAACATTAGGTCATTATTAGATCATTTTATAAAGCTTTCTCTCTTTTACATGCACAGAAGGTCTTTTATAAAATTGAAGCCCACATATACGTGTAAAGGTATATGCACATAAAGTGCACACTTACCTTTACACGATCTGCTTCTTCGGAGCAGGTGTAAATTTGTGCATCGGAATTTGAGTGTTATTGGGGCTGGATCTGGAAGCCTGTTTTATAAAGACACATAGGCATCTGCATTGCCTTTATAAAGTAGGCTTAAAATAAGGCACCATTTTGGATAGTTACTAAATTGCTTATAAGAATAACACATGATTTTTGCCCCTTAACATGCAGTAAAGGGCAAAAGCATGTGCTATTTTACCGTAATGCATATTTTTGCACCACACTACACATTCAGTACTAATGAGATACAAATTATGTAAATGTATGCATACCACCTCATTAGTATTCAAAGAGAATAATGCAGCTTGCAGTGATGAACTCAAGCTGCATTATTCATGGGAAAATAATGCCGGCTCAAATCTGGCTTCATTTTTCCTGGTTGGGAGCATCAAGCCCCTAATACATGGCTTGATACTCCAGGCTGCATTCTTAAAGGAGTTGGAGGTTGAAAAAAGGCAAGGAATTTGGAAGCCTCTCCCCCTGGCATGGGAAGACAGGGCCCTCCCACAACAAACTACCCCCTCCAAACAGATGTCCTGAATCGCAAGGCATCATCAAAGATCCTCCCAAGACCCCCCATCTCTCCAGACTGCAAATCAGATCCCCCCACCCCTATGGCGTCACAGTGCCTACCTGGAATGAATCCTGGTGGCCTAGTGCGACCAGACAGGAGTAATCCCCACTCCATCCATCTGGCCCAGCACTAGGTTCAAAATGGCACCCACGAACATTAGCAGTCATTTTGTTGTACTACCGCTAGGGGTCAACTAGCCATATAAGTCCTTTTGCCTTAATACTATATAGCAGGTTGTCCCCTAGCAGGTAGTGTCATTTTGAAACTGGCACCAGGCTGGATGGGAGTGAGCAGAGATCACTCCTGTCTGGTCCCACTAGACCACCAGGATTCATTTCAGGTAGGCCTAAGAAGGCCTCAGAGGGGTAGGGCGTCTGATTCAAGGTTTTTGGTGGGGAGGGATTGGGGGGTCTTTTATGGTACTTTGGAGTCCAGGGCATGTGGTGGAGGGATATATGGTGGGGGGGGGGGGGGGTCTGGCTGTTTTCTTATGCCAGGGGGAGGGGACCCCTGAACACCTTATTTATTTTTCACATCTCTGGTCCCTTTAAGAATGCAGCCTGGAGCATTGGACAGCATGTTAGAGACCTGATGCTCCTGGACAGGAGAAATAATGCCGGCTTAGAGCTGGCATTATTTTTCCCTTGTAATAACACAGCTTGCTTTGATCACCGGCAAAGCATGTTGTTCCTAAACCACGGGAGATACTAACCTGCGGTACTGCGTTAATTCAAGCTAGTGACTCCTATAGTAAATTAAGCTGCATTAAAATGGAAAATTTTACCACAGCTTAGTCACGGGCCCCGTAAATGTGAAAGTTTCAACTTGTTTTATTTTTGCACAAGGCTTACATTCCGGCAGATGAAAACCTCATTCCTTCCACAAGTACTAGCAATTTAGTGCAATTTTTAAATTACTTTTAAAGAGAGGGGAGGTCCCACATTTTATGGAATCCTTGTATCTGGAACTGAGTGAGTCTGACTAAGCTTGTGCTTGGCTTTTGGCTCAAAAATACATGTGCAGAGTGTATTCCTTTAGAAGCAATACAGAAAAAAATCAATTAGTCATTCAATGAAGGAAGCAGCCATAAAGCAGGGCAATGCATTTCTTTCATTATCTTTCCTGTTGCATTTTAATAGAGCTCCTAATGAAATTCAACAGTGCAAACCAGTGCTTGCTTTAATTACTTCTTTTGTGGGAAGCAGTAAAATTACCGAGAAAGCTGTTTATCCTAGAAAGCCTAACAGAATCTGAGGAGAACAAAACAAAACCATGAAAATACCCAGCAGTATCTCGAGGACCAGTTACCAATAATAAAACGTGTTGGAATTTGTGTTATTGGGACACCGTATTGTCCCATTGTCTGCTACTAACCAGAGAAATGTCCATACATATATAGCACTCACGTAACACAAAAGGTTTTGACCACTCGCATGACTTTTTTTTTCAACTCTGCGGTGAACAAAATTGCTAAAGCAGCACTTTTTTACAGAATTTTTCATTTTGGTCCTACTATTCCTACTATTCATTTGTGTAGCACTACAAGGTGTATGCAGCGCTGTACATAAAGATGTAAGACACAGTCCCTGCTCATCAGAGCTTACAATCTAATCAAGATGAAAAAAATCACAAAACTGAGGACTAGAGTATGGCAAGATACACATAAGTAGTGGACAAGAGAATGAGCTGCCTCAGGATCCAAAAGCAGCCTCAAAGAAGTTGGTTTTTAGCCTCAATTTAAAAAGGGCTAGTTAAGGAGCCCGATGCACCGACTCAGGTAGTTGGTTCAAGGCATATGGAGCAGCAAGAAGGAATGAACAAAGTCTGGAGCTGGCAATGGCAGAGAAAGGCACAGATAAAAGGAATCTGTCAGAAGAGCGGAGTTTCAGAGGAGGAGCGTAGAGTGAGATAAGAGAGGAAAGGTACTGAGGAGTTGCAGAATAAATGCACTTGTAGGTCAGTAGGAGAAGTTTGAAATGGATGCAGAAACTGATAGGGAGCCAATGAGGTAACTTGAGAAGAGGGGTTACATGAGCAGAGTGACACTGGAAGAAGATAAGCCGTGCAGCTGAGTTTCAAACAGATTGAAGGGGAGAAAGATGATCCAAAGGGAGACCAGTGAGGAGCAGGTTACAATAGTCAAGACAGGAGATAACTAGTGAGTGGATGAGGATCTTAGTAGTGTGTGTAGAAAGGAAGGGACAAATTTTGACAGTTATAGAGAAAGAAGCAACAGCTTCTAGCTATTTGTTGGATGTGTGCAGAGAAAGAGAGAGTAAAGTCAAAGATGACCCCAACATTGCGCGCTCAGGAAACAGGGAGAAGTGTAGCATTATCCACAGAAGTAGAGAAAGGAGGAAGAAGTGAGATGAGTTTAGGGAGACAGATAAGGAGCTCAGTTTTGGCCATGTTCAGTTTCAGACAGCGGTGAGACATCCAGGCAGGAATATGAAATAAGCAGGCAGAGATCTGGGCCTGGACTCCTGGAGAGAGTTCAGGCTCAGAAAGGTATATCTAAGAGTCGTCAACATAAATATGGTACTGAAAACCATGGGAGGAAATAAGTGCACCAAGGGACTGAGTGTAGAGAGGGAAAAGAAGAAGTCCCCTGAGGTACACCAATTGGAAACGGGATGGCAGTAGAGAAGGATTCACTAAAACATAGACTAAAAGTATGATGGGAGAGATAAGAAGAAAACCAGGACAGAACAGAGCCCCTAAAGCCAAGCGAGAACAGGATTTCGAGGAGAAGGTGGTGATCAACAGCATCAAAGGCAGCAGACAGGTCAAGAAGAATGAGAATCAAGTTAGATTTAGTAAGGAAGAAGTCACTGGAGACTTTGGCAAGAGCTGTTTCTGTGGAATATAGAGAAAGAAAGCCAAGTTGCAATGGATCTAGGCTTGAGAGGAAAGAAAGTCAAGACAGCAGTGGTGAACCATTAGTTCAAGTAGTTTTGAAGCAAAGGGGAGGAGAGAGGCCGATAAATGTAAGGACAGATAGGAACTAGTGAAGGCTTTCTGAGGAGAGGTGTAACCATAGCATGTTTGAAGGCCACAGGAACAGTTGCAGTGGAAAGTGATAGGCTAAGGATATGACAGATGGAAGGAATGATGGCAGAAGAGATAGAGCTTAGTAGATGGGTGGGAATGGGATCAGAGGAACAGGTAGACAGTTTGGAGGAGGAGAGAAGATTTGCAGTTTCCTCCTCAGTGATTTCAGAAAAGGAAGACAGGATAACTGAAGGTAAGGGAAGGATTTGGGATGGAAGAGGGGGAAATGAGGTGGAGGTGATCTTGCAGAGAATTCAAAGTTAATCTTCTGGACTTTGTCATGGAAGTAGTCAGACAAGGTCTGGGCAGAAAGTGAAGGAAGGATTGGGGGAGGAGGGACCTTGAGGAGAGAGTTGACTGTAGCGAAAGAGATGGTGAGGGTCAGAGGCAAGAGAGTTAGTCAGATGGACATAGTACTCTTGCTTGGCGAGTGCTATGGCTGACTGGAAAGAGGCTAGCATGAATTTGAAATGTAGGTAGTCAGCAAGGGTATGTGATTTAAACCAAAGGAGATCAGCTGAGTGGGCACAGGAACATAGGTTAAGGTTGTCAAGGTCAGCCAGGGTTGAGGTACAGTATACCTCAAAGGGCACAGAATGGGAGGAGTAAGTATGTCCAGAGCAGAGGAGAGTATAGTGTTATAGGAGGATACTGCTCCATCTAGAGACTCAGATGACATAATGGAGGAAAGAGGTGATACAGCAGTGGAGAGAGCAGAAGGGTCAATAGTGTGAAGATTCCTAAACATGGCAAGACCAAAATAGGGGGGTGGTTAAGGATGAAGGTTAGCAGATGATGGTCAGATAAGGACAAAACTGAGGTGGAGAAGCTTGAGGGTGAGAAATTGGAGGAGAAAGCAGTTGGAAGGACTTTTGATTTTTGCTGCTTTTTGATCTCTGTGAACGTGTTTGTAGAACTCTAAAAGCTAACCCATGTGCCCACTGCTTCTCAAACCTGCCAGCTTTAATCATAGTGATAGCTTAATTAGACAGCAGGATATTATATGTATGGAAAAATTACATTGAATGGCCTTATGTTTAAATACTATGAAATTTGGAAACCCTTCTTGGACTTGATAAGAAGTAATCTGGATGTACTTGAAAAGGCAGCTAAGTTATATTCATTTTGATATTTCTGGTATAGAGAGGTACTGTGATGTATATAATTATTTGTAACAACTGGGCATCGTGGAAGCTGAAAATATTGGGCTCTAGAAAATAGGAGTGTGCAGGGCTCCTCTTTCAATTTTTTGTTTTGTTTTGTTTTGTTGGTGGGACTCTGGAGGGGATTTTGTTTAGTTTAATTCAATTTTTGTTATTATTTTTACTTTTACTAACTGCCAGCCCCTATCTCCCCTCCCCCCCATACACTAAGGGGTATGTTTATTACAGAGTGTTAAGTGAGCAGTGGACCTCGAGCAATAACAGCAGCATTAAGAGTGTTTGGGTGCACTAGAGGCTCGGGGCAGGTAGTAGGCATTCTGGTGGTAAGGGCGCAAGAGACTGCTTAGTGTGCGCTAGGAAACCAGGCGTTAAGGTGCCAAGCGTGCACCTTAATGCCCGAAAGCAGCACTTACCATAACACTGGTTAAGGGAGCCCCAGCGAAAGTCAATGTAAAGGTGTTGAATGGAAGGACAGGTGGGAACTGATGGATCTCAAAGATACGTGGCAGTCAGTAAGTGGGATGCACATGTGGGAGGCAGCAGTACTGATGCATTGAGGGGTGCCCACGTAAAATGTGGCAGAGCATGGGGAAGACATGTCCCCCTACAGTGCCATAAGCGCCATGATATGTGCATCAAAAGGATCTCGGAGCTGGAATGGTGACATGCCAGTCACAGGAGAGGCATGAGTGATACATCAAAATGAGGAAGAAGTACCTGTGTGGCCCATGGTGTAGTAGCTGCTAGGAGATTACATTACATTACTGCACATAGCTGGCAGAGGCAGATAGATGGGCTGAAAATAGGATGGCAGTAGATGAGAGGGTGGTATGGGGTTGCAGTATCGATGTACCTGATGCGACATTACCAGTGCAGTTGTAGTGTGTCAGATAAACATATACCCATGCCAAGTGGAATCCCCAAAACCAGCTATGTTGGTCGCACAGATGGCACAGCCACCCAACCACCATACAATTCTCCAGACAAATGTGCATACAACAACAGAAGAAGAGTTGCTCACACTGATCATATGGAGCACTTAAGGAAGTGTGATTAGCCCTGCAGGTGGCCATCCCAGAGGTAATATGTAGGAGATGCTATGCCTAGAGGTGATGGAACTGAAGCTGAGCAGTCACAGTGATGATGAAAGACTCAAATCATGTTTGCTATATATGTCAGATATTTAGTTACATCAGTGGTGTCTGGGATACCGCTTTATCATTCCAGTCATAACGGTGCACTATTAGTAATCTGTGAACTATCATTAAAATCATCTGTAATACCTGAAGATTGGAGGATGGCCAATGTAACGCCAATTTTTTAAAAGGGTTCCAGAGGTGATCCTTGAAACTACAGACTGGTGAGCCTGTCGTCAGTACCGGGAAAAATGGTAGAAACTATCATAAAGAACAAAATTGCTGAACATGTAGATAGTCATGGCTTAATGGGAGACAGCCAACATGGCTTTAGCCATCGAAGGTCTTGTCTTACTAATCCTGTTATGGTTTTTTCAAGGTGTGAAGAAACAGGTAGACAAAGGTGAATCGGTTGATATAGTGTATCTGGATTTTCAAAAAGCCTTTGACAAGGTCCCTCATGAGAGACTCTTGGTGAAATTAAAAAGCCATGGGATAGGAGGCAGTGTACTATTGTGGATCAGGAACTGGTTAAAAGACAGAAAGCAGAGGGTCGGGCTAAATGGCCAAATTTCCCAATGGAGAAAGGTGAATAGTGGAGTACCCCAGAGACCTGTGCTGGGTCCGCTGCTTTTTAACATATTCATAAATGATCTGGAAATGGGAATAATGAGTGCGGTAATCAAATTTGCAGATGACACAAAATTATTCAAAGTTGTTAAAACCAAAGAGGATTGTGAAAAATTGCAAGAGGACCTTGATAAATTAGAAGACTGGGCATCAAAATGGCAGATGAAATTTAATATGGACAAGTGCAAAGTTATGCACCTAGGAAAGAACAACCCAAACTATGGTTACACGATGCAAGGTTCCACATTACATAAGAACATAAGATATACCATACTGGGTCAGACCAAGGTCCATCAAGCCCAGTATCCTGTTTCCAACGGTGGCCAATCTAGGTCATATGTACCTAGCAGTTTCCCCAAAATACACAGGTTCCACAATGCTTTAATTGAGTCAAGCAGTGATATCCTGGGTCCCTTCTTAATAATGGTTTATGGACCTTTCTTCCAGGAACTTGTCCAAACCTTTTTTAAACCCAGCTACACTAACAGCCTTTACTACATCCTCCGGTAAAACATTCCAGAGTTTGCTTACACGTTGAGTGAACAAATATTTTCTCTTATTTGTCTTGAATAGTTTACCCTGTAGCTTCATTACATGTCCCCTAGACTTTCTATATTCTGATAACGTAAACAATCGATCTACGTTTACCCGTTCCACTCCATTCATTAATTTATAGACTTCTATCATATTTCCCCTCAGCCGTCTCTTTTCCAGGTTAAAACGCCCTAACCTTTTAAGCCTTTCTTCATAGGAGTATCCTTCCCTCCCCTTTACCATTTTGGTGGCTCTTCTCTGAACCTTTTCTAATAACGCTATATCCTTTTTAAGCTACGGCGACCAGAATTGCACACAATATTCAAGGTGCGGTTGCACCATGGAACGATACAGAGGCATTATAATATCCTTTGTTTTATTTTCCATTCCTTTCCTTATGATACCTAGCATTCTATTTGCTCTCTTGGCTGCCGCTGCACACTTGGCTACACGTCTCAACAAAGTACAAGAAGGATGAGAGAATTTTCTGCAGGCAGTCAAGCTTGTATGTCTGGGAAATGGGGCCAGAGAAGTATAGAAAGCTGGGGAGATTGGGTGAGCCAAATGGTTCACTTCTGTTGACATCTACTATGTTGCAATTTTACTATATTACTATGAAAGTGAGCAGACCAGGAGTGACTCAGCAACATGAACTGGGATCTAAGCTAAGGCACGGCTGATTCATCCACTTATCCACCTCCATTTGACATATATGAAGGTAAGGATCCTTGTTATTCACAGCTGCACATGTCTAAAATCATTTGAAGGACTAAGCAATTTAATTAATAACAGTGAGTTGTTTTCGGGACCATTGCTATCTGATATAGTCATTTTTCAGTAGGTGTAGGCATTTTAGTCATCTGTGTGACCTTCCTATCATAATTTTCTTTTAGCTGATGATGACCAAATTCTATCAGTGTCATTTGCAGATTAAATTGTTTTACACATTTATAGTTAGAATATTTTTCTTACAAATATAAGCTTATTTACTGAAGGTTTTCTCCCATTGTGAGTCTATAGAAAAAAAATATCTAGTAAATAAGGCTCTAACTGTGCCAAAATGCATCTCAAAATCTGGCTGGTATATCAAAATTAATCAGACAAGAAAAAGTATTATAACATTATTAAGACTTCTGTAATGGGGTCTATAGAATGTTACCTGCCCCTCTCCAAAGGGATTATCAAAAGTCCCCTTTAAGAGATTCTGCAGCCCAGGGCTGGGAGGGTGTGACTCTGAGGGAGAGGTTAAGAACCCAGTAGGCTGCAGGAGGGAGAGGGGCCCGTGGAGCCAGAAGTCCTTCCAAGGCAAGCCGTGCAAAGGAATTCTGTGGTAGGAACTTTAACTGGGGCTGGAGGAAGGACCAAGAGAACCAGCTTATAGAGGTTTAACAAGCTGGGACAGAAATAAAGCTGCTTCTGGTTTCACTGAACTGCTTTGAGTTTGCTTTATGGAAGTTTAACAAGCTGACACATAAGTAAAGCTGCTTTTGTTTTCCCTAACCTGCTATCTTTTCTGGGCTTTGCTTTGTGGAGATTTAACAAGCTGGGACAGAATAAAAACTGCTTTTGTTTTTCTTGAACTGCTGTCTGGCCTGTGTTGAAAGAAAAACCCCTTTCCACCACACGCCACACTACCGCACTTTCATGATATTATTTGGGCCAATATTCAAAACCCTCCAATGGGAGGCTGTTCAGATAAGGGTTCTGACTGCAATATTTAGCAGCACTATCGGGATAATGTTACTGAATATCTTCACAGACTGCCCCAGCAGTATCCGATCAGTGCAAGGGCAGTCCATGAGTAGAGCGAGGGTGGTGTCGGTGCTATCTGGATAAGTGCTGACTTTATCCTGCTAGTGCGATTTTCAGTCGGCTCTTATCTGGAAACCTGGGCTGCATAAAAAGCTGTTCTAAACTTCAATGTGGATAAGTTACAGCTGACAATCACTAGAGATGCTCATTCATTTGAAACAAAATGGGAAATGTCTAGGATATTCCCTATTGCATTTTGTATTATTTCTGAATGAAAGCGAAACAGGAAATCTTGGAATTTTGTCACTTCCTGGTTTTCATCAATAGTGCACACTATCGCTTAATAGTGTACAATATCGAGCAAAAGTGCACATTATGAGCAAATAGTGCACATTATTAAGCCATGCCCTTTCAGCATGCCATATTAGACCATGCTAATTAGCATGCATTATTGCATAACAGAGTGCACTATGACTTAATAGTGCACACTTTGGCACAATAGTGCGTACTATTTGCCCATAGTGTGCACTATTGCTTGGTAGTGCATACTATTAAGTGATCGTGTGCACTATTGATGAAAACTGAAAAGTGACAAAAAAAAGAAACAAAATGAAGGGGGAGATATTCAGCGATGGCGGCTAGCCCTGATAAAGTGGCTAGCCATCGCTGCTGAACTCTAAACCTGGATATTCATTGCCAGGGCAAATATCTGGCCACCAGCATTGAATATGCGGGTAGGCCAGATAGCACCAGTTAGCTTCAGTAGCCAAAGTTAGGCGAGCCTTTCAGGTGCATAACTTTCACTGCTGACGGATAACCAGCTAGCTAGCTGACGGATAACCAGGGTGCCACCTCCAATCTGCCCCATAATGCTCTGAGGCTAGCTAGCTAACATTGGATCATTCAGCAGTGGCACCCGAGGATATTCAGTGGCTCTAACTGCATTAGGGCCACAGAATTTCCCACTTTCCGCAATTAACATGTTTAGTAGACCTACTAACCGTGTTAATCGCCTGAAAACACTCCTGAAAATTTTAGCACCCCAAACCAAAAACAAAATGAAATGGCTTTTTTTGCCTAAAAATCACCACGATCTGGATACTTATTAAATAGCGACATCCGGATACGGCTGCAGAATATCCCGCCGATATGTAAGCACCACGACTGACTGCTTTGGTATTTGAATATCAATCTTTTTGAAAACAGAGCCCATTATTTTTTGGCTTTCGAGGAGAACAGTAATTAATATTTTATGTTCTCATCTTGCCACACAAGCCATATTTGTCACTTATTTGCATATGTTCAGTCTTTATCCTCACAGTATTTAATGATGTGATGTGGAATGGACCTTGTTGCTTCTTGCCTGATGAATCACAACTGCTCACATTTGTTTTGTGTCATAACACCCTGTACAGTGAATAACATTGTGCTTAAACTTGCAGTAATCTCTGTTTCAAATGAGAATGTTTGTGAGATATCAGTAGCAACTCATAAAGGATATCTAAAATCATAGTTATAGTCAATTAAGCAAAAATTGTAAATGACATTTTATTTATTTATTTATTTGGTTACATTTTTATACCGCTCCTTCCAGAGATCAGAAGCGGTTTACATTATAACATTTAACTTGAACCATGAAGTTACATATAACAGGATTATAACTATGTACATATAGCATATAACATATATCAGGTAATGTTATGAAAAGTACGTATCATAACATTAATGTGTATGTACATAAGGGGCATACCTTACTGAAATTTAATCAGGATGAGCCAAGATGGTTGCTTTTCTTACGGTATTATGGGGGTGTCCACAGTAGCAGCCGCCATCTTTCTTCCTTCCCTGGGCTTTTCTTTGTTGACTCCATGATGTGCCAGACCTGGCTAGCCAAATTCCTTAGGGAATCTGAGCCTAGATCCCAATGCCACATCACAGTGCTGTAAAATTTTTGTTGTAGCTTTTGGCCCTGTGCCCAGGTTTACATATGCTTCTGTTTAGAAAGTTAAGTGCCTTGCCTAGCTATGTGCAACTAAACAGCCTTTTTGAAGGCATTTTCCCTTCAATAACAGTATTTGTAAATAGTATTTCAGAACAGTTCAAAGTAGGAAGCAACTGGGGGTGCTATGAAGTGAAGAATTCAAGAAAGCATGGGACCAACACAGAAGATCTCTAAAGGCAAAAAGGGACTATAATAGTTGGTATGGAAGGGCAGACTAGATAGGCCATATGATCTTTTTCTGCCATCATGTTTTTATGTTTCTATGATGATATTAAGTGCCATCGAGTCAATGTCAGCTCATGGTAACCCTATGAATAGTTGTCCTAAACTGTGTTCAGTATTCAGTTAGGCTGCTAATCACTGTTAGTATGGCATCCATAGCTATGTTATTGTATTGATCCATCACATTAGCTGTCTTCCTCTTTTTCAATTTTGCCGAGCATGATGTCTTTTTCCAGTGATCTTTTTTTTCGCACGATGTGTCCAAAATATGAAAGCTGAAGTCTTGTCATTTGAGCTTCTACGAAAAGCTTAGGTATGATCTCCTCTAGTACCAATTGATTTGTTCTTCGGGCAGTCCATCGTATACACTGTATTCTTTGCCAGCATCATGATGCAAAGGTATTGATTTGTTTTTCTTTTCCACATTCCAGCTTTCGCATGCATATATAATAATATTATTGAAAAAACCTGGCTTGAACAAGTTGAATCTTTGTTTGCAGAGATGCATCTCTCCACTTGAAAATCTCATCTAGGTCTTTCATAGCCATTCAGCCAACAGCAGTGTATCATCAGACTTCTTGACTGCTTGTCATTTCATTATTAATTATGGTGGAGAAGATTCAGTAATAATATTTCTAAAGTAATCATTTGAAAGCCTTCTATGGCAGACTATCATAAGAATAGAGTAAAGATGGATGACAGTTGACAGTATATTCCGCATTTTCTTTGTCTATTCCCCAGAAACCTGTATGCCACTTTAAGCTGCCATTTCATCTATCTGTTTTAGGGTTCTTATCTCATACCCTTCACCGGGATTACCTGATAAAAACTTTAGTTGGTAGTGCCCAAGGCTTCATTTTGGGAGAAGAGCCTGGAATCTAGTTCTGCCACTTCATGTCAGTCTAGAGAGCAGCGGAGATCTTCTACTGCTGCAGCCTCTCCCAAGCAGTCTGCAGGGAAGGGAAGAGGAGGAATTGAGTCTGGAGCAGACAGTCCCTCGACTACCTAATCCAGACCCTCTTCTCCTCTCGTTCCTGACTCTGGCTCTCCCCAGTTCCACTTCTTTTTTGTCTACATATTAAATCCTGGTCTAGTTATTTAACGGATATAAGAAAAAATAATTGCTTCCGATGACTCCATTTGAACACGTGCTTCTCTTTCAACAGTTGGCAGTTTCATTCGTTGTAAGACGTTGAGAAAAACCTGACACTCAGACAGTGCTCATCAAGACTTTTCCACCATGGCAAATTATTTAGGGCAAGATATAACATGAAGGGACAGGCAACATAAAAGGAAAGTATTTTTTTTTCAAGGTATCAAATTTCAGAATTTCAGGCCACTCTTATATGTGCATTTCCCCTTTAGACTGAGGTTCTATTAATATCTGATATACAGGAGAGCATCCCTGAAAATGACATTTCTCACTAAAACATCAGAGGGGACAAAGCATGGAACAATATTGGTGGCACAGCGATTCCTTCTATCATGGCTCTAACATGGGCTGATACAGCATGCATCACTGCGTCAATATTCAGCCGCAGCAGTCAGAAGTTTTAAAGCAGCTGGTCGTCACAGCTGAAACGGAAACCAGATATTCAGTGCCAAAGTCTCTCCAGCATCCAGCACTGAATATCCAGTTTCACCACTGCCCATATTTGCTATTCGGTTAGCAGTGATATTCAGTCAAAAACTAGACAGCAAATCTGCATAAAGTTAGGACAGCCATTGTTCTGTCCAACTTTATTTATTTGTTTATTTACATTTATATATCACACAACAGAAGACTACCATGCATGGTTTTCAACAGCAAAAACAGAATTACAATACAAAACGTTTACTTCCCCCAACTACCCTATAAAACCCTTCCCAGAGACTATCCTTCTAATAATAAACCCAAAACCCATAAAACAGCAAGCTGGGATTGACTATCACCAACTCTCAATGGTGTCTATGCACCATCACATAAAATGAATTGAGAAGAACCCTAGACACCCAATCATGCAAAATAAACCAGGAAGAAAACTGAATCCTCGCCTGATGTAACATAGCGCAAAAAGGGGCCAGCTACAAATTAAACTAGAAAGGGACCAAAACGGAACCTTGAAGAACCCCTTGCTTCTGAAACTATATTATCCAAACAAACCAACAGTTCCCTACCCAAAAGATAACACTGGAATCAATGAAGAACAATCCTTTTAATCCCCAGTTGGCTCATCCTATGAAAAAGAATCTCATGACTAACAATATCAAAAGTTGCTGAAATATCCAATAACAAAGAAACAACATTATGGTCTTGATCAAAAGCCTTGTGAATATCATATAAAATGGAAACCAACAAGGTTTCTTTGCTATTAAACTAACGAAACTCAACTCGACAGTCATCCAAAATATGATATTCCTCCAGAAAAGTACTTAATTGGGCCGCTACCATCTTCTTAATAACTTTACTCAAAAAAGGTAGATTAGACACAGGTCTAAAATGTACAACCTTCCCAGGGTCCAAAGCATCACCCTTCAACAGGGGAAAAATCATAGCCCTCTTCAAATGGGAAGGGAACACACCACTTTGCAAAAGCGCCTTTGTAATATCACAAACCTAAGATACTTCCCTGCCTGACTGAAAAAATGACAAAGGATAAGTTGTCAAATGCATAAAACATATCAACTTCTGAATACCAACAATTGACAGAGAAGCAAAGGTTATCCAAGAACCCTTCACCAAGCATGAAGGATCCAAAAAGGGCCAATACCCCTCTACCCAAAGCCCCCCCTGCCTTCTGATTATGCAGGCACTAATCCAGTTAGCAGACTGAAAATCACTGCTAACTAGATTAGTGCTGGGTCTGACCTTGCCCCCCTCCCCCTCCCTCTCCCCCACCACAGACCACCCTGGCACTATCCAAACAGTGTCATGATGGTCAGAAGGGATATTCAGCATCACTGTCCGGTTAGTGACACTGAATATCCCTCTCAGCAGGGTTTATCTGGTTAGCACCTCCTGCTAACTGGATAAACCCCTTTGAATATTGACCTCCATATTTTTATTGCTGTCACTCATGATCATGTACAGAACTTTGCCTGGACTCTGGAGACAAGATAATGGATATGCTTCTACTGTACAGACTTCAAGAATTTGCTGTATTGCAGGTTCAATAGACAAGATGTGGGTTTCAAGATGGAAGGAAAAAGAAGCTGTCGTGTTTTTGTGAAAGAAGAACTTCTTTCTGAAATGAGAACATAAGATATGCCATACTGGATCTGACCAAAGGTCCATCAAGCTCAGTATCCTGCTTCCAACAGTGACCAATCCAGGTCATAAGTTCCTGTCAGGGTCCCAAAAGGCTTATTTATTTTATGTATTTAGTAGTATTTAGTTCATGCCTTTCCAGTAGCAGTTCAAGGTGAGGTACATTCAGGTATTGTAAGCGTATGCCTGTCCCCAGAGGGCTTACAATCTAAGTTTGTACCTGAGGCAGTGGAGGGTTAAACCACTTCCCAAGGCCACAAGGAGTACCAGTGGGATTTGAACTCCCAGGCTGTTGCCCTAGCCACTAGAAAGTTGACAGATTCCATGCTTCTTATCCCAGGAGTAAGCAATGGATTTGCCCAGTCCTCTTTAATAAGGATTTATGGACTTCTTCAGGAACTTGTCCAAACCTCTTTTACACCCAGCTAAACTAACAGCTTTTACTACATTCTCCAGTAATGAATTCCAGAGTTTGATCATGTAGGGTGAAGAAATATTTCTTCCAATTAGTCTTAAATGTGCTACATTGTAGCTTCATTGAGCGTCATCTAGTCTTTCTACTTTTTAAAGTAATAAAAAACAATCTATGTTTACTGTTCCACTCCACTCATTATTTTATAGACCTCTATCATATCTCCCCTCAGCCGTCTCCTTTCGAAACGGAAGAACTCTAAACGTCTAAGCCTTTCCTCATAGGGGTATTCTTCCATCCCCTTTATTATTTTGGTGGCTCTTCTCTGTACCTTTTCTAATTCCTCTATATTCTTTTTAAGATATGGTGACCAGAAATGCACACAGTAATCAAGATGTGGTCCCACCATCGGGCGATACAGAAGCACTACAATATCCTTTGTTTTATTCTCCATTCCACTCCTTATGTTTCCTAGCACTCTATTTGCTTTCTTGGCCATTGCTGCACAATGGACAGAGGGTTTCAACATATTTATTTTATTTATTTGTTTTAGCTGTTTTTCTATAGCACTTTTCACCAGGTCAAAGCAGCTTACAAAGAGCAGAATGTTACAATATTATCCACAATGATGCCTACATCCATTTCCTGGGTGGTGATGCCTAATGTGGAACTTTGCATCATATAACCGCAGTTTGGGTTGCCCTTTCAACTTTCTCCGGAGCTGTTATTTTGAATGCTATATCATGGCCAATTGACTGGAAAAGATCTGTGTTTATACCAAAAATGAAGAAAGGTGATGCCACCAACTGTGGATATTATCACACAATCTCTCTGATCCCATATGTCAGCAAGAGTCTACTCAAGATCATTCAGCAGAGACTACAGCCATACCTAGGACAATAACTGCCTGAAGTGCAAACAGGATTCAGAAAAGGTTGAGGAATGAGAGACATCATTGCGGATGTGAGATGGATCCTTGAAAAGACAAAATACAGAAGGATACAGTATATATATGTGTTTTATTGACTACAGCAATGCTTTTGACTGTGTAAACCTGAGAAACTCTGGGCCACAATCTTTACATTGATCAAGAAGCAACAGTTCGAACAAGGAGAAACAGAATGGTTTACAATAAGCAAAGGTGTATGAGAAGGCTGCATACTTTCCCCCTACTTTAATTTATATGCAGAACAAATCATAAGAGAAGCAGGACTGTACAAACACAACTGAGGTATGAAGATCAACAGCCTTCGCTAGGCTGATAATACCACAATACTGGCTGAAAGTGAAGATGATTAAAAACATTTGCTTCTCAAGATCAAGGAATATAGTCTTAAAATAGGCCTGCACCTTAACATAAAGAAGACAAAGATGACGACAAATGGCAAAATCAATAAGCTCATCAATGATGGAGAAGAAATGGAAATAGTTGACACCTTTAACGTGCTTGGATCAATAATCAATAAAGAAATGACAAGCAGTCAAGAAATCCGATGATGCATTGCTCTTGGTACAATGGCTACAAAGGACCTAGACAAGATTCTCAAGAGTGAGAGATGTCTCTCTTCCTACAAAGATTCCACTTATCCAAGCCATGGTATTTTCAATAACGTCATATGGATGTGAAGGTTGGACAGTCAAAAAGATAGACAAGAAGAAAATTGATGCCTTTGAATTATGGTGCTGGCAAAGAATTTTGTGTATACCATGGACTGCCTAAAGAACACACCAGTCAGTACTAGAGGAGATCAAACCTAAGCTTCCTTTAGAAACTCAGGTGATGTATCAGAGGAACAAATCTTGATAAATTGGGAAGATGTATTACAGCTATTTGATAAACTAAAGAGCAGCAAATCACCTGGACTGGATAGTATACATCTCAGGGTGCTGAAAGAACTGAAATATGAGATTGCAGACCTACTTTTTGTAATCTGTGAACTATCCTTAAAATCCTCTGTAGTACCTGAGGATTGGAGAGTGGCCAATGTAAAGCCAATTTTTAAAAAGGGTTCCAGGGGTGATCTGGGGAACTACAGACCAGTGGGCTTGACGACTCTACCAGGCAAAATGGTAGAAAACATTATAAAGAACAAAATTACTGAACATGTGGCTAGTCATGGCTTACTGGCAGGAAGCTAAAATGGATTTAGCCAAAGAAAGTCTTGTCTTACTAATTGTTAAATTTTTTTGAAGGTGTGAATAAACAGGTAGATAAAGGTGAGCTGGTTGATGCGGACAAGGGAGCTAGGATAGGACTGGAAATGGGCTGATGGAGGGGCTAGGATTGGAAATGGGCTGATGGAAGGGGATGGAAGAATGGAACTAGAAGGGAGCGGATGCTGGGTGGGGCTGGAACTAGAAGGGAGCTGATGTTGGTGGAGGACTAGAATGGGATGGAGCTGGGGAAGTGAGGATGGAGAGGGAAAAAGATATTTTGTGTGGGCGGGAAGAAAAATCTACGATTGGCCAGATATTGGGAGAGTAAATGGGGATTGAAGATGGAGGAGTGAAATTTGAGTGGATGAAAAAGGAATAAAGAAAGAAATGGAGGAAAAAGCAACAGGGGAAAGATCAGTATGTTAAAGCAGCTGTAGAGAGATAATGGAAAAAAAATTTAGTCACCTCCGTCTAGACCAGGGGTCACCAACCTCCAGAGGGCCGCGGGCCACACAGCTGACTACCGGTAGACTCGCGGGCCGCACCCCCCTTCTCCCTGCCCCCGCCCCCGCGAAAAAAAACAATGCTCATACCTGTACTTCTGCTTTGAAAATTATTCCATGTCAGCTCCCTCCCTTCTTCTGCAGCCGCGGCTCCCTGCCTCTTAGGGAACCGCGGCTGTGCTTGTAAAATCATTGCGGAGCCCTTCCTGTCTTGACGGGCTCCGTGCAGCATTGTCCCGCCTCTAAAGGAAGTTGTTTACCACTTCCTTTGGAGGCGGGACAATGCTGCACGGAGCCCGTCAAGACAGGAAGGGCTCCGCGATGATTTTACAAGCACAGCTGCGGTTCCCTAAGAGGCAGGGAGCTGCGGCTGCAGAAGAAGGAGTCGGTGAGTTTGCCGGTACTTGTAGCAGCATCCTTGGCGGGCCGCACCGGGGTAGAGCCTCGCGGGCCGCAGGTTGGTGACCCCTGGTCTAGACTATTGCAACCTCTTCCTTGCTGCTCTCCCACTGAATCATCTCTCTCCCCTTCAATCTGTTCAAAACTTGCACTGCTAATCTTCTGCCAGCCTTGATGTGCTCATATAATGCCTCTTCTCAAGTTGCTTTATTGGCTCCCTATCCATTTCCGTATCCAGTTTAAACTTCTCTTACTGGTCTATAAGTGCACTTATTCTGCTGCTCCTCACTACCATTACTCTCTTATCTCTCCCTACACCTCTTCAGGAACCCCACTCTTCCAGGAGATCTCTTCTATCTGTGCTATTGTCTTCTACTTCCATCTTAGGACTTTGATACTTTCACCTTGCTGCTCCTTATGCCTGGAATAAACTATCTGAGTCTCTATGTCAGGCTTCATCTTTGGCTCTTTTCAAATCCAGGCTGAAAACTCACCTCTTAGAGGCCACTTTTGGATCCTGATCTTCTTAGTCTCCTATGTGTCTCCTTACCATACACCTAGATGTATCCTTTTCCTCAATGGAGAGTTAGCAGAAGACACGAAGAAACCAGAAGAAAGTGATTGGACCAATTGCAACTGAAAAATAAAATGCACAAACTACAAAAGGTGGAAAAATACATTTTTATTTTGAATTTATTAACTGGACAATATCAGCTCTGGGAAATGTGCATCGTTAACGTCTTTGTGTGTTGTTTAGTACAAGAGGAAATTCATTTATAGTTTTATTTCTGCAGTGTTGTTGTACTTTCCAAGTTTAGTTTTTGGGGTTCCCAGTTTAATTATTGTCTTCCTATTTATAAAATGTGATCCCTTGTTCTTTGTTTGGTGATGGTCTATGTTCTGTATGTGTAACCAAGCTGAGGTATTCTGTTTATGTAGTTTCTATTTGACAGTCCCACTTGTTCTCTTTCCCCAGGTGGAGATGTATTGGTATTTTCTGAAATGTATTGGTTTAATATTTGCAGTGTTGCCTTTTGATTGGTAGAGTATGGTGCTTTGTGAGTCCTGGTAGTGTTGTTATGATACGGCGGGTTTGCTATGGGTTCTAAATGCAGAAAAAAAGGCTCACTCTTTTAATCCCTACCCTATCATCTATATATAATGTCCCACAAATATTTTTTTTGTCGGATCGTCTGTAATGAGGATATAGATGATCCGACAAAAAAAAATATTTGTGGGACATTATATATAGATGATAGGATAGGGATTAAAAGAGTGAGCCTTTTTTTCTGGATTATGTTGTGGCTTTACTTAAAAGGTTTTGTAAGAATATGGGTTCTAAATGGGCAGTGTTTGTAGTACTTCCTAATGTACCTGTTGAAATCTGGTAGTCTTTCTTTATCTAGACACTCATTAAGAGGCATGTTTATTAAATGTTAGTGCATGTTAACATTATGCAATTATTTATGTAGATGAGGCCCCGCAATAAGTCTCTGCACATGGCCCTGCACCCACCTTCGGCTGGCCCTGCTTGTGGCCCAGGTTGTGGTGGAGTAATCCAAGACATTGGAGACTAATGTATCTAGAGTGACTGTCCTTGAGTCAAAAATGAATGCTTTTCAAGTGGTTAATGATGCTCTGGTGAAAGACAATATTATCTCAGCCAGATGAATGGAGTATCTTGAGAATTTGGCTAGATGCAATATTTGTGTCTACTAAATTTTCCTAAATCCCCTCTTATATCGCCAATGGAAATGGTGAAGAAGTACTTGACTGAGGTTCTGGGAATCTCCTTCCATTGGTGAGAGCTCAATATCTTGCCCCTGGTGCTGGACGTCCAGCTCTGGGCCAGGGAGTCTCCAATGGGGATAACCTGACAGTTTTTGGAATCATCTCTGGAAGCTGTGACTCAGTGGTGTACCCTGATTCTAACGTTTGCCTTGGTAGTTGATTGCAACTTGGTGTTTAAATTGTATTTTTGCTTTATGGATAAGTTATTTTTTGGCACTTCCCTATGTATGTTCTCTGATTTTTCAAGATGCACACAGAAACAGCACCTGGGGGTCTTGGCTCAGCATCCCAGGGCCTTGTGTTTATAGAATTACTTGATATAGTGCCCAGGCTTAAAGGCATCAGAGCTGTTTACAATCACTATTAGTAGGTACTTGATACATTTCCTTGTCCTCAAAGGGCTCACAATCTATGTGTACCTGAGGCAATGGAGGGTTAAGTGGCTTGCCCAAGGCCACAAGGAGTGCCTATAGGACTGGAAACCCCAGTCCCTCCAGCCTGAGATTGCTGTCCCCAGGTAGGAATTGAACCCCCAGCTTTCTGGGTTGGGGTACCTTGTTTTAACCACTAGGCCACTCCTCCCTTGGCCTTTGGGTTGCAATTTGTCTTTCTTTTCCTTGAATCTGTGTTGTGTCTGATGGTAAAACATTTACTTTCTTTAAGTCAAAATTGTTAGCTGAATTTCTCTTAACTAGGGAGGGAATGTTGGTCCCTTAGTGTATTCCACAGATGCCACTTTAGGGGTTTTAGGGTGTTGGTGTTGAGGTTGTGCCTTTAGGTTTCTTTATAATTGATATGATATATTTTCCTTTCTTTGGGTCTCTTTTTTCTGTATTGTGGGCTGATAAGAAGTTTTATTTCCTTATTTCATTGAATGATAATCTGATGGGGGGTTTTTTCTGTTTCACCTGTTTAATGACAATGTAATTCAAAATGTATAAATTAAAAAAAAAGACAGGGAAAACAGACTAGATGGGGCTGTCAGTCTTTCTGCCATTCTCAGGAATACATGCAAAGACAGCAAATGCACTAAAGAAAATGAAAATGAAGAGGTAAACAGTGGAAAAGGTAATTTTTAAATGATTGGTATAGCAGCAAATTCCACAGGTACTTCTTACCCATGGACTTTGCATTCATTAAATCAAAGTAAAATTACATATGCTTACATCAAAAGTTGCCTAAAAAACAACCTCCAGACACATGCACTTGCCTTTCCTATGGTTTTTTTTCAGCATAAATAATGAGGCTGATTCTGAACAGGGCATGTCTGGGCCAGCTGGACAGCCAAAAAATGAATGCCACCGCGGGAGCTATACGTTCCCACAGTTGCAGAATCAGGGCACTTAGACAGCCCAGCATGTAGCCTATTCAGCAGAGGGGCACATCCAGAGCTCCGGCTGGTGTGCAGATGAATGGCATCCCATCGCCATGGCACTGATATATCCAGCAGGAGCACCCAATGCTCAACCACATGGCAAACCCCTCTCCCTGCCTCCTGACCCTCGGTGGAGGCAGCCAGGGCCGAGATCAGGCGGTGGGACACCTCCGCGGTGGCACACTGTCTGTGGGGGGACAGCAGGCCGCGTTCTAACCCATGTCCAGCACTTATTCCACTTCTGAGATATACAGAGGTTAGACCTGAATGACCTCTGTACGTCCCAGGGCCTGGCACAACCCCTGCTCTGCACTTGCTCTGCCCCAGTGCCGCCCTCTCCTGCCCCCCATCCAGCGCTTCCCACACAATGACTCTGCACGTGTGGGGAGCAGGAAGTGCTGAATACGGTCCCAGGCCTAAACAGGGTTGAATTCTAACCCGGACATCCAACCCTACTATTCATGTGTCAGAATCGGCCCAGTGTGTATTGTTTCAGTCCCTACTACCAGGAAAGTCTGCCCCAGATGTCGGTACGTGTATGTGTGTGGTTGCACTATGCGCATTCTTCTACTTGTATACGGGGCAGGACATTTTCAAAATGCCCATTTCTGTTCACACCTGTCAAAATAGTTTTGAGATTGCCTTTATGGAGGGTCATTTTATAATAGGGCACCTAGGTTTAGAGGGTAAGAAAGTGCCTATTTTGGCCCTGTTTTATAAAGATGCATAGATTGCTTATGTGTCTTTCTAAAATACTATGGCAAATCTACATTGAGGTTGCAGACATTTCCTCTTATACAGTGCACGTCCGCATGTAGAGTATATGAGTACATGTGTAGATCACCATATTTCATAATCTATGTGCCTACTGCGCTACTCCACTCATGCTCGACCCCGACCTCGCCCCTGGAAATGCGTATAGTAAAAATAAACGTTCATACTACTAAGCATGCTTTTACACCTAATGTAATTTTATAACAGCCATTTTACATGCTACATATGCGCTAAAATCACAGAAAAGTACAGAGAAAAAAAGTCTCCAGCTCTTCACAGCCTGTGTCCCTTTTCCCAGCCTCTGCCTTCTCCTTATCATCTCTACTAGCTTGTATTCCCTTCTCCCATCTCCCCATTCCCTCCTCCACAACACCTATGTCCCTGTCCCAGTTCTTCTTCCCCTTTCAGCCTATTTCCACTCTCTCAGGCACACTCACCCGCTACAGCCTGTGTCTACATTCCCAGCCTCTTTCCCTGTTCATTTCCTTTTTTAATGTCTGATCTTAGACCCCATCTTACCCTTTCCCATTCCCCACCTTACCCTTTCCCATTCCCTCCTTACTCTTACCCATTCCCCCTTCTCCTTTCCCACCTTACCTTTTCCCATTCTCTCGTCCCCTTACCATTCTTCTCCTCATCCACTCCAATCCTCTCTCTCAGCTCCTCTCCCAGTGTGTCTGATCCAAGTGATCATATCCAAAGTTATATTACTCTCTGACTATATTGCTCTCAAATACTAGAGCATGATCATGAATGCTGTGTTTCAGATGGTGAATACTTACCCTAGGGATGGACCCTAAAGTTACTGCTTGGGTTAGAAATTGGTTGAGTGGGAGGCGACAAAGGATACAGGTAAATGGAGTTCACTCTGAGGAGGAGGTTACCAGTGGTCTGCCGCAGGGATCTCTCCTTGGTCCGATTCTTTTTAACATCTTTTTTAGTGATATAGCGGAAGGGCTGTTGGGTAAGGTTTGCCTCTTTAGGATGATACCAAAATCAGCAACAGAGTAGACATCCATGAAGGTGTAGATAACATAAGGAGGGATGTAGCTAAGCTTGAAGAATGGTCTAGAATTTGGCAGCTGAGATTTAATGCTAAAAATATAGGGTCATGCATTTGGGATGCAACAATCCAAGGGAGTGGTACAGTATAGGGATGATGTACTTCTGTCCACGAAAGAAGAGCGGGACCTAGGTGTGGTTGTGTCTGATGATCTTAAAGTAGCTAAACAGGTAGAAAAGGCAACAGCGAAAGCTAGAAGGATGCTTAGGTGCATAGGGAGGGGAATAGCCAGCAGAAGAAAGGAGGTGATAGTGCCTTTGTATAAGTCTTTGGTGCAACCTCATTTGGAGTATTGTGTGCAATTCTGGAGACCGCACATTCAAAAGGATATAAACAGGTTGGAGTTGGTGCAGAGGGTAGCTACTAAACTGGTTAGTGGTCTTCGTTATAAGACATATGAGGACAGGGGATAGACTCAGGAGTAATATGCAGAAATATTTCTTTATTGAAAGAATGGTAAATACATGGAATAGTCTCCCATTGGACGTGGTAGAGATGAGGACAATATCTAAATTCAAAAAACATGGGACAAACACAGAGGCTCTCTAAAGGAAAAAAGGGAACTGTTGTAGTGGTTGATATGGAAGGGCAGACTAGATAGGCCAATTTATCTTTTTCTGCCGTCATGCTTCTATGTTTCTATGCCATCAGAGTGTGATCTAAAGTGTTTGTGAGATTGGTCCATTGGACTTTAGGCAGCCTCTTCTGTTGCCAGTCCTGTCACTTTGCATTGCAGATAGCAAGAAAATTGTGATCAGAAGAGGAGATTGCGAGGTAGCACTGAATCTCCACAGTGCCTCCAGTTTTTTTGGCAATCTGACTCTTCACAGAGTCCCTAGCAGCAGTTCTCAGTTCAGAATCAGGAAACTTTATTGGCATGCCAACGCATTATATACAATATATAAACATAAATAATAGTTCCAATAACAGTGAAATAAGATTGTAGGGTACCAAAAATACAATTTCCAGGCTCTGGTGCTATCCTATGTTGTCCCTGGCTAGTTAGATTATGTTTGCGGCCTGGTGGCAGGATATGACAAATTTTGCCGCTGTAGTTACTGTTTCTCCAATTTCCTCTAGAAATATGCAGCACTTTTCCTGTTCATTTTTTATGGAAAATCTTTAATTTTCTCAGTTGGTTTTGAGAAATATATGTCTCTGATATCTGCATTTTACCGGATAGTACAGAAGGAAATAAAGCTCTGTTTCTAATTCTTCAGTGCTGCACTGCGTGCTCTCACTCCCATTCTCCCATGGTATGCTCCATGCTGGTATGAAATCAGTGGGATGCACTGAGCTGTACCATTCCCTGGGTGAAGCTGCTGATTTGCTTAAATTACACAAAGATAGCCTTACAATTTTAAGCAGTTTTATTCAGTTCAAAGATATGTAGATCTCCTGTCTAGTAGAACTGGCCTGAATGGATAAAGGTTCTATTTTACTCTATCAGAAAGATCCAATAGATTACCTGTCAGTCAACCATAACAGAGGTTTGGGACATGTCTACTAAAGTGCATTAGCTACTACAGCATGGTTCAGGGGTGGTGGGGCGGGATCAGGGTGAGGAGTAGATGTGGTGATTGTTGGCAGCTATCATGCAAAACCTTTTTGCATGGTATCTGCCAGAATCGGGCCTGATCACAGCTGCAGATAACATCACCTCAAGAGGTGGCATTATCTGCCTGAGGGCCCATTAACACACCATCTACCCTGGAGGCGATCAGGCCTCCAATACTCTAATGGGCTTTCTCCTTAAACAATATTGTTGGTGCCGGCATGTGGAGAATGGTGGCACCAACAATATCAAAATACATTTTATTTTTTATTTTATTTTTATTTATTTAAAAGTATTTATATCCCGCTTTATCAAAGCGGATTTCACTGCAAACCAATCAAGTAGGGTAGTGCGGGGGTGTCGGCATGCAGTGGCTGTGAATTTAGTGTTCATGAGTGTGTGGATAGGTAAATCTTGATTTGGGGTGCAATATATACAGGCTGAGCTATCTACATTGGTCTATATACAATTTACTGAGAGTAATAGGCTATATACAATTTACTGAGAGTAATAGGATATTTTGATGTTGTGGATGTCATTTCTTGTGTATCTCATTTTGTGGTGTGGTTAGGGTCCTGTCCCCCCTTTCAGTACTGATCTCCTTGACAATTCCAAGTCCCCATCAGGAACTATCTGGGCGGGGGGGGGGGGGGAGGATTGGTGCACTTTCCAGCCAAAATAAATGCCCAGCTAGCCAGTCAGTGAAGCTTCACTTTCTTCCACCCCCTCCCCTGATCCATCCTATTCCCGGCTAGTCAGTCAGTCCCCCAATCCCCCCTTCCCCTTAGATAAAATACATTCCTGGCTGCTGCCCTCCTCAATAGTACAAACAAATATGGCTGTGATCTCATGGTGTTGCCCCCTAGTGTGAGGCTAGAGGGCAGCACCCTATGATTGTGGCTGCTCCCTGTTGTCACTGGAGCACCAGGAATTAATAAGGTATGCCTTTGGGGGTGATGGAGGAACCATGGTCCTCCCTTTGCCATTAGCCAGGAGTGTATTTTGTCTGAGGGGGTGGAGGGGGGATCGGGGGTCCAGCTGTCTAGCTGGGAGTTGGTAGAGAGGATTGGGGGGGTGGGAGGGAGGGAGGGGGACTAACTGGGTTTTCATTTTGTCCAAGGGGTGCGTGAAACAGCATTTAAGCACATGTGCATGACCCAGTTTGCTCCAGCACACTGTTTTTTTACCCTTCCCCTTCAGCAAAGCCAAAAAAAGTTGGGGGTCCTGAATGATTACGATAATGAGAAAAACAGGCATACATTCAAAGTAACATAGTATATGACGGCAGATAAAAACCAATCCAGTCCATCTAATCTGCCCAGTAAGATGACTTGAGTGGTTGTAACTGCTGCTCCATCCAGGTCACCTTCTCGCTATGCCTTTGTTGAGGGTTGTACCCATCGCTTCATGTAGGCCACCTCCTCTATATGTTGATATATAAAAGATATTTACGTTTGCTTTGATCATAACCCCCCATCATAACCCACTTCAATTAGTACAAAGACTGCTGCTAGACCCTTAACAGGGACATCAAGATGACAGCATATCACACCGACTCTCAAGTGCCTTCATTTGTTACGAGTCACACAAAGGACAAAATACAAAGTCACAACCACCATCTACAACTCATCAGCCCCCTGCCTCAAAGATCTAATCACAGGAACAACCTCAACAAGACCCAGAAGATCAGTGAATCAGAACCTAATAGTCATACCCCCCTCCCCCCCCCCCCCCAAGACCAGAGGCTCTCAGAAAACAAACAACAAAGCCTTCATCCTTTTTGCTCCAATTTGGAACACACTACCAGAACCCATCAGATTTGCGCAATTTATAACAAGATCTGAAGACACTTTTAATAACACATCTATTCATTGAACACTTCGTACCAAATGATATCACATAACTACATATACCATGCCTTCATTCACACACTGCGAAATCTGTAAACCCCCAACTTTTTTAAATCCAAATTTGTATCCCCATGAGTTCTATGTAATTACAACTCATACAAGTTTGTTATTGTTGTTCTATGTAAACCGCCTTGGCATAAAGGCAGTTAAAAAAACCTGTTAAATAAATAAATAAATTTCATCCTCTTGCTATAAAGGGATCCACTGTGTCTGTCCCATGACATTTTGAATTCCATCACCGTATTTGCCCCCATCACTTCCATCGGGAGGAAATTCCAAGCATCCACCATCTTTTCAGTGAAAAAGTATTTCCTGATGTTGCTTTTAAGTTTGCAGCTTCATCATATGCTCTCTAGCTTTACAGCTTCCCCTTCTTTAAAAAAGGTTTGTTTGTTCATTAATACCCTTTAAGTATTCAAAGGCCTGCATTATATCTCCCCTGTCCCTCCTCTCCTCCAGGGTATACTTATTGAGGTCTTCAAGTCTCTTCTCATACGTTTTCTGGCGCAGGCTCCAATACACAAATTTCTCAGTAGCATTGACCTCAGAACAATGAGCTAACCCTTTATGCCTTCTCTGATCTTGCATTAAAACCCCAACACTGAGCTCAGCCTTCTAATCTATGAACATTTCTGCATCTGCGCTGAATTGTGATTCATTACCATGGATTCAAATTGTTGTACACTGCTGTCCCTTCAAGGCTTTGAGTACAGTTAGCTCATGAAAAAAACTCGTTCATGGTACGCTTTAGGAGACGCTTGAGGTATAGCCAAGCAATTAAGACATGTATCAAACTCTCATAATCATCTTCTATAACTTGCTCAAAGCACAGATATATTCAATTCTGCTCAGTGTCTGCAAACAAAGAGACAAGCTTATTAGACAACTGAGACCATTAAAGACATTTAAAAGAATACACGAGATAAATAAACCATCTCTCTAGGCAACAGAGTCACTGCACCAGATTTATACACTGAGAAGGGATACATGAAGATGGGCAGCTTATAAATGCATTATATAAATAAATAAAAGTAAAAAAATGCCCAGAGAAAACTTGCTTAAGGAAAAAAAGAGGCTGACTGTGTCCTTTATTACTACTTACAGCCATATTATCAGCAGTAAACATGACTCACACACAGGGGTATGCTTAGTAAAGGCGGTAAGGGAGGAAGTGAGCCATTAATGCACGTTATCAGTGTCCATGAGTGATTAACACCACGGGAAATGCTGATAACTCTAGGTTAGCAATAGGAGAAAGGGCCCGTAACGTTAAGGGAAAAGGAGGTGGAGAGTGGGTGTTGATGGGGTGGAGAGTGGGCGTGGATAGCGTGTGCTCCCTTACTGCAGGGCCATGTTACCGTGCGTTAGAGCTCCCAGTGCTAGGAACCCTAATACCAGCTAAAAGCTCGTGGAAAGGGGTAGTTCTGAGGGGAGAGAGCATATTAAGAAAGGGCACTATGTTGTTGTTGCCAGAGTGTCAAAGGGGGTGTCATGTGGGTGATGTGGTGTGGCTGGCATGTCCACTAGGCTAGGCCTAGGGTATACATCTGTGATGCCCAGCAGGACTCCACCGTGACAGTGACAGCAAGAGCACACATACATGCTACCTCAAAAAGGAGTTGCACAACCCCTACTGCCACCATGCTGCCATGTCAGCATGGTGTGAGGGTGGAGTGGTGGGCACAGTGGATGCAGCCTGCTGCAGACAAAATATTGTCCCGGCCCTGTATGTCCAGTGTAATGCTACAGTTGCCACTGGGAGTGGGATGGCAAGCATGTCAGCAGCAGGTATAGTATAGCATAGGGCGCCCCTCTCTACCGAGGCTGAAGGCAACAGCATGCGTAGTCACAGCCCCCGGTGGAAGGAGGCAGGAGTGACAAAGTGTACCAAGTTGCATGTCTGTAATGTCAATGAGGCTGCCTGCAGCACTGATGTGGTGACTGTGCCACAATGGCAGGGAGGGAGGGATCGGCTGGCATGCTGTCTGCCCTGATCCTTGGACTCTGGCACCCAGCTAATTGTCCTATTGGATGGGCTGGCCCTGGAATCAGGATATTCCCCACTGACACATGTTCAGTTGGGAGGAAGATATGTCATTGAGGCAGATGGATCAGGCAATATCATAACACACCAATGCAGAGGAAAAATAGCCACACTGTCTGCCCAGGTGCCAAATGATGACCAGGACCTTTCTGTGAACCAGTGACCCTTTCATGAGTGGACAATCGCATGGGTGTCATATCCATCTACACCATATGAGGGTCCAAATGACCCAGAGTGGCCTTTCAACCATGGGATCATACGAGGAGTGGCCTTCAAGAACAACCCATGAAATGGTTATGTTGGTCACCCTGAATATGAGGGAGGGCACACATAACCTGGTCCTCAGAGCAAGCCCTGCAATAGATGGACCCTCCAGTTTCTGGAGCAGATCTCTGATACTGCTAGTGTGCCACAGGTATTGTCTGAAGCGTGTCATGCTAGTCAGTTTATAATCTGTACAATTGCAGCATGCAGAAGTGGCCTGTCTGGCCTTGCCCCTGTTGGCCAGGGACTCTCCAATAACAGCTCATTGGAGGTATGGTGCCATTGGAAGTACAGTGACTGGACATGCATCTTGACCACCCATGTGGCTTGGCCTTTGGACAAGGGATGTATTCTGCAGCTGTGTGTTTGTTATTCAACTAGTGTACTGAGTGTGCACTGCAGTGCATACTGCTTGTGTGCCGCTATTGGCGGGCCCTAGGTGTGGTATTCGACTGTCTGAGACTGTGCCAGCCATGGTGTTTCATGTCCTGGGTTTTTCCAATTGCAGGCAGGGACCTGCAGTATGATTCTCATCATTGCCATAAGGAACTGTGTGAAGGTGTAGCCTAATGGTTTGAGCACTGGCTTGATAAGTGACAGGCCTGGGTTTGACTGCCACTTGTTCTTGTTGTGGCCCTGGGTAACTTACATCAATATACTGCTAAAAGTAGTTTAGGGTCTGCATTGACTGGGGGGACACAATCTTATAATTTTTTATGTGTTACGGCAGCACATTGGATCTGCTCTACTGTAGCCCAATGCAAGGGGTCAGACATGCTTACCCTGCAGTTGTCTGACACATGAGATTTACATGATGGGAATATATCATCATTACTGTGACTGCTCATCTTTGGCTCCATCACATGTATACAGTACATGCAGGCACATCCAACCCCTGGGATGTCCGCTTGCAGGGATCATCACCCTTCTCTACTGGCTCCATATGGGCAACAAGTGAGACACTTGTCTAGTTGTTATCTGCACTTGTGGCAGGGGGATTGTATGGTGTTTGGAAAGCTGACACCACTGTCATACCCAAGTAGCTGGTATTGGGACTTCCTCTTGGCACAGCCATATTTTTTTCACACGCACTACAACTGCATTTGTGCAGTTACAGCATGTACATATGGGTAGCAGGGCCATACCACACTCTCATCTTCCGTCATCCATGTGCACTTAACCATGTATATAGTTACATTAACTGGCTTGTATATAGTTATCATGTTCTCCCTGTTAAGAAACGTGTTTATTGTATACCCAAGTTATTTTTACCTGTTTATTGTAAGCACAAATCACTAAACTGAGATGTGTAGATTTAATGTTTATTGTAAACCGCACTGATCTTAAATAGCGCGGTATAAAAGAAAATGTAATAAATAAATAAATAAAATAAATCCATCCTTCAGACCATCCATCAGCATATGCCCATTATGTACAGTCATGTATTCTCCTGGCAGCTGCTACACCATGGCCCACACAGGAACTTTTTCATCATTTGGATGTATCACTCATGCCTCTCCTGTGAATGATCTGCATGTTCCAACTCCTGCTCGGTCATCCCTTAGATGCCCACTTCATGCTGATTCTGACTCCGCAGGGGGACACTTCATACTGCTATGCCACACACGGACATTACAGCATATTACATAGGCACCCCTCACTGAATCAGTACAGCTGCCTCCCACATGCTCATCCCACTTACTGACTGACACCTAGGATGCCCATGGATCTGACATGTCTATCAGCTCTTATCTTTCCTTCCATCTATTAGCTAAGATGTGTCTTTTACAGGGGCGCCCTTATCCTGTGTTAAGGTGACTGCCATTTTGGGCATTAAGGTGCACATTTGTCACCTTAACATCCGATGTCCTCTTAGCACCCGATAGGTGGAGCCGAGTGCCCTTACTGCCAGAACGCCTACTGCCCACCCTGGCCTTTACCACATGCAAACACCCTTATTGCTGCCGTTAACGCTTGCTGTCCACTGCTTCCTTACTGCTCTTTAGTAAACATAGCCCATAGTGTGTGTAAGAGCAGCTTCCACAGCCTAAAACTAATTAATTCCTCCAGTTAATCTTGACATTTTCTTTCTGTAAATGCGCAGCAAGACAGATACTTTAGCCCAGAGGTTTGATTAGCAAGTATTTTCATGGCCTCAAAATGTGACCTCCATTCCTTGTTGGTGACTGAATTGACATGTTTTCCTGGAATTCTCTCGCTCACTTCTTCTCTTCTTGTTTACTTTCTCCTTTTCTCTTCCTGGTTTTGTTCCCCATCAGCAACTACCCTTGCCCTTCTTTCTTCCCCTTTACCTCTAATTGTTCATCTTTTCTCTTCCTTCGGGAATGGATTGGTAACCTAGTGGTTAGAGCATGGCCAAGAACTGGGAAGCCAGGATTCGCAGTCCCACTGATGCTCCTTCTGACTTTGGCCAAGTCTACTGTGTCAGCTACAATTTACATTGGAAGCTTTCTTGGATAAGGACCTATCAACTTCTAAATATGTAATTCAGCTAGAGTTCAGATTTGGAAAAGGTAAGTAAATCTATAAATTCCAAATCTCCTTCTATTCCTCTTTTCTTCTCCTCTTTTCCTTTCTCCATTACCTCTTCCCTTTCTTCACATTTCCTCACTTTGTTCCCTTTTTCCTTTGTATCTAAGAGAACTGCATCTAGCTTTGATGATTTATAGGAAAAGATTAAAATTAAGTGAGATGAATGAGCTTCAAATCTGAAACCCTTGAGTGGTCAGCTCTCGGGTAGTCAGAGCAGAATAATATGATGTTCCATTTTTGTGTCAGAAATGTAAGGATCCTTTCAGGACCCTCAATAGTCCAGTATGTCCTTGCTCCATGCTCATACCATTGTTAGAATAGTAAGGAGGTTTGCAGCACCCCCTTCTGGGATGGCTGTAGTGGTCTGGCCTGTCCCTTTATAAACCAGAGATCCCTATTGTGGGTGTGCTGGTGTGATTAGGGTTGCCAACTGGCCGGTTTTCTGCTGGCCTGGCCGGTTTTTCCATGGCCAGGCCGGCTGCCGGCACAGATATAGAACCGGCCCTTGAAAATCCGGTTTTTTGCTCTGGCCGCGAGATCAGGAGCGGCCAGAGCAAAAAAAACTTTTCTCCACAGTGCGCGAGCGCGAACGCGAACGCAATCGATCCTCCGTGCAGCCGCTGCTTCTGCCTTTCACAGAGCAGCGGCTGCAATAAAGTTAATTTGAAAAGGAAGAGAAACCTGTGAGGAGCCCTCCCCCCTCTGACATCACTTCCTCAGGGGCTGCAGAAGGACAACCGGAGGGCTCCTCAGGTTTCTCTTCCTTCTCAAATTAAGTTTATTGCAGCTTCTGCTCTGTAAAAAGCAGAAGCAGCAGCTGCACGGGGCAAAGCAGAGGCAGCACTGAGGAGTGGGGGGAGGGGTGGAAGCAGCATTAAGGGGGGTGCAACACTAAGGGGGGGAGTGAAGCAGCACTAAGGGGGTGAAGCTGCACTAAGGGGGCAAAGCTACACTAAGTGGCAAGGGGTGAAGCTGCACTGGTGGGGGGCGAAGCTGCACTAAGGGGGGTGGTGAAGCCGCAGTGCTGGTCGGGGGGGGGGAGGCCAAGGGCTACAAATGGGCTTTGATGGGGGGGCTAGGACAGCAAATGGGCTGTGATGAGGTGGGGGGTGACTTGGACTGGAAATGCGCTATGAGGGGGGGAACTTGGACTGGAAATGGGCTATGGTGGAGGGAGGGGGAACTTGGACTGGAAATAGGTTGTAATTAGGGGGGCTAGGACTGCAAATGGGCTGTGATGGTGGGGGAGCTAGGACTGCAAATGGCCTGTGATGTGAGGGCTAGCACTGGAAATGGGCTGATGAAGAGCTGGAATAGGACTGGAAATGGGCTGATGGGGGGCATGGGAGAATGGGACTAGAAGGGAGTGGATGCTGGGTGGGTCTAGAACTATAAGGGAACTGATTTTGGGGGAGGACTAGAATGGATGGGGAATGAGAATGGAGAGGGGAAAAGATATTTTGTGTGGAAGAAAAGTCTACGATGGGCCGGGTATTGGGAGAGTAAGAGGGGCTTGAGAATGGAAGGGTGAAATTTAAATGGATGATAAAGGAATAAGGAAAGAATTGGGGGAAAGAGCAAAAGGGAAACAAGCAGAAATAGAGAGAGAGAATGGAAAACATCTAAAAGAGAAGAAAGGACAAATGGATAGCTTGCAGAAGACACAAAGAAACCAGAAGAAAGTGACTGGAGCAATTGCAACTGAAAAATAAAATGCCCAAACAGAAGGTAGAAAAATACTTTTTATTTTGAATTTATTAACTGGAATATGTCTGGTCTGGGAAGTGTCTATTGCTAACATCTTTGCGTTTTTGTTTAGTGCAAGAGGAAATTACTTTATAGTTTTATTTCTCCAGTGTTGTACATTTCATGTTTGGCTTTTGGGTTTCCCAGTTTAATTATTATCTGACCAAGGAAGTTAGCCTACACGTATCCTCGGTAATTTTTGTGGGTGGGGCTGGGGCGGGGCAGGGGTGGGACTAGGGGCGGAGAATGGGTGGAGCATGGCGAGCCACAGGTGTCGGGTTTTTCTCGGTGAAAAAGTTGGCAACCTTAGGTGTGATATGTTAAATTAGCAGTTTCCTTGGGTAACACAGTGTTTCATTTTGGCTCCATTTACTTTCTGTACACCACGACAAGGCAAATAATCACGTGTCCAGTTTGAAGTGTCCGTTGAGTATTAAATTATAGAGGAGGGAAGAACTTGTTATGTTCACTCACGCAAGGTATTAGGTTTGTCAAGCCACTGGGAAATCCTTGCCCCGGTCAAAGGCCTGACAAACAGACATAAATATAATTGATTTATTTAGCTATTTATTTAATAGTTGTTATAGCAGGAGATCAAACCTAAGTTAGTTTTAGAAGCTCAGATGACAAGACTTTGACTTTTATACTTTGGGCACATCAAGCGAAGAGAGAGATCATTAGAGAAAGACATCATGCTTAGCAAGGTAGAAGGTCAAGGCAAAAGAGGAAGGCCAGCAATGAGATGGATGGATACAATAACAGCAGCTATGGGTGCCACTCTGTCAACAATGAGCTACCTGACTGAAGACCGAACACAGTTAAGGACAACTATCTATAGGGTCACTATGAGTCGATACCGACTCAAGAACACTTAACAACAACATAGCACTATAGGCACAGCAAACTGGCATCAAAGTGGTTTACAATAAATCCAAAATGGAGAACAAAAATAAATTCAATAACAAAAAACTCCCTAAAAGAGAAACAAAGGACATACAAACAAAAGCGTAGGGGATGACTAAAACAACAATATAAAATAAAGACAAATAACCAGGATGCAATAGGAGCACTACTAACTTTAAAGATATTCATGAATAGGATGTTTAAATAATCACATTTTGGGCTTCTTTTTACAAATAGTATAAGAACTCTCAGAGCGAATATCGGAGGGAAGGGAATTTTATAGAACAGGGGCATTATAAGTAAAAGTAGCAGAAAAGACCCTTTCAAGTCTGTAGGGAGTATCAGCAGATAAACAAAATAATGTATGCCAGAATCCATTTTGTTTGGTTCAGACTTTTGGTTATGAGCAGGCCACTATTCCTTCGAATCTAAGCTGCTTATACAGAGGGACCACTACAAGTTGCGCTTGTGAGGGTCAAAATTAACGAGAAGGGTTATTGGACATGAAAAGAGCAGATAAATAAAGAGGAAAACCTATATAATATGTGTAATGAACCATAAAAAGAATCTTAGATTTTATGTGACTCAAAATTGGTAACCAATGCTCCTTAATCAGAAGCGGTGTTACCTGATCTGAACGGTGAGCATCAAAAATGAACTGCAGTGTTTTGTATAAGCTTTAATTGTTTAGCTGAATATCCTGGGAGAGTAGGAGACCAACTAGTAAGGAATTGCAGTAATCTAAGTGACTCAGAACTAAAAAGTGGATTAGAAACCAGAGATTTTTTGTTGAGCAGGGGCTTTAAAATATCTAATCAACCTCAATCATAAAAAGCCTTCCTAACTAAAGAGGAAATGTGTGAATGAAATGTTAAATATGTATCAAAAATGACTCCAAGGAGAGTAAGGGTATCTTTAATAGGAATGAGAATACCAGCCATCTTAGGAAGGAAAACACAGGGGGAATTATCTTTGGAAAACCACATAGCAGAAGATTTAGGGGTATGTTTACTAAACAGCGGTAGCGGCTTCCATGTGATATCGGAGCCCAGCTTTTATTATTATTATTATTATTATTATTTTATTATATTGTACATGCAGCAGCACGGCAAACTTACCTTATCACATTTGCCGTGTTGATTTGCTCTTGTAAGTTCCCATGGGCCCAGCAGCTGTTCCTCGATGGGCCGAAGTCTTGCAATAAGAGTCACACCATGAGACTTTGGCTCGATGGGGAACAGCCGGCGAGCCCATGGCAAACTTACAAGAGCGGAGCAGTGCAGCAAATACAATGAAGTAAGTTTGCCGCCTCTGCAGCAACCGCCAAATGGGGAGCCAGGGCCCCCATGGGGGGTGCACAATGGGGGAGCATGCCACCACCATGACAATGGTGGGCCCTCAGCAAAGTTTTGCTTGGGGGCCCCTCATTGTAATATCACTACATCCATATATGGCTTGAGCATGGCTACTGCCCTTCACCTTCCTTTCCCAGCCCTCCTTGCGCCGGCAGCACGCCTACCTGCAGTCCCCCGGCTCGTCTGACCCCCCTGTCCACCGCAGCTACCTCCGCCTCACTATTGACCCCCTCTGACGTAACAGCTGTAGCCTGCCCCCCCCCCCCCTACTAGGCCCTCTAACCCTTCCCTGCCGGCCCCTCTGAGAAGGCATCACCCGCTTGCTGGGAACCCTCTCCTACCACGCTTTCCTGTTTCCCTTAGCCTGCCTTTTTCTTTCCTTTTTTTTTTTTTTTTTTAATAATTACCATACACCACTGCTTTCAGGAATAGTACTTGCCTTCCTCGAGTCCTTCCTTCAGTCCCAGGGAACCTGCACCACGAGCTCACTCTTCCTGGTCTGCCGACCTCCACGGCACCGACTGCAACCTGAAACCTCAATGTGCGTCAAATCCACAACCCGCTCTGGGTTTAAAAACCCCAACTCGCTGCCGGTCAGCCTGAGGGAAGCGCCAACAGCACCAAGCCAGCAAGCCAGCGCCCCAAGACCTCATCCTCTTCCCACCGCCGAGCCACATATGCTCCTCCTTGCTGCCCATCTCCCTACGCGTCCCCGCGCTCCGCATTACCCATTGGCTCTCTCCGCCGCTACTCAGCAGAGAGCCAATGGGTTTAAAATATGCTCCCCCCATCGTCCTGACAACCACGTAGGCCGCGCACAGGGTCTACACACTGGGCTGACCGCCCAGTTACTATCGGCTGTCGGGGACCCTGCCCCATGGCCTCGCAATTATGGATGCATTTACAACAGCTCCAAAGCTGGTGTAAATGTTCGTGTCTACAACGTAGGCACTATATCTGCTTTTAAGTTAGTATTTTAAGAAAATTGGCATTTAACAAGCTTAAACTAGGTGCCCCCTTAAAAATATCTGAGTGGATAAATGCTCTAGTAGTTAGAATAGCAGTCTGGAACAAAGGAGGCTATGATTTAAATGCTGTTGATGCTTCTTGGGACCCTGAGCAAGTCATTTCACTCTCCATTGCTTCAGGTAAAAACTTAAACCCCTATTTACTAACCCATAAGGGAACAGCTGGGACAATCACATAGTCCCAGCTGCAGCAATGCTAAAGGTAGCTGGTAAATAACTAAAAGGATTCCCCTGGGCCAAATCATTGGTGCTGTAGTGTTGAGGGGCATGACTCTCCCATCATCATCAATATACCCCATTTTAAATCTTAGCTCAAGGCCCTGCCCTCTATTTCTAAAAATTACACTGGCCCTCCAGAGAATCAGCCCTTCCAGTTCCCCCTCTCCCTATATCTACTGGCCATCCCTCATTGTTCCTTCCCCATCAGATCTAGTTTCAAAAATGGCAACACTTGAAGCCCCTAGCCATACTCTCATGGCACAATCACCAGGCTGTGAGATTACCATTAGTGAAATAAAGCCTGAATAGCAGGAGTGACCAAGGCCCTTATCCTTGGTAGATTCCCAATGAAAGCTGTTAAGTGCTGGGAGGTTTGGTAGCAGGAAGAACTCTGTAATTTTTGGAACCAAGGATTAGGCCTTTGGACTGAGATTAAAAATGTGCAGTTTTCCCAAACCTATGGGGGGAGGGGAGAGGCAACAATTTAACCCGGGGGGGGGGGGGGGGAGTAGAAGTTGCACCTTAAGAGCATGGATTCATGTGCTAGTGGATTGAAATTCCTGAGGAAAAGTTGATATCTCTAGAATTGATGTTAGCTTTTCCTGGATAACAGAGCTTGTGAAGTTTATTGCAAGCTATATTATTTGTTTTGCATAATAATGGGTTACTTTGCATACTTTTTAATGACCATTAGGCAGACGTTTCTCATTTCAAACTCTGCTATTGGCAAATACGTTATTACCAATAATATGCATTTAGTTGGCCAATAACATGTATTAGTGTCATAACACAACTTAGAAAACAGACCCCCTTAATTTAGTTTATTTAGTTTAGATTTTAAGCACTCTGGGGCCAGGGAAATATCCATTGTATCTAAATTTAACTTGCCTTGTGCCATTTATGAAAAGGTGAACTAATCAAAATATACATGCTGAAAGAGTGTCCAAACTGGGGTTATTCCCATTTGGAATAAAATATTTGAGGTGATCTAATTTCACAATATAAGGATGGCCAAGGACCCACATGAGGCTAAAGTTAGGACTTTTTATTTCACCAAACCTTAGACAGTTTACGTTAACTGGGCAGCAGATGAATATCCTCCGACAGGCTTATACAAGAAGTTCCACTAACACTAGTTAAGTCTAATACAATATCACAAAAAGTGGAAAACCTGGAAACTACTTTGAAGCATCGTATTACTTGTGTGTTTCATCTTCCAAAAATTTCAGGTAAATCTGGCATGGGCATGTTGAAGTCATACAGGGCCCGATATTCTTCTGGCACGGCTGTGCGTTGCTATAGTGCTGACCTTTAACCCAGGATATTAAATGTCAGAGTCATATATGGCCCCAGCATTGAATATCCAGGGTCGCCGTACAGCCCACAAATGCACAGAAGCTAACCGGGCAGCGGCGATATCAAGCTGCCGTCCAGTTAGCGACCACGGGTAAAGATAGGCCAGCTTTTGTTGCGTCTGTCTTTTACCCGTGGGTGCTAACTGGGCAGTGGTGCAATATCGCTGCTGCCCAGTTAGCATTGGTGCCGCACCCGGAACGCCCACGACACGCCTCGGTGCTAAGTTGTTATATGTTTTTTGATCCTGCCCAGCTTACAACGTTTCTACAATCTCATTTGGAAAAAAAAATGTCTCAAATGTTGAATTAGAATCTTAACCTCTGAGTTTTTGTTGATTTTTGAGCTGATTTAAATGCCTCGGTTAGGTTTGATGTGTCAATTAGAATATATCTTCTTGGTTTTCAATCTTTTTTGTTTTAGTCCTTTGTTTTTTGGACTGGTTTGGCTGCTTTTGTGCTTATGTGTTTCATGCATCATGAATTCTGTAACACCTGTGAATGGTTGCATAAGCATATAATATTCTAATAAATAATTTGAAATTTTTAAAAAAATATTACGTGAAGCAAATATTGTGAAATGATCCCAAAAACTTCCAAACATTGGCAATAATAAGACAAATGAACCAAAAATGAACCACAATTTTTTTCACATCCCCAAAAACTATCAACTTAAAAAAAATAAAATAATCTCCCCTTATATTATTCCCTAGATTAGACAAAGACCGTCTCATAAGGTGCTCTACCACATCACCCACAAATGTTCTACTCACCCCATCACTCCAGCACTTAAAAACAAGGAAAAAGAGGCAAGCCCCATCAATATTCCTCTCCCTTCAATATCCAGAAATCTTCCAGATACAGAGTGTAGCCATGATCTCCCCTTTTCACTAAATACAAAATAATCAGTCTCTGCCTGAACACATATCATACTTTTTGCTGTGGTTTCATTTTCTTTTCAAAACTCTTAAGCTGGATTAGGACTCATTCCTACTTTCTTATATATATATATATATATATATATATATATATATATCACCCATTGGACAATATAGAACAAATACCTGCCTTCAACACCATGAGGGATACAGCCAGTGCTGTAAGGGAGCCTGTTGAATGCAGATCTTGGTTGCATGACAAATTTTCAGCTGTTTTCACTTACTAAAGGCTTCATAACTACTGCACCTTGGACTTTGCATCAAATGCACTTGACTTTAATAGAACATCTTGCAAGCACTAACAGGCTAGCATGTTAAGAAATATTGGCTGCCCTTGCAATTCTTGATTAGCAAATAAGGTCTGAGTTCTTTAGTAATAATACTATGAAGACTTATGATAGTCCTTGCAGACAGATTTCGTTATTCTCTTTTATTAGATTGTATTTGTCTGTATATATATGCAAAATTAAATAAGGCCCATATAGTGAATGAGATCAACAAAGAAAAATTAGTAGCATGGAACTGAGTATTAACCCTAGACACTGCTCAGGGGGAAAATAAGATGCGGACTAGCCAATTATTTTGAATAGAAATATAGAAATCTGAACTATCTTAGCAGCTGGAAACCACAAAGCCTATCTAGTTTGCCCAATTTATCTTCTATTGAAATACCAAGACCATATTTGATCCTTGGCTTCCTGAAAACTAAGGATCCTCTGTGCTTATTCCATGCTTTCTTGAATTTGAGTAGCATTTTACCTTCCTCACCTCAAAAGGGAAGCTGTTCCATGCACCTGCAACCTTCTCTGTGAAGAAATACTTCTTTATGTTTCATCCAAGTATATTCTCAGCCTTATAATTAGGCCCTATGTTCCAGAGTTTTCCTTCACTGAAAAATGTTGTTTACTGCAAAGTCCTGCACAGTACTGAAATTTCCTGGTTCTTGAAACCTCTTCTAGGTAGTGAGGGAATTCCCGGGGGTGGGGGGGGGAGTGAGCGAGGGTGAAGAAATAGTGGCTCCTGAACCTACCCTCCTAATTCTTGTAGTTCCTGCCACCTTGGCAGAAGTGGGAAGAGAGAAGTGACTAGCAATATCCTGTGACCTTGAGGGGAAGAGGAGGAAGGCTTGATTGAATATTGGCTCCTTTGACCACCTGAGTAATTTAGAGCATTACAGTAATGTATAAAGCATTTTCTGAATTCAAAGAATGTTTTTACACATAGAAAGTGACAGAGTACAGATATACAAGCATGTGTGCTGACAAGATTGGACATTATGGGCTCGATTCCGTCCCACATGTAGATCCCCTCTGTGCTTCCGGTCTGAACCAGATGCACAGAGGGGATCGCGATTCTGATCCCGAGAGGCATGTCTAGCCTCACGGGATCAGACTCGCGAGCAGTCATGTACATGCAGGCCGGGGCTGCGATTCAGTCTGGCCTTCACGTACTAACTCAGGGCTTTTAAATTGAGCTGCAGCAACATGGCGTCCGGTTGCCATGGCACTGCGGTTCCATTTTAAAGCTGCAATGCCGGCTGCCGGCAAAAACGGCCTATTTCCTGCAGCCCAACCCCCGATCTGTCCTCCTAAAGCAAGGGTCGGGCTGCGGGGAATGTTGCCTGGCCCCCGTATGTGCTTCCCTTGGAAGAGTTACATCCATGAAACGAGCACTTTTTCATCTTATTTGTGGTCAGGAGCAAGTATAGACATGAACATCTCACGAACCAGGGCCAGACATGCTTGTGCCATTGACATGCATCTCCCTTGCTCCTCCCAGACCATGCCTCCACCGTGTCACCTTGCTACTCTCTTTTTCTCTTTTTCCTTGGGCAAATTTGCTTGCTCTGACCTTTTTTTTTTTTTTAGAGAGGAGGGATCGTCAAACCCTCCTTTATGCACAGATTCTGCATAAATTAGACTATAGTAATACCCTCTTAAATGGAATTCCTGTGCTACCTATAAATTGTCTTCAGATGATCCAAAACATGGCCATCAAACTACTCATGGAGGCACAGGAATTTGATCACTTCAAATCTCCTTCCCCTCCCCCCCATTAGCTTTCTACTGATTCTGGAACTGAGTTAAAAGTTCTGATCTAAGTCTTTATAGCCCTTTTGACTAACGTTCCCGGACTCATGTGGACCAATAAGTATGCCAGTACTTGAGAGGAACGAGAGAAGAATATGACAGAGATCTATAAGTTACTCTATGAGCCAATAGTCACAAGCACTTATCTGGAGAGTAGCACCTGCTATATGGATAAGTGCTGCTGGTTGGATTTAAGTGCCGACTTTCTACTCAGAATCATTCTTGACCATCCTGGCATTATTTGTATAGTGCAAAGGCGAAATGTGGACAGTCCTGAAAATTATTCAAATAGCAGTAATGTTCGGTCCGCTATCTGGATAACTATGCCAGCAAAAAGCCTGTCATAACGTTATCTGGCTAATGGATTGCATATCATTGCTATTCAAATAATTCTGATTGACAGCATTAAACATTTATTCAGTGACAACCACTGCCCAGATAGCGACCCTGAATATGCATATTTTATTTAAACACTGCAGTTGACATTAAAAAAAAAGGCAACCACAGAGTTTTAATATTGGCCAGCTAGCTTATCTCCTCTTACCTTATATACCAGCTCATTCTTTGAGATCATCTCAGCTAGGTTTACTAATCATTCTGCTGCCCACTGATTGGAAGCCACATTGCTCTGCTTTCAGCCAATGGCATGCCGGCAATGGAACGCTCTTATTTTATTAAGGTTTAATTACACTTATTCCTCTTATGTCTGGACTTGATTTTTCCAACAGACTTATGGGCTGAGCCAGTAAACACCGATTCTGGTCTACCTTCTACTTTCGGTTCTTTTCAGGGTTGTAATCTTTTCTCTTCTTTGACATTCTTTCTCCTCAGGTCTCATTAAACCACTCCATTTTGCTGTATTATTGAAAGATGGTGTATCAAGTAATTAAACTAAAACAAAACTTATCCTTTGAAAGGGACCCGGTCTTCATGGGCAAAAGGGAAGGCAAATCCCTCCTTTACACAGTTTTGAATGGTCCCACTAGGAGTGCTTCACCACTGTTTTGAATGGAGAGCTAATTTCTGTGAGTTTTGAGGCAATAGCAGACAGTGTGCTGCAGCCATTGCTGCGCCTACTGTACAGGCTGGCTGTAGAGAAAGGAATGGTCAGATGCAGGTGCCCTTCTGAGTCAGGATAACCAGAATCATCCGCGGAATACTCCCTTCTATCTTCTTACTGACACGTGAGATGGACGGTTTTAAACACACAGTCATTTTTCTGCTCTCCTAGAACTCTCCACTCTCCTTTAACATTCTCACTTGAAATTTACTAGCTCTGCTATTTCTTCCCTTGGCATGTATCAGGTTTAGTTTATAGCTCTTAGAAGCTAGCAGGAGAAGTAAAAGAAGAATGAGAACCGACGATGCTGAATTTAGTATGCTCATATTATTTATCCTGCCCTCGGTAATTATCATCTTCACATTATTTAACTCGTGCCTTTTTGAGTTTCTCTGCACAAGAAGAGTGTAAGCATGCTAGTTCTGACATTGTTTTTTACTGTGAGCATGCTAAATCATTTTACATCACCTATTAAGTGGCTTTTTAAAGTACCTGCTAAGTTTTTTTGGCCAATCCATGCTAAAATTGGGTTTGTGTCACTTTTATTGCCTAAACCCCTAAATGTCTTTGAAACATTGCTTTCCACAAGATTAGCAGGGCAGCTCCACAAATTTGGAGAATGACAAATGTGCCAGTATTACAGAGGGAGTGACAGGCAAGGAGGGAGGTCTTTGGCAGACATGCCAGTGATTACAAAATCCTGATTTATATCTTTAAGCAATTGAAATGTTTCTGTCATATCCATTTCTCTCTCTCCTCATTTCTAAAACATACATATTTGGATCATAAAGGGGCTGTTTTGCACCTAATGCAAATTTAGAGCAATTTAGCACAAAAACTAACGTGCAGTAATTATTGGCGGTATGACCAGGATGTGCCCAACAGCTAATGTGCAGATAAGTACACTAATGCAGTGCTATTAACATGGATGCACTTAATGCACCTTTTGAGGTGGCCTTAGGTGTGCTTGTGGCAACGCAAAATTGACATCACGTGGCCCTGTATGTCCCCCCACGCTAACTGCAATGTGCTCACCACACCCACTCTGGCCCTACTGCCGAATATACAGATTTCCAATAGCTTTAAAACAGTATGTACTACATAGGCAATTGGAGTTTTTAGAAAATGTTGCGAGAAGCCGGAACCTTAGAATTTTCAACTTTCCAAAGGTTCCTTCTGTGGCTCCGATAGAGCTACTTAAAACGTTTATGTTAACTATTCTTAAGGTTCCAGCTGAATCTCTCCCTCCTATTTCTAAGGCCTATTACTTGCCTACTGCCAAGGCTGTTCCTGTGGATAAAAAAGGAGAGAATCAAGCACTATCCGTGGATAGTTTAGATTTATCTACTTTTCTAGAGAGATCCCCATCTGAGGCTGGTATGACTGCAACTTTGCTTGTTACCTTTGCCTTAGAGGCAGATAGGGATTGGTCATTAAGGTTATTTTTTGTACACCGTGTAAGATGTTCCTTGATTCCCAACTGCGTATATTCCCTGATGTAAGTAGGGCCACTCAGAGGAGAAGGCGTCAATTTGTATTATATCGCCCCGGGGTGTTAAAGCTAGGAGGATTGTTTTTTCTTCGATTCCTCTGTAAGTGCCTAGTTAAATTTACCTTTTCTTTGAACCCTCCCAGTTGGCTGGCTTTGTGTCATCTAGGCTGGCTTTGATACGAATCTTCTCTTCTTTCTCCTATCAGTAGCTTTCCTGTGTTAGAGAGCTAAGGTGGTTTAGATTAGTTCACCATCTGTTGTTTGCTCTATTATTTCACATTGCTGTGTATATAATTTATCCTCTGAATTGTGACCCATCTTGTCATATTGGTGGCCTAATGAGTAATCCGATTCGTAAGTATTCTTATTGACTTGTTTTTCCTGTGTTAAATCTGTATTGATGATTGGATTCATTTCTGACAAGTCTTTTTCTTGTATGGTATGGTAAAATTGCATAAATAAAAAACAAACAAACAAAAAAAAACAGTATGGTACAAGACCTTCTGGTTTAATGGTCTTCAACAGAGTATATGCCAGAAAAACCCCTGATGAAGGGTAATGAAACATGGCCTGTGTCGGGTTGTCATTGGTTCAATAAAGCTCTGTCTTTCCACGATATCACGCTTCTAGACTGGTTCCTACTACGCCCACTCAGCACCGCAACACGCGAGTGGCAGCTAGTGCTCGAATCAGCATGCAGTAGTGTCATGTCCCTGCAGTAACAGTTGCTGTGAGTCTGAGCAGATATTTACCACGTGCAAAAATGCGAGTAAACTGCTTGGCGCACTTTAATAAAAGGGCTCCTAAGTCTCACTTCTCGGGCTTATGGCATAGATTAGGCACCATATACTGTCCATATTCTTATGGAGTTGAGGCCTCCAGAACTGTGTTCTGATTCAGTGTACAACATCTCTAGTTGCTGGAAAGACACGCTTCCTATGTGTATTCTGTGTGTGCCGGTGTAATCAGTGTATGAAAGACTGAGTTCTTGAGCAATCTTGTGTTATCACACTTCTGTCTCTTCTCACTTACTCTGAGCAATGACGCAGCTCTATCATACCCTGTCACCACCATTACCGCATCTCATCCAGCTCTGCTGTCGCCATATCCCACTCAACTGGCACTGCAGGGGTATCTTACCCAGCTGTTTGTTGCCAATATCATATTCCATTCTTTGCCATCATCCTTCCCATTCAAAATCATCTTAAGGAAATGCCTCTTCAACTACAGTATGATCATTCATTTTGCGGACAGAGACTAAAATTGTAAATTCTTTCACTAGAATGAACGTGCAGAGACAGCAGTAGTGAGCGAGCATCAGGAAGGATTTTTTTTAATCTAAATTTTTGCTTTTCAGTTATTTAGTGCTACAGACATCTTTACCTAGGCTGCAAAGTCATAAAAGAAAGAACTGAGGGAGAGCAATGACTCAGCTTTTAGCTCAGAAAATCCTTAGCGTCTTCCCCATATTTTCCTCGTTAGCAGGGAGTGGAGGGGTAGAAAGAAGAGACGCCCTCCTGAGTATCAGAAACCAGCTTCTCAGTAAAAAAATTAGATGGACTAGGCTATGCTCATAGAAATCCATGACTGGATTAAAGGCCGGTCCTGCAGCCACTGCTTTAAGGCACGCTGAAGCACCCACTCAAAAGCAGTGATAACGCAGACAGTTCTTTAGATCGCACATTTTCGAATGAGAACAGTGAGCCATTAATCAAAATCACCGAAAGGCACAAATGCTTTGCTCTGGTAGCACACCTCGCTGTATTCAAGCTTGAGATGGCTTCTTAGAGATGTGCAAAATTCCAGTGTCAGTTCAGAAAGTTTTGTGTGCGTAAAGAATATGCACCACATCAATTTTATACAGATCAGACCTCCAAATGAATGAACATAAAGTTGATTTATGCACATACATTATTTTACATGCATTAATTAAATTTAACATCTATTAATTTCTGAAACAAACAAACAAAAAAATCCAGAAAAGGTAAAAAAATCCCAAATAATCCAAAAACGATTGAAAAATGTTTACCATGCACACCCATAGCGCTTTCATCTATGTTGTAATTTTACTCACTCTTAGGCTGAAAAGTTATTGGGATGTACACTAGAATGCTTCAAAAACATAAAAGGGCTTATAGATGAGGCCAGAATGAATTTTGGAAGCAGCTGAGTAATCTGTTTTTCTGGCAATGCTAACAATAATTCCACTTTCACTGAATCCACCACTGTACCATATCCCAATAAATAAATATCACTACATAAGGTATTTATGGTGACTTAAGCAGAGGTGTTCTCTTAGGCTTCCATGGCTAGTATCATGACCTTTTGCAGTTTTCCGGGTCATGCCACGTTAGTAAGTGGAACTGATGTTTCGGCCATTTTGCTTTGGCTTTCTTTAGGGTGAAGTTTATTATGCAGTAGATGTCCCGATTGATGGGAGAGGCAGAAAATTTGAATGTTGGCCTGAAAGTCCATGGTAGAAAAGATGGGAAATTTGAATCTTGGCAGGAAAGGTTTTTGGAGAAAAGGCAAGAAATTGAAATTTTGGTGGGATAATTCATTGGAGATAAGGAGAAAAAAGTTCAAGTTTGAATTCACAAAGGTGGAGAATTTTGAATTTGTTAGTACTTTCCTACTTTCTTAATTTGGATCTACTTTACATTTTTGAAAGATGTTCTTTTGACTTTAATTGCCTTTTTCATCTTATTTAACCATGCAGGTGATTGTTTAGTGTTCCTTTGACTCTTGTCGATATGTAGAATGTATTTATCTGGGCTTCCAAGATGATATTTTTAAACAATGTCCAAAGCTTATACAAACTTTTAACTTTTGTAACCACTAATTTCCTCATTTTATTACAGTCTCCTTTTTCTAAAATTCCCTGTCACTCCAATAGTCTCACTCAATGTCCTCCTTCTAATGATTACGTATATATTTGAAAGATGTACAAATTGAGAGTAGCCTTAGTTAAAACTAATGATTTCTCTAATGGTCCTTATACTGCCTGAGCAAAATGCTTACTGAAATTAGAAAAACAAATGCAGTTGCCAACACAATTACAATGGGATAATTCAATTACCCCAAACTATTTGGCTAAATGTCTCAGGACACAGTAAGGAGGTAAAATTTCTCAACCAAACTGGAGCAACTAGCTCCTGAAATGATGAGAAGGGGAACTACTTTAGGGCCTCATGCAAGGGATAATGATGGTGGGGCCACTTGACAATAGCAATACTAATGTGTTCAAAATTGACATTCATGATTCAGTCATTTTGAAACGAGCTGTAAAGTGCATGCTCTAAACATTGTGCAAAACATGTTTCACTGATGGAGGCTTATGTTGGGCTATCTTTGAGAGTTAATGAGTGGTTCAGGGGAAATTAAGATCAGGGGGCCTGAATGAATAATTGGATGGGGATGTTATGACTGGTGGTGGAAGCTGATTGAATGGAGGGAGCTTGTGTGTGGAGTGTCTGAACAAATGAGCAAATGGATGGAAGGGCTGAGTGAATGCTTCTATGAGGGGTTATGAATGCCCGGGGACTGGAATGATGGAGGTAATCTGAGTGCAGTTTCTTTTTGACACCCTTCCCCCTTTCACTTGCACTATAACTCCTCCTTCTCCTTATTCTGCAAGCTGCATCTCCAGCTATTCTACAATTTCCCACATCAGCATTTCATAAGCAGATGAGGCCCAGGCTCCTGCTTACCACTGTCCAGGGTCTTTATTTCTTTAGCAGGTGGAGCCTGGGCTCTCAACTTGCCTCCATGCTGACACTTCCAGGGTATTTACTTCTTTAATGGAAGGGACCAGGACTCTCTGCTCATTGTTGCACTCACATTTCCTGGGGTCTTTATTTCTTAAGCAAGTAGGGTCTGTGATTCCCAAACACCATTCCACTCACATTTCCCAGGTGGGCGTGGGCTCCCCATCTGTCACAGTGATCACCTCTTGGGCAGGGAGACCTAAATTTCTACTTCAGTCTGGCAGAAGTAGAAACCTCCACTGGCTCTATGTCTTAGCTTCGACAAGCTTAGAATTAATGAAGGTCATTCTGAATGTGGTTGCGGGACTGCACGTCCCAGAGGGATGTCCAGCCCCTCATGCCGTCTGGACCCTATTCTCCCTCGTGCCGTCCCTGCACATCCCATAATTTAAGCTAGGGAGAGCCGGCGGGGGGTAGGAGGGGGCGGGGTCTGGGTGTAGGAGGAGCAGACCAGTGCGGAAGCACGTACAGGGCTCATTCAGGTCACGCCCTGTATGTCCTGCTGGGCCCGTGGGGACGTGCTGCTTATACCACCGCAAAGGAGTAATCGGGACCGGATGCAGCAGGCTAGTGTGGGTCGGGAAGCAGGGAAAAGGGAGGCCGGAGCCGCAGATTTGAATGTGCCTGCAGGGAAGATGTCCCCGCTGGCGGCAGGGGCATGCCGGGCATCCTCGGGCCCAATTCTGGCTACCGCAGGAACATTTTCTTCACGCAGACCAGAATCAGGTCCTAACAATCCCATCTTCCTCGGGGACATCCGAACGGCCCAGATGTCCCCCTCCCTGAATTGGTCTCCACGTCACTTGAAGAGCTGCCACTGCTTTCTGTCTCCTTATGCTTTATCTGCACATGCACAAACAAAGCTATGCACTGTATATGGACAGATAGACAGAGTGACTAACTCTCAACAACAGGCAATATCGCCTGAAGTGAAACACGCCTAAAAATGACTGAATGTGAAGAACATATATACCACAGAACTGGATCCAATGGTTGAACAGCATTCAGGCTGCAAAATCTTAAGGAGCTATTTTGGGAAATGTAAATGCCAGAAGAGGAGCAGGTTTAAAGGGAGATGAGCTTATCCATGGCCTCGAGAAAAGGGAGTTTGAAAGAAAATCTTGCCGTGGGCTTCTTCTTCTTTCTATGCAAACTTCAAGGTGTGTTTAATTAATTCTCTCTTGCTTGCTTGACCAGACTTATGTATCCTCTTGTTACAGAAATGACATCAAACAATTAACATAATTGTAAAGAAAAGAAACTAACCAAACAGATACAGTATCTATAGGAATTAACAGTCATCCAGTTCCCTGCTAAAAAGGGTCAGAAAAACACTATTAAGGACATAAGAACATAAGATATGCCATACTGGGTCAGACCAAGGTCCATCAAGCCCAGTATCCTGTTTCCAACAGTGGCCAATCTAGGTCATATGTACCTAGCAGTTTCCCCAAAAGACACAGGTTCCACAATGCTTGTATTGGGTCAAGCATTGATATCCTGGGTCCCTTCTTAATAATGGTTTATGGACCTTTCCTCCAGGAACTTGTCCAAACCTTTTTTAAACCCAGTTACACTAACAGCCTTTACTACATCCTCCGGTAACAAATTCCAGAGTTTGATTACATGTTGAGTGAAAAAATATTTTCTTTTATTAGTCTTAAATAGTTTACCCTGTAGCTTCATTGTATGTCCCCTAGTCTTTCTATATTCTGATAATGTAAACAATCGATCTACGTTTACCTGTTCCACTCTATTCATTAATTTATAGACTTCTATCATATCTCCCCTCAGCCATCTCTTTTCCAGGTTAAAGAACCCTAAACTTTGTAGCCTTTCTTCATAGGGATATCCTTCCATCCCATTTACCATTTTGGTGGATCTTCTCTGAACCTTTTCTAATAACGCTATATCATTTTTAAGATACGGCGACCAGAATTGCACACAATATTCAAGGTGCGGTCCCACCATGGAATGATATAGAGACATTATAATCCTTTGTTTTATTTTCCATTCCTTTCCTTATGATACCTAGCATTCTATTTGCTCTCTTGGCCACCGCTGCACACTGGGACGAGGGTTTTAACATGTTATCCGCAATGACGCCTAAATCTTTTTCCTGGGTGGTGGTTTCTAATGCGTAACCTTGCATCGTGTAACCATAGGTTAGGTTGTTCTTCCCTAGGTGCATAACTTTGCACTTGTCCACATTAAATTTCATCCGCCATTTTGATGCCCAGTCTTCCAATTTATCAAGATCCTCTTGCAATTTTCCACAATCCTCTTGGGTTTTAACAACTTTAAATAGTTTTGTGTCATCTGCAAATTTGATAACCTCATTCGTTATTCCCTTTTCCAGGTCATTTATTAATATGTCAAAAAGCAGCGGATCCAGCACAGATCCCTGGGGTACACCACTATTTACCTTTCTCCATTGGGAAAATTGGCCATTTAGCCCTACCCTCTGCTTTCTATCTTTTAACCAGTTCCTGATCCAAAATAGTACACTGCCTCCTATCCCATGACTTTAGTTTTGCCAAAAGTCTCTGATGAGGGACCTTGTCAAAGGCTTTCTGAAAGTCTAAATACACTATATCAATTGACTCACCTTTGTCTACCTATTTATTCACACCTTCATAAAAACATAACAGATTAGTAAAACAAGATATTCTTTGTCTGCAGCCATGTTGGCTGTCTCCCATTAAGCCATGACTATCTACATGTTCAGCAATTTTGTTCTTTATGATGGTTTCTACCATTTTTCCCGGTACTGACGTCAGGCTCACTGGTCTGTAGTTTCCCGGATCACCCCTGGAACCCTTTTTAAAAATTGGTGTTACATTCGCCATCTTCCAATCTTCAGGTATTACAGATGATTTTAATGATAGTTCACAGATTACTAATAGCAGGTCTGCAATCTCACATTTTCAGTTCTTTCAACACCCTTGGATGTATATCATCCAGCCCAGGTGATTTGCTACTCTTCAGTTTATCTAATAGTTGTAAGACATCGTCCTGATGTATCGATATTTCCTTCAATTCTTCCGCACCTTTAAATACCACTTCAGTCATGGATAACATCCCTACATCTTCTTCAGACCGAAGCAAAGAATTCATTCAGTCTCTCCGCTTTCGCCTTGTCGCATCTTAGTGCTCCTTTAACCCTCTATCATCTAATGTACCAACTGACTCACAGGTTTTTTGCTATGAATGTAATTGAGAAAGTTTTTTATACGCGTTTTTGCTTCCGCAGCAAGCTTCTTCTCAAATTCTCCCTTTGCCTGCCTTATCAATGCCTTGCATTTAACTTGCCAGTGCTTGTGCCATTTCCAGGTTTCGTCGTTTGGCTCTTTTTTCCATTTCCTGAAAGATGCTTTTTTGGCAACAACAGCCTCTCTGATCTCACCTTTAAACCATGCTGGCAGTTTTTTGGACTTCCTTCCACTTTTCTTAAAGCGTGGAATACAGCTTGTCTGGGCTTCCAAGATAGTATTTTTCAACAGCACCCAAGCTTGATGTAAGTCTTTAACCTTTGCAACTGCTCCTTTTACTTTTTTCTTAACTATTTTCCTCATTTTATCATAGTCTCCCTTTTGAAAGTTAAAAGGTAGTACTGTGGATTTCCTTACTATCCCTCCTCCACTAGTTAAATCAAATGCGATCATGCTATGATCACTATTGCCAAGTGGCCCCAACATCCTTATCTCTTGCACCAAATCCTGTGCTCCACTAAGGACTAGGTCCAATATGGCTTCCCCTCTGGTTGGTTCATGAACCAGCTGCTCCAAGAAGCAGTCATTTATTTCATCTAGGAACTTTATCTCCCCAGCATGTCCTGCCATGACACTGACCCAGTCGATACCGGGGTAATTGAAATCACCCATTATTATTACTGTGCTGTAACGTTTGTTAGCTTCCTTGATTTCTTTGAGCATTTCATCATCCATCTGTTCATTCTGGCCAGGCGGTCGATAGTATACCCCCACTGCCATCGCCTTCCCCTTTTTACATGGAATTTCAATCCATAGAGATTCTACAGCAAATTTTGTTTCTTGCAAAACTTGAATCCTTTCTGACTCTATGCCCTCTCTAACATAGACCGCAACTCCTCCACCAATTTGATCAGCTCTTTCATTATGATATAATTTGTACCCAGGTATCACAGTGTCCCACTGGTTGTTCTCCTTCCACCATGTCTCTGAGATTCCAATCATATCTAACGTCTCATTTAGTGCTATATATTCTAACTCTCCCATCTTATTTTTTAGACTTCTAGCATTTGCATGCAAGCATTTTAGAGACTGTATTTTATTCATATTAATTTGGTTATTGGTAGGCATGGGTAATTTGGGATCTTTAAGCTCTGTCTGCTCCATACTCGAGGGCATTTGGGCTACTTTACTCTTTTTTGGAACCTCTCTGCTTTTGGTAGTATCCTTCAAGGATACATTCTTCCAAACCATGCACTCTTATGCGACTGTTGGCTTTCCGCTATTATCTAGTTTAAAAGCTGCTCTATCTCCTTTTTAAAGGTTAATGCCAACAGCCTGGTTCCATCCCAGTTAAGGTGAAGCCCATCCCTTCGGAAGAGCCCCTCCTTTCTGCAGAATGTTCCCCAGTTTCTAACAAATGCAAAACCTTCATCCTTGCACCAATGTCTCATCCACGCATTGAGACTCCAGAGCTCTGCCTGCCTTTTGGGTCCTGCGCGTGGAACGGGAAGGATTTCGAAGAACGCTACCCTGGAAGTTCTGGATTTCAACTTCCTACCTAAAAGCCTAAATTTAGCTTCTAGAACCTCCCTACCACATTTTCCTATGTCATTGTTACCAACATGTACCAAGACAGCAGACTTCTCCCCATCACTATCTAAGACCTTATCAAGGTGGCGCGTGAGGTTCACTACATTTGCACCAAGCAGGCATGTTACCAGGCGATCCTCATGTCCACCAGTCACCCTGCTATCTACATGGCTAATGATCGAATCACCAACCATAACGGCTGTCCTAACCCTTTCCTCATGGGCACATGACCCTGGAGAAACTTCCTCAGTGCGAGAGGATTTTACATCACTTGGAGGACAGGTCCTAGTTACAGAATCACTTCCTGCCACACCAGGGTGATGCTTTCCTGTCACGTGACCTCTCTCCTCCATGGCAACAGGGATGCTGCCAGACTGGAGGTGGGACTTCAGGACTATATCCCTGTAGGTCTCGTCTATGTACCTCTCTGTCTTTCTTATGTCTTCCAAGTCTGCTATTCTTGCCTCTAGAGAATGGGCTCGTTCCCTGAGAGCAAAGAGCTCCTTGCACCTAGTGCACATGTAAGACCTCTCACCAACTGGGAGAAAATTATACATGTGACACTCAATGCAATAGACTGGAAAGCCCCCATCTTGCTGCTGGACTGCTGTCTGCATCTTAGTTTTAAGCTTGTGTTTAGATCTTTAAGTTCTTTACTTACTAAGGGTTGCTATGGATACTTATCTAATATGTTTAATATACCTTGTTCACCTGAAGCTTAGTTAATCTCAGGTCCTTAGTGTATGACTGATTTGGATAATGAGCTGCACCTGAGAGCACCTTTAAGATATGTAAGTACCTATAAAGCTACGATAATCCCAGGGGTGGGTGGGTGTTGGGGAGGGGGGAGGGAAATAACACTTATTTAAAGAGGGCTGCTACACAGTACCCTGTCCTGTGCTTCTGAGGTAAGCTGTGACCAACTTCCTGGGTGATTAACAGTCCTTGCTTGGATAGAAGGGGTCCTTCAAAATGGCCTTTTGACCTGCCACCTGGAGTTAATACCTATTGAAAACGTTTCACAGGTCTCTTGCCCCATAGGTAAAAGGCCTCTTTGTAAAGGTCTCTAGAAGACTTTATTTGTTGCTCAAAGAATATTGACCCTGTTTTGCCTTTTATGCTAAGTTACTTTCTGATTTGATTTAAATTAAAGCTCTTTGCTGCTGCTAGGCTCTGTCTTATTATGAAATTTAAACTAGAAGCTCTCTGCTGGGTTCTAAATTTAACCAGAAAGCTCTCTTCTGTGTTGTAAATGTAAACTAAAAGTACTTTGCTGATACTAGGCCCTGAGTGAGTATTAAATTTAAACTACAAGCTCTCTGCTGGGTATGAAATCTAACTTGAAAGCTCTCTTCTGTGTTTTAAATTTAAACTTAAACTGCTGCTACTAGGCCCTGACTGATTTAACAAATACACTGGGTTCACAGATTAATCAGCTTTAATCCAAAGAAGTCCCTTCAGAAAAATTCCCAGAAGTATATATTCACGATTGCAGATCTCTCTCCAGAAGTAGCAGTCCCCTTTTCTAGTCCTTCAAGAAACAACAGAGCCTGGAAAAAGCTAACAGGTAGCCATATTCAATCCTATAGTAAGTTGAATCAGGTGATCTATCCCCCAGAGATGCAGAGGAGCTTTGTATACCAGGACTCACAGTTCCTGAAGGGAACTGGCTCAGCCAAGCATGTTCATAAAATAGATATTTCACATACTTGTATTTAATTGCACATTTACAAGGAAAATTAAGCCAGAATAAGGCACCAAGCTGAAGTTCTCCAAGACACATTAAAAGAAATCTATGTCTTCTCAGTTGGGTTGCCCTAGCGACAACAGGAAAAATACGTATTTGAAAACCAAAAAACAAGTCCTTCCTTTGTCAAAAGAAAAGCTTTAATACAAAGTCTCGGTCCGATTCCAAAACCAAGATCACAATCAGGGAGCAGGTTCACATTTTTCCTCAACAGATTTTGCTAATAAGGCTGTTAACTCAGATGTATTCAATATTGGTGCACTTTTATTATCCCCCCCCCCCCTTCCCCAAACCAACTTAGCAGATTTAGGTGTAGACAGATAATATGCCTTAGTAATCGAAGGGCAAGCTATTTCTGGGATCTTTAAGATTTCAAGCAAATCTTTCTTAAACATAGCCCAGACCTTGGAAAATTAATTACATGTAAATTCCTTCTATGGACCACATTTTCCAAGGCCTCTGTTTTATGCTGTAAAATCAAATTTCATTTAACCAAGGACATAGAAGTCTCATACTCCTTCTCTCTTTGCTGTTCAATCCCTGAAACCTATTGATGAAGCTTTTTTAACTCTTCTTGTAATTTAATATCATCAGATTGAAACTGATTTGGTTTAGCCAACAAGACAATCTGTGAAGAAATAGTCGCTAAGGTTGCCCATATCTTAGGGGGAGGTGTTTTCAAGATGGCGGCAGAAGTCTTGGCCGTGTGAACAAGCTTTTTCTTATGGGAAAGAAACATAAGGGCAAATGAGGGCCGTTGCCCTCGCAGCCCTCTGCTGCCTCGACACCAATTCCTGTTGTGTCTGGTGCCCTAGACACTTACCTAGTGTGTCCCACACGCAATTCAGAGGCTGGTGGAGAGTGCCGAGCAGCGGTTTCATCGGAGTTGGAATACTCGGTGTCCGCTTAAGCGTTATCTTCCTCCCCAGCATTGAGCCCAGCACCGAAAGTTCCTCGTAGCTGCCTATTGCCAGAGGGCTTCCTGGAGGTTCCCTCTCCTGTGCTGTCAGGAGGAGTTGTTTCTTCGCGAGGGCCAGGAGAAGGAGGGCTGGTGGAGCAAGAGCGTCGAGCTAATAGTGAGCTCCGCTCTTTACAATCGACGGTGCTGGTTGAAGGGGAGCATGCAGAGAAATTGTCTCTCCCTGCTCGACGAGGTGGACCGCCAACGTCTATGGAGGCTGCGGGTTTAACAGCTGAATCAGAGGTGTCTTTTTCCTTGCAACGTCCTATGAATTTCACGTTGGAGACAATATGGAATGCTATTGCCTCGCTGGGTGAAGCTTTACTTCCTCAAATTTCCTCTTTATCTGCTAAAGTGAATTTAGTGACGGGTTCTGTTACCGACTTGGAAAAGAAAATTTCGGAAGTGTCTGTGGTGGTGGAGGGAGTACGAAGTGGAGTGACTAATCTTGAAGATCAATCCGATGTATTTAAAAAGAACTTTCTGTCGGTGCAATATAAATTAGAACAACTGAACAATCTTTCCCGTGCACATAATTTGCGTATTGTTAACTTTCCTAGGACCCCTTCTGTTACTGCTAGGGATATGTTTAAGGAATACCTAGGTGAAGTTTTAGGGGTTTTCCCAGAATTAATGCCTCCTTTAGTTAAAATCTATTACCTCCCTAAGGGGAAGAGGATATCTCCTGGCAGGGTCCTAGGGGGTGGTTCGGATCAAGCAGGAAGAATTGAATGTTACAGATTTGTTGGAAAATTCAGGGCTTAATTCTCAGGAACCTTCCACTTTGCTTATAACATTTGCTTTATTGTCTGATAAAGATTGGATGTTAAGGCTTTTTTTTCAGAAAAGGAAGCTTCCTTTTCGGGGCTTAGCAGTTCGTATGTATCCTGATTTGGCTCGAGACACCCAGAAGCAGCGCAGAGAGTTTCTCTTGCTCCGTCCTGGAGTCTTACAGTTGGGTGGGCTTTTCTTTCTCAAGCATCCTTGTAAGTGTTTGGTGAAATACCAAGCGGTTTCTTATATATTTTTTGAGCCCTCTCAACTGTTAGCCTTCATTAACGCCAGGCGGTTGGAATCCTCAATTGATCCCCCTTAGGCTCATGTTAATTTTCTCTGAATTGATTTCTGCCTAGTTTTCTTCGTATATTTGGGTATATTTCATATGTAATGTTTCCCCTCTGTAGTGGACTAGGGAGGTATGACACTGTGTTTTCTATATTTCCTAAGTATTTCGTCACATGTTATTTTCTGTAGTGTTAACCTGTTTCTGCAAGAAGGATTGTATTTTCGTTCTTGATTATATTGTAAAATTTCATAAATAAAAAATTAAAAAAAAAAAAGGTTGCCCATATCTTCTCCAAACTGATGACCTTGAGCTTATGTAGTAAAGACAACAGCAGACAAAAAGTTCACAGGAGAATTTAACACCCTACACCATTTCCACCATGTTCTGCAACACTCCATCAGTTGGAAGCCTCTCAAGGCTGAGTATCTAACTGTTATAACATCACCCAAGCTTCCACTTTCCCCTCAGACGTTTCGCTGCATTCTTCTGGGGTCTTCCACTCTGCCCCTAATGTCATCAGCAAATCTTTCAAATCCAGGCTACTCAATTCATAAGGCCATTTTGGCCATGGGGAGGGACTTCTGGGACAGGGCAGAGTGAAGCTTTCAGATCAGAGAGCCATGGAGCTCACCTCCTACTGCTGCTTGCTCTAGCAAGGTGCCTTCATATCCTCAACTAGGTACCTTTTATCTTTATCTTTATTTCTACATTTTATATACCGCTCTTCTCAGAACATTAGAGCGGTTTACAATAAAAGGTCTACGCCACTAAACTAAGGAAAAATAATGCCATAAAAAATAGGAAAGACGGAGAGATTTTTTATTTATTTATTTAACATCTCTTATATACCGCGCTATTAAAATCAGTGCGGTGTACATTGAACAAAATATACTGCAATGTGTACAGGTAACATCGAGTTTACAGAGAACAAGGGAATATATAACATGGAATAACAGGGATAAAATCAAAATCAATCAATAAATAAAAAAAACACAAACAGAAAATACTTAGGGAGAGGTGTCATAGGGGAGGTCAAAGGCCTGTTGAAACAAGTGAGATTTTAGCAATTCTTTGAACTTAGGGTATGAAGGTTCCAGACGGAGGGAAGGTGGTAGAGCATTCCAGAGTGAGGGACTGAGAAAAAAGAAGGCCGAATGACGAGTCTGTTCTAGATGTGCCTGAGAAGGGGAGGGTAAGGACAAGCGATTAGCATGCAATGAGCAAAGTTGGCAGTACGGTGTATGAAGAGAGATAAGATCAGCTAAGTAAAGAGGATTTGATGTGTAAATGGCCCTATGTGTCAGAATGAGAAATTTGTATTGAAATCTGAAATGAAGAGGCAGCCAATGGAGGCGAAGGAGAAGGGGAGTGACATGATCAAACCGTTGAGCGAATGTAATAAGACGAGCTGCAGTGTTTTGTAAGAGCTGTAAATGCTGAAGCTGATAAGCTGGTAGATTGGCTAAGAACACGTTACAGTAGTCGAGTCTACTGGTGACCAGGGCCAGAACTAGAGTGATCAGTGAACTGGAGGGGAGGAGCGAACAGCCCTGATTTGACGCAGAGCTGCAAAGGAACAGTGAGTGAGGGCGGATATGTGGCTATTAAAGGAGAGAGAAGAATCCAAGATTACCCCCAAGTATCAGAAAGAGGAGGCGAGGGGGATAGGAGCGAGGTCAGTCTGAGGTGCAATGGTTGGGCAAGGGCCACTTAAGGAGACCCACATAGCTGTGGATTTGGAAGGGTTCAAATGAAGGTAATTCAGAGAGAGCCAGGAGGCAACGTAAGAGAGGCAACAGTTAAGCTGTGAGATGTTCAAGTTTACCGGTGAAGTGTGAAAAAGGAGGGCATTGTCATCCGCATAAATGCAAGAGGAGACTGGATACTGTTGAATCAGGAGAGGTAGGGGAGAGAGGAAGACATTAAATAGCAAAGGAGAGAGGACAAAGTGCTGGGGCGCACCACAGGCAAGAGGGAGAGAAGAGGAGGACTGATTGTTAGAATGGACAGTAAAAGAGCGAGCTGTGAGAAAAGAGCGGAACCACTGCTATACTGTACCGTGCAACCCAATATCATAGAGGCGTGAAAGAAGAGTCTGGTGGCCAATCAAATATATGATCCACACTAGGAAATTATTTTAAGACTGAATTATGAAAGCATATGGAAGATGCACAGACAGGATCCAGGGTTGAATACTTAAAGTTTGACAATACTGCTCACAAGTTTCATACTTGTTCTACTTCAACCCCTTTTGTGTTTCATATCTATGTCATAATTTATAACATTGGCCAAAAACCTGAAAGACCAATTTTACATAGGTTGTCTAGGTCTAGAAAAGAACGTCCAAGTCAGGATGTTGAAATTTTGCACTATATTTTCAAAAGGCTCATTGAATGTGGAGCCTTTTATAAAATGCATATAAGGATGTGGAAAAAACTCATGTATTTGGTGACACGAACAGTGAGAACAGTCATTTTATCTAAAAAAACATATTCTGAGGAGAGATCCAAGATAGTGGTGGGCAGGGATTTTGTTTTTCTTGTGGTGATTTTACCTGTTCATTTGATGGGCAAAAGGAAAGGCAAGATTTGGGTCATTCTTACAGACCCATCCAGGCAGCAATGGATATACTTTCCTGCAGCGAGGAGCAGAAGTGGCTGGCTTGGATTCAGACAGTGGTGTCTATGCGGTGTCAGATGAGGAGAACGTAGAAATATCATTCAGTCCGAAGCAAGGCAGTCCTCCTCACAGCCCTGGAATGTTTTGGTTGTGTAGAATCTCAGCCTGTCCCCAGATACAAAACTTGTATCTGCTGGGAAGGTGAACAGGAGGGAACAATATCGAACCATCCCCGAATGGAACCTCAGCAGATGGGGGCGTGCCAGTGGTTTTGTCAAAATTGCCTCTGGGTGAGGCTGGAAGACTCTACCAAGGAAGAGATCTGCAAGGCCCGGAAAGCAAAGAAAAGTAATTGGAGAGTCCTCCTTGGTGAGAGTGAATAGCTTCCCCTCAATAACCGTGGAAATGCTGTGGTTAGCCATTGTTTCCATGGACAAATTGTTGCCATCTCAAATAGACCATCTCTTGATGGTAACTTCTAAGCTTCAAAGCAAGTGTTGGGTGAACAATGTTGTGGATGGAAAATAAATAACCAGAGTGGATACATTGTCAAGTCCAGTAATTGAAATTCAGAAAGGAATCATGATTTTAGTCAAAGACTAGGGGCCCAATTTTCAAAGGCATTTACACGGTTAGCTGCCCTAGTTGACTGCGTAAATGCCTTAACCATGGATAGACAAAGGCATCTACATGGTTAGTGCTTTCATCTATCCGCAGGTAAGCCCCGTATGCGTCCTAATGCTATCCGGTTAGCATCGGGGTGTGTCAGGGACATTCCGGGGCGGAGCGGGGGATGAGGAAAGGCGCCTTAGCCTTTCCTTAGTCTTAGTCTCGGCACCTTAAAGATAGGTGAGGGTTTTCCATTGGTGCATAGCCTGCCTAAATGAAAATCGGGCCCTAGATATATATCCAGAGGAAGATGGATGCTTTGGACAATCTCCCCTTCCTCAGTTTTCTTATGGTATGATCTATTAAATCTAAGATGATGATAGTAAAGAAATATTTTTGGGAGATATTGGCGATTCCAGTGGAAAATATACCTCCATTGTAAGAGTCTTGTATCTGGCATTACGAAAGATAGGGATTTGAAGAAATGGCTTCAATGGTTTCTGAGGGCAGTCTGATCTGTCTTGAAATAGACAATTGGACTGAACCTGTAAATTCCCATTTATCCCTGGTTGTGACATTTGCTTTAGAGTTTGACAGGAGCTGGCTATTAAAATTGTATTTCCAGTATAAAAATGATCCTTTTCTTGGAAAGAAAATATGGGTGTTTCCTGATTGGTGCTGTTACACAAAGCAGAAGAGCTTTTGGGTCTGGTTTTGATCATATAATTTCTGCATTAAAGATAATTTGGGTGTTAAATTGCACAGAGGCTTAGATGCCTTAAAGCAATTATTCAACTTATATAATGTAGAACGTACAGGAGTAATTTGATCAATGGCAGCCACTTCCTTTGTCATAGTAGGTCAGAGGGGAGTCAGTAAGTTAATGTTACCCCTAGAATTTGGAAAGGGATTCTTTAAAAAGATAGACACATTTCTGTCTAAGTTTGTTTAAAGATAATAGCTAATGCCTAGAGCACGCTTTCCTGATAAATGTGTCTTCACATATAAGACTGATTCCTATATACTTTTGGTCCAAAACAGCTCAGAATATTTCTTCATGGTAAGTCTCAGTCAGACAGTATGGTCATTCAGGGATCTTCAGGCTGATAAAGAGAGGTGGGGGGAGGGGGGGGGGTAACTGTTCTTATTGTGTTTGACTTCTATTTTCCAGATCTGTTTCTGCTGGCATGTCTTGTTCTTCTGAAAAGCTTTTTCTTCTTTCCTAGATCTCCTCAGTTTTTTATATGTGAACAGACATTGCAAAGTGTATTCGTTTTGCTTTTTATTTTCTTTGGTTTTTCCTTTTTGCTTACTTGCAAAGCCTGGATTTTCCATTTCAAGTATACCCAGGATTGTAATTTTGAAAGAGAATGAAAATATAAAGTTTAAAAAAATGTTAAAAATAAGAACATCATTACTCAGAACATTGTAGGGGTAATTTTATAAGGAGGCGCTTATTTCTTGAAGCTACCAATGTGCATAATTGACTTCCTATAGAACACCAGTCAGCATGAAAGCAGGTGTACTGTTTGCATGGTGCTTACATTCACTGTGGCTGCGCCCATGGGCAGAGTTTGGGTGGAGCAGGAGGAATATGAGCAAGCACATGTGTCGACTATAAAATATAATAATTTACATATGTACTTGGAAAATGCAGGTATGGCATCTATACCTGTCCTAGTGTCAGTGTCAATACCTGCGCCTTAAAGCACAATGTCTGGCATCTTTCTTTCTTTATAACACAGTGCCTAAGCTTTCGCACTTCCAGTAGTTACCTCCTTATAAAATTACTCTTCGTCAGGGTAGCTTTATAAGGAGTCATGTACATTTATATGCCATTTATGCATATAAACCTGGGTGTTTTAGGGCTCCTTTGACCAAATCTTGCTAACTGGTTAACGTGTGGTTTAGTGTGCGGTAGCTAGTCACATTGAGTGCTAAAGGGGCATCATGTCAGCTACCATCTTCCAAAGGCATATTAATTGGCAATTGAATGCTACCGTGCAAAGGGAGTGGGTTAGGGGTGGAGCTTTGGCATGGTGATCATAGCATGGCACGTAGCATGATTTCACCTTACTATTCCTCTATGGAGTCGTTAGGTGAACCTACGTTCTTGTGCCACAGGTTAGCTGCAGGGACCATGCAGATTGTGCCCCAACAACAGAGCCGGCCCAAAGGTTACTGCCACCCCAGGCAGAAGCCCCGGCCAGGCCGCCTTCTCCATTGCAAGCCATGCTTCCCTCCCCCTGCACCGAGTCACGCCATTGTCCCCCACTGCCGCCAATTCCGGCAGTAGGGGGGGGGGGAGGCAGCTTGACAATGCGGCAGCAGCCCGCAGCAGGCCATGTGCTTCATCATACATAGCTTGCCGCTTCTGACCCCCTCCAACACAACTCTGACACAGACCATAGAATACTAAGTGGCTGCTAACACACATAAATTGAAGCTATGATCACTTACAGCAACTCCAGAGCTGGTGTAAATGACAGCATGTTCAAATGCCCATACGCTATAAGCATGCATAAGTGTATGCTCTGTCCACATGCATACTCACTGTCAAAGTATGCGCGATGGGTCCTGTCACATACTTATAGAATTGTGACTGCATGATTTACACACATAAGTGGGGGATTTTCTAGAATTGCACATAGAAGAAAAGCTGTGAAAGGAACCAAGATCTGTAACTCAAATTTGTGGCATTTTGAAATGGTTTTCACCACTTTGGGCTTGATTCTGTCACGGACATAGATCCCCTCTGTACGTTCGGTCTAAACTGGACATACAGAGAGGATCACGATTCTGATCCCGCGGGATACATCTAGGCCCGCGGGATCAGAATCACGAACAGTCCTGCATATACAGGCCGGGACTGCGATTCAGTCCAGCCTGCACATGCAGGATTGTCCCGGGCTAACTCAGTCAAGGCTCTTCAATGGAACCGCAGCGCCATGGTTTCATGTTGCCATGGCACCACAGCTTCATTGAAGAGCCACAATGCCAGCCACCTGAAAAAGGGGTTTATTCCCCACAGCCTGACCTCCGATCTGGCCTCCTAAGGCCAGGGTTGGGCTGCGGGGAATGTTCCCTGGCTCCCCCTGCCCTGTCCGCACCCCGGCATGGTAAAAAAAAGACATCCAAGGAAGTTATTCCACATCAGGGGTAGAATAACTTCCCCAAACATGTCACCGGCCCTGGACGCACAGGGCTGACATTAGAATCGGCCCTGTACGTCCAGGGCCGGCGACCGCCCACTGCCTACCCCGGACCGCCCATTCCCCGCCACCATCTAACTTCCCCGCACAACCAATGAGGGGCAGGAGAAGCAACCAATAGTGGCTCAGAATAACCCCCTTTAGGGGTAAGCACAGATCCTCTCCTCAAGATCTCCTCCCAAGCACATGTGTCAATGCCGTCCTGGACATTTTTGAAACTGCATGTATTGCCTTTGTAACATACAGAATATACATATACCTTCAAGGTCTGCTCAAACCATGCCCAGAACATTTCCCTTTTAAATCTGTTCATGCCACGGCATGCACCTATAAGCAGGGCCTTTTCTAACGTTGCCACTTATAGAGCTATATGTTGTTGCATGCATGTAGATGGCTTTTTTTTACATATGCGGACCTTCTAAAATTGCTTTCAAAGCACGTTACTATTGATCACCCCAAGCATATCTTATCGTGGCATATTGTATTCAGAAGCATTCACTAAAAGCATCTGAATCAGTTGCTTATATCCCTTAAAAACGAGGCCATCAGGGTACAGTATATCAGCCTCCAAAACTCAGCAAGCTGTATATATGTTAATTTGCTTCCAGGGAACTCTAATTTGTGCTTCCCACTCAAACAACAGAAAAGGCTGAACTTTTAAATTCTGCTCTTGCAGGAAATACTATGTATGCAGATCCCATGCTACATCTTATGTTTAGTGAATAATCCTACATCAGAGTATAAATTGTAACTTTTCCCCCAACCCCCTTTCCCCCTTGCACGCCACGCTCACCTCACCTCTTGAAATGAATGGTATATACCCTGGTCTCATGGACAGGGCAACGAGGGTTAGACATAGTTATCCATTTTTTGACAAAGCGCTGCCTTGAAAGAACAATGAAAGTACAGTTTGCCAAAGAAATGAATTACAGGGACCGAGCCTTTAAATGCACGGGAACAATTAAGTCCCTTGTAAATCTGATCTAGAAAGCCTGTTAATGTTAAATAAGTTCTAGTTCCATTCAGATTGAATAGGGTCATTTTATGGTGAGACAAATGCACTACAATCTCTCATAGTTTCATTATGCAAACTGCTACAATGTGTCCCTAGAGAGACCAACAATTTCTAAAGTGCAAGTGAAAAGGGAGGGCAAGGAAGTGGGCTATGAGTTGGCAAGACCGCGGGGAGTGGAGGTTTTTATAATGCTACTCTAAATTGGTTTGCTTTTGGGTCTGGTTTTGATCATATAATTTCTGCATTGTACAAGCTGCCAGTTTCTAGAATAATGGTGAATGGGATTCTCAAGGCTGCCTTCTCTCTCCATTGCTACAGCCTTTACTTTTGCTCATTCGGCAGTCATCTGAAGTCAAAAGAATAATGGTTCATGACTTTGTATGGAAGACTGCAGCCTACGCTTTTGATGTTCTGCTGGGAGGTGTGTACACCAATATCCAGTGCTTTCAGGCAATAAATGAAACTGGGAGACATCTATGTTCATACTGGGTTAATCAAAGATTATCCTTTCAAATGGGTGCCGAATAGGATTATTTGGGTGTTAAATTGCACAGAGGCTTAGATGCCTTAAAGCAATTATTCAACTTATATAATGTAGAACGTACAGGAGTAATTTGATCAATGGCAGCCACTTCCTTTGTCATAGTAGGTCAGAGGGGAGTCAGTAAGTTAATGTTACCCCTAGAATTTGGAAAGGGATTCTTTAAAAAGATAGACACATTTCTGTCTAAGTTTGTTTGGAGGGGGAAACCTCCTAAGATTGTGTTGAAATCTTTATGGACAGCTAAAGAAGCCAGAGGCATAAGGTTCGCTATCTTTACCAGTATGAGTTGGTATAAATTGTAAAATAAGGGGCTGCGTGGCTCTGTGAGGAGACTAATTCCAAGGTCGAGCCACCACAGACTGCCTTGGAGGAAGCTCTTCTTTCCTTGCCCCCATTGTAATTACTGGCGGCGTGCAACGTGGAGTAAAATACAGCAAGATGCCTCTTATACTGTAGGAGAGATGCATCATTGTGCGATTTAAACTCTTTGCAGTGCCTTTGCTGGGATGATACTTAGTATCTATCACTGTGGCACAACCCAAAACTACAATTTAATAATCAGACTATCCAGTCAGTAAACTGGCAGGCGGCTGATATTTGTCAGCTAAAGGATGTTTTGATGGGAAACAATCTTGTGGATGTTGAGCATCTGTCTATAGCTACAAATTTGCCACATTCACAAAGAATTTGCCAGCTATAGTTAAAACATTGCATCCAAAAGTGTTACCCTGAGGAATCTAAAACAGGAGCACCCAGCTGTCAGATGGGCTGTGAGCTAGCATTGACATCTGGGAAGGCACACGTACCTATAAAATAGCGACACTCGACAGGTTATTGGTCTCCAGAAAGTGTGGGAAACGAATACACAGTTGGAGGATATTGGTTGGTGGGTTATGATCTGCCAATCTTAGGCAATCAATGTATTTCATAGAGTATCACCCACAGTGGAGTCCAGCTAAATTAGCCCGAGTATGGGTGCATTTTTTTGACATGCTGTTAGCATTGACAGCTTGAGTCTGGTACTTTTGTGCACATGTTTTATGAGTGTGCAAATACACAAAGGTTTTGGAAAGAAGTTTGGAATTCTATTCAGAATCTTCTACCTAGCATTGGGGAGTTTTGAATATATAGCACTAAATGAAAAGTTAGATATGATTGGTATCTCAGAGACATGGTGGAAGGAGGACAACCAGTGGGACACTGTGATACCTGGGTACAAACTATATCGTAATGATAGAGCTGATCAAATTGGTAGAGGGGTTGCGCTCTACATCAGAGAGGGCATTGAGTCACAAAGGATTAAAGTTTTGCAGGAAACGAAAATTTCTGTAGAATCTCTATGGATTGAAATTCCATGTAAAAAGGGGAAGGCGATGGCAGTGGGGTTGTACTATCGATCGCCTGGCCAGAATGAACAAATGGATGATGAAATGCTCAAAGAAATCAGGGAAGTTAACAAAAGTTACAGAACAGTAATAATAATGGGTGATTTCAATTACCCCGGTATTGACTGGGTCAGTGTCACGGCAGGACATGCTAGGGAGATAAAGTTTCTAGATGAAATAAATGACTGCTTCTTGGAGCAGCTGGTTCATGAACCGACCAGAGGTGAAGCCATTTTGGACTTAGTCCTTAGTGGAACACCAGATCTGGTGCAAGAGATAAGGGTGTTGGGGCTACTTGGCAATAGCATTCATAGCATGATTGTGTTTGATTTAATTAATGGAGGAGGGATGGTAAGGAAATCCACAATACTACCTTTTAACTTTCAAAAGGGAGACTATGATAAAATAAGGAAAATAGATAAGAAAAAACTAAAAGGAGCAGTTACAAAGGTCAAAGACTTACATCAAGCTTGGGTGTTGTTTAAAAATACTATCTTGGAAGCCCAGACCAGCTGTATTCCATGCTTTAAGAAAAGTGGAAGGAAGTCCAAAAAACTGCCAGCATGGTTTTAAGGTGAGGTCATAGAGGCTGTTGTTGCCAAAAAAGCATCTTTCAGGAAATGGAAAAAAGAGCCAAACGATGAAAACTGGAAACAGCACAAGCATTGGCAAGGTAAATACAAGGCATTGATAAGGCAGGCAAAGAGAGAATTTAAGAAGAAACTTGCTGTGGAAGCAAAATTGCATAATAAAGACTTTTTCAAGTACATTTGTAGCAAAAAAACCTGTGAGAGAGTCAGTTGGATCATTAGATGATAGAGAGGTAAAAGGGGCAGTAAGAGGGGACAAGACTATAGCAGAGAAACTGAATGAATTCTTTGCTTAAGTCTTTAATGAGGAAGATGTAGGGATATTACCCATGACTGAAGTGGTATATAAAGGTGATACTTCAGAGGAATTCAAAGAAATATAGATACACCAGGAAGATGTATTACAACTATTTGATAAACTGAAGAGTAGCAAATCACCTGGACCGGATGGTATACAACCAAGGGTGTTGAAAGAACTGAAATATGAGATTGCAGACCTGCAATTAGTAATCTGTGAACTATCATTAAAATCATCTGTAATACCTGAAGATTGGAAGATCTGCAATGTAATGCCAATTTTTAAAAAGGGTTCCAGGGATGATCCGGGAAACTACAGACCAGTGAGCCTGACGTCAGTACCAGGAAAAATGGTAGAAACCATTATAAAGAACAAAATTACTCAACATGTAGATAGTTATGACTTAATGGGAGACAGCCAACATGGCTTTAGAAAAGGAAGATCTTGTCTTACTAATCTGTTATGTTTTTTTGAAGGTGTGAATAGACAGGTAGACAAAGGTGAGTTGGTTGATATAGTGTATCTGGACTTTCAGAAAGCCTTTGACAAGGTCCCTCATCAGAGACTTTTGGCAAAACTAAAAAGTCATGGGATAGGAGGCAGTGTACTATTGTGGATCAGGAAAAAGGTGTATAGTGGTGTATCCCAGAGATCTGTGCTGGGTTCGCTGCTTTTTGACATATTCATAAATGACCTGGAAAAGGGAATAACGAGTGAGGTTATCAAATTTGCAGATGACACAAAACTATTTAAAGTTGTTAAAACCCTAGAGGATTGTGGAAAATTGCAAGAGGATCTTGATAAATTGGAAGACTGGCATCCAAATGGTAGATGAAATTTAATGTGGACAAGTGCAAAGTTATGCACATAGGAAAGAACAACCCAAACTATGGTTACACGATGTAAGGTTCCACATTGGAACCACTACCCAGGAAAAAGATTTAGGCGTCATCGTGGATAACATTTTGAAACTCTCCGCCCAGTGTGCAGCAGCGGCAAAGAAAGCAAATAAAATGCTAGGTATCATAAGGAAAGGAATGGAAAATAAAACAAAGGATATTATAATGCCTCTGTTTCGTTCCATGGTATGACTGCACCTTGAATATTGTGTGCCATTTTGGTTGCCGTATCTTACAAAGGATATAGCATTATTAGAAAAGGTGCAGAGAAGAGCCACCAAAACGGTAAAGGGGATGGAAGGATACTCCTATGAAGAGAGGCTAAGAAGGCTGGGGCTCTTCAACCTGGAAAAGAGACGGCTGAGGGGAGATATGATAGAGGTCTATAAATTAATGAATGGAGTGGAACGGATAAACCTAGTTTGATTGTTTATGTTGTCAGAATATAAAAAGACTAGGGGACATGCAATGAAGCTACGGGGTAACCTATTTAAGACTAATAAAAGAAAATATTTTTTTCAGTCAACGTGTAATCAAACTCTGTAATTTGTTATCGGAGGATGTAGTAAAAGCTGCTAGTGTAGCTGGGTTTGAAAAAGGTTTGGACAAGTTCCTGGAGGAAAGGTCCATAAACCACTATTAAAAGGGACCCAGGATATCACTGCTTGACCCAATAAAAGCCTTGAGGAACCTGTGAGACTTATGACCTAGATTGGCCACTGTTGGAAACAGGATACTGGGCTTGATGGACCTTGGTCTGACCCATTATGGCATATCTTATGTTCTTTTGTTCTTATATACAATGTTGCGATCTACTGTTATGCAATTTTTTCTTTCTGAAGAGAAGTGTAAATGATTTGAGTTTCTTACTGTGAAAACGCTGCAATGTCTTCTGTGAAATAGGAAGAGTAACTCATTGCTTAATGTTCATTTCTGGTGGAATTCTGTAATGTATTATAAAAATGAACCTGCAATAGCTAAGCATACAAATAGGGCTGCAGATTTGTTAAAATTTGGAATCCCCTACGATAATTCTGTCACCGATCATTGGTTACAAACATGCTTTGATCAGGATGAGAGGAGAATAGAGCTAGCCTATGGAACAGAAGCAAACTACTGCGCTGTTAAATTACGAAGAGGCTGCCAAGACCGTTGCCAAGGAAATATTAAGGCTTAAATTTTGGAAACATTAAGAGCAGCTGAGAACTATTATAATGGACCATACTGAAAGGATTCTGAAATGGTTTTCAGTGACTGTGAAAACTTTGCCATGTGATTAGAAATATTTATGCAGTGAATTTTCAAAGTGTTTTGGGAGCTAGGTGACTAGATTGCCGTCTTTGAAAATTGATAGGGGCTGAGTAGCTGAAGTGTGAGGACCCAGAGGTATTCCTGGAGCTGGAGAGAACTAAACTGGCCAGCATTGTTTTTCAGCATTAGCAAGCTAACCTGGAGCGCTTAACAAGCTGCCCTAAATGTACTGTGCTGTCCTTCTACCCCTAAACCCTCCCCTACCACCCTGAAGCCCAGTCTTAATAAATCCTTTCCCATCCTCCCATGTTGTGTGACTCCACATCCCTCTCACCTGTAAGAAATACCCTGCACGTCTTTCCCATGTTGCAATATTCATCCCTCCCATCCTCAAATCTAATATAAAGAAATCATGCCTCCTGCCCTGGCTTCACCCATGATATGCCCCTCCAACCCCACCCCCACCCCAAGACATATTCCTTACACTCTATTCAAATAAGATTATTATTTTCCAGGTGCGGGTAAACCTAGTCCCTTGAACTGAACTCTGGCAAGGGGAAGATTATGTCTTTCCTGTGGACTTGGTAGGGCTTAGTTGTGGCATATGAGGGTAGGAAAGAGACATATCCTGCTTCCTTTTATGAGCCTTTCATGATGGACCTTTTTATAAAGGATACTTTTACCTAGGAACACTACAAGGATATTATTTATTTTTATTAATTTACATCTCCTAAGTTCCTCCTGAAATTTTGCCAATTAAACTCAGCAATCAGTTACTCCAGCACCACCTCTCCCAGAACATTCCTGTGAAAGCACATAATTGTACATCATACATTTAAATATTAAACTTTTGGAAATTGCCTTCTTTCTATATATGGCCTATTGGTTAGTCTCTACAGGCAGAGAGCCCTTATGGGTAAGACCCCTTTTTTGTAGAATTTACTGCCAGCCATATTGTGGTCTGAATCCAGTTCCGTAACTTTTCACAAATAGCTGAGACCTAGTTACTTTATAACATTAAGGTGCATGTAAGCTGCTCTGATGCAATCTGTGAAAAGGCAGTATAGAAAGTCTCAATAAACATAAACCATGCTAACCACTAACATGGAGTTCAGCACCCTGTAAGAGTGCCGTGCTAAAGGTCAGAGCAGGGCCCTGCACTAAAAATCCTATGCTAGCAGGTTAGCATGTGAGTGGGCGGAGACAGTGGGTTGGGGGTGGAACGTGAGCATTGGCGGCACATTGTGGTTACGCAGGCATGATGAGCACAAGCTAACTCCAATTGCTGACATTAGTGCAGGTACACTCAACACCACCTTAATGAGTGGCATGAGGTGCACCCACTTGCCAGGCTACCATGATGCCATGCATTGGCAATGTGCCAATGACAGGGAGATGGACACACATGCCCCCTGAAGTTGGCGCAGGCCTCTGTGCTGGTATTGCAGCACTACCAGGTGCTACCAATGCACTTTTTAGTCAACATGCACTTAAGTTGGTTATTTTAGAAGCATCCCTATGTCAAAATAGCAGCATTTAGATGTGTAGTTTGGTATAGATGTGTAAATGCTATTTTAGAAAGGGACTGTTTACATGAGGTGATGCACATCACATTTAGTTTGGCAGAAGATACGGTAAGGGCATGGAGAGGGCCCACAAAATTGACGTTGATTCCCCATCTTATAAGGGGAATCTGTATTCATAAAAACCCCCATAGATATCGGTATATACAGCTGCCCCCGCCCCAGCCATGATTAAATGCCAGCTGGGAGCTGTTGTGGTTGTGTAAGTGGTGTAAAGGCTGAGGTTAGACCCCCCCAATCGACTCCTCCTGATATTTATCCCCTTATCCCTTGCTACATCTGATCTCTCCTTAAATCCCCTTTGACAGCTAACCCACTTCCCATCAAAAACCCCTTCCTCTGACATCCAATCTCCCCCTCAAGAATGTTCTCACCCAACCTCCCATGGCATGAAACCCTCCGTGTTCCCCCCGCCACCCCGATCCTATCCATGGATTTACTGTAGTTTCTGGAGTCTAACAGAAGAAGGAATGACCCCCCCATTGCTCTGCTCCTTCAGCTCAAGGTTCCATGACCCCTAGCAGTAATCACACAGTACTACTGAAGTACCTTGCCCCAACCACTAGGCCACTACTGAGTGGCCTAGTGGTTGGGGCAAGGTACCTCAGGCCGGAAGGTCAGGGGTTCAAATCCCACTAGTGGACAGCAACCTTGGGCCAGAAGGACTGGGGTTTCTAGTCCCACAGGTGCTCCTTGTGGTCTTGGGCAAGCCACTTAACCCTCCATAGCCCATGTTCCCTGTAAAATAGTTATCTCCAAGTTATAATGCCCTGTTCAATGTAATTTCAGTTTGTTCAATGTAAACCGCACTGATGCAGAATAGCACGGTATATAAGAGAATGTAAATAAATAAATAAATAAACTACTGCTGGGTGTCACATGGTACTACTCCTAGGGATCATGAGCACCATTTTTAAACCTGGAACCAAAGGAACAGAAGAAATGGGGGATTGCTCCTGCTCTCACTCAACACCAGTGACTCCGGTAAAGCTGGGGATTGGATTGGGGTGAGAGGGCCTTGTAGGGGGCCATTTGAGGGGGGTCTTCAAGTCACAGGGGACAAGTGTGGTGTTCCTGATGAGGAGATCAGATGTTAGGGGAGAGGGTTCTTGATGCAGGGTGGGACAGGATGTCGGGGAGGGGGAGTTCTTGATGGAGAGAATAGATGATAAGTGGTATTTTAAAAGGGGAATCTAATGCTGGAGGTGGGGGTTGGCGATGATCAACAGGATGGAGTGACCTATGCAGCTGGTGGGAGGAAGTTGGGGTGTACAGGCAGATCAGGAGCAGTGATTTAAGTGGGAGGAGTAATAATATTCTGCTGAGTTCCCAAAGGGCTTTGAGGATCCACTCGAGTGGTGGTTGTGGGGGGTTGGGGTTTGAGGAAATCAGATTCTCAGGAGCTGGATTGTATATGCCTCAGGGACAGGGGTCTGGAAGATTGCTGATTTGTATGCTTACTCTTTCTGTGATGATCTAGGGGGGTTTGGGAATGAGAGGACGAGTTTCCATAAAGGCCTGGAAAGGATGGTTGTGTATGTAGTCAAACTTCTTCCCCCCACAAAGGATCAATCATTGTAGGTTGATAAACAAGAGAGGAGAGGGGGAAGGTGGAGAGAAATGTACAAAACAAAATGGAAGTTGGTAAACATTTGCTATTGCCTAATGACTGTAATGCATATGGAGCAGTTATGCTCTCATTGTTTCGGATGTTGACTGCTCGCAATAAACGAAAGGGCCGGAGAGAAATGTGATGGACCCACTGCTTAACGGAGCAGCAAACCTGTCGTGAGCCACGGCATGTTGGGCTATGTTCCCTTTGGGCTGCCCGAGTCTCATGCGGCATTGTGATGTCATCAGGGTGGGATGACGTTGTGCTCCAGAGGGAACACAGCCCAATAAAAGGGGGCTGGAGCATTGGGTCATCCATTTTTGGATCAACCATAAAAAAGCTCCTGCTCTAGGCCTGATCATCACTGCAAAAAAGCTCCTGCTCAAGGCCTGATCGTCGCGGAAGATCCTGATTGCCTGTTCAGTACTTTTGCTCCTTACTCATTAGGCAACCCCTCATCCAGCGCTGTCCTCTGGTTTGACAGTGATCACAGCAGTGCAGGTGTGTACTTATCATTGACTCCGGTCCCCAGCAGTGATTACTGCAGCTGTTAGTATTAGCCCAGGTAATCCTTTTCCATTTTGGCCCTTGTTGCAGCTCACACTGGAGTACACACTCATGGTGGCCTCGGGTCCTGGCTCGAACATCCAACAGCAGCAGGATCTGGAGAGGTTCCAGTGATCAATGTCCCTCTCAGATCTGCCTGATCATTTGCATGGCAGCCCCATGCAAGGGCTGCATTAAGACTTCTCTGCCCGTTCAAGCACAGCAGAGTTGTCGGCGCTCACAGAGGGAGGAGGGCCAAAGCCAGGTGTAGGTCTAGCCACAAAACATGGACTCACTGAGCATATGGTAGGCCACTGGCCTGCAGAGGAGCCTCTACAGGGGTACCTTACAACTGGGCTGCAATCTCAGAGGCTGTAGCTTTAGGACTTTGGCTGTCCACACTGCATCTGCTGACTTGGGCTGAGCTGAGGGGAAGATTACCGACCTGTTCCTCATCACACCCTCTAAGTGCAGCTTAGGAGCAGATTGGGTCTCTGGGTGGCCATATCTCATTTGCTGCCAAAGAAAGCATGGGCCCATTCCACAGCACAGGGAATGGCTTTGCATGAACTCAAGGGAATGGCTTTGCATTAATTGCCCATAGGATCTCCATACAGCAACCAGACAGTCATGGTTGGGGATCCCTCCAATGCTAGTTTCACCTGTGACTGGCACAGGATGGCGAGGGGCCTCGACGAGCAGGAATGTGCCTGAAGTGTCACTAGCGGGCACTGTAGACCATGCAGCCATCCTGGGGCTGGTGGAGCAAGCAAACATCCATCCCACTAGGAACTGCCGGATGCAGGCCCACTACATTGACTATATGGCAGTGCCCAGACCACCACAAACTAACTCAAGAGCTGCCCGCAATCACATGCCAGACAATAAAGCCCAACCTGTTGGTGGATCCCTCGCCCGAACCTCGAGCTGTGCACCACAGCGACTCAACCTGTCAAACACCATAATTACCTGAACCGGAGCTTACGCACGCAGCCCACTGGGGGGGCAGGTCATTACGGCAGAACCTGTTTCTGATCTTCCAGCAGCAGCTGCGCTGCCACTCAGTGCACACCCTGCAGATTCCAGAGGTATTGGCACAGCAGACACGCTGTTCAGACCCCCACCAAGTGTCAGAGACACCATTACAGCTCATCAAGTAGAAGCAGCAGGATCGTCATGGAGAGACTACTGCAATTCACACCACAAATGGCACAAGGAACGAAGGCATTCCACTTCATCCAGCTCAACCACTGGATCCTCTTGTAATGGATACACATGCAGGAGACGTAGAACATCTCACCATAGAAGAATGAACCGACATGAGGATGTTTGTTTTCCGCTGTCATTCAAGCTGGCTTGCGGGGATGTAGTTGTGGCATCCATCCCAGAAACGAATCACATCCCAGAGGGAAGTCAATCTCCTTGACTCGAAGCACAGACCCCGGCAGTCACAAAGACGCTGCTGGAAGGTGGGGCAGAGGTGGCTGAAGCTGGAGAACCCATGACTTTAGATGAGAACCCTCTTCTTAACTATATTCTTACTCAAGCCAGCACCAGCATGGTCCCGCCTGCAGACTCACAAGCTTGCACAGCATCTTACTCACAGGGATCTGGGAAGAAAGAGGCACAGGCAGTCGTCCTCAACATCTACTTCGTTGTCGTCATCTTCCTCATCCTTTTCATCCACCTCCTTTTTGTCCACCATCGAGCTTAAAGGAGCGAAAGGGGCAAAGTTGCCAGCCCCTGCAACTATGGCTTCCATGAAGCTTAGGGAAATGGTACCTCAGTCGCTCAGGAAGAAGGTGGCCCAGTGCAAATATTTTGACATATTCAAACTGCTTGAGGGTCAGAAGAGGCACAATGCAAAGAAGAGATCCAAGACTGGTGACCTCCTTTACCTGCTGGACAGGCACATTCCCCGCAACATCATCAATTGGACACTGGCCTTTTCACGGATGGTCAACATCACCTGCTGGAAGGACCCCTCACAGCTGGAACACATGGTGGCCTACCTTGACCTGATCATTAACACTTCTAAGGAATATGAGAGGCATACATGGTTATCCTACAATCAGCACTTTCGGGATAAAATGAGGTGAGGCAGAACATGTCTTGGGGCGCAGATGATGTGGGAATTTGGCCCCATGGGATGAACACGAAGTATGATCTGGGATTCCAAAAGAGGACGGCATCCACGGGGACCAACAGGATCATTCCAGGAAATGACATTTGCAGGTTTAACAAGGGCGTGTGTTCCTTTCTGGACTGCAAGTACTGCCATGTCTGTACCCACTGCACTGCACCCCACTCCGCACTCCAGTGCTCAAAAAATCCCCAGCAGAAATCAGCAACTCAGTTGAAGCCATGAAGCAGCAGTTTTGAGGCCCCTATCGCATCTGTGTTGAAGCCATGGTCCTATGGTTGAACGCATATCATAGGAGAAAAGATGCAGTGAGACTACACCCACAAACAGGAACAGAAGCGAGGGACATCTTGAACAATTTTCAGAAGACTGTGTTCGTGAGAAACTAGCTCAACTTAAAGTAGACAAAGCGATGGGACCTGATGGGATACACCCTAGAATATTGAGGGAACACGAGGATGTTCTAGCAGCTCCACTGACTGACCTTTTCAATGCCTCGTTGGAGTCGGGTGTGGTGCCAAAGGACTGGAGAGAGGCTCATGTGGTGCCTTTACACAAAAGCGGAAGTAAGGATGTGGTTGAAAACTACAAGCCGGTTAGTTTAACTTCGGTGGTGAGTAAATTATTGGAAACGCTGCTGAAAGAGAAAATAGTGAGGTTTCTGGAGTCCAGCAGATTACAGGATCTGAGGCAGCATGGATTCACCAGAGGAAGGTCTTGTCAGACAAATCTGATTGATTTCTTTGACTGGGTGACCAGGGAGTTGTACCGAGGGAGAACCCTAGATGTGGTGTATTTAGATTTCAGTAAAGCCTTTGACACTGTTCCTCAAAGGCGACTTATAAACAAACTGAGCACCCTAGGGATGGGCCTTAAAGTTACTGCTTGGGTTAGAAATTGGTTGGGTGGGAGGCGACAAAGAGTACAAGTAAATGGAGCTCACTCTGAGCAGAAGGATGTTACCAGTGGTGTGCCCCAGGGATCTGTCCTTGGTCTGATTCTTTTTAACATCTTTGTTAGTGATATAGTGGAAGGGCTGTCGGGTAAGGTTTGCCTCTTTGCAGATGATACCAAAATCTGCACTAGAGTAGACACCCAGGAAGGTGTAGATAACATGAGGAGGGATCTAGCTAAGCTTGAAGAATGGTCTAGAATTTGGCAGCTGGGATTTAATGTTAAAAAATGTAAGGTCATGCATTTGGGCTGCAGCAAACCAAGGGAGCAATATAGTATAGGGGGTGAAGTACTTTTGTCCACTAAAGAGCGGGACCTGGGCGTGGTTGTTTCTGATGATCTTAAAGTAGCTAAACAGGTAGAAAAGGCGACGGCAAAAGCTAGAAGGATGCTTGGGTGCATACGGAGAGGAATGGCTAGCAGACAAAAGGAGGTGATAATGCCTCTGTAAAAGTCTTTGGTGCAACCTCATTTGGAGTATAGTGTGCAATTCTGGAGACCATACCTTCAAAAGGATGTGAACAGGATGGAGTCAGTGCAGAAGGTGGCTACTAAAATGATTAGTGGTCTTCATTATAAAGCATAAGAGGAAAGGCGGGATAGAGGTGATATGATTGAGATGTTGAAATACCTCCTTGGCATAAATGTTCAGGGAGAGAGCATCTTTCAATTGAAAGCAAGTTCTGCTACGAGGGGACATGGGATGAGGGTGAAGGGAGATAGATTCAGGAGTGATATGTGGAAATATTTCTTTACGGAAAGAGTAGTGGATCCATGGAATAGTCTCCCAGTGGAGGTGGTAAAGATGAGGACAGTAACTGAATTCAAAAAAGCATGGGACAAACACAGAGGATCTCTAAAGGTAAAAAGGAGACTGTTGTTGATATGGAAGGACAGACTAGATAGGCCAGGTGGTCTTTTTCTGTTGTCATATTTCTATGTTTCTATGACTAGCTAATGGTTTTCAATTTGGGTTCATCATTCTGTTTTACGGGCCACCACAAGCAAACCCAGCAAACGCTTGTCACAGCCGTCCTAACACCTGTCCCCTATTATATGCCAAAAACTTAATTGCAAAATCATATTGGTCCAAGTAGCTGGTCCTTGCAAAGACCCCCTTTCCAATTGTTCTGGATGTCCCTACTGTTGGTCATCCCCAGAAGGAGCCAGGGAAGTACAGACATACACAACCTGTCCTTCCCTGATGGAGAATCCGTGAATTACTTAATACCGACCGATATCTGCACGGTACATTACACCTTCTTCAACCAGGCTCTAGCCATAGTGCATACTGCAGGAAAGGGCCCATATCTGGTGAAGGCAGCCATCGAGTCGGCATTCCAACTTCTCCCGATATTATCCAGCAGCTTCCCTCTATTGGGTTTTCAGCTTAGCAGTGATTATTACTTTGACAAATGTATGCCAATGGGATGCTTGGACTCCCGGGCCACCTTTGAGACCTTCAGTACCTTCCTGCATGGGGTGGTAAAGCAATGATTGGGATTGAAAGCAGTGACTCACTACTTGGACGACTTTCTCTTTGTGGACTCGGACTGTTCAGATTCTTGCACAGTGCTTTTGCACACTTTTCAAGCAATGGCAGCCAAGTTCAGAGTACAGCTGGCCCGGGAGAAGACGATGGGTCCAACACAGAAGCTCTCCTTCCTGGGCATAGAAATCGATATCAGGGATGGTGTCACCGGGCTACCGAAAGACTTGGTGGTGGATCTGAGGAGTAAGATTGTGGACACTCTGGGGCAGCATAAGATCAGCCTCCGGATGGCACAGTCTCTCATGGGTTCATTGAATTTCACCTGCCAAGTCATCCCTATGGGCAGACTGTTCTTGAGGCACCTTGCCGTCACAACATCCGGGATCAAGAAGCAGCATCACCAGATTCGGCTCTCTGGAAGTTTAAAGTGCGACCTGGGCATTTGGCTGCAGTTCCTCAGCACCTTCAATGGAGTGAGTATCTGGCAGCAGGGCCCACAATACATCCCCAGCCTGGATTTCTTCATTGACATGGTGGGTTACTCAGGATTTGGCGCTTACTTCCGCAGCTCTTGGTGCATGGTACCCTGGCCCGAATGGTGGGTGACCGTGGGACATACCAAGAACATCACACTGCTAGAACTGGTCCCCATATATGTTTCCATATCCATGTGGGGTAACTCCCTGCGCAATTCCAAAGTTGTCTTCTGGTATGACAACCAGGCGGTTGTCACAGTGGTCAACAACCACTCGGCAAAATGCATGGTTGTGGCTGAACTGCTGAGGAAACTTGTGTTGAGGTGCTTGCAGCTCAACATCAGGGTGCAAGTACAAGATTTCCCAGGCTTAAATAATAATATTGTCAATTCTCTTTCACGTTTTCAGTGGGACACATTCCAACACATCGCACTGACGGCCAATGAGCATCTGACAGAATTACCGCAAGCAATCTGGGACTTCATGTAGACATTGATTGGCAGTGGCCTCCCTCATCTGGGCAGCTTACCTCTGCAGATATGAGAGCATTGCCTCCTTTCTGGCCAGTCAGGGTTGGAAACCCAGGCCACTAGATCATAGTCTGCTTGAGGCCTACATTGCTGTGGTCAGGGTACATGGCTTATCGTGGTCCCTTGTGTAGTCTCACATTGCAGGCTTCTCATTCTTCCACATTAAACTTCATTCCATATAGATCATCCGGAGCTTGCAAAATTCAACTAAAGAGTAAATTCCGAGGAGAATAGGATCTCATACTCCTTCCAGCTGAACGTCATTGGCAATAAATGCTCTGCTCTTTGACTTTGACTTTTGTTCAATACATCAACTATCCTAAGAAACTCCTCCTTTTTCTTTTTTAATCTCGTTCTTCACTAAGAAAGTGGGATCGGGCAACCCTTCCAATAGTCTCTTGCTGAGAACAGTAATGAGAGGGTGGGCCCGCAGTGCACCTAAACATCCAGTCAAGAGAAGACCAGCGACCAACGAGAAACTCAACCAGCTCTGGATAAAGCTGGCCTCCACCTGTTCATTGGACTAAGAGACAGGACTGTTCAGGGCAGCATTAAACCTCTTATTCTTTGGTGTCTTCAGGGTGAGCGAGCTGTTGGTTACCTCATCAACCTTGGAAATGGAATCTAGGCTGCATCTCTCATCATGAATAACCAGATGGATATCTTTGTGAGCAGGGCCAAAACGACCCACAGGCTAAAGGTCAATTGATCATGCTGAAGCCGTTGCTGTGTCTTTGAATGCGCTCATTAGCCAAAGTCTGCCAGTTCTTGGCCATACGGCCAATATGAGGGCACCATCTGCTACTCCACCTCGATGGCATCTCGCTGTCATATTTTCAGTTCTCAGCAGTGTTCAAGAAGACTGTAGCAGTTATTGGGTTGCAGATGGCTCTCTGCCCTCACTCATTCCGGATTAGCACAGCGACCATGGCACAGGAGGGATTACCGGCCCAAGTCATCAATGCTCTGGGGTGCTTATACCCTGTACATTCATTCGCAGGAGTGGCAGGCACCCCACATCCCCCAGCTGCATCGACCCCCTCTGATGACACAGCAGTGACCATAAACCCATCCCTAGTTTCTCATGGTGCACAAAGATTTGTTTATTGATCACTCTTATATGTGCAGGGCAGCTTAGAGGGCATCCACGCAGCACACACTTCCTAGGGTCACCGACCTTCGATAACAGTACAACAGTGGTAATAACTATATACTTTACTTGACTTGCAGAGCACAAAGTGTAGGTGCTTGCTCACTCCTACATTTACTGGACAGCTCAGAGGGTGTCTATGCGGCCGTTAGGGCCGCACATGGGTTTAGACAAACACAATATCTGACTCCAATGGCTTGGATTTCCAGGGTTGCGGTGGATACAACTATGCCCCATGCTGCAGGATCTACTGATGACTCAGCCTCATCCTGATGCCCTCAGAGGCAATGACTTTGGCACCTTGATAGGGAAGCAGCTCATGAACTGCATCAAGGTCAACCTCAGCTGGGCAGCTCAGCATCTGCCATGTACCCTCCTCATGTGGTCCAGATTACTACTGCACTTCAAGTACTCAAGTGGGTGGGCACAGCACAAGCAACCTCTCAAGACAACAAGGCAAGGCAGGAGGCAGGAAGGCATTGGTGGCAAGAAATTATGGCAGATACAATTTATTGGCTCTGGCGACTTGACTGGGTCCCCACCACTTTCACTTCTTTTATTGTGTTGCAAATTGTGATTAATAAAGCTGCGGCCTTCTGCCCAACAAAACTGTGTCATGAATTCTATTAAGCAAGCAGGGCTAAGACTGAATTTGGTTGGTGGAGGGGGTTATTAGTAGGGTGGTGAGTAGAGGAATATTTCCTCCTGCTTCTGTTAAGAGATTTAAACATAAAAAGCTGCTGCCATGCACATGTGGAGTTAAGTAGAATGTTTTTTCTTTGTGCAGATTTTTTAAATTTGTCGCTCCCTCTGGACATAGGCAGATATTGACACGCAGTCTTACATGTTCTTACATGAATTCTGCAAGAAACTCTACGTTTGGCAGAGCATATTGTAAAATACAGTGTAACTTTTTTACATGCCGACCTAAATGTTTAAAATCCTTTCTCCACATCCTATCTAAAATCTGCCTTTAAATGTGTATGAAATGTGCAAGCTTGGTTTATGTATATTGGTTTTATGACACTTTCAGTGGCATTTTAGAAGGGAAGTCTAATATGAATCTGGACCATTCAGAGCAGAATGTCCAAAAATCATGGGGAGTGACAGTCGTGAAGGGAGGCACGTGTAAGTGGTGAAGGGAGGCCTTCTGAAACCGTTCCATCTCTACCCTGAAAAATGAACATCTCTGTAACCTGTTATGGAGGTGGACCCTGTGCAAATTGCAAGGCCGGGTACAAGCATGGGTACAGACCATTTCACAAATGTGGACGTCCCCAAATTGCACAGCCTCAGAACTGGGTACTTGGACGTGTCAGCAGGCAGGGCTGTACCAAGAGCTGTGCGAGCAGTGTGACCGCACAGGGTGCAGATATGGAAGGGCACATAAATTAAATTACAGAAAACTTCTGAATGTAAACCTGCTAAAGCCAACAGTGTTTTTACATGATTCTATTAGCCAATAACACTATGTGAAGTTGGGAATACTATTTGATAAAAATACAACTGATAAAGTCTGATGTCATTATGGTGGGAAGGGTGCTAGTTTCGTGAGTCGCAAAGGTGCAAATTGCAGCTTGGCCTGTCAGCAGGGGTATTTCAGAACGGGGGCAACTATGCTATGAAACTTGCACATCCTGGCCTGCCATATCAGATACTCAGACGTATGGTGGCGGGGCAGTAATATGTTTGGAGTTTGTATTTATGCTCAGGTGTCTTCGGGCAAGAAATGACAACTGTGGCGATGTAAGCATATTATACCCTTTCCTCTGGAAGAGTTACGTCCATGAAACAAGCACTTTTTTTCACCTTATTCGTGTTTAGGAGCAGGTATAGGCATGGACGTCTCATCAACCAGAGCCAGACGTGCTTGTTCCTTCTCTTGCGCTGCCCAGGTCACATCTCCACCATGCCCCATGCTACACGGACGTTCTCATTCTGGGGACGTCTATACACGCCTCTATGCTTTGCATGTCCAAGTGCCCATTGCAGATGTCCAACTCAGGAGTAGAGTTTCTAACATACTTCTTCCCCCCCTCATTGTTGACAATTATTTTTCAGATGATAATTGTGTATTATTTTGTATTTTATTTTGAAACATTTTACTGATTGTACCGATATGATATGTTACCTTATATTCCAGTAGCTGCCCTCTCAGTAGGGAGTAAGGATAGCCCTATAAATCCCACACAAAAGATATTCATAGGAGTGACTGTTGCTTTAAATGGGAAGAAACAAGAAAAATACAGCAAGCCAGTGCACCAAAATGTCAACTAAAGTTTCCTGGTGGATAGGGGGAGAAAGTGCTCAAGGCCTGAGATGAAGGGAACAAACTCCAAAAGGCAAAAGAAACAAGTGGGGAAAGCATGCAGAGTATAGTTCATGAATTTCTTTCCGACCCCTCTGTGTGTGTGAATGTGTCCATGTATGTGCCCATCTGTATCTGTATATGTATGTTTGTATCCGTGTCTCTGCATGCTTGCATGTGTGTGTGTTAAGGCTTGTGTGTCTGTCCATACATGGGCATGTTAGTATGTGTATGTGCACATGTGTGCATTTTTATCTGTATTGGCTCTTTGGGCGTCTATGATAGAGAAAAGAGATAAGAGGAGAAGGACGTTTAACAGGTGCAATTCCGTAATTGCTATGCTACTGTGAATCAGTATTTATGTTCTGCAGCTGTCCGGACTGCTTTTTCCATAGAAATATATTGGAGCAAAATAAATTGCGGGGGGTGGGGGTGGGGGTCCTTCATTTCTCTTACATCTTCCACCATATGCAGAGGATTTCTATAGCACAGGAACTTTCCCCAGTTCACCTCCTCCCTTCCTGTCACTAGAGCAGCATTCCAGTGCTCCGCCTCTACAGCCTTCCCATTGGCTGGATCCTACCTACAGTCAGTTACATTGGAAGCAGGCAGGGCAGACTCACTCACTCATACAGAGGAGAGGATTTGAGATCTGCAGATAGAGTTTTCAGATTCCAAAAAACATGCACACATGTTAGCTTCCAGACATTAATGTAAAAATTAGTAAACTCTTGACAAAAGTCAGACCATTGTCAATCCTTATCTCCTGATTCCTGAGCACATCTGACAGCGCCCTCCTAACCTTTATACCCTAGATATGTATAAAAACAAAACAAAATGAAAAAACCTGCAAATGACACAGGAAACTAAACAAAACAATATTGCCCTACATACAGTTCTTTAAAAGCAATAGAAAAGTAAAAAGTAGAAACAGTACTCCTTAACACTTTCTCTCAGTTCTCCTTTCTGATTCGCCCTGCGCAGATATTTTCGATCTCATGTTACCCAAAGCTGCTGCTCTTCCTGTAAAGCTGTAGCTTCTCTTCCAGATAGTTAGGCCCCTTCAGTGTATTAGTGCTCTAGACAATAATGCATCACAACTCCTTGCATCAGCCCCTCTAAATACTGTATGGAGGAGTATATTCCCTAGGTGGAGATATGAATAGGTGTTTTACTGCCTCTCCCCTCAAAAGTGCAAATAATAAAAATAGATGACAAAATTATTTAAAATAAACTCCTTGACTAGGAGGTAAGGAATGCACTTGGCAGACAGGTGTCTTCCGCTACAGCAGTGGTTCTTAACCCCGTCCTCGGGACACACTCAGCCCGTCATGTTTAAGGATATCCATAATGAAAATGCATGAGGTTCATCTCTCTCGTCATATTCATTATGGATATCCTGAAAACCCAAGAAGCTTGGTATGTCCCGAAGACTGGGTTTAGAACCCCTGTGCTACAGTTAGGGTTGCCAACTGGCCGGTTTTCAGCCGGCCTGGCCGGTTTTTCCACGGCCAGGCCGGCTGCCGGCGCAGAGGCAAAACCGGCCCTTTAAAAGCCGTTTTTTTTGCTCTGGCCGCAAGATCGGGAGCGGCCTGAGCAAAAAAAACGGCTTTTCTCTGCTTCAGAGGGAGTCAGGGAAGCCCGCACGAGGCCCCGGCTCCCTCTGAACAGCCACCAGCGTGAAGAGCCTTTACCTTCACGCTGGCGGCTGTTCCTGTGAAGCCGCGAATGCTGGGAAAGGTTAAAGGTTGCCCTTTAACCTTTCCCAGCATTCGCGGCTTCACAGGAACAGACGCCAGCGTGAAGGAAAATGCTCTTCACGCTGGTGGCTGTTCAGAAGGAGCCGGGGCCTCGCGCGGGCTTCCCCGGCTCCCTCTGAAGCCTCAGACAGCCGCGATGCTCGTCGGGGGGGGGGGGCAAGGACAGCATGGGCTGTGATTGGGGGGGACCTGGACAGGAAAAGGGTTAAGGGGGGGGGGGAAGTGGAAAGGAAAAGGGCTAAGGGGGGGGGACTTGGACTGGAAAATGGCTAAGGGGGGGGGGACTTGGACTGGAAATAGGCTGTGATGGGGGGGGGACCTAGACTGTAAAAGGGTTATGGGGGGGGGCATGGACTGGAAATGGGTTGTGATGGGGGTGGAGGGGACCTGGACCAGAAAAGGGCTATGGGGGGGGGGAACTTGGACTGGAAATAGGCTGTGATGGGGGGGGACCTGGACTGTAAAAGGGTTATGGGGGGGGGACATGGACTGGAAATGGGTTGTGATGGGGGTGGAGGGGACCTGGACTGGAAAATGGCTATGAGGGGGGGGGGGGAACTTGGACTGGAAATGGGCTATGGTGGAGGAAGGGGGATCTTGGACTGGAAATAGGCTGTGATTAGGGGGGCTAGGACTGCAAATGGGCTGTGATGGTGCGGGGGGACTCGGACTGCAAATGGGATGTGATGGTGGGGGGGCCTAGGACTGGAAATAGGCTGTGATGGGGGACTTGGACTGGAAATGGGCTGTGATTGGGGGGGGGAGCTAGGACTGGAAATGGCCTGTGATGTGAGGGCTAGCACTGGAAATGGGCTGATGAAGAGCTGGAATAGGACTGGAAATGGGCTGATGTGGGGCATGGGAGAATGGGACTAGAAGGGAGTGGATGCTGGGTGGGTCTAGAACTATAAGGGAATTGATTTGGGGGGAGGACTAGAATGGATGGGGAATGAGAATGGAGAGGGGAAAAAATATTTTGTGTGGAAGAAAAGTCTATGATGGGCCGGTATTGGGAGAGTAAGAGGGGCTTGAGAATGGAAGGGTGAAATTTAAACAGATGATAAAGGAATAAGGAAAGAATTGGGGGAAAGAGCAAAAGGGAAACAATCAGTATGTTAAAGCAGAAATAGAGAGAGAATGGAAAACATCTGAAAGAGAAGAAAGGACAAATGGATAGCTCGCAGAAGACACGAAGAAACCAGAAGAAAGTGACTGGAGCAATTGCAACTGAAAAATAAAACGCCCAAACAGAAGGTAGAAAAATACTTTTTATTTTGAATTTATTAACTGGAATATGTCTGGTCTGGGAAGTGTGTATTGCTAACATCTTTGCGTTTTTGTTTAGTGCAAGAGGAAATTACTTTATAGTTTTATTTCTCCAGTGTTGTACATTTCATGTTTGGATTTTGGGGTTCCCAGTTTAATTATTATCTGACCAAGGAAGTTAGCCTACACGTATCCTCGGTAATTTTTGTGGGTGGGGCTGGGGGCGGGGCAGGGGTGGGACTAGGGGCGGAGAATGGGTGGAGCATGGCGAGCCACAGGTGTCGGGTTTTTCTCGGTGAAAAAGTTGGCAACCCTAGCTACAGTACTGAATACCTGGATGATTTGGGATCATTGACGGGACCATGAATTCTGTTTTGTACCAAAACGTTCTAGAGGAGAATAGCAATAGCTAAAGCAAGCTGTTCGTGCAAGGAAGCCCTTTGTCACGGAGCTGAAATTGTTGTACATGCCAGGACGGGCCAAACTGTGAGGGATAACAGTTACAGGAAATGTTTAATTGAAGTGAGTTATTGTTGCTTTAGGAGGTGCCACCGGTTATTGAATGAAGGGTGCACATACTTTTTTCACACAAAGACACTTAATGTTGAATTTTCTGTTGAATAAATAAACAAAATATATCCTTTCTGTCTGAGTTAATTATTCAGTGTGGTTACCATGCTTTGATTATAAATTGTGCTAAGATGCAAACCATACTAGGGGTCCACAAATGCTTTCTCAACATTGTATTACATTTAGATGAAATATCAAATGGCTGATTCTAAGGGGTCTGTTTACTAAACATTCCTAACGTGCGGGGCCGTGCTAGTGTGCCTGTGCCATATAAGGAGTGGGCGGTTCAGGCAGAAAATAGAAAAAAAACGGTAGTAAGCAACCGGATGTGTGTGCGTCGCGCTAATGTGCGGGGGTCGACATTAGCGCGTGGAAAGGCAAAGTGGCACGCTGCTGAGTATACAAAACAACAGAGCCGTGGTACAACGGTGAAGACACTGACCAATGGTGCAGGGGCCATGGGTTCAATCCCCCAGTGTGCGCAACGACAAAGGTCAGCTGAGGCAGTAATTGTAATGATTAACATTGTTTTAGGAGGCAAATTAATTTGGAACGGCATAAGGCGGCGCACAGTTATTTTTGGGCGGCAGAAGGCGGCGCACAGTTATTTTTGGGCAGCAGAAGGCGGCGCACTGGTCCCCTTGGGCGGCAGAAGGCGGCGCGCTGATAGGCACAAGGCGGCGCGCTGATGCACAAGCACAGGAACAGAGCCACAGCACAATGGTTACAACACTGACCAATGGTGCAGGGATCAGGGGTTCAACACCTCACAATGCCCAGTGAAAAATGCCTGCTGAGGCAGTATGTATTATGCTGTAGGAGGCTGTATAAATTTATTTTGTTATCACTACTAGCAAACGCACTCTCCCAGCATGTTAACATACGGCGGCCCATAAGGCACATGTTACAGTGCACTGTTCGCCAAGGCACCCTTGAATGACCCCTATGGGGCAGCATGTATGTTGCGACACAGGATAATGTATAGTGCACCCTATAGGGATGGCAACCATAAGGTGGCCTACAGGGCGCCCTATGAAGCACCCTCAGAGGCACCTAATGGGTATAGTAAGCTGAGGGTGGTCTTGCCGGCATAGACATATGTACAGTAAATAGAAATAAAGCTGTGGACAGCCCTACCAAAGGGCCCCACTGTGGGTTTGAACCCATGACCTCTGGCTGCACAGGCAGTGATGTAACCATTGCGCTACAGCTCCATAACTGTAAGCAGGCCCCTGGCTGGCTGCAGATAGCCTACACGTCACCTCACAGACAGTCTGCTGGTGTCAACAGGATAGGGTTAGGCCACCCGTACCCATGATGCACTGCACATGCAAATTAGCTGTCCACAGATGGACACAAGATGGGGAATGCACCCCCACAGCACCTCGGCCCTGTTGGGGGAAGTGACCGGGTGCACCCACACAGCACCTTGGCCTAGTAGGGGGCACTGACCGGGTGTTTTACTGGCACAGAGTAGCCACACACCGTTACATCGTGCGGGTACTGTGCTCACCCTGAGTGTGCAATGAGGTGGCCAGGACCAGGTCAACAACACCTGCCATGGCTGCTGGAGGCCAAGCGGGCGTTCCAAAGCAGTGTTAATGTGTAAGATAGCTAGTTTCTGCACAAACACCATGGATATCCCTGTCTGCCGCCATCAGGCACCCCCCCAGTGGCAAACATGGTCCCCATCAAGGGATCCACACTCTACCTCCCTGCAAAGGTGGCAGTAGAGAGCAACATCAACCCCAGTCCTGCTGAGGAACACCACCACCCCCCCCAGGCAGGCAGCTCCATACACAGCCATAACACAATAGCAGACAGACATAAGCCCAGGGTATGGTAAGCTGCACTCCACCACCAGATATTCCCCTGCAGCAAGCCAACAGCCACTGCACCCTGCAAGCCATTATAGCAAGACATTTACCAGCTACAAACAGTCTGCTGGTTAGTCCATAGTGCATGTTCCCAATGGAGATGCATGCACCCAGAAACTGGGCTGTCTGCATACACAGCAAGCAGATAGATCAGTGACTGGGCCCCAAAGAGAAACCCATATCTATCACATGAGAGAACTACTATACAGCACTATGGGGGGGCCTAGCCATGCTGTGGTCACTGCACAGTCAGGGTGAGCATGATCCCCCAGAAGGACATGCTTTGGCCACCCTGTCTGTGTAGGTGGTGGCCGGACACTACAATATCCCAGCCAATGTCCCTGCCAGGGCCCTATGCCCAGTGCAGATGCATCCTGGCCACACCACCCTGCCCTGGCTATACCCATGGTACCTTGCACCTCATTATGCACATTGACTGGCCAATACTGGCAACAGTGCTGGCAGTGCGGGCTGTTGAAGGGGCTTGCAGCCAACACCCACTGTATAGACAGACACACACTTCCACACCTCTGCCATCATGGTGCTACGATTGAGGGGGTAAGTAGCCTTGCCCACCAAACCGGTCCTGAGCACGGCAAGGCATGGATATGGTACGCATTACAGCTGGTGGTCACTCCCCAGGGTGGTAAGCACCGTCAGAGGCCAGGCCTGGAGCATGCCCCGCAAACACCTAACAGATTGTTTGGATGGGGTCAACTAGCAGTATGTACGTAACGTATGGATAACTGCCTGCCTGTGCTCCTAGCAAACGTCTCCGAGCTGTGTACCGTATACCTCAGGTGTAGGGTGACATTGGTAAGTTATGCAAGTGCTCGTTTTGGGTGCTGCATGCACGGTCCAATGTTCTGCCTTTCCAGGAGACATTGGCCAATGGGGCCTGTGGGTGTGGGTGTGTCTGCCCTTGATGGCTGCTGCTTTATGGCACAGATTCCCAACTCCAGTCCAGGTTTGCATCACACTGTTCGGGTTTTCCTGCTATCCCTCATGAATATGCATGGGCTACATCTACATGCCATGGGGGTGGTGCATAGATATACAGCACAGGCATATGTATGAGTGTCAGCATGGAACTTGACTGGTGTGTGGCCCACCAGGACTGCATTTGGGTGATTCTGCTCTAGGTACTGCCCCTGTTCATGGTGTCTGTGCTCAGTGGGGTAAAAGATAGATGTCTTACCATTGCATATGTCCCCGCCATGAAAGGTGTGTCCTTACTATCACTGTTTAGTTGTGGGAAAAATATGTGGGCAGGATTGGCAGTAGCCCCAGCTGGGCTTTGAACCTGTGACCTTCTGTTCTTGTATGCACTGTCTGTGTGCACTGCACCACTGTGTAGCCACAGATTGGTTGGATTCCCTGGACTGTCCATGACTGTGGATCCGGCAGGACCTGTCTGTTGCAGTGGACTGTGCCAGCCTGCACATGGCTAGGCCTCTGTCTTCTGTGGTTAGCAGCCACTGCCCCCTGCACCACATGTACTTGTCCGCCAACATGCTGGCATGAACCTCTCTCAGAAAAAGCAGTTGACCTGATTGCAATGTGGCAGTATGGGACTGCATTTGGGGACTTGGCTGTAGGTAATGCCCATTGTTGTGGTGTGTGTGCGGTGTTGGGTAAAATATGGGTGTTTTCCCCATGCATACAGGGGTGTCTGCGCTATCTTTATTTAGTGGTGGGTAAAATATAGGGACTGGGCTGGCAGGTGCCCCAGCTGGGTTTTGAACCTCTGCCCTCTGGTCCTAGAGGTAATGACTCTGTCTGCTGTACCACACTTTGGCCACAGAGACAGTGCAGCCCCTGGAGGCAGTAAGCCTGGCAGGATGGAGTCACAAACCCTGCTCTACGCAATTCTACTGTGGGCATATGCACCCTGTCTGGTGACAAACGTGCACATAAACCCCGGAAATGACCACGGAAAATGTGGGACAAAATATCACCACGCTGGGCAACAGTGATATTAATGGGCAACCATAGCAAACACTCCCAGGAAAGCTCCAATACGTGGCAATGTTTTTTGGAAGAGTCTCCTCTCAGTAGACCCTTCCAAAAGTCATTTCTTTTTTCTGGAGCTTTGCTGGGTGTGATTTCTGTATTTGCCCATCCCTATAACTGTTCCCCAGCTGAATTACTATTTTTAATAGTTCTGTTGTGGTCATTTTCTATTTTTATTTTCACTTTTGTGCTGTGCACATATATCACACTGCTCACGTTTTGCTGGTTTCCCCGGTTTTCCTGTACATTGCTGACGGAAATGGTTTCTCTTCCCTTTAAATGCTTTCTACCGCGAGTGTTTCACTCGCGGTAGTTTTTACATGCAAATTCGGGCCCGATACTGTGCGAGGAGCCTCTCCCCTCCCACTCTCCACCCATTGACCCCGTCCCTCCGCCCCTCGGGAGCCTTCCTCCGCCCTCAGAATGCCTTTCCACGCCTCTATCGGACATTTGCGGGCCGGGTACTTTTGCGGGGCACGTTAGTGCGGCGCGCAATTGTGCGGGGCCCAAGCGCACTTGTGCGGGGCGTTTAAGAGCGTTTCTGACCGTTTGAGTGCCGCGTTTCCGTGCGCTATTGTGCGGCACGCAATTGTACGGCTTTTAGTAAACATGCCCCTAAGTCTGGGAGCAGACACTTCATTAGAAAGCTTGAAGACGTGGGGGAGTAGCCTAGTGATTAGAGTAATGGGTGCAAAACCAGGGAAATTACACATTAGGAGTGTGCAAGGAAACAATTTTTGTTTTGTTAGGGGGGTTCGTTTTTTTTATTTTCATATCATTTTTTTTAATAACGAGCCCTTTTGCACAATAGGACTCACTATGGCCGCTTTCATTTCAAAACGGAAACACATCCCTAGTAAACATTCTCTTGTTGGCATGGTGCATGTATGCACAGATTCACCCACACAATTCTGTAACAGCCATTTTCTGTATGTAAAACATGCTTTATACACAGAAAAGTCTTTATAAAATTACCTCTCTGTGCCTAATGTCCTGCTTCTTCTTCTACATGCTAGTGTGGTGTAGTGTGTGTATCCATGCGTGCTAAGCTTTAGTGCATAGACCCCCATGCCATCTTAAATTTAAAACAATCTGCAGTTAGAGCACTACCAAGACACACATGCACTCATCTCTGCAGAGGATAGCTTGGCAGCACATTCCTCCTCCTTGGCCCCTATGACAGCTTGAAAAAATGGAAAAAGAATTCTACCGAATGAGGTCATATTTCACACTGACATGATCAAAGGTCATAGAAAAGTGTAATGTCAGGAGTAGATAAGAATGGTATAGATCTGTACCTAAACAGATCTGACAGGTCTGTGCAGTGTGCGGTACAGCTTGAGAGACAGATTTACCTCATTAAGAGCTCCCGCACCATTACTAGATATTTCCCCACTGAGTCCATTCCCTCTCTCTCCTATCACAAAATCAATTGAGGCTTCTCTTGCCTGAGATCTGAGCTGGAAGTAGGCTGAACACCTATTAGGTGCCTAGTGCATACTGTATTAGTGACCGCTGCTTTCATGATCATAGTAGGAAAACTGAAGCCTGGATTTCTTTCAGTTTCCCTCGTTTTGCATCTATGGGAAAATTCCTTTAGTAAATCAAGTCTAGGGATTGGCGATCCTTGTACAGTAATATCATCCTCATAATTGGATAAAATGCAAGACAGTCACAGGCCAACATCTTCCTCTGAAATCTAAAAGACCTTAAATATGGAGAGGTTTTCTGTCTCTTTGTAGCCGAGTGAAAACTGAGGCCCCTTTCAGCTAGTAATTTTGGATCCAGAACTCTTTACATGAGAGGTTCAGAGTTCAGATTTACAAAAATGACTGAAATCCTGAGGAACCATGGTTTGTAGTGGGATTATATCTAGAACCCTGGTGAGAAGCTCAGTTTTATTCACGATTTCAACAGTGGGATTTTCTGCTTAAATGCACCTCTGCCAACAGCAACTCTCTTGTGGGAGAAGTAAATGTGTTTGTACATTAAGGAAACAAGAGGAATCCAGATGAAGGAGAAAGAGGCAAGAGAAGAAGTGAATGAGGCAAAGGATAAGGAGATATAAAGATAGGAAAAAGATAAAGAAAGAGAGCCAATGTTAAAAAGAAGAAACAGAGGCGTGAGGTAAAGAGTGGGTGCAAGAAAGGAGAAAGATGCAAAGCAGGCAGAGGTATGCGATGGAGGAGTAAGACAGAGAAAGGATGAGAAAAGCATGAGAAGATAAAGAATGTGAGCAACAGAAGAAAAAGGAAAAGAACAGAATCCTATGAGATCATGTTAGATGCTTTGTTCACTATTTACTGCTACCGCTGCTACTACTGAACATTTATATAGCGCTACAAGACTTATGCAGTGTGTGATAAGGAAGCTTATCATAGCTCAGGAAGGAGCTATAGAAAAGGTGAAGTGACTCTGAACAAGCAACCTGTCAGTTCTGGTAGAAATAAGAAAACAGAATTTTGCCATAAAAGACTACCAGTCCCAGAATGCACCAGGTTTCCAACAGCCATTAGAGGAGCTGAAGTGGGGAAACGTGTGTTCAATCAGGAGGGCTATGAGGTAATCCCTAAGCACTCATCTCAAAGGGCAGGGCCTGATTCAGCACAGCTGCGCTGTGTTAGGGAGGAGCACTCATCTAAGCAGAATAAGAGTAGAGTTTATTCTACAGATGACCATCTTCATGATCACCTTGGATATCCAGAGAATTGTCCTCAGTATCCTGAGAATCAGCTGGAGCTTGATCATCAGTTTCATCTGAAGGATCATCAGAAGCAGAAGCCAAACCGGACGGACAGAGAGGGAAAGAGACCCTTTGGAAGAAGGAAGAGAAAAGCCTTTGAGAGGTCTAGAAGAGTCCAAAGCAGTACGTATACTGGGAGGTATTCCAAGGGCCAGCATACACCATTGGACTGGGGAAAGCCAGAGGAATGGTGCTGCAGAGCTAGGAATCACCAGAGGCTACCTGTGAGGGAGACGGCTGCACGTGGAAGGGACCCTAAGACCTGTGCCAGAAGGTATGTGAAGAGAGATCCAGTGTCCAGGGATCTGGATTGGAAGGCTGGACATAAGAACTGGACTACATACTGGCCAGGCTATATAGAGAGGAACTCTAGCAGCAATGGAAGCTCAGGTATGAACACTGATCTATGCCCTAGCTATAACCTTGAAAGACAGCAGGGAAACAAGTATTCTCCTGAAAATGCTCCATTGAGAGATTCATCTGTGCCAATCCATGATATTGAACCCATGCTTGTTGAACAAGGGGGAATAATAGCAGATGAGGATCCTGTTTATATGGACTGCTCTCTATCTAAACTCCGTTGGTAACTTTCTGTTATAAAGTACAGCAACCATCACAAAGAAATACAAATTTGTTCTTTAATCTACTCAGAAAAGCTCCTGAAGCAGGATTTGACCCACACAGTGGAAGGCAAGCCAGCTAAGCGGTTTCAGCTGGTGACTGCTAGCAATTAAGCCTTATCTAATTGCTTGTGAGCTAGGAGAGAATCACTTCTGTATCTATGTGGGAAGTAATCAGAAGTTAACCTGAAAAGAACAGTTTGTTTCTTGCTTTGTGGCTTTTCATTTGTTGTTTTCCTGATTTTGACTTTGTTTTTCCAAGATAACACTGAAAGCAAGTTACCTGATATATGTGCTACCAAGCATATCTGTGTTGGGAGAAATAACCCCATAAATAAATATCTTATTGGCTTTACCCAAGAGCACAACTAAATTATTGCCAGCAGCTGTGTCTGGTGTGAATGAACTACATTGCCCACAATACCTTGCAAATCATATAGAAATATGCACTTGCCAAGAGTGTGAAGATTCTCACCCAGGCAGCTGTCTGACAAATGGCGTAGTTTTTCGGATTGCTTTTGCACAAAGGGGATTTACTTGCTGAGGATTACAACTAAAGTTCAAGTTTAAAGCTGAAAAAAAAGATTTTCCCTCAACTGCACTTTGGAGGAGAAGTGGATGTCCCAGGAGGAAAAGACCCTGTGCAGAGCTGGATTCATCACTGAGACAAGGTAATAAGTACCTGGGCATGTCTAGTGGTGGATGGGAGTAAGCACAGGGGTAATTTAAAAAAAAAAAAAGTAGAAAAAAACACACCTGTTTGGAAGGTGGTGCACTTTGGTTTTTTTTTCTTTGTTTCTTGCAGGGATCAAGATGGATTCAAAGGAACTAGCTCAGTGGATGGCAGCCCAGTTCAGCAGGCAGCAGGAGCTAGCACAGCAGGCTCAGGACACTGCTATGAGAGCCTTAATGGACCAGCAGAGGCCAGTGCTTGATCTGGTGCAAGCCCTAGTTGAGCTGAAGAACCAAAGTGGAACAGATGCAAGACCAGCAGTAAATACTGGTACACCACATGTGGACAGTGTGGGACTCCATCAAGGGATTGGGGCATTTAGTTTTGGGAAGCTAACTCCAGATGATAATGTTGATGATTTTCTAGAGTCTTTTGAAAGAGTGGCACAAGCTTTAGCATGGCCAGTGACCCAGTGGGCAGTAAGGCTGGCAGCCTCATTAACTGGAGAGGCGCTTGCAGCTTATAGAGCAATGCCAGCAGCCCAGGCTTTGAATTATAAGGATGTAAAGGCTGCTATTAGAGATCGCCTAGGGTTGTCTATTTCAGAGTATAGGCGAATGTTTAGAGCTACTACATTGAGAGTGGGTGAAACACCCAGGGCTCTGAGTCAGAGAATCAGAGGTTTAGCTGTAAAATGGTTGGAGCCTGAGCAAAAGAAATGTTATTAGACATTATAATGCTGGAACAATTTATGTCTGGGGTGCCTAAAGATTTGCACACTTTCCTTATACAGCAAAATTGCCAAAATCTTGGCGAGGCAACCATGCTAGCAGAGAGATTCTTGGAAGCCACGCAGGCTTGCCATAGAATGGGTGGCCCTCTGAAGATTGGTGCTGAGGCTAGATGTGCTGTATCAGAAAAGAAAATAATTAAAAATGTTTCTGAAAATGAATGTACTGTATCAAACCAGATGACACAGTGGAATAGAAAGAAATGTTTCAGATGTGGAAAATGGGGACATTTAAAAAATAGATGCCAGACACACACTAGCTTAATGGGGGTGGATTTAAAACAGCCCAAAGAAGGATTTCTTTTGATGGTTGATGTGCAAGGAATTACCACAAATGCTTTGTTAGACTCTGGGGCAGACCAGAGTATGATGTCAGAAAGGCTTTGGAAGAGAATAGAGGCCCAAGAAGGATTTGTGCCTAGAACCCCTGAAAGCCAAGTTCACATCGGGTGCATTCATGGTGCTGCAACATCACATCCCACCTATAGGCTAAAGGTTAAGTGCCTGGGGGAACAAGAGGAAGTCCTGGTAGCAGTGGTGCCTAGGCTACCCTTTGATTTGGTTCTAGGAAAGGACTGGCCAAGATTTAAGCAGGGTCTAGTGGAAGGGCTAGGAAAGAAGGAGGGAGAAGGTTTAATAATGGAAATAGCTCCCGGGCCTTTCTTTGGAAGTCCTCAGTCCCTAGCTAAAAAGATGGTTCAGCTTCCAGAAGGCCAAAATATAGGGAATAAGAGGGGCCTTGTATCCACCCGCTCGCAGGCTAAGGTAGAGAGCCAGCAGAAGGAGGAGGGGGAGCAGGCAGAGTTATTAAGAGACTTACCCTCTCATGATGATTTAATAACCCCATCATCTGGTAAAGTAAGCAAGTTGAAAGCACAAAAGCGGCCTGAGAGACTTTGCAGAGCACAGGGTAGGGCTGAGATATTAGCTGGTCAAAGATTACCCTGGGTGCCAGCTGAGTTAGTGGCAAAGTTTCCTAACTTTCCACAAGAGCAGCGAGCGGATCAAGCTCTCACCCGAGCTTTTAAGTATGCTCTGGAGGTCAGGGAGGAATTGCCCAGATTCAGACTAGATAATGAAATATTATATAGAGAGAGTCAGGACCCCAGGAATGGGACCATACGTAAACAATTGGTGGTACCCACAACTTTCAAAGGGCTAGTACTTAGACTAGCACATGATCATCCAGTGGAAGGTTATAAAGGGATGCAAGGAACGCTGGATCAAATACTTATGCGTTTTTACTGGCCAGGTATTTTCAAAGAAACTGCCCAGTTTTGTGCTGCATGTCCAGCGTGTCAGCGAGTTACAGCGGCTCACCCACCGGTGGTGCCATTGATTCCCATGCCAATTATTACAGACCCAATTGGTCGCATTGCCATGGATATTGTAGGCCCATTAGTCAAAACGCCCCGAGGTTTCCAATACATCCTAGTTATGGTAGATCAGGCAACAAGGTTTCCCTGGGCCATACCATTGAGGAATATTTCTGCAAAAACAATAGCTTTAGAGCTAGTAAAATTGTTTTGTGAAGTGGGATTCCCAAGAGAGGTGTTGACTGACCGAGGGTCCAATTTTGTATCCAAATATTTGGCCCAGGTCTGGGATGCCTTTGGCATTCATCACGTAAAAACCTCAGCCTACCATCCACAATCAAACGGTTTGGTGGAGAGATTCAACCAAACTCTCAAACAAATGTTGAGAAGGGGGTTAGCAGGAGAGGTAAAAGAATGGGATATGTTATTGCCCTTTGCCTTATATGCCTGCAGGGAAAGAATTCAGGTGTCCCTAGGTGTAACTCCCTATGAATTGATGTATGGTAGGGCTCCACGGGGTTTGTTAGACATTTTGAGGGAACAATGGATTGATCCTGAACCAGGAAGTCAGGAGGTGCCACTGTTTCTACGTGACTTGAGAGCACGTTTGAAAAGGACGTCGCAGGTTGCTGAGAGGAACCTGCAGGACAGTCAAGTGCGCCAGAAAGGGTGGTATGATAGGAAGGCCAAAAGCCGCCAATTAAACATTGGTGAAAAGGTTTTGGTTCAAGTAGCAGGTACAGCCCCAAAATTTGAAGTACAGTGGAAAGGGCCATGGAAGGTTGTTAAACAAGTGAGCCCAGTATCTTATGTGGTAGAAAATGCAAGAGGGCGTAGGCAGACCTACCATATTAATGTACTTAAGTCTTGGAAGGAGAGGCCTGTAAATAATAATGTCCCTGAAGCCAGTCAGGAAGTAAGTGAGCTTCAAAATGATAACACTCTCCTAGGTATTACGGACTGTAGGAAAGACGTTTCACCAGTTAAACCAGTCCGTAATAACTTAAGCAGGGGGGTATGTGATAAGGAAGCTTATCATAGCTCAGGAAGGAGCTATAGAAAAGGTGAAGTGACTCTGAACAAGCAACCTGTCAGTTCTGGTAGAAATAAGAAAACAGAATTTTGCCATAAAAGACTACCAGTCCCAGGTTTCCAACAGCCATTAGAGGAGCTGAAGTGGGGAAACGTGTGTTCAATCAGGAGGGCTATGAGGTAATCCCTAAGCACTCATCTCAAAGGGCAGGGCCTGATTCAGCACAGCTGCGCTGTGTTAGGGAGGAGCACTCATATAAGCAGAATAAGAGTAGAGTTTATTCTACAGATGACCATCTTCATGAGCACCTTGGATATCCAGAGAATTGTCCTCAGTATCCTGAGAATCAGCTGGAGCTTGATCATCAGTTTCATCTGAAGGATCATCAGAAGCAGAAGCCAAACCGGACGGACAGAGAGGGAAAGAGACCCTCTGGAAGAAAGAGGAGAAAAGCCTTTGAGAGGTCTAGAAGAGTCCAAAGCAGTACGTATACTGGGAGGTATTCCAAGGGCCAGCATACACCATTGGACTGGGGAAAGCCAGAGGAATGGTGCTGCAGAGCTAGGAATCACCAGAGGCTACCTATGAGGGAGACGGCTGCACGTGGAAGGGACCCTAAGACCTGTGCCAGAAGGTATGTGAAGAGAGATCCAGTGTCCAGGGATCTGGATTGGAAGGCTGGACATAAGAACTGGACTACATACTGGCCAGGCTATATAGAGAGGAACTCTAGCAGCAATGGAAGCTCAGGTATGAACACTGATCTATGCCCTAGCTATAACCTTGAAAGACAGCAGGGAAACAAGTATTCTCCTGAAAATGCTCCATTGAGAGATTCATCTGTGCCAATCCATGATATTGAACCCATGCTTGTTGAACAAGGGGGAATAATAGCAGATGAGGATCCTGTTTATATGGACTTCTCTCTATCTAAACTCCGTTGGTAACTTTCTGTTATAAAGTACAGCAACCATCACAAAGAAATACAAATTTGTTCTTTAATCTACTCAGAAAAGCTCCTGAAGCAGGATTTGACCCACACAGTGGAAGGCAAGCCAGCTAAGGGGTTTCAGCTGGTGACTGCTAGCAATTAAGCCTTACCTAATTGCTTGTGAGCTAGGAGAGAATCACTTCTGTATCTATGTGGGAAGTAATCAGAAGTTAACCTGAAAAGAACAGTTTGTTTCTTGCTTTGTGGCTTTTCATTTGTTGTTTTCCTGATTTTGACTTTGTTTTTCCAAGATAACACTGAAAGCAAGTTACCTGATATATGTGCTACCAAGCATATCTGTGTTGGGAGAAATAACCCCATAAATAAATATCTTATTGGCTTTACCCAAGAGCACAACTAAATTATTGTCAGCAGCTGTGTCTCGTGTGAATGAACTACATTGCCCACAATACCTTGCAAATCATATAGAAACCCACCCACCCACTTGCCGAGAGTGTGAAGATTCTCACCCAGGCAGCCGTCTGACAAGTGCTGCACAGAGCTTAAAATCTAGTCAATACACACAACACAGGAGCTGTAGACAGGGATACATCTAGGGGCAATGGTGAGGAAACACAAAGGAGATCAGGTGAGTCAAGATCCGAAAGCGGCAGTGAAGAGGTGAGTTTTCAGCCTGGATTTGAAAAGAGTCAGAGAAGGCGCCTGACGTACAGACTCAGGTAGTTTGTTCCAGGCATAAGGAGCAGCAAGATGAAAGGAGGAAAATCTGGAGTTAGTAATAGAAGAGAAGGGCACAGATAGAAGGAATTTGCCAGAAGAGCAGAGTTCCCGAGGGGGTGGGGGGGGGGGGTGTAGGGAGAGGTAAGAGAGGAAAGGTAGTGAGGAGCTGCAGAGTGAATGCACTTATAGGTCAGCAGGGGAAGTTTGAACTGGATGCGGAAACGGATAGGGAGCCAGTGAAGCGACTTGAGAAGAGGAATAATATGAGCATGACGAGGCTGGTGGAAGATCAGCCGCGTAGCAGAGTGTTGAACAGATTGAAGAGGAGAGAGATGATTCAGAAGGATACCAGCGAGGAGTAGGTTACAATAATCTAGACGAGAGGTGACTAAAGAGTGGAAAGGTGTCTTGTGTTCAGAAAGGAATGGGTGAATTTTATTGAAGTTATACAGAAAAAAATGGCAGGTTTTAGCTCTCTAAATGCCCATATAGACATGCTAATCACATCCATGGCCCAAGAGTCATTCAATCACACTTATATCCCAAGGCAGCGCCGGTGCCAAGAGATGAAACACCCTAGGTGAACCTCATATCATGCACCCCGCCCCCCCCCCCCAGCCAGCCACCCACCCCTCATTACCGCCACTGTTGCCCCTCACCGGGACCTACAGCGGCAGCAGTTAGTAAGACTCCCCCCTTTGAATACCTGCGACTAACTTGGAGTAATTGGAGCACTGGTGAAAACAGATGAGCACGAAGTAATCAATTTTCTGCTTACCGCAGAAAGTATCCCACTGTGCTTGCGCATCATGGAGTCAGGAAGTGAACTTTCCAAAGCGGTTGCTACCTTTATTCCGCAGACGATTCTCTTGGATGATACAGGATTGGCCTATATCTGTCAGACTTATGAGGGATTTTCTCATGTTGCCAGGATTTTAGGTAAGATGGTACTACACCTCTCTAAGGGGCCATCTGCAAGGCTTCTGAAAAACATGTTTTGTTGTTACCTGCGTCTTTCTGATAATCCAAGGGCACAAGAAGCTCTGAGGTAATGTCTTCCTGATCAGCTCAAGAATACAACTTTTGCCCAGGTTCTGAAAGATGACACCACAACCGAACGCTGGCTGCCAAAGCTGGTTACGAACCTGCAGAAGGGGCAGGTGACTGACCCAAGAGAAATACCCCTTCTTCCACAGTGACTGCAAAAGGGAGGGGACAGCAGAAGCTCGGGTTTGTGGAGCAGCAGACACAGGTGACCTGCTGGAAAAGTGGCTACAGAGAAGACTGGGGCAGTGAGACGGCCTGTCCATTATTGTAACAGTGAGGGTTCTTCACATCTGAATGATGGATGGGACTCTGTAGCACAGTGATTAATTGCAGCAATTACTCACCACTTTTGTGGGGGAGGGATACACTTCCCCAGCAAATAATAAACTGCAGCCTAAGAGCACCAGTGGCAGAATTTGCTTTACCTAACTGAATGGATTGAAACAGCCCCATGACGCTTACCTACAAACTCCGCCCCCTCCTATGGCTGACTTTCTGTTTGCTTGGGAACAGTTCTGCCCCCATGCAAACAGGAAGTTGGCCATCAGAGGGGATGGAAGCAGAAAGCCCGGTGGTGCCAAAGTTTGCAGGCAAGTGCTGCAGGACTGTTTCAATCTCTTGCTGCCTCTATAGGTCCCATGAGGGGCAACAGCAGTGGAAATGGGTGCCCCTGGAGGGCTGCTGCTCTAGGCAGTAGCCTAATTTGCCTAATGGAGTACCGGCCCTGCCCACAGGGGTGTGATAGAGGCATGTCTGGTCCGGTCTATAAGACATTCATGTGTATGTCTAATTTTAGAACAGTGTTGCATATTTATGACCGCCAGCTGTCACTTCTATATCCATACCTGCCCCCAGGCATTTGAAAAGTGCTTGTTATGGACAACAGACAACAGTAGGGAGAAGAGGGGAATGCCCGCTGGGTCTCTCAATAATTTTTGCCCCATCAAAAAAGCATACAAGTAAGTATATAGGCCTGTTTGTGAGCTGCCAGGCTGTTGCACATTTCCGCTTGCTAATGCCAGGCTGGGACGTGTATGTGGCAACACACATATGTGGGCACTGTGAAATACCGTCGCAGACATGTCTATGTTGCCAGTTATGCAGACCTGCATATCTCACACATGTACGTGTCTAAACTTGCCTGCTTCCTGCACGTGTCTGGGGCTTCATTCTGCGCATTCCTGCTTCCTGGTGTGCATGCTGGTGTAGTCATTTCTCCTTTGCAGTGGACAGAGGTCAGTTTTACAATGCATTTACACGTGCCCATCTTCCGTGCTGTCCCTCCCATGGAGTTTCAGATGTTCAGACTTGGGCGTCCCAGATGGTATCTAAATGGCTTTTCTAAAATGCCGTTTCACATCTTTAGCAGGAGATGAAATCAGCAAATGCAGTGCTTGACGATTTCATGACTATGGGGTATGTTTACTAAAAGCCGCACAATTGCGTGCCGCACAATAGCGCACGGAAACGCGACACTCAAACGCTCAGAAACGCTCTTAAACTCCCCGCAAAAGTGCGCGTGGGTCCCGCACAATTGCGCGCCGCACCAACGCACCCCGCACAAGTACCCGGCCCGCAAATGTCCGATAGAGGCGTGGAAATGCATTCTGAGGGCGGAGGAAGGCTCCCGAGGGGCGGAGAGACGGGGTCAATGGGCGGGGAAGGGGAGGAGAGAGGCTCCCCGCACATGATCGGGGCCGAATTCACAGGTTAAAAATAGCGCGAGTGAAACACTCACGGTAGAGGGCATTTAAAGGGAAGAGAAACCATTTCGCGTCAGCAATGTACAGGGAAACCGGGGAAACTTGCAAAACGTGAGCAGTGTGATACATGTGCACAGAACAAAAGTGCAAATAAAGATAGAAAAAGACCCAAACAAAATATTAAAAATAGGAAGGCAGCTGGGGAACCCCGATAATAATGGGCAAACATAAGAAACACACCCAGGAAAGCTCAAAATAAATGAAATGAAGGTTGGAAGGGGCTACGGAGGGGAGACCCTTCCAAAAACCATTTCCTTTTTCTGAGCCTTCCTGGGAGTGTTTGCTATGGTTGCCCATTAATATCACTGTTGCCCAGCTTGGTTATATTTATCCCCAGTTGTTCGTGGTCGGTTGAGGGGTGTATTTGCACTTATGTCACCAGACATGGTGACGGAGCCCACAGTACAAATGTGCAGAGCAGGGTTTTTGACTCTGTTGGTCAGGTTTCCCACCCCCAGGGACTGCACTATCACTGTGGCCACAATGTGGTGCAGCGGACAGAAGCAGTACCTCTAGGACCAGAGGGTCACAGGTTCAAATCCAAGCTGGGGCTCCTACCAACCCAGTACCCACCACTAAACAGAGATAGTACAGACACTCCTTTATTGCAGAGAACAGAAGCATGGTTCACACACCCATTTTGTACCCAACACCGCACACACACCATAACAATGGGCATTACCGACAGCCGAGTCCCCCAAATGCAGTCCTGGAGTGCCACAACGCAATCAGGTCATATGCTTTTCCAAGATACGGACATGCCAGCATGTTGGCGGTAGGGTACAGGTGGTGGAGGGGGCAGTGGCTGCTAGCCACAGAAGACAGTGGCCAAGCCATGTGCAGGCTGGCACGTCCACTGCAACATAGGCCCTGTCGGATGTACAGTCATGGACTTCCCAGGGAACTCAGCACATCTGTGGCAACACAGTGGTGCAGTGCACACAGACAGTGTGTGCAGGAACAAAAGGTCACAGGTTCAAAGCCCAGCTGGGGCTACTACCAATCCTGTCCACATATTTTCCCCACAACTAAACCATGTTAGTAAGGGCAATCCTTTATTGCTGGGGACATACGCATTGGTCATACGCCATCTTTTACACCACCAAGCACAGACACCATGACCAGGGGCATTACCTAGAGCAGAGTCTCACAAATGCAGTCCTGGAGGACCACACACCATTCAGGTTCCATGCTGCCACACATACAAATAACTGTGCTGTATATCTATGCACCACCCCCATGGCATGTAGATGTAGCTCATGCATATTCATGAGGGACAGCAGGAAACCCCAACCAGTGTATTGCAAACCTGGACTGGATTTGGGAACCTCTGCCGTACAGCAGCAGCCAACAGGGGCAGACACACCCACACACACCCCCACAGGCCCCATTGGCCAATGCCTCCTGGAGAGGCAGGACATTGGGCCCTGCCTGTATCTCCCAATACTAGCAGTTGCATACCTTAGCACTGCCACCCTACACCTGGGTATATGGTACACAGCTCTCAAACGTTTGCTATGAGTACTGGCAGATAGATATCCCTACGTTACGCACAGTCTGCTCTTTGAGCTCCATCATAACAATCTATCTGATGTCTGCGGTGTGTGCATCAGGTCTGTCCCCTGACAGTGTTTACCACCCTGGGGAGTGACCCCCAACCGTACTGCATACCATACCCATGCCTGTACTGTGCCCAGGACTGGTGTGGTGGGCAAGGATTCTGAACCCCTCTATAGTAGCACAATGCTGGCATACGTGTGGGAGTGTGTGTCTGTCTATACAGTGTGTGTTGGCTGCAAACACTGTCCACAGCCCACACTGCCAGCACTGTTGCCAGTTTTGGCCTGATGATGTGCATAATGAGCAGCAAGGTACCATGGGTATAGCTCAGACAGGGTGGGCTGGCCAGGATGCATCTGCACAGGGCATAGGGCACTGGCAGGGACATTGTAGTGGCCGTCCACCACCTCCACAGACAGGGTGACCTCTGTATGTGCTGCTGGGCTTTCACTCCACCCTGACTGTGCAGTGACGGCAGCATGGCTAGGCACCCCCATAGTGCTTCATAGCATTTCCCTCATGTGATATATATGGGTCACCTGTTGGGGCCTAGTCACTGATGTATCTGCTTGTGTGTGTTGCCATCCCAGTTGTGGGTGCATGCATTTCCAGCGGGACTAACCAGCAGACTGTTCACAGCTGGTATGTGCCCTGCTGGAGTGCCGTGCAGTGGCTGATGGCTTGATGCAGGGGAATATCAGATGGTGGTGGGGTGCATCTTAGCATATCCAGGCCTACTGTCTGTCTGATATTGTGGTCTGGGTGTGTGTGGGGCTGCTTGGACTGCCCTGTAGGGTGTCTCTTCCCCAACAGGACTGAGGTTGATGGTCCACTCTACTGCCAACATTGCAAAGGGGGGGGGGGGGGAAGAAAAAGAATCTGTTGATGGGAGACCCTGTTTGCCACCCTGGGGGGGTGGGGGTACATGGCCCACTTAGGGGTCTGTGGGGGTTCCCCTGACTGAGACAGACAGAGATATCCAAGGTGTTCCTGCAGAACCTACCTATCTGACAAAGTACGACTGATTTGGAGCTCTGCCATGGCCTCTCTCAGCCATGGAGGGTGCTGTGGACCTGGTCCAGGGCGCCTCATCGCACACTCAGGGTGAGCACAGTTCCCGCACAATGTGACTGTGTGTAGCTACTCTGTGCCAGTTAAACACCCGGTCAGTACCTCCTACCTGGCCAAGGTGCTGTGTGGGTGCACACGGACACGTCCCCTACCAGGCCGGGGAGCTGTTGGGGTGCATTCCCCATCTTGTGTTCATCTGTGGACAGCTGATTTGCATGTGCAGTGCATCATGGGTATGGGTGGCCCAACCCTATCCTGGTTACCACAGCAGACTGTCTGTGTGGTGACATGCAGGCTCTCTGCAGCCAGCCAGGGGCTTGCTGGCAGCTATATAGCTGTAGCCCAATGGTTACTTCACTGCCTGTGGAGCCAGAGGTAATGGGTTCAAGCCCACAGTGGGGTTATTTGATAGGGTTGTCCAAAGCTTTTTTTAGATTTAATGTACATATGTTGCTGCCATCAAACACACCCTCAGTGTACTGTACCCATAAGGTGCCTCTGAGGGTGCTTTATAGGGCGCCCTATAGGGCACCTTATGGTTGCTGTCCATATAAGGTGCACTATACATTATCCTGTGATGCAACATATATGGTGCCCTATAGGGGACATTCTAGGGTGCCTTGGCGGACAGTGAACTTTAACATGTGCCTTATGGGCCGCCTTATGTTAACACGCTTTGTGAATGCGTTTGCTAGTAGTGATAACTGAAATAAAAATAAATTGCCCCCTACAGCACTCATCCCCATAATATGCACTGCCTCAGTGAGCCTTCTTCATTGGGCACTGTGGGGGATTGAACCCCTGATCCCTGTACCATTGGTCAGTGTCTTAATCATTGTGCTGTGGCTCTGGTCCTGTGCTTGGGCATCAGCGCACTGCCTTATGCCGCCCAAAATTAATATGCCTCCTAAAGCACCTTTACCCATTAAAATTAATGCCTCAGCCAGCCCTTTTTGTTGCACACAATGGGGAATTGAACCCATGGCAGCTGCACCAGCTGTCAGTGTCTTAACCATTGTACTATGCCTCTGTTCCTTTGTGTGTGCATATCAGGGCGCCACTTAGCCTTCCCACACACTATTTTGCACGGCGCACATTAGCGCGCCGCGCAAATGTGCGATCGCTTACTCCCGTTTTTTTCTTTTTTCTGCCTGACCCGCCCACTCCTTATATGGCACAGGCACACTACCGCGGCCCCACACGTTAGGAATGTTTAGTAAACATGCCCCTATGTTTCTTTTGGGTAAATTTGGACCAGCGAATGCGTCTATGGATTTGAGCAATAACAGAATGCCCAAGATCTTGAGGTTAGTGTGAACTAAGGTTTTGTGATTTATCCAAAATTATTCCTAATATGGTCTTCAGCTTACGGGGAATGTGAACTTTTTAACCTTAATTTGGCATTGGGGGGTAATTTTATGTGACTTTATTTATTTATTTTATTAACCCATTTTATAGGCCACTTTATCTCAATGCCAAAACATTTTAAAGAGAACTGTAACTTATAAGCTGTACTAAGCAAAAGGTGGTATATCAAGATCTTAACAAATATAAACATATAGTTTTACAATGAACAATGCATTAAAAGTGGGTGAGGAAAATCTTACATCAACAGGGTGTGGGGAAGGGATTAGAACATAACATAACCATGAACATAATCAAATGCTCATGACTGTGGTTGTATTAATGTAGTAGGTATCATTTCCGAAATGTTCTCTGAATAGATGAATTTTGAGTTTTCTGCGAGCACAGAGCAGTTTTAACATAACATAAGAACATAAGAAATGCTATACTGGGTCAGATCAAGGTCCATCAAACCCAATATCCTGTTTCCAACAGTGGCCAATCCAGGTTACAAGTACCTGGCAGGTTCCCAAAAAGGCACATAGGTTCCACAATGCTTGTATTGGGGCAAGCAGTGGATTTCCTGGTTCCTCTTTAAAAATGGTTTATGGACTTTTCCTCCAGGAACTTGTCCAAACCTTTTTTTAACCCATCTACACTAACAGCTTTTACTACATCCTCTAGTAATGAATTCCAGAGCTTGATCATGCATTGAGTAAAAAAATATTTTCTCTTGATTAGTCTTAAACGGCTTATACTGTAGCTTCATTGCATGTCCCCTAGTCTTTCTACTTTTTGATGGCATAAAGAATCGGTCTACATTTACCTGTTCCACTCCATTCATTAATTTACAGACTTCTATCATATCTCCCCTCAACCATCTCTTTTCCAGGTTGAAAAGCCCTAACCTTTTAAGCCTCTCCTCCTAAGGGTATCCTCCCATCCCCCTTACCATTTTGGTAGCTCTTCTCTGTATCTTTTCTAATTCTGCTATATCCTTTTTAAGATATAGTGACTAGAATTGCACACAATATTCAATATTCAAGGTGTGGTCACACCATAGAATGATACAGAGGCAATATAATATCCTTTGTTTTCTTCTCCATTCATTTTATTTGCCTTCTTGGCTGCTGCTGCACCCTGGCAGAGGGTTTCAGCGTGTTATCCACCATGACCCCTAAATCTTTTTCCTGGGTGGTGGTTGTTAATGTTGAACCTTGCATCATGTAACCATAGTTTGGGTTGTTCTTTCCTAGGTGCCTAACTTTGCACTTGTTCACTTTAAATTTCATCTGCCATTTGAACATCCAGTCTTCCAATTTATTAAGATCCTCTTGCAATTTTTTACAATCCTCTTGTGTTTTAACATCTTTAAATAATTTTGTGTTATCTGCAAATCTGATAGCCTCACTCGTTATTCCCATTTCCAAGTCATTTATGAATATGTCAAAAAGCAGCAGACCCAGCACAGATCCCTGGGGTACTCCATTATTCACTTTTCTCCATTGGGAAATTGGACATTCAGCCCTACCCTCTGCTTTCTATCTTTTAATCAATTCCTGATCCACAATAGTACATTAACTTTGCCAAAAGTCTCTCATGAGGGACCTTGTCGAAGGCTTTCTGAAAGTCCAGATACGCTATATTGACCAGCTCACCTTTGTCTACCTGTTTATTCACACCTTCAAAAAAATATAACAGATTAGTAAGACAAGATCTTCCTTGGCTAAAGCAATGTAGTCTTTCTTCCATTAAGCCATGACTATCTACATGTTCAGTAAGTTTGTTCTTCATAATGGTTTCTACCATTTTACCCGGTACTGACATCAGGCTCACTGATCTGTGGTTCAGGGATCACCCATGGAACCCTTTTCAAAAATTGGTGTTACATTGGCCATTCACCAGACTTCAGGTACTACAGATGATTTTAATGATAGTTCACAGATTATTAATAGTAGGTCTGCAGTCTCATATTTCAGTTCTTTCAAAACTTTGTTTTGAGTTTTCTGCGACTTGAGCATAGAGCAGCTTTTCATGTCTACTATGCACCCGTAAAAGCCTGTGTGCACATAGGCTTTTACGGGTGCGGGGAATGAGTGGAGCAAGGATGAGATTGACACTTATTCACATAGGGTCATCCTGAACACCATTTAGTGGGTCAGGACGTCCGATCCAGATGTCCAGACCCGCTAAAAGGTGGGGCAGCCTGCCAGGGACAGAGCTCCCTGTAAGAACAGGTGATTTGTATGGGGAACTATGTTTGTGGGAGGGAAGGGGTGGGACAGAGGTAGAGTGAGGGTGGAGCAAGAGCAGGCAGTGGGCAGGGAGCGACCCTGGACGTACAGGGCCAATTCCAAAGTTGGCCCAGTACATCTGGGGTCAGCCACAGAGACAGGGGATTTATTCCACCTCAGAGGTAGAATAAGTCCCACTGGATAGAGCCAAACGATGTGGCCAGGTCTGGTAAGGAGGGCAAGGGGGAGCAGAGGGTTTCCCACAGCCCAACCCTGGCCATGGGAGGCAAGATCAGGGGTCGGGATGCGGGGAAAGATTAGTTTCTGCAGCCATGGCACTGTGACTCCATTCAGGAGCCTGGCTGAGTTAGCCGGGTATGTGGACTGGACGTGCGGTTGATCCGAATCAGGGCCCAGCCTGTACATTCAGACCGTAGATCCTATTCTGATCCCTTGGGCACATCTAGCCCCCGTGGGATCAGAATCGGGTCTACCTTTGTACACCCCGATTCTGATCGGCCAAATGGGGGAGACGGCCAGTATGGAATCGGCCTCATATTCTCTAAAATACACACATATGTACCGATTCTTCCTGGTACACACGTGGACAAAGTTGCACCTGCTTCGCAATCATTTTTTAAAGGTACAGAAACATATGTGTTGGCTTTATGAGCCAAGTGCACCATAGATGCCTACGGGTCTTCCCAGTCTAGGCACCTTTTTATAAAATTGCCTCTGTATTTCACGTAAAATCAATTTCTAAGTAAAGCCCAATGCAAAGCTAAAGCAGAGAAAGTTAAAGCACTGAAAAATTACATTAAAACCACTGTACTTCTAGTGAATTAAAGAGAGCAAGCTAAATCAATGTAATTTCACACTCCTGTAACCCTTCAGGCTAGATTGACTAAAGTGCACATTCATGCATGTTATTTACTGCAGCTCCCATTTTATGCAGTAGGACCTGTTTACTAATAATGGGCATTAACGGTGGTAATGTGCACTAACATGGGTAGCACTCTTCTGTGAATCCAGCCCTTCCTTTGCATTATACAGCACTAATAATTCACTAGCTCAGGAAGGACACTAACTATGCAGGGAAAGTACTCATGTCACTGTCCGCTACTGGAGTTCAGATTGCGCTCCACTTTGAGCTTTTAAATGGAGCTAGGAAAAGTGTAAGAAGCAATAGCAAGAATGCGTCACTTATTTGAACATCTACATACGCTCTGCCAAATACTGTGCTTTCAGCTAGATCCCTGTTATGTTGGGATGCATGCAGGGAAAATATGAACTCATTTTCAGATTTTGGGGTTTTATACAGATTTCCAGATTTATTTTTCAGTTCAGTTCACATATCCAGCTTAATAACAATTTTGTAACATGCTTCAGCCCTCACTTGGTTTGAAGCTTGTCGTGCTGTGAGGGCTTGTGTGCATCAGTGATGCTGAGAACTAAACTATTCGGTAGTTTAACTATTGGCAGGGTCTCCCAAGATGGACAGGTCTCAGCTGAGGTGCCAGACCAAGACAAACCACCCATCTGGGCAGCAGCAGAATGGGACAGTGTTGACGGCAGAGGATCACATTTCTGTGACAACGGCAACAACATCAAACTTAAACTGCATGGAAGAAACGCCCGGCAATCTACTTCTGTATCTTGCCTTGAAAACCCAACGGATAGTTAAAACAAAACAAATTGTGCTATAGTGCTGGAAGATGAGACCCCCAGGTCGGAAGGCACTCAACTAGCTACTGGGGAAGAGCTGAAGACTTTTCAGAGTAAAGCCAGCATTTATGATGTGGTGGGATCAAAGCCCTCGGGACGTCTGACTGCTGATGTAGCTGCGCATGAAATGAGAGTCAAAAGCTGTAAAGATATCTTACATATTGGAACATGGAACGTAAAAAGCATGAACCAAGGGAAGTTGGAGGTGGTCAAGAATGAATGAACGTGTACAACTTGATCTGTTGGGTGTCAGCGAATTGAAATGGATTGGCATCGGGCACTTTGCATCAGATGATCACATGGTCTACTATGCTGGAAATGAAAGACAAAGAAGAAATGGTGTTGCATTTATAATAAAGGAGAAACTTGCAAAAACTGTAATGAAATACAATACAGTCAGTGAACGCTTAATCTCTATTCATCTACGAGGAATGCCTTTCAACACAACTATAATTCAGGTATATGCCCCAACAACAGCAGCAGAAGAGAATGAAATTGAAGAGTTCTATGAACAAGTACAAGCTGAAATTGACAGAACATGCAAACAGGATATCCTGATAGTCATGGGTGACTGGAACGAAAACGTTGGCAACAAAGAAGAAGCAAAGTAATTGGAAAATATGGACTTGGCAACAGAAATGAAGCTGGAGAAAGACTGATAGAATTCTGCAAGACCAACGATCTATTCATCTCAAACACCTTCTTCCATCAACACAAGCGACGACTGCACACATGGACGTCACCCAATGGATTGTATAAAAATCAAATTGACTACATCTGTGGAAGTCAACGATGGAAAAGTTCTATAACATCAACAAAGACAAAACCTGGAGCTGACTGTGGTACAGATCATCAACTACTAGTATGGAAACTCAAGCTAAAGTTGAAAAAGAGCAAACCACTCATGAATGCAGCAAAATATGACCTTGAGAATATACCACTGGAATTTAAAGACTGCCTGCAAAATCGATTTGTTGCTTTAGATACAAATGACAGAGCTCCAGAAGAGTTATGGAATGACATCAAGAAGGTTGTGTTGGAAGAAATCGAGAAGTCTCTACAAAAGGTGAAAAAGCAAAAACGGCCAAAATGGATGACGGAAGAAACTCTGAAAATTGCCCAGAAACGCAGAGAAGCTAAAGCCAGAGAAGAAAGAAAGACAATAACAGAACTCAACAGAGATTTCCAACGTGCAGCAAGACAGGACAAGGAAAAGTACTACAACGACGCATGCAAGGAAATAGAAGCAGAAACTATTAGAGGAAGAACAAGATCGGCTTTCCTAAAGCTACGAGAGTTAAAGAAAAAGTTCCAGCCTCGAATTGTAATGTTACAAGATGCTCAAGGTTCTATGTTGAATGATGCTGAGAAGATCAAGAAAAGGTGGAAGGAATATACAGAGTTTTTATATGATAAAGATCAAGTGGACCAACAGCCGTTTCAACCTGTACCTTATGATCGGGAACCATTGGTGATGAAAGAAGAAGTTGAAGCAGCATTGAAAGCCTTATCAAAGAACAAAGCACCAGTCATTGATAGCATTCCCATAGAAGTATTACAGCAATCTGATGCAGCTGTTACCGTACATACAAGGCTCTGCCAAGAAATATGGAAGACAACATCATGGCCAACTGACTGGAAAAGATCTGTGTTTATACCAATACTAAAGAAAGGTAATCCAACTGACTGTGGAAGTTATCGCACAATCGCTCTGATCCCACATGCCAGCAAGATTCTACTGAAGATTATTCAAAAGAGACTACAACCATACCTGGAACAAGAACTCCCTGAAGTGCAAGCAGGGTTCAGGAAAGGGCGAAGAACAAGAGACATCATTGCGGATGTGAGATGGATCCTTGAAAAGACTAAAGAATACCAAAAGGATATCTATTTGTGCTTTATCGACTATAGCAAGGCTTTTGACTGTGTAAACCATGAGAAACTCTGGGCCACATTAAGAAGCATGGGTATACCAGAACACCTGATCGTACTCTTTCACAATCTGTACATTGATCAAGAAGCAACAGTTCGAACAGAACAAGGAGAAACAGAATGGTTTAAAATAAGCAAAGGTGTAAGACAAGGCTACATACTTTCCCCCTATCTCTTTAATTTATATGCAGAACAAAGCATCAGAGAAGCAGGATTGTATTTAGACAACAGAGGTGTGAAGATTGGTGGAAGACTCATCAACAACCTTCGCTATGCTGATGATACCACATTACTGGCTGAAAGTGAAGATCATCTGAAACATTTGCTTCTCACAATCAAAGAACATAGGGGTATGTTTACTAAACCGCGCAATTGTGCGGGGCGCACTTGAGCGTGCGCTAAGGTAGCTTAGCGCACGCTAATAGTGCATTTTTGAGCCCTGCACACTTGTGCGCTACACTAACGGGCCTGCACAAGTGCGCGGCGCGCTGAAGTGCGATAGAGGCATGGAAAGGCATTCCGAGGGCGGAGGAAGGCTCCCGAGGGGCAGAGGGACGGGGTCAATGGGTGGAGAGTGGGAGGGGAGAGGCTCCCCGCACAGGAGCGGGGCTGAAATTCCAGCTTAAAAATACCGCGAGTGAAAACCTCGCGTTAGAGCAGATTTAAAGGGAAGAGAAACCATTTCAGTCAGCAATGTACAGCAAAACCGGGGAAACCTACAAAACGTGAGCAGTGTGATACATGTGCACAGAGCAAAATAGCAAATAAAACTTGAAAATGACCACAACAAAATTCTAAAAAATTATAATCCAGCTGGCCAATAGTGATATCAATGGGCAACATTAAAAAACACTCCCAGGAAATCTCCAAAAAAAAGAAATGATTTTTGGAAGGGTCTACGCTCCGTAGACCCTTGCAAAAATCATTTCATTTTTTTTGGAGCTTTCCTGGGAGTGTCTTTTAATGTTGCCCATTGATATCACTATTGGCCAGCTGGATTATGGTTTTTTCCCCTTTTTTCGAGGTCATTTTTGAGGTTTATTTGCCCTTTTGTCTCCATACAAGGTGAATGAGCCCACAGTAAAATTGTGCAGAGCAGGGTTTCTGACTCGTTCGGCCAGGTTTCCTATCTCCAGGGACTGCACTGTTTCTGTGGCTACAGTGTGGTGCAGCAGACACAGCCAGTGCCTGTAGGACCAGATGGTCACAGGTTCAAATCCCAGCTGTGGCTCCTGCCAACCCAGTCCCCATATTTTACCCACCACTAAACAGAGATGGTAAAGACACTCCTTTATTGCAGAGAACATAAGCATGGTTCAAACACCTATATTTTACCCTACACCGCATACACACCATAACAATGGGTATTACCTACAGCAGAGTCCCCCAAATGCAGTCCTGGAGTGCCACAACTCAATCAGGTCATATGCTTTTTCCAAGATGAGGACATGTCAGCATGATGGCGGAAGGGTACAGGTGGTGGAGGGGGCAGTGGCTGCCAGCCACAGCAGACAGTGGCCTAGCCGTGTACAGGCTGGCACCGTCCACTGCAACAGACAGGCTCTGTCAGATGAACAGTCATGGACTCCCCAGGAAATACAGCCTATTGGTGGCAACACGGTGGTGCAGTGCACACAGACAGTGTGTGCAAAAATAGAAGGTCATAGGTTCAAAGCCCAGCTGCGACTACTGCCAATCCAGTCCACATATTTTCCCCACAACTAAACCGTGATAGTAAGGACAAACCTTTATTGCTGAGAACATACGCATGGTTAATACGCCTATATTTTACCCCACCGAGCACAGACACCATAAACAGGCGCATTACCTAGAGCAGAGTCTCACAAATGCAGTCCTGGAGGGCCACACACCATTCAGGTCCCATGCTGCCTCTAATAAAGATGCCTGTGCTGCATATCTATGCACCACCCCATGGTATGCAGATGTAGCTCATGCATATTCATGAGGAACAACATGAAAACCCGAACAGTGTTTGGCACACCAGGACTGGAGTTGGGAACCTCTGCCATAAAGCAGCAGCCAACAGGGGCAGACACACCCACACCCACACCCACAGGCCCCATTGGCCAATGCCTCCTGGAGAGGCAGGACATTGGGCCCTGCGTGCATCTCCCAATACTAGCACTTGCATACCTTAGCAATGCAACCCTACACCTGGGTATACGGTACACAGCTCTCAAACGTTTGCTATGAGTACTGGCAGATAGAAATTCCTAAGTTAAGCACAGTTTGCTGATTGAGCTCCATCATAACAATCATTCTGATGTCTGCGGTGTATGCTTCAGGTCTGGTCTCTGACAGTGTTTACCACCCTGGGGAGTGACCCCCAACAGTATTGCATACCATATCCATGCCTGTACTGTGCCCAGGACTGGTGTGGTGGGCATGGCTGCTGAACTCCTCTATAGTAGCACAATGCTGGCATAGGTGTCGGAGTGTGTGTCTGTCTAGACCAGGGGTGTCCAAACCTGTCCTGGAGGGCCGCAATCCTGGCAGGTTTTTGGGATAGCCCTAATGAATATGCATGAGATATATATGCATTAGAGATAGCCTCCCAACCTGACTGGTTTGTGGCCCTCCAGTACTGGATTGGGAGACTCCTGCCTTACACCTCTGTCATTTAAGATTGTGAGTGGGCAAGGTACAGATGTCCTAGACATCAAAAGGGTAGATAGACTTTGTCACAGTCCTCCTCGCTTCTCACCACCACCAAAATGTTGTCAATTAGACAACTTTTTGGTGGTGGTGAGAATCGAGGAGCAATGTGACAAATTCTGTCTACCCTTTTGATGTCTAGGACATCTGTACCTTGCCCACTCACAATCTTAAATGACAGAGGTGTAAGGCAGGAGTCTCCCAATCCAGTACTGGAGGGCCACAAACCAGTCAGGTTGGGAGGCTATCTCTAATGCATATATATCTCATGCATATTCATTAGGGCTATCCCAAAACCCTGCCAGGATTGCGGCCCTCCAGGACAGGTTTGGACACCCCTGGTCTAGACAGTGTGTGGTGGCTGCAAACACCTTCCACAACCCACACTGCCAGCACTGTTGCCAGTATTGGCCAGTCAATGTGCATAATGAGGAGCAAGGTACCATGGGTATAGCCCGGACAGGGTGGCCTGGCCAGGGTGCATCTGCCCAGGGCATAGGGCACTGACTGGGACATTTTAGTGCCCGGCCACCACCTACACAGACAGAGTGACCTCAGTATGTCCTGTCTGGGAGATCACTCTCACCCTGACTGTGCAGTGACGACAGCATGGCTAGGCACCCCCATAGTGCTATATAGTATTTCTCTCATGTGATATGTATGGGTTTCCTTTTGGGGCCTGGTCATTGACTTATCTGCTTTTGTGTGCTGCTGTCCCAGTTCTGGGTGCATGCATTTCCACCAGGAACATGCACTATGGACTAACTAGTAGACTGTTTGCAGCTGGTATGTGTCTTGATAGAATGCCTTGCAGGGTGCAGTGGCTGAAGGCTTGTTGTAGGAGAATATCAGATAGTGGTGGGTTGCAGCTTAACATATACAGGCCTAATGTCTGTCTGCTATTGTGTTATGGTTATGTACAGAGCTGCATTGACTGCCCTGAAGGGTATCTTTTCCCCAGCAGGACTGGGGTTGATGGTCCCCTCTACTGCCACCATTGCAGGGGGGGGAGGAGGGGTAGAATGTGGATCTGTTGATGGGAGACCCTGTTTGCCACCCTTAGCCCTGGAGGAGGAGAGTGGTAATCTTCCTAAGGTTCCATAGGAGCAACACCTCACTGAGACAGACAGATATATCCAAAGCATTTCTGCAAAAACTACCTATCTCACACATTACCACTGCTTTGTACCTGCATCATGGCCTCTTTCAGCCATTGAAGGTGCTGTGGACCTGGTGCTGGGCGCCTCACTGCACCCTCAGGGTGAGCACAGTACCCGCACAATGTGATGGTGTTTAGCTACTCTATGCCAGTAAAACACATGGTCTGTACCCCCTACCAGGCCGAGGTGCTGTGGGGGTGCACATGGTCACTTCCCCCTACCAGGCCGAGGTGCTGTGGGGGTGCATACCCCATCTTGTGTTTATCTGTGGAAAGCTGATTTGCATGTGCAGTGCATCATGGGTACGGGTGGGCTAACCCTATCCTGGTGACCACAGCAGACTGTCTGTGTGGTGACGTGCAGGCTCTCTGCAGCCAGCCAGAGGCTTCCTAGCAGCTATAGCGCTGTAGCCCAATGGTTACTTCAGTGCCTGTAAAACCAGAGGTCATGGATTCAAACCCACAGTGGGGTTTTTTGATAGGGCTGGCCAAAGCATTATCTCTTTTTAATGTACATTTTTGCTGCCAGCAAAAACACCCTCAGCGTACTGTACCCATAAGGTGCCTCTGAGGGCGCTTTATAGGGCGCCCTATAGGGCACCTTATGGTTCCCGTCCATATAAGGTGCACTATACATTATCCTGTGATGCAACTTATAGGGTGCCCTGTAGGGAACATTTTAGGGTGCCGTGGCGGACAGTGCACTTTATAATGTGCCCTATGGAGTGCCTTATAGGGTGCCTTATACGGCATTTTCAATTACGGCACGTGAGGGCGTGTTTCCTGGCAGCAATTCATAAAATAAAAATAAAGTGCTGCAGGAAACAAAACGTACATTGCAAAGCTGATGCCTCAGCCAGCCTTACGTATTAGGCACCCTGGGGAGAAAACTCATGACCCCTGTATCAGCAGTCAGTGCCTTAACCATTGTGCTCCACTGCTGCTCCTCCTTGCATGTCAGCGCACCTACTTATGCTTTTCATTCCTTACACTGCACAGTGCTGCCATCAAAAACAGTACTCTGACCTTGCGGTACCTCATACGGCACCCTATAAAGCGCCCTATAAGCAACATTCTAGGGTGCCTTGGCGGACAGTGCACTTTAAAATGTGCCTTATGGGGCGCCTTATGTTAACACGCTTTGAGAGTGCGTTTGCTAGTAGTGATAATTAAAATAAAAATAAAAGGCCTCCTAAACCAATCTTCCCCATAATACACAATGCCTCAGCCAGCCTTGTTCATTGGGCACTGTGGGGGATTGAACCCCTGATCCCTGCACCATTGGTCAGTGTCTTAAGCATTGTGCTGTGGTTCTGTTCCTGTGCTTGCACATCAGCGTGCTGTCTTATGCCGCCCAATATTAAAATGCCTCCTAAAGCAACAGCGCACCGCCTTATGCCGCCCAATATTAAACTGGCTCCTAAAGTAATGCCTCAGCCAGCTGTCTTCATTGGGCACTGTGGGGGATTGAATCCCTGTTCCCTGCACCATTGGTCAGTGTCTTAACCGTTGTGCTGTGGCTCTGCTCTTCTGCTTGCACATCAGCGCACCACTTATGCCTTCCGCGCAGCTTTCTCATGCGCTAATGTGCATGGTTCACATGGGCGCCGCGCACCTTAGCGCATATTTAAATCATGTTTTTTCTTTTTCAGAAAGAAACGCCCACTCCTTATATGGTACCCGCACACTAGCAAGGCCCGCACATTAGCGGGGTTTTAGTAAACATACCCCATAGTCTCAAAATGGCCTGCACCTTAATGTAAAGAACACAAAGATCAATACAACTGGCAAAATCAACAGGTTCATCATAGAAGGAGAAGAAATTGAAGTGGTGAACAACTTTAACCTACTTGGATCAACTATCAATAAAGAAGCACCAAGCAGTCAGGAAATCAGACGACGCATTGCTCTTAGCAGAATGGCTATGAAAGACCTAGATAAGATTCTCAAGAGCAGAGATGTCTCTCTCCATACAAAGATTCGACTTGTTCAAGACATGGTATTTTCAAAAACATCATATGGATTTGAAAGCTGGACAGCGAAAAAGATAGACAGGAAGAAAATTGATGCCTTTGAATTATGGTGCTGGCGGCGAATACTGTGTATACCATGGACTGCCCGAAGAACAAACCAGTCGGTACTAGAGGAGATCAAACCTAAGCTTTCTTTAGAAGCTCAGATGACAAGACTTCGACTTTCATACTTTGGACACATCATGCGAAGAGAGAGATCATTAGAGAAAGACATCATGCTGGGCAAGATAGAAGGTCAACTCAAAAGAGGAAGGCCAGCAATGAGATGGATCGATACAATAACAGCAGCTACGGGTACCAGTCTGTCAACAATGAGCTGCCTGACTCAAGACCGAACATATTTTAAGATAGCTATCCAGAGGGTCGCCATGAGTCGAATCCGACTCGACGGCACTTAACAACAACAACAACATGCTTCAGACCTTTTTAATATGCAAAGCAATTTTACATGTGATAATTCATAGATTAATGCCTGTTAAATTGAGTTTGAACTTGTTAAACATTTTTAAAAACACTAACAAATCAAATACATCTTAACATATACACATTGCTGTAGTGTTTCTGGTTTATTTTTATAACCACCCCTCCCCTGTGTATGTGTGTGTCTCTATCTATCTATATCTATGGGGTATGTTTACTAAACCGGGCTAACGATTAACCCGGGCTATCTGCAACTAGGTCCCATTGAATAATATGGGACCTAGTGGCAGATAGCCCGGGTTAACAGTTAGCCCGGTTTAGTAAACATACCTCTATATCCATATCCTGCAATAATTTGGTAAATCATCCACTGTAATTTACCAAACTTATTAAGAGTGTGCAGGCCCAAATTTTTCTTTCTTTTTTTTAAATTTCCTTTGTCATTTATGGGATTTTTCATTTCATCATTTATTTCCTGGGTAATGTTGTCAATAGTGCACATTTCCCATGTTATTTCAAACAAATGCACATCCCTAAATATCATTACTCTTTAGCATATCTACCTCTACATGATCACATTCGCACATTTGAACTCTCTTTTGAATTTCTCAAACCCATGAAATCTCTATTCCCATTAAAAATTAAATCTACACTTTTCAACTTTGCTTTAAGAAAACAAATGAATCTGTGATCATTTTGTGATTAGATATAAGATTATATTACTTCTCAATGTGATACTGTTAAGTGTTTTTATCCCATGGCCTTGAATGAAAAAATTTGCCTTGTAAAATAATATATTACTGTACTGATCTCACCTGATCTATCCACTTATCTTCCTGGGATGTGACTAAATAAATTTTGATTTACTACATCTCAAGCTCCGTTTTCAAGCATTCAGCTATTTTAGGTGCTCAGTGGCAGGTTGCCAAACTGTTAAGAGCATATTTAATAACATGCGCTACCCAGGATGCACAGTGTTAGTAAGTAGAAACATAGAAACATAGAAATATGATGACAGAAAAAGACCACATGGCCTATCTAATCTGTCCTTCCATATCACTAACTACAACAGTCCCCTTTTTACCTTTAGAGATCCTCTGTGTTTGTCCCGTGCTTTTTTTGAATTCAGTTACTGTCCTCATCTCTGGGAGAATATTCCACGGATCCACTACTCTTTCCGTAAAGAAATATTTCCGCATATCACTCCTGAATCTATCTCCCTTCACCCTCATCCCATGTCCCCTCATAGCAGAACTTGCTTTCAATTGAAAGAGGCTCTCTTCCTGAACATTTATGCCACGGAGGTATTTAAACATCTCAATCATATCACCTCTATCCCGCCTTTCCTCTAAGGTGTACATATTAAGATCCTTCATTCTGTCCTCATATGCTTTATAATGAAGCCCACTAATCATTTTAGTAGCCACCCTCTGCACAAACTCCATCCTGTTCACATCCTTTTGAAGGTGCGGTCTCCAGAATTGCACACTATTCTCCAAATGAGGTTGCATCAAAGACTTATACAGAGGCATTATCACCTCCTCTTTTCTGCTAGCCATTTCTCTCCATATGCACCCAAGCATCCTTCTAGCTTTTGCCATCACCTTTTCTACCTGTTTAGCTACTTTAAGATCATCAGACACAACCACGCCTAGGTCTCGCTCTTCTTTAGTGGACAAAAGTACTTCACCCCCTATACTATATTGCTCCCTTGGATTGCTGCAGCCCAAATGCATGACCTTACATTTTTTAACATTAAATCCCAGCTGCCAAATTCTAGACCATTCTTCAAGCATAGCTAGATCCCTCCTCATGTTATCTACACCTTCCTGGGTGTCTACTCTAATGCAGATTTTGGTATCATCTGCAAAGAGGCAAACCTTACCCGACAGGCCTTCCGCTATATCACTAACAAAGATGTTAAAAAGAATCGGACCAGGGACAGATTCCTGGGGCACACCACTGGTAACATCCTTCTCCTCAGAGTGAGCTCCATTTACTTGTACTCTTTGTTGCCTCCCACCCAACCAATTTCTAACCCCCAGTCAATGCAGACCCTAAACTACTCCTACATTGTGAGGAACAGTGTCAAAGGCTTTACTGAAATCTAAATACACCACATCTAGGGCTCTCCCTCAGTCCAACTCCCTGGTCACCCAATCAAAGAAATCGATCAGATTTGTCTGACAAGATCTGCCTCTGGTGAATCCATGCTGCCTCAGATCCTGCAATCCGCTGGACTCCAGAAACCTCACTATTTTCTCTTTCAGCAGCGTTTCCAATAATTTACTCATCACCGAAGTTAAACTAACCGGCCTGTAGTTTTCAACCACATCCTTACTTCCGCTTTTGTGTAAAGGCACCACATGAGCCTCTCTCCAGTCCTTTGGCACCACTCCTGACTCCAACAAGGCATTGAAAAGGTCAGTCAGTGGAACTGCTAGAACGTCCCCAAGTTCCCTTAGTATTCTAGGGTGTATCCCATCCGGTCCCATCACTTTGTCTACTTTAAGTTGAGCTAGTTTCTCACGAACACAGTCTTCTGAAAACTTTTCAAGATGTCCCTCGCTTCTGTTCCTGTTTATGGGTGTTTTCTGAGGTCCTGCTCCTGGTTCTTCATCTGTGAATACAGAACAAAAATATTTGTTAAGCAAATCCGCTTTATCCTTATCAGCAACTACATATTCCTCCCCTGCACCCTTGAGTCTGACAATACCACTTTTGCCCTTCTTCTTCTCACTAATATATCTGAAAAATATCTTATCCCCCCATTTTATTGCATTGACTATTTCCTCCTCCTTTTGAATCTTTGCCTTCCTGACTACTTTGCTAGCTTCTCTAAGTTTTTCCAAATACAGATACCTGTCTTCCTCTCTCTGTGATCTCTTGTATTTCATGAAGGCCTCCCTCTTTTTCTTCACTTTTTCAGCTACCTCTTTTGAAAACCATAGCGGTCTCCTTTTCCTTTTACCTTTATTTACCATTTTAACAAAAAGGTTGGTTGCCCTTAAAATATTTTGTTGTCCACAAAACAAAACTATAGGTCACTTCAATAGAGCAAAATAACTGTTGAGCTGCAAGTATAGAATATTGCTCCAATGTTATCTCTAGAACTGTAATTTAATACATGTTCCCATCCATTAAATACTCAGTTTGATCAGTATTTTAAAGCAACAGGTCTCAGACTTCTAAGAGCTACGGTCTTCATATGACATCAACCAAATGCTCTATTTTGCATCAATGTCCAATATCGTTGCTGATCTTAATCGGCTTATAACTTGAAAAGGTAAAGGATATGTGCTTATCTTAAATATGCCCAACGCCAGTCTCAGCGCTGCTACGTTTCACTGCCAAGCTGTTTCATCAGGGGTTTGGTTCCCAAACACCATCCTCGATCTGCTTCTTCAAAACACTTCCCAAAAATTTTCATGTATTTAGCGCGTGAACTTCACTTCAGATTTCTTCCAACTTCAAACCGTTAGTTCTTTCAACGCCGCGCAACCCAACCCAACCCAACCCACCTTGCGCGGCGTTGAAAGAACTAACGGTTTGAAGTTGGAAGAAATCTGAAGTGAAGTTCACGTGCTAAATATATTAAAAATTTTGAGAAGCGTTTTGAAGAAGCAGATCGAGGATGTGTTTGGGAAACCAAACCCCTGATGAAACAGCTTGGCAGTGAAACGTAGCAGCGCTGAGACTGGTGTTGGGCATATTTAAGATAAGCACATATCATTTACCTTTTCAAGTTATAAGCCGATTAAGATCAGCAACGGTATTGGTCATTGATGCAAAATAGAGCATTTGGTCGATGTCATATGAAGACCGTAGCTCTTAGAAGTCTGAGACCCGTTGCTTTAAAATACTGATCAAACTGAGTATTTAATGGATGGGAACATGTATTAAATTACAGTTCTAGAGATAACATTGGAGCAATATTCTATACTTGCTGCCCTTAAAATATGCCCTTTCAGTTTTGTCCACTGTTTTTTTACATCCCCCAGCTGTTTCCATCCTCTAACGACTCCCTGTGGTATTGGCCCATCTTGGCAAAGTTAGCCTTTCTAAAGTCTAAGATCCTCACCTTTGAATGGATTCTAACAGCCCTAGTCCTAATACTGAACCACACCATCTGGTGATCACTGGATGCAAAATGATCTCCCACTACAACATCAGAAACACTTTCACCATTGGTAAGCACCAAGTCCAGTATGGCCCCTTCACGTGTGGGGTCTGCTACCAATTGCCTGAATAGTTCTCCCTGTACAGAATCCAGGATCTCCTTACTTCTAGATGATACTGCAGCAGGAAGGTGCCAATCAACATCTGGCATATTGAAATCTCCTATCAGTAGCATTTCCCCTTTCCTAGCAATGCTGCATATGTCTTCAATTAACTCTCTGTCCACCTCTTCCTCTTATGAGGGAGGTCTGTATATCACACCAATGCAAATAGATTTCTCTTTCCCTCTTTCTAGTTTAACCCACAATGCCTCCTCTCTCCCTTTTAAGCTCTGTAATTCCAAATCTTTAATAGTAGTTTTTACATATAGTGCCACTCCTCCTCCTCCCCTTCTTCCTACCCTGTCCTTTCTGAATAAAGTATAGCCAGGTATAGTTACATCCCAATCATGGTTTTCTGTGAACCACGTTTCTGTAACTGCCACTAAATCCAAGTCAGCCACTCCCACCAAAGCTTCAACATCAGGGATCGTATTTCCCATGCTATGGGCATTTATATACACTGCTTTCCATATGTTACCCCTGTTACCCATTTCCATAAAGGTATTTATTGTATCACCTACCTGGGGGCTTTCACCTACCTGGGTGCTTTCTTCACCCATCCCCAACGAATCTAGTTTATAGTAGTATCGGTGCAGTGCTAAAAAGAAGCATGGAGGCCTACAATAAAAACCCTGCACTGTCCTTGCAGCATGCATCCGGATAGCAACTGGGCGGGACAAGGGCATTCCTGCCATAGTGCTGCTAGTGGGGCATTTGAAGCACTAGGCGCAGATAGTGCAGATGCAAATAACACCACAGTAAAGCATGTTACTGCAACTGCAGTGCAATATCTGTACCCACCCCCTGCAGTTAGCATGAATCCCCGTGCTAGTAATGTGACCCCTACCTGCGTTACCAGCATAGGGCTTAGCAAGCATGCCCCTTGGAGAATAATAAGAAAGTAGATCATGTAGGAGAGAGAAGGGTACTTCATAAAGTGACCAATCATTCTATAAGACAAGGTGTTTTAAGTTGGGTATATTTTTAAGAGTATTTTTAGCAGTATTTAAGATACTGCTGGATAGTTGTTACCTGGATTGACAACTGCTGAACACAGGATGCTATGTTTGATAGACCTCTGGACTAACCCAGCATGGCATGGGTTATGTTCAATAGTGCTGTTCAACAGAAATTTACTATTCTAGGTTGAAGAAAACTTCATTTGCATATAAAAGAGCTTCTTAACTTTGATAGTTAGGGGCTAGACCCAATGTCCTGAAATTGCATGCTCACAGAGCTCTAGGCTGTTTCTTGCCCAACTGAAGGATGCCCCTGACCTGCTCTCTGCTCATCTGCCTCTGTAGAATTGCCCCCACTGATTTCATCAGTGGGGCCACCATTTACTAGGTCCCACTGAGGTGGTGGATTGCCTCTGGCCTGCTCACTCCCAAAGGGGTGAACCTAAGAATATCCTCCTCTTCGGGAGTTCCTTTGGCAGTGACTGGGGGCCAGAATTTAGGGTAACCTATAATTGTGGGTGAGCTTCCAGATAGCATGTTGAGGACATTGGATGCTTGATGATGTTTTAATCTGAATAGCAAAAATAATGTTAGATTTAAATTGTTTGAGCCCTGACTTTGCCCATCACTAGTGAAATTAGGTAGGCCTAAGTTTAGAAGTATCTTATGTATTCAGAAGAAAATTTTATACCAGGCCACCCACCTTGTGTGGCAGGAATGCACACAACAGTTACACCGCTTCTAAAAGGGAAGGTGAGGTGTGACTAGACTTTCCCATTTTAAAATCAGCACATGGAAAGTAATCACATTTATAACCACATGTGCAAGTTTTCTAGTTTACTTAACAAGTAAAAATGTCTTTTTATAAAATTGCTCTCCTGTTATGCAGATAAAAGAATGCACATAATCCGTATAGAGGCGATACTGAGATGAGATTTTCATTTATGTAATATTTTTTGTTTGTAGATTTGTCAAGAGCACACTATCCACATATTTTAACAGATATTAATGAGGGCAAGTGGTTTTTCTATGGCAATTTTCTAAGTAAACTTACGCTTAACAGCCTACAAATTTATGTGGGCTACTATAAAATTTCCCTTCAAAGGGATCTTAGGAGCAGAGGGATGGAGAGGACCACAAACTAAAGAAGATGGTAGACAAACACAAAAGGGCGAAATGAGTGGACTAAGTGGTCCCTTTCTGCCAACATTTTCTCTGCTTTTCTTTTTCTTTACAGCTTTGCAGTGCTATTATAATCGAGCCTTCAGTTTGCGTGTACTTTCAGACATCCCCATGCTTCGCTCATTCTGCAAGTCTAGGCAAAAGGAACGGCATAGCTAGTCACAATGTATTAAGCCAGTCCAGTGGAAAGATATCTCCTCAACTGACTTTTTTCCCTAGATATTGAAGTAGACTAACAAATCCACCACACCGCTACATTTGAAATAAAGTATAACAGTATTGAATTGTGGAATTCCGACATTATGCAAACTGCTTACAGCACTGGATTTCCCAGTACGGGATTTCAAAGATCAGTCTCCGACTATTGACATTTCACTAATAGACTACAGTAATGCTCTCAGCTTCTCTTTGACAAGAGACTGCCTTGATGTAATTTATGTATCAGGGTCTTACTTGTTTAGTTCAAAATCGATGAAGGGAGGCTGTCAGAAACCATAACAAAATGAAGCAAATCCTTGATGAGACACTAAATATCAAAGGTGGTAAACAAGGAAAGAATACAAGTGTTCTACTTACAGCTATTTAAAGAATGGCTATTGCTAGGAAGGACATGTGGGGCTCATTCTATTTAGGGTGTGTAGGCAGTTACACACATGAAACGTAAGTCCCTATTCTAAAGGACTTACACCTGTCAATCAGCACGTATGCGCACACCTTGCTCAGTTGCTATTCTGCAAGCACGTGCATAAGTGCCGTAGAGGTATGCATGAGAGTGGAGCTTGGGCAGTGCATAAGGTTGCCAACTGGCTCCAGATGCGCCCGACAGGCTTGATCCAGTCCTGGGTTTATCCCATTGCATGCAGGGACTTGTAGTTTTCCATTTCCTGTGGAGTGTAATGGAGAAGTAGAATTAAATGTCCCTGCATGCAATGGGGTAAACCCAGGACTGGATCAAGCCTGTCGGGTGCATCTGGAGCCAGTTGGCAACCCTAGCAGAGCATAGGTGGGACTTCAATCTACGCATGTAAGGTATAGATTTAGGCATGTGCACTTATGCCTGCTGCACAGGGGGTGGTGCTTGGACAGAGTATAGGCGGGGCCCAAGGGGGGGGGATGCGGGGTGTCATTTGCATAAATATTTGCATAATGTTACCATATGCTAACTTCTAGTAAACATGCCTCTTAATGAGTGTATGGATAAAGACAGACTAAAAGATTTCTGCATTACTATAATCCAGTGCCAACTGCCAGGCACATTAGGAACTACTACAAACATTGCCCATTTAGAACCCATTACCACTAAACTATACCCATGGAAATCAACACATGTAATCCAAAAAACTCTTGATTTCCCACATATATCCTACTATAGGAACTGACCTAATCTATACCACCTGCCCTAACATGGGCTACAATACCAAAACCTTCTATATTTATTATTATTTAGTTTTGTTTTTGTTGGATCGCTCACCATGAGAAGAAACTTTTCCTCTCTCGAAGTGAGCCCTCCTTTTTAATCAATTTTAAAATGACCCCAAACAGGCCTTAACCGGACAAAACAATACTCATTGCTGTCCATACCCGTGTCCATAATACACTTTGAAACTTCAATGCCAAGCCATATCCAAATAAGCAAGGAAAGTGTACTTAGCTTTGTCCAATGCCAAAGAAGGGCTAATTTGAAACCTCCAAACAACGGTGCAAAGTAAGGCCAGCTTCCATAAGAACATAAGAACATAAGATATGCCATACTGGGTCAGACCAAGGTCCATCAAGCCCAGCATTCTGTTTCCAACAGTGGCCAATCTAGGTCATACGTACCTAGCAGTTTCCCCAAGGGACACAGGTTCCACAATGCTTGTACTGGTTCAAGCATTGATATCCTGGGTCCCTTCTTAATAATGGTTTATGGACCTTTCCTCCAGGAACTTGTCCAAACCTTTTTTAAACCTAGCTACACTAACAGCCTTTACTACATCCTCCGGTAACAAATTCCAGAGTTTGATTACACGTTGAGTGAAAAAATATTTTCTTTTATTAGTCTTAAATAGTTTACCCTGTAGCTTCATTGCATGTCCCCTAGTCTTTCCATATTCTGATAAGGTAAACAATCGATCTACGTTTACCCGTTCCACTCCGTTCATTCATTTATAGACTTCTATCATATCTCCCCTCAGCCGTCTCTTCTCCAGGCTAAAGAGCCCCAACCTTTTTAGCCTTTCTTCATAGGAGTAGCCTTCCATCCCCTTTACCATTTTGGTGGCTCTTCTCTGAACCTTTTCTAAAATCGCTATATCCTTTTTAAGATACGGCGACCAGAATTGCACACAATATTCAAGGTGCGGTCTCACCATGGAACGATATAGAGGCATTATAATATCTTTTGTTTTATTTTCCATTCCTTTCCTTATCATACCTAGCATTCTATTTGCTCTCTTGGCCGCCGCTGCACACTGGGCCGAGGGTTTTAACAAGGTATCCACAATGACGCCTAAATCTTTTTCCTGGGTGGTGGTTCCTAATGTGGAACCTTGCATCGTGTAACCATAGTTTGGGTTGTTCTTCCCTAGGTGCATAACCTTGCACTTCTCCACATTAAATTTCATCTGCCATTTTGATGCCCAGTCTTCCAATTTATCAAGATCCTCTTGCAATTTTCCACAATCCTCCTGGGTTTTAACAACTTTAAATAGTTTTGTGTCATCTGCAAATTTGATAACCTCACTTGTTATTCCACTTTCCAGGTCATTTATGAATATGTCAAAAAGCAGCGGACCCAGCACAGATCCCTGGGGTACACCACTATTCACCTTTCTCCATTGGGAAAATTGGCCATTTAGCCCTACCCTCTGCTTTCTATCTTTTAACCAGTTCCTGATCCACAGTAGTACACTGCCTCCTATCCCATGACTCTTTAGTTTTGCCAAAAGTCTCTCATGAGGGACTTTGTCAAAGGCTTTCTGAAAGTCCAGATACACAATATCAACCGACTCACCTTTGTCCACCTGTTTATTCACTCCTTCAAAAAAACATAACAGATTAGTAAGACAAGATCTTCCTTGTCTAAAGCCATGTTGGCTGTCTCCCATTAGGTCGTGACTATCTACATGCTGAGTAATTTTATTCTTTATGATGGTTTCTACCATTTTTCCCGGTACTGATGTCAGGCTCACTGGTCTGTAGTTTCCCGGATCACCCCTCGAACCCTTTTTAAAAATTGGTGTTACATTGGCGATCCTCCAATCCTCAGGTATTAGAGATGATTTTAATGATAGTTCACAGATTACTGATAGCAGGTCTGCAATCTCAAATTTCAGTTCTTTCAACACCCTTGGATGTATACCATCCGGCCCAGGTGATTTGCTACTCTTCAGTTTATCTAATAGTTGTAAGACATCTTCCCGATGTATCGATATTTCCTTCAATTCTTCCACACCTTTAAATACCACTTCAGTCATGGGTAACATCCCTACATCTTCCTCAGTAAAGACCGAAGCAAAGAATTCATTCAGTCTTTCCGCTATCGCCTTGTCGCCTCTTAGTGCTCCTTTAACCCCTTTATCATCTAATGGACCAACTGACTCTCTCACAGGTTTTTTGCTACGAATGTACTTGAAAAGGTCTTTATTTCGCGTTTTTGCTTCCGCAGCAAGCTTCTTCTCAAATTCTCTCTTTGCCTGCCTTATCAATGCCTTGCATTTGACTTGCCAGTGCTTGTGCTGTTTCCAGGTTTCATCGTTTGGCTCTTTTTTCCATTTCCTGCAAGATGCTTTTTTGGCAACAACAGCCTCTCTGACCTCACCTTTAAACCATGCTGGCAGTTTTTTGAACTTCCAACTTCCCGCTCTCCACCTCCGGGAGTAGCTTAGCAGCCTGACCCACAACCGACTTCAAAATAGGAGCAGAAACGTTGTGTGCACTGGCTGAAGAAGGGTTTCTGCTCCTATTTTGAAGTCGGTTGTGGGCCAGGCTGCTAAGCTACTCCCGGAGGTGGAGAGCGGGAAGTTGGAAGCTGGCCTTATTTTGCACCGTTGTTTGGAGGTTTCAAATTAGCCCTTCTTTGGCATTGGATAAAGCTAAGTACACTTTCCTTGCTTATTTGGATATGGCTTGGCATTGAAGTTTCAAAGTGTATTATGGACACGGGTATGGACAGCAATGAGTATTGTTTTGTCCGGTTAAGGCCTGTTTGGGGTCATTTTAAAATTGATTAAAAAGGAGGGCTCACTTCGAGAGAGGAAAGGTTTCTTCTCATGGTGAGCGATCCAGCAAAAACAAAACTGTTGTTGTTAAGTGCCGTCGAGTCGGAGTCGACTCATGGCGACCCTCTGGATAGCTATCCTAAATTGTGTTCGGTCTTCAGTCAGGCGGCTCATTGTTGACAGACTGGTACCCGTAGCTGCTGTTATTGTAGCAATCCATCTCATTGCTGGCCTTCCTCTTTTGCGTTGACCTTCTATCTTGCCAAGCATGATGTCTTTCTCTAATGATCTCTCTCTTCGCATGATGTGTCCGAAGTATGAAAGTCGAAGTCTTGTCACCTGAGCTTCTAAAGAAAGCTTAGGTTTGATCTCTTCTAGTATCGACTGGTTTGTTCTTCGGGCAGTCCATGGTATACACAGTATTCGCTGCCAGCACCATAATTCAAAGGCATCAATTTTCTTCCTGTCTGTCTTTTTCACTGTCCAGCTTTCACATCCATATGATGTTATTGAAAATACCATGGCTTGAACAAGTCAAATCTTTGTATGGAGAAAGACATCTCTGCTCTTGAGAATCTTATCTAGGTCTTTCATAGCCATTCTGCCAAGAGCAATGCGTCGTCTGATTTCTTGACTGCTTGTTGCTTCTTTATTGATAGTTGATCCAAGTAGGTTAAAGTTGTTCACGATTTCAATTTCTTCTCCTTCAACGATGAACCTGTTGATTATGCCAGTTGTCATGATCTTTGTCTTCTTTACATTAAGGTGCAGGCCCATTTTGAGACTATGTTCTTTGATTGTGAGAAGCAAATGTTTCAGATCATCTTCACTTTCAGCCAGTAATGTGGTATCATCAGCAGGTTGACTAAATAATAATAAATATAGAAGGTTTTGGTATTGTAGCCCATGTTAGGGCAGGTGGTATAGATTAGGTCAGTTCCTATAGTAGGATATATGTGGGAAATCGAGAGTTTTTTGGATTACATTTAGAACCCATAGCAAACCCGCCGTATCATAACAGCACTACCAGGACTCACAAAGCACCAGACCCTACCTATCAAAAGGCAACACTGCAAATATTAAACCAATACATTTCAGAGAATAACAATACATGACCTACTGGGGAAAGAGAAAAAGTGGCAATGTCAAATAGGAATTACATAAACGGAATACCTCAGCTTAATTGTACATGCAGAACATAGACCATCACCAAACAAGGAATCACAATTTAGAAACAGGAAGACAATAATTAAATTGGGAAGCCCAAAAGCCAAACTTGGAATGTACAACAATACTGTAGAAATAAAATTATAAATTAATTTCCTCTTGTACTAAATAAAGCGCAGACGTTAATGATGCACATTTCCCAGAGCTGACTTATTCCAGTTAATAAATTCAAAATAAAGAGTTATTTTTCTACCTTTTGTGCATTTTATTTCAGTTGCAATTGTTCCAGCCACTTTCTTCTGGTTTCTTCTTGTCTTCTGCTAACTCTCCATCGTCTGCTGTCCATTTGTCCTTTCTTCTCTCTCTACATCTGCTTTAACATACCAATCTTTTTCCTTTTGCTCTTTCCTCATTCCTATTTCATCCACTCAAATTTTACCCCTCCATCTTCAATCCCCACTTACTCTCCCAATGCCCGGCCAATTGTAGATTTGTCTTCCCTCCCACACAAAATATTTTCCCCTCTCCATTTCACTCTCCCAGCTCCATCCCATTCTAATCCTCCCCCAACATCAGCTCCCTTCTGGTTCCAGCCCCACCGAGTATCCGCTCCCTTCTAGTCCCTGCATCAGCCCATTTCCAGTCCTAGCCCCCCATCAGTCCATTTCCAATCCCAGCCTAGCCCCACCATCAGCCCATGTCCAGTCCTAGCTCCCCCATCCACTTCCAGTCCTATCCAAGTCCCTCCATTAGCTCATTTCCAATCCCAGCCCCCCATCAGCCCATTTCCAGTCCTAGCTACCCCAGCCCCTCCATCAGCCCATTTCCAGTCCTAGCTCCCCCAGCCCCTCCATCAGCCCATTTCCTGTCCTAGTTCCCCCCCACTCAGTCCATTTCCATTCCAAGCCCCCCTCTCCTTCAGCTATTTGCAGTTCAAGCCCCCCTTCCACTCAGCCCATTTCCAGTCCTAGCAACCCCCCAGCCCATTACCAGTCCTAGCTCCCCATAGCTCATTGCCAGTCCTAAGCCCCCCATAGCCCATTACCAGTCTTAGCCCCCCATAGCCCATTACCAGTCCTAACCCCCCATCAGCCCACTTCTAGTCTTAGCCCCCCATAGCCCATTACCAGTCCTAATCCCCCATCAGCCCACCTCCAGTCCTAACCCCCTCCATCAACCCATTTCCAGTCCTAGCCCCCCCTATAGCCCATTACTAGTCCTAACCCCCCCATCAGCCCACTTCCAGTCTTAGCCCCCTCCCCATAACCCATTACCAGTCCTAACCCCTTCCTCCCATCAGCCCAGGTAGATTAAAAAAAACAAACCGGCTGCTGTTGCTGCCGCTGGCAGCAGCAGAATCAAGTGTTCAGCGGGGCCCCCTCTGCCTGGCAGAGCCTTTCCTGCAGCATCAGCTCCCTCAGCGCAGGCTTTTCAGAGACGCAAAGGGAGAGTTTCTCTCTCGCGTCTCTGTTAAGCCCGCCGGGGCTGATGGGACTTCCTGTTTCCCATCAGCCCCTGTGGGCTTAACAGAGCTGTGAGAAAGGGAAACTCTCCCTTCACAGCTCTGAAAAGCCCGCGCTGAGGGAGCTGATGCTGCAGGGAAGGCTCTGCCAGGCAGGGTGGGCCCCGCGGGACATTTGATTCTGCCGCCGCCCCAGCGGCAGCGGCAGCAGCAGCCGGTTTGTTTGTTTTTTTAATCTACTTGGGCTGATGAGAATGTTTTTTTGCGGGCCCCCTGAAACATGGGGCTCTTCGCAAAAACATTCTTACTCAATGGATGGGCCGGCCTTGGCGGGGCCCCAATCTGCAAGCATAAGTTCTAGAATACGATGACTTTGACATATAACCACAGCACTCTAGGTGCTACCAATTACTCCTGCTCTAGAGCAGCAACAAGACCGAAGCATGTCCCTACACCCCTATTCTATGACGTAAAGCTTCAAGGCAGCATTAACTGTGTGTGCGTGCGTGCGTGCGTGTGTGTGTGTGTGTGTGTATTTTATAACATACCCACATAAGTGATCATGCTGCCGTACTATGCTCATTGTCCTTTCCTGAGAATGCTTACACATTATTCTCCCAGATAGTTTTATCTGCTCAAACATGCAGGTGTTTGATCGCGGTGGGAGAAGGGTGAAATTCGGCATTTTTCAGGAGCTGCAGCCAGCCACAAGAATTGGTACATGAGAAAGTGACTGGATAGACTGAATAGGTTCAGCCACCTGAACCCTTGACAATTGGTGCCATGTATTAGAGAAACATGCCTAAAAATTGAATGGGATGTAGTAGAGTTGCCACCTCATGCAGCTCAAAAAGCTGATCTAACCCACAATTTTGCCTATTTGGTTCCACTGCAATGAAGCTCTGATTTCTGCCCCCCACCACCACAGACAAAGTAAAACTAGATGTCTATGTATGCCAGGAGGGCAAAACTAGGACTGGATCAGCCTGTTTGGGTGACTTGTGTTGGCGAGAAATCCCTGTGGGTGGACTGACTATTGCAAGAGTGCCATAGCCTAGAGTAGTGGGCTGGGAGACATGGACGTCATAGCTCAAATCCCACTGATGCTCCTCATGATCTTGAGTAAGTCATTTTACAAAATTCTCCATCGCCTAGTAGACAAAATGTAGACTGTAAGGTCTCTGGGGACAAGGAAATACTACTGCACCTGAATATCGCTCACCTTGAATAGGACTGGTGCAAGGGTACTGGGCACCCCAGGCAAGCCTTCAGCCTTATGACTTCCTCCTCCCACCATTTTGATCCTTATACTACTACTACTTATCATTTGTATAGCGCTACAAGGTGTAGGCAGTGCTGTACAGATAGGTTTAAGAGACAGCCCCTGATCGTCAGAGCTTAGAATCTAATCAAGACATCACAAGACTGGGCACTAGAGTATAGTGAGATACACATGTGTGGTGATCAAGAGAGTGAGGAACATCAGGATCCAAAAGCAGCCTTGAAGAGATGAGCTTTTAGCCTGGATTTGAATAGGGCGAGAGAAGGAGCCTGTCATACTGACTCAGGTAGCTTATTCCAGGCATATGGAGCAGCAAGATGGAATGAATGAAGTCTGGAGTTGGCGGTGGCAGAGAAGGGCACAGATAAAAGGGATCTTCCAGAGGAGTAGTGTTCCCAAGGAGGGGTGTAGAATGAGATTAGAGAGGGAAGGTTGTGAGGAGCCGCAGAGTGAATGTACTTCTAGGTCAGTAGGAGAAGTTTGAACTAGATGCAGAAATGGATAGGGAACCAGTGAAATGCCACTTAGCCCTCCATTGCCTTAGGTACAAAAACACAGATTGTGAGCCATTTGGGGACAAGGGAAAAAGATACCATACCTGAATGTACACCACTTTGACATGTAGAAAAGCTGTATATAAGCCTAGCTAAATAATTAAAACAACTAGAAGAGGGATTACATGAGCATAGTGATAATGGAGGAAGATAATCTGTGCAGCTGAGTTCTGAACAGATGATAAGCTCAACAATTCCCCTCCCACAACAATCCTCTAAAAATGCATACATGAAAATTATGCTTTTAAATATTAAACTTTGCTTTGTATGTATGTGAATGCCTACTCTCCCTGCAGGTAAATGAAAGTGCTGATGACTCTTTGAGTGTGCAGCTGTCAGGGCTTATTTATTTGCTTTGACTGCTGTTGCTATCTACCGTCCCTCGGAAGCTGCCACCTTAGGCGACCCCCAAGTCATGCCTAATGGCTGGGTTGGCTATGAGTGTGAGCTGCTATTAGAAAGGCATGAGCTAAATGCAGACAAACAAATGTTATTAAATCTGTCAACAAGCTGTCTCCACTTCATTGCCTTCCTCTTTACAAACATCTGTAGGCCCATCCCCCCAGGATTACCTGCCTTGTTAGAGTGAAACTAGTAGACACTAAGGGGTAGATTCTGATCCTCGTTTAGTGGATCTGGACGTCTGATCCAGACGTCCAGACCTGTTAAAAATCTGGATCGCACTGGCAGCCACAGAGCTCCCCGCATGTACAGGCCACTTGTGCAGGGAACTCTGTTCATGGCTGAGAAGGGGTGGGCCAGGGGAGGAGTGAAGGTGAGTGGCAGGCTGGGCTGCGACTCCGGACATACAGGACCAATTCTGAGATCAGCCTTTTATGTCCAGGGTCACACAGTTAGAGGTGGAATAAGTCCCCCTGGACTTGGGTGGACAGCGAAGGCTGGCGGAGACAGAATGGTGAGGGGTGCAGGGGGTTCCCTGTATCCTGACCCTGGCCATGGAAGACCGGATCGGGGGTCGGGCTTCAGGGAAAGAATCTTTTTGGTGGTGACTGGTGATTGCGGCTCCCACATAGAGCCACGGTGCCATGGCACTGCATCTCCATGAGGGAGCCTGACTGAGTTAGCTGGGCAAGTGGCAGGACGTCCAGGGTGCCTGAATCAGGGCACCTCCAGGACATACAGCCACTGTGCTGCAATTCTGCTCCCACGGGATCATCTAGCCCCTGCACTAGCAGAATCAGGTGCATCTCCTTGCCATCTGGATGTCTGGACATCTGGACGACCTAGATGGGCACCTACAGAATTAGCCTCGAATTGAAAGCCACTGAGTTGTAGACATGGGCTAGGGCTTTAGGAGATAAAACATGCAATGAATGCAGTATGGCATATTTTATGTTCTTATGTTCTTAATGAAGCTAATTTCAGACTAATCAGAGAAAATATTTTTTTCACTTAACGCATAATCAAACTCTGGAATTCGTTACTGGAGGATGTAATAAAAGCTATTAGTGTAGCTGGGTTTAAAAAAAGGTTAGGACAAGTTCCTGGAAAAAAAGATCCATAAACCATTATTAAGGAGGACCTGGGAAATCTACTGATTACCCTGGGACAAGCATTGTGGAACATATGAACCTTTTTGGGAACCTGTCAGGTACTTGTGACCTGGGTTGGCCACTGTTGGAAATAAGATACTGGGCTTGATGGACCTTGGTCTGACCCAGTATGGCATTTCTTATGTTTTTATTGTTTTTCCTAAAAACCTAGAAAGTCTTTTATTCACATAATTGATGCACAGGCACAAACAGTCTTAGATTACAGATGCGCTAATCCAGCTGAATGTAATAATTTGATCATAAACCTAATATGACTCCTTTCAGCATTTCCTGGGAAAGTCTAGTTCCTTAGACGAGATCTTTCATGAGAATGAATGATTCTTTCTTGGGCATTCCTTCCTCTTCTGAGAGTTATCTCCACAGCCATTATTACTTCATTAGCTGCACATTAACAGAGGGCACCTGGGGGGCCTCACTCTCCTCATTGCCTAACACTTAAGATAGGGGTTCTTAACCTTTTTAGGACTACAGACCCACAATAGATAACCCAGTATATCTCCATACCCCCTTCGCCAGACTGTCAAAATCTTATATATGTAGATACCTAGAAACAGAAGAATTTAAAGAAAATCTTAAAGATTTTATCATATTTATTCAAGTCACAAATACCCAAGCTAGCTACAACTAGTGAGATTTTTGCTGAGGGTTTTGTGCAATCAAAACAGGGAATCGAGGTAGTTACTGACCATGTTTCCAACCTGTCATCTGACACATCAAGTTCATTTCTGCACTTTGATTTCAGGTTTAATAATGCAGAGAATCCTGTTTCACAAAGATAAGTAGTTGTGAAGGGAACCAAAACATTCATTGCTCTCATCGCCAAGCTAGGGCAAACTGCGATTTGCTCACACCAAAACCACCTGATATCCCGCCCAGCCTTTTCCAAATCAGCTGTCTTTCTTGGGTCTTCTTGGAATTCAGTGACATCATCCTTTTCTAAATCATTGTCGCTCGTTGTAGATATATCAAATGAGAATGGGTTCATGATCGAAATAGATTCCATGCTAAAATCATTAATATCTGAGAAGTAACCCTGAAAATTTGTACTTAGGACTTCCAAATGGTTCTTGACTTCTTGAAGTATTTCCACAGGCAATGTTTAACCATCTCATTCCATGCTGTAATAATTAATAATCTTGATTTTAATCTAACGACATCTTTTTTAATTGTTCAGAGATGCAGTCCCATACCTCCTCCATCGTTTGGTTTCCATATCCCCAAGGGGTATGGATACCCCCAGTTAAGAACCACTGACTAAGAAATCACTCTGGTTTCTTTCTGTGGGCTCTGGTAAACTCTAGGAGCAAATCCAGCACTCAGGTATTTGGCCCTGTACATTTCTCTCAGTGATTGTCACTATTTGTTTTTCTTGAAAAGCATCCATTTCTGAAATTAAACTGGCAGGTGCACTAAGAACATTGTAACTGGAGCAGAAAGAATGTGCATGAAATGAGTTAAGATTGGTCAGTTGCTTCAGTGTTTAATTTGAAAACAGAATGCTAAAAGGGATATTGCCACCCGGTAGGGGGTTCCACCCACTCCTGTCCCCAGTATACACCCACTAAAAATAAAAAGGGAAAAAAATTCCACCCAAGCAAAAAATTCTTAAACAAGAAAAAGAAAGACCTTTAGGTATAAATATAAATGTAAATGTATAAAAAATCTAAAGAATATGTACTGAAATTATCCACAAAACCTTACAAAAATGAAAAAAAAAAAGAAAAGAAAAATGTAAGGGTAAAAATGTGTTCATAATCAGAACAACCTCCAGTAATCGAGGATCAACGATGATTAATGAGGATCTGGATTAGACTTGATAAACATCTCTGATAGTATTCTTAGGGGTATGTCATTCACGTTAGGTTCCGCGGTAAAGGTACAGATGCCCATATAAAGGCGTGGGCGGTGCATCGTTACAGCAAGCCGTATCAGCAAACGCATGTTACAAACTAACGCATGCTACAAGGCGCCTCATAAGGCACCTTACAAGGCACCTTATAAGGCACCTTACAAGGCACATTAATCCTATCCCCTGGCATCTCCGGTGCTTCCAACAGTGAGGTGAAAAGAGGAAGGAGAAGGCCTCATCCTAGTGCTAGCAGCTGGACAAGAAAGAGGTCAACGCTAGAATTGGAAGCATGAGGGGTAAGTCTCACATTAGTAGCACAAACAGAAGAAAAAGGTACATGGTGGCACAAAACAAATGGGCCTAGTCACTTGATCCCCACAATTGCCCTTGCTCCTCCACCACAGTTTGTTTTTTAGAAGGAGAAAATGCATGGTAGAGGGGGAAGGTAATTATGGAGACCCAGAAGCTGAGTTTGCTTACTTTATTCATATAAGCCAAAGCCTTAGGGGGGAAATGGTACAGCATATTTTTAGGGATGCTTGGCATCCCCCTAAAAGGTCTAGTTTCATGTCACACACTGTTCTTCACCTCCTAAGTCACCTCACTGGTGTAGTCCCCTACTCCTTTTTCCCATGTGGCTTGCTTGGGACTGGGACTCCTTGAAATTAATATTCAAAATTATTTATGCGGTTATCTTTGAAATTGATCATATATATGATTGCTTTTGAAAATATGGGTCCATCAATCACATAATTTTTGGCTGCACGATTATGTGGTTATGAGAAGGCAGGTAAGGAGAAGTTCTGGAGGTCTGGATTTAGGCAGAAGAACAAACCAGTCAGTACTAGATTAGATCAAACCAAATCTTTTTTTAGAAGCTCAGATGACAAGACTTCGACTTTCCTACTTTGGACACATCATGCGAAGAGAGAGATCATTGGAGAAAGACATCATGCTTGGCAAGGTTGAAGGTCAACACAAAACAGGAAGACCAGCAATGAGATTGATTGATACAATATCAACAGCTATGGATGCCACTCTATCAACAATGAGCTGCCTGGAGGGTGGCGTTAAGATGGCATTGGACTGAGTTGCCGTGGCGGATGGTTTTACCATGATGGGGAGAAAGTGGAAGGTTAAGGCTTGCTATAAGTCCCCTCAGCCTGTCCATGCCTCCACTCCCTTACCTTCGGGACCTGTCAGGCATTTAGATGCTTTTTTCTGTCCCCTGCAACAACCGGTGTTAGCAGGAGAAGCAAGTCCAGAGGCAGGTGTACTGGAGTTGGAAAACTCAGCAGCTGCTTTGGGCACTTCATCTGCTTCTTCCGATTCCCAACCACCGCCAAGCTTGTGCGCGTCCAGCACTTCTCTGGGTGCATTCTGCAGCAGAGATGTTCCTGGTCTGGGGAAGATCTTGTAACGCTGAAGGGGCCAGGAGTCAGAGACCAAAGTACTGTATTAGGATCTACAGTACCTGCTGCGCACGTTTGCCTGTTGGGGGCTTCAGGAGATCAGGCTGCCGTGCAGTCAGCAGGCCAAGTGGTGGCTGGTGTAGTGACGGGTGGAATGTAGAGGGAGAATGTCCCTACATTTGATTGGACTGCTTTAGAGCTCCAACACCCTGCTATGATAACTTTGGAGACCATCTGGGCTACATTTGTCTCATTGGGGAAGGCAATATTACCGCAAGTATCATCTTTGTCTGAGAGAGTTGCAGATAACTTTAGGGTGGTGGAGGAGGTTAAATCGCAGGTTGCTGTTGTTAAATCTTCTTATGTGGATCTTCAAGCCAAGGTGGAGGTTTTAGAAAATGATGTTCATGCTACTACATAGAGTTTGGCTACAGTTTATACAAAATTGGAAAATTTGGAGAACGTAACAAGATCAGCTAATTTGAGATGAATTAATTTCGTGAGGAGCCCGGTGTTGTCAGTAAAGGAGATGTTTAAGAACTATCTTACTGAAGTTTTGATGGTTCCCGCTGAATCTCACTGCCCTCTTGTGAAGTTATATTATCTTCCAACAGGAACGAAGAGGCCTTATTCTGAGGTTATTGGGATGCAACAAGTTGATATTTTGAACCTTACTGATATGCTGGAGTCTTCACAGGAAATACTATGTTGGTGACATTTGCTCTGCTTTCAGATAAGGAGCGGTTTTTGAAGTTATTTTTCTGGAAACGGAATGTTATGTTTCATGGTCTTTCAGTGAGGATTTAACCTGATTTATCTAAATACTCAAAAGCATAGGAGAGAGTCTCTTCTTCTCCGACTGGGGTCCACCAGTTGGGCGGTCTCTTTTTTTCTTTAACACTCATGTAAATGTTTGACTAGATATTGATCAAATTCTTATATTTTTTATGAGCCCTCCCAGCTGCTGGCCTTCGTGAACGCCCGACACCTAGAAGCCTCGATTGATTCTCCTGATGGATGAACATTTGTTATATACTGGTTGTAAACTCAGTCTTGTTTTCTTGTATTCTTTGTTGGTATTTTGGGGATTTTCCTCCCCCCTGTGCTTTGTGGGCTAGGGAGAGTATTGTATTTCTTTGTTCCTTTAGTGGGATTTTCTCACTTGTTTCTTTTTCTTGTTGGCTCTATTGCTAATTATAGAAAATTTAAAAAGCAAAAACAATGAACTGCCTGACTGAAGACTGAACACAGTTTAGATCAGCTATCTAGAGGGTCACCATGAGTTGAAACCAACTCAATGGCACTTAACAACAATGACAACAAAAATTGGTAATTTCCTAGCGTGCCATATTATGAAGTTGCCAAATACCCAGGCCAAAGAAAAGCCTGAATCGGCTTACTTTAATGTCAAGTGCATGTGCTGCTTCAAAGAGGTGCCACTATGATCTTCCTCTGCTCCTTTCCTGGCTCTCCAATCTTTGTGATTTCCAAGATCCCTTCCTCCAACTCTCTGGTACCTGCTGCTTGGTCTTGTCTATTAGTGCCAAAACCGTAAATTTGGCCCTGGGGGTGGCACTGAAATTCAACGCTATCCTTTTAACTTTATTCATTTAAGTAAATGCAATGCAATGTTTGCCTTTGAGTCAGTGCTGACTCCTGGCAACCCAGCAGCTCCTGGCTATACTAACTTAAATGGAAAAGCTATCCATTTAAGTTCACAATGACATTTCAGTGAACCAACTTAAATAGATAAATAGGCTGAAATCTGCTTAAAAACTGAATATGACATACTGAATGTAGGCCTCCCTTAAATCTTGAGCATTATAGCTAACGCTATAACTTCTACCTCTGAATAGCTAGCCTCTGAAAAGGACCTTTCACCTTGTTGAGGCCATATCAGCCCAGCATTGAGGCACCATCAGTGCTGTGGATTCCAGTCTCAGTTTAAGGGCAGGCTTCATTGTGTGTCCTTTATTTGAGCTGCCCATGACAGCTCAAATAAAGGACACACAATGAAGCTCCTCTCTCGGCAACCTCCTCTCCTTGCCAATCCTAATCTGAGTTTTCCTCTTTTCTAGTTACCTTTAGGTGTTGTGAACTTGGGTAAAATGGTCCCTCTTTTCTTCTGAGCCCCTCCTAAGACTTCCCTTTTCTCTTTAGTTCACTCTTGTTTTTTTCATTCTGCATTTCTGTTTACAGATGTCTGTGTTCTGTGCTTGAGAATCCATTTGCTGTTCTGATCTGCTTGGGCCATTCAGCCTTCCTATCTGTATTCTTAAAGGGGAACGCAGGCTCTGTCAAACTGTCATTAAAGGATTGTAAGGGATAGGTCTCATAGCACGGGTGCTTAAAATTCAGCAGCCTTCTACTGTAGGTGAATGCCAGCTGTTGTCCAAGTTGGGTTTATTTTTCTGTTTCATCTTCAAAAGATCTCATCAGGGCTTCTTTGTTAAAGTTTCTTTTTCACTAATACAGCAATGATCGAAGCATTAAAATAGAAATGTGTGTATGATCATTCCAAGGCAAATTTGGGAGTTCCATGCAGTGAACCCCATGCTGCTTGTTCAGAAGCTCTACCTTATCTTCCTGTACATTCTTTCTCTCTCTCTCTCTCTCTCTCTCTCTTGTTCTCTCTCAACTTCAGTTCTAGCTTTTTCTATAGATTCACAGCCCCATCTCAAACAGCACTAAAGCACATCCCAGAAAGGGGAAAGAAAACAAACACACGCTGGCGGAAGAAGTGAGTTGCTCATGACTGCTAATTTTATAAACGTTTTTCATGCATAAAGCCTGGTTTTAGGGGTATATAAGAGTATTTTTTATAAATTACCCCACACAGTATGTGCGTAAAAGTACTTGTGGTGACAAAACAGCACATATTTTTATGCACCCTATGGCTAGGCGGGTCCTTTGGTGAGGTTTGAGCAGAGTGTGGGCTCACAAAGTACGCATATTCATTATATAATAAATATGGTCAGGCAGATTATGCACACATACACCTCCACCTTCTCCTCAGCTGGAGGAAATGCCCATGGCTTCAATCTAGCCATGATTTCTGATGATTTGCCCCTAGTATTTTATAAGACACATAGGCGCCTATGTGTCTTTATAAAATAGGCTAAAAATAGGCTCCTTCTTAGCCTAGGCGACCGGTTATAAAATTACCCTGTTAAGTCTAAACAAATGGCGAGAGTTAATGTAAGCCCTGCCAGTGTTTTCCTCTAACTAGCTCTGCCTATGTCCTGTCTGTATTCCTATGCATTGAAGCGTCGTTCTGTACTTCTATGAATGATGAACTGAGTCTAGCCTATCACACTGCAGGCTTGAAAAGGCTGCTGCAGTAGAGGGTGCAGAAGGAGTGTGCTGAGCAAGTGCCTGCCTGGAATTCACCGATCCCCTGCTCTGTCTTCACAAATTGTCTCTCGATTGGATGCGGAGGACAATAGAGGCATTGACTAAGCGAGTGCCACACTGGATCTATAACCGTGCATTCTTCATTGAAGAAAATGGTCAACAAAGACATGAATGGATTCCCTGTCAAGAAATGCTCTGCCTTCCAGTTTTTTAAAAAACGGGTAAGGATGCTCTCTCTCTCTCGCTCTTTCTCTATGTGTGTGTGTATGTGTGTGTGGTGTCTATGCCTTCAATGTAAGGCTCGGCTAGAATAGGAAGGTATTGATATGACCATTTTTATTTATTTATTTATTTGTGTGCTTTTCTATACCGCCCCTTCCAGAGGGGTAGATTAATGGATACTAGCCTGTGTGAACCTGATCAAGGCAATCAGATTTTACTTTTTTGACATGTTAAGAGAATGAATAAGATTACTTAAGCTAATAAAAAGGTGTCAGTACATGCAGACCTTTTACTGAGAGCTATGCTGTTCTTTACAGTCCAACACTGAACATTATGTGTTTCTCTGCTCAGTGAATCTAAAATCAAGACCCCAAGAATCAAATTTTCTCTATCTATTTCATTGCCAAGACTACTGCATTGGTATATGTCAACTCCGCCAGCTACAGTAGGAACGTGACATCTGTGTTCACAGTCAAGCATATTGTCCTCAGAACCAAAACACTAAACATCAGACAACTCCCAGGACCACTGAGAACTTGTTACATGGTTTGTTAGCTTGAAAGAAGACCATGGGTTCATTGAGTCAAACCTTTGTCTGGCTGCCCAATAGCTGTCTACAGGGTGATCCAGATGAAAGTGAATATCTGTACTTAATTCTGCATTAATCAGTGTCCTTCTAAATCCTTCTTCATTCTTGCTGGTAAATCAGCCTGAGTGTAGCCTATTTAAGTCTCATGTGCCTGTCATGAGCCTTGTAAAATATTGCTCTTCATCTTTTAATATTATGCACCATAACATTTGATATTCTAAATATCACTTACATAGTAACATAGTATATGACGACAGATAAAGACCAGTATGGTCCATCTAGTCTGCCCAGAAAGGCGGCAAGAGTAGGTACACCTGCAGCTCCGTGCGGGTCACCCCTCCCCATGCCTTTGTTTAGGGGTGAACCCACCGCTTCGTGTAGGTCACCCCTATTTGTTCAGATATAAGAGATAGTTATGCTTATTTTGATTTTATCCTGTTACTATAAAGGAATCCACTGTGTCTGTCCCATGCCATTTTGAATTCGATCAGTGTATTTGCCCCCACCACTTCCATCAGGAGGGCATTCCAAGCATCCACCACCCTTTCAGTGGAAAAGTATTTCCTGACGTTGCCTTTCAGTTTACCCCCCTTGTAGCTTCATGTTATGCCCTCTAGCTTTACAGCTTCCCCGTCTTTGGAAGAGGTTTCTTTGTCCATTAATACTCTTAAGTATTTAAAGGTCTGAATCATATCTCCCCTATCCCTTATATGTCAAATATGTTTTTTTATGGCAACAAATCCTTTTCTAAGTGGTACTGAATATCCTAAATATATCAAAAATAGGAGGAGAGGTGAAATCAGTTTCTATCAAAGGCAGGCAGAGTGAAATCTGACTCCAAAGATCTGAACCTGTCTTGTACTGTGTGCATCACTATCATGTAATAGGGATGTGCACAGGCTAGAAAAATTTGGTTTGTTCTTGTTTTATCCGCAAATGTTTCTAAGTTTTTGGGTGGTTTTTTCAGTTAGTTTCATACATTCATTTTAATAAGAAATTTTTAGTGTGTGCTAAATTGATTTAAACGTGCACTAGCCAACCAATTAAGGCATACCAAGGAGCCTTTTTAATAAACACTGCTTACTAGTTAACACACATTTTAGCATGCACTAACCGGCGTGGTGAATGCCAGCTACCAACTGCCAAAATGCATGTTCACTGACAATCGTGTGCTAATGCAGAGAGTGGGCAGCTCAGGGGTGGAATGTGGGGGCGGAGAGCACATTAGCATGCGACCACCATGCACCAGTGCACCTGGCAATACCTCTATGGCTATCGTTAGGTGCACCTGGATTAATTGCACTGCACGTTAACATATCCATTCACACGCTAACTGCCGGGAACATGTTGATTGCACCCATAATGGTTAATCTGAAGTCTTTGCACTTACCGTGTGTTAAAAATGCATGTTATTTTCAAAACCTTAGAGGGATTTAGTAAAATATCCCCTAAGTTGATTAAGGGGTGTTAAATCAATTTAGTGCATGCTAAATGTTTTAAAACACCTTAATGAGACAAATGTGCACTAACAAATGCATGTTAATGCCCTGAAATTGTGTATTTGATGCCATTACTATCATTTCTACAGTGCTTCTAGGTATATGCAACGCTGTGCATATATACCTAAGAGACAATCCCTGCCTCTGTTTATAATGACAGTAAACATGTTATTTCACTTATATAGCTCTGCTGTTATTTACAGAACATCTTTCTGCTCCCATTAACTTCTTCTATAATGCGGTATAAGAATAGAATCCAATAATGGAATGATATGAATAACACTAAACCCAAAGCACTGGATTGCAGCATTTAAATCAACATTTTATAGTCAACAGTTCTTGTAGTATAAAGGTTCCGTCTCTGGATTTGACCTTGGGTAAGTTCTTGATGTTCCCTCAAATGCCTTGATGTCTCCAATTGTTCTTTGGGGTGGACATGACTTGACTGTAAAGCATCAAGTTTCAATTTGGATATAACCTGTATAAAAGCAAATTATTGTACATAGAAGCAGAGAATTCATTTCTCTCGATCTTGATTTGTTATGCAGTTGCCATGTGAAATCTTCTTCCTGATGTGCGGTGGAGTGGTTCGGGGTGGGGGTACGACAGTGTGATAGACTGGTCCTTTCTTGCCCTAGCCAACTATACCAGCTGCACAATTTCTGATTGCTTGCCCTGTGTTCCTTTGCTTTCCACTCAGTATGATGGTAAGCTTTTAAAGGCGGAGAATTCTTTCTCTCCCTTCTACTTTATGACTCGTATTAATCATTTCTTATACTCTGGTATTGATTTATCTACATAGTAACACCAGTACTGACCATCTTGCGCAGTAAATCTCCACTGTGTGGAAGTTTTGTAGCACTGTTAAATTGCATTTGGAAGAAAAAAATGAAATGTCACAAACCGTGGCAGTAGCTGAATATCTGGGCCAAGGGTTGTTGTTGTTTTTTTTTATTACTTGGAGTGGTGGAATAGCCTAATGGTCAGAGAAGCATTCTCAGAATCATAAGAGTCAGATTTGAATCCCACTGCTGCTGTTGAGCAAGCCACTGAACCCTTCAGTGCTTCAAAAGCTAACTTAAGGACTGATACAGAAAACCTTAGCATGGTGCTTTTCCCGCGCTAGGTTGGCTCTCCTTTGCAGAAATCAAGCTAGTGCTTGAAAAACAACGGCGCTAAATTACAGCACAGTGCTGCATATTTAATTGCAGTCGATGTAAAAGACTGTGCTGAAACTTAGGGGTATGTTTACTAAGCCGTCTTAATGTTCCCGGTGCTAGTTGCAGCGATAATGTGAAGGATGTCATATAAGGAGTGGGCATTCCGGTCTTAAGGTAGCAATCGCAGGTTATCGCGTGATAAAGTGCGCCGTGTCCATATCACGCGATAGAGGGAGCCGTGCATGTTACTGCGCGTTAACCTTAACTTCCCATGCTGACCTGCAACCACAGCAATAGAGGTGTAGCACACCGGTTAATACAATGACTGATAAAACAGGGGTTCATGAGTTTGATCCCCCCGTGGGTTTAATGAGTAAGGCTGTCTGAGGCATTACCCTTTACTTTAAATCAGTGCTGTCTGAGGCATTTTCTTTTTTAATTTAAATTAGTGCTGCCAGCAAACACACCCTCACAGTGCCATAACCTAAAGTGCCGCATAAGGCACCCTATAAGGCACTCCAGAGGGCACATTATAAAGTGTACTGTCTGCCAAGGCACCTTATAATGTTCCTTATAGGGTGCCTTATAGGGCGCTTTATAGGCCATCTTATAGGGTGCCTTATGAGGCACCTTAAGGTTACACCACTGTGAGGGTGTTTTTGCTGGCAGCACTAATTTAAATTTAAAAAGGAAGTGCCTCAGATAGCCCTATCAAATAACACCACTGTGGGATCAAACCCATGACCTCAGCCTCCACAGTCAGTAAAGTAACCAGTGGGCTACATCTCTACAGCTACTAACAAACCCCTGGCTGGCTACAGAAGGACTGCAGGTCACCACACAAACTGTCTGCTGTGGTTACCAGGATAGGGTTAACCCACCCGTACCCATGATGCACTGCACATGCAAATCAGCAGTCTACAGATGATCACAAGATGGGATATGTACCCCCACAGCACCTCGGCCTGGTAGGGGGAACTGACCGTGTGTGTTACTGGCACAGAGTAGCTACAGACCGACACATTGTGGGGGTACTGTGCTCACCCTGAGGGCGAGGTTGGGTGCCCAGCACCAGGTCTTCAGCACCTGGCTTAGCTGAGATAGTCTATGCTGCAGGTTGCCATCAGTGCCAGTGTGTGATAGGTAGTCCTTGCAGACACACCTAGGATACACCTGTGTCCATCTGTATTTCCCAGTCATGTTTAGCCCTTGTGGACTATGATGCACCCAAAATAGTGCATATCCTGTGTGGGTGCCATGGTCACATGATTTAAGTGAAGGGGGGTGTTTGGACCCATAGGTGGATTATGTAGCACCACCCATAGGAAGACCATTGTGGCCCATGAGGTCTGTCCAATAAAGTGGTCAGAGTTGTAACTACCATCCCTATGCCTTTCTTTAGGGTTTTAACTGTCACTTCGTGCAGGTTAACTCACTCCCCTCTCTCTCCATGCTTTAAATGCTTTGGGTGGAAATACTCAACACTTGGGATTCCATCCTCCTGCCATTTGGAGTTCTGTTGAGTTTGCTCCATACATTTTTGAATTGCTTCATAGTTTTTGTCTCCACCTCCTACACCAGGAGGGCATTCCAAATCTCCACCTTTTCCTTGAAGACATATTTCCTGATGTTGGTGTAAGTTTAACTTTCTTGCAACTTAATTTCATCTTTGGAAAAGGTGTTTGTTCATTAATACCTTCCTGGTATTTAAATGTCTATATCTCCTCTGTCCCTCCTTTTCTCTAGGATAAGCATATTCATGTCTTCATGTCTTCTGGTGCAGACCCCATATCATTCTGGTTTCTTTCCTCTGAACCACTTCAAATATTTTTATGTCCTTAATGAGATACAGCCTCCAAAACTGAACATAATACTCAGTGAGGCCTTACCAATGTCCTGTACAGGGCATGATCACCTCCTCCTTTCTGCTGGTTACACCCTTCTCTGTGCAGCTTAGAATGCTTCTGGCTTTGGCCACCTCTTTGTTCTATTGTTTCTCAACCCTGAGATTCTCAGATACTATCATTCCATGGTCTCTCGCCTGGTCCATGCCCATCAACTCGTCACCTCCTATTGTATACAGCTCCTTTGGATTTCTGCATCCCAGTTGCATCACTCTGCATTTCTTCATAGGAAAACTTAACTGACAAATATTCACCCATGATCTTAATATTTATAGATCACTTCTCATGTTGTATGCCTACTCTGAGGTGTCCACTCTTTTGTAAATCTTTATGTCATCTGCAAAAAGGCAAATTTCCTTTAAACCCTCAACAATATCTCTCACAAAAATATTGTGGCACTCCACCACTCACCTTTCTTTTTTCCAAGTGAATTCCATTTGTCTGTATGTAAACCAGGGGCTCCATGGCACGTTACCCTACTTTACCTTGATATTATGAGCGTCACATGCAACTGAGTTACCACAGGTAGGCCACTAATGGAAACACCCAGCTTACAGAGAAAATATATTTTTATTTTTTTCTATGATGCACTCTTCTGCTTCATGAACCTCAAATCTCAAATCAGGACATACCAAGAGATGAGAACTCTCCCACAATGAATCATTTAAACAAGTTTAACTTGAAAAATGTTCCAATTTTAATTCGAAAAAATAGTGCCTATTCAATTTTTGTAAACAAACAATAACAGTTATTATAAAGCTAAATATTTTAAAAGAAAAAACTTTCAAGTAGATTCAGTTTCTACAGCAGTTTTCACCAAAACATTAATACATTGCACTATAATGTAGTCAATTAGATTCTATGAACAATCCTTAAAATGTTTCTTTTCTTCAATAGTGGTACAATATGGATCTTTTTAACAACAGGCAAGTATTTGTTAACCTGTTTAAAGCTTGAAATTTCTTTACTCTTCAGTAGAAGAAAAGTTCTAACACTGTCTTTAATCTGTAACCTTGCAGGTGAATGGATGGTATCATGCAGGTAAGGAAACGTTTTGTGTAAAAAAATTACTAGTGCACTAATACGTTTCAAAAAAATAGTCACAGTGATGTGAGTCACTTATCTCAATCTTCTTTCCAGGTCTTGCTGCTTTCTTGAACGTTGGGCACCTTAGGATCCCCTTTGCTCTAGCGATGTCCAGTTGTAGTCAGGATACCAACTATCTATCTTTAAAAATCAATAAAAGAAACTACCTCCCTAGCTATGTATGCAATCTAGAAAAGTGTTTGTCCTTTTTTCTATTTGATTCAATTACTTGGGAGGTTTGCTAGTCCCCAAAAAATAAAAGATAAACAAGATCCCTATCTTTTCTCTCTCACAGAGCTCTCTATGCAAAAATCATTTTTTTCTTTACGTATGTGCCAGAGTCAATCTTTCAAAACTGCCAATCAGTCCTGGATAAACCAACTGTAATGGTTCTTTTTCTTTTAAGAACACATTTAATCCTTCACTCTTTCTCTCTCACATACACTCTTCCTCACTTAAACAGTTCAAGCTGTTTCACTGTTAAACAATTCCTTTAAGCAGTACTCAGTTTTAAAACAGCTCACTGTCAAAGTTTTTCCTCTCACTGCATTGGAAGTTTTATACCTTCAGCCTTACTATCCTTTCAGAGCTTGAAGGACTTCAGTGCTCTTGAAAACAAGCCTCACACACTGTTGAACATTTTATGAAAACACTACTCAGACTAAACTCACTCTCCAATAAATTGCTTCAAATCCTCAGTCAGCTTGGTTTTAAAACTGCTTGAATGAGTTACAGAGCTTCTTTCACCTTGTTCCAGTCACCAAGGAAAGAAGGTTCTCACTTTTACATTTACATTTTTCTCCAGCTTTCATTACAGCTTCTTACACACTTCTCCTGTACATAATTCTCAATTACTTACAATTCTAATACCAATTAAATCCTTTCCTAGCTCTTCCACACAGACACTCACTCTAACACACCTTACCCCATCTAATTCTTCTTTCCAACCTCTTTCTGAGGTTCCTGAACCAATATGATATCTGCACTGAAAACGTGTTCTTCCACCCAGCTCCGTTTGAAAATAATCCCCTTTTACTAGCTTTATTTCAACTCATAAAGCACTCTTTTAGTGTTTTAAAGCCCCTAACAGACCTTTTCGGACATAAAAATAATTTTATGAGCCATATTCTTTAAAGTTTGCTGAGTATCTGTATTATTTATTTAAATTATGTCATGCTTTCAGTCTTCTGAGAGCTCTTCCTACATGCTCTACAGTCTCAGCTGGTTCCTGTATCTCTCCACAACTAGTAAAACTCTGCATGTGGACATCATCTCCCATGTGCAATATATAAATGCTCACATATATATAGAGGCACATTCCAACATATGCATCCAGGCCTCTGTGCAACCTATCAGAATCGGGACGCACAGAGGTAGACTCCATTCTGATCCCACAGGGGCTAGACATGCCCCGCGGGATCAGAATCGAGTCTAGGGTCTGTATGTGCAGGCCAGGACCCGATTCCTATGGGCCTGCATGTACAGACCCATGCCCGGCTAACTCAGTCAGGCTCCTGAAAGAAGCCACGGTGCCATACCATCCTGTTGCCATGGCATTGCGATTTTATTCAGGAACTGCAATCCCCGGCCGCTTACCACACTTTCCTTTCCCTGCAGCCCGACCCCCCGATCTGGCCTTCCATGGCCAGGGTCGGGCTACAGGGAACCCCCTTCACCCTCCACCTCACTTGCGCTGCCTGGGCCTGCCGTCCCCCAGTGTCCAAGGGGACCTATTCCACTTCCAAGGTGGAATAAGTCCTCCATCCAGTCTGCAAACCCCGGACGTACAGGGTCGACCTCAGAATAAGCCCTGTATGTCCAGGGTCGCAGACTGCCCACTGCCCGCCCTAAGTCCGCCTCTGCAACACCCCCTCCTGCCCCCACCTAAGCCTCCCCATACAAATGCCTTGTTCATATGGGGAGGCTTTTGACAGGGCTGGCAGGGGGCAAATAGCGGGGAAGGATGTCCCAATGGGACGGCAGAATAGACCCATACTGTATATGCACACACTGGCAATTGAATAATTTTCACTTTATTCCATGCTGACTTCTTTTATTCTTAATCATTTTTGGCACTTTTCATTTGTTTATTATGTTTCTGTCACTTCATTTTTATAGGTGTTTCATTTTGGTTACTCTTTACTCTTATTTTGCCCTCTGGGAGGTAAACTGACCCAATCAGGGTCAAAACTGAGCCTTTTTGGTGCTTCATTTTACTTTTTTTTATCTTCCTCAGGCTGTCTGCTCCTTCAGGACCCTTTCCCCTCACTTTGAGTACTTCCAGACATGTGCATTTGCTTCTGGGTTTGGGTCAGGAACCTGCAAATGCATTATGTGCCTTCGAGTCAATGATGACTCCTGGGTTTTCTTGGCAGTGTGACTGGAAGTAGATTTCAAGGCCTTTCTTCCAAGGCAATGGAGGGTAAAGTGACTTACCCAAGGCTACAAGGAGTGTCAGTGGGAACTGAACCCTTGTCTCTGGTTACAACTTTAAAAGTTCAGGCGGCCGAACTCTGACGCACCATGGGGAGCTTCAGGCTCATCTCCCTGCAGCTGCCCAGTGCCCCAGAGCCATTTTCCAGCCTCTGGATGACATCAGTGCAATCACGGGAGGGTCCGCGATTGCCGGAGTCAGAGCCCCCCCACCCAGCCAATCCCGATGCCACAGCAGACCCGGGGTGTTGGGAAACATGTTCTCACAGGCTCCCTGCAGCATGGCAATGGCCCAGACTCTGGAAAAAAATTTATGGCAGAACCAGATACTTTTACTTTTTTTCCTCTCTCCATTACATGTAGGTTTTCTAATCCAGTCCACCACTCTGGGCCCCAACCTCAGACTGCTCAGTGCATTCATGGGCCTCCTGTAAGGACCAGCGACATGGAAGATGATGAAGCATGAAAGATTCAGTACGAAGTGGAATCTGTTGATGCACTTGTCCTTTTTGGAAACAAAAGACTGCAGCTGGGATGGGGTATTTAGAATGTAATTGCAATAATGTCTGTGTTATAGTTTAAATGTAGCAAAATCAGTTCCATAAGGAAATATTTCCTTATTTTCATTTCTTTAAAAACAAAGGCAGGTGACATTAAGGGCTTTGTAGTCTAAACCGGAGTGACTTGCAAATTTCTACAAGAAGATAAAAGATGGTGGATGTTTGAAAAATGCTAATTAATGGGAGAGGAGACTAACTTACTGAAAATCACATGAACATCACATTGTTTAACATTAACCAAGAAACATTTTTATGAACATGCCAACAAAAGAAATAGATTGTTGTTGTGACAATTAGAAGGAAAAATACAGATATTCACCAGCATTTATTTGGTTAACTTTGGAAGTTTACCTCAGATTATTTTAAATTTCCTAAGCTGTTAAATGTATTAAGATGACCTTTTTATTAAAATGCAGCAGAGTCAGAGTCATGGTAGGGATGGGTTTAAACTTTTGATGGATAAACCAAATAAGTCAGCCACAGATTCGGCATACCTGGCTATAATCAAAAATACTGATTTTTCCAGATTTCTTTTTTCAATATCCAGTTAAAGATATCCAGATAACTTTGCCATGCATCTTCATCCAAACATCTTTTGGCTGAATATTGGCCCCCATGAGAATTAAAATCTTAAATAAATGGAATTAAAATGAATTCAAGGGATAAAGTAAAAAAAAAGCAGCAAATTGGTTTTCTACATATTACAAAACTTTATATACTTCTAAATTACAAGTTACCATATGAACAGAAGATTTGCCATACTGGGTTACACCAAAGCTCCTTCAAGCCCAGTATCCTCTTTCCAAAGATGGCCAATCCAGGTCACAAGTACCTGTCAGGTTCCCAAAAGGTAGACATACTGCTTACCCCATGGAACTTGTCCAAACCTCTTTTAAACCCAGCTACACTAACAGCTTTTACTACATCTTCTGGCAAAGAATTCCAGAGTTTGATTACACATTGAGTGAAAAAAATATTTTTTTGGTCTTAAATATGCTACTTTATAGCTTCATTGCATGTTCCCTAATCTTTGTACTTTTTGAAGGAGTAAACAGCAGGTCTATATTTACCCATCCATTATTTTATAGACCTCTATAATGTCTCCACTCAGCCATCTCTATTCCAAGCTGAAGAGCCCTAACCTTTTAAGCCTTTCCTCATAGGGATATTCTCCATTCTCCTTTACCATTTTTGTCGTGCTTCTCGTACATTTTCTAATTCTGCTATATCTTTTTGTAGATGCAGCGATCAGAACTGCATGCAATATTCAAGGTGAGGTCGCTCCCTGGAGCGATACAGAGGCATTATAATATCCTTGGTTTTATTCTCCATTCCTTTCCTTATGATTCCTAGCATTCTATTGCTTTCTTGGCCATCGCTGCACACTGGGTGGAGGGTTTCAATGTATTATGCATGGTAATGCCTAAATCTTTTTCCTAGGTAGAGACTCCTAATTTGGAAATTCACATCATGTAGCTATAGTTTGGGTTGTTCTTCCCTAAGTGCATAACTTTGCACTTGTTCCCATTAAATTTCATCTGTTCTTTGGATGCCCAGTCTCCAAATTTATCAAGGTCCTCTTGCAATTTTTCAGAATCCTCTTGTGATATAACTATTTTGAATAATTTTGTTGTCTGCAAATTTTACTATCTCACTTGTTGCTACCATTTCCAGGTCATTTATAAACATGTTAAAAATCAGTGGGACTAGGACAGATCCCTGGGATCCTCCACTATTCACCTTTTTCCATTGAAAAAAATGACCATTTAGCCCTACTCTATGTTTTCTGTCTTTTAACTAGTTCCCGATCCACAACAGGACACTGCCTCCTATCCCATGTCTTTTTAATTTCCTCAAGAGTCTCTCATAAAGGATCCTGCTGAAGGCATTATGGAAATTCACATACGCTATGGGAGTCTTTCACAATGGCTGTAAAGATTTTGTTCTTAACAAATGTTGCCAAAACATTAGCTGTCGGGGCCGTGATCAGTATGTTTCCAGCAGCTAATGTGCAACTGAGTACCATAACAAGTGGCCAAGTAAAGCTGTTGCACCTAAGGACACCCATAGAGGTGCTATCAGCTACACCCGCTCTAAGTGCAATGTTAACTGCACCCGCTCGCTAATGTGTTCTCCATGCCCATGCCTCTAATCTGCCCACTGTCTATATTAGTGCACAAGTGCCAGTTGACATGTGTTTTAGCGCATGGTAGATGGCATGCCCATGCATTAAGGTTCACCCTGGCCCATTAGAGCTCACTAAAATGCGCATTAACTGGTTAGTGGCATTTAGTAAGAGAGCTTCTCCATCAGCCTGCTCACCTTTATCTACCTCTTTATTCACACCCTAAAGAAAATGTAGCAGATTGGTGAGGCAAGACTTCCTTTGGCTAAATCCATGTTGGCTTTGTCCCACTAAGCCATGACTATCTATATGTTCAGTAATTTTGTTCTTTATACTGGTTTCTATGATTTTTCCTGGCACTAATGTCAGGCAAACAGGAACAGCCTGAGGGTTTCTGCTGCCTTAGGCAGGCCCTCTGTGATCCCCCCTCCCCCGCTACCATGCCACCCCCCCCCCCCTCCGGCATCCAGAGGGGGCAACATAGTGATTCCTGCTTACGGCGAAATGGCAGCTGAACCCAGTGATTATGGCCTGCTGCTTCTGGCCCTTCTAATGCAACTTCTTGTTGGAAGGGGCAGGATTGGCAGGCTGCAACTGTGTGCATGAATGCAGGTGTTTTAAAGCCCACTGTAATGCTGAAGTAGCAATTCAGCTGCCACTTCACAGGGAAGAGGGGTAGCTATGCCACCCAACAGGGTCTGCCACCCTAGATGAGTGCCTAATTTGCCTAGAGGATGGCCCAGCCCTGCAGGCAAATTAAGATGTTTCATTGTGGCTTGAAAGGCAGATACTGCCAAATTTAGACATACTCTTTAGGAAGAGCATTAATTGATCATTTATTTTAGAGGATGATGAAGGATCTATTACTTATCTGAAAAATAATACATCTGTAGAAACAGATTGCCTGCCTGTGGAGATCTACAAAATAAATGAAAGATTATCACTTTTGCTGGATGTGTTTAATAAAAAATACGGTTATGGGTAAATTTCCCTCTTTTCTACAATGCATTAGACTAAGAACATAAGATATGCCATACTGGGTCAAACCAAGGTCCATTAAGCCCAGTATCCTGTTTCCAACAGTGGCCAATCTAGGTCATACGTACCTAGCAGTTTCCCCAAAAGATACAGTTTCCACAGTGCTTGTACTGGGTCAAGCATTGATATCCTCGGTCCCTTCTTAATAATGGTTTATGGACCTTTCCTACAGGAACTTGTCCAAACCTTTTTTAAACCCAGTTACACTAACAGCCTTTACTACATCCTCGGGTAACAAATTACAGAGTTTGATTACATGTTGAGAGAAAAAATATTTTCTTTTATTAGTCTTAAATAGTTTACCTTGTAGCTTCATTGCATGTCCCCTAGTCTTTCTATATTCTGATAACGTAAACAATCGATCTACGTTTACCCGTTCCACTCCATTCATTAATTTATAGACTTCTATCATATCTCCCCTCAGCCATCTCTTTTCCAGGTTAAAGAGCCCTAACCTTTTTAGCCTTTCTTCATAGGAGTATCCTTCCATTCCCTTTACCATTTTGGTGGCTCTTCTCTGAAACTTTTCTAATATCGCTATATCCTTTTTAAGATACGGCGACCAGAATTGCACACAATGTTCAAGGTGCGGTCTCACCATGGAACAATATAGAGGCATTATAATATCTTTTGTTTTATTTTCCATTCCTTTCCTTATGATACCTAGCATTCTATTTGCTCTCTTGGCCGCCGCTGCACACTGGGCTGATGGTTTTAACATATTATCCACAATGACGCCTAAATCTTTTTCCTGGGTGGTGGTTCCTAATGTGGAACCTTGCTTCGTGTAACCATAGTTTGGGTTGTTCTTCCCTAGGTGCATAACTTTGCACTTGTCCACATTAAATTTCATCTGCCATTTTGATGCCCAGTCTTCCAATTTATCAAGATCCTCTTGCAATTTTCCACAATCCTCTTGGGTTTTAACAACTTTAAATAGTTTTGTGTCATCTGCAAATTTGATAACCTCACTCATTATTCCACTTTTCAAGTCATTTATGAATATGTCAAAAAGCAGCGGACCCAGCACAGATCCCTGGGGTACACCACTATTCACCTTTCTCCATTGGGAAAATTGGCCATTTAGCCCTACCCTCTGCTTTCTATCTTTTAACCAGTTCCTGATCCACAGTAGTACACTACCTCCTAGCCCATGACTCTTTAGTTTTGCCAAAAGTCTCTGATGAGGGACCTTGTTAAAGGCTTTCTGAAAGTCCAGATACACTATATCAACCGACTCACCTTTGTCCAACTGTTTATTCACACCTTCAAAAAAACATAACAGATTAGTAAGACAAGATCTTCCTTGTCTAAAGCCATGTTGGCTGTCTCCCATTAGGCCATGACTATCTACATGCTGAGTAATTTTATTCTTTATGATGGTTTCAACCATTTTTCCCGGTACTGACGTGAGGCTCACCGGTCTGTAGTTTCCCGGATCACCCTTGGAACCCTATTTAAAAATTGGTGTTACATTGGCGATCCTCCAATCTTCAGGTATTAGAGATGATTTTAATGATAATTCACGGATTACTAATAGCAAGTCTGCAATCTCATATTTCAATTCTTTAAACACCCTTGGATGTATACCATCTGGCACAGGTTATTTGCTACTCTTCAGTTTATCTAATAGTTGTAAGACATCTTCCCGATGTATCGATATTTCCTTCAATTCTTCCGCATCTTTAAATACTACTTCAGTCATGGGTAACATCCCTACATCTTCCTCAGTAAAGACTGAAGGAGGATTGTGGAAAATTGCAGGAGGATCTTGATAAATTGGAAGACTGGGCATCGAAATGGCAGATGAAATTTGGTGTGGAGAAGTGCAAGGTTGTGCACCTAGGGAAGAACAACCCAAACTGTGGTTGCACGATGCAAGGTTCCACATTGGGAACCACCACCCAAGAAAAAGATTTAGGCGTCCTTGTGGATACCATGTTAAAGCCCTCGGCCCAGTGTGCAGCGGCGGCCAGGAGAGCAAATGGAATGCTAGGTATGATGGGGAAGGGAATGGAGAATAAAACAAGGGATATTGTAATGCCTCTATATCGTTCCATGGTGAGACCGCACCTTGAATATTGTGTGCAATTCTGGTCGCCATATCTTAAAAAGGATATAGCGATTTTAGAAAAGGTTCAGAGAAGAGCCACCAAAATGGTAAAGGGGATGGAAGGCTACTCCTATGAAGAAAGGCTAAAAAGGTTGGGGCTCTTTGACCTGGAGAGGAGACGGCTGAGGGGAGATATGATAGAAGTCTATAAATTAATGAACGGAGTGGAACGGGTAAACGTAGATCGATTGTTTACCTTATCAGAATATAGAAAGACTAGGGGACATGCAATGAAGCTACAGGGTAAACTATTTAAGACTAATAAAAGAAAATATTTTTTCACTCAACGTGTAATCAAACTCTGGAATTTGTTACCGGAGGATGTAGTAAGGGCTGTTAGTGTAGCTGGGTTTAGAAAGGGTTTGGACAAGTTCCTGGAGGAAAGGTCCATAAACCATTATTAAGAAGGGACCCAGGATATCAATGCTTGAACCAATACAAGCATTGTGGAACCTGTGTCCCTTGGGGAAACTGCTGGGTACGTATGACCTGGATTGGCCACTGTTGGAGGCAGAATACTGGGCTTGATGGACCTTGGTCTGACCCAGTATGGCATATCTTATGTTCTTAATTCATTCAGTCTCTCCGCTATCGCCTTGTTGCCTCTTAGTGCCCCTTTAACACCTCTATCATCTAATGGACCAACTGACTCTCTCACAGGTTTTTTGCTACAAATTTACTTGAAAAAGTCTTTATTTCATGTTTTTGCTTCTGCAGCAAGCTTCTTCTCAAATTCTCCCTTTGCCTGCCTTATCAATGCCTTGCATTTGACTTACCAGTGCTTGTGCTGTTTCCAGATTTCGTCGTTTGGCTATTTTTTCCATTTCCTGAAAGATGCTTTTTTGGCACCAACAGCCTCTCTGACCTCTTCTTTAAACCATGCTGGCAGTTTTTTGGACTTTCTTCCACTTTTCTTAAAGCGTGGAATACAGCTGATCTGGGCTTCCAAGATAGTATTTTTCAACAACACCCAAGCTTGATGTAAGTCTTTAACCTTTGCAACTGCTCCTTTTAGTTTTTTCTTAACTATTTTCCTCATTTTATCATATTCTCCCTTTCGAAAGTTAAAAGGTAGTACTGTGGATTTCCTTACTATCCCTCCTCCACTAATTAAAACAAAGTCAATCATGCTATGATCACTATTGCCAAGTGGCCCCAACACCTTTATCTCTTGCACTAGATCTGGTGTTCCACTAAGGACTAGGTCTAATATGGCTTCCCCTCTGGTCGGTTCATGAACCAGCTGCTCCAAGAAGCAGTCATTTATTTCATCTAGGAACTTTATCTCCTTAGCATGTCCTGCCGTGACACTAACCCAGTCGATACCGGGGTAATTGAAATCACCCATTATTACTGCGCTGTAACTTTTGTTAGCTTCCTTGATTTCTTTGAGCATTTCATCATCCATTTGTTCATTCTGGCCAGGTGGTCGATAGTACACCCCCACTGTCATCGCCATCCCCTTTTTTCATGGAATTTCAATCCATAAAGATTCTACAGCAAATTTTGTTTCCTGCAAAACTTTAATCCTTTCTGACTCAATGCCCTCTCTAACATAGAGCGCAACCCCTCCACCAATTTGATCAGCTCTATCATTACAAAATAGTTTGTACCCAGGTATCACAGTGTCCCACTGGTTGTCCTCCTTCCACCATGTCTCTGATATTCCAATCATATCTAACGTCTCATTTAGTGCTATATATTCTAACTCTCCCATCTTATTTTTTAGACTTCTAGCATTTGCATACAAGCATTTTAGAGACTGTATTTTATTCATATTAATTTGGCTATTGGTAGATGTGGGTAATTTGGGATCTTTAAGCTCTATCTCCTCCATACTCAAGGGCATTTGGGCTACTTTACTCTTTTTTGGAACCTCTCTGCTTTTGGTAGTATCCTTCAAGGATTCATTCTTCCGAACCATCCGCTCTTGGACAACTGTCGTCTTTCCCCTATTATCTAGTTTAAAAGCTGCTCTATCTAGTTCGGAAGAGCCCCTCCTTTCCCCAGAATGTTCCCCAGTTCCTAACAAATCCAAACCCCTCATCTCTTCACCTGTGTCTCATCCACACATTGAGACTCTGGAGCTCTGCCTGCCTTTTGGGTCCTGCACGTGTAACGTGAAGCATTTCGGAGAATGCTACCCTGGAAGTTCTGGATTTCAACTTCCTACCTAAAAGCCTACATTTAGCCTCCAGAACCTCCCTACCACATTTTCCTATGTCATTGGTACCGACATGTACCAAGACAGTAGACACCTCCCCAGCACTATCTAAGACCTTATCTAGGTGGCGCGTGAGGTCCGCTACCTTCGCACCAGGCAGGCATGTTACCAGGCGATCCTCATGTCCACCAGCCACCCAGCTATCTACATGCCTAATGATCGAATCACCAACTATAACGGCTGTCCTAACCCTTCCCTCATGGGCACATGGCCCTGGAGAAACTTCCTCAGTGTGAGAGGGTTTTACATTACCTAGAGCAGTGGTCCCCAACCCAGTCCTATTTGTTTGGTGGTGGTGAGAAGTGAGGAGGACTGTGACAAATTCTATCTAACCTTTTTAATGTCTTGGACATCTGCACCTTGCCCACTCACAATCTTAAATGACAGAGGTGTAAGGCAGGGGTCTCCAAATCCAGCCCTGGAGGGCCACAAACCAGTCAGGTTGGCAGGATATCTCTAATGCATATATATCTCATGCATAGTCATTAGGGATATCCCGAAAACCTGACTGGCCGGTGGGCCCCATAGGACTGGGTTGGGGACCACTGACCTAGAGGACAGGTTCTAGTTACAGGATCACTTCCTGCCACCCCAGGGTGATGCTCTCCTGTCACGTGACCTCTCTCCTCCATGGCAACAGGGATGCTGCCAGACTGGAGGTGGGACATCAGGACTATATCCCTGTAGGTCTCGTCTATGTACCTCTCTTTCTTTCTTATGTTTTCCAAGTCTGCTACTCTAGCCTCTAGAGAACGGACTCGTTCCCTGAGAGCAAAGAGCTCCTTGCACCTAGTGCACACGTAAGACCTCTCCCCAACTGGGAGAAAATCATACATGTGACACTCAATGCAAAAGACTAGATAGCCCCCATCTTGCTGCTGGACTGCTGTCTGCATCTTATTTTTAAGTTTGTGTTTAGATCTTTAAGTTCTTTACTTACTAAGAGTTGCTGGATATTTATACTAATAAAACTGTACCTAATATGTTTAATATACCTTGTTCACCTGAAGCTTAATTAATCTCAGGTCCTTAGTGTATGACTGATTTGGGTAACGAGCTTCACCTGAGAGCACCTCCTGTCTTTTAAAATGTGTAAGTACCTATAAAGCTATTATTATCCCAGGGGTGGGTGGGTGGGTGTTGGGGAGTGAGGGAAGGAAATAACACTTATTAAAAGAGGGCTGATACACAGTATCCTGTCTTGTGCTGCTGAGGTAAGCTATATTCTGATTTGATTTAAATTATAGCTCTTTGCTGCTGCTAGGCTCTAACTTATTATGAAATTTAAACTAGAAGCTCTCTGCTGTGTTCTAAATTTAACCAGAAAGCTCTCTTCTGTGTTTTAAATTTAAACTAAAAGTACTTTGCTGATGCTAGGCCCTGAGTGACTATTAAATTTAAACTACAAGCTCTCTGCTGGGTTCCAAATTTAACCAGAAAGCTCTCTTCTGTGTTTTAAATTTAAACTAAAAGTACTTTGCTGATGCTAGGCCCTGAGTGACTATTAAATTTAAAATACAAGTTCTCTGCTGGGTTCCAAATTTAACCAGAAAGCTCTCTTCTGTGCTTTAAATTTAAACTAAAAGTACTTTGCTGATACTAGGCCCTGAGTGACTATTAAATTTAAACTACAAGCTCTCTACTGGGTATGAAATGTAACCAGAAAGTTCTGTGTTTTAAATTTAAACTTAAACTGCTGCTACTAAGCCCTGACTGATTTAACAAAAAATAGTGGGTTCACTGGTTGAGCTATTTATGCCTGTGCTGCTGAGGTAAGCTGTGGCCAACGTCCTGGGTGAATAACAGTCCTTGCCTGTCATTCGTAGGGAAGGAAAGGATTCATTATCATCTGCTCACTATATGCTGATATTTCTGTTGAATACAGTCTACCAGGGTTTGATTAAAATATTACATATGGAGCTTGAAACTTTATAAGGCAGTTAGTACATCCTGATCAAACAGGATTTATAAAGAGCAGAAATGGCTTGGGAAATTTCAGATGTTTGATCAATGTGATGTATTCAGTTAGGAATTTTGAAAATAGATTTGTTGCTCTTTCACTTGACACAGAAAAGGCATTTGATAAAAGTTGAATGGCCATATCCAGGGCTGGCGCAAGGATTGGATTGCGCCCTATGTAGGCCCTCCATCCTGCTGTGGGTCCTTCTTCACCCACATTGCCACTGTTGCCACCCTCTCCAGGGCATTTCCAGTTTTGGTGAGGGGGGGATAGAAATGGCACATTTTGAACTAGAGAAAACCGTGACACAGTGTCTGTCTTTTAGTAAGCGCTGCATCTTGGTTTGAGGGCTATTGCTGCCACTGCCGGCAGTGACGGCAATGGGTACCCTCAGGAGACCGGCATCCTAAGTGACTGCCTAACTCACCTAATGATAGCACCGGCCCTGGCCATATCTATTTGAAATACTAAATAATAGCTAGAGTCATTAATTTGTAGTGGAGGAGTAGCCTAGTGGTTAGAACACTGGCTTGGTGACTAAACAACCAGGGTTCAATTCTCACTGGCACTCTTTGTGGCCTTGGGCAAGTCACTTAACCCTCCATTTCCTCCAAAGAAAGGTCTGGCAATCTACTTCTGGTCACACTGCCAAGAAATCCCAGGGGCTTCTGGGTCACCAGGAGTCAGTGCTGACTCAAAGACACACTGCATTTTTTTTTTGCATTGCATTAGCACTCACTACCACCATTAATGCGTGTTATTAATAACTAAGTCTCGTTGCATAAAATGACACCTGCGGTAAAATAGTGCACATTAATGATGTTAGTGTGCATTAATGCGGTTCTGTGCATTCATAACTGGCTGTACAGAGAAAATGTTATATGGATATAGGCTCTATATGTTGCTTCCTTGGCTGCACTAAGATTGAATGGAAGGGTATCAGTTGCTTTTATGTTGGCATGTGGCATGCGTTAAGGATGTCTACTATCCCCTCTATTGTTTGCCTTTTCAATCATACCATCTGCATCTTGATATAAATTCCTGGGGGTTACAGCTAAAGGACAAAATCATTCTCTTTATGCATGGGTGATGTCATTCTTTATTTGCGCGATCCAACAGTTTTGTCTTCAGGCTTTATAGAACTGATAAAGGAATTCAAATATATGCTATATCAGTTTACACAATGAATTTTAGCAAAGTAGTTCAGAGCCCTGTAAGACAAAGCTTTAGAACAGTGAGCTGAGGTTTTTGAGGTACAATTCTCAGAGGAGGAGACACTTTAAATGTCTGGGTATCACAGCAACTAATGATCTTAAATTGCCAGAGCTGTTAAGTCTGAAGCAGAAGCACAGTGGGTCATGGTTCTTCCCTGATTGGAAAAAATCAATGTAATTAAAAAGCTAATCCTCCCACAAGCTCTTTCTTTTCTCAGCTGCCTTTTAGAGTGCCCAAGAGATTTTTTGAATCAATGTGTAAAGTTATTTTAAGTTAGTTTGGCAAGGAAAGAAGTCTGAGATTCATTATGATGCTTTAGTTGAGCCCGGGGAACTACTGTAAGATAGAGTGATATTATTGGTATGTTTATCTCAGTGCTATTTCTTGTTGGTGTGACCCTCATATCCAAGCTCATTGGCTGAGGATGGAAGCACCGGAGAGGTACCCTCCAGGCATATATTTCTACATGTTATGAGGATAAAAGGGAAGACAGAGCTGAACGTCTGTAATAGCAGTGTGGTGTAAGAGTTGCAAAACTGCTGAGATATCAGCCTTCTCGTCTCCATACACACCTTGATGTACACAAAACATTTTCTTAGGGGTATGAGTTGTGCCTGCAGAGTGACTAGACCCTTTTTTATTCTCTCAGCTTGTCTATAGTGGCGCCTTTCCACTACTAATAAATATGACCACATATCTATATTTCAGCATTTTTTTAAACTTGATAGACACTGTTCACTCAAGCGATAGCATCTGTGGTGGAGAGTTCATCTGTCCGTCTGCCCATTTACAAGCACAAGCAAACCCATGTGTTCCTATGCAGACAAGAAGAGTCACTGCAGCTTCTGCTAGTGGGGTCTAACCCCCACTGGCACAAGAAAGGGGAAGAGCCTCCACAGTGGCAAAGATCTGCACCAATTGCTGACAAGAAAGTCAGGACTCCTTCCCTATCCCCACCTCACCCCCTGCTGTGTCCAGCATTATTCCCCCCCTCAACCCTTCCCTTGCTGCCATCACCTTCTACCTCCATCCTTTTCCCATGCTGCGTCTGCATCTAAAGCAAAGACAGTACAGCGACAGGTTAGAGCACTTGTCTACTCTGATAGGAAGTTTGCATCAGAGGTGACAGATGTAGCAGGCCTAGAGTTAAGGTTACCAGATTTTTTCAGGCAAATCTGGGATACTTATCCAAAGTGTGTATGGGAAAGGAGAGAAGGAGGGAGGGGAGAAGGGACACCTTAGTTCCAGGTTTGAGCAACAAGGCACTGAGGAGGGAAGAGGAGTCATTACCCTGTCCACCCCCATTCCATCCCATGACAACAACAATATGACTTCCAAGCAGACAGAGAAATAAAACAGTGATGCATTTCCCCTGTACTTTGTAAAATGTAAAGATAATGTAAATTCTAAAAACTGACATATTCAAATCAGTAAATTGAACATCATTTTTTTCTACCCTCTTTGTCCCCGTTGCTGGAATGGGGACAGGAGGCTGCCAAACAGGTGGGAGTCAGAGACACAGCTCTAAAATTGGTGACAATCCCGGAGGCATCTGGAAACCTTACTAGAGCGCATGCAAGTACTCTAAAGCCCACCTCTGCATTGAGAGGCTTGAGAGGAGGACATAGGTAGGGACAGTGGCAGGGAGAAGTGACAAGAGCATGATAAAGGATCTCACAGGGGATGGGGGAATGGGAAAGGAGAAATGCTGGAACACTGGGGGGTCAAGGAAGAGAAAGGGAGATGCTGAACTATGGAGAAACCTCAGGGAAGGGGGAGATGCTGAACTATGGAGAAACCTCAGGGAAGGGGGAGATGCTGGACTATGGAGAAACCTCAGGGAAGGGGGAGATGCTGAACTATGGAGAAACCTCAGGGAAAGGGGGAGATGCTGAACTATGGAGAAACCTCAGGGAAGGGGGGAGATGCTGAACTATGGAGAAACCTCAGGGAAAGGGGGAGATGCTGAACTATGGAGAAACCTCAGGGAAAGGGGGAGATGCTGGACTATGGAGAAACCTCAGGGAAGGGAGGAGATGCTGAACTATGGAGAAACCTCAGGGAAAGGGGGAGATGCTGAACTATGGAGAAACCTCAGGGAAGGGGGGAGATGCTGGACTATGGAGAAACCTCAGGGAAGGGGGAGATGCTGAACTATGGAGAAACCTCAGGGAAGGGGGAGATGCTGAACTATGGAGAAACCTCATGGAAGGGGGAGATGCTGAACTATGGAGAAACCTCAGGGAAGGGAGGAGATGCTGAACTATGGAGAAACCTCAGGGAAAGGGGGAGATGCTGGACTATGGAGAAACCTCAGGGAAGGGAGGAGATGCTGAACTATGGAGAAACCTCAGGGAAAGGGGGAGATGCTGAACTATGGAGAAACCTCAGGGAAGGGGGGAGAAGCTGGACTATGGAGAAACCTCAGGGAAGGGGGAGATGCTGAACTATGGAGAAACCTCAGGGAAGGGGGAGATGCTGAACTATGGAGAAACCTCATGGAAGGGGGAGATGCTGAACTATGGAGAAACCTCAGGGAAGGGAGGAGATGCTGAACTATGGAGAAACCTCTGAAGGGGGAGATGCTGAACTATGGAGAAACCTCAGGGAAGGGGGAGATGCTGAACTATGGAGAAACCTCAGGGAAGGGGGGGAGATGCTGAACTATGGAGAAACCTCAGGGAAGGGGGAGATGCTGAACTACGGAGAAACCTCAGGGAAGGAGGAGATGCTGAAATATAGGAGGCAGTGTACTATTGTGGATCGGGAACTGGTTAAAAGATAGAAAGCAGAGGGTAGGGCTAAATGGCCAATATTCCCAATGGAAAAAGGTGAATAGTGGAGTACCCCAGGGATCTGTACTGGGTCTGCTACTTTTTGACATATTCATAAATGACCTGGAAAAGGGAATAACGAGTGAGGTTATCAAATTTGCAGATGATACAAAACTGTTTAAAGTTGTTAAAACCCAAGAGGATTGTGGAAAACTGCAGGAGGATCTGGATAAATTGGAAGACTGGGCATCCAAATGGCAGATGAAATTCAATGTGGACAAGTGCAAAGTTATGCACCTAGGAAAGAACCACCCACACTATAGTTACACAATGCAAGGTTGCACATTGGGAACCACCACCGAGGAAAAAGATTTAGGAGTCATCGTGGATAACATGTTAAATCCCTCTGCCCAGTGTGCAGCAACAGCCAAGAAAGCAAATAGAATGCTAGGTATCATAAAGAAAGGAATGGAAAATAAAACAAAGGATATTATAATGCCTCTGTATCGTTCCATGGTACGACCGCACCTTGAATATTGTGTGCAGTTCTGGTCACCGTATCTTAAAAAGGACATAGCATTATTAGAAAAAGTACAGAGAAGAGCCACCAAAATGGTGAAGGGGATGGAAGGCTACTCCTATGAAGAGAGGCTACAAAGGTTGGGACTCTTCAACCTGGAAAAGAGACGGCTGAAGGGAGATATGATAGAGGTCTATAAATTAATGAATGGAGTGGAGCGGGTAAACGTGGATCAATTGTTTACGCTATCAGAATATAGAAAGACTAGGGGACATGCAATGAAGCTACAGGGTAAACTATTTAAGACAAATAAGAGAAAATATTTTTTCACTCAACGTGTAATCAAACTCTGGAATTTGTTACCAGAGGATGTAGTAAGGGCTGTTAGTGTAGCTGGGTTTAAAAAAGGTTTGGACAGGTTCCTGGAGGAAAGGTCCATAAACCACTATTAAAAAGTGACCCAGGATAATCAATGCTTGACCCAGTACAAGCATTGTGGAACCTGTGTCTTTTTGGGATATTGCTAGGTACATATGACCTAGATTGGCCACTGTTGGAAACAGGATACTGGGCTTGATGGACCTCAGTCTGACCCAGTATGGCATATCTTATGTTCTTATGTTCTTATGGAGAAACCTCAGGGAAGGGAGGAGATGCTGAACTATGGAGAAACCTCAGGGAAGGGGGGAGATGCTGAACTACGGAGAAACCTCAGGGAAGGGGGGAGATGCTGAACTACGGAGAAACCTCAGTGAAGGGGGGAGATGCTGAACTATGGAGAAACCTCAGGGAAGGGGGGAGATGCTGGACTATGGAGAAACCTCAGGGAAGGGGGGAGATGCTGAACGATGGAGAAACATCAGGGAAGGGGGGAGATGCTGGACTACGGAGAAACCTCAGGGAAGGGGGGAGATGCTGGACTATGGAGAAACCTCAGGGAAGGGGGGAGATGCTGAACTATGGAGAAACCTCAGGGAAGGGGGTAGATGCTGAACTATGGAGAAACTTCAGGGAAGGGGGGAGATGCTGGACTATTTGGAGGGTTCAAGGAAGGGAAAAGGAGATGCAGCACTGTTGCAGAGGACCAGAGAAAGGAAGAGGAGATGCTGGACTACTTGGGAAAGGTAGGAAAGGAAAGGAGAAATGCTAGACTCTTGGATTGGTAGGGAAGAAGAGATGTTGGACATGGGAGGTGAAAACCAGGGACGGGGAAATGCTTCATGGGGGGGGGGATAGGGAAGGTGAAATGCTGGATTGAGAGGGGGGCACATGGCTGAAGATTTGCCTAGAGCATCAGATACCGTTGGAATGGCCCTGGAGGTAGCCACTACAGCAGCAAAGAACTGCTGCATCTGCTGGCGAGAGTTGGGCCACAGGGAAGTTCTCATGTGTCTGCTTTCAGGAGAGAAGCTATGACAATAATGGAGGAGGCCACAGAGGGGGGAAATGTGTGAGGTGGGGAAGGGAGGTGGAATGGGGTGGGGGCGAAGAGTAAAAGGAGACAGGGGACAAAAGCGAAAAGAAGGTGGAGAAGAGTGAAAGGGGAATAAGGATGGAGAAGAAAGGAGGGGATTTCACACATCTCACCCCAACCCTCACCCAGTACTCCTCACGCCATCAACTCTTCATCCCTTGCACACACACACATCACCTACACCTTTCATATCCACACAGTCCATCACCCCCACTCCTCATACTCACATATCCTTATCCTTCAAAGATGTACATCCCCACTCTTCTCTCACACACAGACACATAAGAACATAAGAACATAAGATATGCCATACTGGGTCAGACCAAGGTCCATCAAGCCCAGCATTCTGTTTCCAACAGTGGCCAATCTAGGTCATACGTACCTAGCAGTTTCCCCAAGGGACACAGGTTCCACAATGCTTGTACTGGTTCAAGCATTGATATCCTGGGTCCCTTCTTAATAATGGTTTATGGACCTTTCCTCCAGGAACTTGTCCAAACCTTTTTTAAACCCAGCTACACTAACAGCCGGTAACAAATTCCATACCCTTCACACATATGCACACAGATACGAACACACTCCTCAACCCTCACTAACATACACACACACCTTCCCTTCATCGCTCATGCACACACATACTCGAACATACGCACACACCCCTCTATGTCACATCACATCACATCCTATTCCTACCCCTACCCCCACACAACCTCCTCATTCTCACCCCTCACACGCACATACACTCACCCACCTACCCTTAAACTCTCGAGATAGAAAAATATACACACAATACCACTCTCACGCAGTCCTCTTACAGCCCCCATACAAACAGCCTGATAGCTGCCCTACCTTTATGAGATACACTTTAGTATATCTCTTCCCATCAATTCCCTGACCAGAAATGTATATGCTTGCAAATGGACAAAGGGGAAATGTGCCATCTTGTTGCACTATAACGGAGTAATTTTATAACTGGATGCCTAGTTTTAGGCACCAAGAACTTTCCTATCCTTAGCTTATTTTATAAAGAAAAATGGGCACCTACTTTCTTTTATAAAATAGGAGCATAAATAGTGCCAAAATCTAGAAGCCTGTATTTACACCTGCCCTAGAGCACCTAGATTTGTTATGCCTAAGTGATAGTATTTTATAACTTAGGTGTGTATATCAAAACTCTACCTATATTCCACCTGAGTTCCACTCCTGTGCACGCCAACACTGAACGTACGTGTGATTGCACTTGGGCATACATGTGGAGGCTGATTCCACTTCCCCCATGCCCGCCCACAGTGCCTGGCCAAAACATGGATGAGCCGGAAATACACCCGATTCTGCCATTGCAGGACATGGATGTACCCACAATGGTAGAATCGGAGACACAGATGTACGGGCACTCCCCATATGCCATTGAGATCGATGTACGGGGAGCTGCCTGTTCCGAGGCTAGAATGGCACGGCTAGGGAGTGGGAGCAGTGGCATTCCAGCTCCATGGCTACGAGTCATCTCGTATATGGTGACTTGGAATGCATCACTCACACCTGCCCCTGCAGACCACAGTCTGGCCAGCACCATAGGCCCCTATGGCTTGGATCGTGGCCACAGGGTCACAAAAAGGCCAGAGCCCAGGGGTGCGGGGCTGTACGGCGCATGATCGGCGAGGCCCTCTGGACTTATTCCACCGGCAGGGTGGAATAGTCTGGCTGTCCAAGGGGGTGCTGCGGAATGTACAGAGGCCTGATCAGAATTGCCACTGTACATTCTGGCAGCTGGCCCCTCCCCCGCATTGCCCCACTCCGCCCCAGCACCGTCCCCTCCCTCCCAGACCAGCACTCCCTGCACAAATTCTGTGTAAGTGCAGGGAGCGCTGGTGACGGAATCAGTGCCAGAGATGAGCACTGGTTGGACATCCAGCTCGTACATCCAACCCTGCTATTTGCACCACAGAATGCCCCCTTACTGAATAGCACCCACCTAAAGTGTGCACCTAAGCGCTCATTTAGGTATTTAAGTCCTTAAAAACAGGGACTAAGCTGCCAATGTTGTGCACATGTTTAGGCACTTCCCTTATAGAATCAGCCCCTAACTGTGCACTTCCAACTTGATATTATACCATAGGAACAATGAATGTCATGAAAAAAATGACAGCCACTAAAAGAATAATGGAGAATGAAGAGGTTATGATCACCTGGGAAACTCTCATTTTCTCCGACAAAAAGCTTGATGCAAGGAAACCAAACGTAGTAGTAGAGGAGAAAAACAACGGGATTGATAGTGTCAGTACCGAGCAATTATTCTGTAAATCAAGTACCATGAAATGCAATCAGAGACTAAAAAAATGTAGTAGAGAAATACAGAAATATTTCCCTTCATACTGGGAGTCATGAACCTGATTAAAAGCAACTTCCAAGCAGACTCTGATAGGTTGCCTATACATGTTACATTCTGTGAGTTCCAGAAGGAAGCTCTCTTTTGCACAGTGCAAGTACCATGGTGAGCACTAGCATTAAATTTGAGGGGCTGAGATTGAATTCCACATACCCTGGTTTAGGAGTGAGCATCATCACTGTCAGGATACTGTATGTACAAAACTAACCCCTGGGAGACATCCCATGAGAAAATAAATCTTATATACTATGTCCCCAAATAGTCCTCAATATAAGGGAGAGCCCATGCAAGAAGGCAAGAAAGGAAAGCAAAGGAAAATTGGGAGACTATACAGTAAGAGAAAGCATATACGAGACAATAAAGAGGATGATGCTAAAAGTGGCCTTCACTTGGTTTGCGGCTTGTTGTGCCATGAGGGCTTGTGTGCATCAATGCTGAGAGCTATGCTCTCAGTAGCTTATCTACTGGCAGGGTCTCCCAAGATGGACAGATATCAGCTGAGCTGCCAGACTAAGACAAACCATCCATCTGAGCAGCAGCAGTATAGAGCGGTGTTGACTGCGGAGGATCACATTACTTTGACAATGGCAACAACACTGGCATTACCTGCATGGAAGAAAAGTCTAGCAATCCACTTTCATATCTTGCCAAGAAAACCCAGTGGATAGTCATAACAAAACAAATTGTGATATAGTGCTTGGAAGATGACGCTCCCAGGTCAAAACAGGGTACTGGGAAGAGTTGAAGACTCTTCAGAGTAAAACCAGCATTTATGATGTGGTTGGATCAAAGCCCTGAGGACATCTGACTGCTGATATAACTGCACATGACATGAGAATCAAAATCTGCATATTGGGACACGGAATATATGAAGCATGAACCAAGAGAAGCTGTATGTGGTCAAGAATGAAATAGCGCAAGTGCAATTGAATCTGTTGGGTGTCAGTGAACTGAAATGGACTAGTACCTGGCATTTTGAATATGATGATCACAGGGTATATTATGCCAAAAATGAAAGACAAATATGAATGGTGTTGCATTTCAAATTAAAAAGAAACTTGCAAAAACTGTAATGATATACAACGCAATCAGTGAATGTGTGAAGGCACATTTTAGAAATGAAGTCTAAGTGCAATCTGGGACATCCAGGTCAAAACATATGAAAAAAGGCTGGCCAGATACAAGCTTCAGTCAAGTTTTGGAAACTTGCACATGCCTGAAATGGACAGTGGTGGCAATGGCCACACAGACATCCTCCTGACAAACCTTTAGGACGGGGATGTCTATCCATTGCTGCATGCAAGCCCCTGCATGCAATTTTTCAAGCAGAGAAGTGCATCATTATGCCGACCAGAAAACAAGTGTCCTAATTTCCCTTCTGTTTTCTTTATGATCATGAAAAGTATTGGGAATATCAGCGTACCTTCTTCTCTACTCCCTCCAGATGTTTGATGTCAGAACAAGAGTTTTTCTTATGCCTATTCATGCCCAGGAGCAGGAATAGACATGGATGTTATTGCTGGTTGGTTGAAACATGCTTGATGTTTCTGAAAACAGGCATACACGTGTATCTTTACAGGAACATCCCATACACATCTCTGCCATGTCTCGTTGACATGGACATTCCTGTGCCAGGGATATCTATTTATCCATCTTTCTAAACTGGCTCTGGGGATGTCTCCATGATTTGCCCATCTACGTGCCCATTTTCAGACATACAACTCATGAACTGGGCTTCTATAATGACCCCTTATTTTGTATTCATCTATGAGGCATGCCTATCAACACAGTTATCATTCAGATATAAGCACCAACAACAGTAGCAGAAGAGGAAGAAATTGATCAGCTCTTTGAACAAATACAAGCTGAAATTGACAGAACTTGAAAACAATTCATACTGATAGCCATGGGAAATAGGAATGCAAAGGTTGGAACAAAGAGGGTTAGAAAATATGGGTTTGGCAACAAAAAAGAAGCTAGAGAAAGGCTGATAGAATCCTATAAGACCAACAATCCATTCATCTCAAACACCTTCCAGCAACACAAGCAGCAATTATACCCATGTTCTTCACCCAATGGAATTTACAAAAATCCAATGGACTACAAGTGAGGAAGTCAACAATGGAAAAGCTCAAGAACATCAACAAAGATAAAACCTGGAGCTGACTGTATACAGATCACCAGCTACTTGTATGTAAACTCATGCTAAAGCTAAAAAACAGCAAATATAGCAAAATATGATCTTGAAACTATACCACCAGAATTTAAAGAGTGCCTGCAAAATCAATTCACCAATTTGGATACAAATGAAAGAGCACCAGAAGAGTTATGGGATGACATCAAGAAAGTTGTGCACGAAGAAAGTAAAAAGTCTGTGCAAAAGATGAAAAAGCAAAAACAGCCAAAATGGATTACTGAAGAACTTTGAGGCCCGACTCAGTGAAGGCATCACCGTGCTGCCCTCCCCTCTGGGAGGGGAGGTGGCAAGGTGACACTGCAATCCTTGGGAGGTGGCATAGAGGGTCTGTCTAAGGCAGCAGAAACGTTTGGGTCAGCCCTGGTGACACAACAATTGAAATATGGTAGGAAAGAAAATGAAAAATACATACTGGCCATACATCACCAAGAATAAAAAGGTGTACACCTGTTGCCTCCACACTAGGGCTAATGATGGTAGTAACGATAGAGCAGACACTGTAGATGTAAATAATATCCCTGCCATGGATAAAGGCCATGGTGAGCATGTTCATGGACCCACTGTTGCAGGAGATAAACCACAGAAATTAATGAAAAGGTTAAGAGGATTAACTGTGGTTAAGTGGACTTCTGCAGATAAAGAGGAGATAATGTACTGCTACTTTTATGCTGCAAACCCTATATTTAAGTCAAGAAGGTATACAAAGAAAATCCACCAAAAACTGGAAGAAAGAGAAAAATTGCCACTAGAAAAACTGAAAAAAGCAACGGATGCAAATTTAATTTCTTTAATTTCACAGATCAAAGTAAAGAAGTATGTGAATGATAAAATCTTGAATCAACAAAGGGTTTCCATGGAAAAAGAAATACAGGGAGGAGAAGGAGGAGGAGATTTAGGTGAGATTACCAGAAGAAAGGAATACACAGAAGCAGAAATTGAGGGGGAGATGGAGCTTAGAGATCTAGAACTGCAGGACAGTGAGATGAATTAAGGTTAGGTCAAGAAATCAAATGAAGAGAAAGAAAAAAGGGAGGAGAAAGACCCAGAGGTGGAGGAATTCAAGATCGAACTTCTAGTCCACATGGAAAAAGATGAATATGCTGAGTTCTAGGCAAGGGAAAGATTACCCAAGTTAAATTCAACACCTAAGGTTAAATGTATTTTAATTAAGTTGAACAAGGTAATATCCTATATAAAGGGATCATTTATTGACATCGCCGAAATAAACTGACTACAATATTGTGCAGCTAAAATTATTACTGCAAGAATACTGCCAACTAAAGGACCAGAGAAAAAGAGAACAATAACAGTTCCTCCTTGGAAAAAGTGCATTCAAGAAAAAATACAATCATTGCGTGCAGATGTATCCCTGATAGATGGGTATCTAAAAGAATTAAGATCAGCAAAGATATTGAGAAAGATCCAAGACATCAAGCTGAAGTATGCTGCATTAAAAGAAGAAGACCTGAATTTATATGTTTGAATAATAAACTGAAAATAGCAGAAGGAGCACAGAAACTGTGAAGATAAGAAGAAAACAGAAAAGAAAGATATCAAAATAAACTATTTAGAGAGAACTTGAAACAATTCTACTGGGAAATGGGAAAGAGCATTATCGTAAAAAAACAATCAACCAAAGCTGAAACATAAACCTTCTGGAGAAGCCTATACGAGGACCCCATAGAGCACAATCAAGAAGCAGAATGGTTACACTGCCTACAGGAACATTTAAAAATCAAATATCAAATCTATGGAATGGCCTACAGTAACAGCAAAAGAGCTGGAAAGCAGGTTAAGGTGAGCCCCAGAATGGAGGAGTCCTGGCCCAGACGAAGTGACCAACTTTTGGTTCAAACAGCTAACATCACTCCACCAAGACCTCACAAACTGCAAAAACCAAATTGATCAAGCAGCCAAATTTAATACCTCAATGACATATAACAGGAAGAACATTTCTCCTTCCAAAGGGGGACTCAAGTAACAGTTTCAAAAATTACAGACCATTAAATTGTCTACCTACAAATCTATAAGCTGTTCAGTGCCGTAGATGCAGACAGAATATCTGATCATATCAAGTCCAATAACATCATGGCAATAGAGCAAAAGGGCAATAAGAGGGGAGCATATGGAACCAAAGACCAGTTAATGTTGAATAACGTCATCATGGCCAGTGCTAAGAAAAGAAGAAATCTCAGTATAGCATGGATTGATTATAAGAAAGCTTTTGACAGCGTCCCAAACTCTTGGATAATAAATTGCTTTGAGATGTATAAGATAAATCCTGGTTTGATAGAGTACATTAAGTTCACCACGACAATGTGGCAAACCACCCTATTTTTGAAGTTTGAAGATGGTCAGTACATCATTCCTAACTAGAATTCCTATTAAGAGAAAATATTTTTTCACTCAATGCATAATCAAACCCTGGAATTCATTACTGGAGGATAAAGTAAAACAGTTTGTGTAGCTGGGTTTAAAAAAGATTTGGACAAGTTCCTGCAGGAACGGACCATAAATCATTATTAAAGAGGATCCAGGAAATACACGGCTTACCCTGGAACAAGCATAACCGGGTAGCCGGACCCGGCGCCCTCCTCCCACCATTAACCCCCACACCACCCCTTCCGATCCTCTTCTACCCCTTCCACAAATTACACATACTACTTATTCATGGTAAGAACTGGTCGCAGCTTTATTTCCAACAACATAATGAACATTAACAGTAACAAATGCCCAAACCAACCCCCGCGGAGCGATGCGTCACCAGCCATACAACTAGCAAGGCAACCTCGCCTCCGCTCCAGCCATGGTCACACCACTGGCAACATTCCAACCACCCCTTTCCGACTTTGCCATATTACTAGCAAAAGTCTTCCAGGGGTAGTCCGGGTCGAGGGCACCCCGCCCCCGTCCCAAGTCGCCTAAGGCTCCGGACCCCGGAAACCTCCGGAATCCCGCCACCGGCACAGGCACACAGCCTTACCTGTGCCACCCCCCCCCAGCCCGACAGGAAGCTGCGACCAGTGAGCCTCGCCATGAACTACCCTCTCCAGCACCTCCTGCCAATCGTTCAGGAGTAAATCCATCCCGATGGGAGACAGGTGCACCCCGTCAGCCATATATAATCCAACACAGGCTACATCGACCCAATCATGCTGCACCTGATACCCTCCCTGCTCAACTACCCATCTCCCAATTTGCCTGTTTATTTTAGTCAGTCCCCAGGACCATCTCATCTGCCCCCATGATGCCGGCCTGGGAATGATATCAGACCATATTAACATAATGCCAACAAACAAACGCAGGAGTGCAGCAAAGTCCCTCTTGGCCGCTCTGATCAGCTGCTTGCAGGACCACGCCGCCAGATCATTGCCTCCCAAATGCACGAGAATAATCGCTGGTGGAGTCCTGACACGCTGATGATGACGAAGCAAAGGCATAAGTTGAGGCCATCGCAGCCCCTGCTCGCCCAGCCATGAAAGAGTCACTAACGCCGGATCCAGTCCAAGGTTCCGCCCGAGAGGACGTACATCCGCTCACTGCCCAGCCCAAAAGACGAAGGAGTGCCCCATCATCCAGCAACCCCTCGCTATCCGCCCCCCATCTGCAACAGAAAGTAAAATCATTAATATTCCCCCCCCATCGTCATGCAGTGCACAGTCGCAGATATGCGCGTCACAGTCGCACGTATCCCCAAAACGCTTTAGACCGCCATCTACCGATACTCTGGATCTGCTCCCCCGACAGACCCACAGCAGCCGCACTGGTGGCCACCCCGATGTGAAAAGAGTGCGTGGAAAACCTCCTGGGGTCCTCCCCAATCCGACGCAATACCATACGCAATACCGCAGTTACCTGAAATCGCGTCACCGAACTGGCATCATCATGCACAAAAAGCCCCTCCCCTCCCGCAGGTCGCACCCCCAGGTAAGCCGCCGTGGCAGATACTGGGCAGGTCAACCCCCCAATCCTTGTTAGCACCACCCCCAATCCTTTTCCTTTTTGGTCTGTTTTAGATTTTGCCAACAACACGCGGACGAGCTTCTGGTCACTCCAGACATGCCGTAGGCGCAAACAATGACCCAAATCAGCCTTCGCCGAATCGACTGCCAATTCGCCGACCCTAAAAGCCCCAAAGAATGCTAAGCAGAAGACCGCACGAAATAGAACAGCCTCATATGGCGATGACGCCACACCCGGCAACGCACTGCACAGCCGTGCTAGCAAGTCATGCGTAATCGGCAGTCGACGATCGAGCGGTCGTGGCTGCAAACGATCCCAACCCATCAATAACCGCCGAGCCAGGCGCCCGTGACCCGCGACTCCCCATCCCACTGCCCTGGCAAAAAAGTCAAACCCCGCCAGATTAATCCTGACGGCCGATCGCGCCACACCTCTTCCTTTTGCCCACCCAACATACTGCCCCAACAGGTACTCTGGCCACTCCCCTCCAGCCCATCCGTTACCGTACAGATAAGCCAGCACTCGCTCGTACCCATGGCTGTAGGCCGACCAAGTGCGTTCCGCAATCGAATTCCTTAGTAGGTTCCTCATCTCAGCAGGCCACAGCTCCACAAGCTCCAAGGGACTCCGAGGCCCTCTGTGTCTGCCTCCGGCGCCAACTGTCTGAACCGCTCCCACTGCAAACGGGAAAGAGCATCAGCGATTTCATTAGCAATCCCCGGTATATGTCGCGCCTTCAACTCGACATTCAGCCGCAAGCATGCGAGTATGACACGCCGCATCAACGCCGCTACCTTACCACAACGCGGTGAGTAACGATTAACGACCGCCACTACCGCCTCGTTATCGCACCACCAAACCACCTTACGGTTGGCCAATTTGTCCGGCCACAACTCCAAAGCAACCAATATAGGGAAAAGCTCCAAAAAGGTGATATTACTTAATAACCCCTCGTCCCGCCAGGACTGCGGCCATCGGTCAGCACACCATGCCCCTCCGAAGTAAATCCCGAGTCCGACACCTCCCGCCGTGTCTGTGTACAGCTGCAATTCGGCACTGGAGATCTCTTGCTCCCGTAACACAGTAATGCCGTTGAAGTCCCTCAAAAAGACGTCCCAAACCGACAAATCCTCCCGCAGTGCCCGGGACACCCGTATGCGGTGATGAGGCATGCGCACCCCAGCCGTCGAAGCCACCAAACGCCGAGTGAACACCCGCCCCATTGGGATCACCCTACAAGCGAAGTTCAGCGATCCAATTAGCGCCTGCATCTCCCTCAGGGTCAACTTAGCCGAGGCCAACGCATTCGCCACAAGAACCCTCAATTTTTCTACCTTCTCAGATGGCAATCTCGCCACAAAACTCTGTGTGTCCAACTCTATTCCCAAAAAGTAAGGTTCGTCGCGGGGCCTACCGTCTTACTCTCAGCTAATGGGACACCCAATTCACTGGCTAGACCCACAAAACCTTCCAAAAGAGTGCTACAACAGGACGACCCGGCTGCACCAACAAACAAGAAGTCATCAAGGTAATGGACTACCGCTGAACACCCTACCCGCTGTACCACCATCCAGTGCAAAAAAGTGCTAAACTTCTCGAAGTAGGAGCACGATACAGCACAGCCCATCGGCATGCATTTATCAAAATACAACTCCCCCTCAAATTGGAAACCCAACAACCGAAATGACGACGGATGCACCGGCAACAAGCGAAAAGCTGATTCTATATCCACTTTCGCCAGTAACGAACCCCTTCCGGCCGTCCTGACTAAGTCAACCGCCCTGTCGAAAGAGGCATAATGAGCCGAACACAACTCGCGGGGGATACCATCATTCACGGAGGCCCCAACCGTAGAAGACAAGTTGTGGATCAACCTGAACTTTCCCTGTTCCTTCTTCGGGACTATTCCTAATGGCGATACCACGAAATTCCTAAAAGGAGGATGATGAAAAGGACCCGCTATTCTGCCCAATTGTAACTTGACCGCCAGCTTTTCTCTAGCTATCAACGCCCAGCGCCGCATACTGGGAGAATTGCGGGCCGTCGAACCGGCCACCACCCCTTGAGCCGGAACAACAAAGCCAAACTGAAACCACGACTGCAAAATTAACCCATCCCTTTTTCTCAGATATCCGCGAAGCCAGCCGCACAGCACCGTTACCCGAATGGGCGAAGGAGCCAACTCCCACAAAACACGCCTACTTAGGTCCCGGCCCTGGCGGAGCTGCTGACCCCTTCTTGACATATTTTGCTGCCGCATGGGGACCACTACAGATCGAACACGCATGACGGAATTTACAGTCCGGAAAGGGACACATAGTTCTATTAAACCTCCAGCAGACGTCTCCACCCCCGCTGGGAGGCAGTCGCGATTGCACCGGGGAGACGCCGCCGCGAAAGGAACGCCCTGCCCCTAACACTGCCCCTGACCCAACCTTTCCAACACTCCCCCCTCCAGCACCGCCCTTACTCGACATCTGAGTCAACCACAAGTTAATGTCCTGCGTGCCCCAAGTCAGCAACTTGTTCTCCTCCATTTTATCCCGGAACCTTTCGTCATAATTAAGCCACGACCAACCCTCGTGTACTTGTGACGCTTCCAGAATCGCATCGGCATATGATAACAACATCCCGTATTGTTCTGGAAAATGCTGACCCCAGACACTCGCCAACCGCAGGAAAGACCGCATCCAATTGACCACATTCCGTGAAACCTTGCGAAGCCGACCAGCCTTCTCGTCCTCCCTACGCTTTTTCTTACTATTGCCTGAACGCTTCCTCCCCTCCAGCAGACGAAAAATATCAATGTACTTCCTCTTACGAATCTTCCACCGCAACTTCTTCGGGACCCCCTCCCACAATTCTGATAAGGCCGACAAGGAAGAGCTAACCCCTACTCGCCGACCCTCCGACCCCCCCCCCACCAGCGCCCCCCCTTTCGCCGACCCTGCCACCCGATGACTCCGACGAGTCCGAAGACGATGAAGAGGACGACGAAGAACTATGTCGATGTCTACACGCGTGCTTTCTTTTTTGGCGCGCCTTTCCAGACCGATCAACTCGCGACTCGCGCCGATCCGAATCGACCCCAGCAGCTGTCGGCAACTCACCAGTCCTGTCGTCATCTGCGCTCCCGTCTGCCGCTGGCGCCAAACCAACCAGGGAACTCTCCGTTTGCCGCTGATCGTCCACACCACTCATGCGGTCGCCGTCCATCGCTGTGGCCGCCGTTGCAGTAGCTCTCAGCTCCGAGGTGGTCCCACCCACCGTCGCCTCAGCCGACGGTGCAGCTCCAGGGGTGGACATATAGGGGACCTACGGAGACAAAAAAGGGGAACCCAAAGAAGGAACACCTGGAACCCAAGACGGATGCCATGCCCCTGTCCAATCTGCCCTCGATGAGCCTTGCCCACCGCTAGACCATTGCTCCCATAATGCCCTCTGCCACGGTAGGCCATGTCCCCTTGAAGAGGACGCGCTCGCCCCGGGAGATCCCCAGCTGCCCCCTCCCCTCCCCCAAACCACGTCAAAGTCTCTCCAGCCCATTGGCACCACGGGTTCATACCCCACCCGTGCCCTTGCTGCGCTCCGAGCCAACCCGCTCCCCCTTCCGCCATCCCCATCTGGTCCCCCCTCCGCCCAACTACACCTGAAGGGAGCTCCACCGCCTGCTCTGAAGGGGCAGGCGTTGTCCTCTGGGCCCCAGCACCCCGGACCCGCAAGCCACCCCTTCTGCTCGCTCTCCTACTAGGCACAGCAGACCCCCCACGCCCCGACCCTGCACACCGGGCACCCCCCACCCCCCTCCTGGCATTACCCCCCTCTACTCTCGGCCGCGGCCCAGGCCTCCCACCTTTGTCAGACCCCCTCCCTTTCTGCCTGCCTGCAGCAGCCCTGCCCATTCCCCTGCCTCCGTGAGACTGCTTCCCGGCCATGGCCTGCCCTTGCAATGGAGGCCCTTACCAAGTCCTAGGGTCTTCCGATCCCCCCGTTACCGTTGTCGTGTAGGGATTTAATTAGTTCTGTAGTTTATGTTTTTTTGTTGTTGTTGTTGTTATAAGCTCTCCTATTATATAATGCTATGTGCTTATTATTATTATTAATTATTATTATTTTTTTTTTTTTGACACACCGCCGACCCCACCGTTCAGCAGCACCCGCTACTCGCCTGCTCCTTGCTCCGGAGAATGCTCCCGCCGGCGCTCACAGCACACGGAGCACGGACCCAGCGCCCCCTCTTGCTCCCCAGACGCCGAAACCGGGAATCCTCCGAATTGACTCAAAGGCCTCGCCGCCACCCATTACATCCGACACACAGCTCCTGCTTGCCCCGCCGACTCGCTGCATGTGCTCCGGCTCCAACCATGCGCACCGGAGCACATGGCTTGTCTTCCTTCTGATTGGCTCTGCTCGCTTCCCCTCCGAGCGGAGCCAATCATTTCATAAGAAGCCCCCCCTTCTCACACTCAATCCGGGTCCTCACGCGCTGGGCCGCGCACCCGGTTATGCGCGGGCGCCGGGACCTTGCCCGCACCCTTATTATTTATGGAATCTATGTACCTTTTTGGGAACCTAACGGGTACTTGTGGCTTGGATTGGCCACTGTTGGAGACAAGATACTGGGCTTGATGGACCTTGGTCTGACCCAGTATGGCATTTCTTATGTTCTTAGAAACAGAATGATTTAAAATTGGCAAAGCTGTACCACAAGGCCGCAGGCTTTCCCCATACCTTTTTAATTTATATACAGAACAAATCATCAGAGAAGCATGACTGTAAGAAGATACTTAAGGTGTGAAGATTGGTGGTAGATTCATCAACAACCTTCGCTATGCTGACAATACCACATTACTGCTTATCAAGACCATAGAATATAGTCTTAAAATGAGCCTGCACCTTAACATGAAGAAGACAAAGATTCTGACTACTGGCAAAATCAATCATTTAATCCTTGATGGAGAAGAAATACAAATAGTAGATAACCTGATCAGATCATTAATCAATAAAGAAATGACAAGCAGTCAAGAAATCCAGTGACACATTGCTGATTCACTCTAGAAAAATCAGGAAAACACATTTCTCTCTGACCATCTCATTCATAAATCTGGAACATACATATAAGATAGTATTATAATCTGGTTCCAGCATGATCTTAGACACTACCACTTCCCTACCACTACTAAGTCCTCCAAAAAGCAAACCTATACTGTCTACAGATAGCTCTCTGATCATTCAAAGCAGCTTGTACAGAGGCTGATGGACTTGCTCGATTTGGTGTTTGGCCAAGAACTGCTGGAAAAGATGTGATATGTGAGCTGGGGTGTTATCGTGATGAAGTAACCATTTACCATTCCTGTGCAACTCTGGCCTCTTACGACAAACTGTATCTCTCAAACAAGTCAGAACTTGGATGTATTTTATTTATTTATTTATTTAACAGTTTTCTATACTGCCTTTTCGTTCAATCAAGGCAGTTTATAATAAACTTCAACTTATACAAAGCAAAATGTCAACTTATACAAAGAACTTGTAAATATCAACAGTAACATTGTAACTTCAAAAACATGAATGTTATAACAGTAACATTATAACTTCAAAAAACCTGAATAGTATCTTGTAATATTATCTAAACTATATACATCTTAATGAGAGTAATGGGGTGTTTGTATGGTGTGGGTGTCATGTCTTAAATCGGTTTGTGGAGTGATTAGGGTGATTGGTGGTCTTCATTGAATTGTTCAATAAATAGGGTGGTTTTGAGCAGCTTCCGGAATTCTTTTATATCTGTTGTTGATTTTAGTTTATCTGGGAGGACATTCCAGATACCTCGTAGCAGGGGCAGCAAGAGAGAAGGCTCGCATGGATGTGGATTTGTTGGTTCTTGTGAATAGACTACTGTAGGTGTTGGTATATTGCTTTTGATGCTGTTTCTATCTGGTATTTTGCTTGTTTTGGTTCCGATGTGTTCCTGTAGTATTCCTGCTGACATATTGTTTTTAATTTTGAAGATGGTGAGTGCTGATTTATATTTTGCCCATGATGAGATTGGTAGTCAGTGCAGATCATGTAGTATTGGAGTTATATGGTCTTGTATTGAAGCGCTAGTAATGATACGGGCAGCAGTGTTCTGTACTATTTGTAGGGGATGGGTGGTTTGTTTGGGTAGACCTTGGAACAGTATATTACAGTAGTCCAGCACAGGTGTAATGATAGCCTGGCATACTGTGCGGAAATGTTCTTTATTGAGGAGAGGTCTTAGTCTCCGGAGCGTTGTGAGTTTGAAGAAAGCTGTTTTGGATATCTTGTTTATATGCGGTTGAAGGGTGAGTTGCTTGTCTAGAATCACTCCAAGGCATCGGACTTCATCTTTTTTTTTTTTTTTAATGTATAGTTTTTAACACCAATACTTACAAGCAAGTATACAAGAAAAATGGTTACCACTACTAGTTTACATAAAGATGATAATATACACTAATAATCAAACCAAAACTAAATTGCAACCCTTAGCCCACATCTCGGGGAGAACAACTAATAAAAAAAAGAAACCCCAAATATACAGGCAATAAGAACACTCTAATGTTCAAACATGCAGCCACAATACTTTTGACCCCATATTCCCTCTACCAGATATTAATCGGACTTCATCTTTTATTGTAATCGGTGTATTGGATATGTTGATAGAAGTAGGAGGAATGAATGTGGAGTCTCTTGTAATGATGATTCCTTCAAATTTTTTTATGTTGATGTTTAAGTGTTTTCTAATGTTGATGTAGTACTCCTTATTGGTGGTTTGGCCTTTAGGAGCATACTCATGATGAACAATACCCTGGTAATCAAAGAAAATTGTGAGCATGACCTTGACATTGCTCCTCACCTGACTGGTCTTCTTGGGTCTGGGAATATTTGGAGTCTTCCATTGTAAGGACTGAACCTTAGTTTCCAGGTCATAACCATAAACCCATGATTCATCATCAGTAATAATCGTTTTGATGAAATCTGAGTCATTTTTAACGTTTTCCGACAACTCCCTGGCTGTAGACAGTCGATCTTCTTTTTGGTCAGGAGACATGAGTTTTGGCATAAATTTTGCAGACACACATCTCATCCCCAAATCAACAGTAAGAATGCATTGTACCGACCCAATGCTGATGTTCATGTTCTCAGCAAGCTCCCTGATAGTCAATCAATGATTTGAATGTATTGCGGCACACACTGCTTCAATTTTGTCTTCATTCCTGCTCGTGGATGGCCTTCCAGAATGTTTATCACTGTCAACACTTTGGCAGCCCTCTTGGAAACATTTGTACCAGTCATAAACTTGAGCACAGCTCATACATTCATCGCCATACACTTGCTGTAACTTGTCATAAGTCTCTTTGCATGAATCTCCATGTTTCCGCCAGAATTTGATGCAAATTCATTGTTCAATTTTTCCACTCATTGTAAATCTGACAAACTGCTTTTACACAATACCAAACATCACAAGATTTAAAAAAGTACATGTGTGCTCTAGCCACGCTACACTCTGCATATGCAAAGCACCTAACTAGATCATTGCATGCTTAATAGCATCGTGGTGTGATGTATTGTTATATAGCTACACGACAAGTCTCAGTACTTTTTGATCACACCTCGCACAGGGGCAGAATCTATATGGAGTGTGGGTGGAGCAAAACTTTACATGCGTAAGTTATCAAATACTATAATTTACGTGCGTTCTTGAAAAATCTAGGAGTGTGCATTTATATCTGCCATAGGGCTTGCATAAATGCTCACACCGAGTTTAACACGCTTTTTTGACCACTTATGCCCCTATTTTATAAAGTATGCACCTGCTTTATTTACTTCATAAAATAGGCTTGAAATGTGTATGTGAAACTGCATGTAAATCTAGGCAACTTTTATAAAATTACCATCCATGTGTAGCATGGCCTGTGGATGAGATAGATTCCTACACGTACAGCTATACAACTGGACTACCCTACCCTTGCACAGCAACCCCCATGGCCTTAGGCTATATGAATCTCTGGGTTGGGGTAGGTCTGGTAGTGGTGGGTACAACATTAGGACCAATGCCCAAGGTAAGTGGTCTGACCTGCTCAACTTATGTCCCTCTAATAACCTCTCACTTCACATGGGTGTTTCAGCTACTTTCAAACATAAGCCAGAGAAAGGGCTAGAGCACCTTCATCACCTGACAGTGTCAACTAGGGACACTAGATCTTTCACACTCATGCTTCATGTAGTGTGCCAATTCCCAGCACTAGTCATCTGAGGACCTTCTCTGATGCAATGTCACTCATGAAGCAAAGATAAGAGATAAGGGGATAAGAGCTGAGGCAACTGAGATACCTGGATTTTCTCATATTCCCCAACTTGAGCTCTCACAACAAATAAACACATGGGAGACCAAGTGAATGGCTGATGTTCCTCCGTGCTACTTCTGTGTCCTGCCTTGCATTAGTTTAGAGTCTGGCACTTCTAAGCACTGAGGTGGACTCTACTAGAGTTCTCTGAGCCTGCTTAGGAGACCCCACCTATCTATTGTATATCATTTGCTATGCTCACATGGCTGTGCTGAACTTCTGAATTGCTAGCTATTTTTCAGGCTATGGTATATACTCCCAGCCAATGTTCCCTCTAATTTTCTGTAGGCTGTGTGCGCATAAAATATCAGCTGTGTGCAGCTTTTGAAGGAAGGTTACATTTTTGTGCACCACATAAAGACATTCAGAGTTATATACTTTAAAATTTGACTACACGTCAGAATACAGTATGTACACCACATTGATTTTAATCAAATTAAATGAAAATAGATGATTACTAAATGAAGTGGAAAATTTCTAGTAATTACAATCACAACTTTTAAATTTTAAGACGTCTGTGTTGTTTTCTTATCAGAATCAGAACCGTAATTTTTGTGCGCTCTGTTGTAAAGTATGTGTGCTCACTCGGCGAGGCGTGTGCACGCGCATGCGCACACGCACACAGCTTAGAGGGAACAGTGCTCCCAGCCTTCCAAAAGACTTCCAGTCTAGGCCACAGTCTGTATGACCTTTTTCCTGTATATTGGCTCTCTCTATATCTATTGCACATTTGAGAGCCTCCCTTCCAAAAAAAGCCATCTAAAAAGAGATTTGTAATACAGTTGTGGTTCTTCAGAACTCTCCTAAGGGTGGCTGCCTTCTTTTTTCCATGCTTCTGTCCATTAAAATGATTGCAGCGGTGCCATTATGCTTGTGATATGGGTTGACAAACATCCTGCACTGTCTTCATAATGTCCCTCTTTACCAATGGGGAAAGTGTTTCTGATGTTGTAGTGGGAGATCATCTCGCATTCAGTGATCAGCAGATGGTGTGGTTCAGTATTAGGACTAGGGCTGATAAAGTCCATTCAAAAGCAAGGGTCTTAGGGCTTGATATTGAATTATGACGGCTATGCACTGCTACAGCACATAGCCATCTGCGCTGATCCTTAACCCCAGATATTCAATGACGGGTCATATGCGGCCCTAGCATTGAATATCTGAGTTTGCTGCACAGCCTCCCAGCTGCTGTAGTCAACCGGGCAGCAATGGTATTGCAAGCTGCCCGGTTAGCCCCTGTGGCTAAAAGATAGGTGAGCTTTTGCTATGCCTATCTTTTAGCTGTAGGATGCTAACTGGGCAGCATGAAATATTGCCACTGCCTGGTTAGCGTCTGTTGCCGCCTCCACTTCTCCCTGGAATGCCCATGACATGCCTCGATGCTAAACGGTTGGTTTTGGAGCATGTAGGAGAGAAGATTGTGTTAGTGTCATTGAATATCCTGCTGAGTGGCATTTATATGATTTACAGAGTTGTAAACCATGTAAATGCTTTTCAAATACCAGGCCCTTAGAGTTTAGGAAAACTAACTTTGCCAAGATGAGACAACACCTCAAAGAGTAGTTAGCGGGATGGAAACAGCTGGGGGATGCAGTAAAGAAATGGGAAAAACTGAAAGGGGATATTTTAAGGGCAACAAACATATTTGTTAGAAAGGTAAATAGATGTAAAAGAAAAAGGAGGTCACTATGGTTCTCAAAAGAAGTAGCTGAAAAAGTGAAGAAAAAAAGATGGCCTTCATAAAATATAAAAGAGGAAGACAAGCATCAGTATTTGGAAAAACTTAGAGAAGCTAGGAAAGTAGTCAGAAAAGCAAATATACTAAAAGCAGAAGAAATATCCAATGCAATAAAATAGGGGGACAAGACATTTTCCAGATATGTAAGTGAGAGGAGGAAGTGCAAAACTGATATTTTGTCGGACTCAAGGGTAAAGGGGAGGAATATGTAGAAGCTGATGAGGATAAAGTAGAATTGCTTAACAAATATTTTTCTTCTGTGTTCACAGATGAAGGGCCAGGAGCAGGACCTCATAAAACACCCATAAATAGGAACAGAAGTGAAGGGATCTTGAATGATTTTCAGAAGATTGTGTTCATGAACTAAAAGTAGACAAAATGGAGCCGGATGGGATACATCCGAGAATATTGAAGGAACTTGGGGAAGTTCTAGTGGCTCCACTGTAGGCCCTTTCAATACTTCTTTAGAGTCGGCAGTGGTCCCAGAGGACTGGAGAAAGGAGTGGTCCCTTTACACAAAAGCGGAAGTAAGGATGAGGTTGAGAACTACAGACTAGTTAGTCTGACCTCTGTGGTGAGTAAATTAATGGAAACACTGCTAAAACAGAGGATAGTGAGGTTTCTGGAGTCAAATGGATTGCAGGATCAGAGGCAGCATGGATTTACTAGATCCAGGTCTTGTCATACAAATCTGATTGATTTCTTTGACTGCGTGACCAGAAAGTTGGACCGAAGGAAAACCCTAGATGTAGTGTATTTAGATTTCAGTAAAGCCTTTGACACCATTCCACACAGGCAACTTATAAATAAATTGAGCACCCTAGGGATGAGCCCTAAAGTGACTGAATGGGTTAGAAATTGGTTGACAGGGAGGCTACAAAGTGTATAGATAAATGGAGCTCATTCTGAGGAGAAGCATGTTACCAATAGTGTGCCACAGGGATCTGTCCTTGGTCTGAAACTTTTTAACATTTTTGTTAGTGATATTTTGGAAGGTCTGTCAGGTAAGGTTTGCCTCTTTGCAAATAACTCCAAAATCTGCAATAGAGTAGACACGCAGGAAGGAGTAGATTACATGAGGAGGGATCTAGCCAAGCTTGAAGAATAGTTGAGAATTTATCAGCTGAGATTGAATGCTAAATAATGCAGGGACATGCATTTGGGCTGCAAAAATCCAAGGGAGCAGTACAGTATAGAAGGTGAAGTATTTCTGTCTATGAAAGAAGAGCGGGACCTGGGCATGATTGTTTCTGATGATCTTAAAGTGGCTAAACAGGTAGAAAAAGTGACAACAAAAGCCAGAAGGATGCTTGGGTGCATAGGGAGAGGAATAGTCAGCAGAAAAAAGGAAGTGATAGTGCCTCTGTATAAGTTTTTGGTGAGACCTTATTTGGAGTATCGTGTGCAATTCTGGATACCACACTTTCAAAGGGATATAAACAGGATGGAGTCGGTGCAGATGGTGGCTATCAAAATGGTCAGTGGTCTTCGTTATAAACCATATGCGGACAGACCTAAAGATTTCAATATGTATACGTTAGAGGAAAGGCGGGATAGAGGGGCTATAATAGAGAAGTTTAAATATCTCTGTGGCATAATTGCACAGGAGAGCCTCTTTCAATTGAAAGTAAGCTCTGCAAAGAGGGGCATAGTATGAGGGTGAAAAAGGATAGACTGAGGAGTGGTAGATGCATGGAATAGTCTGCCAGTGGAGGTAGTAGAGACAAGGACAGTATCTCAATTCAAGAAAGCATGGGACAAACACAGAAGATCTCTTAAGGTAAAAAAGAAGACTATAGTAATTGATATGGAAGGGCAGACTGGATAGGCCATATGGTCTTTTCTGCCATCATGTTTCTATGTTTTTATGTACATGTTAGTGCCACTATCAGTTAGAGTTACTAATGTGTATTACCAAGTTTTAATACCATTAACACATTCTTTTATCACAGATCCTATTTTATGCAAAGCATCACTAAGACACATTAACAACATTAGCATGTGTTAATGCATTAGCACATGTCAGTAACACTAGCTGTATGTCATCAACATCTCCTATATTCCCTACCTCAGCCTACCCTCATTAATCAAGTCTTCGTGCTTAGTTCCTGGACCTGTGGCTTATATTTGTGTGAGCTCTGTGGCCCAGGTAGCATAAAAAGGGTGGAGATGTTTATGCTGCCCGTCACGAAGGAGCCTGTGGTATAGTAGCACAGCAGAGTCTAAATGGGAGATACCTACATCCAAACCACTTGAAGGGCTGTGTTGTCAGATAGCCTACCTGTCTGTTTGTAGTCCTATTTATGGGCTATATCTGAGAAGGAATGTCTGCTGCTCTTAGGCACAATTTTTAGGAATCGGTTCCACGTCCATAACTACTGTACAATCTGCTTTTCTCTTTCCTACCTACAGCAGAGTCAACAGCATCATCAGATGGAAAACTGCCCAGGTATAGCTACCATCTTCCTAAAAGGGCTGCAGAAAGTGGGGAGAGTAGCCATGACCTTTTCATTGAAGGACCCATTCTTCAACAAAAGGAGGAGATGAGTGTCAATCATAATGAAGAGGATGAGGAGAGGATGGTTGGTGAGGATGCCAGGACACAGGAGGCACCTGAGGTTACTTTGCCACCACCATCTTCTTGATGTGACTGAGACTGTGAAGGAGCAAACTGGATGTGACCATATTGCTGAAAATGCAGCCAAATTTATTTATTTATTGATTGATTTGCACAATTTTATAGCCCACTTATCTAGACAAATACTCAGCTGGTTACATCAACACATCAGAAACAGAATTAAAATGTAAATAAAACATACATAAATTTTAAAAAAAAACGCTATAGCATGACTAATTAAGAAGTTTCAACAACAAAAACCTAAAAGCAATTTCAAAATCAGGTGACTGAATAAATAGCCTTCCAGCTTCTTCCTAAAATCTAAACGGTCTGTAAGCAGTAACAGGCAAATGATTCCACAAAGATGGTACAGAGGGAAAATATCTTATCAATAGCTCGAACTCCCTAGAATCTTAGTGGAGCATGGATTAATAATGATGCCTGATCCTGTGAATGTCGATTACAGAAAGAAGAACTAAATAACTTCAGAAAAAAGGTTGGCGAAAACATCTTAAATTTAACCCACCAAACAAATGGTAACCAATGAGGAGAAGACAGCACATTGGAATATTTATCAAAACCTCGCTGCCAAATTTTGTACAAGCTGTAAGGGTTTAATATCCATCAACAACAGACCCCAAAGAATATGCGATTAAATTTAAAAAAAAACAGAAGAGTATTCCCTGTAAGCAATCAGGACCCCATTCCGTACAGGACGTCCATGCCCCTGTGCACCCGATCAGAATCGGACGCACAAGGGCAGACGTGGTTCTGATCCCGTAGGGCACGTCCCTGCCCGTGGGATCAGAATCGCGACTAAGTGTATATGTGCAGGCCTGGGACCCGATTCCGGTCTGCTTGCACATACAGACCTCTACCCAGCTAACCCAGTCAAGGATCCTGAATGAAGCCGTGGTGCCATGGGTGACATTCAGGAGCCGCAATCCCCGGCTGCCGATAACTTAATGCATTTCCCGCAGCTCGACCCCTGATCTGGCCTCCCAAGACCAGGTTCGAGCTGTGGGGAATCTCCTGTGCCCCCTCCACCCTTTGATGTGCCCTGGGCCTGCCATCTCCCTCCGTCTAGGGGAACTTATTCCACCTCAGAGTTGGAATAAGTTCCCCATTCCATCTGCTGGCCCCAGACATACACTGCCGACAGTTGAATCGGCCCTGTACGTCTGGGGCCACAGACTGCCCACAGCCTGCTCTTTCTCCACCTCCATGCCACCCCTTTCTTGCCCTCATCTAGCTTCCCATACAAACTCCCTGTTCGTGCAGGGAGGTTAGTCGGGGTCGGCAAAGGGGGCCAAATAGCGTGGATGTCCATCCCTGCTATTTGTGGCTCGGAATGACCCCATCAATGTTCAATCTTCAATCATGGATTACATAACTTTCGGCAATCATTTTGGCAGGAACAATTATGTCAGTGTGTACATCCAATCAGCCATTCATACAGCCATCTGCTTCATAAACGTCACAGTTCAAAAACCTTCCACCATCCAAGTCAAATTCAAATTTTTTATAAATGATTTATTTTTGATTATCATAAAACATTACTGATAAGCACGTATATGTGCTCTTCCAACATAGGTATACCAATAAATAGGAAATTACGATCAATAGTCCATTGGGCTGTATAGTGAAAGGATCAGCTAGCAAAAGACTCCTCCAGCACAAAGCCTCTTAGCTCTATTGAAGTGAAACCTTGTCATCCAGGAAAGACAACTGAAACAAACAGAAAGGCTGATGTAAGCATCTAAAATCTTTTCCAACATTTCAAACCCTGCAGGAGAAGATGAGAGAACTGAAGACTCAGATTCAAGGTCACCATCAAGTCAAGGCATGAAGGCAGGTTGCTCCTGTCTCAGCACCCATACAATATCCAGCACCTATACCTGCGTCCCTGCAAGATGCAGCATCTCCAGCTCTCCTCTTGACCCATCAATGCTGGACAAACCACCAGTGATGTCTCTGCCCATGAGTTCCCTGACTTTTTAGGAGCTGCTCACCATGCAAGATTGATGAATAAGGAGTCATTGCCCCCTATGACTCCAGTGGCACCTCATTTCAGGCATTTGTATGGTGCACCAACAGGTATGGTAGGAGATGGGAATGCAGGACTGCTGCAACAAGACATGGACATCCATGCAAGATATAATGTGTATCATGTTTATCACTATAAATAAAAATATACATTTGCTCTCAAGAATTGACCGTGAATCAAGTCATTTCTGACATCCAGAATCTACCTGTGGGGTTCCCCTGCTTCTTTTTTTGGCTGTTTTCTCTGCTCATCTTCAGTCTTTGACTTCTTTGGCACATCCTTATCTGGATGGACATCCTGTGGGTGATGGACAAATTATGGAGCATGCAGCATGCCATAAATATTATGCACATTGTAGGGGTTGTATAGAATAGTAGTATCTTATACAACAGAATAATGTTCTGCAAGCCTAGCCTATCTGTTTTTTGGGATATCATAAGAACATACATTAAGAAAAGCCAATGAGAGTATCCCAGAGGCAACCATGACCTCTTCAGTTTCCATAATTCTCTTAGGGTTGTGATCCCAGTACTTTTTCAGTGCAGCGATATTGTAGTGTTAACAGAGTTTCCAATGGATGAGACATACCACTTTATTGTGCCTTTTTCTATAAACATTTTCTGCCAGCAGAACTTCACAACCAGTTAAGAGATGAGTAACTGCTTCCAGCTCTTTCTTACAGAATCTGCAAAGGTCTGTTTTGCCAGATTTTTCTATGCTTGCACAAACCATCTCATCTGTAATCCACTGTGTAGGGCTGTAACTCTCAATCTCTTCAGTTTCAGTTCACCTCTCCTTAAACATTTATGTGTACAGTTTTGATTGACAAATGGTTCCTGGAGTAACACTTTGTATATTCCATTGTTTTTGTGTATTTGCCACTTGTTTTTCCTTGTTTTTTGATCTAATCTTTTAAAGAGTTTTTTTCTTGTTTTACAAATTCTTGTGGCATCTACATAGACATCCTCAGAACCATATTTCAGAACGTGGGCATCTAGGAATAGACTAATGGTTAGAGTAGTAGGAAGGGAAGCACACTTTATTCTGATGCAGCCCGCATATACTCAAACCGTGGCCACGCACTGTTCCCACCTGCAAAGGAACTGCATAACCGCCACCCTGAGCCCAAAAAAACGCCGCGCCACGGTTTGAGTATACGCGGGCTGCATCAGAATAAAGTGTGCTTCGGCATTGATGGATCCCCTGAGGAAACATTGCTGTGAAACGTCTTGATGGTACCGGTGGTGTACGTCGGGATCAATTTGGGATCGATTTAAACACTGTACACGTAGCTGTCTAGTTGCATAAGATAAGTTTTCTGTTCAGGCTAATTTTTATTTGCAAGGAACGACTGACAGGTTGTTTAAAACACAGTTTTGAGGTCGTTGATGTGACAAAGCACTTAGCTATATTTTTGACGTGAGTCTCAAATGAGTAGTGCTATTTTTTACTGAGACCTCGTATTAAGTTTCTATTCCTTACTGAAGGTGAAAGAGAACGATTTTTCTAAGTATTGTGACTTAGATATAATGGCAATCACAGATACATGGTACACAGAAAACAATGATTGGGATGTAGTTATTCCAGGTTATAATCTATCAGGAGAGACAGGGTTGGAAGAAAGGGGGAAGGAGTGGTGCTTTATGTAACAAATAATAATAAAGCCACAGAACTGCAGGACTCACGAGGGAAGGAAGTGGCACTGTGGGTTAGCCTGGAAAGAGAACGGAAAATCTATTTACATTGGTGTGATATATAGAGCTCCCTCACAGGCAGAAGTAGATAGAGATTTAATTGAAGGCATTCATATAATACCATATAAGATATTGCATAAAGAAGAAGACATAGAACAATATCTGGAGAAGCTAAGGGAAGATGGTAATCAGGAAAGCAAAAATGCTAATGGAAGAAAATATAGCCAATATAGTAAAACATGGGGATGGGACTTTTTTAGGGTGTTTAGTGACAGGAGGAAGAGCGAAGGTGGCATTGTGAGACTCAAGGGTGAAGGAAAGGAATATGGAGACTGATTAGGATAAAGCAGAATTGCTTAATAAATATTTCTGTTCTGTGTTCACAGGTGAAAGGCCAGGAAGGGGCCTCAGAAAGGAAACACAAATAGGAATAGAAGTGAGGTAGAACTCGAATGATTTTCAGAAGACTGTGTTCATGAGGAGTTAGCAAAACTAAAAGTGGACAAAGCAATGAGGCCAGATGGCATTTATCTAAGGTTATTGAAAGAACTTAGGGAAATACTGGTGGCTCCGCTGGCTGACCTTTTCAATGGAAATGGGCGAATGTAGTTCCTTTCCACAAAAGTGTAAGTAAGAAAGAAGTTGATAATTACAGACCTGTTAGTCTGAACTCTGTGGTGAGTAAATTAGTGGAAGCATTGCTAAAGTAGAGGGTGGTGCGGTTTCTGGAATCCAGGGCATTACAGAATCTGAGGCCACATGGCTTTACTAGAAGTAGGTATTGTCGGACGAATCCAATTGATTTCTTTGACTAGGTGACCAGAGAATTGGATTGAGGGAGAGCACTAGATGTGGTATACTTACATTCCAGATTGACACCATTCCCCTTTAAGATAGACCCTAAAGTGACCAACTGTGTAAAAAACTGGTTGAGTGGAAGGCGACAGAGCATAGTAGTAAATGGAGTTCACTCTGAAGATAGGAGCATTACCGCTTGGGTGCCTCAGGAATCGGCCCTTGTTCCATTCTTTTTAACATTTTTGGAAGCAATAATTTGGAAGGTCTGTTTGGAAAGGTATGCCTTTTTGTGGGTGATACCAAACTCTGCAACAGGGTTGACACCCTTGAAGGTGAAGATAACATGTGGAGGGATCTAGCAAAGCTTGACTACTACTACTAGTTACTACGATGAATCATTTATATAGCGCTACAAGACATATGCAGCACTGCACAGACACATATAAAAGATGGTCCCTGCTCGTCAGAGTTTACAGTCTAATCAAGACAGACAATACAATAGCTGAGAACAAGGGGTACAAATAGGATCCAAAAGCAGCCTCAAAGAGGTGAGCCTTTAGCAAGGATTTGGAAAGGGGGAGAGATGGAGCCTGACATATAGACTCAAGTAGTTTGTTCCAGGCATAAGGAGCAGCAAGGTGAAAGGAATGAAGTCTAGAATTGGCAGTGGAAGAAAAGGGAATAGAGAGAAGCAAGCCAGTGGAAGAGCGGAGCTCACGAGGAGGGGAATAGGGAGAGAGGAGAGAGGAAAGGTAGTGAGGAGCAGCAGAGTGAATGCATTTATAGGTTAAAAAGAGAAGTTTGAATTGGACATGGAAACAGAAGGGGAGCCAATGAAGTGACTTGAGAAGAGGGTTTATATGAGTATATCAGGGCTGGTGGAAGATTAGCCGTGCAGCAGAGTTCTGAACAGATTGAAGGGGAGATGACTCAGAAGGAGACCAGCAAGGAGGAGGTTGCAATAATCGAGACAGGAGGTGACCCAAGAGTGGATAAGTAGTTTTAGTAGTGTATTCAGAAAGTAAGGGACAAATTTTGTTAATGTTATATGAGGTGCGATCAAAAAGTATCTAGACGTACAATAACCCAAGACGTATAACACTGACAGTTCTTGCACCCAGTCTCCTTCAAAGTAGTCCCCTTCTGATAAAACACACTTCCTCCAGCGTTCCTGCCACTGCTGGAAACCATTTTGAAATGCCTCTTTCGTTATGCTGTGAAGCTGCTGTATCGAGTTTTGTTTAATGGTCTCCAAGTCGTCGAATCCCCTTCCTTTCAGTGGTAATTTCAGTTTTGGAAACAAGAAAAAGTTACAGGGTGTGAGGTCAGGTGTGCAGAGAGGCTGACAGACTTGCTCAATTTGGTGTTTGGCCAAGAACTGCTGGAAAGGATATGATACGTGAGCTGGGGCGTTATTGTGATGAAGCAAGAAATTCAAAGCAACGGCAGAGAAATGCAGTTAAGGAGACAGATGGGGATAGGATCAGAGGAACGTGTACTGGTTGAGAATTTTGTAGCTAAGATCTGTTCAAGGAGTGGCTACTAAAATGATCAGCGGGCCTCGTCATAAGGCATATGGAAATAGGCTTAAAGATCTCAGTATGTATACTTTGGAGGAAAGGTGAGAGGGGGCGATATGACAGAGACATTGAAATACCTCCATAGAATAAATGCACAGGAGGTGGCCCTCTTCAAGTTGAAAGGGAGCTCTGGCATGAATGATCATAAGATGAAGGTGAAAAGGGAATGGCTCAGGAGTAATCAGAGGAAATATGTCTTTATGGAAAGAGTGATAGATGCAAGCAACAACATCCTAGTGGAGGTGGTGGAGAAGAATTGTATCTGAATTTAAGAAAGCATAGGACAAGAACAGAGAATCTCTGAAGGAGTGGAAGGGATTGTAAAACTTAATAGTTCTTATGGATGAGCAGACTGGAAAGGCTGTATGGTCTTCATCTGCTGTTATTTTCTATGTTTCTACATTTTGTTGTGGCATAGGAGGTAATTTTATAAGGAGCCATGTATTTTTAGACACCAACAGTGTTCCTAAATGTCAGTGTTTTAGCTATTTATGCATAAATGACCTCTTATACAATATCAGCAAGCTTAACAGTGCCCATACTTGCAAAACGTAGGCATGGTCATTTATACTAGCTGTAGGACTGATGTAAGTCATAAGAACATAAGGCATGCTCTCTGCCACGTACGCTAGTATTTTCTGAAGTCAATATGCATGTGCACTTGAAAACACGCGTTAACTAGGTGCAATTTTATACGATTATCCTCATGGGGGTAATTTTATAAGGAGCTGCCTACTTTAAGCGCCAGTAATGCATCTAAACGTCAGTATTTTAATAATGTACGCGTGTAAGTGACATCTTTTAAAATAACGACTAGCGTAAAAGAACATGTTTTGATAGCATCCCGTGTACTTTCACTATGGGCGTGGGCATGGGCAGAATTTGGGCGGAGCATGCAAATACACTTGTAGATTATAGAATGCTATCATGTGTACCCGTACTTGCAAAATGTAAGCGCAGACATTTACACCAGCTCTACGGCTGCTATCAGTGTCCGTGCCTTATCTCTCTGCCACTTACACTAGTGTTTCATAAAGTCAAGGGCAGGCAGACTTCAGTTTATAGCATAGGCATAAAATACTGATGTGAAAAGACAACGCTATAAAACTGCCCGCCGCACATCTGTGCATGGGTTATATATCTAATTGTGAATGGGGTGCATATGCTAGAGACATCTATTTCTATGAGTAGTCAGCACGAGTGAACCTTGCTTGCTAATGTACCATTAAAGCATGCTAGCACTATAGGTGTCTTTTGTTATCCATCCTGTCCGTGCATCCTTAGTTTAGTGAACGTGTGCTATGTATTAGAGAATGTTAGATATGAATATGCATCAAAGCATTTGAATGTATACAGAAAGTGTGTGTAGTTCAAGTGTGAAGCCTGAAAGAGAGTCGGGGTAAGGATGTTTAAGTCATAAAAATAATAGGTTCGATATTAAAGCAAGTTATGCGTTTGCCAATGGGCGCTGAATGCCTAACTTACTTAACCCTCAATTTTTGGTGTTGATATGTATCCAATCAGGCTGTAAGCTTGGAAAATGACCAGGTTTCATGCATATAAAAAGGAGCTGTCATGGGGGGATGGAGGCAAAGGCAGCACCGGTACTTTTATGTTTACCAGCAGTATTTGGACGCTAAACAGATGAGTTATGCATTTAAAGTTAGGCTGGTAAATACATAGTACTACTGAACATATGATTAAAGTTAAGAGTTGGCGCAGCACAGTTTACATCTACAACAGATGGTATGATTACTGTATATATTAGCGCGGAAGCTAAATTAAGAAAAAGAAGAGTTTAAAGAGCAAACTTTGCCATCTCCATCAGGAAGTGCCCATATGTATTCTTTAATGCAACATCTGCAGGCAAAACTTAATCACCTTTAAAATTAAAGGTAAATTACTAAAAGAATGATTACAGGGTTCTCTGGAAGAGTTAAATGAGAGAGTTACTTCTGACTAGGTTTTCTATTTAACTCCTGCATAAACTTGTTTTTTTAACATGTCTAGACAAAATCGCTCCCTAGAAAGTCATGGGGAGCTGTGAAGATGCAGCTGAGCTCCGTCCCAGAGTTAACACCAGTCTCAAGCAGGAGTAATGTGTGCGGGTCTGGGGGACTGAGAGACCACGCATGTATATTTAGATGGTGTTTGTAGGTAGCTATGACTCTTAAGGAGAGAAAGAAAGGCGAGGAATAGAAGCACTCTTGCCTCGTGCCAGAGAATGGTCCAAATGCCACGCCTATACACAGGGCAAGTCTAACACTTTATATCACTTATAAGATGATTATATGTCATCCTATCCACTATCTGCCAACTTCCGGTGTTTTGGAGGTTTTCTGTGTTACACGTTTTGAAACAATCCTGTAACTCACGGGTGTCCCTTGTCGTCTCGGTTTCTCCCACTAAGAGTACTTATTTATATATTTTTTAGTTCGCTCCTTTTCAGTAGTAATACAATTACATTCAGGTACAATGTGTATGTCCCTTCCCCAGAGGGCTTACTATTTAACTTTGTACCAGGGACAGTAGAGTGTTCAAGGTCTTGCCCAGTCTGTGGAAGCTCCTGGCTTTAGGGGAGGGGTGGGCAGATGTCTCTTGTAGTGACTAGTTGCACGGCAATTGCTCATCAGCAGCTGCAGCGCTGCAACTTCTAGCAGGTCACATAGCAACAGCATCTCCCTCTTCTTACCACTGACAAGCATTGCAGTGACAGGTTTACCCTTATTAGGTTTCTATTTCAGCTTGATAGCATTTAGAAGGTCACAGTATAAATACAAAGCTGGCTCATCTCACATCTGCAGATTCTGTCTAGGTAAATATATGCACCAGATAAGCAGTGTTGTCATGTTCTAGTGTAATTAAGCATCACTGAAAGGGCTAAAGTTACTAACGTGCACTATCACATTAACACAGACTAATGTCATTAAGACACATTACTTTACCACAAGTCCCGTTTTATGCAGTGGGACCGAGCAACTCATAATGCCCTTCAACAGCAGTAGCACTTGGCGCTCATTAGTAACGCTAGCTATGCATTTAAGAGGGTTGCCACCCTTGCCTTAGCCCATCTAAGGGAAGCTCTGCAATTGAAGTTGCTCAATGAAGGTCATAACTAGACTGCAGTTTCTTGTGAAAGTTCTTATTTAACCCTTTCCAGGCCGAGCCCAAAACTCTCGGGATCCAAAATTCTGACTAAATATTCCTATCAAATGGTATATAATACGTGACCATAGCAGAAGGAAAATCACTATTAGAACATATTGAATAATACAGATACAATTTTCCTGAAATATGCAAAAATTAACCCGGCTGCAGAATGTGGATTAAAATTTTAAAGTAGGCCTTCAAAGGGTTAATATCACTAAAGTAGAGTGTGCTTTTTGGATGTATACAGCACAGTTTTAAACGCCTTTTCTGCATGCTTTCTGGGTAGAAATAAGTGCCTGCAAAATAGCATATGCAAAAAAAAGCTATGCACATACCCTCTGTGCACACGTAACTTTGCCTGAGCTGAGCAGAAGCATTCTTGAGGGAGGGGCTGGGGAACGGTTTGCATCTACGCCCATATTTCTAGAAATGCGCCTAGATGTGTTTAAAATCATCCAGAAAACTTGTGCATAGTTGCGAGCAGGAGTAAATGCAAGCGCATAAAGTCTCTGGAGCGATTGTCAAAGCGGAAGTATGTTCAGACTTCCATTTTGAAAATGTGCAGGTACCCTACAACCCCAAAACCTCTAGCAGCCGCTGGTGGGGAATGCAAGAGCCTGCACAGACGGAAGCAGGGTTGGGCCGTGCTCGCCCCTCCTCCCCCAAGAACTCGCCTAATCCCGGAGTCCTGGGTCCTTCATCTCCTTTACCTCCCTTCTCCATGGTGTGACCCAGGACAGGAGAAGGCCTCGAGCACTAGTAATCTCTGTTTCTTTTTGCAGCCTCCACAGAACGTCCTCCTGCTGTGCTATTTAATGAGTTGTTTGAACAACACATGCAAAGTACTGTTACGGAAAAGCATAGGATTCAAAGAACTCATTGAACGGCAGGGGAGGAGGGGGCACCAGTACATGCTGCAGGAAGAAAGTAGAAGTGCCAGGATCGCAGTGGTAGAGGGGCAAAAGAGGTCTCCTGGCAGAGTGGAGCAGTGTGCAAAGAACACTACCGCTCATGCATAGGGCTACCCTGAAAACACGTCTACCGTTTACACATTCAGCCATTATAAAATGACCCCTTTATTTATTTCTGATATTTCACTTTCACACCCCGCCAAAAATAACAATACGTATAAAACAGCAGTATACATTAAAATACAGCCATACACCTCCTGCTATCCTCCTTTATTCCCGTTAATATAACAGACCTTACAATATGAAAAGCAGCTATTTACTCTACCAAGTCAAGCTTTCACCTTTTCTCAAAAAATGAGACAATGTATCTCCAACTGCAAATCAAGCAACACTGAATTCCTGCCGCAGTGTACGCTGTAACCCAATACCATTGGATCACTCAACACTAAGTGCTGTGATGACCTTCTAGTACATATTTACATGTGAAGACAAGTTTTAGAAAGGCTGTGTAGGTGAAATCTAGGAATCCAAGTCCAAATGTCCGAATTTCCATGGGAGGGCAGCAGTCAAGGTGGGCACATGTAAGTTGTTGCCCGATTTCAGAAACTTGCATGTGTCCAGTATAGACAGCGGCAACCTAGACAACCTAGACATGCCTGCATAGTATTTCAGAAATGGTCTGTGTATCCCATGCCACACACACGTCCCGGCCTGCTATTTTGCAAGCGGAGATGTGTAGCGACATGGCAGACAGGAAAAAGGTATTTTATTTAACTGCAGTTTCTTTCAAATAGTGAAAAGTATTGGCAGAATAAGAAGGCTTTCTCTTCTTCTCTTGACGGGTATTAGATTGCAAAAATGAGCAATTTTTGGGTGCCTATTTGTACCTGAGAGCTGGTATAGTCTTGGACATGTTCGCTGGTGATTCTAAAATCAAGCACACATGCTTATATTTGTAGGAACACCCCGGCCATAACTCCACCAGGCACGTGTATATTCAGGCATTTCTAAAATGGCTCCAAGGATGTCCGTGTGATTTCTGTGTCTGAATGGGCTTTCCAGATGTGGAAATCATGAACAGCGCTTTTAAAATGACCCCCTATACCAACATTGCAACAAAAGCCATGGGAAGGGAATGCATAAGATACCAATAGCATCTTGATAACCAAAACAAATTGTGTTGTTTTTGTTAGTAATATACTCTAAGAGCATAAGATGTGCCATATTGGCTGAGACCAAAGGTCCATGAAGCCCAGTATTTTCTCTCTTACAGTGGCCAATCCAGGCCATGGCACATGTTTTCAGCAATGGGACTAGAGAACTGATGCACTGTTATCTCAGTTTCTGAAAAGATGTGCAGCCAAGTAGCCAGTCATCTCAGATTGCACTGGAAAGGATCAATGACCTGTGTTTGTTTACTCTGGGAGTGTGCATCTGTTGTTAAGGCATCTTGCAAAAATACCGAGAGCAGGGAGTTCCAGATGGAAGCCGTGAGCAAGAAGGAGTAAGTTTCCCTGATGGAGCCCAGGAGGGTAAAACTATGGTCCATGGTTGAAGTTGTGGGAGTTGTGGGAGTTGTGTGAGCCTTTAGCTCCGAAGTCCTGGAGTCTTGGAGACTGTTTGAGGAGAGCAGGAAGTTTTGGAGATCGTTAAAATCGGGAGTGGTATGAGCTTTCAGCTTTCAAAATCATTAAAGTGAGCAGCAGAACTGACACCATGGCTTGAGTATAGCACAGCCACAGGAGTAAAAGTAAATGTTCCCATGACTGTGCTGAGTATTGATACAGCTGCAGGAACAAAAAGAAATGCTCCCTCAGCTGCATTAATGTTCAATATGGCCAGGGGAGCATTGACCTTTGCTCCCGTGACTGTGTTGCTGAAGAGAGGGGGAGGCGTGGCCAATACTAGGGCTGTAGGGGGCTTAAACTGGGCTAGGGGTTAAAAATAGGCTGATTCTGGGACTGGGGGGCTGGGACTCAGGGATGGGCAATGGGATGATATTGGGGCTGGCAATGGGATGATATTGGGGCTGAGGGGACTGGAAACGGACTGATACAGGGGCTGGGGGCTGACTGATATTGGCAATGGGCTGATACTGGGAAGAGAGGGCTTGAATGGAAATGGGCTAATACAGAGACTAAGGGCTGAATGATACTGGCAATGAGTGATACTGGGGATGAGGGGATGGGACTGGAAATGGGTTGATAATGGAGCTGGAGGCTGGTATTGGAAATGGGCTGATATTGGGGCTGGGGGGATTGGAAATGGGCTGTTCCAGGGACTGGGGGACTCAATGAAACTGGCAATGGGTGATACTGGAGATAGGGGCTGGGACTGGAAATGGGCTGATACTGGGGCCAGGGGGCTGACTGATACTGGAAATGGGATGATACTGGGTCTGGAGGGGTTGAGACTGGAAATAGGCTGATACTGGAGCTGTGGGGACTGGCTTTGAGATGATATTGGGGTTTGGGGAACTGGAAGTGGTCTGATATAGTGGTTGTGGGGCTGACTGATACTGGAGGCTGATACTGGAAATGGGCTGATATTGGGTCTGAGAGGACTGGAAATTGGCTGCTATAGGGACTGGGGGCTGACAGATAGTGGAAATTGGTTGATACTGGGAATGGGGGCCTGGGACTGGAAACGGGCTGATATTGGGTCTGGGGAATTGGAAATGATCTGATACAGGGACTGGGAGGTCTGAATAAAACTGGCCATGGGGGGACTGGGACTGGAAATTTATCTATTTTATTTAACAGGTTTTTTATACTGCTTTATCATTTTAGTCAAAGCGGTTTACATTGTAACTTCAATTTGGTAATGTACATTAAACAGGGATAATACTAGGGCTGGGGTACTGGAAATGGGCTGATACTGGGTCTGGGACTGGAAATGGGCTGATATTGGGGCTGAGGGGACTAGAAATGGGCTGATACTGGGGCTGGGGAGATGGGACTGGAGAAGGGCTGGGGCTGGAAGGGAGCTAATTCTAGGGCTGGGGTCTTAGGACTGAAAAGGACCTGATGCTAGCAAATGCTAGGGTCAGAGTAGGAAAATGAGGGAGATACTGGGTGAGTGAGAAGGGAGAGGAGAACAGATATGTGGGGAGTGGGGAAGAAGCAAATTCAATCAAGGGAAAGTTGAAAAGGAGGGATATAAGAACTCATGCTGGTGTAAGAAGGAGGAAAGACAAGGTTAATGAATATTGGAGAAGGGAGTAAATGGGTAGGTGCTGGGGAGGGGGAATAGAAGGCAGGAGGTGCAGGTACTAGGGACATAGGATGTGGGAAAGGGAGGGCTCTGACAGGGGGAGACTATAAGATTTGGTGAGAAAATAGAAAAAAGACTAAGATAGGGTGAGTATTGGAAGTTGAACTGGGGACTCAGGGCTTAGGTGGTATTGAGAGTGGGAACTTGGAGTTGCTTGGTGGGATAGTGGGGGCTAAGAAATTGACCAGAGATTAAGAGGACATTGGCATCAAAGTGATTTGGTGAGAGGTAGGGCTGTGAGACCAACTGCAGAAATATGGGGAGGAGAGAAGGTTTGAAAGAGCTGGAGGGTTTGGGGGAGGGGAAGGGTTGGGGGGCAGTTGAAAAGGACAGAGTGCAGTGGAGTAGATGAAAACCACAGGAAGGGAAAGGACTTCCTTGAAGAAGGTGAAAGAGAGTAGAAATTTATTTAGCTGTATTTATATCCCGCTTTTCACCGGGTCAAAGCGGTCAATTGGGGGATACATTTAACACAAGGGATATGGCACACATATGCTAATACTTACAGGGAACATGGGCAACGGAGGGTTAAGTGGCTTGCCCAAGACCACAAGGAGTGCCTATAGGACTAGAAATCCCAGTCCCTCCGGCCTGAGATTGCTGTCCCCAGGTGGAACTTGAACCCCTGGCCCTCCAGCCTGAAGTACCTTGTCCTAACCACTAGACCACTCCTCCCAATATGGGGAAAGTGAAAGGAGGGATGGGGGTAAGACACAAAGGACCTGGAGGTGAAGAGAGGATGAGTGCTCGAGATTGAGGCGGGGCTGATGAAAGGATGAGAAGCAGAAGGTGGTAAATGAGACTGGGGAGGAGATGAGTACAGGGGGAGGAACTGATGAAGTGCAAAATGGAAATGGGATCTTGGAAAAGAACTTAGAAGAAAACCAACAAGAGGAAGTAGAAAAAGGAGACTGGGACCAACCCAGCTGGAAAAATAAGATGATCAGACAAGAAAGGTACAAAAGAGTGTCCGTTTTTAGAGGATAAAATATGTCAGCTTTGAAAATGTGCATGTCTTCTAGTTCATTACAGCAGGAAATGCATTTCTGTTTCTCTTTCTTCCATGTTTCACAGCACGGTGTCTCATTTTGAGGATTTCACATTTCAGTTTTTGTCTTTTGTAGTTTCTTAATCTTTAATTAATTGTCTGTGTTTTCCGTGTGCAGCCAAGATAAGGGGTTCTGTTAACGTTTGGTACTCTCTAGGAATCTGTAGTAGTTCAGCTTGTTCTCTTTTCCAAACGGGGATTACTGGGGTTCTAAAATATTTGCAGTGCTGATTTTCCATAGGTAGGGTTAGTGCAATTTGAGTTCTTGATGCTGGTGTCAAGTATCCATTTGCAGAATTTTGTGTTATAGTCTATCTGTAGAGGGAGTTAATGGTGTTGTCACTGGACAAGTTCCCAGAGGAAAGGTCCTGGAGGAAAGGTCCATAAACCATTATTAAAAGGGACCCAGAATATCCACTGCTTGTCCCAATACAAGCCTTATGGAACCTGTGCCCTTTGGGGAAACTGCTAGGTACATATGACCAAGATTGGCTACTGTTGGAAAGAGGATACTGGGCTTGATGGACCTTTGTCTGACCTAGAATGGCATATCTTATGTTCTTATGTTCTTATGAAAGACCCTATTTATGCTCTGCATCTATTGTTGGCAAGTTTTATTACATATGAATTAATGATTATGCTCTATCACACTGATATTCAAAGGCAATTAGGCATTCACTTGTAAATGCATAATTAGCCTAACCATGGATTTTCACAAAATATGAGATAGTATCAGGCTTTTAAATTGCAGAATGGCCAGATATTATGAGGCACATTCCATTCTGTGCATCCCAGCCTCTGTGCGTCTGGTCAGAATCAGACGCACAGAGATAGGCCCGATTCTGATCCCGCAGGGCACGTCTAGCCCCTGCGGGATCAGAATCGCTTCTAGGCCTGTACGTGCAGGCCAGGACCCTATTCCCATCAGCCTGCACGTACAAGCCCCTGCCTGGCTAACTCAGTCAGGCTCAATTCAGGAGTCGCGATCCCCGGCCGCCGACCACTTTCGCCTTTCCCCGTAGCCCGACCCCCAAACTGGCCTCCCATGGCCAGGGTCGGGCTGCGAGTAATCTCTTGCACCCCTCACCTTTTTGCTCCCAGCCGGGCCTCCTGTCCCCCGACATCTATGGGGACTTATTCCAACTCCCACTGAACCCAACTAGACATACAGTTCACTGTATAATATTGTTACGTACCCTCATGTTATATGTAACCCTCCAATTGTGCTATCTAAATGTTGTTAAATACCCTCATGATAAATGTAACCCTCCATTTGTGATGTGACCACTTTGATTGTAGGATAAGGTGGTATACAAATCTGTCTAAATAAATTAATAAAATAAATAAGTCCCCGTCCAGTCTGCCAGACCTGGATGTACAGGACTGACTTCAGAATCAGCCCTGTATGTCTGGGGCCATTGATCGCCCACTGCCTGCCCTAACTCCGTCTCTGCACTGCCCCGTCTAAGACTCCCCAAAGAAACTCCTTGTTCGTACGGGGAGGCTTAGTCGGGGATGGCAAGGGGGACAAATAGCAGGGATGGACGTCCCCATCCCCACTCTTCGCAGGACAGAACAGACCCCTATTTGTATACTTCTGGGGCATTAAGGGGAAGAGCAAGGGTAGGCCAGAAAATTATCCAGATAGTGGCAATATCCATCTACTATTCAGGTAAATTACACATTTACTTTAGGTCTGGGGAATATTAGGCCTAGCCTAAACAGATAATATTGGGCCCAATTTTGAATTGGGTAGGGCTAAGACCCGTAGCCGTGTGGCCCTGTCTGCTGACCCCTTAACCCCAGTGACGGAAGTGAATATCAGGGGTTCGCCGCACAGCCAAGAAGCCGCCAAGCCCAACCATATAGATCGCATGCTTAAAATACAGAAAATGATGGCAAAGTTATTATGGGTGGCATTTTCGAAAGGCATTTACACGGTTTGCAGCCCAGTAAACCGTGTAAATGCCGTAAACAGGGATTTTCAAAGGGTTTTCCTCACCTATCTTTTCAGCACAGAGCGCTAACCGGGCAGCATGGAAAATCCCTTCTGCCTGGTTAGCACTTACTTCCACTCCTGCTCCAGCCCAGAATGCCCCCAGCATGCCCCAGTGCTAACCGGATAGCATCGGGGGGTGTAGGGGACTTTGGAGGGAATTTTCAAAAGCACTAACCAGCTAAGTGCCTTTGAAAATCCCTGTTTATGGCATTTGAATGGTTTACTGGGCTGTAAACAGTGTAAATATCTTTCAAAAATGTCACCCATAATGACTATGGCATCACTTTCTGTATATTCAGCGTGCGATCTATATGGATAGTGACACAGAATGCGCAGATAGTTAAATGGAAGGGCGGCATATAACAAGCCAGTGGGCTGAAAATTTACCCCTGTTTGTGCAACTTGCCCTACAAGATCGGACCCAAGGGAGGGGCGCAAAAGCAAAAGTTGGCTCAGGGTGCTACAATCCCTTGAGCCGGCCCTGGGGAACATAAAATAGGGGAAAAAATTCCCAGATCCCAACTCAAGTTCCAACTGACTTGGAAACCCAAACGAGAAGGATAAAAATGTTCTACCCCCCCCCCCCCCCAGAAAAATTTAAAACGTATGCATTTTTTTAATGTGGACCTACACTAATGTCTATTATTTACACTATTAGATGTGAAATAATACAAGTTTGTAAAGGAACATTTCTTTAATGCTAAAGCCTAAAACCACAAGAGTGTGTAAGAAATTTACAATGAAAAATTCCATTCGGCATAGTTTACAAAACATGTCATTAAATAATTTTTTAAAGAAAATCCGGTGACACATTATCTAATTTTTGCTAATCTAATGACAATTTCCTGACTGAGTTCAACAAGCTTTATAGCCAGGTTTGGCTATCCTAAAAAGGAAATCTCTCTTTACATATGAAAGCAAACTGATGCTTTTCCTTTTGTTATGGCAACGAGCTAAAGTTACAAGAGAGGTTATTATTCTTAGCTTATTAGCCTGTGAGTCACCAGAGTTCTGCCTCCCCCCTTCCTCTCTGGCTTCTGTAACCATAACAGAAATGCGAGGGCTTCATAATGGAAATCATTGGTCTATCCAATGATGCCTGCTCTCTGGGAAGAAGATTTGACAAAGGGTGGATTTCATGGAATGCATATCTATAGGGTGACAGAAAAAGGAACTCCTCAGAGGCAACTACCGTTTGATAGGTGATATGTACTGAGGCAGAATGTGATCCTGACCTCGAGCATTTCCCTGCAACGGAAGCTTACAGTAGATCTCTAGCTCACGTTCTCACTTATGAAATTCTCTGAGCAGTGGAAACAGAAAAATGAGGGAGGTGCATGGAAAAAAAAGTGGGCTTTTTGGGTCATTTTGGACTTTTTACCAAATCCTGGAGGTTTTTCAATTTGTTTCAGAAGTTTTTAAATAAAAATTTAAGGGGTGTCAAAACTGCAATGTCGGAGGAGAGCAGCCTTACCGGGGAGTTGATGCGGCTCTTCATCGCCGCGGAGAAGTGCAGCCAGTGGGAGCAGAGAGCCTGTTCAGCCAGCTGCAGGCGTGGGGTGGACGGCCCAGGCATTGAGGACCCCCCCAACCCCATAAAGATCGGTGGGCAGCAGTGCTTGTTGGAGGAGAGCAGCCTTACCAGGGAGTTGACGCGGCTCTTCATCGCCGCGGAGCAGTGCAGCCGGTGGGAGCGGAGAGCCTGTTGAGCCAGCTGCAGGCGTAGGGTGGACGGCCCAGGCGTTGAGGACCCCCCCAACCCCATAAAGATCGGTGGGCAGCAGTGCTTGTTGGAGGAGAGCAGCCTTACCGGGGAGTTGACACGGCTCTTCATCGCCGTGGAGCAGTGCAGCCGGTGGGAGCGGAGAGCCTGTTGAGCCAGTTGCAGGCGTGGGGTGGACGGCCCAGGCATTGAGGACCCCCCACCAACCCCATAAAGATCGGTGGCTGTAACACGCGGCCGCGAGTTCGCGGCCGGCATGGTCATGTCCTAAGGGGCATCTCTCAAGGGGCAGGTCACGCCCCTTGTACGCCCCTTCAACGCTCCTGAGATCGTTGGAAGTTGGAGCTTGTTATTTGATGGGGAAGCAAAAGGCGAAAAGTGCAGCTGCGGCGGCAACACGAGTTGGTGAGCATGGAGGTAAGGTGGTGGGCCCTATGGACAAACATGTAACTTCCTTGCTGCCTGTTGATCAATTGCCGGATGGGGCTTCTTTAAGCCCTGAAAACCGGTCACCACCTTCTTTTCCCCAATTGCCGTTTGCGTCTACTTTTTTGGAAGCTCCCTTGACTGCCTCAGTTCCCGTTCTTCACCCTGTGGATTTGGCTATGTCTGAGGACCTGGTCGCTCCTCCCAACCGGGAGGTTACCCTTACAGACTTTTGGACTGCAAGGTGAGACCGCACCTTGAATATTGTGTGCAATTGATGCACGTTTGTCTGTAACAGTTTCTTCTCTTTGTAAATTTACTCACGATGTAGTTGATAAAATGGAATGTGTTGATTTACAAATGAATTCTTTAAACAAGTTGACTGCCCGCACTGACTCTCAGCTTCAGACTTGTTGTGATAGCACCGCTGTGTTAGTTAAAGAATCTTCAGCAATTTCTTACCGTCTGGAAGTTTTTGAGAACCAGTGTAGGGCGTGCAACTTGCGTTTTCTTAACTTTCCTTCTACCCATTTGTTATCTTCTGACACTTTGTTAAAAAAGTATTTTACCGAAGTTTTGCAGTTGAAAGAAACTGTAGAAATTGCTCAAATGTATTCATTTTCCTCTACTGTTCAGGCTGTTCCAACTGCAGAGGGAGGTCTTCCTCCCCCTGTGGATTCGGTCGGTCAGGACTTAACAGCCTTTTTGGAAGACTCACTGGATGTTATCCCCAAGCGTTGCACCTTGGTGGTAACGTTTGGGTCTGAGTCTGTTAAGTTAAGGGTGCTGAGAGCCTATTTTAAGTATAGAGAGGCTGTTTTTTGTGGGTTTAAGCTACAGGTTTTCCCAGATGTGGGCCGGAACACTCAGTTAAGGCGGAAACAGTTTCTTGAGTTAAAAGTTAGGGTAGTGGCTCTTGGAGCTTCTTTTTTCCTTAAATTTCCCTGTCGCTGCATTATAACTTTTGAGGGACAGAACTATGTGTTTACAGATGTAAGTCAGTTACGGAAGTTTTTGGCTTCTAAGGAGACGGATGGGAATTAGTTAGGTGGGATGTTTTAACTCAGAGCTCCCTTGTGTGGAGTTGGGATACATTCCATCTCCTTTTTTTCTTGTATATGTGTCTTTGTTAATTGGTGCTACTCTCCTTTCTTGATGAGGTCTCGGGTGATGTGATCATTTGTTCCTAAATTATATCAGAATGTTTGATTTTGCTGGTTGTCTATTATGTATTTTGGGAAAATTCAAAATAAATAATTTAAAAAAAAAACCTGCAATGTCAATTCATAGAATAATGTGCATTAAATTTATTTTGTGTGAAATAGCTTTAAGGCATAACAAATTTACATCCCTAACAAAATTATACGGAAAGGTATCTGATGAAATAAGCAACGAGGATGAATAGAAGTGGAAGATGAAGTTCGGTATCATTTATTTATTTTATTTATTTAACAGGTTTTATATACCGTTTTATCATTTCAATCAAAGCAGTTTACATTGTAACTTAAACTTGGCAATGTGCATTAAACAGGGATATTGATAACATGGATTTTTCTGAGGCAATCATGAGGCCTAGATCGGCCACTGAGCAACCTGAACAAATATTTTTGGCCCCACCTTACTGATCCATCCTCCTCATTACCAGTTTTGTCAAAGACCACAACCCAAGCTGTTCTTAACATAGATATTTTGCCTTTGGATTTTTGTGGGCCATTATTTATTCAGTCCATACGGTGCTCTGTGCCTATGGGGAAAAATCCTTTTCATAGGCATAGCCCATGCATTTTCTGCAGGAGACAGACATGCCTTTACTGGACTCGTGCTTTAAGATGAGTTCAATACTTAATTGAAAAACTTGTTTTTACAGTGTGAATCACATTCTTTTCTGTCACATTGTGCTAGGGTGTACGATATCTGAACTGCCTGTAGCATGCAATGCAGCACCCGCTCAGAAGCTTGTTCAAGCTAGGTATTCAAAATGCAAATATTTCTATCCTGCTACTCTTTGCCATGTAAGATGCTGCTCATTCATGCTGACACAGATCCTAGTAAACATATAAAAAATGACTCTATGTCTCTGGGAGAGATGGGGAAGCAGATGGGTGCACAGGTCAAAGGTCAACGCCTCCTAGGGGGAAGAGGGGTATGCAAATATTCTGCTGGCACCAAGGGGGCTTCAAGCTGCATGTTAGAGGCCAAGAAAAATAAAGCCAGCGTTGAGGTTCTTTACCGCAGAAGTTACTAATCCGTGGTGCTGTTCCCAGAGGTTAATGACTCTCACTGCAAATTAAGCGCTGATAAAGGGGCTAGCCGTCGCCACTGATCTTTGACCCCAGATATTCAATGCTGGGGCTATATCCAGCTACTGGCATTGAATATCCGGGTTGGCTGGTTAGTTCATTAGCTCACCAGCTAACGGTAATATTCAGCCACTCTAGTTAGCTAAAGTGACGAACGTTAGGCAAACCTATCATGCGCCTAACTTTCATCGCTTTCGGTTAACCGGCTAGCGGCTGAATGTCACTACTAGCTGGTTGACCCCCAGGTGCCACCTCCGCTCCACCCCCGGAATGTCCTGACGCTAGCTAGCCAGCAACGTGGTGCTTACTGGTGGCACCTGGGGATATTCAGCGGCTGAGCCCCATTTAGGCAGTTTGCAGGTCTGCAAACCACCTAAATGTCTTTGTATCCCCTCTCCTCAAGATTTTTCTGTAGGTTAGTAACACGATCCATTTATGTGCCCAAAATTAGTTCAAGTGAATTATCTTAACAAAATAATATGCATACAAGTTAATTTGCAAATGTTAAAGAGTTATGATGCTCGTTGAGCCTTTTCTTATTAAAATAAATTGTTTACAATGGCCTTAAAAATAACTGGAAAATTTGGGAAAAATCAGAAAAAAATCCATAAACAAATTAAAATTCTTTTTGCCTCTGCCTCTCCCTATTGACCCATCGGTACATGAGTCTCCACAGCTATTTACGTGACATTAATATTAGCAAAACTGAATTTTCAGTGGCATTAATAAGGAAATAAATCTGATATAAATTTTAGATTATACAATAATTACAAAACAGTTGATTTAAAAACATTGGGCCTGATATTCAAAAGCATTTATCCGGTTGGACGGACCTGCTAACCACAGAAGTGTGATATTCAGTGGTGTTATTCGAACAGTGTCACTGAACTTTCCCTCTCACCACTTCAGCCCTATCCGCTTAGTAACAATATTCAGATCGTTGACTGGATAACAAACTGCATAAATCGAGGCCAAAAAAAGCAAGTTTAACTTTATGCGTTTTTTGCTGTCCAGATAGTGGCTGAATGTCCAGTTTCATTGCTTAAAAGAATGCTTAAGTACTGGCAGTACAGCTTGGATGGAAAGGAGGGACAGGGAGATATGACACAGGCATTTAAATGCTTGAAAGGTATTAATGAGCAAAGAAATCTTTTGTAAAGACGGAGATGCTAAAAAACCAGAGGGCATGAAATGAAGCTGAACAGAGGAAAATTTGAAAGCAACATTAGGAAATACTTTTTCATGGAAAGGGTGGTGGATACCCAAAATTTCCTCCCACTGGAGGTAGTAACAGTATATGATGGCAGATAAAGACCAGTAGTGGGGGCAAAACTTGTGATGGAATTCAAAAAGGCGTGGGATAAGCACAGAGGATCCTTATACAGGGAGGGGAGCATTCCTGTCCAAAGCAAACTTAAATGACTTCCACACTTCAAAAAAGCATAGCAGGGGGAGCTGTCAAAGTGGCACTTACAACCCAAAATTGAAAAGGGTAACCTACATGAAGCAGAAGTTGCAGCCCTAAACACCTTGCTGAGCAGACTAGATGGACCATGCTGGTCTTTATCTGCCATCACTTAATATGTTAGTATGTTACTGTGTTACGAACTCACAGGATTTAAGCCACAGCAATGCAGATCCTAGAACACCAACACACCTCCCAATGGGAAACCAGAACAAGCCAGACTCCTATAGTTTCCTGCTGAGAAAGCATATGCCGGCAGAATCCCTCACCACAGATTCTAACGTAGCAGTGCCCCAAAATGTTCCTTTGTCTTTTGAATGGGGAAATTTCCAGAGCCTCTGCTTCTAAACTTGGTGAGTAGTAGTGATGTGATGAAGGATAGGCTAAAGTCTCTTTCCCACTGACTGGGTATTCTCTGTACAGGTTTTGGATAAGTTAAAGCTGGGGACTAGATGGAGTTGTTTGCTGGAGCCCAGAAAGCTAGGAGCTGTGTGGTGCTGGGCAGCAGAAGAGACCTTACATTTTCCCCCAAGGATGCCCAGGCCTGGAACTAAAGAAGGAGGTGTCCCAGGCCAGCTAAGTTTAACAAAATAAGAGGAGTATAAACCCTAGGGGGTCTGCAGAAGGAGACGTCCATTGTTTAAGAGAGTCTTTCAGCTAAGAAGTCTGGAAGGATACTGGGTATTTCAGGTGTCTTGTGTTCCTGATACGTTGGTGGGACCCAGTGGATGCATCCCATTTAACTAATTTGGAAATTACAATCTGGGCTGGACTGGACCATACTCCAGTGCATACTGTACAGCTAGTAAGGAAAGATTGCATAGAGTTTTTTATATTTTTCTTATGCCTTTGTGCGAAGATGCAGAGAAATGAGAAGAAATTGCGTTTTGTGGATTTTTAAAGGAAAGGTTCCGGGTACAGACACAACTATGACCTTGTGGTCGTCTTCAACACCTCTCCTTCTCCACAAACATCCAACTGATAGCTATTGTAAAACCTGCCATTTTGTTCTCTACAATATCACCAAACTTTGTGCATTCCTTTCTGAACACACTACTAAGACACTTAACTACTCTTTAGTCATCTCCCGTCTAGACTATTTTAACCTACTCCTTGTTGGTCTCCCTCTAAATCATCTCTTTCCCCTTCAGTCTGTTCAACACTGTGCTGCACGGCTAATCGTCCACCAGCCTCGTCATGCTCATATTACCCCTCTTCTCAAGTCACTTCACTGGCTTCCTATCCATTTCCACATCCAGTTCAAATGTCTCCTGCTGACCTATAAGTGCATTCACTCTGCAGCTCCTCACTACCTTTCCTCTCTTATCTGTCCCTACAACTCTCCTTGGGAACTCCGCTCTTCTGGCAAATTGCTTCTGTCTGTGCCCTTCTCTTCTACTGCTAACTCTAGACTTTGCTCCTTTCACTTTGCTGTTCCTTATGTCTGTACATCAGGCTTCATCTCTGGCCCTTCTCAAATCCAGGCTGAAAACTCACCTCTTCGCTGCCGTTTACAAATCTTGATTTGTCTAATCTCCTTCGTGTTTCCTTACCATTTCCCCTTGATGTATTCTATGTCTACAGCTACTCTGTTGACTGTCTTGACTAGATTGTAAACTCTGATGAGCAGGGACTGTCTTTTACATGTGTTCTGTGCTGCTCTGCATATGTCTTGTAACACTATACAAATGTTCAGTATTAGTATTTAATGCCCAAGTACTGAGAGAAAAAATGATTTTTAAGAAAAAGGCCACATCAGACTGGATTGCTAAATTTTGAAGAGACAGTAAAGAAATTCAGTTTGAGTAGTTAGTGAGGGCCTTGATGCAGTTGCTTCCCACCACACCCCACTAGGAGTCTCATCTTTTCCCTTCAGCAACCTCTGCAGAATGGAAAAAGCATCCCATTCACAGAAAGAATGTTACACTAACATCCCATCATGGTTGCTGCAATGGTAGTGTCTCCCAATGCATTATTCTCCCCAGAGCCGCAGATCCTTGGAACCAAAACACAGAGACCTTGGCGTCCTGGATCCAAAGAGCATGTGAACTTGGATCCTGGAATGTCAAAACCTCAAAACTTTGACCCTGGAATGCTGGACCCTGAAGCTCAGATCCCTGGGATCCTTGACTCTGGGACCCCATGGCGTCTGACATAACCCTGGACCCCTACAGTAGATCCCAGAACCTGAAACATAGGACACTGAAACATGAGAGCCTAAGACCAGGACCCAAACCTTAGGCAATGGACATCAGAGCCTTCTAGATCTCAGGATCCAGGATCTTGGGTCCTAGGATCTTGGTGGGGGAGGGGGGTGTAATCTGGGGGCTGGGGAGTGAAGTAAAGTATCAGTGGGGGGGTCTGACAGGGATGCAACATCATTGGTATGGGGGAGAGCATATTTTAATGATGATCACCAGTTCAGGAGAATGTAATCAGGGAGATGATCGCTGGTGGAGTGGCATCAGGAATAGGTAATGCTGGGCAGGGTTGCACTTAGGATCTGGGCTCCTTGTACTGGACCTCAAAGCAGCGCTGGTGTTCCTCATATGGTCAGGCATTGGACTGGCTCTGCACATACTACTACTAAGCATTTATAAAGCGCTACCAGGCGCACGCAGCGCTGTACAATGAAAACACAAAAAGACAGTCCCTGCTCAAAAGAGCTTACAATCTAAAAGACAAAGCAAGAAAAGGAGTAGAAAAAAGATAAAAACAAGGGCAAAGAGACAAGAGCAGGGGAGTCAGGACAAAGGAAAGAGGTAAGAACACGTGTAAGAGGAAGAAAGAAAGGTGAATTAAAAGAGGGGAAGGTAGGAGAACAGCAACATCAAGAGCCAAAGGCAGAAGCAAAAAGATGAGCTTTTAACTTGAGTTTGAAGAGGGGCAAAGAAGATGCCTGACATATAGACAAAGGAAGTTTATTCCAAGCGTAGGGAGCAGCAAGGTGAAAAGAGCGGAATCTGGAGTTGGCAATAGAGGAGAAGGGCATAGCAAGAAGCAACTGAGAAGAAGAACGGAGTACACGAGGGGGGAAATAGGGAGAAATGAGAGAAGAAAGGTACTGAGGAGCCACAGAGTGAATGCACTTATAGGTCAGAAGGAGAAGCTTAAAGTGAATACAGAAATGGATAGGAAGCCAGTGAAGAGATCTGAGGAGAGGAGTGATGTGGGCAAAATGAGGCTGACGGAAAATCAAATGGGCAGCGAAGTGCTGAATAGACTGAAGAGGGAAGAGATGAGACTGAGGGAGACCAGCAAGAAGGAGGTTGCAATAATCAAGGCGGGAGGTGATTAGGCAATGGATGAAGGTTTTAGTAGCAAGCTCAGAAAGAAAGAGGCGGATTTTGCCAATGTTGAAGAGAAAGAAGCGACAGGTCTTAGCGATGAATTGCCCATGTTCCCTGTAAGTATTAGTGTATATGTCTCATAGCCCCTCGTGTTAAATGTATCCCCCAATTGTAACCGCTTTGACCCGGAGAAAGGCGGTATATAAATATGGCTAAATAAATAAATAAAATAAAGTTGGATATGATAGGAGAAAGAGAGCGAAGAGTCAAAAATAACACCCAAATTGCGAGCAGATGAAACAGGTTGGAGAACAGAGCCATCAACAGAGACTGAAAAAGAAGATGGAGAAAGGGAAATTTTAGGAGAAAAATTGAGAAGTTCAGTCTTGGCCATGTTCAATTTCAGGTGATGATGGAACATCCAGGCAGCAATGGCAGAGAGACAGCAAGGGATCCGGGACTGGAAAGCAGAAAAAAGATCAGGAGTAGAGAGATAGATTTGGCAGTCATCAGCACAGAGATGGTACTGAAAACCATGAGAGGAAATAAGCGCACCAAGGGATTGGGTATAGAGAGAAAAAATAAGGGGACCCAAGACAGAACCCTGGGGGACACCAACCGAGAGCGGGGTAACAAAGGAGGAGGAGCCACCAGAACATACACTAAAGAAGCGATGGGAGAGATATGAGGAGAACCAGGAGAGAACAGAGTCCCTAAAGCCAAGTGAGGACAAAGTGTCAAGGAGAAGATCATGGTCAACAGTGTCAAAGGCAGCAGAAAGGTCAAGGAGGATAAGGACAGAGTAAAGGCCTTTAGATTTAGCCAGGAACAAGTCACTGGAGACTTTGACAAGAGCAGTTTCAGTAGAGTGCAAAGGACGAAAACCGGATTGTAAGGGATCGAGAAGAGCATGGGAAGAGAGGAAGTCAAGACAACGGTGGTAAACCGCACATTTCAGCAGTTTAGAAATGAAAGGAAGGATAGAGATGGGGCGATAATTAGAAGGACAAGAGGGATCAAGTGAGGGTTTCTTAAGGAGAGGCGTGACCATAGCATGTTTAAAGTCAGCCGGGACAGTAGCAGTGGAGAGTGAAAGGTTGGGAATATGAGAAATGGAGGGGACAACGGTAGAGGAAATAGAGGAGAGGAGATGGGAGGAGATAGGATCAGAGGAGCAAGTGGTGAGCTTGGAGGAGGAGAGAAGAAGAGCAGTTTCATCAATAGAAATCGTGGGGAAGGAAGAGAGGGTAGGATGAGAAGGGGGGAGAGAATGAAAGCAGGAAAGGGAAATCGGGGATTTAGAGGGAAACTGGAGAGTGATCTTATGGATTTTATCATGGAAGTAATCAGCCAGAGCCTGGGCAGAAAGGGAAGGAGGGATCAGAGGCGGAGACACTTTGAGGAGAGAATTGAGAGCAATGAAGAGACGGCGAGGATCAGAGGCATGAGAATTAGTCAGGCGAACAAAGTAATCTTGTTTGGCAAGAGCTAAAGCAGATTTGAAAGAGCAGAGCATAGATCTATACCACCTGAATAGTAGAGACAATGCTACTTAGGTAAACTCACCAAATCCATTATGAAAATGAAGGAACTGTTGTCGAAAACATCGGTGTAATTTGCCTTCTTACTTTGGGGGGAGGGGAGGGAACAAAGGATAAGGAAGTCATACTTACAGTGGAGAAAGGGGTACCAGATCACCATTAGTGCCTGTAACATTGGGGGGGGGGGCTACCACCACCCCATGCTCCCCCCAAACTAGACCTATTGTCCTCAAGTGTATTAATGTTTGTTTAATGTTTATTAAGCTTATGTTACCCTTAACACTCTTGTGCATTAGACTATCTTAATGCTGACATGGAGTTAACATGACCTCGCCCATCAAAAATATTAATGAACTTAATTTCATGCTAATTAATATATTAGATAGTAACTCTTTAACATTTAAAATAAGCTAATGTAAATCATGTTAAGCAACATAATTCCCATGAACTCACTAGAATGGGAAGGTGTTGGCAGCGGAGGATCACATTTCTGTGACAACAGCAATAACACTAGAATTACCTGCGCAGAAGAAAGGCTTGACATGAAAACCTAATGGATAGTCACAACAAATAAATTGCACTATAGCACCAGAAAATGAAACCCCCAGGTCGGAAGGCACTCAACTGGCTAGTGGGGAGGGGCTGAAGACTTTTCAGAGTAAAGCCAGCATTTATAATGTGGTTGGATCAAAGCCCTGAGGACATCTGACTGCTGATGTCGCTGCACATTTTATTTAGACAGTTTTGTATACCACCTTATCTTTCAATGCATGAAATGAGAGTCAGAAGCTGCAAAGATGTCTTACATATTGGGAAATGAAACGTGCAAACGTGAAACGTGCAAAGCATGAACCAAGGGAAGTTGGAGGTGGTCAAGAATGAAATGGAACATATACAACTTGATCTGTTGGGTGTCAGCAAACTGAAATGGACTGGCATCGGGCATTTTGCATCAGATGATCACATGGTCTACTATGCTGGAAATGAAAGACAAAGAAGACATCGAGTTGCATTTATAATCAAAAATAAACTTGCAAGAACTGTAATGAAATACAATGCAATCATTGAAGGCTTAATTTCTATTCATCTACGGGGAATGCCCATCAACACAGCTATCATTTAGGTGTATGCCCCAACAACAGCTGCAGAAGAGGTAGAAGTTGATGAGTTCTATGAAAATTGACAGGACATGCAAACAGGATATCCTAATATTCATGGGTGACTGGAATGCAAAAGTTGGCAACAAAGAAGAAGGTAAAGTGGTTGGAAAATATGGACTTAGCAACAGAAATGAAGCTGGGAAAAAACGGATAGAATTCTGCAAGACCAACAATCTATTCATCTGAAACACCTATTTCCAGGAACACCAGTGGTGACTGCACACATAGACTTCACCCAGTGGATTGTACAAAAATCAAATCAACTAATTCTGTGGAAGTCAATGATGGAAAAGCTCTATAACATCAACAAAGACAAAACCTGCAGCTGACTGTGGTACAGATCACCAAGTTTGCAAACTTGAGCTAAAGCTGAAAAAGAGCAAGCCACTCATGAATGTAGCAAAATATGACCTTGAGAATTTACCACCGGAATTTAAAGACTGCCAGCAAAATCGATTTTCTGCTTTAGATAGAAATGACAGAACTCCAGAAGAGTTATGGGCTGATATCAACAAGGTTGTGTTGGAAGAAAGTGAGAAGTCCCTACCAAACGTGAAAAAGCAAAAATAGCCAAAATGGATGACTGAAGAAACTCTGAATATTGCCCAGAAAAGCAGAGAAGCTAAAGCCAGAGGAGAAAGAGAGGCAATCACAGAACTCAACATAGACTTCCAATGTGCAGCAAGACAAGACAAGGAAAAGTACTACAAAAATGCATGCAAGTAAATAGAATCAGAAACTATTAGAGGAAAAACAAGATCAGCTTTCCTAAAGCCACAAGTTGAAGAAAAAATTCCAGCCTCGAACTGGAATGCTAAAAGATACTCAAGGATCCATGTTGAATGATGCTGAGAAGATCAAGAAAAGGGACGAATATGCAGAGTTATTATACCATAAAAATCAAGTGGATCAACAGCCATTTCAACCTATACCTTATGATCAGGAGCAATTGGTGATGAAAGAAAAAGTCAAATCAGTATTTAAAGAACAAAGCACCAGGTATTGATGGCATTCTCATTTAAGTATTACAGCAATGGGATGCAGTTGTTACCATACTTACAAGGCTCTACCAGGAAATTTGGACAACATCATGGTCAATTGACTTGAAACGATCTGGGTTTATACTAATACTGAAGAAAGATGATCCGACCGACTGTGGAAATTATCGCACAATCACTCTCTCCCCACATGCCAGCAAGATTCTACTCAAGATCATTCAGCAGAGAATATAACCATATCTGGAACGAGAACTTCCTGAAGTGCAAGCAGGGTTCATGAAAGGGCGAGGAACAAGAGACATCATCGCTGATGTGAGATGGATTCTTGAAAAGACAAAACAATACCAAAAGGATATTTATATGTGTTTTATTGACTACAGCAAGGCTTTTGACTGTGTAAACCATGAGAACTCTAGGCCATTTTAAGAAGCATGAGTATACAAGAACACCTGATAGTTCTCTTGCTCAACCTTACATTGATCGAGAAGCAACAGTTCGAACAGAACAAGGAGAAACTGAATGGTTTAAAATCAGCAAAGGTGTATGACAAGCATATTTTCCATCTACCTGTTTAATTTACATGCAGAACAAATCATCAGAGAAGCAGGACTGTATGAAGATAACTGAGCAGTGGTGGAATACAGCCGGTTTGGCCCAGTTCACATGAACTGGTTCCTGTCACAGCCCGCGTTCACTGAACTGGACTGAACACGGTGTTGCAACGCTGGCTCTGCAGTGGTGGGAATCCCCCCACCTGACAATGTTTTGAAGGCAACAGGGGATTGCAACATCAGGAGAAGCCCCTGATGCTGTCAAAACATTGTCGGACAGAGGGTCGGGCCGCTGGACCACCAGGGAGTTGCATATGGAGAACAGTGGTCAAGCGTACAGCAACTGCAATGCCTCCAAGCAAGGTGCGGCATCCTGGCCCACACGCACGTGGGAGTGCTGGGACCAAACTGATTCCTCGGTGATTTGGATCCCACCATTGCAACTGAGGTGTGAAGACTGGTGGAAGACTCATTAACAACCTTCGCTATGCTGATGATACCACATTACTGGCTGAAAGTGACAATGATCTGAAACATTTGCTTCTCAAGATCAGGGAACATAGTCTTAAAATGGGCCTCCACCTTAACATAAAGAAGACAAAGATCTTTACAACTGGAAAGGGGTAGATTCCGGTTTGAGTTTAGCAGGGATGGACGTCTGGTTTGAACATCCATCCCCGCTAAATGCCAGAGTGCTGCTGCAGCCAACAGAGCTCCCTGCACATATAGGCAAGATGTGCGGGGAGCTCTGTTCATGGGCAGGCCGGAGGTGGGCTGAGGGCAGGCAGTGGGCGGTAACCTGACCCCAGACATACAGGGCGGATTCTGAGGTCAGCCCTGTACATCCAGGGTCAGCCATTTGCACAGGGGACTTATTCCACCTACGAAGTGGAATAAGTCCCCCTGGAGAGCAGGACATGCAGCAGCTGGGGCTACAAAGTGAGACAAGGGGGCACAGGGGGTTCCCCGCAGCCTGATCCTGGCCACGGCAGGCCCGATCGGGGGTAAGGCTGCAGGGAAAGCAAATTTTTGGGGTCTGCCAGGGATTGCGGCTCCTGCATGTAGCTGCATTGTCATGGCAACATGATACCACAGCTCTGTGGCTCCTTGCAGAAACCTGGGTTTCGCTAGCTGGGAAGGGACCGGACATCCAGGGTGCCTGAATCGGGGCATGTCCTAGATGTCCAAGCCCTATGCTGTGATTCTGATTCTGCAGGGACATCTGGCAGAATCAGAAGCATCTCTGGGCCATCCAGATTTCTGGACATCCGGACAGCCCAGACGTGCACATACAGAACTGATCTCAAAATCAATACGTTCTTCATTGATGGAGAAGAAATTGAAATAGTAGACAATTTTAACTTACTTGGACCAACAATCAATAAAAAATCAACAAGCAGTCAAGAAATCAGATGGCACATTGCTCTTGGCAGAATGGCTATGAAGGACCTAGTCAAGAGTCTGAAGAGCAAAGATGTCTCTCTCCATGCAAAGATCCAACTTGTCCAAACCATGGTATTTTCAATTATGTCATATGAATATAAAAAAGATAGGAAGAAAATAAATGTCTTTGAGTTATGGTGCCGGCGAAGAATACTGCATATACCATGGACTGCCTGAAGAACAAACCTGTTAATTATAGAGGAGATGAAACCTATGCTTTCTTTAGAAGATCAGATGACAATGCTTTGACTTACATACTTTGGATACATCATGTGACGAGAGAGATTTCAATTACCCCGGTGTAGACTGGGTCAGTGTCACGGCAGGACATGCTAGGGAGATAAAGTTTCTAGATGAAATAAATGACTGCTTCTTGGAGCAGCTGGTTCATGAACCGACCAGAGGGGAAGCCATATTGGACCTAGTGGAACACCAGATCTGGTGCAAGAGATAAGGGTGTTGGGGCCACTTGGCAATAGTGATCATAGCATGATCGCGTTTGATTTAATTAGTAGAGGAGGGATGGTAAGGAAATCCACAGTACTACCTTTTAACTTTCGAAAGGGAGACTATGATAAAATGAGGAAAATAGTTAAGAAAAAACTAAAAGGAGCAGTTACAAAGGTTAAAGACCTACATCAAGCTTGGGTGTTGTTTAAGAATACTATCTTGGAAGCTCAGACCAGCTGTATTTCACGATTTAAGAAAAGTGGAAGGAAGTCCAAAAAACTGCCAGCATGGTTTAAAAGTGAGGTCAGAGAGGCTGTTGTTGCCAAAAAAGCATCTTTCAGGAAATGGAAAAAAGAGCCAAATGACAAAAACTGGAAACAGCACAAGCACTGGCAAGTTAAATGCAAGGCATTGATAACGCAAGCAAAAGGAGAATTTGAGAAGAAGCTTGCTGCGGAAGCAAAAACGCGTAGTAAAGACTTTATCAAGTACATTCATAGCAAAAAACCTGTGAGAGAGTCAGTTGGTCCATTAGATAATAGAGGGGTTAAAGGGGCACTAAGAGGTGACAAGGCAATAGCGGAGAGACTGAATGAATTCTTTGCTTCAGTCTTTACTGAGGAAGATGTAGGGATGTTACCCATGACTGAAGTGGTATTTAGAAGTGTGGAAGAATTGAAGGAAATATCGATACATCAGGAAGATGTATTACAACTATTTGATAAACTGAAGCGTATCAAATTACCTGGATTGGAAGGTATACATCCAAGGGTATTGAAAGAACTGAAATATGAGATTGCAGACCTGCTATTAGTAATCTGTGAACTATCATTGAAATCATCTGTAATACCTGAAGATTGGAGGATGGCGAACATAATGCCAATTTTCAAAAAGAGTTCCAGGGGTGATCGGGAAACTACAGTCTGGTGCGCCTGACATCAGTACCAGCAAAAATGGTAGAAAGCATCATAAAGAATAAAATTGCTGAACATGTAGATAGTCATGGCTTAATGGGAGACAGCCAACATGGCTTTAGACAAGGAAGATCTTGTCTTACTAATCTGTTATGTTTTTTTGAAGGTGTGAATAAACAGGTAGACAAAGGTGAGTCGGTTGATATAGTGTATTTGGACTTTCAGAAAGGCTTTGACAAGGTCCCTCATCAGAGACTTTTGGCAAAACTAAAGGGTCATGGGATAGGAGACAGTGTACTATTGTGAATCAGGAACTGGTTAAAAGATTAGAAAGCAGAGGGTAGGGCTAAATGACCAAGTTTCCCAATGGAGAAAGATGAATAGTGGTGTACCCCAGGGATCTGTGTTGGGTCCGCTGCTTTTTGACATATTCATAAATGGCCTGGAAAAGGGAATAACGAGTGAGGTTATCAAATTTGCAGATGACACAAAACTATTTAAAGTTGTTAAAACCCATGAGGATTGTGGAAAATTGCAGGAGGATCTTGATAAATTGGAGGACTGGGCATCAAAATGGCAGATGAAATTTAATGTGGACAAGTGCAAAGTTATGCACCTAGGGAAGAACAACCCAAACTATGGTTACACGAAGCAAGGTTCCACATTAGGAACCACCACCCAGGAAAAAGATTTAGGCATCATTGTGGATAACATGTTAAAACCCTCCGCCCAATGTGCAGTGGCAGCCAAGAGAGCAAATAGAATGCTAGGTATCATAAGGAAAGGAATGGAAAATAAAACAAAGAATATTATAATGCCTCTGTATCGTTCCATGGTGCGACCACACCTTGAATATTATGTGCAATTCTGGTCACCGTATCTTAAAAAGGATATAGCGCTATTAGAAAAGGTTCAGAGAAGAGCCACTAAAATGGTAAAGGGGATGTAAAGATACCCCTTTGAAGAAAGGCTAAACAGGCCTTTAACCTGGAAAAGAGATGGCTGAGGGGAGATATGATAGAAGTCTATAAATTAATGAATGGAGTGGAACGGGTAAACGTAGATCAATTGTTTACGTCAGAGGTTCCCAACTCCAGTCCTGGAGGGCCAAACACCATTCAGGTTTTCAGGCTGTCCCTAATAAATATGCATGAGATGCATTTGCATGCACTGCCCCCATTGTATTCAAATGTATCTCATGCATATTTATTAGGGACAGCCTGAAAACCTGAATGGTGTTTGGCCCTCCAGGACTGGAGTTGGGAACCTCTGGTTTACATCATCAGAATATAGAAAGACTAGGGGACATGCAATGAAGCTACAGAGTAAACTATTCAAGACAAATAAGAGAAAATATTTTTTCACTCAACGTGTAATCAAGCTCTAGAATTTGTTACCAGAGGATGTAGTAAAAGCTGTTAGTGTAGCTGGGTTTAAAAAAGGTTTGGACAAGTTCTTGGAGGAAAGGTCCATAAACCATTATTAAAAAGGGACCCAGGATATTTCTGCTTGACCCAATACAAGCATTGTGGAACATGTGTCTTTTGGGGAAACTGCTAGGTACGTATGACCTAGATTGGCCACTGTGGGAAACAGGATACTGGGCTTGATGGATCTTGGTCTGACCCAGTATGGCATATCTTATGTTCTAATTAGAGAAAGACATCATGCATGGCAAGATAGAAGGTCAATGCAAAAGAGGAAGGCCATCAATGAGATGGATCTATACAATAACAGTAGCAACGGTGCCATTCTATCAACAGTGAGCCGCTTGACTGAAGTTCGAACACAGTTTAGGACAACTATCCAGAGGGTCGCATTGAGTCGACAATGACTAGACGGCACTTAACAACAACCATGCAAATCATGTTAAGCAACAGAATTTGCATGAACTCACTGGTAATGAGAACATATAACTACCCCTCCTTTGAATTTGCCTTCAGTGGTTAACGCATGATCAATACATTCATGATACATGCAGTGGTACATGCATGCACCTGTGGTACATGCATCATGAAGCACAGATAGCACAGGCATTTCTAGCAAGAAATATCTGTGTTGCAATAGAAGCAATTCTGTCCTACCTAGTCTCCGCCTGATACACGCTATAAGGGTAGCGCGAGGTTTTTAGCATGGGGCTTTATAGCATACTTAAATAAATATGCCCCTGAGCTTTTGATACTAGGCATGTCCTTTCTTCCATTCTAAAATCGTCCTCACAGCTCTGAGAAAGGTATCAGTAACCATAAAGGCATCATTGTAATGGGGTCTACAGAATGCTACCCGTCCCTCTCCAAAGTGATTATCAACCGTTCCCTTTAAATGAGTCTGCAGCCCAGAGTTCAGGACTGGGAGGGAATGGCTCAGAGGGAGAGGTTAACAACCTAGTAGGTTCGCGGAGGACAGAGGCCCATGGATCCAGAAGCCCTTGCAAGTTAAGCTGTGCAAAGGAGTTCTGAGGTAGAAATTTTAACTGTGGCTGGAGGAAGGGCCAGGAGGACCAGCTTGTGGATATTTAACAAGCTGGGACAGAATTAAGCTGATTTTGTTTTCCCTGAACTGCTGTTTGTTCTGGGTTTTGTTTTGTAGAGGTTTAACAAGCTAGGACAGAATAAAAACTGCTTTTGGTTTTCCCTGAACTGCTGCCTGTCCTGTGTTTTAAAGAAAACCCCTTCCCACCACACACTGTGCTTACCACAGTCATCGTATACCACAACATCACTTTTACACAGAAACAAGCATTGTGTGATTTTCTGGCACAAAATTACCTTATGTACAAATAGCTGTGAGCTGATCTGCATGATTCTTCATCTCATTAGTGATTTTGTGTAAATTTTCAATTGCCTTCCAACAAACAAAAATACATGCAAAACAAATGGCATGTTGAACACATTAAATTTTGTGATACATATTATACGTTGGTTTAATCTTCTTTATTGTGTTTCTGAAGCTGTTTACAGCCTAATATATTGATCTCTTAGGAATTTACAACAATAACTTTTTCCCCAAGCACAGAAAGAGGAAAATTCATTTTTGCATCCTTGTGTGTGTAAATCCACATCTAACTGCCAGCTAAACTTAGCTTCTGAAAATCTAGCCCATATAATTTCTTCTTTGTTGTACTGACTCCTCTCATCATCTTCACTACTTGAAACAAATGCACATCTGTTTATTAGGAAAAACTCAAGCAACACATTCATGGCCCCAGTGCACACAGACACAGGTCTTCAGCATACACACACAAATATACCACATGACACCCCTCCCATGACCCACAACACAACCCCAAGACACATTGCTAATATGCATATACAGACAGACCTACACACCTACAATCATGCACATGCATAGACCCTGGAACACACTCACACACCCATGACAGACACATATACATTGCTCCTGACACCACTACCGATAAGCACGCACACCCAACACGCGGAAACACCCATCACACACATATCTCCCCACTCTCTGACATCCTATGTTTACATCCCCATTGCTAAGCTCTGCCATGGGGATAGCCATTGATACGCTAGTACATCCAACCACAGATACCAGAAACAAAAGAAGATCTCACTTGAACACAAAGTACCAGCAGAATACCGAAAAACGAAACAAGCCATGAGTAGCAGAGCATTTTCTTTCATCACCCCTACACTATGGAACTCCCTCCCAGACACACTGAGAGTCATTAAGTACCTCCAAAACAAATTAAGACAATCTGTTTGGAAAATACTATGGGAATGGCATCATAACTCTCCAACCCACACAGAAAGCCTTATCTCAACATTCCCCCTCCCACATCACTACCATGTAGAAGACTATGGCAATGACATTATAACCTCAACCACACAGAAAGCCTTAGCTCATCACTCCCCCCCCCACCACCAAATGATCAACCTTTCATCTTTAATACTATTCAAAATATACTGCACTGTACATAGTTAACCTTGTCTATAGTTATTGAATGAACCCACCCACGTTTTGTTACTTCTCATTTGCTGATTACCCCACACCTGCTCAATGTGTATTCAGTTGAGTTATATGTAAAACTGCCTTGATCTTTGGAAGGGGCAGTATACCAAAACCCTCAAATAAATAAAATAAATACACAGGCACATCTACACAGAGCACATATACCATCAGTCACTACCAACTCGCACATCACCTGCTATCCTACTGAGACATACTTTACCATGGCTATAGAACACACACCGAACACAATTTAGGATAGCTATCCAGAGGGTCGCCATGAGTCGACTCCGACTCGACGGCACTTAACAACAACAACAACATTTACACCGAATGCCTGAGGCTATGAATGGAGGAAACATACCACTATGTCACACTCTGTAGTGTGCATTCTTCAGTTTGTTTAAGTGTGTAAATTGATTGTACTGTATGCATGTTAATTCATAGTTATACAACCAAATTGATTTTTGTATATAGTTATGGCACCATTGTTACTGTTACCATCTTTACCTTGTAAATTAGTTCTACCGATGTTATAATGCAAAGTTCCTGTTTTGTTCATTGTTCATTGTAAACCGCCATTGACCTCTGGAAGTGGAGGTAAATAAAATCTAATAAATAAATAAATAAATTTACGCACACTTTAAATTTTTATGCACCCAAACATATCAAATGCGTGCTGACAAATGGACATCTTTATCATTTTTCTGTTTTCCTGGTCACTTTTCTGATCAAGGGCTATTTTTGGCAAACTGTTTATCGTACACTATAGGCAGTCATAAGGTAGGCTTCACTGCAGAAGGTCGAGAAGGTCTGGCCTCCGCCCAAGCCTTGCAGCCAGCTTAGAATGAGTTCCAAGAAATAATAAATAAGTTTTCCTTCTAAGCTGTTCTACTTGGAACTATGTAATTAATCCCTTTGTAACCTTTTATCTTATAGCCTGCCTATGCTTTTGTACAAAACAGGCTTGCCACTGCATAGTGACAGGCAGGAAAAACATTTTCACAAGTAAGTATGCGAAGAAGTGTTCGAAGGAAGAATCATATCATATCATGGATTCTGAAAAAAAAAATCCTATTATCTCTTTGTAAATTTCTAAAAAATTGCCTACCTCTACTAGGGTTGAAGATTGTCCCATTATAACTAAAAACACATTCAGGAGGCTTAAGCAAACTGATAGGTTATAAACCTTTTACTCGCAGAAAAGCTCCTTAATAAATATGAAATGCACACCTGAATTTAAAAGCACAGAAAGCTATGTGAAGGCCCATTTTAGAAAGGTTGTTTATGGGTGGAAGAGACGTGGAGGTGAAAGCATCTGCAAATAATTTTAGAAGAGAGGAAGGGCATGTGGGAGGCCAATGTAAAATTGACATATCTCTACTCCTCAAAATGGACGCGGTTTTTAATCCACGGAAGTGCAGGAGTGCATGAGGCTGGGCTTCCACGTGCAGTGGGAGGTGCCATGTTACAGATGTACAAGGGCGAAACCTGGTGAAGGAAAACCGGTAACTTACATGTTAAGTGCCAGCATTTCACAACGGGCATGTATATATGTCAACTGTGCAGATACTCTTTATTACAGAGGACATGATTTTTATCCCACTTCAACTTGGGAGGGAGGGGTAGGAATAAATATTGTGAGATTAAGAAGGATAACACCCTTATTCCCTCCTGTAAAGGGCTGGCCAAACCACAAACCTGTTCCCTACTTATGCCAGGGAACAGGTGTAAATACAGCCATGGAGAATTTTGGGCTAAACCTGTGCATTCCTTATATGAAATGGAGAGTACATATGCAGATTTTTGACACACCCAGGCCACACCCCAACATGCCCCCATGCAATTTCGATGTGGTATAGGCATCTACATATGAATCAGACCTTTTCTAATTGGCCACGTACACCCATGTAAATCACAAAGAGGGTTTCTAATCTAAAATAACCCCCATTGCGTGCGTTGCTTTCTAGCCCGAGTTCTATGAGTTTAGCTACGTTTTCCAAGGATTATTTGCCCCTTTCCCTAACCTTTTTTCTCCCACATCTTGAAGGTAACAACCTTCTTCTCTTTTTAGCTTCTTCTCTCCCTCACTCAGACTGCTCTGTCACAACACTGAAATTCATATTCACCATCTAAAAACAGAGAGTCTTCCTTTGAAACAGCCCCCAGTTTACCCTACTTTGCCATAATTTATGTGCCTGTGAGTTGGAGATGGGTTTTGAGATGTGACTGATGACTAATAAACCGAAGAGTTGAAGTCTTCATGAGAGCATATTACTCTTGAGTTCAATTTCCTGTCAATTTGACATGTTCAGTATATATATGCGTGTAGTTTTCTGTATGGACATAAGCCTGGGAACCTGGAGGTCACCATTCATTCTCCCTCTCTATTACTCACAGTGAGGATCCATGTTCAAAAGGGGCCTATTTACCCCGATGTGATAATGCATGCTGTTAGTAAATAGACTGCATAAATCTTATTGAACCCTATTTACTAATTATATTGATGTGCTAACCTGTATGTTTTTTCACAAATAGGATCTTTGCAGGAAAAAGCATGCCTAAAGCACCCTGAAACACACAAAAGCGCCAATACGTTTTAGGGAGGGGGAAGGTGTGTGTGCTTTGTGCACAACGCTTCTTTTGCAGGCTTTTGCAAAATTAATGAGCTACTGCAATGCAAAATTGTGCAAGATGCCTCATTAATTTGTAATTTGGCAAAAATCAGGCACACAAAGAAGGCCACAGGATGATACTCTTCTTGTGGTACTGTTAATTAAGGAAGTAAGGCCTGCGGTTGCTTTTAATTGAGTCTTTTCTTGTTGTGCCCTGAGGTTTTTGAATGAGCTTGCAAAAGAGCTCAGATTAATTCTGGAGTATTGCTCTTTCCCCAAGCCCCTAAAAACCTAGCCTTCTGCCTGGTGTTTGATCCAATAGAAGAGATAAAGGGTCATGTTTACTAAACCATGGTAGCAATTAGTGTGGGGTTTAGTGCACACCAAATGCAATGCAGTAACCATTATCATGTGCCAAATCTGAGGCTGCACTAAGAATCCCAGCTAACCGCTTAGTGTGGGTTGTGAGTGGTTCAGGGAGAGAGCACATACGTCTCTAACGCATGCTAACCGTTAATGCTGCACTTAGTGCGTGTGCATTTACTGCCACCTTAATGGGTAGCGTAAAGTGCACCTGTGGCAATAGCAGCAAATCACTTAGCTTAAGGGTGGCATGAACCCACACTAAGAGCCTCCAGTGCTACCCCCTGCTACGTTTCAGGGCTTAACGCAAGATGCAGGCCACCTTTCTGTAAACCTGCCCCATAATCCTGTTTCGTTTCTGTATTTATTGTCCTCTGGCTCAAAATAGGATCTGTTTTGGGGGGGGGGGATTTTATTTTACATTTACATTTTCCAGTTGAGGTTTGTAGTTTTTATCCTTTTCCTGCGCCTACGATTTGCTGGAGAACATTCACAGAACAAGTGCTATATTTTACTGTTATTTGTAGAGAGTGTTTGCTTTATATTTAACAAGTGTTCTTTTATTTATTATTCTTTTTGATAATATAACTTAAATATATTCTTATCTACATAGGTCCAAATTATGGGACATATTTAACAAAGGTTAATGTGCGTTAAGTAAAGTTAATGGCTCATAGAAATTAACTTCATTTAAGACACGCTAACCTTTAGTAAACATGCCCTTAAATGTTAAAGGGGCAATTTTATCTCAGGTCACCTATGTGTGAAGATTAAGTAGGTGCCTGTTTTTAGCCAGATAGGTACCTACCTGCCTTTATAAGACACTAGGGGTATGCAATGTGTGCCTTTGGGTCAGTCCTGATTCCTGGTGACCCAGAAGCTCCTGGGTTTTCTTGGCAGTGTCACCAGAAGTAGATTGCCAGGCCTTTCTTCTGAGGCAGTGGAGGGTTAAGTGACTTGCCCAAGGCCACAAGGAGTGCTAGTGGGAATTGAACCCTGGTTGCTTGGTTACCAAGCCAGTGTTCTAACCACTAGGCTACTCCTCTGCTCCAATACTAGGGGTAAATCAGCAGAAATCACAGCTAGACTAAAGCCGCAGAAATGTATCCCTTCTCGGGAGCAGGTGTAAGTGCTCTCATGTAAACTATGCAGATATTTAATAAAATACATGTGTAAATTGCAACTGAACTCATGCTTGGCCCAAACTTTGTCCTGAACATGCTTACACATGGGTCATTTTAAAGCAACTCCCTCTTGTCATCATGCATACTTTTAAACATGTAGCCCTAGGGTAATTTTATAAAAGTCCTTTTACATGCATAAAAAAGGGTTATAAGAGGGTTATAAAACTGCCCCATATTCTTTTAGGGGGTAATTTTGGAAGCCCTATTTGTGCTTTGGACATCTGAAAATGGGCATAGAGACGTCTCCAGAGCCATTTTAGAAGCTATCTCTGTGATGTTCCCAGTGTGAGGGTATCTACGAGTACGTCTGAATGGGGGTGTGGTGGAAGCATGTTCAGGGCATTACCAGGAACCTGGACATCCCCATCTGATCTCAGAAAGGTCCTGCTCCAGGCACCCGAAAAGTGTTCGTATTGGCTGAAAAATATCCAGAGGTTGTAGAGACGAAAGCGTTCCACCATCCCCAGAACTCAGCACAATCACAATGATAACAGCAATGGGATTTGAAGCCTAGCTTTCCCATTCCTAGTCCATTACTCTAATCATTAGGCTATTCCTAGATGCCCAGGTTCTGAAATACTATTCTGGGGATGTCTATGTAGACGCCCCCACCCCCACAGACATCCATATCGGGCATGTCCACATTTGTGAAATCATGCCTGCATCTGGACGTGCCTGCTTTTTTTTCAGATGTTCTGGCATAGACTTCCCAGATTGCACTTGGACATCCCTTATAAAATTCCCGTCTTTGTGTATAACTTTATATAATCTATTTAGAAATTGTAATCATTCTACCATGTTTTGAGTACAGATTGTGATAATGAAATCATAATCTACAATTTAAAAAGAAGTAAAATTAGATCTTTGCACATTGGGTCCTCAAATGTGAGCTCATAGACAGGGCTGGCACAAGGAAATGAGGCACCCTAGGTGAACCTCATCCCTTGCACCTCCCCCCAGAAGCACCCATTGCTGCCACCCCTCTCTGGGACCGGTAGCAGTAGCAATGGCCCCAAACAGCTCTGCAGCACTTACCTTCAAACTTTGGTGCCACAGGGCTGTTTGCTTCTGTCCTTTCTGATGTCTGATGCTGACTTCCTGTTTGCAGACAGGAAGTTGGCATTGGGCATCAGAGGGGGCAGAAGCAAACATCTCTGTGGCACATAAGTTTAAAAGTAAGTGCCGTTGGGCTGTTTATGGCCATTGCTGCCACTGCAGGTCCCAAGAGGGGCACCCCTGGAAGGCTGGCATGCTGGCGCTCTAGGTGACCATGTAGTTCACCTAATGGTAGCACCAACCCTGCCAATAAGCTCAAAAAAACTAATGACTTCAGAAACGTCTGCCAAGCAATCATCACCCCCATCCTGGACTGTACAAACATAATATACCAGGGACTCCCCAAAGCTACCATCAAACAAAAAATACAGAGGTATCCTTGCTGGATGGGTATCTAAAAGAATTAAGATCATCAAAGATATTAAGAAAGATCCAAGATATCAAGCTGAAGCATGCTGTATTAACAGAAGAATACCTGAAATTTATATGTTCCAACAATAAATTGAAAATAGCGGCAGAAGCGCAAAAACTTTGAAGATATGAAGAAAACAGGAAAGAAAGATATCAGAATAAACTATTTAGAGAAAACCCAAAACAATTCTACAGGGAATTGGGGAAGAGTATTAATATGCTAAAAGCACCTCCAACCAAATCCGAACCTGAAACCTTCTGGAGAAAGCTATATGAGGACCTTATACAGCACAATCACAAAGCAGAAAGGTTACCCAGCATACAGAAGCATTTAGAAAACACAAACATCAAACCTATGGAATGGCCTGCAGTAACAAAGGAAGAGCTGGAAAGCAGGTTAAAACAAGTTTCAAATTGGAAGAGCCCTGGCCCAGATGGAGTAACCAACTTTTGGCTCAAACTGTTAACATCACTCCACCAAGACCTGGTGAACTGCAAAAATCAATTGTTTGAGCGATCGGATTTAACACCACAATGGCTTACTTCAGGAAGTACGTTTCTCCTTCCTAAGGGAGACCCGACTAACATTCCTAAAAACTATAGACCAATAGCTTGCTTACCTACAATCTATAAGCTGTTTACTGCAATAGATTCAGACAGAATATACGATCACATCGAGCTCAATAACATCATGGCAATAGAGCCCAAGGGCAATAAGAGAGGAACATATGGAACCAAAGACCAGTTGATGCTGAATAAGGCCATTATGCCCAGTGCTAAGAAAGGCAGAAATCTCAGTATATCATGGATTGATTATAAGAAAGCTTTTGACAGCATCCCACACTCTTGGATAATGCATTGCCTTGAAATGTATAAAATAAATTCTGGTTTGATAGAGTTTATTATGTTCTCTATGAAAATGTGGTAATCCACACTCTTTTTGAGATATGAAGATGGTCAGTACATCATTCCTAACATTAAAATCCAGCGAGGAATATTTCAGGGAGATTCCCTGTCGCCACTTCTGTTTTGTTTGGCACTTAATCCAATGAGTGCTCTCAACTCTTTGGGGTATGGATTTAACCTGAATTCTAAAGACTGTACCAACCCAGAAGCAACTTCCCATCTGTTATTTATAGATGATCTGAAACTCTACAGTTCCAGCAACCAACAATTAGCAGAGCAGCTTCGTGTGGTGAAGTTTTTCTGACGACATCAGGATGACTTTTGGCCTTGACAAATGTGCTAAGGCAACTTTTTTCAGAGGAAAATTGAGCAAAACCAAACATCTCCCTTGCTGAGGGCTGTGACATCAAGGACCCTGAACAGAAAGGCATATATAAGTATCTCAGAATAGAGGAAGGAATGACATTTGAGCAGAAACTATTGAGAGAGAAGATCAGTAAAGAATATTACAGGAGATTAAAACTGTTATTAAAAAGTGCTTTAACATCACAAAATAAGATACAAGCCATCAATCAGCTGGCAATTCCTGTACTTTCCTACTGTTTTGGGATTGTGGATTGGCCTCATAAAGAGCTTGAAAAACTGGATGTGCAAACAAGAAAACTCCTCCATGCTCATGAAGTAATTTACAAGAATCAGTGTATGCCAAGATTGTGCATCCCTAGAGCTGAAGGAGGACTAGGACTTATAGAATTTGACTACACCTACAGAGCTACTGTCATAGGCCTCCAAGCCTATCTGTCAGCATCATTGGATCCAAATACATAAAAAGTGCTGAAATATGAAAGTAAACATCCAGAATCTGTCTCCATCATCTAACTTGGACAAGCGTTCTGATGATTAGAAGGAATGAGCAAGAATCCATAGGTATGCATGAGAAAGAAAGTAACAGAATTTGCAAAACAAGAAAAAAAAACTCTTCAAAGAATTGGATCAGAAGACAAGGAAAAACAAGTCGCAAATGTACAAATATAGTGTAAAATACAGAGTGTTACTCCAAGAACCTTTTGTCAAACAAGAACGGACACATGAATGGTTGAGGAAAGGTAGACTGAAACTGAAGGATGAAAGATTGATAGTTGCAGCCCAGGAGAGTGGATTACAGATGAGATGGTTTATAGCATGTATTGAAAAAACTGGCACAACAGGCATAAGCCGATTCTGTAAGAAAGAGCTGGAACCGGTGACTCACCTAATAGCAGGCTGTGAAGTTCTGATGGTGTAAAATTTCTATACAGAAAGGCACAACAAAGTAGCATGCCTCCTCCACTGGAAACTCTGAAAACACTACAACATCACTGTCCCTGAAAAGCACTGGGATCATGACCCTAAGAGAATAACAGAGAATGAAGAGGTTATGATCACCTGGGATATTCCCATTCCGACGGATAAGAAACTGGATGCCAGAACACCTGACATAGTGGTAAAGGAGAAGAACACCAGAACGGCATTGATAATAGAAGTGTCGGTACCGAGTGATTATTCTGTGAATCGCATGGAGAGGGAGAAGATCTTGAAGTATCAAGAAATGCAATCAGAGACCAAGAAAATGTGGCAGAAAGATACAGAAATATTTCCCATTGTACTGGGAGCCACAGACCTGATAAAGAATAATTTCCAAGCACATCTTGACAAACTACCCATACATGTTACATCTTATGAACTCCAGCAGGAGGCTCTCTTTGGCACGATGCAAGTATTACGCCAAGCATTAGCAGTAAATTTGAGAGATTAAGATCATATTCCACATACCCTGGCTTAGAAGTGAGGTTCACGACTGCCATAGTATGCACAAAACTAACCCATTAGGAGAAACTACCTTACTCTCCTTACAGCTCACCCAAAACTCTGCAGCCAGAATAATCACAGGCATGGGCCCACGAGAGCACATTACCCCCACCTTGAAACAACTGCACTGACTGCCCATCTACATGAGGATTAATATAAAGTCGCACTAACCATTTTCAAAACCATCCACCACCTCTCCACAGACATCCTTTCCCCCTTCTTCAACAGCCACTCAACAAAAGATCAACACTCTCCACCAGTCACAACCTCCTCTCGATTCCAGCTTCTTTCACCCACTCCAACAGTACCAGACCAACAGAGCCTTCTCCTATTATGCACCATTCATTTGGAACTCTCTCACACCAGAAATCCGTGCCCTCACAGACCTAGTCGATTTCCGGCGTAACCTAAAAAACTCCCTCTTTTTGGAACACTTTGGCACAGACCCTTAGCAATCCTTCCCTCCCAGCACATCATCTAGTGGATCTCCCGCAGCACTAGATCAGTTTCATGTAGATAATTATTCATGTTAATAGTTATTTTGCACCCAGATATCTATTGTTTCCTATCTTCAATGTAACGTTGCTTGTTTTGTTGTTTCATGTAAACCACGGTGACTAGTAGCTACAGTGGTATAAAAAAAGCTGCTAAATAAATAAATACAGCCTTCTGAGAACTGTCTACACTCAATTAATCCTCTGAAACAATCTGGAAAAAAAGGTCTAAGTAGTTTTGGGACGACACTATTATATAGAGTGTCTGCAGCTACTCCAGGGTCTTGACTGCACTAGCATCAACTGCCAAATGCAGAAAGTATAGCAAAGCAGTGGGATAACGTGATCAATATATCATTTAAAAAGGTGTGAGGAGAGAGCACATGTGTGTTGACTCTTCTCAGTTACAAGCACTGATTCAGTCCCACGAAACGTCCGGTAGTGCATAGTTGTTGTAAATTTTTTTTACCTCGACTGTTTCAGATGTCTGCTGGTTTGTTTGAGGCAATTGGGTAGATTGAATATGGAGAGGACGTTTTTGCTTTGCTGTGGATTGTGTGTGTGGAGGGGGAGGGGGGTTGTATTGTATATCTGAATTGTATTATGCAATACTCTATTCCTGAGGATGCTCTGAGTGATTATCATAACTTTTGTTTTCCTTGTTCTTGTGGCAAATTCCAGTAAATATTACATTTTAAAAAAGGTTGTGGATTACTGTATGTCACAAAGTAAATAAAAATTACACATTTCAGCATCTTTGGCTACATCTTGTTGAATATAGGAGTCAAAGCATAGATCCTAGTTGCACTGAATTTGGACTCCATGATCAGCCTATCAATATAGCACTACTTCTTTGACAATTCACATTTGAGGGAAGATCATTATCTATGCCAAAAATGTGTACTACTGTTTGGAATGGCTGCTTGATTTACAGACTAATTATTTTTTCATGCTATTAAGAATATGTGCAGATGAGGAAAAATGTCCAGGCCCTTTGGTGACTACAACCCATAGGGATACCAGATCCAACTTCTCTTCCAAAGACAACAAATGGTCTCAGATGACAAAGATGATGTATCAAGCCCTGAATCAAACCTGGATCCAAATTATGGTGAGGAAATAACAGACAGTAATGAGTCAGAGTATCAAAGGCCAAAATTATTCTCCATATACATTTATACACTCACAGCCAATGCTGGATTTAAAAATATTAAAACTAATTAGGACCTGAATCAAGAAATGTGATTGCTATTACATCAAAAGCAAAGAAAGAACACATATTATGCAAAACATGTTGGAATGAATAAGCTACATCAAGAAGTCAAAAGAATTTTTCAGTACATATAGGGGGTCATTTTAGAAGTTCTATTCATGATTTGCACATCTGAAAGCACCCATTCACACGTACAGATCATATCCACACCTCAAGAGTTATTCTAAAAAGACCCAAATTTGCATGTGTCCAATGCAATTACATTCATGTTGTATGGGGGGGGGGGGGGTGTGTGACAGAAGCGTGTCCAAGGTACAACAAAAAGAACCGCTTGTATCTCCAGTTTCACAATGCTGCCGCATGTTTAAACCCACTAGCAGACACATCCATATTTAGACCTGCTGCTCGGCACAAATAGGCATTTCAAAAGTGCTTGTTCTGGCCATCTTTCAATAGGGGCAGGCGAAAAGCAAAGCTTCTTTGTATACTGCCATGACGCTGCACGTCTCTGCGTATATGGTGAAAAATCCACATACACATTCCGAAATGCTGCCACAAAAAGGTCTATACTGCAAAGGTGCAGGTTTCTAAAGTCACCAATTCCACTACATGTCTGGGCCTTTATTCTGCATGTTCCTGTTTTCCTATATGATAATGGAGACATTTATCTGTTTGGACAGAGACAGGTCAATGTTAGATCACATTTACACATGTGCACCTTCTCCTCTTCCCATCCTAGGGGGCACCAAAACAGCCTTCTTAAAAAGTTCCTTACACAGGCATAGAAAACACGGTTTTGCTTAGAAATGCAAACTGGTTATACATTATTGCTAGATTTTAAAAATAAAATATAGAAATGCTCCCAAAAGCATCTTTTTAACTACAAAATGGAAGAGTAGGTGCAGCTTTCGGTACATTTAGACACCTCACTTTTTGAAAATGACACGTAAACATATATAGAAAAGCACATCTCTGAACGGCCCACTAGGTGAACATCGAAACCTCTGCATTTAGTGAGGATTCAGAAAAATTCATTTTTGAAAATTTCTTAGTAGACATTTTACAATGTGCAAAACCAGTTTGTCCGTTTGAGGGCAACATTTTCAAAAGCTTGTGTCAAAGTCTTCTTTTTAATTGCTGGTTCTCTCACCTGAATGAAAAGTAGATCATTTTTCTTCTGACTTGAAAAAGTGAGGTTGGAAAATATTAGCCCAGGATTCATGATTTTGTTTCTTAGCCCTTATCCTTGCCTGAATACATAAAAATACATATGTAGATGTAAAGATATTTGTCTATATTTGTTTTTTTCATTATGCATTAAAAAAGTAAAAAAAGTCAATTAAGCATCCCTCTAGGACTATAATTGTACAATAAATTTTGATCTTTCATATCAATATAAATCAAGGTTTATCTCAAGCTGGCAATCCCAACATTCCTGCTGATGCATCTGTGTTTTGGCAAAAATATTGCCTGCCTCAGTCTTCAAACATCACTCACATTTTTCAAAACATCTTATAATTTTCCATCCAGACAAGGAGCTCAGCATATGAAATGATGCTTATGCATGGGCAATGGAATGCACTATTATGCAATAATGCGCATTGTTTGCGCATGCACAAATGGCGCACGCTAATGCAGAATAGTGTATACTATTGCATAATAGTGCACCCTATTGCTCAAATTGCACACTATTTGCCAGTTATGTAGAACATTTATTGCCCGTATTATCTACATTTTTTGACAGGTACAATCATATATACATAAACGTTTTTCATAAACACATAAAAAATTAAGAAAACAAATTCCAAAATATCACTCATTAAAAATTATCAACTTATCTCCTTAATGGCTAATGTGAAAAAGCGACCTTTAAGCTTCTTCCTAAATAAGAGCACATTGAAATCATTCTTATCTCAAGAAGAAAGGGAATTCCACAATTAGGGAGCTGCAACAGAAAATGCTCGCCAGCAGGTCTCATGGAGATGGGCATGAGGCAAAGAAAAACATCCAAACACAACTGATCCCCCGAACAAAAACTGCATCCAGGAACATGCCGTCTCAGCACTGAAGAAAGATAAAATGGCGCTTCTCCAGCTAATGCCTAAAACACCATCACCAAAATTTTAAACTTCACCCTATAGAATATCGGAAGCCAATGAAATGAAGCCAAAACCAGAGTTTACATTCATAGAAACATAAAAACATGATGACAGAAAAAGACCACATGGCTTATCTAGTCTGTCCTTCCATAACAACAACTACAACAGTCCACTTTTTACCTTTAGAGATCCTCTGTGTTGGTCCCATGCTTTTTTGAATTCAGTTACTGTCCTCATCTCTACCACCTCCACTGGGAGACTATTCCATGGATCCACTACTCTTTCTGTAAAGAAATATTTCCGCATAACACTCCTGAATCTATCTCCCTTCACCCTCATCCCATGTCGCCTCGTAGCAGAATGTGCTTTCAATTGAAAGAGGCTCTGTCTCTGAACATTTATGCCACGGAGGTATTTAAACATCTCAATCATATCACCTCTATCCCGCCTTTCCTCTAAGGTGTACATATTAAGATCCTTAAGTCTGTCCTCATATGCTTTTTAATGAAGCCCATTAATCATTTTAGTAGCAACCCTCTGCACTGACTCCATCCTGTTAACATCCTTTTGAAGGTGTGGTCTCCAGAATTGCACACCATACTCCAAATGAGGTCGCACCAAAGACTTATACAGAGACATTATCACCTCCTTTTTTCTGCTAGCCATTCCTCTCCGTATGCACCCAAGCATCCTTCTAGCTTTTGCCATCGCCTTTTCTACCTGTTTAGCTACTTTAAGATCATCAGACACAACCACGCCTAGGTCCCGCTCTTCTTTAGTGGACAAAAGTACTTCACCTCCTATACTGTATTGCTCCCTTGGATTGCTGCAGCCCAAATGCATGACCTTACATTTTTTAACATTAAATCCCAGCTGCCAAGTTCTAGACCATTCTTCAAGCATAGCTAGATCCCTCCTCATGTTATCTACACATTCCTGGGTGTCTACTCTATTGCAGATTTTGGTATCATCTGCAAAGAGGCAAACCTTACCCGACAGCCCTTCCGCTATATCACTAACAAAGATGTTAAAAAGAATCGGACCAAGGACAGATCCCTGGGACACACCACTGGTAACATCCTTCTCCTCAGAGTGAGCTCCATTTACTTGTACTATTTGTCGCCTCCCACCCAACCAATTTCTAACCCAAGCAGTAACTTTAGGGTCCATCCCTAGAGTGCTCAGTTTGTTTATAAGTCGCCTGTGAGGAACAGTGTCAAAGGCTTTACTGAAATCTAAATACACCACATCTAGAGCTCTCCCTCAGTCCAACTCCCTGGTCACCCAGTCAAAGAAATCAATCAGATTTGTCTGACAAGACCTGCCTCTGGTGAATCTATGCTGCCTCGGATCCTGTAATCCGCAGGACTCCAGAAACCTCACTATTTTCTCTTTCAGCAGCGTTTCCAATAATTTACTCACCACCGAAGTTAAACTAACCGGCCTGTAGTTTTCAACCACATCCTTACTTCCGCTTTTGTGTAAAGGCACCACATGAGCCTCTCTCCAGTCCTTTGGCACCACTCCCGACTCCAACGAGGCATTGAAAAGGTCAGTCAGTGGAGTTGCTAGAACGTCCCCAAGTTCCCTCAGTATTCTAGGGTGTATCCCATCCGGCCCATCCCTTTGTCTACTTTAAGTTGAGCTAGTTTCTCACGAACACAGTCTTCTGAAAATTATTCAAGATGTCCCTCGCTTCTGTTCTTATTTGTGGGTGTTTTCTGAGGTCCTGCTCCTGGTTCTTCATCTGTGAACACAGAACAAAAATATTTGTTAAGCAATTCCGCTTTATCCTTATCAGCTTCTACATATTCCCCCCCTGCACCCTTGAGTCTGACAATACCACTTTTGCCCTTCCTCTTCTCACTAATATATCTGAAAAATGTCTTATCCCCTCATTTTATTGCATTGGCTATTTCCTCCTCCTTTTGAATCTTTGCCTTCTTTACTACTTTGCTAGCTTCTCTAAGTTTTTTCAAATACAGATGCCTGTCTTCCTCTCTCTGTGATCTCTTGTATTTCATGAAGGCCTCCCTCTTTTTCTTCACTTTTTCAGCTACATCCTTCGAAAACCATAGCGGTCTCCTGTTCCTTTTGCCTTTATTTACCATTTTAACAAAAAGGTTGGTTGCCTTTAAAATACCCCCTTTCAGTTTTGCCCACTGTTTTTCTACATCCCCCAGCTGTTCCCATCCCACTAACGACTCCCTGAGGTATTGGCCCATCTTCGCAAAGTTAGTCTTCCTAAAGTCTAAGATCCTCACCTTGGAATGGATTCTAACAGCCCTAGTCCTAATACTGAACCACACCATCTAATGATCACTGGATGCAAAATGATCTCCCACTACAACATCAGAAACACTTTCAGCATTGGTAAGCACCAAGTCCAGTATGGCCCCTTCACGTGTGGGGTCTGTTATCAATTGCCTGAATAGTTCTCCCTGTAGAGAATCCAGGATCCCCTTACTTCTAGATGATACTGCAGCAGGAATGTGCCAATCAACATCTGGCATATTGAAATCTCCTATCAGTAGCACTTCCCCTTTCCTAGCAATGCTGCATATGTCTTCAATTAACTCTGTCCACCTCTTCCTCTTGTGAGGGAGGTCTGTATATCACACCAATGCAAATAGATTTCTCTTTCTCTCTTTCTAGTTTAACCCACAATGCCTCCTCTCTCCCTTTTAAGCTCTGTAATTCCAAAGCTTTAATAATAGTTTTTACATATAGTGCCACTCCTCCTCCCCTTCTTCCTACCCTGTCCTTTCTGAATAAAGTATAGCCAGGTATAGTTATATCCCAGTCATGGTTTTCTGTGAACCATGTTTCTGTAACTGCCACTAAATCCAAGTCAGCCACTCCCACCAAAGCTTCAACTTCAGGGATCTTATTTCCCATGCTACGGGCATTAATACACACTGCTTTCCATATGTTACCCCTGTTACCCATTTCCATAAAGGTATTTAATGTATCACCTACCTGGGAGCTTTCACTTACCTGGGAGCTTTCTTCACCCATCCCCAACGAATCTAGTTTAAAGCCCTCTTCAGTAGATTAGCCAGTCTACTACCAAAGATGCGTTGACCTTTCTTGGACAGATGGATGCCATCTCTGCTCTGCAACCCTTGGAACAGCATCCCATGGTCTAGGAAACCAAAACGCTCTCGATGACACCATCCACGCAGCCATGCATTCATCTCCAGGATGCGAGCCTCTCTGCCTTGGCCTTTACCCTCAACAGGGAGGATTGAAGAGAACACCACCTGTGCACCTAACTGCTTCACCCTCTGTCCCAGAGCCATGAAGTCACTTTTGATACGTTCCGAGGTATACCTGGCAGTATCATTTGTTCCAACATGGATTAGCAACATTGGGTAATAGTCAATGGGCTTGATGAGTCTCGGCAAACTCTCCGTAACATCTTGGATTTTGGCACCAGGCAGACAGCATACCTCTCTGGACATCAAGTCTAGTCGGCAAATGGACGCCTCAGTACCCCTCAGAAGAGAGTCTCCAACCACCACTACCCTTCATGACGACTTACACCAGCCAACAGCCAAGCTGCAGCACTTTGAACCGTTTGAAGGGCATGAATAGACTTTTCAGATAACCTCAAATAAAGACCATTACAACAGTCAAGGTGTGCTAACACAATGACTGCAACACAGCACAAAAATCCATACAATCCAGGAACGGTTTCAAACCACTGACAAAAACCTGGAAGTGACAAAAAAATGGAAGAAGACTAAACAAGACGAATGTTGTAGCACTTTCATTGGAAAACAAAATTCTATGAATTTCTTTTTGCTTGCACACCCCTACAAATCACACATGACCATGGAGAACAAGCTAATCTGCAAAAAAAGCAAGCATAAAAAATGGGTTTCCAGGGCAGACTTAAATTTCTTATAGGAGGATTTATACCTAATGTCTAAGGGCAAATTGCTACAAAGAGTGGGAGCGACCACAACAAAGCCTGATTAGCATGCATGTTCACTGTGAATCAGAGTTAGAGAGCACTATACACAGATTCTACTGTGATTTACTGTCATATCGGGTAATCATAGCTGTTTACATTCAGAACAACTGAAATACATTGAACATTTTAACACAATAACTTGTGTGGCACATGAGCAAATTTCCTGGCGCCATGAAGACGCTTAACAGAGACATTCAGGATTAGCTGCACCCTTTGCAACTGTGTCTGTGGCAAGCCAGTGAGTTACCATAGTCGAGCATGGAATTGCCAGGGCTTGAATGAGGATGCTCAGGAAGCCTTATCTAACAAAGATCAGATTGCCCAACTCTCCTTCAGCATGAAAAAAACCCTTTGGATTACACAAGGGATGTGTGCAGCAAAGTTTAACTGTTTATCCAGAACAGCCCCAAGAAACCTAGGTGTAATTGTATCTGACCATCTTAAAGTAGCTAAACAGGTCGAAAAGGTGACCGCGAAAGCTAGAAGGATGCTTGGGTGCATAGGGAGAAGAATGGCCAGCAGAAGAAAGGAGGTGATAGTGCCTCTGTATAAGTCTCTGGTGCGACCTCATTTGGAGTATTGTGTGCAATTCTGGAGACCACACCTTCAAAAGGATATAAACAGGATGGAGATATTCAACCCTACTGGACTAGAATCGCAAGGTATGTCAATGGGTTACTGCAGCAGAGAGTGCGGTGGACTGGGGCTTTTGTGGTCTTGGATAGGCTCGACCCCCCCCTGTCCGCCCCGGCGAATGGACCGATTGTTCATGCGAAAGGCCTGTTTGGTGGGTAAAGGTCCCATTTTATGTATGTGGCGCGACCCACATTCCCCGACGTTTGGGGAGTGGCGCAATAGCCTTCACCAGTTAATGCTTGCGGAGCGGTGGCGAGCGCGGGGCAGTGTCAAGCGCTGGACATCTTTCCTTTTGGTGTGGGATCCGTATATAGAAACGCTGGGGGCCCGTTGTCGGAATGAGATCCTGCAAATGGGTAGGTAGGGGGGAGGAGGGGGGAGGGGGAGAATAGTGGGCGAGGAGGGTAGTAAGTGAAGATGGGGCGAATGAGGTGGAATGATCCTGGAACTATGTGCGACTGGGAGGGGGGGTAGGGAAGGGTGGGGGGTGGGGGGAGGTTGGGGGGTGGGGATATAACACGAAAACTGTATTCATCCCTTGTCAGTGGGTCTCCGGGTGGGGATGAGAGTCCACCCCACCGGAGATTGGTTGTATTTGCCTTGTTATTTTTTGAGTGGTGATGATTAAATAAAGTTTTTAAAAAAATAAACAGGATGGAGTCGGTGCAGAGGGTGGCTACTAAAATGGTTAGTGGTCTTTGTTATGAAGCATATGTGGACAGACTTTAAGATCTCAATATGTATTCTTTAGAGGAAAAGCGGGATAGTGGAGATATGATAGAGACCTTTAAATACCTCCATGGCATAAATGCACTGAAGGAGAGCCTCTCAATTAAAAATAAGCTCTGCAACGAGGGGACATAGAATGAGGGTGAAAGGGGATGGACTCAGGAGTAATATGTGGAGATATTTCTTTATGGAAAGATTGGTAGATGTGTGGAATAATCTCCCAGTGGAGATGGTGGACACAAGGACAGTATCAGAATTCAAAAAAGCATGGGACAAACACAGAGGATATCTAAGGGTAAAAAGTGGACTATTGCAGTTGCTATGAAAGGGCAGACTAGATAGGCCACGTGATCTTTTTCTGCCATCATGTTTCTATGTTTCTATACTTAACAGTATCCCTCAGAGAAAGTAAAGTGCTGGCAATACAGTAGTTGGAGATGCAGCTGGAAGGAGGATAGGCCGCCAAGAAAATATGATTGCTTCAGACTTTTTTGAGTTCAGTTTGAGGTTATAATTATCTGAGAGCCAGCAGGCAGTGGTATGAGGTTTAAACTGAGACCTCTGCGTGGAACTGCAGAAAGCATGAGCTGAAAGGAATGAGAAGCTGGATATCATCCATATACATGAAAACATTAATCCAAGCTATTGGATCAGGGATGCTAATGGGGCAAGAAAAACATTTTAAAAATTTAAAAATGATTAATAAAAAAATAGTAATTACTATACTCACCTGACTGATGAACAAAATCCCAGATTACCAGGATGCATTTATAATACATTTCTACCCGATGAACTTCTCAACTTGTACGGAGTTTGCGTTAATAATGCTACTGTATACTGAGTTTCTGTCACAATGTTTTAGTACGCAATTTGCCAGCTGACCAAAACCGGGAGATTGAGATGTAAAATATATATTCACTAGCAAATAAGATGTTCTTTTCTTTAGTTAACTGAATACTAATGTGCAGTTTGCTCCCATGGTCAGTTGATTAAATTCCAAGCATATGGTGTACTTAGGGGCCTGCTTACTAAGTGTGATACATTCTTGCATCTCCTGTGCTTTAGAAGCAGAAATTTACATGCAGTAAATGCAAAGCCAGTATGGTAAGTGTTGGAGGCGGGACCAGCATCTACTCTGCAGATACCACACAGGGCAGATATTTATCACACGGTAAATACATTGGCAGATAGTCAGATAAGTGCATCCATGCTATCTGTTGATGCAGGTCCCATGGTCCGATATATTAAAATAAAGAAGATCCCTGAGCATCATCCTCCACTCCCCACCCCATCAACCCTTCACCCCCCAAAGAGTATCACCCTTCTAAAGAGTATAATCTCCCCAAAAAATGTATTACCCCCCCTCCCTCTGAAAAGCATCACCTCCTGAGGAGAAACCCCATCCTCTCCTTACCCCCCCCCCCCCCCGCCTCTATTTCCTCCCCACAACATTTACCTGGGGTTTCCTTGGCAGGACAAGGCTGTTGCTGGAATGTTCCTCTGCCATTGTCAGCCCGGATTCAAAATGACAGTTTTGAATCCTAAAAGTAGTCTCCTGGTAGTATTGTTAAGGATCAAACTGCTGAATAAGGGTGAAAAGTGAGAGACTACCACTAGGGAACATAGTCACCATTACAACCCCAGGCTGGCAACAAGTGGAAAGAGTCCAGGGATCGCTCCTGTCCTGCCCTGCTACTAACCCCCCGGGAAACCTGAGGCAAGTGCCAAGGGAGGGGAAAGGGAGAGTCAGGTGCTTGTTCAAGAGGGGGTTGAAGCTGACTGGGGCATGAGCAGGGACAGGTACCTCTTCAGGGAGTCAGGATGGTGATCAGGGGAAGTGTGGGAGAGGGGTCAGGATGCCAAATAGGATAACTGGTGAGTTGCAGGCCTACTGGGAAAGTATGAGGTGCAGAGTACAGTCACTGTCTGGACCCATAACATGACCATTCTCCCCCCTTTCCACCCCTGCCTTGAATGCAATGGGACATTCCATGGCTGTACATACAGTAATTGCTATCTTGGCTGTGCAATAACTGCTATTGGACACTAATTCATGTGGTGATTGCTAACTGCACTTCAGGAAACAGGCCCCTTGATGTTTTCTTTTTTTCTGAACTCTTTGGTACTTTTTAGAAGAAAGATAATAAAGGGGAAAGATGACAAGTTACATCCAAAGCAAGCATGGCTCCTGCTTTAGGGAAACATCCATCAAGTGCATGGTGCCTAAGAACATGAGAATTGCCATACTGAGTCCGACCAAAGGTCCATCAAGTCCATTATCCTACTTCTAACAGTGGCCAATTCAGGTCATAAGTATCCGGCAGTAGGGATGGAGCTACTATTAGGCGAACTAGGCGGTCGCCTAAGCACTGGCCCTCCAGGGGCGTCCATTGCCACCGCTGCCACCCCCCTCGGGACCTGAAGTGATGGCAATGGCTGCAAATAGCCCAATGGCGCTTGCCTTAAAACTTTGGCACTGTGGGGCTGTTTGCTTACACCCTCGGATCGCCCAATTTGACTTCCTTCGCTTTATTCTCCATTCCTTATCTGGCAAGTCCCAACATTCTGTTTCCTTTTTTTGGGTCACGGCCACACACAGCATAAAATTTCAGTGCATTGTCCATGATGGCACCTAGATCCTTTTCCTGGGTGGTGACTCATGCAGGATAATTTCCCGGAAAGATAACGCACATTGCCATGTGCATATTTGGGGCCTATTTTAAGAAGTGAAGTATGTGCATAGTTTACTTTATAAAACAGGGGGGGGGGGGGTAAAGATGCACCTCATTCTAGTTGCTACAGTTATTCCTGCTCAGGAATGTGTGTAACTTACATGTATTTAGTTCACACCTTTCCAAAAGTAGCTCAAGGTGAGTTACATTCAGGCATAGAAGGCATTTCCCCATCGCCAGAGGACTTACAATCTAAGTTTGCACCTGAGGTACAGGAGAGTAAAGTGACTTGCTCAAGGCCACAAGGACTACCAGTGGGATTTGAATGCTGGTCTGTCTGGTCGCATGCTGTTGCCCTAACCCCTAGGCTATTCCTCCACTACATATGCTGCCATATTACTTTATAACTTACATGCAAAGATTTCTGCTTTGACCCATGCATGCTCACACTGAACTACGCACTATAGCAATTATGCATGTGCTTACAGAATAGAGATCGACCAAAGCACATATGTAAGTGCCTATTCCCACCCTTTAAAATAGAGACTTAGCATGATTAAATAGCTCCTTCAGAGGCATCAGAAAGGGATGAGCCACAGGGCCCTGGCCTCACCAAAACCTCAGTGCTGCGATTGCTGGCCTTCCCCCCCTCCTTTCTGCCATGGGGATCTAATCTCCCGCAATCACGAACCGGCAGGCAGCAGGCTGCCCATGGGATCCCATCCCCTGCAGGCAGAAGAGTAGCAAATATCCTCTTGTCTACCCATGGGAGACCGGATCACCACAGGCATACAGGTGCAGAAGAATGGTAATCATAGTCGCACTCAGTGTGGCTGGTTGAGGGACGGAGATTGCCCCCCCCCCCCAATGAAAATGGCATTCTGCCACCCCTGAGCCCCTTAATATGAAATCTAGTGTTATGTAGCATTAATTTGGGTTATTCTTCCCTATGGGGATCATTCCAGATCACGAATAAGGTGTTTATATGTGTGGCGGAGACATTTATGTGCTGAAAACATCCCAGAGCGTATTACAAATGAACTGCTGAAATGAACGTTCACGGCGCTAGCACGGGGATCTCAGAACGTGGGTGAGAGAGGGCAGAACGTGGGCGTGATCTGCCATGGAGACGTAGAAAGCGTATTCAGGAAAGGTCTATGTATGTATGAAGTGTTTCCGGAAACATCCACGCTATTCCTGCTGAAACATGGTATAAGGCTAGGATTTAGAAAAAATTCTGCTCTTCTCTACAATGCAGCCCATATTGAAGAATGGTTGTGACAAGTATGTTTTGAACTGTTGTGACTGCAGTCTGGAAAAAATACCAGATGCAAGCTTAAGGTACAGAGAGCAGAGGTGAGGAAATGTTGGAAGGTATAGAAACATTAATAAACACCTTCACAGACGTAGTAAGAAGAGCAATAGTGGTTATTCAGGCTTTGCACTAATGTGCTGTTTGTGCTAAAGGAGCCAATCTATAAGACCCTAACAATTCCCGTGTTCACAAAAATGGGACTGCTGATTCAAGGATAGTATGGTTGAGAAACCGTAGTTGTAGTCCTGGCACCCTATGCGATGATGTTATGTCATAGCTGTCATGTATAGATTCAGGGTATCTTTTTGTGACAGAAAGGGAATGTGCGTGTGTGGGTTGAAGGGTGCACAGGGGGATCTGGTGTGCTCATCTGCAATTCAGGGGGGACATGAAAGCCTGGCCACTACCTGGACCATATGGATGACTGCAGCGTCACTGGGTAGCAGTGTGATTGGGCAGTCCAACTCAGAGAGGATTCACCATAGCTAAATGTCAAAACATATCCCTGCCATTGCTAAGGGACCCTCAGAATAAAGATAATCAACAGTGAAAACAGCACTAATGTATGCCCATAATGCACATTTTGTGGGACTAATGGGCATTCAGCATGTATTGGTGCTGTTTTCACTGCTGAAAGCCCGTATTCTCAGGGTCCCTATTACCCAGGAAAAAGATTTAGGAGTCATCGTGGATAACATGTTAAAACCCACTGCCCAGTGTGCAGCGGCGGCCAAGAAAGCAAATAGAATGCTAGGTATCATAAAGAAAGGGATGGAAAATAAAACAAAGGATATTATAATGCCTCTGTATCGTTCCATGGTACGACCGCACCTTGAATACTGTGTGCAGTTCTGGTCACCGTATCTTAAAAAGGACGTAGCATTATTAGAAAAAGTACAAAGAAGAGCCACCAAAATGGTGAAGGGGATGGAAGGCTACTCCTATGAAGAGAGGCTACAAAGGTTGGGGCTCTTCAACCTAGAAAAGAGACGGCTGAGGGAAGATATGATAGAGGTCTATAAATTAATGAATGGAGTGAAGCAGGTAAACGTTGATCAATTGTTTACGCTATCAGAATATAGAAAGACTAGGGGACATGCAATGAAGCTACAGGGTTAACTATTTAAGACAAATAAGAGAAAATATTTTTTCATTCAACGTGTAATCAAACTCTGGAATTTGTTGCCGTAGGATGTGGTAAGGGCTGTTAGTGTAGCTGGGTTTAAAAAAGGTTTGGACAAGTTCCTGGAGGAAAGGTCCATAAACCATTATTAAAAAGGGACCCAGGATAATCAATGTTTGACCCAGTACAAGCATTGTGGAACCTGTGTCTTTTGGGGATACTGCTAGGTACGTATGACCTAGATTGGCCACTGTTGGAAACAGGATACTGGGCTTGATGGACCTCGGTCTGACCCAGTATGGCATATCTTATGTTCTTATGTTTTGACATTGAGCTGTAGGGAACCTATGCTGATTCTTCCTGGATCATTTTACATAAGATCAGATATTGTTGGCAGTGTGATAGGGCAGCCATACATCCATTGTGCCTGGCACTGGGAGACATGACTGATGTAGTGCCAACATTCCCCAGATTGTCCCATGCGGCCTACACCCCTACCCAGGCCAGGATCATTGAGAGTTGCGAGAGTGGTAATCTATCTGGAGTCTGGGTACTAAGTGTGATGGCACAAGGATCCCCCCTCCCATGCCCATAATAGCCCTGACCAGGGGAGCAGTGCCACAAGGCTGGCTGTGGTAAAACAGACAGGGTTGCCCCACGGACTGACATATGCCACAATGAGACAGGGGTAGCTGCTATAAGAAATGCCAGTACCCAGATAAGTGGGCCTCAGATGCCATAGCCAGAAGGCCCTACTACAACTGCTACTGATCATTGGTATAGCACTACACGATGTACACAGCGCTGCACAGACACCAATGCCTGAGTCACCCCTCACCCTTTTGCGTCAAGGATATACCCTGCCATTAATTGATCTGACACCACCCCCCCCCTTGCACCCTTGCGCCCGCAAGAACGCAACCACATTCCCACAACCTCTGCGGTATGCCTCCCAAGTTTTCTCCGTCACTGAGCTCTTCAGCAGCTCTCTCATTTCCGCAGGCCACTGCTCCACAACTTCCAAGGGTTCGCCAGCCCCTCCGCATCCACCTCTGGTGCCAGCTGCCGGAATCGGTCCCACTGCAAACGGGAAAGAGCATCAGCAACACCATTATTGAGCCCTGGAATGTGCCGTGCTTTCAGTCCCACATTCAGACGTAAACAGGCTAAAACCACCTTCCTCATTAAAGCTGCTACTTGAACACCGCCGCGGCGTGTAATGATTGACAACACTCACTACCGCAGCATTGTCACACCACCAGACAACTTTCTTGTTGCGCAACCTACCCGGCCACAACTCAAGTGTCACCAGTATAGGAAAGAGCTCCAAGAACGTGATATTCCTCAAGAGCCCCTCCTCTTGCCATAACGATGGCCAACTATCTGCACACCATGCCCCCCCCAAGTAAATACCTAACCCGATGCCCCCCGCTGCATCCGTGTACAGCTGAAGCTCCTGGCTAGAACGCTCTTCTTCTATGAAAACGGATGACCCATTGAAATCATGCAAGAAGGCATCCCAAACTCACAAATCTTCCTTGATGCTCTTGGAAATTCGAATCAGGTGATGAGGTTTACATACCCCTGCCATCGCCGCCGCCAAGCGATGAATAAATACCGGCCCCATAGGTATCACTTTACATGCAAAATTCAACGACCCTATCAATGACTGGAATTCTTTCAAAGTGAACTTCAAAGATGACAATGCATTAGCGACCAAAACTCGCAACTTCACCACTTTCTCCGCCGGTAATCGAGCCACCATTTCCATGGAATCCAATTCAATACCTAGAAATGTGAGTCACGTCGCAGGCCCCTCAGTCTTACCCTTGGCTAAAGGCACCCCCAACTCCCCAGCGACACTCACAAAACCCCCCAACAATGAACTACACTGGGAATCATCTAGGTAGTGCACGACATCCGCACTACCTAGATGATTTCCAGTGTAGTTCACAACCCACCCGCTGCACCACCAGCCACTGCAGAAAGGTACTAAATTTTTCGAAGCAGGCACATGACACTGCACAGCCCATGGGCATACATTTATCGAAATAAAATTCCCCTGCAAACTTGAAACCCAGCAAATGAAAAGAGGTGGGGTGTACAGGCAACAAACGAAAGGCAGACTCAATGTCCACCTTCGCCATCAACGCCCCCCTTCCCGCCTTTCTCACCAACTGCACCGCCCTGTCAAAAGAGGCATAGTGAATCGTGCAGCACTCACGCGGAATATGGTCGTTAACTGACGACTCCAAAGGAAAAGATAAATTATGAATTAACCAAAATTTACCTGGCTCCTTCTTCGGAACAATCCCCAATGGAGACACCACAAAGTTCCGAAATGGGGGGCCGCAAAAGGCCTGGCTATCCATCCAAGCTTCAACTCACCCGCCAACTTCTCCCGAACAACCCCTTCAAAACGTCCAACTGATGGGGAATTCTTAGTAGCAACCGCAGCCACCTCACCCTGCACTGGAATAACAAACCCTGACAAGAACCCCTACTGCAAAACTTCCCTATCCCCCTTCTTTGGGTAGCAGCGCAGCCACTCCACTAACACCCCTACGCTTATGGGCGATGGAGCCACGCCGCATAACACACCCTTACTTGGAGGCCGGCAATGCAGTCCCGGTGACCCCTTTTTTAACACATTTTGCCACTGAGTGTCCCCCTCCCCCCCCTTCGCACACGGAACAGGCATGCCGGAACTTGCTGTCCGGAAAAGGACAGGAGGACTTGTTGAACCTCCAACATATGTCACCCTCCTCCCCCTGCCCCTTGCTTACTTGGCATCCCGATCCCACAGCACGAAAGGAACAGCTCCCGACCGCATTAGCCCCCACCCCAAACTTAACTCCACCCCCAACCCCCCCTGCAGTTGCTCTCACCGACATCTGCGTGAGCCACAAGTTAATATCTTGAGTGCCCCATGTCAAAAACGCGTTTTCCTCCATTTTATCATGAAACGTTTCGTCGTAATTGAGCCACGACCACCCGTCATGTGACTGCGACGCTTCCAGGATCGTGTCAGCGTATGACAAGAGCATCCCATACTGCTCTGGGTATCGCTGACCCCACACGCTCGCCAAATGCAAAAAAGCCCTGACCCAATTCACCACCGTCCTCGACGCCTTTCTAACCCTCCCAGCTTTTTCATCCTCCTTGCGCTTCTTCCTACTATCACCCGAACGCTTCCGACCCTCTAGTAAACGGAAAATGTCGATATAACGTCTATTCATTATCTTCTTCCTCAACTTCTTTGGCACCCCTTCCCACAACTCGGACAATGCTGTTACTGCCACTGCACCCCCAACCGATGCCCTCCCTACCGTCCCCGCACCCGTCCCTCCTGCGCTCCTCTCATCGGCTCCCGACGAACCCGAGGAGGAACCAGATGACGAAGAGGTAGACAACCCTGAACAACGTCTCCTACAGCAAGCATGTTTCCTTTTCTTGCTCACCTTCCCCGACCGCACTGCCCACCCCCTCTCCTCAACTACCACTTCCGCCTGTTCCTCACGTAACTCACCCGCCTCTGTGTCCGCAGTCGTCTCGGTCCTCACCCATTGCGGCCCCTCCGGATGTCCCTCGTCAATTAACTGCTGGGCTCCAGTTTCCGACGTAGTTGCTGCCGGACTTCTGCGGGTGTCCATTGAGCGCTCCGCACCACTTGCTGGCCCTCCTTGCTGCCCCAAGCCGTGCGTCGCTCCTTGCGATGCCAGAAAAGGAACCTGCGGAGACAGAAAAGGCAACACCAGAGAGGGGGCAACCCTGGACCATGCCAGCTGCCATGCCCTCGCCCAGTTAACCCTGGAAGGGCCCTGCTGACTCCCCAGCCACTGCTACCTAGCCTGGTGCCCCATAGCCCCAAAACCCCCCGAACTCACCATCCCTCCCCCCTGGAACTCTCCCCTTCTCCCCCCCCCCACCATGCATCCCATACCATGCCATCTCCCCAACCCCACAACTCCTCTCACTACTCTGCCATGCTCCAAACCCTGGAGTTTGCACCCTGCTCTCTCCCTCCCCCCACCAGCACTGCCCCCCCCATCAGCATTCCCCTGCCCTTCAGGAACAGTTGCCTCTCTACCCCTTCTGATACCTGCTGCCCCACAGCCTCTGGGCCTGTGCCCCACCCCAGACCTTCGGCCTGCCGTAACAGGTCCTTCTCGCCCCCTACTAGTGGACCTAGGGCTCTCCGCCCCCCTGCCCACCTCCACACCCCTGCCGCAGACACTCGCGCGCCGTTGTTGCCCCCTTACTTCCCCCTACCTCTCTGTGCTCCATGCAACCTTTCTCCAAAGGCCCTGCTCCCCCCTCGCCCCCTGCCCTGCCTTCTTTTCTCATCTGGCATCCTCTCCTTGCCACAAGCACACCCCTGCACAAACCCCCGCTCCCTCTTTATTCGTTCTTTTTGTTTTTTGGGTTTTTGGGGGGTTTTTTACGTGAACCCCCACACTACCAAATGCACCCACAATCCCAGCCCCCATCAGCGCCCAGACTTACCCCTGGGCTGCACAACCCACCTCAACCAAGCCACTTGCCTGCCGCTGCTCCCCCACGACACTGTCCGCTCCCCCACTCAGCCGCCGCTTTTTCGCTGCCGACTCAAGTCCTCCTCCCAAGCCTCGGCACAGCTGCGTCTTCTTTTTCTTTTATTTCAGTTTTATTTCTTTTTTAGTTCTATTTATGTCACCCCTTACTTTGCAATGGCCTGGCCTCCCCGCTCACACGCCGGTCGCTCGCCCTCACAGCACCATGTGCTCGGCGAGCATCCCCGCCGCCAGAACACATGGCCTGCCTCGCATCAAATTGGCTCCTGCCACGCACGTCCTCTCGGCAGAGCCAATCCATTCAAATGACACGCCCCGTGTCATCACAGCACTCCCCCCCCCCCCACCTCACTCCTCATGCCCTTTCACACAGGCAGGATCCCACGCCGGGGCGCACCCATGGTTACCCGCAGCCGCTGGGACCCTGCCCGCGTCCTTCTACTTATCAGGCTATAAAATAAACTGGACAAAGTCTGTATTTTTCGCCCTTAACAAATTTGTCACCAAAGCAGATGTGTTGCGCTTTCCATTTCAGTGGGCAGCATCTTCAGTCAAATATCTCAATGTACAATATTACTCCACACTAGAAAACACACTCATAATGTCTCTGATTGTCTCAAACTAATACAATCTTTAGTATTGCGATGGTCCCCACTTTGTCTTTCCTGGTGGGGTTGTCTCAAAACCATAAAAATGATGATTGTTCTGAAAATCAATTACATCCTGGGAATGCTGCCCATTCTTTTCCCTGCTGCCTTTTTAAAAAAAGCAGAAAGGTTATTAGTTATTAGCAGAAAGTGTAAGTACGCTCCCCTCCCATCTATACTGGAACAGGTTTTGGGGTACGCTAGTGTGTCTCTCTTGCTCTGCTGCAATTACTCAAACATCCTACTTTCTTGCCCACCGAGCCTTTATTACACCAGTCTTGTTATCCAAATGGTGTATGAGACAGGGAAATCGCTGCTGGCCCTGCTACTCAGCTATAGATACATTATCCCACATGCTTTTTGATTGTACTAACCATCAAATATTTTGTTGGCAAGTATGGAAGAAGATACAGGACATCTTCAAGATCAGTGAAGGCCTTACTTACCATATTGACATCTTCCGCTCCTTATCTGATATTCCATCCCTCCATAAGAAAGTTGCTTTGTTTTCGATTTTCTCCTAACAGTGGCACTTAAACTCATATTGAACAACTGAAAATATAACACCGCCATTAATAGCTACTACTGGTGGAACATGGTATGCCTTTACTATCAATATGAAACTGCTTAGACTGTCTCCTTGCCGCATGATATTACAGTCTTATCTAAATGGGCGCCGCTTACTAAATTTGTATCAGTACCACTTCCATAACATCTGTCTTTTCTCTTATCAAATATTTTGTAACGCCTTCTATTGTGCTTGAGCCAGGGAGGAGGGGGAAGTTGCTCATTTCTGTAACTGTTTATGTTTTGTTTGATTATGTTATTGCTTTTGGAAAACTATAAATAAACACTTAAAAAAATAAAATAAAGAAGAAAAGTAGGTGTCTACTTTTCTTTATAAAGTAGCACCCAAGCAGGCAGCTCCTTATAAAATTACCCTTCATATGTTGATAATTTTGTTAAACAATGACTAAGCTGTGATATGAAAAATAAATAGCAACAGTCTTAAATTGAGACTGTGATGCCTCACTTACCAACTTGTAAGATGCACCATTAATTATAACCCACTGGTGCCTCTCCTTTTTTCCAGTTTTTACCTACTCAAAATCTTTAAATCCTTACAGCCGTCATTTGTAAATCAACCTTATCAACAGCTATAGCAAAATCCAGATAAACTCTATCAACCTCATTTTCCATGCAGGCTGCTAAGGTTTTCTTAAAACGTTGTTTTGGCAAAAGTCATAAATTAAGGACAGGATCCGCATAATGGAGGAAAATTGCCATTAGCAGCTAAACCATTTTAAATTAAAAAACAAAATCTGTTGACATTGTGCAACAAGAAAGGTCTCTGAGCACTAGTGAAACAGCACTGGGACTTATCAAATCTCAGCTAATCGCATCTGGAAATATTCTGTTCTGAAGTATTAGCACGGCTGGAAATCCTGCTTTTTGAGGCAAAATTAAAATAAGGGAACCGGAGCAAACTGGACACTGAAAACAAAAGGACCCAGTTGGTTTTGGAATTCTTATGTGAACCCATATAAAAAATGTGTTCTGTGCATTTTTCTTCTGAAGAAAAGCGTGCATGTCTCCCATTTTCTAATAGGCTATGCTCAGTACAGATTAAAGTACCTAGTACGATACACAATGAAAAATAGGTCATTAGGAAGATATGAATAATGGGCTGAGGTAGAAACTTAGACACAGGCAATGTAATTTTAAAACAGGGCAACTGGGCTCTCACAGCACACAAGCACATCTACGGCGCCTCTTTGCTTTTATAGAAGTATAACCTAAAGCTCCAGAGCAAAGCACAGCTGCTCCAAGGCTGGAGTAACTTTGTGTGTTTATGTGCTGCTAAGAATCATCACATATGTTGTATTTTGTAAAATGCATGTAGAAGTACAGATCCCACCCTATTCTTCATCCCCAGGAACACCTAAGAACATATCTCATAAATATAGGCACTATATTTTCTGAGTGGTTACCTTTCTGCATGTCTGTGTTGAGGTGATTTTTAAGCATCTATTTGCACATGTAAAATGCTCTGCTATGTGCTCAAGTTGCTCATAGAATTACTCCATAGTGGATCAAAGGGAAAATAGCCACACACCTATCAGTTATCAAGTAATAATCATTAGACTACCACTAGGTTTTTCATGCTTACAGAATAGATGAGTCCCAGTTGTAGAACTATAACAACCATATTAATCATGGAGAAAACTAGGTTCAGAGTTTATGGTACCTTTTATTGGGCCACTGAATTAATCACCTAAAGGTTTTATTTAAGGAGCAATATGTGTGGTCTTTGAAAGCTTATGTACCATAGGTTTTTTTTTTGTTTTGTGCCATCAAGTCAGTGTTGACTCATAGCAACCCAGCTACCTCTGGGTTTTCTTGGCAATGTATCACTGGAAGTAGATTGCCAGCCTTTTCTTCCAAGGCAATGGAGGGTAAGGTGACTTGCCCAAAGTCACAAGGAGTGCCAGTAAGAATCAAACCCTTGATTTTCTGGGTACATAGGCAGTTGCTCTAACCACTAGGCTACTCCTCCACTATGGCAAAATGTGCCATAGTATCCTTGGACAATTCTAATGTTCTGTTGTGCAAAGGATCAGCTTGGGGAGTATAGACAGTTCTGGATAGAAGCATTACATGTATACCAAAATCTCATAATGGCATTACCCATAATCAAAGGCACAGACACACAAGCAATACTAGCTTCCCTATACTCCCACCTAATATACCTTCATCTCTGAATGCATGAAGGCAAAATGTTGGCGTATCTGACACAGGAGGAGTGGGGTCTTGCAGCAAAACCCCTCAGCACCTCAGAGGAAAAGTTGAAGACTGTGCTGGAGCCTGAACAGGTCCAAGGTCTATTGGAAGACCAAGCCCTGGCCACTGCCCCAGCTGTAGAGCAAGCAGGTAAGAATACTCATTCTGTCTACATGCTACTACATCCATGGGACAGAGGGTTTCTACCTGACGCGAAATAGGGAGAAGTCTGGACTGAAGCTGTCTTGAGGGCTATCAGACATACAGGTCCTCACACGCACACAGGTCTGATTAAGAGGAATTTACAGTCACATCTTGATAAGTTACCTATACATGTTACATCTTATGAACTCCAGAAGACACGATTCATGTACTATGGCAAGCATTAGCAGTAAATTTGAGACTGAGATCATACTCCACATAGCCTGGCTTAAAAGTGAGGTTCATGACTGTCATGGTATGTGCAAGACTAATCCATTTGGAGAAATTGTCCCCCAGAGGAAAAAAACAACAACTAGGTTACATAAACAACCAGGAAACAATACAGTAACCTAGCTCTGGGTCACCCAGAAAATATTTATAAATTTCCACCTTGATCACAACCGCGACTCAGGCTGTACAGCTTCACGCTCAGGCAATGGCCTTATTGGATAATAAGGCCAAAAGTACTTTATGCCTACCACTGAGACAAGAAAAGATCAAAATGCAAAGGCTGATAGACCAAAGATTTAATTGACTAAAATTTAATTTTATCCAAGTATATCTATCTGATTGAAATCATGGTCCCTTTAACCTCCTAAATATTTGTGGTCCCACAGATTCAGCTGGGTGAAAAAAGAGACATTCCTAGAGGAGGCTTTTGAATTTAACCTAATAGTGTCATATTTAGTACTAGGTGGGGAAATGTAGCCTAGTAACTACAACTTCACTTTTTTTTTTAAGTTCCCTAAAGTCAACGCTGACTCCTGGCAACCTAGTGGTCTCTGGGTTTTCTTGGCAAGGTATGACCAGAAGTAGATTGCTAGGCCTTTTCTTCCAAGGAAATGAAGGGTCATAAGGAATGCCAATGGGAATCAAACCCTAATTTCTTGGGTACTAGGGTCGAGGCTCTAACCACTACACTACTCCTCTACTATGTCATAAGCAGTAGGTCTATATATATCTATTCAAATATGAGCAGATAGACATAGCTGGGTACACAGCCATACCACCAGGCAGATGAGAACTGCTGAATATCCATTCATAGATAACTGGTTACATTTATTTGTTTATCCTACCTGCTCTGCTTGTTTCTGAAAATCTACCTGTCACTAGTATCCTCCACATGCCAGTACATTCGGACTTGCATGTTCTTCTCCTTGCCACAGATCCAAGTACCGAGCCCAACCAGGCTGTAACACTAAATCCAGCACATTGCAAACACACAGTACGAGCTCGATTGTCATACAGTGAACAGCAATAGCTCAGTATACAAAGGTTGAGCCCTTGAAACAAGCCAAATGTAGGGAGATAAATTTACCACAACTGATTGTCTTTGGTCATTCTCGGCTGAGGCGGACGACCACCTCTGCCCTGATGGTGGGATCACCAGCCTCGATATTCCTCTCTAGTTGTATGTCCTAAAAAATTAGCACTAAGTCTAATGCTAGAATGTTCCTCACCATCAACACTACTCTCTGAATCTTCCAAAGACCTATCAAAGATCACCCTTTTAGGGACATCCCGATTAATATTCATCCAGGGATATATAGAATCTGACTGATAGATGTGTTCATCCTGTCAGAATTTTTTCAAATTTTTTGTCCCAGTTGGGTTTATCTCCCTGCGTGTTAACACAAGCGCAGTAAGAAGTCTTACAATTAGGTTTATCATTTGCTCCATCTTCTAAATATGACCTATTTCATACCTGGATAGGGTTAAAAACATTTGTCCAGAAACTACGCATAAAACTTTATAGTGCATCTGATATTATACAAGGGGATTATTCCATGATACGTACTCTAGGGGCCTCAGATCCCATTTTAACTGTGTTTGAATGGTTGATTCTAAGAGATGTTGTCACATTGGAAAAACAACAGATGGTAATGTTTAATAATTTGAGTAAGATACATAGACAAGCTCTACAAGAAATAGCGTCAAACCTTGATATTATAGTAAAACGAGCAGATAAGGGAGAGCTAATGTGATACTATCCAGTGTACAATATCATGAGGAAAATTTACATCAACTAAACGATGAACAAGTTTATTAAAAATTATGGGAAAATCCTACATCAGACCTCGAGAAGGAAATTAAATCCCTTATTAACAAGGCTTTCTGGGTGAAGCAGATTACTGTGAAGGAAAAGGAGGTGTTGATAAATAATCACCCCCATACTCCAGTGTTCTATTCTTTACCAAAAATTCATAAATCACTGATAAATCCTTCCAGACACCCAATTGTGTCAAGCCAGGATTCTATTCTGGAACCACTGTCTAAATTTACTGATAACATTTTGAATCCTATGATGAAAACATTAAGGGGTATGTTTACTAAACAGTCTTAATGTTGCAGCAGTGGTATTATTGCACGATAAGTGATGTTATCGCGTGATTACTGCGCGATAACGTCACTTATCACGCGATAACGAGGTGGCGGTGTTAAGGCACACTAACACTGTGAAATCCGGGTCTGAAGGGTGAAGTAAGGCTTCCCAGATGGCAGAGAGAAGGAGTCAATGGGCGTAGAGTGGGTGGGGAGAGGCTCCAGGCACACTAACGCTGTGAAATCCGGGTCTGAACACTAACGCCAGTGAAACCCTCGCGTTAGGCACATTTGCAGAAAAGAGAAACCATTTAAGTCAGCAATGTGCAGCAAAGGCAGGGAAACCCATAAAAGTGATAGTAGTGATACATGTGCAGGAACAAAAAAGGCAAATAAAACATATAAAATGACCAGAACCACATTTAAAATCCCAATAACCAAGCTGGCCAATAGTGATATTAATGATAAACATAAAGCAACACTACTGACAAAGCGTAAAAATTAAGATATCATGTTTGGAAGGGTCTATGCTCTGTCCCCCTACAAAGTGAATGATCCCACATTGAAATAGCGCTGATCAGGGTTTCTGTCATTTAGATTGGGCAGGTTTGTTATGGCGTGCACATGTGCAGCAACAGCAGAGTGGGCACATAGGAAAGGGCAACTGTACTGATGCTGTAAATGGGATACAGGAGGCTTCAGGTGGCACATGCTGTGGTCCAGCTGGGGCACAGTGCAGACTAGGCAGATGCCTAGGTGGCACATGCATGAGGTTTGTGTAGCAGTGCCTCTACAGATCAAAGTAGTATACACTATATACCCTAAAGGGCCCACAATCACCCCTTTTTGTAGGTAAGGAACAGGTGCCTGAGCCCCACTGAAGCAACCTCCATCCTGCTGGTATAAGATAGCCAGGGTTGGTGGGCCAGAGTCATACCTGTGACTGGGGCAGTGGCAGACCAGCAGTAATGCTGGGGTTAAATCTGGAAAACCTCAACTGCCTCACACCCACAGTCTACCATTCACCAGCAGACAGAACAGTCAAACCACACCTGCAGCACCCTACAAGGTGTTCAAAACATGCACACACAAACTGCAGACAGTCCACAGTGCATGCTCACAGAGAAACAATGTGCACCAAGCAAGTATCTCAGTGATTAGGGCACAGCACTAGGAACACACAGATATCACTGGAGACAAATAGTGCAGAATGCTATGTGGGAACCTAGACATGTCATGGTCACTGCTTGGTCAGAGTGAGAGTGTCCTCCCAGCATGACAGCTGTGGCCACCCTGTCCATGCAGGAGGCGGTCGGGCACTAATGTCCCAGCCATTGCCCCACACCCTATGAAGATGCATCCTGGCCAATCCGCCCTGTCCAGCCCATACCCACAATACCTTGCTCCTCATTATGCACATATTCAGGCTAACGCTGGTAACAGTGGGACATTGTGGGCCCAGTGAGGTGTGGACAGCCACAAAATAATGGATAGACATACACACACACACACACTCCTATTGCAGCATTGTGCAAAGATAGAGGTGGTTGGCAGCCCTGCCTGCCACACTGGTCCTGATCACAGTGCCAACATTGATAAACTGTGCAGGAGGTAGTAGTATTGCTCTGGTGATAACTGCAGCTCCATGCTGGGGCCAACAGCCTGACTCTCCATGCAGCTTTGGATTGTGGAGCCTGTGTGAGTGGGTGTTTGTACCCCTGTTCGCCGCTGCTTTGGGCTTTGCACATGTTGTTGTTGTATTTGCATTGCAGGGTAAAATATAGTGACATGCTCTGCAGGATCCACAGCTGTGACTTGAACCTGTGACCTTCTGCTTTTGGACACACTGGCTGTGTGTACTGCATCACACATGCACAGTAGTCCCTGGAGCTACCTGTACTTTTCCTCAGCCAGACCTCTTCTGTTGCACTGCACACCACGTACTGGTAGAGGGCATGGCCTAGGTCCACTGCAGGCAGGTGCTACTGCCCCCTCCAGCACGGGCACCCCCCCCCTGCCATGCTGACATGACCATATGCTGTTGGTGCTGGTGTAGTGTGCAGTCCCAGGCCTTCCACTGTGTGGGTAGGCGGTCACCTAGGGAGCGAGGTCTGGGGTGGGGAGGCATACATGGGCATCCTCACATCCCCCCCATCACCGCCTACCAATATTATGTCCCTTCCGCTTGGGGGAGGGTTAGCTGGGGGATGTCAGGTCAGTGCCCTAGCAATTGCTAGCTAGGGTGGACCAGGTAGATGTAGGTGGATATTGTTTGGCCTTTGTCAGCTGCTGTCTTGCTGATTTACGGTTTCTATGTTCCCATGTGCCACCTAGGCGACTGCCTCATCCAACCTGTGCCCCAGCTGCCCCCACTACATGTCCCGCCTGCAGCCCCCTATGCCCCATTTGCACCATCGCCATAGTGGCCTTTCATACTTGGGCACTATGCTGTTGCTGCAAATGGAGCACTACTATCACGGTTCTTGGGCTCCCTCTCTATGTTGTTCCTTGCTGACGCGGAAATGGTTTCACCCTCCTGCAAATGTGCATCTAACGACAGGTTTTCAGTCCCGGTAATGTTCGGCCCTTCATTTCCCCGCGTTAGTGTAGAAGGAGCCTCTCCCCGCCCACTCCCCGCCCATTGACCCCTTCTCTCCACCCTCTCTCCACCCTCTGTGGGACTTACCGCGGCCGGTGACATTAACACGCCTTAAGTAACGTTAACGCGTGTTAATGTTACTTAACGCGCATTAAGGTAGCCGCTGCTACGTTACCGCAGTTTAGTAAATGTACCCCTATATGTCAGATTTTGAAGAAAAGATCATCTATCCCTCTCATTGGTTCCAGAGGATTGATCTATGGAGCCAATATTTGAATGACATTTTTTTCATTTGGAAAGATTCAGAGGACTCGCTAAATGAATTTGTGCTATAGCACCTACATTTCACTACTCTTGGTCCGTTTTTTGGACATTTGTATAATTAAAACTAGAGGGACTTTTGATACTACTCTATATCGCAAGCCAATAGATCACAATACGTTGATCAAGTATCAAAGTTTTCATCCTGAACCTTTAAAAGTTTGCCTCCCTGAGGGCTAATTCTTCAGGCTACAGAGGATATGTTCTTCTACATAGGACATTGATGTACAGGCTATAGGGTTGTGTACTCGCCTTATTGAGAGAGGTTCCCCTAAACATATTATTAAAAAAGCATACCGTAGGGCACGTGGTGTGCAGCGCTCATCTCTGCTTACTTATAGTTGTCCTACAGATAAGGATATTCTGGCTTGTATTCTCCCCTATTCAATAAAAGCATCTTTGATTAAGGCCATCATTAAGAAACATTGCAACATGTTGAGCATTTACCCAGTATTTATTGAATCCCTGGTCATCATATATACATGTGGTAAAAATATGGCAGATTGAATTGTGGACCTGATTAAACCTTGAAATATGACTACTACTACTACTACTATTAAACACTTTTATAGCACCACACACGCAGCGCTGTACAAACATACAAGAAACAGTCCCTGCTCTTCCGAGCTTACAATCTAGTCAAAACAATACGGAACATTACTCAATTCGATGGGTTTTATAGTTCGGTCATGAAAATGATGGGGGTTAGGTTAAGATGAGGGCTAGAAGTCAGGATCTGATCGCGACAGTGAAGAGATGGGTTTTTAACCTGGATTTGAAGATGGCCAGGGAGGGTGCCCGGCGTATAGACACAGGTAAGCTGTTCCAGGCATAGGGTGCAGCAAGGTGAAAGGAATGAAGTCGGGAGTTAGCGGTGCGAGTGAAAGGCCTAGATAGAAGTAATTTGTTAGCGGAGCGAAGTTCTCGAGAGGGGATGTGGGGCAAGATAAGAGATGAGAGGTATTGAGGGGCCGCAGAGTGAATGCATTTATAGGACAGCAGGAGAAGTTTAAATTGGATGTGAAATTGGGTGGGGAGCAATGTTCCCTCTAATTTTCTGTAGGCTGTGTGCGCATAAAATATCAGCTGTGTGCAGCTTTTGAAGGAAGGTTAAATTTTTGTGCGCCACATAACTACACTCGGAGTTATATACTTTAAAATTTGACTACACATCAGAATACAGTATGTACACCACATTGATTTTAATCAAATTAAATGAAAATAGACAATTACTAAATGAAGCGGGAAATTTCTAGTAATTACAATCATAACTTTTAAATTTTAAGATGTCTGTGTTGTTTTCTATCAGAATTGTTGTTGTTGTTAAGTGCCGTCGAGTCGGAGTCGACTCATGGCGACCCTCTGGATAGCTACCCTAAATTGTGTTCGGTCTTCAGTCAGGCGGCTCATTGTTGACAGACTGGTACCTGTAGCTGCTGTTATTGTAGCAATCCATCTCATTGCTGGCCTTCCTCTTTTGCGTTGACCTTCTATCTTGCCAAGCATGATGTCTTTCTCTAATGATCTCTCTCTTCGCATGATGTGTCCGAAGTATGAAAGTCGAAGTCTCGTCATCTGAGCTTCTAAAGAAAGCTTAGGTTTGATCTCTTCTAGTACCGACTGGTTTGTTCTTCGGGCAGTCCATGGTATACACAGTATTCGCCGCCAGCACCATAATTCAAAGGCATCAATTTTCTTCCTGTCTGTCTTTTTCACTGTCCAGCTTTCACATCCATATGATGTTATTGAAAATACCATGGCTTGAACAAGTCGAATCTTTGTATGGAGAGAGACATCTCTGCTCTTGAGAATCTTATCTAGGTCTTTCATAGCCATTCTGCCAAGAGCAATGCGTCGTCTGATTTCTTGACTGCTTGTTGCTTCTTTATTGATAGTTGATCCAAGTAGGTTAAAGTTGTTCACGATTTCAATTTCTTCTCCTTCAACGATGAACCTGTTGATTATGCCAGTTGTCATGATCTTTGTCTTCTTTACATTAAGGTGCAGGCCCATTTTGAGACTATGTTCTTTGATTGTGAGAAGCAAATGTTTCAGATCATCTTCACTTTCAGCCAGTAATGTGGTATCATCAGCATAGCGAAGGTTGTTGATGAGTCTTCCATAATTTTTGTGCGCTCTGTTGTAAAGTATGTGCGCTCTCTCAGCGAGGTGTGTGCGCGCACACAAGCGCACAGCTTAGAGGGAACAGTGGTGGGGAGCCAATGGAGCGACTTGAGAAAAGGAGTAATGTGGGCATGGCGGGATTGGTGGAAGATTAGTCGAGCAGCATAATTTTGTATAGATTGAAGGGGGAAGAGATGGCTCACGGGGAGACCAGCAAGGAGTAGATTGCAGTAGTTGAGGAGAGAGGAGATTAAGGAGTGGATAAGTGTTTTGGTGGTGTGTTCCGACAGGAAGGGGCGAATTTTGCTAGTGTTGTAGAGAAAGAAGTGGCAGGTTTTAGCAACGAGCTGGATATGTGTGGAGAAGGAGAGAGAGGTGTCAAAGATAACCCCCAGATTGCGGGCCGAGGGAACAGGAAGGATCATAGATCCACCCATGGAGACTGAGAAAGGGGGAAGAGGAGGGGAAGAGTTGGGGGGAAAGAGGAGGAGTTCGGTTTTTGCCATGTTTAATTTCAGGCGGCGATGAGACATCCAGTCGGCGATGTCAGAAAGGCAGGCAAAGATCTTGGTTTGGATTGCTGGAGAGATAATAGGTGTAGAGAGGTAGATTTGGGAGTCATCGGCATAGAGATGGTACTAAAAGCCATGGGAGGAGATAAGCGCACCAAGGGATTGGGTGTAGAGAGAGAAAAGGAGGGCGCCCAATACGGAACCCTGGGGTACACCAACATGGAGCAGGGTGGGAGAGGAGGAGGAGCCACCAGAGCATACACTAAAGCAGTGATGGGAGAGGTAGGAGGAGAACCAAGATAATACGGAGTCCTTGAAACCAAGCGAGGAAAGGGTGGAGAGGAGGAGATTGTGATCAACAGTTTCAAAGGCAGCGGAGAGGTCGAGAAGGATGAGGACAGAGTAGAGGCCCTTAGATTTAGCGAGGAACAAGTCATTAGAGACTTTTGTAAGAGCCATTTTGGTGGAGTGTAGGGGACAGAAGCCGGATTGTAGTGGTTCCAAGAGGGCCTGGGAGGTGAGGAAGTCAAGGCAGCGGCGGTGGACTGCTTGTTCTAGTAGTTTAGATATGAAGGGAAGGAGGGAGATGGGTCAATAGTTAGGACAGATGGGATCAAGTGAGGGTTTCTTGAGGAGAGGTGTGACAACAGCATGTTTGAAATCGATGGGGACAGTTGCTGTGGGGAGTGATAGGTTGAGAATATGAGAGATGGAGGGGATAACGGTAGAGGAGATGGGCTGTAGAAGATGGGTGGGGATAGGGTCAGAGGAACAGATGGTGGGTTTGGAGGAGGAAAGAAGGAGTGTGGTTTCCTCTTCGGAGATTGTAGGGAAGGAGGAGAGGTTAGCAGAGGAAGTCAGGATGGGGGGGGGGGGAGAATTGGGGAGCGGGGAGGTAGATGAGGGTGTGGGGAATTGGAGGGTGATCTTGTGGATTTTGTCATGGAAGTAGTCGGCAAGGGTTTGGGCAGAAAGGGAGGGCAGGACTGGGGGTGGGGGCACCTTGAGGAGAGAATTAAGGGTATTAAAGAGACGGCGAGGATCAGAGGCTAGGAAGTTAGTCAGATGGACGTAGTATTTTTGTTTGGCAAGTGCTATGGCTGACTGGAAGGAGCCAAGCATGAATTTGAAGTGTAGAAGGTCTTCCGGGGAGCGGGATTTGGTCCAGGCAGTTCAGCAGAACGGGCACAGATGTGTAAATAATGGGCTGTAGATGAAAGCCAGGGCTGAGGAGCAGAACGTCTAATGGGACGTGGGGTGGGCGGGGCAAGAGTATCAAGAGCCAAGGATAGTGCAGCATTAAAAGAGGCTACTGCCTTGTCAACAGACTTGGAGGACATAATGGAGGCAAGAGATGGAGAAATGGTGGAGGAAAGAGTCAAGGAATCAATATTATGAAGGTTTCTAAATAGGTCAGAGGAGACGGGATGGGGTTGAGACAGTGGAAGCTGAAGATTGAAGGTTAAAAGGTGATGGTCAGACGAGGGAAGGATTGAGTTGTGGAAGTTTAAGGGAGAGGAATTAGAGAAGAGTATCAGGTCAAGGCAATGGCCGTGCAGGTGGGTGGGGGCAGTGGAGCAAAGTTGGAGGTTAAACGAGGAGGTGAGGGCGAGGAGCTTTAAAGCATGGGGGTTGGAGGGGTTATCGATGTGAATGTTAAAGTCACCAAGAATAAGAGTGGGGAAGAGGGATCTAGAAAGACGGAAAGCCAGGAGTCAAAATCGGTAAGGAAGGTCGATTTGGATTTGTCGGGTGGGCGATAGATAACAGCTACTCGGCGGGGAAGTGGTGTGAAGAGGAGAATGGAGTGGACTTCAAAAGAGAGGGAGGAGTGTGATTGAGGCAGCAGGAGGGGTTGGAATTGGCAAGAGGGAGAAAGTAGAAGCCCAACACCACTGCCTCGGCCAGTGGAACGAGGTGTATGGGAGAACTGGTAGCCCCCGTGGCAGAGAGGAGCAGCTGATGTGGTATCGTCTGGGAGGAGCCAGGTCTCAGTTAGGGCAAGAAGGTGTAGTTCATTAGAGATAAAGAGATCATGAGTAAAAGAAAGTTTGTTAGCGAGTGAGCATGCATTCTATAGGGTGCATGAGAATGGGAGAGCGGAGGGAGAAAGGAGAGTGATATGGATAAGGTTGGATAAGTTACGTGAGGACTTCTTATCAGAGTGAGACAGCGGTCTAGAGGGGCTGTTACGTGAGGATCTATTGCCAGAGTAGTACAGAGGTCTAGAGGGACCAAGGTATGGGTGGGTGTCTCTGGATGAGTGTGCCTGTGGATGAGGGAGGGGAAGTGAAAGGGGAGTGAAGGGGGATATTGGTGATATCAGATAGGCTATGTGAGGATTTCTTTTTAGAGTGAGACAGAACTCTAAAGGGGATAGGGTTGGGGTTGGGGTCGATATCTCTGGTTGAGCGACTGGGGCATGAGTGAGGGAGGGCAGAAGGGGAAAGGAGAGGGATATGGATGAGATTAGATAAGGTGCGTGAGGAGCTCTTGTTAGAATGAGAAAGAAATTGAAGGGGGCCAGGGTTGGGGTTGATATTACCTGATGAGAGAAGGAGAAGAAGTAGTAGGGAGCGGGGTAAAGCGGAGGCAGTATGGCAGAAGCGAGGATGGGGTTGCCTTAAAGAGAGAGGGGCTGGTTGAATGAGGGGGAGGTTGAGATGTAGCTCAAGGGCAGATACTAGGTTAGAGGACAGAATTGAGGGAGAAGTGAGGAAGGTAGAGGGAGAGTAGGGGGGAGAGGAGTGAGGGTGCTGGTAGGAGGGGATGCAGTTGGGGAGTATGAGGAAGAGAAGGACAATGTGATGTGGGGCCATAGCAGAGGAGCAGCGTGAGTAGAGCAGCGTGAGTTATCGTGCAAGCGATGAGATGGCTATGAATTCTAAACACTATGCAGTATATGTTGGGTTACAAGTGGGGACTATGCGCTATGCAATATGGGTTAAGGTACAAGCAAGGGTAGTGGAGGGACTGAAGCCAGTGCAGCAAGGTTCAGTGCAAGCAATTGATTTAGTGCAGGCGATGCAGGCAATGGGTAGCAATGAGTAGCCAGTTCAGTGCAGGTAATGGGTAGCCAGTTCAGTGCAAGTAATGGGAAGCCAGTTCAGTGCAAGCAATGGGTAGCCAGTTCAATGCAAGCAATGGGTAGCCAGTTCAGTACAAGCAATGGGAAGCCAGTTCAATGCAAGCAATGGGTAGCCAGATCAGTGCAGGTAATGGATAGCCAGTTCAGTGCAAGCAATGGGAAGCCAGTTCAGTGCAGGTAATGGGTTGCCAGTTAAATGCAAGCAATGGGTAGCCAGTTCAGTGCAAGCAATGGGAAGCCAGTTCAATGCAAGCAATAGGTAGCCAGATCAGTGCAGGTAATGGGTAGCCAGTTCAGTGCAAGCAATGGGAAGCCAGTTCAGTGCAGGTAATCGGTTGCCAGTTAAATGCAAGCAATGGGAAGCCAGTTCACTGAAGGTAATGGGTAGCCAGATCAGTGCAAGCAATGGGAAGTCAGTTCAGTGCAAGCAAGCACCAGAACAGTGCAAGTAGTGGGTAGCCAGTTCGTGCAAGCAATGGGAAGCCAGATCAGTGCAGTGCAGGATTAGTTGCAGGTAAAGGGTAGAGGTAATAAGGGAGCAATGGGTAGAAGTGGAGTCAATTGGCTGTGGGTAGCAGTAGCAGAGGGCTGCTTATTTCGTATGGAAGTTGGTTAGGGGCGGCAAGGTGTAGAGGAGCATAGCGCTAGAGTGCCTTAGTCCCCGCCGAAGGGCCACGCCAAAGGGCCCTCTGGTGAGGCCCTCAGGCGTGGGTGCGCCCGATGGTGCCTCCTCTCAAGGGCCACAGGACCCGATGTGCTGCCCGGCGTGGTGCCGCAGCACCCGATGGCGCCTCCTTTCAAGGGCCGCAGGACCCGATGTACTGCTCGGCGTGGTGCCGCAGCACTTGATGGCACCTCCTCTCAAGGGCCGCAGGACCCAATGTGCTGCCCGGCGTGGTGCCACAGCACCCGATGGTGCCTCCTCTCAAGGGCCGCAGGACCCGATGTGCTGCCCGGCATGGTGCCGCAGCACCCGATGGCACCTCCTCTCAAGGGCCACAGTTAAAGTGAAGTTAAAGGACTCTATGCAAGTAAAGTGAAGTTAAAGGACTCTATGCAAGTACTTTCCTTGCCAGTTGTGTCAATATTGCTCTCAGACATGGGAAGATTTTGAATGGTTGGCCCAATTTATAATTGTGTATTTCAAAGTCAACACTATATTATTTGTGTTTCAACATATGTGGTCTGTGTGATCTGCTGCCCCTGTTCTAAATTATATATTGGCAGAACAAGTTGGCAGCTTAAAATTCACTTGAAGGAACGTAAGTTTTGTCTTAAAACTCGACTGATGTCAGCCCCAGTGGTTTCTCACTATGTGGATACACAGGTGATTGACCAGATCCTCGCCTCTTCCCGAGGGGGGAGATCAGAAGGCTATCCTGAATTTTAAGGAACAGTCTTGGATTTTCAAATGAATGTGGATGTTGAATGACTGTTGCTGTTATGATCTGGGTTGAGTGATACTCAAGAATGCTGGGAAATGAAGTTCTTGCCTGCGATTTGTAACCCTGAGAGGGGAGCTGGAAATGTTGAGTATTCAGCCTATTAGAGAAAAGGATGATGAACGAAGCATTCTGAATTGTGGTTTGAGAGGAATGCAAAAAGGGCGCCTACAGCACCAAATTTTGGGCACTGGATGAATAGTTTTAAGAACCAGAGGATTTGGTTTTTCAGATAAGTATCTATACCTCTGAAACAGGGCGGATTGAAGATTGTGCTATACCACCTGAAATGTAGCTCTATGCTGGGATGGGGCTCAATATAACCCCTGGATTCCGCTTTTAGTAAAAAAGTGTTTGCAAATGAAATCTCTATTTAATCACTTAAGAAAAAGGACTGTAGCTATCTGGCCATAAAGCTTCTATTCATATTTCTAATTAGCATGGGTCCAACAAAAAAATTACTGCAGTATAGAGGATTGTTTGGCATGTTTCAGTGGCTCAACCTTTGTATACTGAGCTATAGCTGGGCCTGTTGACACCTACTCTTGCTTTCTTTTGTATATACTTATATACTTATGGGGTCATTCTGAGCCATGAATAGCAGGATGGACGTCCATCCCCGCTATTTGGCCCCCTTTGTCGTCCCCAACTAACCTCCCCGTATGAACAAGGTGTTTGTATGGGGAGGATAGTAGGGGGCAGGAAAGGGGTGGTGCAGAGGTGGAGTTAGGGCAGGCAGTGGGCAGTCCACGGCCCCCTAACGTACGGGGCCGATTCTGATGTCAGCCCTGTATATCTGGGGCCAGCAGACTGAATAGGGAACTTATTCCACCTCTGAAGTGGACTAAGTTCCTCTAGAGGGCGGGGATGGCAGGCCCGGGTGGCGGAAGAGGTAATAGGGGATGCAGGGGATTCCCCACAGCCTGACTCTGGTCTTGGGAGGCCAGATCGGTGGTCGGGCTGTGGGGAATGAAAGAACAGGTTGGCAGCCAGGATCGCGGCTCCATTCGGGAGCCTTGACTGAGTTAGCTGGGCAGAGGCCTGTACATGCAGGCCGACCGGAATCGGGTCATGGCTGCATATACAGGCCTAGATGCAATTCTGATCCCATTTACCTCTGTGTGTCTGGTTCCGACAGGGCGCACAGTGGATCAGGACGTCCACAATGGAATAGAGCCTTTATTGTATAAACTTATATAACCTGTTCTCTGTAATATTAAGTTGAGTTGTATGTAAACTGCATTGATCATCGGAAACACAGTATATAAACCTTTTCAAATAAATAAATATACAGTGAATAGGCCAGAGCAATCCTACACATAGGGGTATGTTTACTAAACGGCGCAAACGTAGCAGCTGCGACATTATCGCATGATACATGATGTTATCTCGCGATAATGGCACATTACCGTGTGAGAACGTCACGTATCGCACGCTAACGTATCCTACGGCGGTAAGGTGCGCAGAGGGTGGAGTAAGGCTTCCCAGTGGGCGGAGTAAGGCTCCCCAGGGGCGGAGGGAAGGAGTCAATGGGCGGAGAGTGGGCGGGGAGAGCTTCCATGCACACTAGCGCCGTGAAATGAAGCTCTGAACAGTAGCGCCAGTGAAAGCCTTGCGCTAGAGGCACATTTGCAGGGGAGAGAGACCATTTCAGTCAGCAATGTGCAGCAAAGGCAGGGAAACCAAAAAATGTGATAGTAGTGATACATGTGCAGCAACATCACAGTGCCCAAGTACGAGAGGGCACTACAGTGAGGCTGCAAATGGGGTACAGGGGGCTGCAGGCAGGACATGCAGTGGAGAAGCTGGGGCACAGGGTGGGCTAGGCAGATGCCTAGGTGACACATAGGAATGCGGATGCGGAAAAGCAGCAAGACAGCAACTGATCAAGGGCAAACATGGCCACGAGTGTGCGTCCCACAGTGTCCCAGGGGACAGTACCCAGCAAGTACCCCAAAGGGCACATAACAATATGGGCAGTGCCGGGGGGAAGCGTGGATGTCTATGCAGGCACCCCTACCCCATATAACGCACCATAGGCAGCCGCCTACCGGCACACTGGATGGCCTGGGACGGCACACCACCAGCACAACCGGCACAAGGGCATGTCAGCATGGTGGCGGAGGGGTGCTGGTGGTGGAGGGGGCAGTGGCATCTGCCCACAGCAGACCACGGCCAAGCCCCATTTAGGTGGGTGCTGTGCACTGCAACAGACAAGGTCTATCTGACGAACAGTCATGGTATCCCCAGGGAATGATCTGCCTCTGTGGCAACAGTTTGGTGCAGTAACACAGCCAGTGTGTTCAGGGGCAGAAAGCCACAGGTTCAAGTCCCAGCTGTGCCTCCTGCAAACCATGTCCCTATATTTTACCCAGTACAAAACCATGGTAAGAACGACAGAACCATTATTGCAGATAAAAGAAACATGCCATACACTCCTATATTTTACCCTACAGAGCACAGACACTATAAACATGTGCAATCCCTAGAGCAGAGTTTCTCAACTGCAGTCCCGGAGGACCAAATACCATTCAGGTTTCATGCTGTCCCTAATAAATATGCCTGTGCTGCATTTGTATGCACCGCCCCCATTGTATGCAAATGTATCTCATGCATATTCATTAGGGACAGCATGAAAACTTGAACAGTGTTTGGCCCACCAGGACCGGAGTTGGGAACCTCTGCCCTAGAGCAGCGGCCAACAGGGGCACAAACACCTACACCCACACCCACAGGCCCTACTATCCAAAGCCTCATGGAGAGTCAGGCTGTTGGGCCCTGCGCAGAGCAGCGTCTCCCAATACTGGCACCTGCATACCTTAGCAATGCCGTCCTAAACTTGGGAACACGTTCCACAGATATCAAAAGGTTGCTATGATTAATGTCAGATAACAAATCCTAGGTTAAACACGATTTGTTGTCAGAGATACATCATAGCAACCTTTCTGATATTTGTGGAGTGTGTTTCAGTTTGTGCTTCTGACAGTGTTTACCACACCGGAGAGTGACCCCAACAGTATTGCATACCATGGCAATGCCCGCACTGTGCCCAGGACTGATGTGGCTGCCAGGGCTGCCACAAACCTCTATAATTGCACAAAGCTGGCATAGGTGTGGGAGTGTGTGTATGTCTATCCAGTGTGTTGTGGAAGCCTACACCTTACTGAGCCCACACTGCTTGCACTGTTTCCAATGTGCATAATGAGGGGCAAGGTACTGTGGGTATGGCCCGGACAGAGTGGCCTGGGCAGGATGCATCTGCACAGGGCATAGGGCAATGGCTGGGACATTGTAGTGCCTGACCCCAACCTGCATGGACAGGGTGGCCACGGCATGTCATGCTGGGAGGTCACTCTCACCCTGACTGAGCAGTGGCCACAGCATGTCATGCTGGGAGGTCACTCTCACCCTGACTGAGCAGTGGCCACGGCATGGCTAGGTTCCCCCATAGTGCTATACAGTTTTTCTTTCAAGTGATATTTATGGGTTCCTTTTTCTGGGGCCCAATTACTGACATACCTGCTTGGTGTGTGTGCTCACATCCCATTTTTGGGTGCACACAGTTTCTCCATGAACATGCACTATGTACTAGCTATCAGACTGCAGTTAGCATGTGTATGGCTGGGACACCTTGCAGGGTAGAGCAGGTGGAGTCTGACTGTGTCCTCTGTGGGTGGATGGTGGTGGGGGGCAGCTGAGCTTTTCCAGTGTTCTGCCTGTCTGTCAGTGCCTTATGTGATGTGTACAGATCTGCATTGACTGTCCTGTAGGGTGCCTGTTCCCCAGCAGGACTGGGGTTGATGGTCCCCTCTACTGCCACCATTGCAGAGATGTAGAATGTGGATCTGTAACTGGGAGATCCTGTCCCCCACCCTGGGCCACAGAGAGCGGGTTGGGTGGTACTACATATTCCGCTGTTGGGTCCAAACACCCCCCTTCACCTATAACATGTGACCATGGCACCCACACAGGATATGCACTATTCTGGGTGCATCATAGTCCACATGGGCTAGATGTTCCTGGGAAATACAGATGGACACATGTGTATCCTGGGTGTGTCGGCAAGGACTACCTAGCATACACTAGAACGGATGGGGATCTGCAGCATGGCCTATCTCAACCAAGCCAGGTGCTGCGGACCTGGTGCTGGGTGCCCCACCTCACCCTCAGAGTGAGCACAGGACCCGCACACTGTCACGGTCTGTAGCTACTCTGCGCCATTAACACACACGGTCAGTTCCCCCTACCAGGCCTAGGTGCTATGTGGGTGCAAACCCCATCTTGTGATCAGCTGTAGACCCTGATCTGCATGTGCAGTGCATCATGGGTATGGGTGGGTTTACCCTATCCTGGTAACCACAGCAGTTTGTGTGGTGACCTGCAGTCTTTCTGTAGCCAGCCAGCAGTGTGGTAGTAGCTGTAGAGATGTAGCCTACTAGTTACGTCAATGACTGTGGAGGTAGCGGTCATGGGTTTGATCCCACAGTGGTGTTATTTAATAAGGCTGTCTGAGGCATTTCCTTTTAATTTACATCAGTGCTGCCAGTAAAATGCACCCTCACAGTGCCATAGCCTAAGGTGCCTCATAGGGCGCCCTGTAACGCGCCCTAAAGGGCACATTATAAGGTGCCTTGGTGGACAGGCCACTTTATACTGTGCCCTCTGGAGTGCCTTATAGGGCGCTTTATTCGGCCCCTTAGGTTACGGCACTGTGAGGGTGTTTTTGCTGGCAGCACTGATTTAAATTACAAAAAGGAAATGCCTCAGATGGCACTGATCTAAATTAAAAGGTAATGCCTCAGACAGTCTTCTTAGGTAACACCTCTGCAGGATCAAACCCATGACCTCTGCCTCTGCAGTCATTGCAGTAACTAGTGGGCTACATCTTCATAGCTTCTAACACTGCACTGGCATGAACTTAGGATTAACGCGCATTAAAGTGCCATGGCAGCCACTATCGTGCAATACAGATTCTTGCTACCTTGCCGCCGGAATGCCCACTCCTTATATGGCATCCTTCACATTATCGCTGCAACTAGCGCCGGTAACAATAAGACGATTTAGTAAACATACCCCATAGTGTATATTATCCAAGCCAACTATGGTGGAACAGTCCATAGGCAAACCAGGCAATTGCTTAGAATAGCAGCATCTTAGGGGCAGCAATGTGCAGCAGCCAGGACAGCACAGCAATAGAGCCTGACAGCCATATAAACTGAAGCCGTCGACACATGATTGTACCAGCCTTCTCCATCCGTCACTGGCCACATGCACTAAGCTCTGTTAGTGGGATTGGGGTTGTCTGTTCCCTCTGCTGGGATGTGATAGGCTGTGACTCCCCATTGCATTGCATTGCTCTTGCTCCTCTCTTTGAAATTGTATGGCATGGATTCCATTTGCATTGTTATACCCTTGTACAGTGGCAATCACCAGGGGTCTGACATGCAGCCTTTCTGCTGTCATACCCTCTGGTTCCATGGCATGTTGCAGCTACCTGCATGTATCCCTCCTCATCCTGCAGGCATCTGCAAGGTGCTCTCAACCCTCCACTCGGCATAGTGCTGTGGCCCAGTGACATACACCTGTCTAGAAGGGGTGCACTGGGGTTAGCTCACAGTGCAGGGGACAAGTAGAGCATGCCTCCACAGCACATGTGTCCACCTGATGCATGGTCACTACTACCGCAAAACTGACATGCCTAGTATGGTGTGGCTTCCCTTCCACGCCCATGCCACTTGCATTTACTGTGGCAGCTATGCCCCTGCCTTGGTAAAAACATGTGCTAGCTGCACTTTAGTCCCACACTACTTGCAGCACTTTAGTAAACATGCCCCGCACTGCTTTAATTGTTTAAATGAAATCTGTGTCATTAGTGTGTGAAAATTTCCTTATTAAACAGCTAACAGATGGTAGTAAATAAAGAATTTAATGTCACTCTCCAGGTGATAAGTTGTTGTCAGCTTTAAATTTTCCTGTGGTAAATATCACACTACTTATTTTGCTTTAGTACATACTGTACAAGCAAAATGCCTAAAGAATTCATTCTTCTTATTTATACTTATTGCACCCAATAATACAATCATTTATCACAATTCACCAGACTCAGGGGGTCATTCTAAACCACGAATAGCAGGGATGGACGTCCCAACGGGATGTCATCCCCACTATACGTGCTGGCTTCAGCCCCCGACTAACTTCAACACCGGTTGTGCAGAAACGTTAGTCAGGGGTGGGGAATGGGCAGCCCGGGGGCGGAGAGAGGACAGGCAGTGGGTGGTCACCGGCCCTGGACGTGCAGGGCCGATTCTAATGTCAGCCCAGTATGTCCAGGGCCGGCGAAATGGCCGGGGAAGTTATTCCACCTCCGAGGCGCGGAAGGGGCTGAAGGGGCCAGGGGACATTTTCTGCAGCCTGACTCTGGCCTTCAGAGGCAAGATCAGGGGTCAGGCTATGGAGAATTTGCAATTTTGGTCGGCGGCCAGCATCGTGTCTTTTTTGAAATTTTTATTTATTTTTTAACACAATACAACCAAACAAAACCACATCAAACCATAAAACACCCAACCAACTCCCGCATCCCGTCTCCCACCAACCCTCCCCCCCTCCCCCCCCCCCCCCCCCCCCCCCCCCCGGGCCTTCACTACTTCATCATCCGGCTGGACGAAACAAAAGGGGCGAAGCACATAAGGGTCCGCCACAGCAACCCTTTTTTCCCAATGAATCCCCTAACAGCGGGCCACCTCCCCAAACTCTAGTAGTTTCTTCCACTTGGACAGACTATGAGGGGAGCGACTCCCACCCTTCTGGGGCACCTGCTCGAACTTACTGTAAGTACAGACTAGACTCCACCATACATTCCAATGAAGACAGGTGACATCTTTCCAATTCCGTATTCTATGACAGATGGCAATCCCAATCAAAAAATCAAAAAGAAAAGAGTCCTGCTTATCCCTGAAGAGAACGCCTGAAAGCGAGCGATACACTAAAACGTCCCACGTTAGAGAGAGATGGAGGCAGAGAACCTTTTGAATGAAATTCCACACCTGCACCCAATAAGTATGGACCCTGGGGCAATCAAAGACCACATGCTTAAAAGTACCAATATCTTTCTGACAGAGCCAACACTTATTACTTACGTGTGGGTCCCAGCGATTAAGCCGTACAGGAGTAATGTATGCCCGATGGGCAAAAAAAACCAAAGTTTGTGTGACAGAGGCCGACCTCGTGATGCGAACTTGGGCAGACCAAAATATCTCCCAATCTTTTGGCCCTAGGGCAACACCAGTTTCCCTCCCCCACGCCTCTCCCGGATTCCCCACAACCCCCAAAGTAGATTGTTTTACAGCTTTGTATATAAGGGAAGCCTTACCCGTAGCTGCCGACACTCGGTCAATAAGATCTGTTAGCATCCCCACTGTTTTTAATTGCCGCATATCACCAAGGGCTCCCCTGATACAGTGTTTCAATTGGGCCCATTGAAAGTACGCCGAACTCGGGAGATGATACTCCCTCCGCAAATCCTCAAAGCTCTTCCACTCCCCCCGGGCCCATACCTGACCAACAGTCCAAATCCCTTTACTAAACCAGGACTTCCAAGCAATGGGTTTACGCTGGATCTGAAAAAGCGGATTACACCACAAAGAGAGATCTTCCGCCAAGCCCCCCTCAGGCCGGGTATTTTGCGCTAAAACCTGAAAAGCCCTTTGCGTATCCGAAACCATTTGAGAGCGCACAGAGGCATCGCTAAACACCATTCCCGAAATCCGTCCCAGAGGAAAGGGGGCCACAACCTGCTCCTCCAGGCTTAACCAAACCGGACTTTGATCATTCACCTGCTCAGCCCATCTAGCCCCTTGTTTCATCAGGAAAGCACAGTGATAAAGCCGAAAGTCTGGAAAATTCACACCTCCGCTCTCTTTAGCCGCCTTAAGCTTCCTGAGTGCAATTCGAGGAGGCCTGTCACCCCACAAAAATCGTGTCAACATCTGTTCTATCTGCTTATATACTTGCCCCGCAAAAAATATAGGTAACATTTCCAGTATGTAGTTTATTTTAGGTGCTATAGTCATCTTAATTGTTTCTAAACGTCCCCACCACGTTAAGCGTAAGGGAGACCACTTCAACAACATTGACTGGAGATCTGTAAGCAACAGCTTTTCATTGACTCGCACCGTTTCCGCTAAGGGGTAACAATAGTGAGCTCCAAGATACTTTATCGGGCCCGTTTCCCACATAAACGGAAAATCCGATAACATTGCCTTAAAAGCTCGAGAGTTAAGGGCAAAAGCCACTGATTTAGTCCAATTTATCTTATAACCGGAAAGGGCCGAGTATCGTCCCATCTGATCTAAAATATGAGGAATCGACTCTGGTGTAGTGAATAAGAGAAGATCGTCAGCATAAGCCGTGAGTTTGATCTCCATACCCGACACATTAAAGCCAGAAATCCGACAATTTTGTCTCAGCAGCAAAGCCAACGGCTCTAGCGCTATGTTAAACAGCATAGCGGACAGTGGGCACCCCTGCCTGGAGCCACGGCTGAGCGAAATCTCACAAGATTGAACTCCATTGACGCAAATCCTCGCTACAGGCCGAGTATATAAAGTTTTAACAAACTTAATAAAACCAGCTCCAAAGCCGAACCATTCAAGGGCTAAGAATAAAAACTCCCATTCCACTCGATCGAACGCCTTTTCGGCGTCCAAAGATAAACCCACCATTGGACTGACAATTCCCTCTGCACCAGCTAAGACGTGGCAAAAAAGTCTGACATTATCCGCAGTTGACCGGCCCTCGACAAAACCACATTGATCTGGATGCACCAGGAAAGGAAGCACCTTGGCCAGGCACCGCGCCAAAACAGTCGCATATATTTTATAGTCTACATTAAGTAGAGAGATTGGTCGATAATTACCGACCAACTGCGGGTCTCTGCCAGCTTTCTCCAATACTATCACATTCGCTGAGGCAAAAGAACCTACCTGTGGACATTCGTCCGCCAATGCCTGAAAGTATTGCAGCAAAAATGGACTCAGCTCCTTGGCAAAGCTCTTGTAAAACTCGGAAGGCAGTCCATCCGGACCGACAGCCTTGCCTGATGCTAGGGACTTTATAGCAGCCTGTATTTCCCCTATGGAAAATGGGTCATCTAGACCAGCAGCCATCATCGGATCTAACATCGGCCTGTGAATCCCAGCGACCAAATGCGAAAACTCCTCGGCTGAGCAGCTCCCCTCAGAGGTAAACAACTGTGCATAGAACCTCCTAAACGACTCCGCTATCTCAGCGTCCTCCACAAACAATTCGGGCGTATCCTGACCCCTAATAGCCGCTATTCTATGAGCATCCTTACGGCCTCTTAATGCATTGGCAAGGAGCCTACCCGCTTTGTTACATTCAGTATAGTACATGCCCTCCTGGGCTTTAACCCAGTACATGGCCTCCGATGTCACTAACTGATTATACTGCAGACGCAATCTTTGTAACCGCAGTAAAATACAAGGATCAACTCTCTTAATCAACACCCTCTCCCCTGCTTTGATTTGCGTCTCCAACGCTCTCAATTTCTCTTTCCGCTCCCTAGCCAAACCAATACCGCAGCTAGTTATCACCGCTCTCAAAAAAGCTTTCAGACCTTCCCACCTGGCCCACCCTGAGGACCCTTGTGGGGTATTAAAAGAAAAATACTCCTGTATGGCTCCTTTTATCTTAACACAGAAATCCATGTTACCCAGCAGTGCTCTGTCAAAAACCCATTTGCGACTCGATTGACCCATCACACCATCCTGCAGCATCAATGACACTGCAGCATGATCCGACAGATGCATCGCATGAATCTCCGCCACCAACAAATTCGGGACCAACCTTTTAGAAATCAAGAAGTAGTCAATTCTCGACAAAGAATGATGAGGGGGCGAAAAAAAAGTAAAGTCCAAATCTTCAGGGTGCAACATTCGCCAGGCATCCACCAACCCCATCTCCTCCATCATGGATATCAGCGTCCCCTGCGCTTTAGTGGGTCCCAATGATTTAGGTGGTTTCTTATCCACTAGGGCATCTAGCACTAGATTCCAGTCACCACCCAGAACTCTCAACTTGGCAGGCTCTGCCTGGATTTCCTCCGCCAGCAAACGGAAGAACTCCGGGCAGTCCCTATTAGGGGCATATACATTCATCAAAATAAAGTCTAAGGCCCCAACCCTAACCCCTGCTTTAACCCATCTGCCCTCCAGGTCCGAACTAACAGCATATACAGAGAGGTTGAGAGACTCACGGACTAGGATAGCGACGCCATTATGCTTGTGCACTGCTGCAGAGAATGCTACAAGTTTGAAAGGCTTTAAACTCAACTTGGTAGACTCCTTTCCATTTAGGTGGGTCTCTTGCAGCAACAAGATATCAGCACTTTCCTGCTTACCATATAACATAATTTTCTTACGTTTTATGGGACTATTGATACCCTTGACGTTTAACGATATTATTTTAATAGGCGCCATGTTATTACCGCGTCCAATATGTCCCCAAGTCTCACAACCAAGGTGCTAAAACCAAAGAACCCAATGCTTTTAAACACTTCCAAACCGACACCCGATTCACCTGCCCTCTTGTGCCCCCCCCCCCCAATTACAGTGAACTCCACAGAAACCCCAGCCATTTTCCCACCCCAAGTCACTTCTAAAAGGCCCCGAGAGAAGGAGGAGACTCAACAGTCCAGTGGGTGAACCTAGTTTGAGCAAAGTAGGTACAGAGGGGCCCTCTTAACAAAACTCTAGGGAAACACATTCCCGGCAATTGTGCCAGTCCCACTTCCACCCGCAAACAATTTACGGCATCCTCTTAACAGGCTGACAAACAAAGGAAACCAAATTCGCAGCCAATACCAGATACCAAGTACAATCCTCGGTCACTGCGCCATACTCCTACAGCGACAGTCAGCGCATGAACTCCTGCTCCTTCTCATCAAGGTACGCTGTCAGCACCTCGGGCTCCTCAAAAGTCCTGGTGGAGTTGTGCAGGGTTACTCGCATGCGTGCAGGGTGAAGCAAACCAAACCGCGCTTGTAATCTCTGCAGTCGAGGCCGCAACTCCAAAAACCGCTTTCTCTTTTCCACGGTGCTTTTTGCAAAATCGGGAAAGAACATCAATCGGTGTCCCTCAAACTCAATCGGTGCTCTAGAGCGAGCCACCTCCATAATTTTCAACACTTGTTGATGCCGCAGCACTTTAAAAATTATCGGACGAGGTCTTCCGCTTCCCATCAAAGGCTGCGAGGGCACCCGGTGCGCGCGCTCCAGTTCAAAAGGCATGTCAAAAACAATCTGCAAGGTTGTTGTAACCAATTTATGCAAGAAGCCAAAAACATCTTTCCCTTCGGCCCCCTCCGGGACCCCTACCAGCCGAATATTGTTCCGACGAGAACGGTTGTTATTATCTTCCAATTCTTTTTGCAGCAATTTGATTTGCCTTGCCTGCTTATCCACAGTCTTAAGTCTTTCATCGTGCGCCAACACTCTCGCCTCGGTTTGCTCCTGCCGGAGGCTGAGACTTTCCATGCCGCTCTTGAGCTTGCCCAGATCCTCTTGCATCGTAGCCAGAGACTCACTATTTGCAGCAACAATCTCTCTGATTGCTCTCACCTCCACTAACAGCTCTTGCATGGCATCGGGAAACTCCCGCGCCGCCGCCATTTTCTGCGGGGATGGGGGTTCCGTCTTGGACCTCTTTACATTACCACTTTGCCCCGCAGCGAAGTCTAATCGGGCAGGCTTAGGCCCCGACATCTCCCCTGACCGTCGGGCTTGAATTAACGACGTCTCACACAGCAAAATATGGCACAATTGCAGGATTCTTGCCTAGGCCCCTCCGGAGCAACAGCTCTACACAGCCACCTTGCTTCGCTCCAGGCTCCGCCTCCCCAGCATCGTGTCTTTTAAATGGAGCCACGGTGCTATGGCAACATGACACCATGGCGCCACGGCTCCATTTAAATGTCCTGACTGAGTTAGCCGGGTGCAGTCCATCCTGCGGGGCTTGATGTGTCCCACGGGATCAGAATTGTGATCCCCTCTGTGTGTCCGGTTCAGACCAGATGCACAGTGGGGATCTACGTCCAGGACAGAATCGGGTCCTCAGTAAATTGTTGGTATGTGCAAGGAAAACGTGTTTGTTTCATTTGTTTTATTTTGTTGTGCCCTTTTTGGTTATTTTTTTCATTCCTTTCAATTTCAGTTCATTACTTTACACAATATAAGTGTGCTTTTATATATCTCAAGTTAAGTTTAGACACATAAAATTGATTTTATGCATTTAAATATAACTTTATTTGCATAAAAATTCACACTCACAGAGAAACAAAAGCTGAAAAGTCTGCACATCCTTAGCTAAAACTGGGAGTTATCTAGGTAAATCTACCAGTTTAAAGTTATGGCCAAGTTTTTGTGGTGAAAATCAGAAAATGCATAAATATATCAGCATAAAAAAGGGTAGAGTTTCAGATTTATTTGGTTAGCATGATATTCTGCGATAACTGTCTAAACTGAATCAAGTAACCCTGATTGCACAGGTAGAAAACCTAATCTACCCATGTGAGCTTTTAACAGCTAGATTTATCTGAACATTCAGCTGAACAATTAGCCACTTATAAGCAGTTACATTTACTCAGTTATCTTGCCCATTCTGTGGGGTTTTGAAAATCAACCTCTCAGCACATATAGCAAGAAATCACCACAGCTTGCAGCTTTACCAAAAGAATAAGTGACCAGTATCAGCAGGGAGATAAATTCCTGTTAAAGTTACTGGGATAACGTATAGCATTCACTTGAATCAGATATTTGCCTGGCCTATCGGGTTAATCAGACCACTGAATGTACTCATGTAAAGTTAAATTGCCCGGTTACCAAACAAGTTTAGACAGGTGTTTGTGAGGTTCGACTTCACCGGTTATTAAGTGGATAGTATTGATTACATATCAGAACTATCCCATTAAAGTGTAATTGCACCTCCTAAACAGCTCTTTCCCTCCCTTATTTAACCAGTCACATTTGGTCTTCCTGCTACAAATTTGAATAGCAAGCATTTATCTTTATAATGCAGAAGTTATCTGGGCAAATCTTCTGAATAGGGGCCCTTGAATGCCTTAGGTGCGTCTACTCCTCTGTGTCTGAGAGGCTCTGCCACCATCTGAGAGATAACTTGTCCTGAAGACAAACTTAAGGGAAGGTGAAAGTGAGGCTAGCTTCACTCAAGTTGCATTCTGCTAAGTTATAGTGACTCAAAGATACAGAAAGGGAATAAAATATGGATAGCAACATAAACAAAGGAAATAAACCAGGAAGAAAGAATGTATAGGGGGATAAAAGGTTTCAAAACCTAGAAGTAATATGGGGAAGTTTTAAGGGCGATATAAAACTGCAAGCAAGCAATCTTCATATGTGGGTGTGTGATAAAAACAAGTCTCACCGCATCACACCCCTTGGGCTCTTCTTGAGAAAAAAGAGGTGGATCTTACACAGTGCAGGAAGTGTGATAAATATTTGTCTTCCTGCATATCCGGGACATAAACTCTGGGCAATTTAAATACAGTATATTTGAATGAATAATAAGATGCGCAGTACTTGTATTCCCAATTTACAAAACAGAGTAACACACTGCCACACGTTAAAGCATGTTATTTACCGCCGATCTCCTTTTAAGCAATGGAACTTATGTACTAATACTACACACAAATGCAGCAGCGCTCGTTAGTAAATCCAGTCCTTACAGGAATCTTTGGGAGAGACTAATCTCAATTAAAACAACTCTTATTTCAAAGGGTAATGTTATGCAGTAACAGGCTGCCTGACATATGCATTGCATGTGCACGAAAGCTACACTACAGTTTGAAAGGGAAAGAATGTGTTTCCTTGTCTTTGAATACTCCCCCATAGGAAGCACCCAAACGCATCTACCCCTGCTATTTAGTATGCATTTTTCACGGTCATGTGCACACATTTTATAAAGTACGGATTTAAACTCTAACCTCTCCCCAACCTCACCCCCAGGAATTTCTCTGCTCATTTCTGATAAACATATGTGCTTCCAGGCTCTATGCATATACGTTTGCATGCCTGCACACAAATCTATATGCATATGATGGGCAGGGTGATGGTGCGTTATCAACAATTCAAGATTGTTATGTTTTCTCATGGTTAGATGCACCACCTGTTACTTGGCTTGCAATAATCTCAAATTGTGTACAGAGACCTTCTGTGGACTAATGAAGCAGTCTTTATTCAGTGATACTCTATCAGGGTAGCACCTGCTATGGAAAAGAAGCACAGCCAAGAAGGTTACTGTTTAAACTTTTCCGATCTACTTTCACAACGTTTCCAAACAAGTTCAAATAAAAAAAAATCAAGTTGGAGAGGGCAGCGCACTAAACTGCACGGAATTGATATTCAGCAGTACATCCATAAAGGGCTGCTGAATGTTCTGTTGGACTATACAGACAGTGCCGATAAATAATTGGTTTGAATCTAGTGCCGGGGTGTCTGTAGATGGAGCTAGGACCGAACAAGAAGTTACCCATAAGTAGTGATTTTCAGTGCCACTATCATGGTAGATCTATGAATAGCTTATAACAAAAAAAAACTGTCCTAAAAGGCTATCTGGACGGTTTTCTGCAGAGCTGGTGAAAAGACTGCAGGTACCCTAAGCGAGCTCCTCCATCCTGTCCCCCCCCCCCACACTGTGCCCCACCCCCCTAGCTCCCACACCACCCCTCTCCAGGGCCAAGAGCAGTGGCAATGGCAAGTGAACTGCATCGTGGTTCCTGCCTGCTGCTATCATTGAACACTTTCGCCCCGCCCATTGCTGGGGGTGGGGGCAGAAGCAGCCAGTGACGGCAGGCAGGAACCACGATGCAGCACTGGAGCCTTTGATAAGTGCTGTGTCATGGTTCCCTTAGCATTACTGCCGCTGCAGGCCCCAGAAAGGAGCAGTAGCGGCAGCAATGGGCAGACCCAAAAGCCAAGCACTCTAGGCAGCCGCCTAGTTTGCCTGATAGCAGCGCCATCCCTACAAATCTGTATCATGGCACTGAATATCACCACTATGTGGATAATATATTTATTTATTTATTTATCTATTTCTTCTATACCGCCCCTTCCAGATAATGACAAGCACTTACCACAAAATCCAGTTATTAAGCACCATCCACTATCCGGATACCAGCACTGATAATCTGGATTAAATATAGCTGTGGTGACCAGCCTTTTAGAAAATCACTGCCCATACTGATTTTTTTTTTTTTTGCAGAAGTCATAATGTACAAAAATTGCTCTCAGTAGATTCCGAAAAAGCAAATGCCAAAATTTCTGCCTTTTCCATGATTTTTTGCACTATGCAGTCTTTTCTGAAAAATATGCATAGGCTTGGGCCTGTCTGTGTTGCAAACCTTGATGTTTAGCTTGCTACAGAAGAGGAATTACTGTATGTATGCAAAGCAGCTCATTAATTAGTTGTGAAAGCTAGCATGAAAATGTCTTTGCAAGCAGGTTTCGCAAAAGAAATAATGACAGCTCAAGAGGTGTAGTTATCTCATGAAATTATTTATGAAAATTTGCTATCCATTTCATAAGCATTGATATGAAACTTTCACACAGAAGATGCTAACCCATGGGAACAGGGGCAGCCCAAGGGGGGTGTGGGGCCATTTGCGGAGACTCATTGCGGGGCCTCATTTTCATAAATACTTGCATAATTTTAACATGCGCTAACTTTTAGTAAACATACTTCTTAATCAGTGTCTGGATAAAGAAAAACTACTGGATTTCTACATTACTATACCCCAATACCAACCACCAAGCACATTAGGAAGTACTATAAACACTGCTTATTTAGAACCCATAGCAAACCCGCACTATCAGGACTCACAAAGCACCAAGCTCTACCTATCAAAAGGCAACACTAATATTAAACCAATACATCTCAGAGAATACCAATATATCTCCTACTGGAGAAAGAGAACAAGTGGCACTGTCAAAAAGAAACTACATGAACAGAATACCTCAGCTCGGTTACACATGCAGAACATAGACCATCACCAAACAAAGAACAAGGGATCACAATTTAGAAATAGGAAGGCAATAATTAAACTGGGAACCCCAAACGTCAAACTTGGAATGTACAACAACACTGCAGAAATAAAACTATAAATTAATTTCCTCTTGTACTAAACAAAAACGCAAAGACATTACCACTGCACATTTCCCAGAGCTGACATATTCCAATTAATAAATCAAAAATAAAAAAGTATTTTTCTACTTTTTGTTGTTTGGGTTGCAATTGCTTTAGTTGCTTTCTTCTGGTTTCTTCGTGTCTTTGACTTTTGCTCTTTCCTCCATTTCTTTCTTTACTCCTTTTTCATCCACTCAAGTTTCACCCTTCCATCATCAATTCCCACTTACTTTCCCAATATCCAGTCAATCTTAGATTTTAATTCCTCCACACACAAAATATATTTTCCCTTCTCCATTCCCACTCCCCCAGCCCCATCCATATCTAGTCCTCCCTCAACATCATCTCCCTTCTAGTTCCAGCCCCAACCAGCATCTGCTCCCTTCTAGTCCCATTCTCCCATCCCCCCATCAGTTCATTTCCAATCTTAGCTCCCTCATCAGCCCATTTCCAGCCATTTCCAATCCTATCCTATCCTAGCCCCCCCATCAGTCCAGTTCCAGTCCAAGCCCCCCATCAGCCTATTTCAAGTCCCAGCCCCCATCAGCCCATTTACAGGCCATGCCTTCCCCCAATCAGCCCATTTCCAGTCCAAGCCTCCATCAACCCATTTCCAGTCCTAGCCGCCCCATCAGCCCATTTCATCCTATTCTAGACCCCATCAGCCCATTTCCAGTCCACGCCTCCCCCAATAAGCCATTTCCAGTCCAAGCCCCCCGTTTCCAGTTCAAGCCCCCCAATCAGTCCATTTCCAGTCCTAGGCCCCACCATCAGCCCATCTCCAGTCCTATCCTAGCCTCCCATCAGCCCATTTCCAGTCCATGCCTCCCACCAATCAGCCCATTTCCAGTCCAAGCCCCCCAATCAGTCCATTTCCAGTCCTAGGTCCCCCATCAGCCCATTTCCAGTTTTAACCCCCCATAAGCATTTCCAGTCCTATCCTAGCCCCCATTTCAAGTCCTAGCCCCCCCCCATCAGCCCAATTCCAGTCTAAGCCCCACAATCAGTCCATTTCCAATCCTAGCCCCCCATCAACCATTTCCAGTCCTATCCTAGCCCCCCATCAGCCTATTTCCAGTCCACACCTCCCCGCAGTGAACCCATTTCCAGTCCAAGTCTCCCCCTCACCCCAAAGAGTCCTGTGCCTGTCTGATCATCTTCAGAGGGAGCTGGGGAGGTCCACTCGAGGCCTCCCGGCTCACCTCTACACAGCCAGCAGCGTGAAGAGCGGTGTGTTCCCTTACAGCTGTGTTCTCGTGAAGAGTGAGAGTGCCAGGAAAAGTTAAAGGGCATTTCCTGTTTCCCGGCTGGTGGCTGTGTAAAAGGGAGGCGGAGCCTCAGTCAGGCCTCCCCGGCTCCCTCTGAAACTGGCGTTGCAAAGCCAGGATTCATCATGTGGGAATGAAGTTTGTGTGGTGCCCCCTGAAGCACGGGGTCCTGTGCGAACAACATTCTCGCACAATGGATGGGTCAGCCCTGCATAGAAAATCCCCTACTGCATTAACCTCTAAATCTGGTGAAGAGCAGATCTTATTTATCCAAACTCTTGCACTGTGCTTCCTGTAGTCAAAAACACATCTAAGTTTATGAGAAACTCCTAAAACAGAGTTTTGAGCAAAACAAGTGTTTGAAAACAGACTCCTGAAACCAAATTTAATCTAGCAAACTCCATGTCAGGACCCATTGATCAAGATAGCTAGTGAGTTTATTATGAAATATTACAAAATCTAACTACATATCAGAAACACATCTAGTGCTGACACAGTGGAAAATGATTCCATTTCTACTCTCTCTAGTTGGTCTTTACTCAGAAAAGGAAAATAAAAGCAAACAGATAAGAATTTGTTGGTTGTTTTTAAGCAAGAATAAATTTTGAAGGGAAAGAAAGTGGAAGCCATTTTCTTTATGCTTATATTCATTTAAATTTGACTGCCCGTTCTGCATCAAAAGGACAAAAAATGGGATCAAAAGTTAAGATATTTCATAAAATGGAAACAGAGCATGAAGTGATCTTAGGCTAGCAGGATGATGGCCTACACATCGCTGTGATCCAATTTTATTTTCAGAATGTAACCACAGGACTGAAGTACTGGAACAGGCCTTGTAATCCACAAATCAATGCTTTTGTACAGAAGATTGCCAAATCACAGTCACTAATGACAAAAACCTAGACAGGGAATGCTGACATATTAGACTAGCATGCCAAAGCAAAGATTTAAAACTTGTTTGCTTAAAAAAAAAGTTCAGCATGCAAAACCCCAATCAAGAATGAAGCTTATAGCAAAAAAAAAAAAACATTGGCTTTGACAGATCTAAATCGCAGCATGAAAAGTGAAAAGTATTTCTTGCAATTCCTTGGTTAAAATTATATCTAAAAGTTCCTATTTTTACATGTTTATAAATTGTAAATTTAGGTGTTTCGTTTCCAGTTTTCCAGGGCTTCTTTCAAGGTACAAAATAAAGGGTGTTTATATTTTTGGTTTGTGGGTATTAGTCTACTTAGACTAATTCATCTTTGAGTTCATCCCCCAGTCATATGCAGATTTGATGTTACTGTGTCAGCTCGTTGCAGGTTGTATGAATGAGCAGCTGGTGGAACCGGGCTTCATAGTGAATCACTGACCCATCCCTTGCATTAGTCACTGGTGGTACACCATCTTTACAGTGCAAGCACAATACAGCAGGTCATCAAATGTGGTGGGAGAAGAATCATAGGAGGGTAGTTCAGCTAGTCAAAAATGACTGTCCTGCCCCAGAAGGCAGGAAACATAGCTTAAGGCTCCCTACTAGCAGGCTGAATACCAGCCCCTCTTTCACTCTTCCATGAGAGATTTTTTGCAGGTGTAAGGCAAGCAGAAGTCGGTCCTGACTGATGAAATCTTGGAAGCATTTGGACCTACCATTAGCGTGCTTTCTGAATGGAGTAAGGTTCATGGCAAAACTGTCAGTTACCCGTGGGTGTAGTCACAGGTTCCAAAACAAGAGATAGGCAAACAGGTCAGGTACAGATCTACATATCTACTTCAGATTATACTAGGTGAAAGGTATGAAAATGTAAGCTTTGACCTAGGCAATAGTATGACCCAGAGAACTATGAACCCCTGTATTCTAAGACAAACCAAACAGAGCACCAAGGTACCTGCAGCAATCAACTGGGAACAAAGAAGCTGGTACCACGACTGGCGGATTTTCAGGTATTGACAATCGCCAGTCGTGGTACCAGCTTCTTTGTTCCCCCTGTATTCTAAGACAATAATGGTAGTTCTCCAAGAAAGACTCTGAGTATAATCTCAGAAAGACATTCAGTGAAAAGTGTGTCAACCCTTTCATTGTTCAGCTGTGAATGTTATAGGACAAATCAGTCACAGCTACCACCTCTTTCATGTGGCCCATGTGGGCCTATGAAACTCATATAGGCTTATGCATTATTGTCTTCCTTCTGGTCTGCTTGGCTTGATATAATACCACACCTTCCTTTTCCAGCACACACTGGCAGTGGCCACCACCACCACCTCTCTCATCTCCTGCCATGAGTTGGATGTGGCCGTTGTTTCACACCTGTTGGAAGGCTGGTCAAAGCAATTCCCCTGAGCAGGCGCTGCTACTGACTGGAAGGCTCAGTCCTCTTTTTGCTTGCTATTGCAAGGGAAGGATAGTCCTTGCTTTAATCATTTATGAATGCTGAAATACTGACTTAAATGAAGGAGAATCCATGTTGTACACTGTCAACCTTTTAATATTTTTACAGGTAAGAAGATGGATTAGGAAGCCAGTACTAAGTGTGGAAAAACGTCAGAACAGCAACCTTAAATACACATCTGGGCACGCTGTAATGTACATGTGTCCATGGATGACAGACTTCAAGTCCACACTCTGCCAAACATGCTTGGAAGACCACCATTGTCAAAGAGGGATTATCCCAAAAGCTCATGGAGCAGGCTCATGGGAAACGCACCCGATCAGCCAAGTAAGTTGACTCCCTTGACTGGGGTACATGTCTGTTTAATGATCAATGCATGGTAATTTTTTGTCATTTAAACTCTAAAGTATTGATGCATGGCTTACCCTGTTTAGCTTCAGGCAAACAGACTGAAACAATAGCACCAAGACATGGGTAAACTTTCCCCATTCAAATCATGGGTGTTAACCTCTAAGCCTGGACACCTTAGGTCCCATTGAAAAAGGACTTTTCCCCATTCTGTGCTCATGGAAAACAAATCGTTATTCAGAAAGGCCTTTTGAATTGTAAGTGAATAGCCAACAAGCAAACAGCTCAAATCATTGTAAAGTTGTTTAGATAGACCGGGTATATCTGGTTTTGGTTTTTAGTCTGAAGATGAGGGACTAATTCAAATGTGAAAAAAGAAATTCCTACCCAGTGAATCCGCATACCAGTTCAATGGATTTGAGCCTAAAATTGGGAGGATTTTCTTACAATATTTAGGGCAGGATTAATGTGTATGCAAACTAGGCACATGCCTAGGGCCCAGAGTCAAAAGGGAGCCACCTGAAGATGCTGAAACTCTGACAGACATGGGAAAGGGGTCGAGGGAGAGTTGTCAAGCAGCAGTAAAAAGGAGTCCAGTGACTGGCAGAAGCTTTAGATTGGAATCTTTTTATTAGTTTTAAAGAAACAGTCTCCCAAATAATCCTGCTCCAAGGCAAGGAAATGGTAATTATAATTTAAGGTTTTGCATGCTGAAGACATACGGAAGGATGCAAGGAAACATTTGACATAGAATAATAATAGCTAGCTACCTTCCTCCCCACCCCATCCTTGCAAATACTGTATTAAGAGATGCTGATCAAAAGAAAGTAGGGAACATATGTCACACAAAAACAAAGAAATAAGAGAGGTACCTTCGTGATATAGCATGAGACAGGACAATTGATCATTTTTTCAGACTAGAACCTTTAAATTAGTTACACTAGCAAATCTAGAGAGGAGAAAGCAAGCATTGTCTATTAGGGATGTGCCTGGAAACAGTTTTTGGTTCAGTTCTTTTTCCGATCAATCACCTATTTGATTTGTTTTCGGATAATCACTCAGTTGATACATACCGTTTCATTCATTTCCATTAAAGTCAGAGGAGCAATCAGTTCTTTACTCTCAGTGAGCATCTGCCAGAGAGGTCACAGTGCTACAAGACATCAAGGGAGTAGTTTTATAAGGAGCTGTGGAAAGTTATAGGCCATCAGCGCTTATAAATCACTTACACACGTCGATAGGCCTATAAGTGCATATTTTGGCAAGTCACTATTCTTGACAGAGCATGCATTTATGTGCACAGTTTATAAAATGAGCATATGCTGATAAGATATGCATGGTCATCTATGCCAGTCATAGGGTTGTGTAAATGATCACACCTATCAGACATTCTCTTATCTATCGCTTTAAGTTTGTTGCTAGCCAATTAGAAGGATCCTGAGCAAGTCGATTTCAACCCATGGTGGAACTTCATCTGTACATTTTATAAATATGAAAAAGTTGCTATAGAAAGAATGGACAGAACATGTATGCATACTAATCCATGGAAATCCTTTTATTTCTAAGGAGAGACTATGAACTTCTCTCTCCTGGTTGCTGGTTCTTATGTTTGTCCTGGGGGTATCCTAGCATTACCTATTGTTACTTGGTTCACTGTTTTGCTATCTCAGTTTTATTCTATTATTAGGGACCAACCTAATTTACGATTTCACGGCTGTGACATTTTCCATGAATTTGGCCGTCTTCCGTGAAAAATGTGAAATTCCCGCAAAGGGGTGAGAGGGCTGGTTTGGGAGCTGCTGACCTGTGTGTGGCAGCCCTTCTGACATCATCTCTGGGCCCCGATAAAAGAATTGCGCATGGTGTTTCAATTTGGGAGCGTTTACTTACAGCCTGATTCCCGCGGAGGGGTGAGAGAGCTGGTTCGGGAGCAGCCCTTCTGACGTCATCTCTGGGCCCCGATAAAAGAATTGCGCATGGTGTTTCAATTTGGGAGCGTTTACTTACAGCCTGATTCCCGCGGAGGGTTGAGAGAGCCAGTTCGGGAGCAGCCCTTCTGACGTCATCTCTTGGCCCGATAAATAGAGCTGTGCATGGTGCTTTAATTTGGGAGCATTTACTTACAGTCTGATTCCCGCGGAGGGGTGAGCGAGCCGGTTCAGGAGCAGCCCTTCTGACGTCATCTCTTGGCCCCGATAAAAAGAACTGCACAGGGTGCTTCAATCTCTTCTACCACCAATTGAGCTGCTGACCTGTGTGTGGCAGCCCTTCCAATGTCATCTCTGGGCCCCGATAAAAAGAACTGCGCAGGATGCTTCAATTGGGAGCGTTTACTTACAGCCTGATTCAGGTAGTCCACAGTATACACAGGACAGGTTTTGTTTGCATATTTTGTTTGTTATTGAAGTTAAAGCGTCTGCAGCTCATCTGACTGCTTATTTAGCTGACGTTATTTATCTTGAAAAGGTAAATGCAATTACTGTTAGCCAAGCTGTACTTGCCTGTGTGGCTAACATGGGAATTTCTTACAATAACGTTAGTGCTTTCATAACTGATAATGTGTCATACATGTCCAAAGCATTTGAGAAAATAGCAGCAGTGCTACCGAACGCTGTTCACTGTACATGCAACGCGCACATTGTTAGCCTGGTTGGCGAGACCTGGCGAAAAAATGTCAAACACGTCGATTGTCTGGTGGCATTGTTCAAGTCCATTTTTAGTTACTGCTCCACTAGGAAGCGCAGATACAAGCAGTTCTTGGCTGTGAAAACTGAAACAGAAGTACCACTGCCTCCTATCCTAGTAGTTACCAGGTGGAACAGCTGCTTTAAAACTGTTATGCACCATGCCAAATTCATCCAGTTCTACAAAGATTTCATTGCTGAAGAATCGCAACTGAGAGATGCAACAAATGCACTGACTGAATTGTACAAGCTTCTTGATGATCCTGCTGTCGTCGCAGAAGATGTGAACTTCATCGCTGCTAATGCAGTGAAGCTTGTAGACTTGCTCACATGGTTTGAGTCCACCGATGTTCGCATACATCTGGCATACAACAAAGTGATAGACGTTCTGGCTTGGGCAGAATACAAAACAAGTATTGCCATTGTCTTCAAGTACAAAAAGACCTTTGAAGATACCTCTGACAAGCTTAGTCAATACTACAAACCTACAGATCATCAATGATTCTCCCAGCCAGGGCTGAACGTCATGAAGTCGGTCAGAGTGTTTGACTTTACGCAGGTCTTGCTTTTGCAATGTGATGAGTTGATACAGAACATACCTGGAATGGATGACCGTCATCTCTTGGCTGAATTTGCAGCTTACAAAGCAGTGGCTGTAGATGTTCCCGCAGAAACGTCTGTCACATCATTGTGGTTGCAAGCACTGGCAGATTCCCGCTGTTGAGCCGGTTGGCGCTACGATACTTATCTGTGCCCACAAACAGTGTTGATGCTGAAAGGAGTGTGAGCCAATACACGACTGTCAGTGCACCGCAGCACCAGAGACTGTTGACGAGCAATTTGACAAATCAAGTGATTATTGCAAAGAACTCAAAACTGTGAATGCCTGAGTATTTGTTGTTTAATTGTGTCTTCTTCAATAAAGTTCTTTTTGGATATTCCTTGTGTTGGCTGTGGTTTTTGTCCTCCGTTCTGACAGTTGACAGCAATTACTTGAAATAGACACTATAACTGCTAGTTAAGGTTCGCATAAAACATTGAAATATAGGCCCGTGAATTTTCCGTGAAATATGTTGAATTTTCAAAGACCTCCCGTGAATTTTCCATGAAATATGTTGAATTTTCAAAGACCTCCCGTGAAATAGCAAATTTTTTCCCGTGAATTTGGTCAGTCCCTACCTATTATGTATAAAGATCCCATGACTTTTCAACTTTACCAAGAGTCTGTCATGAGGGACCTTGTCAAAAGCTGTCTGAAAATCCACATACACTATATTGACAGGCTCACCTTTGTCTACCTGTTTATTCACCCCTACAAAAAAAATATAACAGATTAGTAAGACAAGACTTTCCTTGCCTAATCCATGTTGGCTGCCTCCCATTAAACCATGACTATCTACGTGTTTAGTAATTTTTTCTTTATAATAGTTTCTACCATTTTGCCTGGTATTGACATCAAGTTCACCGGTCTGTAGTTTCCCAGATCATCCCTGGAACCCCTTTTAAAGACTGGCATTACATTTGCCATTCTCCAATCTTCAGGTACTACAGCTGATTTTAATGATAGTTCACAGATTACTAATAGTAGGCCTGTAATCTCAAATTTCAGTTCTTTCAACACCCTCAGTTGCATACCATCCAGTCCAGATGATTTACTACTCTACAGTTTATCAAATTGTTGTAACACATCTTCCTGGTTTATTGATATTTCTTTACTTTCTTCCGATAATCACCTTTAAACACTATTTGAGGCATGGGTAGCCTCCCTACATCTTCTTCAGTAAAACTGAAGCAAAGAATTCATTCAGTCTCTCTGCTACGGCCTTGTCTTCCCTTAGTGCCCCTTTTACCCCTCTATCATCTAATGGTCCCACTGATTCTCTCACAGGTTTTTTGCCACGAATGTACTTGAAAATGTTTTTATTATATGTTTTTGCTTCCACGACAAGCTTTTTCTCATAGTCTCTCTTTGCCTGCCTTATCAATGCCTTGCATCTAACTTGCCAGTGCTTGTGTTGTTTCCAGTTTTTGTCATTTGGCTCCTTTTTCCATTTACTGAAAGATGCTTTTTTGGCTACAACAGCTTCTCTGACCTCACCTTTAAAACATGCTGGCAGTTCTTTGGCCTTCCTTCCACTTTTCTTAAAGTATGGAATACATCTGCGCTTCCAAGATAGTAATTTTTAACAATACCAATGCTTGATGTAAATTTTTAAACTTTGCAGTTGTTCCTTTTAGATTTTTCTTAACTATTTTCCTCATTTTATCATAGTCTCCTTTTTGAAAGTTAAAAGGCAGTACTCTGGATTTCCTTGTCGTCCTCCCTCCATTTATTAAATTCAATGCAATCATGCTATGATCACTATTGCCAAGTGGCTCCAGCACCCTTTGTACCAGATCCTGTGTTCCATTAAGGACTAGGTCCAAAATAACTTCCCCTCTTGTCAGTTCATCAACCAGTTTCTCGAAGAAGCAGTCATTTATTTCATCTAGAAACTTTATCTTCCTAGCATGTCCTGCTGTGACATTGGCCCAATCAATACGGGGGTAATTGAAATCAGCCATTATTACTGTGTTGTAACTTTTGTTTGCTTCCCTGATTTCTTTGAGCATTTCATCATCCATTTGTTCATTCTGGCCAGGCGGTCGATGGTACACCCCCACTGCCATCGCCTTCCCCTTTTTACATGGAATTTCTATCCATAGAGATTCTACAGTGTATTTTGTTTCCTGCAAAACTGTAATCCTGTGTGACTCAATGCCCTCTCTAACATAGAGTGCAGTCCTTCCAGCAATTTAATCTACTCTATCATTGCAATATAGTTTATACCCTGGTATCACAGTGTCCCATTGGCTGTCCTCCTTCCACCAGGTCTCTGAGATGCCAATTATATCTAACCTTTCATTTAGTGCTATATATTCTAACTCTCCCATCTTATATATTAGACTTCTAGTATTTGCATACAGACATTTTAGAGGTTGTATTTTATTCATATTAATGTGGTTATCAGTTGATAGCAGTAATTTGGAATCTTTCAGCTCTGTCTTCTCTGTACTTAAGAGCATCTGGGTTACATTTATCTTTATTGGAACCTCTCTATCCGGATGCTCTAACTTCCCTCTTTTGCTAATATTCTTCAAGGATACATCCTTCTGAACCATGTCTCTTGAGCGACTGCTGGCTGCTGTCCTTGATATCCTTGCTGATGGCAACTTCTCACTTTTTTGAGTGTCCAATCGCCATAGATCACTGGGATTTGAGGATGGGATGAAGTGGTTTCCTCTGTGCATGTGCCTGAAGCATGAGCCGGCTGTAGTACATCTCTGTGCCTTTGAGCGTGTGGATCACTGTAGTGGCAATTAATATTTGTGGTGCAGTGCACATTAGGTTGACTTCTCTCAGCCCTGGTGTCTACTGGAGGGGCTGACTGTATTTATTAACATCTGTGTCCTCCTCTGGGTCAGCCTTTAGTCTTTAGTATGCTGAACAAGATCTTCTCAGGCAAGGAGGCTACTCTGGCTCTTCCCACTTCCCTGCCCTGTAGCTGCTTCCAGGGCCTAGGCTTCTGCCTTCATTTCTTGTTGCAGCATTTCCTGAGTGACATCCAGCTCAGCCCTTTTGCATGCAGCGGCAGCAGTTGTAGCTACGCTAACTACTGCAGCGATGGCTCTTCTGCAGCTGCCCTCGTTTCGATTTTAATTCTCTCTAACTTCAGAGTGGTCTTTTGTTGACCACTTTTGCAGTTGACCACTTCTGCTTTAGTGCATACCCTTGCAGCATCTGCTGCGCTTATTGTGGAGCAGTTTGAGTGCACTGACTTTAATGACCTTGGAGATCCAGAAGTGTGCCTGGAAGAGTTAAAGGACTGTGACATGACTTCCTTCAGTTGTTCTTTTCTGCTCTCTGTCTCCCTTATAGTTCCTGGTCTATGCCTTCCTGCAGGTCTTTTTGCTCCAAGCTTTCCTCTGTGTTATATTTTGCCAGAAAGTTTAGCATTTTCCTGACTGAAATAAGTAGCTCTTATAGTTAGATTGCAGCTACTATATGTGTGTTTCTGAAACCTTAGACGTGTCCTCTGGGGATGTGCATTCATTTGAAACAACATGGGAAATATCAATGACAATTGCAATGTCATTCATATCATTTTTAATCTGAACACAACATTAAAATATCCTTCCCCCCTTCCCCCCCAGCATTGTAAATGGTAAGCTGGCTTCAAACTAATACCACTGAGTTAGAAGGCAGGAATCTTGCAGAAAGAGCTATTATATCTCCATAAGGAATGGCTCTAGTCAGTCTGTTCTTAACTCTGTCATGTATTGCTGGCGATCTTCATTTATGCTTCCTGATTGGCCCAAAGTTTGTCTGGTCTGGAGTTCTATGCAAAATCCTTCCTGGATTTTTTGCCTTGGGAATCTATTTACTCCTGCTGCAAAGATGAGTAGTAAAGATAGTTGGAGCACTCTACCTATTTCTGAGGCTTTGTGGTAGACTGTGGAATCTATGCCTAGACTTTGAAGGGATATCCTTCTCCCCAGAAAAAGCATCCTTCCTCGAGAAGAATATGTATGTGATGAGTGCAGGAGAGAGACAGGACAGTTCTGCCATTAAGCAGCCATCTTGTATTTCTCCTTTCTCTAATATTCATTTGAAATGGGACTACAATGCTTTGGAATGTAATGGGGTTCCCACTGGTCAAGGAGCAGCTCATACCACAAAGGCCCACACACAGTAATTTACTTCCTTCTCCCTTCCTTTCACTTAACTGGCATTTGCTCTTATCCAAAGGGAGCAGATTCTCCACAGGGGGAAGGGAAAATCCCTTTGATGCCCAGGCGCACCAGTCCAAAGAAACTCTTGACACAGATTAGTGTGCTCCAATTCATTTTACTGATTGATATCTTCAACTTTAACCACATCTAGTTGCAGTCCTTCTGAATGGAAAAAAAAGTTGAGCAATCTTTGATAACACAAATTGAAGCGCCCTAGGTATTTGTGTCTGATCACAATCTGAATACTTGACTGTCCTGCAATAGGCAGAGGATTTCCTGTCTTGGACTACTAGAATGTTTAGCAGGCACCAAGGTCTTTCTCCCCTCCTCACTGAGATCGTACTTCACTCTCTCTCTGCTCTCTTTCTTTCTTCCAACCTAGAGGACGCTATCTCACTGTATCCTCTTCAGGAGGCAAAATCCTAATTCAGTACCATAGTCTCCTTTGTAAGCTTGTACTGTAACTCAAACCAGCACCTCTGTTCTCTCTTCCACCGTCAGGCAGAGGAGTAGGTAAAACCTTGGGTACACACATTTCAAACGTAGACAATTTTAAGAATCAAAGGAGATTCCGCAATAAACACAAATTAAAATAAAAGAAGGTCCTATAAAGGTCACTGCACATGAAATGGAAGCCAAACCAAGCTATCATCAACACCACCATCACATCCAAATCCTAGGGTTTATAACGGGGTGGGCAGAACCACAATAGCGATCCCACAAGCAGGACATTACCATAAGATGGCACGCACTTACTGTTTAGGCTAGAATGGAATGAGCTCGCAAGCAAAGCATGCTGGCATTGTGAAGGTCCTGAAAGATTCCTTACATAAATTAGAAAAACGACTGTTCAAAAGTCTTCCTTGAACTGGATCACTTGGTAGCTCTGTCAGCAAGCATCAGAAGTGGCTCAGAGTTGGACCAGATTCAGTAACAAATCAAGTTTCTGACCCTGACTCTGATATTGTAAAACTGCTCTTGTGGATCTGAGAGCCTAGACATGCGCTAGCTCAGCTGGTCTTCATTATAATGTGTGTAAGCTCAGATATGAGAACATCCCACTCACGCGGCTTGCATGTATTTCTCTGCAAAGCCTGCACAATAAGGGGCTTATTGCTTGTCCTTTATTACAGAGCTCTTAGAACTTGCAGAAAACCTTGGAATAAATGTTACTATTCTTGCTATGCTGTGGCTGCTATTACTACGACAAAACCAGCATGGAGGGCCACGTAGCTGCTGACTAAGCACATTTCGGCTGGGAAACGGAGAGGCCCAAGGAAGGCCTCACTCAGCCAGTCTCAATCTATCCCATATGCTTGTGCACAGCTAATCAAAGGCAGCTGCGAGGTCCAGTGGTTTCACAGGAATGCATATGATTTACAGACATATTTGCTTCCACAGACATGTGCCTTCACTACTTTCATTTTAGCTATTTGAAATAGATACGAAAAAATGTGATTTTTTTTTCATCATTTTCAACCAATAAAGGCAAAATCCTGCTAAGTAATATTTATTTATTTAACATGTCTTATATGTCGCTTTCTCTAATTTCAAAGCGGTTTACAATTAACAAAAGTGGCAACTCGAGGAGTTAAGGTTTACATCGAACACAGGAGACAACATCAAACAGGGAAGTTTGTTGTACATGCAACTTGGGAGTAGGGCAACAAGCGGGTAATTTAACTCTATGGGGTATGTTTACTAAAACCCCGGTAAAGTGCGGGCCCCGGTAGTGTGCGGGTGCCATATAAGGAGTGGGCGTTCCGTCCTGAAAAAGAAAAGCCAGAATTTACATATGCGCTAAGGTGCGCAGCGCCCATGTGCGCCCCCGCACCTTAGCGCATGAGATAGCTGCGCGGGAGGCATAAGTGGCGCGCTGAAGTACAACAAAAAAAGAGCAGAGCCACAGCACAATGGTTAAGACACTGACCAATGATGCAAAGATCATGGGTTCAATCCCCCACTGTGCCCAATGAAGACAGCTGGCTGAGGCATTTAAATGATGGGCGGTATAAGGTGGCGTGCTGATAGGCATAAGGCGCGCTAATGTTTTAGGAGGCTTTTTAATACTGGGCAGCATAAGGCGGCGCGCTGATGTGCAATCACAGGAACAGAACCACAGCACAATGGTTAAGACACTGACCAATGGTGCAAGGATCAGGGGTTCAATCCCCCAAAGTGCCCAATGAACAAGGCTGGCTGAGGCATAACATGTTATGGGGAAGATTGCTTTAGGAGGCATTTTATTCATATTTTAATTATCACTACTAGCAAACGCACTCTCAAAGCGTGTTAACATAAGGCGCCCTATAAGGCACATTTTAAAGTGCACTGTCAGCCAAGGCACCCTAGAATGTTGCTTATAGGGCGCTTTAGAGGGTGCCGTATGAGGTACCGCAAGGTCAGTGTACTGTTTTTGATGGCAGCACTGTGCAGTTTAAGGAATGAAAAGCATAAGTAGGTGCGCTGACAGGCAAGGAGGAGCAGCAGTGGAGCACAATGGTTAAGGCACTGACTGCTGATACAGGGGTCATGAGTTTGCTCCCCAGTGTGCCTAATATGTAAGGCTGGCTGTGGCATCAGCTTTGCATTGTACATATTTTGTCCTGCAGCACTTTATGTTTATGTTATTAATTGCTGCCAGCAAACACGCCCTCACGTGCCGTAATTGAAGGTGCCGTATAAGGCACTCTATAAGGCACTCCATAGGGCACATTATAAATTGCACTGTCCGCCACAGCACCCTAAAATGTCCCCTATAGGGCACCCTATAGGTTGCGTCACAGGATATTGTATAGTGCACCTTATATGGACGGGAACCATAAGGTGCCCTATAGGGCACCCTATAAAGCACCCTCTGAGGCACCTTATGGGTACAGTATGCTGAGGGTGTTTTTTCTGGCATCAAAATATGTACATTTAAAAGAAAATGCATTGGACAACCCTATCAAATAACCCCACTGTGGGTTTGAACCCATGACCTCTGGCTTCAGAGGCAGTGAAGTAACCAGTCTGCTGTGGTCACCAGGATAGGGTTAGCCCACCCATACCCATGATGCACTGCACATGCAAAGCAGCTGTCCACAGATTAACACAAGATGGGCAATGCACCCCCACAGCACCTCGGCCCGGTAGAGGGAAGTGACCATGTGCACCCACACACCACCTCGGCCTGGTAGGGGGTAATGACCGTGTGTTTTACTGGCACAGAGTAGCTACACACCGTCACATTGTGCGGGTACTGTGCTCACCCTGAGGGTGCAATGAGGCGCCCAGGACCAGGTCCACAACACCTTCCATGGCTGAAAGAGGCCATGCCGGAGATCCAAAGCAGTGTTAATGTGTGAGATAGGTAGTTTCTGCACAAACACCTTGGATGTCTCTGTCTGTTTCAGTCAGGTGTAGCCCCCATGGATACCTAGGTGGGCTATGTACCACCACCCCCTTCCTCCAGGGCTGAGGGTGACAAACAGGGTCTCCTATCATTAGATCCACATTCTACCTCCCTGCAAAGGTGGCAGTAGAGGGGTCCATCATCCCCGGTACTGCTGAGGAGCAGACACTCCACAGGGCAGTCAATGCAGCTCTATACACATCCATAACACAATAGCAGACAGATATTAGGCCTGGATATGGTGAGCTGCACCCCACCACTATCTGCTATTCTCCTGCAGCAAGTCATCATCCACTGCACCCTGCTCCATCACAACACATACCAGCTGCAAACAGTGTGCTAGTTAATCCACAGTGCATGCACCCAGAACTGGGATGTCAGCATACACAGCAAGCAGATAAATCAGTGACTGGGCCCCAAAAGGAAACCCATATCTATCACATATGAGAAATACTATAAGGCACTATGGGGGTGCCTAGCCATGCTGTGGTCACTGCACAGTCAGGGTGAGAGTGATCTCTCAGCAGGACATACTGAGGTCACCCTGTCCGTGTAGGTGGTGGCCGGGCACTATAATGTCCCAGCAGTGCCCTATGCCCTGTGCAGATGCACCCTGGCCAGGCCACCCTGTCCGGCCTATACCCATGGTACCTTGCTCCTCATTATGCACATTGGCAGCCCAATACTGGCAACATTGCTGGCAGTGTGGGCTGTGGAAGGTGTTTGCAGCCACCACACACTGAATAGACAGACAGCCACCCCCACACCTATGCCAGCATTGTGCTACTATAGAGGGGTTCAGCAGCCATACCCACCACACCAGTCCTGGGCACAGTACAGGCATGGATATGGTATGCAATACTGTTGGGGGTCACTCCCCAGGGCGGTAAACACTGTCAGAGACCAGACCTGCAGCACACACCGCAGACATCAGAATGATTGTTATGGTGGAGCCCAAGGAGCAAAATGTGCTTAATGTAGGAATTGATATCTGCCAGTTATCATGGGACACATTTGATAGCTGTGTACCATATACCCAGGTGTAGGGTGGCATTGCTAAGGTATGCAACTGCTAGTATTGGGAGATACAGGCAGGGCCCAATGTCCTGCCTCTCCAGGAGGCATTGGCCAATGGGGCCTGTGGGTGTATGTGTGGGTGTGTCTGGCCCTGTTGGCTGCTGCTTTACGGCAGAGTTTCCCAACTCCAGTCCTGGTGTTCCAAACAGTGTTCGGGTTTTCATGCTGTCCCTCATAACTATGCATGAGCTACATCTGCATACCATGGGGGTGGTGCATAGATATGCAGCACAGGCATCTTTATTAGAGGCAGCATGGAACCTGAATGGTGTGGGGCCCTCCAGGACTGCATTTGGGAGACTCTGCTCTAGGTAATGCGGCTGTTTATGGTGTCTGTGTTTGGTGTGGTAAAATATAGGCGTATTAACCATGCGTATGTTCTCAGCAATAAAGGTTTGTCCTTACTATCACGGTTTAGTTGTGGGAAAAATATGTGAACAGGATTGGAGGTAGCCCCAGCTGGCCTTTGAACTCGTGACCTTCTGTTCCTGCACACACACTGTCTGTGTGCACTGCACCACCGTGTTGCCACAGATATGCTGCCTTCCCTGGGGAGTCCATGACTGAACATCCAACAGAGCCTGTCTGTTGCGATGGACGGTGCCAGCCTGCACACGCCTAGGCCACTGTCTGCTGTGGCTTGCAGCCACTGCCCCCTCCACCACCTCTACCCTCCGCTAACATGCAGACATGTCCTTATCTGGGAGAAAGCATATGACCTGATTGAGTTGTGGCACTCCAGGACTGAATTTGGGGGACTCGGCTGTAGGAAATGCCCATTGTTATGGTTTGTGTGCGGTGTAGGGTAAAGTATGGGTGTTTGAACCATGCTTATGTTCTCAGCAATAAAGGAGTGTCTTTACTATCACTGTTTAATGGTGGGTAAAACTATGGACACTGGGTTGGCAGGAGCCCCAGCTGGGATTTGAACCTGTGACCCTCTGGTCCTACAGGCACTGGCTGTGTCTGCTGCACCACACTGTGGCCCCAGTGATAGTGCAGTCTCTGGAGATAGGAAACCTGGCCGCATGAGTCAGACACCCTGCTCTGCACAATTTTACTGTGGGCTCGTTTACCTTGTATGTGGACAAAGGTGCAAATAAACCTCAAAAATGACCTCCAAAAAAGGGGAAGAAAACCAAAACCAAGCTGGGCAACAGTGATATTAATGGGCAACCATAAAAAACACTCCCAGGAAAGCTCCATTAAAATGCAGTGATTTTTGAAAGAGTCTACGGAGCGTAGACCCTTCCAAAAATCATTTCTTTTTTTTGGAGCTTTCCTGGGAGTGTTTTTTATGGTTGCCCATTAATATCACTGTTTCCCAGCTGGATTATAAAATTTTTGGAATTTGTTGTGGTCATTTTCAATTTATATTTGCTATTTTGTTCTGTGCACATATATCACACTGCTCACGTTTTGCAGGTTTCCCCGGTTTTGATGTACATTGTTGACAGAAATGGTTTCTCTTCCCTTTAAATCGGCTCTAACGCGAGGGTTTCACTCGCGGTATTTTTTTTTCCGAAATTCAGCCCCGCTCCTGTGCAGGGAGCCTCTCCCCTCCCACTCTCCACCCATTGACCCCGTCCCCCCGCCCCTCGGGAGCCTTCCTCCGCCCTCGAATTGCCTTTCCACGCCTCTATCGCACATCAGCGCGCCCCGCTCTTGTGCGGGCGGAGCGCACTTGTGCGGGGGCCGCGCACGCATGCGGGGCACCAAAAATGCACTATTAGCGTGCGTTAAGGTACCTTAGCGCATGCTCAAGTGCGCCCGCACATTTGCGCGGTTTAGTAAACATACCCCTATGTGTGCATGAGTTCTTTTTGCAATACAATGCAAGGGCATCTGCCTCAGCAAACATTATGTATGCCAGTCTCATGTTTTCAAATTAGGCATGGTGTCTTCTTAAAGTACTTTATCACTATCTCAGTTATTTTAATGGGCACAGGTTTGTGGCTTGGTGCAAGTTAAGAGAGATTCACTGCAGAGTGTGATACGAATAACTGTCTAGAACAGTTTTAAAGCTGTCCATTTACTCAAGTTCAGTAGGGACATTTTAGGCCAGCCCTGGGTTTCTGACATGACAACCCCATTCTAATGCACTGTGGGTAGAATCAGGGGCCATCAATTGTACACTATATTGAGCATGTAGATTCAAATCCAAGACTGGCCCAAAAGTGTCTAAGTTGGCAGCTCTGCAATTTGCAACATACAAGGCTTGTCTTTGGTGTCCTTGAGCACTCAACTTTTCTGGTTATCTTGAATAGTATTTTCTTAACAATTAGAAGTATGCTATTAGTACTGCACTAAACACTACTGTTGGAGTTCATACATAGCTAGATACTTTAGATAATGTCTGGTTCTGAACAAAACACCTGTGCATTTCTCTGGATACTATTATTTACCATCTACTATAGCAGTGCATGCAAATCTCTCTCATACATATTCATTGTGGATATCCTGAAAACCTGATTGACTAGGGGGTACACCAGGACAGAGATGAGAACCCGGGTTGCCACCTGACTCCATATCATAAGGACCTTGCTAATCCAGACCTGGTTTAACCCTATTGCATACATGGACTTGCAGTTCTGGCTGTTCCTTTGAGGTTCCCATGAAAATCAAAACTACAAATCTATGCATGCACTATGGTAAAACCAGGACTGGTTCAATTTTTTTATTATAACATGGAGTCAGGTGGCAACCTTAATACAATATAAGGTAGTGGTTCACCAACCCGTCCTGCGGCTCTGCAGCCAATCGGGTTTTCAGGATATCCACAATGAATGTCCATGAGAGGGATTTGCATACAATGGAGGCAATGTGTGCAAATCTCTCATGCACATGCACTTTGGATATCTTGAAAACCCAACGGGCTGGTGAGCACCAGGACAGGTTTGGAAACCGCCGCTAAAAGGCAACATACATGGACCCTTTTGTAAAATATGCAGGAGGGCACATGGATTTGCCAGCAAGCAGTAACCGAAGTATCCGGATGCCCCATCCTTTGGCTGGCGGCAGTCATAACACTTTACCACCACTCGAGCCAAACCCCTTTCTTTCCCGTCCCCCCCCCCCCCCCACAAAGACACACAGACCGCAAAATTGGTGAACAATTAGTTGGTCGCAGCTTTATTTATAACATTGTAAAACCGGCCGAACATAGGCCAACAAACGTTGTTAGTCAAAACGTTCCCCCCCCCCCTCCACCTCCCGAATTCCGGATGATACCCCACCAGCCATTTCTAGCAAAGTGGTGCATCATCCACCCCCCCATTGCCCCTCCGCCCGCCTCGCCATGTTATTAGCAAAGGCCGGCATTTTCCCACCGGGCAGAGATCACAACCGTGATGTCTCCCCAACCTGGGGCAATGCCGCTGCTCTGCCAAGCGGCATTCACCTCCAATGCCCCCACCGGGTCGGCGAGCGCCGGCTCGCTACCCCGCCACACCTACAACCAAGACCCCCATACCCAGCTGCGACAACACCCCCCAACCGGTAACCACGAGCAAGGGGAGGGTGGGAGGGAAACCTTTTCCGCGGCTGGCCACGCTGCAAAGAGGGAGAGCGCACGCCAGCGATCTCCCTCGCGTGCCGCCGCTCCGCCCCCGACCGGCACCAGCACCAATCGTGAGGCACTACGTGTGCACGCCACGTGCTGGTGCCGGCCGCACTCCTCCTACGCTCTTTCCCCCCCCCCCCACCTACCCACTGCCGCGAATCCACCGCCGCCGGGCTGGGGCCCCGGGACCCGGTTACTGCCGGCCTCGGGACCCTGCCCCAGCGGCGCGGCGACATTAACCGAAGTATCCGGATGCCCCATCCTTTGGCTGGCGGCAGTCATAACACTTTACCACCACTCGAGCCAAACCCCTTTCTTTCCCGTCCCCCCCCCCCCCCCCCACAAAGACACACAGACCGCAAAATTGGTGAACAATTAGTTGGTCGCAGCTTTATTTATAACATTGTAAAACCGGCCGAACATAGGCCAACAAACGTTGTTAGTCAAAACGTTCCCCCCCCCCCCTCCACCTCCCGAATTCCGGATGATACCCCACCAGCCATTTCTAGCAAAGTGGTGCATCATCCACCCCCCCATTGCCCCTCCGCCCGCCTCGCCATGTTATTAGCAAAGGCCGGCATTTTCCCACCGGGCAGAGATCACAACCGTGATGTCTCCCCAACCTGGGGCAATGCCGCTGCTCTGCCAAGCGGCATTCACCTCCAATGCCCCCACCGGGTCGGCGAGCGCCGGCTCGCTACCCCGCCACCGGCACAAGGTAGTTCACCTATCCTTGTGCCGCCCCCCCCAAAGAAAGCTGCGACCAACACCAACATTCAATAGCCTCCTGCCAGTCATTCAGCAACAAATCCTGGCCAACAGGAGCAAGGTGCACACCGTCCAAGCGGTACAGGCCACTGCACCGGACTTCCGCCCAGGGATGTAACACCTGCCGTCCACCTGTTTGCTGAACCCACCGCCCGATCTGCCTATTGATTTTGATCAGGCCCCTCGACCACCGCCGCTGGGTCCAACAGGCGGGGCGAGGGATTATATCCGACCACAAAATGGCCACATCCGGAAAAATTTCTTGTAGCAGACCAAGGTCCCTCTGAGCCACGCGAATGAGCTGCCTGCAGGACCAGCTCGCCATGTCGTTGCCTCCCAAGTGAATCAACAGCCCGACTGGCCGCCGACGCTGTGCCATTTGTGCCTGGACGAAGTCCACGAGCTGCCACCACCGCATTCCACGTTGTCCCATCCAGCATAGGCGAATTCCAGAAGCCGCTAGACCAAGATGTAGTCCCAAAGGCCTCGACACCGCCCTCCGCTCGGCCCAATAGACGAATGAATGGCCGATGATCCACCAGTCGCTGGAACCGGCACCATCTGAAAGGACAAAGCGGACTGCCACCAGCCGGCAACTCTGAAATAGGAAGAAAATGTTGTTAGCAGCCCCCCCCCCCCCCCCAGGACCCCGCAACCCCGTGCCACCCAAGCAACCCCAAGACATCATCGCCGCACTACCCGGATGCAGCGATCAACCCCTTAAGGGCGCACATACCCTTCGTACGCTCCAGAACGCCACCTCCCGATCCGTTGAATCACCGACCCCCCCAACCCCGCCGCCGCCGCACTGGTGGCCGCGCCGATCCGGAAAGAATGCGACGCAAAGCTCCGATCATCGTAACCCAAGGACCGCAGTGCCAGGCGCAGCACCGCCGTAAACTGGAACTGCGTCACCGGCCTACCGTCCCCATGTAAAAAGAAGTAGGAACCATGCAAACCCGAGCGCCTCAGAGAGTAAAGGCTCAACGCTCGCACGGGGCACGAGGGCAAGGGGTATATGGCGCCCAGCACCACCCAACTCCCTTTTCCCGTCTGATCGGTCTTGGACCGTGGGAGGAAAATACGAACTTGAGACCCCTGGATGGTGACATGGGAGGGCTCGAGACCCCCAGGCGCACCCTTCCTGGCGGAGCGTGGCACCAGTTCGCACACGCGAAAGGCCCCAAAAAAGGCAGTCACGAACAATGCATGGAACAAAAGGGCCTCGAAAGGAGAAGCCGCAACACGAGGTAAGACCTCGCAAACACGCAGCAACAGTTCGTGAGAAACCGGACGCCGCCAGTCCGGGGCCTGGGGTGAGCCCTAGCCCAACCCGCCAACAGATACCGAACAAGAAAAGAAACCCTCGGGTTCCCCCACCCCGCCGCCTTGCAGAAAAAGGAAAAACCGGCAACTGCGGACGTAGCAGCCGTGCGAGTCCAACCCGCCTTCTTCGCCCAGAGCACGAATTGACCTATTAGCCCCTCGGGCACCTTCCCCCCGCCCCAGCCCCAAGAGCTCAGGAAAGCACTCACCTGGGAGTAACCACGCCGATACAGGGCCCACGTGCTGCGCGCCACGGACGTCGACAACAGCGCCATCAGCTCTGGATTCCAACTTTCCAGAGATGCTCCGGGACCGGGGAAGCCGCCGGATCCGCCTTCGGAGCCAGCCGCCGAAATTGCGCCCACTGAAAACGGGATAGAGCGTCAGCAATGGAATTCTGGGCCCCAGGCACATGCCTAGCCCTGGCAGTGACATTCATACGTAAGCAGGCTAACACAAAAATCCTCATTAAAGCAGCCACCTTCGGGCATCGAGGCGCATGGCGATTAATAACCTCCACCACTGCCGCGTTATCGCACCAAAATACCACCCGCCGATCCCGTAAGCGCTCCGGCCAGACCCAGAAAGCAACCACTATGGGAAAAAGCTCCAAAAAAGCAATGTTCCGCGTCAAGCCGGACTGCACCCACTCGGAGGGCCACGGCTCCGCACACCACGCCCCCTGACAATAAGCCCCGAAACCAAAACCGCCGGCCGCATCAGTAAATAAATGCAGATCTGAATTAGAGATTTCAGGGAACTGAATGACCGAGCGACCGTTAAAATCAGCTAAAAAGGAATCCCAAACCCGTAAATCTTCGCGCATTCCCGCCGTCACCCGAATACGGTGATGCGGGAGCTGAACTCCTGCCATAGCGAGTGACAACCGCCGAGCGAAGGGGCGCCCCATGGGCAGCACCCTGCACGCGAACGTGAGATGCCCAACCAAAGATTGCATAACACGCAATGTAGTTTTGCGCGCAGAGCCCACCACAGCAACCAACCGCCGCAGACGAGCCACCTTCTGCTCCGGCAAGCGAACCACCATTTCCACGGTATCAATCTCGATCCCCAGGAATGTCAAGCAAGTCACAGGCCCAACCGTTTTATTAGCTGCTACGGGAATACCGAAGTCCCCTGCCACGCGCAAAAAGGTCTCCAGCAAGGTGACACAAGTTGATTCCCGATCCGGCCCGACGAACAAGAAATCATCCAGATAATGTACTATAGTACGCAACCCCGTCAAGGTTTCCAACACCCAATGCAAAAAGGTGCTAAACGCTTCGAAGTAAGCACAGGATATGGCACAGCCCATCGGCATGCATTTATCAAAATAGTACTGCGACTCGAAGGTAAAACCCAACAAGGGGAAGGACGCAGGATGCACAGGCAGCAGCCGGAACGCGGACTCTATATCGACCTTCGCCAAGGACGCCCCAGCCCCGCATTGCTGCACCAACGCAACAGCGGAGTCAAAAGAAGCGTAGCGCACAGTACATCGCTCTCGAGGGATATGGTCGTTCACGGAATCCCCGACAGGAGAGGATAAGTTATGAATCAGCCGGAACTTGCCCGGCTCTTTCTTGGGCACCACCCCCAGTGGGGACACCGTGAACGGGGAGAAGGGAGGCTCGCGAAAGGGCCCGGCCACTCTGCCCAGCGCGCACTCCTCCGCAATCTTCCGCCGCGCCACCTCCCCCAGAGAGCACACCGAACTAGCGTTACGCAACCCCCCCTCCGCCGGGGAACCCTGACACGGGATCCGAAAACCCTCCGAAAAACCCTCCAGTAAAACCCTCCACGCACCCCCCCCGGCTCGCCCTGCCATACTCCACCAGCCATGGGCGCATGACTTCGACTCGCACAGGCGTGGGAGCCAAAGACACGCGACCGCCCTCACTTGCCCCCCGCGGGAGCACCTGACACGCCCTTCCTACTGCATTTAAGGGCCGCGTGTCCACTGCCACACAAGGAACAAGCATGTTTAAACTTGCAGTCGGGGAACGGGCACGAGGATTTATTGAAACGCCAACACACGTCCGTGCCTGCCACCCCACCCCTGGGCTGAGGCGCCGGGGTGGCGGCCGACCGAAAGGGCCGAACGCCCCCCGGCGCCGCAGCACCTCCGGCCTTCCCCCCTCCCCCTGCGGCCCCAGCCGCCCGACCCTTCGAGGACATCTGCGTCAACCACAGATTGATATCCTTCGTGCCCCATGATAGTTGCTTACTCTCCTCCATCATATCCCTGAACTCCTCATCGTAGTTCAGCCAAGCCCATCCGTCCTGCGCCTGCGCCGCCGCCAAGATCGTATCGCCGTAGGCCAAGAGCGCTCCGTACTGTTCCGGGAAATAATGACCCCAAACGCTGGCCAACCTTAAAAACGCCCGAGTCCAATTCAGGGTGTTGCGAGAAGGCTTGCGCACCCGACCCGCCTTCTCATCCTCCTTACGCTTTTTCCTACTCTCGCCGAAGCGCCTACGGCCCTCAAGCAGGCAAAAGATATCAATATATTTTCTACGCTTGATCCGGTGCCGCAACTTCCGAGGGACACCCTCCCAAAGTTCCGCACAACGCACCACTGCCGACCCGCCACCTGCCTCCTTTTCACCCCCCGCAACCACCGAATCGTCAGAGGAAATCGTGGAAGAGGATGAGGAGGAAGAAGAAGCCCTCCGGCAGCGACGCCCGTGTTTTCGCTTGACGGTCTCCTTTCCCCCGGCCACCGGAACCACCTCAGGACCTTGCCCTCCCCCCACCGAACTGTCTGCGCCCGCAGTATACTCACCAGCCGCAAGAGGAAGAGGCGAAGACACCGGCAGGTGCGGAGCCGCAGCAGCCGAACCGTCACGCTCCTCCACCGCACTAGCGGAGCCCGCTCGACCAGGGTCCAGGCTGTCCATTCCGGGCAAATCCCGCCGAGGAACCTGAGGCAAAAGAGGAGAAAAAGCGGCAGGCCCTGCCCGCAAAGGGTTGGAAGCAACATTGGGTCCCACTCCCCAACCCCAGGCTGAGGACCCAAGGCCCCCCGCCTCCCACGCCGCCACCCCCCTCCCCCCCGGAACGGAGGTCCCGCCACCCCCGCCCCCTCTCCACCCATCCCAGGCCCCACCCCACTGCGCCGGCCCACACCATGCGCCCCCCCCAAGCGGCCAAGCCCCCGGCGCTCCAAAAAACCCAGCAGGCGGAGCATGCCCGCTCGTAAACCCCGGGCTGGACCAACCGGAGGGAGGAAGGGGATACGTCCCAACCAACCCACCGCCCTCTGCAGGAGAGGCTCCCACCTCCGGGTACCGGGCCCCCAACGCAGCCCCCGCCCCGGAGCGCTCCACCGTGGCATTGTCTACCTCACCCGAGAGTCCGTCCCCACCCTCCGAGCCAGACGGCCCAGGCGTCCCGCCCCCCTGAGGCGCAGTCGCAACCGCCGGAGCACGAGCTCGCGCGGGCCGGCCCGCAGTACCAGAGCGCGTCCTCGGCGCCCTTCCTCTGCCCCGCTCTCCCTGCGGGACCTGCGCCCCAGCCACCACCGCCTCCCCCTCGAGGGCAGGCACAGACCCAAGCCTCCCACGCCCTTTCCCCTTACGTGCAGCCCCTTTAGCCCCCACCTTCGCGGGAGCGGCCTTGCTAGACCGGCGAGCCATACTGGCAGCGCAGCCCTAAGCGTAGAGTAGTGCCAGGATGCAATTAAAATCAAGGGTTGGCACGTGCCCCCCCCGCCGGGCCTGGAACCCACAGGTCCCACAGGCGCTGGCGGAGTCCGCTGCACCACTGTGGGCACCTCAGGCGCAGCCCTCCCCCTCAAAGGATTATAGCTATAGAAATAGCTATAGACATATAAGGAGGTATAGCCCTGCAGTAAGACCTGCTGAAGTTTATTTATGTTTTTTTTTTTTTTTTTGGTAGAATTATCCCGTCTATGCTTTTAGGGTTATTAATACTTTACTTGTTTTTTTTTTTTTTTTTTAAAGTACCGGACCCAGCAGGAAGGCCCAAGCCCTCCACAGAGCCAGCCACCCGGGCAATCAAATGCCCCACAAAGAACCCCCCCCCCTCGCGCCGACACGAAGGGGCCCTGCGCCGAAATTGAACCCCTGCAACGGGCAGCCGGCCCGAAATCCGATGCCCCCTTAGGCCCAGGAAAACCCCCAAGGCAAAGACAAACCTTTTCCGCGGCTGGCCACGCTGCAAAGAGGGAGAGCGCACGCCAGCGATCTCCCTCGCGTGCCGCCGCTCCGCCCCCGACCGGCACCAGCACCAATCGTGAGGCACTACGTGTGCACGCCACGTGCTGGTGCCGGCCGCACTCCTCCTACGCTCTTCCCCCCCCCCCCCCCCACCTACCCACTGCCGCGAATCCACCGCCGCCGGGCTGGGGCCCCGGGACCCGGTTACTGCCGGCCTCGGGACCCTGCCCCAGCGGCGCGGCGACATAACTGGAGGAGCCATTTTAGAAATCAACAAGTAGGAAAAATCAACGGAGGCAGCTCAGCATCTCACATATGCAAGTGTCAGCACTGATGTGTGTAAATTGGTATTTTGCAAACTGACATGTATAAGTGCCGCTAGTTAAATGCAGAGGTCACAATCTTTATATATTTTCAATTTGGAGGGGAAAATAAACACTGGGGGATTAAGGGGGATAATTCCCTTAATCCCTCCTATAAAAGGCTGGCTGAAACTGTCACTTTTTCATAACCTATACATGCCAAGGAGCAGCTATAAAGTCCAACGTAGAGATTTTTGACTATAAACATGCATCCCCTATATGAAATGGGGAATACATGTTTAGATTTTGGACAGATTGGAGCCATGCCCCTGACATGCCCCTTTGCAGTTTCTGCGTATTATGTAAACTGAGCCTTTTCTAAAAGAAGTCATTTATCTATGGATGCCATTTCCACATGTAAATGATGGAATTGTAAATGTTCTTTGTAACTCACTTTACAGTGTAGCAACAAAATTAGTGAATAAGCTCTTAAAATAGATAAATAACCCCATATAGCAGCCCAACTCCCTGGGTTAGGGGACCCCAAACTATTCATGCGGAAAAGCATATATACATCTCAAATCCCCCTAAATTTTGAGGTAAAAAAATGCATTTCAAAGATCCTAGTTTAAGCAAAGAGTTTTAATGTTACTGGGTTTTTTTATAAAAAGTGTTTTAGAAAACAATAAATGAGAGCGGTGAGAAATGACTCAAATCATGCACTGGCAGTACATACTCCCGTTCAGTTTATGTGAAGCTTGTTTATTGAAACACCATTTTGGTCCAGCGCTAGGACTTAGCTCTTGAGTGAAGTCTTGTCAGAGGACAAATCTCTCCATGCAGGTCAATAAGGTTTTTAAAAAAAGATGAAAAATAGTGAGCTACCTTGGGCTTTGGCTCCAAATTTACCAGTGCCAGACAACAGGACAAAGTTGGTTACAAACTGGGCCCTATTTCGTCAGAGATCTGTTGGAAAAGAAAACAAGTCAACCCTCTGCCCTCGGGAGGAGGGGGTCCTGAGGACAGATTTAGAAAGTGCTTCCCTTGGCGGCTGGCAGATTTTGTATAAATCTCATTGGGCTGCATGAAACTAATGATCTGATTGAAAACAAATTGTAGGAAAGTTTTTGTTTGTAATGCAGAGGATAACTAAGCTGTGAAATCTATTGTCAGAGGATGTTGTCAAGGCGACCAGCATAGTAGGATTCAAAAGAAGTTTGGACACGTTCCTGGAGGAAAAGTCCATAAATTATTAGTCAGCTAGACTTGAGAGAGCCACTGACCATCCCTGGGAGCCATCTACTTCTATGGGAAGTAGATCTGCTTTTTGGGATCTGCCAGGTATCCGCGAGCCTGACTGGCCATTGTGAGAGACTGAATACTTGGCTCAATGGACCTTGATCTGACAGCATGGTGTTTTTTATGTTCTCTTGCCAGCATTTCCCCTCTGCCTCCTTTCTTTCCCAATAGTCATTCCTCTGAATGCATTGCACCCCCCCCCCCTTTCACTTTACAAGGTATATTGTTCCTTTGATGTTTTAAAATCTGGCACCAGGCTGTAAACATCCCCCCCTGTGCCATTCTGGTGATGGTAGTAGTGAAAGCAGCAGCAGTGACAGCGGAGGCAGCAGCTCTAACAGGTCTTCAAACTGATTTTAAACGACATGGTTTTACCAAAGTACAAACACATCTGATTGAGTTCTTTGACTGGGTGACCAGAGAACTAGATCAAGAGCATGAGATGGATGTGATTTACCTAGATTTCAGCAAAGTCTTTGACACTGTTCCTCATAGGAGGTTTATCAATAAACTACACAGCTTGGGGATGGGTCCCAAGGTAGTGAACTGGATCAGAAATTGGTTGACTGATAAACGACAGAAGGTGATCTTAAACGAAACTCACTTGGATGAAAGGAAGGTGATTAGTGGTGTGCCCCAGGGATTGGTCCTGGTGCCAGTACTGTTCAATGTATTTGTGAGTGATATTGCTGAAGGACTGAATGAAAAAGTGTCTTTTTGCAGATGACATGAAAATTTGCAACACAATGGACTCCCCTGAGGGAGTGGATAATATGAGGAAAGATCTGCAAAAGCTGGAAGAATGGTCTAATGCTTGGCAGTTAAGATTTAATGTGAAGAAGTGCAGTGTCATGCACTTGGGATGCAAAACTCCAAGGGAACTGTATGAGATAGGGGGCATTAAGTTGGTGTGCACAGACCAGGAGTGATTGTTTCTGAGGATCTCAAAGTGGCGAAAAAGTGTGATAAGGTGGTGGCCAAAGCCAGAAGGATGCTGGGTTGCATACAGAGAGGAATTGCCAGAAGAAAGGAGGAGGTACTAATGCCACTGTACAAGTCACTGGTGAGGCCTCACTTTGAATATTGTGTTCAGTTTTGGAGACCATATCTCACAAAGGACATAAAAAGACTGGAAACGGTTCAGAGGAAGGTGACCAAAATGATTTAGACCCTCGCCAGAAGACGTATGAAAAGAGATTCCAAGACTTAAATATGTATTTTGTAGAGGAGAGGATAGTCACAAAACAAATTTCACTATAGTGCTGGAAGATGAGACCCACAGGTTGGAAGGCACTCAATTGGCTACAGAGGATGAGCTGAAGACTTCTCAGAGTAAAGCCAACATTTATGATTTGGTTGGATCTGCTGATATAGCTGCTCATGAAAAGAGTCAGAAGCTGCAAAGTTGTCTTACATATTAGGACAAGGAATGTACGAAATATGAACCAAGAGAAGTTGGAGTTGGTTAAGAATGAAATGGAACGTGTACATCTCAATCTGTTCTGTGTCAGTGAACTGAAATGGACCAGCTTTGGGCACTTTGCATCTGATAATCATAGTCTACTATGCTTGAAATGAAAGACAAAGAAGAAATGGTGTTGCATTTATAATTAAGAAGAAACTTGCTAGAACTGTAATGAAATGCAATGCAGTCAGTGAATGCTTAATTTCTATTCGTCTACGAGGAAAGCCCATCAACACAACTATAATTCAGGTATATGCCCCAACAACAACTGCAGAAGAGGAAGATATTGATGTGTTCTATGAACAAATACAAGCTGAAATTGACAGAACAATGCAAACAGGATATTCTGATAGTCATGGTTGACTGGAATGCAAAAGTTGACAACAAAGAAGGCAAAGTGGTTGGAAAATATGGACTTGGCAACAGAAACAAAGCTGGAGAAAAACTGATAGAATTCTGCAAGACCAATCATCTATTCATCTTAAACACTTCCTTCCAGCAACACAAGCACTGACTGTACACATGGACTTTGCCCAATGGATTGTTCAGAAATCAAAAAGAGCAAGCCACTCATGAATGTAGTAAAATATGATCTTGAGAATATACCACTGGAATTTGAAGACTACCTGAAAAATCAATTTGCTGCTTTAGATACAAATGACAGTGTTCCAGAAGAGTTAGATGATGACATCAAGAAGGTTGTGTAGGAAGAAAGCGATAATGCTCTACATAAGGTGAAAAAGCAAAAACAGCCAAAATGGATTACTGAAGAAAGACTGAAAATTGTCCAGAAACAGAGAAGCTAAAGTCAGAGGAGAAAGATTTAGAAATCAACAGAGATTTCCAATGCGCAGCAAGGCAAGACAAGGAGAAGTACTACAATGACACATGCAAGGAAATAGAATCAGAAGCTATTAGAGTTAGAACAAGATCAGCTTTTCTAAAGCTATGAGAATTAAAGAAAAAATTCCAGCCTCAAATTGGAATGCTACAAGATGCTCACGGATCCATTTTGAATGATGCTGAGAAGATCAAGAAAAGGTGGAAAGAATATACACAGTCATTATACCATAAAGTTCATGGACTAACAGCCATTTCAACCTGAACCTTATGATCAGGAACCATTGGTGATGAAAGAAGAAGTCAAAGCAGCATTGAAAGCCTTATCAAATAACAAAGCACCAGGCATTGATGGCATTCTCATTGACATATTACAGCAATCAGATGAAGCTGTTACCATACTTTCAAGACTCTGCCAGGAAATTTGGAAGACAAATTCATGGCCAACTGACTGGAAAAGATCTGTGTTTATACCAATACTGAAGAAAGGTGAACCGACTAACTGTGGAAATAGTCGCACAATCTCTCTGATCCCACATGCCAGCAAGATTCTACTTCAGATCAATCAGTAGAGACTACAACCATACCTCAAACGAGAAATGCCTGAAGTGCAAGCAGGGTTCAGGAAAGGGCAAGAAATGAGACATTATCATGGATGTGAGATGGATCCTTGAGAAGACAAAATACCAAAAGGATATCCATATGTATTTTATTGACTACAGCAATGCTTTTGACTGTGTAAACCATGAGAAACTCTGGGCCACATTAAGAAGCATGGGTACCAGATTGTTCTCTTGCACAATTTTTACATTCATCAAGAAGCAACAGTTCAAAAGAACTAGGAGAAACAGAATGGTTTAAAATCAGCAAAGGTGTACGAGAAGGCTGTGTACTTTCCCCCTACCTCTTTAATGTATATGCAGAACAAATTATCAGAGAAGAAGGACTGTATGAAGACAACTGAGGTGTGAAGATTGGTGGAAGACTCATCAACAACCTTCGCTATGCTGATGATACCACATTACTGGCCGAAAGTGAAGATGATTTGAAATATTTGCTTCTCATGATCAAGGAATATAGTCTTAAAATGGGTCTGCACCTTAACATTAAGAAGACAAAGATCCTGACAGTTGGCAACATTAATAAGTTCATTATTGATGCAGAAAAAATTGAAATAGTTGACAGTTTTAACTTACTTGGATGAACAATCAATAAAGAAAGGACTAACAGTCAAGAAATCCGATGATGTATTGCTCTTGGCAGAATGGCTATGAAGGACCTAGACAAGATTCTTAAGAGCAGATATGTCTCTCTCCATACAAAGATTCAACTTGTCCAGGCCATGGTATTTTCAATACAGTCATGTGGATGTGAAAGTTGGACAGTGAAAAAGATAGACAGAAAGAAAATTGATGCCTTTGAATTATGGTGCTGGTAACGAATACTGTGTATTTATTTATTTATTTATTTAACCAGTTTTGTATACCATCTTATCCTTCAATCAAAGTGATTGACAAGACAACAAAGGACTTACATGTTGAGGGCATGGGAAGATCAAATACAATACATTAAATATAAATACAGTACAAACAGTAAATTATAATATTATCTCATAGTGAAACTGGATATACAAGTTGATCAATTTAAGTTATTTGACCAAATGATTCTATGAAAAAATAAGTCTTTAAAGATATGCGAAAGACTTTGATGTCTTCCTGAGCTCTTAATTCTTCAGGAATAGAATTCTATACCTCTGGTGCCATGAAGGAAAATGCTCTTTTAGAGGTCATCTGTTTTGATCTATTGAAGTTTAAAGGTGTACTAAGCTTATTGGAGTTATGAGATCGTCTAGGACTTAGGCTCTTGTCTTTGGATATTATATGCTGTAGAATATCTGCTGAAGATTGGTGAAAGATTTTGAAAATAATCATTAGGTTTTTGTATTTTGCTCTTGCAATAATTGGAAGGAAATGTAACTGTTTAAGGACAGGAGTTATGTGATCAAATTTTGCAGAGCCAGTAATTATACGTTCAGTAGTGTTTTGAACTAATTGGAGAGGATGGACAGCGTTTTTAGGAAGACCTTGATACAAGACGTTTCCAAAATCAAGAAGGGGTGTTATGACAGCTTGACATACCGTGCGAAAGTGATTTGTATTTAATATTGATTTTAGTCTTCTTATAATCTTTAAGCGATGGTATGCTTTAGCTGCAATTTTGTTATATGAGATTTTAAGTTTAAATATTTATCTAAGGTTATACCTAAATATCTTACTTCATCTTAAATTTTTATTTTTTTATTTAATAGGTTAATTTCACTTGGTAGTTTTAAGGACTGACAATTTGATATAAACAATGCTTCCATTTTGTCAGAATTTATTTTTAAATTGTTGTTATTGAGCCAATTATTCATATTATTCAAACATCTATTAATTTTTGTTGTATCAAAGGTATTTTGATCAATTGAAGTATAAATCATAATGTCATCAGCGTATAAATGATAATCTATTTCATGATGTTTAATTTGATATATGGGTTGAATATAGATATTAAAGAGGATAGATGATAAAGCAGAACCTTGCGGAATACCTTGTACAATCGTGAATTGTGAAGATATTTTGTCCCCATTTTTTACTAGTTGTGAATGATTGTATATCATGGACTGCGCGAAGAACAAACCAGTCAGTACTAGAGGAGATCAAACCTAAGCTTTCCTTAGAAGCTCAGATGACAAGACTTCGACTTTCATACTTTGTACACATCATGCAAAGAGAGAGATCATTGGAGAAAGACATCATGCTTGGCAAGGTAGAAGGTCACCGTAAAAGAGGAAGTCCAATGAGATGGATCGATGCAATAACAGCAGCTATGGATGCCACTCTATCAACAGTGAGCAGCTTGACTGTAGACCAAACAAATTTTAGGTCAACTACCCAGATGGTCACCAGGAATACCGACTCGATGGCACTTAACAACAACAACAACAACAGAGGAGAGGAGGGACAGGGGAGATATGATTCAGACCTTTAAATGCTTAGAGTATTAATGAACAAACAAACCTTTTTCCAAGAAGGGGAGACTGTAATACCAGAGGGCATAACATGAAGCTGCAAGGGGGTAAACTGAAAGGCAATGTCAGGAAATACTTTTTTTATTGAAAGGGTGGTGGATGCTTGGAATGTCCTCTCGATGGAAGTGGTGGGGGCAAATGCAGTGACAGAATTCAAAATGGCATGGGACAGACACAGTGGATCCCTTTATAGAGACAGGATAAAATCAAAATAAACTTAACTGTCTCTGATATCTCAACACGTAGAGGTGACCTGCACGGTGGGTACACCCCTAAACAAAGGCATTGGGAGGGGTGACCTGCACAGAGCGGCAGGCACACCTACTCTTGCCACTTTGCTGGGCAGACTAGATGGACCATGCTGGTCTTTATCTGCCGTCATATACTATGTTACTATGTTACTATCAGCCCGATTCCGTCCCAGACGTAGAAGCCCTCTGTATGTCCGGTCTGAACATCTAGCCCCGCGGGATCAGAATCATGAAGAGTCCTGCACATGCAGGCCGGGACTGTGATTCAGCCCAGCCTGCATGTACAGGACATGCCCAACTAACTCAGTCAGGGCTTTTAAATGGAGCCATGGTGCCATGGCGTCCGGTTGCCATGGCACCGTGGCTCCTTTTGAAAGCCGAGATCCTGACCACCAGCTCCTGCAGCTAATTCCCCACAGCCCAAACCCCGATCCAGCCACCTATGTCCAGGGTCAGGCTGCGTGGAATGTCCTCACCCCATCCGCGCCCTGGGCCCACCGATCCACTACGTCCAGGGAAGTTATTCTACCTCGGAGCTGGAATACCTTCCCCGTACTAGCCACTGACTGTAAACGTACAGGGCCGACATTAGAATCAGCACAGTACTTCAGGGCTGGCGACCATCCACCACCCACCCTAACTCCGTTCCTGATCCGCCCCTTTCTGCCCCCCGTCTAACTTCCCCATACAACCAGCAGGGAAGTTAGATGCTGTCGGGGAGGCACACAAATAGCATCCCAATGGCATGTCCATCCCCCCTATTCTTGGGACAGAATAACCCCATATGTTACTATGTTAAAAGCCACAACCAGCATCAATCAATAAGATGATTTAAACCTTTTAACAGGGACAATTTCAATCACGACACCCTCCCAAAACTTCTCAAAGACTCCACTGACCCCCAATCCTCATCGAAAACTGGAATAATGTCATAAGACAGGGAGCCATCACTATCAGCACAGCAAACAGTACTCATTATCTCTAAAAACCAACTACAATTTCAGATGGACAACAGTATTAGTTCAACACACCTAAACATACTAAATATATCAAACAGTGAGCACTCAATTAACCTAGTCTATAGAGCTCCAACATCAACAGCCGCTGATCTGCCAACGATAGTTGATAGAGCTTGCAACACTGAAAAACCACGACTATCTAATTGGATATTGGGAGATTTCAACCTCCCTTCCCTACATGACTCGCAAACCGCAGCATTTATAGAAGCAATTGACAACCTAGGATATGACCAAATAGTCAAAGATCCCACTCATACTATGGGAAATATACTTGACCTGATATTCGTTCCACAAGCTACCTTAGACATCAATCACAATTACAACCTCTCCATACTACCAGTACCATGGTCCGACCACAGTCTCATTTTATTCCAAATTCCCAACTCCTCCAATCCCACTAACTCCAAACCCACTCATTCTAAACCAACAGCTAGGAGGTTCCGCCCCTTTGTCAAAGAGGAAGTACTCAATAATCTTCTCCCAGCACTACACTCCTCTGAACCTGACTTGGACAGTCTAATCAACACCTGGAACTTCACTCTCAGAGCCAATTCTCAACCATCAAACTTGACAAGAAAAACTAACCACCGCACACACGTAGCTTGGTATTCCAACGAGCTAAGAACATCCCTCCTCCATCTTCGGAGACTTGAAAAACACTGGAGAAGATCACGCTCTACTGAGGCCTACACAACCTATTGCAATTACCTAGAAAAGCATCGCCAAGAAATTGCAGATCGAAGGAAACAATACCATACTAATCTTCTGAAGCAATCATTAAATAAACATCATGATCTCTTCAACATTGTAAGAACAATGGCAAAGGAACCAACACCCCAACAGACGCAAACAATACTCCCTCAAGACTATGCTAACTACCTAAAATCAAAGATGACAAAAACATCCAACATTTGCACCTCTGGACCAACAAAGATTGACATACCTTCACAGTCAACCACATTAACCAAGTTTAATACATTAACAATCAAAGAAATCGAAAACACTATTGCATCAATAAATGCTACCACTGCTGCAAGTGATCCATGTCCAGCAGCCTGGATAAAAGACCTTATACATGAAGTAAGCTTCTTCATACAGAACATACTGGAACAATCTTTTTCAAATGGAACCTTCCCCCAATGCCTCAAGCAAACCTCAATTAGACCATTATTGAAAAACAGCAAATTAGACCCCCTAAAAGTAGAATCCTACAGGCCAATATCCAGTATCCCACTCCTAGCGAAAATAATTGAGAAAGTGGTTCAACGTCAAATACAACAACACATTGACACTGCAGCTCCACTTGACTCTGCACAACATGGCTTTAGAGAAGCTCATGGAGTGGAGACCCTCCTCATCACCCTATTCAATACACTAATCACAGGAATAGATAACATTCACCAAGGATTCATCCTTATATTCATGGACATCTCAGCTGCGTTCGACTCAGTAAGCCACCAAATACTAATCGATCGCCTTAAAGAAAAAGGAATCCTTGATGCTGCACTTGACTGGTGTATATCCTATCTAACTAACCGCTGGCAACAAGTACGAATTGGTGAAACAGCATCTGAACCATTTCTCCAAGATCAATGAGTACCGCAGGGATCCTCTCTATCAGCATTGATGTTTAATATATATATGCAACCTATCTGCGACCTCATTCGTTCCTTTAATGTCACCTGTTTAGCATATGCAGATGACATTCTACTATACATGCCATTCTCCATCGACCACCCTGATTTTACACCATTGACAAAATGCTTTGAAGCAGTAGAAGATTGGCTCACCTCACAAAACCTAAGAATCAACCACAGTAAGACTGATGTGATGTTTATAACAAAGAACCAAAGCTTCATACCTCCTACTTCCTTAAAGATAAAGGACAAGGAATTAACAGTAAAACCTACAATACGATACCTAGGTATCACCCTCGACCAGCGTCTCAGTATGAAAGTCCACATAAAAAACATAACAAAACTAATAAGAACATAAGAACATAAGATCATAAGATATGCCATACTGGGTCAGACCAAGGTCCATCAAGCCCAGTATTCTGTTTCCAACAGTGGCCAATCTAGGTCATACGTACCTAGCAGTTTCCCCAAGGGACACAGGTTCCACAATGCTTGTATTGGTTCAAGCATTGATATCCTGGGTCCCTTCTTAATAATGGTTTATGGACCTTTCCTCCAGGAACTTGTCCAAACCTTTTTTAAACCCAGCTACACTAACAGCCTTTACTACATCCTCCGGTAACAAATTCCAGAGTTTGATTACACGTTGAGTGAAAAAATATTTTCTTTTATTAGTCTTAAATAGTTTACCCTGTAGCTTCATTGCATGTCCCCTAGTCTTTCTATATTCTGATAAGGTAAACAATCGATCTACGTTTACCCGTTCCACTCCGTTCATTAATTTATAGACTTCTATCATATCTCCCCTCAGCCGTCTCTTTTCCAGGTTAAAGAGCCCCAACCTTTTTAGCCTTTCTTCATAGGAGTAGCCTTCCATCCCCTTTACCATTTTGGTGGCTCTTCTCTGAACCTTTTCTAAAATTGCTATATCCTTTTTAAGATACGGCGACCAGAATTGCACACAATATTCAAGGTGCGGTCTCACCATGGAACGATATAGAGGCATTATAATATCTTTTGTTTTATTTTCCATTCCTTTCCTTATCATACCTAGCATTCTATTTGCTCTCTTGGCCGCCGCTGCACACTGGGCCGAGGGTTTTAACATGGTATCCACAAGGACGCCTAAATCTTTTTCTTGGGTGGTGGTTCCTAATGTGGAACCTTGCATCGTGTAACCATAGTTTGGGTTGTTCTTCCCTAGGTGCATAACCTTGCACTTCTCCACATTAAATTTCATCTGCCATTTTGATGCCCAGTCTTCCAATTTATCAAGATCCTCTTGCAATTTTCCACAATCCTCCTGGGTTTTAACAACTTTAAATAGTTTTGTGTCATCAGCAAATTTGATAACCTCACTCGTTATTCCACTTTCCAGGTCATTTATGAATATGTCAAAAAGCAGCGGACCCAGCACAGATCCCTGGGGTACACCACTATTCACCTTTCTCCATTGGGAAAATTGGCCATTTAGCCCTACCCTCTGCTTTCTATCTTTTAACCAGTTCCTGATCCACAGTACTACACTGCCTCCTATCCCATGACTCTTTAGTTTTGCCAAAAGTCTCTCATGAGGGACCTTGTCAAAGGCTTTCTGAAAGTCCAGATACACAATATCAACCGACTCACCTTTGTCCACCTGTTTATTCACTCCTTCAAAAAAACATAACAGATTAGTAAGACAAGATCTTCCTTGTCTAAAGCCATGTTGGCTGTCTCCCATTAGGTCATGACTATCTATATGCTGAGTAATTTTATTCTTTATGATGGTTTCTACCATTTTTCCCGGTACTGATGTCAGGCTCACCGGTCTGTAGTTTCCCGGATCACCCCTCGAACCCTTTTTAAAAATTGGTGTTACATTGGCGATCCTCCAATCCTCAGGTATTAGAGATGATTTTAATGATAGTTCACAGATTACTGATAGCAGGTCTGCAATCTCAAATTTCAGTTCTTTCAACACCCTTGGATGTATACCATCCGGCCCAGGTGATTTGCTACTCTTCAGTTTATCTAATAGTTGTAGGACATCTTCCCGATGTATCCATATTTCCTTCAATTCTTCCACACCTTTAAATACCACTTCAGTCGTGGGTAACATCCCTACATCTTCCTCAGTAAAGACCGAAGCAAAGAATTCATTCAGTCTCTCCGCTATCGCCTTGTCGCCTCTTAGTGCTCCTTTAACCCCTTTATCATCTAATGGACCAACTGACTGTCTCACGGGTTTTTTGCTACGAATGTACTTGAAAAGGTCTTTATTTCGCGTTTTTGCTTCCGCAGCAAGCTTCTTCTCAAATTCTCTCTTTGCCTGCCTTATCAATGCCTTGCATTTGACTTGCCAGTGCTTGTGCTGTTTCCAGGTTTCATCATTTGGCTCTTTTTTCCATTTCTTGAAAGATGCTTTTTTGGCAACAACAGCCTCTCTGACCTCAGCTTTAAACCATGCTGGCAATTTTTGGACTTCCTTCCACTTTTCTTAAAGCGTGGAATACAGCTGGTCTGGGCTTCCAAGATAGTATTTTTCAACAACACCCAAGCTTGATGTACGTCTTTAACCTTTGCAACTGCTCCTTTTAGTTTTTTCTTAACTGTTTTCCTCATTCTATCATAGTCTCCCTTTCGAAAGTTAAAGGGTAGTACTGTGGATTTCCTTACTATCCCTCCTCCACTAATTAAATCAAAGGCGATCATGCTATGATCACTATTGCCAAGTGGCCCCAACACCCTTATCTCTTGCACTACATCTGGTGTTCCACTAAGGACTAGGTCTAATATTGCTTCCCCTCTGGTCGGTTCATGAACCAGCTGCTCCAAGAAGCAGTCATTTATTTCATCTAGGAACTTTATCTCCCTAGCATGTCCTGTTGTGACACTGACCCAGTCGATGCCGGGGTAATTGAAATCACCCATTATTATTACTGCACTGTAACTTTTGCTAGCTTCCTTGATTTCTTTGAGCATTTCATCATCCATTTGTTCATTCTGGCCAGGCGGACGATAGTACACCCCCACTGCCATCGCCTTCCCCTTTTTACATGGAATTTCAATCCATAGAGATTCTACAGCAAATTTTGTTTCTTGCAAAACTTTAATCCTTTCTGACTCAATGCCCTCTCTAACATAGAGCGCAACCCCTCCACCAATTTGATCAGCTCTATCATTTCGATATAGTTTGTACCCAGGTATCACAGTGTCCCACTGGTTGTCCTCCTTCCACCATGTCTCTGATATTCCAATCATATCTAACCTCTCGTTTAGTGCTATATATTCTAACTCTCCCATCTTGTTTTGTAGACTTCTAGCATTTGCATACAAGCATTTTAGAGACTGTATTTTATTCATATTAATTTGGCTATTGGTAGACATGGGTAATTTGGGATCTTTAAGTTCTGTCTGCTCCATACTCGAGGGCATTTGGGCTACTTTACTCTTTTTTGGAACCTCTCTGCTTTTTGTAGTATCCTTCAAGGATACATTCTTCCGAACCATGCGCTCTTGGGCGACTGTCGGCTTTCCCCTATTATCTAGTTTAAAAGCTGCTCTATCTCCTTTTTAAAGGTTAATGCCAGCAGCCTGGTTCCATCCCGGTTAAGGTGAAGCCCATCCCTTCGGAAGAGCCCCTCCTTTCCCCAGAATGTTCCCCAGTTCCTAACAAATCCGAACCCCTCATCTCTGCACCATTGTCTCATCCACGCATTGAGACTCCGGAGCTCTGCCTGCCTATTGGGTCCTGCGCGTGGAACGGGAAGCATTTCGGAGAACGCTACCCTGGAAGTTCTGGTTTTCAACTTCCTACCTAAAAGCCTAAATTTAGCTTCCAGAACCTCCCTACCACATTTTCCTATGTCATTGGTACCAACATGTACCAAGACAGCAGACTCCTCCCCAGCACTATCTAAGACCTTATCTAGGTGGCGTGTGAGGTCCGCTACCTTCGCACCAGGCAGGCATGTTACCAGGCGATCCTCACGTCCACCAGCCACCCAGCTATCTACATGCCTAATGATCGAATCACCAACTATAACTGCTGTCCTAACCCTTCCCGCATGGGCACTTGGCCCTGGAGAAACCTCCTCGGTGCGAGAGGGGTTTACATCACCTGGAGGACAGGTCCTAGTTACAGGATCACTTCCTGCCACACCAGGGTGATGCTCTCCTGTCACGTGACCTCTCTCCTCCATGGCAACAGGGATGCTGCCAGACTGGAGGTGGGACTTCAGGACTATATCCCTGTAGGTCTCGTCTATGTACCTCTCTGTCTGTCTTATGTTTTCCAAGTCTGCTACTCTAGCCTCTAGAGAACGGACTCGTTCCCTGAGAGCAGAGAGCTCCTTGCACCTAGTGCACACGTAAGACCTCTCACCAGCTGGGAGAAAATCATACATGTGACACTCAATGCAAAAGACTGGAAAGCCCACATCCCGCTGCTGGACTGCTGTCTGCATCTTAGTTTTAAGTTTGTGTTTAGATCTTTAAGTTCTATATGTACTAAAGGGTGCAATGGATATTTATACCACTAAAACTGTACCTAAGAAGTTTAATATACCTTGTTCACCTGAAGCTTAATTAATCTCAGGTCCTTGGTGTATGACTGATTTGGGTAATGAGCTTCACCTGAGAGCACCTCCTGTCTTTTAAGTTGTGCAAGTACCTATAAAGCTGTGATTTTCCCAGGGGAGGGTGGGTGTGGGGAGGGAGGGAGGGATATAACACTTATTAAAAAAGGGCTGCTACACAGTACCTTGTCCTGTGCTGCTGAGGAAAACTATATTCTGATTTGATTTAAATTATAGCTCTTTGCTGCTACTAGGCTCTAACCTATTATGAAATTTAAACTACAAGCTCTCTGCTGGATTCTAAATTTAACCAGAAAGCTCTCTTCTGTGTTTTAATTTGAAACTAAAAGTACTTTGCTGATGCTAGGCCCTGAGTGACTATGAAATTTAAACTACAGCTGTCTACTGGGTATGAAAGGTAACCAGAAAGTTCTCTTCTGTGTTTTTAAATTGAATCTTAAACTGTTGCTACTAGGCCCTGACTGATTTAACAAAAAAAATAGTGGGTTCACAGATTAATTAGCTTTAAAAGAAAAAAAATTCCTTTCAGAAAAATTCCCAGAAGTATATACTCACAATTTCAGATTTCTCTCCAGAAGTAACAGCCCCCCTTTCCAGTCCTTCAAGATACGCACACTACGCCACCTCCGACCCTTATTGGAACCCTCAGACTTCAGAACCGTCTATCAAGCTTTGATAATGCCTCACATCGACTTTGCAAATGCAATTCTATACGGGCTCCCTCAAGCATCATTAAATCCTCTCCAACTGGCGATGAACACCGCTGCCAGAGTACTTGAAGCTATATCAAAGACAGATCACATAACTCCAGTCCTAAAAAGACTCCACTGGCTACCAACCAATGCGAGAATTCACTACAAGATCCTGATCACTACATTCAAAGCCCTAAACAACCAAGCACCATCAACCATCATCAACCTCGTACATCTACAAACCCCCAATAGATCCAGAAGATCAACTGCTATAAATACATTAACAATCCCGAAACAAGCAGTCAGATACACTAAGGAAACAACTAAAAGAGCCTTCAGTATCCATGCCCCAATAGCCTGGAATGCCCTCCCACCAGAATTGAGAGCTATAGTCAGCCTAACACAATTCAGAAAAAGCCTCAAACACCACCTCTTCTTAAGCTATTTCCCAATCTAATCTTTGCATAGGAAAATACTACCTACACGTTTCTGACCAAGATAATCCCAAATGATAACCAAATATGACTAATGTGTATAGAGTTTTTTGTAAATAGTTACTTAGTCTATATAGTTTACCTTTAATCCCAAGTTCAAAAACCCCTGTTATTTGTAAAATGCATTACAGTTCTCTGTATGTATATATTTGTTCCATGTAAACCGCGCTGATGACAATAGTGCGGTATATAAGAGATGTTAAATAAATAAATAAATAAATAAATAAACACTAACACACACCGATATAAGCAACAACCCAGAACTGAATGGTACACACCAGCCCTCCGCAATTGTAAACGACAACTCCGGAAACACAAAAGGAAATGGCGTAAAACAAAAAGCAATGAAGACAAACTCTACTACCTACAACTTCTGAAGGACTTTTGCACCAAAACCGGCATGGCGAAACGACAGTACTATACTAAACTACTCAACTCTGCAATCAACCAACCAAGAGATCTTTTCAACATCGTAAAGCGTCTGACAAAACTGCCAACCAATGAAAACCAGGACATCACACTCGCCCACCATCAACTGGCTCAACACTATAAACAACTACAGCCTCAACCAGAACCCCCTCACTTCCATGCTGATGTAGCAGACCACCAGGCCCACTGGAGCTCCTTCGCCAAAATCACTAAAGAATAAATTGAAAATACCATATCATCCATAAATACAATGTCACCACTCAGCCCCAGTCTCATGGATCAAAGCAATCAAGAAAGTATTAAGTGGCAGGTACAGGATATGCCCAATCACATGATAGATACTACAACAAGGCACCATGCTCACATCCCTAAAAGCATCCTCCATATGACCAACACTGAAAAAACCAACACTGGATCCTGCTGACCCAAAATCCTACAGAGCCGTCCAAAAAGGAGCAACAGCACCTACAAAGTTCCAATCAAACCAAAAAAGCTGGTGCAAAACTGGCAGTCAAAAAGACTTTATTGTAGATACTCCGGCATGTTTCAGCCAGAGTTCTTCTTCAGGGAGTGCAACCTCATAAAAATAAAAACACAAACGTATGTTAAATCAATACATATAAATTATAAATGAATAAAAATATATAAGGCCATAAAAATAGCAGCTAATGCACTCAAAAAGGTCCATGTAAAACATTAAACACCAATAAAACAGGTAATGCTAAAATAACATGTAAAAAATGGACTATATAAATAAAAGACAAAATTATAATGAGGGTTCTAAAAATATGCTTAAAAACATAGCTGATGTGATAAAAACACACATGAACCAAACAGTAAGAAACAGGATCAATAACATACAACAGAAAGAGAAGGCAAACACAATCCATGTCGTCTAGATACATTTTAGAGACTGTGCCTATGAGGAAGGATGAACATCATAAGGGGTGAGGAGGACATATGGAAAATGAATATGCAAGTTGGGCATGCCAGCAGGTAAAAATTGTATAAAAGTACCTGTATGTTGGAGCCACCAAGAAAGGCTTAACAAAGTGGGAAATGCCGATGAAACACACCAATGTACCCACCACAAAGGGCCAAGTGCTGGTAATGAATACTATAGGAAACAAGAGAACATATACAAATATACAGCATTATATATAATTGTTTCATAATGCTGTACTGTATGTTTGTATATGCTGTCTTGTTTCCTATAGTATTCATGATGTTCATCCTTCCTCATAGGCACCTATGACCCCTACTTGAGCCACATGATTTTCGGACAGTCTTCCAAGCAAAGATACTACCGCGCTTCGATTTCTGCAACTGTATTCTGCAAGGTCTCTCAAAAAGCTCCCTTCACCCCCTACAGCTTGCACAGAATACTGCTGCACGAATCCTGACATGCTCACCTCAAGCTAACCATATCACGCCCACTCTAAAAGAGTTACACTGGCGACCTCTCCTGAGCTGAATTAATTATAAAACACCGATTACAATCTTTAAAATAATCCTCTAAATATCTGCAATCAATTATAACAAAACCCCCAGACAATTGCCAAAGGACAAGTAACACATCAAACCTTCTATTCCTTCCACCAGCATTAACCAAATGCAACCAGTCGATCTGCGCTAGGGCATTCTCCCCTCACCTATAGAATGCTTTACTACATCTATGGAATGCCTTACCACACCTATGGAAAGCCTTACCACACCATATCAGAGGCACTCATGACCTTCCAACATTCTGGAAGCTGCTTAAGACCCACCTATTTAAGGAACATTTTGATGGCATTACATGACCCGCCTCTCATCTCCTTATTCCTCTTACTCCTGCCCTTTCCCCCTCAAGAAACCTTCAGATGTAAGCAACTCTTTAATGTATATAATTACACTGTTCTGTGTTATACATGATTCCTGTATATCTGTTCCATGTAAAACTGTTTCATGCAATGTTGAGATGGGTTCTCTGTAAACCGCATTGATCATTGGCAGCGCGGTATATAAGAAAAATAAATAAATAAAATAATTCTAGGGAAAGGGATGGATTGTGCGACCCTCTCTATGAGTGGAATCATGGCATTTGAAGACTTTCAAAGTATGGTGATAAACAAAGAAGGAATATGCTTACAGTCTACTTCTGAAGCAGGTAACTTATAAGAAGAGGAAAAAAAGAATTAATATATGATTTAAGAACAAGGATGCCCTTTGTCAGAGTCTATAGGGAGTGAGACCAAGGGTCCCCTTTTACTAAATGTGCTACGTTTTCACACTTAATGAGTGTTACCAATGCAATTTAAGTGCAAAGCCTTCACATTAACTGTCGGGGGCGAGAAGGGTATGGTTCCTGTCATCTAATGGATGACTGGCTACCATAAAGAACAGCAAAGTAACGTGGCTGCACTCGCCACGCTAAGTGCCGCGCTAATTTCACTATCATGTTCACCACACCCATGCTCCACCTCTAACCTGGTCACTGTCCACATGAGCATGTGAATGCCAGTTAATGTGCATTTCGGCGGTCAGTAGCTGGCATGCCCGTGCATTAAGGTTCACTGCAGCCGGTTACCACTCACTAAAACACGTGTTAACTGGTTAACGGCTTTTAGGGAGGTTTTAGACCATTTCACGATTTTTATCTCATCTTAATGCATTCTGGTAATAGCAGTGTGTTTTGATTAGAAAAAAGCTATTTCTATAATTATTAATGTAAATATCTCCCAAATGATTGCCAATCAAAGGCCGCATTTTCTCTGTGGACTGTAACTCAATGCACATTGTTTAATCTGTCAGTCTGAATTGTTTTATGGCTATAGAGAAATGAAACAACCAAACAAGTTCATTTTTTGCTAGGCTGAAATCACCACAGCTGTGGGCAATTAGTTGAAAATGAAGCATGCAAATCACAGACCAGAATTCTTTGTTGTAAGAACTGCATTTAGATAAAGTAATTATCATGTGTTGTTACAACCAGGGAATTCGTAATATGAATGGTAAAAACAAAGTGGATTAGAAACATTTAGTGCAAATGGTTACATGAAATGGAAAAAGATATATACATATTTCATTTATTAGTTAGTTAGCCTATTCTCTTGAAACCACTCAAGAAAGGTAACATTAAAAAATATATAAAAATACATACAAAGAACTTCACAAAAAAATTATAAATCAGTAATATCCAAATCAGTTCACTCTCTAAGAACAATCCTATCTAAAGGAATAAACTATTCCCACAATAGCAAAAAATTCTGTATTAGGGCTCAATGCAGTTTCAACCTCCTGCACCTTATAATATAATTCAACAGGTAGGAAACAAATAGGTCTTCAGAGATTTTCTAACTTTTCTGAGATCATCCAGTACCCACAAAATGGTGGAAGAAAATGCTTGCCCTTTTGCCCGGGATTTTACTGGTCTCAAATCTTTTTAGTGATGGTAACACAAAAGCCCTATCACCCGAGAGTGGATCAAGATGGATGGTAACTTATCAACTATTCAAAGATTTAACTTATATATATATAAGAACAGATATTCACTGCATAACCACTTCACCATGAAGAAAGCCACAGAACGATGAATAAAAAATCGATTCCACCTACCAAGATGCAGCATGACCCGGAAAACTGCAAAGATTAACTTTGCAATGGGCACGGATTACATTAAGAATTGAGTTTAAGATTTTGTGATTGTCATTTAAGGTAGCCCATGGAACAGGACCACTTTATTTGAGGGATAATTTGGAGCAATACCATCCAACACTGAGATTAAGCCAATTAAATAATTGGGGAGAAAGGATATTAGATTTGTTAAGACAAGCCCTAGAGCATTTTCAGGCATTACACTTGGTCTGTGGAATTCCTTGCCAGTAGACATAAAGAGGTAGTCAAACTATAGGCAGCTCTGGTGAGCTCTAAAACATGGTTATTTGGTATACTAGAGGCACTGTAATTAGCTGCAAAATGATTTTAGGAGGGTTAGAGCTGAGTAATAAGTGTGATGAAGGCAAAATTGTAGAGTAAATGGTGCTTATCATTATCAATTGTGTTTTTAGGTAATATTTTATATATTTTGGGTTGTAATCCCCTTTGTATATCTGACAAATTTGAAAAAGTGGAATACAAATATACTATTAAATATTAAAATTAAATATTAACCTAGAGTAGAAGATAAACAAGTAGGATATGAGAGATTCAAATACCAGAAAGATATAAATCAGGCACAAAATGCAAACTTTTTCAAAAGAAAAAATGCTCTAAAACAGGGGTGAGCAACTCCGATCCTCAGGGGCCAAAAACCAGTCAGGTTTTCAGGATAATCCTAATGAATATGCTGGGAATATATTAACATAATTGAAGTCATGTTTATTCAAATCTTTATCATGAATATTCATTAGGTATTTTCTTAAAACCAGACAAGTTTGGGGATCATGAGGAATGAGGTTGCCCACTACTGCTCTAGAACAAAAGGTCATAGTGTGAAGCTCCAAGTGAGAAACTCAGGCACAACATCAGAATTTTATTTTTTGAAAGGGTCTTGGATGCCTGGGATTGCTTTTCTAACCCAGTGAGGGAGACAAAAGCAATAACAGAATTAACAAGACCATATGTTTATAGTTCAATGACTATTACTCATTGTAAATAGTTGCCCCAGTTACCCAAGTTTTTGTTCCTGTTCCATGTAAAAAACAGATAATATGTATCTTATCTGATGTTTTATTGTTCTTTGTAAACCGCGCTGATTATAAATAGTGCGGTATATAAGAGATGTTAAATAAATAAATAAGTGCAGAAGATTGCTAAATGTAAAGAAGTAAAGGGAAACGCACAGATCATCTGGGGTCTGTTGAACTGCATCAGGAGTAAAAGTGGGTAGACTAGATGGGCCTAAATGTCCTCATATGCTGTTAGATTATTGACAATCAGGCCAATGCAGAAAACTAGCGCAGAGTTTAAGCACAGAAAACACCACATTTAAGCACACAAGCACTTTTTAGCTAACAACAAATGAGAAAACAGATGGACACACGCATAAACAGCAACACAAAAGCTAGCACCCAAGTAATGCCATGAGTATTTAAATGTATTTAAATTGAGCTGATCATAATAGCTGTATTTAAATTGAGCTGATCATAATAGTCAGGTATGCAAATGATGGCTGTGCCTGATGCAAAAACAGGCGTAAAGGATTTTGCAACCAGCCGTAGAGCCAGTATTTTTACTGCAGGGTCTGAGGTGACTTAAACCTCTAACGCATGCCCTCGATAGTATTTTGATGGCTCTGGGTGCTTTCCCTGATGCCTGGATCATGATCCTCCTCAGATGATCCAGGCCTTGGGCAAAGCCCCCAATGCTATCAAACTAGGGAAATCAAAACGCTGGTGGCCCAGCAGCCCCGATTCCCCCACCCAAGAGTATTTTGATGGCATCAGGGAAGATCGCGGCATCTAGAAAAGCCCCTGATGCCATCAAAATACTGTCAGAGCCAGAGCCCTGACAAAAAGAGAATCCCTGGTGATCTCGTGGTCCTTGAACTCCCTATCCCCCACCCGAAATAAAAATGAAATAGCCTGGTAATTTAGCGGCCCCTGTATCCCCCATACCTGATCTTTGCCCAAACCCGCTTTGAGAAACTGTAATCCTTCTGGGAAAATGTTCTGTGGACAGATGAAACCAAACTTGAGCTCTTTGGCAATGCAGGCTAGCAATACATTTACAGCTGAAGAAATGAAGCTTATAAGGAAAGAAACACCCTTCCTACCGTTAAATATGGTGGAGGTTCCATAATGTTGTGGGACTATTTTCCTGCCTCAGGAACTGGAGGCCTGAAACATATTAACGGAATCATGAAATCAGAGGATTACCAAGGTATTTTGGAGCAAAATATGCTACCTAGTGTCAAAAAGCTAGGTCTGGGTCGAAGGATATGGGTCCTCCAACAGGACAATGACCCAAAAGTACAAAAGAATGGTTAAAAATGAAAAAATTGACTATTTTACACTGGCCAGCAATGAGCCCTGATCTCAATCCAATCAAGAACCTTTGGAAAGAGCAGAAATCTGCCATTGGTAAAAGGAATCCTGCAAACATTCATAAGCTGGAACAAATCACAGTTGAAGAGTGGAAGATACTACCAGCAGACAGATATATGAAACTTATAGATGACTACAAGAAACAATTGGAGGCTGTCATCACTGCCAAGGGTTGCAACCAAATATTAGTGAAGGGTGCCATTAATCCTATCCAGGCCATATTTTATTTTTTTCTCAGAAATGACTATGTCTAAATTGCAGACATATTTTTTCTTTTTGTTGTATACCTTTGAACATACAATTAAAATATGATGGCACACAGTTGGAATATTTCCAATTATTTCTCAAGATATTGTACATAACATATCTAAAATGCAAGGGTGCCAACAATGTTGACCACAACTGTACACATAAAAGATAGTCCTTGCTCCACAGAACAAATAGGGATTAGGGATTTCACATATAAGAAATGATTAAAACACACATACAGTAGGTATTAAATAGGAGAATAAGAGAGTCAGGATCCAAATGCAGCCTCAACAACTTGGTGGTCTATTCCAGCGTTTTTCAACCACTGTGCCGCAGCACACTAGTGTGCCGTGAGATATTGTCTGGTGTGCCGTGGGAAAAATTCCAATTTCATCCGTAACATGTGGCCTCGGCTCACAAATTAGGGTTGCCAACCGGCCGGTTTTCAGCCGGCCTGGCCGGTTTTTCCATGGCCAGGCCAGCTGCCGGCACAGTTGTAAAACCGGCCATTGAAAAGCCGGTTTTTTGCTCTGGCCGCAAGATCGGGAGCGGCCAGAGCAAAAAACCGGATTTTGTGCCGAAGTCCGCGGCGCGACCGCGATCGCGATTCCCTATCGCAGTGCAGCCGCTGGTTCTGCTTTGTACAGAGCAGCGGCTGCACTACACTTACATTGAAAAGTAAAGAGAAACTGTGTCAGGAGCCCTCCAATCATGCAGAGCCCGAGGAAGTGATGTCATGGGGGCGGGCTCCTCACAGGCTGTCTTTCCTTTTCAAATTAACTTTAGCTGCAATAAGGTGGTTGCTGGAATGTCTCATAACCCCCAGGCAAATAGCAGAAGTGGTCAAACAGATAGACCCCCGCAACAGGCCAACTTCACAATGTAAATAGCAAGTTGTTCCATGTACTATTGTACCACCATTGTATATAGTTAACCAGGATATCCTTTATCAGATAACCCTCATTGTATTTAGTTTCCCCTATTTCGCCAAGTTATACTTCCTGTTAAATGTAATGACCAGACATATGTAAATTGTCGGATGTTTTTTGTTCAATGTAAACCGCGCTGATGTCTAATAGTGCGGTATATAAGAATTGTTAATAAAATAAATAATAAATACACGCCCAGCAACCTTTGCACCTGTAAAACCCCTTATCGCTGCCTTTAACGCTCACTGACACCTGCTCCCTTAACGCTCTTTAGTCAACACACCCCCCAGAGTCTTTTCCTGTAAATGTCAAGAGATCTTTTCCAGTGGCATTGAGCCTTAATTGTGGTGTTGCAGGAGGCTTGTTCTTATCTCCTCTTTTATTTAACATTTTCATGCAGCTATTAGGGAGCTTCATTTGTTCACTGGGCTTTTTTGGTTACCATGATACAGATGACATCCAGATTATTGTTCCTACTGCTAAAACTAGCAATATAGGGCCTGATATCTAAAAGCACCTGTGGATAGCAGCATTTGCTATGCAGATAACTGCTATGGGCTAGGTCTCAGAGGTGATTTTCAATAGCACTATTCAGATAATGCCACTGGAAATCAAACTGACCACCCCTGCTCTATTTGTATACAGGCTTATTCTGTCCTGGACGTAGATCCCCTCTGTACATCCGGCCGGAGTCAGTCAAGGCTCTTCTATGGAGTGATAAATCCTGCTGGTCATATGGAGCCAAATGCAAACAACAGCAACACAAAATATAAGCGGCACCAAGAAGAAAATGTTCAGTTCAATGTTTCTCAAGGTACTTACCTTGGCTTAAGATTTCAGTTGCACTGTATTCACCACTGATCGTCAAAGCTCCGACACTGGGTGTTTCGCCATTCATGGCTTCTTCAGGGAGCCCAACAGCTGAAATAACAAACAAAAAAAACAGGAGATTCAAACCACATGAGCAATAAATCCATCTGGATTCATAGCGATGGGCTTAGCACCATTTCTTATCCAGCCAATCACTGTATTTATTTATTTAACTGGTTTTATATACTGTTTTTCTTCAAGGCAAAACGGTTTACATAGAACAAGTAGCAACATTTACATGGAACAGTTAGAACTATGTACAGTTAACTGGTAAAAATTTTACATTGATACATCTTACATTGAAACAAGTAGTAACTTTTGTATGAAACAGTTGGAACTATGTACAGATAACTGGCATAAAATTATATTGTTACAATTGTACAAGATAACAGAGTGATTATTTACAAATGACATAGTTGCTATCCGGTGAGGCATTGTGTTAGCTTGCTTATGAGGGTTGAGTGGTGAGTCGATGGGGGTTCTCTTGTGTATGGTTTGTGGCAGTGGCTGTGTTGAAGAGTTCTTCGAAAAGAAAGGTCTTAAGATGTTTTTTGAAGAATGTGTGGGATTGGAGGGCTCGTAAGTTGGGGGGTAGTTTGTTCCAGTCGGTGGGGGCATAGAATTGAAAGGCTCTTGTGCAGGTGCATTGTGATTTCTTGGAGCTCTGTGCAGGTAGAAGGAGGAGGTTTGCAGTGTTTTTGTGCCGGAGTCTGCTGTTGTTGGGGCGCTCAATTAGTAGTTGTAGCTGTTCCACTGTAGTGTTGAGGAGGGCTCTATGCGTGAGGACAATGGTCTTGAACCTGATACGGGATGAGATTGGTAGTCAGTGTAGGGATTTCAATATGGGCGTGATGTGGGTGTGCCTGGTTGCTCCAATGATGAGTCATGCAGCTGTGTTTTGAGCCAGCTGTAGGGGGGCAAGGGTGGTCTTAGGTAGTCCCTGTAAAACGGAGTTGCAGTAGTCGAGGAGAGGGATGATTGATACTTGACAGACTGTGCGGAAGCTATCGTGGGGTAGAAGAGGGCATAGGTTGTGAAGAATTCTGATTTTGTAGTAGATACTCCTGGTGGTGTTTAGGATGTGTGGCTGGAAGTTCAAGAGGTGGTCCAAGGTTACACCAAGGTACTTGATCTGGGGTTTGACCTGGATTTCAGTGTTGCCCAGTTTGATGCTGTGTGAGGGATTAAAGCTGGAATCTCTGGATATGTGCAGGAGCTCTGTTTTGTTGAAATTGATTGTGAGATTGTGTTGTTGTAGCCATGCGGTGACTTCTGTGAAGCAGGCTGCAAGTGTGGAGTAATCAGGAGAGGTGTTGTTGAAGGGGGTGAAGAGCATTATATCATCCACGTAGATTTGGTATTCAATACTGAGGCTCTTGAGAATGTGACAGAGGGGTCTGATGTATATGTTGAAGAGGAGGGAGGAGAGGGCTGATCCTTGTGGTACTCTTTGGGGGAGGGTGAATGGTGAAGAGGATTGGTTTCCAGTTCTCACTTGTTGGGTTCGTTGGGAGAGGTAGGATTGAAACCATTGTAGTGGGGTGTCTTGGATGCCAATGGTGTTGAGTTGGTTGATGAGGGTCTGGTGAAATACTGTGTCGAAGGCTGCGGATATGTCGAGGAATAGTAGGATGAAACCTGAGCGGGGTTTTTCTGTCCCAGTTATGAGGGTGTTAAGGAGGGAAGTGAGGAGGGTTTCTACACTGTGGAGTGAGCGAAATCCATGGTGGTTGCTGTCGAGTGGTGCGAAGTTGTCCAAGTGCTCGTGAAGCTGAATTTGTACTGCTTCTTCGATGATTTTAGAGAGGAAAGGGATGCTGGCAATGGGTCTGTAGGATGCAGGTGAGGTGGGGTCAAGGTTGGGTTTCTTCAGGAGGGGCCTTATGAAGGCTTTTTGAGTGCTGGGGGGAGGTAGGCTTGGTTGAGGGAAGCATGGAGAACTCTGGAGATAAGTGGAAGCATCAGGGTCTTTGTCTGCTTGATCCATGTCACTGGCCATGGATCTAGGGGGGAAGTGGTGGCATTGATTCAGGTGATGATGTTCTTGATTTCCTCTGGATGGACATCTCAGAAAGAGGTCCAGGGTTGGGTTGTGAAGATGGTGAACGGAATGGTTAAGGTAGAGGTGGCAGAGTGGCTGTGTTTACCTATAAGAAAATTTGCCATCACTTGTGGGTGGATGATGTCTTCCTGGGGGAGCTGTGATGGGTCATTTGTAAAGCTCCTGATGAGTTGAAAGAGTTCTCTGGGTTTATTTATGGCACGGAGTAGTAAGTTGTTGCGGTGTTCCCACTTGGCATTGAGAGTGCTGGTAGAGTATGCTGTACATTGTTTACTATAGATGGTCAGCAGTTGTGGGTCTTTGGTTTTTCTCCATCTTCATTCTAGTTTTCTAAGTAGACACTTCTGATTTTTGAGGTGGGATGAGTACCAGGGGGTGTGGTTCCTGGGGGCGTGGAATGGTTGTGTTGTGGAGCTTGAAAGGATGTGGTGATGATTGTGTTCCAGGTTTGAGTGAGGAGATCAAGGTCTGAGTGTTGAAAGGCTTGCTTTAGTTGAGGAATGGTTTGGTGGATGAAGGTTTCCTCATGGAAGTTTATGAATCTTCTTGTCGTGTGAGGTTTGGGTAGTGTGGGATGTTTGAGTTCGGGGTTGGGTAGGGTGAATGAAATAAGGTGATGGTCAGACCATGGAACTGGAGTGGATATGGGGGTGGTTAAATGGGGAGAGGAGAGTAATTCGTTGGGTAGGAAGAGCATGTCCACGGTGATTCCTTTTTGGTGAGTAGAGGTCTTGATGATTTGGGTGAATTGGAGGTTACTCATGGCTTGGAGAAAGGTGTTGCTGTGGGTGGAGTCAGCTGAGGGGAGGTAAGGTCTCCAAGTAGAACAAGGTGTTGTTGGCGTGGGACAATGGAGCAGACTACCTCAAGAAGAGAGTCCTGTTGGTCTGCCTTGTGTTGTGGAGCTCTGTATACGAGGCATATGGTGAGGCATTTGTTGCTAATGATGAGGATGTCGATTCCATGAGAGGATGTTGTGCTGGTGGTTGTGAAGCAGAATTGTTTGTTAGAGAGGATGCAGACTCCTCCTCCTCTGCTGTTAGTTCATGGGCAGTTGTGGATGTGGTGGGTGGTGGTGTTGAGTTGGTTGAGAAGTACATTGTCCGTCTCGCTGAACCAGGTTTCAGTGATGCAAAGGAAGTCAATTGCATTGTCGGTGATGTGGTCAGCAAGGGTTTGGATTTTGTTCCTGGTGGAACGGGTGTTGATTAAACTGCATTTGATTGGTTGAGTGGGGTGTGTGTTAGGTATTGTTGCTGTGGTGAGTGGTGCGGTGGGAATGATGAATAGGTGTGATTGCCTCCTATGTTGCTGGCTGTAGTGGGGGATTGGGGTGTAGTGGATTAGGGGCTTTGGAAGGTGAATGATGGGAATAATGGAGAGAAGGGTGAAGTAGGTTGAGAGGCAGTATACCAGTAGAGATGAGAGTTACATGAGTGTGAGGTATTTGGGTAGTGTATTCACGTTTGATTACTTTGTTTCGTGTTTCAGTTTAGTTATAAGTCATCGATGTGAAAGAGTGTCAAAGGCCTTGCTAAAATCTAAGTATATCTCATCTATTGCTCTCCGTCAATCCAATTCTCTAGTCACCCAGTCAGAGAAATCAATCAGATTTGTCTGACAAGATCTACCTCCTAGTAAAGTCATGCTGTGTCAGATCCTGTAATGCCTTGGACTCCAGAAACTGCACCATCCTCTGTTTTAACAGTGTTTCCACTAATTTACTCACCACAGAGGTCAGACTAACCAGTCTGTAGTTCCCAACCTCTTCCTTACTTTCGCTTCTTGTGGATCCCATCTCCAGTCCTTTGGGATACCTCCTGACTCTAAAGAAGCATTGAAAAGGTCAGCCAGAGGAGCAGCCAGTATTTCCTTAAATTCTTTCAGTATCCTTGAATGAATCCCATCTGGCCCCATTGCTTTGTTCACTTTGTCCAGAAAAGATCAATGTGGGATAAACAGAATGCTCAACATGTCCTTCCTAAACCACATCAACTATTCAATGTTAAATCCATAAACCAGATGAAACTGCCTTTGCTCTGCTTCCCCTTTAATGTGCTAATAGCACGGTGAGCTTAAGGGGATCAGCAGTCTTTCCAGGACCAGCCCTTTTTTTTGACAAGAGATATTTCAGATATTCAAATAAGTAAAGTCCCATAGGCTGTGCAGAATATATGATGACTTGTGAGCCGTAGGTCCATTCTTTAGGAGCCTGCTTTTCAAGGTGTACGACAATGGATTCATGGAAATTTCCTGCTGTTGGCATATCTGCTAGTCATAGTAGGATGGGTATATCAGGACTTTGAGATTAATGAAAAGGAGTTAAAGTCTACAGTAAGATTTTATTTTTGAGTCATTCATTACAAAGATAGCAATCAGTTATTGGGAGGAAGAGATATAGGGCCCGATATTGAGCTAGGTTCATTTTTGAAAGGCTATGCGCCTTGTTGGCGCATAGCCCTCCCCATGACCTCTAATCCGGATATTCAACGCCACAGTGATGGTATTGAATATCCGAGGATCGCTGCACACACTAGAAGCCACCAAAGCTAACCAGGCAACAGCGATATTGCATGCTGCCCGGTTAGCTCCTGCACCTTAAAGTTAGGTGAGTATTTTCCTCGTCTATCTTTTCAGCACAGATTGCTAACCAGGCAGCATGCAATATCTCTGCTGCCCAGTTATCGCTTGTTGCCACCTCCGCTCCGCCCCGGAACGCCCCAATGCTAACCGGATAGCATCAGGGCACATAGGGGAGTTAGAAGGGGATATTCAATGGACTAACCATGTATGTGCCATTGAATATCCTGATTTAAGGCATTTGCATGGTTTACTGGGCTTTCGAAAATCGGGCCCATAATATCTAACTTTTATAACATTTTGTTATGTGCTGGCAAAATATCCACAGACTGGAATATTTTTTCTTGGAAAATTAGCAATGATACTTTTTTCAGGGCAGTTAATATATTTAATCTCTAATCTCTGTCCGGGCAGAGCTTCACACCATTGCTGTTACCCTTAAAGGGAAAATGAAAGGCACTGAGCTGAAGTCTGAACTTTAGTCTAATTTCTTCAAACCTCGCCTTTTGAAATTCAGATTTCCCTGAATGGACTGTGCCCTTTTGACTGTGTATGTCTGGAAGAATACAAAGAGCTTTGCAGAGCGCCTGAGTTCAGCAGAGGATGATGGCAGTCTGATGTAGGACCATGTGATAGTTAACAAAAGACTTGACCTTGTACTAAATGGATGAGGCAAAGTGCTGATTAAGGGAACAGGCTACAGAGTGGCAGATCCATATATAGCTGTTTGCACACCGCTGCCTGGGAGATAGGGTGACCCTTGGCCCCTGGTGCTATGGGAAGTCTTTTTAGTATGGAAATATCAGGTGAGCTCACAGAGCGGAGTGCAGTCGTGGACATACCGTAATGGTTATCAGACTACTTGCATGGCTCAGACAGATATTTCTTTTAACGAGTTTGCTGATTATTTAAATGGCAGCAGGCCTACATTTTAAGTTTACTCCTTGGAGAGACGTTCAAAAACTCATGATCAGAAGGCAGCCACTGGACACCATTTAAAACAATGGAGGGAAACACAGAGATGATTTGGGGTAAAATATTTCACCCTGCAACTCTTTCTTTGCTTGGATGGACTCATATTCATGTTCTTGGCTGAGAAGCTGCATGATACAGTACATCATAGAACTTTAAGCATGGGAAGGCATATTTTAGAAAGGCCATTTAGGTGCTCCCTTGGACGTCTATATCAAGACGTCAAAATCTCATGGGAGGGGCAGCAGAGAAGGTGGGCATGTGTAAATGCGTTCCAAAATCAACTTCTCTCTGCCCCAAAAGAAACATTTCTGCAAAGATATTCAGAAAATAGGGACACACAGAATAAGGGTCCAGACATGTGCAAAGAGATGGCCGATTTCAGAAATGTTCATGTGTGAAATATGGAGATCGCCGGGAACAGCAACACAGATGTATGCAACAGCATTTCAGAATGCACATATATATATATATATCTTATCATATGCACATCCCAACCAACTAGTATTGAAAGAGAGATGTGCAACACTGTGGCAGTATGGAAAGAGGTCTTGATTTACACCTTCTATCCTTCTATGAGGGGGAAAAAATTATTGTGGCGACAAGAGGGAATACCCCCCTGGAATCCTTGGTTTTGAAAGCTGGCTAAAATGAGCCCTTTTCAAATTCCTATCCGTGCCAAGGAGCAGGCGCACATATGGACATGTCTGCCGGTCGTTTTAAATGTGCCGTGCTGTTGTAGAATGAGAGATGCATGCGGATCTTATCACTGCCCTGGACACGCCTCTATCATGCCCCCATGCAACATACGAGATGTGATTGAACCAGCACATCTAAATTTGGTCCTTTATAAAATGCCTCTTGGGCATGAATGTGATTGGCACATCCGAAGGGCCCTTTCAGATGTGCAAATCATGAATAGGGTTTTTAAAATGATCCCTACAGGCAGACAGAATTGCCCAGAACTATAATTTATGAAGACACATTTTAGATACTGTGTGGAGACTGGAAATGTTGCGGTAGCGACGTACACAATTCCGGTGATATTTAGAAAAGGCTCAGCTAAAATGCTCTCTAAAGTGCTGACTTTGGAGGTGCAGGAGTGCATGCATATCTGCCTAAACACGGAGCTGGAGGAGTCATTTTGCAATTGTACACGTGGGAAAAAGCAACAGGAAAACATGGCTGACATACATGTGCAAGTGCCAACACATACATGTTTATGGAGGCTGTTTTGCAAGACTACATATGCAAATGCCACTATCACTATCTCTATTTAATTTAACTTTTGAGAGGGAAATAAACAAGGGGGGGATTAAGGAGGATAACCCCCTTAACTCTTCCTGAAAATGACAGACCAAACCAAGCAATTTTGTTAAACCTAAACATGCCACGGAGCAGGTGTAAATCCTGCTGGACGTTTGGTAAAATAGTTGTATTCTCTATGTGAAATAGGGACTGCACACATTGATTTTTGATCCGCCCAGGCTATGCCCTAGCCATGCTCCCGCATAATCCCTTGCAATTTCCAGATTGTAAGCACATCCCTGTGTAAATGCCCGTTTATTCATGAATGCCATTTACACATGTATAAGCCTGAATATGCATGTGTAAATCAGCAATAATGCTCCTGATATAACTCCAGATCATATCAGCATATATAAGCCAGGGCTCCTTTATCATCCCAAGATGTCAGCAGCTATCAAAAGAATCCAGATAAACTCAACTCTGTCTATTGTTTGCTAAGCGCTATCTGAAAACAATCTTGATAATGATTCCCCCTAAGCTGAAGTGCTCCCCTTTCCATGTATTCCTCCTCACTTGCAACTCTTTTTCCAGTTTTTCCTGTATACATTTGACCTTTCTTGCTTTGGAAATTAGTTCTGGAGATTAGTTCCATATTTAATAGGGCTGAACTTTGGGGGGTGGGGGGGTGGGGGGGGGGAGGGGGTTTGAAAGCCAGCAAGATCCCTTCTGCCCTGTTCAAAGTTCAACTGGCAATTTTGTTGTAGAAATCAAATGATATTCAGTATGGGGAATTCAATTTTGCTTCAAATTGGTCAGACGTTTAAGCTGTGCCTCTTTCATATAGCTGTTTCTAGTCTCAGTACCCCTTGTTCCATATCTGGCGCTGGCCATCAATCAGTGATTTTCTAGTACACCTGATGTCTGCAAATGGAGTGCTTTTCTATACTGCTTTCAGTAGGGTTCTGTCACTTGTAGCACCGCAACCTGTCGCTTCGAGATAATTTAATCAAATATGGCATTTATAGCCAACCTCTCCCAATTATAGCTGCCAAGTTACGTAGGTCCAGTCCTGGATTTAAACCTACATTCCAAAGCAGTGTGCTATATATAGTCCCAGATTCTATCCATTTAAATCAGTGCTGCCTCTCCCATAATGCAGCAGGATGGGGCTGCCAGAAATCTAGGACTAGCCTGAAATCTTTCTCCTGGGGCTGGATAACTTGGCAGTACTGCAATTGGTTCAAGATAGGTTATAGTACAAAAGAAATTACACAGCCACAATATTATAATAGGCAAAGCATGCAGAACCTCCTTAGTCTGTCGCCACAAATACGAAAAAGCAGTCAGTGTGCCCTCCTAAGAGCTTTTACACTCTACAATATGTCCCTACCTTATGCAGCACTTTGCCCCCTACCCTGAGAAACATCCAGTCCCATCAAAATTTCAGAAAACACCTGAAAACACACCTTTTCCAAGAGTATTACGGCTCGGATTCACAAGACAGACTACCACGTACTCACCCTCCCTAATACTAAATAACCTACCTGCCTCCATAAGGGAGACAATACCTTATACCTTCCGTCTAATACTATCCTTCTTACTCTCTATTACCATCCTCTCGCTGTCAAAAGCCTCTTGTACACCTCTCTATCATCTGCTTTTCCATATGCTATTAGAGGTTTTTTGTTAATTTCAAACTTTGCTTTATGTTAACCATTTTGACTAGCAGAAAAACAGCATAGCAAAACCAGTTAAATAAAGAAATAAATGACCTAATATAATGACCTAATATATGTCATTAGCAAAGTTTATGATCAGAATGGAAAAGCACAATTAACTAATCATTATGATCAAAAACCTAAGAGTCAAGTATAACTATACTTCTACGAGTCATAGTCATAGTCGTAGTCATAAACCCAATTAGAAAACGTTCTAAGCCCAAAAGCAGTGTATAGTTCCAGCAGTGGTAATGACTAAGAGCTGCTGCCCCTTTAACAGTGACAAATGGGGGGGAGGGCATGAATATCACCGCTCATTGAAAAGTGAAAGTGCTGACCGATGAAACCAAATATACAGTACTGGATGCTAGATACGTTCCGGTGCAGCTAGACGCTTTAAGAGCGCCTAACCACCACCGCTGAAGATCGGCTCCTGAGGGGGCAATATTCAGGCTAGCAGCGCCTGCTAATTGGGAAAGTGCTGTTGAGCCTAATATTCTGTAGCACTAGTCAGATAGTGCCGCGGAATGTTCTTTGATTACCTCAGCACTATATGGGTAGTGCCAAGGTGATTCAGGTATGGTGCCACTATCTGGATAATTATCTACAGAACATAGGATAGCAAAAAAAAAGCTGTCCTACCTACTATGAGCATTGCCTGTCTGAATCTGCTGCTATCCAGATGCAGCTGACGCTCATCACTGTATCCAGCATCAGCAACTCTCCGGATACTGCCGCTGAATATCCTGATTTGTTTCTCTGAAGTCGCCAGTATTTAAAAAAAAACACTGACTGCCGTGGGATGAATATTGACCCCCTGAGAGAATACTCAGCTCTTCAGCTTTTTATGGAAGCTCAAATGATCTGGCTCCAGTCTCACAGACATTGGCAGTGCATTCCATAAGGAAAACGCTTTGCCCTTGATTCTGTGTTCCCGTATTATTATTAAAGACTTATTAAGCGCCGCAACATACGAAGCGCTGTACAAACATAGAAGAGAGACAGTCCCTGCTCATCAGAGCTCACAATCTAATAAGACAGAAAACAAAATAAGTTACATAATACAAATAACAAAAATTTACAGGACAAAGTAAGCAAATTTTGATAGAGAGATCAAGATAGGGTAAGACAGGAATGGAAAGCAATAGTGAAGAGGTGGGATTTTAGTCTGAACTTGAAAATGGCCAGGGAGGACGCCTGGCACACAGAGATAGGAAGACTATTTCAAGCAAAGGGTGCTGCCAGTTGGAAGGAGTGAAGTCTGGAATTGGCAGTACGAGTAAAGGGCACAGATAAACAAAGACTGTTAGAAGAGCGAAGCAACCAAGAGGGGGTGTAAGGAGAGATGAGAGATGAAAGGTACTGGGGGGCAGAAGAGTGAATACATTTATAGGTCAGGAAGAGAAGCTTAAACTGGATACGGAGACGGATTTGAAGCCAATGCAGCGACATGAGGAGAGGAGTGATGTGGAAAAAACGAGACTGGCAGAAAATGAGTCGAGCAACGGAGTGTTGAATTGACTGAAGAGGAAAGAGGTGGCTTGCAGGGAGGCCGGCAAGGAGAACGTTACAATAATCAAGATGGGAGGTGATTAAGGAGTGGACAATCAATTTAGTGGTGTCAACAGAGAGGAAGGGGTGAATTTTGGAAATATTGTATAGAAAGAAACAACAAGTTTTAGCAATGAGCTGGATATGTGAAGAGAAAGAGAGAGAGAAATCGAAGATAACACTAAGATTACGTGCTGAAGAAACAGGGAGGAGTACAGAGTTATCAACAGAGAGAGAGAAAGGGGAAAGAGGAGGGGAAGCATTTGGGGGAAAGATAAGAAGCTCAGTTTTGGCCATGTTCAGTTTTAAGCGGCGGTGGGACATCCAGGCAACAATGTCAGAGAGGCAGAGTGAGATCTTAGACTGGATATCAGGAGAGATAATAGGTGCAGAAAGATAGATTTGAGAGTCGTCGGCAAAGAGATGATAGTGAAAGCCATGGGAAGAGATAAGGGTGCCAAGGGATTGGGTATAGAGAGAGAAGAGGAGTGGACCTAAGACGGAACCCTGAGGAACTCCTACAGGTAATGGGGGTTGAAGAGGAGGAGGAGCCATCGAAGCACACACTGAAAGAGCGATCGGATAGATAGGAAGAGAACCAGGATAGTACAGAGTCTTTGAATCCAAGTGAGGATAGGGTGATAAGAAGAAGGTTATGGTCAACAGTGTCGAAGGCAGCAGAGAGATCAAGAAGAATGAGGACAGAGTAAAAGCCTTTGGACTTTGCCAAGAACAAATCATTCGAGACCTTAGTAAGAGCAGTTTCAGTGGAGTGTAGAGGATGAAAGCCGGATTGTAAAGGATCCAAGAGGGTATGAGAGGAGAGGAAATCAAGACAATGGTGATAGACTGCACGCTCAAGTAGTTTAGAGACAAAAGGAAAGAGAGAGATGGGATGATAGTTAGAAGGACAAGTGGGATCAAGTGAAGGTTTTTTGAGGAGGGGTGTAGTGGGATATACACAAAAGGATTTCTAAACAGCAAAAGGATGACATCTAAGAATTGATCACTTGCAACTCGTTTCCCAGTTTTTCCTGTTTACATTTGACCACAATCGTACTCCTGGAATAGATTTCTAGACTCCATCTCTGGTCCTTTATCATACCTCTTCAAGGCTGCTTTTGGATCCTGGCTCTTTTCTCCTGCTTATTATCCATGCATATTTTAAGCATTCACTATAAATGTAATCCACAGTCTCTGTTTGTTCTGTTTGTCTGTCTTGAATAAATTGGAAGCTCTGTCGAACAGGAACTGTCTTTTACGTATATGTGTATAGTGCATCTTATGCCTAGCAGCACTATAAAAATGATAAGTGCTTTTAATTTTTCAGTACGCATGTGGATTACCATATTTTAGAATCTAGGTGCATACTTGTATGCCCCATCCATGCTTTGCCCATGTTCACACCTATCAGCAACATGTGCAATATCATGCCAAATTGTGTACTTTTATATTGGCCGGTATTTTATAAGAGACCATTTACCCGCATATGTGGCTAGATATACATGGGAATGACTTTATAAAACTACCTCTAAAATGTTCCACTAACCTAACTTCAATTTATAGTTTCCCTAGCTGCTAAAAATTTTGGCTAGCAGTTAACCTTTTTTGAATGGTTTTTCACCCCTACAATCAACTCCCTTCTATGAGAATGAAGTCTGAGATTCATGAGGGATGGAACAGAATCTCAGTATGAATCCTGCACTTCCAGTTCTGGAAACATACCTTGTGCCCACAGAAGCTCTCCAATAACAAGTGTTCAGCAGAACTAGAACTTACTCTTGTACTCCTCAAAGTAAAAAAAAATCTTCAAATTCTGGTGTCATCCCAGTAACAGCAACACAAACTCTCTCCACTACTAGGTATATTGAGAAGTGTGATGGGGTATATACAAAGTTACCCATCCCTCTCAAAAGTGGTTGCCAGCAGTCTACTTTAAGAAGGTCTACAGCTCAGAACTCAGGGCTGAGAGGGCATGACTCAGATAGAGGGATCAAAAATCCAGCTGGGTACAAGACAGAGAGAGGCCCTTGGAGACAAAAACCCCTTCCAAGCAAGGCTGGGCAGAGGAGTCCTGTTGTGAGATAGGAGATTTAAATAGAAGGAATTATCTCACTTGATGCAGAAAACCAGTGCTAGATGTGCACTGAATCAACTTTTTACATTCCGGACAATGCACACATTTTAATGCATGATGCAAGAACGATAGGGTATGCAAATGAATGATGTGGTAACAGTGCATATGCAAATGAGCCACCACAGTATTAAACTGGGAGAGCAAGCCAAATATATGCGCACAAGAAGTCTGTGCTAGTTTGACTTGCTCTCCCAGAGAAACAGGCACTGCATAGCCAATTTGCATATCAGCCCCAACAGTATTTTGACGGCATCAGGGATGATTGCGGCATCGGGAAAAGCTTCTGATGACATCAAAATACTATCGGAGGCTAGTGCCCCAACAATAAAAGAATCCCTGGTGGTCTAGTGGCCCTTGAAACTCCCCATAAAACTAAAACAAACTGGTGGCCTAGTGGACCTTGAACCCTCCCACCCCCACCCCAAATTAAAATAAAATAACTTGGTGGTCTGGTGGCCCCTGAAACCCCCATCCCAAAGTAAAAGAAAATAGCATGGTTGTCTAGCAGCCCTTGAACCCCCACCCCACCCCACCCCAAAGTATACTGGTGGTCTAGTGGCCCCTGAAATCCCTCACACCAAAGTAAAATAAAAGAACTTGATGGTCTAGCAGCCGCTGAAACCCTGCTCCCCACCCCAAAGTAAAATAAAAGAAAATAATCTGGTGGTCTAGCGGCCCCTAAAACCCTCCACCCCCCCACCCCAAAGTAAAAGAAAATAGCCCGGTGGTCTAGTGGCCCCTGAAACCCCCCACTCCAAAGTACAATAAAATAAAATAACTTGGTGGTCTAGCAACCCCTAAATTCACTACCCCCTACCCCATACATTAAAATAAGTGTGAGCACTGGCTACACACCATCTTGAAAAATGGCAGCCCCTGGCCCTGTATAGTGCATCCTAGGTGCATAGTCTACCTTATATGGCAGTCTAACCTCACCCAGTGTGTCCCAGGATGCACCGCATGGGGCCAGGCATCACCATTTTTCAAGATGAAAGACTCAGAGCAGGAGCACATAGGCAGCGCTCCCACTTACTTTAAGGTACCGGGTGGGGGGTGGTGAATGTAGGGGCCGCTAGACCACCAGGTTATTTTTATTTTATTTTATTTTACTTTGGAGTGGGGGGGGGGGGGTTCAGGGACCGCTAGACCACCAGGTTATGTTCTTTTAGTAGGGGTGAGGGTGGGGAGTACAGAGGCCACTAGACCACCAGGTAGTCACTTTTATGTAGGGCACTGGCCCCCAATAGTATTTTGATGACATCAGGGGCTTTTCCCAATACTGCAATCATCCCCAATGCCATCAAAATACAGTCGGGTTGGGGGATTGGGGCCGCTATGCCACCAGGGATTGTGATTTCACTCTTTTGATGGTATCGGGAGCTTTGCCTGATGCCTGGTCATCTGAGAAAAAGATGATCTAGGCATTGGGGAAAGCACCCAGTGCCATCAAAATACTGTTGGGGGCACACATTAGAGGTTTAAGTCACCTCAGACCCTGCCGTAGAAATTTTGGTATTATGGCTAGTTGCGAAATCCTGTACACCTTTTCTCTGCATTAGGTGTAGCCATGATTTGCATACCAGACCATTATGTGCAACTGATTAAAATACATTTAAATACGAGTGGCGTTAATTGGGCGCTAGTTTTTCTGTCAATGTTTACATCTGTTTTCTGCATTTAAAAAGTGTGTAAAGTCTGCTTATACATGGCATTATCAGGTCTTAAAGGCCGCGCTAGCTTTCTGCATCAGCTTGTTTGGCAGGTTGGGATCTGACCGGAATCTGTACTAAGGAAGGAGGTCAGCTGCCATTGCCACTGTTTGGGGTGGGGCTGGGAACCATATTCACAGACTCTGAAGCCCAAGTGGGTGAGTGAACTTTATTTTGAACTTTGACTGGTCTGTAAATTGTGGACCAGGGAAGGGCCTTGAGAACCAGCCAGAGCTTAATAAAAGTAGTTTTGTTTTGCCTTTAACTGTTGCTTGCCTGTTGTTTTAAGAATCCCATGCCACCGCACACCATCCTATACCACAAAAAAATTACCCTTGGTATCTATGTAGTGAACTGGCCAGCCATAATAGTAGTAACTCGCAGGACTCGAACAGCAATAACCTGTCTTATGAAAAATAGTGCAACTGCTTAGAGTACAGGACAAAATGGGCTGCTATAGATACTTAAAAAAACAAAAAAAGAAACTACAATAGACCACCTCACCTCAGCCACATGCACACAAAGCAACCCTCATTAAATGCAGAAAAGGGGCCACAAATGATAAACTAGAAATGTGCAACCCTAAAGTAAAAGAAGCTAAAATACAATCTACTCCTGGAGGAATTCTGTGCAAGCAGCAACGTAGAATTTGTGCAGAATTCCTCTCTACAGAAGGGCAATAGTGATGACACATTATTGTTGGCTTACGCAAGCTGGAATAATGTATCAGCAAAGTGCAGTGGCTCCTGTGAGCTAGAAAAAGAGGCAGTGTCTGCAATGGCCCATGCACAGGGCCAGCTGAACCTTTAGGCAGACTAGATGGTATCGCTGGGTGGCAGCTTCTAGGGGTCGGCAAAAAACAGCTGCAGTCAAAGCAAAACAATAGGGCCACACAAACCCGAAGAACCACCAGTGCATAGTTTTACATACAGGAAAGGTGGCCAAGTTTCAACTAGCCCGCTTGCCTGGGTAAATGATGTTTGGAAATGGCCCTCATTGTGAGTAGGGGTATATTAATATTTAGAAACTGATTTTTACACAATTGTTCTGGGAGGGTGATTTTGCGGTGATCATTATCAGGTCTTTTTCTGTCGTCATGTTTCTATGTTTCTATATCTCTAAAGGTAAAAAGTGGACTGCTGTAGTTGTTGTTATGGAAGGACAGACTAGATGGGCCTTGTGGTCTTTTTCTGTCGTCATGTTTCTATGTTTCTATATCTCTAAAGGTAAAAAGTGGACTGTTGTAGTTGTTGTTATGGAAGGACAGACTAGATGGGCCTTGTGGTCTTTTTCTGTCGTCATGTTTCTATGTTTCTATATCTCTAAAGGTAAAAAGTGGACTGTTGTAGTTGTTGTTATGGAAGGACAGACTAGATGGGCCTTGTGGTCTTTTTCTGTCGTCATGTTTCTATGTTTCTATTATCAGTTTAATTATTAAATTCTCAGGTGGAGACTAAGGTCCTGAAAGCTAACTGAGGAAGCAGCAAACAGAAGATGTTTCCCTTGGGCACCAATTACCCTAGCACCAGCCCTGTTCAGACAGGCTGAGGTGGATCTTATAACACCCTGGGAGAGAGGGTGAAAGTTGAAGGGTCAGACCTGCGAAAGGGGAGAAGGAACTATGGGGAAGAAGGTCAGCACTGAGTGGGACAAGAAAGTAGAAGAGAAAAAGAACGGAAGAGGCTGGACCTGGGTAGGAAAGTACGGTCTGGGGGAGGATGAGGGGATAGCAGGAAAAGGAGATTAGGCAGGGAGGGTACAAGGGATATCCTTAAGCATCTATTCTAACAGTATTCCTGGACAATTTTGCACAAAGATATTACAAGTTCTGTATCTTTGACTAATAACTTTAGTTTATTGCATTTAAATTAAATTATTCAGAGCTATTTATGTTGTGTTATTTGGGTAAGGATGAAGTGCACAGAATATTCTTAACTCATTATTTTTATAGTAATTTGCAATTAAAGACAAACAAATAATGCTTCTTATAAAACAGCACTAAGTGCATCTATCATCATTATTAATCATGGAGCAACGCTTTTACAGTTCACAATTTGAGCTTAGATCCAAGGATCACAATCTGGACTAGATAAAAGCATAGCAAAATAGCTGTAATTTCCTTTACCTACCTGCACATCTTAAGAACAAGCAATCACTGTGGAGGAAGCAACAGTTGGAGCTCATCAAAATGAACGTAAGCCGAGAAGGCTCACAAAATATATATTTCACATAAGTATATTTCACAACTTATTCACAAAGAAAACTGCCCCGGAAAAGGGCCTCCAACTGCAGTACCCCAGGCTGTAACAACAAAAACTCCTTCCTTCTCTTCTAGGATACATTTCTCGCATCCAGAAACATATGAACCCTGCAATGTAGATGGAAGTGCCGTCACCTTTTTCCAAGACAAAGCCCCCTCATTTCCCCATTTCCCTGTTTTTCAGTCATTTCAATATTACTTTTTGTATACAAAGAACCATTCTCCCCCCCCCTTTCTCCCCCCCCTCCTTTCTGCCATCCCTATCCTTCCTTAACAGATGATCTCCCAGTATGGCAACATGGCTTTCCTGGGTCTTCTGAACCAGGCCTCACTATTAAGGCTTGAAGATCTTGAAGAGGAGCATTTCTACTCATAGCGTTCCAACTCATTCTCCTTTGCTTCTTGTACTCCGTCTATTCTCATACCTGCTCTCTTCTCCTACCCATTGCTCAAGAGTAGTCTAATGAAATCATCACTTTCCTAGTTTCCCCATGACCCGCCTCTGCCTTTCAGGGATGACAGTCCAAATCAATGGCCTTCCATCTGCCTTCTCACTCCTTTAGTTCAAATGGCATGCCCTTTCTCTGGCCATATTCAAATCCTGCCTAAAATCCCACCTTTTTGAGGCTACACCTCATTCGCTTTGTTTATGCCTTTTTAACTTTAACTCGTTTCTATAATAAGCTGAGTTCCCATAAACGTTATTTGTTTTGTCTGTGTGTCATTAAATTGTAAGCTCCATGGAGCAGGAACTGGCTCTTATATGGCTGTACAACATTGTATATAACTTGCAGCACTCTGGAAATGAACAATAGTAACGTAGCGATACTAGTAGATCATCAGTCCAAATCTGACTCCAATCACCAAACGTCATCGCCATCTAAACGTTTGTTAACTGCCAGTGTTATTTTGCAAGTTAATGGTATCAACCCAGTTCCTCATGGAAACATCTATATTACAAGAAAAAAAAGCCACCATCAAAGTTTGGCATCCAATGGCTTCCATTTTTATAACCTCTGTCAATCTAGCACATTTCACACCACTAGGAAGAATGAAAAATATCTTTACAATATTCAAACAAATGACCTTCGTAGCTGTGTTAGATCAGTTTGCTAAAACGATAGTCCATTGTTTTAACTTCTAAAGTCCAAAGTATGCTCCTGAGTATAAACACATCCCAGCTAGGTTTTGGAATAATAGAAATGTTTAATCAAGCTCGTTGCCAGACATTTTCTGGGAAAAGATGTAAAACAATATAGCCAAAAGTAATAATATGAAAGAACCTGAAGAGGACTAAACTTGCAACGTATACTTTTCCCCATCACTGTCCTGTAGAGTGAGCACTTTACAGATGAAGACCCAATAGGAAATCTGCAAGACATACAGAATCTCTCTTTTGAAATTGAAAGGGGCCCTTGTACTAAAGTGCATTTAGATTTGCACCTAACGCACCAATAGCGTGCAAACCCACGGTGTGTTAAGTGCAACACCACCACATTAACTATTGAGGCGTGTGCGCATGTTCCCGTCACTTAACACACAACACTGTCCCTAAACGCATGCCACCTATTTACGGAGCAGTAATTGCACCTACGTTGATTGGCCAGTTTGCAGTTAGTGCAGATGTGCTGACTTCAAGGCGCTATCCCTGTCCACTCTCCACTTCCCAGAACCACCCGCCTGCTCCCCTAGCATGCCATAGATAGTTAGCATGGAAATCTGGCTGTGCTGTCATGACCCTGCACTAGCTGTCAATGTATGTCCCAGTGCACTTTCAGCACACCAGAACACGAGCTGACAGCTAGTACCTTTTAGTAAAAGACCCCCATATTCTCAAATAAAACAAGTTGAAAAGTGCACACTTATACAATGGCACGTTTGCCCTTCCTCCATTCTCAGACTCTGGTATTAATGCACAGAGACCTCAGTGGGGAAAGACATTGAAAATTGTGTCTTATAGGCTGACGGTGCTGTTTGGAAATAGGTGGTATATGTGAATTGTGTGTCCTTGTGAATGGTATGGTGTGTATATGTGAGTCTATGGGGACGCTGTAGATATGTATCTGTAGGGATGTGTGATAGGGGGTGTGGGAAATGCTGGGGAGAGTTTGGAGTTATATAGTGGTGGTCAACATTATTGGCACCCTTCTATTTTAGGTATGTTGTGTGCAATATCTTAAGAAATGTTTGGAAATCTTCCAACTGTATGTCATCATACTATTTTAATAGTATGTTCAAAGGTGTACAATGAAAAAAGATTATGCAACTTAGACATAGTAATTTTTGAGAAGAAAACAAAATATGACCTGGACAGGATTAATGACACTCTTCACTATTATTTGGTTGCACAACCCTTGGCAGTGATGACAACCTTCAAAGGTTTCTTGTAGCCATCTATAAGTTTCATCCATCTGTGTGCTGGAAGTTGCTCCCATTCTTCAACTATGATTTGTTCCAGCTCATGAATGTTTCCAGGATTCCTTTTGACAATGGCAGATTTCTGCTCTTTCCAACGATTCTCAATTGCATTGAGATCAGGACTCATTGCTGGCCAGTTTAAAACAGTCCATTTGTTCCTTTTTAACCATTCTTTTGTACTGTTGGATGTACATTTTAGGCCATTGTCCTACTGGAGGACCCATGACCTTCAACCCAGACCTAGCTTTCCAACACATAGTAACATAGCAGCATAGTATATGATGGCAGATAAAGACCATCATGGTCCATCTAGTCTGCCCAGCAAGGTGCCAAGAGTAGGTGCACCTGCCACTCCATGCAGGTCGCACCTCTCCATGCCTTTGTTTAGGTGTGTACCCACCGCTCCATGTAGGCCACCCCTCTTTGTTCAGATATAAGAGAAAGTTATGCTTATTTTTTATTTTATCCTGTTGCTATAAAGGGATCCACTGTGTCTGTCCCATGCTATTTTGAATTCTGGCACTGTATTTGCCCCACCACTTCCTTCGGGAGGGCATTTCAAGCATCCACCACACTTTCAGTGAAAAAGTATTTCCTGACATTGACTTTCAATTTAGCCCCTTGCAGCTTCATGTTATGCCCTCTAGTTTTACAGCTTCCCTGTCTTTGGAAGAGGTTTGTTTGTTCATTAATACTCTTTAAGTATTTAAAGGTCTGAATCATATCTCCCCTGTCCCTCCTTTCCTCCAGAGTGTACATATTTAGGTCTTCAAGTCTCTTCTCATAAGTCTTCCGACACAGGCTCCAAATCATTTTGGTCATCTTCCTCTGAACAGTTTCCAGTCTTTTTATATCTTTTGCAAGATATGGTCTCCTAAACTGAACACAATATTCTAAGTGAGGCCTCATGAGTGACTTGTATAATGGCATTAGTACCTCTTCCTTTCTGCTGGTAATTCCTCTTTGTATGCAACCCAGCTTCCTTCTGGCTTTTGCCATCGCCTTGTTGTTCCCGCTAACCTGCGCTGGGTCTGCCGCCAACATTCCTGCCGTGGAGGGAGGGGCAGAGCGTCGATCGCTGTGCACCTCCCCCCGCCAGCAGGAATGTTGGCGGCGGACCCAGCGCAGCTTAGTGGGAATATTGCTCCAAGATTCTTCTACTGGTCCATGCACACAACCTTGATAGTCCTCTGACTCCATGATTTGTGCCCCCAAAACATCCCGCAGTAGTCATCTCAACTCTGCCTGGTGCCAATTCCCTTCTAGCTGCTTCTTCAAAGGTCAGTGGCAATGGCAGCAGGAAACTAAATCTTAAATGTGAAGTTTTTCAGAGACTCACTTGCTTCCAAGGCCCTGTTGATTCCACCTATCTCTGATGTGAAAAGTATGCATCAGAGGGGACTGAAATGTCAGGGTCTCAGAAGCGAATGAGTCTCTAAAAGAGCCCGTGCTTAGGATTTACTTTCTTGCCACTGCTTTTCCTGAGGTCAACGGCAGGAAGGAAAATCCTAAGCAAGGACTCCTTCACGGACTCAAGCGTTTCTGAGGCCCTGCCGGTCCTGATCCTGCACTCCTCTAATGCATACTTTTCACATCAGAGTGAGGCAGGGCCAGCAGGACTTTGGAAGCACACCAGTCTCTGAAAGACCCTGTGTGTAAGATTTAGCTTCTTGCAGCTACTGACAACGACTTCGGGAGAAGCAGCGGTGATAGTTGAGGGAAGAGAGGGGGGATAATGGACGTAGGGGGTAGGCAGATGCTGGACATGAAAGGCCATGGGATCAAAGAGTGATGCTAGACACGGGAAAGCATGGGGCAGATTGAAGGTAGGTATACTGGACGGGGGGGGGGGGGCAGACAGAGAGGGGATGCTGGACTTGGAAGATAGCCATTAGAGATGGTGGGGAATTCTGGACAAGAAAATGAGCCTTAGGAAGATGGAGGAGGGATTCTAGACATGGAAGGGTGCTATAGGGAGATAGGGGGAGGATGTTGGACATGGGACGGGGACTTAGGAGATAGGGGGAGGATGCTGGATATGGGAAGGGCCAGAGGGAAATGGGTATGCTAGACATGGGGGGAGGCTTTAGGGAGCTGGAGGGAGGATGCCAGACATAGAAAGGGTCTTAGGAAGGGAGGATGCTAGCCACAGAAGGAGACCATAAGGAGATGGAGGGGGATACTGGACATAGAAGGGGGACATAGGGAGATGGATGGAGGATGCTTGTCATGGGAGGAAGGCCAGAGGGAGATGGGGGATGTTAGACATGAGAGGGGTCCATAGGCAGATGGAAGGGGATGATTGATAAGGGGAGGTGGTCATAGGGAAATGGAACAGATGATGGACATTAAACCATTATTAAAGAGGACCAGGGAAATCCACTGCTTACCTCTGGAATAAATAGCAGGGGATCTGTGTACCTTTTTGGGAACCTGACATGTATTTGTGACCTGGACTGGCGGCTGTTGGAAACAGCATTCTGGGATTAATGGACCCGTGATCTGACCCAGTGTGGCATATCTTATGTTCTTAGGTCCTTATGACATAGTGGAGGATGCTTGACACGAGGGGGGGGGTGTGTGTAGGGAGAAAATGGACATGGGGTATAGGGAGAGAAAGTGGGGGATGTTAGATATGGGGAGAGGGATGGGTAAAGGGGGTGCTGGACATGGGGGAGGGATTGGTAAAGAGAAGAGGATGGACATGGAGGATGAGATAGGGAGAGATAGAGGAGATGGGATAAGGTCAGAAGGAAGGGGGAGGCACTGAACAGGGAGGAGAGAAGGGGAAAGATATTGCACACTGAGGGGATAGATAGAAAGGGGAGACTTACTTAAAGGCTGGGGAGGGTCAGAAAGATGGGGAATGGGTGTTGAAAAGTAGTAGAAAGATGAGATAAAAAGAGGGAAATTGAGGACTGGATAGTAAGGAGGAAGGGTTACATCTGAGATGATAGAAAAGTAAATGGAAGAAAGTTGAAAGAAAAAAATTGGAGATGGAAGGAAATGAAGTTAGGAGAGGAGAGAAGTAGCAGATGGCCTAAAGACCCTAGAAAGCAAAAGTAAGTTAACAGAAAACAGAGGAAAGCAAGAACCAGAGACTAGGACCAGACAACAAAAATAGAAAAAATAATTTTATTTTCAATTTAGTGATTGAAATATGTACGGCTTTGGAATTTGCATGTTTGATTTTTATATTTAGCACAGTACAGGGGTGTTTACATATCTTTTTCTGGCTTTTATTGCATGTAGAGTTTGGTTTCTTGGGATTTCACTGTAATTATTGTCTCTATATTTCAATTTTTAGCTTATGTTCAGTTGTACTTGGTAAGGGTCTGTATTCTGCAAGTGTGATGGAGGCCACAGGTTCATAAGTTTGGAGTTTATGTACGAATCTTGGGGAAGTGTCTCCAAATGGGTGAGTTTTGCGCATACCATGACAGTCATGAACCTCATTTCTAAGCCAGAGTATGTGGAGTATGATCTCAGTCTCTCAAATTTACTGCTAATGCTCGGCGTAGTAATTTGCATCGTGCCAAAGAGAGCCTCCCTCTGGAGTTTGTAAGATGTTATGTATATGAGTAATTTATCAAGGTGTTCTGGGAAATTCTTTTTAATTAGACCAGTGGTACCCAACACAATGGGAAATAACTTGGTATTTTTCTGCCACATTTTCTTGGTCTCCGACTGCATTTCTTGGTACTTGAAGATTTTCGCCCTCTCAATACGATTCAGAGAGTAGTCGCTTGGAACTGATGCCTCTATAATCAATGCCATTTTGATGTTTTTTTTCTTTTACCACTCCATTATAGTAATCTGGATCATTCAGTTTTCCAAATAGATATCTGGATGTTCTAGGGCTTTCAGCAGTATTTATGGTGTTGCTCTTTTCTGGGTAGGCTCCTTATGTGAGTTTTAGAGGGTAATGCTGTTATAGTATGGTAGATTTTTTTCAGTAGTCCCTGAGTGATTTTTGTAGGATTTTGTATTACTTAACATGCCCAGTACTGGTGAAGGTTTATATTGCTGGAAATGAGATGACACCAGAATCAGAAATTATTTTTGGTATGTGGATTTCTATGGCAAAAAGTCCTATTTCTGCTCTGCACCTTATGTTGGGAGAAGAGATTTTTTTGATTACAAACTAGATGTTAAAAAAAAAAGAAAAAGTGAGAACTACAGTGCAGTTTATAACATTAAAATAAAATTTGTTATAATAATTTTATTTTGGGGTTATAAACTGTACTGTAGTTCTCAATTTTTCTTTTTGTTCACTGGTGTGTGAGCACATTGTATCTCCTTTGTTTTTTGTATTTATGTTTCATGTTGGTCCAGGGTACAGTGTCAGGAGCTAATATGTTTGATATTAGACTCCTGGGCTACACTCCTATGTTTGTTGCATATAAAGAGCATTGCAAAGTTTTCATTTTTATTTTTCTTAAAATTATATAACTTGGGATTATGTTGTTTTCTTTTTTCTTGGGGCAGCCACCTCAGTGTTCTGAATGAGGGGTCTCACTGCTCTCTGGCTACAGCTCTGAGGCCCCTCCATTTTGGGTGATATTGGGTCACGGTACGTGCATCGCCGATAGCACAGATGTACTTACTGCTTCCTCTTCAGGAGGTGGTAAACACATCCACACTATCTGTAGCCATGGCAGTTAGTTTACAGAAATTTACCATGCACTGTCGGCAAGTATTGTCCATTCACTCGCTCATTCACTGACTAACTCACTCACTCATTCGGAGACAAGAATGGTGTGTGCATGGAGGAAGCCAAAAGTGGACGAGATGACCCAATTCACATAAAGAAATTTAGGAAAACTCAGGAGATGATCAGTTCTAGCCCATAGAGACATAATCCTTGATGAACATTTTTCCATATACATCTTTAATAAGTTTGGACAATAGGAAGTCAAAAGGCCTAATTACAAGTTAATGACATGGGTCTCCAACAGGCCTTTATTTACAGCCACCAGATTTTTGAATGTCCACCATGCAGGATGCATGGCAGATAGGATTTGAAATGGCCTAAAGACTTGGAGTTTGACTTATCCAGTGCTTTCTCCGTCAGCATAGAATGGGAAAGAACCCCTTAACAAACCAGGATCTTTATGGAAACATGGAGGAGGTCTAGAGTCAATAACTGCTAGACTCATTTAGTATAGGATCATTCTTTATCTCCCTTTCCCTTCCTGACGGTCTACTTGCAAGTCCTACTAGTCTTATGAGGGTCCAAATAGGAAAAAATAATCTTAACACATTTGCTTCTTAGCTAGATATTTACATTTTGTGGTAACATTACCCAGTATAATTCAACACAGAGAACTGCCTGTGGCAGAACGACGATTCGGGGCTAGATCATGCAAGCATTAATTACACACAACTCTCATTTAAAGATGAAGGCTCTGGCAAGTTCAGTAACACTGGCATCACTCCAATGCACACTGGAAATCAGAGAACTTTGTAATAAGACTTCATTGTTACTGTGATATGAATGCATTTCTTACATCAGATTCTGAGAAGCCCCTATACTTTTTTACAAATGTCAACCTGTTTGATCAGGGCTCAATGGGACTTTCATGCAGATCTCGATGGATTGCTACCCAGAAAACAATTAGTGTGTGTGTGTGTCATTGTGTTCTGGAGCATAGACCAGACCTCTTGCCTTTTTATATAGTTTTGATATGCATCACATTGATTCAGTTCCTATGCTGACACTTGAAGATCTGTATCAACAGAAGTATTCTAGTAAATGGAAATGACTCCCATTGTTCTTATGAAAAGAGGCAGCAAGGATATTTATGATTTGAGAACTGCATCGAGAGACGTACCTCATATCTCATACTCATGTGGCCACCTGTGGACTCCATCACAGCAACTAAGTTCTCTAGGTAAATTAGGACCTTTTTGTTCTGTAAGGATGACCATCTCTAAATGAATGGAGCCTCACGCAGGGTAACGGTGCTGTTTCTTAAGGGGGTGGGGTGGGGGTATAGGGCCTCTTGGGAACACCAAAGCTCTCTGGGCAGTAACTTGGAGAATGTAAACTATATTAGTAAAATAAGTAGAGATGTACAGTTAAAGCAACCAAGACTGTTGAAGGGAAAAATTACAGAACTTTGATTAATATAAATGTGGACATCTTATTTCTGGAACCCACTGAAATAGCATCTTTGCACTGAATTGTTTTTCTCTATGCATCCAAAATGGAAGGACAAAATGGATCTCTCACCTTAAGTAATTTATATACCGAAGAGCAACATAGCAGCTTGAAAATAGGATTTTCAATTTGATTCATAGTCATTTAGGACCTCCAGCCTCCCTCTATCTTCTGGCCCTTTCTGCGAAATTCCTCATTCCTCAGAGAATCATCTCAAGAGTCTAAGGGCTGGACTGTCAACAATGATGGCAGCTGTCCTGTCTTTTAATTGCTCAATTCCAGTAACAGCACCACAATTCCAACCCTATGCTCCTCCTTGGCTTCTCTGCTGGACAATCATGCTTTGCATAAAGTGGTTCAAAGTCTGACAATCTGGCCTGGAAGCAGAGGGGGAGCATGTGGCCTGAGATGCTATGCTGCTGATGGCCTCCTCCTGCTACAGTCAAGTGGATATGTGAAAGATACAAGGGCAAGGGAGAGTAGCTTGCCCTAGGAAAAATCCCTACCAAGCTGTAGCCCTTACAATAGGTATGTCTCTAGAGTTTCCTGCATGTATTTATTGAATAGATCATTGCCAATGATGGATAGATGAATGTTGTCCTTCCAGTAAAGTCTGAAAAAGTGCTATCAGTCCAGGGATGTATTACCTGCTGGATTCCCGAGAGACATGATCCCCCCCCCCTTTCTGTGGCCCCTCCAAATATTTTGCTGTCTACAATGACGAGGGATAATACCAGATCAGATGATCATGGAATAAAGCGGCAATGTGAGAGATACTGTCTGGCCACATGTATAAGCTTCAGACATGACTAGGCTTCCAGGTTGTTCCCCCCACCCCACCCCTCACCCCAAGGGAGGTGGGAACAATTAGATGAAACCTTCTCTCTAGTGGTCCCCTCCTTAATTCTCCTTCCTACAGCAATCTCCTTGCAGTCAGTCCCTATATAGGCACTAGTCTTCACACTCCTCTCCTTGAGCTCTCTTAGCTGAGGGGCTTCAAAGCCCCCTCAGACTTTAGTCACCCTCTCATTGTATTTCAGCTCTGGACACAAAATCTCAAAGCACTCTACTAGATGCCTTCTAAGAAAGAAAGACATACCTCCTAGGAGAAGACATGCTTGGTGAATCCACTTGCTCTTCTTCCTAAGGAACAAGTGCAAAGTTATAGTCAATCGGATGATCAAAGATATTCAATTAATCTTCATCTGAGAGGCTAGGGATGCACCTGAGAGACAGGCCTCTCTTCAACTCAGCTCTTAAGTCCAATAGAGATGCACCTGGGTGTCAGGTCTCTTCCTACTGCTGTCAATGTAGCCACTTTTCTCCATGCCCAAAGGAAAGCTGTTACCTCTCTGCTGGCACACCAAATTCCTCTACCTCTTGCCTTCTTTTCATTTCCACAGACTTCCTAAACCTATGAGTCTCCTTTCTTCTTTGTTTGTAGCTCTCTGCAGATCAAGCCTGGTTGACTTGCGGTGTCTATTATCTGCAGGTCACAGCCTAGTTGGTTATACAGAATTGCAGCATCCAAGCTGTACTGGAACCCAAACTTGAGCTTCTCCTCATTCCTACTCCTTGGGAGAAGAGGCCCTTTTATATTATTTTGGACCTCTGTGAAAGAAGACACCTTCTTATTCCTCTGGACTTCTGTGGAGGAAGGATGTTTATTTATTTATTTAATTCTTTTTTTTATACCGCGCTCTTTGGAATCAGTGCAGTTTACAGTCAACAAATTTGTACAGTGCAGGCAGGACCTACACTGGACTTACAATGAACAGGTGTTACAACTTGGGACTAACGAGGGTAACTATCTTGGCTTGAATACCCTTTTCTGCTTCCCTCCAAAATGTGCAGGGAGATCCCTTCTGCTCCTTGACTGATAAGAGAGTGGCATAAATTCTGCCCAGTGCAGGTGGGGGCCCAGGTAAGAAGGGGCCCACGCATCCCCTGGACCCATACTACAGTGGCCAGGGAAAACGCAACAAGCACCTTACTTTAAATGAAGTTTGCCACGCTGCTTCCCATCCCTGATTGTAATACTCTTCTTGCCTGGAAGCTATTACTTCCTACTGCTTATGATAACAGCCGTGAAATTATGGTTTTAAACTTCATTTTAAGTAAACGTTTTGCTGCGCTGCAGGGGAGATGGAGGGAGAGAAGGAAGGAAGACAGTCTGGACCTCTCAGCAAAATTTTGCTTGGAGTTCCTGTTAGTCTTTTACATGTATCTGTACTGCGCTGTGTACACCTCATAGCACTATACAAATGATAAATATTAGCAGTAGTAGAACTTACACTTATTAAAGCTCTCCCCAAAGACGAGATGCCACCCCAGAAACTGATACGTCTCCTCCCCACCTCTCCTCCAGTAGAGACTAACCATAAACCTGAAGACACCATTTGGACCTACTAAGGCTATCTCGTTTAACGGTGGGGGGCAAGGCAAGCCCCAGGCACTCCTCCATCACAGGCTGCTGCACCAAAATGTTGCAGTTTGCTATCTTTTCAGCGCAGATCTTTATCCAGGCAACATGCAATACCACTGTTGCTCAGTTATCACTTGTCGCTGCCCCCGGAATTCCCCTGACATGTCCCGATGATAACCAGATAGCATTAGGGTGCGTAGGGGAGTTAGAAGGGGATAGTCAATGGCATTAACTGTGTAAGTGCTGTTGAATATCCCAATTTAAGGCATTTACACAGTTTACTGGGCTGTAAACTGTGTAAATGCCTTTTGAATATCGGGCCCGTAAGATTTGTCATACTGGGTCAGACCAAAGGTCCAGCAAACCCAGTAAGCCCAGTATCCTATTTCCAATAGTGACCAATCCAGGTCAAAAGTACCTGACAGAATCCCCAAAGTTAGACAGATTCCTTGCTGCTTATCATAGCAATACGCTCTATGGAAACTAACTATAGTGGACAAGCTACTGAATGAGAAGTGCATGTCCTTGTTTGGCAGCTTGACACCCCCCCCCCCCCCAGCCTTTGTACTATAAGACTACTGTTAGGGATCAACCAATACAATTTTAGTGCTGACAGCCTACAGGGAAAGAGCAACTGGGGATTGTTCCTGCCCCCCACTGCTAGATACCAGGGGTAGTCAAGTAGATCTAGAGTGAAGGAGTAGCCTAATGGTTAGAGCACTGGCTTGGGAAACAAGAGACCGGGGTTTCATTCCCACTAGCACTCCTTGTGACTTTGGGCAAGTCACTTAACCCTCTATTGCTTCAGAAAAATCCAAGTTATCAATGTCCCTGATTAATGTACATTACCAAGTTTAAGTTACAGTGTTAACTGCTTTGACTGAAATGATAAAGCAGTATAAAAAAACTGTTAAATAAATAGATTTGAGCGGCATATTTGGTGACATCTTCCAGGGGGAGAGTAATTTTCTGCAGGTTGTCTTTAGGGGTTGAGGGTCTTTTCTAGGGGGGGTCTGTTTTAGGGGTGGTGGAATGTCTTTGGGAGAGGCTCTGATGGGGGGGTTGCTGAAGGGGATCAGGGGGATAACTCTAGGGGTGTTACTTTTCCATTATTAATGCTTATTACGAGGTTGAACACAAGTTTCATTATTCATTTATCATGAGTGTTAGTAGCCTGAGGTCTTGAAGGACTACCAAAAAGGGCAGTTACAGCTGGAAAAAGACCTTCACTTATACGTATTTATCTTCTGGAAGATACTCTAAATCTTGGGGAAAAAAGGAATTCTTTGTGTTAAAACTGATAGATCTGTGTATTTTAGAATTCAGTGTTTTTGCTGAGTCAGTCAGGTCTTAGTACCATCAGAGAGCTTTTCATTTAAATGAAATCAGAGTATAAATTGACATAGAAAGTAAAACAGAGTAAATAGTCTCTGCGTAGAAAGAAATACATTTGGTTCTAGAGAGCTTTTCATTAAATCAAATCAGAGTACAGCTTAGCATACAAACAGAATAAATAGTCTCTGAGTAAAAAGAAATAAACATGTTTCTAGTGACCTTTACAAAGAGGCCTTCCAGTTAAGAGGCAAAAGATCTGTGATGTTGTCCTAAATAGGTGTTAAAGCCGTGTGACAGATCAAAGGGACAATTTGAAAGGCCCCCCTCTATCAAACCAAGGGCTGTGTGAATCACCCAGGAAATTGGTAGGACTTTTTTTTCTTTATTTATAAAGATTTTAGTCAGTTTACAACAATCAAAAAACTAAGGACAATCTAAATTCATTAGGAAATTCACAAACCAACCAAAAAGAAAGCAGAAAATACTTACATACAATAGATATAACCCACAATAAGGGAACCAAGATGAAACAAACAGAAGGAAAATATACAAGAAAACAAGACTATTAAGCCTACAATAAGGAGGCAATATCTATTAAACTATCCATTAACCACCTTTACTGTGCCCTGTCTCTTACACAAAAACATTTCCAGATGTGTAACCTCAATGAAGACAAAATATACACCATCTAGAACGATGATGCATTAACAAGCACAGATCAGAGCAATGTGAGGCAAGTCAACTTTTATTAAGTCTTCTTTCCCTCCAACCCACCCCCAACTCCTGCCCACCTCAAGGGTAATCTTAGCTTTTTAGGCTCTTAAACCTGTTAAAGGGAAGGAGGTGTCCATATTCACTTTCAGGTGTGGCTGGTTATCCTCATCAGGAATAGATTAATTAAGGATCTGAGTGGAGGAGTGGCCTAGTGGTTGGGGCAAGGTACTTCAGGCCGGAAGGTCGGGGGTTCAAATCCCACTAGAGGACAGCAACCTTGGGCCGGAAGGACTGGGGTTTCTAGTCCCACAGGTGCTCCTTGTGGCCTTGGGCAAGCCACTTAACCCTCCATAGCCCATGTTCCCTGTAAAATAGTTATCTCCAAGTTATAATGCTCCGTTCAATGTAATTTCAGTTTGTTCAATGTAAACCACACTGATGCAGAATAGCACGGTATATAAGAGAATATAAATAAATAAATAAAAATAAAATAATTAATCTTGAGGTGAACAAAGTCCACAGTTGTATTAGTATAAGTATCCCGAGCAAACGTAAGTAAGTAAACAACTTAAAAACCCAAACAAAACCTTAAAGCTAAGATGCAGACAGAAGTCCAGCAGCGAGATGGGGGCTTTCCAGTCTTTTGCATTGAGTGTCACCTGTATGATATTCTTCCAGTTGGTGAGGTGTCTTATGTGTGCACTAGGTGCAAGGAGTTCTTTGCTCTCAGGGAATGAGTCTGATCTCTGGAGGCTAGAGTAGCAGCCTTGGAGGACATAAGGAAGACAGAGAGGTATATAGACAAGACCTACAGGGACATTGTACTGATGTCCCACCTCCAATCTGGTATCATCCGCAAAGAGGCAAACCTTACCCGACAGCCCTTCCGCTATATCACTAACAAAGGTGTTAAAAAGAATCAGACCAAGGACAGATCCCTGGGGCACACCACTGGTAACATCCTTCTCCTCAGAGTGAGCTCCATTTACCTGTACTCTTTGTCGTCTCCCACCCAACCAATTTCTAACCCAAGCAGTATCTGTAGGGTCCATACCTAGGGTGCTCAGTTTGTTTATAAGTCGCCTGTGAGGAACAGTGTCAAAGGCTTTACTGAAATCTAAATACACCACATCTAGGGATCTCCTTGTCTCTCTCCATACAAAAATTTGACTTGTTCAAGCCATGGTATTTTCAATAATATCATATGGATGTGAAAGCTGGACAGTGAAAAAGACAGATAGGAAGAAAATTGATGCCTTTGAATTATGGTGTTGGCGGCGAATACTGTGTATACCATGGACTGCCCGAAGAACAAACCAGTCGGTACTAGAGGAGATCAAACCTAAGCTTTCTTTAGAAGCTCAGATGACAAGACTTTGACTTTCATACTTTGGACACATCATGCGAAGAGAGAAATCATTAGAGAGAGACATTATGCTTGGCAATATAGAAGGTCAATGCAAAAGAGGAAGGCCAGCAATGAGATGGATCGATACAATAACAGCAGCTACGGGTACCAGTCTGTCAACAATGAGCCGCCTGACTGAAGACCGAACACAATTTAGGATAGCTATCCAGAGGGTCACCATGAGTCGACTCCGACTCGACGGCACTTAACAACAACAACAGGGATCTCCCTCGGTCCAACTCGGTCCAACTCCCTGGTCACCCATTCAAAGAAATCAATCAGATTTGTCTGACAAGACCTGCCTCTGGTGAATCCATGCTGCCTCGGATCCTGTAATCCGCTGGACTCCAGAAACCTCACTATTTTCTCTTTCAGAAGCATTTCCAATAATTTACTCACCACCGAAGTTAAACTAACCGGCCTGTAGTTTTCAACCACATCCTTACTTCCACTTTTGTGTAAAGGCACCACATGAGCCTCTCTCCAGTCCTTTGGCACCACTCCCGACTCCAATGAGGCATTGAATAGGTCAGTCAGCGGAGCTGCTAGAACGTCCCCAAGTTCCCTCAGTATTCTAGGGTGTATCCCAACTCGTCCCATCGTTTTGTCTACTTTAAGTTGAGCTAGTTTCCCATGAACACAGTCTTCAGAAAATTGTTCAAGATGTCCCTCGCTTCTGTTCCTGTTTGTGGGTGTTTTCTGAGGTCCTGCTCCTGGTTCTTCATCTGTGAACACAGAACAGAAATATTTGTTAAGCAATTCTGCTTTATCCTCATCAGCTTCTACATATTCCTCCCCTTTACCCTTGAGTCTGACAATACCACTTTTGTCCTTCCTCTTCTCACTAACATATCTGAAAAATGTCTTATCCCCCCATTTTATTGCATTGGCTATTTCCTCCTCTTTTTGAATCTTTGCTTTCCTGACTACTTTGCTAGCTTCTCTAAGTTTTTCCAAATATAGATGCCTGTCTTCCTCTCTCTGTGATCTCTTGCATTTCATGAAGGCCTCCCTCTTTTTCTTCACTTTTTCAGCTACTTCTTTCGAAAGCCAGAGCTGTCTCCTTTTCCTTTTACCTTTATTTACCATTTTAACAAAAAGGTTGGTTGCCCTTAAAATATCCCCTTTCAGTTTTGCCCACTGTTTTTCTACATCCCCCAGCTGTTCCCATCCCGCTAACGACTCCCTGAGGTATTGGCCCATCTTGGCAAAGTTAGTCTTCCTAAAGTCTAAGACCCTCTCCTTCGAATGGATTCTAACAGCCCTAGTCCTAATACTGAACCACACCATCTCATGATCACTGGATGCAAAATGATCTCCTACTATAACATCATAAAGCTTTCACCATTGGTAAGCACCAAGTCCAGTATGGCCCCTTCATGTGTGGGTTCTGTTACCATTTGCCTGAATAGTTCTCCCTGTAGAGAGTCCAGGATCTCCTTACTTCTAGATGATACTGCAGCAGGAATGTGCCAAACAACATCTGACATATTGAAATCCCCTATCAGTAGCACTTTTCCTTTCCTATCAATGCTGCATATGTCTTCAATTAACTCTCCATACACTTCTTCCTCCTATGAGGGAGGTCTGTATATCACGCCAATGCAGATAGATTTCTCTTTCCCTCTTTCTAGTTTAACCCACAGTACCTCCTCTCTCCCTTTTAAGCTCTGTAATTCCAAAGCTTTAATAGCATTTTTTTACATATAGTGCCACTCCTCCTCCCCTTCTTCCTACCCTGTCCTTTCTGAATAAAGTATAGCCAGGTATAGTTACATCCCAGTCATGGTTTTCTGTGAACCATGTTTCTGTAACTGCCACTAAATCCAAGTCGGCCACTCCCACCAAAGCTTCAACATCAGGGATCTTATTTCCCATGTGAAGGCAGCGGACCTCATGCGCCACATAAACAAAGGCTGAGCTCCTCCTTAACTGGGATGAAACCAGACTGTTGGCATTAACCTTTAAAAAAGAGAGAGAGCAGCTTTTAAACTAGATAATAGGGTAAAGCCGACAGTTTCCCAAGAGCACATGGTTCAGAACAATGTCCCTTGACGGATACTAGCAAAAGATTGAAGTTAGGACACATCGACAGAGAGGTTCCAATAAAGACAAATGTAACCCAAATGCTCTTAAGTACAGAGCAGACAGAGTTTAAAGATTCCAAATTACTCCTGTCTAACGATAACCAGATTGGTATGATTAAACACAACCTCTAAAATGCTTTATGGAAATGCTAGAAGTCTAAAAAATAGGATGGGAGAATGGGAGAGTTAGAATATATAGCACTAAATGAGAGGTTAGATATGATTAGTATCTCAAAAACCAGGTGGAAGGAGGACAACCAGTGGGACACTGTGATACCTAGGTACAAATTATATCATAATGACAGAGAAAATAAAATTGGTGGAGGGGTTGCGCTCTATATTAGAGAAGGCATTGAGTCACACAGGATTAAAGTTTTGCAGGAAACAAAATACACTGTAGAATCTCAATCGATCGAAATTCCAAGTAGAAAGGGGAAGGCAATGGCAGTGGGGGTGTACTAATAACCACCTGTTCACAGAGAAGCACACACCCTCACTCGCTAAAACCAGGAAAACACACAAGGGCGAGTAGGTAAAAGTCCTTTATTGAAAGAAACCTCTACATGGCCGCGTTTCAGCGTTGCCTTCATCAGGGGAGTACTGCATGGAGGACAACAATAAAAATATAACAATAAACACATAAATAATGAATGAATAAAATAATGCATAAATAAGAGGCATAAAATACACAAATAATAACAAATAAATACATATGCTTTAAAAAACAGAATGCTCAATCTTTAGATAAATTAACTCATAAACATTAAAAATAAAGAAGATTAAAACCACAGTGAATCATATTCATAAAAGCATAAATAAGTATAAAACACGAGTTCAAATGAGATGTTAAAAGAGAGAGAGAGAGAGAGAGAGAGATCTGAACATTATAACCTATTCCAACTAGGAGGAACATACCCAAGTGCTAAAGAGGAAGGGGCACCAGATATGCTCACTTTCAAATTGATGGGACCAAAATATATAAATCCACATGAAATAGTTCCAACAGATTGTATACTATCTGTTATAATATAAAACACAATAATAAGAGCAAACAAGCTGCAAAACAGAATAGCAAGTATTTCAAACCAAAGAGACACAGTGGGCAAATGATGCATACAGCAATGGAGATATATGGGTCTACCTCTGCAAAAAACATAGGTGAACTACTTAGGCTAACATGTGACGATGGACATCATGCGCCTATCATCAGATCGAGATTACACTGGATAACACAAATCATTAGGGAAAACCTCCAGACCCAAATAGGAGGTCTGACGATCACACATATGTATCTCCAAAAAAGAGGGATGATAAAAAAGAGGGGAGAAAATAAATAAATAAATAAAAACATAGTTAAACGAGTAAAAGGATAAAAAAGAATAAGTAAATGATTAAAACGTAAAATTAAGTAATTGAATAAATAAATCATTAAAACAATATAAAAATTATAAATAAAACAACTTAATCCAAAGGGCAAACACGGTATTGCACTGTAAAACATATGCTGGAACACCATGGGGGTTCTTGTGTCCCCGAACAGCATCCATCCCCGCTATTCGTAGGCCTTCCCGCCAGTGCCTAACTTCCCCGCCAGTTGTACGGGGAAGTTAGATGGGGCAGAGAGGGGGTGGATTGGGGGCAAAGTTAGGGCGGGCGGTTCTAATGTCGGCCCTATACGTCCAGAACCAGCTACTTGTACAGGGAAGTTATTCCACTTCCGAGGTGGAATAATTTCCCTGGACGCAGTAGATTGGCAGGCCCAGGGCATGGATGGGGCGGGGGGTGAGGACATTCCCTGCAGCCCAACCCTGGCCATAGGTGGCTGAATCAGGGGTAGGGCTGCAGGGAATCAGCTGCAGGAGTCGGCGGCCGGGATCGTGGCTTTTAAATGGAATCACGGTGCTATGGCAATCGGACGCCATGGCGCTGCAGCTCCATTTAAAAGCCCTTACTGAGTTAATCGTGCATGTCCTGTACATGCAGGCCAGGCTGAATTGCAGTCCCGGCCTGCACCTATAGGACTGTTCACGATTCTGATATCCCTAGCATATCCTGCTGTGACACTGACCCAATCAATACCAGGGTAATTGAAATCACCCATTATTATTACTCTATTGTAACCTGTTAGCTTCCCTGATTTCTTTGAGCATTTCATCATCCATTTCTTCATTCTGGCCAGGTAGTCGTTACAGCGAGTAGGTAAAACTCCTTTATTGAAAGAAGCCCCTACATGGTCGCATTTCGGCATTGCCTTTGTCAGGGGTACTGCATGGAGGACAACAATAAAAATATAATAATAAACACATAAATAATGAATGAATGAATAAAATAATGAATAAATAATATGCATAAAATACACAAATAATAAATAACAAATAAATACATACGCTTTAAAAAAATAGAATACTCAATCTTTACATTATTAGATAAATCAACTCATAAACATTAAAAACAAAGAAGATGAAAACCACAGTGATTTGTATTCATAACACATAAATAAGTATAAAACATAAATTCAAATGAGATGTTAAAAGAGAGAGAGAGGGGGGGGGGGTCTTCCCCTCTCCCTTCTCCCTCCCTTCCCTCTCTCTTTTTTAACAGTATTCTGTTTTTTAAAGCTAATAAGTTACAAAACAGTAATAATAATGGGTGATTTCAATTACCCTGGTATTGATTGGGCCAGTGTCACAGCAGGATATACTAGGTAGATAAAGTTTCCAGATGAAATAAATGACTGCTTCTTGTAGCAGCTGGTTCATGCACTGACAAGCAAGGAAGCTATTTTGGACCTAGTCCTTATTGGAACACAAGATCTGATGCAAGAGATAATGGTGTTGGGGCCACTTGGCAATAGTGATGATAGCATGATTGTGAAGGACTGCAAGGAAATCCATAGTACTACCTTTTAACTTCCAAAAGGCAGATTATGATAAAATGAGGAAAATAGTTAAGAAAAAGCTAAAAGGAGCAGCTGCAAAGGTTAAAGATTTACATCAACCATGGGCATTGTTTAAAAATACTATATTGGAAGCCCAGACCAGCTGTATTTCACACTTTAAGAAAACTGAAAGGAAGTCCATAAAACTGCCAGCATGGTTTAAAAGTGAGGCCAGAGAGGCTGTTGTTGCCAAAAAAAAACATCTTTTAGGAAATGAAAAAAGGAGCCAAATGACAAAAACTGGAAACAACATAAAAGCACTGGCAAGTTAGATATAAGGCATTGATAGGGAAGGCAAAGAGAGAATTTGAAAAAAGGCTTGCTGTGGAAGCAAAAATGCATAATAAAAACTTTTTCAAGTACATTCATTGCAAAAAAACTGTGAGAGTTAGCTGGACCATTAGATGATTGAAGGATAAAAGGGGCATTAAGAGGGGACAAGGCCATAGTGGAGGGACTGAATAAATTTTTGCTTCAGTCTTTACTGAAGAAGATGTAGGGAAGTTACCCATGACTGAAATGGTATTTAAAGGTGATGCATCTGAAGAATTGAAAGAAATATCCATAAACCGGGAAGATGTATTACAACTATTTGAAAAACTAAAGAGTATCAAATCATCTGGACCAGATGGTATACATCTGAGGGTGTTGAAAGAACTGAAATATGAGATTGCAGACCTACTATCAGTAATCTGTGAACTATTATTAAAATCATCTGTAATACCTGAAGACTGGAGAATGGCCAATATAGCATCAATTTTTAAAAGGGGTTTCAGGGATGATCCGGGAAACTACAGACCGGTAAGCCTGATGTCAGTATTGGGCAAAATGGTTTAAGGGGAGAAAGCCAATATGGCTTTAGCCAAGAAAGATCTTGTCTTTCTAATCTGTTATATTTTTTTGAAGGTGTGAATGAACAGGACAAAGGTGAGCCGTTGATATAGTGTATCTGGATTTTCAGAAAGCCTTTGACAAGGTCCCTCATGAGAGACTCTTGGCGAAATTAAAAAGTCATGGGATAGGAGGCAGTGTGCTATTGTGGATCAAGAACTGGTTAAAAGATAGAAAGCAGAGGGTAGGGCTAAATGGCCTATTTTCCCAATGGAGAAAGATAAATAGTGGAGTACCCAAGGGATCTGTGCTGGGTCTGCTGCTTTTTAACATATTTGTAAATGACCTGGAAATGGGAATAATGAGTGAGGTAATCAAATTTGCAGATGACACAAAATTATTCAAAGTTGTGAAACACAAGAAGGTTGTGAAACATTGCAAGATGACCTTGATAAATTGGAAGACTGGACATTCAAATGGCTGATCAAATTTAATGTGGACAAGTTCATAGTTCTGCACCTAGGAAAGAGCAGCCCAAACTATGGTTACACAATGCAAGGTTCCATATTAGGAACTACCACCCAGGAAAAAGATTTAGGCACCATCGGGATAACACATTGAAGTCTTCTACCCAGTGTGCAGCGACGACCAAGAAGGCAAATAGAATGCTAGCAGGGGCGGCTCTATCATGAGGCGAAGTGAGGCTGCTGCCTCAGGCGGCGAAGTTTTAAAGGCGGCAAAAAATGCCCTCAAAACAGCCACCTCACTTCGCCTTCAAAAGTTAAAAAAAAAAATCCAAATGCTCAAGTTGCTGCCGCTGCCGAGTCCGCTTCTCGGCAGCGGCAGACTCACCTCTCCTTCCTATAGCAACTGCGGCTCCTGCTTCTTGGAACCGCGGCTGCGAGATCAGCTTAAACACAAAGCCAGCCAGTGCAGAGCTTTCCCGTGCAGCGGTGTCCCGCCCCCAAACTTCCTTTGCATATAACTTCCTTTGGGGGCGGGACGCCGCTGCACAGGAAGGCTCCTCAATGGCTGTCTTTGTGTTTAAGCTGATCTCGCAGCCGCGGTTCTAAGAAGCAGGAGCCGCGGCTGCTATAGGAAGGAGAGGTGATGAGTCTGCCGCTGCCGAGAAGCGGACTCTGCAGCGGCAAGAACTTGAACGTTTTTATTTCCCTGGGGGCCAGGACTGGAAATGGGCGGCCGGGGGTGTCTAGGACTGGAAATGGGCTGATGGGGGAGCTCTAGGACTGGAAATGGGCTGATGGGGGGGATTGGACTGGAAGTGGGCTATGGGGGGGTGTTTAGGACTGGTAATGGGCTATGGGGTGCTAGGACTGGAAATGGGCTGAAGGGGGGGTAAGGACTGGTAATGGGCTATAGGGGTCTAGGACTGGAAATGGGATGATGGGGGGGTTAGGACTGGAAGTGGGCTGATGGGGGGGTTTAGGACTGGTAATGGGCTCTGGTGTGCTAGGACTGGAAATGGGCTGATGAGGGGCTAGGACTGGAAATGGGCTGATGGGGGAGTCTAGGACTGGAAATGGGCTGATTGGGAGGGTGGCTAGAACTGGAAACGGGTGGATGGGGGTTTAGAATTGGAAATGGACTGATTAGGGAGCTAGGACAGAAAATGGGCTGATTGGGGGGGCTAGGACTGGAAATGGACTTATTGGGGGGGTTAGGACTGGTAATGGGCAGATGGGAGGCTAGCACTGGAAATGAGCTAGGACTGGTAATGGGCTGATTTGGGGGCTAGGACTAGAGTGGGCTGAAGGGGGATAGGACTGGAAATGGGCTAATGGGGGAGGGGAGGAGAGTGCTGCTGGCCCTGGAAGAAAACTAGGGGCTAGGGCCACAAATGGGCTGATGCGGGAGGATGGTAGAATAGGACTGGAAGGGAGCGGATAATGAGAGGGTCTGCCAGGGGAAGGAGGGGGCATGAAGGGAGCTGACACAGGGGAAGGAGGGGGCTGTAAAGGAGCTGACACCTGGGATGTACTGAAGGGGGACTGGAAAGGAGCTGACATTTGGGGATGGGAGTGGTAGGTGGTTTGGTAATGGGGAGGAGGCTGGAAGGGAGCTGACATGCAAATGGCACTGGAAGGGGGATGGACAGATGGTAGGGCGACTGGAAGGGAGCTGACTGGGGGGGTGGCACTGAGAGTGGACGTAAGCTGATATCTGGGATGGTATTTGGACTATAAGGGGCTGGACAGTGGGAAAGGAGGGGGACTGGAAGGGAATGGACACCAGTTGCAGTCATGGGAATGCAAGGTGGTTGACACTGGAAGGTACTGGGAGGGAAGGACTGGAAAGGGGGCTGATACTGGGGAGGGTTACTGGAACTGGAAATGGGCTGATGGAAGAAAGTGTAGAAAACAAAAGAAGAGATAAGAAATGGCAGATGGATCATAGACCACAGAAAGAGAGCTAAGAGAAGACAGGAAAGCTTAAGCCTTAGATCGGGACCAGCATGATCAGAGAATGAAATGGTCAGACAACAAAGGTAGAAAAAATAATTTTATTTAATTTTAGTTATTGGACTTTGTGCTTTTATATTTTACACAGTATTGGGGAACTGCATCTCTTATTTATCTGATATTGCACTGCATGTGGACTCTGGCTTCTTGAGGTTTCAATTTAAATTTAGTCTACATATTTTTATTTTTACTTTAGATTGTGGTTACTTCTTCTGTACTTGATGAGGGTCTGTGTTCTGATTGTGTGACTGAGCCCAGGTGTTCTGTTAACATGGAGTTTGTACATAAATATCTATACTGTACTCTAGTAATTTGACTTGTTCAGCTTTACAAATAGGTGTATGGATGTTCCAGGGCCCACTGTAGTATTTACCGTGATGCTTTTGTTTTGGATGGGCTCCTTATGTGAGTTTTGTAAGTTTGTGCTGATATGGTATGGTATGGTAGGTTTGCTCTTTGTTGTAGGGTTTTATATTAGTTCACAATATGCCTGGTACTGGAGAATAGTGGTTGTTGTGGTTGCTGTTGTTAGTGAGATGATCAGAATAAGATTTCTTTTTTAAATATTGAGTTCTGTGGGTGAATGTCCTGGTTCTCCTCTGCACCTACTGTGGATGCAAAATATATGTTGAAAAAGAAAAAGCAAGAACCATAACGCAGTTTATAACAACAAAATAAAAATGAGTTATACTTTAGTTTTATAGACTTTGCTGTTGGTTCTTGCTGTCTTTTAGTTCCTTGGTGTGCAAACGGGACTGTAACTAGCCCTGTGCAAGCGGTGCAGCCGCACAGGGCGGAAAGGTTTGGGGGGAGCATTTCAGCTGTCTGCTGTTGCCCTGCCACCACTAGCAGGACAATAGCAGGCAGACGAAATGTGCTCCCCAAACCTTTTTGCAGCACTTTAAGCAGGTCTGGTCCCTCCCTTCTCCGACGCTTTGTCAGAGTAGGGAGGGACAGATCTTCTTAAAGTGCCGGCACCTTTCAGATTGGGTGCATGCCCCCCTCCTCCTCCCCATACCTCCGTCTAGCGCTGCCTGCTCTTTCCCTGCTGCCGGCGCCTCCTTGAAAAAAACAGAAGGTGGCAGCAGCAGGGAAAGAGCAGGCAGCGCTGGATGGAGGTATGGGGAAGAGGAGGGGCGTGCATCCGAGCTGCAAGTCGCATAGGGTGCAATTGCAGCTCGATATGGCCCTGTGTGCAAACATCTTGCATTTCCTCCATATAACACTGGTCAACAAATTTTACAAAAGTCATGTTACTGAAATAAAAATAGTCATTTCTTATCAATTTTTATATGCTGAACAAGAATATGACAGTGAAATTGCAAAGTTGGCTCTAGTTTGTTGTATTCTACAAGAATTAATGTTTACATCACAAAATGCATGTCAATAGTAAATATAAGAGGCCTTCGGTTAATACCTGTAAAAATCCAAGTCATAGACTGCTTCTTAGATTTTTTCGCCTGTCTCTTGTACAGCTGTTCGGGAGCTTCTCTGGGGAGTGTCCAGCAGTAGTCAGCCAGCATTGCAGTGGACCATTTTCCCTGGTATCTTTGCTCCATCGTTGCAATATCCTGGTGAAAACGTTCGCCCTGTTCATCACTAACCATACCACAGTTGTCAGGAAAGAAATCGAGATGGGAATCAAGGAAATGGATCTTTAGAGACATATTGCAGCCAAGTTTCTGATACTGCATCAGCATGTTGTCTACTAGTTCCTTGTAGTTTTCTGCCCTAACATTCCCGAGAAAGTTTGTTGACACTAGGCGAAAAGCATTCCATGCTTGTTTCACATCACCCTGCAGCAAGTTGTTGAACCGGTCATCTTTGAAGAGCTCTCGAATCTGAGGACCCACAAAAACTTCCTCTTTAATCTTTGCTTCGCTGAGTCGAGGGAATTTTTCATGCAGGTATTGAAAAGCTGGCGAAGTGCGGTCCATGGCTTTCACAAAGTTTTTTATCAAACCTAGTTTGATGTGAAGGGATGGTAGCAGGATTTTGTGAGCCTCAACCAGAGCTGGGTGCTGGATATTCTTCTCTCCAACTGTTACATTTTGTCTGCGATTCCATTCCTTCTGCAAGAAGTGCCAATCCCTTGCTCGGCTATCCCACTCACATAAGAAACACATGGATTTTATGTATCCCTGCTGCAGTCCCATTAAAAGGGCAACTACCTTCAAGTCAACACAGAGGTGCCAGCTGTACTTGTTATAGTTAATGGAAGTCAGTAGATGCTTTAAGTTATCATATGTCTCTTTCATGTGGATGGCATGCGCTACTGGAATAGATGGAAGACGGTTTCCATTATTCAGAAGCACAGCCTTCAGACTCAGTTTTGAAGAGCCTATAAATAGTCTCCAGTCTTGTGGGTCATGAGTGATTTTTAAGGCATTCATGAGGCTTTCAATATCGGAACAGAATACCAGATTACTTTCCTTTCCGACTGCGTATAGTACACTGCTGACATCAGATGGCTTCAGCAGCCGTCTGGCAGTAGTATTGCATTGCATCAGAAAATGATGCAATCAACTCTGGATGATGTGTGCATGCTGGTATTATGCAATGTGATGCAATATTACATCATTCAAGGCTTATTTTGGATGTTGTTGATGTCCTACTGGATAAATTTACACTGTGAAACGTCAAAAATGAACTACATGCAATATCTTCAAAACAAGAGCCAAGAAAAAAATTTAATGTTATATTCGTGTTCAGCTCACCAAGATACTACAGATTAGGGCCTTTTAAAGTCAGTAACAATTTCAATGTTGACCAGTGTAATCTAATCGGCTTTTTGGTTTGGTTCAGTCTCTGCTTGGATTTCTGAAAAAGCCACACACCCTCTAAGGTGGGGGGGCCCCTTTTCATACTTCGCCTCAGGCAGCAGATTGCCTTGAGCCGCCCCTGAATACTAGGAATCATAAGGAAAGGAATGGAGAATAAAACAAAGAATATTATAATGCCTCTGTATCATTCCATGATATGGCTGCACCTTGAATATTATGTGCTATCTTGGAAGCCAAGATCAGATGTATTCATTGCTTAAACAAAGGTGGTAGGAAGGCCAAATGACAACCAGCATGGCTTAAAGATAAGGTGGCTTATAGTTACGAGAGAATCTTTCAGCAAACGGAAAAAAGAGCCAAATGACAAAAACAGGAAACAGAATAAATACTGGCAAGTTAAATTCAAGACATTGATTGATAATGCAGGCAAAGAGAAAATCTGAAAAGAAGCTTGCCATGGAAGAAAAATTGTATAATAAAAATTTTTCAAATATATTCGTAGCAAAACACCTGTTGGACCATTAGATGATGGAGGGGTAAATGGTGCACTGAGAGAGGACAAGGACAAAGTGGAGAGACTGAATGAATTTATTGATTCAGTCTTTACTGAAGAAGATGTAGACAGAAATGATATTAAAATGTAATATATCAGAGGAATTGAAACAAATTTTGATAAATCAGGAATATAAAATACAGCTAATTGATAAACTAAAGAGCAGTAAATCACCTAGACTGGATGGCATACATCCCAGGGTGCAGAAAAAACTCAAATATGAGATTGTAGATCTATGATTTTATTTTTATTTATTTACTAGCTTTTTTATACTGCGCTATTTAGTATCAGCGCGGTTTACAAGAAACAGGAACAGTCAAACAATTTTACATAGAACGGGTATAACATCAAAATAATCAATTATACTATAGTTGATCTATGATTTAATGATCTATCATTAAAATCATCTGTAGCATTCAAAGATTAAAGAGTGGCCAATGTAACGCCAACTTTTAAAAAGGGCTCCAGGGGTGATCCAGGAAACTACAGACCAGTGAACCTGACATCAGTACCAGGTAAAATGGTAGAAACCATTATAAAAAACAAAATTACTGAACATGTAGATAGTCATGGTTTAATGGCAGAAAGCCAACATAGATTTAGCCAAGGAAAGTCTTGTCTCACCAATCTCTTATATTTTTTGAAGGTGTGAATAGACAGGTAGATAAAGGTCAGCTGGTGATCTGGATTTTCAGAAATCCTTTGACAAAGTCCCACATGAGAGACTCTTGGGGAAGTTAAAAAGTCATGGGATAGGAGGCAATATTCTATTGTGGATTAGGAACTGGTTGAAAGAAAACAGAGAGTAGGGCTAAACGGCCAATTTTCCCAATGGAGAAAGGTGAATAGTGGAGCTCCCAGGAATCTGTGCTGGGCCTGCTGCTTTTAAACATATTTATAAATATGTTCACCCCACACCTGCAACCAGAGCAAGAAGGTCCTTCGCCACCAACACACTAATAACCCCTAGCAAAGTAACAAAATGCACTCAGGCAACAAAAAACAGAGCCTTCATGTTCTACGCACCTACCTGCTAGAACGAGCTCCCAGTGACCATCCGCATGATCACCGACTTTGCCCAATTCAGAAAGGCACTAAAGCACCACCTCTTTCTCCTACACTATGCCCAGGCCAACAACACGTTCTCACCTGACACAACCCTACAACCTAACCGTAAAAAACAGACAACCCAGTAAACAAATTACATCCCTGTACATAGCTCTCAGGGCAAGCCATGTCGCCACAACCACATAGCGACTTCCTGCCTAGACTGTATATAGTCTGTATATAGTTACCCCTGTTCTGAATCCAAGTTGTATTACCCGTTTGATGTAAGTGCAGAGCAGGCTCTTCCTACTCTGTACACAATGTTATCTGTAAACCGCACTGATTTTAAAGAGTGCGGTATATAAAAGCATTAAATAAATAAATAAAATATATGACATGGAAATGGGAATAACGAGTGAGGTGATCAAATTTACAGATGACACCAAATTATTCAAAATTATTAAAACACAAGAGGAATGTAAAACATTGCAAGAGGACCTTGATAAATTGGTAGACTGGGCGTCCAAATGACATTTAATGTGGACAAGTCATGCACTTAGGGGGGGCATTCCAAACCTGGCTTAGTGGTGTTGTACGCCAGGGTCGGACGTACAACCCATGCACTGCTGCTGTTCCCGATTCCATCCCCTTTGCTTCCCACATGTACACAGCGTTTGTGCAGGTAGCGCTGGATGGGGATGGGAGGGGATAGCGCAGAGGCGGAGCGGGGGCAGCCGAAGAGCCCAGAAGCACAGAGGCCATTCAGATCCGGCCTCTGTTCATCCACTGCCATCTTCTTGGACGCCTGGCTTATTCCATCTTCAAGGTGGAATAAGTGCCGGGTGCCAGGGTGATTGGGGCATGCAGCCCTCCCAAATCCACCAAGCCACCACAGGACAGCCCCTGCCAACTGATCCCGGCCTTCAGGGCCCCTGCTGGGGTCGGGCGGTGGAATGTCAGGGCTGAATTGTGCCGGAGTAGACTGTGTCTCCAGCTGGCCATGCTGGTGCCATGGCGACAGGATGCCATTGTACAGGCACGCCATCCAATGCAGTACACGTCGGGCCATCTAAATGCCCTGATTCTACAGCTGCGGGAACATATAGCTCCTGCGGTTGCAGAATCAGGTACAGATTATCCCCCTTCATGTTTTAGATGTCCAGATGGCCTGGAGGTGCACAGCTCAGAATTGGCCTCTTAGTGAAGGACAACACAAACTCCAGTTACACAATGCAAGGTTCTACTGTACATTAGGAACCACCACCCAGGAAAAGGATTTAGGTGTCATTGTGGATAATACATTGAAACCCTCTTCCCAGGTGCAGTCACGACCAAGAAAGCAAATAGATTGCAGTTCTCTGCCATCACCTTGATTTTCTCTCTTCACAAGCCCTCCTCGATCCATTTCAATTTGGTTTTCGTCCCTTACACTCTACTGAAACAGCCCTTGCTAAAGTCTCCAGCAACTTGTTCCTGGCTAAATCCAAAGACCTTTACTCAGTCCTCCTTCTTCTTAACCTTTTTGCTGCTATTGACACTGTTGACCACCACCTTCTCCTTGGTACATTGTCCTCACTTGGTTTTAGAGGCTCTGCACTGTCCTGATTCTCTTTTTATCTTTCTCATCACTCCTTCAGTGTCTGTTCCTCCTCTACTGCTATCCCTCTCTCAGTTGGTGTACCCCAAGGGTCTGTTCTTGGCCCTCTCCTTTTCTCTTTCTGTACCCAATCCCTTGATGCTCTCATCTCTTCCCATGGCTTTCAATATCATTTTTATGCTGATAACTCTCAGATCTATCTATTTACACCTGATATTTCTCTTACACTCTAAGCCCATATATCTGCCCGTCTATCTGACATCGCTGCCTGGATGTCTCACTGATGGCCAAAACCAAACTTCTTATTTTTCCCCCTAAACCCTCTTCCCTCTGTCTCTGTTCATAACTCTCTTCTGCTTCATGTTTCTTCAGCTCACAACCTTGGAGTCATCTTTGACTCCTCCCTCTCCTTCTCCACACATATCCAATAGATAGCAAACACCTGTCATTTCTTTCTCTACACCCAGGGGTGGCCCAGGGAGGGTGCGGGGCCATGTGCAGAAATTCATTGCGGAGCCTCGTTTGCATAAGGAGCCTCTTTTGCATAAATATTTGCATAACATTAGCATGAGCTTTTAGTAAACATGCCTCTTAATGAGTGTCTGGAAAAAGAAAGACTAATAGATTTCTACATTAATATATTGCAGTGAGAACCACCAGGCCCATTAGGAAGCACTATAAAAACTGACCATTTAAAACCCATAGTATCATAACAGCACTATCAGGACTCACAAAGCACCAAACCCTACCTATCAAAAGGACAACATGGTAAATATTAAACCAACACATCTCAAAGAATACCAATACATAGAAACATAGAAACATGATGACAAAAAAAGACCACATGGCCTATCTAGTCTGTCCTTCCATAACAACAACTACAACAGTCCACTTTTTACCTTTAGAGATCCTCTGTGTTGGTCCCATGCTTTTTTGAATTCAGTTACTGTCCTCATCTCTACCACCTCCACTGGGAGACTATTCCATGGATCCACTACTCTTTCTGTAAAGAAATATTTCCGCATATCACTCCTGAATCTATCTCCCTTCACCCTCATCCCATGTCCCCTCGTAGCAGAACTTGCTTTCAATTGAAAGAGGCTCTCTCCCTGAACATTTATGCCACGGAGGTATTTAAACATCTCAATCATATCACCTCTATCTCGCCTTTCCTCTAAGGTGTACATATTAAGATCCTTAAGTCTGTCCTCATATGCTTTATAATGAAGCCCATTAATCATTTTAGTAGCAACCCTCTGCACCGACTCCATCCTGCTCACATCCTTTTGAATGTGCGGTCTCCAGAATTGCACACCATACTCCAAATGAGGTCGCACCAAAGACTTATAAAGAGGCATTATCACCTCCTTTTTTCTGCTAGCCAATCCTCTCCGTATGCACCCAAGCATCCTTCTAGCTTTTGCCGTCGCCTTTTCTACCTGTTTAGCTACTTTAAGATCATCAGACACAACCACGCCTAGGTCCCACTCTTCTTTAGTGGACAAAAGTACTTCACTTCCTATACTGTATTGCTCCCTTGGATTGCTGCAGCCCAAATGCATGACCTTACATTTTTAACATTAAATCCCAGCTGCCAAATTCTAGACCATTCTTCAAGCTTAGCTAGATCCCTCCTCATGTTATCTACACCTTCCTGGGTGTCTACTCTATTGCAGATTTTGGTATCATCCGCAAAGAGGCAAACCTTACCCGACAGCCCTTCCGCTATATCACTAACAAAGATGTTAAAAAGAATCGGACCAAGGACAGATCCCTGGGGCACACCACTGGTAACATCCTTCTCCTCAGAGTGAGCTCCATTTACTTGTACTCTGTCGCCTCCCACCCAACCAATTTCTAACCCAAGCAGTAACTTTAGGGTCCATCCCTAGGGTGCTCAGTTTGTTTATAAGTCGCCTGTGAGGAACAGTGTCAAAGGCTTTACTGAAATCTAAATACACCACATCTAGAGCTCTCCCTCGGTCCAACTCCCTGGTCACCCAGTCAAAGAAATCAATCAGATTTGTCTGACAAGACCTGCCTCTGGTGAATCCATGCTGCCTCGGATCCTGTAATCCGCTGGACTCCAAAAACCTCACTATTTTCTCTTTCAGCAGCGTTTCCAATAATTTACTCACCACCGAAGTTAAACTAACCGGCCTGTAGTTTTCAACCACATCCTTACTTCCGCTTTTGTGTAAAGGCAGAACATGAGCCTCTCTCCAGTCCTTTGGCACCACTCCCGACTCCAACGAAGCATTGAAAAGGTCAGTCAGTGGAGTTGCTAGAACGTCCCCAAGTTCCCTCAGTATTCTAGGGTGTATCCCATCCGGTCCCATCGCTTTGTCTACTTTAAGTTGAGCTAGTTTCTCATGAACACAGTCTTCTGAAAATTGTTCAAGATGTCCCTCGCTTCTGTTCTTATTTGTGGGTGTTTTCTGAGGTCCTGCTCCTGGTTCTTCATCTGTGAACACAGAACAAAAATATTTGTTAAGCAATTCCGCTTTTTCCTTATCAGCTTCTACATATTCCCCCCCTGCACCCTTGAATCTGACAATACCACTTTTGCCCTTCCTCTTCTCACTAATATATCTGAAAAATGTCTTATCCCCCCATTTTATTGCATTTGCTATTTCCTCCTCCTTTTGAATCTTTGCCTTCTTGACTACTTTGCTAGCTTCTCTAAGTTTTTCCAAATACAGATGCCTGTCTTCCTCTCTCTGTGATCTCTTGTATACATCTCTTACTGGGGAAAGAGAACAAGTGGGACTGTCAAATAAAAACTACATGAACAGAATACCTCAGCTTGGTTACACATGCAGAACATAGACCGTCACCACACAAAGAACAAGGGATCACAATTTAGAAATAGGAAGATAATTAAATTGGGAACCCCAAAAGTCAAACATGAAATGTACAACAACACTGGAGAAATAAAACTATAAATTAATTTCCTCTTGCACTAAACAAAAACGCAAAGATGTTAACGATAAACATTTCCCAGACCTGACATATTCCAGTTAATAAATTCAAAATAAAAAGTATTTTTCTACCTTTTGTTTGGCCATTTTATTTTTCAGTTGCAATTGCTCCAGTCACTTTCTTCTGGTTTCTTCATTTGTCCTTTCTTCTCTATTCTAGATTTTTTCCATTCTATCTCTATATCTGCTTTAACATTCTGATTTTTCCCCTTTTGTTCTTTCCCCCATTTCTTTCCTTATTCCTTTATCATCCACTCAAATTTCACTCTTCTATTCTCAACCCCCACCTACTCTCTCAATACCCGGCCAATCGTAGATTTTTCTTCCCTCCCACACAAAATATCTTTTCCTCTCTCCATCCTCATTCCCCATCCCCTTATAGTCCTCCCCCCAAATCAGACCCCTTCTAGTTCTAGACCCACCCAGCATTTACTCCCTTCTAGTCCCATTCTCCCATGCCCCCACATCAGCCCTCCAGTACTAGCCCCCCATATCCAGTCCCATTCCAGCCCCCCATCAGCCCATTAACACTCCAAGCTCCCCCATCAACTGATTTCCAGTCCTAGCCCCCCATCAGCCCACTTCCAGTCCTATTCCAGCCCATCACCCATTTGCAGTCCAAGCTCCTCCCATCAGCCCATTTACAGTCCTATTCCAGCTCCTCATCAGCCCATTTCCAATCCTAGCCATCCCATCACAGCCCATTTCCAGTCACAGCTTACCCTCTCATCACAGCCCATTTCCAGCCCTAGCCCCCCCCCCCCACCACCATCGCAGCCCATTTCCAGTCCACGTTTCCCCCATCACAGCCTGATTCCAGTCCTAGCCCCCCCTCCCTCGAAGAGCCCCACGGCCTTCTATGGGGCTGCAGAGGGAGCTGGGGAAGCCTGCGCGAGGCCCCGGCTCCCTCTGCACAGCCACCAGCATGAAGAGTCTTTTCCCTCACGCTGGCAGCTGTTTATGTGAAGCCCACTGAATCTGGGAAAGGTTAAAGGTCATTTCCCGGCATTCAGCGTGCTTCACTGAAACAGCTGCCAGCGTGAGGGAAAAGATTCTTCACACTGGCGGCTGTACAGAGGGAGCTGGGGCCTCATGCAGGCTTCCCCAGCTCCCTCTGCAGCCGTCCATCGTGCAAAAATGAAGTTCGCACGGGGCCCCCTGAAGCACAGTGTCCTGTGCGAACAACATTATCGCACTAGTGGTGAAAAGTTGTAAGAGTGAAGGAGTAGCCTAGTGGTTAGAGCACTGGCTTGGCACCAAAGAAACCAACATTTAATTTGCACTAGTACTCCTTGTGGTCTTGGGCAAGTCACTCAACTCTCCATTGTCTCAAAAGAATTCAAGCTACCAATGTATCCATTTAATGTACATTGCAAAGTTTAAATTGCAATGTAAACCACTTTGACTAAAATAATAAAGCAGTATAAAAAACCTGTTAAATAAATAGTCACTTCTCACCTTAACTATTGCAACCTTCTCCTTGCTGGTCTCCCTCTGAGTCATCTTTCTCCCCTTCAATCTGTTCAAAACTCTGGTGCATGGCTAATCTTCTCCCAGCCCCAATATATTCATATAACCCTTCTCAAATCACTTCAGTGGCTTCTCTGCCATTTTTGCATCCAATACAAACGTCTCCTTCTGACCTATAAGTGCATTCATTTTACTGCTCCTCACTACCTTTCCTCTCTCCTGTCTCCCTACACTCCTCCTCATGAGCTCTGCTCTTCTACTGGCTTCTCTCTATGCCCTTCTCTTCAACAGCCAATTCCAGATTTCGATCCTTTCACCTCATGCCTGGAACAAACTACCTGTATCTTTACGTCAGGTTTCATCTCTCCCCATGCTAAAGGCTCACCTCTTTCAGGCCGCTTTTGGATCTTAATCCTTTGTTCTCCTTCTGTCTCATTACCTTTCCCTACTGTACCCTTGTTCTCATCTATTGTATTGTCCATCTTGATTAGATTGTAAGCTCTGATGAGCAAGGATCGTCTTTTATATGTGTCTGTACAAGAGCTGAATACGCCTTGTAGCACTATATAAATATTGTGTGCAATTCTGGTCACCATATCTTAAAACAGATATAGTAGAATTAGAAAAGGTACAGAGAAGAGCAACAAAAAGGATAAAGGGGATGGAAGGATATCCCTATGAGGAAAGGCTTAAAAGGTTAGGGCTCTTTGACATGGAAAAGAGATGACTGAGGGGAGATATGATAGAGGTTTATAAAATAATGAATGAAGTGGAGCGGATAAATGTAGATTAGTTGTTTAAGACTAGTGGACACCCAATGAAGCTATAGTATAGCACTTTTAAGACTAATCGGAGAAAATATTTTTTCACACAACATGTAATCAAACTCGGGAATTCGTTACCAGAGGATGTGGTAAAAGCTGTTAGTGTAGCTGGGTTTGGACAAGTTCCTGAAGGAAACATCCATAAACCATTCTTAAGGAGGACCAGAGAAATCCACTGCTTACCCAGGACAAGCATCGTGGAATCTGAGTACCTCTTTGGGAACCTGACAGGTACTTGTAACCTGGAATGGCCACTGTTGGAAACAGGATACTGGGCTTGATGGACACTTGGTCTGACCCAGTATGGCATGTCTTATGTTCCTATGTTTTTAAGTCACTGTAAAATGTTGTCTTACCACAACTTAGCAACCATCTAAACCATTTGCATATCAACCTGAATAATTTTGCTGGACACTGGTCTTGTAAATAAGATCCATTGATGATAGGAAATCTCCAAACAGTCTTGAATTAGTGTGATTTGGGATAGAATTAGGGATACCAGCTGCCTATAGATCTTCAGGACACATTGATGCAGATCTGGTTTTACCCTTCTGTCTATATGGACTTGTAGTTCTGGTTCCCTCATTAATTTCCCTAAGAAAAGCCAGACTTCATGTCCATGTAGGCAAAAGGGTAAAACTAGGACTGGGTTATGGTGTTCTAAAAATCTGGAGCCAATTGGCTACCCCAGGGAAAGTTAAGGAACATAGAACCTTTCACAGATGGATTATGGATGGTGAATCTATAGAAGTGATGGAATGGATAGATTCTTAGTGGAAACGCTTTACAGAGGAAGGATGGACTCCTCAGTTTGAGTAGTACTAATTTTATGAATGTCTGAGAAGATATGATGCTGTAATCTGCTATGCCTTATCTGTCTTCTCTGCCTTCTGGACCATTGTTAGAGTGCGCACTCTGCCTTCTTACTCAGAGGACCAGGGTAACAGCTTAAGAACATAAGATATGCCATACTGGGTCAGACCAAGGTTCATCAAGCCCAGTATCCTGTTTCCAACAGTGGCCAATCTAGGTCATAAGTACCTAGCAGTTTCTCCAAAAGACACAGGTTCTACAATGCTTGTATTGGGTCAAGCAGTGATATCCTGGGTCCCTATTAATAATGGTTTATGGACCTTTCCTCCAGGAACTTATCCAAACCTTTTTTAAACCCAGCAGCTTTTACTACATCCTCCGGTAACAAATTCCAGAGTTTGATTACACGTTGAGTGAAAAAATATTTTCTGTTATTAGTCTTAAATAGTTTACCCTGTAGCTTCATTGCATATCCCCTAGTCTTTCTGTATTCTGATGATGTAAACAATCGATCTACATTTACCCGTTCTACTCCATTCATTAATTTAAAGACCTCTATCATATCTCCTCTCAGCCGTCTCTTTTCCAGGTTGAAGAGCCATAAATCTTTTTGCCTCTCTTCATAGGGATATCCTTCCATCCCCTTTACCATTTTGGTGGCTCTTCTCTGGACCTTTTCTAATAACGCTATATCCTTTTTAAGATAGGGCAACCAGAATTGCACATAATATTCAAGGTGCGGCCGCACAATGGAACGATACAGAGGCATTATAATATAAAATTACCCTGAATTCTTTTCTAGAGTCCATCCAACCAGAAGCACCACCACTATCACCCCAGGTGGGGCTTGAACCCATAACCCCAGGCTTAGAAGGCCAGCACCTTATCCATTAGGCCACTGGGGTCAGATATGCATTGAAGGTATAATTCATGGATAATAATACTGGTTACCAGAACTGAAGTACCTGCACTGATGATGTTGTGACATACAGAGAAGCATTTTGGAAACCTTTCTGAAAAGCGTTTCTAAGTGAATTTGTCAACTCTGCCTCAATCGTTCAGTCAAGTCCTTAGGAACAAACGTTTGTGTCAATGTACGGTAATTGACTTCTGTTGGAAATGAAAAGAGCCTAAAGTTCTGAAAGTGACATGTTAGAAATGAAAATGTATGTCCTCTGAGGGCATTTGAACCCTGCCTGTGAAACAGGGATAGGTGTGCTTATGCCAGGCTCTGCATAGTGAGGAAATCACATCTGCTTAAGTGCCCAGTTCTGATCAATCTGCCAAGAGAGTAAGAACCATGATGGAAAATGGCCCAGTGATCTGACCAATCATCGCTAGGTCCAAGGAGGTGTAAACCATCCAGAGCCAATTGCGGTCCTTCTTGTCATGGCTCAGCTCCCAGTCTGAGAGTACATGATATCTGATGTAATAACACAGGAATCTCTTCCTCACTTGGGTTTGCTGGTTGAGGCGTTGCGAGAAGCGTGAGAGTTAGCACTATGGTGTATGTTTCTTTCAGCACAGCTGAAATGCTAGATACTTTCCCTAAAGATTTATCACTCCAAGGTAAGTCTAATGTCTGGTCTCTGTTCTACTCTGCATAACTGCTCCCTGCCTGTGATATGATACCACAACCTGCACATGCTAAGTGACCCAACATGCACAAAAGACTGGTAACTGGAACTGGAACTGCTTTGCAGGCAGGCAATGATAGTCTCTCTGGGTACAGAATGCTGGCTTCAGTTCCAAGATCCGCTGAGAAGAATTTCATATAATGTCACTGGTGAATTTATATCCACAGTCATACTTTTTAAATTGTTGAAAGTTCCACTTATGAAGACCTTCTAGTTGCAAATGTTAAGTCTCTTTAACGTAAAAAATTTGGAAAAAGCTGCAGAGGCCTCACATTTCTGCATTCTCTTGGCTTTACCTCTGCTTAGAGCTGATCTTGCACTGCTTGAAAGAAGATATGAAGGCAGATTTTTGATAGTGCATGGAGAGGGGAATTCACACATCCAGGTTAGGATGCAGAGAATTACCATCGTATTTTACAAGAGGCTCTGCCAAATGTAGATCCTCTTGCAAAATAGATGCTGGACAGCAAGCTGATGGCTCCTAACATCCAGAGAGATCAATGATTTTTAAAAAGCTGCACGTGGAAAGGGAAAAGAAATCATCACCTCCCCCACACACATAGGTGTGGAGGAAGCTATTTAAGATTTTTGATCCTAATTTGCACAGACACTCAGTCCTGAAGCACCAGTCACTGTACCTTTTCTGAATCCCCTCCCTCCCTCCATCAAGAATAATCCCCCCAGGCCCCACCTCACACCTCTCTATCCATCCACGGTCTTACCAGAGGTCCCTGGTGTCTAGGAATGATTTCCAATCACTCTAGCTCTCCATGGTTCCAGCCTCAAAATGCGGTATTACTGGCAGTGGTCAGAAATTCAGAAATAGAATGATCAATGTGGATTCCCCATTTTAGAAGGGGAATCCACATTGCTAAGGACAAATGTAGATTCGGCAACCTGAACCCCTAGCAGTAATACCATGAGATTACCACTAGGGGCATGGCAGCTATATTGAACCTGGGACCATTGAGAGCAGGAGCAACCTGAGATTGCTCATGCTAACCCTAGACAGCAAGGACCCCCCCATAAGACTGGAGATGTGATCAGATGGTGGGGAGGGGTCTTGCAAGAAAGTTATTCTTGACATGGAGAGATCATTTGGGAGAGTTCTTGTGGGACATGGGATGTAGGAAAGCAGGGACTCTGATAGGTGAAGAATCTAAGATTGGGTGAGAAAATAAAGGGTGTCCCAAAAAAAGTGAGAACATCTCGTAGCATATAAGTTATTTAAAAATTCAAAAAGACAGATGTAAATGATTGACAAATTAAAAAAAAAAGATAGTGGAAATTGTTGAAATAAAGACATTATATAGCTAAAAAAGATAAATAAGTCAACTATTTAAACTTTTAATTTACAAGATGTTCTCACTTTTTTTGGGCCACCCTGTAGAAGAAAGACTAAGGTAGGCTAGATATTGGGCGTTTAAATAAGGACTCGGGGCTTGGGTGAGATTGTGAGTGACTTTTCTCCACTTTATCTGCATAGCAAAGTGCTAGGAACACCCCCAAGAGATAACACGAAGGTTTTACAGTTACCGCATGTTCATTTTGGAAATTACTACCCGGTAACTACAAAGCCTTAGTACAACTTAAAAAATGAGGCCCTGTATATTTATAAACTAAAATAATATGACTTAGATTATATTACTACTGGGTAGGTGTAGAAATGGTTGGAAAGGCAAACTCTATTAGACTCAGGAGATGGCACAGATTGGATGGTGGATAGGGTAGAGGTCAGAACAAACAGAGAAGCAGATTCGTATGACAGAACAGGCTCTTTATTGTGAAAAACCCCAATGCGTTTCAGCCCAAGGCCTTCCTCAGGGGGTGCAAAACCTCAAAATAAAAACAGGAAATGGCAAATAAAAATCAAAATAAGTAACACATACATAAAACATTCAAAATCAATAAGGAGAACAAAGACCACATAAAACATATAAATACAATTTATAGCATAAATAAATAAATAATTAAAAGATAATACAATATTTAATAATAGAAGGAGAGAACACCAATTCATATATTAAATAATTAAATCAATAAAATTATATTAATAAATAACTAAATGAATGAATGAATGAACAGTTAAAACCATATCATATATATAATAAGAGCAAATAACTTATGCAGACATGGACAGCTAAAAAAAAGGGAGGAGGAGGACAGGGAACAATGAAGGACCCACACACATGAATAATACCTGAGAATAAATGATCTCAAAGGAACACTACAATAGTGTCAATAGGTGGTTTTGCTATTTCTCAAAAGAAGAGCTGTATAAGCCAATGTTCTCAAAATCTATAAAAAACAGGACTATGTTTAGGAAATCTTTGCTACATATACATCAAGCATGTAAAACAATTTCCCAAGGAGGAATAATAAACCTACACATTAGTAGAAGCAATTCAACAGTGCTCGTAGGACCGTCCCGTGTATAGAGCAATCACATTCAGATGATAATAGCAAGAAAAAAGAAAATACAGACACAATCCCATAAAAATAATATCAATCCACCTGGAAATATTCGACCTTCATAGCTTGTACACATTGTCTAATTAAAGTGTGTTCCTTATCTAATAAAGACCGCAGACATGCCCCATCTATACTGGCTGCAAAACCAAACTAACATGGATAGAGTCGGCGGTGTAAACCAGCTCTGAAATAAAGGGAATCACCCTCCATGATAAAAAAGCTAAATTCTCTTCAAACATTACAATGTTTAAATGAATGTGAATCCTTGTTCTGTCTGCACCCATCAACGTCACAAGTGAAATCGAAAGTGGAAGGAAATGGCGATGTGACAGCCGGCTTTTAAACACAGAGGGAACTCCTACCAATGGGAGAGGGTCAAAGGTCATAGCAATCCCCACAACGCCGTAAAATCAAAACACTAAACTCACAAAAATTATGGCCTCTCTTGATTTATGAAAGAAGGGGTTTATTTTGTAAAATACATAAAGTGCAATATGGTGATTAAGCGGGCGGAAAACTGCCCCACGTAATATATCTAGATCAGGAAAGAATATGAGTGTGACTCAAGCTCCAAAATGCATTTGTCACATATGTACAACCTGAATATGACCACATAGGGCTCACAAGGGGGAAAAAAACTACTGTGTATATAATTAGGAAAAAATCTTAAAAAGTAGTAAACCCCTCTCGTACTTACTAAATAAAAATAAAAACAAAAAAATAAAAATAAAAAAACGGAGACCACAGCAAAGTCAAATTGTTAAATAGAATTGCAAAGGTATTGTAAAAACATGAGATTATTCTAAAAATTATTAGGCGTGCCCATGGAGAATTGACATGGCTGATGTGGGCAAAAGATCATATGAAACCAATCACAAGATAGGGAGATACATCGTGTAAAAAAGAGGGGAGGTACATTGTGTGTAAAAAAAAAAGGGGGGTCATTGTCTGTATAAAAGGGGGGTAAAGGGAGAAGGGGAAGGGGGAAGAAGGGAAGGGGAGGGGAAAAAGGGGAAGAGAAGGGGAGGGGAAAGTAAAGGGAAAGGGGAGGGGAGGGGGAGAAGGGAGGGGAGAGGGGAAGGGAAAGGGGAAAGGGGAAAGGGGGAAGGGGAAAGGATGGTGTAAAAAGGAGAAAAGGGGGGAGGGGAGGTGGAAGGGGGAAAGGGAAAAGGGAAGGGGAAGGGGGTAGGGGGTAGGGCAGAAAGGGGAAAGGGGGAGGTGGAAGGGGGAAAGGGAAAGAGAGGGATTGGGAAAGGGAGAGAAGGAGGGAAGTGGAGGGGAGAAGAGGGGAGGGGGAGGGGAGGGGGAAGGAGGGAGGGAAAGGGGAAGAGGAAGTGGAAGTGGAAGGAAAAGGAGGGGGAGAAGGGAGGGAGGGAGGAAAGTGGGGAATGGGAGAAGGGGAAGGGGAGGGGGTGGGGAGGAGAAGTGGGGAAAGGGGGGAGGTAAAAGGGGAAAAAAAGGGGAGGGAGAAGGGGAAAGGGAAAGGGAGGAATTGGGAAAGGGAGGGAAGGAGGGGTGGGGAGAATAGGAGGAGGGGGAAGTGGGAGAGGGAGGGGATGGGATGGGATGGGATGGGAGGGTGAGGGGGTAGGGAAATGGGAAATGGAAAGGGGAAAGGGGAAAGGAAAAGGAGGGGGAAAGTGAGGGGGAGGGGAAAAGTGGGGGAGGGAGGAAGGAGGAAGGGGAAAAGGGGAGAGGGAAAGGGGAGGGGAATGGAAGGAGAGGGGGAAGGGGAGAGAAAAGGTGGGAGGGGAAAAGGGATGAAAGGAAGGAGGGGGTGGAGGAAGGGGGAAAAGGGGGAAAGGGGAGGGGGATGTAGAGCGGGAGGAATGAGGGAGGGAAAAAAGAGAGGGGGAAGAATGGGAAGGGGGAGAGGGAGGGTGAAGGGGAGGGAAGGGGTGTGAAGGGGGAAGGGGGAAGGGGGAGGGAAGGCAGAAGGAGGTGAAGGAGAGGGTAACAGGGAAGGGGGAAAAGGGGGAGGGAAAAAAGAGAGGAAGGGGAAGAGTGGGAAGGGGAAGGGGGAGGGAAGGGGGGTGGAAGGGAAGGATAAAGAAGGAGGAAAAGGGGGAAAGGAAGAAGGGAGGATAGGGGAAAAGGGGGAGGTGGAAGGGGGGAAGAGGGGAAAAGAGGGGAAGGGGCGGGGGAGGGGGAAGGGGAAGGGGAGGGAGAGAAAAAGGGGAACCTAGCAAAAATAAACCAAAATAAATACCAATAACCAAATAAAATAAATAACTAAAAAGATAAAAGAGAACATAACAATAATAAAAACTGAATAAACAAATAAATAATAAAAAACAAACTAAAAACCTCTTAAAACCAGTCATAAAAGCACTGCAAAATCAATATCTTGGTTAAGTCCATTAGGTGTCAAGGTGTTAAGTTCGAAGATGTATCTTTTTCGAGATGCAGCAGAACTTTGCCTATATCTCCTCCTCTCCAATGCGATTTTACCACCTTCAACACTAGAAATTTCAAGTCGATAACTGAATGATTGGAATTCAGCCAGTGGTCAACCAAAGGTTTATCCATTGCCCCACGTCTAATACATCTTTTATTTATTTATTTAAAGTTTTTTTTATATACCATCTTTCTACAGTTCAAGACGGTTTACATGAAACTCAACAATAACAGCTTTTATGTTCTATGATGCATGTCCTTACATTCCGCTTTGTCTTTCCCACATAACAGAGTCCATTTAAATAAATGACAAATTCCGACTCACAGTTTGAAAAATCTTCAAACGTAAAAGACCATAATTTATAAGGATGTTGAAAATAATCTTTTACCATCACACAGTGGCCAAGCACTTTGGGGCATGAGCAGGGTCTGGATAACACCGAAGATACAAGAACATTTCCCAAGGTGCAATTCCTCTTGTAAGCAATGATCGGACGTAGAGTGCTCATAGACGGTATGGAAGATAACAAATGCCACTCATCTTTCAGAATGCATGTGATTTCATGTGAAAGATTAGAGAAGGTCAGCACGCGCACCAATTTTTCTATATCCTGAGTCTCCGTTTTCTGGAGAAGGGAAGATCTAGTAGACATCCAAGCTCTGCGATGAACCCTTTCTATACAATCTACGGGATATCCTCTTGCTTCAAAATGACGTATGAGTTCTTGGGCCTGCCGTTCAAAGTCTTCTTTGGATGTACAGAGATGACGTAGCCTTAGGAACTGACTGATTGGAAGGTTTTCTTTCAATGATCTATTTTGAAAACTTGTAAAATGAAATAAGGAAATTTCTGTCAGTAGGTTCATGAAACAGACTAGTAATAAAACCATCCGTGCCTTTGGAGATAAGGATGTCTAGATATGAAATCTGACAACTATCTTACTGATATTGAAATTGCAACTTTTCATCTGGATTGTTAAGCCATGAAAAAAACCCTGAAGATCTTCGATTGAACTATCCCAAATTTTAAAAAAACATCATTGATGTGCCTCTTCTACATCCTAACCTGTTTCTCAAAAGGATCTCTCAAAAGAAAAACTTTCTCAAAATGGGCCACGTACAAATTCACCACATCTGGGTCCATGAAAGACCCCATGGCCACTCCTTTGATCTGTTTATAAAAAACCTCACGAAACAAAAGAAATTTTGAGTCATAGCTAAGGTAGCCATCTCTATTAAAAAAACACGTGGGTGTTCTCACCGGTCTCAGTCGGTGTAACAAAATGTCTTCCATGATTTCAAGTGCAGCATTTTGAGGAATATTAGTATATAATGAGTGGATAAAAAGTGTGACTAAGATAAGATCCTGATTATATCCCCAAAAATCATCTAGCAACTGTATCATGTGAGATGAATCTTGAACGAAGGAAGGAACACTAGATACAAACGGTTTAAGAAAAATATCAAGAAACTTAGAGACTGGTTTGAACAATGAGCCAATGACTAATATAATGGGCCTACCTGGAGGGTGATGGAGAGACTTGTGTACCTTTGGTAAAACATATATTGTAGGTGTAACAGGATGGTGTATGGTTAAGAAATCAAACTCTTTTTTAGTAAGATAACCAACCTGTAAACCCACAAAGAGGAGTGTGTCCAACTGCTTTTAAGCCTCCTTCTGGGGTCCTCCAACAACCTAGCATAAAAGGTGGTATCACGTATTTGGCAATATATCTCATCTATATAGTCCTTTCTCTCCTGAATCACTAAGGCACCCCCTTTATCAGCTGGTTTAATAATAATCTGATTATTACAGCTCAAAGAGACCAAGGCCTGTCATTCTTGAGATTAAAGAAGGTACAGTGTGTTTTGTTGTACAATGATTCAACCCTATGCAGTACAATTCTCTTGCTTCATTCATAACGTTATTAGTGTTTGGTAGTAACCATTTAGAGGAGTTTTTAACCACTGAAGTGACAACAGAGCTATCAGTGTGGTAATCAAAGTAATCTTTTTCTTAAATTTATGAAAAAAATTGAAAAATTCGACCCTAGTGTTAAAAGCATCATGTTTACATGTCGGAACAAAGGACAATCCTTTCTATAAAACTTTAATCTCTATTTCTGTGAGGGAATAACTGGACAAATTGATGATACCATCAGGTTCATCCTTGAGAAAGTGATCTACATTCTCTTGCCTCTCCCTCTCCCTCTTCCCCTGCTCCGTTGGCTGAAGGGAAATTCCCGGGAGTCTGTTACTGGTGGATGATTTATTCTCTGACCTCCTCCCTTCCACATATCATCCATTGAAAAAAATGGACGTGAGTGGTGATCCTGATATGGTGGTAAAGCAGAAGAAGACCCAGAAGAGTTCAGTGGTTCCTCCTTATCACTACAACTTTTCTTTCTAATAGGCTCCTGACCACCATCCGAGTTATGGCGACTCTTCATTTTATATTTATGTCCTACTTCCGAATATTTAGTTTTTCATATCCTAGATTCACTCCTATAAGGAACCTGTCTATTGGTCCAATGATATTTATTTTTATTTTATTTATTTATTTACATTCTCTTATATACCGCGCTATTCTGCATCAGTGCGGTTTACATTGAACAAACTGAAATTACATTGAACAGGGCATTATAACTTGGAGATAACTATTTTACAGGGAACATGGGCTATGGAGGGTTAAGTGGCTTGCCCAAGACCACAAGGAGCACCTGTGGGACTAGAAACCCCAGTCCTTCCGGCCCAAGGTTGCTGTCCTCTAGTGGGATTTGAACCCCCGACCTTCCGGCCTGAAGTACCTTGCCCCAACCACTAGGCCACTCCTCCACTCATATACAGTTATATACAGTCAATATACAGTTCCATTCTTATAGTCCTCCTCATCCCTTTTAAATTTTTTTAGTTTTCTCTCCTTTATAAAAGACATAATTATTAACATTTTCATCGTACTCCTTCTTCAACGTATTAAATCTAATATCACATTCCTTTAGTGTATTCAATTTAGAATCAATATCGGCCCTTTATGAGTCAGCTTTATGCTTAGAAATATTAATAAAATCATTATGTCCAGAGAACACTTTTTTTAATTTTCATCCAATCATCATCTGTATACATCCCAGGGGCTTTTTGAATCCTGAGGCCTCTGGGAATCACTTTGTGTCAACAGTACTCCAACAGAGAAGAAGCATGAATGTCCTCTCTGATCAATTTCTGCGAAACTCTTACTGTCATGCCCCATTCATTATCAAAACCACAGGAAATTTCCTTCTGGTCACAGAACGGATCCTCAAGAAGTAACCATTGTAAGTCTTCATCTTTGTAGCTGAAGACATCCTTCCATGGGGCAAACAACTTGCTCAAACCAAATCAAGGAACCACAAAGAGCAAAGAACCCGCACAGGGACCAAAACAAATGGAAAAGCAGATTTATATGACAGAACAGGCTCTTTATTGTGAAAAACCCCAACATGTTTCAGCCCAAAAAATCTAAATAAGTAACACTTATACATAAAACATTCAAAACATTTATGGGAACAAAGACCCCATAAAACATATAAATATAATACATAAATAAATAAATAATTAAAAGGTAATAAAATATTTAATAATAGGAGAGAACACCAATTCATATAACACTGGTCAACAAATTTTTACAAAAGTCATGTTATTGAAATAGTCATTTCTTATCAATTTTTATATGCTGAACACTAGTTTTTTTTATAATCTACAAGAATTAATGTTTACATCACAAAATGCATGTCAATAGTAAATATAATAGGCCTTCGGTTAATACCTGTAAAAAAACAAGTCATAGACTACTTCTTAGATTTTTTTCGCCTGTCTCTTGTACAGCTGTTCGGGAGCTTCTCTGGGGAGTGTCCAGCAGTAGTCAGCCAGCATTGTAGTGGACTATTTTCCCTGGTATCTTTGCTCCATCGTTGTGAGATCCTGGTGAAAATGCCTGCCCTGTTCATCACTAACCATACCACAGTTGTCAGGAAAGAAATCGAGATGGGAAACAAGGAAATGGATCTTTAGAGACATATTGCAGCCAAGTTTCTAATACTGCATCAGCATATCTTCTACTAATTCCTTATAGTTTTCTGCCCTAACATTCCCGAGAAAGTTTGTTGACACTAGGCGAAAAGCATTCCATGCTTGTTTCGCATCACCCTGCAGCAAGTTGTTGAACTGGTCATCTTTGAAGAGCTCTCGAATCTGAGGACCCACAAAAACTCCCTCTTTAATCTTTGCTTCGCTGAGTCGAGGGAATTTTTCATGCAGGTATCGGAAAGCTGGAGAAGTGCGGTCCATGGCTTTCACAAAGTTTTTCATCAAACCTAGTTTGATGTGAAGGGGTGATAGCAGGATATTGTGAGCCTCAACCAGAGCTGGGTGCTGGATATTCTTCTCTCCAACTGTTACATTTTGTCTGCGATTCCATTCCTTCCGCAAGTAGTGCCAATCCCTTGCTCGGCTATCCCACTCACATAAGAAACACATGTATTTTACATATCCCTGCTGCAGTCCCATTAAAAGGGCAACTACCTTCAAGTCACCACAAAGGTGCCAGCTGTACTTGTTATAGTTAATGGAAGTCAGTAGATGCTTTAAGTTATCATATGTCTCTTTCATATGGACGGCATGCGCTACTGGAATAGATGGAAGATGGTTTCCATTGTTCAAAAGCACAGCCTTCAGACTCATTTTCGAAGATTCTATAAATAGTCTCCAGTCTTGTCGGTCATGAGTGATTTTTAAGGCATTCATGAGGCTTTCAGTATCAGAACAGAATACCAGATTACTTTCCTTTCCAACTGCGTATAGTACACTGCTGATGTCAGATGGCTTCAGCAGCCGTCTGGCAGTAGTATTGCATTGCATCAGAAAATGATGCAATCAACTCTGGATGATGTGTGCGTGCTGGTACTATGCAATGTGATGCAATATTACGTCATTCAAGGCTTATTTGGGATATTGTTGATGTCCTACTGGATACATTTACATGGTGAAACGTCAAAAATGAACTACATGCAATATCTTCAAAACGAGAGCCAATAAATTTTTTTAAATAAGAAAATAAGATATGCCATACTGGTTAGACCAAGGTCCATCAAGCCCAGCATCCTGTTTCCAACCGTGGCAAATCTAGGTCATACGTACCTAGCAGTTTCCCCAAAAGACACAGGTTCCACAGTGCTTGTACTGGGTCAAGCATTGATATCCTGGGTGCCTTCTTAATAATGGTTTATGGACCTATCCTCCAGGAACTTATCCAAACCTTTTTTAAACCCAGCTACACTAACAGCCTTTACTACATCCTCCGGTAACAAATTTCAGAGTTTGATTACATGTTGAGTGAAAAAATATTTTCTTTTATTAGTCTTAAATAGTTTACCCTATAGCTTCATTGCATGTCCCCTAGTCTTTCTATATTTTGATAATGTAAACAATCGATCTACGTTTACCCGTTCCACTCCATTCATTAATTTATAGACTTCTATCATATCTCCCCTCAGCCGTCTCTTTTCCAGGTTAAAGAGCCCTAAGCTTTTTGGCCTTTCTTCATAGGAGTATCCGTCCATCCCCTTTACCATTTTGGTGGCTCTTCTCTGAACCTTTTTTAATAATGCTATATCCTTTTTAAGATACGGCGACCAGAATTGCACACAATATTCAAGGTGCATTCTGGGCTTCCAAGATAGTATTTTTCAACAACATCCCAAGCTTCATGTAAGTCTTTAACCTTTGTAACTGCTCCTTTTAGTTTTTTCTTAACTATTTTCCTCATTTTATCATATTCTCCCTTTCGAAAGTTAAAAGGTAGTACTGTGGATTTCCTTACTATCCCTCCTCCACTAATTAAATCAAAGGTGATCATGCTATGATCACTATTGCCAAGTGGCCCCAACACCCTTATCTCTTGCACAAGATCTGGTGTTCCACTAAGGACTAGGTCTAATATGGCTTCTCCTCTGGTCGGTTCATGAACCAGCTGCTCCAAGAAGCAGTCATTTATTTCATCTAGGAACTTTATCTCCCTAGCATGTCCTGCCGTGACACTGACCCAGTCAATACCGGGGTAATTGAAATCACCCATTATTATTACTGCACTGTAACGTTTGTTAGATTCCTTGATTTCTTTGAGCATTTCATCATCCATTTGTTCATTCTGGCCAGGCGGTCGATAGTACACCCCCACTGCCATCGCCTTCCACTTTTTATATTTGTGTTAAGCTCACCAAGATATTACAGATTAGGGCCTTTTCATGTCAGTAACGATTTCAATGCTGACCAGTGTAATAAAGAATTAAATCAATAAAATTCTATGAATAAATAACTAAATGAATGAACAAAAATAGTTAAAACCATATCATATATATAATCAGAGCAAATAACTTATGCAAACATGGACAGCTAAAAAAGGGGGGAGGAGGACAGGGAACAATGAAGGACCCACACACAGGAATGATACCTGAGAATAAATGATCTCAAAGGAACACAATAGTGTCAATAGGTGTTTTTGCTATTTCTCAAAAGAAGAGCCGTATTAGCCAAATGTTCTCAAAACCTATAAAAAACAGGACTATGTTTAGGAAATCTTTGCTACATATACATCAAGTATGTAAAACAATTTCCCAAGGAGGAGTGATAAACCTACACATTAGTAAAAGCAATTTAGCAGTGCATGTATAGAACAATCACATTTGGATAATAATAGCAAAGAAAGAGGAAAATACAGACCTATCTAATAAAGACCTCGGACATGCTCTATTTGTACTGGCCGCAAAACCGAACTAAGATCAACGGAGCCGGCGGTGTAAACCAGCTCTGAAATAAAGGGAATCACTCTCCATGGATTGGTGTTCTCTCCTTTTCATTTAGTTATTTATTCATATAATTTTATATGGGTGGGGAGAGCTGCTCTTGGGTTCAGTATGGGATTTTGATGCTTTATCCAAAGTGGAAGAGAGCCAGTGAAGAAGACATCTGGGCAGACCTGATGAGTCAGTGTTACTGTGATACTTTATAGTGCAACCAACTCAGCAAGGTGTCAGCGAGACTTGTGATTGCCTTCTCTCCTTATGGTGAAGTTATCCTGACTATTTATATTGGCAAAAAATGCTCTACTCAGACTACTCATCTGTCAGCAATTTATCCTCTCTCAATGCGACTGAAAGCTCATATGTTCAGGCTTTTAGCTTTATTGAGAGCAGGCATTTCCGACATATTGTTCAGGTCAGAAGAAGAAAAGTGAGAAACAAGACGGTTGCTCTAGGAAGATGAAGTGCACCTTAGTGATCCATTTAAGATCTGGGCAATCACCATTATGGGGAAGAGGAAAAGGAAGGTGAGGACATTTTCGACTGAGTTTTCCAGTGCTATCTCCCGGTCCCATTGAGCACTTTGTGGTCCAAAGATGCCGCCGGCAATGCTCAGCAGGTAACTGCAAGAGATAACTATAGTAAATTGGTGGTATATTTGAACCCAGAGCAGCATAGCCCCCTGAATTTGTCAGCATCAGTAAAAGGTGTGCTACCCCCGTGGGCTGTATGGCTGAAGGTATGACTGCGGCGGCCAACTTAGGCCGAAGTCACTCGTGTTGAAGGACGATTTTCTTTGTTTTGGAAGTCAGACATGAAGGTATTGATTCTGATTCCTGGGGTGACTCAGCTAAATGTCAATTAGTGCTTGGAGCTGTGGAAGTGGGAGAGAAGACAGAACAATTTGGGCTCCCAAGAACCAACAAGTTGAAAAGTGTACACTTGCAGCATGACACAAAGGCACTTTCCCCCATTCACAGAATCAGGCATGTTGGGAGTGCATGTTTGTATGTGTCATGTGTCATGGGAGATGTCAGGGCTATGGGTCTGCATGTGTATGTGTTATGGAGGGGTATCAGGGTGTGTGTGTTTGTCAAGAAGGTTGTCAGCGTGTGTGTATGTGTATGTCTTGGGGAGTGACAGAGGGGTGCATGCATGTGTATGTGTGCTGTGTGAGTGTGTGTGTGTGTGTGTGTGTGTACAGTATGTGTGTGGGTGATGGGGGTTTCCCATTCCTACCTTTAAATACCTTCCCCTCCTGCACATTTTCTCCTTCCTTTCACCCAGCTACGCATTCTCTCCATCCACTCCACTCCCAAACCATTTTGAAATCTCACTGCCGTCCCTGCCTTTCAAGATCTCACTTGCACTCTCTCTTGAGTTTCAGTCCTTCCTCTAACCCCACCCATTCTCAATTCTTCACCCCTCTTCTCCCTCTCTGCTCTCTAACTCCACCCATTTCCCTGCCATCCTCTTCTAACCCTGCTCCTTCTCTCCATGCTCCGCCACTACCCACCTCTTCTATTCATGTTCCACCCCTTGTACCTTCTCTTCCCTGTTTTTCAGACAGTCAGGTCACAGCTCATGTTGGTAGAACCTGGGACTTCTGCCAGCTCCTCAACTTGCTGCTTTATGTGAACATGTATCAGCAGACGTGGGTCATGGGTAGGTCAGGTGTGGGTAAGGATGGGAGACATGGATAGGCTTCATCAAGTGTGCGTGTGTCTCATAGAGGTTGGATGTGGGCAATGCCTTGTACTGGCTGGGCAGGTGTGTGTTAAGTACGTATCTTTTTTTATCTTGCTCCTTGCCCTGCATCACTCCCAGTCCCTCCCAACCTCTTGTAATCTCCTCCATTTCTTGCCACAGAATCTTGCACTCACTGTCTTCATCCCTTCCCTGTCACCTCTTGTACTCTCTCATTTCTCCTCACTCTTCCTCTTCCCCTTACTCATGTTACAGTTTTGTAGCAGTTGCTGAGGCTCCTCACAGCCATGTCCTCCAACGTTGATAGGTGAGGCTTGGCCTCTCTGTGGCCCATGGCTCTTTCTGTGCTTCCTGCGCAGGCAGAATCTCTCTCTCTCTCTCTCTCTCTCCTGAGTGGGGCCTAGCTTTGCCTTCAGCCATGGGTCAGGCTTTGCCTTCAGACATGGATGTGCAGGCCGTGCCCCGATTCTGGCTGCCCGAATGTCCAGAAACTCCCCGACTAGCCCAGCCTGGCTCCTGCATGGAGTGGCGGTGGTATGGCATCCTGTTGCCATGCCACCGCTGCTCCATGCAGGAACCGCGATCCCCAGCACACCACGCAAATGTCCTTTCCCCACAGCCCACCCTCAATCAGGCCTGCCATGGCCAGGGTTGGGCTGCAGGGCACCCCCCTCCACCCCCTTAACTTACTTTCCGGCCCCTGAGCAGCCATGTTCCACCGTCTAGCGGGACTTATTCCACCTCTGAGGTGGAATAAGTCCCCCATCTAGACTGTCGACCCTGGACGTACAGGGCCGACAACGGACTTGACCCTGTACATCCGGGGTCATGGTGCCGCCCACAGCCCGCCCTCACTCTGCCTGCAGCACACTCCCTCCCACCCACAAACAGAGCTCCCCGCACAGCTCAGGTCTACATGCGCTGTTCAGAATAGACCCCTTAATGTCTTATAATTGCAGATTGTTCCCATGAGAAAATGCTTAGAGAGTAGTCTCTCAGGAAAGCACATTTAATTTTGCCCTCCATTTTCATGTTGCTTTTTGGGATTTGCCAGCCACAAAAGGGCATAAAAGATCTACAAGACTACAACTCAAAAAAGGGGAAGAAGGAATGCTAATATGTCACTGAAATCAATGAGTTTTATGTCCACCCATCTCAAGTCTGCTCCTGAGAGCAGCTCATCCCATTCTAACATACAGAAGGCCATATTAGCTAAACGCCGTTATCTCTGTGATATTTACAACTTTATAGTGTTCCTGATTTTCCAAAATGTAATCCATTCACTGCCTTTCCTTCCCTGTAGGACAGGGCATTTTTATGTTACCGTTGTTTAGTGAGCATTTCATATAACTAAGAGACAAGAGAACTACTTTCTTGATAGTGACTGCCTCTTTGTGGAAATACTCACAGTAAAGCTTTATACTGCACTGCTTATTACTATTCAAGAAAAAAAGAGCATTTATAATGAGGCAACAAGCACGCTTATGAGGACATAGCATAAATCCAACCAGATTCAATGAGCACCAGTCTATGTGGCTAGATTTTGCTCTTTGCATTTGCCTGTTAATTCATTAGAACATTTTAATGGCATCATTTAGCACTTTTGTTCATTAAAGAGTTTTCTCTCCATGGGCAGAGAATGAGGTAAAGTCCTTTCTGAATTAGACCCAATGTGTACTGTAAGGAGAGACATCACAGTTTCCTTCTTCCTGCTTGCATTCATTCTAACTCCCCAGGGCGACTCTCCCAGTCTCTCTTTGACGCTCTCTCCTAATCGTTCATGACTCTTGCCCTCTCATCTCTCAAAGTCTCCCTAAATTTTACTCCATCCCTACCCAGTCTCTTCTCCCATGTCTATCTCTTGTCTCTTCCTTCCTATCTCATCTCTCACACATCTTCTTTCTTATTTCAAGAGTATCCGATCAACACACTTCTCACATCAGTAATAGGCCATGCAGGAGCTTTTCACCAGTCAGTCATGCCATAAGCACCTGAGAACATATTTTCAGTTGTACACTTGTCTATCCATAGACCAGTAGTTCCAAACTTGTGGTCTTTGGACCCATGGAGGTCCATGAGACCATTACAGAGCGTGAGCAGGATGCAGATGAGAAAAAAGACTATTTTCATGCTGCTATAATCCATGAGAGTAGAATACAAAAGATGCTGTAGAGAGAGAAAGACTGGCAGGAATTGGTTGGGGAGGGGGAGCAGGGAAAGAGAGTGTGAGAGAGAGAGACTGGTGAGGACTAGCTGGGGAGAATGAAGAGAAAGAGAGAGACTGGTGGAGGCAGGAAGGGGAAGGATGATACAGAGTGCTATCGGGGACAGGTTTGGCCCTAAGGGGAGAGGGTCCATGAAGAATGGGGAATAGGGGGTCCCTGAACATTTTGGAGGTTAATAAGAGGTTCACATGATGAAAAAGGTTGAGAACCTCTGCCATAGACTATGGAAAAGAAAACAGATTCATCATCAATTCTCCTTATATTTCCCAGGAACACAGAACACCATATCTAGCGCTCTCCCTCCATCCAATTCTCTGGTCAGTCAATCAAAGCAATTCATCAGATTTGTCTGGCAAGACCAGAACACTGATGCCGCATTGCCTTAAAAGTGCTTCCACACATCTGCTTTTTTTGTGGAATCGTTCTTTGGATCCCTGGCTGCTGTGCAGGGGTTGGATTAGATGGAGTAAGGATACACACTACTGTTAAAATTATGTTCACTGAATGTTTAATATAAGTTCTTAAAGTTCATCCTGTTTCCCCTATCCCAATGTTCCCTGTAATTACATAGCAATGTTTATTGAAAACTGCTTTGACACCATGAAAAGCGGTATAGAAGAGATGTTATATAAATAAAATAGTCTCATTGTAACTGAGCCAATGGAGGGGGAAGAGACTTGCATCCGTGAGAAAAACAGGATTTACGCACACTTTCCAAGGTTTTTAGCTCCCTTTCCTGACCACTAAGCTACTCCTTGGTCTTATGGTACTTCCACTAGGAGTCAGGTGGCACCATTTTAACAGCAGCGGTCGCAAGGGCAGGGTCCCAGGAGGGTGGGAGTTTATTTATTTATTTGTTTTTATATACCGTGCTATTTAGGATCAGTGCGGTTTACATATAACACGTGAGCATGGTTTACATATAACATGTGAACAATAAACTCGTTTACATCAAACAGGTTACATACAGTATAACTAGTTTGCATCAAGTTGGCATAACTAAGAACATATTTACATTAAATCAGCATTAAGCTGGAATAACTGTGAACATATTTACAATAAATTGGCATTAACATGCATGATTAAGAATGGACATAAAATTGCAATTTACATCAGCTTGGTATTTTCAAGGGTTATCGCTAAGTGTTTGGCGGGAGCTATCGGCTGCTTACGGGACTGATTTAGGGTGGCTGGTTATAGGCTAGTTGGAAAAGGTAAGTCTTCAAAGCCTTCCTGAAAGATGTGAGATCTGGGATGGCTCGTATCATTGGGGGTAATGCATTCCATTGAGTTGGTGCAAATAGAGAGAAAGCACGATTCTTGGCTGATTGGGTGCAAGATCTTACTGCTGAAGGGGTTACGAGAGAGTTTATCATTGTCACCCTCTCGGGGGCCAGCCCAACGCCTAGGGCGCTGAGAGTTGGTCTGCCTTTGTATTCCTGACTCAGAGAGTATGACCCTGCATTGGTCCTGCAAGGCCCTCTGGGAATGGTAGTCCCTTTTACCCTTTGAGAACAGAAGAGTTGTAGTCGAGTGTTTCAGGCAATGACAATAATTTATTTTTCCCCTTCCCAACGGATTTCAATGCAGGTAAATAACTTAGGACAAACTGCCATACAAGTGGCTTGAGGGATATGTACAATAACTCAGGTAAATTAGCCTTATCAGCTTCGGGCTCACAACGTGCAGTGCTCGGTACAAACAAACAATAACAGCTTCCTTCAGCAAAAGAAAATGTTCCCCATTTCTGTTGCTTCACCAGCTTTCTCAAACTAGTGTTCAGCACAGAGACTCAACGTGGTCAGCAAAACATAACGTGCAGTCCATCTGGTTATCCACTATTTCACTGCTATCAGAGTCAATCTGCATTTCTTCAGCGTCAGCAATAGCAGGGTGTGTCAGTGAGCTGCTATCCTGAACTTTAAAACAGACATCTTCACTATCCTCACATGGCTTCTCTCGGTAGCACTCTAAAGGATAGAACTGTGAATTACCGTATATACTGAAGTTTCTTTTTAGAGAGTCTGCTACATTCTGGCAACTGCAGGGAAATACTTTATAACTAGGTTCAAATCTATGTAAGTTGTGAAGCCTACCTTTCGGCTTTGGAGGGAAAGGAAATCCCAGCTCTGCAAGGTCAGACTGATTCCCAAACACAGCTTGTGTTTGTTTGTCTCTCAGCCTCGTAGCTTCAGCCTTAGAGGTACACGTATTGTCATGCCAGCAGGTTTCTCTCTCTGGAGCATGTGAGTTTTCCCAAGCCTGCCTTCCAGGAAATATCTTATCCTTCTTGCCTTTACCAGATGTCACCTGTCCTGTGCTGCTTCTTTCTGGCGTTAAGACTATGGCTCCCTTGGTTCTCACCTCTTGACGTCTTCCTTCTTTCTGCTCCCCTTTAGTCCAGGCTAATGACCACTTTTTATCATCCTGTTTCTCCGGGCTAAACTGTGCCCCTTCCTTAAACAGGTGTATCTCATTATCTCCTGAACTAGGGACTACGTCACAGCGTGGGAGTGTCTTTCCAGCTCGTGACTCTCTTTGTTTACATTCTCTCTGAAAACACTGAGCCTTGTGCTCAGACTGCCTGTCAGTTTCTGCAACGGAATCCTCTTCTCTCACCAACTCCATAGGCTCAGAAGGGTCTTCTTCATGACAGATCCCCCCCCCCTTAAGATATTACGGGCTGACGAGCTATTACTTGGACAGCTCGTAATCCCTAATGAGGCACTAGGATGCTTTTCTACCGTAACTAGGCATGCTGCCGCTGACCTCTCATGTCAGGGCCTAAGAACATTGAAATGGTAGACTTGGCGACGTCCCCTATCGTTTTCTACGGTATAGGAAACGGGACCTACTTTTTCTACCACCGTACACGGACCTCTCCATTGGGACTCGAATTTTGGTCCGGCGTCCGCTACCATAATTATAACTTTATCTCCTATTGCTAACTGCCGAGGCCTTGTCCCTCGATCATAATATTTCTTTTGTCGCTGTTGACTGGCCTTTAAGTTCTCTATTGATGCCTGAGAAGTCCTTTGCAGACGACTTCTCAAATCCCTTAAGAAGTGAGGCACCCCTATGTCCTGAACCTCCGGTTCCACCCATTGTTCTCGTAAAATGTCTAAAACCCCTCTGGGAGCCCGACCAAATAGCAATTCATAAGGTGATGCTCCTAAGGATGCCTGCATACGCTCTCGACAGGCATATAAAACGAATGGGAGCAAGGTATCCCACTCAGACATTTTCCCATTCAGACCCCGTCTCAACATCTGCTTGATGGTCTGATTCAAACGTTTGACCAGTCCATTGGACTGGGGGTGGTAGGCGGCGGTCCTTACATGGCGCACCCCAAATGCATCCCACAGCTGGGCTAGGTACCTCGACATGAAGTTACTGCCTTGGTCCGTAAGCATTTCCTGAGGGAACCCTACCTCGCAGAACAACTTAATGAGTTCTAAGGCTATCGTCCTAGCAGAAGTACTCCGTAAGGGTATCGCCCAAGGAAAACGCGTGGCCTGATCTATTATCACCAATATATATTGGAACCCCCTTGGGGTCTTAATCAGGGGTCCTATGATATCCATTGCCATACGGCGAATTGGAGTTGATATCGCGGGCGTAGGTATCATGGGCACTGCCCGGGGCTTGGCAGAGGTAACATGCTGACATGTGGGGCATGACTCACAGTAGCGGGCGGTTTCTTGAAAAACCCCCAGCCAATAAAAGCGGGACAAGATTTGATCCAGCGTCCCCTGGATCCCTTTATGGCCACCTATTGGGTGATCATGGGCCAACCTTATAACTATTGCTTTAAATGTAGTGGGCACTACCAACTGCTTCCTTACCGCTCCTGTCTGTGGCTCATTGGCCTCTCTGTACAACACCTCTTTATCTAGGAGGAATCTAGGAAGGGTCTCTCTGGCAGTTTTAGCGTATTCAAATACTCATTTTAGTGCGGGGTCAGCTTGTTGTTCCTTCGGAAAGGAAGGGAATTTCCTGACAAGATCAGCGGGCACCCAGGGCAACCCCTCTCCGGCCTCCAGTTCGGCCCTCCCTTGGGTCCTACGCTGTCTCTCCCGGCGCCTATCTACTTTTCCTTTCCTGACCTTTTTGGAAGGGGCATTAACTAGGTCATCATGTAGAGGAAACATCTCTGATACCTCCTCTACCAACTCATCCTCACTCTCAGAGGGTTCATTCCTATCCTCGGGGAGTTCCTCTCTTCCCTCTGGTGGGTCAACCCTTACTCCGGAGGTTCCGGCCTGGGACCTAGTGGAGACCATGCTTGTTTTCACATTTAAGCCCTCCTCTATCCCTCTGCAAAATGGGGGCCAGTCCCTCCCCAACACAATATCATAGGGAAGCCATGGGACAACGGCCACCAAAACCTCTTTTTGGGTCCCCAACCCTTTTACTGAGAGCCTGTATAGTGGATAATGAGAGGAAGCACCATGTACACAGCGTATCTTAACCTGACCTTCTGCTTGCCTTGGTGCAGACCTACCACGGGCTTCAACGGCCTGCCAGAGCTTTTTGGAGACCATGCTCTGGTCTGCACCCAAGTCAAGCAGTGCATTGGCTACAATACCTTGAACTTCCACCTTTAACAGGAACCCTTCTCGCACCTGTTTTCCTTTTCCAGACATTAGTGCTGTTCGCACTGTACAATTTTTCTGGAAATGTCCCCCTTTTCCACAATTATAACATTTTCCTTTTTTCATAAACAAAACAGCATTTCCAGTAGTCACATTTGCTTTCATACCCCTTTCTAATCTTCCAAAGTTGGTTATTCCAGCCAGCTTCAGAGCGCCTCCTTTTGGCTTTCCCACCAACTCTGCTTCAAAATAGCGCTCTGTGAGGACGGCTGCCTCTGTAGTGGACTGGCAACTTTGTAAAATTAAGAAAGATTTCACCTCAGGAGGTACTGCCTCCATGAATTGTTCCAGAATGACCGTGTCTAGCACAGAGTCAAGGGTTTTTTCCTTCTGGAACAAGCCATTTCCATGCTAAAGCCTTGATCCTCTGATACAACGCTTTAGGTGTCTCATTAGGTTTAAGTCTGGCCTCTCTAAACATTCTCCTAGAACACTGGGGTTAGACCCAATCTGTCTTTAACTGCTTTTTTAATCTCCTCATAGCTGGTCGCGAGAGCAGCGGGCATGGTTTTATATGCCGCTAAAGCCTCTCCCGTTAGGGAAGTGGCAAATCTCACCGCCCATTGCTCAAGTGGCCATTTGACTGCTATTGCAACCCTTTCAAAGGCCTCAATAAAGTCATCCAAATCATCATTAGTTGATACCACCGCAGCAAACGATGGGTTTGTTTCTTCGGTAGCCTTCTGCTTGGCGAGTAAAGCCTCCATTAGCTCTACTAAGGGCTTCTGCTGGGCATACATAGCCGCAGCTGTCTGCTCTTGCGTGCGATGTGCCAGTTCCATTTGCTTTTCAAACTGATTGGACATCCACCGCAACACCTCTTGTGGATCCATTTTTAAGGATTGTGGTTCCTGCAGAGAAAGCAAAAAGAAAAGCCCACCAAGTGCAGCACCAAACTCTCTTTTAAATCCTAACTAGTTTTACTGCAGAACAAAGACTCCCCTTTCTCTCTTGAATCCTCTACACCCGTGCCCAGTTACCTGTTACCTTCGCACGGTGCAGACTCAGGCCGTGAGAAAGGAGTCTTCTCCTCAGTGTCCTGATCCTTCTGGCACGATTTTGCCAGCGAAATCTCCAACCACTCTCCACCAGCAGCTTAGCAGATTTTCTCTCTGTACTTTCCAGATGTGGAAAAACTTCTGGTGTATCCTGATGTTTTTTTCTTTCTTTTCCCTCAGTTGGGATGTCCTTTTGTATTCCAAGCAAAAATCCGAACAGACTATGCCACTTGTCACCCTCTCGGGGGCCAGCCCAATGCCTAGGGCGCTGAGAGTTGGTCTGCCTTTGTATTCCTGACTCAGAGAGTGTGACCCTGCATTGGTCCTGCAAGGTCCTCTGGGAATGGTAGTCCCTTTTACCCTTTGAGAACAGAAGAGTTGTAGTCGAGTGTTTCAGGCAATGACAAGAATTTATTTTTCCCCTTCCCAACGGATTTCTGTGCAGGTAAATAACTTAGGACAAACTGCCATACAAGTGGCTTGAGGGATATGTACAATAACTCAGGTAAATTAGCCTTATCAGCTTCAGGCTCACAACGTGCAGTGCTCGGTACAAACAAACAATAACAGCTTCCTTCAGCAAAAGAAAATGTTCCCCATTCTTTCTGTTGCTTCACCAGCTTTCTCAAACTAGTGTTCAGCACAGAGACTCAACGTGGTCAGCAAAACATAACGTGCAGTCCATCTGGTTATCCACTATTTCACTGCTATCAGAGTCAATCTGCATTTCTTCAGCGTCAGCAATAGCAGGGTGTGTCAGTGAGCTGCTATCCTGAACTTTAAAACAGACGTCTTCACTATCCTCACATGGCTTCTCTCGGTAGCACTCTAAAGGATAGGCCTGTGAATTACCGTATATACTGAAGTTTCTTTTTAGAGAGTCTGCTACATTCTGGCAACTGCAGGGAAATACTTTATAACTAGGTTCAAATCTATGTAAGTTGTGAAGCCTACCTTTCGGCTTTGGAGGGAAAGGAATTCTCAGCTCTGCAAGGTCAGACTGATTCCCAAACAGCCTCGTAGCTTCAGCCTTAGAGGTACAAGTATTGTCATGCCAGCAGGTTTCTCTCTCTGGAGCATGTGAGTTTTCCCAAGCCTGCCTTCCAGGAAATATCTTATCCTTCTTGCCTTTACCAGATGTCACCTGTCCTGTTCTGCTTCTTTCTGGCGTTAAGACTATGGCTCCCTTGGTTCTCACCTCTTGATGTCTTCCTTCTTTCTGCTCCCCTTTAGTCCAGGCTAATGACCACTTTTTATCATCCTGTTTCTCCGGGCTAAACTGTGCCCCTCCCTTAAACAGGTGTATCTCATTATCTCCTGAACTAGGGACTACGTCACAGCGTTGGAGTGTCTTTCCAGCTCGTGACTCTCTTTGTTTACATTCTCTCTGAAAACACTGAGCCATGTGCTCAGACTGCCTGTCAGTTTCTGCAACGGAATCCTCTTCTCTCACCAACTCCATAGGCTCAGAAGGGTCTTCTTCATGACATCATGCATGTTCTCCTGGATCTGGTCTCCGGGGTTCGTTATATGAGTTCTGTGAGAGAAGTTGCTGACATTCTGTGCAGGGCCTTGAAAGTGAGTAGTAGTGCTTTGTAGGTTAGGCAACTTGCTATGGGGAGCCAATGAAGCTGAATCAGTAGTGGAGTGATGAGGTCGTATCTGGATGCAGAATGGATTGTACGGGCAGCAGTGTTCATGGTGAATTGTAGTGGTTGGAGAGTGTGCTTCGACATACCATGGAAGATGATGTTAGAATAGTCTAAATGAGGGAGGATGAGGACTTGGGCAACTGAGCAGAAGTCTGAGGACTCGAGGAAAGGACGTAGATGCTGGATGGTTCTCAACTTATGGTAGACTGCTTTGGCGATGTTTTGAATGTGGGTCTTCCAGCTCAGGTGTTGGTCGATTGTTATTCCCAGATAGCGAACTTCTTGTTTGGTTATGAGTTCGAAGTCTTTCACCTTGAGGGATGATGGCAGGGTGAATGTGGGGTCTTTGGATATGAATAGGACCTCAGACATTTTGTTGTTGACCATCAGGTTGTGGGATGTGAGCCAATCTGAGACTGCATTGAAGCATTCTACTATGGATGAGTAGTCAGGTTTGTCAATGAGGAATGGGGTGTACAGTAGTACATCGTTGGCATAGATGTGATAGAGTATGTTGACTGATTGAATAATAGTACAGATTGGCTGAATATATATTTTAAAGAGTAGGGCTAAAGGTGATGATTCTTGTGGGACCCCTTGTGTTTGCTGGAATGACCTGGACGACTGGTTATCTATGCGGACTTGTTGTTGTCGATCAGATAGTTATGATTTGAACCACTCTAAGGCCAGGTTTCTTATGTCTTTTTGATGCAGTTGGGTGAGCAGGAGGTTGTGGTTGACTGTATCAAAGTCGTAGGCAATATCCATAAATATGAGGATGAAACCTTGTTTCTTCTTGTCCAGGCTTGTGTGGAGTCTGTCCAGGACAGTTGTAAGGAGGGTTTCAGCACCATGTTGCTGGCCAAATCCATGCTGTTGCTGGTCCAGAGGTGCGCAGAAGTCAATGTGGTCTTGGGTTTGTTGGTAGATGATCTTTTCTATGATTTTGGTTAGGAAGGGGAGGCTTGAAATAGGTCTGTAGGATCTGATCTCTGTTGGGTCAAGCTTGTTTTTGATCAGAGGTCTGATGGAGGCAGTTTTCAGTGGTGGAGGGAGGATGCCTTCCGATAGTGATAGCGATTTTGGCTATGATTGGGCTGAGGTAGGTTTGTGTTTGATCCAGAATTGGGGACAAGGGTCCATTGGGGAGGTTGTGGTGTTGATTTCATTGATGATCCTTTCTATTTGTTCAGGAGGATATGGGTAGAAGGATTCAAGGGTTGGTGAGGGGTGTGCCGATGGGGTGGGTGCTCAGATAGGCTTTTGAGTTCATGATTCGCTGGGTCGGCTGTTGTTGGAGTTGTTTTACTTTGAAAGTAAGTGGCAAAGTCTTCTGGGCTTGGGGTGCTTATTGATTGTTTCGTGGATGTGTCTTTTGTGAGTGATTTGACTAGGTTGAAGAGCTCGCGAGGTTTATTAAGGGAGCATATGAGGGTATTGGTTTGGGTTTCTTTTCTCTTGTTATTGATCATTCTTCGGTGTTGTAGTTTGTTCAGGTAAGCATCCTGGTCATTAATCTGTTTGGAGCGTCGCCAATGGCGTTCAAGCTTCCTGAGTTGCAGTAGTAATTCATGCAGGTCAGCGGTGAACCAAAAGGCTGTGTGGTTTTTGTAGGCAGGCTTTGTGCATGGTGGAAGGAGTGCCGCTCTGGAAAGATGGTTGTTCCAGTTGTCTAATAGATTGTCCATGTTGTTAGTGTCGGGGTTGAGCTGGGTGCAGCGTGTTGCTGATGAAGGTTTCTTTGTCAAAATGTTTGAATCTGTGGTGAACGTGAGCGCTTGGTGCGGTAGACTGCTGTTCTTTATTGTTGTGTGGAATGTCAAAGAGAATGGCTTTATGGTTGGACCATGGCACTGGGAGTACCTGTGGTGAGTACTGGTTGTTATGAGGTCGCGTAGAAAAAATGAGATCAAGGGTGTTACCTCCAATGTGGGTAGGAGTGTGGATGATTTGGTGGTAGTCTAGTGTGGTCATTGCGTCGAGGAATGCTGTGGAGTGTTTGGCAGGGAGAGAGGGGAGATTAAAGTCACCAAGGAGCCAGGACTATTTCCGCTGGCTGCTGTTGTTGCATGCTTAATCAAGGATTGTGGCCAACTCGGCTGTATTTGAAGAGGGTGGGCGAAGTTGAAGGGTGGTGCCAGTCTTCAGATTTTGGCATTGTAGGGGAAGGACTTCAGGGGCCACTTTTTTCTCATCTATGCCTTACCTTGCAGCTGGGGGAAAGGGGGTGTGGAAGCTGCTGGCCCACTATAAAGTGGTGGCTCCCTGAAGGGGCCCTCTAATTTCCTCCTTGAGGGCCCTTTAAGGTCTGCGCTGCCATGCAAAAGTAAGCATTCTTGTTTGCCAAGGTAGTGAAAAAATAATTACATCTCCAGAGCTGTATCTTTTTTTTTTTTTGTGAAAATGGGCCTGCTTAGCTTTTCTCATGCTCATTTCCACAAAACATCTCATTAATCCGCTGCTTGAATGGGTTTTGCATCACAACAGCTCATTAATGAGAAATTTAAATACATGTTTGCTTGAAGCTCACCTCATATGAAAGTTTACCACAAGGTTGGCCTCTTTTATGAAACTTTCCACAAAAAGGGTTTCTCACATAAACCATGGCATAAACATCAGCATTTTTGTTGTTGTTTTCTACATCTGCAAGCATTTTTGCACTGGTTAATGCACAAAGCCCCTCGTTGGAGTCGGGAGTGGTGCCAAAGGACTGGAGAGAGGCTCATGTGGTGCCTTTACACAAAAGCGGAAGTAAGGATGTGGTTGAAAACTACAGGCCGGTTAGTTTAACTTCGGTGGTGAGTAAATTATTGGAAACGCTGCTGAAAGAGAAAATAGTGAGGTTTCTGGAGTCCAGCGGATTACAGGATCCGAGGCAGCATGGATTCACCAGAGGCAGGTCTTGTCAGACAAATCTGATTGATTTCTTTGACTGGGTGACCAGGGAGTTGGACCGAGGGAGAGCTCTAGATGTGGTGTATTTAGATTTCAGTAAAGCCTTTGACACTGTTCCTCACAGGTGACTTATAAACAATTGAGCACCCTAGGGATGGACCCTAAAGTTACTGCTTGGGTTAGAAATTGGTTGGGTGGGAGGCGACAAAGAGTACAAGTAAATGGAGCTCACTCTGAGGAGAAGGATGTTACCAGTGGTGTGCCCCAGGGATCTGTCCTTGGTCCGATTCTTTTTAACATCTTTGTTAGTGATATAGCAGAAGGGCTGTCGGGTAAGGTTTGCCTCTTTGCGGATGATACCAAAATCTGCAATAGAGTAGACACCCAGGAAGGTGTAGATAACATGAGGAGGGATCTAGCTAAGCTTGAAGAATGGTCGAGTATTTGGCAGCTGGGATTTAATGTTAAAAAATGTAAGGTCATGCATTTGGGCTGCAGCAATCCAAGGGAGCAATACAGTATAGGAGGTGAAGTACTTTTGTCCACTAAAGAAGAGCGGGACCTAGGCGTGGTTGTGTCTGATGATCTTAAAGTAGCTAAACAGGTAGAAAAGGCGACGGCAAAAGCTAGAAGGATGCTTGGGTGCATACGGAGAGGAATGGCTAGCAGAAAAAAGGAGGTGATAATGCCTCTGTATAAGTCTTTGGTGCGACCTCATTTGGAGTATGGTGTGCAGTTCTGGAGACCGCACCTTCAAAAGGATGTGAATAGGATGGAGCCGGTGCAGAGGGTTGCTACTAAAATGATTAATGGGCTTCATTATAAAGCATATGAGGACAGACTTAAGGATCTTAATATGTACACCTTAGAGGAAAGGCGGGATAGAGGTGATATGATTGAGATGTTTAAATACCTCCGTGGCATAAATGTTCAGGGAGAGAGCCTCTTTCAATTGAAAGCAAGTTCTGCTACGAGGGGACATGGGATGAGGGTGAAGGGAGATAGATTCAGGAGTGATATGCGGAAATATTTCTTTACGGAAAGAGTAGTGGATCCGTGGAATAGTCTCCCAGTGGAGGTGGTAGAGATGAGGACAGTAACTGAATTCAAAAAAGCATGGGACCAACACAGAGGATCTCTAAAGGTAAAAAGTGGACTGTTGTAGTTGTTGTTGTGGAAGGACAGACTAGATAGGCCATGTGGTCTTTTTCTGTCATCATGTTTCTATGTTTCTATGTTTCTGAAAAAAGAGTATTCATTTTAATACATGAGTTTCTTTGTCTTTGTTTAAGGTGCCAGACAATGGGGAAGCCAATTGTCTTCTCTGTGATAAGAGACATGTAAGCGTCACATCCCAATCTAGAAGGTTATTACAGGGGCAAGTGTAATTTGAGTCCATATATAAGAGCTCACTCTGTGCTAGTTGTTCAAAATCCCTAAACATTTGATCCATCTGGCCAGGAAGAACCCAGCACAATCTTCTAGAAACCAGTCAATTGTCATACTACAGGGTTGGAGGGAATTCATGAAAGAACAAAGCTAGCTTTAATCTGTGCATTAATTTATATAGAAAAACCTGCATTAGGCAGGGTCACAGCCAATAGTAGGCACTAAAGAATGGGGACGAGCAGAACATAGGATATATATTATCCTGAGAAAAAGAGCATTTTACTCTAAATTTTGAAAAACTGGCATATCAGTCATAATTTTTCCCTCTTATCTTTTATTTATGCTTTGGGGTAGATGTCCGAAAAGCCACAATCTTGTACATAGACCTACTGCATTGTGCATACCTTATATGCTCTGAAGAAATTGTCCTGATAAGACAGGTGCAATGGATGCAGGTTTAAGCTTTAGTATGTTTGCTTAATCTGAATAGTGGGCTGTTTGCTCGGAATATAATGGGAAATGCTTGCTCTTTGCATTGAGAGACACTGCTTCTGTCAGGTGCATGGTGAAGACTGTGCCATTCAGAAAATAACCAGTGTTTTGGGGAGGGTTTGTCCATGTATCATAGAAAAATAGAAAGTGACAGCAGATAAGACCATATGGCCTATCCAGTTTGCCCATCTATACCAACTACTAAGCAGTATAATCCCATGCCCTTCCTTAGAAATCCTCTGTGCTTGTCCCCTGCTTTCATAAATTCAGATACAGTTCTCGTCTTAGCCAACTCTGCTGGGAGGCTATTCCATATATCAGCCACCCTTTGTGCAAAGAGATATTTCCTTAGATTGCTCTTGAGTCTATCTCCTTTCACCTTCATTCTTTGCTCCCTTGTTCCAGAACTTTCTTTCAATTGAAAGAAGCTTTCTGACTAGGAGTGTGTCCAAGATAATGGATACTAGCAAGCTGAGCATGGAGCTCTATGCTTACCCAATATGGGTTAGAGCAAGGATAAGCTCCAGGTCTACCCTTCAGAGTCCAGTCCAAGTACCTCTGTTTTAGCAACTTTGGGTCCCATGGTCACTTTTGTGATTAAGATTTGGTTGCATCTTCTCCTCTGGAGGCCTCGTTGACAAGTGGGCGAAGTATGGAGAGTCCCAACTTATCTTTGGAGGCAGTGTCTTTTTCACCAGGAGGAAAACACCTCCTGAATCGCAGACAGTGGAGAGAGCAGTTCTGCCAGTCCAGACAGTTGAGACAGTGCTTCCTGATGACACTGTGATTAGTGATCTGGATGCAGAGGCCCGGTAGCAGATGAGAAGCACTGCAGAGGGATGTGGAATTGAATGGCTCCGGTAGAGTTGGGAAGTTTACTGGTGATCTAAGAACAAGGCAGCGGACGAGCTCCACAGCAGGCAAAGGGGGACATGGCAACTTCTTCTTTAATTTGCTTAGAGCCTACTATCGTATCTGTGCTGAAATGCCCTCCAGATTTTAATATGGAGTCTGTTTGGAAGCAATTCAAAATATGCAGCTGCCCCTCTCTGTACAAATTCAGTCCCCTCAGGTTGAACCGAAGGCTGGAGGCACTACTCAGATTAAAATGGATATAAAAATTTTGGATAAAAGGCTTTCTGCTACCAAAGAGAGAGTCAATAAAATAAAGACCCATGACTTTTTACTGATAAAGAACAGTTTGACTATCCATAAGAAAATAGAAAATATGGAAAATGTAATACGCAGGAGAAATCTGGATCTTACAAATTTTCCAAGATGTTTGGTGGTGTCTCCTTATGATATTTTGAGAAGTATCTTCTGGAAGTGGCTAAGATTCCAGAGACCTCTTTCCTCCTATTTCAAAAATGTATTATCTTCCTCAACACAAGAAGCGTCTTGCTATAGAGGATCAACATTCTGAGTTAACCTTTAATAGTTTGGAATTGACTGATTTCCTGGAAAAGTCAGAGGCATCACACCTACCACACTTAGATAGGGATTGCCTTCTAAAATTGTAATTTTAATTTAGATATGGTTTGTTTTTGACTTGAAAAATAAGAATATATCCAGATATTTGTCATGATACACAAAAATGGAGGAAAAAGTTTCTTTTGTTAAGGCTAAGATTATAACAGCTGAGGGCAACTTCCATACTCAGTTTACCTTGTCAATGTGCTGTCTCATATCAAGAGGTTAAATTTATTTATTTATTCAGACAGATTTGTATACCACCTTATCCTTCAATCAAAGTGGTATATTTTCTTAGAGCTCTCTCAGCTGCCTGCATTCATTTCTTCCCAAAAGGTGGTGGCTAATTCTGCAACCCAGCTAAATGCAATTCCTTCAGCCCTTAGAACATAGGTGTCAAACTCTGGCCCGCAGGCCAAATTTGGCCCGTAGTGTAATTATATTTGGCCCGCGAGGCTATACCAAATGACTACTAGAGCTAGCCCGCCGGTATTATACAGCGCATTCATTCATCGCTAATACTACAAATCCCATAATGCCTTGCTGTTGTTTTGGCGCGTCAATCAGGACAGGTCCCAGAAACGCCCTCTCCTGTGTGACAGAAGTCATAGCGATCTCAAGCTACAACTGTCACTGTGGAACCCCTTCCCAAAAATGGCAAAAAGAAAGGCAGACAACAGGAACTTTCTGGACAGGTGGGAGACAGAATATTTGTTTACATATGTAAAAGACAGACCTGTTTGTCTGATTTGTGGAGTCAACGTGGCTATAACTAAGGAGTATAACATTCGATGACACTATGAAACAAAACACCATGACAAGTACAAGGACCTGGACATGACTCAAAGGAGCCAGAAAGTGGAGGAGATGAAAAGAAGTTTGGTTTCACAACAGAATATGTTCAAAAAAGCCACATCACAAAGTGAGGCTGCTGTAAAGGCTAGTTATATTGTGGCAGCAGAGATCGCAAAATCAGCCCGGCCCTTTAATGAGGGAGAGTTTGTGAAAAAGTGCATGTTGAAAGTTTGTGACATCGTGTGCCCAGAGAAAAAGCAAGCCTTTTCAAACGTGAGCCTGAGCAGAAACACAGTAGCTGATCGCACATGTGATCTTGCCACCAATCTGTATGACCAGCTTTTGGAAAAGGGAAAAGATTTCGTTGCATTCTCCCTTGCTGTGAATGAGAGCAACGACGCATCTGATACTGCTCAGCTGTCAGTCTTCATCCGTGGAGTGGACTCAAATATGTGTGTTACGGAGGAGCTATTGGGATTCAAATCAATGCATGGCACAACCACAGGAAAGGAAATTTTTGAGGAGGTTTCCAAATGCATAACTGAAATAAAGCTGCCGTGGGATAAACTCGTGGGATTAACGACAGATGGTGCGCCAGCAATGTGTGGTAAAACAAGTGGACTGGTGGGCAGGGTCCGGGAGAAGATGCAGGAAGAGAACTGTGCAGGTGAACTAACTGTTTATCACTGCATCATACATCAGGAATCATTGTGTGGCAAAGCCCTAAAGATGGAACATGTTATGACCACAGTAACACAAGTAGTTAACTTTATAAGAGCCAAATGTCTGAATCACCGCCAGTTTAAGTCTTTTCTGGAGGAGTGTGGTTCGGAATACGCAGACATGCCGTATCACACAGAGGTGAGATGGTTAAGCCGAGGAAAAGTACTGAATAGATGTTTTGAGCTGCATGAGGAAATATGTCAGTTTCTGGAAAGCAAAGGGAAGGACACAGCAGAGCTTCGGGAGAAAAAGTTTCTGTGTGAGCTGGCCTTTCTGTGTGACATCTCGAGCCATCTCGATGCGCTGAACCTGCAGCTTCAGGGGCGGGGGCGCATCATCACAGACATGTACGCTGCAGTGAGGGCTTTTAAAACTAAACTGTGCCTGTGGGAGAATCAGATGCTGCAAGGAAACCTTGGCCATTTTCCCTGCTGCCAAACCATGAAAACGCAGTTCTTTACCAACTTGTTCCCATGCGCACAGTTTGCTGAAAAACTCAGTGTACTCGGCGCTGAGTTTAGCCGGCGATTTGCCGACTTTGATGTCCAGAAATGTAGGTTTGAACTGCTCAGTAATCCCTTTGCAGTTAATGTGGAAAACGCACCAACCAACCTCCAAATGGAGCTAATTGAACTCCAGTGTAATGACACGCTGAAGTCAAAGTATGATGCTGTGGGCGCCGCCCAGTTTCCACAGTTCATCCCTGACACAATGCCTCAGCTCCGCACCCAAGCTGCTCAAATGCTCTCCATGTTCGGCAGCACTTATCTATGTGAGCAACTTTTCTCCTCGATGAAGATGACCAAAACATCTCACAGGAGACGTCTGACTGATGAACACCTTCGCTCGATACTGAGGATTTCCTCAGCTCAAAGCCTGAGCCCAGACATTGATGAACTATCATCCAAGAAGAGATGCCAGGTATCTGGCTTGGGCACATCAGATTAGATCAGTGTGCAGCAAACTGAGCAATAATTAACGTTTTCTTTATGCACTTTTTCTTGCTACTCCAAGACATGGGCTTGAATGGTTGATTAATTTTATTATTGTTATTTTATTTTTAAAATTATTATTTATTATTATTTAAATCTTATTTAATAAATGAATGTCATTGATGTTTTTTTTATTTGAAATTGGTTTTTGCATATCTGAACTATTAAGTTATAAATTGTATAGTAATAAGTGTTGCTTCATATTCAATGTTAAAGCAAATCTTGTTTGGGTCCATATTAAAAGGTTCATTTGTTCAATGCTGGCCCGCGACTTTATTCAAGTTTTACATTTTGGCCCACTGTGTATTTGAGTTTGACACCCCTGCCTTAGAATAATGTTATGCAATCACTTTTGCTGGTATCCAGCCATGTTTGTTCTCTTGGTCTTGAAATGTAATTTCCCTTTTTCTCCAATTAATTACCCCTTATTTGTGGACTAATCAAGATATGCCTTTTGTTAATTTGTTCTACTTTTCTTTAGTTAATGGATAATTTCTGGGCTGACTTGTATTTTAGTAAAGCAATGCTTGGTTCATGTTGCTTATTAATTATTTCAATAAAATATAAATTAAAAAGAAAACAAAAACAAAGAGGTTTCCTTGCCTCTGTGCATTTATAAGTTTCTATGTTACCTCTCCCACCTTTCTTCCAAAGTATACATATTGAGCTCTTTAAGTCTGTCTCCATATGCTTTATGATGAAGACTATTGACTATTTTAGTAGCCACTCTGTGCATCGACTCCATCCTGTTTATATCTTTTTGAAGGTGTGGTCACCAGAATTGCACACAGTATTCAAAGTGAGGTCTCATTAAAGACTTATACAGAGGCACTATCGCCTTTCTTTTCCTGCTGGCCATTCCTCTTCCTATGCACTCAAGAATCCTTTTGGCTTTTGCTGTCACCTTTTCTACTTGTTTGGCCACCTCAAGACTATCAGATATGATCACCCCCAGATCCCACTCTTCTTTTGTGCACAGAAGTACTTCCTTGAGTTTCTTAGCCCAAATGATTGACCCTGCATTATTTTAGAATTAAATCTCAGCTGACAAATACTAGACCATTCATCAAGCTTCACTAGATCATCTTCATGTTATCTATACTTTCCTGGGTGTCTACCCTATTGCAGATTTTGGTATCAGCCACAAAGATGCAACTGTTACTCAACAGCTCTTCCGCAATAACATTTACAAAAATGTTAAAATGTTCTGGACCAAGGACTTATCCCTGGGTCACACCACTGGTAACCCTCCTTATTCTCGGAGTGAACTCCATTTACTACTACCTTTTGTCACCGCCCACGCAACCAGTTTCTGACCCAGTCAGTCACATTAGAGCTCATACCAATATAAATTACCAATGTGTCAAAGACTTGCTGAAATCTAAGTACACTATACCTAGTGCTCTCGCTCAATCCAACTCTCTGGTCACCCAGTCAAAGAAATTAATCAAATTTGTTTGAGAAAACCTACCTCTAGTAAAACCATGCTGCCTCAGATTCTTCAATCCATTGGATTCCAGAAACTGCACTGTTCTTTGTAATAGCATCAATTTATTCACCACAGAGGTCAGACTATAGTTCCAAACCTCCTTGTTACTTCCGGTTTTATGTAGAGGAACCACATCCACCCTTTTCCAGTCCTCCAGGACCACTCCCAACTCTACAGAAGCATTGAAAAGATCACACAGTAGAGCTGCTAGAAATTCCACAGATTTCTTCAATACTTTTGGATATATCTCATCTGGCCCCATTGCTTTGTCTACCTTTAGTTTAGCTTGCTCCTCATGAACACTGCCTTCTAAAAATAATTCATGATCTGTCTCATCCCTATTGGTGGGTGTTTTCTGAAGTCCCACTCCTAGTCTTTCATCTGTGAACACAGAATAGAAATATTTGTTAAATCTGCTTTATCCTAATCAGCTTCTATATCAGGGGTCTCAAACACGCGGCCCGCGAGAGACCTTTGTGCGGCCCGCGATGCATAGGGGGAAAAAAAAAACACCCCGGCTTCTGCTGCTGCTGCCGCCGCTGCCGTGGCCGGCAATAGCAGCAATATCGCAAGTCCCGCGGGCTCCGCTCCCCCCCCCCCTCCTTCCTTCCTTCCTTCCTTCCTTCCTGCCTGCTTGCCTGCCTGCCTGTTCTCCGCTTCCGCTTCGGCTTCGCCTTTCAGAGCCGCGAAGGGAGAGCTTCTCCCTCGCGACTCTGTTCAGCCCGCTGGGGCAGATGGGAAATTTCCCATCTGCCCCAGCGGGCTGAACAGAGTCACGAGGGAGAAGCTCTCCCTTCGCGGCTCTGAAAGGTGAAGCGGAAGCGGAGAACTGGCAGGCAGGCAAGCAGGAAGGAAGGAAGGAAGGAGGGGGGGGGAGCGGAGCCCGCGGGACTTGCGATATTGCTGCTATTGCCGGCCACGGCAGCGGCGGCAGCAGCAGCAGAAGCTGGTTTTTTTTAAAAGTTTAATTTTCCCGGGGGGGGGGGAGGGAGGGAGAAGGACTTGATGGGGGGGAGAGCAGGACTTGATGGGGGGGAGAGCAGAACTTGATGGGGGGGAGAGCAGAACTGGGGGGGGAGAGCAGGACTTGATGGGGGGAGCAGGACTGGGGGGGGAGCAGGACTTGATGGGGGGGAGAGCAGGACTGGGGGGGGAGCAGGACTTGATGGGGGGGGAGAGCAGGACCTGGGGGGGGAGCAGGACGGGGGGGGGAGCAGGACTTGATGGGGGGGGAGCAGGACTTGATGGGGGGGGAGAGCAGGACTGGGGGGGGAGCAGGACGGGGGGGGAGCAGGACGTGGGGGGAGCAGGACTTGATGTGGGGCTGGGGGGCGAGCAGGAAATGATGTTTGGCAGTGGGGGGTAGAACTGAAAATGGGGTGGGTGATGGGGGCTAGGACTGGTAATGGACAGAGGGGGGTTAGGACTGGAGGTGGTCTGATTAGGGGGCTAAGACTGAAATGGGGTTATGGGGGGGCTAAGAATGAAGATAGGGCGATGGAAGGGTTAGGCCTGGAAGTGGGCTGTTGGGGGGCTTAGGACCGATAATGGGCTAGGGGGGGGGCTAGAACTGGTAATGGACTGGGGGGGGTGCTATGACTGGAAATGGGCCGAGTAGAAGGGGGAGCTTGAACTGCAAATAGCTGATGGGGACAGGGTCTTGGAATGGAAATGGGCTGATGGGGAGGGGGGCTTGGAAAGGAAATGGGCTGTGAGGGGAGGGAGCTAGGACTGGAAATGGGCTGATGATGCGGGGACTAGAAGGGAGCAGATGCTGGGTGGGGCAGGAGCTAGAAGGGAGTTGATGTTGGGGGACGATTAGAATGGGATGGGGCTGGGAGAGTGAAATGGAGAGGGGAAATATATTTTGTGTGGGAGGGAAGAAAAATCTACAATTGGCCGGGTATTGGGAGAGTAAGTGGGGATTGAGGATGGAGGGGTAAAATTTGAGTGGATGAAATAGGAATGAGGAAAGAGCAAAAGGAGAATGATTAGTATGTTAAAGCAGATGTAGAGAGAATGGAAAAAAACTAGGAAAGAAGAAAGGACAAATGGACAGCAGACGATGGAGAGTTAGCAGAAGACACAAAGAAACCAGAAGAAAGTGAATGGAACAATTGCAACTGAAAAAAAAATGCACAAAAGGTAGAAAAATATCTCTTTATTTTGAATTTATTAACTGAAATATGTCAGCTCTTGGAAATGTGCATCTTTAACGTCTGCACTTTATTTAATACAAGAGGAAATCAATGTATAGTTTTATTTCTACAGTGTTGTACATTCTAAGTTTGGCTTTTGGGGTTCCCAGTTTAATTGTCTTCCTGTTTCTAAATTGTGATTCCTTGTTTGGTGATGGTGTATGTTCTGCATGTGTAACTGAGCTGAGGTATTCTATTTATGTAATTCCTATTTGACATTGCCACTTGTTCTCTTTCCCGAGTAGGTCATGTATTGTTATTCTCTGAAATGTGTTGATTTAATATTTGCAGTGTTGCCTTTTGATAGTTAGGGTATGGTGCTTTGTGAGTCCTGGTAGTGCTGTTAGGACATGGCAGGTTTGCTATGGGTTCTAAATGAGCAGTGTTTCTAGTAGTTCCTAATGTGCCTGGCGGTTGGCACTGGTTTATAGTAATGTAGAAATCTTTTAGTCTTTCTTTATCCATACACTCATTAAGAGGCATGTTTACTAAAAGTTAGTGTATGGTAACATTATGCAAATATTTATGCAAATGATGCCCTTATGCAAATGAGGCCTGCGTCTTGTGCGGCCCCCGGGTTACTCTACAAGTCCTCATTTGGCCCTCAAAGCAATTTGAGTTTGAGACCCCTGTTCTATATATTCCTCCCCTTCACCTCTTAGTCTGGCAATATCACTTTTGCACTTCCTCCAGCCTTGGATGCTTTTGGGCATATGGCAGAACAGAAATGTTTTTACATAAATAAATAAATATCTAAAAAAGAGTCTTATTCCTCCTGCTTTACTATATTGGCTATTTTTTTCTTCTGTTTGCCTCTTTGCCCTTCTGAACACTTTCCCTGCTTCTCTTAGCTTTTCCAAACATTGCTGCTTGTCTTTCTCATGTACTTCATGAAGGGTAATCTTTTTTTCCTTATTTTTTGTAGCTACTTCTTTTGAGAACCATAGTGGTTCTTTTCTTCTTACTTTTATTTACTTTCCTAACAAAAAAGTTGATTGCCCTTAAAATACTCCCTTTCAGCTTTGCTTACTGCTTTTCTCTATCCCCCAGATGTGCCCATCCAGCTAGCAATTTAAGATATTCCTTCAACTTAACAAAGTCAGTTTTCCTGAAGTCTAGGATCCTCACTTTTGAATGAACCACTCCATCCGTGTCCTAATACTTAACCACACCATCTGGTGCTTGCTGGATGCCAGATAGTGACCCTATATAACTTCAGAAGCGCTCTCCCTATCCATAAATATGAGGTCCAGTATGGGTCTCATCACCACTTGCTGCAATAGTTCTCCCTGTAGAAAATCCAGGATCTTCTTACTTCTAGACACCACAATAGGGATCCCCAACTAACCTCTGGCATATAGAAATCACCTATCAGCAGCATTTCTCCTTTCATAGCAATACTGTGAATGTCTCCAATTAAATCTTGTCCACTTCCTCTGCCTGTGAAAGAGGTCTGTATATCACACCAGTTTAAAGAGATGTTCTATTCCATCTTTTCAGATTAACCCACAATGCCCCCTCCTTACCTCACATGCTCTGCAATTCTGTGTCTTTAATATTATATTTTATATATAGTGCCACGCCTCCTCCCTTTCTTACTACCCTGTCCTTTCTGAATAGATTATAGCTTGGTTTAATTATATCCCATTCATGGTTCTCCGTGAATCATGACTGCCATTAAAGTCAAGTCAACCTCTTCTATTACAGCCTGTAGATCCAGATTTTACTTTCCCATATTATGGGCATCATTTATTTATTTATTTACTTTAAAACATTTTGTCACGCATCATATATATTTAAGTAGCTTACATGACTTCTGTATTGATCTATAATAAATATATAAATTAATTTGTTCAAAAAAAACCCATAAATAATAATAGACAACACATCAGTATATGTAGCTTTCCGGGTGTTGTCCTTTTTTTCCTTTTCTATACAGGTATTTAATATTTAACTTTACTGAGGGCTTTTACTTACCTGGGAGCTAGTCAAGGAAAGTCTTGTCTTACTAATCTGTTATATATTTTTTGAAGGTGTAAATAAACAGGTAGACAAAGGTGAGACAGTCGATATAGTGTATCTGTATTTTCAGAAAGCCTTTCACAAGGTGCCTCATGAGAGACTTGGTGAAATTTTAAAAAGTCATGGGATAGGAGGCAGTGTACTACTGTGGATCAGGAACTGGTTAAAAGATAGAAAGCAGAGAGTAGGGCTAAATGGCCAATTTTCTCAGTGGATAAAGGTGAATAGTGGAGTACCCCTGGGTCTGCTGCTTCTTAACATCTTCATAAATGATCTGGAAATGGGTATAACGAGTGAAGTGATCAAATTTGCAGATGACAGAAAATTATTCAAAGCTAATAAAGCACAAGAAGATTGTGAAAAAGTGCAAAAGTACCTTGATAAACTGGAAGACTGGATGTCCAAATGGCAGGTGAAATTTAATGTGGACAGGTGCAAAGTTATGCACTTAGGGAAGAACAACCCAAACTATGGTTACACGATGCAAGGTTCCACATTAGGAACCACCACCCAGTAAAGGATTTAGGTGTCATCGTGGATAATACATTGAAACCCTCTGCCCAGTATACAGAGGCAGCCAAGAAAGCAAATTGAATGCTAGGAATCATAAGGAAAGGAATGGTGAACAAAACTAAGGATATTATAATGCCTCGATATCATTCCAGAGTGCAACCGCACCTTGAATATTGTGTGCAATTCTAGTCGCCATATCTTAAAAAGGATATAACAGAATTAGAAAAGGTACAGAGAAGAGACACCAAAATGGTAAAGAGGATGAAAGGATACCCCTAAGAGGAGATACTTAAAAGTTAACGCTCTTCAACTTGGAAAAGAGACGGCTGAGGGAAGATATGATAGAGGTCTATAAATTAATGAATAGAGTGAAACAGGTAAATGTAGATCAGTTGTTCACTCCTTCAAAAAGTAGAAAGACTAGGGGACACTCAATAAAGCTACAATGTAGCCCATTTAGGTCTAATAAGAGAAAATATTTTTTCATTCAACACGCAATCAAACTCTACAATTCGTTATCGGAGGATGTAGTAGAAGCTATTAGTGTAGCTGGGTTTAAAAATGATTTAGAAAAGTTCCTGGAGGAAAAGTCCAAAAGTCATTATTAAAGAGGACCAGGAAAATCCCCTGCTTACTCCAGGATAAGCAACAGGGAATCTGGGTCCCTTTTTGGGAACCTGGCAAGTACTTATGACCTGAATTGGCTACTGTTGGAAACAGGATACTGGGCTTGATGGACCATGGTCTGACCCAGTATGGTATTTCTTACGTTCTTATGTTATGTTCTTCTTCTCTTTTGGAGATCTTTGATGCATAAAGAAACATTTTATCAATGTAGTTCTCTCTGTCATGAATGCTTCTCAGCCTCGATTCAACTTGAGGGCAGTCTCTTGTCTGGGATCAAGCTGTCCATTTGGATGGAGGTACAAGCTATAACAGAAGCAGCAGCTTTGGTGATATTCTGCTTCCCAGCCATACTTCAGTTGTAAGAGTTTTTGTACTTGTTGAAAGAAATGAGAAAAAGACCTACCAAGGTCCCTGCCGTTTCCTCAGCTGTCTTGTAAGTCAAAAAGCAACTAATCACTTTTATGTGAGATCTAGCACCTCTGTTCTGATTCCTTGTATGTAGTCCTGCTTGTTTGCTCACCTGTTACTGAGGTATGCAGCCGTTTATCTTATCCAGTGGTGAGACTGGGCTGGTTCAGCCCTGTTCACGTGAACCGGTTCCTGCCACAGACTGCATTCACCAAACCAGGCCGAGCATGGCATAGAAACGCCGGCACTGCAGTGGCACACATCCCCCCACCAGACAATATTTGATGGCATCAGGGGATCATGGTATTAGGAGAAGCCCCTGAGGCCGTCGAAACATTGTCAGGTGGGGGATTGGGCCACAGGGTAATGGCCGGGTTGCTGCACCTCAGTGGAGGGCAGCGGCCCAAACGTATGGCCACTGCAATGCTTCCACGCGAGGTGCAGCAACCCAGCCATCACGCATTTAGGAGGGCTGGGACCGAACCGGTCTTTAGTCGGTTCAGATCCCACCACTAAGCTTATCCCTTCAAACTACTAAATGCATTTCACATATCAGAGGTTTCTCATCTAATTGCACCCTTTGTAGAATTACTTAATCAAATGCCCTGAAATAAAACTAATTATTCATTTTTAACAGATAACCAAAATTTGCCCTCACTTGGTTTGCAACTTGGCATGCTGCGAGGGTTTGTATGCATCTGTAATGCTGAGAGCTAAGCTATCAGTAGCTTAACTACTGGAAGGGTCTCCCAAGATGGCGCCAGACTAAGACATACCATCCATCTGAGCAGCAACAGAATGGGACAGTGTTGGCGATAGAGAATCACGTTTCTGTGACAACGGCAACAACATTAGTATTACATGCGCAGAAAAAAAAGCCTGACAATCCACTTCTGTATCTTGCCATAAAAACCCAATGGATAGTCACAACACAACAAATTGCGATGTAGTGCTGGAAGATGAGACCCCCTCCCCCCCAGGTCAGCAGGTACTCAATGGACTACTAGAAATAAGCTGAAGTAAAGCCAGAATAAATCCAGCATTTATGATGTGGTTGGAACAAGCCCTTGGAAAATCTGACTGCTGATGCAGTTGCGCATGAAATGAGTCAGAGGTTGCAAAGATGTCTTACATATTGGGACATAGAACATATGAGGCATGAACCAAGGGACGAGGGAGGTGGTCAAGAATGAAATAGAACATATGCAACTTGATCTCTAGGGTGTCAGCGAACTGAAATGAACTGGCAGTCTTGAAAGACTGCAGAGGAGAAGGGGTCCTAAAGGACTCCTGAGGAGAAGCTGCTACTGCAGGGGCAACATTCTGGGAAAAGAGGGGCAGGGATGTTCCAAAATGATGGGCTCCACTTTAACCATGGTGAAACCAGGCTGCTGGCATTAATCTTTAAAAAAGGAGATAGAGAATCTTTTAAACTAGAAAATGGGGGAAAGCCAACAGTCGCCCAAGAGCGCATGGTTCGGAATGATATTTACGTTTCTGTTTGTTTATTAAAACTTGATAAACCACCCATCAGGGAGGCATCAGAGCAGTTTATAATAAAATAGCATAAAAAATAGAATATTAGAAAGGAAAAACATGAACTCCAATAAAATAATAATGATGTATCTTTGAAGAATATTAACAAAACAGGGAAGATATGGCCTCCCAATAGAGAGGTTTCAATAAAGGTAAAACTAACAAAGATGCCTTTAAGTAAAGAGCAGACAGAGTTGAAATATTTCAAATTACCCCATCAACTGATAACCAGATTTTTAATATGAACAAAAATCAAATTTTGAAATTCCTGAAATGCTAGTAGTCTAAAAAATAAGGGAGAGCTAGACTATATAGCATAAATGAAAAGTTAGATATAATTGTTATCTCAGAGACCTGGTAGACGTAAAACCAATGGAACACTGTGATACCTCAGTACAAATTATATCACAATGATAGGGTAGAGGGTAGTCAACTTGATGCCAATTTTTAATAAGGGCTTCGGGGTGATCCAGGAAACTACAGACCGGTAAGCCTGACTTCAGTACCAAGCAAAATGGTAGAAACCATTATAAAGAACAAAATTACTGACAGATACCCATAGCTTAAAGGAACAAAGCCATAATGGATTTAGCCAAGGAAATCTTGTCTCATTCATCTGTTATATTTTTTTGAAGTCCTGAACAACAGGTGGATAAAGGTAAGCCAGTTGATGTGGAGGCCTATTCACATCTGGACATCCAGCCCCTAGTGTGGTCGGGCAGAATCAGGGCGTACAGCAGTAGAAAGGATTCTGTTCCCATGGGAGAGCTGCCACGGGATCAGAATCGGGTCTACTGGGAACGTGCAGGCTGGCTCTGATTCTGATCAGTAGCATGCCCAACTGCTTAACCGGCTAACTCAACCTGGCTCTGTAATGGAGCCACAGGACCTTGGCATCTCGTTGCCATGGCACTGTGGCTCCATTACAAAGCCGCGAACACTGCCCGAGGTTGTCCTTTCCTCGCAGCTATTCCCTCTATCCAGCCTCCCATGGCCAGTGTCCAGCTGCGGAGAACTTCCTGCACACCTTCCTGCTCTGTCCCAACTGGCCACCGCGGCTACCCCGCGTCCAGGGGGACTTATTCCACCTCTGAGGTGGAATAAGTCCCACATCTAACTGGCATACTCCGGATGTACAGGGCCGACCTCAGAATTGTCCCTGTAAGTCCAGGGTGACGGCCCACCCACGCACCACCCTCACTCCGCCTTCCGTCCATGCCCTCGCGCCACCGTCTCCCCTTACAACTCTACTGTTTGTACAGGGAGCTTTGCATGGGGACAGCAAGGGGGACAAATAGTGGGGATATATGTCCAGGCAGGGCATACATCCCCCCTATTCGTGGCTTGGAATAGCAGTGTACTGATATGGACTGGGAAATGGTTAAAAGACAGAACACAGAGAGTAGGGCTAAAAAGCCAATTTTCTTAATGAAGAAAGGTGAACAGTGGAGTACCCCCAGGGATCTGTGCTGGGACTTCTTCTTTTTAACATATTCATAAATGACCTAGAAATGCAAATGAGCGCGATGATGAAATTTGAAGATGACACAAAATTATTTAGAGTTGTTAAAACACAAGAGGATTGTGAAAAATTGCAAGAGGACCTTGAGAAACTGGGAGACTGGGTATCCAAATGGCAGATGAAATTTAATATGGACAAATGCAAAGTTATACACTTACAGGCTGATGCAGAAAGCTGGCTCTGAAGTCACGTGCTGTTAACAAGGTATGCCTCTATGCAGTGCACTGATAGCGCACAACTTCAGCACCAGCATGCAGAAAGGGGTGCATATGCAAATTAGTCTGTGGCGGAAATGTTAGCTTTAAACTGATAGAGCAAGCCAAGCACATATGCACAGAAGTCGGTGCAAGTTTGGCATGCTCTCCTAGAGAAACAGAGTCATCTGAGGGGAAGTTCGACACTTCCCCTCAGATGATCCAGGCATCAGGGAAAGCCCCCGATTCCATCAAAATACTGCTCAGGGGCCAGTGGCCCTGATACTGACCCCCAAAGAGAAACCAAATGCCTGGTGGCCCAGTGGTCCCAATCCCCCCACCCACCCAACTAAAAATAACCCTAGTGGCCCTGTAGCCCCAAACCCCCACCCAGTACCTTTGTGAAGGAACGGGAGCATTGCCCAAGTGCTTCCACCCCTGCACCACCATCTTGAAAAATGGCAGCACCTGACTTCCACTAGGCCACCAGGGTTATTTTTAATTGGGTGGGTGGGGGATTTGAGACCACTGGGCCACCAGAGTTTTATATAATTGGGTGGGTGCTTGGGGGGATCGAGACCAGTGGGCCACCAGAGATTTGGTTTCAGTCAGAGGTTGGTATTGGGGCACCATTCCCCCCAAAAGTATTTTGATGGCATTGGGGGCTTTTCTCAATGTTTGGATCATCTGGGCGGAGGTTTGATACATCTCCTCAGATTATCCAGGCAACGGGAAAATCCCCTGATGCCATCAAAATACTGTCGGGGCACACGCAGACATTTAAGACACCTCAGACCCAGGCATAGAGATATTGGCACTTCAGCTGGTTACGTAATCCTCTATGCATTTCTCTGCATCAGGCGCAGACAATATTAACATGACATTTTAATATGCGCAGCTCATTTGCCTATAATTTATATGCTTGGCATTACTGTGTGTGCTTGCTTTTCTTTGCTGTTCACGTGTGTGTCAGACTCTTTTCTGCATTTGTCCTGTCAGAAGTTATGATTAAAAGTTGTGTTATCTGTGCGCAAAGGGCGCGTTGGCCTTTCTCCATTGGCCCGTTAGGGAAGAACAACCCAAATTATGGTTACACAATGTAAGGTTCCACATTAGGAATCACCACCCAGGAAAAGTATCTAGGCGCCATCATGGATAACAGAATGAAATCCTCCGCCCATTGTGCAGAGGTGGCCAAGAAAGCAAATAGAATGCTAGGAATCAAGAGGAAAGGAATGGAGAATAAAGCCAAAGTTTATAATGCCTCTGTATCGCTTCATGATGCAAGCGCACCTTGAATACTGTTTACAGTTCTGGTCACCATATCTTAAAAATGATATAGCGAAATTAGAAAAGATTCAGAGAAGGGTAGCCAAAATGATAAAGGGAATGGAAGGATACCCCTTCTATGTTCAACTTGGAAAAGAGATAGCTGAGGGGAGATATGATAGAGACATGGCCATACCAAGGGCTGTGCAAGCAGTCTGACCACACAGGGCGCAAATACAGAAGGGAACTGAGGTCATCACTGAACTTCCAGGAAGCCTGAAAAAAGTGAGTTCCTGCACCCAGCTGGCTGGGTGGGTGGTGGCATATTGCTAGCTTGGCATGGTCCTGCATAGAGGTCTATAAAATAATGAGTGGAGTGGAACAGGTAAATGTAGATTGATTGTTTACTCCTTCAAAAAGTAAAAAGACAAGGGGACATGCTATGAAGCTACTTTTAAGACTAATCACAGAAAATATTTTATCACTCAACATGTAATCAAACTCTGGAATTCGTTGCTGGAGGATGTAGTAAAAGCTGTTAGTGCAGCTGGGTTTAAGATTTGGACATGTTCCTGAAGGGGAAATCCATAAACCATTATTACAGTGGACTGGAAAATCCACTACCTACCCCTGGAATAAGCAATATCAAATCTGTCTACCTTTTGGGAAACTGACAGGTACTTGTGACCTGGATTGGCCACTGTTGGAAACAGGATAATGGACTGAATGGACTTTTGGTCTGACTCAGTATGGAATATCTTATGTTCTTATGAATCTGATGATCACACAGCATACTATCCCAGAAATGAAAGACAGAGAAGAAGTGGTGTTGCATTTATATTTAAGAAGAAACTTGCAAGAACTGTTATGAAATACAATGCAGCCAGTAAGCACTTTAGGGGGCATTTTAGAAGCCCTATTCATGCTTTGGATGACTGAAAACAGGCATAGAGATGTTCAAAGCATAGAGACTGTTTCCAGAACCATTTTAGAAGCCAGTTCTGGGGACGTCCAGATCTGAATGGGGGCATGGAAGAGACGTGGCCGTGGCCTTCCCAGGAACCTGGAGTCATGATCAAGGAGTTCCCAGGATCCTGGACATCCTCACCTGATCACAGAAGCACCATAGATGTTCAGCATCATGTCCATAGGTGGGCCACACAGGTCCTGGCTCCATCAAAAATCATGGAATGGCAGGCAGCAGGCTGCCTGCAGGGATCCCATCCCCCATGGGCAGATGAAGAGAAGCCATGATCGCAGCAAAGACCCTTCCTGTCTGCCTGATCCGCGGGCAGAACAGGAAGGATCTTTGGCATGATTGTGGCCAGCAGGCAGAAGAAAAGCTGCGATCACGGCAAAGACTGTCCTGTCTGCCTATGGGAGATCGGATTCCCATGGGCAGAACAGGAAGGGTCTTTGCTGCGATTGTGGTTTCTCTTATTCTGCCCGTGGGAGATGGGATCCCTGCGGGTAGACTGCTGCCTGCCAGTTGTGATCATGGCAAAGGCCTGTCCTGTTCTGGCTGAAGAGATCCAAACAATTGAAAGGTCACTGCACACACCTTATACTGTATTGAACTTCTCACTGGCAAGCAATGCAAATGCAGCAGTAGTGGAGAAGCAGAGTTCCATGTAGACACTCCTAAAATCAATCCCATTGCAGCATTCGGTGCAGATTGAAGTCTTGCCAATTGCCTGTCAGGTAATCCCAAATATAAACCATTACAGTAATCTAAATGAGCCAGAATATAGATCTGCACTATCATTTCCACCAAATTCCCTTCTAGAAAAGGGCGCAGTTTCTTTACCAGCTTCAATTTTAGAAAGGTCACTTTACCTTAAAAATCTGAGCTTCTCAATTCAGCTGTGCATACAAAATCATCCCTAAGTTCTTGGCATTAGGGCTTTCCCTGATGGCTGGATAATAAGCAGAACTCAATTTCAGATAGAGACCAATGGATCATTACTTCCAATCCTAAGTACTTCCATCTTTTCTGCATTTAAAATTAAATTAATACATAACAGCTAATCAGCTATCCTTTGTAAGCCATCATCCAGCTGCTGCAGTTTCAAGGTCTTTTCCACATCTGTTGGGAAACCATCTGAATATTGTCAGTATAGATAACGCATCTAAACCCCAAACGCTGGCAATTGCTCCTAAGGGCTTAAAATATAAATTAAACAAGAGAAGTGACAAACAAGATCCCTGTGGTACCCCACAAAAAAATAGGACATAAATCAGATGTAAGCTGACCCCTTCTCACCACCTCTGATCTCCCCCAAATAAAAGATTCAATCCACTGAAGCGCTTTTGATCAAATTCCCAATACGTTACAACAACCAATCAAAATAGCTCAATCCATCAAATCAAAAGCTGGGAATGGTCCAGCAAAATGCAGCACCTCGTCCTACATGCCCAATTACATACTCCATTCCATGTCCCAGTTGAAAAACAGCCTATGACTGATTCAAGACCTCATTATCCTCCACAAAATACTCAACTCTACAAAGATAGTTTTCTCCAGCACTCTTCAAGAGAAAATATAAATTACAAAAAGGTCTATAGCTAGTAGAATTAGAGAAATTCAAGCTCTCTTTCTTCAAAATAGGGGTCACAGAAGCACAGCGCAATTTCTCAGGAAAACGGCTTCCTCTAATGATCTCCTCACAATCATATGTGGAAGTCATCGATGGAAAATCTCAAACAAAACCTGGAGTTGACTGTGGTACAGATAGCCAGCTACAAGTGTGCAAACTCAAGCTAAAGCTGAAAAAGAGCAAGCCACTCAGGAATGTAGCAAAATCTAATCTTGAGAATATATTACCAGAATTTAAACCTGCCAGCGAAATCGATTCACTGCTGTGGATTCAAATGACAAGTACCAGAGGAGTTATGAGTTGACATCAAGAAAGTTGTGCTCAAAGGAAGTGAGAAGTTTCTATAAAAGGTGAAAAAGCATAAATGGCCAAAATGGATGACAAAAGAAACTCTGAAAATTGCCCAGAAATGCAGAGAAGCTAAAGCTAGAGAAGAAAGAGAGGCAATCACAGAACTCAACAGATTTCCAACGTGCAGCAAGATGAGACAAGAAGTACTACAATGAAGCATGCAAAGAAATAGAATCCGAAACTATTAGAGAAAGAACAAGATCAGCTTTCCTAAAGCTACATAAGTTAAAGAGAAAATTTCATCCTCAAATTGTAATGCCAAAATATGCTCAAGGATCCATGTTGAATGATTCTGAGAAGATCAAGAAAAGGTGGAAAGAATACAGAGTCATTATACCATAAAACTCAAGTGGACCAACAGCCATTTCAACCTGTACCTTACGATCAGGAACCATTGGTGATGAAAAAAGAAATTGAAGCAGTATTTTGAGCATTATCAAAGAACAAAGCACCAGGCATTGACGGCATTCCCATTGTAGTATTACAGCATGAGATGCAGCTCTAACCATACTTATTAGGCTCTGCCAGGAAATTTGGAAGACAACTTCATGGCCAACTGATTGGAAAAGATCTGTGTTCATACCAATACTGAAGAAAGGTGATCTGACTGACTGGAAATTATCGCATAATCACTCTACTTCCATATGCCAGCAAGATTCTATTCAAGATCGTTAAATGGAGATGACAACCATACCTGGAACGAGAGATGTCTGAAGTGAAAGCAGGATTCAAGAAAGGACAAGGAACAAGATACACCATCTTGGTAGTGAGATGGGTCCTTGAAAAGACAAAGGAATACCAAAAGGATATCTATATGCGTTTTATTGTATTGCACTGTATATATTGCTGTAAATAACGTTGTAGATATGTTTATTCCCTGTTGAATCCAAGTTTCTAACCCTTGTTCAATGTAAATTCTATGTGGCCCGACCACATAGTAATATGTTGTTTTACTGTAAACCGCACTGATATTGTAATAGCGCGGTATATAAGAAAGGTTAAATAAATAAATAAAATAAATAAATATTGACTACAGCAAAGCCTTTGTGTAAAACATGAGAAAATCTGGTCCATATTAAGAAGCATAGGTATACCAGAACACCTGATAGATCTCATGCACAACCTTTATCTTGATCAAGAAGCAACAGTTTGAATGGAACAAGAAAAAACAGAATGGTTTCAAATCAGCAAAGGTGTCATGACGAAGGTGCATTCTTCCCCCCCCCCCACCTGTTTAATTTATATGCAGAAGACTCATCAACAATCTTCACTATGCTGATGACATCACATTATTGGCTGAAAGTGAAGAAGATTTACATCTGCTTATCAAGATCAAGGAACATAGTCTTAAAATGGGCCTGCACCTTAACATCAAGAAGGCAAAGATCCTGACAACTGCCAAAATTAATAAGTTCGTCCTTGATGGAGAAGAAATAGCATTAGTGGACAACTTTAACATATTTGGATCAATAATCAATAAAGAAACGACAAGTCAACAAATCCACCGAAGCACTGCTCTTGGCAGTATGGTTAGGAAGGTCCTAAGTAAGATTCTGAAGAGCAGAGATGTATCTGTCCATACAAAGTTTAGTCTTGTCCAAGCCATGGCATTTTCAATAATATCATATGGATGTGAAAGTTGGACAGTGAAAAGAAAAGACGGGAAGAAAATCAATGTTTTTGAATTATGGTGCTAGCAAAGAATACTGTGTATGCAATGGACTGCCCAAAGAACAAACTAGTTGGTACTACAGGAAATCAAACCTAAGCTTTCTTTAGAAGCTCAGATTACAAGACTTTGACTTTCATATGCGATGGTATTTAACAACAACAACAACAATCAAAATTTTATCTATTTACTTCCTAGATTTTCCCTTCCAAAAGCCAAAAATATTACCTTAGTTTGTAATCAATTTGCCTTGGGATGGTAGAGGTTTATGAGGCCTGTAGGTTGTAATAAATCTCTGAAAATCCTGCTTCTCAGTCAGCTGATGCCTCATAAGTGGTTTGCGTACCTACACTCTTTCAGTGCTTATTAGGCCTTAGAAACATAGAAATATGACGACAGAAAAAGACCACATGGCCTATCTAGTCTGTCCTTCCATATCAACAACTACAACAGTCCCCCTTTTTCCTTTAGAGATCCTCTCTGTTTGTCCCATGCTTTTTTGAATTCAGATACTGTCCTCATCTGTACCACCTCCACTGGGAGACTATTCCACGGATCCACCACTCTTTCCGTAAAGGAATACTTCCGCATATAACTCCTGAATCTATCCCCCTTCACCCTCATCCCATCATGGCCTTGATGATAAATGCAATGGATGTAAGTGATTTATGGCACCACATATACTCAGTTTGGTGTATTTATACTGATGTTCACTGTCTATTCAGTTTGAAGGTGAACAAAGTGAACAGAGCTACCTATGGCAAAAGGTATGCATTCCATGGGGGGGGGGGTGGAGGGGGAGGTTCCCAGCTTGCATTATTGTTCCAAGAAATGATATTCCATTGCCATAATTGTTCTTGAAATCTAAATTCTGTCACCCAAGGTGCCAAGCAGTTGGCAAAAGTTGAACATGGCATGTCCTTTTCCATTGGCAGATTCGGGTATTATTCAAAGCCCAGAAACCCTTCCATTTCTGTAAGTGTTCCTTATCCTATCAGTTTCACATAATATTCGTATACACTTTTCCACAAACAGAAGAGTAGCCTAATGGTTAGAGCAGTAGGCTGAGGGCCAGGGAAGCCAGGTTCACATCCCACTGCTGTCTCTTGTCATCTTACCACTCCATTGACTTCGGTATAAGCTTAAGCTATCAGCTCTCTGGGGATTACGTACCCACAGAAAATGCAACTCACCAGCCTTTTTTTAATTTAGATTTTAGAAATCTAGCTTATTGCAAAGCAAAAGAGAATGCTTGTGATGGCTGTTACTTCTGAGCATGCTATTTCCACCATCACACATAAGGTGCCCTGCTAGAGGCATGTTAGGACTTCTGTAGGGGAAGCAAGAAGGTGCAGTGTCCATTTGAACCTAAACTTGTGTCTTACTTACTGAAAGCAATTCTACCAGCTTAGATTCTGAAACACTCTGAGACGATGAATATTCCCATAATACCACATCCCTCACGCTGCAGTAATGTGTTGTTGAGACGTATCAGAAAATCATCTTGATATGCTAGGCATAGCATCATCCACTTTCTTTGGGGGAACTGCAAAAAAAGATCTAAATGATTCTGACAGCAGAATGAGGCAAGTGATGTCACACTTAGAATGTCAGGAAGGCACTCTAATGTGCTATTAATATATTGCGTATTGTCTATTGGAAGGGTATAAAATAACAAAGACATCATCTTCATCCCATTTTGTTACTTCTGGAGATCAATAATGATGTCAGTGGTGTCTCATTGTAGGAGGCCTTCAGTGCTATTTTGCATTAATACATTTTTGGTTCAGATTAGTGTTGGGGGGGGGGGGGGGTTATAACTAGCACTTAAATTCACTAGATCCCTTCAAGTGAGTTCATCCAGTACCAGCAGCAGTGGTGTTGTGATTTTCCTTGTGCTTTCAGTTTACTTTGACTTGCAACACTGTACCAAAATCAAAACCGGACACAGCCTTCTGCAATATAGCGTGAATAACTGTGACACACATCAGTCCCTCTAAGCAAACTGATTTAACTTTCTGTCATATCCAGAGCAGTTAGTAAATGCTAACAGCTGAGTGTACCCCCACCAGCGAAATAAATCATTACAGGATGTCCTATTAATAAATACACTTCTAGCAAAGCCTGACCCTGCATAAGTACTGATCTCATGACAGCAAGACAGCTTTCTGCTTGTTCCAACTCAAAGGTCAACTTTTCTGTCTGCCTCTGTGCCTGAAGTGCAGTTTATACAGATCTGAAGAGGCGATTTGCATTAACCTCCATGAATTAAAAAAAAAAGGACAAAGCTTTTGGTCTCTGCCCATGCATCTGCCTCACTATCTTTTTCTTATGATTTCTTTCTCGGTCATCCACTTTTGTTCTGTCCGCACATTCTCCCTATCTCTACCCCATCACTCTCTCACTCTCACTTTGTCTCTTCTGAAGGAGGGCTAGTCATTCTTCAGATTTTTTTTTGTAACATTTAGTGTTGTTATTCTTATATTCTACACATTTTCAAAATAAAAATATGCATCTTTAAATATAGCCACATGCTCTGTTTTTAAAATCCTCCTTCGAAGCTCAGGTTTCAGTTGTTCATACTGCGCTCGTGCTGTGTATGTATCAGGGTGATACTTGCCTGGGATTTTAAGGAAGATCAGCCCCAATTGACTTAGGGATATGTTTACTAAATGACGGTAGCAGCTTCCATGAGATATCAGAGCCGCGTCCCCATTGAAATCAACAGGGCTGTGGCTCCGATATCGCTCGGAAGCTGTTACCGCCATTTAGTAAATATACCCCTTAGACCTGTGGGGAAGGGGGGACATCTTTATAAAATCGTGCCTAGTTAATGCATGTTTTCAAGTATGTTTGTATGCTTGTTTTATAAAGTCAAATAAGCGTGTACTTGACTTTATAAAATACTAGCTTAAGTGGTAAAGAACCTGATTTAAATTAGGGGTCATATTTACTAAGATGGGCTAATAGCACATGCTATTTGCAACTAGACCCCATATTACACAGGTACACTAAAAAAACTTTTTTTTAAACTGCCTCTAATGTTTCGATTGATTTTTACGTTTTTTGGTGCGCTGAATCCAAATCTGGTAACCAATTTGCTCCATCACCTACAGATTTTTTGCTACATTGGGTTAGCAGTTTGAGGTGAACGTTTCAGATTGAGTGCGATCGAGATAAAAGTTTCTTGGATGAATTCTTTATACTAATTGTTTGGTAGTTATTCAAATAAGAATAAAGAAAATTGTAACAAGGCAGCACATAAGAATAGAGTAATGTCAACAAAACACACTGTGATGGTAGCAAAATTGTCTGCACTTAAAACAGCCACATACATGTGCACAAACATTGAGCATATAAGAGCGAGGTTAGACACAAAGCAAAGCAAAGCAAAGAATGTTGTACAGGTATGTATGTAAGAATAGAAAACGCAAACCGCACCATTGCAATACATGAAGACAAACACCCGATGGTGTGAAAATAAAATTCTAATAAATGAGATCCGACACTGTGGTAATAACTAGCAAATTTTTATTTCAAAGTTTAGTAAAAACACGATATTTGTCAACACAGTTTAGATTTTAAAGTCATTCTTGGGTCAGTCAATCTCCTGGTGGGCCCGTTTCTTCTTTCCCCGAATGCTTCTCTTGGTGCGCTGCTTGGTGTATTTTTCATCTGGGGTTTCCCGCAGCAGCAACCAGCAGAAGTCAGCCATCATAGTGGTGTTCCATCTTCCTTGGTACCTTCTCTCTGCGTCCTTGATGTCCTGGTGAAACCTTTCACCTTGTTCTTCACTGTACGCCCCCACGTTTTCGGGAAAGTAGTTCACATGGGAGTGCAAGAAATGGACTTTCAGGCTCATGTTACAGCCTTGTTCTTTGAAGGCATTGAGCATCCTGGCAACAATATCCTTATAGTTCTCATCCCGCCTGTTCCCCAAGAATTTGAGAACAACATCCTTGAAGGAATCCCAGGCTTCTTTTTCCTTCTCAGACATCGTTTCAGTGAATGCTCCATCTGAAATGAGTTTCCTTATATCAGGGCCAACAAACACTCCTTCCTTTAGCTTTGCTTCAGAAAGTCGGGGGAACTTTGAGCAAAGGTACCGAAAGCACTCACCATCTTTTGGAAGGGACTTGATGAATTGCTTAATGAGACCCAACTTAATGTGGAGAGGTGGTAATAGAATTTTATCACGAGGTACCAAGCTCTCATGAAGAACATTTTTCTCACCGGGTTTCAAATACTCCCGAATTGGCCAGTCTTTTTTCCCCCAGTGTAGGTCGCGGGCCCGGCTATCCCACAAGCAAAGGAACCAGGGATATTTGGTGAAACCAGATTGCTGCCCTAATAGCATGGATAGAATTTTAAAGTCTCCACAAATCATCCACTTATGCTCATCATAACGAATCTTCTGAAGAATCAGGGCCAAATTCTCGTATTTTTCTTGGAGAATAACAGAGTGAGCAATAGGAACTGAAGCGAATGTGTTGCCATTATGAAGAAGAACACCTTTTATGCTGTCTTTTGACGAATCAATGAACAGCCGCCATTCAGCAGGATCATACTTGAGTTTAAACTTTTCCATCACTCCGTATATATCGTTGCAAAATACCAAATCTTCCTCTTTGCTGAAATACTTCAAAAATTGTGTCTCGCGGTTGCGGTACCAATAAAAAGTTGTTCCTGGTGACAATAGATTTTTCTGTTTAAGCCGAGAACCTAGCAGTTGGGCAGCATCTTTTGGGAGTCCTAAATCCTGGACTAAATTATTCAATTCAGCTTGAAAGAAAAGTTCAGGTTTCGGATCTGGTTCAGTTTCAAACTCGGAAGTACTGGACTCATCGGGAAAAGCCATCTGATGAGTCTCATCATGATCAGAGCCGTCCACACAAATATGATCCAAAGATTTTGGTGGTTCAGGCACAGGTACTTCGTTGCTATGAGGCATAGGCCTAATTGCTGAGGGAAGGTTGGGGTAACTTATTACGTTCTTATTTTTTAAGTTGTATCCCTTCACAATGCAAGAGCAAAAATAGCAGTCCCTGCTGTGGTCTCTTTGTTCACGCCACATCATAGGTATTCCGAAACGAAATGCTTGTTTTTTACCTTTCATCCATAAGCGTAGATCTTCCTCACATGTCTTGCACACTTTGTGAGGAACCCACGGTTTGTCTTGATCGCCTAACTTCAAACCGAAATAGGCGAAATATACTTTTTTAATAAATGCAGAAATGTTCCTCTGCCGCTTTTTCACTTTATATTCCCCACAAATAAAACAAAAACTGTCCGGAGAGTTGACGCAACCTCTGGCTCTGTGAGCCATCACAAATACACAGCACTGCAAACTACAACTGTAGTGAACCACTTCGGAATAAAGCTGGATTACGACTGAGCAAACAAAAGGTAATAATGAACTTGCAAGAAACTGAAATTTGACAGGAACGTTCATGTCGCAACCACCGTGTTTGAGCGAGCGAACGAGGCGAGACGAACAGGAAAGAACATGCGCCAGCGTGAGTACTGGATTTAGCCCCCCGCCTCCCAATTGTCCTGTTAATGTATAAAATGAATACAAAACACTCTAAAATATCATGAGGGAGTGTTTCTAGTTAGTTAACCATTACAACCTCTATTTTGTGCCAAGAAAATAAACTGCAGTCGGCTAAAAAGAAATTATGTGAACATTCCTTATATGGGTAAGAAATCTAATTTTGCAAGAAAACGTGACGTGATGGAACATTTTGGCTATTTTTCCTGGATTCAGCACCCCAAAATCTATAGGAATCAGTTGCAAAACTGGAGGCAGTTTTTTGGTAGTGTACCTGTGTTATTCAATGGGATCTAGTTACAAATAGCACAGACTAACTGTTAGCCCAGCTTAGTAAACATAAGTCTAAGGTGCAATGACTTACACCAGCCCTAGAGATGGTGTAAATGATTGCATTTACTTTTTGCTAGTATGTCAAGTAAATTATTATATTCTATATGTGCATACTTATACTGCCCACACTTCACCCAAACTCCAGCCATGTGCACACCTCCAGTGAAAGTATGTGCTGTGTAAACATGTGGGCCCAATCCAAGAAGGCAAATAGCAGGGCTGGACGTCTTGGCGTGACGTCCAGCCCCACTATTTGCCTTCACCATATACCGCCTCCTGGCCCCCCTGCACGCACAAAGCCACTGTGCATGCTGCAGGGGATGGGGGCGGTAATAGGGGAGCGGAGAGTGGGTGGAGTGTGTGCAGGACCAACCCCCAATTCCAGTCATGGCCCTGTACATCCAGGGATCGCCAGGGGGAACAACCAGCTTATTCCAGATTGGCCAGCCAGCCCCCCTTCCTCCCCACAACAGCAATGGCAGCAGGCAGAGTGAGTCCCTGCTGCTTGATCAGGGCCCTGGCTGTCCCTGTCGAGGTTGGGCAGTGGGGAAAAGGGGCACTCCAAGGCAACCGGCAGGTTGTGCCAGGGGGGACGTCCCCTTGGTGATGCAGGGGTATACCGAGTCGTCTCCCAGGACCCAATCCTGCACCTGCAGGGCCATCTTGTCCTGTGGTGCAGAATCGGGTCCTAATGGGCCCATCCTGGCCAGAGCTATCCAGATGGCCTGGACGTGCCCCTTCTAGGACTGGACTCCACGTGTACTTTCATTCTAGTCTGTATTTTACAGTGGCCACTTACATGCATAAATGACTAAGAGGCAAGTTTACTAAAGCATGGTACCCGGGAACGGCAGGGTTAGTGCAGATTTTTGTCAATGTGCTAAAAACTAGCATGGGGCTCCATGCTAAAAAACCCACACTAAGTAGGCAGCACTCATCTGGCTGATGACCAGGTGTGGGGGGGGGGGGTGCTCTTCTCGCAGGGCCTTGAAAGTCCACGCTATTGGCACTTGGCGGGGAACAACTATTGCCAGCGCAATGGGTGGCAGTAATTGCTTCTCACAACAGTTTTGACGTGGCAAACTTTGCTAAATTCAGGGGATGGCTGTCCCCGCACCACCCTCCTATCTAGAGCAGTGTCTCGTGCTAGTAATGTGGCCCAAACCCAGGTTACTAGCATGGGGATTTAGTAAAATACCCAGGATTGTACTGTGGCATTATCGGTAAACACCAGGCAGGGGTCCTGCATCTGACGATGAGGCTGATTGCTGTGTGGGTAGTCATTGTAGGACCTTGAAGATGGATTCTCCTCTTCTTCCTTCCCTCTGCACCCTCTGGATCCATAAAAATGTAACATTGATTTTGAAGCCCCACAGATTTGCCTTGCCCGAAAGAGCGAGTTCACCAGGATTACTGGATTACAAAAAAACATGCCCACCATGGATTTGATGTCATCAGTCTTGAAAGCCTGTTTTGCCACCTGAGGTTTGTAACTATAAAACAGAACAGCTTTGTCAAATATATCACTGTATTGTTCTCCATATAGCACGCAGGTATAATATTATCAATCAACACCAAATCAGAAGTTCTACAAATCTCCACAGTGTTTATATTCATCTGAAAGATGAAATACCAGTTGCAGTATCTGACCCTCCAAATTAACTATTTTAATTTTGATCTCTTTATTGCTAGAACAAGACAATGCAATCTGAGACATGCAGCCTTGTGAGCTCAGAGTGCGATTCCGAACACAGAGAGAACAAACAAGTACTGTTTAGTGTTACATACACTAGGTGACATAGGAATTGTCTCTGCTGGGTTGAATGCACCAGCGTTCAAGCTAACTATTTTAAACACCAAGGGCCTCTTTTATTTCTACTCATAATTTCAGGTATTTGGGGCCATGCTGGGCAGCAGGAAGAAATCAAAAGACAGATAGGGCTGTCCCAGTTTCAAGGTCCCAGTCTCTTTCCATTTCTTATGGATTTTTTAAATTAAGGATATGCATTCGTTAGCACACATTTGGTTAAAAAGTGTGCCCAAAATTACAAAATAAATTACAATCCTATAAAGAGAAATAGCAAAAAAAATAGAAGAGAAGAGGGAGAAGAGAGGAAGAGCAGTATCCGTCTGAGACATGACAAAAGCCCATGCAAAAAAGTGAATTTAAATTTAGGGCGCTTTTTACTAAAGCCCTTAGCCAGTTAATGTGCATTTTAATGGGTGGCAATTGGCAGTCAGGAACACTAATGTGTGGGGTCTGTCTGCCACCGCACGCTAAAATGTACATTAATCGGCGATTGCGGGATGGGGTGGAGAATTGTGCAGAGTGTGGGCATGGAGAGCACAATTGCTGGGCGTTCAGTGGTAATGTGGTTCTTAACTCAAATTCGCCTGATGACTCCTCTATGGAATTGTTAAGTGAATCTGCCTTGGTGGAGCTCACATTAGCTTGGCCCATCACATATTAGCTTAAATTAACATGCGTTTGTTTGGCTCCTTAATTGCAAGTCCTTAGCAGGCTTTAGGAAAAGGGGTCCTTAGAATGATTTATTTCATATGTCAGGTACTGAGGAATGGAGATCCAGATGATAGGAGCACAGCAAGGGAAAGCTATGTCTGTACTGATGTCCCAGAGGTGCTTACAAACAGCAGGAAATTGATGGACCCAATCAGCGCAGAGCAGGTGTGAAGGACTGTAAGGGTTTAAGAGTGACGATATCTATAGAGGAATATTAGTACGTAAGACTTTATGGATGATAGTGGAAATCTTAAATTGAATTTGGTAATGTATAAGAAACTGACAGGGCAGGAGTGATATGGACTAATTTTCCAGTGCATTAGCCTACAAATTAATGCATGTGCCATCTGTTTATGTGCATTAAAAACTTTTAATCTGCATTAAAAAAAAAATCTTAACACAAACAATTGACATAATACCAAATATTCTACAAAAATCAGAGGATAAAGTCATAAATGAAATAAAAACATTTTCTATGCACATTCCTATTCTTTAACAGTATTTTTTTTTATTTTTATTTTCTCCCCCACCTACCTCTAGCAATGTGGTATAAATACAGGATAGGCACAGCGGTCTCTGCAGGGCTCCTTGAGCAAGGCAGCTCGAACCAAAATTTTTCACAGAGGCTGTTAATATCTTCATATAACCAGCTAGATGCATCACTCCAAATACAGTCTCTAAAATGCTTGTATGCAAATGCTAGAAGTCTAAAAAACAAGATGGGAGAGTTAGAATATATAGCACTAAACGAGAGGTTAGATATGATTGGAATATCAGAGACATGGTGGAAGGAGGACAACCAGTGGGACACTGTGATACCTGGGTACAAACTATATCGTAATGACAGAGCTGATCAAATTGGTGGAGGGGTTGCACTCTATGTTAGAGAGGGCATTGAGTCAGAAAGGATTAAAGTATTGCAAGAAACAAAATTTGCTGTAGAATCTCTATGGATTGAAATTCCATGTAAAAAGGGGAAGGCGATGGCAGTGGGGGTGTACTATCGTCCGCCTGGCCAGAATGAACAAATGGATGATGAAATGCTCAAAGAAATCAAGGAAGCTAGCAAAAGTTACAGTGCAGTAATAATAATGGGTGATTTCAATTACCCCGGCATCGACTGGGTCAGTGTCACAGCAGGACATGCTAGGGAGATAAAGTTCCTAGATGAAATAAATGACTGCTTCTTGGAGCAGCTGGTTCATGAACCGACCAGAGGGGAAGCCATATTAGACCTACTCCTTAGTGGAACACCAGATCTAGTGCAAGAGATAAGGGTGTTGGGGCCACTTGGCAATAGTGATCATAGCATGATCGCCTTTGATTTAATTAGTGAAGGAGGGATAGTAAGGAAATCCACAGTACTACCCTTTAACTTTCGAAAGGGAGACTATGATAAAATGAGGAAAACAGTTAAGAAAAAACTAAACGGAGCAGTTGCAAAGGTTAAAGACGTACATCAAGCTTGGATGTTGTTGAAAAATACTATCTTGGAAGCCCAGACCAGCTGTATTCCACGCTTTAAGAAAAGTGGAAGGAAGTCCAAAAAACTGCCAGCATGGTTTAAAGGTGAGGTCAGAGAGGCTGTTGTTGCCAAAAAAGCATCTTTCAGGAAATGGAAAAAAGAGCCAAATGACGAAACCTGGAAACAGCACAAGCACTGGCAAGTTAAATGCAAGGCACTGATAAGGCAGGCAAAGAGAGAATTTGAGAAGAAGCTTGCTGCGGAAGCAAAAACACGAAATAAAGACCTTTTCAAGTACATTCGTAGCAAAAAACCTGTGAGAGAGTCAGTTGGTCCATTAGATGATAAAGGGGTTAAAGGAGCACTAAGAGGCGACAAGGCGATAGCGTAGAGACTGAATGAATTCTTTGCTTCAGTCTTTACTGAGGAAGATGTAGGGATGTTACCCATGACTGAAGTGGTATTTAAAGGTGCGGAAGAATTGAAGGAAATATCGATACATTGGGAAGATGTCTTACAACTATTAGATAAACTGAAGAGTAGCAAATCACCTGGGTCGGATGGTATACATCCAAGGGTGTTGAAAGAACTGAAATATGAGATTGCAGACCTGCTATTAGTAATCTGTGAACTATCATTAAAATCATCTCTAATACCTGAAGATTGGAGGATCACCAATGTAACACCAATTTTTAAAAAGGGTTCCAGGGGTGATCCGGGAAACTACAGACCAGTGAGCCTGACATCAGTACCGGGAAAAATGGTAGAAACCATCATAAAGAATAAAATTACTCAGCATGTAGATAGTCACGACCTAATGGGAGACAGCCAACATGGCTTTAGACAAGGAAGATCTTGTCTTACTAATCTGTTATGTTTTTTTGAAGGAGTGAATAAACAGGTGGACTAAGGTGAGTCGGTTGATATTGTGTATCTGGACTTTCAGAAAGCCTTTGACAAGGTCCCTCATCAGAGACTTTTAGCAAAACTAAAGAGTCATGGGATAGGAGGCAGTGTACTATTGTGGATCAGGAACTGGTTAAAAGATAGAAAGCAGAGGGTAGGGCTAAATGGCCAATTTTCCCAATGGAGAAAGGTGAATAGTGGTGTACCCCAGGGATCTGTGCTGGGTCCGCTGCTTTTTGACATATTCATAAATGACCTGGAAAGTGGAATAACGAGTGAGGTTATCAAATTTGCAGATGACACAAAACTATTTAAAGTTGTTAAAACCCAAGAGGATTGTGAAAAATTGCAAGAGGATCTTGATAAATTGGAAGACTGGGCATCAAAATGGCAGATGAAATTTAATGTGGACAAGTGCAAGGTTATGCACCTAGGGAAGAACAACCCAAACTATGGTTACACGATGCAAGGTTCCACATTAGGAACCACCACCCAGGAAAAAGATTTAGGCGTCATTGTGGATACCATGTTAAAACCCTCAGCCCAGTATGCAGCGGCAGCCAAGAGAGCAAATAGAATGCTAGGTATGATAAGGAAAGGAATGGAAAATAAAACAAAAGATATTATAATGCCTCTATATCGTTCCATGGTGAGACCGCACCTTGAATATTGTGTGCAATTCTGGTCACCGTATCTTAAAAAGGATATAGCGATTTTAGAAAAGGTTCAGAGAAGAGCCACCAAAATGGTAAAGGGGATGGAAGGATACTCCTATGAGGAAAGGCTAAAAAGGTTAAGGCTCTTTAACCTGGAAAAGAGACGGCTGAGGGGAGATATGATAGAAGTCTATAAATTAATGAACGGAGTGGAACGGGTAAACGTAGATCGATTGTTTACCTTATCAGAATATAGAAAGACTAGGGGACATGCAATGAAGCTACAGGGTAAACTATTTAAGACTAATAAAAGAAAATATTTTTTTCACTCAACGTGTAATCAAACTCTGGAATTTGTTACCGGAGGATGTAGTAAAGGCTGTTAGTGTAGCTGGGTTTAAAAAAGGTTTGGACAAGTACCTGGAGGAAAGGTCCATAAGCCATTATTAAGAAGGGACCCAGGATATCAATGCTTGAACCAATACAAGCATTGTGGAACCTGTGTCCCTTGGGGAAACTGCTAGGTACATATGACCTAGATTGGCCACTGTTGGAAACAGAATACTGGGCTTGATGGACCTTGGTCTGACCCAGTATGGCATATCTTATGTTCTTATGTTCATCAAACACACCAGCTACATGTTGACTAACCACTTTAACTCATCATTCAGGAATCCTCCCTTCATCGCTACGATGCCCATACAGTGGGTAGATTAGGAGTCCAGTGAATCACAGAGTGATTGTAGCTGTATATCTATATATGATTTGAACTTCCAGGAGCAGCCGGAAGGTTTCTGACAGAGGTTTTTTTCAGAAAATCAGAGATTGAATACCACTGATTTCTCACACTTGCTGTTTCCTTCCAGTCTGTACCTTTGTAAACTTTATGAAAAGTAGATGTTACAAAGGGCTAACTCAGAAGCTAGATTACCACCAAACTATAATACAGTCGCTTTGATCTTGTTTTTCTAGCAGAAAAATTGCAAGTGTTACTGGCCATTCATAACTCACAGAAGCAGAAGTATCTTTCCCAGAAATCTTTCTTCTCCCCCCCCCCCCACCCACCAACCAGGCAAACACACCTTCACTTCCTTATTTCTGTTTCAATATTACTCTCTATGCTTTCCTACCTCTCTGCCCTCTCCTCTCCTCTCTTTCTCCTCGCTTTTAAGTAATAACGTATGCTATTAATAGATTGCCACCCTCACTGAGAAACTGCTGTTCGCAACTGTACACGTGTTTTAATGGGGTAACTCCTCCGTTCTCTACCCTGATAGAGTTTTAGGTCTGGAACAAGGAGTGTAATACCAAGCTTATTGCTTCATGAATCACCCAGTTTATGTTACACAAGCGTTATCTATCAAAAATCCTTTCCTAAGCTCTGATCTGCGTTTTGTATTTGCTAAGGGCTGCCCCACATTACGGGCTTGGGAAATCATCAGGCCAGAGGCTGCCCATCACAAAGAAATAGATCCTTACCTCCATCTCATGCATTGCCCTCTTCCATCCTGCCCCCTCAGGAAGTGACTACTACTTCCACTGAAATATGATTTATCTACTAGACTAAACAACTACAGTTTCTATACTAGTAATTTATCATACACGAAAAATATGTATCAATACTCCATTCTACCCAAATCTACTAAAGAAAAGAGGTCAGTGGTAATGCAGGGGATCTGAAGAGCTAGCAACCAAGGCAAGTGGCTCCTACCCCTACTGCCAACCTTCCAATGACGAAATCGGATGCCATTTTGAAAAATGAAAATATTTTTACAGAATTTCAAAAAGAGATTGAAAATTAAAATGATTTCATCTAACAATTGAAATTTATGCCACGAGGAACACAGTGCCCAGCAAATCAATGCTTCTTCCATCCCTCCCTGATTCCTGCTCTCGTTCCTCTATTTTCTACAATGGACATAAATGCCCCATGGGTATAAAAGGTGGATAAAAACATAACTGCCATACTGGATCAGACCAAGGTTCATCAAGCCCAGTATCCTGTTTCCAAATGTGGCCAATCCAGGTCACAAGTATCTAGCAGATTCCCAAAAAAGTACATAGGTTCTACAACGCTTGTCCTGGGATACACAGTGGATATCCTGGGTCCTTTTAACAATGGTTTATGGAGCTTTCCTCCAGGAACTTGTTCAAACCTTTTATAAACCCAACTACACTAACAGCTTTTACTATATCCTCTGATAACAAGGTCGCTTAATTACATGTTGAGTGAAAAGATATTTTCATTTATTAGTCTTAAAGGGGTTACATTGTAGCTTCATTTCATGTCCCCTAGTCTTTCTGCTTCTTGATGGAGTAAACAACCTATCTACGTTTACCCGTTCTCCATTCATTAATTTATATACCTCTATCCTATCTCCCCTCAGCCATTTCTTTTCCAAGTACCCACCAAACATTACCCCCAGCAAAAGCCCCCCCCCAAATAAGAGACACGCCTTATCTTCAAATAGCCTCTCCCACTTTCTCAGTAAGATTACTAGGACTTTTGTGTTGTCATGATACCTTTTACATAATCATGTTTGTAATAAGTTAACCTTATGTTACCCAAGTTTATATACCTGTTTGCTGTAAACATGGAATAGCCTGTTATTCTGTTGATGTTGTTGTATGTGAACCGCGCTGATACCAAATAGCGCGGTATATGAAAGATTGTAATAAATAAATAAATAAATAACCTTTTAAGTCTTTCCTCACAGGGGTATCCTTCCATCCCCTTTACTATTTTGGTGGCTCTTCTCTGTACCTTTTCTAATTCCGCTATATTCTTTAAGATACGGCGACCAGAGTTGCATACAATATTTAAGATGCAGTTGCACCATGCAACGTTGTTTTATTCTCCATTCCTTTCCTTATGATACCTAGCATTCTATTTGCTCTCTTGGCCGCCGTTGCACATTGGGCAGAGGATTTCAATGTGTTATCCATGATGAAGCCTAAATCTTTTTCCTGGGTGGTGGTTCCTAATGTAGAACCTTACATCATGTAACCATAGTTTGGGCTGTTCTTTCCTAGGTGCATAACTTTGCAATTGTCCACGTTAAATATCATTTCTATATGAATGTCCAGTCTTCCAATTTATCAAGGTCCTATTGCAATTTTTCAGAATCCTCTTGGGTTTTAACAACTTTGAATAATTTTGTGTCATCTGCAAATTTAACTACCTCACTCGTTGTTGCCATTTCCAGGTCATTACAAATTTGTTAAAAAGCAGCAGACCCAGTACAGATCCCTGGGGTACTCCACAATTCATTTTTCTCCATTGGGAATATTGGCCATTCAGACCTACCTTCTGCTTTCTATCTTTTAAGTTCTTGATCCTACTACTACTGAGCTTTTGTACAGTGCTATAAGATGTGTGCAGCACTGCACGGACATATAAGACACAGTCCCTGCTCATCAGAGCTTATAATCTAGTCAAGACAGACAACACAAGGGAAACACAAAGGAGATCGGGAGAGTCAAGATCAAAAAGCATCAGCGAAGAGGTGAGTTTTCAGCCTGGATTTGAAAAGGGTCAGAGAAGGTGCCTGACGTACAGACTCAAGTAGTTTGTTCCAAACGTAAGGTGCAGCAAGGTGAAAGGATTGAAGTATGGAATTAGCATTAGAAGAGAAGGGCACAGTTAGAAGCAATTTGCCAGAAGAGCGGAGTTCCCAAGGAGGGTTGTAGGGACAGATAAGAGAGGAAAGGTAGTGAGGAGCTGCAGAGTGAATTCACTTATAGGTCACCAGGAGAAGTTTGTACTGGATGTGAAAATGGATAGAGAACCAATGAAGTGACTTGAGAAGAGGGGTAATGCAATATGAGCATGACGAGGCTGGTGGAAGGTTAACCGCGCAGCAGAGTGCTGAACAGATTGAAGGGGACAGAGATAATTCAAAGGGAGACCAGCAAGGAATAGGTTACAGTAGTCAAGACGGAAGGTGATTAAGGAGTGGATAAGCGTCTTAGTAGTGTATTCAGAAAGGAATGGGCGGATTTTGTTGATGTTATAGAGAAAGAAACGGCAGGTCTTAGGTATCAGATGGATGTGTGTGGAGAAGAAGAGAGAGGAGTCAAAAACAACCCCAAGGTTGTGAGCTGAGGAAACAGAGAGGAGTACAGAATTATCCACAGAGACTGAGAAAGGAGGAAGAGGAAAGGAGGTTTTAGGGGGAAAAATAAGAAGCTCAGTTTTGGCCATGTTCACTTTCAAACGGTGGTGAGACATCTAAGCAGCAATGTCAGAAAGGCAGGCAGAGATCCAGGTCTGGATTGCCGGAGAGATTTCAGGAGTAGAGAGGTAGATCTGGGAGTCATCAGCATAAAGATGGTACTGAAAGCCATGGGAAGAGATGCACGCACCATGGGACTGGGTATAGAGAGAGAAAAGGAGTGGACCCAAGGCAGATCCTTGGGGTACACCAACTGAGAGCAGGATAGCAGCAGAGGAGGATCCACCAGAACAAACATTGAAAGAGTAATGGGAGAAATAAGAAGAGGACCGGGATAGTACAGAGCCCTTAAAACCAAGCAAGGACAGGGTATCAAGGAGAAAGTTGTGGTCAACATCGTCAAAAAGCAGCAGAGAGGTCAAGAAGGATGAGGACAGAGTAAAGGCCCCTGGATTTTGCCAGGAACAAGTTACTGAGACTTTGAATCCGCAATAGTACATTTCTCCTATTCCATGACTTTTTAACTTTTCCAAAAGTCTCTCATGAAGGAACCTGTCAAAGGCTTTCTGAAAATCCAGATACACTATTTCAACTAGCTCAACTTTGTCTACCTGTTTATTCATACCTTCAAAAAAAAAACCAGATTAGTAAGACAAGACCTTCCTTGACTAAATCCATGTTGGCTTTCTCCCATTAAAGCATGACAATCTACATGTACAGTAATTTTGTTTTCTATAATGGTTTTTACCATTTTGTCCGGTACTGACGTCACCCCTGGAAATCTTTTTAAAAATGAATGTTATATTGGCCATTCTCCAATCTTCAGGTCCTACAGATGATTTTAATGATAGTTCACAGGTTACTAATAGTAGGTTTGCAATCTCATATTTTAGTTCTTTCAACACTTTCAGGTATATACCATCCAGTCCACGTAATTTGCTACTGCTTAGTTTATCAAATATTTGTAATATATCTTCCCAGTTTATCAATATTTCTTTCAATCCTTCCACTGCATCACCTTTAAATAACATTTCTATCATGGGTAACTTCTCTGCATCTTCTTCAGTAAAGACTGAAGCAAAGAATTCTTTCAGTTTCTCCGCTATGGCCTTGTCCCCTCTTAGTGCCCTTTTTACCCCTCTATCATCTAATGGTCCAACTGACCTTCTCACATGCTTTTTGCTATGAATGTACTTGAAAAAGTCTTTATTATGCATTTTTGCTTCTACAGCAAACTTCTTCTCAAATTCTCTCTTTGCCTTCCTTATCAATGCCTTGCATCTAACTTGCCAGTTTTTATGTTGTTTCCAGTTTTTGTCATTTGGTTCCTTTTTCCATTTCCTGAAAGATGCTTTTTTAGCTACAACAGCCTCTCTGACCTCACCTTGATTAAAGCATTGCAAATTTTTGGTTTTACTTGGCATGCATGACTAGTGCATCAGTAATGCAGAAGTTCAGGCAAAGGCCATGGATAATGATTTGGAAAGCATAAATGCTGGGAAGGGCTAACCCAGTAGCAGAGGAAGAGTAGACCAGTGAACTCCAACCCACAAATTTCAGGGAAGGTGCCACAGGCTGGAGACAATCTAAAGCAAGAGGGAAGGGAAGAGTAAAACCCAAATTGAAAGGAAAAAGAATGAAGGGGTGAGAAGAGAAAGGAGAAGGGAGAGAATATGGAACTCATTCTACTTCCCCAGCTGGAAAGAAGCCTCTATTGGCTTTCTTCTCCCTCTCCGTGATCATCCTTCTCCAGCAAATTAAGGCCGTAGCTTGGATTCTTGACATACCAAAGAAAAGAAATGGCAGTGATGCAGATGACTAGTGAACAGAGACTATAGTGAACTTGTATGTTTATCTATCCAGACTGGAGAAGAACCAGAAAGGAAGACATTTGAAAAGTAATTTAGACATGGAACAGTATGAGGAATATGCATTTGTCAGTGCGTATCTGGCTCATTTGGGCTTCTAAACAAAATGCTGTGCTTACGAATCACTTGTGTGCACATGTACCTAAGAATTAATGTGTGTACAATCAATTTGTGCATGATAAAAATTTTAGAGCACATTGAAGGCATGCATATAAGACAAATGAGCAGAAACATGAAAAGGCACACAAAAATATGGAAAATATGAGTACTAACCAAACTTTTTTTGGCTATGCACATCTTAAGCTATGTCTTACAGGCAGTCAAGCTTCTGTGGCTGGCTCCTGTGTTGAGAATAACTGAGCAGCTTGGATTTGCCAATTGCCTTTTGCCTGCCATTGTCTATAATGTTACTGTTACGCTATTGTTCTAGCTAGGGATTTGGGTGAGTGAGCCATGCAGATGGCGAGGAATGAGAGAAACAACATGGGACAGCAGTACCAGCGAACTCAGCCAAGTTCCCCTTACCAAATGACTACGGACATTTTCTTTGCCACCGTCAACACAGCCATTAGTAGTATTTGGCATGATGTGGACAATGATACCTAACAAGAGAAGTACTTAATAGCACTAAAAATGTCCCAGGTGTCATGTGAGTGTCACAAGAAAATGGGAAAGGAGGACAGGTACCTAGCACAAGGAGGATACAGAACCAAGGAGAGCCAAATAGAAGTTTTCCAATTTCTTTGAAAATTGTCTTTGTGCAACCAAGACTCAGACATGGAAGACCTCCTGTGTACAGACATCATGCAGTGGAGCTTGCGTACATGAAGTGGGGGGTAAGGATGCTGTTTAGTGAATATTTATTTGTCATATGTTTGTGAGAGAATGGGGAAAGGAAGCATAGAGTTTTAGCGCTGCAGTTGGCACAGAAATATCTAATTGTGACTGTTAATTGCACTTGTGTACACCACATACACAGACACACCTACGTTTTTTGAAGAAGAGCTCTACTGAATGACAAATCGTAATATCTAACAAGATAAGAAAAACTTGTAAAAGCAGAATGTGATTTCATTATGTTTATGTTATTAAGCTTGATATACTGTCCTTCATGTTCACGGCAGGACAGTTTACTATAAAATCAGGTAACGAGGGAGGAAAAAGGAACGCCATAAGTGATAGGAAAGAGTGTGACACTCATACTTAGGAGAGGGATAGAAACAGAAAACGAAGGAATAGAAGATTAACGAGTCAAGTAGTAGGTAGGTCAAAAGCTTTCTCGAAGGGATGGGTTTTGAGTTGTGATTTGAATTTGACATGGGATATTTCTAATCTGAGGTCAGGAGGTACAGCATTCCAAAGAGTTGGACTGAGAAAGTAAAAGGCAATTTGATGGGTGGTTTCTAGTCTGGCTTGAGTAGCGGATGAGCGGTAAAGGTGGTTAGCATGGATGGAGCGGAAAACCCTGTGTGGTAAATGAGGAAAAATCAAGTTTGAGAGATAAAGAGGAGTGCCGGTATGAAGTGCCTTGTGTACCAAGGTGAGGAGTTTGTACTGGATTTGATAAGATACTGGGAGCCAGTGGAAGTGAATTAGAAGGGAGGGTTATGTGGTCAAAGCATGAAGCGTAAGCAAGTATCTTTATGGTCATATGAATGAGCTGAAGGTGCTGCAGTTCATGAAGTGGGAGGCCAGAGAGAACATTACAATAATCTAAGCAAAACATAATTAGTGTTAGAAGTAGGCTGGTCAGGGAAGGCCCGGATCTGATGAAGCAAATAGAAGGAATGACGGACAACAGCACTAATATGATCATGAAAGGTCAAGGAAGAATCAAGAATATCACTTAGGTAATGGAGCGAGGATACCAGTGGGAAAGGAGTACTCAGAAGTATTGGGGAAAGTGAAGGACAGGGACTTAAACCAGTGAGCCAAATGGTGGAAGTTTTATCAGGTTTCAGAAGAAGGTTAGATGTCATCCAACTAGCAATTTAGGTGAGGCAAGCACTAAGGGGAGAAAGATTTGGAGAAACAGAGTTGGTGTGGAGGAGAAGTATTATATCATCAGCATAATAATACACAGAAATCCCACTTTGCTGTAAAAGAAGGGGGAGAAGAAAAAGGAAAATATTAAACATTACTGGAGCTGGCTTCGAGCCCTGTGGTACACCACAATGTGGTGGGGTGAAGCCAAGTTACACTAGATACAAGAGAGAAGGATCTATCTGAGAGAAATGAGGAAAACCGGTGAATAACAGTGCCATGCAGACCGAAATCATACAGACGGGAGAGAAGAATGTTGTGGTCTATGAGGTCAAAAGAGGAGGACAGATCAATGGAAACTGCTAGGAAAATATTGCCTCTATTGTAACTTTATTGAGAGAGGAGAGAAGGATTGTCTCTGTGCTATGTCCTGGGAGAAAACTAGATTGGTGGGGGTGCAGGGTATTAGTGGAATCCAGGTGTGTAATGAGTTCAGCAAATACAATCTTTCAAGAACTTTAGATAGAAAGGGTAGGTTAGAGGCGGGCCTGTAATGAGCTGGAGACGATCAGTCTGAAGATGGGATTTTGAAGATGGGACAGATTAGGACTTTCTTCCATAGGGCGGGGAAAACACTGGAGACTAGACTATTGTTCTTGACTGAGAGAATGGCGGATGAGAGGGTAAGTGATGTCTCAGTAAGCCAGGCAGATGGGATCGGGTCAGAGTTATAGGTGGTTTTCTGAGAGGAGGTTAGAGTCTTGAGTAATTCTGCTGAGATATGGAGCAAAAAGAACATCAGACATGAGTCAAGAATTATGGCAGTGGGAGGGCCTGACTTGGGGGGCTAAGGGAGAGGGGAGGCAGGCAAACAGGGAGTGTTGAGCGAAGTTTAGTGACTTTATTGTGGAAGAACTGGGTAAAATGGTCTGGGGAAGGAGCGGAATTAGAGAGCATAGCAAGAACAGAATATAATTGGCTGGGATGATTAGTCAAAGAGGAAATAAGGTGCTGTGGGCCAAGGGAGATCATGATTGAATAGGATGCATGGTAGGTATGTGCATCTGTTAGTGAGCATTCAGCTCGTTTAAGTGCCTTAAACATTTTACTGCACACAAAATCAATTTAATGTGCTTTAACCTACAAATTAACATACATAAAGGCATGTTTACTAAAGGTTAAAATGCCCATAGAAATAAAAGAACTAAGTGCACTTAACACACGTTAATTTCATTAACACATGTTAAAACCCTTAGTAAGCATGTCTTATACAATCAATATGTGTTTGTTAAAAAGTTCTAACAAACATTAAAAAGCAATTCTTAAAATAAATGTCTGAAATCAACCAAAAACTGCCTGAAAAAAAGCTATATGAATTGAAAATGTATTTATTTATGAATATTTATTTTCCACGCTATACAATGTCCTAGGCAAATTGCAAGCTAAACATACATAAAATACCACCCAATAAATACAAGTAGTGAGTAAAATAACAAATAAAATACAATAAAAATCAAAACATGAATTAAAAACAACACACGTGCTGAACAACAAGCCAATAGTAATATCCAATAGCACGGTGTTTTCAGAGTGATATCCTTTAAAACAGCAGAAATACTCAGCCATGTTTCATGCTTCAGGGCTTTGAAACAAGGACCAGTGTTTTAAAGATTATCCAAAATTTAATAGGCACCCAGTATAAAGCCTAAAGTGTAGGAGAGATGATTCCAGAGACTGCTTTTACCAGTTTTTCTCTTTTTATCATCATTTATCATACAGTAGAGCACTTCTTCAGAAAACTGAGATTTGTCTGTGCATACGAAGTATATGTAGTGCACACAATTGCAATGAACAGTCACAATTAAACATTCCTCGGCCAAGTGCAGAGCTAAAAACTATGCACATCTCTAATACGTAGTCTATCAGTACAAATGGTAATGCAGCTATATTATTGTGCAAACCATTTCTCTTGCAATGTTAGATTTAAAACAATATAGAAAGTCTCACAGCTGTAAGTATTGTGTATTGCAGCTAAAAGAACAGTACCAAACAGATGTGCTAACCATCCCCGATCCAAGAACCTTCTGGAAAAACGATTCAGGTAAGGAACAAAATACAAAATACTCACGATGTACATGGAAACACCTGGCATATGTCTTTTATCTTCCATCTCCTTGTTTGGCCTATATTAGAAAAGGTTTAAAAGAATACTACAAAATCCCCCACAGAATGGTCTGATTAGTATGGTAGATGACAATTCTGTTTATATAATCTAGACCTTTCATTCTAGGGCATGCTGATTTTGTTGCGGGGGTGGGGGGAATATATCAGCCCACTCACAGCTTTCTGTCATGCTGCTGACATAGTGTTGCTGATAGTGCATTGAATAACAAGGCTGTTTAAGGGCTTCATGGAGTATAGGTCACAGAAGGTCAGATAATGATCTTCCACCAAGTCAAAGCCTTTAGATGAAAATATTGTGGAGGTGAAGACAAGCCACAGACCTTTTCACCATGGTCAACCCTTTCCACATTTATTTATATTATGCCAAAATTATAAGAAAGGCAAACAGATCAGTACCGTGCTAGCTGTCATTCTGCGACCAACAGGATAGGAAAGGATGAGTTTGAATAATGACAACATTAGATGGGATGGAAGCAATAAGAGTTAACAATGTCTTTTCCCTGCACAAAACAGCACCCAATGGAAAAATGTTGGCACAATGGAGTATGAGACTAATAAAGTTGTGCACATCACCTGAAAACCAATAGATTGCGGGAGTGAGAGGGGTGTAACAGCTATGGAGGCGGGAAGTGAAAGAAATGACCAATGAAGAGGAGATGGTGGTTGATGGGGTGGTCTTGAGGAGGCTAATATGATCAGCAGGGATTCAGTGCTAACTTCTGGGACCCAGCATTTATGGTGTGGTATTAAACATACACAGCACTGTACAAAAGAACCCACATGGCTGCAAGCGAACCTGCCCAAAGGAGCTTGCAGTCTGAGCTTGGAGAGGTTGCATGCATGTTGGAGGTCACCCAGTGAGTGCTGGAGAGGGAAATTTAGATAGATTTTCAGCACAGCTCATAAGGCTGTATTGCAAATCTAGAAGTTGATGCTGCTCATATAATATTGAGGGCCAAGCAGACCAGTCCTACTCAGCTGATACTTTCTATTGACTTTCTGTTATCAAAAGGGTTGATTTTAAAGTCTTGTTTGTAGCATCCAAGATTTGGAATGATCCGTCCTTTCAGTATCCGAGTACCCATGTTCACTGTGATGTTCCAGGAAGAAATTTATACTCTTTACAAAGTTCTCTCATTAAAAATCCAGTTGGAATTAAATTATCAAAGGCTAAATGGAAATTATTTTCTTACATGTGCCCAATTAATAGAAATGCCATTCCCAGGGGCGGAGCTAGCCGCGGAGGAGAGATGGCCGCTTAGTTCGTGGCTCCCTCCCGATTTCACAGAATCCGGAGATTTCCCTGTACTGAGCTGTTAGTTTTTAGTATTTTCCTGTGGGGTGGAATCCTTAATATGGCTACTCTAAAGCCAGCAAGACTGGACTTTCAACCGACGCCAAGTCAAACGAATAAACGAGCGAAACAAGAGCCTCCTTCTCCCCAAAAAATGGCGGCGGAAAAAGCTACAGCCGAAGGGGTTCGTGAAATCCTACAGGAGCTGCGCATGGTAAAAGAGATGATCTCTACCAATTCTGCAACGCTGGTTCAAGTGCAGGAAGATCTCCATGAGGTAAAGGAACGGCTGGGGGACATCGCGAAACGTATGGATGACGTTGAGGCAGAGCTAGATAAACAATCTATTATCATTGCTCAAGTGGGCCCATTGGTGAAACGGGTGACAGCCATAGAGGCTCAGATGGAAGATCAATCCAATAGATCCCGGAGGAACAATCTGCGAATACTGGGAATCCCGGAAGGCCGTGAGGGGATGGACCCGGTGGGCTACCTAGAGAAATTGATCCCGGAGCTACTTGGAATCACCTTTGAGCGCCCGCTAGAGCTAGAAAGGGCCCATCGGACTCCGTCACATGCTAAGCTCACTACGCAGCGACCTCGAGTATTCGTGGTTAAAATACTCCGTTATCAGCATGTCCTGCAGATAATGCAGACAGCCAAACGGCGAACGGGGTTGCAGATGGATGGCCAGAAGATTGCATTCTTCCCCGACCTATGTAAACCGACGGTCACGCGTCGACAGGAGCTTCTGGCGTGCAGGCCACTGTTGCAGAAAGTGCAGGCCCGATATGGGCTCTTTTACCCTGCGCGTATGCGCGTGACGCTGGATAATCAAACTAGAACATTTACCGATGGACTGGCCCTCAGAACCTACCTACAGGAGCGCTCACAAATGGAGTTGGGAACTTGAGTTGGACATGGCATGCACAAATTGTTATGCTTAACTGCGGCTCACTCTTTGCAAGCCATAAGGAGAAATTATTTGGTAAGACTGTGTATTACTGAACTGCTTAAACTTCTCAAATGTGTGTGCATATATTGTATACATAACAGCCCCAGGGTCATGTGATGGTTATAATAATGGTTGACAGGGTTAGATAATCCCGATGATGCTATTGTTTTTGTTTGAGTTAAGCTAAACTTAGGTACGGCGGGAATGCTCATAGCACCCAAGATTTGAATTTAGGAATTTAAGGGGGGACAGGTTGGGCGGGATAAGATGGGCGGTGGAGGCTTCACCATGTATGTTTTTAAAGTTAATGGCATGGGACAGGCAAGGGGGTATATCATTGATGTAGAAAATTCTTGTTATCTGTATTTGGGGCGGGGGATCGCGAGTGCTACTATCCAGGGGCTGCACAAAGCCAAATATGGCTGATTTCAAATTACGGGTGTTATCCCTAAATGTTCAAGGTATCTCCAGCCCAATAAAGAGAAAGAAAATACTGACTTACAGTAAGCACCAAAAAGCAGATGTTGTTTACTTACAAGAAACCCACCTGTCACAGTCTGAGTCAAGCAAAGTGACTGACACTATATACCGGAATGTACTGTCTGCTCCCGCAGTCGGGAGGAAAGGAGGAGTCATCATCTTGGTCAGAAGGACCATTCCGATAACAATTCAAGAGACCAAAATAGATCCAAACGGGCGATGGGCCAGAGCACTAATACAATTCCAGGAGGGTGAATTAACCCTCATGACGTTATATGGCCCTAACGCGGATGATTCGCAATTCTACACACAGATCACCCAAGAATTAATGGAAGCGGGCTCGGCTCCAGTAGTGCTGGGAGGAGACTTCAATCTTATTCAAGACCCACTAGTGGACAGGACCCCATACAGGTCACAACATAAACCTATGTCCTGCAAGACCTTGCGGGATATGACGGAAACGTTGGGACTGGTAGATCCCTGGAGGCTCCTCAATCCTACGGGTAGAGAATACTCCTTCTATTCCATGCCACATAATACGCAAACGCGTATTGATTATTTTCTGGTCTCTAAGACGTTGATACCCAAAATACTAACAGTTGACATGAGGGCCAGAACGGTTTCGGATCACTCAGCAGTGTTCATGGAACTTGTAATGGGAGCGTCCAAGAGCACACAACAGAGTTGGTACTTTGACAGGCGCTGGCTAGGGGATGAAGAATTTTGTAAAGCCGTTGAGAAGGCCATCGGAGAATATTTTACTCATAATAAATTCAAGGATACCCCCACCTGGGCTTGGTGGGAGGCCTTTAAAGCCAATATTCGGGGTCAAATAACGACATTGCGGATCCGCAAGAATAAAGCTGATGCCCAGCGCAGGGTGGAACTTGAACGGGAGATTCACGCTGGTGAGCGTCTATTAGCGCGGCGAGCTGACTCGATGATCCTGGTTCGATTACAGAAGCTCCGATTTCAGTACAATACCCTTCTATACGAAGAAGCCAGCAAGGCTGTTAAAGCGCAGCAGGGACGGTACTATCATGAAAGTAATCGGGCGAGTGCCCTGATGGCTAATATGTTGAAAACCAAAAGAGCGGTGACCCGGATAGTAGGGTTAAAGGACCCTGCCGAACAGTTGAAGGTAGCAGATGACGATATACTGGCGTTGTGCGAAGCATTCTACTCCAAGCTCTATCAATCGGAGGTGGATTGTGACGAGGAGTCCTTTAGTACTTTCGTAACCAGTGTCGCCGGACCTAAACTAACGGAACACCAACGACGTGCGCTGGAGGCTCCCCTCACCTGTAAAGAGATTAGAACTGCCTTGCACCAATTGGCAAAAGGGAAGGCCAGTGGCCCCGATGGCTTGCCTGTCGAATTCTACGGGACCTTTTCAGCACTGTTGCTGCCTGAACTATTGCTATATTACTCGGGACTTCGTGAGGAAAGCCCGATGGTAGGGGCGCTTGCGGCGGCTACGATTGTGATCCACCCAAAACCGGGTAGGGACCCGCAAAGGGTTGAAAACTACAGACCGATTTCACTGTTGAACGCGGATTATAAAATATATGCCAAGATTTTGGCCAATCGGTTGACGCGAGTCATGGGGACCCTAATCCACCCAGATCAATGTGGATTCATGCCTGGCAGGTCGACGGTTGACAACGGTCGTTTGCTGGCCCACGTCCTACGAAGAGCACAGCATCTAGACCAGCCTATAATCGGCCTAGCGTTGGATGCAGAGAAGGCATTCGACCGAGTGGAGCTGTCCTATCTCTTTCACGCGATGCGTTGGTTTGGTATACCAGACAACTTCTTGCAGAGTGTTCAGCTGCTCTACACTAAGCCGACAGCGAGGGTGTTGGCAAATGGCACACTATCACAGGAATTTCGGCTCACGCGGGGTACCAGACAGGGTTGCCCCCTGTCTCCTCTGTTGTTTAATTTGGCTTTGGAACCCCTCATCTTAAAAATTCGACAGCAGCAGGATATTCGCGGAATTCAATTGGAAGGATATCATTGCAAGTTGTCAGCTTACGCCGATGATCTTCTGTTGTTTTTAGAATTCAGCTCAGTGGGTCCGACACTTCAAGTAATCAAGGATTATTCAAGTGTTTCAGGATATAAATTGAACATGTCAAAAACCATCAGTATTCCTCTTACGGCCTCTGTTGCAGATAGGGATCTGTCACAGTATCCATTTCTTGTAGAAAAAACATCCTTTAAATACTTGGGTGTCACTTATGGGGTCACGCTACAGGACACCATAGCCCTTAATACAGCCTACTGCAACAAATTGCTTCAAGAATACACAAATAAATGGTCCCCATTGAATTTGACCTGGTGGGGCAGGCTGGAAACGATAAAAATGGTCATTGTCCCTAAGATAACCTATATCTTAAATATGATCCCATTGTTGTTTGACCGACGATTCTATACATCCCTGGAGAAAACCTTGTTAGCGTTCTTATGGGGGAAGAAAACTCCAAGAATAGCGTCCTGGAAGTTGAAGCTCCCTAGAGCGCGGGGAGGGGTGCACTTTCCAGATTTCTACTGGTATCATCTTGCCTCCCTTATGAAGCAAGGATCCTGGTGGTCTGAAGAGACATGGACATTGGAGGCCCCGATCTGGCTACTAATAGAAGGCACCCTTAGTGAACCGATCCCACTCAGACTGCGGATTGGTGCTGATGCTACGCATGATGCGACCGATAAGATCCTCAAGGCTACTCAACAAGCTTATATACATGTCCTACCTCTAATGAAACTCGCTCAGAGCTTCACAAAGAACACCCAGCTCTGGCTTAATCCATGTTTCAAAATTGGTGGAAAGAGTGTTGTCTGGGCTACTTGGCTGCAGCATGGTATCTACTACTTGGGACAACTGATTCAGGGGCAGGACTATAAATCGTTCCCGGAGCTGCAACAAGAATACCAGCTCCCTTATCGCTGTTTCTTTCAATGGTGTCAGCTGCGGAGCTGTTTATCTAAGGCGGGAGTATCGCCCTTATCTCTCGGTATAGGACAACCACTACATTCTCAAATCCAGGAATTCAGATCCGGGACGCGATTAGTCTCGAAATGTGTGGATGCTATCCGGCGGGCAGGGGACCATCGGCCCAGCGGTGCTCAAATGGCCTGGGAATCTGAAGTAGGCACTCTAATCACTACAGAATTGTGGGACACTTTCTGGGATTCACAGATACGGGTAACGAGAGCGGCTTCTCTCACACAGATGTCTTATTTCCTCGCCCACAGAGCATATCTGACGCCTGTAAAGATAGCCAAATGGCAGGTGCAAGAGAGGGATAGCTGTTGGTCGTGTGGAACCGGTGCTGGAACCTTGGCGCATATGCTCTACTACTGTCCCCTACTGCAGACGTATTGGAAGCAGGTATGGGAGCGGTTAACCCAGCTACTCCAGATAAACTCGTCTCTAACTTATCGCATAGTCATATATAAGTCACTGGCTGGGATCCCGGATCTGGACAGGAGATTTTATGCAATATTTGACCTCCTAATTAGTATTGCGCTGAAGGCAATATTGAGCCACTGGAAAACCTTTGGCTCCCTAAACGTGGAATACTGGTGGAATTTGGTGTGCTACCATCACTCCTGTGAATTAGAATATGTGAAACAAAACCCCAACCTACGTAAGCTCCTGATTAAGTGGGATGGCCTCGTATTATCTTGAATTGCCCCGGCAGATAGTAACCGGTGCGCTAGGGTGGTGGCACTCGCGGTCATCCCCCTCCCCCACCCCCTATTCGATTGACAATTTTACCTTGCTCGATGTGATTTTGATAACCTGTCCTTGCTATATTGTTGTATACTGTTGTTGTTGATTTTATTGAATGTGTGGTTTATTGGTTGTTAATTGAAAATTGATAAGTAAAGATTTAAAAAAAAAAAAAAAAAAAAAAAGAAATGCCATTCCCCAGGATATGAAGGACATTAAGGGGTCTAGTTATTAAAGTGCACTAATGTTAATGCGTGTTATTTTAACACAGGCCCATCATATTCAATAGGACCTACTTAATAATGCACTTTAATGGTCAATTAACATGTTAACATTAGCACACCTTAGTAACTAGACTCCAACAGAGTTTGCTTATTTTCAAAAACATTGCAGGCATAGTAAGAAACATGTTTATATGAGCTTGTTTTGATGATCATTGCTATAATGTATGCTGGGTTTTTATTGTTTTAGGATTTTATTGTTTATTGTATTGCATTTTATGATTTGTATTGCTGTTCATGTGTTGATGTTTTGTTGTGAACTACTTTGTAGCCTAATTTTTGGGAGAGGTAGTCTATAAAACTGAAATAAATAATAATCATTACCAACATTCCTTGCCATACCAGATGCTTTTCACTGAAAAGCTGAAGTGCTCCAAACACTGTGGTATTTTAGTGCTGCCAGATACTGTAAGTTGCAAATTTCCCACCCAGTGTTCACTCAAATGGAACCCAAAGCAGATGCCATACCATCTCAGACCCTGATTGACTGCTGAATTTCTGAAACAGAAAGTGACCGCTCTAGGCCTTCCACACATACCAAAGGCCCTGCCCTCCCAAAACCTGACTGTTTGGAAACCTGCTATTTGTAGCTGACAGCTTACAATTTGAAAAAAAAATGTTTTAAAATATGTAGCTTATAGCAATATGGTGCTTGTCCCTCCGCCACTAATACCATTGTTTCATTAAAATGGGGCATTCCCTCCAATGCTGGACAGTTCTGCACTCTGCCAAACTATCATCATTGGGGTGATTAACAAGCAGGGATGCAAAGACTGTATGCAAGAGGACCAATCCCTCAGACTTTTTTTAATGAAATGTGCTCTGCTCAGTCTCACCAAATTAGAACCTACTGGAAATTGATTTCAAACAATTTCCTTTTTTTCCTCCACTAAATCTCTCTTTGGATCGCTGCAAATCTAAAACAAGTACCATGTGGTCTCAAACACCCATGTACTGAATCTCTGGATTTTCGGATCCACCTTAAACTGCTGCAGTCAAAACAATTGCACATTACACAGTGATCCGTCGTTTACACCCTGTGACCAGCTAAGGAGGTCATGAGAGTTCAGAGCCCACACATAAACTACTGAAGTTTGATTCAGTGGATAATTCAGCAGCATTTTCAAGACAAAGGAATTAATTGGACACAGGCTCTGCTTTTACCTTTTATTCTAAGAAGGCTTCCTAAGAAACCCTCCCCACCCCCCTTCCCACCCACCTGTACATTTGGGAGCCCCCTGCCCTCCTTTGCTCCAACAGTGCGTGCAATGGTTTCATCCCACAGTGGTTTCATCCTTGCTTAGGTGGCTCCAACAAGGATAGCAAGAGCCAGGCTAGCCTGGCCAGCCCTTACCCAGGCTTCAGCAAACCCCTGCAGCAATACCTGACCTGGACCGCATGAGCTTCCCAAGATGGGAGCATGATGTCCATAGACTGAAAGGCAATGTGGTCGATGGCAAACCAATGAGAGAGGGCAGTGCTGAGGCTGCCCAGCAGCCAATGGCAAATCAGTGCGAGAGCCAGGAGTGATACCAGAGCCACCCAGTGGTCAAAAGGAGGTCAGAGAAAAGAGCGATCAAAGGCTTGATGGGAAGATTTAGGGCTGCGCAGTATTGCCATTTCTGTGGTTTTCTCACCCAAATTAAAGCAACCAACATAACAGTAATCCAAAAAAACACAACTCATAACTGCTATAAATTCCCCACAACTTGGGGGAAAAAGTAGCCCAATTAGACGAGAAAAGCATGGAAACAGCAAAACTGCCGCATTTGGTTGAGGCCAGCCTTTTCAGCTTTGGCTGGTCAAAGGACTATGCTTTTTTGTGTTAGCCAGTTCTTTTCTGATTGTGAAGCTTTTTGCTTTAGCAAATACAAAGGGTCTATAATCTTGCCTAGTGATTCTGAGCCGGGAGAATATGCAGAGGTATGCAGCATGGGGGGATTCAAAACATGGGAAATATTTTTCCATTGACCTTATTCGTCAGCATGAGCCTGAAGGAGAGGAAAGGAGGGAAGAGCTAAATCAGCACGTTAGGGTTCTAAGTGGGAGGGTTAGGGGCAGAGATTAGGCCCCTACTAGCATGGTGCACTCACCATCACCTCCATAGGCGTGTCATTGAGTGCACCCACACTATTGTGCCACAGCAGGGCTGCATGTACCACGGTAACTGACAGGAGCATGCTTCCCTTGCTCCTGGTAGTTAACGCTATGGTGTTGCCCTAACACACCATGGATTTGCACGTTAAGGGTGCATTTGGTGCAACACTGCATTGCCTTTAGTCAAAGGGCCCTAAAGAGTGTTCTTGGGAATAGAATCGTGGCCTCCATGATTCAGAGCCCACTTCTTTAACTACTAAGCTACTCCTTCACTCTACCCGACAGCATAACAGGGAGGTTGGGGAAAAGGGTTGTGTGAGAGAGTGCCACATGGGCATGGGGGGGGGGGGTATATATGTGAAAAGGAGGCTGAGGAATCGGGTAGATCATTGTATATGTGTACATGTGCATGCACAGCTGGGATGGGCACAGAAACAGAGGGTTGGGGAGAGGAAGGGAAAGAAATAAGACCAGGAGAGAAGAGAGAGAGAAGAGATTGGGGAAGCAAGAGGGAGCAGAGCTGAATTCAGGAGAGGTATACCCGTCTCCCCTCTCATTTCTCTACATTTCCCCACTTAAGATCCCAAAACCTGCTTCTCTCTGCTCCATATGCCCTTGGAATCTCAGAACCTCCACATCCTCTATCCCTAATCTTCCCTTGGCTTCTCCCCAACCTCCACCCTTCTTTCCACCCCATCCCTAGCCCTCCCTCTTACCCTTTCCCTCTCCTCCCTTCTTGCCTCCTCATCCTCGATGCTGCACCCTTTTCGTTCTCCTATCTCCTACTCTCCTTCCTTCTCCACCCCATCCCTATTCCTCCCTCCTTCTCCTTTCCCCTCCCCATCCCCCACATCAGTATCTGAAATTCCTGCCCATAAAAACCCAAAAGAACAAAGGGTTAGATTTACTAAGGTGCCGCATCGTGTTAGCATTTGTTAGGTAGTTGAAGCAAATTATTAGTAACCAGGTTCCATTGCATAAAATGGGGCCTGCAGGAAATAGAGCATGTTAATGAGGCCTAGCACACAGTGTGGCGGCAGCAGCTCTTTAGTAAATCTAGCCCAAAATAAATTATTCACACAGAAATCACGTTAGAATATCACTTTTATTATATAAAATAATTGAAATTATACAGTATACCGCATGACTGTCACATTATTTCAGAAACCTAACTGAAGCATTTTCTGATTCTTGACGCAGAATCCACACCTGAGCTGCTACTAGAAATTGGGGGCTGTGATTATATTGTATTTCAGTGCATCAATAAAATAAACGGAACTCTGCAGAATTTTCAGATATTTTGCTCAGAATGATATTTTACTAGTGCAGAATTCCTCAAGGAGTAGAACTTTTTTTCTTCACCTTATTTTTCCTGGACTGCGAATTCTGATTTTTGCAAACCTAGACAGTGACCATGGCCCCACCAATATTTTTCCCAACACAGCATCAAAAATAGAGAGCTTGGGGGCAGGGATGGAAATTGGTTTGTTCGGCCACTCAAACTAAAAAGGTGTTCCGCTGCCTCTGAACCTAGCTGCCTACCAAAAATAGAGTGAAATGACTAAAAACTTTTTTTGCTAGCATGGATGTAATAATGTCGGAAGAGTAGCCATGAGGTTTAAACCGCCTCTTGAAGCTAAACTTCCATTTTGCTCAAATTACTAATGAGCCCACTGTGGAGCTGTGTAAATAAGGTGAAACACCATGAAAACGTGCCCCCTATATAAAATTGACTATTGAAAAAATCTTAAATACTGAGTACTGAGAAAGTCCATCAAAGAAGAACAAACGGGAGTGTGACTTATCTGAAGCATCCCATAGAAGTTTTTCTCCACATGACATCCACTGTAGTTCTCCAATCGTTAAGCGGACTAATCCCAGAATAATCTCTCAGAAAGGTTTGCAGTTATAAGCAAATTTGCAGTTATAAGCAAGTACACAGCACTGCGTTTCGGGCAAACACAAAAATACAGCCGTGTCTCAACGCTTGATGCAACTGCAATGTGAAACCAGTCTCCCAGTTGATCCCAAACGCCAGCGCATGCTTAATGGCCTTCTGAACCACAGCACAGAATTCATGAATGAAATAGCGGTGTGCCGCCAATCAGCGTTAAGCAATGAGTGTGTTAAAAAGGTTCTAAAAAAACCCCAATCCAAAACAACTGTGAAGTGTTTGAAATAAAATCTTTAAAAAACTTGTTTATTTTGAATCTTTTTGAAAAGGTGAAATTAAAGAATACTAGCCCAGTCTAACTCTTTGTTAAGACCTGATGGTTCTACAGTAGACCACCGAAAAATCCAGTGCTGTTCTAATATTTGAAGTTGCTGTTCACGATCACCCCCTCTTGGATGTTCTGGGACAAAATCCAAAATCCGCCACCGAAAATCCTGAAAACTATGTTGTAAATCCAAACAGTGTTGAACTAACGGGGCTGATGTCAGAGAGTTTCTTATCCTAGAGGCATGTTTGTTTAAGCGAACCTTTATTGAGCGAATCGTCCGGCCAATATACAAAAGTTGGCACGGACAAATCAGCACATACACCACAAAAGAAGTGGAGCAGGTGGTGTACCAACGGGCTATATGAATGAAAGTTGAATTGGGAACCCTCCATTCCTTGCCCTTAATCGTTTGCGGACAATGGGAGCAAGAGGCACAACCACAAGCAAAATGGCCCACCTCAGCTGGTCTAGCTACTGTCCTATCCAAGGGGGAAGAAGTAGCCCCCACCAAGTCCCGAAGGTTCGGGCCCCGAGAATGCGCTATCTGTAACCTCTTTTGAAAGCAGGGGTGCAGCTGTAAAATATGCCAATGTCGATTCAAAATCTTCTTGATCTGATCCATATAGAACATATATGGCAATACCCCCACAAAAGTATCCGAAGCCTCCAAAGGATGTAAAGATTGCGGTAAAAACAGCCAATCCCAATGGGTGTACTTTGCTCTTGTAAATGCTTGTTTGACTACCCATTTGGGATAACCCCGCTGAATAAGGCGAACAGATAAATCGTGTGCATGCCTGAGGAAATCCTCAAAATTAGAGCAAATACGTCGAAGTCGTAAGAATTGACCATATGGGAGACCCCTCTTCAAAGAGCCCGGATGAAAACTAGTATAGGACAACAAAGTGTTTCTCTGGACAGATTTTCTATACAAAGTGGTAGTAAAAGAATCTCGACCTTTCAAAATTTTTACATCCAAAAATTCAAGTTGAAAAAAATGATGCTGCATGGTAAAAGATAAATTCGGCCGAAGTGAATTCAGCCACTGTACAAACTGATGCAAATCATCTTCATTACCTTTCCATAAGAAAAAAATGTCATCCAGGAAGCGCACCCATAATGCTACATCCGGAAACCAAGGTGAAGGATAGATGTGAGAAGATTCAAATTCAGCCATATAAAGGGTAGCCACAGATGGAGCCACTGTGGCACCCATGGCAATACCTTGAACTTGATGGTAAATTTGTTTTTCAAACTGAAAATAATTTTTAGTGAGTACCAAAGTAAGCATCTGCATGAAAAAAGTATGAGGGATCCGATCAGGCAAAGATAAATTTAATTGGGAAATTACTGATAAGGCCTGATCTTGGTTGATGTTGGTATACATGGCTGTAACATCCAAAGAAACAAGCCACCAAGAAGTAATATTTCCCTCAATTTGTTGAAGTTTAATGAGAAAATGGGTGGTATCTTTCAAAAAGGACGGGACAAGGTGAGCACAAGATTGTAAAAATAAAGGTTCGCTTAAACGAACATGCCTCTAGGATAAGAAACTCTCTGACATCAGCCCCGTTAGTTCAACACTGTTTGGATTTACAACATAGTTTTCAGGATTTTCGGTGGCGGAGTTTGGATTTTGTCCCAGAACATCCAAGAGGGGGTGATCGTGAACAGCAACTTCAAATATTAGAACAGCACTGGATTTTTCGGTGGTCTACTGTAGAACCATCAGGTCTTAACAAAGAGTTAGACTGGGCTAGTATTCTTTAATTTCACCTTTTCAAAAAGATTCAAAATAAACAAGTTTTTTAAAGATTTTATTTCAAACACTTCACAGTTGTTTTGGATTGGGGGTTTTTAGAACCTCTTTAACACACTCATTGCTTAACGCTGATTGGCGGCACACCGCTATTTCATTCATGAATTCTGTGCTGTGGTTCAGAAGGCCATTGAGCATGCGCTGGCGTTTGGGATCAACTGGGAGACTGGTTTCACATTGCAGTTGCATCAAGCGTTGAGACAGGGCTGTATTTTTGTGTTTGCCCGAAACGCAGTGCTGTGTACTTGCTCATAACTGCAAATTTGCTTATAACTGCAAACCTTTCTGAGAGATTATTCTGGGATTAGTCCGCTTAACGATTGGAGAACTACAGTGGATGTGGAGAAAAACTTCTATGGGACGTTTCAGATAAGTCACACTCCCGTTTGTTCTTCTTTGCTGGACTGTCTCAGGACTCAGTATTTACGATTTTTTCAATAGTTAATTTTATATAGGGGGCACGTTTTCATGGTGTTTCACCTTATTTACACAGCTCCACAGTGGGCTCATTAGTAATTTGAGCAAAATGGAAGTTTAGCTTCAAGAGGCGGTTTAAACCTCATGGCTACTCTTCCGACATTATTACGTCCATGCTAGCAAAAAATGTTTTTAGTCATTTCACTCTATTTTTGGTAGGGATTTATTGTGTAGAGTATCAGTTAGTTCAATTTTTTGGATTTTTCTGAACCTAGCTGAGCACAAGTCATCTCAAACTCCTGAAAGGGGTACAGTATTCATGAAAGGGTGCAAACCACTGATTCACCACCCTAACCAATGTACATTTCTTTTGGAATAGCTAATTTAAAAAGGCAATATCACGAAAAAAAACCCTAAATGAAGACCATCCCTGTAGGACAAATAAAACCTAACCATAATAGACTCTACCAAAAGGATTATTTCTTTCACTGCTCTAAGCTATGTGCCCAGAGTGATAACAAAAAGTGAAAACAAGTTACCAGCACTCTTGCTAGATTTAAGGATTGAACAACAGAGCAAGGAAGTACTAAAGGCCTGCAGGTCTGGATGTTTGCGCAATTTGGAAGCCGCACATCTTGTGCCCAAGTATTTCATTTCCTGGATGGGAAGAAAAAAAAATCCCAGAGATAATACATAATGCAGGTTCAATGAGACCGGTGAGAAATTCTTCCTCGTTAGTCTGTAGAAGCAGATTGCTCCTACTACGTCTGGCATGGTTCTTGCTTGCACAATTACTTCCTGTGGAATTTTTGTTCATTTGCAGAAGCTGCAAGAAATGAAATGACTGGACAAAAAATTATTTTGTTTCACATTTATGCCAGGAAAAGAACCGGTGGGCTCTTTTTGTACTTTCCTTTCAACCCGTTCTTACCTAATGCTCAGAGTACTGCTGCAGATAAAAGAGAGAGAGGGGAAAAGGAAACAGACTATAACATGCTGCCCTTTAAGAATTTTGTAAGCCTTTCTTTCTTGTAATACAGCATTTTGGATGTAATTTTATAATAAGCCGCGTAAGGTTACATGCCATCCATGCACATCAATCATGAATTTTCCATGACTTATGTGGGCGGCTGGGCACATACATGTATGTTTTAAATAGTCGCTATTTTATTGCCAATGGCGCATACTTTCAGAGTGGTTGAGCACAGGGGCAGAGTGTAGGTGCAGCCTAAATTTGTACACATAAGTTAGAAAATACTATAACTTACACACATTCTTCAGAAATCTAGGTGCGCACCTTTGCGCCAAATCTAGGGCAGGCGCAAGTGCTCACACCTAGATTTGCCATGAATAGCTTTTGATTATATGCCCCCATTTTAAGAAGAAAAGTAGGCATGTGCTTTTCATTATAAAATAAGTGTGCCTTGCGCCTGTTCGAACATGCACACATCTGGGTGACCTTTATAAATTTACCCTGCACGCATGCAGAAGTAGGGGCTTAAAAAACGTCCCAGGGCTATAAGCACAGAAACGTTGTGAGCTACACAAATATTTTATAACATGTATGTGTCTCTGTGCATACTTAGGCAGCCCATTTGCTGCTGTCTCGGAGCAGGCGTTAATATCTGTGCCCACTTACCAAAGGGGCGACATTACAACAGCGCATTGGCACGTCTGCTGCTTTTATAAATCAGCCCAGCACATGCACCTAGGCGTTGTGACAGCCTAAGAATCCTACCATAAAACTGTCCTCAGAGCAGGGAATTTTAAAATGCAAGCACAACAGCATTATGCGCTTATAAAATTTGCCAGGGCTATGCACACATAAAAAGTAGGTACGCAGACATGTGTTGGGGGGGAAGGAATTATATAGGAGGATGCCTATGTCCAAATAGCAAAAAGATGCTTATTTTAAGCCTATTTTGTAAAAGCAACATAAGCGCCAATGTGTCTTTATAAAACATGCTCCCAGAATCAGCCCCAACTGCGCATAAAGGTCGATGCTCCAACATTGGTGTAATGTGTGCATGGACTCAGGGCCGGCTGAACCATTAGGCAAGACTAGGCAGTCATCAAGGGTGGCAGCTTCAAGGGGGAGGCAAGAGCAGCTGCAGTCAAGGCAAGACAATAGGGGGGAGGATGTGCAATTTTCAAATTTACGAGTTAAAAGTAAAGGAGGTTATTTTAGAAGTCTTATATGCAATTTCCACTTGTAAAATCACAGAGTTACATGCGTAAATCACATTCATGTGAAAACAGCCATTTTAGAAAGACTCCGACTTTACACAGAGATGTCCTTAGAACATCAGAGTTATGCAGGAGCATGTCTGGGTGGGACCAAAGTCTACAGCTCTATTTCCCATTTCATAGGGGGAACGGTCATGGACAATGTACACCTGCTCCATAACGTGAACAGGGATCTAAAAAGTGCTCCTTTTGGCCATCCTTTTATAGGAGGGATTAAGGGTGATATCCACCCTGCTGTAAACCCATTGTTTACATCACCCGAATTGAAATGGAGTCGAGATAGCATCCTCTGTAATTAATCAAGAGCATGTGCAGTTCTAGGTTTGCAAACTGGCCCAGATAAACATGCAAGTGCTAATCGTTACACGCATTTGTTATGACACGTCAGCGCTCTCATGAGTAAGTTGCTGGGTTTCCCCCATCGCATTTTCCCACGTGTATATTTCTGCAATGGCTCCTCCTACTGTATGTGAATGCATATTTTGAAGCAGCTCTACGTTTAGCAGAGCTGTTCCTAGAATGTTCCAGGGGCAGCAGTGGAGTAGGAGGGGATTGGCACGTATGCACGTATGGTCCAATATCCAGCAGTGGTGGCTAGTCATTCTAAAGTACTAGCTGCTGCCGCTGAACCTTAATACCGGGACCATATCCAGCCACTGGCACTGAATATAGAGGACAGCGGGACAGCACAGAAGCTAACTGGGCAGTGGAAATATTCAACTGCGGCCCAGCTTGCTTCAGCAGTGAAAGTGAGGCCAGCTTTTAATGTGCCTAACTTTCACCGCATGGGGATAACTGGGAAGCAGCTGAATATCGCCACTGCCTGGTTCTCCCCAGGTACCACCCCAGCTCTTCCCCGGAATGGCCCGATGCTAGCTGGTTAGATCAGCACATGCAGCGGCAGCACCTGCGGGTATTCAGCCGCACTAGCCGCGTTAGTGCCGCTAAATATCCCGGTCAGCGGGATTAACACAGTTAGCAGGTCTGATAACCGTGTTAATCGCATTAAATATCAGGCCTATACTTTATAAAATATGCATATATGCACCCATTCTTTCCAGAACGTACACACAGTCAATCACACCTACCTCAGAGCTGGCGCAAATGTGTGTGCCTACTTTCCCTGGCTAATAGTGTTGCCTTTATAAAATAGTAGAGTTGCCAAGTTACCCAGTTCTAGGACTGGTTTTATTTTTGCCTGCAATGCAGTATGGTATTTGTCGCCCTGATTGAACCTACTGAAATCACTGTTGCACATAACATAATGCATCAGAATGTGATGGTCAGAAATCCAGGACTGACTGAAAATCTCACTCCTGGAACTGGGTAACTTGGCAATTCTGAAATGGGCACTGCAGAAGCACCTAAGAACCTGGTTAGGGGAAGTGGATTCAGCGTATACCTTTTCTTAGAAGTTCAAGGTGAATCACGTTCAGGTACAGTCGGTATTTTCCTGTCCCAATAGACCTTAAAATGTAAACTTACACCTGAGGCAATGGAGGGTTAAGTGACTGGCCAAAATCACAAGGAGAGACAGTGGGATATGAACGCTGGCTTACCTGGTTCTAGCCAACTTCTCTATTGGGTTTTATTTATTAATTAGGATTTATTAACCACGTTTATGAAGAGATTAGTCTGCTGCCCTGCTTTAAATCACCTGTTTAACATACAAACTATGTCTCAGAGGACAAAAAAGACTAGGAATACACAGCCCAAAACTTCTGATATCATTTTGTTTCATTCTGGGGTTTTGTGGGGGAGGGGTCCATTTTGTATCATTTTTCCTCAAGAGTGCACACTATTTTGCAAGAATGGACTCTGACCAATAGTGTGCACTGTTCCATGAGAGTCCACACGGTTATGCAATAGTGCGCACTATCCCACACTCTCATGAAAGAGTATGCACTCTTGTAAAAGAGTGTGAACTATTGCTGAGACCCAAGAAATTCTCATCATTTCTTGTTCTGCGGAGATTCCGGCTTTCATTGCAAATAAAAGCACATCCCTAGAAATGACTACAAGTGTCCAAAAGAGCACTATTCTGTGCAAGTGGCCTGCTTAGCAATGATTTCACAAAGAACTGATGCATGTTTCTATGTTTCTAAGTTATTAGTATAATACAACAATTCCTATATGTGGCAATCCACTATAACATAATACAGTATGTTACTAGAGGTAGGGTTCACCCTAGTACCTGTTTATCAAATAAATGTTTTGGGGTACCCAAGATCAAATAAGCAGGATTGCAACTTGCAGCCTAGTCTTCTGTACTTCTATCATTTTACCGCAAATATCAAAAAGCTCTTTTTCTGAAAAAGGTTTTCTGCATGTATGTGCCATAAGACAAAGTATTCCACAGTGTAATAAAGGTTCCACAATGCTTTACATATAGGAAGGGGAAAAGACATTGTACTTCCCTCTGTGTCGCTGATTGGGGTGATCATCGTCCTTGTATCTCTGGGTCTAATCCAAGCCACCCCTTTTTCCTCTTCCAAATGTAAGTGAAACACAAAAAAAATCCCAATGGCCAGTGTCTCAGTAGAATCTGAGTCAGGGGTAATAAAGGTAGAAAAGTGCACACATCCTTCTTAAGATGCATACTGTCTACTCACTTATACAATTAAAGTCCATTTTAAAATAACATAGAGAAGGAGATAGAACTGCCGTATCGAATGTCATGTGACTGGACGCTTGATACCCACTAGTCCTATGTCACAGACTGTCATATGAATTATTTCAAAGGAAAACTGACAGGTCGTCTGCATCGAGATCATTGGGAGTTATGGAGTATAATCGCACTATACGCCTCCCTGTCTTCCCCCCACTACTTTGGTGGAATGAAGTCTATCATGCAGAAAAGAAGGTCTTCCAAAGAACAACCATACTGTCAACAATGTTCAATCAATAGCACTGCTGCTCGACAGCTCGTAATGCAGTCTTTATGCTTTTAAAAAAGTAATTGTAGTTGCCTGGTAGTTCCCCAAGAAATGTATTTTAGATAATGGATGCAAACTCCAAGCAATGGTTTCAATTGTTTATTTAAAGTTCATTTGTATTACACATTTCTGTAAGACTAAGCAGAGTATAAGGCCCGTAAGAGAGACTCAGTATAATAAACATACTGTACAGCAAACAGCAGTTTTACCACTCAACAAATCTGGAGAGCAGGTGCAGCCATTTTGAAAAGCTGCTTCCATGTACATGCGGGTGGGAGGTGTTACATGTTTTTTCACCACATGCACCTATTTTACAAGACGCTTCATGTTTGGCACAGCCCCTTGTAAAATACTACGGGAATTCTTCGCATCCCAACCCGGACATCTGAATTGCCCTCTCCATATACTGTCTAAAGTCTTCCTTCATGTGTATGGCCTGCCTCATGATTGGCACCATAAATATTTTGATTTAATTTCAAATCCCACAACCTACATCTTTTTGCAAATATCCTAAAACCAATGAATTATTTGGCAGTAATGACACCTCACCAATTAACTGTATTAGTCCATCCTGGCTGCATTAACTCATGGCGCTCAATAAACTAACAAAATCACCATTTCAACTCTTGCAATTCTATCTCACATATAAGCACGCCACACCTTTCGCCTGATGTAATGAAACCTTAGAGAACTGTATAAAATTCTCAAATACCACTATAACCCCCACCCTCAACCTTCCTCTCAAATATAAGGGCTACGGTAACTTAAGCCACCTCAACAAAGTTGCAGCTACTTCATAATTACCTCATGTAAAACTTCTGCTTTATTCCTAACAAAGTGCCAGTTTAAACCAATTTCTCCTCCAACCTCCCGGTCAGCTAATTTCCTAACTTTAAGGACTGTCGCACATCCATTGCATTCCTTTTTTGTTCTAAACACCCTCCCTCTTTCACTCTCCCTCTCATGCCCAGGTCCTACCAGCACAGGAACAGAATGTTCATTTGGGGCATATAATAGCCTATATACATTCAATTTGGACCTATTTGCCCAAATGCTCCAGTCCTCCCAACCCCAACTGTATCACAAAATATCCTGCATTTACAATAACTTATTATCCTTCTCTCATAAGCTTTGGACAGTTATGTGGCGATCCAAATTGGCCGCTAACAAGTGAGGGTGGTCAGGATTCTAAGATTCGGGCAGGAGCAGGACTCTCAGGCAGCCATCTTCTGTCGCAGTTAGCTCCGCCTCCGTAACTTATTATCCTAATCCCTCCTCCTCCAAACACATCAACTATTCTTTTATTCACATCCGCTCTCGTGATAAGACTCTTATCTCCCTGTTCTCCGATTTATCCCTTACCCAGCACGTTGCTTGCCCCACACATGCTTCTGGTCGGACACTAGATCTTGTTCTTACCCTTGATCTCTCCCCACACTTCCCATCCAATTTTTCTACCATTTCCGTTCCCTGGTCAGACCACCTTTGCCTTCTTTTCTCCTTCCCTTTCCCTTCCCCCAGTTCATTCGGCCCTCTACCCGACCCCCCTGTTTTGTCTAGACGGCGTCTCACCTCCCACACTCTACACTCTTTTCCCCCCGCCGACTCACTTTTTTCCCCGGACTTCTTCACTCTTCCTGTTGATGAACAGGTTCTCACCTGGTCCTCCGCTCTCTCCACCACCCTAGATACTCTTGCCCCCCCTCTTCCTGTTTCTATCCATCCTTCTTCTCGCCACCCTTGGTATCACTCTGGCCTCTTTCTCCATCGTTCCCATCTTCGTCGGGCAGAACGTCTATGGAGGAAGAGGCGCTCCTCCACCTCCTACTCCACCTTTCGTCAGGCTCACCTTTCCTATCGTTCTCAGATATCCTTGGCTAAACAGTCTTATTACTCTCGGCTTATTTCTACCTCTTCCTGCTCTTCTAGACGTCTCTATCTTGTCCTCAAATCCCTCTCCTCAACCTCTACTCTCCCCCCGCGCTCCCCTCTGTCAGCCCCCAGCCCATCCACGCTTGCCGCCTTCTTTACTAATAAGGTCCTTTCCCTCCGTTCCTCTTTCCCCGCCTGCCCCCCCCTCTTTCTCCTCCTTCTATCTCTCTTTCTGCTCCTCCCCTTATTGCCTCCCCGCCCCCATCGTTTGTTTTTCCCCACACCTGGCGCTCCTTTTCGCCTATCTCCGCCCCTGAAATCATTAAAACTATCTCAGCTGCTCACCGGACCACCTGCCCTCTTGATCCTTTGCCTTCCTCTTGGCTACTCACCCCCGATCTTGCTCTCATGCCCTACATTCTTTCCATCTGCAACACCAGCCTTTCCTCCGGTTTCTTCCCCTCCAGCTGGAAACATGCCATTGTTCGTCCGCTCCTGAAGAAGCCTACCCTTGACCCTGCTGTCCCTGCAAACTGGCGTCCCATCACTAATCTCCCCTTTCTCTCAAAAGTCCTGGAGAAACTGGTATTTTCACAACTTTCTGTTCACCTTGACTCCACTTTCGCTCTTCATCCCCGTCAGTCTGGATTTCGTGCAGGCCATAGCACCGAAACTATTCTCACAGCACTTCTTTCAGAGCTTCACTGTGCTCACGACCGTGGTGATTTCTCCCTGGTGGTGTCTCTGGATCTCTCATCTGCTTTCGATATGGTCGATCACCGCACTCTCTTGTCACGTCTGTCTGACTTTGGGATCGGTGGGACCGTTCTGCAATGGTTTCGTTCCTTTCTGTCCTCACGCACCTTCTCTGTGCACTCTCAGCACTCCACTTCCACTCCCTCCCCTTCAGTTTGCGGTGTTCCCCAGGGATCTATTCTCGCCCCCTTACTTTTCAATGCCTTCCTCGCCCCACTTGCCCTGCTCATCCAACAATCTGGTATATCCTTTTACATTTACGCCGATGATATCTTGTTGATTCACCATACCTCCTCCTCCACTCCTGACCTGACACCACTTAACCATTGTCTGTCCTCTATCGCTTCATGGTTTGGGTCTAACTTTCTGCATGCTAATCCCGCTAAGTCTTCCGCAATCTGGTTTTCCTTTGGTCTTCCCTCTCCATGTTTGTCACCTGTAATGTCTTCCCTTCCAATTCCCATGGTTCCTATTCTTCGTTATCTGGGGGTCACCCTGGACTCATCTCTCTCCTTCCATCACCATATTTCCTCTGTTATCCGTACCTCTTTCTTTCATTTACGTAAGATTCGTGCCGTTCAATCATCACTCCCCCCTGCCTCTGTTACCACCCTTGTCCTCTCTTTAATCATGACCCGGTTAGATTACTGTAACGTCATCTATGCAGGTCTACCTTCCCTACAGCTTCGCCGTCTCCAATTAATACAGAATGCCGCCGCTCGTCTCATTACCGGTTCCCCAGCCCGCTCTCATGTGTCACCCTCTCTCCTTGCCTTGCATTGGCTTCCGGTTAGGTTTCGCTTTATCTACAAGGTTCTTATCCTCACGCACAAAGCCCTCCATTCCAGCACTCCCCAATACCTGTCCGATGTCATTCACCTCCAACCCTCTCCTCGCCTTCTCTGATCTTCCTTCGGCAATCGTCTTTTCCTTCCTTCACCTGCCCAGGCCCGTTTAGAGCACACCTGACACTCAGCTTTCTTTTTCCTAGGTCCAGCCTTATGGAACTCACTCCCTTCCTGCCTTCGTCTGGAACTTTCCTATCCCCGCTTTAAAACTCTCCTTAAAACACATCTATTCTGTCAAGCCTTTGATCTCCCTGTCTCTGAAAATGGTGCTTCGTCCTCTGGTCGCCCCCCCCCCCCCAACCTCCATAAACCTCCCTTCCCTGTCTGTTCCACTTCCATTTCCCTTTTCCTCTTTCCGCCCCCTGCCCTTCGCCTTCCCTGCCCTTCTGGGCTCTTTTCTCCTTTCTGACTTTCTTTCTACCCTGTCCTGTCCTATTGAATTTGGCGTTCCTTTCTGGCTTTATTTTCAGTAGCCCGTTTGTTGTACTGTACACCGCCCTGATGCTTCGGCCTGGGCGGTTCATCAAATAATGCAAATAAAGAATAAATAAAGAATAGTAGTAATACTTACTCAGCCTTACATTGTTCAGCATAGTGTACGTATGCATACAATAGTTTATTCTTAGATTTTCTGACACCCCCTTCCCTTGAAACTCCAAAGACTGCTTTCCCACTTCCAGATCAGTGTCATCCATCCACACGAAGAGATACACAAAGGGACAATACCATTTGTGTTATCCTACAATACTGCGCCCACCGGCGAAGGTCTGCGCATAGACTTACCCCATTGCAAAAACAGCACTGGTTCTTCCAAACATCACCCACAAGGATGCAGGGTTGGTATCAAATGTTCACAAAGTCCAGGCAAATGGACACAGGAAAAGTTTCTCCATGGTAGCCTAAGCCATGTTTTGACCCATAGTTAGCTTTCTTCAGTGCTGCATGCCAAAACTTGAATCCCACCAGGAAATTGGTGCAACATGCTGAACTGATTGGATCTGCTCCTTTATACAGTGTTGACTTTGCTTGACATCACTCACAGGGGGGTAAGGTCGGGAACTCATGTTCACAGAGTGCAGGCAAACAATGCTCTTAGTACGGAAGAAAATCTCTCAGTTTCCCTTTGAAATAGTTCATCTCATAGAGCAGTCTGTGATACAACAGAGAACTATCATTGCACAACCAGTCTACAAGAACTCTCAGCATATCCATATACATCACAGGTCATCTTGCTAAATATAGCAGTTTTGTCATCTTCCTGAGTCCGTTTTAAAATGGGCTTTAATTGCACGGGCGAGCAGGCAGCAGAGATCCTAGGAAAGAAGTCTGCACATTTTCACATTTATTTCCTTTGATGTGAGTCCTACCAAAACATCAGCCTTTGGGATTTTCTGGCAATTCCCATATGTTTGGAAAAGGAGGAAGAGGTGGCTAGGATTGGACTCCAAGATCTCAGGGATGCTAATCACCACAACCAAACAAGCAGAGGGAAGTAGCAGATCGTTCTCCCTTTCTCCACTTACAGCACTGTGGAACCTTTTCTTACAGAGCAGAATACCTTGTTTTGTAACTCATGCACAGAGAGAAGCATTTTTAGAAAAACATAAGAAATAACGGACCCGATATTCATTTGCGACCGCTATGCACCTCTATGGCGCACAGCCGTTGCTGCCGAACTTTAACCCTGAATATCAATGCTGGAGTCATATGTGGTGCCGGTATCGAATATCCGGGGTCGCCACACAGCCAAAGATGCTGCAAAAGCTAACCGGGCAGCGGCAATACTATTGCGCTGCTGCTTAGTTAGCTCCCACGGGTGAACATAGACCAGCTTTTGCTTCACCTATCAGCTGCAGGTCACTAACCTGGCAGCAGGGCAGTATCGCCACTGCCTGGTTAGCGACTGATGCCGCCTCCGTTCCATCCTGGAATACACCCAATATGCCCTGATTCTAAGCAGTTAGTATCAGGGCATGTAGCGGCGTTAATCGGGGATATTTAGCAGCACGAACCATGTTAGTGCCGCTGAATATTCCTCTAAGAGGTATTTAAATGGTTTACAGGTCTGTAAACCGTGTAAATGCCTTTGAATATCGGGCCCAACATCTTTTTGGTATTTTGGGTAAATGATAGAAGTATAATTTAATTTAATTTACAAATGCATAACTCACTCTTTTCAGTTTTAACTATATAGAACAGATAACAATAAATTAAGCACTAAAATTCCATTCCCTCCCCCACCCTTAACAGTCCTCATTCTTTTTCTCCATTAAAAATCCTCACAGTAATTTAACAGCAAATATACTCATACAGTCTCCCTCTTTAAAACTTACTAAATTACAAAGATAAAAGGAAATATTGCTCTATTTAAAATATTCCTCAGAAAGCATGGAGCCCGATTCCAGGAAGGGGATGTCCAGGCCGTCTGGACGTCCCCAACAAAGGCAGGGATGTTTGGACCCAATTCTGGTCCAAATGTTCCCATGGGAGCCAGAATTGGGCCCAAGGACATCCTCCCCACAGGCGCCCCAACTGAACAATGACAAACCATTCTAAAAGTTTGGAAAGGAGACAGAGGTTAGAGACTGGTCACCAATGGGCAAGGGCAGAGGGATCAAGGGAAGGTTTCTTAAGAACAGAGCGGACTATGGCATGTTTCCAGGAAGTAGGGAAGGATCCTTTGGCGAGACTGGCATTGAGCATACTGAGAAGGGGTAGGAGAAGGGTGAGTGATGGTTCAAGGAGCCATGTAGAGGGGATGGGATCCAAGGATCAGGTGTTTTTACGAGAAGCAGAAATAGTTGTGGTGAGTTCAGCAAGGGAGATCATGTGGAAAGAGAACCAGGTATGGGAAAGGGAAGCTGAGGGCATGAATTGGTGGGGGGGGGGGGGGGGAGGAATTGTGCAGGAATGGTAGGAGAGAGAGGAGGGGGTAAGAGGGAAATGTTACACAGAGGGAAGGAACCTTAGTAGAGAAAAGGTCAGCCACTCTGTCACATCTGGCATCATAGAGGAGGCTGAAGACGTAAAGGAGGGAAGAGATGAAAGAGCTCCAAAAACTGAGTATAGTTGTCGGGATGCGTTTGAAGAAGAGGAGATCATACATGAATAATATTCCCATTTTGCTGAATTTATTGAGGAATGATAGTCCTGATGATGCTGTTGGAAGACAAGGAGGGTAGAGGGCCAGATATGCTGAGCACAACGCAGATGAGACTGGAGAAGGCGAAGTCCAGGGTGGTGCCAGGGATGATGGCTAAGCAGGGCAGAAGAGGGAGGGCAAGGGAGTGCCAAAAGATCAAGGGTGGTGAACAGTAAGGAATTCTAGGTTTGGGCCTGGGAATCTGGAGATAAAGTTGAAAAGTCTGAGGGAAAAAGCTGATCTACTGGAGGGAAAAGCTGCAAGGTGAGAGGGGAAATACGACGGTGAGAAGTAAGCAAAGGAGGAAACAGTGGATTTTGAACAGAAGAAACAGGAGGTCGCAAAGAAAACCAGACACTGAGATGGTCTGTCCAAGGGAAGGAGATGGAGGTGAGCAGTGGTGGAAAATAGGGGAAGGTAGATGGAGTGATGATCAGGCCAACTTGAGCACGATGCCCTGCAGCAAGTTGCTTGTGCCCACCTGGTGCTGCAGGTGGTGCTCAGCCAGGGGCACTGTGATGCTGGCTGTGCTGTTGTATGAAAGCATCTTGGTGTGGCCCATGGTCTGCAAGAGTTCGGCCTTTGACTTGAGGTCCAAATCAGAGCCAGAACATAGGAAGACAGGTGGCCCGAAGTAGCTATCCTCGCCCTCCATCAGCAGTGGCAGCGAAGTGTCCACCATCTTCTGTCCATCCTACCATGCCCGCGGGTACAAGCAGATGCTGCAGAAATGGTACTGAGTCTGTACTGAGATCCGTCTTAGTGAATGTACAGCCGCTGCTGAGTTCCAGCTGTTTTGCCTTCTGCTTTAATGAAGCCGGAGCAGGAATCGAAGTCGGACCTTCTTCCACCTCCCTCGATCCCTCTTCCCCCACTCTTATTCTCGGCGACTTTAATATTCACGTTGATAACCCCTCTGATCCCCACGCTTATAGTTCCTTGCCCTCATCTCCTCGTTTGACCTACAACTCTGCTCCACTGCCCCCACCCACGTGCACGGCCACTGCCTGGACCTGGTACTCTTCTCTAACTCCTCTCCCTCAAACTTCCACAACTCAGTCCTTCCTTCATCTGATCATCACCTCTTAACCTTTAATCTTCAGCTTCCACTACCTCAACCTCATCCTGTCTCCTCCAACCTAGTTAGAAATCTTCATAATATTGATCCCTCGACTCTCTCCTCTACCATTTCTCAGTGTCTCTCCTCTACTGTGTCCTCAAAGTCCGTCGATGAAGCAGTATCCTCTTATAATGCTGCACTATCCTCTGCTCTTGATACTCTTGCCCCACCCACCCCTCATCCTGTCAGACGTTCTACCCCCCGGCCCTGGCTTTCACCCACAACCCGCTACTTAGGCACATGTGCCCGTTCTGATGAACGTGCCTAGGCCAAATCCCGCTCCCGGAAAGACCTCATTCACTTCAAATTCATGCTCGGCTCCTTCCAGTCAGCCATAGCACTTGCCAAACAAGAATACTACATCCATCTGACTAACTCCCTCGCCTTTGATCCTCGCCGCCTCTTTAATACCCTCAATTCTCTCCTCAAGGTGCCCCCACCCCGGTCCCCCCTCCCTCTCTGCCCAAACCCTAGCCGACTACTTCCACGACAAAATCCACAAGATCACCCTCCAATTCCCCACTCCCTCATCTACCTCCCCCCTCCCCAATTCTCCTCCCCCATCCATACTTCCACTGCTACCCTCTCCTCCTTCCCCACAATCTCCGAAGAGGAAACTGCACACTTCCTCCTCTCCTCCTCCAAACCCACCACCTGTTCCTCTGACCCTATCCCCACCCATCTCCTACATCCCACCCCCCACCATTGTTCCATCCATCTCTCATATTCTCAACCTTTCACTCTCCACTGCAACTGTCTCAGTCGACTTCAAACATGCTATTTTCACACCTCTCCTCAAGAAACCCACACTTGATCCCACCTGCCCTTCTAACTATCGACCCATCTCCCTCCTTCCCTTCATTTCTAAACTACTAGAATGAGCAGTCCACCGCCACTGCCTCAACTTCCTCACCTCCCATGACCTCTTGGACCCACTACAATCAGGCTTCCGGCCCCTACACTCCACTGAAACGGCCCTTACAAAAGTCTCCAACGACCTGCTCCTGGCTAAATCTAAGGGACTCTACTCTGTCCTCATCCTTCTCGACCTCTCCGCGGCCTTTGACACTGTTGACCACAATCTTCTCCTTAACACCCTCTCCTCGCTTGGCTTCAGGGACTCCATGCTATCCTGGTTCTCCTCCTACCTCTCCCATCGCTCCTTTAGTGTATGCTCTGGGGGCTGCTCCTCCTCCCCTACCCCGCTCCATGTTGGTGTTCCACAGGGATCCATCTTGGCCCCCTCCTTTTCTCCCTTTATACCCAATGGTTTGTCATTGTTCAGTTGTCTACCCAACTTCTGTCTACCAATACTTTTCAACCCCGTCAGTCAGTTTTTTGTGCAGGCCATAGTACAGAGTCCATCCTTCTTTCTTTACTAAATGAGTTACATATTGCACATGATCAGGGTGATTTCTCTCTTGTTGTCTCACTTGATTTTTCTTCAGCGTTTGATCTTGTGGATCATCGCACCCTTCTCACCCATCTCTCTGATTTCGGTGTCTCTGGTGTTCCATTAAGATGATTCCGTTTCTAGCTCACAGCTCATTCTTTTTCTGTCTGCTCCTGTCCACCCACCCCTCTACCTTGTGGGGTTCCACAAGGCTCGATCCTGTCACCCCTCTTATTTAACATCTTCTTGGCTCTTCTCTGTCTACTCATTCAGCAATCTGGTGTCTCCACTTATCACTATGTGGATGATATCATACTTCTTCACCATACCAACTCCTCTGCTGCAGATATCTCCTCGCTTAACCCCTGTCTCGCTCGTCCACACTTGGCTGAACACTAACTTTCTTCATCTGAATCCAGCTAAATCATCTGCTACCTGGAATCCTTTGGGGCTTCCCCTCCTTCCCTGGCTCCTACACTTGCATCTACCTCTGTTCCTCTGGTGCTGTCATTTAGGTTATTCTGGGGGTTATTCTGGATTCTTCTCTTTCCTATAAAGAACATAGCTCTGCTGTCTACTGTCGTTCTTTCTTTCATCTTCATCAAATCCACGCTATCCACCCTTTCCTCTCAACAGCTGCTCTATCTACTCTTATTATCATGCTCATCACCTCTAGAATTGACTATTATAATGTTGTCTTAGCAGGTCTCCCACAGTGTCAACTCCACAGGCTACAGTTACTCCAGAATACAGGTGCTCGTATACTCACTCACTCCTCTCGTTTTGATCATCTTGCTCCTCTTCTAGCTCATCTCCACTGGTTACCTGTCTGTTACTGTATACTGTATAAGATTCTCATTTTTGTCCATAAAGTAATTCATACTGCTACCCCCTGTTACCTGGTCAATCTTCTCCACGTTCACCACCCACATCATCTGCTCCGCTCTGTTCATACCCACCAACTGGCCCTTCCCTCTGCTTCTATGGCACATCTCGAACGTACTCACAGGGCTGCGTTTTTCTTTCTAGGCCCTGCCCTCTGGAACTCACTTCCCTTCACCCTCCATTCTGAATTGTCTTTTACATGGTTCAAAGCCGCCCTCAAAACACATCTTTTTCAGTTGATGTTTAATCTCCGGCCTCCTCCTCCTTGACTGGCTTACTATGGAACAACCCTTCATTTTGTGTGTCTTATTTGAGTCTTCTTTTCCCTCTTCTGTCCCTCTATTCTTTCCTTTCTGTCCTGTCAATTATTGGCGTTCCGCTCTCGTTCCTTTTTCTAGCAGTCATAGTATTGTAAACCACTTTTATGCTACAGCCTTAGCGGTATATCGAGCTTGTGCATAAATAAATAAATAAAATAAAAAGGACAAATCAACTGTTTATTACTAATCGCATATTTTTGTGGAAAACCTCAAATATCTCAATTATATCTAAGAATAAGTTATTGTTCAATAGATTTAACTCACTGGACTCTCCAGAGAATGAAAGTATAGACAGCAGTACTTCTTGGGAGAAGGCATCAGTACAGGAAGAGAGCTCTTCTTCTCTCATCCTCAAGAACCTGATTCAGCTCACTCAGCCTGATGACCCACCTGCCACCGATTTCCTGCAGATACTTGACTTGCAGATAAATCTGTCTACACAGGCAGCTAAGATTCTAAAACATGGGTGCATCATGTGCCCTATGCAACTTCTTTCTTTCATCAGTAAAGAAATGACAACTGTAAACCTGAAATGGAAGACAAATATTGAGTTTTCATAACTGAAAGGAAAGATTTAGAGATGAATCATCATGTAGTGTACTTTTTACAAGTCACAAGTGGGGAGCTGCACTTACTGTCCAGTTTGCACTGATTTGATTTGGTCTTCTGAACCTTCTTTTGGTTAATGTTCTTATGTTCTCAATAAGAAATAGAAACCTGGAGAAATGAGCGCCCCCCTTTTGCATAAATCTATAGCATGGTTTAAACATGTCCTTGATTTTATTTCTATAAGATTTCCTAATGTTAATTTCCTATCTATTTTTTTCATGCTTGGAGTGAAACGTTGCACAGCCAAAGTACTTAAGATCTCAGAGTGGGCAAGGAAGCAGCAGGCTTTCAGTTTACAGGCACTGAAGTCCCACTTTTCCATCTTGTCTTAACTAATGGGCTGCCATTGCTGAGCTTCAACTGTTCTAGTCCTGGCAGTACAGAAGCCTCAACTAACAAGGGATGGGGAGAGGAGAAAATGGGGATGTTAGACCATTGGGTGGGGGGGAGAAGATAGGGATGCTGAACTAAAGAAGAAAGAACAGGGACAGAAAGATGCTAGACTGCTGGGAGGAAAGGAAGAACAGAGAGGAGGGGAGGTGCTAGACTACACAAGAGGATGCTGAATTATGAACAAGAGAGGAAGTGGGGACATGTTGAACTGCAGTGGGGGGGGGGGGGGAGGAAAAGAGCAAGAGGGGAGATGCTGGACCGGGGAGGGCTAGGAATATGCTAGACTATTGCAGGGGATGCTGAATTATGAGAGGGGGATTATGGACTATGGGGAGAAAAGAGGAAGCAGGCAGATGATAGATAGCAGGGGAGAAAGAAGAGCCAGAAAGGAGATGCTGGACCACTGGGAGAAGGAGGATAAGTAGACGCTGAACTATGGGAGGTGATTCTGGATTATGGGGGAAGAGAGGGGGCAGGCAGATGTGGGGCTGTGAAGGGAGAAGAAAAGGAGAAGGGAATATGCTGGATCACTGAAGATGAGGGGGATGCTGGACTATATAGAGAAGGATGCTGGACTAGAGGGATGGAGAGGAAGGAAAAGAGAAGAGGGAGATTCTGAACCCTGGGCGTGGAGGGGAAGGCAGAGTTGATGGGAGATGTTGGACTAGGAAGAGAAAGAGAAAGGGATGATGCTGGGGAGGGGGGTGGAGAGAGGGAAGAAATCATGGGATAGGAGGCAGTGTACTATTGTCGATCAAGAACTGGTTAAGAGATAGAAAGCAGAGGGTAGGGCTGAATAGCCAATTTTCCCAATGGAGAAAGGTGAATAGTGGAGTACCCCAGGGATCTGTGCTGGGTCTGCTGCTTTTTAACATATTCATAAATGACTTGGAAATGGGAATAACGAGTGAGGTAGTCAAATTTGCAGATGACACAAAATTATTCAAAGTTGTTAAAACCCTCCCCCAAGAGGATTCTGAAAAATTGCAAAAGGATCTTGATAAATTGGAAGACTGGACATTCAAATGGCAGGTTTATTTTATTTACCGGTTTTCTATACTACCTTATCCTTCAATCAAAGCAGTTTACATTATGTAATCACTACAAACAGGTACTGGATACATTCCCTTGTTCCCAAAGGGCTCACAATCTATGTGTACCTGAGGAAATGGAGGGTTAAGTGGCTTGTCCAAGGCCACAAGAAGTGTCTAGAGGACTAGAAACCCCAGTCCCTCCTGCCTGAGATTGCTGTCCCCGGGTGGGAATTGAATCACCAGCTCTCCAGATTGAGGTATAATGTCCTAACCGCTAGGCCACTTCTAGCTATGCACCTAGGAAATAACAACTCAAACTATGGTTACATGATGCAAGGTTCTACATTAGGAACCACCACCCAGGAAAAAGATTTAGGCATCATCATGGATAATACATTGAAACCCTCCACCCAGTGTGCAGCGGCAGCCAAGAAGGCAAATAGAATGCTAGGAATCATAAGGATAAGGAATGGAGAATAAAACAATGGATATTATAATGCCTCTATATCGATCCATGATGTGACCACACCTTGAATATTGTGTGCAATTCTAGTCTCGATATCTTAAAAAGGATATAACAAAATTAGAAAAGGTACAGAGAAGAGCCACCAAAATGGTAAAGGGGATGGAAGGATACCCCTATAAGGAGAGGCTTAAAAGATTAGGGCTTTTCAACCTGGAAAAGAGACGGCTGAGGGGAGATGTGATAGAGGTCTCTAACTTAATGAATAGAGTTGAACAGGTAAACGTAGATCAATTCTTTATGCCATCAAAAAGTAGAAAGACTAGGGGACATGCAAAGAAGCTACCATATAACCGTTTAAGACTAATTAAGAGAAAATGTTTTTTCACTCAACGCGTAATCAAACTCTGGATTGGGATTGGTCTGGTGTCATGTAGTGCAGTGGTTTCCCTGGCATGCCATTGTTTTGGAGGGCTGTGGACCATGGGTCAGGGGTCCTCCCTTGCACTGGTCCATGCTGTTGATGATGCTGCTGTAGCAGTTGGTTGATGAGCCCCAAGAGAGTTGCAAAGTCGTTAGTCTCCAAGCAGCAGGACCTTCGTATGGTGACACACCCTCTGAGAGATCCGGAGAAGGAGGAGTTGTGGAACGATTCCTGTGATGTTCGTGCTGGCACTTATGATCACATTGGTCCATGGAGGGGTTGTTGCTGCTGCCACTTGAGGTCGGGGCTGTCCGCTTGTGGTGATCGCTGCAGCTCCTCCTGCCTATGCTCCGGCGGCACAATTTTGCCTGGTGCTTCTGTGCCAATGGGGAAGTTGATCCTCTGTTTCTGCACTGGCGGGAGGCTCCAGTGCTGGCATGATGGCATTGCTTCTGGCTTCCCCCCATTGCCATGGTGCTGACCAATGGCATCACAGGGGTGGAGCTTAGCGCACCGTGACTCCCACGTCATGGAGGCGAGTGTGGAGGCCTTGTTTGTTGAGCTCTGCAGCAGCAGGGTTTTCAGCATTCTGGGAGACCTGATGGGCAGAGCCCGGCCTGCGGAGAGGAGAAATGGACCTGGGAGGTGCATGGCTGGGGATGGAGACCCTGGAGGGTGCATCCCAAGCAACGACTGTGGTGAGTTGAGGGTCCAGGTGCTCTACATGACTAGTCACATGGTCCTGGGTGCTGGGGAGGTAAGAGGGGTCTCCTGAAGGAAGTCCTTTAGAGCATGCTGCCTGGATTTCCTTGCTTGGGGGGACATTCATACACAATGGGGACAGTCCTCTTCTTGGTGGCTGACCCCAAGCACCTCATGCACCAATCGTGTTCGTCAGTGCTATTCATCTTTTTGCTGCACCTCATGCATTTTTTGACTCCCGGTTTGGGCCCGTTACCTTGATTGTAGATCTCCTTGAGTTCTATTTGTCTGCTCTTCTTTTAGTCTTTTTTTTTTGGGGGGGGGGAGATTGCAATGTAGTTAGGAGAGTTGAAGAGGTCCGTATTGCTGGTAAGGTGTAAGAATGGATTCTGGGCTAGGTAGGGGCAGGCCAGGAGATACAGCTACATTGGCACATGCCCAGAAAAGTCTACCTTTCTGGGCTCAGGAGGGTTTCCATCCTTGGCATCGTCAGATGATGTCACCAGGTGTGGCTGATGCATCCTGCTTGTCCAAGGAGAAACTGTGCTTCTTCTGGGAGTGTGCTAGTACCAAATATGTTTGGTCAGGTTTGTGGATTCTAGATGGCATGTAAAAGATGCACTCAGAAAGGAGGGTTGGTGTTAAGTTTTTCAGATGAGATTCTAATTGCTTTGGAAATGTGTTGCTAATAGTTTTCAATGCTTTATTTTCCAATAGTAGGCATTATTTGAAAGCTGTCTTCTAAGTACTTTCATGCATCCATCATCACAGAGCCCTCTCTGTCAGCAGCCTCAGTGATAATGTTTTGGTTATTTTGTAGTTTTTTTCATAGCAATTCTTTCTAGTGAAGAGAGTTGTACAGAATGTTCTTTTGTTTGCCAGAAAACTGTGATTTCACCTTCTGTCTGAAACTTTTTGTGCAATTCTCTAGTTTAGTGATTCTCAAACCAGTCCTTGGAGCATGCCTGGCCAGTAAATTTTTCAGGATTCCCCCAGCAAATATTTGTGTTTTGCATGAGATAGGTTTGCATGCACTGCCTCCATTGTAAGCAAATCTATCTCAGGCATATTCATTATGGATATCCTGAAAACCAGACTGGCTGGGTGTGCCGTGAGGAATGGACTGAGAACCTCTGGTATAATTTATTGTTTTGTCCATTTGGTAGAAGTGGTGTAAACTGTTTGCAACAGCTGACATGCAGCATGGATGATATTTTACACTTTAAGTACTTACAAACACTAAACCACATATACACCACTCAAGAGACAGTGTCCCATAACTAATCAGATAGAAATCTGCTATAAAGACAAACATTTCACACATCACATCCTGCAAAATGTTTTAACACCCCATCTGATGACATAAAAAATAAAAGCCTTTTTAATTTATATTTTTAAAGCAGGTAAACAGAGTACCTCTTAACTCTTTTCCTTTTATATCTATTGCAGATATAAATACAGAAGATGAATATTATATTGAAAGCAAAAGACACATTATAGAAACTAATCAGTCAGGCACTCAAGTAAATATCAATGGATTCTTTTACAAATCCCTTTTCAGAATATTCCAGGCAGAAAACAACATAACTACCATAAAACAACAATAATCATAACAACATAAGAAGTGCAGTGAGTGCAGAGCAGAAATCTGATGTTTCACTCATAATCCATTTCTTTTCTGCCTCTCTCTCCATTCAAAATTCACATTCCTTCTCACACTCCAGTCTTCAAATTCTCCCTCCTTCTACTTTTTCCCTACTCTCAGCTGGCGATACTTGCACTTCCAGGTGATGGGCAACCACTACCAGTACAGAGTCCCCAGCCCCAAGGGTGTTCACCATATGCGTTGCCTTTGCAGCTGCCCATCTCCAGAAGAGGGGCATCTGCATATTTCCATACTTCAATGACTGGCTCCTCTCGGTGTCCTCTTCACAAGAGGCCCAGGCAACAGTCAGGCAGACCGTGGACTTGCTGACCTCTCTGGGTTCCTAATAAACCTCCAGAAGTCCCACCTCCAACCCTCCCAACGCCTGGAGTTTATAGGGGCAAATATCGACACCAGGAAGACCAAGGCATTCCTCCCTGCTTGCCAGGTGGGCACAGTCACCTCAGTGGCCCTCAGTATCGCCTCGGCCCAACAGACCTTGGTATGGACCATCCTCCACCTCCTGGGACACATGGCGGTGACAATACATGTTCTGCCTTTCGCAATGCTGCCCATGCGCCCCCTATAGTGGCAACTCCGCCACCATAGGGACCAGTACTCCCAGCTGCTGTCTATGAGCATCCTACTGGGCAAGAAGGCCCAAGAGTCTCTTTTCTGGTGGACCCTCCCCGAGAACAAGGCAGGCCCCTTCAACAGTCTCCACACCAGACGATCATCACCACCAATTCCTTGACCATGGGCTGGGGGGCCCACATGCATCAGCTCTGCATACAAGGGGCCTGGACTGCAAAGGAATGAATGCACCATATCAACCTACTAGAACTCTGGGCGATCAGCTTCGCGCTGAACACCTTCCCACAACACATCACCAGCAAGACTGTCCTAGTCAAACGGACAACTAGGTAGCCATGTTCTACATCAACAAGCAAGGGGGGACAGGCTTGTGCTCCCTCTGCATGGAGGCGCTCCAACTCTGGTTCTTTTCCCTCTCCAAGTATTGCCTTCTACCTCCCAGGTGCTCAGAACGACTTGGCAGACAGGCTGAGCCACACAAATTTAATATCGGTCCATTTTATCAGAGCTATTACTTTGTCAATGATGTCTATCACTCTGTGTTCTAACTCGAAAGTACAATGTATCACATGTGTTGACTATAAAGTTCTCATTTACAAAACATCTTATTGTCAAAAACTTCTTAAATGTGACTGTAAGGTCTCAGACTCTTTGGGCAACCATCAACCAATCTCAAAATGTCAACTGGAAACTGCCCGTTTTGCATCAATGACCTTATTTTCATACAGTCACTTTGGATTCAATTATAGAAGACAAGTTAAGGTTAAACAGTGCTTAGCTTTCGACGTGATCCCCAACGCTATCTGTCACCCTTTCTTTGCGTTTCACCCAAGTTCGGTTTCTTCAGGCGGTAACTTTGAAAGCACTATAATGTAAACCATAGCCAAGTTCATTAGGTACATACTTTCCATTGTTTTTAATTTTACAAATACGCATTAGAAACCACATACCTTAATTTTAACTGTTGTTTTTTCTTAGAGACATTTTCCTGAGATTTCCATTTGTGCCCGCCGGCTTGCCAAATGCCGCGCATGCGGACCAAATTTATATGATCTCTTTAAACTAACGCCATCCCCCGTGACGTCATAAAGTGGATCCTGTCCTGATGATTCAAATACACACTTCCCACTCAACCCGTATATTCAATCCCTCTGGGAACACTGATCCTAACTTATGGATCCAGTGTTGTTCACACCATAATAAAGTTTGATCTTTTGATTTCCCTGATCTCGCTGTTTTTACCTGATCGATGCAAAAGCATCGCAACTCATCATAGGCATGATGTAATTGTAAACAGTGATTGACTATAGGCGCCTCACGTTTCTGGCATTTCAATTTACTCTTATGTTCATTTATCCGTATTTTAAAAGCTCTACTAGTTTTGCCAACGTACAGTAGGCCACAAGGACATAAAATACAGTAAACCACATATGTAGATATGCAGAATGTCTGGTTCTTCAACCAGTATGTATTGCCGTGGTAATGGAATACATTTAATTCTTTAGTAATGTAGCAAATACTACATTCCCCACATTTTGTATGCCCAAATTGTCCAGAGTCAGTTCGTTCTGAAATCGGCCTTAATACCGCTGAACTTAACATCTCCTTGAGGTTTTTGTGTCTCTGCCAGACGCAGCGCACAGTTTTGTCTTCAAGACCAGGAATACTATTCAATACATTTGCATGGCGTTTAATACTACTCTTGAGGTGGGAACTGAACGGAGAATATTTTGTAATTAAATTAACCTGTGTATTAGATCCAACAGATGAAACTGATTTTCTCAGAGGGTATACAAGTAAATCTTGATTAATATATAATGCCCGCTTATAGGCTTTATCAATAACAGTTTGTGGATAACCACGTTTATAAAAATTCTGTTTTAGCCTCTTGGACTGGTTTTTAAATTCTTGAGTTTCTGTGCAGTTTCTTCGATATTGCACAAATTGCGACAACGGTAAACTGTCTCGCAGCTATACAGGGTGTGCACTACTATAGTGCAGAAACGTATTTCTATCTGTTTCCTTTCTATGGATTGAGGTGCTCCATCCAGTCATGATTTTTCTAATAACAACATCTAAAAAAGTAATCTGTTCAGTATGATAATGAAATGTGAACTTAATATGGCTATCTCTATCATTTATCCAATTAAAGAACTCCTGTAAACTTGCTGTTGTTCCCTGCCATAATAGAAAGATGTCGTCGATATATCTTCTCCATAATTTTAGATGGGTTCGATATGGTGAGGCATCTATCCAGTTCCTTTCAAACCGTTGCATGTACAGATTGGTGATGGATAGGGCGCAAGTAGCCCCCATCGCGACACCTGACAATTGGTGAGCCGCCAAATGGACCCACACAAGTGGAACCTGGACACGCAAGAGGCAGATTCACTCTTCCAACACTGGGGACAGCCACAGGTGGATCTGTTTGCCACCAAGGACAACACAAAATGCCTCTACTTCTGCTTGAAGCACCCATCCACCAAGAGCCTAGCTATGGCTGCCTTTGATGTGTCATGGGGAGAGTGGTCACTAGTGTATGCATTCCCCCCTACTCCACTCATCTCGAAGATCTTGCAGTGGATAGTGCAGGACAGGGCTCATACAATCCTCATTGCACCCCATTGGCCTAAACCAGTGGTTCTCAACCTTTTTTGTACCGCGACCCCTTTTACCATTGGTCAACTTGTGATGACCCCCAATGATAAAATCAAATGTGTCTCTCTTCCTTTACCATTAACGCATTGTCACTGTAATCATTTGTTGAATTATTAATATATTATAGGCCTTTGCAATATGTTTTTATTTATAAAATTTACTTATTTAAGGGGAAAGATCTTTTGCTGCTTGAGAGCTGCCGCGGGTGTTTTGTTCTGCGGAGCAGTGTAGCAGGTGAGAGCCGGGTCCCTGCTGGGTCAGCTGCAGGCGTTGGATGGTCGCCCTTGGTGCTGAGGACCCCCCCGAGCCCTACAAAGTCCAGCGGGAACCACACGCGGCTGCGTGTACGCGGCCTGCGGGGGCGTGTCCTAAGGGGCGCATCACAAGGGGCTTGTCGCGCTCCTTATGTGCTCCTTCGGTGCTCCTGAGGTTCTCTGAGCACCGGTGGTTGAAGTTCGTCTGTCAATGGGGAAGCGTAAGGCGAAAGCGGTGGCTAAGGCGGCCACTAGTGAGGTTCCACAAGGTAAGCTGAGTGGCCCCATGGACAGACATCTTCGTCCTCTGCTACCTGTTAATCAGTCCGTGGAAGGGGCTTCTCTTAGCCCTGAGCTTTGGACGCCTCCTCCCTTCCCCCATCTTCCACAATCCTCTACGTTTTTGGACTCGCCCCCTCTTGTTGCTGCTCCGATTCTACTCCATGTTGACCCAGCTGCGTCAGAGGAAGTCTTGGCTCCCTTATCTCGGGAGGTGACTCTTTCTGACATTTGGTTAGCGCTTCAACGGATTGATACCCGTTTATCATCAACAGTTTCTTCTTTGTGCAAATTTACCTATTCTGTAGTGGATAAAGTTCAAGTTATTGGTACACAGCTAGTGTCTGTTTCTAAGTCTCTTGCCCATGTTGATACAATGCTCCAGTCTGGCAGAGACACTAATGTCTCTCTCATTAAGGATTTTTCTTTATTATCGTGTCGTCTGGAAGCACTTGAAAATCAGCAGCGGGCAAGAAACTTAAGTTTTTTAAATTTTCCTCATACACACTTGCTCTCTTTTGAAATTTTGTTAAAGAAATATTTTTCTGAAATTTTGCAACTGAAGGAGCCAGTGGATGTGGTTCAAATGTATTGTATTCCTATGTTGGTTCCTGCCCTGCCAACGGAGGAAGGGGTTCTCCCTCCCCCCTCCCCCCCCCCGCCCCCTGCCGACGTGTCGGTAGCACAGGACCTTACTGCTTTTTTGGAAGATTCACTGGATCTCATTACCAAGCGGTGTACCTTGGTGGTGACCTTCAGTACTGAATCTCTCAAATTGCGTGTTCTTCGTGCGTATTTTAAGTACAAGAATGCTTTGTTTTGTGGCTTTACGCTGCAAGTGTTCCAGATGTTAGTCGGACCACTCAGGCACGACGTAGGCAGTTTTTGGAGTTAAAAGCACGGGTTGTAGCGATAGGAGCTTCTTTTTTCCTTAAATTTCCCTGTCGTTGCTTAGTTGTACTAGAGGGGCAGAGTTATGTTTATACTGACTTGGCTCAGCTGCGCCAGTTGTTAGTTGAGAGGGAAGTTAGGGAGAAGAAATAGGAGGATTGTATTTTTTACAGCTCTCTTATGTGGAGTGACCAATTTCACTCCTTTTTGCTTCTTTTTTTCTATATTCTTTGGATTGATGAAGTTTCTTTCCTCTTGATGTGTTTCTTTATGATGAGTGTTAATTTGTTCTCTTGAATAATGTATTGCTCAATATGTATTTTTCTTTATCTTGTTGTATACTCAAGAAAAGCTTAAATAAAAGATTTAAAAAATTTTTTTACTTATTTAAACCAAAATAATTAATCACAATAACAAGTAACAATATTTGATTTCAAAATTATGATGATTTTGTAGTCAAATCACTAATATGAAATAAAATTATTTTTTCTACCTTTGTTGTCTGACCAATTTATTCTCTGATCATGCTGGTCCCGATCTGAGGCTTCTGCTTTCCTGTCTTCTCTTAGCTCTCTTTCTGTGGTCTATGGTCTATCTGCCATTTCTTATCTCTTCTTTTGTTTTCTTCACTTCTTTCCATCAGCCTATTTCCAGTCCCCTTCTAGTCCAAATACCATGGCAGCCCCTCTCAGCATCCACTCCCTTCCAGTCCCATTCTCCCATCCCCTCGCATCAGCCCATTTGTAGCCCTAGCCCCCAGTTTTCTTCCAAGGCCAGCAGCTCTATCCTCCCCTCCCCACCATCAGCCAATTTCCAGTTGAAGCCCCCCCAATCAGCTCACTTCCAGTGCTAGTCCCCCCTCAACCCCATTACCAGTGCTAGGCTCCCCTAATCAGCCCATTACTAGTCCTACCCCCCCCCCCCATCAGTCCATTACCAGTCCTAGCCTCCTCTAATCAGCCCATTTCCAGTCCTAACCTCCCCGATCAGCTCATTTCCAATGCTAGGCCCCCATCAGTCCATTACCAGTCCTACCCCCCTATCAGCCCATTACCAGTCCCAACCCCTCCATTGATCAGTCCATTCCCAGTCCTAGCCTTCCCTAATCAACACATTACCAGTCCTAGCCCACCCGACCTGCCCATTACCAGTGCTAGCCCCTCCATCAGCCCATTATAATCCTAACCCGCACTGTCTCTCCCCTCTGTCCAGCATTTATCCCGTCTGTCCAGTATCTCCCCGTCTCTCCCCTTTGTCCATGTCAGCCCCCCTCCCTCCCTCCCTCCAAGTCAGCCCCCCTCTGTCCATGTCAGCCCCCCTCTGTCCATGTCAGCCCTCCCTCCCTCCATCCCTCTATGTCAGCCCCCCTCTATCCATGTCAGCCCCCCTCTGTCCATGTCAGCCCTCCCTCCCTCCCTCCATGTCAGCCCCCCTCTATCCATGTCAGCCCCCTCCCTCCCCCATGTCAGCCCCGTTGCAGGTTCCCTGCCCCCTCCTCCCCTCCCCCTATGTCTGCCTGCTACTGCCCTGTTCTTCTGCAGCTGCAGTTCCCTGTCTCTTAGGGACCCGCAGCTGTGCCAGTAAAGCTGTTGCGGTGCCTTTCTGTCTCTTGACGGGCTCCATGCAGCATTGTCCCGCCTCCAAAGGAAGTTGTTTACCACTTCCGTTGGAGGCTGGACAATGCTGCACGGAGCCCGTCGAGAGACGGGAAGGTTCCGCAACATTTTCACAGGCACAGCCATGGTTCCCTAAGAGGCAGGGAGCCGCGGCTGCAGAAGAAGGGAGGCGGTGAGTTTGCCGCTGCCGAGAAGCGGACTCGGCAGTGGCAGCAACTTGTGTGCTTTTTTATTTTTTTTAACTTGGCAGAGTGAGGCGAAGCCTCCTAAATCCTGCAGCAACCCCTGTGGGGGTTGCGACCCACAGTTTGAGAACCGCTGGCCAAGATAGATGTAGTTCCCCTATCTCCACTGCCTTACCATGGAACCACCAGTGCGTCTCCCCCTCAAACCGACACTCATAACCCAGGATTGTGGGACCACCATGCACCCCAACCTGCCAGCCCTCACCTTGATGGCCTGGAGATTAAGGGGCACACCCTAGCCTCACTCAGCTTGTCTTACGGCCTGAAATAGAAATGCTACAGCACCTGGTGTGCCTCACATGGCCTGGACCCAGTCTCCTGGCCGGTTCCCCAGATCCTCCAATACTTGAACACCCTATTTGACAGCAGCCTCAGGATGCAGTCCATCCAAGTTCACCTCTCCACCATCGCCACCTTCCATGAGTGCACCAATGACAGCTCCATTGCCGCACTCTCTCTCATCTCCTGCTTCATGAAGGGCCTGAACAACTTACACCCCACAGTGTGGCCCCCAGTCCAACCCTGAGACCTGAACATTGTCCTCAACCAATTGACACAGGAACCATTCAAAACACTTGAAATGACACCCCTGAAATATGTCTCCTGGAAACACTGGTCCTAGTAGCAATCACCTCTGCCAGAAGGATCAGCGAGCTGCAGGCACTTGTGTCTCGCCCACCGTACACACAGCTTAACCATGACCGGGCCACACTCTGCACCCATCCAAGGTTCATCCCAAAGGTGGCCTCAACATTCCACATTAACCAAGCAATTGAGCTACCCACCTTCTACCCCAAACCCCAAGCTTCAGCAGAGGAACAGAGACTGCACTCTCTAGACTGCATCAGAGTCCTACGTACCTACCTTCACAGGCAGAACCTCTGTGCCAAGGGTCACAGCTCTTTTTCTCCTTTGACCCCACAGACCAGGGCGCCCGGTCACGGAGAGGACATTAGCCCAATGGATAGCCAACTGTATCGCCTTCTGCCACAACCGGTCATGGACACAGACCATGACCGAGGCCAGAGCTCACCAGCTCCGAGCAATGGCTGCCACCATTGCCAACCTACGCTCTGTGCCAGTGCCCAATATCTGCAAGACATCCACCTGGTCATCGGTGCACACTTTCCAGAGACACTACTGCCTAGACCTTCAAGCACAAGCAGACGGTGTATTCGCACCGCAAGCATGGAGACAAAGGACACCCATAATGATGCAGTCACTGGAGAGGGTGATCAGTAACCCTTCTATCCAGTTGCATTGGCCATTCTGCAGTGTGCACTCTGCACATGTTATGCTACTGTCTTGCATTTGTATGTCAACAAGGTCACTGTTGTTGCTGTCCTTACACTTGTGTGTTATTATGACTGCTGTTCTTACACCATTGTTTTTGCACTAGTCATGTTATTTATTTTATTTATTTTATTTATTTATTTAACAGTTCTTCTATACCGCTCTATTTTAGATCAGAGCGGTTTACATTCAACATCAACCATACAACACAGGAACCCTGAGTTGTATTTACAATAAACAGGAGATCAACTTGGCAGTAACTGGGGGGAACTATGTACATTGTATAACATATCTACATAACATATCTACATTACCATGATTACTGTCCTTGCACTATGTTAAGAAGTAATTTCAAGTTGAAATTATAGCAATAAAGTCACATTCCGTTGGCATAAGGCACTGTCATTACTGTCAGGTTACAGATGGGTTCTTACTCCTCCCTCATCAACCACTGCAAGCGCAACCTACACAGCTAGGAAGGCATCAGGTGTGGCTGAGACATCCTGCTTATCCAAGGGGAAAGTGAGGTTACTTACCTGTAATTGGGATTCTCCGTGGACAGAAGGATGTCAGCCACACATACCTGCCCATCTCCCCAGGATGAGAACGGCCTCATGACCCTACGCCTGCTATCTAGCAGCAGGATCACAGCTAGAGACACTCTGGGCTAGGTAGGGGTGAGCCAGAAGGTAGGACTATCTTGGCATATGCCCAGAAAGGTCTACCTTTCTAGGCTCAGGAGATATTCCATCTGTGGTGCTGTCAGATGACATAACCATGTGTGGCTGATTTATCCTGATGTCCACGGAGAACCCCCATTACAGGTAAGTAACCTCACTGCCTGGGCTTAAAGGACCTGATTTTAATAGCAGAATGCCTATTATAAGCCTGCTTTGTAAAGGTAACAGAGGCACCTATATGCCATAGTAAAACAGAGACCCAGAACCAGCACCAGTGGCATGTAAATGGCAATGCACACATTTACACCCGTTCCAAAGCAGATGTAAACATGTGCATATAACTCTGCACATGTACTCACACATTTTATAAAACGCATGGGTACATCACCACTTCACCCTGCTCTACCCAAACAATGCTCCCAGGAATACCTACAAATGATACGTGTACAAGTATGTGCTATTATTTTTATTTATTTTTTTTTTATTTAGACAGTTTTGTATTCCGCCTTATCCTTCAATCAAAGCGGTCACAACACAATTGGGGGATACATTTAACACATGGGGATATGAGACACATACACTAATACTTACAGGGAACATGGGCAATGTCAGCCTACCTAGGTGTACAAAGTGGGGAAATGTTTATTAAAGCCCTAACCATGTGTAATGCCAGATTTACATGCAGAAAATAGTTCTTATAAAATCGCGCTGCCGAAGACGTGCCAAAAAATAGGCACACTGTAAAGATCACCAGTAGGTATTCCTGGGAAGAGCAGAGGCAGAGTTATGATGTATATGTATAGTTTATAAAATAGGCAGGTGTACACGAAGTGCACAAATACATCTTCTTTGGAGCAAATGTGAATGGGCATTTGCATACTATTGGGCTGCCTCTGTGAATCTATTCTATAAAGACACATGGAGGGGCATTTTAGGTAGGATGTCTGAGCCAGAACAGTTAAAAAAAAAACAGGCATGTCCAGGTGCAGACACGATTTCACAAATGTGCATGGGCTTCTACATAGATATCCTCCGAATAGTATTTCAGAACCTGGATATCTAGGACTAGTCTAATGGTTAGAGTAGGGGCTTCAAATCCCACTGCTGCTATAACTGAGATCATGCTGAGTACTGGGAATGATGGAATGCTTTCTTCTTCACACCCTCTGGATGTTTTGCAGCCAAAATGAACACTGTTCATGCCTGGAGCAGGTCTAAACTTAGGCGCGACTCCAGACATCCAAGAGGCTTTGGAGATAAGGCGGGGGGGGGGGGGGATGTCCAGGTTCTTAAGAATGCCCTGGCTATGCCTCCACCACACCCCCATTCTGACTCACATATTCTAGCTGTAAACTACGGTATTTTAGTACAGTATGTTCGTAAACGGCCGATGGCATGTACTTTTACTGTGGGTGTGTCCCTGGTTTGAGTTTGGGCGGAGCACGCCTACAATGAAAGTATGCACATAAATTCTAAAATACTATAATTTAAGTGCATTCTTGAAAACTACAGGCATTTATACCAGTCTTAGATTAACGCATGCATTTATTCACTTACGCTAGCATGTTATAAAGAAAAGTAGGCATCTACTTTCCTTTATAAAACAGGGTTGACATAGGCATGTGACAATGTGTGTTAACTAGGCAGGGCTTTTTAAACTTACATCAGAAAGTTTAATTACACTAGTTTAAAAAATGTACATTCAAATTCTACATGCATTAATTTCTGAAAAAAACTTCAAAATGCCTGAAAATTGTCCAAAATGATTCCAAAAATTCACCAACTTTTTTTTAAATGCCATGTACACCCCTATAATCTGAAGTAAAAATTTAGTTTAAAAAAAAAAACCTTCTAACAGAAATTCAGAAAGAAAAAAATGATGCAAGTACCTGCAATATATCACAGTGTTAGGAAATATCAGAAGACCTAAGGTTACCTGATTTTTCACTGACAAATCTGGAATGCTTGTTATCAGAAGCTGGAGGAGGAAGGAAGGAGTACCCCCCCCCCCCCCCACCTACCTTTGAGTTCCAGATTGAACAACAAGGGGTGGAAGAGGAGTCATTATCTCCCCCCCCCCCCCTCCAATCCCATAGCAGCCACATTATCACTTCCAAGCAGATAAATCAATAGAGAAGTAGAAAAAGTGATACATTTCCTCCATACTGTACAAAATATGATGATAATAGATGTAAATTCCAAAAACTGACATATTCCAATCACTAATTTGAAAATAGCATTCTTTTTTCTGTCTTTGCTGTCTGGCTGTTTTATTTTTGTAAACACCTCGCTCCCAATCTCTGGTTTCTGCTTTCTTCTGTTTGTCTTCTCTTAAAGCTGTCCCCATGGCCTCCTGTCAATCTGCCATTTCTTTTCCCTCTTTCTGCCTTCACTTCCTCCCCTACATCCATCTTTGACCTGTGTAAAAAAAATCTGGATTTATTGAGATCTTTATAAGGGAACACAACATAAAAAGGTATTTCTAGGAAGGTAACAAGAGGCACAATGCCTGATCCATTTTTCTTATAAATGTATTGTGAAATGTAATGACATATTCAGTTTTTGATCACCCTCAGTGGCACATCTTGATTTCAAAGAAATCCAACGGAACCAAGACTAGAACTTATTAGGGGATAATTTTATAAACTTTTTCCCAGACATAAAACCTAATTTTACATGCATAGAAGAGCTTTTATAAAATTACCCGCAGGGTATGCATGTATTCTTGGAAGTATGGCAGAAGATGGTCGGGCAAGAAGATAACCTCAAAGTTTATGGGGATAAGTAGCCCCTGATGTAGGATGTAATGTGGCCCAAAACAGTAACACTGGGATGGCATATTGCAAAAGTTATTATTAAGGACATTAATAAATATGAATAGTAACCGTACTGTTGTGCATATTAATTTTCTGATTATACAGATTAAAGTGGATATATAGATTTGAGACATGGTATTATATAGTGTACTAAAGCAGTGGTTTATGGTGGATCATGTCATTCTATGGGCATTATTTTAAAAAAGGCCACAAATAGGTGCTTACTTGCCCTCTCAGCCCTGGCAGCCTGTTCTAAAATTACTACCTGAGGTTGTTTACCCATAACTCTTCCAGAGGAACAAAACAATTTAATTGCAGCTTTTATATTCTGTTTAGCTCTAGCCACCTTACTGGGCAGACTATATGGACTATGCTGGTCTTTATCTGCCATCATTTACTATATTACTATCTATGTCTCCAATAAAGCAAATGCAATGTAAAATGGTTTCATTTAATTTCACTTCCAGATGTGATTCGCTTAGGCAAAAATAGCTATTGTCAAAGGTGAAGTAGCAGCAAAAGTGTCTGTCTATACGTATGTTTGTTTGCAAACATGCCTTGGCTAGTTGCCCCCCTCCTACCAGCAACCAAAGTGGATCACAGTCAGAAGCAGAGGAAGGCCATAATCCACAGCCAGAAGAGCTCTGGTGTGTCCACGAGAGCAACCCTGTAGTGTTTAATGTCTCTTTCACTTTCTGCTATTTATCTTTCTCAGTTCTTTAGTTTTCATTTCTCAGTTTTCTATTTTATTTCCTGATTTTTTTTTTATTTTTCCTCCTGTTGGCGTCCTCCAAAAGTCAGCACCACCATGGCCATAGCTATCTCGCTTAGTGGGTTCTCCTGGCCTTGGCCATGGTAGCAGCAGCATCCTTTTTAGCGCCAGTGCCCACCTTCTATGCCTTGGTAGGTCGTGCAGGGGCATCCATGCTATGCAGTAAGTGTCTGTCCTGTGCAGTCAATGCAGAGCAGATGCTGACCATGCTCCCTGCATTTACCACAAGCTTTGCATGGAAGGTGCAGTAAAGACAAAAACACAACCACATTTTAGTAAACAGGTCCCTTGGTTATATTCAGGAGCTCCTATTGTAACATGTGTATTGCATTATTGAGTTTTTCATGATGTTAATCTTTTAAATCCATAATTTAAAAAAATGATAACTCCTGCATGTAGTGGGATAAACTTGTGAGGTAAATCTGGACTCAGTCAGCAATCCTAGACCTAGCACTACCTGGTGAAGGTGCCACTTTCCTTATGAGCTGCACCTCCAGTTAACATATAGTACCTATGAGGCTGCTTGTGCGTGCATGTGGAGACTATAGCCCAGCCACCCTGAATGAGTCTGATCTTGTCTGATCTCAGAAGCTAAGCAGGGTCAGACCTTGCTGGTACTTGAGGAGACCACCTTGGAATACCAGGTGCTGTACATTTACTGTGTAGAAGAAAGGACTGGCAATCTGCTTCCAGTTACACCTTGCCAAGAAACCCCAGGAAATAGTTAACGGGGTTACTTACCTGTAACTGGAGTTCTCCGTGGACAGCAGGATAAGTCAGCCACACCTGGTGTCGTCCTCCGGGCGGCGCCAAGTACGGAAGTGCTCTCTAGAGCTCAGAAAGATGAGACTTTCTGAGCCCACCCAGGTAGCCCAGGTAGCCCACCCTACCGCTCCGCCCCCTAGCCCCCAGTAAGTTCCAAGCTAGTCCACCAGCTAGGGAGCGGAGTCTTCAGGAGGCCTCCTCCAGGGGAGGTGGGTGGGATTGTGTGGCTGACTTATCCTGCTGTCCACGGAGAACTCCAGTTACAGGTAAGTAACCCCGTTTTCTCCATGGACAAGCAGGATTGCGTCAGCCACACCTGGTGTCTCCCTAGCTAGATATGCTGGGGGGAGGAGGCCCGAGCATGTACCAGAATGGGTCAGAGACTCAGGTCAAGGTTAACAAACGCACGTTTATTCAAGAACAGTGGTAAGTGCAACAACAACAATAACAGTGCAATAGTGCAACAGTGCAACAGCAATTAGCAGTGCAACGGTGCAAGTAAAGTCAACTGGCAACAGTGCAACCATAACAATAATAACTTTAACTTTAACTTTAACTTTATTTCAAATTTGATAAACCGCTTACGTTAAAAGAAACATTTAAGCGGTGTACAAACAATATAAAAAAGCGGCACTGCAAACTACGGAAAAGAACGCCAAAGTAAATAGAAAAGAAAGAAAAGCATAACAACAATACAAAAGTCAATAAGTAATAATAAATAAGACACAAACTATGTACAATATCAAAACATAAAATATTTAAAACAATAAAATCATACTATAAAAACCATAAAAGCGGTTTACAAATTAACAATATACAAAATAAGAAACAATGATTTACAACAATAAAAGAGGCAAGACCACTCAAACACAAACAGACAGAGGGTAAAAGACAAGACTAATAGACTAAGACAAAACCAATAACCGGGGATAATGACAAGAGGAAAAACCAGAGGAAGGGGGGGAGTCAGGAAGGGAGATTGAACACTGTCTGGAACAGGTGGGTTTTGAGGGCAGATTTGAACTGTGAATATGAAGACTCTAAGCGGAGGGATGAGGGCAGGGCATTCCATAAACTGGGGCCAAGAAAAAAGAAAGCAGCATGGCGTGTTTTTTCCAAATGAGCCTGAGATGGGGACGGTAGAACCAGACGATTTGCATGAAGAGAGCGAAGCTGGCGGTAAGGTGTATGAAGCAGGATTAAGTCAGCTAAGTATAAAGGGTTATGGGTGTGAAGTGCACGATGAATGAGGATCAAGAATTTATAGTGGAACCTAACACAGAGGGGTAACCAGTGAAGCTGAATAAGAATAGGTGTAATATGATCCGAACGGCGGGAGAAGGTGATGAGACGGGCAGCAGTGTTTTGAATAAGTTGTAGGCGCTTAAGTTGATACTTGGGAAGATTAGCCAGAAAGACGTTACAGTAGTCAAGACGACTAATAACAAGGGAAAGTGCAAGAGTGACCAGGGATCCAAGGGGAAGAAATGACCGAACAGCACGAAGACGACGAAGAATGGCAAAAGAACGCCGAACCAAGGAAGAAATGTGATCATGGAAAGAGAGAGAGGAATCCAGAATCACCCCAAGATACCGAAAGGAAGAAACCAGAGGGACAGGGACAGAGTCAATCATAGGTGCGACAGATAGACATGACCCCGAAAGTGAAACCCACATAGCAATAGACTTAGACGGGTTTAGACGAAGAAAGTGCTGTGAAAGCCAAAGAGCCACGTGAGAAAGACAGGCATTAAAAGTAGAAAGACCCAGAAAGAGAGGAGAAGTATGAAAGAGTAAAATAATGTCATCCGCGTAAATATAGCAAGACACAGGATATTGTTGTAATACCAAAAGTAGAGGGGCAAGGAAAATGTTAAATAACAAAGGGGACAAAACAGACCCTTGAGGAACACCACAGGTGAGAGGAAAGGAACCAGAGGATTTATTATTCAGAGTAACAGAAAAGGAACGAGAAGTGAGAAAAGAACGAAACCAGAGAAGAACAGCACCACGCAAACCCACCTCAGCAAGACGAGAGAGAAGAAGAGTGTGGTCAATTAAATCAAAAGCCGCCGATAGGTCGAGAGAGACTAAGAGAGTAAGATCACCACGATCATGTGCAACATGGATTTCATTAAGAACAGCAAGAAGAACAGTCTCAGTGCTATGGCCCTGGCGAAAACCGGCCTGACGAGGATGTAATGTGTTTGTGGATTCGACATGAGCAGACAACTGAAGAAATGCAAAACGTTCGAGAAGTTTAGCCAGAAAAGGAAGGTTAGAGACAGGGCGCCAATTTGCAAGAACAGAGGGATCCAGAGATGATTGCTTTAGAAGAGGGTGAACAACAGCAGACTTCCAGGAAGAAGGGAACAAACCAGAGGAAAAACTTGTGGTAATGATTGTGGTAATAATAGGGACTAATTGTAGGGAAGGAACAGACAACCAACGGGAGGGAATCGGGTCAAGGGAACAAGTAGTCTTACGAGAGGCAGACAGTATTGAAAGGATTTCAGCAGAACAGATCAGATGAAATGAGGACCATGTATGGGAAAGAGCCTGATTGGGCATAGTAAGAGGAGACCGAAGTGCGAGATCAATAGCAGCTGAGCTACGAGGGGAAAAAGGTGGTGAAGGTGGAGGTGGAGGGGAAGTAGGAAAAGAAGCACGAAGGTCTAGAACTTTCTGGGAAAAGTAGGTAGCCAGTGAATGAGGGTCAGGAGACCGAGAAATCGATGTAGATGAAGAGCCGGTAGATGAAAGTTTATGCAAAATCTGAAAAAGTCTGCGAGAGGAATTTGTTGCATCTTTAATTTCAGCCTCATAGTAAGTCCGCTTGGCAGTTTGAATAGCCAAGCGGTATGCAGCATAGAGTTGTTTGAAACGGATGGATAAATCAACTGAGGGGTGGTGGGACCAGCGGCGTTGAACCTGACGGAGTTGAGCCCGTTGGAGCCGCAGGCCAGAATGAAACCAGGAAGAATGACCAGGATTAGGCAGACGTAGACAGGGACGCAAAGGCGCTAGCTGATCTAGGGCATCCGTAAGGAGAGAGTCCCAGAGAGAAGCCTGACAATCAGATGACAATAATGCAAAGTCCGGAGGGAAAACAGAAGAGGCAGGGGGAAAAGAACATAAAGTGTCAGGAGTTAAATGACGGCGAAGGGGGGGGGAGTGTAGGGGACACCACAGGAGGCGCGCTTGAGCAGAGGGAACAGTGATAGAGAATAAAACGCAGCGATGGTCCGACCACGGGACATCAATCATGGAGGGAGAAGAAATCTGAGCTGTCAACGTGGGGGAAGATACCACGAGGTCTAAGGTGTGACCAGCAGCGTGGGTAGGACCTGTAACATGCAGGTGAAAAGCAATATCCTGAAAGAAATTTAAGAAAGCGAAATCTTTTTGCCGACTGGGGTTGTTTGCATGGATATTAAAATCCCCTAAGATGATAACATTTGGGAACTGCAAAACAATATCAGAAAGAAACTGAAGAATTCCTTCCCAGCGCTCAGTAGAGAGGGAAGGCGGGAGGTAAAGAAGAAGGAAGTAAAGTGGGGGAGAAGAAGGAAAACGGAGGAACAGAGACTCAGAAAGTACAGCAGAGGGGGACGTTATTTCTTCCAGAAGAAGAGCAGAACGATAGAGCAATGCCACCCCCCCCCCTCTACCTAATCGAGGAGCAGAGAGAGCCGAGAAACCAGGGGGCAAGGAGCTGGCCAAGACAGGGCTATCGCCCTCCTTCAACCAGGTCTCCGTAAGAAAACAGAGATCAAGGGAGTGTTGAAGGATCATATCAGCTACCAATAAAGACTTAGACCTCAGAGAACGACAGTTTAGCAAGGAAACCTGATACACTTTGGCAGGGATTGGATTGACAGGTACAGGAACTGGAAAAGGTCGTTTGTGGAAGGACCGTATAGTTTTACAGAAAATTAAATTGCTATTGCAGCGAGCAAGAGAGCCAGGCAGACATTGAGTTGATAGCAAGGGGCGCCGCCCCCAAAAGACAGGAATAGCTGTCATACCTGAGGAATGGTCAGACTCCCAGGTGTGAAAACCCAGAACGGCAAAGGAAATCCACAGGAAAAGAGCTCCAAAGAGCAAACGAGTAATATCCCACCGTGCCCTCGCCCCTCGCTCGCCCCAAGGAGCTCGACCAAGGAGCAGGACCTGCTCCTTGGTTGCGCTCCTTCGGCGCGCGCCCATGGCGCGCGCCTCCACGGCGCGAAACGCCGTAGTCAGCTTGAATTTATAGGGCACTGGTGTACCTGGAGGGACCGCGACCGCGTTCACGCGGTTGCGTCACTTCCGGTTTTCACGGAGCAGGTCCGGAGGCACAGGGGAGGCACAGGAGAGCAGTTCACAGCAGGAGAAACCTGGAAAACAACACAGAAACAACTAACAAGCAGGTGCAGACTGAAACGCCGTAGTCAGCTTGAATCTATAGGGCACTGGTGTACCTGGAGGGACCGCGACCGCGTTCACGCGGTTGCGTCACTTCCGGTTTTCACGGAGCAGGTCCGGAGGCACAGGAGAGCAGTTCACAGCAGGAGAAACCTGGAAAACAACACAGAAACAACTAACAAGCAGGTGCAGACTGAAACGCCGTAGTCAGCTTGAATTTATAGGGCACTGGTGTACCTGGAGGGACCGCGACCGCGTTCACGCGGTTGCGTCACTTCCGGTTTTCACGGAGCAGGTCCGGAGGCACAGGGGAGGCACAGGAGAGCAGTTCACAGCAGGAGAAACCTGGAAAACAACACAGAAACAACTAACAAGCAGGTGCAGACTGAAACGCCGTAGTCAGCTTGAATTTATAGGGCACTGGTGTACCTGGAGGGACCGCGACCGCGTTCACGCGGTTGCGTCACTTCCGGTTTTCACGGAGCAGGTCCGGAGGCACAGGGGAGGCACAGGAGAGCAGTTCACAGCAGGAGAAACCTGGAGGGACCGCGACCGCGTTCACGCGGTTGCGTCACTTCCGGTTTTCACGGAGCAGGTCCGGAGGCACAGGGGAGGCACAGGAGAGCAGTTCACAGCAGGAGAAAGCTGGAGGGACCGCGACCGCATTCACGCGGTTGCGTCACTTCCGGTTTTCACGGAGCAGGTCCGGAGGCACAGGGGAGGCACAGGAGAGCAGTTCACAGCAGGAGAAACCTGGAGGGACCGCGACCGCGTTCACGCGGTTGCGTCACTTCCGGTTTTCACGGAGCAGGTCCGGAGGCACAGGAGAGCAGTTCACAGCAGGAGAAACCTGGAAAACAACACAGAAACAACTAACAAGCAGGTGCAATAGTGCAATAGTGCAACAGTGCAGGTGCAGGTGCAATAGTGCAACAGTGCAAACAATTAGCAGTGTAAACAGTGCAATAGTAATGTCAACTGTCCCGAACAGTTTGGGCAGAGGCAGTGGCAGTGTTCAGGTGCGACTCAAGGCCGTGGAGAGGACGGCCGCTCCAAGCGCACAATCCTCCTGAGAGCGGAGGTCAAGGCAATAGTGTCTCTGAAATGTGTGCAGTGAGGACCAGGTGGCCGCTCTGCAAACATCGGTTAGTGGCACTGCGCGGAGATTGGCAATTGACGTAGCCAGGGCCCTGAGATGGTGGGGGCCCACTCTTGGGTGCCCTCCACTGGCGCTTGACGTGTTGAGGCAATAGGCGACACAGGCAGAGACCCAGTGGGACAGTGTCCTCTTGTTGACAGGCCTGCCAGGTCTGTTCGGATCGAAGGAGACGAAGAGCTGCTCGCCCTGCCGGATGGCCTGCGTTCTTTGCAAGTAGATCCGGAGGGCCCTGAGGCAGTCGAGGGTGTGCAGGCGTCGCTCCTCATCTGATGAGTGAGGTTCCGGAAAGAACGATAGAAGCTCTATGGATTGGTTGACATGGAAGGCAGAAGACACTTTCGGCACGAATCTAGGATTAGTCCTCAAGGAAGCATGGCTGTGGTGCAGCTGTGTGTAGGGAGGATGAGAGACCAGCGCATGTAATTCGCTAATCCTCCTTGCGGAAGTGATGGCCACGAGAAATAGCGTCTTCCAAGAAGCGAATTTCATGTTGGCTGACTGGAGAGGTTCAAAGGGTTCTTGTGTCAGGCGTTGTAGGACCGCATTGAGGTCCCAAGGTGGCACAGGTCGCCTGATTGGGGGCTTCAGATTCGATAGACCCTTCATAAAGCGTGACGTGAGGGGCAGTGCCCCGATGGAAGTGGCCCCTGTCGGCGGCGAGTGGTAAGCAGCTATCGCCGAGAGGTGAACTCTGATGGACTGCGTCTGCAGGCCCAGGTTAGACAGGGTCTTGAGGTATTGCAGGACGTAGGGAAGCGGGTATGTGGCGGGTTCCAGGCCTTGGTTCGCGCACCAGATGCTGAATCTTCTCCATTTAAGGCCATAGGACTTTCTGGTGGAGGGCCTCCTGGCCGCTAGCACCACGTCCTGCACTTCGTTTGGTAGCTGGAGATTGGAAAGGCTTATCCGCTCATCCTCCAGGCAGTGAGAGACAGGGCTCCAAGGTTGGGGTGCTGTATCCTGCCCTCGTCCTGTGTCAATAGGTCCGGTCTGATTGGCAGTCGTTTCGGGTCTCCCTGCGCCAGGCGTAATAGCAGGGCGAACCACATCTGGCGCGGCCAGTGAGGGACCACCAGGATGGCTTCTGCTTTGTCCTGGACAATCCTTTGTAAGGTCGCTGAGATGAGGGGCATTGGGGGGAACGCATAAACCAGTGACCACTCCCCCCAACACACGTCGAATGCATTCGCTGCCAGCCTCCTGGTCGATGGGTGCCTGGAGCAGAACAGGGGGCACTTGGCATTCCATTCCGTGGCAAAGAGGTCGATGTCTGGGAACCCCCAGATCCGGAAGAGATTGTCGGAGACATTGCGGGGTAGGGCCCATTCGTGGAGCTGGAGCTGCCTGCTCAGTCTGTCTGCCAGGGTGTTCTGATCCCCTGGGAGGTATGACGCTCGAAGGTGGCAGCCATTTCTCAAAGCTAGGGTCCATATCAGTGTGGCCTCCTTGCAGAGGGGGAGAGAGCCGGTGCCCCCTTGTTTGTTGACATAGAACATGGCCACCTGATTGTCCGTCTGGAAGAGGATCGACTTCCCGCACAGTAGCGGGAGAAACGCTATCAAGGCATATCTCATGGCCCTTAGCTCGAGGAGGTTGATGTGTAGACGCCTCTCGTGTTGGGACCACTCCCCTTGTGTGCTTAGAGATAGCATGTGGGCGCCCCAGCCAGTGTTCGATGCATCTGTGGTTAGAACAATTTGATGCTCGCGAGGGTGGATGTCCTTCCCCACCGACAGGTTTACTGGCAATGTCCACCAGTGAAGCTGGGTCCGGATTTGTGGAGTCATTCTGATTGTGGTGGAGAGAGGTTGACCATTCTGGTTCCATTGAGCGCGTAAGTGCCACTGGAGTGGGCGCATCCGTAACCTCGCCGTGGGGAGGACGGAAGTGGCGGCCGCCATATGTCCCAGAAGGCGCAGGATGTCCTTCGCTGATAAGGTCGTTGCTTTGGTCGCCTTGCTCGTTAGCGCTGTGATGGTGCAGAGTCTGCGTTCTGGAAGATAAGCCTTTGAAATTGTGGTGTCTATCACAGCTCCTATGAACTCTAGCCTCTGGGCCTGTGAGAGGTGTGATTTGCTGAGGTTGATGACGAATCCCAGGGAGGACAGCAGCGTCATGGATGTCTGCATGGACCTCCGAAGTTCCTGGGCTGAGGGGGCCGTGAGGAGCCAGTCGTCGAGATATGGGAAGACCGCTATGCTCTGCCTGCGGAGGTTGGCGGCTGCTGCGGCCACGCACTTCGTGAAGACCCGCGGGGCGGGGGACAGACCGAAGGGTAGGACTCTGTACTGGTAGTGCTGGTTTAGCACTTGGAAGCGAAGGAACTTCCTGTGCGACTTGTGAATGCGGATATGGGTGTACGCATCCTGCAAGTCCAGGGACGCCATCCAGTCACCGGGTTGGATCAGAGGAAGGATGGTGTTCAGGGAATACATCCTGAACTTTTCTTTGCTGATGAACTTGTTGAGGCGGCGAAGGTCCAGGATGGGGCGGAAGCCGCCCGTCCGTTTGGCAATGAGAAAGTATCTGGAGTAAAAGCCAGAGCCCTCCTCAGGAGGGGGAACCTCCTCTATGGCCCGAGAGTGCAGTAGTCGTAATAGTTCCGTGGCCATGGCCAGATGCAAGTGTTGGGGGGTATCGCTGGCAGGTGGGGAGTTCTGATGCGGAGGGGCTACAAAGCGTATGCGGTAGCCTTCCCTGATGACCCGCAAAACCCATGAGTCGGAGGATATTCGCTGCCACTCTGGTAAAAAATGGGTCAGGCGTCCCCCGGTTCGGGGGGTACGCCGAGATCTGGCGTCAAAAGGAAGGCCCACCTTTGCTTGCGGGCGCGCTTGTCTTCTTCTGTTTGCGGTCTCTCTGCGAGTTTCGCTGGTGAGAGGGTCCTTGGTAAGAGTTGCTTTTGTACTTGTTGTTTTGCCATTTGTTGCTAGAAGGATACCTTTTGTTGGATGAGTAGTAAGGCTTCCTCTGAAATTTTTTCCTCTGGGCGCTGTTGTGGCGCTCAAAGCCATCCTCTGCCAAGGTCTGTAGCGTGGTACAATGCTCTTTCATATCATTGACCGTGTCTTTTACCTTGTCGCCAAAGAGGGACTCGCCAGAGCAGGGAGTGTCCGCAATTTTGTCATGCGTGTCGTCCCGTAGGCCAGATGCCCTCAGCCATCCCCATCGCCGTGCTGAGATGGCTGTTCCTGCGGTTCTCAGCGCTGTATCGAAGGAATCAAAGGTTGCACTCGCGAGATGCTTGCTGCATTCAGACATGTCTGCGAGTGCCGCTGATGCCAGGCTCTGAGAGTCCTTCGGGAGGTAAGACAAGGCGGCCTTTAGGTTTATGTTTATGTTTATGTTTATTAAAATATTTGCTATACCGCCCCATACCAGTGGCATCTGGGCGGTTTACAATTGCTAAAATAATATTACATTAAAGCTGTTAAGAAGCGGAAAGGAACGCCAATTAAAATTTAAAAGTGACAGAAAAGAGGCAAAGATTAAAAGGACACAACAAAGAAGAAACATCAGCAGGAGGAAGAAGAGGGAGACAAGGACGGGGAAGGGAGATCAAATGCCAGACTGAACAAGTGAGTTTTGAGTTGTTTTTTAAAGGCTGGGTAGGATTGCTCTGAGCGGAGGGAAGGGGGAAGAGAATTCCAAAGTCTAGGGCCCAAAAAATAAAAAGCCGAGGAACGCATGCATGCATCCTGGAAGAGGACTTGTTGAAATTGGTGGGCCGCAATCTTTGCGTTTAGCATAGCTCCTTGATAAATCTTTCTCCCGATATCGTCGAGGAGCTTGTGATCCCGCCCAGGCGGGCTGTTGGCATGTGCGCGCGAAGACTTGACGCGCTTGAGAGCTGATGACACTACACTACAGGTCTTGAAAGACTGGTAAGGGGGACTGTTGCTTCTGGAGGGAGATCTGCAACTGTGAGTATTTACTTCTGGTAATTTTCTAAAAGGAATTCTTTGTATTAAAGCTAATTAATCTGTGATCCACTATTTTTGTTAAATCAGTCAGGGCCTAGTAGCAGCAGTTTAAGTTTACATTTAAAACACAGAGGAGAACTCTCTGGTTACATTTCATACCCAGCAGAGAGCTTGTACTTTAAATTTAATAGTCACTCAGGGCCTAGTAACAGCAAAGTACTTTTAGTTTAAATTTAAAACACAGAAGAGAGCTTTCTGGTTACATTTGGAACCCAGCAGAGAGCTTGTAGTTTACATTTAATAGTCACTCAGGGCCTAGCATCAGCAAAGTTCTTTTAGCTTAAATTTACAACACAGAAAAGAGCTTTCTGGTTAAATTTAGAACCCAGCAGAGAGCTTGTACTTTAAATTTCATAAGACGTTAGAGCCTAGCAGCAGCTAAGAGCTATAATTTAACTCAAATCAGAATATAACTTACCTCAGCAGCACAAGACAGGGTACTGTGTAGCAGCCCTCTTTTAATAAGAGATAGAAAGCAGAGGGTATGGCTAAATGGCCAATTTTCCCAATGGAGAAAGGTGAATAGTGGTGTACCCCAGGGATCTGTGCTGGGTCCGCTGCTTTTTGACATATTCATAAATGACCTGGAAAGTGGAATAACGAGTGAGGTTATCAAATTTGCAGATGACACAAAACTATTTAAAGTTGTTAAAACCCAAGAGGATTGTGGAAAATTGCAAGAGGATCTTGATAAATTGGAAGACTGGGCATCAAAATGGCAGATGAAATTTAATGTGGACAAGTGCAAGGTTATGCACCTAGGGAAGAACAACCCAAACTATGGTTACACGATGCAAGGTTCCACATTAGGAACCACCACCCAGGAAAAAGATTTAGGCGTCATTGTGGATACCATGTTAAAACCCTCGGCCCAGTGTGCAGCGGCGGCCAAGAGAGCAAATAGAATGCTAGGTATGATAAGGAAAGGAATGGAAAATAAAACAAAGGATATTATAATGCCTCTATATCGTTCCATGGTGAGACCGCACCTTGAATATTGTGTGCAATTCTGGTCGCCGTATCTTAAAAAGGATATAGAGTTATTAGAAAAGGTTCAGAGAAGAGCCACCAAAATGGTAAAGGGGATGGAAGGATACTCCTATGAAGAAAGGCTAAAAAGGTTAGGGCTCTTTAACCTGGAAAAGAGACGGCTGAGGGGAAATATGATAGAAGTCTATAAATTAATGAGCGGAGTGGAACGGGTAAACGTAGATCGATTGTTTACCTTATCAGAATATAGAAAGACTAGGGGACATGCAATGAAGCTACAGGGTAAACTATTTAAGACTAATAAAAGAAAATATTTTTTCACTCAACGTGTAATCAAACTCTGGAATTTGTTACCGGAGGATGTAGTAAAGGCTGTTAGTGTAGCTGGGTTTAAAAAAGGTTTGGACAAGTACCTGGAGGAAAGGTCCATAAGCCATTATTAAGAAGGGACCCAGGATATCAATGCTTGAACCAATACAAGCATTGTGGAACCTGTGTCCCTTGGGGAAACTGCTAGGTACATATGACCTAGATTGGCCACTGTTGGAAACAGAATACTGGGCTTGATGGACCTTGGTCTGACCCAGTATGGCATATCTTATGTTCTTATGTACAATGGATTGGTGAGGCAGTTGAGAGGCTGCAAATCCTGGGACAGGCTGGACCTGGTATTTTGTTTCTAGCCTTCTGGGGAAGGGGCGGCTGGAAGCCGGGGTCTGCCAGATCCTCAGGTGACTGTCCCGTAGTGTCTGGTGAATAGGCAAGGAGAACGCGGTCTTCGGGGTGGCTAGGTACTTCAACATCTCCGGTACCGGTTCCTTCTTATCGTCCCTGCCTTGCAGGGACAAGGTGGATGCAAGTTTTAGAAGGAACTTGGGATAGGTGAGGTCCTCCGGAGGGGGAGCCTCCTCTGGCTCCGGGGAGGCTGCCCTGTCAGGGGTCACCCTTTCGCTTTCGCGGGCAGTCGACCCCACAACTTCCCCTCTGGGGTCGTCCCTGTCGGTTTCCTGGGGGAGATCCCCCAAGGGTTCGTTAACTGGAGAGGGTTCCCGGTACTCCCCTGCGGGCGGATCTGTCTCTCGGGAAGCCGGTTGAGAGTCAGCTGGTAGAGGGCTCTGTTGGGGCAGTTGCGCAGGAGCCGCCATGGCTGACTGTCTTAACAGTTGGGACAGCAGGCGTACCATGGAGCTGGATGAGGACTTGCTCCTATGGCTGTGGCCGGGGCTGGAGGAGGTAGAAGGGCTCACCTGACTCCTCCTCCGTTTCTGGCGCCGATGCCCCTTGCGGCGTCTGGAGGAATGGGCCCTTTTGCGCTTGGTGCTGCGGTGCTGGCTGGACGAGCTGCTGCTGCTGCTGGAGCTGGAGCTGCTATGCCGCCTGCTTCTGTGCTTCCGGTTCCGTTTGCGTTGATTGGAGCAGCTGCTACTAGTGCTGCTGCTGCTGCTAGAGATCCTCTTCTGGCGCTTTGCCTTGCTCTTCCCCCCGCGGCGAGTGTCTGAATCGCTGCTGCTACAGCGTTTATTTCGGCGCGCGGGGGATTCGGCTCCGAGGAGGTGGGCGTTGTCATGGATCCCATCCGACGCCGAATGACATCGAGGCTCATGGGCGGAGCTAGTAGATCGGCGCCGACAGCCCTCAGAGACAGCGTTTGCATCTGGCACCACAGGCGTGCCGTAGGAGGGGGCGGAGCTGGAGGACCGCTTGTCAGAGTTGGAGGACCTGAGCCGGGTGCCATTTTCAGCCTCCGCATGGCTCTCACATGCTCGCTTCGAGAGGGAGTTTGCAGGCCTTACCTCCCCCGACGGGACCACCGCAGGCGACAGAGAAGGTGGTGGGAGTCCAGTTGGAGCATCGTTGGCACCGCGGTCATGGAAGGAGGCCGCACCGGGCGCATCCAGAGCCGGGGCATGCAGTAAATTGGCAGAAGCATGAGCAGGAACAGGAGCAGGTACCGGGGTTGCAGTACTTGCGTCTTCAGAAAGAAACTCTTTTAAATTGTGTCCACGGATCTTAAGAGCTCTAGGGGACATTCTCCCGCAGTGCTCACAGTCCTCGATCTTATGGTCCGGCCCCAGGCAGCGCAGGCAGCTGCCATGTGTGTCTGTGATGCTCATTTTTCTTTTGCAGAGAAGGCATTTCTTGAATCCCGGTTTAGTCATTTTAATACTGAGAACAAAATAACAAAGGGTGAGAGAGAGCAGGGTCCGTCTTGCTGGCAAGGCGGAAGGAAGGAAACTGGGGGCTAGGGGGCGGAGCGGTAGGGTGGGCTACCTGGGCTACCTGGGCGGGCTCAGAAAGTCTGATCTTTCTGAGCTCTAGAGAGCACTTCTGTACTTGGCGCCGCCCGGAGGACGACACCAGGTGTGGCTGACGCAATCCTGCTTGTCCATGGAGAATGCAAGAATCAGCATTGGCTTGACTCAGTGGCACACAACAGTTTTGATGTTTTCAACAGATCCTTGGAAACAGAAGTTCCTCAGGACTGGAGAATGCCTGATGTCGTACCTCTACACATAAGTTGTGACAGGGAAGAAGTGTCAAACTACAGGCCCGTGAGCCTTACCTCGGTCGTGGGAAAAGTATTGGAGGCGCTCCTGAAAGAGCGAATAGTGAACTTTCTCAAAACCAACAGGTTGCGAGATCCGAGGCAACATGGTTTCACTGAAGGAGGAGCTTGCCAAACAAATCTGATTGAGTTCTTTGACTGGGTGACCAGAGAACTAGATCAGGGGCATGCGATAGATGTCATCTACCTGGATTTCAGCAAAACCTTTGATACTGTCCCTCATAGGAGGCTTATCAATAAACTCAGTAGTTTGGGGATGGGTCCCAAGGTGGTAAACTGGATCAGAAATTGGTTGATTGACAGGCGACAGAAGGTGATGGTAAATGGAGCTCACTTGGATGAAAGGAAGGTGATTAGCGGGGTACCCCAGGGTTCGGTCCTTGGCCCGGCACTGTTCAATGTATTTGTGAGTGATATTGCTGAAAGACTGAATGGTAAGTTCTGTCTTTTTGCAGATGACATGAAAATTTGCAACAGAGTGGACTCCCCCGAGGGAGTGCTTAACATGAGGAAAGATCTACAAAAGCTGGAAGAATGGTCTAATGCTTGGCAATTAAGATTTAATTCAAAGAGGTGCAGTGTCATGCACCTGGGTAGCAGAAATCCAAGGGAAATGTATGCGATAGGGGGCAAGAGGATGGTGTGCACGGATCAGGAGAAAGACCTTGGTGTGATTATTTCTGTAGATCTCAAGGTGGCAAAACTGTGTGACAAGGAGGTGGCAAAAGCCAGAAGGATGTTGGGCTGCATACAAATAGAAAGCCACTGTATAAGTCACTGGTGAGGCCTCACTTGGAATACTGTGTTCAGTTTTGGAGGCCATATCTTGCAAAGGATGTAAAAAGAATGGAAACTGTTCAGAGGAAGGCAACCAAAATGATTTGGAGCCTGCATCAGAAGCCTTATGAGAAGAGACTTGAAGACCTAAATATGTACACTTTGGAGGAGAGGAGGGATAGGGGAGATATGATTCAGACCTTTAAATACTTAAAGAGAAATAATGAACAAACAAACCTCTTCCAAAGACGGGGAAGCTGTAAAACTAGAGGGCATAACATGAAGCTGCAAGGTGGTAAATTGAAAGGCAATGTCAGGAAATATTTTTTCACTGAAAGTGTGGTGGATGCTTGGAATGCCCTCCCAATGGAAGTGGTGGGGGCGAACACAGTGACGGAATTCAAAATGGCATGGGACAGACACAGTGGATCCCTTTACAGCAACAGGATAAAATCAAAATAAACTGAACCATCTAATTTCTCAACAAATAGGGGTGTCCTACATGGAACGGTGGGTTCACCCCTAAACAAAGACATGGGAGCGGTGGGTTCACCCCTAAACAAAGACATGGGAGGGGTGGTCTGCACAGAGTGGCAGGTGCACCCCTGGACTGAGACATGGGGAGGGGTGCACCTACTCCTGCCATCTTATTCCTGCCATCTTACTGGGCAGACTAGATGGACCATACTGGTCTTTATCTGCCGTCATTTATATGTTACTGTGTTACTATATTTCTCCACTCCTAGTTTCCAATTATTAACTTCTGGTTAACCTTCTCATGAAATTTAAAATCTTTATTTTGACACACCTTACCCTTCACCCCAATAAACCTGTTATATCACAGATTGTTTGATCCCATAGCTATCAGCTGGAGTTCGTCCTTCTTAATGAGCTTCCCTTTGATCAATTCCTTCCCATTCAAGGGGACATTTCAAGATTACTTGCCTCTCAGCTCTCATTGTCCTTGAACCTTCCCTGAGAAGCCGAGAACAGAAACCTTTTTTTCAAGAAATTTGAAACAGATCTCAGGGCTTATTTTTTTTTAGCAAGCATTTGGCGTGTATAGTCCGAGAAGCCAATGCAGAAGCCTGGTGCAAAGGTTTTCCTCTCCCGTGCTGTAAACAAACAGCATGCAAATAAATTGTGTGCCCCCCACCAAAAAAAAAAATTGCATTGGCACTTGTATTGCTATCTGTCATAAGCCTTGAAATTATTCTGTGCAGAATAATATTGATATTTATGCAGGAAACAGCTTTCCAGCACGTGAACATAGCACTATTTGTTCCAGCAAATCTCCTCAGTTCCTCGTTCCCTGTTGTTCTTTTTCCCTTCTCCTTCAGCAAAGCCAGAAAAAGGTTGTGGTCCTGTATGCTGAGCTAAAGAGAAGAAACAGGCATACATTTCTAACACTGACCTCAGAACCATGAGCTAACCCTTTATGCCTCCTCAAAGCTTGTGTTAAAATACCAGTGCTGTGCTCAGCCTTCTGGTCTTCTCCGCATCTGTGCTGAATAGCTCATCGCTTCATTAGCATAGATTTAAACGTGCTCTGCGCTGCTGTTTGCTCCTTTACGCACAGCATGTGCACCAAATACCTTTCTTCATTGCTGGAACACAAAATTGTATGCAAAAGCCAAGCTAACCTGTGTGCAAAGCTTGGCACACTTTAATGTATGGGCCCATGAGATTTGAAAGATAAAGAAAGTGTAAATTAGTCTTACCTGCTAATTGTAGTTCCTGAAGGAACTCCAGTCTAGTCCCGGAAATCCAGGAGTTGTCAACCTCTTCCAGCAGCTTGGAGACTGATACACATCATTTTCTGATGTCACCGGTATAAGGACTCAGGCACCGGCTCCTCCTACTCCAGTAACCTATTGACAAAGCAGACTCACCAGAGCAACAATTAAGTAAAACATCCTCAGAAATCGAGTGCCCACTAACTAAATAACTAACCAAACAAGAAAGGAACATAAAGCATATCCCCTCCAAAATGGAACAGACAAGGGACTTGCTTCCCCACCCGTAAAGGGAAAGCCCCCTCAACAGGCCGAACCCCGCCCCGTGCACCCCAAGCTCCACAGTTCTCTTTGTGCTCTTACCTGTAACGGGAGCTTCAGGCTGCAACCATCATACAGAATTGGGACGGGATCCGGGACTAGACTGGAGTTCCTTCAGGAACTACAATTAGCAGGTAAGACTAATTTACACTTCCTTCACGTCCCTCCAGTCTAGTCCCGGAAATCCAGGAGATGTAACAGAGCAGTAAAGGTACTCAATGGGCGGGACCAGGTATACCAGCCTGAAGCACCGCCGAACCAAAACAGGTATCCTGTCGCGCCTGAACATCCAACCGATAGTGCTTCACAAAGGAATTCAAAGACGACCACGTCGCCGCCTTACAAATTTCCACTGCCGGTACCAAACCGCACTCCGCCCAGGACGCCGCTTGCGTCCTCGTAGAATGAGCTCGCAATCCATCCGGCACCGACAGACCTTTCAGAATATATGCAGACGCTATCGCTTGCTTTAGCCATCTAGCAATCGACGCTTTGGACGCGGCCTCTCCTTTACGAGGACCGCCGAACAAGACAAACAATCTATCTGATCTCCTGAACGGCGCTGTGCACCTGAGGTAACGCTTCAAAGCTCTCCTGACATCTAAAAGATGCAACCGATGAGATGCAGAGCTCTCATCCCCACGAAAAACCGGCAGGGACACCACCTGATTCACATGAAAAGGAGACAGAACCTTCGGCAAGAAGGACGGGACCGGCCTTAAAACCACCTTAGACTCATGAAAAACCAAGAACGGTTCCCTACAAGATAACGCCTGCAACTCAGAAATTCGCCTTGCCGATGCAATGGCCACTAAAAACACGACCTTCAGAGTAAGATCCTTCAAAGTTGCTTTCGCCAAAGGCTCAAACGGCTGAGAAGTTAACGCCGTCAATACCAACTGAAGATCCCAAGCCGGAACCGACCTCCTGCACGGTGGACGCAAAACACTCACTGCTTTCAGGAACCTCTTGACATCAGAATGAGTACAGAGCACTTGCCCCTTGATCTTGCCTCTATAACAGGAAAGCGCAGCCAACTGAACTCGTAAGGACGCGGCTGCCAATCCTTTTTGGAAGCCATCCTGCAAAAACGCCAACACCTGGGGAACAGTGGCCCTCAAAGCCGTGCAATGCCGATCCATACACCAAGCCTCAAACACACACCACACACGTACATACGCCAAAGAAGTCGATCTCCGACGCGCCTTCAACATTGTTGAAATAACCTCAGCCGAATAGCCCTTTGCTCTCAGCCTTGCCTGCTCAAGAGCCATGCCGTAAGCGAGAACCGAGCTACCTGAGGCATCACCAGGGGACCCTGTTGCAACAGATCCGGACGGACCGGCAGCCGCCAGGGCTTCCCCACCAGCAACCTTCAAAGATCTGCATACCACGGTCGCCTTGGCCAATCCGGCGCTATCAGAATCACACACCCTCTGTGTCGCTCGATCCTGCGCACCACCCGGCCTACTAACACCCAAGGTGGAAACACATAGAGAAGCTGATCCCTCGGCCACTCCTGGACGAGAGCATCCAGTCCCTCCGACATTGGCTCTCTGCGTCTGCTGAAAAAACGATCCACCTTCGCTGACCGGAAAGTCGCCATGAGATCCATTATGGGCGTCCCCCAACGCCTGATCACCGCGTCGAAAACTGCCGGGTGAAGCGTCCACTCTCCTGGATCTACTCTCACCCGACTCAAGAAGTCGGCTGCCACATTGTCCACTCCCGCCACATGTGCCGCCGACAGAGCCTGAAGGTTTCGCTCTACCCAGACGAATAACTGATCTGCCTTGGCCTCCAAGGCCGCACTGCTGGTGCCCCCTTGTCTGTTGACATAAGCCACCGCCGTGGCGTTGTCCGAAAACACGCGCACCGCCTTTCCTCGCAGATCCCCCTGAAACTCTCGCAACGCTAATCTCACCGCCCGGAGTTCCAAGCGATTGATCGACCAAGACTGCTCTAGAACCGACCACCATCCCTGTGTGCACTTCCCCTGACAATGCGCCCCCCAACCGAGGAGGCTGGCATCCGTAGTCAGTGGAACCCAGTCCGGTATCTCCAAGGGCATTCCCTCCGACAGAGACTCCTCCTGTAACCACCACTGCAACGCCTCCCGCGTCTCGTCGGGACAGACAAGACGCTTGGACAGGGGATCGTTCTGATGCGACCAACGCCTGAGTAATGCCCTCTGCAACGGCCTCATATGTGCCCGCGCCCAGGGGACCACCTCCAACGTCTCCGCCATCGTTCCTAGGACCTGCAAGTAGTGCCATGCAGACGGTTGCGGCCTGCCGATAAATCGCCGCACCAACCGCTGTAAGGCCAACACGCGATGCAGCGGAAGAAACACCTTGCCTATTCCGGTATCGAAACGCGCCCCTAGATACTCGAGATTTTGGGCGGGCACCAGGCTGCTCTTGGCCACATTGACCACCCAACCGAGACTCTCTAGAGACAGTCGATCACCTTGGCCGTGGCCTCCTCGCTTTCCTTCCGGGACTTCGCTCGAATCAACCAGTCGTCTAGATACGGATGTACCAACACCCCGTGCTTCCGCAGTTCCAAGGCAACGACGACCATGACCTTGGTAAAGGTCTGAGGCGCCGTAGCCAGACCAAAAGGCAGTGCCCGAAACTGGAAATGCCCCATTGGCACTGCAAACCTGAGGAACTTCTGATGGTCTTGCCGAATCGGAATGTGCAGATATGCCTCGGATAAATCCAGAGAAGTTAGATACTCCCCTTTTCGGACCGCCATAATGACCGACCTTAGCGTCTCCATCCGAAAATGAGAAACCCGGAGACACTTGTTCACTCCCTTGAGGTCGAGAATCGGACGAAACGTTCCTTCCTTCTTTGGAACCACAAAATAAATGGAGTATCGACCTAAACCGCATTGATCCGGAGGCACTGGCACCATCGCCTCGAGGTCCAGCAACCTCCGCAGAGTCTGCTGGACAGCCTTGCGCTTGGAATGCGCCTTGCAAGGGGAGTGAACAAAGGCGTCGGACACTGGTCGCTTCAATTCCAATGCATAACCTTCCCGTATCACCTCCAACACCCACTGATCGGACGTGATCCTGACCCAGGCCGCGTAAAACTGCTGTAGTCGCCCACCCACAGCTACGACCGCCTGGGCCCGCCTGACTTCATTGCGGCTTCTTGGCTCCTGCTGCGGCGGCAGCAAAGCCTCTGTTGGCACCTCGGAACCCCCGAAAACTCAGACTCCGAAAGGGAAACCGCCCTCTTTGGCTCTGCGGAAACCTGGAAGAGCGAAAGCGACGAAAGTCCCTCTGCGGATATCTAGCCCCTGAAGGGAACTTTCCCTGCTTCTGTCTATCCTCCGGCAGCCTACCGCCCTTCGACTCTCCCAAGTCCTTGACTATCTTCTCCAAATCCTCTCCAAACAGCAACCGCCCCTTAAAGGGAAGCTTACTCAACCGGGCTTTAGAGGCAGCATCCGCCGCCCAATTACGCAGCCAGAGATACCTCCTGGCGGCCACCGCCGAAGCCATACTATTGGAAAGACCCCTACTGAGATCATAATGGATGTCCGCTAGATACGCCGCTCCCGACTCCAAACGAGCCGCCTCCTCTGTGGAGGCAGCCGACTGATCCCCCTGAACACGTTGCGCCCAACGGAGACAAGCTCTCGCAACCCAAGCCCCACAAATGGAAGCTTGCAAAGAAAGACCATTAACCTCAAAAACTTGTCGCAACAAGGTATCCAATTTCCCGTTATTGGGATCTTTAAGAGCGGCACTTCCTTCCACGGGAATGGTCGTCTTCTTGGTTACTGCCGAAACTGCGGCATCTACCCTAGGCGACTTAAAGAGCTCCTTATCCTGCTCGAGCAGCGGATACAGCCGCGACATCACCCGAGAACCTTTGAGGATGGATTCAGGCATATCCCACTCACCCTGAATCATCTCCTTAATTACTCTATGCATCGGAAAAACGCCTTCTGCGTCCTTCGAAAAGCTTGCAAAAGAGGATCCTCTAAAGCAGCCTCCTCCACCGGCTCCCCTGCCGGCATATTCAGCGCTTTCAAAGTTTCTGTAATTAGAGCGGATAACTCCTCTCTCCGAAAAATACGCACCACTCTAGCCTGCTCCTCTTGGTCTGCAATCTCCCCTTCTTCCAGCTCCTCAGCCAACTGAGAAGCCTGCTCCTCACCAACGGTGCCCAAATCCTCCGAAAACTCAGACGGACACCCCCTATCCGACTCCACACGAGGCCTCTTAGGCCCAAAAGGCAAAGGAGACACTGACAGGGGAGCGCCTAGCCTCTTCTGCCCGACCTCCACCACCGAGGAAGAAGCCTCTCGAGGAGTACCGCCCAACGCTCGCTGAATAAGAGACACAAAGTCCTGGGAAAAAATGGACAGGAGATCTCCTGCCATAGGCGTCCCCGGCGGAGGCCCATCCGGAGCTGAGGAAGGCCCTGGAACATGCTCCACCGGAGCCATTAAAGGGGACACAGAGCCCGGCAAAGGCCCCTCCCGGCCCTCCGTCCCCTCCAACCGCAGCTGCTCCTCCAAGGGAGCCTGGCTACAGCCCTTGCAGATGCCTGCCTCAGACACCGAGGACCGTTTCACCCCACACAATAAACATAAAGCTTTGGATGGCATGCTTACCTACCCAACCTAAAGCTCCAGCCAACCTGAAAAAAACCCGCAGCACACTTGAAGGCCACGCATCCAAATCTGAAATTGGGAGTGTGTCCAGAAGCGACTGTGTCAGGGCCATTTTTTTTTTTTTTTTTTTTAATATAGCACTACAACGGAAAGCAGAAGGTCCCCCGACCTGAAATATAGCAATCCGCTCTGAAAACGAAGCTTCCTGCCGCAGAGAACGCCAGTTGTTTCCCCCCGACGCGCTGCCGAGTTTTCCCGCCCAAAACGGGCCGCGGCGGGAAGCTGCAGATACACGGGCCTACTAACCAGCCCGAGCTTCCTAAGGTAGAAAAACCAACACCAAAAAGGTCCAGAGCTTACCTGACCGCTCCAGAGTCAGGGAAGAGCCCCTTATCTCGGGAATCGCTCACCAACGCTCCAGCACTACTTCTCTCCAAACCGCACCGGGAAGAGAGCAGAGAACCTTGTGTGTGTGTGAGCCTGCGTCTGCTGCATGATCCCCAGAGCGCTTGCAGGCAAAACTTCTGCGTTGCGCTAGGGCAGACAGAGCACTAACGGGCTACCCCCCGGGATGCTCTCTCATAATAATCTCCCTTCTGCCCCCTGTCTTTCAGTAAGAGGGAAGAAGAGCACAGGGGAATTGCCCAGAACTAGCAAAGAAGCTCCTGAAGGTATCAGACCCCAGAACCAGACATTAGAGCTAAACTGAAAAGTAAATCAAAGCAAAGAAAGGTAAAACAAAGTAAATCAAATCCCACTAACTAAGCTTCAACTACAGTCCTTAATTGTATCTCAAGTGAGCCAGGAGCAGTGGCTCACATCCTCCAGCTGCTTGGAGACTGATAGACTGGAGTAGGAGGAGCCGGTGCCTGAGTCCTTATACCGGTGACATCAGAAAAAACGGAGTTACTTACCTGTAACTGAGTTCTCCGGGGACAGCAGGATAAGTCAGCCACACCTGGTGACGTCATCCGACGGCGCCGAGACGGCCCTGCCCCCGGCCCGCCCCTAGCTAGCCAGTTTGTCACTAGCTGAGCCTTAGCCGCTAGGAGGCGGGCACTGGTCAGAAGCCGAGCCCTTCCCAGGGGAGGTGGGCGGGTATGTGTGGCTGACTTATCCTGCTGTCCCCGGAGAACTCAGTTACAGGTAAGTAACTCCGTTTTCTCCTAGGACAAGCAGGATGAGTCAGCCACACCTGGTGCCTCCCGAGCTGACATATGATGTGGTGGAAGGGGGAGGCTGAGATCAGGTTCAATGACACTTTATCAGGGCTGGATGTTGCAAAGATGTGCCCTGTGGCAGTTTGGAATGTCATCGTTAGGCACCTGGTGGCTGGGCCAGTGCCAGCGTGCAGTATGAGCATTTAGCGTGTAGTGGTACGGGTGCACGCTTATTAGAGGTAGTTTGCTACGCAGCCGCAGTGATACGGGAGTCTATGGTCTCAATGGCCGCTGTAGAGGCAGGTGCAGAGTGATGATCTCGATGGGCGGCCGCGGGAAGGCGGCAGCAGGGGAGTACCAACGAGTGGTTGCGTTGTTTCCAATGCAAGCATGAAGTCGTAGTAGGGGTGCTGGAAGCATCGCCGTAGTGGTGCAAGATTGACACCGCTTGCAATATCGGCCTAGAAGGAGCAGCAGCAATACCGACAGTGTTACAGAATGATGCGAATAGAGCAATGACACGGTAAGGCACCTGAGTCATGAGTCAGGTCATGGCTTGATTAGGTGTGTCCAGGCAGGGGTAGCAGGCAAAGGCCTTGAAGCTGCTAGGTGCCGAGTTGGTTTGTAGTAGGTATCTCTGCCAAGTACGAGCCGCAGGCTGTCCATGGATCCTCGAGCAGGCTGCCGAAGGATCGTTAGCACTACTATAGTCCCTTGACACGACTTGAGCGCCTGCTTGTGGCCACGGCCGGCCAATGGTGGAGCAGGCGGATTTGGCATGTGAACTTGGGGCAAGCAGATGTAGGGTCTGCTGGGAGCAAGAGACAGAGTGCACTGGGACCTGGTCCCATGCGCTGATGCGTGTATGTGCGCGCATGACCTGGACATTAGCTGCGTAGGGCTGCGATGATGACGTGTGTAGTGACTCTGGCAGCCGAGGCAGCCTTAAGCGCATGGTGGGCACGCCATCCCAATTAGCGGTTTTGACCACTACGTTGCCATAGGAGCAGCCTGAGTTGTTATCGAGGAATGGCACTGTTGGTCCACCAGCTGTGTCCACGATTGTCCAGACTGGTTGCTGGTGTTTCTGCTAGGCAGTGATGATGGATTCCCATTAGGCTTTAGGAGGATAAGGAATGACCCGTCTGGCCTGAATGGACAGTATGCCGGGTCAGTATTTGTTTGTGCCAGGCCATGTGGGACTTGTAGATGGGTTTTCGGAGGACTTTACTCATGGCAGATCAGTGGGCATTGCCCTGCTGATCCGGGTCGATTGGGATATAACCAACCCTTCCCCGTTAGGAATGCCTCCCGACCTTACCGGTATGGTTTGGCCCATACCTAACCACTGTCAAGCATGGTAGAACAAATACTCGATACCCCATAACGATGGGGACAACAGATAACGAGCGGGAACTTCCAGTGACCGGTCTCTGCCCGAGAAGACGGACGGTCACTCTGCATCCCTGTGCTAATAATAAATAGCACAATACTCTAAGGTCTGAACACCTGAGGCGAGCATAGCCGATCAGGGAACAACATGCCGGGATTGACTTGACAGTGCTCCTAGTCCATCGCACTTGATGGGGGGAGAAGGTATCCAGTAGACCTATGGGTACGATGAGGATGGCTTGGGTCTGCCCGTCTTAAACAGTCACCATCCTGCTCGCCACAAATTGGTAGGTCGATTTGTGGTCAGCACTCTGCTGGGAGAAGGGGCTGAGAGCTCCTACTTGTAGGGTATTCTGTCGGTCAAGTCAGGGGCTTGTTGGGCCCTTGGCCATGGAAGGTCTGGGCTAAGCCTGGTAGGCCCTGCAACACGGGTGCAGGAGTAGAACCGTCTTGTTGACTGTGCGCGGGGCCTTAGTGTGCAGAGCCATAGGGATGCTCTGGAGGGCTTAGGTTCCATGTCACGGATTTCGCTGGGGTCCAAGTAGTGCAAGATTCTCCTTGTGAGGATAGCGTGACGGTAGCCTGTTTTCCCCGTTTCTGGGACGTAGATGGGCCAGCTGTACTCTTCTCTGGAAACAGAGTGCAGCCACCGAGCGCAGCTGGGAGCTGCGGACCTTGGAACTGCCATTGTCCTTGTGAGGGCCTGGTATTACCATTGGCCATGTGACCTTCAACAGAGATGTGGGTTTTACGCGGTAGGCCATGATAGGCCCTTTCGGTTCTGGGAGGCGCCCTGAGTCGGGTGCCGCGGTCCTGATGTTCACTCAGCACCCAGTCAGTGCTACTGCTTACTGTGTGCGTAAACAGCACCAGTTAGTTCTGACGCGCACTCCAGCAGTGCCCAGCCGATGCGAGGCGTCTGGGCGCTTACGGGTAGTCATATTTTGCTGGATCTGCCTAAAGATGGCAGGGCGGAGGTCGGCTCATTCTAGAGATGGGCGAGACACCAATATCTGTCACAGGAGTGAGCTGCCCTCCTCCGTTGTGAGGTATGCAGCATGGACTTCTGACCATTCCTGAGCTGTAAGCGTGGTTGTGCCGGGAACGAGATGTACCGTCCGACATATAGAAGCAGTAGGCTTGGTAGTAGGGCTACGTCTGTTGCCGACCTGCTCAACAGTCCATGGACATGAGTCTTTCACAATGCACAATCGCCGTCGCTTCACCCCTGGAAGCAGAGGCTGGATGCCTATGCCATTTGAGGTAGGTGGTTCCCGAAGCACATGAGAAATGATTTGGCTCCGGGAATTTCCTCTGTATATTCATTCACTGTGCTGTCAGAGTCGAAGGAGCACTAGGCCATCCCTCCATTCCATCCCTCCATTCCGATATGGAGGTAAGTCGAGTGGGGTAGTCTGGTTGTGCCCAAGGTATGCCAGCTGTGGTGTGGTATGCTTCTTCAGGCCTATCGGTCTTAACGAAGGGCCTTGGAGACCTGCCTGTGGAGGGAACTGTGATCTACTCTTAGTGACAGGTCAAGGTCCGAGAGGTCCTGTACGTGTTTACAGCTCCAGCTGGAAGATGTCACCTTGGAAGTTCCTGATCTGGACTGCAGGAGCCACGGCTGTGACTTGAACCTGTGGCCTACTGCCCCTGAACACACTGCTTGTAAGTGCTGCACCGAACTGCTGCCAATTTTCGAGGGCGGCGCTGGCTGGGCTCAGCGTGTGTTGGCCGAAGACCCTGAGCAGGTCCCAGCCTTGGCCTGGAGTAAGAGTGTGATTCTAGTGGATGGCTTGCATCCTAAGCGGCCAGACTCCTACCTATAGGAGGGGAGAATGGAGGAATGAACCCATGTAGCCTGCATAGGAGCAGTATCTTGAGCTACCGAGCCGTCCCGGATACTCAGGCTCAGAGTTCAGTGAGGCTCAAGTAGGTGTAAGCTGATGTGGAGGTTAAGGTGCAGGCATCAGGCAATGCGCCAGCTGGATGGTACTGCCCCTGGGGCAGCGAGAGAAGGAGTGTGAAGGAGACAAGCGCCTTCCACCAGGCAGTGGGTGTCAAGGAAGAAGTACCTTCCACTGGCTAGCCATCGGCTCCTTCCACATCATGCCTGTGAGTGACCTTGACGCTGAGGAAAGGGGGTGTCTCAGATTATCCCACGCAGACCCCGTGCTGTTATGTGGCAAGGATTGATGCCTCGAGAAGCCGACGAGGATCTTCGCCAGAGCTGAAGGTCCATGCAGCGGGTCGTCTGATGGATGTTGGCTTCGGGGCCTGACCGCCAGGGAGGGGGCCTTTGGCGGTGCTGGGCTGCAGGGTGCCATGGCACTACTCCAGGTTGCAGAGAACAGCCTATCCCAAGCCTTTAGCTGCCGGATAGCTGAAGCACACCTGGACCCTAAGAATAGAGGTACAAGATTTTGCCGAGTTCGCTACTCGTGAGAGATGGTGCGGAGTTGCTGCCAACTGGGGAGTACGGCTTCTTTCCCTTTCCCTTTTAATTAACAACTCTGCTTGCCGATGGGGCAACAACGGGTAAAATGTACAGGAGCCACAGCAGATGGACTGCTTGTACTTCGACATCTTGCTGTTGAATCAAGGAGCTCTCGAGCCACAGGTGGTGGTGCTTCCCCTCTGCCACAGAGCTGCATATGTCTGGGTTGAGCAGGCATAGCCTACAAGTGAAGGGGATATTACCTATAACAGACAATGTCTCAGCCAGCCTTCTTCATTAGGCACAGTGGGGGATTGAACCAATGACTCCTGCATCATTGGTCAGTGTCTTAACCATTGTGCTGCACTGCTGCTCCTAGATATGTATTCTTGATAAGACCAGGCAGAGACAGCAATGAGCTCAACCTTTTTCTGATTTGCCTGGACGGGATTGGAGGGACAGATTGGCTTGGAGCGTCCTCTCCCCACTGGGAGGCTCCGGTGTGGGTGTAGTCTCAGCCTTGCTCCCTCCTCCCCCCTTGGTGCTATTTGGCGCAGATCGGGACTTGGGCACGGATCCCTGAGTGCTGACTGCTGCGGTGGTATTTTCTGGTGCATTTCCAGCCAAGGCGCTGAGGGGCCGATCCGGCCTTTGCGCTGTGGGGCTGAGAAAGTAATGCCTCAGCCACGGGCACTGTGGGGAATTGAACCCCTGATCCCTGCACCAATAGTGAGTGCCTTAAGCATTGTGCTGTGGCTCAGCTCCTGTTCCAACCCAAGGCGCTGTGGGGCTGGTTCTCACGTCGGCACGGAGGAATTGGTGGCGCGTGCGCCTTGGAAAAACACCATGATGCAATTGCCAGATCTATTGGAGTCCTTCTCCGTTTAGATCGGCGCCGACCGGAGGAGCGTGAAGTCATCGGGCCCTCGGCTCGCAGCCGTGCTGATGCAGGAGAGGGGGGAGGGCAGCCTCTGCATAGAACAGCGTGTCGGCGCCGACGGGGGAGAGCCATCTCGATCGACGCAGACCAATGGCGCTGCAGGGGAGGGCCGCTGTAAGCAGGCCATTCCGATTGGAAGGCGCCGGCCAATGGCGCTGCAGGGGGAGGAGCCTGGCGCCTTGATGTAATCAGCAAGATGGCCGCCGTTCTGTGAACCTCGTGGCCGTCCTGGGACCTCATGGCCGGTCAGACCGGAGCTGCCAGAGCACGCCAGGCAGACGGAGGAGATCTTAAGCAGGCAAGTGCCGGGGAAAACGGCATCCGATGCCGGGAAGAGCCTCCGTGAAGAGTCGCCTATCCGGATAGAGACTTCTGGAGGGGGAGAATATGCGGCGTGGCTGGGGATGGAGGCCTGAAAGGCACATCCCAGGCAGAGGTTGCAGCGGCAGAGATCCGCGACAGCACAAGCTTGCACTTTCAACTAAGAGCTACTAGGTGCGCTTGTCGGAAGGTACGGGAGCCAGCCATCCCTTTAGGAGATTCGTCCCTTCGTTCTGGTGGTCCTTCTGTTATCAAAAGTGCGAGGTAGAGTGCTAGCCGGGAACGGAGGCCCGATGGGCACGTCCTGGGCTGCATCGGGTAGCTGGGGACTCCTTGCTGCTTTCCAGCCTTATCTTCTCTTCGGAAAGCTGCTGCTGGAGCAGGTCCGCTGGGACAGCTGTGAAGAATTAAGGGCAAGTAAATTTTGGAAATTAATGGCAAGTAAAGCTGCTAGAAGAATTTCTTAATTGTTAGATTAGTGGAGAGTAGAAAAATCCGTCTTGCTGGCAAGGCGGAAGAACTGAAACTGGCTAGCTAGGGGCGGGCCGGGGGCAGGGCCAGTTGGCCCATGCTCAGAAGGGCTAAAGCCCTTCTGAGCTATGGAGAGAGTACTTCCGTCTCGGCGCCGTCGGATGACGTCACCAGGTGTGGCTGACTCATCCTGCTTGTCCTAGGAGAATGATGTGTATCAGTCTCCAAGCTGCCGGAAGAGGTTGACAACTCCTGGATTTCCGGGATTAGACTGGAGGGACGTGAAGGAACTCCAGTGATGCTGCCCTAACAAGTTTCATGCCTCCCTAAGGGAACCCTTTCTTCCTGCCCAACTACTGTGTTAGTTTTCTTTTTAATTCAATAAGGCTGTTGTCAGCATGTCTTACTGCTGAGTAGACTCTAAAGAGGTGAGAGGATGGACAGATGGATGTCCTTTGAGATAACCATATAGTATGTTGATTTGATACGAGTTCTACCAGTCCTGACTTGCCTGAATATAAAAATAATGTTTCAGAGCCTCTATAAAAAAAGGAGGGGGGAGGGGAAGAGATTAATGCCTACCCACCAACCTCTTTAGGTCAAGAAAATTATAGCTATATGTCTCCAGTCATTTCCTAGAAAGCACATCAGATTCCCTGGACAACCAGCATCATAGGGTCAAAATGGGAGAATTAGTATAAACATGAACTTGTCATCAGACGTGCTCTCGGCTCTCGTTTCTGCCCTTTCACTCACCTCTCACACCCATTCACTTCACAGACATGGGCCAAGCAAGAACTCTGAAAGGTGATGATCTCTCTTCCAAAGTAGAAGGTCTGAGGAAAATGTTATCTTTTATTCATGGAATCGGCATCCGATTCTTGAACGATTCCAAAAGAAATGTCTTGCCCCAATAGAATAGTAGCATTGTTTTCTAGAATACTGCAAAGTAAGAAAGATACTGGTATAATACCTGAGAGCCTGAGGCAGGTTTGGGATACAATCTGCCTTCGCCTTGTTTCACTTACTTCTGTGAGCCTAGTTTAGCTGCACTCTAGTTATGCTTATGAAGTAGCTCCAGAGTGATTCTTATATTAATTCCTATGTGGACTTGTAGTCTGGTTTTCTAAGAACAAAATATTATCACTGCCCTGTTGGTATGCTTACACAGGTAAGAATTAAGGTCAGCAAATAAGTTGTAGGTGATACCTGTACTAGTTAGGAGTGTGCATTTGTGAGAGTACATTTTGTTCTTTTGGGTGCCTAAAATTTAAAGTGTGCACAAATCACTCGTACATGCGTATGCCTACAAATTAATGTGTGCATAATCGATTGCAAGCATTTTTATCTTTAAGTATACCATGCATGCCTGAAAAAATGAAGAGGCCAAATGAACACAAAAAATGCTTGAAAACTGGAAAAAATTAATTTTAAGCTTGTGATTTTTCTTGCCCATGTATATCCCTAGTACTAACCTTAATACACTTCTAAGTCGATTCAAGATTTAGGCTCTCTTATTCAGTGTACTGACCCAATGAGGGATGCTTAGATCTTAGAACAAGTTAAAAAAATGTGTTAACTCAATATAAAGATCTCATCTGCAGCTTGTTTGTTTTAAAGGAAATCAGAAATATCAGCCCATGCTTGTAGTTAGGGATGAAAGAAGAAAAGGATCAACCTGACCTAAAAACTAGAGCTGGTTAATAATTATAAATTCAGTTTGGGCTATACTTAGGGTCTCCCCTTCCAATTCATTAATTGTACATTCCATTTACTGCTCTACATTTGATTCAAGTTCAGTCCTATTTTTGCATTGTACTTTTATTCTTTCCAATGCAACAGAAGGTGGACAAAAGGGTTCAAGAATATCGGTCTGGGGCAAAATAACTCTGAAAATTTAGCGGAACGGGATTAAATCTGGTATGTAGGAAAAAAAACAGTAAAAAGGCACATCACTTTCAAAAATGGGCCAAATTAGATTGGGGATTCCAAAGCAATAACTCCCTCCCCCCCCCCCCCCAAACAAATGGTGTTCCAGCTTCTGTGGCACAGAAACTTACATACAGTGAAAATAGCAATTGGGAAATTCGTCCTTTCAAATTGCCTATCCTTGTTCTTTGTTCTCCCAGCCCCCCAAACTTCCCCACTGCCAAAAAACTACCTTCCCATACAAAGGCAACCCGAGGGTCATGAAGAGCCTTGTACAGAGACTCACTGCATGACCTCATTTGTATAAACATGTATACAGCCATTGGATCTCATTTGCATACATTTAATTTATTTTAAAATTTCTGTGCTGCCCATCTAAAAACCTAGGTGACATCCAAACATACATATACAATCTATTAAAACAATAGAATAAACATAACAATGATCATGAATCAAAATTTACTTTCATATACCACAAACGAATAAACCATTACACATATCTATATAATAGATTTATTTGGATGGGGCTATGACAAGCTTATTAATGAGGGAAGATATAAAATGAGAACAACGAATCCTTGCAGCCATGAAGATCATAGTGGCCCAGGCTGGACTGGATTGTGCCAGAGCAGCAGTGAAGCAAACATGCTACTAAACAAAATCAAACAGAGACATTCTCTTAAAATGTGACATTTCCTTGAATCTGAAGTGACAAAATATTTTAAAGTTTTGGGCTGGCAACATCAAGAATGCAAAACTGCAAATCTCAAAGACAATCGATATTGCACTACCAAACACCAACACACTGCAGTTGACTAAACAGCAAGAACACACAGAGTAAATCTACCATTACATAACAGCAGTAGCTTCCAAAACTCACACAACAAGGGCCTGTCCAGAAAAGGAAAGCATCATAAATACTGAAGTAGAACCTAGAGCATCCATACATACACCTACTGGGAAAACTGAACACGTTAGATTCCTGCATGGAAATTCCATACTAACAAATACTTGGCTTCGGTTACACACTTTAGAACATAGATAGACCCTCATAATAGAGAGAGAATACCACACAAAGCTTCTCGAATCATCCCTACATCGACCAAGAGATTCAAAATTGTGCAGCAGCTAATAAAAAGATAGACAGGAAGAAAATTGACGCCTTTAAATTATGGTGCTGTTGGCAAATACTGTGTATACCATGGACTGACCATGGACTGTCCAAAGAACAAACCAGTCAGTACTAGAGGAGATCAAACCTAAGCTTTCTTTAGAAGCTCAGATGACAAGATTTCAACTTTCATACTTTAGACACATCATGCAAAGAGAGAGATCATTAGAGAAAGACAACATGCTTGGCAAGATAGAAGGTCAACGCAAAAGAGGAAGGCCAGCAATGAGATGGATCGATACAATAACAGCAGCTATGGGTAGCAGTCTGTCAACAAAGAGCCGCCTGACTGAAGACCGAACACAATTTAGGACAACTATCCAGAGGGTCACCATAGTCAACACCAACTCAATAGCACAACAACAACAAAAGCCTAGTAGTCAGAGGAACTGCCTAGTACCCAGCAGATCAAGGGTTTGATTCCCACTGACATTCCTTGTAACCTTGGGCAAGTCACTTTACTCTCCATTACCATGGATGAAAGGGCCTGGTAATCTACTTCTAGTGATACATTGCCAGAAAAAACCCAGAGGCAGTTAGGTTGCCAGGAGTTGGCACTAAAAAAAAATAATTTACAAATAGACATGCACTCAGGGCTGGCACTACCATTAGGCAAACTGGGTTGTTACCTAGAGAGTCAGCCCTTCAGGGGTGCCCATTGCTGCTGCCCCTCTTTGGGCAAGGCCAGATTTAATTTGCTGGCAAAAATGGGGAGATTCTCACTCCCCCCTTCCTAATTGGCTCTGCCGTGATGTCCTGATTAACATGCAACCTGGTCCCCAAGCAGCAACAGCAAGTTTGTTAATTAAATTCAGCTACTGCAGCATCACTTCCTTTCTACTCACAGAGCTTCCTGTTATATAGAACCCTACAGAAGAGAAGGAGAAGGTGGGATGCAACAGGGCCTGGGCAGCTCTGGGCTGAATTTAATTAACGAACTTGCTACTGCTGCTCAGAGACAGGGTTGCACATTAAACAGAACATTGCGGCAGAGCCAATCAGATGGAGCAAGCAGAGCTGATTAGTGACGTGATCACTGAGCTTCACCATCAGACAGCAAAGGCAATACTCTGGCGCCTATCAAAATTTGGTGATGGAGGCAGTTGCCACCATTGCTTATGCCTAAATCTGGGACTGTCTAGGGGGCCAACAGTGGTGGCAATGGAAAAGAAACAGCAATGCAGCTCTTACCAAAGGCTTAGGCACTGCATTACAGTTCTGCCTGCTATCTGTAGGCCTTTCTGCCCCCCTCTGACTTTCAGAAGATGGCATCGGAGGAGGGTGGAAGCACCCAAAGATAGCAGCCAGGAACTGCAATGCAGTGCCAGAGCCTTTGATAAGCAACTGTGTGAAGGTAAACGATGCCGAACTACAAGTGAAACCCGCTATAGTGACGCTGGATCAAAACCTCGACATGAAGAAACACATTGCCAATACCGTAAGAGCGATCTATTTCAAGATCAGATCCCTCAGACACCTACGCCCGTTACTCGATCCAGATGATTTCCGCACCATTTACCAAGCCCTGATCATTCCCCATTTCGATTATGCAAACTCCATACTACAAGGGCTCCCCCAATCCACCTTGAACCCCCTGCAACTTGCTATGAACAGTGCAGCGCGGGTACTCTTTGGGGCATCCAGGAGAGACCATGTAACACCCCTCCTGAAACAGTTACACTGGCTTCCCATTCAAGCCAGGATCAGTTTTAAGACCTTGCTGATGACCTTCAAAGCTGGCAAGGGGCTCTCCTCCTCCTCCCTATCTGAACTCATCCAACCACTTGCACCTAACAGACCAAGAAGAACTGCAGAGTCAAACATGCTAACAATCCCAAAAGAAATGACAAGATGCACCAAAACAACAGCTAACAGAGCTTTCCGACTCTGTGCCCCAAGACTATGGAATACATTACCGGCACATATCAGGGCAATCCCCAACTTGAGCCAGTTCAGGAAGGCCCTTAAACATTTCCTCTTCATCAAATATCTCACTGACAACACCGAACCTCAGTCCCACTTGAATAGCGAGAACTTCAGCAATAGTAGTAGTCAACCAGGCAAGCCCTCGCAACATGTGTCCCCAACAATGTAAAACACCAAACAGTATCCTTTTCTCGCTACGCTTCTTATGTATATAGTTTACCCTGTTATCCAAGTTCCATATCCTGTTAATTGTAATGACCAGACATATGCAACTTGTCGGATGTTTCTGTTCCATGTAAACCGCGCTGATGTCGAATAGTGCGGTATATAAGAAATGTTAATAAATAAATAAATAAATAAATAAGTGCTATGTCACATTCCTTTGTCATTTCTGCCACTGCTGGCCCTGTATAGGAATGGTGGGTGGGGGACACTGAGGGGGTGGGGCGGGAGATAGAGAGGTCCATCTAGGATACCTCCAATCCTTGCACCAGCCCTGCATGTGCTGACACATTAACACATGCACAGACATACCAGCACATAAATAGGTGCATACACACATATACCAACAGACACAAGAATGCATGCACACTTATATACACATACACACACAAACACAAGTAGAGGGGTTTCAAAGAATTCTGTGAACCATGCTCTGCATGCTTTTCCTACTTGTTTTTTAAGAACACAGTTCTGTACACCATTCTGCTACTACTATGTTGCCAATAATTCCACATTAACTAAAATCCAGATATAGGCTCTGCGTCAAGAGAAAGCAAAACCAAACGTAACTGGCAGCTTGCAGATCCCTCTCTGAGTTTGGCTGCTATATCTCCTGATTAGGATAATAGCACCAGCTGTCATCAGTGGTAATGTTTGATTTTTTTTCCTCTCTTAAAAAGGAGTTTTAATCCTCTTGCTTTTCGCCAAGGTCATAACATTTAGGCAGCCCCCAAAGGGGGCATTAATCTCCCCATCCTTATTATGCAGGTTCTGAAACTTTATTTTTGTATTCAGACAAGTCAGGGCTGGTAGCACTCATGCAAATTCAACATGCTATACTGTCCTCTCAAACTACATGCGCCCATCCCAGACACTAGCAGCTAATTGAGTTCTTTTGCATTCCTTGGGATGAGAGCTCATTGCTTTAGTCTTTTTCTCTCATGCAAAAAAAAATAACCCTTTACAGATGCATTAATTTCAAGAGGATCATAGTCTCACCTGTTTAGGATCCTTATTGAGTTAGTTGAAAGAAAAGCAAGGCAGTAGCGATAGAAATGATACCTTCAGGATTCTGAGGACTGATTGCTTAAAGTCCCCACCTCAAGCAATGGGCAATTCAAGTAGAACAAAGGGTCCCCTTAGGGAGGTGTGAAACTTGTTGGAAGACAAGCTCATACAGCATTCAGCCTAACAAAGGATCTGCTTTGGGCTAGTAAGTTAATTACAGAACAGCAACAGAAACTGAAGAACATACCAGCAATTTGTACCTGTTCTTAAAGAAATAGGGGCAAATGCACTAAAGGTCCCCTCACCCCTGCCCTCTACATTCTGAGAACCAGGTGCTACAATGGTGCTCTCTTTTGAGAGTAATTTTATAACTGTGTGCATGGGGTAAAAGGTCTCTGTCAAGACTTTGCCTGATTTTTAAAGCAAAAGCACACACATAATCCAATATAAGATTCTCATATTTGTTCACAGGGCTCTCCATACAGGTGTCCCTCTCTATCTTGCGGACCAGGTTCGCTTCCATACACCTCACCGCTCACTCCGCTCTATTCACCTTGACCGCGTGTTCCTTCCCCCTCCCTCACATGCTCACCTGGAATCCACCCGCTCTTCTGCCTTTTACTTTTTGGGCCCAAGGCTTTGGAATTCGCTCCCTTCCTCCCTCCATTCTGAAACATCCCTCCAGTTTTTCAAAACAAAACTCAAAACTCACCTGTTCAGCCTGGCATTTAACCTCCCCCCATAGCCCTTGCTCCCTTCCTCCGCTTCCCTATTGATGTGTCTTGATGTCATTATTTATTTACTTGTTCTCTATCCTTTTTTCTTTTCTCCACTGTTTTTAAAATGATGTTGTTCTTTTCTACTTTCGCAGCTATGCAATTTTTTTTATGATTGTAACCGCTCAGATACCTTTTGGTGTGGGTGGTATATCAAATTTTAATAAAACATAAACATAAAACATAATTCTATTAAATGTATCCCAGGAAAACCCTGTGCTGCCATTTACACCTGCTTTTTGACATGCAGAATTTGTTGGCTAAAATTACAGGCAGATGCTCAAATTTTCACTTTAGATGCAAATCCTGCCCTGACCCTGCCCTGTGGAACAATAAGTTTACCTACATATTTCAAGTGAACAATTTTGAAACAGGCTATTTCTGGCTTGTGAAGCACTGTTTACAGGCAGAAATAGCTTTGAAAGTTATCCTACTTCACTGTAGGGTTGCCAACTGACTCCAGATATGCGCAACAAGCTTGATCCGGTCCTGAGTTTACTAGATCAAGAAAGGCATGGGATGACTTAGGGGATCTGCATTCAGAGTAACTCTCACAAATTCCACATGCACCAATCAATCATCATGGGAGGTAATTTAAAAAAAAATAGAGAACCTTTTGGGTCAGGGTAAAATTCTGCCAGTTTTGAACTCCAATGCCCTGTATACCCAATGCATGTTTAGAAAGCTTTTAGGCGATCAACCTCGTTGCCTTGAATCATGATCGCCATTACATCTTATCCAGAAACAATCGTCACGTGTCATCAGCTCTCATGGTTCCTTCAGCATGGGTCTAGATGAGCGCCGTAGACCTTGCCTGGGTGGTGGAATGATCTCACTTCTGTGTTGACACAGTGGCCAGTGCTCATGTCAACTGGAGCAATGATACTGGACAGCATTGCAACCTGGAACAGTACCCAGAGGGCTGTGCTGAAATCCTGCTCCATGCTTTCACAGCCAAGGGAGAACATAAGACATGCCATACAGGGTCAGAGAGAGGTCCGTCAAGCCCACTATCCTGTTCCAACAGTGGTCAATCCAGGTCACAAGTACCTATCAGCTTCCCAAAACGGCACACAGGTTCTACAATGCTTGTCCTGGGGTAAATAGTGCATTTCCCTGATTTGTTTAATTATTTAGCTGTTTTTTATACTGCTTAATCAAGTAATCAAAGCAGTTTACATAGAACAACTTGACTTTGGGTACAATTTAACCTTTCCCCCTAGATACTGTTCCAAACCACCTTGTTTTGTTAACTAAGCTACACTAGCTGCTTTACCACATCCTCCAGTAACACCTCAAAAAGAGACCTAATAGTTCTTTGGAAAGTTGTCTGCCTGTTTTCCTTAAGGCCCCAAGTTCAAAATCCACCTCTGACTGAAAAGGAAAAGCAAAAGGTGTGTGTATATACATATTCCCTTTTATCAGGCCTAAATGGGTTACATTGTAGCCCCTTCCCCTCAGATCGAGGATCTTGCCCCATCAGCACCAGTACGAATCCTTAGCCCTGTTCATTATCATTATACTCATTACTATAAAGATCAGTGAAAATCAGGTCTCACGCTGAGAAAGATCTCTATCTGGTAAGCCTCCCACAGTGTGAAATGGATCTGCTGTAGTACTAGAGATACTATGCCATGCTCCCCCCTTCACAACCAACAGCCTCAGGCCTCAAAGTGGGGTCTGACTTGATCAAGCGGTCACCAATCTGATGAGGGACATTTGGCCCAGAAGAGATCCTAGACCCCTCTTGGGGCATCCACAAAGTTCAGAGAAGGTTTGTGCACCCCACCACCCTGGACAACACCCAACACTGCCATGCCAGCAGGGTCTCCCAATGGTGCAAACATGGCATGTCTTCAGGCTGACTCCTGCTGTCTCCCACCAGGGTAAACGTGGCCCAAATATTGGCACTCCTTACCTGCAGTGGAAGAACCAGAGCTGTTGCTGCTCTCGACACAACTTCCCAGTAGGCCCGCACCTGTAGAACCAGGGTCCATTCTGGAGCACCGAGTCAGCGCAGTCCCCACCAGCAGGGAATAACTGGCCTGCTTCTCCAGCACCATACGTAGGGTGGAGCAGCAGTCCTACTCCCGAACAGGAGTTAGATGGCCATAGTCATCTTAGAGGGGCCACAACAGCCACTAATAAGCTGGATAGAAGCCCCACCATCACCCTAGACAAGGTCACAGGGGGCAACATGCACAGGATGGTGAGTAGGCCCCTACCAACCACGACCACCAGATGGAAGGAGTAGCCCAATGGCCAGAGCACTGTCTTGGTAACTAAGAGACCCAGACTCCTAGTAGCACTCCCCTTGCCACCAAAAAAAAAGGAGGGGGTGGGGCCTGGCATCCTACCTCCAGTCACCCAGGTGCTGCTGAGTCGCCAAGAGTCAGCCTTGACTCAGAGACACATATTGCACCACCGTACTGTGGCGACCAGAGCTACCACTAGCCAGGGCCTTAAATTCTGCATACCCCCAAGGCCTGGCAAGAACATGGAGGTTTCCATATGTTTCCCCACCATCATCCTCCACTCCTCTTGCTCCCCAGCAATTGGAGGACTTGTATCCCGATTAACCTAGTCCCTACCCTCAGGACAGGATGGACTCTGGATCCTTAAGAAGACCAGCCCTTTAGCCACATAGAGAAGCCCACACTCACCCCTGGTGTGTGAATGATGGCAAAGACCTCCAATACAAAAAAAAAAAAAAGAACAAAAATTAGTAGTCCAGCACCAATAATATGAAGGTGCCCCTTACTGGGCCCACAGACCAATAGGCCTATAACTTACCCGTGGCCTCCACTGGCAAACGATCCCTGCAGCTGCAGCAGGAAACACCACAGCATTCCCCAAACAACTACTGCTACACTCTCACCTTGTCCAGGAGGACTAAGTAACTTCCTAAGGGCAAGACAGGACATTGTGCCAAGGTGTCGCCCTCCAGGATGAGGGCCACTTGCCATTAACTCCAGAGTATCTCCAGGTTGCATCCAGGGCAAGTGGCACTCTTGCCTCAGTGGCATTCTTGTTCTAGCCTCCAGAAGGCAGTCATCTCAACCTGAGAGAAGGCTTTCCCTGGCACAACTAAAGCCTGTTCCCAGGGAGCCTATTTCTTGTGCAATCCAGAAAGGCTCCATGCGCCAGACTGCAAAGAAGCAGATGCCAACATTCCATGGGAACCAGATGCCACAAGATCACACATCCTTCCTCCATGGCACTCAGGGGTGTTAGCCAGAAGTCTGGTGGTGGTCATACCAAGATGGCATGACATTGTGTGTGCCAAACACAGACTGCTATCACAGCACCATCTAGGTATATCTCTCGGTCATCTGATTTAACCTGGCAGCTTCAACCTACTACAGCATACCTTGCGGGCTGTTTGAGAATCATACCTTCACAGCCCTCGGCAAGGGAGGCACTCACGTGTGGCTGATTCATCCTGCTTGTCCATGGAGAAAGTGAGGTTACTTATCTGTAACGGGGGTTCTTCATGGACAGCAGAATAAGTCAGCAACACAAACCCACCCGCCTCAACTTTAGGATGAACCTGTCCTCTAGTATGAACGTGTCCACAGCTAGAGAACGGACTGAGGTGGAAGGGAGGCAGGCACTGTGTGTGTGTGGGGGGGGGGGGGTAACTGGCACATGCTCAAAATGTCTTCTAGACTCTTCTGAGCTATTGAAGAGCATTTCTGTCCTTGGTGCCATCGGATGACGTCACCCATGTGTGGCTGACTTATCCTGCTGTCCACAGAGAACCCCCATTACAAGTAAGTAACCTTGCTTTCTTCTAAGACTATATGGAGCTTTTTTTTTTGCTTATTCTTTTGTGGGAGGTGGTTAATTTTTACTGCAGGTTTTGGGACGTGTGTATCCTCTGATACCTTTGCATTTTGCATGGTGAGGGAGGAAACGCAAATGTTTCTATGTCTCTTCTAGCTTGGCTTCTTGAGATTTCCATTTATTTTTGCTTTTCTAAATTTTGGTCACTTATTTTATATTCAGTAAGGGCCTGTCTTGTGCATGTGATCAAAGTGAGATGTTCTGCTAGTCCAACGGGTAGCAAAGAATTTTGGAAAATTGCTAAAAGACACACACAGCCTCTCCTAAAACAAAGTTGATATGTTGACTGTGACTCCAGAAGAGGACAAAGCCCAATGAATCCCACTTAAATCCTTAACTATCCTAAGTCCTTCATGGGAAATAGTCTAGTACAGAGGCTCCCAACCTTTTTAGTTGTGTGGACCTCTTATTAACTTCCAAAAGCTTCAGAGATCCCCAGTTCACCTCCAGCACTCTCTCTAGACCCCTTCCCTAACCCTTTTTATCTCCCCATGCTGTCTTTCCCAATCTCTCTCTCTCTCTCTCTCTTCCTCCAGCCAGTCCCCTTTAGTCTCAATTTCTTTCTCCGTCCCCCAGCCAGTTCCCTTCAGTCTCTCTCTCTCTTCTCTCCTGCAAATCCCCATCAGCCTCTCTTTTTTTCTCTCTTTTCTTTGTCTAGAAGAGCCCCTATAACGATCACATGGTCCCTCAGGGGCCATAGACCACAGGTTGGAAACCACTGGTCTAGTCATATCCATCAATGTCCATTTAGCCACTGGGCCACAATCTAACCCTATTTCCTAGTACACTATTACTAGTTAAATAAGGGCACTATGAGCATCATCAAAATCTTCCGTTTTTCCACTCTGCATATCCTTATGAGGCTGAAGTATGAAACAAATTTCCCCATTTTGCATCAGATAAACAGTCTAGTCCATTTGATCCATCAAGAAGTACTGTATATTGGTGTTCTGTCACCCCTTCTAATATTTACAATGCTGCCTCTTCCTTAGATAGGGCTGTTGCCAAGTGTGTTTCCTGCAAGGCTGTGTTACTTCACAAAGTGACCTACCAGGCAAGAAATGCAACTTCACCAGGGCAATACAAATAAAAACCATAACCTGGGAATTGTTCTTGCTATTGTCCTTTCTGTACATTGTAATTTTCATTATCCCGATGTTACTATTACTTGACAAGTTATCTCCTGTGTTTTTTATATCTTTGTTTTTCTTTAATTATGTATTTGAACTGCTAAATTTATTATTTTAGAAATACATGTAAAATTGTCATGCCAACTAAGTTATCTGAGTCCAGTAGTGGAGGGAGTCAGTGTACTGTGATTTTACACCTGACACCTTTGAATGCAGTTATGTTGTCTTGGAAGTTCGTGACCTATAACACTTTTAGATTGATCTTCTGGTGGTCCAGGAAACATCGACCTACAGAAACTGGGCACCCGAGGCGAGTTGTTCTAAAATGTACATTTGGACATCTAAACTAAACTTTGGAGCATAACAGAGACATTAAAAATGGAGAGCATTTTCTAACACCTCTAAGGGGGTCAGTCACATGAGCCCTGCAGCAGAGAGCATGCTAATACCATTTAGCAGGCACTACCTGATAGGTAATAAACAACAAACTGAATGTATGATAACAAAAACACACCCCTAAGGTACCCAACTAAATGACCATATGGGGCATGTTTACTAAAGCGCGTTGGCTGTTAATGCAGTGATAATGCAGGAAAAATGTGCTGCGGGAACAGCTAATGCAGGCCAAATGCAGATAGCACAGGGAATTTTCTGTGCTATCTGCTTACCATCCAATAGTAGCGCACATGGGTGGGATGTGCAATGAGCGGTTACCATGAGCATCGGCAGCGCGTGGTAACTGCACATTTTGCAGACATCAAGGGTGCAAGTAATGCTACCTCAATGGGTGGCGTTAAATGCATCATCCACTGTGCTACTATGCTGAGATCTTGGCACTTTTGCTGCGTTATCTGCTGAGGAAATGCTGTGCACGCCCCCAACAGAAAACATGTGGCTTTTGCAGCTCACACAGCGTTATTTGCCCATGTTAGCTGTAAAAGCCTAACGCGCTTTAGTAAACATGCCCCTGTGTGTTCAAGCCTGTTAATTATCTTTGTCTTATTGCATCCATAAAGATGCATTTTCTAATATTTTGCGATCTGTTTTCTTTTTAAGCTGCCAAAGCTTTATCAGGTGATTTGAGAGAAACAGATTTTATTTACAGCAAGGTTCATCCAGTCTGCTCATTCTTGATGTAATATCATAGAGCCCACCCAGGTAAAGTTACCGCACACAATTCAGAGTAGTATCAGATACGCAAAGCAAAAAGCCATACTCAAAAATAAGTTGCATTTCAGAATAAACAAAATAGTCAAAATTATTTATAAAAAGGTTATATTAGTTCAGAAAAGGCAGGGGAAACATCTTTAATTATATACAGTTTAATTACCTCAGAAAACATAAAAGAAGGGGCCAAATCTGTATCTCTATTTGTTTTATAGTACAAGCTTCAGACACTGTTCTCAGCATACCAATATCACATAATATCAATACACTTTAGAAATGGCTGTCACATTTTCAAAGCAAATGTTTTCTTATGTCATTAAATGAATGTTCAGATGAGAAAATGTTCAGGGCCTTCGAGGACTACAACCCACAGGAAAAAAAAAGATCTAACCTTTCCCTAAGAACAACAAATTGTCAGATTCCAAAGATGATGCAGCCAGTCCTGAATCAGACCTGGATACAAACTATGGTGACAGTAATGAGCCAGAGTACAAAAGTCCCAAATTATTCTCCATATATACTTAGAACCAGGAGTGGAGGAGTAGCCTAGTGGTTAGAACACTGGCTTAATAACCAAGCAACCAGGGTTCAATTCCCTACTAGCACTCCTTGTGGCCTTGGGCAAATCACTTAACCCTCCATTGCCTTAGAAGAAAGGCTTGGCAATCTACTTCTAGTGACACTGCCAAAAAAACCCAGGAGCTTCTGGGTTGTCAGGACTGACTCAAAGCCATACTTAGAACCAATACTGGATTTAAAATTATTCTAACTAATTAGGACCTGAATCATGAAATATAATTACTAAGGAAAGGAAAAACAAAGAAATGTGTAAACATTTTATGATGACTAGTCCCCTGCTTTGGTACAGAAACTTGCATATGGCTATGATATTGCCTATTGACAGTTTTCAATGCCTCTGTAACATCACAATGTGTTCTGAACTTGTCTTTTTCTCTAGAGAAAGTTGACTTGCATGACATTTTGCTACAGGATATTTCAAAGTATGGGAAAGATGTACTAACAGGTTTTTCCCATGTTTAGTCCGTAGGAAAATTGCTTCATACATCTGACCCTATTTGATAAGGATCTATAGGCACCAACTAAGGGCACAATACCTTAATATCATGACAATATCAATGAGGTCAAAATGGAACTGAATTGTAGCTTAATAATATCTCGTAACAGCAATTGTGAATATCAGTATACAAAGTATTGTTGAAATATTTATTATGTTTGTTTTTCTTAAAATAAAGATATAAGAACTAAAAAAAAAACCCACTGAACTGAGTTAAGATGGCCTAGGAACTAGGCACAATGGTTCTAAGGGCTCCTTTTACTAAAGCCTGTTAGCCAGTTAACGTGCATTTTAAAGCGTAGCAACTGGCAGTCAGAAACACTAATACGCAAGTGTGTCCACCGCACGCTAAAATGCATATTCATTGACAATCGCAAGATGGGGTAGGGAATGGGAAGAGTATGAGCAGGGAGAGCATATTACTGATAGCGCCAGATCTATTGCCATGGGCTCAGCACTAATATGGCTCTTACCGCTAGTTCACCTAACGACGGCAGTAGTTAAGTGAACCTGCCTTAGTAGAGCTCACATTAGATTGGCCTAACACAGGTTAGCTGCTGAGACCCAGGGCCGGCGCTACCATTAGGTGAACTAGGTGGTCACCTAGCATGCCAACCCTTCAGGGGTGCTCATTGCTGCTGCTGTTGCCTCTCCTGGGATGTATAGCAATGGCAATGGAGATAAACAGCCCCACGGTGCTTACCTTTAAACGTTCCACAGTTTAAGGTGAAAACCCATCAAAGACCATACCCACAATGCCTATCTAAATAGACCTAAATCTAACACTTTTTTGTCGGATCACCTACCATGAGAGGTCACCCTCTCTCATAGTAGGTCTTCCTTTTAATCAAATTTATAAAAGGGCTGAAACAACCTTAAATACTCAAAGGACAAGCATCCACAAGGACGCCCCCTCAGAAGCACTTAAACTGAAATAGTACAAGTCCTTCATCCCACCAATTCAAAAAATATATGGTTGCCGCATTGACTAACATATTTTAACGATTGTGAGTCTTCTACAGTGGTATTTGAAAGACCACTATTATTATTCCAATTGCTCCAAGAATGATGATATCCTTATGCAACTTCAGTCAAATACCATTTTATCAAAATTACTTAGCTGAAATCATGCGTATTCTTATCCCATATCTCAATCTCGATTGGGTACTGCAACACAACACGTGTTTCAAGCTCCATGTCTTCTTAGCTCTTCTTCAAGCAATGTAGCCCAATCGTACTTCTGCTTCCGGTTTTGTATCTTTCATAGTGATTAAACAGCAGATGATTGGAATCAAATAATTAAGGCATCCAATAGAAGCAAATCCTATCACAAAAAAATGATCATCACTGCAAAGACCACCAATCAATGTCCAAGTTAAGACCATGAGGAGTCATTGACTGCGATTTAAAAATCCAACGTTGTTCTTTGTATTGCAATTTGAAAACCCGGTCCACCCCACGTAAATTACAGGGGACTGAGTCAATCACCAACCACCTCAGATCTTCAAACAATGCCGTGATTGAAGACAATGTGAAACCATTGGAGCAGCCACTTCTTGAGAACTGATACATGAACGATGTTCTTGTAGACGTTTTTTAATAGGTCGGGAGGTTCTACCTACATACTTGAGCTGACAGGGGAAATGATAAGGTATATAACAAAGAAGATAGACAAGAAGTCCTATGATGTAATAAAATAAGTAAGATCTGATTGTAAATCAATCCACTGCTCCCCTTCTACAGTACTCCCACAGAGGTCACAAGAGCCACAAGCATAAAGCAACCAGCCCCATGTCACTGAACTTTAAAGTAAGCTTCACGGGGCTGTCTGTGGCCATTACCGTCATTGCACATCCTGGAGTGGGGCAGCAGTGGCAGCAATAGGCACCGCAGGGGGCACGAGAGATGAGGTTCGCCTAGGGCACCTCATTTCCTTGCACCAGCCCTGCCAAGACCATAGTGATCATGCCCCAACAGCTACCGCAGAGGCTTTGCAACTAACGTGTGTTTGTTTGGCATGTTATTGCAAAGTCTTAGCATGCTTTTGTAAAAGGGGTCCTAAGGGTAGGTAAGGTCAGAGATACATAAAAAGTGTGAGCCAACAATCTATCTGTGGAAAAAATCTGAATGAAACCAGATCAGTATGGGGGACACATATGCACGGGTGGCATGATTAACTTGGAAGGCCAATTTCACGGTAGGAAACTTGACCAAGTAGGTAAAAGGAAAGAAGCATATTATGCGATACATTTGTAATAGTTGTCTAAAAATGAATGAGACATTTCAGGACATTTTCCAAAAGCTGGCTCAGTGGTTCTGCTGAGTGTTGGCCAGTGAGAGGACCTGGGTTCACTTTCTACTGGGGATGGTGTAGAGTCAGCATTTGCAAACCCTCTGGAGAGGGTGTTTCAACTATTGCTCAATAGCAACACCAAGTAGTCAAACCCAAGACCTAGATTACTGCACTCTGGAAGGAACCACAGCCTCTTCCAAATTTCTAAATTTTAATACAAAAAAAAAAAAATAGACAGCAGAGCCATACACAAGAACCTTAACAGTATAGAAATGTTCCAGTGACTTCTACATCATCAGATTAGTACCTGATTAACTAAAACTGTTTCCCAATCTGCTTCTATGGGAAAATACAGTTTAGTAAATCAGGCTGTTAATGTGTCACTGCAGAGAGCTGGCAGAGGTTAGCAGCTCCCCTTTTCCGTGTCTTGACAGCAGCATTCCAGCATCCACTAATGTATCTATTTTTTTAATTCGCTATTTTATATACTGTCATTTAAAGTACATTTTGTGGCATCATAGAGGTTTACAAAAAACACAAAATGTCAGTAGAAAGCAATACATTAGAACGGAACCATGCAGTATCAGTATTAAACAAAACAAGAAATACAAGGAGGGTGATGAATAGAACAGCTCCTTCCAGTAACAAATAAGATATACCAGAACCCAATAGAGAGGAGTGATGTATTATCACAAGGCAGAAGCCAAGCACTGCCAGCATTGTTCCAACTAAAGATCCTCAGAGTGGAACCACCAGGTCTTAACAAATTTCTGAAATTTCTTGGTGGAAAACTCAAGACGAATATCAACTAGAAGGGAGTTCTATAAAGTAAGGGCTTCACTTCATTTCTGATCAAATACATATGTCCAAGTAGAAGGGATCACTAGGTGGATAGACGGAAAGGACTGAAATTGATGGTGAGGAATATATGGAATAAGAAATGAATTAAAATACTAAGGTTATCCAGTATAATATGCCCTATGGGCTATAAGGAAAATCTTAAATTTAGTTTTTCTCTCAGGGCAGATTCTCCAAATGAGTGAGTTTTGCACATGAACCTCACTTCTAAGCCAGGGTATGTGGAATATGATCTCAGTCTCTCAAATTACTGCTAATGCTCGGCGTAGTGCTTGCATCATGCCAAAGAGAGCCTCCCTCTGGAGTTCGTATGATGTTACGTGTATGGGTAATTTATCAAGATGTGCTTGGAAATTCCTCTTAATTAAGCCTGTGGCACCCAACATAAAGGGAAATAACTCAGTATCTTTCTGCCACATTCGATCTCTGACTGCATTTCTTGGTACTTGAATATTTTCTCCCTCTTCTTGCAATTTACAGAGTAGTTGCTTGGAACTGACACCTCTATTATCAATGCCATTCTGGTGTTTTTCTCCTTTAACAGTATATCCGGCTTCCTCACATCCAACTTTTTATCAGTCGGAATGGGAGTATCCTAGGTGATCATAACCTCTTCATTCTCTGTAATTCTTCTAGCATCATGATCCCAGTGCTTTTCAGGCACAGTGATGTCATAGTGCATACAGAGTTATGGGATTATGGGGAAGCCAGTGTTGCTTCATGAACAATGGAGTTAAATGGTCTGATCGCCTGGCTGTAGATCGCCTGGCTGGTAGATTAATTTAACCATGGTATTTTGCAGAATTTATAGCGTTTTCAAATTATATAATGGGATGCCTGTTAATAAGGAATTACAGTAATCTAATCTGTTTTAAGACCAAGGCATTAACTAGGATCTTAAGAGCTCTGAGGTCCAATAAGGCCTAACTGACTTGATCATTCTTAGAGCATAGAGGGATTTCTGAACAAGCATAGAAATGTCAAGTGAAAAAAGTGGTGCCGGAGGCAATTGCCTCTTTGGTTCACTTATCAGATATGGCATGTGTCCTCCTCTCCTTCATCCCCCTTATCCTCCCTCGTTCTCGCTGTCTCTTTTGTCTCCCCTCACTGTCTTCCCTCAGTCTTCTCTCTCTCTTCCCTCCCCTTGTCCTCCATTAGTCTTTTTCTCTTTCATCCTCCTATCTCTTAGTCTCTTTTTCTCTCCATCCCCTCCACCCTGTCCTTTCTCAGTATCTTCCTCTCTTTTATTTCCCCACCCTCTCACCCAATCTCCTTTCTCATCCCCCCCCCCCCCATCTCAAGTCCCTCCCTCTTATTGCTTTGTCCTAGGCAGTCTTCCTCTCATCCCTACCCTGTCTCAAATATCCCTCTCTTAACTCTGCTCCTACCCAACTTCCCTAGTCCCACCCCATCCCAGCTAGCCAGTGTAACTGATGAACTTATACCCTCCCCCATCATCCTGTTGTCCAACTTTGCTGCTGCAGCCACTGCCAAAGCTTGGGCTTCTCTTCAGCTTAGACCGTGCAATGCAGCTCTCATTTTGAGCCATGCAGAGCATGATCTCCTGAGATGGTTTTGCAGTCTCAAATCTCACAAGACTTAAGGGAGTAAGAGCAGCATGAGAGCCCCTGACGTACGTGGCTCAAATTCTAGCTAAGTCATGGGCTGTAGACTAAAGAGAAGTTCCTGTTTTGGCAGTGACAGTGGTGGCAAATGCCAAAGAAAAAAGTGAATCATATAGGGGCACAAAATCGGGGGCACTACAGAGCAGTTTTGATGTGACATGGTGACCTGGTACCCTGGATTTGTGAAGTCCTGCATTCACACACAAATAAATATTCATAAAGAGAGAAAGACAAGCATGCATTTTTATTGCATGCAGGTAACTGCTCGACAAACACAGAATGCCTGTATCCTCCAAAAATAATTTTTGAAGATTTGCAAAAATCTCGATCCACAGAACCTTCCAAATTCAAATTAAAAGGAGGAAAAACACCTCAGAGACTTCTAGTATAGCCACCAACGTGCCTACCACTGGTCTCACATCATAGATCAGAATAAACTCGTTTATTTTTTATCTTATTTTTAAGTATATTTTAGATAGCTAGCCTACTACTCATATGTGCTGAAAAAAACCTCAACTGGGGATACTTCTCCTCTCCAAATGGCTTCACTCAACAGCCTCATCAGTGCCGACACTGTCAGTGTTTTGCAAAAGTGCTGCCTCAGGGAGATTACATTGTGCAAGGACTGTGTCTAGGAAGGGAAAGTTCTAAATGTAAAGGATGTGTCACCCCACCATCAAGAATGGGAATAGTCTATAAAGGTGACTGCAGAGCCATTGGACTAGAGCTAGAGGGGCAAGACATGATCTGAGCTATTGTGGAAGCAGTAAGGAGCTGCAGCTCTCTGTGCTCCAGGTAGCTCAGGAGTGCAAGCCTCTGAAAGTGTCCCCTTAGTTTTGTAAGGAGTGCCACAGACATACTCTGAGTCCACCATATTGTGTATGTGTGTATTAAACGAATTTGTAAACATAGGGAGAGAAATGGCCAGCAGAACAAAGGAGGTGATAGTGCCTCTGTATAAGTCTTTGATGCAACCTCATTTGGAGTATTGTGTGCAATTCTGGAGACCGCACCTACAAAAGAATGCAGAGGGTGGCTACTAAAATGGTTAGTGGTCTTTGTTATAAAGCATATGAGGACAGACTTAAGGATCTTAATATGTACACCTTAGAGGAAAGACGGGATAGAGGTGATATGTTTGAGATGTTTAAATACCTCCGTGGCATAAATGCACAGGAGGAGAGCCTCTTCCGATTGAAAGCAAGCGGGGTTATATCTGGCTATTGGCACTGAATATCCGGGTTGGTTACATGGCACGTTAGCTAACTGGCTAATGGAGATATTCAGCTGCTGGCCAGTTAGCTAAAGCAGCAGACGTTAAGTGAGCTTTTCAGGTGCCTAACTTTCACCACTGTGGGATAACCAGCTAGTGGCAGGATATTGCCATTAGCAGGTTATCCCCAGATGCCATCTCTGCAGTGCCCCCGGAATGCCCCAACACTAGTCAGCTAACACTGGGGCATTTAGTGGCAGCGCCAGGGTGATTCAACGGCGCTAACTGCACTAGTGCCACTGAATATCCCACTAAGCGCATTTACGTGGTTTGCATGTCTGCAAACTGCCTAAATGGCTTTGAATACCCCCTATAGTCTCTAGATAGGAAGGTGATGTTTTTTCACAATATGTCTACCATGTCTGTTCTTCTAAGATAAGAACATAAGATATACCGTACTGGGTCAGACCAAGATCCATCAAGCCCAGTATCCTGTTTCCAGCAGTGGCCAATCCAGGTCACAAGTACCTAGCAGTTTCCCCAAAAGACTCCCGTTCCACAAGGCTCATATTGGGGCAAGCAGTGGATATTCTGGGTCCCCTTTAATAATGGTTTATGGGCCTTTCCCCGGGAACTTGTCCAAACCTCTTTTAAACCCAGCTACACTAACAGCTTTTACTACATCCTCTGGTAACGAATTCCACAGTTTGATTACGCGTTGAGTAAAAAATATTTTCTCTGATCAATCTTAAACGGATTACACTGTAGCTTCATTGCATGTCCCCTAGTCTTTCTACTTTTCTATCATACTTTCTTGTGTTATACCAAAACATAGCAGAAGGCTCCTCAAACACTGGTCTAGCACAAAAGAAGCTAAAAGAAAAGGCTAGGAGAAGGCACTTGTTTGCATCACACTTAATGCCTTTACTGAGGAGCCTTAGAGCTGCAGAGAAGAGGCTCTCATTCACCTGTCTCCAGTGAGATCCTCTTACAGTATTTTTAGCCTATGTCCCTGTCTCCAGAGGACCTTATGTAATACAAATTCTTTCATCAGCACAGCCTGGAAAAATGTCACATTTCAATAAGGATTATAATAATAGCATTAATAACCAGCTCATTAACCACACACATAAGAAGATTAGAGCAATGAAATGTCTGAAAAATATAAAACCCATCTTTACTAATGAAGCCGGGGGTGGGGTAACGGACGGTTTGAAGAAGTGGTTCATGTTTCAGTCATCAGCACACCTCCCTTAAGTCCTCAGACTCCTTTTCCTTGCAAACTTATAAATATGCATCTTAGTCTGTAAACAGAACGATGAGGTTATCTCTCTGTTCACCCTATCTCCAGGGTCCTCATCAATGGCCTCAATTGCTGCAGCCTCCTTTTCACCTTCCCTCCCCTCTCCACTCTGCTAGTGACAGCTTGCAGCCATTAAAGCCATCTTCAGATGCTGCTACTTTGATTTGGTCCTTCCAGTGCACTTCCACTTCCTCCTTTCTCAGTTTACTCTCAAGCTATCCGTGCCCCCTTTCATCAACCTGCACTCCACAGATCAAGCCTGCCGCACCTTGTCCTTTGCACGGCTCTTCTCTCCTTCTGGTCTTTCTTTTCCTGTTTCTCTATTTTTTTCTTGCTTTATCCTATTGTAAAAGTGTCTCCCTCTGCGTCAAATCCAGCCTCAAAATGTGCTTTCACTAGTGAATGGAGAGCTAGCCTAGTGGTACAACACACTCTGGAACCAGAGAAGCAAGAGTTCAAATCCCACAAGCATTCTTTGCGTCTTTGAGCACATCACTTATCCTTACAGCAAGCTGCACTACTGTTAGTCTGACAGTTTACATTTATGTCTCCCACAGTAACCATACTACCCAATACAGGACATAGGATTAGCATGGGAAAATCAGCATTAAAACCACTGCACCAATGGGTAGCACGATGCAGGGCCACTTTTACCTATGGATAAAAGGGGCAACTATTCCGGGTCCCTGCATAACAGGGGCGCTGCAAACCAGCAGTAGCTTTAAAATTAGGCAATTGCCCCCAAAACATCCCTGTGGCAGTCACTTCACTTCACGAAGCTAAGCATCTTACTCCGAAGATCGCTGAATGCTGAAGCGAGCAGTGGGGAAGCAGAGTGACAGGCAGTATGGCCTTCCAGTCCTTGCGACTGCTCGGAGGGGGCAGCAGTGACTGATTTAGGCACGCACAGGGACTGAAAGACCCACACTGCATGGAACATGGCGGTCAGAGGAAGGACAGGGAGGAGAAATGTTGCTGGGGGGGGGGGAGGAGATATTCTGCCGGTGGGGGATAGGGAGAGATGCTGCCCACGGGGCCATGCTCATAAGTTTGCCCAAGGCCCCATAAGGGGATGAAGCGGTCCTGACGCAATGGGGCATGCAAATCACTGCATAGTAAATTGCTCCCAAAGTAAAAAACTGTACTAAAACCTGGCAAAGTATTTCACTTTATTTTTTAGTGCTGAATCTTTACAGGCTAGTGTAAAGATGCAGTACAGGAGCACAGAGTGATCTGAGCTGAAGTGCAACAATTTACCTCAGATCACCAGATCCCCCACCCCTCATCCTGACCCATAAACAAATCTGTTGGTGACCCAAGAGGGCTCTCTCACTCCCCCTCCCTTCAAACCAACCAAGGTCCCAAGTGCCATCCCTCCTTCCCCCCCCCCCCCACTCCACCAATTTTCCAGGAGCTCCATTCAGATCCCTGACCGTCTTACCTTACCATTTCAGGTGGCCTCCTCACCTCCCAACCCGACCATTGACCACAGTGGCACAACTAGGTCCCACTCCCATAACCCTGACACACACTCCCACTGCGCAGCGCTAGGATCTGAGGCATGAGAGATACCCACTCACTCCTGCCTCTGTGCTGGCATCATGAAAATGGCACAACTAACTCTGTGCAATACATCCTGAGTCAGACTGCGCAGGGCTGATCAGGTGCTGCCACTTTCAAGACAGTAGCAGGCAGGAATGAGCGGGCATCACCACTGCCCCTACCTCAGAGATATGTGGGGGCAGGCGTCAGGGGTACGGGAAGGGGTTCTACCTGCACCACCATGGTCGGTGGTGGAGTCAGGGGTCAGATGACCAGGGGGAACACCTAGAATGTTGGTGGGACAGAGAGTCTAGAGGGGGTGGCAACCAGACCTTGATTGGGAAGGGGGTAGTGAAAGGTCTACTTCAGCTACCAATAATTTCATACTTTGGACACATCATGCGAAGAGAGAGATCATTAGAGAAAGACATTATGCTTGGCAAGATAGAAGGTCAACGCAAAAGAGGAAGGCCAGCAATGAGATGGATCGATACAATAACAGCAGCCACGGGTACCAGTCTGTCAACAATGAGCCGCCTGACTGAAGACCGAACACAATTTAGGATAGCTATCCAGAGGGTCGCCTTGAGTCGACTCCAACTCGACGGCACTTAACAACAACAACAATTTGTTTGTGGGTCAAAGGGTAAGGAATTTGGGGGTCAGGGATCCACTTGGGCCACCAATGTGATTGTTTTGGGCTCATAGGGAGCGGGAAAGTTTCAGCACATGTGTTTTTTAAAACTCCCTTCCTGTCAGTGTTTGAGCCATCTCCAGGAAGGGAGAGATTTACTCTCAATACAGCAATCAGTTGCATCCTACCACTGTGGCATGCACTGTTTTTTTCTCACAATGTGTGCTTTTTAATGACACGGTAATTTGCATACCATTCGTTTAAAGCATTGGGAATTCAATACAAGGAGAGGGGGGGCTGATAAGTCTTTGGTCTTGTAACGAAACAGAAAGCTACGGGCACAATTCAGTTCCGGTAGTCCGAATGATCTCTCTGCTGTTTCATTTTAAATAAAACAAAACTGCAGAGAGATCATTCAGACCATCGGACAGAAGGGTGCTCATAGCTTTCTGTTTCGTTACAAGGCCAGAAATGTATCAGCCTGCCTCGTAGTGTGCTGTGTGCTGGAGCTTAATGCAACATTCTAACGCACAGTTTTCTGCATCGAGACCTTAGAACGCAAGCCGTCTGGAAGTAGAGAAATACCTGCTGTACCTGGATTTATTTATTTTATTTATTTAACATTTCTTATATACTGCCTTTCATGATATTGTGACAGAGACGCCCGTCTTGAACCCATGAGAATAGAAAAGGACATGGAATTGGACTTAGGGGAGAGCCCAGTTGTGTATTTCAAAGGTAACCTGAATCCTGCGTACACTGATACCCACGAAATCCCTGCCTGGCCTGGATCTCAGGCCCCGCGAAGGGAGAGAAAGAAGAGAGAGAGAAAGCCCAGGGTGCCACACCCAGACTCCTATGAGGTCCCTGCAGGCATGAGAAGAGATTATTATCACCTGGGAAGGGCCGGAAGGGAGGAGGAGGGGCTGGAACCCTGGAGGTGGAAATATAAACCCCGGCTAAGGCAAAGAGAGGGGAGGCTGGAGAAACAAGGGGAGCTGGAGAAACAAGAGGCTCAGGAGAGTCAAGAGAAGCTGGAGACACAGCGGAGCCATAGAGGAGAGCCCTGGGAGGAGCTGAACCACAGGGAACACAGCCAAGGAGATGGGCCGAAGGCTGAAGGTACTGACCGGCTGTCTCAGGTAGAGCTGGAAACAGGAGTGACTCTAGGACCCAAGGGGGAGTGGTTTACTGAGCACTGCTTTGAGAACTCAGAACGGGACACTGCTCCAACAATTGAAGATATGCAAGTCGATACTGCTGAGGATTACTTGAGAGCTATGGATATTCCTATGGACTGTACTTTATGCCAAGCCAAGTGCGTTGAACCGTTATGCTGAGGGCTAACACTTTCTGAGAAGGTCTCCTAAAGCTGGAATTAACAAGACCCAGAGAACCGACAGGAGGCCGGGGATACTTTTGCTAGCACCCGAAGGTTTGTGACACAGCCAGGAAAACTTGCAGGGAAGTTAAAAAGCTTGGTGAATATTTGCTGCCCGTATCTCCCATTTTTGGTTTAAACGTAATCCGGGAAGGGAGTTAAGAAGAAGCTTTTTTTTCCCGTGGGACTAAGTTTTATTGTTGCCATTAATTGTTTTACAAGGCAAGGCTAAAAAGAGGCATTTTTACCCTTGCTAAAGAAGTGCTGTTTTTCAGGGCTGAGAAACGTTTGAAGCAGCTGTGTGTGTTTGAAGCTTGTGAAGCAGTTATACTGTTCTAGTGCTGTATTACCAATAATCCTGCATAAGAAGGAGTCCTGTATACAGGGTACTTGAACTTTTGCGTAAGAAATAAAATTCTGTCACTTTGCATTACCTCCGGACCATGACTACAACTTCTTCTTGAAGCCATTTTTGAAGGCAAACTACATATCCCAAGATACGCCTGGGGAAAGTTAGTTTGCCCAAGCCAATCAAGAGAAGTTCCTCCGATACCACGCCCCTATAGGCTAGAGGCGGATGGTGAGGGCGTGACAATATCAAGGCAGTTTTACATTGAACAAACTGAAATGTAGGCTGTCTTGAACTACTGCTGGAAAACTGTGAGCTAAATATAAAGCCTTCTGGGGATGATGTAGAAAGCTTTAGTGCAGCATTTTTCAGGCAATTTTCCTATGCTAGGCTTGCTCTCCAGTACACTGTGGAAGGGTGGAGTCAGTCTGCCAAATAGGGAATTTTCTTCCTTGTCTGGCAGACTGACCCACTCCCGAGCAGTGCATCGCATGGGATCAGATGCTGCCATTCTGAGGAATGTCAACGTGGAGGTGGGAGCATGTGGGTATCGCTCCTGCCTCCCATTCATCTAAAGCTACTGCAGGGGGAGGGGGGTTGGGGGGATATCGGAGGCCCATGAAGCCATCTATGACATTTTAGAGAGGTCGGAGGGCTTCGAGATCAATGGGCTACAAATGATTTTGTAAAATGAGAGAGGGGGATCGGGGACCATGAGCCATCAATAATTTTGCAAAAGGGAAGAGGGGTTAGGATCCACAGACACCAATGATTTTTGGTACCTGTTGGGGGGGTTAGTGTCCAGGGGGTCACTGCCCCTCCCCTGCGCCACACCAGCTGCAAACTGCAGAAAGCTGCAGGAAGTGGATCAAGGCATACAGGAAGACCTCCCATGCTATCCGTGCAGCATTGGGAGGGGGGGTAATGACCCCCTGGACACCGACACCCCCCCCCCCCAGCAGGAAAGAGTGTATAAGCAAAGTGCAAAAATCAAGTAAGTTCTATTAATGTACACACAACTTTATGTTGGGAAAATAAAAAGTCATGTATAAAGTCAAATAAATAAGATGTAATGACTGTCAAACAATAAAACGTTAGACAGGCACAACACCCTAAAAGGTTTGCCATCAAAAAGAAGCTGGTGGTGGTAGAAAAGATCCATAGGGACAGGACAGTTTACAAATGCTGCTGCAACAACAACACACACTGGAATTAACAGATGCGAGATTCAAATGTGGAGAGAGGGGGCTTAGGGAACAAGAGTTCTACAGATAAGGAAAAAGGCATGAAACATAGAAACATAGAAACATGATGACAGAAAAAGACCACAAGGCCCATCTAGTCTGTCCTTCCATAACAACTACAACAGTCCACTTTTTACCTTTAGAGATCCTCTGTGTTGGTCCCATGCTTTTTGAATTCAGTTACTGTCCTCATCTCTACCACCTCCACTGGGAGACTATTCAAAGGATCCACTACTCTTTCCGTAAAGAAATATTTCCGCATATCACTCCTGAATCTATCTCCCTTCACCCTCATCCCATGTCCCCTCGTAGCAGAACTTGCTTTCAACTGAAAGAGGCTCTCTCCCTGAACATTTATGCCACGGAGGTATTTAAACATCTCAATCATATCACCTCTATCCCGCCTTTCCTCTAAGGTGTACATATTAAGATCCTTAAGTCTGTCCTCATATGCTTTATAATGAAGCCCATTAATCATTTTAGTAGCCACCCTCTGCACTGACTCCATCCTGTTCACATCCTTTTGAAGGTGCGGTCTCCAGAATTGCACACCATACTCCAAATGAGGTCGCACCAAAGACTTATACAGAGGAATTATCACCTCCTTTTTTCTGCTAGTCATTCCTCTCCGTATGCACCCAAGCATCCTTCTAGCTTTTGCCATCGCCTTTTCTACCTGTTTAGCTACTTTAAGATCATCAGACACAACCACGCCTAGGTCCCGCTCTTCTTTAGTGGACAAAAGTACTTCACCTCCTATACTGTATTGCTCCCTTGGATTGCTGCAGCCCAAATGCATGACCTTACATTTTTTAACATTAAATCCCAGCTGCCAAATTCTAGACCATTCTTCAAGCTTAGCTAGATCCCTCCTCATGTTATCTACACCTTCCTGGGTGTCTACTCTATTGAAGATTTTGGTATCATCCGCAAAGAGGCAAACCTTACCCGACAGCCCTTCCGCTATATCACTAACAAAGATGTTAAAAAGAATCGGACCAAGGACAGATCCCTGGGGCACACCACTGGTAACATCCTTCTCCTCAGAGTGAGCTCCATTTACCTGTACTCTTTGTCGCCTCCCACCCAACCAATTTCTAACCCAAGCAGTAACTTTAGGGTCCATCCCTAGGGTGCTCAGTTTGTTTATAAGTCGCCTGTGAGGAACAGTGTCAAAGGCTTTACTGAAATCTAAATACACCACATCTAGAGCTTTCCCTCGGTCCAACTCCCTGGTCACCCAGTCAAAGAAATCAATCAGATTTGTCTGACAAGACCTGCCTCTGGTGAATCCATGCTGCCTCGGATCCTGTAATCCGCCGGACTCCAGAAACCTCACTATTTTCTCTTTCAGCAGCGTTTCCAATAATTACTCACCACCGAAGTTAAACTAACTGGCCTGTAGTTTTCAACCACATCCTTACTTCCGCTTTTGTGTAAAGGCACCACATGAGCCTCTCTCCAGTCCTTTGGCACCACTCCCGACTCCAACGAGGCATTGAAAAGGTCAGTCAGTGGAGCTGCTAGAACGTCCCCAAGTTCCCTCAGTATTCTAGGGTGTATCCCATCCGGTCCCATCGCCCTGTCTACTTTAAGTTGAGCTAGTTTCTCACGAACACAGTCTTCTGAAAATTGTTCAAGATGTCCCTCGCTTCTGTTCTTATTTGTGGGTGTTTTCTGAGGTCCTGCTCCTGGTTCTTCATCTGTGAACACAGAACAAAAATATTTGTTAAGCAATTCCGCTTTATCCTTATCAGCTTCTACATATTCCCCCCCTGCACCCTTGAGTCTGACAATACCACTTTTGCCCTTCCTCTTCTCACTAATATATCTGAAAAATGTCTTATCCCCCCATTTTATTGCATTGGCTATTTCCTCCTCCTTTTGAATCTTTGCCTTCTTGACTACTTTGCTAGCTTCTCTAAGTTTTTCCAAATACAGATGCCTGTCTTCCTCTCTCTGTGATCTCTTGTATTTCATGAAGGCCTCCCTCTTTATCTTCACTTTTTCAGCTACTTCCTTCGAAAACCATAGCGGTCTCCTGTTCCTTTTGCCTTTATTTACCATTTTAACAAAAAGGTAGGTTGCCTTTAAAATACCCCCTTTCAGTTTTGCCCACTGTTTTTCTACATCCCCCAGCTGTTCCCATCCCCCTAATGACTCCCTGAGGTATTGGCCCATCTTCGCAAAGTTAGTCTTCCTAAAGTCTAAGATCTTCACCTTGGAATGGATTCTAACAGCCCTAGTCCTAATACTGAACCACACCATCTGGTGATCACTGGATGCAAAATGATCTCCCACTACAACATCAGAAACACTTTCACCATTGGTAAGCACCAAGTCCAGTATGGCCCCTTCACGTGTGGGGTCTGTTACCAATTGCCTGAATAGTTCTCCCTGTAGAGAATCCAGGATCTCCTTACTTCTAGATGATACTGCAGCAGGAATGTGCCAATCAACATCTGGCATATTGAAATCTCCTAGCAGTAGCACTTTCCCTTTCCTAGCAATGCTGCGTATGTCTTCAATTAACTCTCTGTCCACCTCTTCCTCTTGTGAGGGAGGTCTGTATATCACACCAATGCAAATAGATTTCTCTTTCCCTCTTTCTAGTTTAACCCACAATGCCTCCTCTCTCCCTTTTAAGTTCTGTAATTCCAAAGCTTTAATAGTAGTTTTTACATATAGTGCCACTCCTCCTCCCCTTCTTCCTACCCTGTCCTTTCTGAATAAAGTATAGCCAGGTATAGTTACATCCCAGTCATGGTTTTCTGTGAACCATGTTTCTGTAACTGCCACTAAATCCAAGTCAGCCACTCCCACCAAAGCTTCGACTTCAGGGATCTTATTTCCCATGCTACAGGCATTAATACACACTGCTTTCCATATGTTACCCCTGTTACCCATTTCCATAAAGGTATTTAATGTATCACCTACCTGGGGGCTTTCACTTACCTGGGGGCTTTCTTCACCCATCCCCAACGAATCTAGTTGGGAAAAAATGAAGATAAGAAACCGGTCTGAATGTGCTACTATTGATGTATGTCCGATAGTATTTTGCAATTGTTTGTGTGGTATTTATGTCCTGTTTAATCAAGCAGGTAACAACATAGTCACAACATAGTATGATAGGAAAGAAAAGGAAAGATATATATTGGCCACACATTGCCCAGGATAAATAGATGCCCATCCGTTGCCTCCGCACTAGGACTAACGATGTGGCAGTGACAGTACAGACACTACAGATGCAGGTAACATTCCTGCCATGGATAAAAGCACTGGTGAGCGTGTTCATTGACCCACCGTGGAAGGAGATTAACCACAAAAATTAATGAAAAGGTTAAGAGAATTAAGTGGGCTTCTGTAGATAAAGAGGAGATAATGTACTGCTAGTTTTATGCTACAAGTACCATGCCAAACATTAGCAGTAAATTTGAGAGACTGATCATATTCCCCATGCCCTGACTTAGAAGTGAGGTTCACGCCTGTCATTGTATTCACAAAACTAACCCATTTGGGGAAATTACCCCATCACAGTCAGTTAAAAAAGACATAACACAAGAAACACAAGAGATAAAATTATCAGGGCTGTCCTAAACATTTGGGCTCTAAGCACTTGCCTAGTTCGTCTGTGCTTCAATCCTCTGCCTATAGCTAATCGTCATTATTTTGGGCCTAAGGGTAATATTATTGCAGGCTGACCTCTGAAATTCCTGTGTAATTCCTCTGCAGGCTGCTTGTGTAAGAAGTTAAAATACACTGCTGAATCATTACTTTCTTTGCAACTTGTCTTTGCATCAAAGGAATAGTCAGATACCAGGTTGCTTTCCTCACTTGGTTTGCAGCTTGTCGTGCTGTGAAGGCTTGTGTGCATCAGTGATGCTGAGAGCTAAACTATCTGTAGTTTAACTACTGGCAGGCTCTCCCAAGATGGACAGGTCTCACCTGAGGTGCCAGACCAAGACAAACCATCCATCTGGGCAGCAGCAGAATGGGATAGTGTTGATGGCGGAGGATCACATTTCTGTGACAGCGGCAACAACACCAAACTTAAACTGCGTGGAAGAAAGGCCCGGCATCTACTTCTGTATCTTGCCATGAAAACCCAATGGATAGTTACAACAAAACAAATTGTGCTATAGTGCTGGAAGATGAGACCCCCAGGTCGGGAGGCACTCAACTAGCTACTGGGGAAGAGCTGAAGACTTTTCAGAGTAAAGCCAGCATTTATGATGTGGTTGGATCAAAGCCCTCGGGACATCTGACTGCTGATGTAGCTGCGCATAAAATGAGAGTCAGAAGCTGTAAAGATGTCTTACACATTGGAACATGGAACGTACGAAGCATGAACCAAGGGAAGTTCTATGAACAAGTACAAGCTGAAATTGACAGAACATGCAAACAGGATATCCTGATAGTCATGGGTGACTGGAAAGCAAACGTTAGCAACAAAGAAGAAGGCAAAGTAATTGGAAAATATGGACTTGGCAACAGAAATGAAGCTGGAGAAAGACTGATAGAATTCTGCAAGACAAACGATCTATTCATCTCAAACACCTTCTTCCAGCAACACAAGCGGCGACTGTACACATGGACTTCACTCAATGGATTGTATAAAAATCAAATTGACTACATCTGTGGAAGTCAACGATGGAAGAGCTCTATAGCATCAACAAAGACAAAACCTGGAGCTGACTGTGGTACAAATCATCAACTACTAGTATGCAAACTCAAGCTAAAGTTGAAAAAGAGCAAACCACTCATGAATGCAGCAAAATATGACCTTGAGAATATACCACTGGAATTTAAAGACTGCCTGCAAAATCGATTTTCTGCTTTAGATACAAATGACAGAGCTCCAGAAGAGTTATGGAATGACATCAAGAAGGTTGTGTTGGAAGAAAGCGAGAAGTCTCTACAAAAGGTGAAAAAGCAAAAACGGCCAAAATGGATGACGGAAGAAACTCTGAAAATTGCCCAGAAACGCAGAGAAGCTAAAGCCAGAGGAGAAAGAAAGACAATCACAGAACTCAACAGAGATTTCCAACGTGCAGCAAGACAGGACAAGGAAAAGTACTACAATGATGCATGCAAGGAAATAGAAGCAGAAACTGTTAGAGGAAGAACAAGATCGGTTTTCCTAAAGCTACGAGAGTTAAAGAAAAAGTTCCAGCCTTGAAATGGAATGTTACAAGATGCTCAAGGTTCTATGTTGAATGATGCTGAGAAGATCAAGAAAAGGTGGAAGGAATATACAGAGTTTTTATATGATAAAGATCAAGTGGACCAACAGCCGTTTCAACCTGTACCTTATGGTCGGGAACCATTGGTGATGAAAGAAGAAGTTAAAGCAGCATTGAAAGCCTTATCAAAGAACAAAGCACCAGGCACTGATAGCATTCCCATAGAGGTAGTACAGCAATCTGATGCAGCTGTTACCATACTTACAAGGCTCTGCCAAGAAATATGGAAGACAACATCATGGCCAACTGACTGGAAAAGATCTGGGTTTATACCAATACTAAAGAAAGGTGATCCAACTGACTGTGGAAATTATCGCACAATCGCTCTGATCCCACATGGCAGCAAGATTCTACTGAAGATTATTCAAAAGAGACTACAACCATACCTGGAACAAGAACTACCTGAAGTGCAAGCAGGGTTCAGGAAAGGGCGAGGAATGAGAGACATCATTGCGGATGTGAGATGGATCCTTGAAAAGACTAAAGAATACCAAAAGGATATCTATTTGGGCTTTATCGACTATAGCAAGGCTTTTGACTGTGTAAACCATGAGATACCCTGGGCCACATTAAGAAGCATGGGTATACCAGAACACCTGATCATACTCTTGCACAATCTGTACATTGATCAAGAAGCAACAGTTCAAATGGAACAAGGAGAAACAGAGTGGTTTCAAATAAGCAAAGGTGTAAGACAAGGCAGCATACTTTCCCCCTACCTGTTTAATTTATATGCAGAACAAATCATCAGAGAAGCAGGATTGTATGAAGACAACAGAGGTGTGAAGATTGGTGGAAGACTCATCAACAACCTTCGCTATGCTGATGATACCACATTATTGGCTGAAAGTGAAGATGATCTGAAACATTTTCTTCTCACAATCAAAGAACATAGTCTCAAAATGGGCCTGCACCTTAATGTAAAGAAGACAAAGATCATGACAACTGGCATAATCAACAGGTTCATCACTGAAGGAGAAGAAATTGAAATTGTGAACAACTTTAACCTACTTGGATCAACTATCAATAAAGAAGCACCAAGCAGTCAAGAAATCAGACGACGCATTGGTCTTGGCAGAATGGCTATGAAAGACCTAGATAAGATTCTCAAGAGCAGAGATGTCTCTCTCCATACAAAGATTTGACTTGTTCAACCCATGGTATTTTCAATAACATCATATGGATGTGAAAGCTGGACAGTGAAAAAGATAGACAAGAAGAAAATAGATGCCTTTGAATTATGGTGCTGGCGGCGAATACTGTGTGTTGGACTACCCGAAGAACAAACCAGTCGGTACTAGAGGAGATCAAACCTAAGCTTTCTTTAGAAGCTCAGATGACAAGACTTTGACTTTCATACTTTGGCCAGTTCATGCGAAGAGAGAGATCATTAGAGAAAGACATTGTGCTTGGAAGATAGAAGGTCAACACAAAAGAGGAAGGCCAGCAATGAGATGGATCAATACAATAACAGCAGCTACGGGTACCAGTCTGTCAACAATGAGCCGCCTGACTGAAGACTGAACACAATTTAGGATAGCTATCCAGAGGGTCGCCATGAGTCGACTCCGACTCGACGGCACTTAACAACAACAACAGTGCGCCAACTCCAGTCTTCAATGGGAATGCTGAAATCCCCTGTCCTCCAATGGGGGGGGGGGGGAAGCAAACTCCTACTGACTCTGGTTTGTCACTTGCTCGTTGTATGTATGGAAGGGAGGGCTGTATATTGTGGTATCAAGGGGTCTTCTACTACCCTGTGAGAGCACAAAATGGTGCAGCAGCACCCCTCTTCTTTGAAATTCACTACCTATGTATCTTCGGCTCAAAACATCTCTTCTAGGTTTAAGTCAGGCCTTAAAAAATTATTTTTGTAGAGCGTGTTTAATTAGGACCATAAGGGCTTCTGGGTAGCATCTGCTGCATGATTCTCTAGCTTCTTCACTTTATTGCCCTCTACATTTCTTGCTTTGATTCTTTTCTTCTGCTATGTGTGTTTTTAGCCACGCACTTCTCACGTGAACTGCTGCAATATGCTATTGAATGATGGGTAATGCACCTCCATTTAATGTCTGTGGCATGCACTTTTCAACCTGTGTGATCCCAAATTCAGGCTAGAGAGCTCGGTCACTCCCTCAGCCTGAGGCAAAGGTTCTCAACCGGGTCCTCGGGACCCTCCTTGCCAATCAGATTTTCAGCATAACTATAATGAAATTGCATGAAAGAAATTGTCATGCTCTACCTCCATTGTATACAATTCTTTCATACATATTCATTGTAGATATCCTGAAAGCTTGACTGGCTTGGTGTGTCCCAAGGACTGGGTTGAGAACTCCTGGCCTAAGGCTAGCACATTTTTTGTGCCCAGACATGGGGCATTTGCTCCCCTATGCCTAATAGCCAGTGCAAGGAGTAGCTCAGTACAGGAGCACGTAGGTAGCAGGACTGTGGAGGAAGAGGGAAGGATTCCAAAGGAGAAAATGACATGTTATTTTGCTTTACCTCTCCATATTTATTTATTTACATTCTCTTATATACTGTGCTATTCTGCATCAGTGCAGTTTACATTGAACAAACTGAAATTACATTGAACAGGGCATTATATCTTGGAGATAACTATTTTACAGGGAACATGGGCTATGGAGGGTTAAGTGGCTTGCCCAAGACCACAAGGAGCACCTGTGGGACTAGAAACCCCAGTCCTTCCGGCCCAAGGTTGCTGTCCTCTAGTGGGATTTGAACCCCTGACCTTCTGGCCTGAGGTACCTTACCCCAACCACTAGGCTACTCCTCCATATCTGGTATCTTCCTTTTCTACCTCCTTTCCACTTTTATGTCCTTCAAATCCTTTATCTCCCCTAATTTGCCATCCTCTCATTCACCTCTGTCATCTCCATATTCCTTCCACCCCATCTCTCCCCTTCTACCCACTTCTCTCTTACCCTTCTCTCTACATTCTTTCTTCCTCAACCATTCCACTTTTTGCCCTCTTGCTTTCCTGTCTCTTTCTACTTCTCTCCTATCTATCCCTTTTCTAGTTATCTCATCTCTTCAATTTTCCATCTTTCTTTGCCATCTGACCCCACCTCTCTCCTCATCTTTCCTTTCTCTGTTGCATCCTCCTTGTATCTCTCTCTCCATTCCTTTTTCACACTTCTTGCCATCCTCTTTGTCTCTCTTCTCACCCTTCCTTCCATCTCTTTCCTTTGTCCTTCCCTCCCTCCGTCCTTAACTCTCTCCATCATGCCTGCTCTATGCTTTTCTCTTTTGCTAACCTCTATTTGCTCTGACCAGTCATTACTGCCTTTGTCTTATCTTCAGCAATTTTCAGGTTTTTCTCCTTCTCACTCATCAAGCCCTCCCCCTCTCTCTCTTCGTTTACCAGATGACATGGATTCTCCACCTCTGGTTGCTAGCCAGCTACCTTGTGCTTGTCTGGGCGGCAGTGAGCCTGCATCTTTGGGGACAGAGCTGTAACCAGGGGCACTTCTGAGAATTCAGATACAATTACTGAGAATCTCGGATGTAGCATATTTTTCAGGGCAGCATATATGCTCCCTAATCTTTGGTTTAGTCTCATGAATGGACTAGCACTATCATAGTTGCCATCTCTGTGGGTGCTAGAGCACTCTCCACGGTAAGAAAAGTCTGTCACTGACCAATTAGTGTTGCCTTTAGCAGCTCTAGCCATTTTGAAAGGTTACCTGCTAAGGTCACCGTCTCAACAGCTCTCATTTTTTATTCCCCAAGTGGCAGTGTAATAGTTAAGAGTACAGAAGACCCTGGTCATCTTCCCCTTTCCCACCAGTACTTTTGTGACCATGAGCAAGTAGCATCTGAGATATATTTATTTATTTACATTCTCTTATATACCGTGCTATTCTGCATCAGTGTGGTTTACGTTGAACAAACTGAAATTACATTGAACAGGGCATTATAACTTGGAGATAACTATTTTACAGGGAACATGGGCTATGGAGGGTTAAGTGGCTTGCCCAAGACCACAAGGAGCACCTGTGGGACTAGAAACCCCAGTCCTTCCAGCCCAAGGTTGCTGTCCTCTAGTGGGATTTGAACCCCTAACCTTCAGTACCTTGCCCCAACCACTAGGCCACTCTTCCACTCCCATTAAGCATCTTCCCATTGACACAAGACATTATATAGGGGAACCCCTATATTATATAGGGCCCCATTCAGCAAGGCTTTTTGGAGGAGGGGAAAGGAATAAACTATACTTATGAACTGTTGAGATATATAAACCACTGTCAAAAATGCAATGTGTGTCATTAGATATATAACAGATATATAATAAGATATTGGTACTACATTTGACATTTGGTTCCTGCTATTAATTTGTGCACCATAAAATATGAAAGATGAGCTGCAGAGGTCCATTTGGATGTCTGTATTATAAATACTATCACACTGAAAACTGGAATCAATCCTGGAATTGCTTCATACTGTTAAACTTGAGAAGGCCATGAAAAGAACTTCAGCAATTTCCTGGCCTTGTGAAGGGGGTGAATGAACTCTGTACCTGTGCGTGTGAACCAGTACGGTTACAAGAAATAAGGGCAGGCTGGGCCTGAAATCATGTGTTTAAGGAACATGTCCCAGACTGTGGAAAAGAAAAAGAAAATAGAAAAGTGGAGAGAAACGCCCCTGGTGGCAAAAAAGGGTTAATGTATTATTAATGCAAAAAGCACAAATTCCAAGGAAGGGAACTATACTGCTGCTGAAATAGAAAAGTACCGAGGAAGAAAGGATATAGGGGAGAAGGAATTTAGAGGAAGCAGCAAAAAGGTTACACAAAGGAGAATGGAGGTGGGGGATTTTCTGTCCGCTTAGAAAGCGCCAAGGAGCTTCGGGACGGATGCAGGAGGCGCCCGGAAACCCGACTCAGCAGCTCCACAGAGTGATCAGGGTTAAGGAACTGGAGCCCAATGGGCCCAGGTGTCTCCTACACTGAACATGTACTCACAAAACGCAATAAAATACGAATATAAAGAAAGTGAATGACGCACTGCTCGGCTCCAGCCTTCCTCTTCCTGCCTAAGCGCCGCTGAGTTTCCTGAACTTATTCACTATTTTCTAGTATCATTTATTCCTATGTCTTTGATTTGGGCGAGGCGGGATCTTAGTCTCCGGGTGGTGGGTTTGGACGGGTTGTGGATCTCCTAGTCTAAGGGTTTACTGGGGCATGGGGGAGGGGAGGTGAAAGTGTTTGCTGCTGAGGCATTTTCAGTTCTCATAGTCATCATAACCTGAACTTCTGATCGCTGTCATCCGACGGCTGATGCTGTGGAAGGGGCGGGGCGGGCCGCTCTTTGGCCTGCAAGTTATCTCTCCTCTGTATGCAAATCATCTGCCGGGGGTTAATAAACTAGCTGGCAGCTCGCGATCGGGCCTTTCGTCTGCACTTTTTTCTTTTAGTGATGGGGTTGGTAGCGGATATGTGATGAAGAAGCCTGGATTAAGGTTGGAGAACACAAGCCTCTCACAGCAAAACCGGAATCTCATAGAGGATGAGAAGTAAAACAGAAAAGTCTTCCCTGAAAGGTGGGTCTGTCTGCCTCCAGTGCTTCTCTGCACATACCGGCTTATCTTCATCGATTGCGCCTCACCCCCACCCCCACCTTTTTTTTATTTAACAGTACATCGCCTAAAGGTTTAAAAGTGTGAGAGGAAGATCTGGCAAGGTTAGTGCCGGCGCCCTCATTAAAGTCAGAGTTTGCATTGTTTGCAGAAGAGGGGAGGGGCGGGGGGCTTTGGATCCAGCCAAGGGCGGTGAAGGGCGCCCATTGTGCCGCTTTCATTGAAAGTGCTCTGAGCAAGAACATACCTGAGAAGTGAAAGTGCATTCTTGAGGAGGGAGGGATGTGTTTTCTTTCTTCGCTCTGTCCAGAAAAAGCCGGTTACTTTATGAGTTTGTCCCTTTCTCTCCTTTTTGTTTAACTTGTCTTTTTATGTGTGTTTTTGACTTGAAACTAGTTTATCTGCTGATTGGATGCCCGTTCGTCTTTGATGGGGGGGATGCCTGGGTTCAGCCTTAAGGCTACGGGCGGCCCTGATGGCGGTGCCACGTTGTTACATAATTTTGTGAGAGTCGCAGTCTAGAAATTAAAGTTTGTTTGTATTGTGGGAGTCTCGCACTTTTTTTTTCGAGAAAGCAGGGATTTGCTGCATGCTTTCGGCTAGTGCCGCTGATGCTTAGTTCTAACGAAGTAGAAGGGGACGCACTGGTACGTTCCTTCCACCTTCGGGATGGGTTTGCTAATAAAAGTCGGATCTTGCACACTGGAGGAGGAGGGGGGAGTTGGCAGAAGCCTGCTGAGCAGGAAACATCGGAGTTTGCTTTGCACTTGTTATTTCTGCTGAAAGGCTTTGTCATCAAGTCTTTGCCAATCTGTTTCCACGCCCACCGCTCCCCAAAAACCGAAAATAGTATTTTTTAGCTTCCCCTTCCCTTATTTTTGAAAGAGTGGGTTGTTTCAGTGGGTGACTGAAATATTTTAACTGTATTCTTGATTGTACCGAAAAATGCAGAAATGAATGGTATGTTGTTATAGCCAGTTTTTTTAAGGGGTACGCGGTGGAACGTAGTACCGGTACCTGCTAAAATAGATCTATAGTCGTAATGTATTAATGAAACAGCCCTGCATATTTATTTATTTATTTATAGTCTCTTATATACCGCACTATTCGGCATCAGCGCGGTTTACATGGAACAAAAATGCTCAGTACAGTTAACATGTAAGAGTTTACAGATAACAGGGCAAGTAACTTGGATAACAGGGGTAAGCTATTTACAGCATTTGCTACATAAACTTGTATAACAGTGGTAAACTATTTACAAATATTGCTACATAAAGTCGTATGATCATGAATACCATAGAAACAAATGCACCACTAAGAGTACCGGTACCTTTTTTTCCTAGGAAAAATGCACTGGTTAATGCCCAAGGATGTCAAGGGTGCCCCCTTGAAGTAGCTCAAAGTATTTTTTCCACAAGCAGGACAACATTTAAGAGAGAAACTCTTATAGTATGCTGCTTGTCAGAAAATCATACTCACGGATGTCTTCCCGTGCCTGAAGTTTTAGTAGTCGCTGGCATATCTAAGTCACATCTATGTTGCAAAGGTACTTTTTATGTAAGGCCGTCAAGCCTATACAAACAGCAGCTGTGGTGTTTTAAAGCCTGTTCTGAAGTAATACACATCTTTCGTGGGCATAGGTTGGGATGGCACAGAAGTTATTAAACCCTGAAAATACAGGTTATTTATTTATTGTGAGTGGGTAGAACTATAGATCTCACAGTGGGTGTTTTTGTTATCAGTTTGAATTATAGGATCAGTGGTTTCTGTCCACACCCACCACAATGCTGGTGCCCTACGACTAGGCACATTGCTGAGAAGCTCGCAGGTGCTGGTAAACAATGTCACATGTTTCCTACTGCCAAAGCCACCCATGGTATAAAATGCCTATAATTAAAAAAAAACTCACACACTTTACAGGGAGGCTGGTCTATTTTGTTAGAACATGATGTACTATTTGTCAAAAGGCCTCATTTATCCCGTCTGCCTAGATTGTGTCCTGCCAAAAAAAGTGTGGGGGTGAGGGGTCTAGAGCAGATTCAATTTTTATTTTTAACGTGTTTTAAGTGGGGCGGACTTAAGTTCATGTTGTGTTCAAAGAGCAGGAAGCCTCCTAGTTACCGTGAATCACTGTTCCTTAAAAAAAAGCCCTCTTATCATTTATAGTACAGGCTGGGCGTGGGCCACAGGGCTGGAGTTAGCAAGTAGGGTCCGGACACGGAAGGAAAGCCTTGCATTTTAAAATCCTCTGAAGAATAACACAGACAAATAAAACACTGAGGGTTAGAGGTGGCAGTAGCAGAAGCACGCTAGATGGGGAGACGCTTGCAGTCTGGAGTTGGTAAGAATTCACAGAAAAAAATAATTATTTTCATTTTGAATGGGACTTTTTTGTACTTAGTTTCCATATTAAATGTTATTGCTTTTTTATCTTAAAATCCCGAGACTTTTGCATGGATGTGCATGCAGATGGTTTAACGAGATTGGAAGTCGTGTGCTCAGTTGTAGACAGTTGGATTCTTGTTAAATTAATGGTTTGCTTAGGATGGTGCTTTCTTAAATATTTGTAAAATATTACAGTATTAAAAAAATACGGATAGAGCAAACAAAAAAAAGAGAGAGAGAGAGAGTGCGCTAACGGATACTACAGCGGAGAGCCGGTTTCTAGAGTCAATGAATGAAATGGGACGTCTCTTATCAGTCTGCGAAATGTAATGATTTAAAAGACACTGGCGTGAGTTCTCCAATCTCGTCGAAACCCGAGGAGTTTTTAAACAAGTTTCTTAATCGCACAGATCGGCTTCTAAAATCAAAATAGACCATAGTGATACACAAAAATACATTTCACCCTTCGCTGTGGGTAGTCTGGCGTGGAACCCAGGCTTGTGAAAAGTCGGCGCATGGGAAAGATCTCTTCTTCTGCGTGGGGGAAAGGTTTATAGTATTTGCTTACTTTAAGCAAATGAGAAACCATTTAGGCAGGTTGAGGTTTTCGCCCTGCGGGGAGGGAGCCCCGTCTCGACAGGGTTCCGATCGCTGCTTGAACGGTGCCCGTACACAGAATCCTACTCTTGCAGCTTCCGCGCCTGCTACTAACGTAAACCCCGAAGAGGCAGAATCTCCCTGGGCTCCCCCTTCCGGCTTCTGTGACGTCAGGGGAGGGAGGCGCGGCTTCCACGAGCCGGCGCCTGCCAGCCGACCCGAAGCAGTTCTGGGCGCCCACGGCCAAATCCGGACTCCTTCCCTAGCCCGGGATTGCTCTGGCTCCGCCCCCTTCGGCGGCAGCTGCTAATAAAAGAGCGCGAAAGCTACTACTCAGCGATCAGATAATTGGGGCTCTCTAGCTTGCTGGACTGCGCGGTCCTTTTCTTTAGCCGGCTACAGTGCTTGCAATGACGGTCAAAACTCAGTCTACAGCCCCAGCGCTTACCTACTCCAAGATGCGGGGTATGGTGACGATCCTCATCGGTGAGTAAACCGCGCCGCCGAGTCGGATCACACACATTGTGCTTCTATAGTGAATGGAATTTTTTAAAACATTTTTTCATTCTGTACTATGAACGACGTACTTGATTTTTATTTTTGTAATTGTTACTTACTTTTCCCCTTTATTTCTGCTTGTGTTTTGCAGCTTTTATGAAACAGAGAAGAATGGGGCTAAATGATTTTATTCAAAAAATAGCCGCTACCAATTCCTATGCATGCAAACAGTAAGTATTGCTTTGCATTTTTAAAGAATCGGATTCATGTTGAATATTACATTCAGTGGTTGGTTAAAAAATAATACAAGTGCCAACATAAAAATTCCACTCCTTCATTTCGGGCCCCACACAGTGGAGGGGCTGAAAGATCTTCCAAGATTGTAAATGGCATTATATATGGCCAGATTGCAATTGACCTCTAATTAAAAACTATCAACTTACTCCGTTTCGGATCAACTCGCTGTTAATTTGGCAAGCGTTCCCGAATGCATTCTGCTCCCAGGCGTTTGACTATAGGTCTGAACGCGGCACACTTTCTTTAATGTGACATTTCAATTACACTGAACCTACCGCTTGCCCCGTCGCCCTAGAGATAGGATCCTGTCATTTGCCACACGATTCTGCTGATCTAACATTCCATTTTTATTGTTTGCAGCCCTGAAGTTCAGTCTATCTTGAATATCTCCCAGTCTACAGAGCCTGACCTTCTCAACACCAACCCTTCTCCTCCTGTAAGTATCTTTTGCACTGCGGCATAATCTATAAAAGGCTCAATGTACTCTATAGGCACGCATGCTTAATGTGAGCACACCGATGGGGCTGTAAGGACAAGCAATCCTGCTCTGGGTTTAGACTATGTCTAGGGAAGTTGGCATATAGTATAACCCAGTATCATAGCATAATGTAGTTATGAAGTCTGATGTTTGTATATAATTCTGTATTATATATAATATTTAAAAAATGTGCTTAAAATATACGTGCCCCTGAACAGTTGAATGCTCCAGGTATGAAGCATCACTTTTGTGCATCTCAGCATCTGGTGCATTGGTCAGATCAACCTTGGAAGGTTGCTGTTCAGTAGCGTGTTGTGTCTGAGGTCCTATGATTTTTCACTATCGTTACAAGAAAGTATGAGAAGAGAATGAAATATGGGATGATTTTGCTGGTTGAGATGGATGAATCAGATTTTCTTTTAAAACTTATAGTGTGATTCAGTGAGTAATCTATCAGCCAAGAGACTCCTTTTAACAAACTTGGGTATGTTGTTTTTTTCTTTTTCTCCAGCCCAGCCCATCTCAGCAAATCAACCTTGGCCCATCCTCCAACCCACATGCTAAGCCCTTAGACTTCCAGTTCTTAAAAGTGATTGGAAAAGGCAGCTTTGGAAAGGTGAGTGCTGCTGCAGACCAATCAAATTAGTTCTCATGGTGCAAGCCTTCTAGGCCAGTGTCTAATTACTGACTGCTGCGGGACTTAAGGCTTTCTCAAGCCTGCTATTTAGCTGAGTGCAGGAAACTTGGATATTGCATTACAAGCAGCCGGATAGATTTCTTGCATGCAAATGGAAAACCTGTCACTCTTCAACATAGCCAATGTTTATTTTGGCTTTTAGGTTCTCCTGGCAAGGCATAAGACAGAAGAACATTTCTACGCAGTTAAAGTGCTGCAGAAAAAGGCCATTCTAAAGAAGAAAGAGGTAAATGTGGTGTGATAATGGCTATACTATACAGATTAATGAATGTATGCTTGCAATTAATACTTTTAAGGAATTATTGAAGGGTATTTTTTTTTTGTTCAGGAGAAGCATATCATGTCTGAGCGCAATGTCCTATTGAAGAATGTGAAACACCCTTTCCTTGTTGGGCTGCACTATTCTTTCCAAACAGCGGACAAGTTATACTTTGTTTTGGACTACATCAACGGCGGAGAGGTGAGCAGAAATGGTGGGGCGTCAGACTTGGCTCCTGTCAGAGATAACTAGTGGTTAAAGGGCCACTGCAAGTGGATATGGCATCTGAATGAGTGGGTTCCTGGCCAGTTGGGTTTTGGATTTCTCAGCCGTTTCCTGCTATTTTCTAGGAACTGTATCTTGTGGGTGGGCTCGGGCACAGTGTGTTAAAATTTGGTTCTTTCTGTCCCCTGCAGCTGTTCTATCATCTACAGAGGGAGCGGTGCTTCCTGGAGCCCCGGGCTCGCTTCTATGCTGCTGAAATTGCTAGTGCGCTGGGATATTTGCACTCATTGAACATTGTTTATAGGTAAATGGCAAACTTTTCACTACATCCCTTGGGTTAGGGTTGGGCGCAACTTCTCATATTCCAGTGAGGTGATCATATTTTGAAATAATGTGAACAAGATATTCTGTGAGTGCCATGATTTTAGAGGTGACTTGTCAGGCAGTAGATTCAGTGGCACTCTGGTTGGATATAAATAGTCACTCGCAAACAAATTGAGATTAAACACTTTGGGAAGAACTGCCTTCCTATACAGACTTCCTGCTAGTAGGTAGTTAACTTGTGTTGTGTGTTAGTAGTCTGGAGGGGCTGATGTCTGAGTGCTTTCTTTGGTACAGAGACCTGAAGCCAGAGAACATTTTGCTGGATTCTCAGGGCCATATTGTCTTGACCGACTTTGGACTCTGTAAAGAGAACATAGAACCCAATGGCACAACTTCTACTTTCTGTGGCACACCTGAGGTGAGAGAATTTATTTTTTGCTTTTGAATATCCGTCTAATCTCAACTGGAGTGGAGGAGTAGCCTAGTGGTTGGGGCAAGGTACTTGAGGCCGGAAGGTCGGGGGTTCAAATCCCACTAGAGGACAGCAACCTTGGGCCGGAAGGACTGGGGTTTCTAGTCCCACAGGTGCTCCTTGTGGTCTTGGGCACACCACTTAACCCTCCATAGCCCATGTTCCCTGTAAAATAGTTATCTCCAAGTTATAATGCCCTGTTCAATGTAATTTCAGTTTGTTCAATGTAAACTGCACTGATGCAGAATAGCACAGTATATAAGAGAATGTAAATAAATAAATAAAACTGAATTACTTGTTTAGTACTAAAATGTGGGACACCCCTACTTGCATGCAATAGCAGACCAGGGAATCCTCCTTATCTTGGATCTCTGCATTGTGTAAGGCCTTTTCACAGATGCCTATGTTTTGGCAAATTTGACTTGTCTATTCTATGACCTGTTCAAATAAACAGTCAAAGTCTCAGTGGTGAACATGTCCTGGACATGGAAACATGACAGCAGAAAAGGACCGCATGGCCTGTCTAGTCTGTCCTTCCATATCAACTACAGTAGTCCCCGTTGTACCTTTAGAGATCCTCTGGGTTTGTCCCATGTTTTTTTGAATATAGAAACATAGAAAAAGACAGTAGATTAGTGCATATGGGGATAATTTCATTAAGGGGATTTTTGTTGTATGTATGTAAATCCACTAGTTACTTCAGACAATTAATTTGTCTTGTCTTTACACAGTACCTCGCCCCTGAAGTTCTCCACAAACAGCCGTATGACCGGACCGTGGACTGGTGGTGCCTTGGAGCAGTACTGTATGAGATGCTTTATGGCTTGGTGAGTAGTAGCCTTGGTCCTTGGAAAGTGTTGCAAAAAACACATCTAATTTGCCGCTTGTGCTGAAACTCTTGAGACTATGAACCATAGCAATACAGAAATATCCAATATGCCTAACTTTATTGCCTGGGTCATAATAAACATTTGCCCAATTACCATAGGGCACCCTGCCTACAGACATTAGGTTTGCTCTTATGGCAATGTAGTATGTTGCAATACATTTTAAACGGGGCATTTTTAAAAATCAGTCTAGCTAATCCTTGGTTTATTGTTATCCTTCCCCAGCCTCCTTTCTACAGCAGGAACACAGCAGAAATGTATGACAATATTTTAAACAAACCCCTGCAGCTAAAGCCAAATATAACCAACTCTGCTAGGCATCTTCTTGAGGGCCTTCTGCAGAAGGATAGAACAAAGCGCATGGGAGCCAAGAATGACTTTGTAAGTAAAGACTATCGAATGCAAACCAGCCCAAGCAGCGTGATTTGCTGTTCAGTCAAGATCAAGCTGACGTAATTTGCTTATTTTCGTACAGGTGGAAATCAAGCACCATATCTTCTTCTCTCCAATTAACTGGGATGATCTAATAAACAAGAAGCTTACGCCCCCTTTTAATCCAAATGTGGTGAGTGTTTTAATTATGGACAATAAATCATTCGTCACTTCCTGTTATAGGAAGTGATCCAGCTCCTATGTTGGGGGAGGGGGAGCAAATGAGATGACGGCTTTAGAAAAATCACAGCATACCACCATCCATTTCATAATCCCTCCCAAAATCCATGGTAGACATTTTTGTAGTGCAATAGTGTGGATTTAAGTGAGGCTCCCACACCTTGCCATCAAGATATTATAAGTGAGGAACCACAATGGCAAATGTTGTACAGAAGCATGTTGGTTTTCAAGGATGCGAAACCTAAACTAACAAGTTGCTGCTTTTTCTTGTGCAGAGTGGCCCAAATGACCTCCAGCACTTTGATCCAGAATTCACAGAAGAGCCAGTGCCGAGCTCCATTGGCCAGTCTCCCGACAGCATTCTCATTACTGCCAGTGTCAAAGAAGCCGCCGAGGCCTTCCTGGGGTTTTCCTACGCGCCGCCCGTGGATTCCTTTCTCTGAGCTTCCTCACCTCCTTTTATTGGCCTAGTCGTCAGCTGAACAGACTCATCCTTTTTTTGAAAGAATTTTGCACATCTTGCCTGGCAGCTTTTCAGCCTTAATTTCAGCATCACACTTTTTTTTTTTTTTTTTGCTGGAATTGTTTTGAAGAGCACATTTAACTCCTGGCGGAAAACATCGAATGCCTTTTGTCATGTTTCTTCCTTAAATTGGTGCTAACGGGTTGGAAACCAGAGATGGCTGTCACTGATTTATAGGAATCTTAACACTGTTAAAAATTGCCTGAAGGACTCTTGAATGTGTTACGTATGGATTTTGTGCCTTTTGCCCATGAAGAGATCCAGTCCAGCTTGGAAGCATGCCTCTGGTGCAGAGTTTAGCTTCCGTTCCTCTACTTCTGGGTTTACTATGGACAGTAGCATCACTGTGGTATACTTACTACAGTCAGGTTTTCAGAGCGCATCATACATCGATGCGACATGTGCGCTGAACGCTACAATTTTCTGGGGCATTGTTTTATTTTTTCTTCCATATTTGGAAGATAGTTGTTTTTTTTAATATAGATTTATCAATTTTTTTTATTTAGTAACTTAGTAGCTAATAAAGTTGAGACGGGCTTGTGAGATTCTGTATATGAATGCTTAACGGGAGCATTTGCTGCTATGACAATTTTCTATTTTTAGAAAGGTTTTATGGACCAAAATGCCCCAATATAGTTGTTCCAAAGCAGTTTTTTGTTCTGTCCCTTTTTAGGTGGACATTTTTATTTATGTATGTTGGCATTCCTGAAATTTTACATTGTATGTAATGTTGTACATATCAACATAAAATGAACTGTAAACAGTTGTCACACTAATTGTATGTCAACTTACAGGCTAGTGTGGTCTGTTAAGTGTTGTACTGTAGTAATTAATGTGGTTATTTAATGTAGCCTTTTTTTGTGACCAAACTAATGGTTTGCATTAAAGATCTGGAAAAATACTTTGTCTTTAAACTGTCTTTTTGTAAATATTGAAAAATGCACAAAGGAAAACACACAGATCATTTTTTGGTTGTAACTTTGTAATCCTTTAATCTTATGAATGCTTCTCTTTCTTTAGACTTTAAAACACAAATGCCTGTTCTGAAGAATGATGATTTGCAAAAAACAGGCAGGGAATATAATAAACAGAGCCACCTTGGGACCTACACATACAATACATACTATGTCTGCAGTTTTCTTGCAGGAGGGACGCCTGTGCCTGTGGCAGACACTTTGAAATATATGGCTAACTCCTCTGGGCCTAGTTCTAGAGTTCCTTCCTTTCCTGCCTTGCCCACTTCACTAATTAGAGCTACTATAGTCCTTTAGCCAATGAGGACACTGACATTCAAGCTCTCACCCTCACTTGAAACTATAAAAAAGAAAAAAATCCCTACAGTGAAGAAATGTATAGAAAACCACAAACCATGTATGCCTAATGTGTGGGCCATTTTCTCCTGGTGCTACAGCTAGTAAATAAAGGGCTGGCTTAAGATAGATTTATAGAAATGAGGGTGTTTTTGTTTATGGGATCATGCTCAGTACAAAATTTCTCAGTTCTCCTGGTGGCCACACAGCCAGTCAGATTTTTGAGATAATTGCAATGAATATGATTGCACGAGTGGAGGAGTAGCCTAGTGGTTAGAACACTGGCTTGGTAACCAAGCAACCAGGGTTCGATGTAGTGGGCCTGCTGCATGCAAAGTTTATCTCATGGATATCTCAAAACCCCAAATGTTTAGGGTAATTCTAGTTTATTTGTAAACAACAGTATATTTACAAATATACACATGATTTACAACATAAAATATCCAGAAACAATTACTAGGCAAGTTTCCATACTTTAGCATTAAGAGACTTTTGCCAGATTGCCCCAGGACAGGTTAGGGAAGCCCTGCCAGTAGATCCGGCCCTTAGTGTAGGATTAGCTAATCACTACACCAAAGAGGATAAGGATTTTGTGTGCATTAGGCAGCCAATTGTTTTGTGATAGCACATACAGCTCACTTAATTCATATTTCTATAGCCTCAGACCTGTTGGTATGTCTTAGCTGAGACACCTGCAAAATCTTGCATAGCAGCCCAGGATCCAAACCAGTCCTTGCGTAATCACTATGATGTACAGGCAGAGCTGCTCCCCTGTGGAAAGGTGTGGTACCTGGGATATGCTTCATGGAGTTGTACCTGGACATACGCCTTTAGAGTGTAGGGTGTGAACTGACTGCGTTCCCTTGCTCGCCCTAAGAGGAATTCATGGTGCTGCCATGTTTTTGATCAGGCGTGTTTTAATTTGAAATTTAAGAATCTGAATAATCCTAAGAAGATACCACAAAAGATGCAGATAGGTTTGTTTATGTGGATCTAAGAGCGTTGGTTCTGCTTGATAGATGAGACTTTAGAAAGTCTTTGGTGACTGTGTGATATGAATACAATTCAGAATACTGTATCCATTGGCCTGTGAGCTATGAAGAAATCTCTTCTGCTCCTCCTCCCTAATGAAAGAGCATTTGGGTCAATAGTCAGTTGCAGTCTTTACAAATCTATGCATTCTCTGCAGTGCTGAATATATGTGGCATATGTTGACAGCTGCAGAGTATACATACAGTGCTGAGGGCAATTCTGTAAGGGCCACCTAACTTAATGCACATCGCCAAGCATGTACTTTAAAGAATAAGGGTGTAAAGACTTACCTTAATCTAGTTACTGCAGTTACACCTGCTCCATGCAAGGTATAAATGTCCATGCCTAGATCCTGCAGAAATGCACAGACGTTATCATATTTTATAGCTACGGTGTGTACATTTAGGCTCCGCCCACGCTCTACCCCTGTGGCACGCCCAAGCTGAAAGTGTGCTCAATAGGACTTAACGTACATGCTTACAGAATAGCAACTGCCTAATGCACGTAAGCGGCCATTCACATGCATAAGTCCTTTAAAGTAGGGACTTATGCACGTTACTTCCATGTAACTTTCTGCACACTCTTTACAGAATCAGCCCTTAAACGTCTAGTCGACTGGACTGGTTTTCAGCAACCTCTGTGCTGTGAGTGTGCAGGATTGTGTCCCTGCTTCCAGGAGGAGGAGCACAAGAACTCCAGGCTCAGGGCAGCACGACCATTAGGCAAATTAGGCAGCTGCCCAGAGCATCTGGGGTGTGCAGTGGTGGCAGTAGCTATGAAACTGTGATGCAGGGCTTTCCTTAGGGCTCCAGCGCTGCATCGTGGTTCAGTCTTTTACTATCTTTCGCGTCCGATCCCCTCTGACACAGACTTCTGGTTTGCATAAATGAGAAGACCTGACACTGTGTACTGCCTTCCCCATGGGCATGAAGAGGGATATACATTGTTTCATATATTAAATATCTTATAAAAAAAAGAAACAGGCCTATTCCTCATATAAAACAGGAGGGATATTCTTAAGCCCTTTAGACCCAATATTTAGAAGGCATTAACGCGGTTTAAAGCCCAGTAATGCCACCAATTCACTCCACCCACGTCAGGCTGGTTTCCGCCGAGGACATAGCACCGAAACTGTCCTTCTTGCACTACTAAATGAATTACACGTCACTCACGATCGTGGTGATATCACTCTCCTTGTATCACTTGATCTGTCCGCAGCCTTTGATCTGATCGACCACCGTCCACTCCTGTCCCGACTTTCCGACATCGGTCTCCGAGGTACTGTCTGGCATTGGTTTCACTCCTTCCTCTCCTCTCGCTCTTTCTCTGTGCATGTTAATGGTCAGGCCTCTCCCGTCCTTCCCCTCACTTGTGGTGTCCTGCAAGGCTCTGTGCTTTCCCCTCTTTTGTTCAATATTTTTCTTGCCCCTTTGCCCTTGATCATCCAACAATATCCGGTCTCATCTTACTTTTATGCAGATGACATTGTTCTCCTGTTCCATACCTCACCCTTATCCCCTGATATTACTCAGTTGAATCTCTGTCTTTCTCACATTGCTTCTTGGCTATCAGAGAATTTTCTTCACCTCAATCCAGCGAAGTCCTCCGCAATGTGGGTTTCCTTGAGTGGCTCGTGTCCCACTCTTGCCCCCTCCATTGGATCAACCAGCATTCCCCTTACATCCTCTTTTCGCTACTTGGGCGTTCTTTTGGATCCCTCTCTGACCTTTCACGAGCACATTTCCATGATTTCCCACCGCTCCTTTGCTGCTTTACGACAAATTAGGGCCGTCCGATCCGTATTACCCTCCGGTTCTCTTGTCACCCTTGTCATTGCTCTCGTCATTAGCAGATTGGATTATTGCAATGTTTATTTGGCCAACCTCCCCAAATACTGTCTTCAAAGACTGCAACGCATCCAGAACACTGCAGCTCGCCTCATCACCTTTTCTAGTAGATTCGACCATATTACCCCCATCCTTCTTCATTTGCATTGGCTTCCTCTTCATTACCGCTTCCACTATAAATTTCTAATTCTACTTCACCGGGCCATTTACACCTGTACTCCTCTCTATTTGGCAGACTGCATTTCACTATATTCTCCCCATCGTCAACTCCGCTCCATTCATACCAACCGTCTATCCCTTCCTTTGCCCTCCCAAGCCCGCCTAGAACAGACACGGCACTCTGCTTGGTTTTTCCTCGGACCACTGTTATGGAATATGCTGCCTACTTCTCTTCGGTTAGAACCATCTTACCCCAATTCAAGTCATTGCTTAAGACTCATTTATTCCAGAAAGCTTTTGACCTTCCCCCCCGAAGCCCCCCCTTGATTGTCCTTTGTTTTTGTCTGATATCCCATGAATCGTCTCTGTTTGTCTCCTTCTGTCCCTTAAGTTTGTTATGATTTGGCATTAATGTGTGATTTGTCTGCCCTTTTCTGTACCCTTCTTTCCTGCCTATTTTTGGCGTTCTGTTTCCTGGTTTGCAGTGTTTAATCAGTTTTTATTGTACACCGCTTAATGCTTCTGCCATAGCGGTATATCAAATATCGAATAAAGATAAAGATAAAGCTGAGGATATTCGATGGCACCTACACGGTTAGTGCTGTTGAATATCCCCAGCTAAGTCCATTACGCGCCCCCATGCTATCCAGTTAGTATCGGGGTATGTTGGGAGCAATCCAGGGTGGAGCAAAAACAGAGACTGGCGCTAACCATGCAGCAGTGATATTGGCTGCTGCCCGGTTAGCAATTGGCGCCCTAAAAACAGGTGAGGAAAACTCTTGCCTATCTTTAAGGTGCCAATTGTTAACCAGGCAGCAGCCAATATTGCTTCAGTGCCTACCAGCTTTGCAGCGATCACCGGATATTCAATGCCAGTGCCTTGGCATTGAATATCCAGCTTGGAGGTTGGCGGGGAGGGCTATGTGCCCGTCAGTGTACAACCCTTCGAAGATCTGGGTAGTTCAATATTGGGCCCTTCGTCTTTGTCATTGCCACTTGCTGTACAGGTGAAATGTGCCCTTCTTGCGTCACAGCAGCCAGATCACAGTTGCTTAGCGGATGCTTATCTGACGTGCTTATTTTACAAGCGCCCACCAGGGATATCAGACACCCTAAGGGAATCTTCAGCTCTGTGCCTCCCATCATTCATTTTCAGAACCTTCAACACCCCCCCCCCCCCGAGATTTTCATAATAAAAAAGTCAACAATCATGACCATCTCAATATCACTCCTCCCCAGAAGGATGCTATAAAAAAAACCATATAATTGGGCATCATACTTTTCAGTATCAAACTCTGTGTTCTATCTATACATCAGCAGAGTTTAGAACTATAGTTATCTAGATCTAGATACCATATATACACCAGTATATGTAATGAAGAAGCTTTCCAAAAGTCATTAAACAGGGTAAATGGCTATTTGCAAATTGCCCATTCTCAGTTCTTTGAGTTTGTCTGCCTCTCAGGATCTCTTGTTTTGCTTTGACTGCAGGTGCTCTTTGCCGCCTCTCCCCTCCCCTCCAGCAGATGCTGCTCCAGGCAACCTCCTAGTCTTCCTAATGGTTAAGCCAGCCCCGGGGATAAGTTATTCCAGCTCTAGCTTCAGTCAGCTAGGCTTCTGCCTCTGTAAGTTGAGTAATTGGATCCAGCACAATGTTTGCAGGAACTCTGGCAAATTTCACGCACAGAGCTGGGGTCAGAAGAGAACCCAACCTAAACCCAGCAGCAAAGCTGGTGAATTGTGGTGCATTTCTGGAGGGAGGGGAACAAATGGCCAAGTCTTTCTAAGCACCTTCATGTGGTGACTCCTGTTGTATGAAATTGATATCATATCCTAGTATAGTCACCCCTACAAGTTTGACAGGAAGAAAGAGACATATTCATACTGCTCTCATGTCTCCCAAGATAAAAAAGATTCCCACCCTTAGCTTAAGCACTACGACAGTGGTTCCCAATTGCATTCCATGAGACATTTACCAGGCATCTGCAGGACACAGAAATAAGAAGAAAGACAGATGATGGTGGAGACTGGCTGCAGGGAAGACAGAAGTAGGGATTGGCTAGGGAGAGAGACAGAGAAAGACTGCAAATAACTGGCTAGGAGAGAGAGAGAGACTGATGGAGACAGGAAGGGGAAGGCAGAGGACCAATGGAGACAGGCCTGGTGCTGAAGGTGGGGGGTGTGGAGGCTGAGAAGAGTGGTGAGGATGAAGTGGGGTCCTTGAACCTTTTGGAGATTAATAAGGGATCCACACAAGTTGGGAACTCTGCACTAGGGCTAATGATGGTGGTAGCAATCGTGGAGATTACATCATGCTGCAGATATAAGCCCTGGTGAACTTATTCATGGACCCGCTGCAGCAGGAGAAAGACCACAAAAGTGGATGAAGAAATTAGGAGGACTAAGTGCAATTAAGTGGACCCCTGCAAATACAGTGGATATAGTGTACTGCTACCTTTATGCATCTTGATATGTTGCCTGTGCATATTACATAAGAAGTCCGGGGGGAGGGGGAGGCGGAGCTCTCTTTGAAAGAGTGCAAGTCTTGAGATAAGTGCTAGTGTGAATTTGAGATTGAGATCTCCATCATAAGCTGTCACAGGGGCACAATTAATTTCTGTCATAGTATGCACAAAATTAACCTATTTAGAGACATCGTCCTGACTGAAAATGTTACCTTGGGGTATCAGTAAGTTTACTGGTACTACTACCTCGCCCAGGACAACCCAAAAAAGCTGATGCATTCCATATATGGAGTAGTAGTTTTCATTTCCTAGGGGGCATGTTTACTAAAAATGAAATTAACACGAATTAAGTGCAACTGCGCCCATAGAAACAAAACGGCCGTAGATATTCAATGCATGTTAAAACCTTTAGTAAACATGCCCCTAAGATTCCATGTGATGGGACAAAACCTGGACTGGATCAGTCAGTTGGCAGTTCGCTGTGGGAGATAAGCAGTAGCTTAGCCAACCATTTAATGTCATAAGGAGCAGAGCAATCCAGTCATGTCTTTACCCCATTCCATGCACAGATTTAGAACGGTTTAATGTTTAATATAGATTTGCTATACCTGCTTTGCTCCTTTGGATATCAAAGCAGCATGAAAATAATACAATTACAATTAAAAAACATGGGTTGTATACAAATTGCAATAAAATTACAATTAGAAAAACAAAATTGCCCTCAGAAAAGCAGAATTACCAGTCCATTCATTAAGAGGAGAAAATCCAGGTCTGAATTAGCTGGTTTATTATATAAAGTAGTATGGTTGCTGTATTAGTCCACTTGAATGAACAGAAAAGTAGTTAAATAAAATATTTTTAAATGGTGCTTTTTATTTTAACAAAATACAATACTTGACTAGCTTTTGGGAGCTGACACTCCCTCCTCTTATCCTCTCACCTTGGAGTCTGATCTTACCCTGGTTCCCGGCGAGGGACCTTCTTCCAACTCCAGTCCTGCTCTCTCGCACTCCTGGTCGTCCTTCACCCCCATCTCTATGCTATCTCTAAGGTCGTTACCTCTTCTTCTAAAACCTGCTGTCCCGCTGACCCTATACCATCATCCTGGAGTCCTCACTAGCTCTTCTCCCCCTTGTCCTTTTTCTGTTAAACAATAGTCTGTCTGTAGATACTTTTCCTCTCTGTTGTAAGACTGCTGTTGTTCGTCCCCTCCTAAAGAACTCTTCTCTTGACCCATCTGTCCCTACTAACTATCACCCGGTATCTAATCTCCCCTTCCTTTCTAAAATTCTCGAAAAATTGGTATTTGCACAACTTTCCCAACATCTTGAGCACACTAATTTTCTGCACCCCCGACAATCTGGTTTCCGTGCTGGCCATAGCATGGAAACCATCCTACTTTCTGTACTCAGTGACGTTCAGGAATCTTAGGAAAAGGGTGATCTCTCTCTTTCTTTCTCTCTCGATCTTTCCTGCATCTTTGACCTCGCTAACCACTCTCTTCTTTCACATCTCTCTTCCACTGCATTATCTGGGACTGTACTTCACTGGTTTGTATCTTTCCTCTCATCGCGCGCTCTCTCTAGGTTTTCTTTCAGGCTACATCCTCCTCTTGTGTTCCCCTTCGGTACAGTGTTCCCCAGTGCTCACTCCTGGCTCCCCTAGTGTTCAATGTTTTCCTTGCCCCTATTATGCAGATGGCATCCTGCTGCTCTTTCATCTTTCTTCATCCTCCCCTGATCTGAACCCAGTTAATTTGTGCTTCTCCCAAGTAGCCTCCTGGCTGCATGCCAATCACCTTAAGCTTAACCCCATTAAAACCTCTGCTGTCTGGTTCTTGGGGGGCCCCCTCTCTCCTCCTTCTTTAGCCTCTTCTTTGGATGGCTTTTTGAATTCTTTGTGTTCCCTCTATTAAACATCTTGGGGTTATTTTGTATTCTTCACTCACCTTAAATGAACACATTGGCTTGGTTGTTATGCGGTCTTTCTTTGCACTTAAGCAAACACATTCCATTCGGTCACTTCTCTCTGATTCTTCTCTTGTCACTCTTCTCCTGGCTTTGGTGATTGCACGATTAGACTATTGTCACATCATCTATTCTGGTCTCCCTAGCTATCAATTAAAACATTTACAATCAGCACAAAATACGGCCATCCATCTTCTTCACCATGCTTCTAGGTATGACCATGTATCTCCCCTTCTTATTAAGTCATACTGGCTCCCACTATCTCATCACACACAATTCAAACTCCTCACTATTATCCATAAGGCCTTATATTCCAGCTCCCCAGTTTATCTATCTTCCTGTCTCATCCCTTATGCCCCTTCTTGTGTCCTTTGCTCAATTCATGGTAATCGTTAGTGTCTTCCCCCTCCATCACAAGCTCGTCTTGAGTCCATTCATCACACTGCCTTTTACTTCTTGGATCCCAGTCTTTGGAACTCTTTCCCTGCTGATCTCCAACTCAAGCACTCCTATCTTAAGTTCAAATCTGCTTTAAAAACTCCTGTTGTTCAGCTTGCATATGCTCCTCCTACTTAGTCCACATCCGATTCTGCCTCTGCCCCCCTTCTACCCTGTTCTCCCACCTCTCACCCCATTTTTCCATCTTTACTATTATTTTACATGGCATTCCTTTTTTCTTCTATTTATGTTTCTAATGTAATTGTATTTTGTACACCTTTCTGATATATTATGAAGGGCAGTATACCAAAAGCCAATAAACCATAAGAAAATGACACAGAGCACAGTGTCAACCATAATCAGATGTGTACTTCAAAGAGCACCAAACCCGATCTGTTCATGCAAGAGCAGATCTTCTGCCCTACCAGTGAGTTTCAGCAGGTTGATCTGTGGGTTCAGGGGAACTATGCAGGTCCATTGCCCACTGACCCTACATGCAATGTTTCCCTGGGTCTAGCACAGGAAGGCAGGCTTGTGATGTGCTCTGAGAATAACATAGAAACATGAGGCAAAAAATGACCACATGGACTATCTAGTCTGCCCTTCCATATCAACTACAGTAGTCCCCTTTTTTCCTTTAGAGATCCTTTGTGTTTGTCCCATGCCTTCTCTACTCTACTACCTCCACTGGAGACTATTCCATGCATCTACCACTCTTTCCGTAAAGAAATATTTCCACATATTACTCCTGAGTCTATCTCCTTTCACCCTCATCCTATGTCCCCTCATAGCAGAGCTTACTTTCAATCAAAAGAGGCTCTCCTCCTGTGCATTTATGCCACAGAGATATTTAAACATCTCTATCATATCTTCTCTATCCTGCCTTTCCTCTAAAATATGTATAATATGATTTTTAAGCCTCTCCTCATATGCTTTATAATGAAGACCACTAACCATTTTAGTGGCCATCCTCTGCACCAAATCCATCCTGTTTATATCCCTTTGAAGGTGTGGTCTCCAGAACTGCACACTATACTCCAAATGAGGTTGCACCAAAGACCTATTCAGAGGCACTATTACCTCCTTTTTTTCTGCTGACCATTCCTCTCCCTATGGTTTAGGCACTTGATATACTGCCCTTTGTTTATGCATCAGAGTGGTTTACATGTACTAGTAGGTACTTTTTATTCCCTTGTCCCCAAAGGGCTCACAATCTAGGTGTACCTGAGGCAATGGAGGGTTGAGTGGCTTGCCCAAGGTCACAGGGAGTAGCCATGGGACTTGAGACCCCAGTCCCTCTGGCCTGAGGTTGCTTGTCCTCATGTGGGAATTGAGCCCCCAGACCTCTGGCCTGAGGTAACCTGTCCCAACCACTGAGCCACTCCTCCCTCCCCTATGCACTCAAACATCCTTCTGGGTATCACCGTCACCTTTTCTATCTGTTTAGCTACATTAAGGTCATCAGACTCAATGACGCCCAGGTCCCGCTCTTCTTTCGTAGATAAAAGTACTTCACCCCTACACTGTACCGCTCCCTTGGATTTTTGCAGCCCAAGTGCATGACCTTGCATTTTCTGGTATTAAATCTCAGCTGCCAAATTCTTAACCATTCTTCAAGCTTAGCTAGATCCTTCCTTATGTTATCCACTCCTTCCTGGGTGTCTATTGCAGAATTTGGTATCATCCATAAATAGGCAAACCTTACTTGATAGCCCTTTCTTAATATTACTAACAAAGATGTTAACAAGAATTGGACTAAGGATCAATTCTTTTTAATTTCTTTGTTAGTGATATTGCGGAAGGGCTGTTGGGTAAGGTTTGCCTAATTAAAGCGACTATCATAAAATACATCTGTTGTACGAATAATATCCCAGATACTGCACATGTTTTGGATGTTCTTGACTTTAAGTAGCATAATGCAGCAGAACATGGCTAAGCACTGCCATCTACTGGCAAAAATTAATTCAACCAGGATTTTTTCTTATCTCCACGGTCTGATTTATTTCTGTAAAACAAATTTATTTATTTATTTTATTTAGCTGTATTTATATCCCGCTTTTCACCGGGTCAAAGCGGTCAATTGGGGGATACATTTAACACGAGGGGATATGAGACACATACGCTAATACTTACAGGGAACATGGGCAATGGAGGGTTAAGTGGCTTGCCCAAGACCACAAGGAGTGCCTATAGGACTAGAAATCCCAGTCCCTCCGGCCTGAGATTGCTGTCCCCAGGTGGGACTTGAACCCCCGGCCCTTTGGCCTGAAGTACCTTGTCCTAACCACTAGACCACTCCTCCCAAATCAGGTCAAAGCTAACAGGTTTGCCAAAAGAAAAAACAAATCACATCTCCAAACCTATTCAAAGGAAACAAATTCAATTTCCTCTCTACAGGTCTCCAGTGAGACTTCACTTTATGTGGAGACAATTTGAAAGTGTCACCAAGATAGTGCGTTGCCTGCACTATACATGGACTGAGGGAGTCAGAGGCATTCGGAGGGTAGATTGCAGACTAAGGGGACGGGGGACGGGGGAGGGGAGGTATAACTGGAGCATATAAATATCTAGCTTGTTTGCTTGAGGGACCAGAACACAGCATTCTTTCATGGTCATCATAAGAAAGCAAATAGAGGCAAGCTCAGTAGCCATACGGGAAAACACATTTTCACTGAGATGGTGATGGCTATGCAACCCCTCCTATAGTTCTTCACATACAGTTCGATGCAGAAAGCTAGCGTGGGCTTTACGAGCCCCTAGCACCATGTTTAAGCATTTTTAACAATCCTGCAAATGCAGGAAAGAGACGTAAATGTCAGCGGCAAAACTAGCGCCCGACTAACGCCACGCGTATTTAAATGTACTTCAATTATTTAAATCTGGGCTGGTATTCAAAGCATAGCTACGCCTGATGCAGAGATAGGCATATAGGATTTCTCAATCAACCACAGTGCCAAAATTTTTACTTCAGGGTCTGAGCCGAAGTAAATCTCTAGCACTTGCCCCTGACAGTTTTTGGATGGCACAGATGATCAGGCATCGAGAAAAGCCCCCATAGCCATGAAAATACTGTTGGGGGCCATGCCCGAAAATAAAATTATCCCTGGTGGTCCAGTGGTCTAGTGGCCTGATCCCACTCCCGACAGTATTTTGATGGCATCGGGAAAGGCTCCCGATGCCATGGAAATACTGTTGGGAGCAGTGCCTAACAATAAAATTATCCCTGGTGGTCCAGCCACCCTGATCCCACCCTGACAATATTTTGATGGCATCGGGAAAGGCCCCTGATGCCATCAAAATACTGTCGGGGGCCATGCCCACCAATAAAATGATCCCTGGTGGTCTAGTGGCTGGTGACTGAGCCCCACTCCTCTCCCGAGGAGCAAAGACTCCACACCCTGGACTGCATCAAAGCCCTGCATATCTACCTGCTCTGGACAGCCCCACTGTGATAGGGGACTCAACTCTTCGTCTCCTACAACCCCAACAAGCCCAGTCACCTGGTCTCCAAGCGGACATTCTGTGTTTCCAGAAGGTAGGAGGCCTGCAGGAAACAGTGTTTGGACAGGTCGAAGGTCCATAGGCAAAGGGTCTCCTTGCATAGGGAGCAGGAGACCATTCCCACTTGTTTGTTGTTGTAGAACATGGCCACATGGTTGTCTGTCAAGATCAGTACTGTCTTGCCGGAGATAAGGCCTTGAGGCTGTACCGAATCACTCTGAGTTCCAGAAAGTTGATGTTGAATGCTAGTTCCGTCATAGACCAGGCTCCTTGTATGCGGAACTAATTTCAATGACCCCCCCCCCCCCCCCCGTCCCACTGGGGAGGTGTCAGTGGTGATGATCAGCTGGTGGTTGGGCTGCTGGAGGGGCCTGCCAGGTGTCAGGTTTGTTTCACAGGTCCACCAGAGCAGAGAGACTTTTACTGCCCTGTCCAGGGAAATGGATGGTACAGAGGCTGCGTGTGTTGGTTCCATTGCGTGTGCATTTGCTATTGCAAGTGGCACATATGCAGTTTTGCTAGGGGCAGCACCTGTGTGGAAGCTGCCATGGATGCACAGTAAGTTCTGTGACAAAGTCTACTAGGCCGATGAAATGCTCCAGGCGAGATAGATGATAATGTCCTTCTGGGACCACAGGAGGAAGGCCTTGGATGATGCAGTGTCTATGTCTGCCCCGATGAAGCACAGCCGCTGCACAGGTTGCATATTTGACTTCTGGATGTTCACCAGAAACCCCAGTGATGACAGAAGCTTGATAGTTAGCTGGACAGCTGCTAGGGCCCCCTGCGATGATGGGGCAGAGATCAGCCAGTCGTCGAAGTAGGGAAATGTACAAATATCCTGCTTGCAGAGGTGGGCCACCACAATAGCAACACACTTGGTGAAGACCCGCGGTGCGGGGGAGAGGACAAAGGAGAGAATCTTGTATTGGTAGTGGTTGCTCATGACTTGGAAGCACACGTATTGGCAATGCGCCATGTGTATGGGGACATGAGTGTAGGCATCCTGCAAGTTCAGGGAAGCTAGCCATTCGTTCGGCTGTATGAGTGGCAGGATGATCCCAGGGAGTACATCCTGAACTTCTCCCTGACGATGAACTTGTTGAGGCTCCTGAGGTTGAGGATGGTCCGAAGGTCACCAGTTTTTTTGGGATCCAGGAAACACCTGGAATAGAATCCAGTGATGAGTTCATTGGGTGGTACAGGTTCTATGGCCCTGAAGGCCAGGAGAGAAAGCAGTTCTGCCATCATGGTAGCCTGTGATGATGGTGGTGTGTTGCTGGAGGGTGGTTTGTGCTGTGCAGGGAAGGTGCGAAACCTGATGTGGTACCCTTCTTTGATGATTCGAAGGACCCATTTGTCTGTCATGATGGCTTCCCAAGTGCACAGAAAGGTTGTTAGCTGACCCTCCATGTGGAGGCGGCCCTGGAACTTGTGTCAAAAAGAAGGGTTGGACTTTCCCACACCAGCTTTCAAGGGTTTCTATTGCTTCCTGTCCCGTTGGCAGTTTTTCGAGCAATAGGGGGCCTAGTAGACCTGTTGTTTGCACCATTGTGGCTGCCACTTACGGTATGAGTTGTAGGCATTGTGATGCTTGGAGGAGTAAGGCTTCTGATGGTAGGCGCCTTTGTGGTTGGAGGAGGCTCGCTCCAGGCCGTCCTCTGCGACGGTCTGTTGTGTGGTACAGTGGTCCTTCATATCGTTGACTATGTCTTTCACTTTGTCCCAAAAAAGCATGTCACCCACACAGGGGGAGTCCGCAATATGGTCATACGTGTCCTCCCGAAGACCAGACACTCGTAGCCAGGCTAGCCAACAGGCCGAGATTGCGGTCGCCGCAATGCGGGCTGCCGTATCAAAGGTGTCATAAGCCACTCGGACTTGGTGCTTCGTGCATTCCTTTAGCTCCATGAGAGATGCATTGGAGGTCATTTGCACCTCAGAGCTTAGGGCTGCAATGGTGGCTTTGAGATTCCCCATGAGGACATCCTGATAGAGGGCATGCTGAAGCTGGTGGGCTGAAATTCTGGCACCCAGCATGGTCCCTTGAAAACCCTCTTTCCTACATTGTCGAGAAGCTTGTGGTCCCAGCCTGGTGGGTTGTTCATGTGTGTGTGGTCAGATTTCGCCCATTTAAGGGTCAATTCCACTATTATAGAACGGTGTGGAAGCTAAGTCTTCTTGAATCCAAGAGCGGCCTGTACTTAGTACTTGGCATTGAGTTTTCGGGCAGCGGCAGGTCCTATGGCAGGGTGTTGCCACAATGTAATTAAGTTTTCTCGCAAGAGGGGGTGTACCGGGAGCATTACAATGGTTCTGGGGACCTCCAGGAACTTAAGTGCCCCTTGTGTCTTGGGCTGTTGGTCCGTTTCATTGCTGGTTGCAATAGCCAGAGTTGAAGTGACCTTCCTGAGAAACTTGGGATAGGTCAAGTCCTCTGGTGCGGCAGGCAGCGGGTTGATTGCAGATGCCATGGTACCTGCTCCTGCTGTTGAGAGGGTTTCCCCGGAGGCTTGAGATCCTTGGGGGATCTTCTCCTCATCCCTGCTTGGTATCCCTGTATGATCCAGGGATCATAGAAGGGAAGGGTCATGATCCTCTGAGGCTGGCAGCCCTGGAATACCGGTGGTTGCATGATCGGCAGCATGAGCCAGGGAGCTGCTGCAAGGTCTGGGCGCAGATTATATTAGTCCTGAGGTGGAGGAAGCTTCCTGCAGCATAGTGGAGCTAGGGCAGACCACTGCTAGATGAGGTGGGAGAGCTGTTTAATCAGAACAGTCCCCTCAGAGGTCCCTTGGGGTTGGTTGTACTCTTCCCAGGTGTCTGTGGGCCCTTCGCAGTGGCTGCCTAGCCCCTTGGGTGCATCTCTGTTTCACCACAGTAAAGAGGAGGGGGTGCTGGCATACCTGCATCTCTTGCGCTGTGTGGGAGTCCCAGTGCTGAAGTTGCTGTACTGTGAGCAGCTGTGCTGTGAGCTGTCTGAATAAGCAGAGAAGGGGCTGCTGGAGCATGTCCGGTGATGACACCTTCTCTTTTGTGCGTGCCTGCTGGAGCAATGTCTGCTGTGGCTGGAGTGATATCTGTTATGGCCAGAGGTGGAGTAGGGTCTCCAGTGATATTTGCAGCTTTTGTGACTCTCTCTGCCTCCGCTCTGACAGCACGGCCTGGATCGGTGTCTCTGCGCCGATGGGGAAGCCCGCCAGAGCAATTCTCTTTGGTGTGGAGTTCCTGGCTCGCAGTGATGACAGCAATCCCAGCTGTTTCTATCTCCATGGTGCCAACCAATGTCGCCACGGTGGGAGGAGTTAACTCTGACATCATCATCCGGTCCCAGGGAAGCCAAGATGGCTGCAGCGGGAGAGACCCATACTTCTGGAGGGGTTTCTGCTGTGGCAGGGGAAGCCAGTGAATCTCGATGGACTTGCATCGATGGAGTGCAGGAAGAAGAAGCCCCCGAGGATGATACGCCATGGATGGAGGCTCAGCAGGGCACATCCTGAGCGGGCACTGCAGTCAGAGTGTTCCCATTCACCATATGGAGGACTGCATGCCCAGAGGTGAGGGGGGTACCGGGGTAGAGTTCTTGCAGGATGCGCATTCTTGATTTCCTGGCATGGAGGGACATTCTTGTGCAATGAGCGCACTCCTCCACTTATTGAGAAATGCTGAGGCAGCGGACACACAATTCGTATGCGTCCGTGCAATTCATTTTTCTGTTACAGCAAGGGCATTTCTTAAATCCCACCTTAGGCATTGTACCTTGTTTGTAGGTCCACTTTCTTCTGAAAGAGTTGCTTCCTATAGTAGCAAAAGTTGGCTTAAAGTAGGTTTTCTTATCTGGAGAGGTGGAGAGGTCAATCTTGCTGGCAAGGCGGAAGAGTAAGAACTGGCTGACTAGGAGTGGGCTGGTGGGTAGGGACCCTTCTGAGCTATGGAGAGTATTTCCATCTCGGCACCATCGGATGATGTCACTAGGTGTGGCTGACTCATCCTGCTTGTCCAAGAAGAATCCTCATTAGCTCTGACTGCAGAAGAATGGGCTAATCCTTTACCCCTCCTCGGGCCTCAGCATTAGAAAATAATGCTCTCAGCCTTCAGGTCTTCTGCAAACTTCTCTGAATCTGCCTTTAATAACTTCTTTACTGTAGTATTTAAATGAGCTGTGTGCTGTCTGTCTAAGTCTTTGTGACTGCTAGCTCCTCCTGTACACGAAGGGGGCCCACAGTGGCACAGAAAGGGGGTTAATTACTAAAGTGCATCACAGCAATAATGCATATTATTTGCCCTTAGCACACATTAAAGGGCAATAACGTGTGTTTTTTACTATAATGCACAATTTGCCACCACAACACGCAATGAATACTAATGATATGCAAAGCATGAAAATGCATGCAAACACCTCATTAGTATTCAACTGAATAACATGGCTTGCAGTAAATATCACAAGCTGCATTATTCATGGAACAAAATTGCCAACTCAAAGCTAATGGTGTTTTTTTTCTGCTAGGGAGCATCAGGTCACTAACACGTGGCCGTGCGTTCTCCTTGTGACTAAAAATGCAATATCACAGCACCTCTCCCTACCGGCAGCTGCACGGGCAGACTCCTTCCATGCTGCTTCATGGGAACATTGCCTGGCATGAAGAAGGACCCACCCACAAGGCCTATGCTACCTACAGCGCCAACCTTTCAAGGGCAGCACATTCCCGCTGCTGTCATGCCTCTCTGGGACCTGCATTGGAGGGGGCAGGACTGGCTGGTTAGAGTACAGCAGAGGCTCTGAGAAGGCACTGTACTCTGTCATTGACACCTCTACAGGTCCCGGAGAGGGGTGGCAAAGGAATGAGGGTTCATCTAAGGTGCCTCAGATCCTTGCACGAACCTTGCCTGCCCAGGATAGGGAGAAATGCCAAACATAAATAGAGGACAGAAACAGAATCTCCTATGCACTGTAACTGTATTACCATATAACTCTCCCCTCTGGCTGTTTTCCTGGAAGTACCAACCCAACTAACCTTGCTTGCAAGAGACATTGCAGCCATACATACAGTAGAAAATAAGCATTACATCAGAGCAAATTAGAGGGATGCTACTTTCTTAAAGGCAGAGAGGCTCGCATCCTGGAGATGAATGCATGGCTGCTTGGATGGTGTCATCGAGAGCGTTTTGGTTTCCTAGACCATGGGATGCTGTTCCAAGGGTTGCAGAGCAGAGATGGCATCCATCTGTCCAAGAAAGGTCAACGCATCTTCGGTAGTAGACTGGCTAATCTACTGAAGAGGGCTTTAAACTAGATTCGTTGGGGATGGGTGAAGAAAGCCCCCAGGTAAGTGAAAGCCCCCAGGTAGGTGATACATTAAATAACTTTATGGAAATGGGTAACAGGGGTAACATATGGAAAGCAGTGTGTTTAAATGCCCATAGCATGGGAAATAAAATCCCTGATGTTGAAGCTTTGGCGGGAGTGGCTGACTTGGATTTAGTGGCAGTTACAGAAACATGGTTCACAGAAAACCATGATTGGGATGTAACTATACCTGGCTATACTTTATTCAGAGAGGATAGGGTAGGAAGAAGGCGAGGAGGAGTGGCACTATATGTAAAAACTACTATTAAAGCTTTGGAATTACAGAGCTTAAAAGGGAGAGGAGAGGCATTGTGGGTTAAACTAGAAAGAGGGAAAGAGAAATCTATTTGCATTGGTGTGATATACAGACCTCCCTCACAAGAGGAAGAGGTGGACAGTGAGTTAATTGAAGACATGCGCGGCATTGCTAGGACAGGGGAAGTGCTACTGATAGGAGATTTCAATATGCCAGATGTTGATTGGCACATTCCTGCTGCAGTATCATCTAGAAGTAAGGAGATCCTGGATTCTCTACAGGGAGAACTATTCAGGCAAATGGTAACAGACCCCCCACGTGAAGGGGCCATACTGGACTTGGTGCTTACCAATGGTGAAAGTGTTTCTGATGTTGTAGTGGGAGATCATTTTGCATCCAGTGATCACCAGATGGTGTGGTTCAGTATTAGGACTAGGGCTGTTAGAATCCATTCAAAGGCAAGGATCTTAGACTTTAGGAAGACTAACTTTGCCAAGATGGGCCAATACCTCAGGGAGTCGTTAGTTGGATGGGAACAGCTGAGGGATGTAGAAAAACAGTGGGAAAAACTGAAAGGGGATATTTTAAGGGCAACCAACCTTTTTCTTAAAATGGCAAATAAAGGTAAAAGGAAAAGGAGACCGCTATGGTTTTCGAAAGAAGTAGCTGAAAAAGTGAAGAAAAAGAGGGAGGCCTTCATGAAATACAAGAGATCACAGAGAGAGGAAGACAGGCATCTGTGTTTGGAAAAACTTAGAGAAGCTAGCAAAGTAGTCAAGAAGGCAAAGATTCAAAAGGAGGAGGAAATAGCCAATGCAATAAAATGGGGGGATAAGACATTTTTCAGATATATTAGTGAGAAGAGGAAGGGCAAGAGTGGTATTGTCAGACTAAAGGGCGCAGGGGAGGAATATGTAGAAGCTGATAAGGATAAAGCGGAATTGCTTAACAAATATTTTTGTTCTGTGTTCACAGATGAAGAACCAGGAGCAGGACCTCAGAAAACACCCACAAATAGGAACAGAAGCAAAGGACATCTTGAACAATTTTCAAAAGACTGTGTTCGTGAGAAACGATCTCAACTTAAAGTAGACAAAGCGATGGGACCGGATGGGATACAACAGAGAATACTGAGGGAACTTGGGGACGTTCTAGCAGCTCCACTGACTGACCTTTTCAATGCCTCATTGGAGTCGGGAGTGGTGCCAGAGGACTGGAGAGAGGCTCATGTGGTGCCTTTACACAAAAGCGGAAGTAAGGATGTGGTTGAAAACTACAGGCCGGTTAGTTTAACTTCGGTGGTGAGTAAATTATTGGAAACGCTGCTGAAAGAGAAAATAGTGAGGTTTCTGGAGTCCAGCGGATTACAGGATCTGAGGCAGCATGGAGTCACCAGAGGCAGGTGATTTCTTTGACTGGGTGACCAGGGAGTTGGACCAAGGGAGAGCCCTAGATGTGGTGTATTTAGATTTCAGTAAAGCCTTTGACACTGTCCCCCACAGGCGACTTATAAACAAACTGAGCACCCTAGGTATGGACCCTAAAGTTACTGCTTGGGTTAGAAATTGGTTGGGTGGGAGGCGACAAAGAGTACAAGTAAATGGAGCTCACTCTGAGGAGAAGGATGTTATCAGTGCTGTGCCCCAGGGATCTCTCCTTGGTCCGATTCTTTTTAACATCTTTGTTAGTGATATAGCGGAAGGGCTTTCAGGTAAGATTTGCCTCTTTGCGGATGATACCAAAATATGCAATAGAGTAGACACCCAGGAAGGTGTAGATAACATGAGGAGGGATCTAGCTAAGCTTTAAGAATGGTCTAGAATTTGGCAGCTGGGATTTAATGTTAAAAAATGTAAGGTCATGCATTTGGGCTGCAGCAATCCAAGGGAGCAATATAGTATAGGGGGTGAAGTACTTTTGTCCACTAAAGAAGAGCGGGACCTAGGCGTGGTTGTGTCTGATGACCTTAAAGTAGCTACACAGGTAGAAAAGGCGACGGCAAAAGCTAGAAGGATGCTTGGGTGCATATGGAGAGGAATGGCTAGCAGAAAAAAGAGGTGATAATGCCTCTGTATAAGTCTTTGTTGCGACCTCATTTGGAGTATAGTGTGCATTTCTGAGACCGCACCTTCAAAAGGAAGTGAACAGGATGGAGTCGGTGCAGAGGGTGGCTACTAAAATGATTAGTGGTCTTCATTATAAAGCATATGAGGACAGACTGAAGGATCTTAATATGTACACCTTAGAGGAAAGGCGGGATAGAGGTGATATGATTGAGATGTTTAAATACCTCCGTGGCATTAATGTTCAGGGAGAGAGCCTCTTTCACTTGAAAGCAAGTTCTGCTACGAGGGGACATGGGATGAGGATGAAGGGAGATAGATTCAGGAGTGATATGCGGAAATATTTCTTTACGGAAAGAGTAGTGGATCCATGGAATAGTCTCGCAGTGGAGGTGGTAGAGATGAGGATAGTAACTGAATTCAAAAAAGCATGGGACAGACACAGAGGATCTGTAAAGGTAAAAAGGGGACTGTTGTAGTTGTTATGGAAGGACCGACTAGATAGGCCATGTGGTCTTTTTCTGTCATCATATTTCTATGTTTCTATGTTACTGATCCCCATGCAAAAAGCAAACAAACATGTCAGCCTTTCACACAGATAAGCAAGCCCATCTGGCCAGTGGTGGGGACCTGCACATACTGTATCTGGCCATCTCTCACAGACATCCTTGATCATCTTTCTCTTTAAGCAGAAGAGCCGAATGGTTGTTTTCTGTCTTCAATGAATGGAAGTGCTTAGGACTGTGGTAGGCTATGAGGTGCTGTTACTGCAGCATGTGTGAGCCCATCACATATGGAAGGTCCGTGATAGCACATGGTTGTTCAGAGAAACAAAGGTGGACTCTTCAAAAGAGTGAGAGAGCCTGAAGGCTAAAGAGTGAGATTTTTCAGGCAACATGTCTAGGGTATAAGTGGGAGAAAGTTAGGGGCCTGTTTACTAAAGCAGTTACCATGTGAATTGGAGTGCACTGTTAGCATGCAAGCACAGTAGCGGTTGCCATCAAGCCAAGAGAGCAGGCACTAATTTGTTCACTAACTGCATGCTGTGCTGTAGGGTGGGAACAGGGGGCTTTGGGAGGAGAATGGTGTGGGATGCACATGGTACTTAACTACATGCTAACTTTCACGGATGCTGATAGCAGTGCAGGTGCCCTTAATGCCCCCTCAAGAAGAGGAATTGAGCACACCTGTGCTACAGGCAGGCAGTTACTGCAGCTCACTGCCTTAACATAAATAAATTCCAATTCCTACCCTCCATCTGTATGCCGATCCCCTCCCATCTCCCCAATGAGGCTTCAGATTCCCCCACCCTCTGATCTGCATCCCGAACCCTCTTCCATTCATTGATGAGGCTCCAGACTCCCCCACCCCCAATCTTATCTGGCATTTACTGGGAATGCCTCTAGTGGGTTATTGCGGGAGGGCAAGAGGGATCCTCCAATGCTCCTGCCCTGTCATCATCCCCAGGTGCCAAATGGAAGCTCTGATCCCTATCACTAGTCCATGGTATTACCGCTAGGGGTCAAGTTCCTTATATGGCAACCTGACCCCTAGCAGTAGTACTGCAGGACTACCACTCAATGTCAGAGCCACCATTTTGCACCCAGACTCATTAGAGGAGAGAAGCATCCAGGGATTGCTCCTGCCCCCCCCCCCCCCCACCAGCGCATCAGGGATACCCCCAGTAAGTGTTGTGGATGGATGAATATGGGAAAGGGGGGAGGGCTGAAACCTCATTGGGGTGATAGAAGGGGACTTTGGAGCCTCATTGTGGGGAGCGGGAAAGGGCTCTGGATGGGAGGGAACGTTGTGTTGTTTTTTTTAATGCAGCGGGTCACAGTAAATGTATCCAGTAAGTGCTCTGTGCTGTCAGTGCAATTACCATGCAGATAGGGGCCCTTTTACTAACAGGCACTAAGGTGTTGCACCTAAGTCATGAATAGCGCCAAAACCATGGCATGTTACCTGCAACATCCCTGTGTTAACTGATAGGGGCATGGGAAGCATTTCTCTGGCAGTTAATGCAGAGCCTTGTCTGGTAGCATGTGCTGCACCCGTTCTACTGTAGTAAGTGCACGGTGTGAACACCGCAGCTATCTGCGTCGAGTTTACCATGCCCGCTCTCAGCCCCAAACTCGCCCACTTGCACCATGGGAATCATCCTGCATTAAATGTCATGGCCCTGCGCTACCAGGTAGCGCCAATAGTAAAAGACCCTCTTAGTATCTGCCCTGTGCCATAACTGCATGGGAAGAATCCTCCACGTTCCCAAGAGTTGCCACACAGGCGTCACAGTTAGCATGGGCTAATTATAACGAGGTTCATGTTATTCAACAGGACCTAATTATAGATAACGCATGCTAACTATTAGTCCAGTTAGCATGGGCTAATTATAACGTGCATTACTTTTTGCACCTAACACATAGTAAGCGAAGAAATTTACCATTCCTCATAAACAGAGACCCTTAAGGGCACATTTACTAACTGGACTAATAGTTAGCATGCGTTATCTGTAATTAGGTCCTGTTGAATAACATGGACCTCGTTATAATTAGCCCATGCTGTTAGCCCAGCTTAGTAAACATGCCCCTTAGTGCTGGTTTGCAAGTGACAGAAGCGGCATAAAATCATATTTGCCTTTCTTTGGTGCCTCTGCAAGGGTATGGGCAGAAAAAAGGCAACAAGGACAATTTTCAAAGGAATTTGCTCTGAGAACTAAGAAATTACCCATGTAAATTCCCCAAGCTCAAAACTGCTCTCCACTCAGTGGCTAAAAGCAGGTGCATAGCTTTCACAGCAGGCATTCTTGCAGGTGTACGGGAAGGCATCGGTCACAAGAAGGTGTGCTCACATTTCAGGGGCACCTGGCTTTTTTCCTCTTAGGCTGAAGCTCTGTCGAGAGAGAGAAGAGGCTTAAAGAGTGTGAAGCTGAGATAGCCTTCAAATGAGCGTGGCGCATGTCTTATGAGTGAGGCTTGGCATCTCTGCATTGTGTCTGCTGCTGAGGGTATTAGATATGCACGTTCTTGGAGGGAAATGGCTACGAAAAGCTTACTTAAAACACTATTTCTGTGGACTGAAAAAATTAAACCCAGAAAGGGAAAGGAAACCCCACCTTTGAATGTTACAGTATTTCATTCTTCAGTGAATTAATGAAAGCATATTTTTTTATTATAGTATCTGCTGTATTTAGTTTAGAATCATATTTACTCTGTGGAGGGTTTTTCAAATTCTCTTCTTTATCAGGTCTTCAGAAAGATGGCAAAACTGAATTGATTTAGAGTAGCTTGTGCCAATTAAGTTACCCAAGTTTGAGTGGAAAGTAAAACCATGGAGCCATCTAGTGGCAGAACTGATCATATTATCTTACAAAGTTTCTCACAGAAAATAACATTTACAGATCTGCACATGGTCTCATCGGGCCGATATTCAACAAGGCGCCCAGGAATGCCATACCTGCAGAAAGATACCCGCTCAGGAAAAGTGCCTGAATTGTGAGTCATGCGCCACTAAAATGGCCAAGCCTCAAAAATGTAGCACAAACTGAGCACAGTGGCAGGCACCCAGTGCAGCATAAATGGGTACATGCAGGGGCCAGAACCCGGGCTTGGTGCCTAAGAAGATGCTAGCCTACGATGTAGGTGTCCAAATCAGTGGCCAGAGAAATGGGACGGCAAGTGTGCACGAACCCCTGTATCGGCTGTCCGGTGTACCCGTGCATTGACGACAGCGTCACACAGGCCCCACAGACTGCCTGTGCAAGAGCTCCCTGTGGCTGGATGGATAGACACCAGCAGTATGGCAGTGAGAAGGACAGTGAACTTTTCCTCTATGAATCTGAAACCCTTGCCCTTTCCGTGCTGCAGTACGAGGGGGTGCTATACCCCAGGAGGGGTCAGTGGCCAAACCTGCGGCTGTCCATGTCCTGCGCAGGTAAGGAGACCAGAACAGGCAGGGGGGTGCTGAGCACCATGCTAGGCCAGACACACCCTAAAGGCACAGCTGTGTGTCTGCATAGGTAGACTGGGTCATGGGGTCAAGTCACATGCTGGTGCCAGCACCAATGGTTGAGGAAGAGGTGACAATGGGGAGATGGGCCATGCATGGTAGAGGTGCCATCCCTGGCTGCCCGCAGCAGTAGGCCTATCCAGACACAGCAGGAAGGGAGACCACTACACCCCCTAGTGGCAAATGGCAGCAATGCCACAGGGCTCACACAGCAATGGCAGTGCCCAGTACATGGGGAGCTGTGGCCGGGCTGCCCACCCCAGGGGACTCCACTGGCCTGTGCGGATGCTCTGGACATATGCTCCGCCCTGCAGCTCCTCTGACCCCGGTCCAGGGGTCAGAGGGAGTCAGTGGCAGTATCCACATATGTGCTGTCCGTCTGTTCCTGCAAGTGGATCAGCCACCACTACCCGCCACCCCCTGTCTGGCAGTGGCAGCATGTCGATAGTGTGATGCCACAGGACCTGACAGATGTGTAATGATGGGGATGCACAAACCACGACACCCTGTCCTGCATGACGCCTAATGAACCATGCAGTGATGATGCCCCTGAAGCAGTGGATGCCCCCTGCCATGACACATACCCACAGCTGAGACCACTCACAGTCCACAACCATTACCATGGTACAAAGGCAAGGCTGTGTGCAACATATGGAAACAAGGGAAGGGGGGAGGACTGCAGAGGTAGCTGAAAGGACCAGGGGGGTGACACTAATGAATCAGTAGCACAGGGCATGTGTCAAAGGTCCAGGGGAATGGTGGGTAGGAATCCAGTGCCAGATGCCAGAGGTGTATCATCACATGCACCCCACACCTGCTACCCTTAGATATGACCCTGCCCCCAGGATGGGCAGGCCACCAGGCTGAGGCAGGATACAGGTATGCATAATAGGTGATATGGAAGCACACAACCAAGCCCATGTGTGTCTCTCCCCCTCTCTCCCACAGTGACTATGGTTGCAACGCACTTTGGAGGCCCTAAAATGCCACTATTGCACACTGCACCAGAAGTACCGAATCAGCTGCAACTCATCAGGAGCGGCTGGCAGCTGAGGAAGGTCAGTGGGGTACATGGTGGAGCCCAGCAGATGCAGGGAGTGGCAGCCATGGCTGCATGACAAGTGCTGGCAGACCATCTGGTGGTGGATCCCCTTTATGCAATGATGTGAATGTGTTTGGGGCATCCGTGCCATCCCCCAGTGCCACTACTCTGTGTGTGCACCAGCCGGCACCCAATACATGCAGGTGCGCACACATATGACCAGGGCATGGTATGGAAGGATGGTACAGGGGAACACACTACCAGAAGTAGGCCCAGATGCATACTGAGCACCTGCCCATGCTGCCCCCTGTGGGTGTCCACTGCCATGGAGGGGGCGGCAGGCCACAGCTGAGCATGTGAGGGGTAGAACAGAGCTGACTGAAGGTGGGCAAAGAGGAGCGCATGCGGTATGCACTGTGGGACAGCACACCCCCATGGCCTGAAGGTAGGTTGCCAAATGTATGTGCGGGCCCCATGGAAATGCACCAGTCCCACCCCAGTGCCACTCCTGTGTAGATCTTTATCCCCCTACCTCTTCCCTCACAGGTGGTCCCAGGGAGGTCCCAGACAATGCTGGCCTACCACAGGCACCAACCCAGAGCAGAGGTCCAGCACCAGTGCAGCTGTCCCGAGGTGCAGAGCTCAGCAGTACCTCCAACAGTGACGAGGAGGAGGAATCCAATGACATTGCATTGGAGGACAGCACCATGGAGGGGAAGAGCAGTGAGGAGGCCATGGTGCAGCAGCGGTGTGGGGTGTTTGAGAAGGAGGAGGAATCAGAGGGTCAGGGACAAGGCGGGGAGTCTGAGGAGGAAGAAGGATCAGAGGATCAGGGGCAGGGTCGGGAGTCTGATGAGGAGGTGGCAGTGGGACCAGAATTGTCCCCTGTAGCTGGAGCAGAGGTGGGCCCAGAGAGAGTAACAAGGGGGATGCAGGTCCCACCCTCCAAGCGCCCCAGGTATGGCAGTGCGGTACAGCGCACAGTCAGCAGGCACCTAGTGGGGGGGGGCCCCAGAGGAGGAGCTGCCCCCCCCTCCCCGGGCTGAGGCTCACAGGGGCCATGTGCCCACTGCCTACCAGGGGCCATTTGCCCACTGCATGGCTCAGCACGGACTGTGCGCAATGGGCAGTGGAGTCGTGGTCCACCTTCTGTGGCGATGGGCCCCTCACAACCACCCCAGCACCCATGGGCAAGGTATGGTCATGCTGCACCAGGTCCCTCTGTGCCACCACCCACTCGGCCATTTGGTGACTGGGCGGAGGTGCAGCTCTTCAGGGAGGCCATGCAGGTAGCAGCACAGACAATCAGCGTGTACCTGGATGCCCTCATTGCTGAAGTGACAGGGCACAGGAAGGGCTCCCCTGCACCGTAGGCTGTTCCCATGCCAGGGATTGCCCTGCGATGAGTGGTAATGGGGCGGACTGTATGGCCACGGACCTGGGTAAGCAATGTCCCCATTGCTGTGTGGACCTCTGTTTTGTACTGCCATTGTTTTTCTACTGCTGTGGCTGCCATTGTTGTACCCATTACAGGTTTCCCAATGAACTGTTCCCGGCTTGGAATCACAAGGCATTGTCAGTTTTATGGGGGCAGGGCTGCATGTCTGCACGGGTGTAGTAGGGAACTGTGGGTGGGGGACCAGTGGTTATGGGCATGGGGTGTGTGCCCTGTGGGTCACGTCTGTGTGGCACAGAGGCACCACACACACAGAACAGTGGCTGTCTCAGCTCTGCATGGGTGGTGTCTCTGTGCCATACCCATGCAGAGCAGCAGCAGCAGCTTACACCCAGCGCAGGTAGTGCCTCTGTGCCATACCCGTGCAGAACAGGCACAACCGTGTTACTGGTGCAAGATGTGTGCATCATTACCAGGCAGCACAGGCATGGCACAGCAGTGTTACACATGCAGAACACCTGTCCTCATGCTGCCATGGTCATACCCACATACTGTACTATCTGTCCTACCCAGGTATTACCATCTGGGCATCCATGCATGCATATGCTGCCATCGCACCATGGTATATGGCCATGGCATCCTATGATGGACAGCTGTCACACAGATTTTCATAGTGTCAGTGCTCAGAAACCTACGTGGGTACTGGATATGCCTTTGGATGTGTGAAAGGGGCTATGCAGATAGCCTGACACCACCATAGCACCTGAGCTACGCAATGGCAGACACAGTGCCAAAAGGGCCAAAGTGAACCCGGAAGGTGACCTTTACACCCTCTGAGACCTTGATGGCCGTGGGGCTCATCATGTAGCGACATGCTTCCCTCTTCATGGCAGAGGATGCCAGCTCACAGCTGTCAGCATGGTGTGACATCATCAGGAGTGTCAATGCCATCCACCACAGGGACATGGAGGATATCAAGAAGAAGTGGCAGATGGTACAGCAGTCTGTGAAGGAGAAAAGAGCTCGCAACAGCAGACTGCCACCTGCATGGCAGCGCAAACTCACCCCTCTGGAGGAGCAGGTGCTGCAGTTTGTGGAGGAGGTCTCCATCTTAGGGGTTGTGGGCTTTGACACATCCACCCCAGGCACACAGGAGGGTGAGTAGTGATTTCCCTATGGTCTGGATGGCACCATGACAGCCATGTATGTGTACCCACCATGGATCTGTCCACCCAGGGCCTGCCTCTCTGTCAGCCCTTGGGTGATGCATGGGTTGGGGACAGTATAGATTGGGGATCCCCTTGCCAGTTCCATTGTAGGCTTGGTGGCACCCCATAGGCTGACCTAGCAACTCATGTCACTAACCCCACCACCTTTGCTCTCCAACAGACCTGCCAGGGACACAACCCTCACAACTTGGAACTGATGCATCAGGGGGAGCCTCACCACCCAGCGTGTATGATGTACTGGGATGCAGCATAGCCTTAGGGTCTGGTGCACCTGTCAGGGCGGAGGTGCAGTCTGGTGTGAAACCCAGTATGGAGGTGCAGTTTGGTGTAACATCAGTGTGGAGGTGCAGTCCGGTGTGACATCCAGGGCAGAAGAGCAGTCTGGTGCAACACCCAGAGCAGAGGAGCAGGCTGTTGCAGCTCCCAGGGCAGTGGAACAGGCCAATATGTCTGCCAGTGTTGGGGAGGTGGAGAAAGATGATGCCCCACTTGCTGAACTACAGTTCACCATCCTGGATGACCCTCTGTATGCAGGGGGCACGGATGTGGACCAGGAGCTACGGCAGGAGAGTGAACGCCTGGTGGCCAGCACTGAGGGCATACTGGCCGAGCTGCACAATATATGGCAGGACTTGCAGGCAGCTGCACAGGCGAGGGAGGCTGAGTCCAAGGTGTGGCAAGAACACCAACTGCGAGTGGAGCGCCATCTGGAGGGACACCTGCGTCTGATGAGAGAGGTGGTGGCATACCAGGCAACAATTGCTGGTTCCCTGCGCAGTTTGATGGGCCTTCTGTGAGACCAGGAAGTGGGTACTGAAGCTGCCAGCACACCAGAACACCCACCTGGTAGCTCTGAACCATGTGCAGTGGCCTGCCTTGATGGGGAGGGTGATGGTAGTGCCAGCATGTCATCAGACATCGCTCCACTGTGCCACAGTGTGCATGTCAGGAAGCGCCCAGGACCATCTGTGGGCCCAGGGACAGGGGACACACGTGGGGGGAAATAAACACTCTGCACATGTAGGGTCATTGCGGACACTTTATTGGTGAATGTGTGTATCCCATCCAGGTGATGGTGTGGGACAGTCACTTCAGAAATGTCTCATATCAGCCACACACGGTGGGCCAATGCACGGGCCTGCTACTGGCTCCCAGAATCTGCGCCATCACCATCTGTTCCTCTGCGGCCTCCCACTCCTCCACAGCCACAGACTCTGAGTCCGGCGCTCCCCGTATCCATGCAATATTGTGGAGTATGCAGCACAATGCAAATATCTGGCATACACACTCTGGACTGTAGAGGTGTTCCCCGTCACTCCTGTCGAGGCACCGGAAGCGGCTCTTCAACACCCCTATTCTCGCTCCACAACCGCCTGGATATGCTGATGGGTGGTATTGCACTGCTCATCCTGTCAACTCCTGGGGTGGTACACTAGGGTCATCAGCCAGGTCCTCAGGGGATATTCCTGGTTGCCTGTGGGGGCAATGTGAGATATGCACATGAGCATGGGACATATATTGGCGACGGTCTATGGGCTGTTATGGCAGCATACAACACACCAGCTATTAGCAGGGCGGGGTGCAATATGTGACATTCAGGAACACTGTGGCAGTAAGGGGACATCAACATTTGGCTTGTAGCGGCAGTCAGGAATTTGGGGCAGGGCAATGGGGGATGGTGACATGGGCTAGCCTGTTGGAATGGGGGGCAGGGGCATAGCACAGAGATGTGGTTGGAGGGGTCTGCTGGATGAGTTGGGGTGGACATGGAAGTGCCTACACGGGCTGCTGCAATGTGGCTGCACTACATGGTGCCTGCCTGTGCTCCTCCACATGCCACATATTGGTGTGTGCTGTCTATTCTTGGCCATGGGGCTTCCCCTGGTTGTTTCTATGATGTGCGACATGACCTGTTGTGCGCATGGATCTGTGGAACACGCTGTGGTCATCATGTTTCAATACGTACATAACAAATATATACCCACCTGTTTGCATTACCCATAGCATCATACTACAGCAACCGTTTGATCTGGGCTTGTCCTGGAGCTCATATATGTGCACACTCACCTTGCAGCCATGCTTCTCCGAGTTTACCCCTGGCTGCTGGCTGTCCCAGGCTGGACTAGGCAAGAACAAATGCATCATGGCAAGGCCCTGGTTAGCAAGCACACACATCAGTAATGGTCATGGTGGCATCCACGATAACCTGCGTGTTAATCGATGTGCAACCATGCCTGTTTTGGTATGTCTTCTGCACCAGCCGTGGTGCCCGCAGTGCAATATGGGTGCGGTCTATACATCCAAGTACCGATGGGAAACCAGCAACATTGTAGAATGCCTGCATGGTCTCCAGCCACATCCAGGGGAAGACTATGAGGTGGTGCATCCTCTGTAGCAGGGCCCTGGTGAAGGCACTTATGCAGTGGCTGGCAGTGGACTGCACGATTCCAACAGTCACCCCTATCATATGCTGGAAGCTGCCAGTTGCCAGATATCCCAGGGCAGTGGTCACCATCATAGCCACCAGCAGGGCCTGGCTTCTGGTTGTGGAGGGCTCCAGGTCCACACTGAGTAAGCTGCACAACTCCGTTATCATTGTCCCATCCAGTCTGTATCTCTGGGAGACCTCCTCCTCCGTCAATTGCAGGTAACTCCCCTTGGGCCTGTGTACCTGTGGGGCATGGTACTGTACCTGCATCTCGGGTTCTGCGATTCTGCCTGCTGATGGATACACACTGCCTGCCTCATCCTCCGCTGTGCCTGGGCATGGTGGGCGCGAATCCACCTCTGGAACACCATGTGCATGGCCCACATGGCTTCATGGCCAGTCCAGCAGCACTTTACCTCTGCACGGTTTGGGTACATGCCTGCACACACTCTCCTTGCTGTACTATGTACTGTAACACTACTACACAGATTCGCTGCACACCATCAGCAGTCATATGTGCCAGGAAACAACGCTTAGGCTTATGCGGTTAGTGACATCCAATGTCAGCACACACGGCTTTCGGAAATCCACTTTATGTGGGTTTCAGGTTGACATGCCCCCATTCCACCCCGGGCCTCGGTGCTTGGTGCTGTGCGGGTAGCTGGGCCTTGTTGAACTCGTATCTACTTTATACTTTTATGGCAGTTTTACATGGGTAAAGCTGTCTTTTACACGTGTTGCACATGCCTAGGGCTTCAAAAATCAGGCCCATCATGTATTCAATGCTGAAAAAGTTAAGTTATAAGACTTCAGGGTTTCCTCAACCTTTTCTATTGATTAGAGAAAGACAGGCCATTCAGTATCCAAATTCAGACCAGAGGGTGCCAACAAATTCAAACATCCAGTGTTGTTCTAACTGGAACAATAGAAGCTGCCTAATGCCATTTCTTCTAGCATAAGTAGCAAGACATGGTGACATTTTGTAATGTTTTGATTTGTTTTATTATGCTGTCCTGTATATTTCGTTTTGATATTTTGCTCTGTATTTCATATGCATTGTGATGTAATTCGGGAGTAGATCTGTATTAGGGATATTTTTATTTATTCTTGTGTATGGTATATTAGGTTGTACTGTTGTATCTTTATTGCTATCAGGATGTAATATTCCATTACTAGCCAAACTGCAAGAAGATGTAGCATGAACTCAGCTCACTGAATCTTGGTAAGTTTGGACTTCTTCATGAAACCCGGTTTGGATTTTGAAGATGTCCTAGTGCACAATTGTTATTGGTTACCTTATTGTAGGATTTTATCGACCAGGGTAATTGATGCTTCCTAATGCAGTTTGATATTTTGGCTGCATTTGATTGAGTTGATCATGAATTGCCTGCCACTCAATAGGTTACTGGAAAAGTCTTACATTGGTTTAAAGGTTTTCTTCTTAATTGAACTTGGAAGGTCAAATTTAATCAGGATATGCCTAAGTACCCAAAGCTGTCTTGTGGAGTGCTACGAGGCTCCCCTCTTTTGCCCATTTTGTTCAGCATTTTTGTTAATTTTCTATCTAGGGTGTTGTTCAGGGTTCCCTTTTACCCCTGTGCTAATGATTTTCTGTTTATGGTCCCATTTACTAATACATGAGAACCAATCTTTTTCTATGTTAAATGACTTATTTCTTGGGATTAAACAATGGCTAGATTGGAATTTATTATGTTTTAATGTCAATAAGGCCAAGGTACTGTGGATAGGCAGACTGGATCAATCACCATCTGAGGCGATACTCAGATTGTTGGGGAAAAGACTATATTGTCTTCTGAGCTAAAATTACTTGAAGGCATGGTTGATTCATTCCAATTTTTGAAGCCCAAATAAATCATTTATGGCAAAAGGTCTATTTTAGTCTTTGGAAGTTAAGATAAATAAGGGCTAGATTAACATTTGAAGCCTTTTGTATATTTGTCTAAATTCTGATGCTTTTGCAACTTGACTACTGTAATGGAATTTATTTGGGTGTTTCTTTGAAAATCGGAAGCAAGTTGTGGGTATTAGAAAATCAGGCCACAAACTTGATTTATAAAGGGAAAACGCAAGAAAGAGTGTCCCCTTTCCTATTTGTTTTACATTCGCTGCTATTCAATATAAATTGTTTTTAAACTCCTTTATCTATCTCACAAGATAATTTATGGAAATGTATCAGCCATTATGATTAAATTAGCCACAGTCCATGTATCACAAAGATCACTGCGTACTATTGATAGGGCTTTTATGACAGTTACCTTCATTCAACACAAGATTACTGATTAAAATCTGTGAAGGAGAGAACATTTTGGGTTAAAGTTCTTTGCCAGAGGATGTAAGGAAAGAGAACGACTATTTGATCTTTAGGAAATGGCTAAAGGCTCAGTTATTTTAGAAGGCATGGGGTGAAGCTTGCCGTCAAGGGGGTGGAGCTTGCCATCGACCAAGATGATCTCTTGAGTTGATCTCTCTGGTGGCCTTTTACACACATTCCTGATTTCCTCCGCTCTCTCGCCGGTCTAGCTGATCCTACCAGTAGCGGTACACTTTCTTAGCATGTCCACGATCAACCAGTAAGTAGCATAAGGACTGAAATGGTCCAAGCCTGAGCCCCTTCACTGAACAAAATGGTGAGTGCAAAGGAATCTGAAGAAGGCCTGAAAGAAATCCAGGTTAAGGATCTGGTTTCAGCAAATGGGGAAGTCCTCAATAACATGCAGACTGGGTTGACGGAAGTCAAAAGTCAGTTCGCTATGCTTTCCTTGCAAATAGCCTCTGCTGATGCTACTCTACAGCACCATGAGGAGCTCCTCCATCAGACTGACTGGACTACTAAACAGATTGAACAATTAGAATGCAATCTCGAGGATTTGAATAATCGCACGTGGTGCAATAATGTACAAGTTCTCGGGATCCCTGAAAGAACCAAGGGTGCCAACCCGATTGCAGACTTGGAACAGTTTCTTCCTAAGTTCCTTAACTTAGAATTTCATTACCCTTGTGAAATTGAGCGGGCCCATAGGGCCCCTTAATCTTTAAGGTTCTGCGGTATCTGCAAGCCCTTCAGATCCTCCAAGCTGCACGACAAGCACAAATATAACTTGAAGGTCAGCAGATATTATTTTTTCCAGATCTGAATAAATCAACTATAGACTGGAGAAAACAGCTTCTCGCCTTCCGTCTGTAGCTTCAAAAACTCCAGGCTAAATACAGGCTATTCTATCCTGCAAAACTCCAAATTACACTACACAATACTTACCATGCCATTCAAAGACCCTGTGGCAATTTGGGAGTTTCTTGCCAGCTCAGCAGGAAGGACACTAATTGACCTTCATTGCCTGCCACTTAAGTGAGTTGCGGTCCACTTAGATGTTCTGATGGAGAACTGTCAACCATGACTTTTGGTCACCTAACTCTGCCTTATCGAATACCTTCAACTGTTTGGATATAAGTAATCTCATCCAACTGCAGGTCTGTATTTCCATAATCCTGAGCATAAGTTGTCATTTCTCAGATCATGTGAGCATAGATGACCAGGGTTTGACTATACCAGATTCAATTCTTTTTCTTCTTTTTTCACCCATCATCGCAAATGAACCTTTACTTATGTCAGTACTGGGCAGATTGCACTGGGTACATCCTAATGTGTGTTGTAGTTTTGTTTCCACCTGATCATGTGTGTATGGAGCGTGAGGGAGAATATTTGTATGTGAAGGCATTGTCTGGGACAGGGAGGGTTAGTTCTGTGACTGTGGAGTAATAACATTCGGGTCCATACTCCCCTGTTTTTTTCATTCTTGTTAAGGGTTTTGATGTTTGGGGGAGGGAGGGGATTTTTTTTGGGTGGGGGTGGAGAACTATCTTGGTCGCTTGCAGCAGGTGGACTACCTTCACATGCATTGGTTAGTTATGGGATGTTTGAACTTAGTCCCTGGTTTCTTGATATGTATTTTCTTTGTATATATATATTTATATACTCTTCTAATGGGTGGCTTATTTCTATCTCATTGGCTATTTCTACTCCCCCACATTATCTCAAAAAGATATGTCTCCAGCATTTTCTGTTGATTCGCTATGTACACACTGAGAGGCTAGCTCCGTATCGACACTTCAATTACTAATGGCTACATGCCTTTGATTCCTTTCCCTTAATATTAAATGGATTAATCATCCTGTGAAGAGGAGAAAAATATTATTATATTGCTAGAGAGTATCTTCAGATGTTATTTACTTACAAGAAAATCATTTGCCCTACAAGAAGGCACAAACATTAGGCTCAGGAATTTATTCACATATTATTTCCTCCTCAGCACTCCGGAAGAAGGTCGGGATCAGTATCCTCATCAGACGGACTCTATCTCCTACTATTCTGCAGACCCAGGTTGATCTTGGTGGGAGATGGGCTAGGACTACCATTCAGCTGGGTCAAGTCACATTGGCATTGTTTACTATCTATGCTCCTACCATAGATGATCTCAAATTTTTTTTATGATATCTCCAAAGAGCTTGCAGATCTACCCCCGGTCCTTGTCATTTTGGGTGGGAATTTCAATCTTGCTCTGGACCCCCTACTGGAAAGACAACCAGTCTGATTGCATCACCCCTGGAAAACCCACACAGTGCTACACTTCCTTATGACTTCTAATGGTTTAAGTGATCCATAGTGTCTACAAACCCTACGGAGAAGGATTTCACCTTTTTTTCTTTCCTTCATAATTCCCAGTCTTGAATAGATTTCTTCTCACTATCTAAAACACTGTTGCCAGATCTTGATACTTCCAATAGTTTGGGAAATATGATCTCCAATCACTCTTTGATCATTGCAACACTGCATTTAAACTCCAGAAGGTCTGGAGATTTAACAAGGCTCTTGTTAGTGATGATATATTCATCGCTTCTACCAAGCAGGCTATTGCCACCTACTTTGCCTGTAACTCTTCTGTCAATACCACAGGCTGGGCTTGGTGGAAGGGCTTTTATGCCTGCATCAGGGCCTGCATTATAAGTTACTCCACTGGCTTGACATATGTAGATTCTGTAAGAAAGACCTGGAAATGATGACTTACCTCATAGCTGGCTGTGAAGTTCTGATGGCAGAAAATTTCAATACAGAAAGATATAATAAAGTAGTGTGTCTCATCCATTGGAAACTCTGTAAACACTACAACATCATTGTGCCCAAAAAGCACTGGGATCATGACCCTAAAAGAATTACAGAGATTGTGAAGGTTATGATCAACTGGAATACTCCCATTCCAACCAATAAAAAGCGGGATGCGAGGAAGCCGGATATAGTGGTTAAGGAGAAAAACACCAGAATGGCATTGATAATAGAGGTGTCAGTTCCAAGCGACTACTCTGAATCACATGGACAAGCAGAAGATCCTGAAATGCCAAGAAATGCAGTCAGAGACCAAGAAAATGTGGCAGAAAGATACAGAAATATTTCCCATCGTGTTGGGTGCCACTGGCTTGATAAAGAAGAATTTCCAAGCACGTCTTGACAAACTACCCATAAAGTACCTGCTACAGCTTATGAACTCCAGCAGGAGGCTCTCTTTGGCATGATGCAAGTATTACACCAAGCCTTAGCAGTACTTTTGAGAGACTGAGATCATACTCCCCATGCCCTGGCTTAGAATTGAGATTCACGACTGTCATGGTATGTGTAAAACTAACCCATTTGGAGAAACTGCCCCATAAACAGACACTCTTAGAGAATAAAATCCACGATGGAAAGCGGATGCTTATGATGTGGCTTGATCCCACCATCCTACTACAATTGCAGCAATTGAAACACCAATATAATCTTCTTTTAAGTAGGTATTTTGTTAAAAGTAATCATGCGGGACGTTTATTAGCTAGCTCACTTAAGGCCCGTAAAGATGCTACACGCATTGCCCAAATAGAAGGGGATGATGGTGGCTAGTTACCAAGGACACAGAGATCCTCGAGAGCTTCCATCAATTCTATACTTCTCTCTATAGCTCTGAGGTCCAAGATACCCCAGAGGCTTTTGCCGAGTTAGTTAGTGGCCTGACTCAACCTACACTTACTCCATCCCAAGCATATGATCTTGATAGAGCTCTTACAGAGTAAGATATTTACAAGCTATGGATCAGATGTCATTGGGAAAGGCCTCAGGCCGGGACGGTTTCTCCTTGGAGTTTTATTGCCTTTTTAAGAAGGAACTTGCCCCACATCTTCTAACATATTATGATCTCCTTGCAGACCAGGCACCATGTGGGGAAGGGTTCACTGATGCCACCATTGTGGTACATGAAAAGCCGGGTAGGGACCCCCAAAAAGTGTCCAATTGCCAGCCAATCTCCCTGTTAAACACGGACTACAAGATCTACAGTACACAAAAATTTAAGCCTCTAAATCAAGTCATCCAGATTTAATACACCTTGATCAATGTGGCTTTGTTCAAGGATGCTCTACTTCCAATAATGGGCATTTATTATGTCATCTATTAGCAATGGCCCAAAATTCTTCTTCCCTGCTTATTAGTCTTTCCTTAGACATGGAAAAGATCTTTGATAGACTAAAGTGGTCCTTTCTCTTTCAAACTCTGGTGGTTTGAGATCGGAGACCTCTTTATTGAAAAAATCCAATTACTGTATCTGTGACCTACAGGTCCAATATTGGCTAACTCCACCCTCTCCGCCCATTTCCTTCTTTCTCATAGCACCAGATAGGGCTGCCCGCTATCCCCTCTCCTCTTTAATCTGGTGCTTGAACTGTTAGCGCTCCTTCTTCACCAGTCTGCGTATATTATAAGTTTCTCCTTAAACGATGTATCGATTATGCTCTCAGGCTATGCTGATGACCTTTTGCTATTTGTAATTTCTTCTCTAACAGGGCTGTTAGATGTCCTTGGTCACTACCTGTGACTCTCTGGGTATAAAATTAACTGGACAAAATCTACAGTGATCCCATTGAATCAATATGTCTCAAAGGAGGCCTTACAGGCTTTTCTGTTTCAATGGACAGACTCTGTTTCCAAGTACTTAGGAGTTCACTATTTTCCCGACATTCAATCCATGATAGATAGAAATGTAGCAGATTGTATTGCCATAGTCCAGTCCTGCACTACCCGATGGTCTCCATTGGCCCTGCCTTGGTGGGGTCACTTAGAAACCATTAAAATGGTTATAGTTCCTAAAATAAACTACATTTTGAGCATGCTACCTCTGATGTTTCCAGATTCCTTTTACAAGAAAGTAGAAAAGTTGCTGGTACAGTACCTCTGGAAAGGGAAACACCCGAGGATTGCTCTGTGGAAGTTAAAGCTCCCTAAAGATAAAATAGGAGTTCATTTTCCTGATTTTAGATTGTATCATTACTCCTATATACTCAAGCAGAGCATATGCTGGGGCACTGCTCCTCTGCAGGTCTCCAATCCCACCTGGGCCTTCTTGGAACAGCAATTAACTGCCCTGATGCCCTACCACCTGCTCATGGGGGTGTCACTTGTAGGTTGCAAGAATCCATCTCCAGTTATCATCACTACACAGCAAGCTTTCCAGGCTCTCCTTCCTCGGCTAAAAGACATTGCACCTGTTTTGTGGAACATGCCCATTTGGTTTAATCATCACTTTAAAATCCATAAACATCCCATTAATTGGCACATCTGGAAAATTCATGGTATTTGGACAGTTGGACAGTTCCTAACTTTAGACTCCTTCAAGACATTTTCCAAACTCCAACAGGAGTTTGACCTGTCTCTCTGGTGTCTGTTTCAATGGTACCAACTTAGACACTGTTTGATACACTCTGGCATTGATCGGGTGAGCCTCCCTAGTGATGGTGATCTTTGGGCTAAGGTATCTAGCCTGAGTAACTCTGGTAAGTTAGACTTCTTTTTTTACCGTATCTTCAGAGAAGGATTCAACCATCCTTGTTTGGGAATGGAGAGTTCTTGGGAACTTGATGCTGGAGCTTTACTTTCCTGTAATCAATGGAAGCAGTTTTGGGGGTCGCTTACTCGGCCTCTCTTACTCAGACATTTTTCTTTTTAGCACACAGGGCATCACCATGTAGGTAACCATTGTTGGTCCTGCGCTATGCATATGGGCATACCAGCGCACATGATTTTTGGATGCCCTAATTGACAGGGTTACTGAAGCCAGGTTCGGTCCCAAATTGCTTGCAACTTGCACCTCAATGAAGCCTTACCCCTTAATATTATTATCTATTGATCTGTGGCAGGCATACTTTCTCTGCAAAGTGATGATGTCTCTTTATATGACCTTCTGCTTAGCATAGCCGTCAAACTTCTTCTCACCCATTGGAAAGACTCTACTCAGGTTGACTATTACCAATGGTGGAATACGGTCTGTATGTATCGGAGCTATGAAGCAGCTTTAGTTCATCTGTTTCGTGGGTGTGAAGGCAGTGCTGCCAAATGGAAAATCTTAGATGCTTTTGTATCCTCTGCCACCTAATGTTATTTTCTATTTTCTAAACATCTTATCTTATTGACGTAGAGATCCTATTGTATTATGAAAGCCAGGGATGGGAGGGGGGGATTGTTATAGTTGATTTCATGTTGACGTTGTTTATTCCGCTTTGTGAAAACTTAAAATTCTTTTAAAAAAACAAAAGAAGGCATATGTATTGCACGATTAGTGAAAATCCCAATATCTTGATTTTTATATTTTATTTTACACTTTGCAAATTGTATTTTGTAAACTATGTGATATAATTAATGAATTGTAATCCACTTTGAGAAGTGCATTGAGCATACAGAAGAGAAATGACTGAATGAAATGAAATGTAAATTTCTTTGAGTCCCCTGTTAGAAGAAAAAGTCATAAAATAGCAAATGAAGAAAAGAAAGTAAAGGCTCCACAGGCCGTTGAGTTCTTAGCATATGCGCACTGCATCTGAATTTGATAAATTTGCATTTATGGGGTCTCCAGTGGATGCAGATGTGCCTCATGCATATTCACTGACTGGCTGAAAGGCATATTTACTAAAGCATCCTATGCAGTAGTGTGGGATTTAGCATGCGGTTTGGGCCCGTGCTAAAAGGTAGGAGGGGGCAATACATCAAAAACCCTCTGCTATCTTTGTTGCACGCATTGGGGTGGGGACTGAGTCAGACTTTGGTGTGACAGCACAGCTAGCATGGTCATTTATAGCCTGCACGACATGCACTCAGTGCCACAGACACAACTAACACCACCTCAATAGATGGTCTTACTTGCACCTGCAGTGATTTTGCTATGTTGAAGCAACTGCAGGAGAATGGATGTACCCCAGACCCCTGCAGTTAGTCCACAGCCTCATGCTGGTAATGTGACCCCCACAGGCATTACTAGCAAGGGGCTTAGTAAACATGCCCCTTAGAAAGCCCTGAACTACTTAATGTGACTGACATGTAACTAGCTACAACTTTCACTCAAGACAATTTTCAAAGCCATTTACCTGCGTAAAATAGCGACGTGCCCATGTACATTTGTTGTCTGAAACGTGCCCTCACTTAATAAAGCTGGAAGTATACACAGGATTCCATAACACCCATATTTTCAGCCAGAGTAAGCGATGCACTTCCATGGGCATTTGTAGGGTGGGTTGGAAAGCAACACACAAAAGAGTGGAGTTTCCATAGTTTTTGCACTGTTTGCCAAATAGAAGAACTCCAAAGAAAGCTACAATATGGTGGCTGAAATGTCGGTTTCACTTACTAAAATGCAGTATGACCTGGAAATTTACAAAGATTAAAAAACAGTGCCTGCCGAAAAATTAGATGCAAAATTCCTGGGTCTTCTCTATTTGTCCTGCAGCTTCTCTCTGAAAATTAGGTACAAGGTCTGTAGATACAAATTATCCACTGGTTTTGTACCTTGGTGGGCTGTTTTAAAATTGGCCCCTCAAAAAAAACAAAGGGGGTAATTTTGGAAACCCTATTTGTGCTTTAGACATCCAAAAATGGGCATAGAGTGGTCCAAAGCACATAAATGACTCCAGAGCCATTTTAGAAGCCGGGTCTGTGGATGTCCAAATCTGATCTGGGGCTGTGGTGGAGGCATTCACAGGAGCCTGGTCATCCCTGTCTGATCTCAGAAATGTCCTGTGTCCTGGATATCCAGAATTATGTTTAAGTTTCCACCTGCTCCAGGTATCTGAAAGTGCTCATTTGGGCTGAAAAAGGTTACGTTAGACTTACCTGCTAATTGTTCTTCCTTGAGGAACTCTAGTCCAGTCCCAGAACCTGAGAGTTGTGTATCTCTTCTAGCAGCTATGGAGACTGAAACACATCATCGCTTTGACAAGACTGGTATAAGTAGGCAAGGACCGCCTCTCCTCGCCAGTACCTATTGACAAAGCAGACTCAGCAGAGCAACAAATAAATAGTTAGTTCTTACATTCTTTTTTTGTTGTTGTTGTTTTATAACATAACTGTAAAAACTTCAATGCCATTTACAACAGCCTAACACCTCCGGGAAAATCCCCTTGCCGAAGACCTTCCGAGATGAAACTAATTACTACTTAGGAAAGTTGCTCTCTCCCTGCTCAAGAGTAGAAATCTTAAAGAGAGAGAGCAAGAAAGAGAGAGAAATCCATCATGCATCTGAACTCCTTCTTATTTACACTGCGTCCCGCAAGGCCTTCAGGCTGACTCGAACCTGAAACAACACCCTGGGTGGGATCCGGGATTGGACTAGAGTTCCTCAAGGAATTAGCAGGTAAGTCTAATTTAACCTTCCTTTTCGTCCCTCTAGTCCAGTCCCAGAGCCTGAGAGGATGTAACAGAGCAGTACATATCAACGGGAGGGCCCAGCCAAAGCAGCCTGAAGCACTGCCGCCCCAAAACGCACATCTGTCTCTGCCTGCACATCCAGCCTATAATGCTTAACAAACAAATTCAAGGACGATCATGTCGCCACCTTACAAATCTCTACAGGCGGCACCAAGCTAAACTCGGCCCAGGAAGCCACCTGCGCTCTAGTCGAATGAGCCCTAAGACCCTCCGGAACCAGCCTACCCTTTAAAATATATGCCGCTGCAATGGCTTCAACCACCTGGCAATGGACGCTTTAGACGCCGCCTCCCCCTTCTGTGGACCGCTGAACAGCACAAATAAACGATCCGACTTACGGAAGGCCGCAGACCTACGGAGGTACCGCTTCAGCGCCAGACGAACATCCAACAAACGTAATCTACCTCCCAATGCCTCCTTCTCCTCTCCAGAGAAGACCGGTAACGAAACAATCTGGTTGACGTGAAAGACCGAAACCACCTTGGGCAAGATCGCGGGAACCGTCCTCAGCACCACCTTCTGGTTCGAAAACGTCAGGAACGGTTCCCTACAGGACAAAGCTTGCAATTCCGAAATCCTGCGACATGAACATATGGCCACCAGGAAAATCGTCTTTAACGTCAAATCCTTCAGAGACGCCTTACCTAATAGCTCAAAGGGGGCTCCGACTAACGCTTCCAACACCAAATTCAGATCCCACTGAGGAACCGAGCACAGACGAGGCGGCCTGAATAGCAACACAGCCCTCAAAAAACTCTTCACATCTGCGTGTGCCCCCAAGACCTCTCCTTGAACCTTGCCTCGGTAGCACGAGATCACTGCCAATTGCACCCGCAACGAACTGGCCGCCAGCCCTTTCTCTAAACCATCCTGCCAAAATGAAAGGATCTGCAAAATAGATGCCGCTGAGGGCCGAATCCCTCGGTCCGCACACCAGGCCTCAAAAATATGCCAGACCCGCACATAAGCTAAGGAGGTAGAAGAGCGCCATACCTTCAGCAAAGTAGAAATGACTGCCGCCGAATAACCCTTGGCTCTCATCCTCGCCCTTTCAAGAGCCAAGCTGTAAGCGAGAATCGATCCAACTGAGTCATGCGAAGCGGCCCCTGAAGCAACAGATCCTCCCACAACGGGAGCTGCCACGGACTGTCTACCAGGAGCCGCACCAGATCTGTGTACCACGGCCGTCTCGGCCAGTCCGACGCCACCAGAATTACTAGGTCCCGGTGCCTCTCTATGCGCTGCACCACCGATCCGATGAGGGCCCACGGCGAAAAAACGTATACAAACCTCTCGACAGGCCACTTCAGCATCAGAGCATCGAGCCCCTCCGACATTCACTCTCGCCGTCTGCTGTAAAACCGAGGCGCTTTCGCTGACTCGAAGATCGCCATCAGATCCATAATCGGCCTTCCCCAGCGATCCTCTATTAGAGCAAAGACATCCGGATGAAGCGCCCATTCGCCTGGATCCACCTTGCGCCGACTCAAGTAATCTACCTGTATATTGTCCACCCCTGCTACATGCTGTGCTGAGATGGCCACCAGATTTAATTCAGCCCAGGCCAACAACTGGCTCTCCTCGGCTTCTAGTGATGCACTCCCCGTGCCACCTTGCCAATTGATGTAGGCTACCGTGGTCGCATTGTCGGAGAACACTCGAACCGCTGATTGACCCAGCCACACCTGGAACTCCAACAAGGCTAAATACACGGCTCTCATTTCCAGCCAGTTGATTGATCATTCCTTTTCCACTACCGACCACTACCCCTGCGCAAACCTTCCCTCGAAATGTGCCCCCCAACCTGTGAGACTGGTGTCCGTTGTCAGGGGCCGCCACGCCGGGGCCTCCAGGGGCATACCCTTCTCCAAGTTCTCCCACCGGAACCACCAGAGAAGCGCTTGCCTCACTTCCAGCAGACAGACCAACTGCTGAGACAGCGCATTCGACTGATGTGACCAGCGCCTTTGCAGCAGTCTCATGTGAGCCCTGGCCCATGGCACCACCTCTATCGTGGCCGCCATAGTTCTGAGCAACTGTAGATACTGCCAGGCTGTAGGAGCCTGTTGGGACAGGAACTTCCTCACCAGCTCCCGCAGGCCCTGCAAGCGTGCACCTGGGAGAAAAACCCTCCCCTGTGCCGTGTCGAACCGCGCCCCCAGATATTCCAGTGATTGGGATGGGACCAGCTTGCTCTTGGAAAAGTTGACCACCCATCCCAGGCTTTGCAACATTTACACCACCCGGGAAGTGGCTTTCCCGCTCTCTTCCTCCGACTTCGCCCGAATCAGCCAGTTGTCCAAATATGGATGCACCAGCACCCCTTCCTTGCAGAAAGCTTCTGCCACCACCACCATGATCTTTGTGAATGTCCGCGGCACCGTCGCCAGGCCAAATGGCAAGGCTTGGAACTGAAAATGCCCCATCGGCACCGCAAACCGAAGAAACTGTTGGTGCTCCCAGCGAATGGGAATATGTAAATAGGCCTCGGTCAGATCCAACGACGTAAGGAATTCTCCCTTTCTTACTGCCAGAATCACGGACCTCAACGTCTCCATGCAGAAATGAGGCACCCGGAGACAACGATTCACTCCTTTTAAGTCTAGAATGGGCCAAAACGCACCGTCTTTCTATGGCACTACGAAATAGATGGAGTACCGACCGTACCCGCAGTGTTCCGGTGGCACCGGCACCACCGCCCAAAGTTGAAACAGCCACTGCAACGTCTCCTGCACCACCCGGCACCTGAGCCGCGCCCTGCACGGAGACTGGAAAAACAAGTCTACCACTGGCCGTTGGAGTTCCCGAGCGTAGCCCTCTCCAATGACCTCCAACACCCACTGATCCGACGTTAACTGGACCCAGGCCGGGTAAAAGTCTTGTAGGCGCCCCCCTACTGACACACACCCCACCTGTGTCCTCCTCATCTCATTGTGGCTTTTTAAGGCTCAAGGACGAGAAGGGCGCAAAGCCTCTACCTGCCCCCCCCAAATCCTCGAAAACCCTGGCCTCGCACTGGAAACTTGCCGTGCTGAGAGGCAACCGGAACCTCCGAAACTCCCTCTGCGAACCTTTGGGAACTGAATTAGGGTGGCCCTGCTTTGGTTTATCTACCGACAGCCAACCTCCCTTGGATTCTCCCAGATCCTTGACTAGCTTGTCCAAGTCCTCACCGAACAACAACTTCCCCCTAAACGGGAGCTTACTAAGGCCAGCCTTGGAAGAACTGTCTGCTGCCCAGTTCCGTAACCACAAATACCTCCGGGCTGCTACCACCGAAGCCATGCTCTTAGCCAGCCCCTGAATCAGGTCATAATGAATATCCGCCAAATAGGCAGATCCGGACTCCAGGCGAGCCATCTCATCCACCTGCTCACCCGCCTCATCCACCTGCAGTCGCTGAGACCATCGCAGACACGCTCTCGCCACCCAAGCCCCCGTGATCGAGGCCTGCATGGACAGAGCGCTGATGTCAAACACCTGCTTCAGCAAAGTATCTAATTTCCTATCCTGTCCATCCTTAAGTGCAGCCAACCCCTCTACCGGGATCGTCGTCTTCTTGGTAACCGCCGACACCGTCACGTCGATCTTTGAGGAACGAAACAGGTCCCTGTCTGTGTCGGACAATGGATAAAGCCTAGCTAAAGCCCTAGATCCCTTAAGGGCCACCTCTGGCAAATCCCACTCTTCCTAAATCATGTTCCTGAACACCCTATAAATAGGAAAGACCCGCTGTGTTGTCCGTACAGCCTGTAACAACGGATCCTCTAAGGTCTCATCCGATGCTGGACCCACGGCCGGCATATTAAGCGCTTTGAGGGATTAGGCAATCAGCGCTGGCAACTCCTGTCGCCGAAACACCCTGACCACTCTGGCCTGCTGCTCCACATCCGGCAACTTGCCCTCTTCTAACTCCTCCACCGAATCATCCTCAAAATCCCCAGCCGCTGTCTCCAAAACCTCCGAGGGCGTATCCGCTAATTCCTCTACCCCTGCAGTCCTACTTCTCTTAGCAGGGGTACTGGCCACCTCCAGCCCCAGCAGGCCCGCCAGGCATTTCTCCCCCGCCCCCCGGCCGTGAGCGTGGGCATACCAGGCTGAAGGAGAGCAAACGCCAGGTGCATCAGCAAAAAAGAAGTCCGGAGGGACAACGGGCAGACCCACTACTGGGCCTTGTCCCGGCTGAATAGACGGTCCTGCCGCCGTAGAAGGCCCGGCCACGGGTTCCTAGGGTGCCAGGGACAGAGGAAGCTTATCTTCCTGACTCTGGGACAGCACCCCCTGCCGCCCTGTCCCCCCCTCCAATGCTTGCTCCATCACCGCTGCCTCTTGAGTGCAGCCAGTACAAACCCCAGACTCTAGGAGCGCGCCTCACCTCGAACCACACACTAGGCACCGAGGCCTAGCCGGCATGCTCTTTCTGAGCGAAGAACCCACGGAAATAGACCACGAGGAGCCTCAAGAGTTCCCCCGGGTGGCAACACTTCTCAAGGATATACTTTTTTTTTTGTCACGGGCTGTTCCAGAGACCTCAGGACACCAAAATCTAACCCAGAAGAATCAACTGCCTCTATCTCCCCTAGACCTTGAGCCTGCAAATGAAAAAGCTCCCACAGAACTCAAAATGGCCGCTCCCGCGCTTCCTGCGTGAACGCCACGCGGCCAGGCTCAACGAACATGATCGCCCTACAAAACAGCACGATAAGTGCTCTTCGGCCTCCCTGCACGTGACCGCCCCCCCTCCCCCCCCCCCGCAACGAAATAAACACTTACCGCGGCTTCTCTGCTGTCCGGAGGAGGGGGGAAGGCCTCAATCCACCACCGGAGCTCAGCTGAAAACGACGGCTTCAGCTCCAGGCAGAGAGGCACACTGCCGCAGGCCGCTGACCCTTCTCTGCGCGTCCACCCGCTGCCGGCTGCGCCTGCCACCTGCTCCTCACCCTTTCAAGCGGGTTCGGGAGCAGGGAGGCTTTTCCTGCCGGTTCTTCAGGTTTTCTTCCCGTGCATGGTGGGGGGGAGGAGGGGGAAGGGGGGAGGGAAGGAGGAGAGCTGGAAAGAGAGAAGCAGAAGAGGCCAGCTAACCTGTGCAGCCCTGCTCTAACGCGATCTGCGCTCTAAGAAAATAAAATCAATTAAAATCAATTAAATAAAATCAATTAATTAAAATCAATTAAAACACTCTGCTTATTTGTCACTAGCCTGAGCCCAGACCCTAGGCTCAGCACCTACTCCAGCTGCTATGGAGACTGAAGACTGGCGGGGAGAGGCGGTCCTTGCCTACTTATACCAGTCTCGTCAAAGCGATGACATGTTTCAGTCTCCATAGCTGCTGGAAGAGATACACAACTCTCAGGTTCCGGGACTGGACTAGAGGGACGAAAAGGAACATCCAGAGAGTGTAAAGAACAAAGCACTCAATCATCCCCAGTACTCAGCACAATTTCAGCAATAGCAGCAGTGAGATTTGAACTCCGACTTCCCTATTCCCACTCCACTACTCTAAGCATTAGGCTATTCCTAAATGTCCAGGCTCTAAAATACTATTCTGGAGATGTCTATGTAGACCCCCTGCAGACATCTAAATCAGGCACATCCACATTTGTGAAATCATGCCTGCACCTGGATGTGCCTGCTTTTTTATCAGACGTTCTGGCTTAGACATCCCAGATTGCACTAAAATCCCCTTCAAACTGATTAAATGCAGTTACCACATCACTCATCTTGACCCAAACAAACAAGATGATGTTGCCTGGTTTTCCCCTACTGAAATGATGGAAATCCTTTCTTTGGGAAATCAGAGCTACAAATCCTCGCATGCATACGGCATTAAAAGGACGGAATCAGCCTAGGTGAGGTGGCGGACCTCGAACGTGCAAGTTTGTTAGCAAAGAGAAATCATACACCACAGCTAATAGGTTGTTCCAGAAAGATTGTTAGAGTAACTAGTCTGCCTTCTGTCTGTCTTGCAAGTGACTGCTGGAGTTTCAGTATCCATATCTTGCGATTTATGCTGGTGGTTTAAATGACAGATTGTTAAAAATAGGTTATCCACGTCCTTGTGTTTAGTTTTGGGGTCCCATTGCTCAACTGGAGAAAGTGTCTTGCTTCTCAATTTTTTTTAGCCCTGTTAAAAATCTTCAGCAGCATTGCACTTTGGTCTACTGGATTGGAGACTGAAGCATTCTGTCTTCTATATAGGACCCTGATAGACTCTGGCAATTCTATTTAGCCTCATTCTTTAATAACCCCTAGTGGTAAACTTGTGGTAATGCAGCAGTACCATGAGACTACCACTGGGGGTTACTGACACCATTTTGGCACCTGGCACAGTAAGAACAGGAGTGGGCATCGCTCCTGCTCACACTGAACATCAGAGACCCCTGGTAAAGCTTGGAGGCATAAAGGGGAATCAGATGTAGTGAATGGGTCAGGGGTCGAGCTTAGGGGAAGTCACTGGGATGGAGAAAGAGCTCAGGGTGGGCGGGAGGGGGAAGGGAGTGATCAGGACTCCAGACTTCAACATTGACAGCTGCCCCTTACCAGTACTTGTATTTTGTGTTAGTCCAAAATTTGTCTATTTCCTTTCTGCACTGCTATCATTGGGTGCCGCAGTAAATGAAGGAGCCTGAAGGAGATAGAGCATCCAACCAGTGAAAGGCTGGCATACTTTTTCATATCAGTACAGAAGAACACACCTTGACCTGTTAAACCCTCAGAGTGCTTTTCAATAATTCTTTTTTCTTTTTTAATTGTATTTTTTTATTGAGAATTATAACGTACACATCTAAAATATTAATGAATGAAGGAAAAGGAGTACATAATCATGTAAACAAATTAACATTTACAAAGGAAAAAGGTAAACGTCCATAAATTAGTCCACAAATATAAGGAAATATGGGGAAATACCAAGAAAAATCTTAGTCGTGACGGAATCCCGCCACAAGGCTACCAAAAAGAAATAAACAAGCAGGCGGAGACATAAATGTCAGCCATATGAGAAGGGACGACAACCTGAACTGAACCTTCTTCTCTGTTGTTGTTGTTGTTAAGTGCCGTCGAGTCGGAGTCGACTCATGGCGACCCTCTGGATAGCTATCCTAAATTGTGTTCGGTCTTCAGTCAGGTGGCTCATTGTTGACAGACTGGTAACAGTAGCTGCTGTTATTGTATCGATCCATCTCATTGCTGGCCTTCCTCTTTTGCGTTGACCTTCTATCTTGCCAAGCATAATGTCTTTCTCTAATGATCTCTCTCTTCGCATGATGTGTCCAAAGTATGAAAGTCGAAGTCTTGTCATCTGAGCTTCTAAAGAAAGCTTAGGTTTGATCTCCTCTAGTACCGACTGGTTTGTTCTTCGGGCAGTCCATGGTATACACAGTATTCGCCGCCAGCACCATAATTCAAAGGCATCAATTTTCTTCCTGTCTATCTTTTTCACTGTCCAGCTTTCACATCCATATGATGTTATTGAAAATACCATGGCTTGAACAAGTCGAATCTTTGTATGGAGAGAGAAATCTCTGCTCTTGAGAATCTTATCTAGGTCTTTCATAGCCATTCTGCCAAGAGCAATGCGTCGTCTTATTTCTTGACTGCTTGTTGCTTCTTTATTGATAGTTGATCCAAGTAGGTTAAAGTTGTTCACAATTTCAATTTCTTCTCCTTCAACGATGAACCTGTTGATTATGCCAGTTGTCATGATCTTTGTCTTCTTTACATTAAGGTGCAGGCCCATTTTGAGACTATGTTCTTTGATTGTGAGAAGCAAATGTTTCAGATCATCTTCACTTTCAGCCAGTAATGTGGTATCATCAGCATAGCGAAGGTTGTTGATGAGTCTTCCACCAATCTTCACACCTCTGTTGTCTTCATACAATCCTGCTTCTCTGATGATTTGTTCTGCATATAAATTAAACAGGTAGGGGGAAAGTATGCAGCCTTGTCTTACACCTTTGCTTATTTTAAACCATTCTGTTTCTCCTTGTTCCGTTCGAACTGTTGCTTCTTGATCAATGTACAGATTGTGCAAGAGAATGATCAGGTGTTCTGGTATACCCATGCTTCTTAATGTGGCCCAGAGTTTCTCATGGTTTACACAGTCAAAAGCCTTGCTATAGTCGATAAAGCACAAATAGATATCCTTTTGGTATTCTTTAGTCTTTTCAAGGATCCATCTCACATCCGCAGTGATGTCTCTCGTTCCTCGCCCTTTCCTGAACCCTGCTTGCACTTCAGGTAGTTCTTGTTCCAGGTATGGTTGTAGTCTCTTTTGAATAATCTTCAGTAGAATCTTGCTGGCATGTGGGATCAGAGCGATTGTGCGATAATTTTCACAGTCAGTTGGATCACCTTTCTTTAGTATTGGTATAAACACAGATCTTTTCCAGTCAGTTGGCCATGATGTTGTCTTGCATATTTCTTGGCAGAGCCTTGTGAGTACGGTAACAGCTGCATCAGATTGCTGCAATACTTCTATGGGAATGCTATCAATGCCTGGAGCTTTGTTCTTTGATAAGGCTTTCAATGCTGCTTAAACTTCTTCTTTCATCACCAATGGTTCCACTTGGTTCACTTGATCTTTATCATATAAAAACTCTGTATATTCCTTCCACCTTTTCTTGATCTTCTCAGCATCATTCAACATAGAACCCTGAGCATCTTGTAACATTCCAATTCGAGGCTGGAACTTTTTCTTTAACTCTCGTAGCTTTAGGAAAGCCGATCTTGTTCTTCCTCTAATAGTTTCTGCTTCTATTTCCTTGCAAGTGTCATTGTAGTATTTTTCCTTGTCCTGTCTTGCTGCACGTTGGAAATCTCCGTTGAGTTCTGCGATTGTCTTTCTTTCTCCTCTGGCTTTAGCTTCTCTGCGTTTCTGAGCAATTTTCAGAGTTTCTTCCATCATCCATTTTGGCCGTTTTTGCTTTTTCACCTTTTGTAGAGACTTCTCGCTTTCTTCCAACACAACCTTCTTGATGTCATTCCATAACTCTTCCGGAGCTCTGTCATTTGTATCTAAAGCAGCAAATCGATTTTGCAGGCAGTCTTTAAATTCCAGTGGTATATTCTCAAGGTGATATTTTGCTGCATTCATGAGTGGTTTGCTCTTTTTCAACTTTAGCTTGAGTTTGCATACTAGTAGTTGATGATCTGTACCACAGTAAGCTCCAGGTTTTGTCTTTGTTGATGTTACAGAGCTTTTCCATCGTTGACTTCCACATATGTAGTCAATTTGATTTTTATATAATCCATTCGGTGAAGTCCATGTGTACAGTCGCTGCTTGTGTTGCTGGAAGAAGGTGTTTGAGATGAATAGATCATTGTTCTTGCAGAATTCTATCAGTCTTTCTCCAGCTTCATTTCTGTTGCCAAGTCCATATTTTCCAATTACTTTGCCTTCTTCTTTGTTGCCAACTTTTGCATTCCAGTCACCCATGACTATCAGGATATCCTGTTTGCATGTTCTGTCAATTTCAGCTTGTACTTGTTCATAGAACTCTTCAATTTCATTCTCTTCTGCAGCTGTTGTTGGGGCATATACTTGAATTATAGTTGTGTTGATAGGCAATCCTCGTAGACGAATAGAGATTAAGCGTTCGCTGACTGCATTGTATTTTATTACAGTTCTTGCAAGTTTCTTCTTTATTATAAAAGCAACACCATTTCTTCTTTGTCTTTCATTTCCAGCATGTGATCATCTGATGCAAAGTGCCCCATGCCAGTCCATTTCAGTTCGCTGACACCCAACAGATCAAGTTGTACACGTTCCATTTCATTCTTGACCACCTCCAACTTCCCTTGGTTCATGCTTTGTACGTTCCATGTTCCAATGTGTAAGACATCTTTACAGCTTCTGACTCTCATTTCATGCGCAGCTACATCAGCAGTCAGACTTCCCGAGGGCTTTGATCCAACCACATCATAAATGCTGGCTTTACTCTGAAAAGTCTTCAGCTCTTCCCCAGTAGCTAGTTGAGTGCCTTCTGACCTGGGGGTCCCATCTTCCAGCACCTTCTTCTCTAGCAGATAAGAACTCCACAAGCTGTTTTGGGTCAAAGAACATATATACATTATCCTTATAGGTAACGCAAAACTTAACAGGAAATTTCAATTGGAAAGTAGCTCCTATGGCCAAACCCTCGGTCGAAGACAATGGAACTCCTTCCTCCTTAACTGAGAACCACGAGACAAATCAGGAAACATTCTAACCTGTGACCCTAAAAAAGAACTAATTAAAGTTCCTAAAATAAGAGCGAAAAATCATAGCTTTATCTGTCTCCAGAGCCAGGGTAACTAGAAGGGTGGGCCTATCCATAATAACCTCTAAGGAGTTCTCTAAGAACCCCGTTAGGTCCCCTCCCCCCAGAGAAATAGCTCCAGGGGCATCCCCACGGCCACTAGATCCAAGAGACAAGTATTATACTCAAGTTAAGGGAGGAAAATGCTCCGGTGGGATCTTTAAAACCTCTCCAAAGTATTTTCTCACCATCTCCTTAGCTGACAAAATTGGAGACCTTGGAAAATTCTAAAGTCTGATGTTATTATGCTGGGCTTGATTTTCTAAATACTCCGTTCCAAGACAATACAAACTTTTCGTCGATCTGAGCTCTAACCAGCTCCTGGAGATGCCCCAGCTCCTGCTCCAAAGCGAGAATTCTCCCTGCTTGCTGCTCCTGGACAGTGGAGACAGTACCAAAATTCATCTTAACCTCCATCAAGTCAGTACTCACAGTTAACTCCTAAGGAAGAGTTCACAGTAGCAATCACATCCCATAGCACTTCCTTTGAAATCATCTTTGGTTTCACCAAGGTTTTAATCCCAGAAGCCGGCAAAACTCCTGTCTGCAGCAATGTAACCTCTGCAGCCGCTGTTATAGCCACAACTTCCTTTTCTCTGAAAGGTTCACTCACCACAGGAGTTGCCTCTGTCACCGGAGAGCCCTCTTTGCCATCCCTCAATGGCGTGCTCATCGGCAGGACAGTGGGAAGCATACCTCTGTCTGACAATACGCTTCCAGGTCTCAGCGGGGGGGTTCGCAGCTCCAGAGAGAGCTGAACACCTTGAGCGCACAGAGCCGAAACACCCTCCAATGGCTCTGCTGTAGACACTGCTCCTACACTGGAGATAAAACTACAAGAGTCCAAGGTTTTCTGTCCCACGGAGCTTACCGCAGAAGGATCCAAGGGTAGGTACTCCTACTTTCATTTTCTGCTGCCCATGTCAACGGCCACGGGACACCGCTCCGGTAGAGCACAACCAAAAGAAACGCGGCTACACTCCAGCAACACTTCCTGTCGCCATCTTATTTCCTCCCCTGCCAGAGGCTTTTCAATAATTCTAAAGGTCTGCTGTGTAACACATTTCTGGGAAGCAGCCATATTGTTTCTAAGAAAGCATTTATGAGATCAACAGATGTATTAAATACCAGGAGAAAAGCCTAAGGGCATGTTTACTAAAGGCAGTAGTTTACTACACAGTAAGCCTCAAAACATAGTATAGTGGTAGTGTCAGACCTGTGCTAAGGAATGGAGGCGTGCCCCGCGTGTCCCCATACACTTAGTGCAGATCTGGTACCACCTCCATGCTAAGCAGTTTGTTACAATTAACATGGGGGCACTTCATACCACCCATTGAGATGGTGTCAAGTGCGCCCACCCCCATGCAAACAGGAAGGCTGAGTCGGAGAGGGAAGAAGCACCAACAGCACACAACACTGGAGGCTTTTGGTAACCACTGCAGTACTGTTTTAAAGTCATTGCCACCACTTCGGATCTGGGAGAGGGACGACAGCAGCCGCAATGGTAGTGGGAGTAAGGGGCTGGCAGGAATGAGGTTTGCCTAGGGTTCCTCATATCCTTGCACCAGCCCTGCTTAATGCTAATATTTTCTAAAGAAAAGTAGGTACCTACTTTCCTTTATAAAATAGCACATGAATAGGCAGCTGCTCTCACGCTTAAAGAATATGCAGCAGCAAAGCGCAGACAAACCAATAATACCAGGAGTCTGTTCAGAAGGTCCAAATCATTTATTTGTGCACAAGTCTCAAGCAAAGTCAATTTCAAAATGGCTGAGCAAAGTTTTCTAGCATTACAACAACTTTTATAGACTTCTGTTCCATTCTAGGTATAGAAAAACACTTCATTGGTCCCGGTACTCTCCCATACCTCCCGTACCCCTTCCATTGGTGCCGGTACTGATATGATTATTCAATTATGTTCCTCCAGTGGGCTCAGCACCTGCTCACCCCCCCTCTAGTCCCAATTACAATGGTCAGTTCATCAACTTGTTACTTTCATACTCTCAAGGCCATAGAGCCAATTTGTGCATGCAGGGGAGCAGGGCTCTGCAACTCGTCTGTCAGCAATCCCAATTAAATCCCTTACAGATGTACTTTTCTTATCAGTAACTTTTAAACATTTTTCTGTATTTTTCCATCTTCCAGTTCTGCTTGTCTAAGCTAATTCAATACTTTTACTGAGTTCTATCCTACCACAGCAGCACGTTGGGGGATGTGTAATTCCTATGAGCCTCTTCACAGGCTTCATTTACAGGTCAAGCTAGTTAGGCCTGCCTGCTTATGTCAGACACTGTGGATCAAAGGCCTGCACCTGCCACATTCCCCCCTTTGATTAATCTCACCCTATTACTTAATAAGGTGTGAGAATTAAATCACCTCTAGAAGAATCACATCATGATCGAAGGATTTCGACTAGGACTGGCCTTATATAAAGCCATTATTTTAGTTGCGGTCTTCCGCTCTACTGTACTATCAATAGCATTATGAAGAGAACGCATACAACATGGGATTAAACATGGTAATAAGAAAATAACAACAACAAGGATTAGTACTAAGACAATGAACGTCTTAAATCCTCCCAGCCATGAGAAAATGTTAGCAAACCAGTTAGGAAATTTCAGTGAGTGCCAAGTCTGTACTGGCACATAAGCATGTCTTTGCATATCTTTAGCAATTTCTTCAACTACTTGACCCTTATCATCTATTTTCAAGCAATAATTAGTTAAATTCAGTTTACCACATACTCCTCCTTCAGCTGCTAGCAAATAATCAAGTGCTAAGCGATTCTGGTATATGGCAGTGCGCATCTGGGTACTTTGTCTAGCTAAAAGTGTAAGAGCGTGACTAGTTTCATTGGTTATTATCTCAACTACTGCTTGTAAGCGGATAATACGATTAATCATATAGACTGGGGTTCGGTAGCCCCACATACCATCATCATTCCAAGTGGCAGGTCCATAATACTCAATGATTCTTTCTGGTGGCCAATCATCACCTTGCCACTTCTCCCACTTGCCTACCTGGAGGGGTGATCTCTTCTGTCTCAGTGCTCTTTTGTGTCGATGGGTAGTGTATACTGGGTATCCTAATTGTTCTCCATGTTCAGTGTTTAAAAGAAAGAAGGAAGGTCTGATGGTTCCTAAGACACATGCTCCTCCCCATTGTGGCGGGAGTTGCGCATACGCTCGGTTTCCACAGATCCAATATAGGCCAGGCGGGGCTTGCCAGGCATGGGCTTTGGCAAGATTAGTCCATAAATCAGCAAGTTCAGGAAATCTGGCTAATGGGTTAGGAGGTTCAGGGTGTTTGATTCCTGACCACCATGACGTCTTTTTGGTAGTGGCATTATAGAATTTCTGGCTAAGACAGACCAGCTGTCCTACCTGTTGGGTGAACTGGGGTCCAGTTCTGGCATAGCAAAGACGTCCAACGATTGAGTGCGCTAACACCCATTCGCTAGTAGTCTTGTGTAATTCAGTTTGATTGTAAATCAAAGAATAATTCAATTCTTGGGCTTCCCATGGCCACTGTTCTCCCATTTGGGTTCCGCCACAGAAATAACAATCTGAGATTTTAAGACTAGATACTACTGCTCCGGCTAATTCTAGAAATAAATTCTGAGAAGGATGAGGAATCTCAAACTTATTTACATGCATGGCTTCATAAAAGGTATTATGGATATGATATTTAGATGACTTATGGGCTTGGGTATTCAATCTGATGTATACAATGGTTCCTGGATCTATTGCCCCTCCAGCAATACGTAAACCAAACTTGTATCCTTGTTTCCATGCATAGGGATTGTGTATGCGTAAGTGTAAGGGGTTACAAGCATCTTTCTGACATTTATCATTTGTTGTTGACTTGGTTAAAGTGGCCATTCGTTTATCTATCTTCTCGTCAACTATACCATTATTCCAGGTAGCATAAAAAACACATTCCCAATCCGGGCAATAGTAATCTGCTGCTGGGGCAGTACTATAGCCTGGTCCCGTTTTACCTGTACACTTCCTCCATCCTGTGGCACCCTCTGGACACATGTACTTATGGTCATTTCGATAAGCTTTTTCCCAAGTACCACAGGTGGAATAACTATCTCTGTTAATGACATTACATGCATCAAAATTCAAAACAGCAGGTTTAGTAATGTCCTTAAGTGGTGGCGTAGCAGCTATTATAGGTCCATCTGCATCCTTCCATCGTATTTCCAACGTGTAATAGGATGGATTCTGATGCGGATTATAGCATGCTCTAATTTTGCCATAAGTGCAAACATTTAGTTCAGTGGTGTTATAAATACACCGAGTCACTTTTCCCTTGCAGGTATAGTAAGAATGGTAAATCAAAGTCTGAGTTACTTTCAGTCCAGTTCGAGTAGAAGTAATGCAAGCAGTGCATGGAGGTAAAGCATAAATCAGTTCAAAACCTCCAAAGAAGGCAACCAGGGCAAAGCAAAGACAAAGATACATGTTGATTGGAGTTCTTCTGAATCCTCAGCTTGCAGATCTTGACCACGACGTTCTTTTTCTTCGTCCCATGCGCTAATGAAGCAATACAACGGGAGCTGAGTGTTGATTGAAGATCCTCAAGTTGTCCACCACACCTCGACCAACTTAGCAAGTTCAGTTGGTTTTTCTGAAGTATGGGTCAATATACTGTAGTGTGCCAAATCGCACGCAAATTGGGTTCGTTGAAACAAAGCTGTTGCTGCATGGAAAAACAGCAATCCTCTTCGAAAGACTTGGCTACTGCAAGGCACTGTGATGAAGTGTCTAAGCTGCTGGTTGCCGTCTTAAAGTAACTCGCAAGGGTGCATCAAGATGCGGTTCTGCTGTCCACTGCTCAGGCTCAGGATCGGCGGCGGGCTTGACTCTGCTGTGGTGGATCCAGGCATCAATCTCGGCTACCTTTACTGCAGTTGGGGTAGACAGGATGACGGTGTACGGTCCCTTCCAATGGGGTTCCAACGGTGTCTTCTTCCAATCCTTGATCCACACCGAGGTACCAGGCTGATAGGGATGCAAAGGTTCCGTCAAGTTGATAGGCAACTGGTCTTGGATCCACGCATGGAGAGTCTGCAGAACAAAACTAAGAGCTAGGAGTTCTTGTCTGGTTACTTCTGAACCAATTTGGGCTAAACTTCCTTTGATTCCCTGCACTATCGGTGGGGGTTTACCATACAGAACTTCAAAAGGGGAAAAAACCTGTTGACTTTACAGGAGCTGAGCGTATTCTGAGTAAAGCTATTGGGAGCACTTGAGGCCACTTCAAATGTGTCTCCTGGCAAAGCTTAGACATTTGGGCTTTTAGGGTACGATTCATTCGCTCAACTTTCCCTGAACTCTGGGGTCTGTATGCAGTGTGGAGTTTCCATTGTATCTGCAAAGCTTTTGCTAACTGTTGAGTAACCTGGGAGACAAATGAGGGTCCATTGTCTGACCCTATTACTGCTGGAATTCCAAACCTAGGGACAATCTCTCTCATTAAAACTTTGGTAACTTCTCGGGCCTTCTCAGTTCTGGTTGGGAAGGCTTCTACCCACCCAGAGAAAGTACAGACTAATACTAATAGGTAATGGTATCCATTGGCTTTTGGCATTTCGGTAAAATCAATTTGGAGGTTGTGCATGGGGGTTACACCTCCTGACTGAACTCGGGGTGCCGTTATAAGGCCTTGCTTGGCATTATTTTTGGCACAGATTAGACACTGACGTGCTACTGAAGCTGATATGGTTGTTATCAGAGGGATGTAAAAATGTGGTCTAAGTGCTTTTTCCATAGCACTTTTCCCATAGTGGGTGGCTTCGTGGAAAGCTTTGACAAAAGCTGGTCCTAACAGTTCAGGAATTACTATTCGTCCAGGGGGTTGACTGCCCTCTTCTGGTGGCAGCTCAATCCATCCATCTTTCAGTACTCCATCTTCCTTGTTACAGTAGTAATCTAATTCTTTGGTGGTATATCGTGGTGTCCATAAATTCAGAGGTACTGGAAACAATGCTGCTTGCATTGGCATAGCTTGTGGTGTAATCTGTCCCATCATAGCTGCTTGTCGTGCTGAGGCATCTGCAAACCTATTTCCTTGGGCAACTTCTCCTTTTCCTGCTTGATGTCCTCTGCAATGCATGACAGCTACACGAGTTGGGGCCCAAACTGCATCAAGTAACATCAGTATCTCGGGACCATACTTGACTGACTTTCCTCCGGATGTGATGAGCCCTCGTTCTTTATAGAGAGCTCCGTGGGCATGTAGAGTAGTGAAGGCATATTTGGAATCTGTATATACATTTAGCACAAGTTCCACTCCTAATAACAATGCTCTGGTGAGTGCTATTAATTCGGCTTTCTGAGCTGATGTGCCTGAGGCTAAAGCTGATGATTCAACTACTTCGTATTGAGTGACGACTGCATATCCGGCGCAGCGTCGTCCATCGAGAATGAGACTGCTCCCATCAACATAATAGACTTGGTCAGGGTTGTCTATGGGCACATCTGTCAGGTCAGGTCGACTGGAGAACACAGTGTCCATGACTTCGATACAGTCATGTTCTGGGAGTTCTTCACTAATGGGTATCAAGGTGGCTGGATTCAAGGCATGACTCACTTCTAGTTGTATCTGTGGGTTTTCACATAACATGCTCTGGTATTTCAACATTCGGGAATTGGTGAGCCAATAATTTGCTTTCTGTTCCATGAGGGCAAGGACTGCATGTGGCACAGTGACTCGTATGTTTTGTCCTAGTGTGAGCTTGTCTGCTTCACTCACTAATAGTGCTGTAGCTGCAACTGCTCTCAGGCATGGTGGCCATCCTTTGGCCACAGTGTCCAACTGTTTCGATAGGTATGCTACAGGTCGCTCCCAATTTCCCAATTTCTGAGTCAACATGCCTAAGGCATTTCCCTGTGCTTCATGTACAAACAAGTGGAAAGGCTTGTGGACATCTGGTAGTCCAAGTGCTGGTGATGACATCAATTCTTCCTTTAACTTCTTGAAGGCTGTATCCTGCTCAAGTCCCCACTCCAGTGGCGACTTCTCTTCTCCTTTTGTGGCTTCATACAGTGGCTTGGCAATTTGGGCAAAGTTGGGTATCCAGATTCGGCAATATCCTGCCGCTCCCAGAAAGGCTCTGACTTGCTTTCTGGTTGTTGGGGTTGGAATTCTACATACTGCTTCTTTTCTCTCTCTCCCTAGTCTTCGGCTTCCTTGGGTTATACGAAAACCCAAGTATTTCACTTCTTTCTGGCATAGTTGTGCTTTTGCTCTGGAAACTTTATATCCAGCTTCATTTAGTAACTGCAAGAGATCTTTGGTGGCTTGTATACATTCACTTTCTGATACTGCTGCTATCAGCAGGTCATCCACGTATTGGAGAAGCACTCTCTTCCCCGGGGCCACTGGATAACTTGAAAGGTCCTGATTCAGTGCAGCACTGAAAATGGTAGGTGAATTCTTGAATCCTTGGGGTAATCTTGTCCAGGTGAGTTGGCCCCCTCTTCCAGAGATGGGGTCCTGCCATTCGAATGCAAACAATATTTGACTTGCAGGGGCTAATCTTATGCAAAAGAATGCATCTTTTAGATCTAGTACAGTGAAATGGGTAGCTTCAGCAGGTATCAGTCCTAGAAGAGTATAAGGATTGGGTACAACTGGATGTATAGTTTCAACTGCATCATTCACTCTCCTTAGGTCTTGCACTGGGCGATAATCATCTGTCCCAGGTTTCTTTACTGGCAAAAGTGGAGTGTTCCATGGGGATTGACATGCTTTTAGTAGGCCATACTCGAGCAATCTTTGTAGGTGGCGATGAATGCCTTCAATTGCGGCTCTTGGGAGAGGGTACTGTTTGACGTGTACTGGTGTAGCACTAGGCTTGAGGGTTACAATTACTGGAGCTATATGCTTGGCTAGGCCTGGGGGACTGCCTTCTGCCCATACTCCAGGTGGTGCATGAATGTTCTTTAAAGTTTGTTCGAAATAAGTGTCTTGGATAGAGTCATCAATGTAATACCTCCATTCTTCTTCTCGGGGAACTGTCAGCAGCATTATTCCTGCTGGTTTGGCTTGGGGATTTACTGTCATTTGCATTTCTCCTTTTTCAGAGAAAGATATTTGTGCTTGGAGTTTGGCTAACATATCTCGTCCCAGCAGTGGCACTGGACATTCGGGCATGTAAAGGAATTGATGAGTTATTTGCTGTCCTCCTAGACTGCATATACGATTCTGAAGAAAAGACTTTGTAGCTTTAGTACCAGTTGCTCCTATAATGGTGACTGCTTTTGTAGAAAATGGGGCTATCTTCTTGTCTATTACTGAATGTTGTGCTCCAGTATCAACCATAAAGTCCATAACTTGGTCTCCTATTTGTATTCCGACCATAGGCTCCTGGAGACCTAAAGCAAACTTGGAGCCCGGTCTGTCCTAATCCACGTCATTTTCATCATGGATCGTTGTGGCCAATGCTTGAATGGCTCCTCCTCTCTCTCGCTGGAACTGTTCTCGATTGGCTCCTCCGCGGTTTTGGGGACGGCCTCGTCTTTCTTCTCGCCATTGATGATTGTTGTCGTCATCTTGCTGGGCGTCTTCGAGTTGCGGGCAAGCATCTCTCCAATGTCCTTCTTCTCTGCAATAGGCGCATTGGTTCACGCCTAGCTGCTGGGACCGGCCTCCACCTCGGCCCCGCCCTCTTCCTCTGCTCCGTCGACTAGGGATACCTCCCCTTTTCTGTTCAACTATGGCCGCAGCCAAAAAATCAGCTTTCTTCTTCATCTTTCTATCACATTCTCTCTGCCTTTCATTATCACGATTCACATACACTTTATGAGCGACTTCCAGTAACTGTGTTGCATTCATGCCCGCAAACCCTTCTAATTTCTGTAATTTACGTCTGATGTCTGGTTGAGACTGGTTTACAAAAGCAGAATTCACCATACATAAACTTCCTGGTGCTTCGGGATCATAGGGAGTATACATTCTGTATGCTTCAATTAATCTTTCATGAAAGTCTGCTGGGCTCTCATCTACACCTTGGATAACTCCTGCAACTTTGGAAAGGTTCATAGCTTTCTGGCCCCCCCTTTTCAGACCTTGTAAAAAACCTTGGCGAAAACGGGCTAGGGCTGTGGATCCTACTTCTGTATTTGGATCCCAATGGGGGTCTTCATTCGGGAATTCTCTCTGGGCCGCTTCCCGATAGTCTATTCTGTTCTGTCCCAGTCCCGGAGCTACAGGGTTATCTGCCATCCACTCAATAGCTGCTTTTCTAATTCGTGCTCGCTCCTCTGTCGTGAATAGGGTGGTCAGGAGCTGGCGGCAATCTGGCCAAGTGGGTTGGTGGGTTTCTATAATAGTAGTTACTAATTCTGTAAGTTCCTGGGGCTTACTAGTATAGGAGGCATAATGCGACCTCCAATTTAACAAATCCGTTGTAGAGAAAGGGATGTATACGTAACTTAGGGGTCCCGCTACCACCTCATCATTTTCGTTCTTTATGGGCACCCCCGGGACTTGCCGTAAAGGCATCATTTTGGCAGTAGATGTCTTGTGGGATCTAAGGGTTGTTTTCGTAACTGTCTTTCCAGAGGTCACTTTCACTTTTTCAACAGGTTTCACTTTGGGTGTACATTTTGCTGGCAAGCTAGTGCTGGCAACCACTTGTACGCTGTCATCCTCGCTTAGGGCATTTTCAATTTCTTCCTCCTCTATCTCTATATCTGACTCTCCTTTTTCTATTCCTGTAATATCATCTTCTTCAGCTAAGGGGAATTCCTCTCCCCGCCCTCCGGGAGGTGGGTCAGGAGTTGGATCCCGCTCCGGCTGTCTCTGGGGCTCTGGGGCAGGACGCCGGGCTACTCTTACTGGACCTGGGGTTCGAGGCTGTCTGGGAATTATTTCTGGGGAGTCAGGATCTACCAGGATGGGCTTCTTCCTGGACTTCTTATCCTGCTCTTTCATTCTAGGCTGTTCTATTTTCTGTCTAGAATCTGTTTTAGCTAACATTATTCTGCACTGTTCCTCATAACAGCGCTGCGCCCAGAGGGGCGGATCTTCACAAATACTTAACCAGGAATCTATGTAGGGGTACTGATCGGGGTGCACTATCCGCACTCTACGGTGTACTAACTGAATAATCTCTACATTAAATGTTCCCTCTCGGGGCCAGGAGGGGTCTATATCGGGCCACTCCCTAGTACACAGTATCTGTAAACGGGCTGCTGTTATTTTAATACCATAATCTCCAGAATATCCCTCTTTAAAATGTGCGATCATACATTCTAATGGAGTGTTCCTAGTAGACCCCGCCCCTCCCATTTCGATTTGTGCGCGCAACAACAGACAAAAGGGAAAAGGAGGGCGGACCGTGGGTAAGGGGTCCTCACGGCCCTGGAAACGTATAAGGAAAACAAATAACAAGACAAGACGACAATCGCTTCCCCCTTTTCGCGACCTGAACGCGGTCGCCCGGTCAGGAAATGCGCTACTCAGGGGTCCGCCTTCACTTGGTCCGTGCTGCCAGACCTCTCATTCACACTTCATTCGCACAATCATGCTAGCAACGTATCCCAGAATGCATTCGTTTCTATCTATTCTGACTAGTCTTACCAATTTCCCAATTACAAAAAGATGGGGGTTTCACCCTGCGAATACTCATGCGGGGTTACTCGGCCCTTCTTTGAGAGGTGATCAGGCTCTCTTACCAATTACCAATTTCTCGAGATTACAAATTCCAAGTTCCAAGTTCCAATGGCAGTACTGCTCTTTTCTATATCTGTCTAGACACCAAATCAAAACTATACTCACCGGATCCGGTCCTCAAACTTCCCAAGCAGGCGCATGAGTTGGACCTCGGACTCCCCTCACTCGGGTTCGAGGCGTTGGCTCCAGCCGGGCCCGGCACCCGCCGAGGTCCGACCAGCTCCCTCCGATGCAAGGGACCGGCGGCGCCAGGGAGCAGCCCTCGTCGGAAGGGCGCGATCCCGGCAGGACCAAGCCTATAGAGGCGGAAAGTCGTGGTATATTGCCCTATATACACTTTGATTCCACAACTTCCCGGCCAACGCACCAAGAATATGTAGCAGCAAAGCGCAGACAAACCAATAATACCAGGAGTCTGTTCAGAAGGTCCAAATCATTTATTTGTGCACAAGTCTCAAGCAAAGTCAATTTCAAAATGGCTGAGCAAAGTTTTCTAGCATTACAACAACTTTTATAGACTTCTGTTCCATTCTAGGTATAGAAAAAAACTTCATTGGTCCCGGTACTCTCCCGTACCTCCCGTACCCCTTCCATTGGTGCCGGTACTGATATGATTATCCAATTATGTTCCTCCAGTGGGCTCAGCACCTGCTCACCCCCCCTCTAGTCCCAATTACAATGGTCAGTTCATCAACTTGTTACTTTCATACTCTCAAGGCCATAGAGCCAATTTGTGCATGCAGGGGAGCAGGGCTCTGCAACTCGTCTGTCAGCAATCCCAATTAAATCCCTTACAGATGTACTTTTCTTATCAGTAACTTTTAAACATTTTTCTGTATTTTTCCATCTTCCAGTTCTGCTTGTCTAAGCTAATTCAATACTTTTACTGAGTTCTATCCTACCATAGCAGCACGTTGGGGGATGTGTAATTCCTATGAGCCTCTTCACAGGCTTCATTTACAGGTCAAGCTAGTTAGGCCTGCCTGCTTATGTCAGACACTGTGGATCACAGGCCTGCACCTGCCACAAAAGAAGATGCCTTGCTATTAAGTTACTCTCGGTAAATGCAGCTGGAATTCCTACTAGGATTTCTGAGGTCCCTTTAAGAGCCTAGCAGATTCCCCTTCAGTCACTAGTGGCCTCCTGTTCATGTTCTAGGGCTCTCCATCTGCAGGGCCGCAAACCAGTCAGAATTTCAAGATATCCCTAATGAATATGCATGAGCTAAATTTGAATACAATAGAGGCAATGCATGCAATAATACAATAGGGGCAGTGCATGCAATATATCTAATGCATATTCATTAGGGACATCCTGAAAGCCTGACTGGTTTGAGGCCCTCTGGGACTGGAGTTGGAGACCCCTGTATCTACTCAGTTGGGAGAAATTTATCAGCCGACTGCAATTGGAGTCATTCTCTAAGCTAGATCAGTGTTGAAAAAACTTGTAAAAGTGGCAAAAAAGAACTGGGACTGGAAGGAAAGCAGAAGAATTTGTCCAGAGGAAGCAAGCGGGTATCAGCTTTGCAATCCAACCATTGCCTTAGATGCGAAAGACACAAGAGACACTGCATTATCTGCCCACATTAACCAAATTGGTTATTTCTCTTTTAGGGACTAAAGTGAACTGAGGGAGTCGGAGGGGATCTTTTACTAAAGTGCTTTAGCTGTTTGCACCTAGCCTGCATTTAGTGCAACCTGTATAATGTATGTTAACGTGCAAAGCTCCACGGTAAGCACTGAGAGCAGAACCAGCATGTTCCTGCAGTTCACGCCTGCAAGTGCTGCAGGTGCATCTAACTCACTTATTGCAGTGGCGTTATGTGCACCCACGCTAATGGCAGTATTGACAGCACACAATATGTGCCCCTGCACTAGAGGCAACGCATTCTTCATGCCCACTCTTTGCTCCTGTCTTGCTTCTTCAGCACTCCTGCATGCAAGTACAAATTTGCACACAAAGGACCGTGTGCTGCCATGCCTCCAAAGTAACAATTATTGCAGGCCTAAGCATGCACTTACCATGTGTGAAAAATGCACATTAACTGCCTAGTGCATGTAAGTAAAAGGGCTCCTTAGTACCCCCAAAGGGATCAGTTCACTCCAGGAAGGAAAAATTCCCTTCCAGGCCCTCATGTAGATTTCATGCTTCACCTCATATACTCAGAGACTATTATGGGCTGCTCCAACTAACGTTACTGAAGATTTGCACAAAACACACAGGGTAATGTTATAAGAAAGCATCTAGGTTAATTGAGCAGGAAGGCAAGGATTTCATGGTCACAGGTCACAGGTGTCTTTATAAACTACCAGCACAAACTGACACAAATCGTGCCTAGAATCCGGGTGTGGGTTTTATGCCTGCACGTGAGCATGTGTCAGTGTGCACTTTATGCATGGACACATATGTTTTACAAAATGCCCGTGTTCATCGAGATTCTGCCCAAACTTTGCCCCATGCACGCCTACTGTACAGCATATGCCAGCTTACACTGCGCGCACTTTCCAGTCTGATCTAATTTTATAAGAGGCCTTTGCTACACACAAATCAGCATTTTATGTGCAGAAAAGGTTTATAAAATGACTCCCTACTGCTTTGAGGTAATCTTTTTTTTCCCTAGTCTAGAGGTTGTATTGTAATGAGCAAACACTGTTTCAGTGTGGTTATACACCATTCAGCTCCTTCATCTGTGACTGCAATCCTTTAACTGTTTGTCAGTTCTTTGGGGTTAGTGGTTCCCTGAATGATGGGGAACCCTAATCCCTTCTGACAAAACGTTACCAGGACCTTTCTCTCTAATATGAGATCTTCTTCCACACAGACTCTCTCCCAAATGGGAATGTCCTATGGTACTTTTTCTCCTGCAGTCAAGTTCCGACTGAGTGCTCGCTCTCTTCTTCTCCTCTCTATGCTGATAAACCAAGAGTTTGAGTTCTCTCCTTGTACAACAGTCAGGCAAAGGTGTGGGCAAAATCTCTGACTTCACATACACTTCACAAAGGACAGTACCTTAGAACCCAAAGGAGACTTTTCACTCAACATTCACTACCTATGTTTTTTCTTTTATTATGCTTGATATACCTACCACACCTTCTCAAAAGCAGCAGGCAGTTTACAATTAAAAATAAAATATAATCAACAGAGAAATAGAAAAAGAGCACCATTAATTGGATAGGAAAGTCAAACAGTCATCCATAAAGCAGAAAGGGGCAATAGAGAACGGGGGTTGGGGGGGGGGAGATGTTAGGAATTGGAGGGTGGCAGGTTAATGGTTACATGAAAAAGGTGAGTTTTAAGTTGGGATTTAAATTTAGAGAAGGAGAGTTCAAGACGGAGGTCGGCAGTTAGGGAATATTATAAGGCAGGTCCAAGAAAGAAGAAGGTAGGGCCATGGGCTGACTCTAACCGAGCGTGTGCAGCAGAGGGTAGGTGGAGGTGATTGAAGTGAATGGTACGGAGGACGCAGGGTGAGGAGCATGGAGGTGCAGAGTCTGAGAGATATCTGGGGTGCTGGTATGCAGTGTTTTGTGGACCAGGGTGAGAAGCTTATATTGGAGGCAATAATTGAGGGGGAGCCAGTGAAAACGGACCAGAGTGGGGGCGACATGGTCAAACAGGAGGCATGTGCAAGGATATGAACGGATATGCTTTGTATGAATTGCAGACAGAGAATTTGGTATTGTGGAAGAACTAGAAACATGATATTGCAGTAGTCCAACCTAGACATGACGAGTAGTCAGAGAAGAGGGAGAGAGAAAGGGCGAACGGCACGGAGCTGATGAAGGGAGAGGAAGGAGTGACGGATGAGAGAGGAGAGATGAGCCCGAAAGGTAAGAGAAGAATTCAAAGTCGCCACTAAATAATGGAGTGAATCAATCAAGGGGATAGAGGAGGTAGGAAGCGATGGGGCCAGGGGAGGGGGGAAGACCGCTGGAGGGGAACCAGATAGCTGCCGTTTTTGCAAGGTTGAGGTGTAGAAAATTCTCAGACATCCAGGTGGAAATGTGGGAAAAACAAGTGTTCAGTGACCTAGGCTCAAAGGCTGAGCCCAAAACAAAAGACACCGTGGGCTCAATGCAGAAACCCTGTGCTAGAGCCCAGCACTAAAGCTCTAGTACAGGTTTCCTAACACAAGTGTAATGCAGGCAGACATTCTGCACAGTAATGCTGTAAGCAAACAGCGTGCACAAGGAGAGCACGCCAGACACCTGCGCACAAGGAGAGCACGCCAAACACATGTGCACAAGGGTCTGTGTTAGCAGTTTGGCATCTCTGCACATTATTGGATTGCTGTGCAAAAAAAAAAAAGGTCATCTGAGATGAAGTTTGATACTTCACCTCAGATGAGCTAAGCAGGCCCCACTCGCATGTCCCCACCCCCTCCATCCTGACACCACCAAAAATTCATTGGTGGCCCAGTTGTCCTGAACCCCTACCCACCCCTCCTGAACACTCAAAAGAATTTCCCTAGTGGCCCAATGACTCCATTCCCTTCATCCCACCCTCCCAAATCCCTCCATAGGTTCTTTTGTGTCCTGGTGATCCATATTCCCCCACCCCGAGCTCCCAATAAAAGTTTCCTGGTGGCCCAATGGTCCCTACCCTCCATCTCCTGAACCTAAGGTAGCTCCAATGCCCCCCACCATCCATTTCCCCCCTCCCCCCCTAGTACCTTCCTTTTGCAATACAGGAGCATGTGGGTACCCTTCCTGCCTCCAAAAGGAGAAATAAAGGGAATAACAGCCCTATACTGGGCACAGCCTTGACCATCACAAGACGAACAAGCAGATAAGTAGGATCACAGACACAAACACTAGCGGTGCCATAAGTGTTATCAAATATTGAGTAGATTCAATAAAGAAGGACTGTTAATTGAAAATTAGCTGAGTTGCCTTTTATTTATTTATTTATTTAGACAGATTTCTATGCCACCTTTTCCTTCAATCAAGGTGGTCACGTCACATCACAATTAGAGGGTTACATTTAACATTAGGGTACGTGTAAACATTTAGACAGTACAGTTACTTAACAGTATTTAGACAATACAATTGATGTAACATTTAACATAAAGGTATTTAATAACGTGGTATGATGGATTTGTGTGTGTGGATGGGATGGGTGTGTTTAGTAGGCGGAGGTATTAGTGTTACTGTTTGGGTAGGAGATGTTGCCTGAATGCTCATAGGTTTCTATAAATAACAATGTTTTGAGGTCTTTGCGGAAGTCTGTGAGGTCATCCAAAGCTCTCAGGCTCATTGATAGGGAGTTCCATAGTCTGGATGCCAGTAGTGATGGTGCTCTTTTTGAAGTTGTTTGTTTGGTTTTGTGATAGTCTACAGGTGTGCCGATCATGTTGTTGTTATTGGTTCTTCTTGGTCTATTGCTGATGTCCCTTGTTATAATGTTTTGGAGTACGTCTGCTGAGAGATGGTGAATGATTTTGAAGATGATCATGATTGTTTTGTATTTAGCTCTTGCCACCATTGGGAGCCAGTGTAGTTGTTGTAGGATGGGAGTGATGTGCTCGGCCCTTGGTATGTCTGTAATGATGCGTGCTGTGGTGTTTTGTATCATCTGTAGTGGGTGGAGTGTCTGCTGAGGAAGGCCTTGATATAGTGAGTTTCCATAATCAAGCAGTGGTGTAATGAGTGCTTGGCACACTGTGCGGAAGTGGTCTTGACGGAGCATTGGTTTGATTTGTCTGACTCTTTTCAATCAATGATATGCCTTGTTTGCGGTTTTGGTGATGTGGGATTTTAGGTTCAGAGCTCTGTCTAGTGTTATGCCCAGATACTTAACTTCTTCTTTGACTACTATGTGTTTGTCTAGGATGCTGATAGTTTGTGGAGGTATGAAGGTGGGGTTCCTGGTGATGAACATTGCCTCAGTTTAGTCGTAGTTGACTGTTAAGTTGTTGGCTATGAGCCAGTCATTCATGTCTTCGAGGCATTTTGTTATTGTTGTAGTGTTTAGTGCTAGTAGGTTGATTGGAGCGTACACCATGATGTCGTCAGCATAAATGTGGTAGTGTAGTTTGTGGTGCTTGATGATGTTGCATAAGGACTGTATGTAGATGTTAAAGAGCATTGAAGATAGGGCTGAGCCTTGTGGTATTCCCTGCGTGATGGGGAATTGTAGTGATTTCTTTTGGTCGCATTTGACTTGTTGCGTTCGCCCTTCTAGGTATGATGTAAACCACTTCTGGGTATTCTTGCATAGTCCTATCTGTTGTAAGCGTTGCAATAGCTTAGGGTTTGACACAGTGTCAAAGGCCGCTGAGATGTCCATGAACACTAGCAGGAAGCCGTTTTTTATGTTGTCCATGCCTCTTAGGAGATTGTCAAAGAGGGAGGTGAGTAGTGTTTCCACGCCGTGTTGGGGCTTAAATCCATGCTGATATATGTCCAATGGGGCATTGATATCTATATGGTCCTGAAGTTGCCTTTGGACTGCTTTTTCCATGATTTTAGCAAGGAATGGCAGGCTGGAGATGGTATGGTATGATTCTGGTTCGGATGGGAGCATGTGGGTATCCTTCCTGCCTCCAAAAGGAGAAATAAAGGGGATAGCAGTCCTATACTGGGCACAGCCTTGACCATCACAAGACGAACAAGCAGATAAGTAGGATCGCAGACACAATTACTAGCGGTGCCACAAGTGTTATCAAATATTGAGTAGATTCAATAAAGAAGGACTGTTAATTGAAAATTATCTGAGTTGCCTTTTATCCAGTAAAGTCATTTGGAGAAACCCATTCAGTGATTGAGAGTTTTTAGACTTGTATATTTGGGCCTTGAAGGGAAATCCCTTCCTCCTCCTCCCCCCCCCCCCCCCCGCTCTCCCCCAAAGAATCTGCCTGCTTGGATAAGTCGATGCTAGCTGACTGAAAGGACGAGAACTTGTGAAAAATAACTTTTTGTGGACCATTAGGGCATGGACTGCCCTATGATTGGAGAGACTCCCTTACAGATTATGTCCAACATGCAGCCCAGTAGTGCAGAAGGTGAATTTAGAGTGAAAAGAAAGTTTTTTTTAAAGTTTTGAAGCCTTCACTGAAGTTTGATATGCCCATACAATCACCCAAGATGGCTGCCATTCCCACTCTTGAAAGATGGAGGACAAAGCGCTCAAAACCACCTGGAAGAACATAAGAAATGCCATATTGGGTCAGACCAAGGTCCATCAAGCCCAGTATCCTGTTTCCAGCAGTGGCTAGTGCAGTTCACAACTACCTGTCAGGTTCTCAGAAAGGTACACCATCTTGCTTATCCCAGGGTAAACAGTGGATTTTCCTGGTTCTCTTTAATAATGGTTTATGAACCTTTCCTACAGGAACTTGTCTAAACCATTTTAAAATCCAGCTACGCTAACAGCTTTTACTACAACCTCCGGTAACAAATTCCAGAGTTTAATTACATGTTAAGTGAAAAAATATTTTCTCTTATTAGTACTAAATGGGCTACATTGTAGCTTTTTGAGTGTCCCTTAGTCTTTCTACTTTTTGAAGGCGTGAAAAAATGATCTAAGTTTATCCATTCCACTCCATTCATTAATTTATAGACTTGTATCATATCACCTTTCAGCCATCTCTTATTCAATTTGAAGAGCCCTAACCTTTTAAGCCTCTCCTCATAGTGTTATCCTTCCATCCCGTTTATCATTTTGGTGGCTCTTCTCTGTACTTTTCTAATTCTGCTATATCCTTTTTAAGATATGGTGATCAGAATTGCACACAATATTCAAGGTGTGGTCATTTCATGGAATGCTACAGAGGCATTATAATATCTTTGGTTTTGTTCTTCATTCCTTTCCTTATGATTTTTAGCATTCTATTTGCTTTCTTGGCTGCCACTGCACATTGGGCAGAGGGTTTAAACATATTATCTATGATGACGTCTAAATCCTTTTCATGAGTGGTGGTTCCTAATGTGGAACCTTGCATTGTGTAATCATAGTTATGGTTGTTCTTCCCTAAGTGCATAACTTTGCACTTGTCCAGATTAAATTTCATCTGCCATTTGGATGTCCAGTCTTCCAGTTTATCAAGGTCCTCTTGCAATTCTTCACAATCCTCTTGGGTTTTAACAACTTTGAATTATTTTGTATCATCTGCAGATTTGATCCTCACTCGTTATTCCCATTTCCAGGTCATTTATGAAGATATTGAAAAGAAGCAGGCCCAGCACAGATCCCTGGGGTACTCTACTATTCACCTTTCTCCATTGAGAAAATTGGCCATTTAGCCCTACCCTCTGCTTTCTATCTTTTGACCAGTTCCTGATCCACACTCGTATACTGCCTCCTATCCCAGGACGTTTTAATTTCATCAAGAGTCTCTCATGATGGACTTTGTCAAAGGTTTTCTGAAAATCCAGATATGTACAATATTGACTGGCTCACCTTTGTCTACCTGTTTATTCACACCTTCAGTAAAATGGAACAAATTAGTAAGACAAGACTTTCCTTGGCTAAATCCATGTTGGCTTTCTCCCATTAAACTATGACTATCTACATGTTTAGTAATTTTTGTCTTTATAATGGTTTCTACCATTTTGCTCGGTACTGATGTCATGCTCACAGGTCTGTAGTTTCCCACATCATCCCTGGAAGCCTCTTTTTTTTAACTTTTATTTATAAGTTTCACGACACATCAAAACACACAACAACAAAATATAACATCCTAGTGCTACAACCCCCCCATCAACCCTCCCTCCCCCCTGGCTCTCCGAGGCACCCATGTTAATGCTACCAGCAGAAGCAAGCCCACACTTCCAAAATAAAGAGGAGCCCCTTAGCCTGTCACTAAGAACAGCAATACTTTACTACTCAAGGAAAGACGCTACTTGTATGAGCCCGTGCGGCAAAATTGTCCAACAACCTCCATTTGCCCACAATTATACCCTCTTTAGCCGGGTAATGGAGCTTGCTGTACAACTTCTCGTATCTAGCATATTGACACACAAGGTTCCACCACATATCCATACAAAGCTTTCGTGAATCTTTCCAGTTTGCGAAAATAACTTTTAAAGCAGTGGCAATCATAAAATTAAACAGGAAACAATTTTCTTTAGCTAGGCCCGAAACATGTGCTGCCGATCTTAAGCAGACTATGCTCCAGGACAGTGTGTCAGAGAATTTTAACACAGACTGCATCCTGTTCCAGACAGGTTTCCAGAATCTCTGAACGTGAGGGCATTCAAAGACCATATGCATGAAAGTGCCAAATTCTTCTAGGCAGGACCAACATTTGCCCGACACTGCTTTATCCCACTTGGCTAATTTAACAGGTGTAATATAAGCCCAATGCAGGAAAAAAAACAGAGTCTGGGTGACCGCAGCTGACCTAGACACCCTCGTGACAGGGCCCCATATGGGTCTCCACAAACACTCCGAGCAACAGGTCTCAACACCTCCACTTCCCAACCCCTTTCAAGCCCCTGTGCGTGAAAGGGGCTGTTATCTCTCAGGAATGCATAGATTTTGGATGCAGCTCCAGCAGATTCTGCTATCTCCGCCAACCATCGAACTAAATAATCATCTGAAGGCAGCGCAGTAGCAGATATATTAACTGCTTTAAGACTATGCTGAAGCTGCAGCCACTGAAACCGGGCCGAGTCTGGGAGGGCATAATCTTGCTGCAGGGTACGGAAATCTTTCCAGTCCGTACGGCCAAGCAAATGATCTAAGGACCAGATACCACAAGCTTGCCAATTCTTCCATGCAAACAACTTACCATTAATTTTAAACTTTGGGTTCCACCATAAAGGTGATCTCCTAGTGGGAGGGGCTCCGCTCATCAGAGACAAATAAGCCTCCTGGGTAGTGGATACCACCTTACCTATTAATGTCTTCTCGGTGTGTTTCATACCTAAGAGCAGCCGTAATGGGCAGGGGCATACAATCCGTTTCTCTACTTCCAGCAAAACTGGTTTGGAATCCAGGTCCTCCTCACATGCCCACAGCGCACCTTGCTTTAGGAGGAACGCTTGATGATAAGACCGAAAATCTGGAAAATGAACTCCCCCCTTATCCTTAGCAGCTTTCAACTTTCTGAGAGCAATCCTAGGCTGCCGGCCTCCCCATAAAAATCTAGACAGGCACCTTTCCACTTCATCGTAAAACCCCGGGGCCAGCGGAATCAGAAGCATACCTAACATATAATTGATTTTTGGCATTAAGGTCATTTTTATAGTTTCTAACCTACCCCACCAGGAAAGATGTAGAGGCGACCAGGTTAGCACTGAAAGCTTTATAGATTGTAAAAGATCACTCATATTTTCCTGCACAGCTTGCTCCAAGGGGGTAGCCATACTTAACTCCCAGATATTTTATATTTCCTGTTTCCCACCGGAAAGGAAAAGGAGCTAAGTGATCTGCTGCGGCCTTGTCATTCATTTATTATTATTTTATTTATTTATTACATTTTCTTTTATACCGCGCTATTTAAGATCAGTGCGGTTTACAATAAACATTAAATCTACACATCTCAGTTTAGTGATTTGTGCTTACAATAAACAGGTAAAAATAACTTGGGTATACAATAAACAAGTTTCTTAACAGGGAGAACATGATAACTATATACAAGCCAGTTAATGTAACTATATACATGGTTAAGTGCACAGCACAAGCTTCTCAAGGTGGGTTAAGTATGGAGGCGGTTAAGGTGTGGTTGCGGGTATTCAGACTAGGACTTATTCCAATTTATTTTGTACCCCGATAACCCGGAGTAGTGTTCAATCAAGTTTAAAATCTCAGGGATTGTGGAAGGTTGCGTAAAGAGCAGAACATCATCAGCATAGGCTGAGATTTTAACTTGCCAATCCCCAACTACAAAACCCCCAATGTCTTTATTTTGTCATATTGCAATGGCTAACGGCTCTAAGGCCAAATTGAAAAGCAAGGGCGAGAGAGGACAACCCTGACGAGTACCCCGGTGAAACGAAAAGGACCGAGAAGGAGCCCCATTCGCACAGATTCGGGCTTTGGGGTTCAAATAAAGGGCCCGTATCATATTGATAAACTTTTGACCTAGACCGAACCATTCTAATGTTTTAAACAAAAATGACCAGAAATGCCGACATAGGCATCTCCCAGAAGAGTCGCTTTTTCCAAGAGGTTGCATAGAAGCCTGGCGTTATCCGATGTCGCCCTTCCTGGTATGAAACCGCACTGATCAGGATGAACCAATCCTCTCATGCCTTTAGAGAGTCTGCTCACTAAAACTGTGGCGTATATTTTGTAATCCGCATTTAATAAGGAAATGGGTCTATAGTTTGCTACCTGGGTGGGTCTCTTCCGGACTTCTCCAAAACAACTACCATAGCCTCCCCAAAGTTACCAAACTCCGGTGGGGATTGACCTAGAGCCTCATAATATATCAGTAGATAGGGGAGAAGATCGTTGCGAAAAACTTTATAGAATTCTAACGGGAGACTGTCAGGGCCTACTGCTTTCCCCGATGACATGCTAGCAATGGCCTTGCTGATTTCCTCCCTTGAAAAAGACTTGTCCATCTCACTCACCAAGTGCATAGGCAACTCAGGGTGATCTAACTGTTGCAAAAATTGTTCTAGGGCTTCAGCCTCAGAATTGCTATCAGAAGAGTACAGCTGCTGATAAAAGTCTGAGAATGCTTCCAGTATCTGCTCAGTACTAGTCAAAGCCCCGCGAGTTTGATCAACAATGACCGTAACACAAGCTTTTTCCTGCCGCCTCTTTAAGGAGTTGGCCAACAATTTGCCCCCTTTATTATTTTCATCATAATACTGAGCTCGTTGCTTCAACAGTACATGCTCTATCTCCGAGCTCAAGATCTCATTATACTGATAACGAAGCCTTTGCAACCGGAGCGTAATGCCTTGATCCGCATACTTGAACCAAAGCCTCTCCTCTGCCCTAATTTGTTCCTCCAAAATACTTAATTTGACTTTCATTCGTCTAAGCTGGCGATCGTTGCCCGTAGATAGGCCTGAAAGGCCTCCCACCATGCCCAAATCGAAGTATCCGTCAGTTTATTTGTACTAAAATACCCCTTTATGGCTGCTCTGATTTTCTCCTGGAATAAAGGGTCAGCTAACATAGATCTATTAAAGGATCAGGCCCGCGGCTGACCATGCCCTACATCCCACTCCACTCGCAGGGAAATGGCAGCGTGGTCTGAAATATGCATGCCTAGAATATCAGCGCTCCGCACCCCTGGGACTAACCTTTTGGAGATCAGGAAAAAGTCCAGTCTTGACCAGGATTGATGCGGGGGGGAGAAAAAAGTAAAGTCCCTCTCAGTAGGGTGCATAAGTCTCCAAATGTCAATCAACCCTAGGGAAGTGACAAGACCCTTAAGAGCCACTCGCGCTCTAGCAACTCCCTCCAACCTCCCAGGGTTTTTATCTACCAAGGGATCAAGTGTTACATTGTAATCCCCACCCACTATCATAGGAGAAGTGGAGTGTTCCTGCAGATCTCTGGTTAGCTCTAAATAAAATTTGGGGTCGTCCAAATTTGGTCCGTAGACATTTACAATGGTAAAAGTCTCCCCCCAATCTCTGCAGAAACCACCACCCAGCGTCCCTCCGCATCACAACGTGTGCCCTTAACACTGCAGCCCAATGACTTCCTCCCCAGAATCACCACCCCATTTTTCTTTTGTAAAGCTGGCGAAGCACCCAGAAGCAAAAAGTGCCTGTTCTCTAATTTTTTAGTCTCTTCCAAATTCAAATGAGTTTCTTGCAGTAGAATCAGGTCCGCCTGCTGATGTTTACAATACGCAATTATCTTTTTCCTTTTTATTGGGCTCTTAATTCCTTTCACGTTCACAGATAGTAGATGCACATTCCTAGCCATAATCACTCACACAAGCATACAGTAAGTGCATCCTAATAAATGCTGCGGGCTACCCATTACCAACATTCACATTCCTACACTCCTCGGAGAGCCAATTATATCCCCAACAAACTAAAAACAACCCCCACACAACTCATATTGGGTAAACCAGCATTGGACAAGCAGAATGCCCGTTGAACCCCTACCGTAAATAAAAAAAAAAGAGAAAAGGTTTAGGCCCCTCTCCCACAAAAAACAACCTCTCCTGGCCCCCGGTCCATGAGCAGCAAGCCCTCTTAAGCGAGAGAGTCACTCCCAAGTCAGTTCTCTTGCAGGATTAAGCACTACAAGGCCCCTCCAACTATACCCTAGAATGACTTCACCGGATATACCATCAAATCAGAAAGTCATTGCATCTGAAGAGCCTCTTGATCTGCAATGAATCTTTCCAGGACCGCTGGGTCTTAAAAGTTCTTAGTTACATTATTGAGCGTGACTCGGAAACGAGCAGGGTAAAATAATCCATAGCGCGCTTGGAGATGCTGCAGTCTTTCTCTAAAAGCCAGGAATTGTTTCCTCTTCACCACTGTGGGCTTACTGAAGTCAGGGAAAAAGAGATTCTATGGCCCTCAAACTGAAGAGTCGAACATGCCCTCGCAGCATTCATAACCTGCACAACTTGCTGGTGGCGCAAAGCACAAAAGATTAATGGCCTCGGTGTTCTAGACTGCGCATTCAGCGTCATGGGAACACGATGCGCCCTTTCGATTTCAAATGGACGAGCCATGCTCAATTTCAGCAATTTTGGTATCAAGTCCTCTAGAAACGAAATAGGATCCTTGCCCTCCGCACCTTCCGGGATTCCAATAATGCGAAGGTTGTTCCTATGCGCCCTGTTATTCATGTCTTCAAGGGAGCGTTCCAAGGACTCCACCTTCCTTACCCCTCTCTCTAACTGCGCCAGCTTTTCATCATGCGCCGCGGCTTTAGCTTCCACTTTTTCCACTCTGGCCGCCAGCGATAGCAGTTGCTCCTTTAGTTCTTTAGTATCCGCTTGCAGCTCAGACAGGCAGTCACCATTAGTATCCACACGACTGCGCACAGCCCTAATTTCACTTAGGATTTCTCGGAGCCCCTCTTCATGCTCCCGCGATGGCGCCATCTTGAGCGGAGAAAGCGGGTCAGCTTTTGACCGTTTAGTGCCAGAGTTTTGTACATTAGAGAACTCTAACTTGGTTTGCTTGCCGCAGGCCATTTCTCACAGCAGATTGTGAAGTTTTGGCAGCCAGGCTACCCTACAAACCAGGGAGGGGCAGGATTTTCAGTTGGGTCTAGCGGGAGCTCCCTTCTAGGCATCCATGCAGGTCCTTAGCTGGCTCCGCCTCCCTCCCCTGGAAGCCTTTTTAAAAATTGGCATTACATTGAACATTCTCATGACAGTTTACAGATTACTAATAGAAAGCCTGCAATCTCATATTTTAGTATTTTCAACACCCTCGGATGTAAATCATCCAGTCCAGGTGATTTGCTACTCTTCAGTTTATCAAATAGTGTAATACATCTTCCAGGTTTATCAATATTTCTTAAAATTCTTCCTATACATCACATTTAAATATCATTTCAGGCATGGGTAACCTCCCTACATCTTCTTCAGTAAAGATCAAAGCAAAGAATTCATTCAGTCTCTCAGCTAGGGACTGGTCCTCCCTTAGTGACCCTTTTACCCCTCTATCATCTAAGGGTCCAACTGACTCTCTCACAGGTTTTTTGCTACAAATATACTTGAAAAAGATTTTATTATGAATTTTTGCTTCCACAACAAGCTTTTTTTTCAAATTCTCTCTTTGCCTGTCTTATCAATGCCTTGCATCTAATTTATTAGTACTTATGTTGTTTGGCTCATTTTTCCATTTCCTGAAAGATACTTCTTTGGCTACAACAGCCTCTCTGATCTTGCCTATAAACCATGCTGGCAGTTTTTTGTTCTTCCTTCTACTTTTTGTAAGGAATGGAATACATCTGGTCTGGGCTTCCAAAATAGTATTTTTAAATAATTCCCATGCTTGATGCAAATCTTTAACCTTTGCAGCTGCTCCTTTTAGTTTTTTCTTTCCTCATTTTATCATAGTCTCCCTTTTGAAAGTTAAAAGGTAATACTGTGGATTTCCTTGACGTCCTTGTTCCATTTATTAAATCAAATGCGATCATGCTATGATCACTATTGCCAAGTGGCCTCAACACCCTTTTCTCTTGCACCAGATCCTATGTTCTACCAAGGACTAGGTCCAAAATAGCTTCCCCTCTTGTCGGTTCATGAACCAACTGCTCCAAGGAGATACTGGGATAATTGAAATCATCAATTAGTATGTTGAAACTTTTATTAGCGTCCCTGATTTTTTTAGCTGCTCTGTCTCCTTTTTATGTTTAAATCTTTTTATTAATTTTAAACATATTAAAACATTAAAAGCAGCTTACATATAGAAACATTGTAAATAACAAACATATTGAAATATTGTAAGCAGCATACATATTAAGGCATAATAGACAACAATATTATATCCCACTACAGGGAATAACTATTACTTTTTATCCCCCCTCCCACTTTTGCCCACTACCTCCCTTCCCTTCTGTCTCCTTTTTAAAGGTTAATATAAGTGGCCTGGTTCCATCCCGGTTAAGGTGGAGTCTATCCTTTTGGAGAAGTCCCTCCCTTCCCCTGAATGTTGCCCAGTTCCTAACAAATCCCAAACTCTCTTCCTTGCACCATCATCTCATCCATGCATTGAGACTCTGGAGCTCTGCCTGCCTTTTGGGTCCTGCACATGGAACGGGAAGCACTTCTGAGAATGCTACCCTGGAAGTTCTGGATTTCAACTTCCTACCTAAAAGCCTAAATTCCACCTCCAGAAACTCCCTCCCACACCTTCCTATATCATATACCAACATATACCAAGACAGCAGGTTCCTCCCCAGCACTATCTAAAACCTTGTCTAGGTGGTGTGTGAGGTCTGCTACCTTCGTACCAGGGAGGCATGTTACTAGGTGATCCTCGGTGCAAGAGGGCTTCACATCACCTGGAAGATAGGTTCTAGCTATAAATCATGTGAACAAGTTTAACTTGGAGTGAAGTAGCTACCTGATGGTTCGAGCATAGGCCTAGGAACCAAGAGACCAGGGTTCGATTTCCACCAGCACTCCTTGTGGCCTTGGGCAAGTCACTTAACCCTCCATTGCCTCAGAATAATCCAAGTTATCAATGTCCCTGTTTAATGTGCATTACCCATTTTAAGTTACAATGTAAACTGCTTTGACTAAATGATAAAGCTGTATAAAAAACCTGTTAAATAAATAACGTTTGAAAAAAATGCAAATTCAATTTTTATAAACAAACAATAACAGTCTTTATAAATACTTTAAATGAAAAAGCTTTATCTTTAACAATGCTTTCAAATATATTTACATTTTTTATAACAATATTTCTTCACAAACACATTGGTACTATGCACTATAATGTAGTCAATTATATTCTATGAACAATTCTTAAAATGCTTCTATTCTTCAACAGTGGAACAATATGGACTCTTTCAACAACAGGCAAGTATTAGTTAACCTGTTAAATATTTGAAGGTTCTTTACTATGTAGTACAAGAAAAGTTCTAACACGGTCTTTTATCTGTAACCTTGCAGGTGAATGGATATTACCATTCAGGTAAGGAACCTTTTGTTTCTCCAAAATAATGTAACTAGTGCACTAGAGTGTTTCAGAGAAAAAAAAATTGTCACTGTGGTGTGTCACTCACTTATCTCAATATTCTTTTTCTGGTCTTGCTGTTTTCTTGAACAATGAGTGCCTTAGGATCCTCTTCTCTCCAGCGATGCCCAGCTTCAGTCAGGATACCTACTACCTATCCTTAAAAATCAATAAAAGAAACTATCTCCCTAGCTTAGTGTGCAATAACTAGAAAAGTGTTTCTGTCTTTTTTCTATTGGTTTCTATTTCCTTTCTCTTAGCTTGCTATTCCCCAAAATATAAAGATAAGCAAGTTCCCTATATTTCCCTCCCAGATAACTCTTTGTACCAGAATCAGTTTTTGATTTGTGTGCCAGAGCCAATCTTTTCAGAATAAACCAATTGCCAATCAGTTCTAAAGAACTATACCAATTGCCAATTGAATTAGTTATTTTTTTTTAATATGGCAAAGGGCTTTTTTCCCTCTTTTTATATACATTCAATCATTCACTCTCTCACATATGCCGTTTCCAAATGAAACAGTTCAGGCTATTTCAAGATTAAACAAATCTTTGGAGCAGTACCTTTTTATTCAAATCAGCTCTGTATCAAGGTTTTCCTTCTCACTGTACTGGGAGTTTTATACTTTCAACCGTACTTTCCTTTCAGTGCTTCAAGGACTCCAGTGCTATTGAAAGCAAGTTTCACACACTGTTGAACTTTTAATCAAAACAGTGCTCACATTAAACTCACTCTCAGATAAATCACTTAAAGTTCTCTCTCTCAAATAAATCCCTTCAAATCCTCATTAAGCATTGTTTTAAACTCCTTCAGTGAGTTTCAGGGATCCTTCAGCCTTATTCCAGTCACCAAGGACAAAGTTATTTCATTTAATTTAAAATTTCCCTTCAGCTTTCATTCCACTTTCTTACACACTTCTTCTCTAATAAATTCACAATTACTTACAATTCTGACACCAAATAAATCACAGCTCTTCCACAAAGACACTCACTTTGGCACATCTTACCCCATCAAAGTCTTCTTTCCCAACCTTTTTCTGAAGTTTCTGCATCACTGTAAAAGAGGTCTTCCACCTAGCTCTGTTTAAAAATAGTCCCCTTTAACTAGCTTCATTTCAACTCACACAGCACCCTTTCAGTGTTTTAAAGCCCCTAGCAGACTTTTGCGCAGATAAAAAGACATTTTATAAGCCTTTTTTCTTTAAAGTTCGCTTAGTATCTTTATTATTTAGTCTCTTGTGAGCTCTTCGCATGCTGGCTAGCGACACCCTGCATGTGGACTTCATAACCCAGCACATGCTATAGAAGCACACATGCCCACACAGTAGCATTTAATCCAGTTTACTCTTATTACATGTTTATTTCCTTTATTATGAGCTTATCTCATTTATCCAACACCTTTCTGGCACTTTTCCTTTAATTGTATTGTTGCAGTCACTCGTTATTATTCATTTTCATTTCAGACTGTTTTCCCCTTTAAAACTGCCCCAAGTGTTAAAGTTGCTCCCTTGACCTGATTCGGGTCAAAACAAACATGTTCCATGCCTCTATTTCTAATTTTTATACATTTTTTTTTATCTTCAGGGCTTAACTCACTCCTGCCGGCCCCCTCCCTTACCCAGAGCCTACTTTTGCGCATGCGCACCGATCACGTATGAGCATTTATTTCTGGATTTGGGTCACACATTAAAACATTTCATGTGAAGCTGCGACCATCTTTGGAGCACTGTGGGGAGCCTCACGCTCACTTCCCCATGGCTTCCCGAAGCCCCAGAGCCATTTTGTGACCCCAGGTGTCATCATCATGATCATGGAGGAGTTCCACAATCATGGAAGCTATGCCCCCAGAGCATCTCCGATGCTGCAGGAGACCCGGGGAGCCAGAAAACATACTCCAACAGCCTCCCCATGGCACCAATTGGCCCCAGACCTTGCAAAGGTTTATGGCAGGCCAGGTACTTCTCCTTAAAATTCTCTGCCACTACATTTATGGCGGTAGTGAGTCCCCACAGATCATTTTCCTGCTTTGTTTAAAGATGGCGAAAGATCCAAAAGCTTTGTGTTTGGAGAACTTGATGATGGATCATATAGTGTCATGAGATTTGGCCTCATATATTTGAAGCCAGTATTCCCTGACCTTCGAGGCCCTGCAGTGCACAGTATGGCCCTGCCCCGGCTACCCCTCATGGGAAGGGTGTGTGCTCGTAGGAGTCAAAAATGGTGAGTAGGTGATGAGGATGGGCATGCAACAATTGTGAAAATTATATCAAGACAGTTGCTGTGAATGTTAACTGTAGTGCATGTGGAACTATGTATTTTCTCAAAGTAAGAGATCCTAATTGGGGGGGGGGGGGGCATTACATCGCTAAGATTTTCCCATATGAGGCTGGGAAAATTCTCAAGTTTTATGCAGTGATACAAGACCATAATTGGGAGACACCCAACCTCACTGGATACCACTATGCCCTGTCACTGCAAGCTTGCTTGCTACTCTGCTGGAATGTGAAGAAGAATAGCCATTCCTCTGATTCTTCAACTGCAGAATCATTGGACGATGAGGCCCTTAAGGAACTGACTACTGTCTGTGCCTCTACTGCAGAGGATACTGAAAGGCAGAATTCAATCAAGTCATGCACTTTAGCACTGCCTGAAATTATACTTGAGCTGAACTTGGATCTACCAAATATGGCAGTGTCACCAGCCAGTCCTGACTCAGACACAATGATTTTGATCAGATAAGATGAAGATAACACAGGTCTGCGACTAAAAAGCTGTTTGATTATTTTCATCTAATTTCCATGTATTTTGGTGTGCTGAAAACAAATAAAATATTGAAAAAACTCCTAGACGTCATGATTTGCCACAACATGCAAAATTGTCTTCAAATGTATCAAATTTTTTCAAATTACTATTAATTAATTCAAATTACTATTAATTAATTCACATAAGTGCATTTAAGATATAAAATGCCAAAAAAACCTTAAAGGGGTTGTCCGAGTTATGTAAAAAAAAATATAGCACTGTAAATCTGATGGTCAGCAATATATACATAAGCTAAGCAAGTTTTAAGTCCATGCTTCTAATGGTAGAAGGGGTTAATCTTTCCTGAAGAATCCAGTGGGAGGGAGACACAGGGCAGATAGCAGCAGCTCCGGTCAGTGCAGGAGGGCGTGGCCAGCACTGTGACGTCTCGTGTACAGACACATAGCTGCTCTCTCCTGCATGCCACACTTGTGCACGAATCATCAGGTTCCTAGTTCTAGGCTGTTTACACTTTTTCATCGCAATTCGTGTTAGCTCGTCATTCTTCAACCATTATATTATGGCTCCGCGAAAGTGTATTAATTCGCCAGAAAGTTTCTGTTTCATCTGTGATGAATATACAGTGTTGAAGCAACAGCAGAATATTACAGACTTTGTGAAAAAAGTATACTTTGCATACTTTGGACTAAAAACTGGAGATCAAGATAAAGTCTGGGCGCCTCATAAAGTGCACAAATGGTGTGTTGAGGACCTCCAAACTGGTTCAAAGGTAAGAAAAAATCTTTCCGATATGGGATTCCTATGGTATGGCGAGAGCAAAAGAACCATAGTGACAACCGTTACTTTTGTTCATGCGATGTGAAAGGGTTTAATTCCAAATGGAAGCATTCCATTTCATACCCCAATCTTCACTCGGCAATTTGTCCCATCCCCCATGGCACAGATATACGAGTACCCAAGCCCCCTGCTACCTTGGAAGGGATACCTAGCTCCGATGAAGGTGAAGTCATACCTGAACCAGATGACGAATCAAGTCCTGACTTTGAAGATGATACAAGACCAAAATTGTTTTCTCAGGAGGAGATGAATGATTTGGTAAGAGACTTGAATCTTCCCAAAGATGTCACTGAGTTACTCGGATCAAGGCTGAAAAGCAGGAATTTATTGTTGCCAGGAATGTCATCTTCATGGTTCAGACATCGTGAAAAGGAGTTCGTTCCTTACTTCGCCCAGGAAGACAAGTTGGTTTATTGCATCAATATCGAAGGTCTGATGGGTCAATTTAAAATCCAATATGATTCAGAGCAATGGCGTCTTTTTATAGATTCTTCAAAAAGAAGTCTCAAAGCAGTTTTACTCCACAACGGTTTTTACGCTTCCATACCTGTAGGTCATTCCGTGCACTTGAAGGAAACCTACGAGAACTTGGAATTAGTTCTTCGTAAACTTAAATATGAAGACCATGGTTGGCAAGTGTGTGGGGACTTGAAGGTCTTGTGCATGCTGCTCGGGCAACAAGCTGGGTATACCAAATATCCTTGTTTTCTGTGTCTATGGGACATTCGAGACCCACAAAATCACTGGACCAAGAAGAGTTGGCAGCCAAGGGTGCTAACAGTCAGTGAAAAAAATGTCCTCCGAGAAACTTTGGTACCTTCCCATAAAGTTCTTCTACCACCTCTCCACATAAAATTGGGATTGATGAAGCAATTCGTAAAATCACTTCCAAGAGATGGAGAATGCTTCAAATACTTGGTCACCAAGTTTCCAGGCCTGTCGGAGGCAAAATTGAAGGAAGGTGTGTTCGTCGGACCAGAAGGCTTATAGTTGATCAAGAGTTTGTCAATACCATGACGGATCCTCAAAAAGAAGGGTGGATTGCATTTAAAGAAGTCGTACAGAAATTTTTAGGCAATAACAAAGATCCTCACTACAAAAAGATCGTCGGACGAATGCTGAAAGCATTTCAAGCTTTAGGTTGCCTGATGAGTTTGAAAGTGCATTTCCTCCAGTCCCACCTTGACTACTTTCCTGAAAATTTGGGAGCTGTGAGTGAGGAACAAGGTGAACGATTCCACCAAGACATTAAAGAGATGGAAAGGAGATACCAGGGAAAATGTAGCATTACAATGATGGCAGACTACTGTTGGATGCTTCAGAGAGACATTCCAGATGCTACTCACAAGCGTAAATGCACCAAGAGGAGCCTCACAAGGAAGAAGAATCGAGTTTAGTGTGTGTAGGTGAGCTCATTTCAGTTCAAAAAAGGATTTTCATGAAAATATTGTAATAAAACTTTAATTTTATGTCTATTTCCATTTATTTTGAGGTATTGCCTTATTTAACATAGTTACCTACATTGTCAGGAAACGTGATGTCCTATGACAAAATGGAGGTCATTTTCGGATTCAGTGCACCAGAAAACATAAAGATTACGTGGAATAACCAAAACAGCTCTCGGAAAAACATTTTTTGCTGACCTGTGTAATCAGCCTATAGATACTCTTCATAAAGGTTGGAATGTTTGTCCAAAGACCATGAAGAACTTTACCCAAGTTCCAGTTACATCCTTAAGGGAAGAACATTGGACTGTTAAGAATTTTTCTCTGTTTGCATATGCGTACATTTGTTTTCTCTTGTAGGAGCAAGAAGCAAGAAGGTTCCAGAAAAATGAAAAGGGACTGTAGTTAGTTATTTCTTTAGGATGCTTCATTCAACAAGATGACTTGACTGGTCAAGAGGCCTAGAAGACAAGAAGAGGTTGAATGGGAATAATTTTCTTCAGTAATGGTGATCATGTAGTTGAGTTAGTTGCTAAGTTGTTTATTAGTGTTATATATCAATCAAGAAAAAAAATTAAAAAATGCCTTTATGAAAAAAATAAAAAATTGATAAAATACAAAACAATAGCACTCCTTTTTGGTTTATTTTGGATCTATTACCCTAACAAGGCTGGTCCAACCATTAGATAAACTAGGATTTGTCTAGGGTAGTAGCTTCTGGGGGGCAGCAGAGAGTGGGGCTTTCAAAGTTAAACAATATATTTTGACATCCGGGGATGCTGGTGGTAAGGCTTAAGGTTTGCCTAGCATGCCAACACCTTGAACCAACTCTGGGGCTGGCCCTGCACTCTAACATGTTTCCATTTATAGGCTGCTGATAGTTGTCCAGGTTTGGATAACATTGTATGAGTAGCCTAGTGGTTAGAACACTGGCGTGATAACCAAGCAACCAGGGTTCAATTCCCACTAGCACTCCTTGTGGCCTTGGGCAAGTCACTTAACTCTCCATTGCCTCGGAAGAAAGGCCTGGCAATCTACTTCCGGTGACACTGCCAAGAAAACCCAGGAGCTTCTGGGTCGCCAGGAGTCAGGACTGACTCGAAGGCACACATTGCATTTTTGTATGGTGATTTTATCTTCTTTTTCAACAAAATGAAGTGTGTGTCATTTTCCCTGTTAGGATCTCTTCTAATATTTATTTTTTCAGGATTTTATAGATATGGTAAAGTACCAGGAGAATGAATGTTCCTAGTCCAGGATACATACCAGAGGGATGGAGTCCATGCAGTATATTCATGTAGGGCATGGATACAGTAAATGGGGAATGAGATCAGGACCAGCCCATCCACTAGGCAAACGAGGTGGTTGTCTAGGGTGGCAGAACCTGGAGGGTGGCACGGCACTCTCCCCTACTTCATAGTGCATTGCAACAGGTCTTAAAGCACCCGTGTGGCAGGACATGACGTCAGAGGGGTGCGAGCAGCAGGCCATGAGGGCACACACTCACGCAGATGCTTTAAGGCCTCCTGCGGCTTTGAAGGAAGAAGATTGCTGTATCACCACCCCCCCTCCCCAGCAGGCCCGAGGAGGGGGGGAGCAGTGAGGCAGGCCTGCCTAGGGCCAGAAACCCTTGGGCTGGCTCTTCCTGAGGTCTCTAAGAAGGAATGCGAGGCATGCTCATGTATTTTCCTCCATCTGTGGACTACACATTATGGCATGTGCATTAATAAAAAAATTTGTGTCTTGTTCCTTCTATTGGGTATAATGGAGAACAACATGCAGTGATACGTAAGTGTATGTAGTAGTCTGTTGCTGGCCAGGGCAGTGAAACTTATGTGGAAGTGATAATTGTAATTGTTATTTATGTATTTCTTGTCTTAGGAAGGATACTAAAAGGAGTATGTTATCTTTTCAAGTGAACAAAGAGACATGAAATACAAACTTCTAATAATTTTTTTTCCCATAGTTAAGGCATGAACTTGGCGTGAGTAATTGTACAAGGACCTTGCAAGGCTGGGGAACGGAGCATCAAACTAACATATATGAAATATAATGTGGACAAGTGCAAAGTGATGCATATAGGGAAAAAATAATCCCGACTACACTGTACATACACAATTACATGCTGATGGATTCAATATTAGATGAAACCACACAGAAAAAAGACTTTGGACTTATTATGAACAATATATTGAAATTCTCAGCTTAGAGGGCAGCAGCAGCAGCCAAAAAGCAAGCATAATGATACAAATTATTAAGAAAGGAATATAAAACAACTTGGAATATAAGGCTGTGGCACAGCCATACTTTAAGTATTATGTACAGAGAAGGGCAACAAGGTAATTACAGAGCCGGAACAGGTCAGAAAGGCTGGATAGATTATAGCTCTTCAGCTTGGAGAAGAGAGGACTGAGAGCAGAAACTAAACATTTATAAAATTATGTGTGGCATGGAACAAGTTAATAGAGAATGATTACTTATGCTATCAGATAGCACTGGAACTAACAGGTAGCAGTGTGCATTTGTTTGAAAGGATATGGGGCCTCAAGCTGTTAACCTTGGGGGTTAGCAAGCAGGCATCATACAGAAAAGTTATCAGTTCCCCATGGGGCTGGTTTTAGCCAGCCTGCTCTTAACTCTGGTGATGATCTTCCATCCTGTTTCCTGATTGGCCCAAAGTTTGTCTAGTCTTCAGCTCTATGGAAAATGCTAACTGTATTTTTTTTTACCTTGTGAATCTATTGACTCCTGCTGTAGAAATTTACTCCTAAGATTTTTCTTTTGCCGTGTTCTTGTGCCATAAATTCTGTGAAAGCAGAAAGCCTGATCCAGATCCTGGTTGATCATCAGTAATGGGACAACCAGGATTTGGTAAATATTTCTGATAGTGTACTTAGAAATGGTTTCACAAACATTATGGCACAAGAACATGGGAAAAGAAAAATCTTTGAAGTCAATAGATTTACAAGGCAAAAATCCAGTTAGCACTTTCCTTAGAGCTGCAGACCAGGCAAACTGTGGGCAGATTTGGTGCTACCATTAGGTGAACTAGGTGGTCAACTAGCATGCCAGCCCTCCAGCGTGCCCCCATTCCCATTGCCGCCACAGGACCTCCTCTTCAGAGCTGACAGCGGTGCAATTCCTCTGAAACCGGGACACAGCACTTAATCTCCATCTCTGGAGCTGCATCATGGTCCCATTCTGTCCGTTCCACTGCAGACTTCCAGTTTATACAAAACTGGGAGTCTGGAGCAGAAGCGGCAGATTGGATATGGTAATCTATCAGGTACTTAAGAGTAACTAAGACTGGTCGCTGTTGGAGTTAGGCTACTAAGTTTTAAGGCCCATTGGTCTCATCCACCTTGAAATTTCTTATGTTCTTATATTCTTATGTGAGTCCCATAATATGGATATTGCCATAATGGACTCTAGTTGGTTCAGAAAGGGCGAGGAAGGCAGAAAAGGGGAAGGAATAGCACTTCATCTAAAAAAATAATTGAAATGCAGGAGAGGGGAGGGGAAAGAAGATAGAGCTATGGGTTATCTTGGAAAGAACATATAGAGCTTCTATCTACAATATACCAATATGAGCTACAAATCTCCAACACAAGGTGCTCTGTGGATAGATAGTTAAAATCATGGCATGAATGGGTAGTGTCATTTAATATAAAAGCAAAGACTAAGTCAGAGTCCCAGATTTCAGGAAGTAATACATTTGTTAAAATGGGAAACCACCTAAAGAAAGCATTGGAAGTAGGAAAATATTTGTGTAGTAAAGAACAGTGGACTAAATATACAAGGTGCTGTAGAAAGAACAGCACTTCTTTATGTTAGGAAAGTAAATAAAAGTAAGGATAAAGAGATGGGTATGGTTATAAAAGGAGGTGGCTGCAAAAGTAAGACTATAAATATTATCATAAGGGATCTCAACAATGTACAGGGAAGAACATAAAAGCAGAGAAGGTGGTCAGGGCAGCAGAGGTGTGCGGGGAAGAAAAGATAACTAAGGTAAAGCAAGTTGACAAGCAGCTTTTTCGGGTACGGCAGGACATGAAAGGGAGTTTGACAAAGAAGGGTTGGTAAGACCGAGAACAGACAAGGGGAATGAAATTCAAATCAGAATGAGCTGTGATAGGACAAGACGCAGATAAGGGTGACAAGGAAAAAGCAGAATATTAATTATGTACTATTCCAAATCTGAGCTCAAGGCAAGCTATATATTCAGGTACAGCTGGTAGCTCCCTTTTTTAGATGGCTCATGTTCTGAACTGTACCTGAGGAACTGGAGGAGAAAGCAGCTTGTCCTACATCATGCTGAGCATCAGTGGGAGAAGAATATGAACCCTGGTTTTCTGTGTTTCTTAAGATGCTGTTATAACCACTATAGGGGCCATCCGAGCCATGAATAGCAGCGTTAAACGTGCGGGCTGGACGTCCAGCACACGCCTAGCTCCCCAGCCCTATTCTGACAGCAGTGCTCCCCACACGTACATGGCATTTGAGCGGGGAATGCTGTACATGGGCGGGAGGGGGCAGAGAAGAGGCGGAGCAGGGGAGTGGCCAGATGCCAGGATGTACAGAGGCTATTCAGGAAAGGCCTCTGTACGTACCTGGCTGCAACTTGGACGGCCAGCCTATTCCACCCCAATGGTGGAATAGGTGCAGACCACAGCACTGTTGGCAGGCTTCCTGCCCCCACACACCATCGCGATGGCTTCGAATGGAACCTGCTGGCATGCCATGCCCTTGTGGGCCCCTGCTGATGGCCAGATAGCAATGTGCGGGGGCCAGTGTCGGGCAAAGGATGCCAGGTCGATGGCTGGACGTGTTAGTGTCATGGCGACAGGATGCCATTGCACTAGCACACCAGCCATTGCATTATGTGCTGGGGATGGGCAGCCTAGGAGACATCTCCCTCCTGGAAATGCTGTGCACACCAGGCTGTCTATCTGCCCGATTGTGCAATCACAGGGGCATATAGATCCGGAGGTTGCGGAATCATGTCCAACTTTGCCCCGGCCAAGTTTTAGATGTGCACAGTTTGGAGTCGGCCACCAAGCTACTCCTTCACACCATTTACTCATGGTGGCCCTCTGGATAGCTGTCCTAAATTGTGTTCGGTCCTCAGTCAGGCGGCTCATTGTTGTCAGACTGGTACCCATAGCTGCTGTTATTATATCGATCCATCTCATTGTTGGCCTTCCTCTTTTGCATTGACCTTCGATCTTGACAAGCATGATGTCTTTCTCTAATGATCTCTCTCTTCGCATGATGTGTCCAAAATATGAAAGTCGAAGTCGAAGTCATCTGAGCTTCTAAAGAAAGCTTAGGTTTGATCTCCTCTAGTACCGACTGGTTTGTTCTTCAGGCAGTCCATGGTATACACAGTATTCGCCGCCAGCACCATAATACAAAGGCATCCATTTTCTTCCTGTCTATCTTTTTCACTTTCCAGCTTTCACATCCATATGATGTTATTGAAAATACCATGGCTTGAACAAGTCGAATCTTTGTATGGAGAGAGACATCTCTGCTCTTGAGAATCTTGTCTAGGTTTTTCATAGCCATTCTGCCAAGAGCAATGTGTCATCTGATTTCTTGACTGCTTGTTGCTTCTTTATTGATAGTTGATCCAAGTAGGTTAAAGTTGTCCACAATTTCAATTTCTTCTCCTTCAACGATGCTTGTTGCATAGAATATTCCTAAATAAATTTAGTAGCCTAACAGTGGACTTCAAGGTGGTGGACTGAATTAGAGTGATAGATAACAGTGTGAACATCTCCGAGAGAGCAGACAGAATGGGAAATATTCAAAGACAGTTCAAGGATGGATAAAGAAAGCACTCCTAGTTCAGGCAGCCAGGGCCAGGACACCTTTAGAGAGGTCCTTTATCAGAAAGCCTCAAAATTACTTGCCCTTCCCCACTAAGAACTTACTTGGTCCTGACAGAACTCCTCCTTTATTCAGGACCAGATTAATGCTATATTGGACCCTAGGCAAACATGCATTGGTGGACTCCTGCCATGCATTCGCATTGGCTTTTTCATCAAACTCTCCCTCCCCCACTTTTTTATTGCCCTATCCGCCTTCCCTCAGGATCTTTGTTCTTGGCCTTCCTCCCTTGGCTGCCACATTTCCCCTCTTCAGAAGTAGTGTGTGGGAAACGTCAGGGCCTAGTACTGGGCTAAGCAGTGTAGTAGGTTGTACGTGAGCCTGAGTGCTGTGGAAACACGTGCCATGAATGAAATGGCCTAGTGGTCAGAGGAGCAGGCTGAAAACAAGAGAAGCTGGCCAAGTCCTTTTCACCCTCTACTGCTTCTGGGACAAACTAGAGATGCCATGGATGGATTGCCCCAAGGGCTGAGACACATTTAGAAAGTTTTAAATGTCTAAAAGGGTTCACAAGCAAAAGAAAATGACATTTAGCTTTCTTTGGTGCCTCTGAAAGGATATAGAAAAAGAAGAAGCACTATTAGGACTGCTTTCAAATGAATTTGTCCAAGTAACAAAATAGTTAAGTGGGTAAATTCCACAGACTGAAACTTCCTTCCACTTAGTTTGGACATAGTTACAGTTGTACCACTGGATTTCTCCACTTCAGCTCAATTTTTTAAAGGGAAATTTGATTTATATGACACTGTTCCTGCCAGAGAAAGACACAGTAATACATAAACTTTCACTCATTTTCTGACACATAAACACACTTTCACTCTTTAGACACAGATATGCATTCTCATACTTCTAGGTTGCCAACTTTTTGAAAGAGAAAAACCCACCACATCTCACGCCTGTGCCCCACCCCTGCCCGCCCCTTATCCCACTCCCTGCTCCGCCTCTATATCACTCCTTGCCCTATCCTCCAAAATAACCGTAGTGATGGTAACAGTGCAAGCTTCAGTACCTTCTGGCCACATCAGGGGGGGGGGGGGGCGAGGGCAGATGAGGAGTACAAGAGGTCGCACTATTCAACCCCCACCGAATTGCAGTCCTCTCTTCAATCCTCCAACACACACATTTTCTCCCATACTCTATTAAATCCAAACCTATATTCTGCATCCACAGAACCCCTCTGCCATCACCTCCTTCAAAAACGAGTGCAGAGCAGAGCTAGGACATTTCCACCTTAGTATCATCCAAGTAACAGCAACATAAACCTCTCAGTATCAGGCATACAAAACTCGCTCAGGACCTAGAGCAAATCTACCATGCCAACACTAACTTCCAAAGGTAAGACATTAAACATTGCAGTGAGCCCTAAAACATCAATACACCTGCTGAGAAAACTGAACAAATTTGCCTTGCATCCTTACCCATCTGTAAATGACTGGACTGATCTGGCTGGCTGGTGTTGGAGGCTCGGCTAGCTCACATTCACCTCCCACAGTCTCACTCTGTGCTTGCACAGCAGGGCACAACAGCAATGGGCGATCGCGGATACCAATGCCGGCTGGGTCACACCTCTGGCTGGCTGACAGGTACTGTTTTGACCAGTGACATGCAGTGACATTTACAATAGGGGAGTCAGTAAACATGCCAAACAACAAAAGGGCCTCGGCAGCCTCCACGCCACACTTCCTACTCCAACAAAAACACCAGCCATACCTCTTCCCTATCTTCTTTTCTCCTACACACTTTATCCAAAAGCTTCCTTCTCTTATACCCATTTCTCTTCTCTCTACTTTTGTCTCCTATCCCTTCACCCCACATTCCCCTCTCCCTTATCTTGCTGTCCCCTTACTCCCTTTCTCTTACACCCAGGGCCGGCCCGTCCATTGAGCAAGAATGTTTTTTGCACAGGGCCCCGCGTTTCAGGGGGCCCCGCGCAAAGAACATTCTGCGTGCAAAGTACATTTGAAAATAAAAAAAAAAAAGCTGTCTGCTTCGCAGAATCGCTTGTCCCGGGGGCCCCCCCCCCCCCCCCGACAGAACCTGCTCTCCCTGCATCAGCTCCGTCGGCTTTCAGAGCTCGAAGGGAGACTAGTATCTCCAGGAACAAGCAGGAATAAGTCCTCACATATGGGTAAGTCGGAACCGACGGAGCCCGCGCGGGAAAGCTCCCCAGCTTTTCAGATGAAAAGCTTTTGGGGCTTCCCACAGCGCATGTGCGCTGCCTTCCCGCCTTCCTTACCAGCTCTCTTCAGTTTCTCTTTTTCCGCGGAGCCAGCAGGTCGTGTTCCTGTCACCGCTGAAGAGATTGTTATTTTAATTTGTTTCTTTTGACCGCGTACCTGCCTTCCCCATACCAAAACCGGTACTGCCGGTCTCTCTTTCTTTCTTTAAAAAAAAAAAAAAAATCTTTTTTTATTTTCTCAGCACAGCTTGGTAACTTTTGTTAGGCCTTCAGGCCTACACAAATTCTCCTCATGGAGAAACCAGCTCCTGGTTTTAAAAAGTGTACCAATTGCAATGCTGTTATTTCTCTCACAGACACCCATGAATGGTGTCTTAAATGTTTAGGACCTGACCATTCCATACCGGACTGCCCATTCTGCTCCCAGATGTCTAAACGTGGTATGCAGAACTGGGCCAACAAGTTCCATGTGCTGTTTGCTTCAGATAATCCAGCATCACAGTCATCCAGGTCTTCCTCTCCGGATGGATCTCAGGTAACCAAACTTTCTGTGGGCAAATCCTCTAAAAGCAAATCTCTTTCAAAAGATCGAGAGGCTCTCAATCTTGAGTTCGAGGATTCTGCCCAGACCAAAAAACCCCGGCGGGAGGCTCCGGCCTCCAAAGCATCACCTATGGGGTTACAGGTTGACATCGATGGCACGGCCTCGACTGATCTCCTGTTAGACTGCTCTGGGGTACCGGTCGATACCGGTACCGACATCCAGGCAGCAGTGGCGTCCATGGGCAATACTGTCCAGACCATGCAGCAGGCCGTTTTGACTTTCATTAAGGCTGCGACGCCCTCGGTACCGATTCCATCGGTACCGACCCCGGTTCCGGTATCCACACCGGAACCGAGACCATCGACTTCCAAGCGTCGATCGGTTCCGCTTGCTGGATTCAGGCTTTTGCCCGATACCAATCCCATGCCCGATGTCGATATCGATCGGTACGCGTATCGTGCATTGCAAGCACAGAGAGAATACTCAGATTCTTCTGATGAGTTCAATTCCTCTGATGACTCTGCTGAGTTTGATCTTCCTGAGGAGCCCTCTTCTCTAAAGAGGAGGATGTCTCCTCCAGAGGATTTATCCTTTCAGGATTTCATTGTTGATGTAGCTAAAGCACTTTCTATTGCTACATCTGCTGAAAAGGAACCCAGATCAAAAAAATTGGATATTTTAGGATACTCTAAACCTCCTAAAGAGGCAGTTACTCTGCCTATCCATGAAATCCTTCAAGAACACTTGATGGATTTGTGGGAGACTCCTCTAACCCTGTCTCCTCATTCCCGTAGGTTGGACACCATGTACCGGGTCCCTCCTTCTCCTGGGTTTCAAAAGACTCAGCTGCCTCACCACTCCATTGTGGTGAAGTCTGCTATGAAGAAGATAAAGAGTCCTAAAAGGCATTCCTCTACCCCTCCAGGGCGAGAATGTAAGACCCTCGACTCTTTTGGTAGAAATATCTTTCAGGCTAGTATGCTTATAGCCAGGATCAATTCTTACAGCCTTTATATGGGCATGTTTCTCAGAGAACTTGCCCTAAAGGTACGGCATTTAGCCCCCTTTATCCCTGAGGATAAAAAGGAGGACTTCACTACTCTGGTGACACAACTTTCAGAGGTCTCCAAGTTTTCTAATAGGGCAGCCTTTGATTCCTTTGAGGTTGCTGGCAGGGCTTCGGGAATCGCTATTGCAGCCCGACGTCTTGCTTGGCTCCAGGCTTCTGACCTAGAACCCTGGGTCATGGATGGCTTAAGGAATCTGCCCTGTACAGGAGAGAACTTATTTGGTGAGGACTGGCAAATTAAAGCTGCTCAAATGGACGCAGAAAATGCCACTCTAGATAGACTTTCTAAGTCTACTTCTACTCCTGCCAAAAAGAAACCTTTTAAAAGGCCGTACTACAAGAAGGCCAGATTTTCCACAAATACTGGCCAACAATCTTCTCAGCCTCGCTTTGCTGCTAAACGTCAGCAATCTAAGCAAGTAAAGTCAAAGTCTGCAGTGTCTGCTACACCCCAGCAGGCTCAACCCCCTCAGGGGTTTTGACTTGCCCCTAGAGAACTTACCATTTCTGGCTCTGGAACAACCAGAGCCTCTCACCATACCGGGAAGGTTAGCTCACTTTGCTCCCAGATGGGAGCAAATAACATCAGAGCAATGGACCCTCTCTATCATCAGAGAGGGCTACAAACTTCATTTCTCCAGCCTTCCTCCCCATACCATGGTGAGGCAATTCAGTTCTCCCCCATCTCTTCTGACCCTGTTGGGTCAGGAAGTCTCCTCTCTCCTTGCCCAAGGGGCAATAGAGGAGGTTCCTCTTCCTCAACAGGGGTTAGGGTTCTACTCCCCTTATTTTCTCATAACAAAGAAGACAGGGGGCTTCAGACCTATCCTAGATCTGAGAGAATTGAACAAGTTTCTATTCAAGGAGAAATTCAAAATGCTCTCTCTGGGCATTCTTCTTCCATACCTTCAGAGTCAGGATTGGCTTTGTTCTCTAGATCTCAAGGATGCGTACACTCATATACTCATCCATCCATCCCACAGAAAATATCTTCGATTTCTGTTCCAGGGAAAACATTTCCAATACAGAGTACTTCCCTTCGGTCTCGCCTCTGCTCCAAGAGTATTCACAAAATGCATGGCAGTCGTAGCCGCATTTCTAAGAGGCATGGGAATCTTCGTGTTCCCATATCTGGACGACTGGCTCATCCGAGCTCCATCTCAGTCAGAAGTCCAGATTTCCTTGGACCGCACAAGGCGTATTCTTCAATATCTGGGACTTGTGGTAAACATTCCCAAGTCCCAACTCATCCCTACTCAGTCCCTGGAATTCATAGGGGCTTATCTGGATTCCACCACTGCAAGGGCCTACCTTCCTCTGGTCCGAGGCCAACGGCTAATAAGCTTGGCCTCCCAGGCTCAGTCCAGAAGTCACTTGTCAGCCAGAGAAATGCTGCAACTTCTGGGCCACATGGCCTCCACGGTTCATGTGGTGCCCTATGCTCGTCTCCATATGAGAGCAGCTCAATGGACATTGGCCACCCAGTGGTCTCAAGCATCGGGACTGCTGTCAGACCAGGTACTCACCTCAAAACGTCTGTTTTGGTCTCTCCAGTGGTGGACATCCTCCAAAAATCTGTTGTTGGGGACCCCCTTCCAACCTTCGTTGCCCCAAGCAACCCTCACAACAGATGCCTCCCAAACAGGGTGGGGAGCTCATCTTCAACATCTCTCCACTCAGGGAACCTGGTCTCCCCAAGAGACCACCCTTCATATCAACCTTCTGGAACTGCGAGCAATCTTCCTTGCCCTCACAGTCTTCCATACCCTCCTTGCCAACCTGACTGTCCTAGTTCAGACAGACAATCAGGTGGCCATGTTCTATGTCAACAAGCAAGGAGGGACGGGCTCTCTGTCACTTTGCAACGAAGCTCTCAGATTATGGGCTTTCGCCAGAGAGCATCAAATTCATCTTCTGGCAGTGTATCTTCCAGGAGTTCAAAACTCTCGGGCAGACAGACTCAGTCGAGTTCTGCTTCCACACGAGTGGTCCCTGCATATGGACCAGATACACAGAATCTTCCAGGAATGGGGGACCCCGGACATAGACCTCTTTGCAAGTCTGTGGAATGCCAAACTTCCCCGGTTCTGTTCCAGGACTCCGTGTCAGGGAGCTCAGGCCAACGACGCCTTTCTCCTGCATTGGGGTCAGGAATTCCTGTATGCTTTTCCACCCATTCCTTTGATTCCCAAGACTCTGTTCAAACTTCAGAGGGATCACGGGTCGATGATCCTTATAGCTCCACGCTGGCCACGCCAAGTGTGGTTCCCTCTACTTCTACAGCTCTCCCAGGGCTCCTCCCTGGACCTGGGAGCTGCGCCAGACCTTCTGTCTCAGGAGAAAGGGACTTTGTGGCACCCAAACCCCAAGTCCCTACATCTCCGAGCTTGGTTACTGAAGGCTTAAGCCTTCATGAGTTTAATCTTTCTCAGCCAGTGAAAGATATTCTTCATGCCTCTAGGAAACCCTCTACCAGGCGTTCCTATGCTTTCAAATGGAAACGTTTTTCCATTGGTGTGCTCAACAGGGTCTTGACCCTCTGGCACTTCCTTTGAATTCTCTACTAGACTATCTCCTGCATCTTTCCAATGCAGGCCTCAAGACGAATTCAGTACGAGTCCATTTAAGTGCTATTGCAGCATCCTTAAAACCTATAAATGGACAACCTGTCTCCTCTCATCCTCTCGTTGCAAGGTTCATGAGAGGCCTGACCCTAACTAAACCTCCCATCCGACCTCCGCCGGTAGCATGGGATTTGAACCTAGTTCTAGGTCAGCTTATGAAACCACCTTTTGAGCCTTTGGACTCTACCTCCTTGAAATTTCTTTCCTGGAAGGTTCTTTTCCTTATCGCAGTCACTTCGGCTCGCCGCATCAGTGAACTGCAGGCTTTGGTGGCTAATCCACCTTATACCAGATTTCATCATGATAAGGTGGTCCTTAGGACGAATCCCCACTTTATGCCCAAAGTGGTCTCGCCTTTTCATCTTAATCAAGAGGTATATCTACCTGTTTTTTTCCCGGCTCCTCATGCATCCAGTGCAGAGAGGAACCTTCATACTCTTGACTGTAAAAGAGCTCTCGCCTTTTACCTCAACAGGACTCAGCCACATCGAAAGTCTTCCCAACTTTTTGTGGCTTTTGATCCTTCTCATTTGGGACTTCCAGTCTCCAAACGTACACTTTCCAATTGAATTGCTCAGTGTATTTCTTTTGCTTACCAGAGTAAGAACATTTCTCTGGAAGGCCATGTCACAGCTCACAATGTGAGAGCCATGGCTACTTCTATGGCTCATCTTCACTCTGTATCCATAGATCAGATCTGTCGAGCAGCCACTTGGGCCTCGGTTCATACCTTCACAGCCCATTACTGTTTGGACAAGGACTCCCGCCGGGATGCCTTGTTTGGTCAGGCTGTCCTCAAACACCTGTTCCATACTTAAGCAACTCCTGCCCACCTTCCCTGAATGGATGCCTGAGATCCATACGAAGATGGTTTACCCTTGGAGGGGGATCTCCCAGGCATCTTAGCTAGGGAGTCCCCATATGTGAGGCATGTTTACTAAAAGTTAGTGTGTGGTAACATTATGCAAATATTTATGCAAATGAGGCCCCTTATGCAAATGAGGCCCCGCACCGAGTCTCCGCACATGGCCCCTCACCCCCCTTGGGCCGCCCCTGCTTACACCCACCCTCTCAACCCCCTACTACTTTCCCTTCCCCTCTTTTTGCCATATCCTCTCTCTTCCTGACCACACTCCCCTCTGTCCCAGTCCTTTGCTCTTCCCTTCTTGTGCCCCAAACTCCCCTAATTCGGCCCACCAGCCGTTACACTTCTTCATCATAATTAAGAAAAGTAACTACTATAGGCTCACCTGCCCCCAGACTCGACCACTCATCCACTTTTGGCCAACTCACCACCTCTCTCAAACCTGCAAGTTCACTCCCTCATTCTCAAGCTTTCCAAGCTCATTCTGTCATTCGGTGTGGGTGTGGGTGGGATATATGGGTGAAGGTTTGGTTGTAGGTAGGAGCTGTGGATAGAGGAGTGGGAGGGTGTATAAAAGGGCTTTATTGTGGTCCGAATGAATGCAAAGGTGTGGATCTGCGAGAGAATGGGGATATGATTGTGAGGGTGTATGTGTGTGACTGCATGCTGTGCATGTATGAGCGAGTGGGGGATGTCTAAGTGTGTAGATGGGGTCAGTGCATGAATGGACGGTGTGTCTGAATGGATGAGGATGAGTGTGTGCAATTGTGTGTGTGTGTATGTATATGATTGCATAAGAAGTGAGTGAGAGGGTGTGGTGTGTTTGAGAGTATGTGATGCCCGAGTCCACCATTTTTCCCCCTCTTCTTCTAACCCTCTTTCCTCCACTCTTCTGTCTGCTCTCACCATCCTGTACTCCCTTCTCCTTTCTTTATTTTCCCTCCAATCTAGCAGATGAAAAATCATTACTAACAGATAACCTCTTGGACCACATTCATCATGCCCACAGGCCACCCTGGCTTTTTCGGAATAGTGCCAAGGTGATCAGAGGAACTATTCAGTGGCGCTATCCACATAGCACCACTGAATAGCAGGTTCTGCTAGCTATATAAATGCTTTTGGATATCAGCCTGTATGTTGTTATTCCAAGGAAAGGTCATTAGATCATCTTAGCCACGTTACATGCCACACATCCTGTGCTGGTCGGGTATTATATCTTGTGGTCTGGGATAGATACTGACAGAGCAATGGTTGCCAAGGAGTGTGGCACGTGCCAGATATATATTCATCACCTACCAAAAGCCTCTACTTTCCCTTGGGAACTAAGAAACCTTGGCCAAGGATCATATTAACTATAGAGGTCCTTTTCCTTCTCAGGGGGAAAACTTCCTTGTGGTGGTAGATTCTTAATCAAGGTGGCCTGAGATGCTTTATTTTATTTATTTATTTATTTAACAGCTTTTTTTATAACGCTTTATCCTTCAGTCAAGTGGTTTACATTGAAACAGAACAATTACAATGAACAGGACAGTCAACTTGGATTAACATTGAAATATAAAAGGGGGGGGGACTATGTACTATGACTGTAGTAACCTCACAAAAATCTGCTGCAATAATGACAGTGCTTTGATAGCTGTCTGCAGCTCATGGGCTCCCAGATAGATCGTGTCAGTCAATAAGTCTACTTTCAAATCTGATGGCAAAGAAACCTCAGTAGGGCTATCACTATTAGACTACATCAACCTAAAGCAAATGACCTGGTAGAGTGGATGGTACAATCAACAAAAGGTACATTAAAAAGAATAATTGAAGGAGATTGGACTATTGGCTTGCCTGGTTTCTCATCTTGCAGCATGTCAAATCTTGTCGCACTACAGGCGTTAGCTCGGCAGAACTGCTTATGGGATGCCAAATTAAGACATGCTTAGACTATGGGCCCTATTCTGGAATGCAGATTGCGGTTTCCCCTCCGGTTCTCCCCGTACGTCCTGAGCAGCAGGACGGGAAGAGCCAGCAGGGGGTGGGAAGGGATGGGTTTAGGGCAGAACAGGGGCGGGCCAGCCAGGCAAAGGTGGAATAAGCAGCACTGACCCAGCGGTCAGGCCCGGGGATCCTCGCTGCCTGATCCAGGCCCCAGCAGGCCAGCCATGGGGTGGGCGGCAGGAAAGAGAGGGACTGAAGCCGTGGGAGTTGGAGGGCCTGAAAGAAGGATGCCCCCACAGGCCCGGACGCCAGGACATCCACAGGCCCGATTCTATGCACCGCAGGAACGTTTTGTTCCCATGGTCCAGAATCAGGTCCAAACAGTCCTGTCTTGTTTGGGGCCATCCAGACATACCCCTACATGAATCGGGCTCCACATTTGCTAGAGATTATTGGGCTGGACCAAAATGCATCCTGCTTCCCTCATTGAGATCACTGAACCTTTCTCCTACAAGATCTGGAGTTGCCTCATTGATCCGCTGAGAGGCTGCTTGTTCTTAGACACTGAAGTGCTTCATTAAACAATAGAAGTTGCTAATGTGGAACACGCTATCACTCCAGTGGCACCAATCTCTCCTTTATCTCCACACACACTCACCTATCTGCTGTGTGACAATCATGTTCTTGATTGATCAAGGAGTGAGACAGAGTCTTTAGATCCATCAGGTGAGTGTGGGGGCTTATAGAGACCCCAGCACAGTTGAGAGTGGCCCTGCAAGTGGATGATTATGTCACCTTGAGGGAGAGGAGTATTATATAGGCAGCAAGGGGAGCTCTAGTGCACGGTATGTCCAGTTATGTGCTAGACCGTCTCTTGTTTCAATGTTCCTGTTTTCTTACCTCTCTGATAGTTCAGCTCCTATCCTATGGGTGCTGGTATATGTAATTAAAGTTCATAAAAATCTGCTGACTCTATCTGATATTCTATACTCCTTCTTTCCCTGCTTCAGTTCTTACCTCTCTCCAACATTACAAAGGCTCATATAAAGATCTAAGATGCCTTCTCCTCTCTCACCGAGGCCCTGATCCAGAATTGTAGATGGTTCTGCCATCTCCTCCTACTCCCAGGCCTACTAATCAAGAAAATGCTCATGTTAGCAGAATGCCAAGGGGGACCTGTCCTAAAGAGTGAGATTTACTGCCTCAGTTCAGGCCCCTTACAGGGGCCACTCTCAACTGTGCTAAGGTCTCTATAAGCCCCACACTCACCTGATGAATGAGGTTTTTCCAGTGGAGTTCCAGAAGTATAAATTTATGACACAAATCTTTTTTCTCCAAGCAATATTTGGCCTCAGACAATCATTCTCTCTCTGCCAGTATCCATTCTTAACCTCAATTATCTTCCCTCCCTTCAAAGGTGGCCAGCGTCTCCTCCCTACCACCAAGGTGGCCAGCATTTCCCCTTTCCCTCCCTACCCCCTCAGGTGGCCAGCATCTCTCCTTTTCCTCATTATACCCCCTTAAGATGGCCAGCATATATCTTTCTTTTCCCTATTCCTCCCAGGCTCTTTCCCATCAAGGTGATTGTTAGCTGGCTTGGAGAATGACTGCCATTAGGAACCTTATTCTCTCATCTTTACATTAGCACTTCTATCAAAGATCCACCTCTATCAGGACAGAAATTAGGACTAACTGTTAGACAGCCAACTTCAGATCAATACAAGGGCACAAGAGGCAGTCAGACAATGTCCATACTGATCTCATCATGGGGACTGTCACAGAAAGGAAAGGAAGAGGTGCAATGCTTATGAGCTGCTTCTGGATATGGAGATGCATTCAGGATATAGTAAGAGTGAATGACGGCAGATAAAGACCAGCATGGCCCATCTAGTCCGCCCAGTAATTTAGAAGTTATTCATGTTTGCTTTCATTTAATCCTCTTGCTATGTATTGATCCTGTGTGTCTGTCCCATGCTCTTTTGAATTCACTCTCTTAGCTCCTCTATCACTTCCTTTGGGAGGGAATTCCAGGCATCCACCACTCTTTCCATGAAAAGGTATTTCCTGATATTACTTTTAAGTTTACCTCTTTTTAGCTTTGTCCTCTAGTTCCACAGTTTCCCTGTCTTTAAAAAGGGTTTATTTGTTCATTATCACCCTGTCTCTCCTCTCCTCTCCTCTAGGGTATATATATTTAGGTCTTCGTCTCATCTCATATGCCTTCTGGCGCAAGCCCCATATCATCTTGACTACCACTGGGGTCCATGGAAGAGTAATGGCTACTGAACGCTGTTGAGGGTGCCACATGGCTCAGCATCCAGTATGATATAGGTTCTAACTCAGCAAAGATCTTGGTGGGGGAGGGGGAGCATTGAATGGGTGCTCACAGCTTATCCCCGGTCAAAGCCGCATATCGTGAAGCAAAAGCTTAGGTAGTCGGTTGCAGCAGGAGGCACTACAGTGAGTGCCACAGCTGATTAATAGTCATTCACCAAGCCAACCCTAGTCACCTTATAGGTAAAAGCAGAGCCACCCCTACCCCCCTCACTCCCATGGATCGCTTCACCCCTACCCCCTCACTCCCATGGATCGCTTCACCCCTACCCCCTCACTCCCATGGATCGCTTCACTCGGGTCATGAGAAGGAAAACAACGACTAAGGAAAATTCCACTCTGGCCAGAAGTATTGTAATCTTAGCTATCTGGGGTCAGGGGCAAAACTGAACTTGAACATAACTTGGTTTCAGCTGCCAGCACGTTGCTCCTCATGGTCTGGGGCTGTGAAGAGCAGCTCTTCCCTGCACATCAAACTGCACCCTCAACCTGCCTGGACAGCAGGGGCGGCCCAAGGGGGGTGCGGGGCCATGTGCGGAGACTCAGTGTGGGGCCTCATTTGCATAAGGGGCCTCATTTCCATAAATATTTGCATAATGTTACCATATACTAACTTTTAGTAAACATGCCTCTTAATGAGTGTATGGATAAAGAAAGACTAAACGATTTCTACATTACTATAATCCAGTGCCAACCACCAGACACATTAGGAACTACTACAAACACTGCCCATTTAGAACCCATAGCAAACCCGCCGTATCCTAACAGCACTACCAGGACTCACAAAGCACCATACCCTACCTATCAAAAGGAAACACTGCAAATATTAAACCAATACATTTCAGAGAACAACAATACATGACCTACTGGGGAAAGAGAACAAGTGGCAATGTCAAATAGGAATTACATAAACAGAATACCTCAGCTCAGTTACACATGCAGAACATAGACCATCACCAAACAAGGAATCACAATTTAGAAACAGGAAGACAATAATTAAACTGGGAAACCCAAAAGCCAAACTTGGAATGTACAACACTGTAGAAATAAAACTATACATTAATTTGCTCTTGTACTAAACAAAGCGCAGACGTTAATGATGCACATTTACCAGAGCTGACATATTCCAATTAATAAATTCAAAATAAAGAGATATTTTTCTACCTTTTGTGCATTTTTTTTCAGCTGCAATTGCTCCAGCCACTTTCTTCTGGTTTCTTTGTGTCTTCTGCTAACTCTCCATCGTCTGCTGTCCATTTGTCCTTTCTTCTCTCTTCTAGTTTTTTTTCCATTCTCTCTCTACATCTGCTTTAACATACTAATCTTTCTCCTTTTGCTCTTTCCTCATTCCTATTTCATCCACTCAAATTTTAACCCTCCATCCTCAATCCCCACTTACTCCCCCAATACCCGGCCAATTGTAGATTTTTTATCCCTCCCACACAAAATATTTTTCCCCTCTCCATTTTACTCTCCCAGCCCCATCCCATTCTAATCCTCCCCCAACATCAGCTCCCTTCTAGTTCCAGCCTCACCCAGCATCCATTCCCTTCTAGTCCCTGCATCAGCCCATTTCCAGTCCTAGCCCCCCATCAGCCCATTTCCAGTCCTAGCAATCCCCAACCCAATACCAGTCCTAGCCCCCCCATCAACCCACTTCCAGTCCTAACCCCCCATCACCCCATTTTCAGTTTAAGCCCCCCCTATAACCCATTACCAGTCCTAACCCCCCCATCAGCCCACTTCCAGTCCTAACCCCCATCAACCCATTTCCAGTCAGCCCCCCATCGCCCATTGCCAGTCCTACCCCCCCCATGAGCCCTCAGTCCATTACCACTCCTCACCCCATCAGCCCACCTATAGTCCTAACCCCTACCCATCAGCCCATTTCCTGTCCTAGCCCCCCCATAGCCCATTATCAGTCCTAACCCCCCCATAGCCCATTACCAGACAGCCCCCATCAGCCAACAGCCCATTACCAGTCTTAACCCCCCCCCCAACAGCCCACAGCCCATTACCAGTCCTAACCCCATCAGCCCACCTCAAGTCCTAACCCCTCCCCATCAGCCCATTTCCTGTCCTAGCCCCCCCATAGCCCATTATCAGTCCTAAACCCCCCCATAGCCCATTACCAGTCCTAACCCCCCATCAGCCCACAGCCCATTACCAGTCCTAACCCCATCAGCCCACCTCCAGTGTTAACCCCCCATCAGCCCATTTCCAGTCCTAGCCCCCCCATAGCCCATTACCAGTCCTAACCCCACCCAACAGCCCACCTCAAGTCCTAACCCTCCCCATCATCCCATTTCCTGTCCTAGCCCACATAGCCCACCAGTCCTAACCCCCCCAACAGTCCACAGCCCATTACCAGTCCTAACCCCATCAGCCCACCTCCAGTCTTAATCCCCCCAGCCCATTTCCAGTCCTAGCAACCCCCCCAACCCATTACCAGTCCTAGCCCCCCATAGCCCACTCCCAGTCCTAATCCCACCAGCCCATTTCCAGTCCTAATCCCCCATCACCCAATTTTCAGTTTAAGCCCCCCCATACCCCATTACCAGTTCTAACCTCCCCATCAGCCCACTCCCAGTCCTAATCCCACCAACCCATTTCCAGTCCTAATCCCCCATCATCCAATTTTTAGTTTAAGCCCCCCCCATAGCCCATTACCAGTCCTAACCCCCCATCAACCCACTTCCAGTCCTAATCCCATCAGCCCATATACAGACCTAGCTCCCCCATAGCCCATCACCACTCCTAACCCCCCCAGCCCCACCATAGTCCATCACCACTCCTAACCCACCAGCCCATCACCACTCCTAACCCCCCCCCAGCCCAGCCCAGCCCAGCCCAGCCTAGCCTAGGGAATTTTTTTTTTAAAAAAAAGCTGTCTGCTGCCGCTGCCGGGGCCACCGCGGAAGAATCGAGTGTGCCGCGGGGCCCCCCCTGCCCAGCAGAGCCTGCCCTCCCCTGTATCACCTCTCTCTTTGCAGCTGCAGTCACACGCGCCGTCTTTCAGAGCGCGAAGGAACTAGTTTCCCTTTCGCGGCTCTGTTAAGCCCGCGGGGGCTGATGGGAACTTCCCATCAGCCCCCGCGGGCTTAACAGAGCAGCGAGGGAGAAACTCTCCCCTCGCGCTCTGAAAGCCGGTGCGTGTGACTGCAGCTGCAAAGAGAGAGGTGATACAGGGGAGGGCAGGCTCTGCTGGGCAGGGGGGGCCCGCGGCACACTCGATTCTGCTGCGGCGGCCCCGGCAGCGGCAGCAGACAGATTTTTTTTTTTTTAAAATTTTACTTTTAGATCAGAATGTTTTTTGCGCGGGGCCCCCTGAAACGCGGGGCCCTGTGCAAAAAATATTCTCGCTCAATGGACGGGCCGGCCCTGCTGGACAGCACACAGGTGCAGGAGAGCATAAGGAGGTTCACAGCACGCCTTTGCAAATAGTCCCATGCTAAAATTACTAAATGTGTGAGAGGAGGGAGCCTTAATGTGTGAGCTTGAGAGTGGGGCTGAATGCATATGATTTGGTGTGTCTGTGTTAGGTGAGTGCTTCTTTGTGTCTCTGAATATACTGTATGTCAATATCTCTGCTTACCTGCACTGTGCTGCAGGGTGACACAGAGATGGTCCGGTCATTCCTGAACCCCAAGCTAGAACTCCTGGGCTCTTTTCTCTAGGTCCTCCATCTCTTGCATAGCCAGCCTTACGGTGGAGGGCATATTATCGCTATCTGGTTTGTCTACTTCCCAGCTGCTGAAAACAGTTGCTTTTCTTCCAGCAGAATTAGCAGCAAAGCACACCTGCATCCCAGAAAATAGACTGCATTGATTCTGCCTGGAACTTGTTAGGAGGACCCTAAATGGTTTTGGGTGATGGACGCAATGCTTTATAAATGTGTATAGTGACAATGAAAAGAAGGATGAACTCAACAAAATGGTCTTCTTTTGGCTTTAACCAACTGTTCAACTGTGACATAAATATTAGATCTACCTGTACAGGGAATTAAAGGACAATTAGATTTGAATAATATACAGGAGATAAACACTCTGGATTATCCCATACTGTACTACTGTAATCAAGGATTTGTGAAAACATTACATAATGAAAAGTGTTTACATAACTTACTACCTATTTTAATAAATCCAGTAATCCACTCCCTCTGGGTTTCCCGTAAAGTACATTAAGAGTCACGCCTAGCTAACAGAACATGTAAAAGGATTAATAAGTACTGCACTGAATGTAACCTCATGTAAATGTCAGCTGGGCTCATATCATGGTGCAAGTCATTGATTGAGTGGTAAGTCAACTCAGCTGGAGAACCACGTTTCCACAACATATTTGGCTTCCCTTGCTTCAGCTGAGGTGGGTGGAGGGGGAAGCAGGCGTGCATGAGTTTAGAACTGCCTAGCTATCAGTCTATGCTTAAAAACCCCCCACAAAAATAACCCTTTGGACACTGAATATTAAAAAAGGGACATTTTTTACACCAATGATTAAATATTTTCAGAGCATTTATAGTGCCGATATCAGAATCCTCCAATGTCTTTTCCTCCCATAATATAGAACGTCAGAAGAGCAAATTACAGTTTGGCTTTTTCATAGAAAATTACATATAGTGTGTTGAATATAATTTAAAGTAAACTTCAAAGAGGATTGTATGCTGTATGCATGTATGCAAAAGTGCCAGATAACTGCAGCAATTTTCTGACAGGCTGTTCTTTCTATCCTTGAACTGCCGCAGGAGATCGGGCTGTGGTTATAATCTGATTGTCAAGGGCCTGATTTACAGTTTTTTTCTTCATAGACACAGCTTTTAAGCAAAAAGGTAAGCAAATTGGGCCTTAATTATTTAACAAATATGTACAGTGGTAATTAACACCGAAACAGAATGAGAGGGTAGATGAGGACCACAAAGACAATTCAGTGTGCCCCACTTATTTCCTGGTACAAAGACATAGACCACACTTCTCTGGGTTGCCCTTTAACTCTTCCCAAGTAGGGATCCTTGGACTTATCCCAAACCTTCTTAAATCAATGTACTGTTTTTTTCTTCACTATGTCAGCTGGAAGAAATATTTTCTGATGTAAGTCCTTATTTTACCCTAGTTGAACTTCATTTTGTGAACGTTTGTTCTAGAAATTCCTTTACCTCCTTGCTGCATTGTTTTCAACCTTAACGTCATTGGCCATGACCATCCAGAGGTCTTTTTTCTGCTTGACACAAATCACCATCTCACACCCTCTCCCTCCATCAGGTACATTTCCTTTACATTTCTGTACCCAAAATGTTTGACTTTGCCCTTTTATGCATAAAAAATTAGCTGCCTTGTGCTCAACCCCTATGCCGGCACACCTCCAGTTGAGTACTCTTGTTGTGCCAATCCAGGGATCCCAGGCTTATTGTTTAAGTACCCATAAGTGTCTATTGAAGTCAGTGGAAACTCAAAACTTTTTCTTGCTTGCAACTTACTAGGAGGCATCAGCAGCAGAGAAAGCAGCACCTCAAAACATCAAAAACACCCTACAGCGCCTGGATTAGGGATGCCTGACTTCAGGGTAGTCAGACCAGGGTTGCCCTGGCTTGGAGGATCCTCATCTGGGTTCCATGGGATATTCATACCAGTCTCAGTATCCCAGAGTGCAGTTTCCTGTCTTGCTGATATCTGCTAGCCATTTTCCAGCAAGTTTATTTAAAATTGGGCAAAAAAAACCCAGTCCAAAGTTGTTTCTGCCATTGACTTTAATGGAACCAAATGAAATAGAAAAGTTCTGGTGATCCAAAAATGAATGAACCAAATGAAATATAAACTCATTTGAAATTGAACCAAATTAAATATTTTTTGTACACATCCTAGTACCAGCTACCAAAGCAAATTTCTCTTTATCAGTGTGTGCATAATTTCATTTAGATGGCCACAACACTTGAGAATAGTAGACGACTGGTGCTTTTGTGCCATCCAGGGGCGGCCCAAGGGTGATGTGGGGCAATGTGCAGAGACTCAGTGCGGGGGCTTCACATGCACAAATATCTGTATATCCACTGGCCTCATTTGCATGTAAATTTGCATACCAGATTTATTTGGTCAGTGCTATGACTAGATTAATGATGAGAAGGGAAGAGATAAAATGAGAAAAAATAACCCCGGTAGCTATGAACACACAGGCTGGATTAGACTGTGTCAGAGCTGGAATAACATGGAAATCAGCAACAGTGAAGATAACAGGCTACTACACAAAATTAAACTGAGATATTCCCTTAAAATTTGAGATTTCCTTGAATCTGAACTGGCAAAATATTTTAAATTTCAGACTGGAAGCATCAGGAACACAAAATTGCAAATCTCAAAGACAATCCATATTCCGACTACCTCCCCCACCCCCTACAGTTGACGCCGCACAAGGCATAAAAAGAAAAAGTGAGAACCACAGCACAGGAGCTATAGAGCAAACCCACCATTCAATGACTAACTTCCAGCACTCATAGAAGGAGCCTAACCAGGAAAGGACATCTGCGTATATATCACAGTGGGCCCTAGAACAACCATGCACCTACCAGGAAAACCGAACAAGCCGGATTACTACAGATCCCTCCCAAGAAACTCTGTGCTAACAGAACCCTGGCTTTGATCGTACACCCAGAACATAAATTGATCTTCACCATGTACAGTATAAGTGACCACAAACTGAAAGCAGAAATACATAGATAAAAATTAAACTGAAACACCAAGAAGCCAGACTCTGCTTGCTATATTCCAGTCACTAAATTGAAAAAATAAAACAATTGTTTCTGCCTCTGTTGTCTGGCCATTTTATATTTCTAATAAGGGCCGTACCAAGACATAATTGCGCCCTCTGCGACTTGTACATCTGGCGCGCTGCCCCCTCCTCCCACTCATCAAAAGTTGGCCATTTGCCCAGCATCTCCCCATCATGCCTTACTCTACACCTCCATGTCCGGCCGGCTCCCCACACTGCCTGCCCTTGCCCTGTTGCTGTTTCTTATGTTTCCTTGGTGAAGGTGGGGGACGATGGCAGCAGCAAAGCAGACATTAAATGGAAAGAAAAGAAACATGGGTCTTTCTGGCTCGGTGCTTGCCTGCATGTCTCATCCCTCCCTCCTCTGCCGTATGCCCATGTCAGAGGAGGGAGGGATCAGACAGGCCGGCAAGCGCAGAGTCAGAAAGACCCATGTTTTGTTTTGTTTTTTTTCAATTTGATGTCTGCTCCGCCGCTGCCATCACCCCCACTGGAGAAACATAAAAAATGGCAGCAGGGCAAGGGCAGGCAGCGTGGGGGGAGACGAGGCCAGAAACCTCGTGTACCCCTATCACTCTGCGCCCTGTGTGGCTGCACCACGCGCACAGGGCTAGATATGGTGCTGTTTCTAGTCATGTTGGGTCTAGTCTCTGGTTTCTGCATCTTCTCCTAACTCTTTCCAGGATCTCAAGTCCATCTGCTGGTTCTTCTCCCCCTCCCTCCCTCTCTCTGTCTCTCTGGTCTCAAATTTCACTCTCTCTTCTTACCATCCAGTTCTCAATCTACCACCTGCTTTTCAACTCTAACCCCAATTTTCCAATTCACAATCAATCTTTCCTTCCCCAGCCTTTCATTAACTCTGCCCTTTCTCTTCACCACCGTTAAGCATCTCCCCCCCCCCCCCACACTCTCTTTCTCCCTTTACAGCATCCTTCCCTCTCTCCCCTGTCCAACTCTCCCCCTCTCTCTCTATCCCCTATGTCCTGCATCTTCATTTCATCTCCCCTCAATCACCCTATACCCCCACTTCTGTGTCCAGCATGTCCCCTCCATCGCCCTAACCCCACCCTCCCCTATATCTAGCATGTCCCCTCCATCTCCCTATCCCCTCCCTCCCCTATATCTAGCATGTCCCCTCCATCTCCCTATCCCCTCCCTCCCCTATATCTAGCATGTCCCCTCCATCTCCCTACCCCTTCCCTCCCCTATATCTAGCATGTCCCCTCCATCTCCTCCCCCCTCCCTCCCCTATATCTAGCTTATCCCCTCCATCCCCCTACCCCCTCCCTCCCCTATATCTAGCTTATCCCCTCCATCTCCCTACCCCCTCCCTCCCCTATATCTAGCATGTCCCCTCCATCTCCCTACCCCCTCCCTCCCCTATATCTAGCTTATCCCCTCCATCCCCCTACCCCCTCCCTCCCCTATATCTAGCATGTCCCCTCCATCTCCCTACCCCTTCCCTCCCCTATATCTAGCTTATCCCCTCCATCTCCCTACCCCCTCCCTCCCCTATATCTAGCATGTCCCCTCCATCTCCCTACCCCTCCCTCCCTTATATCTAGCATGTCCCCTCCATCTCCCTAACCCTTCCCTCCCCTATATCTAGCATGTCCCCTCCATCTCCCTAAACCTCCCTCCCCTATATCTAGCATGTCCCCTCCATCTCCCTACCCCTTCCCTCCCCTATATCTAGCATGTCCCCTCCATCTCCCTATCCCCTCCCTCCCCTATATCTAGAATGTCCACTCCATCTCCCTATCCCTTCCCTCCCCTATATCTAGCATATCCCCTCCATCTCCCTACCCCTTCCCTCCCCCATATCTAGCATGTCCCCTCCATCTCCCTACCCCCCTCCCTCCCCTATATCTAGCATATCCCCTCCATCTCCCTATCCCTTCCCTCCCCTATATCTAGCATGTCCCCTCCATCTCCCTATCCCCCTCCCTCCCCTATATCTAGCATGTCCCCTCCATCTCCCTACCCCCCCTCCCCTATATCTAGCATGTCCCCTCCATCTCACTACCCCTCCCTCCTCTATATCTAGCATGTCCCCTCCATCTCCCTACCCCTTCCCTCCCCTATATCTAGCATGTCCCCTCCATCTCCCTACCCCTCCCTCCCCTATATCTAGCATTTCCCCTCCATCTCCCTACCCCTTCCCTCCCCTATATCTAGCATGTCCCCTCCATCTCCCTACCCCTTCCCTCCCCTATATCTAGCATGTCCCCTCCATCTCCCTACCCCTCCCTCCCCTATATCTAGCATGTCCCCTCCATTTATTTATTTATTTATTTATTTATTTAACTATTTCTTTTATACCGCCCCTTCCAGAGATCAAGGGCGGTTTACATATAACAAGTTAACAGTCATGTACACAGTTTGTATACATTTTACATAGAACATAGAACAATAGAAATCAACTATTTACATTAAACAGTAAATATAACATTTATAGGTATTAAAGCAAACACATTAAACTTTATACAAATGAATATTTACAGTGTGTGGTGTGTGTGGTGTGTGGGGCAGGAATTGGTGTAGGTGCTGGAATTTAGTTCCTTTTTTCGTCTTCAAGGTGTGAGGGGGGGAAAAGTCTTGTGGTTACATTGTTGGGTTAGGGGATTAAGGGAGTTTGTGTATGTGTGACCATGTTTGTTGTGGAGCTGGCTTTGGGGGTATAGGGGATTTCGAAGTGTTCAGTGAACAGGTAGGTCTTTAATTCTTTTCTGAATTGGGTGAGGTCTCTTATGGTGCGAAGTTCAATAGGGAGGTCGTTCCAGAGTGTAGGGGCAGTGAATGAGAATGCTCTGGAGCTAGTGGAATTCTTAGTTTTACGGATGGCTTTTGGTATGATGAGGGAGTGGGCCGCGTTCTGTCTGAGGGTCCTTGTCGATGTTGGAGATTGCAGTAATGTGGATAGGTGTGAAGGGGTTATGTCATTTATGAGTTTATAGGTTGTTAGGATAATCTTATATTTGATTCGGCTGTTTATAGGGAGCCAGTGGAGTTCCAGCAGTATTGGGGTTACGTGGTCTGTTAGGCGAGCTTTAGAGATTACCTTTGCACAGATGTTTTGTGCTCTTTGGAGAAGGTATATGCTTTTTTGGGGGAGGCCTATTAGGAGACTATTGCAATAGTCGAAGTGTGGGGTGATCAGTGTACTTACTACGGATCTAAAGTCTTGTGTTTCAAGGAGTGGCCTTAGGTGCTGAATAGTTTTGAGTTTATAGAAAATGGTTTTTACTATTTGTTTTATGTGTGGTAGCATGGTGAGGGTGTGGTCTATTATTACTCCTAAGTATTTTACCTGTTTTCTGACGGGTATGGAGGTTTTGTTGATTGTGATTGTTTCTGGGTATGTGTTCTCAGTCGTGGGTGGTCTTGTCACAAACATTGCCTCAGTTTTTTTGAGGTTTATGCTAAGGTGGTTAGTTTTCCATCCAGGAGGAGGTCTCAGCCATGCATTTGGATAGCGAGTCATATGTAGGGTTTTTAGCATTTATGGGGATAGCTAACATGATGTCATCGGCATATATAAAATGGTTAATCCTGTGTTTTTTAAATATGTCTGTTATCGGTTGCAGGTACAAGTTAAATAAGAGGGCTGAAAGGGCTGATCCCTGGGGTATTCCCTGTCCTTGAGGGAATGTTTCTGATGCTTGTTGGTCAATTTGGACTCGTATTAATCTATGTGAAATATAGGATTTGAACCAGTTAAGGACAATCCCGCCTATTCCTAGGTTTTCTAATCTGTTGATCAGTGTCATGTGATTAATGTTATCGAAGGCGGCAGAGATATCTATAAATAGGAGTAAGAAGCCTTGATGTTTGTCATCTGTGCCCTTGATGAGGAAGTCCATAAGGGTGATTAGGAGGGTTTCTACTCCATGGAATGGGCGGAAACCAAATTGGTGTGAGTCAAGGGGTTTGTGTTCATCAATGTGTTCTTGTAACTGAATTTGAATTGTTTTCTCTATTATTTTGGCTATGAATGGAATGCTGGCTATGGGTCTGTATGAATTCGGGTCTTTTGAGTCGAGCTTATTATTCTTTATTATTGGTCGGAGTGTTGTGAGTTTTAGGGCATCAGGCATGATGCCCTGTGAAAGGGATTGGTTAACGATGTATTGTATATTTACCACCAGTTCATCTCTTGCACTCTTAATCCATGACACGGGGCATGGATCGAGTGGGGAAGTGGTGGTGTTTATCATAGTTATGATTTTGAGGAGTTGTTTTTGTTCTACCAACTGGAAACTTGTCCATTCATGTGAGATTTTCGTGTTTGATAATACAGGAGTTGAGGTAGTGGTTTTGTTTTTTAGTTTTTCTGCAAAATGTTTTGCTAGTGTTTGTATATTTATTGCTTGTTGTTTAGGTTCGGTGTTATTAGTTTTGGTTAATGTTTTTACTATCGCGAATAACTCCCTTGGGCGGTTGATGGATGAATTTATTACTTTGGAGTGGTAGTCTCTTTTTGATTTGTTAATTGCGTTTTTGTATTCCATAAGTAAGAGCATATATTGGGATTTGTTTTCATCAGATTTTAGTTTTCTCCATCTCTTTTCTTGTCTCCTCAGTTGTTTTTTTTAGTTTTGACAGCTCTTTTGTGAACCATTTTTCTGTCTTTTTTGTTTGTTTGTGTAAGACTTGTGTGTGGACAGCTGCTTTTTGAATAGTTAGATTCCAATGTGTTATGGTTGAGTTGATGTCTGGTGAGCTTGTGTCTAGTTTGGGTAGTACTTTATCGAGGAATGTGTCTTTGTCAAAGCGTACGAAGCGTGATGTATGTGGAGTTGTGCTCCCGTTGTTTTTTGGGATTTGTGCTGGTAGCTGGATTTTGATAAGATGGTGGTCTGACCAGGGTACTTCAGTTATACTCGGAGTGGTATGTAGTAAGTGACTGTAGAGTGTGGCTGGGAGGAAAATTACATCAAGTATGTTACCTTTTTTGTGCGTAGGAGCATGTATTATCTGTGTGAACCCCATTTGTGACATAGCGTCTATGAAGTTATCTGACTGTGAATGGTTCAGTGATGGAAGGTTCAAGTCCCCAAGGAGTAAAAGTGGTTTGCTTTGTGATGCTGTACATGCAAGTTCTAGTATAGGGGTGAGGTTTTTCTGATCGGATGATGGGGGTCTGTAGATGAGGGTGAGAGCCATAGTTTTATTTTCTATGTTAATGATGTCCATTCCATCTATATTATTTAGGTTTGTTAGGGTGAATTTTAGGTAATTTTTGGTGAGAATCATTACACCCCCTCCTCTTTTTATATTCCTTTGGCAATTGAATATGTCATATTGATATGTGGTTAGCTGGTTTAGTAGTATAGTGTCTGTAGGTGAGAGCCATGTTTCAGTAATACAGATAATGTCAGGGGATGTATCGTTAATTATGTCATTAATTATAGGTATTTTGTTTCTTATGGATCGTATGTTTATTAGGATGAGTTGTAGTTTGATGTTTGTATTGTCATTTTGGTCAATTTTATCATTTATGGGTTGTTGCTTTATTTGGATGAGGCGGTGATGGCGTTTGTGTGAAGTGTGGCGCGAGTGGTGATCATGAGAGTTTGTGTATGTAGAGCTATATATTGGGTTCTGGTATTGATTGTACGTGATTGGGAAATTATTATAAGGGTTCCGGTTATGATTGTAGATGATTGGGATGTTATTGTATGGATTTTGGTTGGTTTTGTAAGTGTATATGTGTTGAGTTAGGAGGGTTATTAAGAAGAGAGTGAAAAGGAGATTTGTAATCTTAGTAGGAGACATTTTGTTCATTTTATGAGGTAATGGGTAGAGTGGGAGGGAAGTAGTTGGAGGTATGTAGTTGGAGGGAGGGAAATTATTACTGTTAATAGTATCTCAAGCTAACAGTGCAGGGAGGGTATTTACTACTGGCAACATCTCCCTACCCCTTCCCTCCCTTATATCTAGCATATCCCCTCCATCTCCCTATCCCCTCCCTCCCCTATATCTAGCATATCCCCTCCATCTCCCTACCCCTTCCCTCCCCTATATCTAGCATGTCCCCTCCATCTCCCTACCCCTTCCCTACCCCTTCCCTCCCCTATATCTAGCATATCCCCTCCATCTCCCTATCCCCTCCCTCCCCTATATCTAGCATATCCCCTCCATCTCCCTATCCCTTCCCTCCCCTATATCCAGCATGTCCCCTCCATCTCCCTATCCTCTCCCTCCCCTATATCTAGCATATCCCCTCCATCTCCCTACCCTTCCCTCCCCTATATCTAGCATGTCCCCTCCATCTCCCTATCGCCACCCACCCCTATATCAAGCAAGTCCCCACCATCTCCCTACCCCTACCCTTCCCTCCCCTATATCTAGCATTTCCCCTCCATCTCCCTATCCCCTCCCTCCCCTATATCTAGCATGTCCCCTCCATCTCCCTACCCCGTCCCTCCCCCATATCTAGCATGTCCCCTCCATCTCCCTACCCCTTCCCTCCCCCATATCTAGCATGTCCCCTCCATCTCCCTACCCCTTCCCTCCCCTATATCTAGCATATCCCCTCCATCTCCCTATCCCCCTCCCTCCCCTATATCTAGCATGTCCCCTCCATCTCCCTACCCCTCCTCCTTCCCCTATATCTAGCATGTCCCCCTCCATCTCCCTACCCCTCCCTCCCCTATATCTAGCATTTCCCCTCCATCTCCCTACCCCTTCTCTCCCCTATATCTAGCACGTCCCCTCAATCTCCCTACCCCTCCCTCCCCTATATCTAGCACGTCCCCTCCATCTCCCTACCCCTTCCCTCCCCTATATCTAGCATGTCCCCACCATCTCCCTATCCCCTCCCTCCCCTATATCTAGCATTTCCCCTCCATCTCCCTACCCCCTCCCTCCCCTATATGTAGCATGTCCCCTCCATCTCCCTATCCCCTCCCTCCCCTATATCTAGCATATCCCCTCCATCTCCCTAACCCCTCCCTCCCCTATATCTAGCATGTCCCCTCCATCTCCCTACCCCATCCCTCCCCTATATCTAGCATATCCCCTCCATCTCCCTACCCCTTCCCTCCCCTATATCTAGCATATCCCCTCCATCTCCCTACCCCTTCCCTCCCCTATATCTAGCATATCCCCTCCATCTCCCTATCCCATCCCTCCCCTATATCTAGCATGTCCCCTCCATCTCCCTACCCCTTCCCTCCCCTATATCTAGCATGTCCCCTCCATCTCCCTATCCCCTCCCTCCCCTATATCTAGCATATCCCCTCCATCCCCCTATCCCCTCCCTCCCCTATATCTAGCATATCCCCTCCATCTCCCTACCCCTTCCCTCCCCTATATCTAGCATATCCCCTCCATCTCCCTATCCCCTCCCTCCCCTATATCTAGCATATCCCCTCCATCTCCCTACCCCTTCCCTCCCCTATATCTAGCATATCCCCTCCATCTCCCTATCCCCTCCCTCCCCTATATCTAGCATATCCCCTCCATCTCCCTACCCTTCCCTCCCCTATATCTAGCATGTCCCCTCCATCTCCCTACCCCTTCCCTACCCCATCCCTCCCCTAAATCTAGCATATCCCCTCCATCTCCCTATCCCCTCCCTCCCCTATATCTAGCATATCCCCTCCATCTCCCTAACCCTTCCCTCCCCTATATCCAGCAAGTCCCCCTCCATCTCCCTATCCTCTCCCTCCCCTATATCTAGCATATCCCCTCCAACTCCCTACCCCTCCCTCCCCTATATCTAGCATGTCCCTTCCATTTCCCTATCCCCACCCTCCCCTATATCTAGCATATCCCCTCCATCTCCCTACCCCTCCCTCCCCTATATCTAGCATGTCCCCTCCATCTCCCTATCCCCTCCCTCCCCTATATCTAGCATGTCCCCTCCATCTCCCTATCCCTTCCCTCCCCCAAATCGAGCATGTCCCCTCCATCTCCCTACCCCTTCCCTCCCCCATATCTAGCATGTCCCCTCCATCTCCCTACCCCTTCCCTCCCCTATATCTAGCATATCCCCTCCATCTCCCTATCCCCCTCCCTCCCCTATATCTAGCATGTCCCCCTCCATCTCCCTACCCCTCCTTCCCCTATATCTAGCATGTCCCCTCCATCTCCCTACCCCTCCCTCCCCTATATCTAGCATATCCCCTCCATCTCCCTACCCCTTCTCTCCCCTATATCTAGCATGTCCCCTCCATCTCCCTACCCCTCCCTCCCCTATATCTAGCACGTCCCCTCCATCTCCCTACCCCTTCCCTCCCCAATATCTAGCATGTCCCCTCCATCTCCCTATCCCCTCCCTCCCCTATATCTAGCATATCCCCTCCATCTCCCTACCCCCTCCCTCCCCTATATGTAGCATGTCCCCTCCATCTCCCTATCCCCTCCCTCCCCTATATCTAGCATATCCCCTCCATCTCCCTATCCCCTCCCTCCCCTATATCTAGCATGTCCCCTCCATCTCCCTACCCCTTCCCTCCCCTATATCTAGCATATCCCCTCCATCTCCCTACCCCTTCCCTCCCCTATATCTAGCATATCCCCTCCATCTCCCTACCCCTTCCCTCCCCTATATCTAGCATATCCCCTCCATCTCCCTATCCCCTCCCTCCCCTATATCTAGCATGTCCCCTCCATCTCCCTACCCCTTCCCTCCCCTATATCTAGCATGTCCCCTCCATCTCCCTATCCCCTCCCTCCCCTATATCTAGCATATCCCCTCCATCCCCCTATCCCCTCCCTCCCCTATATCTAGCATATCCCCTCCATCTCCCTACCCCTTCCCTCCCCTATATCTAGCATATCCCCTCCATCTCCCTATCCCCTCCCACCCCAATATCTAGCATATCCCCTCCAACTCCCTACCCCTTCCCTCCCCTATATCTAGCATATCCCCTCCATCTCCCTATCCCCTCCCTCCCCTATATCTAGCATATCCCCTCCATCTCCCTACCCCTTCCCTCCCCTATATCTAGCATGTCCCCTCCATCCTCCCTACCCCTTCCCTAACCCCTTCCCTCCCCTATATCTAGCATATCCCCTCCATCTCCCTATCCCCTCCCTCCCCTATATCTAGCATATCCCCTCCATCTCCCTATCCCCTTCCCTCCCCTATATCCAGCATGTCCCCTCCATCTCCCTATCCTCTCCCTCCCTATATCTAGCATATCCCCTCCATCTCCCTACCCCTCCCTCCCCTATATCTAGCATGTCCCCTCCATTTCCCTATCCCCACCCTCCCCTATATCTAGCATATCCCCTCCATCTCCCTACCCCTCCCTCCCCTATATCTAGCATGTCCCCTCCATCTCCCTATCCCCTCCCTCCCCTATATCTTGCATGTCCCCTCCATCTCCCTATCCCTTCCCTCCCCCATATCTAGCATGTCCCCTCCATCTCCCTACCCCTTCCCTCCCCCATATCTAGCATGTCCCCTCCATCTCCCTACCCCTTCCCTCCCCTATATCTAGCATATCCCCTCCATCTCCCTATCCCCCTCCCTCCCCTATATCTAGCACGTCCCCTCCATCTCCCTACCCCTCCTTCCCCTATATCTAGCATGTCCCCTCCATCTCCCTACCCCTCCCTCCCCTATATCTAGCATATCCCCTCCATCTCCCGACCCCTTCTCTCCCTATATCTAGCATGTCCCCTCCATCTCCCTACCCCTCCCTCCCCTATATCTAGCATATCCCCTCCATCTCCCTACCCCTCCCTCCCCTATATCTAGCATGTCCCCTCCATCTCCCTATCCCCACCCTCCCCTATATCTAGCATATCCCCTCCATCTCCCTACCCCTCCCTCCCCTATATCTAGCATGTCCCCTCCATCTCCCTATCCCCTCCCTCCCCTATATCTAGCATTTCCCCTCCATCTCCCTATCCCTTCCCTCCCCCATATCTAGCATGTCCCCTCCATCTCCCTACCCCTTCCCTCCCCTATATCTAGCATGTCCCCTCCATCTCCCTACCCCTTCCCTCCCTATATCTAGCATATCCCCTCCATCTCCCTATCCCCCTCCCTCCCCTATATCTAGCATGTCCCCTCCATCTCCCTACCCCTCCTTCCCATATATCTAGCATGTCCCCTCCATCTCCCTACCCTCCCTCCCCTATATCTAGCATATCCCTCCATCTCCCTACCCTTCTCTCCCCTATATCTAGCATGTCCCCTCCATCTCCCTAACCCCTCCCTCCCCTATATCTAGCATGTCCCCTCCATCTCCCTACCCCTTCCCTCCCCTATATCTAGCATTTCCCCTCCATCTCCCTATCCCCTTCCCTCCCCAATATCAAGCATATCCCCTCCATCTCCCTACCCCTTCCCTCCCCTATATCTAGCATGTCCCCTCCATCTCCCTACCCCTTCCCTCCCCTATATCTAGCATATCCCCTCCATCTCCCTATCCCCTCCCTCCCCTATATCTAGCATATCCCCTCCATCTCCCTACCCCTTCGCGCCCCGATATCAAGCATGTCCCCTCCATCTCCCTACCCCTTCCATACCCCTTCCCTCCCCTATATCTAGCATATCCCCTCCATCTCCCTATCCCCTCCCTCCCCTATATCTAGCATGTCCCCTCCATCTCCCTACCCCCTCCCTCCCCTATATCTAGCATTTCCCCTCCATCTCCCTATCCCTTCCCTCCCCTATATCTAGCATGTCCCCTCCATCTCCCTACCCCCTCCCTCCTCTATATCCCCTCCATCTCCCTATCTCCTCCCTCCCCTATATCTAGCATGTCCCCTCCATCTCCCTATCCCCTCCCTCCCCTATATCTAGCATATCCCCTCCATCTCCCTATCCCCTTCCCTCCTCTATATCTAGCATGTCCCCTCCATCTCCCTACCCCTTCCCTCCCCTATATCTAGCATATCCCCTCCATCTCCCTATCCCCTCCCTCCCCTATATCTAGCCCCTATATCTAGCATGTCCCCTCCATCTCCCTACCCCTTCCCTCCTCCATATCTAGCATGTCCCCTCCATCTCCCTACCCCGTCCCTCCCCTATATCTAGCATATCCCCTCCATCTCCCTATCTCCTCCCTCCCCTATATCTAGCATGTCCCCTCCATCTCCCTACCCCTTCCCTCCTCTATATCTAGTATATCCCCTCCATCTCCCTATCCCCTCCCTCCCCTATATCTAGCATGTCCCCTCCATCTCCCTACCCCTTCCCTCCTCTATATCTAGCATGTCCCCTCCATCTCCCTACCCCATCCCTCCTCTATATCTAGCATGTCCCCTCCATCTCCCTTCCCCTTCCCTCCCCTATATCTAGCATGTCCCCTCCATCTCCCTACCCCCTCCCTCCCCTATATCTAGCATATCCCCTCCATCTCCCTATCCCATCCCTCCCCTATATCTAGCATATCCCCTCCATCTCCCTACCCCTTCCCTCCCCTATATCTAGCATATCCCCTCCATCTCCCTATCCCTTCCCTCCCCTATATCTAGCATATCCCCTCCATCTCCCTACCCCATCCCTCCCCAAAATCTAGAATGTCCCCTCCATCTCCCTACCCCTTCCCTCCCCCATATCTAGCATGTCCCCTCCATCTCCCTACCCCTCCCTCCCCTATATCTAGCATATCCCCTCCATCTCCCTACCCCTTCCCTCCCCTCCCCCATATCTAGCATATCCCCGCCATCTCCCTATCCCTTCCCTCCCCTATATCTAGCATATCCCCTCCATCTCCCTATCCCTTCCCTCCCCTATATCTAGCATGTCCCCTCCATCTCCCTACCCCATCCCTCCCCTATATCTAGCATGTCCCCTCCATCTCCCTACCCCTTCCCTCCCCTATATCTAGCATGTCCCCTCCATCTCCCTACCCCTTCCCTCCCCCATATCTAGCATATCCCCTCCATCTCCCTAACCCATCCCTCCCCTATATCTAGCATGTCCCCTCCATCTCCCTATCCCGTCCCTCCCCTATATCTAGCATGTCCCCTCCATCTCCCTACCCCCTCCCACCCTTATATCTAGCATGTCCCCTCCGTCTCCCTACCCCTTCCCTCCTCCATATCTAGCATGTCCCCTCCATCTCCCTACCCCTTCCCTCCCCTATATCTAGCATGTCCCCTCCATCTCCCTACCCCTTCCCTCCCCCATATCTAGCATATCCCCTCCATCTCCCTATCCCCTCCCTCCCCTATATCTAGCATATCCCCTCCATCTCCCTACCCCTTCCCTCCTCCATATCTAGCATATCCCCTCCATCTCCCTATCCCCTTCCCTCCTCTATATCTAGCATATCCCCTCCATCTCCCTATCCCTTCCCTCCCCTATATCTAGCATATCCCCTCCATCTCCCTATCCCTTCCCTCCCCTATATCTAGCATATCCCCTCCATCTCCCTATCCCTTCCCTCCCCTATATCTAGCATGTCCCCTCCATCTCCCTACCCCTTCCCTCCCCTATATCTAGCATGTCCCCTCCATCTCCCTACCCTTTCCCTCCCCCATATCTAGCATATCCCCTCCATCTCCCTATCCCCTCCCTCCCCTATATCTAGCATTTCCCCTCCATCTCCCTATCCCTTCCCTCCTCCATATCTAGCATATCCCCTCCATCTGCCTACCCCCTCCCTTCTCCATATCTAGCATGTCTCCTCCATCTCCCTATCCCCTCCCTCCCCTATATCTAGCATGTCCCCTCCATCTCCCTATCCCATCCCTCCCCTATATCTAGCATGTCCCCTCCATCTCCCTATCCCCTCCCTCCCCCATATCTAGCAAGTCCCCACCATCACCCAAACCCCTCCCTCCACTTTATGTAGCATGTCCCCTCCATCTCACTATCCCCTCCCTCCACTATATCTAGCATATCCCCTCCATCTCCCTATCCCCTCCCTCCCCTATATCTAGCATGTCCCCTCCATCTCCCTAACCCTTCCCTCCCCGATATCTAGCATATCCCCTCCATCTCCCTAACCCCTTCCCTCCCCTATATCTATCATTTCACCTCCATCTCCCTATCCCCTCCCTCGCCTATATCTAGCATGTCCCCTCCATCTCCCTACCCCTTCCCGCCCCAATATCTATCATGTCCCCACCATCTCCCTATCCCCTCCCTCCCCTATATCTAGCATATCCCCTCCATCTCCCTATCCCCTCCCTCCCCTATATCTAGCATATCCCCTCCATCTCCCTACCCCCTCCCTCCCCTATATCTAGCATGTCCCCTCCATCTCCCTATCCCCTCCCTCCCCTATATCTAGCATGTCCCCTCCATCTCCCTATCCCTTCCCTTCCCTATATCTAGCATGTCCCCTCCATCTCCCTACCCCTTCCCTCCCCTATATCTAGCATGTCCCCTCCATCTCCCTATCCCCTCCCTCCCCTATATCTAGCATGTCCCCTCCATCTCCCTATCCCTTCCCTCCCCTATATCTAGCATGTCCCCTCCATCTCCCTATCCCTTCCCTCCCCTATATCTAGCATGTCCCCTCCATCTCCCTATCCCTTCCCTCCCCTATATTTAGCATATCCCCTCCATCTCCCTATCCCCTCCCTCCCCTATATCTAGCATATCCCCTCCATCTCCCTATCCCCTTCCCTCCTCCATATCTAGCATGTCCCCTCCCTCCCTTGTGCCTATCACGTCCCTCCATCTCCCTAGTCTCTCCTCCCATGTGTCTAGCATACACCTGCCATCTCCTTATGCCCCTGTATCTGTCTAACACGTCCCCTCTTGCTCCCTATGTCCCTTGTGCCCAGCATCTTCCCTCTTGCCCCTATCCTCCCTCCCCTGTGTCTATTACGTCCCTCCATCTCCCTATTCTCTCCTCCCATGGGTCTAGCACGTCTCCGCCCTCTCCTTATGCCCCTGTATCTGTCTAGCACGTCCCCTCTTGCTCCCTATGTCCCTTGTGCCCAACATCTTCCCTCTTGCCCCTATCCTCCCTCCCCTGTGTCTAGCATGCTCCCTTCTGTAAGAACCTGCCTACAAGCTACTGCTTTACGTTGAATTGCTTGGTTGACATGCTTGTACTCACTTACTGCTGCTTTTTATTTTCTTTAAACAATCGACTTTAGAAATAAGGGATGAACGAAGTGAGGAATAAACGCAAAGAGATGGTTGTATTGTGTGATTTTTCATGCTTTTCCTTCCCTCATCTTATTGAGTTTCATTTCTTCTCAATTTCAACCCAAAGGGTGGCGGGTACAGGAAATATATTGTCTGCCTTGTGGTGGAATGCAAAGCCAGCATTTCGGATGGGCAATTGATTTACTAAATGCTGAGATTTATGAAGCTGTGTGTTACAGCCAACTCCTACACAGGTGACGAAATTCATAGAGCATTTGGTGAAAAGTAGCCCTGGATTGTGTCTGTTTTCAAGAAAGGTTCTAGCTAGTAGTCAGTGATGGCAGTTCCCTGATGAGAAGCCCACATCCTGCAAATGCACAATAAATAAAATTAACTAACAGGAGACAAAATAAATGATCGCCTTGCCATCACTGCTTCACAATAAGCTGCAAGACTGAAAAGAAAAAAAATCAATGGATTAATGATTTATTTATTTATTTAATGGCTTTTTTTTTTTTATACCGCGCTCTTTGGAATCCGTTCGGTTTACAGTCAACAACATTTGAACAGTGCAGGCAGGCCTACTTTGGACTTACAATGAACAAAGGATGATAATTTGGGATTAGCGGGGGTAACTATGTACAGGGTATATACTGTACACTTAGCATCTATTACCTGGTGGTATCTTTACACTTTAGAAATCAGAATTTGCTTATTGCAAGAAAATGCAGGCAGGAGGGAAGAGGTGAGGGCAGAAAGCCCCTCACTTTGCAGGAAAATTGAGAGTAAATAAATGCAATAGATTAATCTGTTAAAAGATACTTTAGAAAATCAAGCATTCCTATACACCTTGTAGTCTTTTCTAGGCAAAATGAAGGAAACTTCTGGGAAGGGCGTTTTACCGATTTCCAGATAATACTTTTTTTTACAAAGACTGGATTTTGGCATTTAAGGCTGGCTTTGAAAATAAAAACCGAATCTCAGTCACTGTTCTGCAAGTTTAGGAAAGTTCCTGCTACACTTTCTCAAACGAGGAGTTCACAACTTGTTCCCCAGTTAAGGGAAATTTAAAACGACTCTTGGAGTTTTATTGTGTAATTTCTTCTTTGCCTTTGCCTGCTTTTTCTTTTGTTAACCGCTGTCATTCACATTTCTTTTTGCCAGTAATCTCCTATGGATTACCCCGGCAGGTCTTTTTCTTTGAGAATATAATGCCTCGATGTATGCTTGGGTTCTTGAAGCAACATTGGTGCAGCACATATACTGTCCTCACCCAGCTTTGACTCAGCTCCTGAAAGGCTGCAACAGCATCAGTCACAAGGCTACCCTGCCTTCCCTGAAGTCGGAGAGTCATCACGCATACATTGAAACCTCAGGGACAGCACATCCTATTCATCGTCTTGCAAGATCACGAATGGAAAGTTGCACCTATGAGGTTTTATCATGCACATGGCAGCTGCCAGACATTGGGTAGGCTGCAATGAAAGGTTTCAGGTTTTCTTCTGCAGGCGGGGTTTGGGATCCCTGCAAACCATGACAACATTCAACTGTTTGGGCCGAGGTCCGAGCCATGGAGGATATTGAGGGTGCTGGGGGAAGGGGAGAATGGCAAAGGAGAGGAGGGCAAGATATGGGGAGTGTGCACATTGGGTTTTTGGAGCAGCCAGATGGTGCCCTGAGGCTGGGGCAGGGCTCTGGCTCTCGCAGGGTCCTCTGCAAGCAGCATACTGGCACAAGCGTAGGGCCAGCCCTAGTGCCATATGCCAAAGCATGGTCCAGAATAGCTCCATCAATCAGCACAGAGTCTGCTGTGAGAAGCTGTTTAACATTGAGAGAGCATCTGCATGTTATATATGTAAGAGAAGCACTCATTCCCAAAAATGAATGAAGCACATCTTTAGAAGTTGGGCAAGGACATACCAACATAAGATATGTCCATACTGGGTCAGACCAAGGGTCCAACAAGCCCAGTTTCCTCTTTCCAATAGTGGCCAATCCAGGACACAAGTACCTGTCAGGTTCCCAAAACATATAAAGATTCCATGCTACCTATCTCATGGAAAAGCAGTGGGTTTCCTCCGGGGACCTGTCTGAATCTCTTTTACACCTAGCTACACTAACAGCTTTTACAACATCCTCTGGCAATGAATTCCAGAGTTTGATTATGCATTGAGCAAAAAAATATTTTCTTCAAATAGTCTTAAATGTGCTAACTGTAGCTTCATTGTGCATTCCCTAGTCTTTCTACTTTTTGAAGACACAAACAACCAATCTAGGTTACTCATTTTAATCCATTCATTATTTCATAGACCTCTATCATATATTCTGTCAGACATCTCTTTTCCAACATGAAGAGTCCTAACCTTGTAAGTGTTTCCTCGTAAGTATCCTGCCCCTTTATCATTTTGGTTGCTCTTCTCTGTATTTATTTATTTATTTATTTAACAATTCTTATATACCGCACAACATTCTATGTATATAGTTTTACCCCCATATTATTCAAGTTTATCGAATCCAAGTTTATCGTCCTGTTTTATGTAAAACCGAGCAGCCTGTTGTTCTGGTCTTTGGTTATCTGTGAACCGCGCTGATTGTAAATAGCGCGGTATATAAAAAACTGTAATAAATAAATAAATAATAAATTTGTTATCAGTGCGGTTTACATTTAGCAAAGAATACTCAGATCAGAGAAGACTGATTGAGTTTACATTATAACAGGGAATAGAACTTGGAGAACATGGGTAACTATTTACATATTGACATATTTCAGGATAGATGCGTTATCTTTTTTTAATTGTATCTTTTTTTAATTCTACTATATCCTTTTTTAGGTATTGCGACCAGAACCGCACACAATATTCAAGGTGCAATTGCACCACAGAGCGATGCAAATGCATTAAAACATCTTTGGTTCTATTCTCCATGCCTTTCCTTATGCCTTCTATTTGCGTTCTTGGCTGCCGCTGCACACTGAGCAGAGGTTTCAATGTATTATCCACGATGACACCTAGATCCTATTCCTGGTGATTCCTAATGTAGAATCTTGCATCATGTAACTGTAGCTTGAATTGGTTTTCCCTAAGGAGCCTCATGGACTGTTTTTCCCTAAGGAGCATCATGTTATGTCTTTTATTGTATGGATTCATAGCAAACTAGAAAGTGGCAGCAGATGAAGACTAGCATCTCCCATCTAGTTTGCCTAGTAGGGTGTGTGTTTATTTATTTATTAACAGATTCTTTTAAGTCGCCAATCCAGGGATATCCCTGCTGAGGCAGCATACATAACACCATACAGTATATCATCAAACAAGAATAAACATGACAGCACATAATAACAAATTCCAGGGTTTAGGGTTGTAACTGCTACTTTGTGCAGGTTATCACTGAAGCATCAATATGATAGGCTAAAAATATGATAGTCCTAGTTCTAATTTCACATTCATCTTTCTTCATTCTAATGCCTGACTTCTCAATATTGTAGAATTTCCCTAAGCCATACAGAGAGTTCATCCTCCAGTGCTCCCAGGATCAGGAATCATCAGCATAAGGTAGCACGTCTAGAATTCCAGCCAGTAATGTTTCTATGAAGCATTGAAAGATGTCTGGAATGACAGAGATTCCAAACTGGAGACATTTAATTTGGAAAGGATGAGCAATGATTGCCTGGTCATCTGCAGATTCTTCATCCATAATTAGTTCCTGGTAGGCTTATGCAAGGTCAAGTTTTGCAAAGGCTTTCCCTTCACTAATTATGGTTGGTTAACAGCAGGTATGGGGCATAGGTGATTGTTAAGTGCCTCCTCAACGGTACACTTGTAATCTTTGCAGATCTGCATCTCCATTTTGCTTTCATACTGATATAGTTGATGTGGCCCATTTTATCTGTGTAACTATTTCTAGGTGCCTTGTGCTATGACATGCTTGAGCTTCTTCTCTGTCTTAGGGTATAGTGTGCAAGGTGCATTCCTGGTCTTCAGATAAGGGTGCAATGACTGGCTCCAGGTGGAATAATACTGGTGATCCTCTGTAAGCTTCCAGCTCCCTAAGGGAATTCATTCATGATGCCTTTGAGATATCCATCAGTGATGATGACATGGATCAATTGGATTCTGATTACTAAAAGTGTAAACCAGTTTGTTCCTAAGAAGCTCTTTTTCCCCTATAGGACTATGAGTGGCAACATTTCCTAGAAAGATCCATAACAAGAACTTACAGCATAGCTTCCTGCAAGCCAATGTTTTGTCAATTGTAATTGTGGAGACTACACTGTGGGGTGGACAATGTAGGAGGATTGTGAGGACATTCTTTGAAAGCATCTTCAGTGATAACTAACACTCCAGACCTAGAATCATCCTCCATGTCTTACTCATGACCATTAATATGGACTGTTACTTATACTTCTGAATTAGGTGATTCCATATTCTGGACAGTCTAGATGCGATATAGTTTCCTCGCCTCATTACTCATTACTATGTCAAGCATATTTGTTTGGGAATCATAGTCATTATTTTTCTCCTATGCCTCTCACAGTTTTGATCTGCAAATTTGCTCAATGTGTCCTTTTTTTTAAATGACACTTCCTGTTTAAATCTGTACACAGAGCAATGATGCTCTTCTCTGTAACTAAAATAAGTGTTTAGAAACATAGCCCCTTCTATTAGCCACTTAGTGCTGTCATGATGTCTTAAAATATTCATGCCACTCTTACAGCTGCTGTCTGGCCTGATTACCTGTGGAACACCATGCACTTCGCACTTTGGATGGAATCCTACACAAAGTTTTAAAATGGTCTGAAGACCAGGCCTTTGAATAAATCTTATCTCCAGGAACAAGCAGGAATGTAGTCTTCACATATGGGTATCGTCAGTACTGACGGAGCCTGCACGGGAACACTCCCCAGCGTCCAATAGGAACACTTTTGGGAGCATCCCTCAGCACATGCGTGCTGCCTTCCCGCCTTTCCAACTGTCCCTCTTCAGTTCTTTGTTTTCCATGGAGCCGACAGGTCACATACCCTGTCACCGCAGAAAATTTCTTCTTTAAACTTGTTTTTCTTGTGGTCGCACCTGCCTCCGCTCGACGCCTACCGGTACCGCCGGTTCTCTTTTCTTCTTCTTTTTTAAAAAAAAATACTTCTGAAGTGTTTCTCTTCAGAAACTTTTTCTTTTTGTTGCTAGGCGCCATTTTGGGCATTAGGCCCCATTTTCCTGAAAAATGGAAAAAACAGCTAGTGGTTTTAAAAAATGTACTAAGTGTCGCGGTACCATTTCCGTCACCGACACCCATGACTGGTGTCTCAAATGTTTAGGCCCTGACCATTCTCCATCGGAGTGTTCCTCTTGTATGGGGATGACTAAAAGAGGAAGACAGAATCGGGCTGCAAAGCTCGGTACCCTCTTTTCTTCAGATGCGATGTCCATTGCATCGACGTCTTCCAGAGCCTCGTCTTCCTCCCATGGATCTCAGGTAATTAAACATAAGAGCCAGTCCTCAAAGGGTAGATCTCTTTCCAAGCATCGAGAAGCCATTGGCATTGCCCTTGAGGAAACTATACCGGCAAAAAGCCCTGGCGGGAGGCTTCGGCCTCCAAAGCACTAACGGGGCTCCAGGATGTTCTCGAGGCCTCGACCTCGGCAGAACTACTGGTGCCATGCTCAGGGGTTCCAGCTGCTTCTACCGGTACCGACACCCAGGCATCGGCAGCGTCGATAGACCAGAGATTCCTCGCTATCGAACGCAGTCTTGCAGTTCTCCTTACAGCTGCGGTACCGTTGACACCGCTACCGACGGTTCAACGGGCACCAGTACTGACACCGATACCGGTGCCAGTACCAGCACCGACGGTACCAGCCCCGGTGGGAATTCTTCCCATGCCGACTTTTTCGTGCATCGACAGATCGGTATCGGACCATCTCGGTGCCGACTTCGATCAAAACCGATACCGTGCTTTGCATGAACATCGGGATCAGAGATGCTTTGAATCTTCCGATTCCGATGACTCAGATAACTCAGTCTGTACCAGAGTACTTCTTCCGGAAGACTCCTCTTCTCCTCAACGCAGAATGTCTCCTCCGGAGGACATGTCTTTTCAGGATTTTATTCGTGATGTGGCCCGAGGCCTATCAATCACGGTAGCTCTTGAAAAAGAACCTAGAGCAAAGGAATTGGAAATACTCCAATACCCTAAGGCTCCCAAAGAGGCAGCTACCCTGACAATTCATGAAATTCTTCATGATTTGATGCTCAGGATGTGGGAAACACCTCTGACCACATCTCCTCATTCTAGGAGACTTGATACCATGTATCGAGTTCCACCATGTCCTGGTTTTCAAAAGACTCAGCTGCCACACCATTCAATGGTAGTGGAATCATCCATGCGTAGGATGAAAAGTGCAAAAAGACATGCATCCAATCTTCCAGGTCGTGAATGCAGGACTCTTGACGCCTTTGGGCGTCGAACATTTCAGGCTTCCATGCTTTCAGCTAGGATCAGCTCATATATTCTATATATGGGAATGTTCCTCAAAGAAGTCACAGGAGACTTGGAGCTTATGAGCCCCCTTCTCCCTGATGACAAACGACAAGACTTCCTTACTCTTGTCAAGCATGCTGAAGACGTTTCCAAGTTTGTAAATCGTGCAGCCTTTGACTGCTTTGAATGCATCAGCAGAACTTCTGCTATTGCCATTGGTGCACGTCAAATTGCCTGGCTTCAGGCATCAGACTTGGAGAATTGGGTACAGGAAAAATTAGGAAACATCCCTTGCACAGGAGAAAACCTCTTTGGCAAGAATTGGCAGGAAAAGGCTAATGAGATACTGACAAGTATTAGATAAGGCTAATGAGATACTGACAATCTCACTTTAGACAGATTGTCAAAATCTACAGCCACTCCAGCCAAAAAGAAACCCTATAAAATCCCTTTTTCAGCAAAAAGAGGAAGTTTTATCCATCCTATACCCAGCAAGGGCAAGCTCAGGGTCAAGTTGCCCAAAAGACAACAGCAACAATCCAGACAACAAAAGAAGCCAAAAGGCCCGAGAGCTCAACCAGCTCCACAGGCTCAGCCCCCTCAAGGGCTTTGACTCCTTCCTAGAGAGCTTAGCTTTCCTGCCTATGAAGGGTCCAGAACCCCTAAACATTCCAGGCAGGTTGTGTCATTTTGTCAACAGATGGCACCAAATAACAGCAGAAAATTGGACTCTGTCCATTGTAGGGGAGGAGTACAAGCTTCATTTTCACAGCATGCCCCCTCCTACAATCATAAGACAGTTCAATTCCCAAACCTCTCCAGACAATCTACTGGATCAAGAGGTCTCAACACTCCTTGCTCAGGAAGCAATAGAGGAAGTGCCCATTCCCCAACAGGGTACAGGGTTCTACTCCCCCTATTTTCTTATTCCAAAGAAAACAGGAAAACACAGACGCATTCTAGACCTCAGAGAATTGAACAAATATCTGTTCCGAGAAAAGTTCAAAATGATTTCTCTGGGAACTCTTCTGCCATACCTTCAAAGTCAGGATTGGCTTTGCTCTCTAGATCTAAAGGATGCATATACTCATATTCTGATCCATCCAGATCACAGGAAATTCTTATGATTCCTTTTTCAAGGGAAAATACCTCCAATACAGGGTTCTTCCTTTTGGTCTGGCTTTGGCACCAAGAGCATTCATGAAATGCATGGCAGTAGTAGCTGCATTCCTGCGAACCCTAGGGATATTCGTCTTCCCTTACTTGGACGACTGGCTCATTCAAGACCCCATGATTCCAGAAGCCAGCTCTGCACTGTCTCGCACAATGCAAATTCTCCAATACTTGGGATTGGTCATAAACTTCCCAAAATCCCAACTTGTTCCTTCTCAGACACTGGAGATCATAGGAGCTTGTTTAGATACCAGACAGTCAAGGGCTTTCCTCCCACAGCCCCGCTGTCTTCGCATAATGCAACTAGCTTCACATGCAGCGGGAAAGTCCTCCCTAACTGCTTGAGAACTGCTGCAATTACTGGGACATATGGCATCCACAGTTCATGTAGTTCCCTATGCTCGCCTCCACATGCGAGCAACCCAGTGGACGCTATCCACACAGTGGACACAGGCCACAGGACGTCTGTCGGACAAGATATCAAACTCACAACGACTGATCTTGTCCCTACAATGGTGGCAATCACTGGAGAATCTTTTAGTGGGGTCTCCTTTCCAACAACCCCCATTCCAGGCCACCCTAACAACAGATGCATCACAGGTGGGATGGGGAGCACACCTGCACCATCTCTCTACCCAGGGTACCTGGACTCCACAGGAGGCTCGTCTTCACATAAACCTTCTAGAACTCAGAGCAATCTATCTAGCTCTTCGAGTATTCCATGCCCAGCTCAGCTACAAGACAGTCCTAGTCCAAATGGGCAATCAAGTAGCCATCTTCTACGTGAACAAGCAGGGCGGAACAGGCTCTCTGTTGTTATGCAACGAAGCTTTACAACTATGGGCCCTCACCAGAAAGCATCAAATTCACCTTCTCGTGGTATATCTTCCAGGCATTCAAAACCTTTGGGCAGACAAACTCAGCCGAGTACTGCTGCCTCACGAATGGTCTCTCCACCTAGACCAGCTGATAAAGATATTTCACATCTGGGGAACCCCAGACATAGACCTCTTTGCAAGTCCACTGAATGTTCCAGAATTCCGGCTCACAATTGCCAGGCAAGGGATGTCTTCCTCCTTCAGTGGGGTCAGGACTTCCTCTATTCCTTCCCACCCATTCCCCTCATCCCCAAAACACTCTTCAAGCTTCAGAGAGACAGAGGTTGTATGATCCTCATAGCGCCACGGTGGCTACGACAAACATGGTATCCCCTGCTTCTATATCTCTCTCAAGCTGCACCTCTGGAGTTAGGGTGTGCTCCAGACCTTCTCTCCCAAGAGAACGGGATGCTATGGCACCCGAATCCCCAGTCCCTGCATTTCAGGGCCTGGTTGCTGAAAGCCTAGACCTGCAGGATCTTAACCTTTCCCAACAGGTAAAGGATGTCCTTCAGGCTTCCAGAAAACCTTCCACAAGACGTTCTTACGCCTTCAAGTGGAAACGTTTTACTATATGGTGTTCTCAAAAGGGCTTAAACCCCCTTGTGATACCTTTGGAATCGGTACTAGAGTACCTACTTCATTTATCAAATTCTGGTCTAAAGACAAATTCAGTAAGAGTCCATCTTAGTGCAATTGCAGCTTCCTATAAGCCTCTAAATGGACAACCAATTTCCTCTCATCCACTCATAGCAAGATTTATGAGAGGTCTTCTATTAACAAAGCCTCCCATCAGGCCACCACCGGTGGCATGGGATTTAAATCTAGTTCTCGGACAGCTCATGAAACCGCCCTTTGAACCTTTAGCCACTACAACCCTAAAGTTTTTATCCTGGAAGGTCATCTTCCTAATTGCAATCACCTCTGCACGTCACATTAGCAAATTGCAAGTTTTAGTTACTGATTCTCCTTATACAAGGTTTCACCATGATAAGGTTGTTCACAGAACTCATCCACATTTTATGCCAAAGGTGGTTTCGCCTTTTCATTTAAACCAATCGATTTACCTTCCTGTATTCTTTCCGAGGCCTCATGCCTCTAATGCAGAAAGGAACCTTCATACTTTGCACTGTAAAAGAGCCTTGGCTTTTTACCAACAGAAAACACAGCATCATAGAAAGTCTTCTCAACTTTTTGTTGCTTTTGATTCTAGTTATTTGGGACTTCCAGTCTCCAAAAGAACTCTATCTGAATGGATTGCACAATGCATATCCTTTACTTATGAGAGTAAGAGTCTTCCTCTTCAAGGCCATGTCACAGCACATAATGTGAGAGCCATGGCAGCCTCTATGGCTAACCTTCACTCTGTGTCTATCGATGACATCTGTCGAGCAGCCACCTGGGCTTCATTGCACACCTTCACAGCCCACTACTGCCTAGATAAAGCCTCCCATCGGGATGCCTTCTTTGGCCAGGCTGTTCTTCAATATCTCTTTCAGACTTAATTCAACTCCTACCCACCAACCCTGGTAGGATGCCAGAGATCCATGGGAGGAAGCATGGCCCACCTCACTATAGGTGGCAGCTTCCTGGGGCCATCTCCCCGGCATCTTCAGCTAGGGAGTCCCCATATGTGAAGACTACATTCCTGCTTGTTCCTGGAGATAGCGTAGTTACTTACCTGTAACAGGTGATCACCGGGAACAGCAGGAATTTAGTCTTCACAACCCACCCACCTCCCCTAGGAGTTGTCTTTCTATTTCTCTGTCGCTTTCCTCTCTCCCTCTATCCTTTCACTCAGCTACAAACTTAACTGAAGAGGGACAGTTGGAAAGGCGGGAAGGCAGCGTGCATGTGCTGAGGGATGCTCCCAAAAGCATTCTTATTGGACGCTGGGGAGCGTTCCCGTGCAGGCTCCGTCGGTACCGATGATGCCCATATGTAAAGACTAAATTCCTGCTGTTCCCGGAGATCACCTGTTACAGGTGGGTAACTACGCTTTCTCTCTTAGCACTATCCAGTCTCCCATTCCCCCATTTACCTCCCCAATTTGCACCCTCCCTCATTTCCTTAAAAGACCTGTCCCATCCTTTGTCTCTCACCCTCTTCATAGTCCTCTGCCTCTTTCCCCTTTCCTTAGTATCCATTGCCAATGTCTCTAGCCCATCCCCAGCATCCATTCCCCTGCCTATTTTCCCATACTTCCTTCTCCTCTTCCCAGCATCAATCTACCTACCTCCTTCTTCAATATTCATTATCCAGTTTTTCCTCCATCTTAAACCCAGCATCCATCTCTCTGCCTGTCTATCTTCATCTTCCACTGCATATTCCCTTGCATATACCCTGTCCATAGTATCTGTACTTCTTTTCCTTCTCCATCCTGTCCATCTGACTAACTTTCTTGCCTCTGACCCTTGTCGCCTTTTTACAACTCTCAATTCTCTCCTCAAGTGCCTCCACTTCCCTTTCTGCCTGGACTTTGGCTATTTCCATGACAAAGTCCACAAGATTACTCTTGAGTTTCTCCTGAAATCATCTCAATCCCCCCTTCCCCCTCTTCCTTCCCTAATCCTTCCCTCAACCTCTGTTGTCCTTCCTCCCTCTCTAAGATCACTGAGAAAGAAACCTCAAATCTTCTTTCCTTCTCTAAACTTAGTACCTGCTCCTCTGATCCCATCCCCACCCATCTAATAAACTTTATCTCCTCCACTGATGTTCCTTCCATCTGTCATATACTCAACCTATTGCTTCTACCATGACTGTTCCTGCAGCCTACAAGAATGCTGTGATTACACCTCTCCTCAAGAAACCATCCCTTCATCCTACCTGTCCTTCTAATTGTCAACCCATCTCTCTCTACCCCTTTACTTCTAAACTACTTGAATGTGCAGTTCACCACCACTGTCTTGACTTTCTGTCTTCTCAGTCTCTTCTGGATCCACTGCAATCTGGCTTTTGCCCTCTACATTCTACTGAGACGGCTCTTGCCAAAGTCTCCAATGACTTGTTCCTCACCAAATCCAAGGGCCTTTACTTGATCTTCATCCTTCTTGACCTTTCCGCTGCTTTTGACACTATTGATCACCACCTTCTCCTCGATATCCTGACCTCACTTGGAGTTAGAGGTTCTGTCCTGTCCTGGTTTTCTTCCTATCTCTCCCATTGCACTTTTAATGTGTTGTGGCAAGGTCAGCCATCCAGAGCATGGGGGAGGTGAAAAGCATAAGGAATTCACCTTAATCAAGGGGCCTCTGTTAGGTGTGCAGGGTCAGAAGGCCAGAGCCACGTTTCAAAAGCAGAAAACCCCCAGTTGGAATAGGTTTCAGGAAATGCTTGATAGAGTAAGAGGGGGAGATTGCAAGCACGAGGACCAAAGCCCTTACTCTAATAAATGCACTGATTATTCTAAGTTCAGAAGGCAGGGAGATTACAACCACCTGGGAGAGAAAGCGGTGGGGTTGGATCCCAGTGAGTATAAACCCTGGTTAGATTATGAGCAGAGGAGCAGCAGAGGAAGCCAGAGGAGCAGCAGAGGAAGCCAGAGAAGGAACAGCGGAGGAAGCAAGAGAAGCAACAGATGCAGCAGATGGGGAGAGGAACAGAGTCCAGAGCAGCAAGGACGATGGAATGCTGGAGAAGCCAGAGCAGGTGCTAACTCCTGGAAAAGGGCTGAGCTACCCAGAGCTCAGAGAGCTGTTTTCCCTGAATCAGGTTGGCAACAGGGGTGGAAGCCAGGAATTGGAGAAGCTTTCAGACCACCAGAGAGATTGTCAGCTGAGCAGTCTGATCAAGTGAGTGAATCAGAGCCCATGCAATTGGGAGAACCAGAGCCAGAGGTGGGGGGAAAAGATATGTGTATGGATTGTTCTTTATGTCAAGCTTTAGAATTGAAGTGTTGAAGAAGAGCTAGCCTTGAAAGAATTGTTCCTCTTGCAAAGGTAACCTTAAAGCATAAGCAGTAAAAAGGTAAATTCCTGTGTGTTTTGGAAAGGGAATTTACTGCCACATAAGCTTGTAAAGGAAGCTGTGTTTCATGCTTGATTATCAGCTTTGTTAGAACTCTGCAACAGCAAGAAAGCTAATTGGCTGCTTTAAGAGTTTGTGCTTTGCTCCTGTTTTATATGAAAAGCCTGCTAAGAGTTCTGAGGACATTTTGCATGCTTATTTCATATTCACCTGGACGTGCAGCCCAGAGAATTGAGGTTGTTGCTCTTGTTTTATATGAAAAGCCTGCTAAGAGTTTTCAGGACATTTTGAATGCTTATTTCATATTCACCTGGAAGTGCAGCCCAGAGAATTGAGACTGAGTGAAGATAAACTGCCATAGGAGAATTAACCTTGTTTTCTTTGTGCTATGATTAACAAAGGACTATAAGAAAAGTGTCACACTGTTATCTGTGAAAAGGCTAAGCTTCTACATTTAAGAGGACTTTGAAAAGCCATTGTTGAGTTCTGTTTGTTTTTGCCACCAGTTTGCTGAACCTTAAGCAAAAGCCTATAATTTATCCTGTTAATGGAACCTTGAACCTGATCTGTTCTCTTATGTTTAAAATAAACTTTTTCTGTCATAAGCCTTACCCTCGGTTTGTCTCAACTACAATCCTTTTACTTGAAGCATAAATATAGCTGATAGAGGAAGGATACATCAACCACCACGCCCTCAACAACTAGAGACTAGTGGTTTTGGCATTGTGCTTGTGACAGTGTGTTCTGGTGGATTATCCTCTACTGCTATCTCAGTTTCAGTCAATGTACCCCAGGGCTCTGTCTTGGGACCTCTCCTTTTCTCTCTCACTCTACACTCAGTCACTTGGTGCACTCATCTCCTCCCATGGTTTTCAGTACCACCTATACACTGGTGACTCTCAGATCTACCTCTCTGTACCTGAAATCTCTCCGGGAATCCAGGCCCGGATCTCTGCCTACTTATCTGACATTAGTACCTGGATGTCTCACCGCCACCTGAAATTGAATATGGCCAAAACTGAGCTCCTTACCTTCCCCCCTAAGCCCACCTCCTCCCTTCCTCTTTTCTCTATTCCTGTGTATAGCACTCTACTCCTCCCTGTTTCCTTGGCTTGCAACTTTGGGGTCATCTTTGACTCCTTCCTCTCCTTCTCCATTCACATCCAACAGATAGCTAAAATCTGTCGCTTCTTTATAACATGGGCAAAATTTGTCCCTTCCTTTCTGAACACACTACTAAGACCATTAACCATTCTCTTGTCACCTCCCATTTAGACAATTGCAACCTCCTCTTAGCTGGTCTTCCTCTGAATAATCTCTACCGTCTTCAAGCTGTTCAAAAAGCTGCATAACTACTCTTCCGTCAGTGTCACTATGCTCATGTTAACCCTCTTCTCAAGTCATTTCATTGGCTTCCTATCCATTTTCGCATCCGATTCAAACTTCTGCTACTGACCTATAAGTGCCTTCATTCAGCTCCTCCTCATTATCTTTCCTCTCTTATCTCTCCCAACACCCATCTTCAGGAACTCCACTCTTCTGGAAGATCCCTTCTATCTATGCCCTTCTGTTCAACTGCCAATTCCAGACTTCTATCGTTCTACCTTGCAGCTCCTTATGCCTGGAACAAACGACTTGGTTTAGTACATCAAGCTCCACCTGTGGCCTTGTTCAAATCCAGGCTAAAAGCTCACTTCTTTGAGAAATGCTTTTGGATCCTGATCCCCTTAGTCTCCTGTTCACATCCTGTGTGTTTCCTTACCATTTCCCTAGATATATCCTTTTCTCTGGTTGTTGTGTTGTCTGTCTTGACTGTTGTATTGTCTTTCTTGACTAGACTGTAAGCTCTAATGAGCAGTGATTGTCTCTTACATGTCTCTGTACAGCACTGCATATGCCTTGTGGCACTATACAAATGATAAGTAGTAGCAGTAGTAGTACTTCACTCCCCTCCTTACAGCCCAAGCATTAGACCCATCTCCAAGCCCCAGTTCCCTTCTTACGTGCTCCTTGTCAGTCCCAGCCTCTGCATCATCCTCTGCCCCCAGCTCCTTCTCTCCCTTCTCCTATGCATATCTCTCAGCATCTGCTCTTTCTTTCAGCCCCTGCAATAGTACCATGCCTTCTTCTTCCAGATCTCAGAATCAAACCTGGAGACCTTGTTCCTTTCCCTCACCTGCTCCCTTGTCAACCCTCAGCTTCTGTGTTAGCACCCTGTCCTCAGTCCCCTTCTCCCAGGTCCAGCATTACATCATTTCTCACCCCCATCCATTAGCATCTGCCCTTTCTCCCATCTCCAGCCCCTATCTTAGCCCCTAGAGCCCTTCTCCCCAGTCCCAGTCCCAGCGTCAGACCCCTTCTCCCATCTCCACCCCTTGGAATCTGACCCATTCTCACAGCCCCAGCTCCTATGTCAGCCCCCAGCATCAGCCCTGTCTCCCAGCCCTAGTTCCAGTATTAGCTCTCTTCTCCCATCTGCCCAGCACCTTTAATCATCTGCAGTGGGAGAAACTTGTTTGTTTTCCTCTGACACTCTGCTTGTTCTCTAGCTGCTGGTGCCACACAGAAGTGAAACTCAGAGAGCAAGTATTTTAAGGTGAGTGTGGAGAACAATGTGAGAGGGTGAAACTGAGGGTAGGATTTGTAGGTTACTAGCTCCTGAAGCTTGCTTCTAAGAAGAGTGCCTTCCAAGTGAAGAATTTAAATGTAGTAGATTATAATGGTTCAAAGGGTGACTTCATAAGTGAAGTTAGCACCAAATTAAGGTCCCATTGCACAGGGAACTTCTGCCGGGGGGGGGGGGGCAGCCTAACATGGAGAAAACCCTTCAAGAAAAGTGAAATGATGCAACACTGAGACACTGAAAGCTTATCCACTGGAAGTTGGTAAGCTGAAATAGCATGCAGGTAAATTCTAACGAACAATGTTTGTAGGCCTAGATGCAGGGCTTTTTTTGTGCCGGCACGCAACAGTATGGCATACTAGCACCTTTTTCGGTGGGGGGGGGGGGCGCGGGCAGCATCTTTAAAAATATATACTCTCAGTTATTTGCCCCCTCCTCCACTGCCACTGATGTTTTTCCTGTGTCTGCAGCAATGGCGGGCATCAGACTGTAAACAACAACAACAAAAAAAAGCCACGGGTCTTCACAGCTCCACACCTGGAAGGCCTGCAAATGCCCACCCTTTCTGACGCATCACATTGCATCAGAGGAGGCAGGCATCCATTGAGTAATCAGTTGAGGTCTCTGAGGTCCAGGATGAGGCAGAAACCCCCAGTCTTCTTTGAGATTTGGAATATCTGGTGTAGAGGTACCGCTCTCTCTGCTGTGCTGCTATGGGTTCTATGGCATTGAAGTGCAGAAGAAGAGAAATCTCCTCCTCCAACACGTTCGTATGAGATGAGCCCAATGTAAAGGCTGTTCTGGAGGTCAGCAGAGAAACCTGTCAATAACCTGTCTGGATACTGCTGAGAAACCAGGAATCCACAGTGATATTCTTTGTTTTTCTATTTTATTTTTATAGGTTTACAATTACGAGGGGGGGGGGCTGATAAGTCTCTGGCCTTATAATGAAACAGAAAGCTGAGGGCACACTTCAGTTCCGGAGGTCTGAATGATCTCTCTGCAGTTTCATTTTATTTTGTACCAAATAAAATGAAACTGCAGAGAGATCATTCAGACCACCGGAAGTGAAGTGTGCCCTTAGCTTTCTGTTTCGTTATAAGGCCAAAGACTTATCAGCCCCCCTCATATACTAAGCATTAAATCTTGTACAGAAAATTAGGAGAACATGAAATACAGAAATAAGGACATATAAATAATAAGCAATAAATCACACTTAATAAAGCCCACTATATAGAAGGAGTCCAAATTATTTTAAACAAAAAGAAGAAAAAGCACTAACATGAAGGAAATAGGGCTCAAACACACAGCCAATAGTCAAAGCACATTAAGGATTAATGGTGCTGGTAGCCTGAGGAGCAATAGGTCTGCATGCATTAATGAAGGAAAGCAAGTGAAAAGGCTCAAAGAAAATATAACCAATGGATTGAAGCTTCACCAAGGATTTAAAAGGAATCTTAAGAAAAACTAAGCCTCCCAGCTGCAATACCCCAGGTCTCAAAAGAAGGAACTCTCTGAGCTCCCTACCAGATCGGGAAAAATACAGACCATGAGACCTTTGAAAAGCATATTTATTTTCTTAAAAATATCCTAAGAAACGACTAACGATCTAATGATAAGGCAAAAGTGACAATCAAAGCAACAGGAAGTATCAGCTTCTGAAGTCTCCCAAATAGTGGAAATATTCAAAGCATCCATCTGCTGAAAACCATTATCAGGAGGTCCACCCGAATCCTTCTTCGCCGGTGTCAAATAACACAAACGGCTCAGTGGTGGATGTGACTCCGGTGGAATCCCCAAAACGTCAATCAAATAACTTTTAAACATCTCTCTAGGGGAAACCAATGAAGATTTAGGAAAATTAGTCTTACATTAGCAGAACGGATCGCGTTCTCCAATTGTTCAATCTTAGATTTAACCAAAGTTATATCCTTTATAATCACTTTACTAGAATCTTCCACATGCTAAAGTCTGATTTTAACGACCAGGGGAGTCCACTGGACACTAGTCAGCTCTTCCTTAATTTTTTTGCAATAGCAGCCATGTTGCATTGAAGCTGCAGTGAAAGTACCTACATTTGAGGAATTGAAGCTTCCCCTTGCTGTGATATGACCGCCCATAGAGCTTCCAAGATGAAGGTCAGAGAGAAGGAGGCCAATGCTTTAGGTCCAGAATCAAAAGGATCTCTAGGAAAAGCAAACACAGAACCACTAGCTCTGGCTGGGGAAGTGGCATTACTTCAAGCTGCCTCAGCAGCCGTCCCCTGCGCCTGGTCATGCATAGCCAGCAAATCCCATGGGAGTTTCTTTACCCACGCGCTCACCTCAGGTATCATCCCCCTCCCGGGGGTGGCACTCTCACTCATCGGTGGGCCGATCACACGGTGATGCTCTAAAGATACATCAGCTGTTGGTGACTTCAGAGGAATCCTATCTTTGGGGGAGAGCGAAATCTCTACGCCCGAATAAGATGCCGAGTCATATGACTCTGGCGTCAAAACCGCCGAGCTTACTCCCGAAGTACTTGGCTGTGGAACAGAACATATAAAGAAGGAAACCATCAGGCCAGAAAGAGCAGGAGGTAAGGCAGATGCAGCAACTGGGAGACTGGAGGGTTTTTTTTTTTTTACCCGATTTGGCCTTCGTCTTGCCCATAGCGAATTAGCAGCTCTAAACACAGCATCTGAGATCCACCATCTTGGACCTCCCTCGGCAAATAGCTTTTCAGCTTCCTGATGATATCTGCCATAATGGGAGGAAATATTGAACATGATCTCCACTCCCCCCACTGGAAAGGCAATATATACATTCTGCAGGGGTTCCAGCTGTGGGATGGACTGATAGTAAAAAAGAAAGCTGCTGCTTTGACTGGGCAAGCATAGCCTGAGCTTTTTCCCTTTGGCATGACACTGAGATTGTTGAAGTTCGTTTTGGTAATAGAACCTTTCAGTAGTAGAAATCTCTGTGGTACTGGTTGAAAGATGAATGGCTGGCCAAGAAGTTAGAAGATGGGACTGCTGAGAGATATTGAAGAGCGAGTAATGATCTGTAATCATGTCTACTGTCTTCTTTACTTTATCTCTGAACAAGGAGACTCCAATACAGGAAACTTAACTTGGAATGAATGTTCTCTCGTGAAATGGAGGCTCATAACTATGCTAGACATCTAGCTGCTATTGCAGAAGTGGATTTCTGCACAATTACAGAATCCTATTGAAGTCTACCGATAAGTGGCATTAATACTTTATGGGCCCGATATTCAAAAGGCATTTACATGGTTTACATTCCAGTAAACTGTGTAAATGCCTTAAATTGGGATATTCAATGGCACTTACTCAGTTAGTGCTGTTGAATATTTATTTATTTAGCTAGGCTTATATACTGCTTTTCTGTGAGTTAAAGTGGTGTATATAGATATTTCCCTTGTCGCCAAAGAGCTTACAATCTATATTTTTGTACCTGTGGCAATGGAGGGTTAAGTGGCTTGCCCAAGGCCACAAGGAGCACCTGTAGGACTAGAAACCCCAGTCCTTCCAGCCCAAGGTTGTTGTCCTCTAGCGGAATTTGATCTCCTGGCCTGAGGTAACTTGCCCCATCTACTAGGCCACTCCTCCCTTCTAACTCCCCTATGAGGCCTGATGCTATCTGGTTAGCAGCAGGACGTGACAGTGGCATTCCATAGGCAGCAACAAGCGATAACCGAGCAGCAGTGATATTGCATGCTGCCTGGTTAGCAATCTATGCCTTAAAGATAGGCGAGGAAAACCCTTGCCTATCTTTTAGCACAGGAGCTAATCGGGTGGCATGCAATATTGCTGCTGCCCGGTAACCTAATGCGACTTCCGGTGTGTGCGGCGATCCCCAGATATTCAATGCCGGGGCCGCATAAGACCCTAGCATTGAATATCCAGGGTTAAGAGCTAGTGGGCAGGGTTATGCGCCATGACGGCGCATAGCTGCCTAGAAGACTATCAGGCCCTATATGTGCTAAGGTTTTATTCCAGCATTATGTGGAACTCTGTTCTGTTTTTGTAGGTGCGATAAAAAAGAATTGATGAGATAATAACAGTAGAATATAATAGCAGAGGAAAAATAAATGAACTTTATTCATTATTATCGCTATTTTATGGGGAGATTTTTCTGACCAATGATATTGGTGTGAAAATTCTGTCCCCTATGGCATAGGGATTTTCTCTGGCGCTCTATTGAGGGACAAAAGACAAAGTAACCCTGAGATCTTTTTCTCCTCATAACAGTAATTAGTTTTTTGAGAGTATACTTGAGAGGGCTTTTTTCATTGTAATTTGGTACAGGGGATTTTTGTTTGTAAGTGGATGTACAAACTAACCCATTGGGAGACACTGCCCCCTAGAGTATCTAGAGAGACAAGTGGCAGTCTTACCATATCTCAGTCACTATATCCTCAGTCTGCTGGAAAGAGTCAATGGGTGTTGTTTTCACTTTCTGGCCCCTATTTACTAAGTTGCATGAGTTGTTTAATGCAGGATGTATTGCATGTTATTTCCCATGTTAAACAGCTAATGTGGCAAGCACCATTTATTTATTTTATTTATTTAGCTGCATTTATATCCTGCTTTTCACCAGGTCAAAGTGGTTGGGGGATGCATTTAACATGAGGGGATATAAGACACATACACTAATACAGGGAACATGGGCAATGGAGACTAATTTTCCTAAATCTTCATGCCTTAATGTGCTTGGCTTGCCCAAGACCACAAGGAGCACCTGTGGGACTAGAAACCCCAGTCCTTCCGGCCCAAGGTTGCTGTCCTCTAGTGGGATTTGAACCACCGACCTTCCGGCCTGTAGTACCTTGCCCCAACCACTAGGCCACTGCTCCCTCCTGTTAAATCCCTCCATTTTGGGGGATTTAACAGATGAGGACTGGACCTTACATTTAATGCACAGGTTGTTAGCACATATTGGGACATGTTTACTAAAGCCTGTGCCGATAACACCTGTGAGGGCCAAACACTAACATTAAGGATGTGTACGTCTCTCCCCCTGCAAATGGTGTAGTACGAAGATGCAGCACCATACAAGCTGACATGATGTTACGTGCGCCCATGGTAAGGGCAGCAAGCGCAGTTAGTGAAGGCTACTAACGACCACGCTAACCATGACCTGGTGCCAATGGCTATGTTCCATCTCTGGTACATCCAGCCCCTGCCCCATCGTGATTCACCCAGTTAGCGTGGCATTTTTAGCATGGGAGCCCGTGCTACTTCTTAGCATAGTGCTTTTATCCCATGCTAAACTCTGCACTGCAGGAAAACGCACTTTAGTAAAGAAGCCCTAATAACTGTTAACGTGGTACATAATGCAGAGGAGTTAATACCACCTCAGAGTTGTAGCTAACTGCATCATATGCTATCAACATTGTTTTCTTAGTGTTAACTGCATGGCAACCTGCCCAAACAGTTATCATGGGGGTTTTGCAGCTACCGTGCATTCATTTTGGCTATTACTGTCAGATACTGCAAAATATTAGCATAGTTTAGTAAATGGGGCCTCTTGTTTCACATCAGGTAAATAAACATTTCCTTTTGTTATGCTTCCAGTGTGTGCTGTCAGTTCTTATGTGAACTGTTCGTGTTATAAGTTATATTCACTGGAAAATTTAAATGTGAAGTTGGAAGTGGAAGTGCTATGTATGTGGCATGAAGGAGAGATATTTATGACTTTATATGCAGCACGTTGCATACTAGAGTCAAAAGTGAGGGTCCTAGACTTTAGGAAAGCTAATTTTGCCAAGATGGGACCATACCTCAAGCAATCGTTAGTGGTATGGGAACAGCTGGAAGATGCAGAAAAGCAGTGGGCGACACTGAAAGGGGATATTTTAAGGGCAACAAACTTTTTTATTAGGAAAGTAAGTAAATGTAAAAGGAAAAGGAGGTCACGATCGTTCTTGAAAGAAGTAGCAGAAAAGGTGAAGAAAAAGAGGATGGTCTTCATAAAATACAAGAGATCGCAGAAAGAGGAAGACAAGCATCAATATTCAGAAAAGCTTAGAGAAGCTAGGAAAGTTGTCAGGAAAGCAACACAGTAAAATGGGTGACAAAACATTTTTCAGATATGTTAGTGAGAGGAGTTAGTGCAAACGTGGTGTTGTCAGACTGAAGGGTGAAGGGAAAAATATGTAGTAACTGATGAGGATAAAGTGTAATTGCTTAACGAATATTTCTGTTCTGCGTTCACAGATGAAGAGCAATGAGTGGGACCTCAGGAAACACCAACAAATATGAACAGAAGTGAACTGGATCTTGAACAAAGCAATGGGGCCAGAAGGGGTGCATCCTAGAGTGCTGAAGAAATGTAGGGAAGTTCTAGTGGCTCCACTGTCTGACCTTTTCAATGCTTCTTTTGAGTCTGGTGTGGTCCCAGAAGACTGGAAAAAGGCATATGTGTTCCTTTTACACAAAAATGAAACTAAGGATGAGGTTGGGAACTACAGGCTGGTTAATTTGACCTCTATGGTGAGCAAACTAAAGGAAAGACTGCTAAAACAGAAGATAGTGTGGTTTCTGGAATCCAGTGGATTGCAGGATTCAAGACAGCATTGTTTTACGAAAGGTAGGTCTTGTCAGACAAATCTCATTAATTTCTTTGACTGGGTGACCAGAGAGTTGGACTGAGGGAGAGCTCTAGATGCGATGTGCTTAGATTTCAGTAAAGCCTTTCACTCTGTTCCACACAGGTGACTTATAAATAAATTAAAGGTCCTAGGAATGGACCCTAAAGTGACTGACTGGGTTAGAAATTGATTGAGTGGGAGGTGATAAAGGGTACAGAGAAATGGCACTTATTCTGAGGAGAAGGATGTTACCAGTGATGTGCCACAGGGATCTGTCCTTGATCCAATTCTTTTTTGTAAGTGATATTGAGGAAGGGCTATCAGGTAAGGTTTGCCTCTTTGTGGATGATACCAAAATCTGCACTGAAGTAAATCCCAAGAAGGTGTAGATAACATGAGGAGAGTTTTAGCGAAGCTTGAAGAATAGTTCAGAATCGGGCAGCTGAGATTTAACACTGAAAAATGCAGAGTCATGCATTTGGGCTGAAACAATCCAAGGGAGCGGTACAGTATAAAGGGCGAAGTGCTTCTGTCCATGAAAAAAGAGCAGGACCTAGACATGATTGCAGGGCCAGCACAAGGAGATGAGGCACCCTAGATGAATCTCATCTCTTGTGGCCCCCTATGGTGTGCCCCTCTGCAGCACCCATTGCCATCACTGCTGCCCTTTTGTAGGATCAATAGCAGTGGCAAAAGCTGCAAACAGCCCCGTGGAGCTTACTTTCAAGCTTTGGTGCCACGGGGCTGTTTGCTTCCACTGCTCTCTGACACCCAATGCCAATTTCCCATGCAAACAGGAAGTTAGCATTGAGGGGCAGAGAGAGGCGGAAACAAAGAGCCCCATGGCACCAGAGTTTGAATGTAAGTTCCCCGGGGCTGTTTGTGATTATTGCTGCCGCTGTCAGTTCTGGAGAGGGGTGACGGTGGTGGCAATGGGTGCCCCTGGAGGACCAGCACTCTAGGTGACTGCCTAGTTTGCCTAATGGTAGCGCTGGCCCTGTGTGATTGTTTCTGATGATATTAAGGTGGCTAAACAGATAGAAAAGGTGACGGTGAAAGCCAAAAGGATGCTTAGCTGCATAGGGAGAGGAATGGCCAGAGGAAACAGGAGGTGATAATGCCTCTGTATAAATCATTGGTGAGAACTAATTTAGAGTATTGTGTGCAATTCTGGAGACCACGCCTTTAAAAGGATATAAACAGAATGGAGTCGGTGCAGAAGTGGGCTTTACCATAAAGCATATGGAGAAAGACTTAAAGATCTCAATATCAATATTTTGGAAGAAAGACGGGAGAGGGTCGATATAGTATCAATGCCAGCTTGACACTATAATCACCAGCATAAACACTACCACTTCTCCTCTGGATCCATACCCAGTCTCGTGGATCAAAATCGCAAGATCACACTTTATACTATTTATTACAGAAATCATCAACAGCTCTCTCACTCAAGGCTCCTTGCCACTCCTACTCAAACAATCCTCAATCAGGCCTATCCTGAAGAAAAGCAACCTAGACCCAACTCTTGTCAAAGGCATAGAAAAATCCTCCCAAGGCTTCATCTTGCTATTCCTTCATATATATGCTGCTTTTGACTCTGTATCCCACCAATTATTACTCAACAGACTACAGGAGATCGGGCTACAAGGCACAACCATCAAATGGTTCTATTCATATTTATGAGACCACACACAACAAATAAAAATAGGATCAAAAAAGTCCTCTCTATAACCCCTCAACCAAGGAGTCCCAAAGGGCTCTGCCCTCTCATCTATACTGTTTAACATTTTCATTCAGCTGCTAAGCAAAGTCATCCAAAGTTTTTACATGAATTATTTAATATATGCCGCTGACATCATGATCTTCACACGATTCACTCCAGTCACACCTGACTACTCCCCCATATCTAAATGCTTCTGAGCTATAGCTTATTGGCTTCAAACCTATAACCTCAGCTTCAGCTACAATAAAACCAAAATCTTAAACGTTACAAAAGCTAACAACTTCAAGCTCCCAGTGACTAACAAAATTGGTGATACAGTCCTCAATGTCAAGACTGAGGTCAAATATTTAGAAAAACCTTGATGAGGGTCTGCAGCTACAAGCCCAAATAAAACAAACTACCAGAACTGTCTAACACAAACTTAGGATTCTAAGGGGTATGTTTACTAAACCGCGCAATTGTGCGGGGCGCACTTGAGCGTGCGCTAAGGTACCTTAGCGCATGCTAATAGTGCGTTTTTGTGCCCCGCACACGTGCGCGCTGCACTAACGGGTCCGCACAAGTGCGCGGCGCGCTGATGTGCGATAGAGGCTTGGAAAGGCATTCTGAGGGCGGAGGAAGGCTCCCGAGGGGCGGAGGGACAGGGTCAATGGGTGGAGAGTGGGAGGGGAGAGGCTCCCCGCACAGGAGCGGGGCTGAAATTCAAGATAAAAAATACCGCGAGTGAAAACCTCGCGTTAGAGCCGATTTAAAGGGAAGAGAAACCATTTCCGTCAGCAATGTACAGCAAAACCGGGGAAATCTCCATAACGTGAGCAGTGTGATACATGTGCACAGTACAAAAGGGCAAATAAACCTCAAAAATGACCTCGAAAAAAGGGGAAAAAACATAACCAAGCTGGCCAATAGTGATATCAATGGGCAACATTAAAAAACACTCCCAGGAAAGCTCCAAAAAAAAGAAATTATTTTTGGAAGGGTCTACGGAGCGTAGACCTTTCCAAAAATCATTTCTTTTTTTTGGAGCTTTCCTGGGAATATTTTTTAATGTTGCCCATTGATATCACTATTGGCCAGCTTGGTTAGGTTTTTTTCCCCTTTTTTCGAGGTCATTTTTGAGGTTTATTTGCCCTTTTGTCTCCATACAAGATGAATGAGCCCACAGTAAAATTGTGCAGAGCAGGGTTTCTGACTCGTTCGGCCAGGTTTCCTATCTCCAGGGACTGCACTGCCTCTGTGGCCACAGTGTGGTGCAGCAGACACAGCCAGTGCCTGCAGGATCACAGGTTCAAATCCCAGCTGGGGCTCCTGCCAACCCAGTCCCCATATTTTACCCACCACTAAACAGAGATAGTAAAGACACTCCTTTATTGCAGAGAACATAAGCATGGTTCAAACACCTATATTTTACCCTACACCGCACACACACCATAACAATGGGCATTACCTACAGCCAAGTCCCCCAAATGCAGTCCTGGAGTGCCACAACTCAATCAGGTCATATGCTGTTTCCATGATAAGGACATGTCAGCATGTTGGCGGAAGGGTACAGGTGGTGGAGGGGGCAGTGGCTGCTAGCCACAGCAGACTGTGGCCTAGCCCTGTGCAGGCTGGCACCGTCCACTGCAACAGACAGGCTCTGTCGTATGTACAGTCATGGACTCCCCAGAGAATGCAGCATATCTGTGGCAACACGGTGATGCAGTGCACACAGATAGTGTGTGCAAGAACAGAAGGTCACAGGTTCAAAGCCCAGCTGGGGCTACTGCCAATACAGTCCACATATTTTTCCCACAACTAAACCGTGATAGTAAGGACAAACCTTTATTGCTGAGAACATACGCATGGTTAATACGCCTATATTTTACCCCACCGAGCACATACACCATAAACAGGCGCATTACCTAGAGCAGAGTCTCCCAAATGCAGTCCTGGAGGGCCACACACCATTCAGGTTCCATGCTGCCTCTAATAAAGATGTCTGTGCTGCATATCTATGCACCACCCCCATGGTATGCAGATGTAGCTCATGCATATTCATGAGGGTCAGCATGAAAACCCGAACAGTGTTTGGCACACCAGGACTGGAGTTGGGAACCTCTGCCGTAAAGCAGCAGCCAACAGGGGCAGACACACCCACACCCACACCCACAGGCCGCATTGGCCAATGCCTCCTGGAGAGGCAGGACATTGGGCCCTGCATGCATCTCCCAATACTAGCACTTGCATACCTTAGCAATGCAACCCTACACCTGGGTATACGGTACCAGTATTGGCCTACCAATGTGCATAATGAGGAGCAAGGTACCATGGGTATAGCCCGGACAGGGTGGCCTGGCCAGGGTGCATCTGCACAGGGCATAGGGCACTGACTGGGACATTTTAGTGCCCGGCCACCACCTACACAGACAGGGTGACCTCAGTATGTCCTGCTGGGAGATCACTCTCACCCTGACTGTGCAGTGATGACAGCATGGCTAGGCACCCCCATAGTGCTATATAGTATATCTCTCATGTGATATTTATGGGTTTCCTTTTGGGGCCCAGTCACTGACTTATTTGCTTGTTGTGTGTGCTGCCATCCCAGTTCTGGGTGCATGCATTTCCACCAGGAACATGCACTATGGACTAACTAGCAGACTGTTTGCAGCTGGTATGTGTCTTGATGGAGTGCCTTGCAGGGTGCAGTGGCTGAAGGCTTGCTGCAGGAGAATATCAGATAGTGGTGGGGGGCAGCTTAGCATATACAGGCTTAATGTCTGTCTGCTATTGTGTTATGGTTATGTACAGAGCTGCATTGACTGCCCTAAAGGGTGTCTTTTCCCCAGCAGGACTGGGGTTGATGGTCCCCTCCACTGCAGGGAGGTAGAATGTGGATCTGTTGATGGTAGACCTGTTTGCCACCCTCAGCCCTGGAGGAGGAGGGTGGTGATCCTCCTAGGGTTCCATAGGGCAACACCTGACTGAGACAGACAGATATATCCAGGGTGTTTCAGCAGAAGCTACCTATCTCACACTTTAACACTGCTTTGTACCTGCATCATGGCCTATTTCTGCCATGGAAGGTGCTGTGGACCTGGTGCTGGGCGCCTCACCGCACCCTCAGGGTGAGCACAGTACCCGCACAATGTGACGGTGTGTAGCTACTCTGTGCCAGTAAAACACACGGTCAGTTCCCCCTACCAGGCCGAGGTGCTGTGGGGGTGCATACCCCATCTTGTGTTTATCTGTGGACAGCTGATTTGCATGTGCAGTGCATCATGGGTACGGGTGGGCTAACCCTATCCTGGTGACCACAGCAGACTGTCTTTTGTGGTGACGTGCACTCCCTCTGCAGCCAGCCAGGGGCTTGCTAGCAGCTATAGAGCTGTAGCCCAATGGTTACTTCACTGCCTGTGGAGCCAGAGGTCATGGGTTCAAACCCACAGTGTGGTTATTTGATAGGGCTGCCTAAAGCATTATCTATTTTTAATGTACATTATTGCTGCCAGCAAAAACACCCTCAGCATACTGTACCCATAAGGTGCCTCTGAGGGCGCTTTATAGGGCACCCTATAGGGCACCTTATGGTTACCGTCCATATAAGTTGTACTGTACATTATCCAGTGACGCAACTTATAGGGTGCCCTATAGGGGACATTTTAGGGTGCCGTGGCGGACAGTGCACTTTAAAATGTGCCCTCTGGGGTACCCTATGAGGCGCATTATGCAGCACCTTATGTTACAATACTTTGAGGGTGTGTTTGCTGGCAGCACTAATTAAAATAAAAATAAAATGCCCCCTACAGCAATATTACCTATAACAGGTACTGCCTCAGCCAGCCTGCTTCATTAGACACAGTGGAGGATTGAACCCATGACTCCTGCATCATTGGTCAGTGTCTTAACCATTGTGCTCCACTGCTGCTCCTACTTGCATGTCAGCGCACCTACTTATGCTTTTCATTTCTTAAACTGCACAGTGCTGCCATCAAAAACAGTGCTATGACCTTGCGGTAACTCATACGGCACCCTATAAGCAACATTCTAGGGTGCCTTGGTGGACAGTGCACTTTAAAATGTGCCTTATGGGGCGCCTTATGTTAACACGCTTTGAGAGTGCGTTTGCTAGTAGATGTAATTAAAATATAAATAAAATGTCTCCTAAAGCAACCTTCCCCATAATAGGTAATGCCTCAGCCAGCTTTGTTCATTGGGTACTTTGGGGGACTGAACCCTTGATCCCTGCACCATTGGTCAGTGTCTTAACCATTGTGCTGTGGTTCTGTTGCTGTGCTTGCACATTAGCGTGCTGCCTTATGCCTCCCAATATTAAAATGCCTCCTAAAGCAATAGCACACTGCCTTATGCTGCCCAATATTGAAATGCCTCAGCTAGTCGTCTTCATTGGGCACTGTGGGGGATTGAACCCCTGATCCATGCACCATTGGTCAGTGTCTTAACCATTGTGCTGTGGCTCTGCTCGTCTGCTTGCACATCAGCGCGCCACTTATGCCTCCTGCGCAGCTTTCTCATGTGCTAATGTGCGGGGCGCACATGGGTGCCGCGCACCTTAGCGCATATTTAAATCACGTTTTTTCTTTTTCAGAAAGAAACGCCCACTCCTTATATGGCACCCGCACATTACCGGGGTTTTAGTAAACATACCCCTAAAGAACTTATGCTGCCTCCTAGACCCAGGTGACTTCTGTACAGTCTGCCAGGCCATCATAACTCCCATCCTAGATTACTGCAACTCCATCTATCAAGGCCTACCCAAGATCACCCTATACCCACTACAACTTGTGCAAAACGCCACTGCATGAATCATCCACAGTGCTTCCCTGAGAACCCACATCACCCCGATCCTCAAGCAGTTCCACTGCCTTCCAATCTCATCCAGGATCAAGTACTGCTCAACACCCACAAAACAGTACACAAACAAACTACTGAATCTCTACACTCTCTGCTACACAAATCTGCAGACAACAGACTAAGAAGATATCACACCCTCAAACTGTTAGAGATACCTCTATCAAAGATAAAGAGCAACCAACGACCCGTACAAGGGCATTCTCCCTCTACGCCCCAGCAATGTGGAATGCTCTACCCCAATACTTAAGGAGCATCAACTCAACGGGGGAATTCCAAAAGAAACAAACGTCACCTGTTCCTAGAATTTCAGATGGCTCAATTCCTAACAACATAACCTAAACATACATTCCTCATCTCTCATTGTTACTATAATGTACATAATGCACATGAGTTTACTTAAGCCCTGCAATGTTTCCCCCTCCTGACATTCCATCCTAATTTACCTGCACCCCCCATATTGTTAACCTGTCCTTGTTAATTACTTGCGTTATCTGTAACTCTCACCCGTTGCTAATTTATTCTATTTGTGAGCACCAAGTACTCTGTAAACTGTTTTGACTAATAGAAAAATGGTATAGAAAAGATGTTAAATAAATAAATATGATAGAAACATTTAAATACCTCCATGGCATAGATGTACAGGAGGAGAGCCTCTGTCAACTGAAAGGAGATAGACTCAGAAGTACTTTGCGGAAATATTTATTGAAAGAGTGGTAGATGTGTGGAATAGTCTCCCAGTGGAGGTCGTAGAGACAAAAATGGTATCTGAATTCAAGAAAGCATGGGACAAACATAGAGGATCTCTAAGGGAAAAAGGACTGTAGAGCTTAGTGGTTCATACGAAAAGGCAGACTGGATAAGCCGCATGGTCTTTATCTGCCATTATGTTTCTATGTTTATGTTCCTATGAATATATGTTTGTATGTAGTGCTATTACCTGATGTTAATGGTACACCCTGGGGAGTTATATGATTATGAGCTCACAGAATTTGGCAAATAATGAGCACATGCATAATCATACAATTCCCTGAATCGCAGGCAGGGCTCAGGTGGAGGAAAGAGACAAATAGGGATCTGGTTTCAGCTGGTTGCATCATGTGCTGTGTCCATGAGTGCCCTCTTGGAGAATGCTTCATGGGCTGCCTAACTGCTGACAGCTCTGCTCTTCCTAGCTATGTACTTGCTACTGCACTTGGCAGTTTCCAGGAATGTGCCCCCAGACCTTCAGCCATGGCTCTTCCTGAGGGACTTCAGCTTCCTGCTGCTGCTGCTGTGGGAAACACTACTACTACTACTACTGAACATTTGTATAGCACTGCAAGCTATGACATAGAAGAGTAGTCTAGTGGTTAGAGCAACTGTGGAGTAACCAGAAGATCTAGGGTTCAATTCCCTCCTTGTTACCTTGGACAAGTCACTTTACTCTCCATTGCCTTGGAAGAAAAGGCCTGGCAACAGGGGCAGCCCAAGGGGGGTGTGGGGCCATGTGCAGAGATGTGGTGTGGGGCCTCATTTGCATAAGGTGCCATATTTGCCTAATGTTACCATACACTGACTTTTAGTAAACATGCCTCTTAATGAGTATATGGATAAAGAAAGACTAAAAGATTTCTACATTGCTATAATCCAGTACTAACCGCCAGGCACATTACAAACTACAAACTACTACAAACACTGCCCATTTAGAACCCATAACAAACCCGCCGTATCCTAACAGCACTACCAGGACTCACAAAGCACCATACCCTACCTATCAAAAGGCAACACTGCAAATATTAAACCAATACATTTCAGAGAACAAGAATACATCACCGAATGGGGAAAGAGAACAAGTGGCAATGTCAAATAGGAATTACATAAACAGAATACCTCAGCTCAGTTACACATGCAGAACATAAACCATCACCAAACAAGGAATCACAATTTAGAAACAGAAAGACAATAATTAAACTGGGAACCCCAAAAGCCAAACTTGGAATGTACAACATTGTAGAAATAAAACCATAAATTAATTCCTCCTGTACTAAACAAAGCACAGACGTTAATGATGCACATTTCCCAGAGCTGACATATTCCAGTTAATAAATTCAAAATAAAGAGATATTTTTCTACCTTTTGTGCATTGTTTTTTTCAGTGGCAATTGCTCCAGCCACTTTCTTCTGGTTTCTTTGTGTCTTCTGCTAACTCTCCATCGTCTGCTGTCCATTTGTCCTTTCTTCTCTCTTCTAGCTTTTTTCCATTCTCTCTCTACATCTGCTTTAACATACTAATCTTTCTCCTTTTGCTCTTTCCTCATTCCTATTTCATCCACTCAAATTTTACCCCTCCATCCTCAATTCCCACTTACTCTCCCAACATCCGGCCAATTGTAGATTTGTCTTCCCTCCCACACAAAATATTTTTTCCCTCTCCATTTCACTCTCCCAGCTCCATCCAATTCTAATCCTCCCCCAACATTTATTTACATTCTCTTATATACCGTGCTATTCTGCATCAGTGTGGTTTACATTGAGCAAACTGAAATTGCATTGAACAGGGCATTATAACTTGGAGGTAACTATTTTACAGGGAACATGGGCTATGGAGGGTTAAGTGGCTTGCCCAAGACCACAAGGAGCACCTGTGGGACTAGAAACCCCAGTCCTTCCAGCCCAAGGTTGCTGTCCTCTAGTGGGATTTGAACCCCTGACCTTCTGGCCTGAAGTACATTGCCCCAACTACTAGGCTACTCCTCCATTGCCCCAACCACTAGGCTACTCCTCCACATCAGTTCCCTTCTAGTTTCAGCTCCACCCAGCATCCGCTCCCTTCTAGTCCCTGCATCAGCCCATTTCCAATCCTATCCCAGCCCCCTATCAACTCATTTCTAGCCCTTTCCTAGCCCCACCATCAGTCCATGTCAAATCCTAGCTCCCCTCCACTCAGCCCATTTCCAATCCAAGCCCCCCCATGAGCCTACTTCCAATTCTAGCCCCTCCATGAGTCCATTTCAATTCAAGCCCCCACCACAGCCCATTTCCAATCTTAGCACCCCCCAACAGCCTATTTCCAGTCCTATCCTAGCTCCTCCATCAGCCCATTTCCTGTCCTAGCCCCTCCCACTCAGCCCATTTCCAGTCCTAGCTCCCTCCCCTCACAGCCTATTTCCATTCCAAGCCCCCCTCCCCATCAGCTATATGCAGTTCAAGCCCCCCTTCCACTCAGCCCATTTCCAGCCCTAGCAACCCCCAGCCCATTACCAGTCCTAGCCCCTCATAGCCCATTACCAGTCCTAAGCCCCCCATCAGCCCACTTCCAGTCCTAACCCCCCCACTTCCAGTCTTACCCTCCCACAGCCCATTACCAGTCCTAACCCCCCCCCCCATAGCCCATTACCAGTCCTAACACCCCATCAGCCCACTTGTAGTCTTAGCCCTTCCATAGCCCATTACCAGTCCTAACCCCCCATCAGCCCACTTGTAGTCTTAGCCCCCCCATAGCCCATTACCAGTCCTAACCCCCTCCCCCCCCCATCAGCCCAGCTAGGTTAAAAAAAACAAACAAACTGGCTGCTGCTGCCACTGCCGCCGTAGCAGTGGCAGAATCGACCATCCCGCGGGGCCCCCCCTGCCCTGCAGAGTCCTCCAAGCGGCCTCAGCTCCCTCAGCACGGGCTTTTCAGAGCTGCGCGGAGAGTTTCCCTTTCTCGCGGCTCTGTTAATCCCGCCGTGGGGCTGATGGGAAATCCCATCAGCCCCGCGGCGGGATTAACAGAGCCGCAAGAGGAGAAGCTCTCTCTTCGCGCAGCTCTGACAGCCGACGCTGAGACTGCATGGAGAACTCTACAGGGCAGGGGGGCCCCGTGGGATGGTCGATTCTGCCGCTGCCACGGTGGCAGCAGCAGCAACAGCCAGTTTGTGGTTTTTTTAAGTAGCTGGGCTGATGCAAGATGTTTTTGGCGCGGGGCCCCCTGAAACGCAGGGCCCTGTGCAAAAATCATTCTTGCTCAATGGACGGGCCGGCCCTGCCTGGCAATCTACTTCCAATGATACGTTACAAAGAAAACACTGAGGCAGCACTTAAAAAATAGGAGATGTACTGCACAGACACATGTAAAAGGCAGTCCCTGTTTACCAGAGTTTACAAACAAGGGTCAGGTCAGAGGGTAAGTAACGGTGAATCAGAGAAAACCTTCCACTTCCTGCATGTCATCTTAACACACCTGGCCAGCACCTCTGGTAACATCTTTAGCCTCTGCATAAACAACCACCCGCTGATTATCCTCAGTGACTTTAAGAGAGTGAAACATATGCTGGTGAACCATGCCAAAGTCTTCTCAGACTGCTTCAGTGTGTCCCTCGTCACCACTATCATCATCTCCGGAGCTGAGAACAAAGAGGCAGAGTTCAGCGGGCAGCTCTCTTCAGTAACTGCAGCTGTGCAAACCACCTCTGAAGGTGTGAGGTATGCAGGAAGTAGTCCTGTCCTGTTCTTGCACAATTTAGAATGCTCCTGGATTTCAAGCACCATATCACTCAAAGAGAGTTGCACAATCCAGCATGCCAATAGGCAAGACTAGGCAGTCACATAGGATAGAAGCTTCTGGGGACAGGGGGAGGGGATGTCAGCAAAGAGAAGCAGCAGTCAAAGCAAAAAAAAAAAGATTTTGAATGTCAAAGAGCCATCAGCATATTCCTTTCCCTGCAGGGAGATGGGCCCATACACGTATACACAGCAAAGTTTAATATTGTCAAATTATGGACTTTTACAGGATCACTGTGGGAAGCATGATGTTGGGATAAGGGTATGAGATGTCCCTGATTTTCAGGGATTATCCCTGATTTTAGAGCTGTGTCCCTGAGTCCCACGTGTTTGGCAGCCTCCTGTCCGCAATTCCAGCAATGGGGACAGAGGGGGTATAAAAAAATTATTTGCAATTTTGTGATTGGAAAATATCTGTTTCTCTTTCTCTATCGATGTGTCTCATTGGAAGTGACATTGTTGCTGTCATGGGATGGATGGGGGGGGGGGTTGACTCCTCTTCCTTGCTCCATGCATTGTTCTCAAACCTATAACTAAGGTTCCCCCCCCCCACCCCCACCCCCACAGAACACCGGTTAAGTATCCCAGATTTCCCTGCAAAAAATCTAATAACCATATATTGGGATGATCATGATTGTTGAGTTTAATTATTAAAATCTCAGAAGGGGGAACAGCATAAGGTGCTCAATACCCTTGGACATAGTGCAGGGGGAAAACTGCCGGGAGAAAGGTGCTTGCGACATTGGGAGGTGAGGCGTGGTGAGGAGGAGGAGAGACAGCAGAACTTGCTGGAGAGATGGAGTAGCAGGGAGAAAAGCTGTAGGAGAGATTATGGGAGGAGAGACAAGCTGGGGCAAGCAGTTGTTGGGGAGATGGGAGTTAAAGGAATGTTGGGGAGGAGAGAGAGAAAGACAGTGCTGAAGGGGGGTGGAATAAGGGAGGAGGAAAGAGTATTGAAGAAAATGGGTGGAAGAAGGCTAAAGAGAAATAAAAAGCATCAGACACAAAACTTATATAAAATATGCTTGTCCGGTGCTATTTAAAAGTAATTTGCTACCTAATATTCCTCATTGTAATGCAAGCTTTGGGTGTTCCTGCATTTGAAAGATGAACAGGGTACATTTGGCCTCTGATGTTTTCTCCCAGGTATATTCTTTGTCCATTTGGAATGACCTAAGCCCGTACCTTACTTGTTTTTATGAAGGATGAGATATTGGTCTACTTAATGTAAAAAAAATTATCCAGTTCATGAAACTGAGTTCCTATAATTTAAACAAAATATTTTTGTCTGACTTTTATTCACCCTCCCCCCACCTGAAAACGAAATCATCATGGGTGAGGTTGATGTGTCCTCTTTACATTATTATATTGCTTCATATACTTCATATATTATAAACCAAGTTGACCATAAGAAAGGGCAATGCAGTACTTAACCCAGTCACTAGTCAATGAGTAATGCGGGATCACTTTTCAAAACTGCTTTCTTTCAAGAGACCCGACACGATAGCACGTTTCAAACCAACTATTTATTTATTTAACTGGTTTTATATACCGCTCCATCTTAAAATCAGAGCGCTTTACAGGTAACATAAAGTAACATCAGGTGCTATACATTTAAATAGAACCCATGACTGAAGTGGTATTTAAAAGTGATACTGCGGAAGAATTGAAAGAAATATCGATACACCGGGAAGATGTAGTACAACTATTTGATAAACTGAAGAGTAGCAAATCACCTGGACCAGATAGTATACATCCAAGGGTGTTGAAAGAACTGAAATATGATATTGCAGACCTGCTATTAGTAATCTGTGAACTATCATTATACCTGAAGATTGGAGGATCGCCAATGTAACGCCAATTTTTAAAAAGAGTTCCAGGGGTGATCTGAGAAACTACAGACCAGTGAGCCTGACATCAGTACCAGGAAAAAAGGTAGAAACCATCATAAAGAACAAAATTACTCAACATGTAGATAGTCATGGCATAATGGGAGACAAAGAAGATCTTGCCTTACTAATCTGTTATGTCTTTTTTGAAGATATACAAAGGTGAGTTGGTTGATATATTTTTTATTTATTTATTTAGACAGTTTTGTATACCGCCTTATCCTTCAATCAAAGCGGTCACAACACAATTGGGGGATACATTTAACACGCAGGGGTATGAGACACATGCATTAATACTTACAGGGAACATGGGCAATGGAGGGTTAAGTGGCTTGCCCAAGACCACAAGGAGCATCTGTGGGACTAGAAACCCCAGTCCTTCCGGCCCAAGGTTGCTGTCCTCTAGTGGGATTTGAACCTCTGACCTTCCGGCCTGAAGTACCTTGCCCCAACCACTAGGCTACTCCTCCCTCTTATATAGTATATATATAGTGTATCTGGACTTTCAGAAAGCCTTTGACAAGGTCCCTCATCAGAGACTTTTGGCAAAACTAAAAAGTCCTGGAATAGGAGGCAGTATACTATTGTGGATCAGGAACTGGTTAAAAGACAGAAAGCAGGCAGATCACGTGATGTGGTGAGAGCGAGCGGACAGAAAACGCTCGTGCTCCGGATCCCCTACCCTCTTGCCGGTGAATAGAACCGTGAGTAAGCCTTTGGGCTGCCCTGAAAAGTTGCACGCAGCAGGGGAAGCGAAAGGGGAGAGAAGTCTGAGAAACACGGAGCATGGTTGCAACAGTTAAAGCGAGCCAAAGTGAAAAAGAACAAGCGGCAGAGCTGCACAAGATGGTGGCGTCCCCTACAGCACCTAGTTCCCCGGTCTCCCCGGCAGTAGTGGAGGAGATCTCCGTGGCGGTAGTGGGAGCATTATCGGCACAATTTGAGGCGCTGAATAATAAAATGGACACGCTGCACAGCTCCATGAGTTCCCTGGGAAACCAGATGCAAGAGATGGAGACTCAGGTGGTGCAGACTGAGGAGGGTATGAAAACACTATCACACGAGGTAGGGAGACTGCAGGCTGTGCTGAAAATGCATGAAGCAAAATTGGATGACTTAGAAAACAGATCCCGGCGCAACAACCTCTGTTTTTTGGGCATCCAGGATAATATATTAGACAGAGAACTGAAGATCCATGTGGAATCGCTGGCGTCTTATATCTTAGGAGGTAGCGAAGAACACGGCCAGATCATGATAGAGCATGCTCATAGAGTGGGGCCTAAACAATCAGGAGATCGAAGGCCTCGGCGAGTCTTGGCGAAATTTTTGCAGTTTCCACAGAAAGAAGCTGTGCTGAGGGCAGTTAGACAAAAAGGGGTGATTGCTAAAGACAACATGAAGTTGCGAGTTGTGCAGGACTATTCAGCAGCCCTAAGTCAGCGGAGACGAGCATATGCGCCCATCTGCCAGAAACTTGTGGATGCCAACATTACATTTACAGTACAGTACCCGGCCAGACTCCATGTCACCCATGAGGGAAAACACAAAATATTAGATTCGGCGACAGAGGCATCCCAATACGTGGAGGGACTACTACGACGTGAGACAGCAGCCACAGAAGAGCTAGCCAGAGTACTATGAGACCAGACATTGGCAGAGCCTTAACAGCTGGGACACCAGATGAGAATTGGGACTGGATTGGAGAAATTTGAGGGACTAAATATGCTAAAATAAGATATGTGTATATAGAACTTGTCGTCAGGTGCCCCCAGTGGTCATTGGCTATAAGGGCATCCTGCGCATTTATTATTTTTAAGGAGCGATGTGACTTTAAGGGCCTAGTGCATTCTGGTCCTTGAAGTTCTAGCTCCTTGTGAGCACAAATTCCAAGCCAAGAGTGTAGGGTAACAAGGCTTTATTTCCCCTTTAACGCAATGATTCACTAAGACAAGTAGAAAATAAAGACAGTCCTTTCTTTATCAAAAGGGGTTCCACCAATAATCAAGCAGATAACTGTTATAGGCTTCACAGTTGAATGCAAGTCTTAGCTGAGGCTTCTTTTAGTTCAAAGCAATTTAAACAATTCAGGAAACAAACGGTTATAAGGTTCACCATCTGTTGCACAGTTCTTTTCTATCTACAATTCTAGCAAGGATTCAATACTAGTAGTAGCACAGAAATTACAGTCCATGGATTCATCCTGAGGCATGGGAATAATATTCTCACATTCAATTTCCATAGACTCTGCGTCACTGGCTTCTTCCTTTGAATAGTAGTTTTCACTTCCTGTTACAAACTTACAGGGTCTATCTTGCTTCCAGTAAAGCTTTTCTGTTAAGCCGTGAGGTATTGCTTTAAAAAGCTCTGCTTTGCTTCCCCTCCCCTTATAGGGAATAGCTACTTTATCAGGGTTTCTATTAGCAAGGCTTTCTTTTAGAATTAAAGATCCAGCTTACCTTGGCTTCCTGGAATTGCCACACCTAGAGCTCTCCTTCTGACTTACTTCTCTCGGGAGATAGGTTTTTCTGTGCAGTGCTTTGCTTTCATGGAGTTCAGGAAAACCTGGTAAGGATTCCCAATCTCTGTGGTTCTCTGAAAAGGTATCTTTATAATAGGAACCTCTCTTCCTTGTTCCTTGTAATCCTGATCCAACAAGGTTACTTGGGCTGGGAGAGTCACTCCTACCAGCCAAACTGTTTCTTCTGGCAGCTTTTCTCTGGACTCCGTCTCTCTGTGTTCTGCCCCTCTGGACTCTATCCGTCTGGGTAAACTTCCTCTGGATTCTGTCCCTCTGGGTTGGCTCTATGTGGAATCTCTCGTTCTCCTTGTCCTCCACGTTCCTCTTGTCCTGCAGGTCCTGCACGTCCTGCAGGTTCTCCACCTTCCCCACGTTCTTTCCCACCTTCTCTCTTGCTGCTCTCTGTTTCTCCTTATAAAGGGAGTTTTGGTTTGAACGTCCCGGGCTTGGCCTCAGGTGCAACTGATTGCCACTTATACAATCAGTGTCTGAGCCCGTTGCTTCAGCCTCTGTGGGATTACTCTTGCCCCCTCTGGCTGTGCTGCGATGCAACTGCACTCTCTGCACATTCTCAGCTCTATGCAAAACAGGGTTTTTTTCTAAAGCTGCATCTTCCATGGCTCCAGCCTCATGACAAACTACAGTGGAGCAGATGAATGAGGCAAAAGTGCTTGTTTAGGTATTGTAACAGTAGGTGGGTAGAGGAAGTAGGAATGGAGGTACAAAAAAAAAAGAAGAAAACAAAAGAAAAAGAAATAAGGGTCTCCTGATGGTGGGAGGGTGTGGTGGGAGAGACAGTTGTAATGTGTAAGACATTGTAGAAGGAGGAGCCCTGCATGGAAATAATATGATTTAGACCTGATTAGTGGAGTAATTGGGGGAGTTCCCCACCCGGGAGGGAGAGATGAGGTGCTCTAAGAGAGAGTGGGTATGAGGTGCGGGAGGAGGGGGGAGGTAAGATTGGAACTGGTCCAGGGAAAATATAGGCAGAGGGGGGAAGGGAGCACGCTGGGATAGACGGGGATGTAGGGGGTGGGGGTAAGGATACATAGGGGGGGGATCCGTACACATCATAGGTGATCACTTAGAAGAGGAGAGTTTGGGTTGGTGGAGTCAGAGAGGGGAGATAGAGATGAAGGGAAGGGAAGTGGGAATGGGAAGGGGGAGGGATGGGGGAGGGGAGGGGAGGGGAGGGGAGGAGAGGGGCAGGGTTAGAAGGGGAGGGGCAGAGGGAGGTGAGTCGCAGCTTAAAAGAGTCAATTGGGGTAAGACTAGGGAACATAGGAGATATTAGGAGGGGAGGCTGGGGAGGTTCTTTCCTATAAACATTTGATTGCCGAGAGAGTTGAATCTTACTGTTATCTGTTGAGTTGAAGATTATTTCATGGAATGTATGTGGAATAGGTAACCCTATCAAGCAATATAAAGCGTTAAAGGCCTTAGCGAGGCAAAAGTGTGGTATTGCTATGATACAGGAAACCCACCAGAATGCTGAGGAACATTCTAAATTAAAGAGGGACTGGGAGGGGCAAGAATGGGGAGCTCCAGCGAAGGGAAAAAAGGGTGGGGTGGTCATTTTGATACACAAACGGATCAGATTTGTCATGGAGTGCGAATGTGTAGACCCTGATGGTAGATATGTGCTACTGCATGGGATGCTGGAGGGAAAACCTGTTGTGCTGGGTAACCTCTACAGTCTGAATGTGTTGGATCGTGCATTGTATGCCCGTTTGGGCTTGCGGGTGGAGCAGCTGCCTGACATTCCCTTGATTTTGGCTGGAGATTTTTTTTTTAAATTATTTATTTATGAATTTTAACAAAAAACAGCAAGAAAATAAATTTCTTACAATGAATACAGCAAATCTGACAGATAAATAAGCAAAAGGAAAACAAATTATTATAAGTATACAATAGTCAAACGCTGTTATAGTCCACAATGAAGAGGGGAAGAGGAGAAGAAACTATCATACCAAAGCAGAGATTTGGTAAATACACCTTAATTGGAAAGTTTACAATAAACACAAAGAAAGAACCCAGGTGGCAGCAGGCCTCCGAGATACACATGGAGTAATAAGCTGAACTAAACACCACCATTACTCAGTTGGTAATTGCTTTCTCCTCTTTGTGTTTCTCTAACTAGATCTGGGAACATTGATATTCTAAATCCTAAAAAGGAATCTAATCGTTTCTTTAAAAACATTTTCAGCAACCAGTCCTTGTCAGTGGCTGGAGATTTTAATGGAGCTTTAGATACTGAACTGGATACGTCCAGGGGGGGAGGAGATGGCACACGGATACAGACTACAAGAGCGTTGCAGGGCCTGCAGCGCAGATTTGGGGTGGTCGATCCCTGGCGTTTGTTACACCCGATAGAAAGGGATTTTATGCACCAGTCCCGGGCACATGGTACAAGTGCTTGTATTGACTATGTGTTGGTCTCGGAAAGAATTTTTACCCATATAGTAGACGCACAAATCGGTCCTACAGAGATCTCTGATCATACCTTAGTATGGGTGGAATTGGATTGGCATGATGTTACCTCGCAGGCTAGAATTTGGTGATTCCCAGTGGATTTGTATAGAGATACTGAGTTTCTTATTTATTTAAAGCAGAAGTGGCAAGAGTTTGTGGACCACAATGAGCGACACCAAGAGAACCTGGAGCTGTTTTGGGAGACTGCGAAGGTGGTCTTGCGGGGAGACATTATTGGCTATGTGGCACGGAAGTGGAAATTAATTACACAACAGATTGTTAGACTTGAAAAACAAGTTGGCATGGATAGAAGAAGACAAGCAAACAATCCGTCTATAGCAAATAGGAAGAAGCTGTGGGAGACCCAAATGACTCTTAACGAATTGCTCCATCAGAGGGCTAAGAAATCATTTCTGTACTATTGATATCAGCTTTATCGTTTTGGGGATAAGCCGGGGAAATGGCTGGCACGATGCCTTCAGGGCAGTAGAGGTGCTTGCGCCGTAGCAGCGTTGCAAGATGACCAGGGGAGATTACATAAGGAGAATCGTGTGATTGCCCAAGTTTTTCGATCTTTTTATCAAAGGTTGTACTCGGGGAGGGAGGGATCTTTGACTACTATGGAAAAGTACCTGAGAGAAGTGCAGATACCTAGGTCAGAGGCTACCCAGAGGGCACAATTAGACACACCTGTAACTATTGAGGAGGTCGAACAGGTTATTCAAAGGGCGAGTTGTTACAGAGCGCCTAGCCCAGATGGATTTGGGGCAAAATTTTATAAGTTATTAGGTAACCCGTTACCCCCATCCCTTGTGGCGGTATACCATCAAAGCGCAGAGCAGGGGGAGTTTAAATGGGGTGTGAATCACGCGCATATTATATTAATACCTAAACTGGGTAAGGATCACACGCAAGCTGCTTCCTATAGACCCATTTCTTTGCTTAATTTTGATCTGAAGATATTAGCCAAGGTACTGGCGGATAGTTTGGCTCAGGTCCTGGGGGAGCTGGTGCATGAATTCCAAGTGGGGTTAGTGAAAGGACGCTATGCAGTGCGGAATTTGCGTAAGATCTTGGCATCATTAGAGTGGGTCCGAGAGCGAGAGCTGCAGTCGCTTTTCATTAGTTTTGGTGCGGAAAAGGCATTTGATCAGGTGAGCTGGCCATACTTGAAATTCCTCTTGCCGCAGTACGGTATTGGGGCTCCTTTTTGTAAAATGGTAGAGCTTCTTTATGCGAAGAATACAGCGGGAGTGCTCTGTAATGGTGTGATGTTGGATGATTTTTGCCTAGAGAGAGGTATGAGACAAGGTTGCCCGCTTTCCCCCCTGTTATTTGTGCTGTCATGAGACCCTTTGGTGCGGAAGATAGAGATGACCAAGGAAATACAGGGTGTGTGCTTTGGTCAATATGGATTTAAGATGGCAGCTTTCGCCGATGATATGTTGGTGCATTTGTTGTTCCCTCAAATATCGTTGCCTAACTTGTTAGAAGAATTTTCTCGGTTTGGAAGCTTTGCACGGCTTCGTATCAATATGGATAAGTCAGAGGCTTTGGATGTAGAAGGAACACTTAGGGGAGATTGGAAAGGAACCTTCCCACTAAAGTGATTCATTTGTATATCTAGGCATTCTTCTGACCAGAGAGCCAAAGGAGCTGTATAGAAAAAATTTTGAGCGGGTTCTTCTTAAAACCCGAGTGCAACTTCAAGCATGGACCCCCTCTTCCGTTGTCCCTACTAGGTAGGGCAGCGGCACTGGGGATGGTAATTTTGCCACAAATACTATACTGGCTGCAAACTCTCCCTGTGTGGTTGAGGAGGCGAGACCTTAATTGTATAGATAAAGAGATCCAGCGGTTTCTGTGAAAAGGGGCGAGGGCTCGTATCCCATTAAATCATCTACAGAGAGGATGGAGAGACGGGGGGATTGGGATCCCAGATCTATGGGCATACGTTTTGGCTTGCCAGGCGCGGCATATTGGAGACTGGTTGGGGAGGACAGATTTGTATATTCCGCGAACATTAGAGGAGGCCTTTGTGGCCCCGCAGACTTTGACGGCGGTATTGCACTTAGACAGCCCGAGCCTGCCAAGCAGAGTGACAGGTAGTGTGTTGGTGTTACCGGCACGCTATACGTGGCAGCACTTGAATAGATATTGGGGTGAGGCACCAGAGGTTTCAAGTTGGTTACCTTTACAAGGGAACGTTCGGTTTACCCCAGATTCGGATACACCCATGTTTCGGCTTTGGGAGCGGCTAGGGATACGGAACATTGGGCACGTGGTAGACCAGAAGGGGAAGTGCAAACCTTTTGAGACTCTCTGCAGGGAATACAAGTTGCATAACCGGCATTATTTTGCCTATGCTCAGCTATCTCATTATGTTGCTTCTCTTCCGCGGAGTGCGCTACTGGTTGAACGATCGGCACAGATCTTAGAGTTTTTTGCATTGGGGGCGGAATCCCCGCCCACCATTGCAGAATTGAAGAGACGGGTAGATGCATATGTTCTCCTGCCGGACTATTCCGTGGAGGAGGCCTCGTGGGCAGAGGAGTTGAGTCAGGAGGTGACACTGGGCTCAACAGAGCCTTGGGTAGGATCATAGGGTTGGTAGAAGGGGCTAGATGGCGAGAGATACAGTTCAATATCATTCGAGCATACTTCTCCCCAAGAAGAGCATTGCAGTGCCATCTTACATAGGACGGCAGTTGCCCAAAGTGTTCCTGCCCTCTGGCAGACTTAGGGCATATGTGGTGGGGGTATCAGAAAATTTGCCTGTATTGGAAGCGGATTAGTAATTACATGAGCAGGGTAATAAAGCAGCAGATTTGTTGGATGGGGTCCTTTGTGGTGTTAGATCAACTTGGAACACTCCACCCAAAAGGGAGATGGGAGCAATTATTAATCAGGAAAGCATATCTGGTGGGCAAGGGCCCAATACTTCGTAGGTGGAGGGAGTCCACACCCCTACTTTTTGGGAATGGCGTAATTGCTTCCATCAGCTGATGCTTTTGGAGAAGAGAGGAGCCAGAGTAAAAGTTCAATGCTGGACCTCTTTTCTGTTGATTTGGGAGCCATATATTCAAACCTTAAGACCAGGTGCTCGCAATAAAGTATTACATATGAGCTAAGGCTGGGCTTTGGTAGACAGATAGGGGGATTTGATGTGTTACTGTTGCATGTGATAATAATTAGGTAACACAATAAGATATGTTCCCTAGGATGGTGGTTAGGGGGGAGGGGCTGCGAGGGTGGGAGAGGGGTGGGAAGGGGGAGGGATAGAGGAGGGGAATAAATAAACATAAAATTGGTGTATCAAGACAAGAGACAGCCCCGCCCGGGATGCTATGTTTATGTATTTAAAAACTGTTGTGTGATACGTTGCTGTGAATTAATAAACAGAGTTAAAAAAAAAAGACAGAAAGCAGAGGGTAGGGCTAAATGGCCAATTTTCCCAATGGAGAAAGGTAAATAGTGGAGTACCCCAGGGATCTGTGTTGGGTCCGCTGCTTTTTGACATATTCATAAATGACCTGGAAAAGGGAATAACAAGTGAGGTTATCATATTTGCAGATGACACAAAACTATTTAAAGTTGTTAAAACTCATAAGGATTGTGGAAAATTGCAAGAGGATCTTAATAAATGGGAAGACTGGGCATCCAAATGGCAGATGAAATTTAATGTGGACAAGTGCAAAGTTATGCGCCTAGGAAAGAACAACTCAAACTATGTTTCCAAGATGCAAGGCTCCACATTAGGAACCACCACTTAGGTAAAAGATTTAGGTGTTATCGTGGATAACATGTTAAAACCCTCTACCCAGTGTGCAGCGGCAGCCAAGATAGCAAATAGAATGCTAGGTATCATAAGGAAAGGAATGGAAAATAAAACAAAGAAAATTATAATGCCTCTGTATCATTCCATGGTGCGAGCGCATCTAGAATATTATGTGCAATTCTGGTCGCTGTATCTTAAAAAGGATATAACCTGGAAAAGAGACAGCTGAGGGGAGATATGATAGAGGTCTATAAATTAATGAATGGATTGGAACAGGTAAATGTAGATCGATTGTTTACATCATCAGAATATGGAAAGACTAGGGGACATGCAATGAAGCTACAGGGTAAACTATTTAAGACTAATAAGAGAAAATATTTTTTCACCCAACGTGTAATCAAACTCTGGAATTTGTTACCGGAGGATGTAGTAAAAGCTGTTAATGTAGCTGGGTTTAAAACAGGTTTGGACAAGTTCCTGGAGGAAAGGTCCATAAACCATTATTAAAAGGAACCCAGTATATCACTGCTTGACCCAATACAAGCATTGAGGAACCTGTGTCTTTTGGGGGAAACTGCTAGATACTAGATTGGTCACTATTGGAAACAGGATACTGGGCTTGATGGACCTTGGTCTGACCCAGTATGGCATATCTTATGTTCTAATCACACAGTAAAATAGGTCGTGTTTCACGAGGGTTTTGGTTTCCCAAAATGAAGAATACAACCGGTGAGCACCCTCAATAAATAAAAGGAATAAAGTCCAATTCTCTAGTGCTGTGCTTTCCTTAAGGTTTTTTATATGCCTTTTTTTAATATATTTTTTTTGTTAAGTTAAGCGATGTTCAGCATTTGTAAGAACCCATGGTCTCAGACTATAACGGCAACGCTTCTGAATATACAATTTTACAGAAGACATATGCCTATGTTGCATCAACGACCATTTTCACTAACGGTTCTTTCAGGACTTTCCTTATTATTGTCTCAAATAATTAAAGAGATTGTGCTTATCTTAAAGAAGAAATGAACGGCCCCAACGCTACCTTCCCGGTACCTATCCCGCGTTTCGATTCTTCTTCAGGGGGTTGGTTCATCTAAACAATCTCTGGATAGGAAAAATATGCACAGGATTAATTTAATCACTTTCCCATAAGCTTTTCATCATGTTCAAAGACAAGATTTTTACACAAATCGTACCGATAAATTTCAAGTTGCAGAAGCCTTATAAAGAATGTGCGGGTTTATTCAACGACGAGGTTTTCTCCCTTTCTGAGACGCCGCACATGCGAATCAGCCCCTGCGGTAGACCTTTTAACTCTATGGAATTACGTAACAGTATGATGTCATCGAATGGTTGCCTTGCTACTAAATGAAGAAGGCAGGTTTTTCGCGCATGCGAATCAGCCCCTGTGGTAGACCTTTACACAGAGTTTAAAGGTCTACCACAGGGGCTGATTCGCATTCCGATCTGGATGTTGCCCGCATGTCCGGGCGCCTAGAATTGGGACGTGCACCGGTTGCACCTGATTCTGATTCCATAGGAGCTAGACATGCCCACGGAATCAGAATCAGGAACAGGGCCTGGACATCCAGGCCATGCCCCGATTCAGAGCGTTCAGACATGCAACAAATTCCTCGGCTAGCCCAGCCATGCTCCTGCATGAAGCCACGGTGCCATGGTGTCAGGTCATGTTGCCATAGCACTGTGGCTCCATGGAGGAGCCATGATCTCTGGCAGAACTCCACAAACTGCTTTCCCTGCAGCCCGACCCCCAATCAGACCTGCCCAGGCTGTGGGGAACACCCCGCACCCCCTCACCTGGCTTTCTGGGCCTAGGCTGTCCATGATCTTCCATCCAGGGGGACCTAGTCCACCTCCGAGGTGGAATAAGTCCCCCGTGCAAATGGCTGACCCCGGACATACAAGACCAACCTCAGTATCGGCCGTGTACGTCTAGGGTCTTGGTACCGCTCACAGCCTGCCCTAACCCCACCTGCAGCACGCCCCCACCCACCCACAAACAGAGCTCCCCGCACAACTCAGTGCTATATGTGGGGAGCTTTGTTTCCATAATGCCGGCCAAGCGAATAGAGGGTCTGGATGTCCGGATTGGATGTCCAGACCTGCTATTCACTGAACAGAATAGACCCCATACTGTCCTCGTGTCCACCACCTCCACTAGAGACTATTCCACGCATATACCACTCTGTCCATAAAGAAATATTTCCGCTTATTACTCTCAAGTCTATCCCCTTTCACTTTCATCCTACCTCCCCTCATAGCAGAGCTTGTCTTCAATTGAAAGAGACCTTCCTGTGCATTTACGCCATGAAGGTATTTAAATGTCTCTATCATATCACTTGGTTTGCAGCTTGTCGTGCTGTGAGGGCTTATGTGCATCAGTGATGCTAAGAGCTAAGCTGTTAGTAGCTTAGCTACTGGCAGGGTCTCCCAAGATAGACAGGTCTCAGCAGAGATGCCAGACTAAGACAAATCACCCATCTGGGCAGCAGCAGAATGGGATGTGTTGTAAATGGAGGATCATATTTCTGTGACAAATGCAACAACACTGGAATTAACTGCCTGGAAGAAAGGCTTGGCAAATCTACTTCTGTATCTTGCCTTGAAAATCCAATGCTGGAAGATAAGAGCCCCAGGTTGGAAGGCATTCAAATGGCTACTGGGGATGAGCTGAAGACTTCTCAGAGGAAAGCCAACATTTATGATGTGGTTGGATCTGCTGATGTAGCTGACATGAAAAGAGAGTCAGAAGCTGCAAAGATGTCTTACATATTGTGACATGGAACATATGAAGCATGAACCAAGGGAAGTTGGAGGAGGTCAAGAATGAAATGGAACATGTAGAACTCGATCTGTTGGGTATCAGTGAACTGATATGGACTGGCTTTGGGTACTTTGCATCTGATGATCATATGGTCTACTATGCTGGAAATGAAAGACAAAGAAATTGTGTTGCTTTTATAATTAAGAAAAAACTTGCAAGAACTGTAATGGAATACAATGCAGTCAGTGAACACGTAATTTATATTCGTCTACGAGGAAAGCTCATCAATACAACTATAATTCAGGTATATGCCCCAACAACAGCTGCAGAAGAGGAAGACATTGATGAGTTCTATGAAAAGTACAAGCTGAAATTGACAGAACATGCAAACAGGATATCCTGATAGTCATGAGTGACTGGAACGCAAACGTTAGCAACAAAGAAGAAGGCAAAGTAGTTGAAAAATATGGACTTGGCAACAGAAACAAAGCTGGAGAAAGACTGATATTATTCTGCAAGACCAAAGATCTATTCATCTCAAACACCTTCTTCCAGCAACATAAGCATTGACTATACACGTGGAATTCACCCAATGGATTGTACAGAAATGAAATCTGTGGAAGACAATGATGGAAAAGCTTGATAAAAATAAAACCTGGAGCTGACTGTGGTACAGATCACCAACTACTAGTATGCAAACTCAAGCTAAAGTTGAAAAAGAGCAAGCCACTCATACATGTAGCAAAATATGACCTTGAGAATATACCACTGGAATTTAAAGACTGCCTGAAAAATCGATTTGCTGCTTCAGATATAAATGACAGAGTTCCAGAAGAGTTATAGGATGACATCAAGAAGGTTGTGTTGGAAGAAAGTGATAAGTCTCCACATAAGGTGAAAAATCAAAAATGTCCAAAATGGATGACTGAAGAAACTCTGAAAACTGTCCAGAAATGCAGAGAAAATAAAGTCAGAGGAGAAAGAGAGGCAATCACAGAACTCAACAGAGACTTCCAACGTGCAGCAAGACTATCAGAAGCTATTAGAGGAAGAACAAGATTGGCTTTTCTAAAGCTATGAGAGTTAAAAAAAAAAAAGATTCCAGCCTTGTATTGGAATGCTACAAGATGCTCAAGGATCCATGTTGAATGATGCTGAGAAGATCAAGAAAAGGTGGAAAGAACAAACAGAGTCATTATACCATAAAGATCAAGTGGACCAACAGCCGTTTCAACCTGTACCTTATGATCCGGAACCATTGGTGATGAAAGAAGAAGTCAAAGCAGCATTGAAAGCCTTATCAAAGAACAAAGCGCCAGACATTGATGACATTCCCAATGAAGTATTACAGCAATCGGATGAAGCTGTTACCATATTTAAAGGCTCTGCCAGAAAATTTGGAAGACAAATTCATGGCCAACTGACTGGAAAAGATCTGTGTTTATACCAATACTGAATCATTCTGATCCCACATGCCAGCAAGATTTTACTCAAGATCATTCAGCAGAGACTACAACCATATCTGGAACGAGAACTGCCTGAAGTGCTAGCAGGGTTCAGGAAAGGGCGAGGAATGAGAATCATTATCACGGATGTGAGATGGATCCTTGAAAAGACAAAAAAATACTAAAAGAATATCCATTTGTCTTTTATTAACTAGAGCAAGGTTTTTGACTATGTAAACCATGAGAAACTCTGGGCCACATTAAAAAGCATGGGTATACCAGAATCCCTCACTTGGTTTGCAGCTTGTCGTGCTGTGAGGGCTTGTGTGCATCAGTGATGCTGAAAGCGAAACTATCGGTAGTTTAACTACTGGCAGGGCCTCCCAAGATGGACAGGTCTCAGCTGAGGTGCCAGACCAAGACAAATCACCCATCTGGGCAGCAGCAGAATGGGATAGTGTTGACGGCGGAGGATCACATTTCTGTGACAACGGCAACAACACCAAACTTAAACTACGCGGAAGAAAGGCCCGGCAATCTACTTCTGTATCTTGCCATGAAAACCCAATGGATAGTTACAACAAAACAAATTGTGCTATAGTGCTGGAAGATGAGACCCCCAGGTTGGAAGGCACTCAACTAGCTACTGGGGAAGAGCTGAAGACTTTTCAGAGAAAAGCCAGCATATATGATGTGGTTGGATCAAAGCCCTCGGGACGTCTGACTGCTGATGTAGCTGCGCATGAAATGAGAGTCAGAAGCTGTAAAGATGTCTTACGCATTTTTTAATGATCAATACAATAATAGCAGCTACGGGTACCAGTCTGTCAACAATTAGCCGTCTGACTCAAGACCGAACACAATTTAGGATAGCTATCCAGAGGGTCGCCATGAGTCGACTCCGACTCGACGGCACTTAACAACAACATACCAGAATACCTGATCGTTCTCTTGCACAACCTTTACATTGATCAAGAAGCAACAGATCGAACGGAACTAGGAGAAACAGAATGGTTTAAATTCAGGAAAGGTGTATGACAAGGCTGCATACTTTTCCCCTACCTCTTTAATTTATATGCAGAACAAATCATCAGAGAAGCAGGACTGTATGAAGACAACTGAGGTGTGAAGATTGGTGGAAAACTCATCAACAACTTTCGATATGCAGATGATACCACATTACTGGCTGAAAGTGAAGACGATTTGAAACATTTGCTTCTCAAGATCAAGGAATATATTCTTAAAATGGGTCTGCACCTTAATGTTAAGAAGACAAAGTTCCCGATAACTAGCAAAATCAATAAGTTCATCATTGATGGAGAAGAAATTTAAATAGTTGACAGCTTTAACTTACAGTGCTTTGCAAAAGTATTCATCCCCTTGGCTTTTGTCCTGCTTTGTCACATTATGTACAACCTGGAATGAAAATGGAGGTTCATTTAGCTGTTAGGTTATGGACGTAACAATATAGTCCAAATTGGTGAAGTAAAATGACAGTAAAATACCTTGTGTATATAAAAAAAAAAACAAGTAAAAACTGAAAAGTTGTGAGTGCATATGTATTCATCCCTTTTGCTATGAAAACCCTAAATAAGATCTGGTCCAACCAATTAATCTCAGAAGTCACATAATTAGTTGATTAGGGTCCACTTGTAGGCAATCAGTGTCACATGATCTGTCACATGAGGCCTCTTTAAATATACCTGTTCTGAAAGGCCCCTGACTCTGCAACACCACTAAACAAGCAACATGAAGACCAAGGAGCACTCCAAACTGGTCAGAGACAAAGTTGTGGAGAAGAATAGATCAGGGTTATGTTAGAAAAAAATATCCTAAATTCTGAATATCCCACGTAGCACCATTAAATCCATTATAACAAAATAGAAAGAATATGGCACCACTACAAACCTGACAAGAGAAGGCCGCCCACCAAAACTCACAGAACGGGCAAGGAGAGCATTAATCAGAGATGTTACAAAGACACCAAGGATAACACTGAAGGAGCTGCAAAGATCCACAGTGGAGATGGGAGAATCTGTCCATAGGGCCACTTTAAGCCATGGGAGGCCAGATTGAGGGTCGACCTGCGGGGAAAGAAAAACGTTAATGGCCTTGGCGCTGCGGCTCCATTCAGGAGCCTGACTGAGTTAGCTGGGCAGAGGCCTGTAAGTGTAGGCCAATGGGAATCGGGTCCCAGCCTGCACGTACAGGCCTAGACGTGATTCTGATCCAGCAGGGGCTAAATGTGCCCCTCAGGATCAGAATCATGTCTACCTCTGTGCGTCCAGTTCAGACAGCATGCACAGAGGTTGGGACTCACAGATCGGAATGTGCTTCTGTAGCAGCAAATTGCAGAACTTTGCAATTGTCCACATTAAATTTCATCTGACATTTGAATGCCCAGTTTTTCAATTTATCAAGGTCCTTTTGCAATTTTTCACAATCCTCTTGCTTTTTAACAACTTTGAATAATTTTGTGTCATCTGCAAATTTGATTACCTCACTCGTTATTCACATTTCCAGGTCATTTATGAATATGTTAAAAAGCAGCGGACCCAGCATAGATCCCTGGGGTACTCCACTATTCACCTTTCTTCTTTGGGAAAATTGGCCATTTAGCCCTACCCTCTGCTTTCTATCTTTTAACCAGTTCCTGATCCACAATAGTACACTGCCTCCTATCTCATGACTTTTTAATTTCGCCAAGAGTCTCTCATGAGGGTGAGGGACTTTGTCAAAGGCTTTCTGAAAATTCAGGCAGGAGTAAACATATTCATAGGGAGGAGTGGCCTAGTGGTTGGGGCAAGGTAGCACAGGCCAGAAGGTCAGTGGTTCAAATTCCACTTGAGGACAGCAACCTTGGGCTGGAAGGACTGGGGTTTCTAGTCCCACAGGTACTCCTTGTGGTCTTGGGCAAGCCACTTAACCCTCTATTACCCATGTTCCCTGTAAGTATTAGTGTATGTGTCTCATATCCCCTTGTGTTAAATGTATCCCTCAATTGTGTTGTGACCGCTTTGATTGAAGGATAAGGTGGTATACAAAACTGTCTAAATAAATAAAATATTCAGGTTTTAGGACTCCAGATAGGGTTGCCAACTGGCCGGTTTTCAGCCAGCCTGGCCGGTTTTTCCATGGCCAGGCCAGCTGCCGGTGCAGATGCAAAACCGGCCCTTGAAAAGCCGTTTTTTTTGCTCTGGCCGCAAGATTGGGAGCGGCCAGAGCAAAAGACCGGCTTTTCTTCTTAGTCGAAGTAAAAAAAAAACCACCCAGGGCCGGCCCACACACCGGAGGGCTTCAGAGGGAGCCAGGGAAGCCTGAGCGAGGCCCCGGCTCCCTCTGTACAGCCGCCAGCGTGAAGATCCTTTTCCTTCACGTTGGCGGCTGTTTCTGTGAAGCCGCGATTGCTGGGAAAGGTTAAAGGCAATGCCCTTTAACCTTTCCCAGCATTCGCAGCTTCACAGAAACAACCGCCAGCATGAAGGAAAAGGCTCTTCACACTGGCGGCTGTATAGAGGGAGCCGGGGCCTCGCGCAGGCTTCCCCGGCTCCCTCTGAAGCCCCTCAGACAGCCGCGGTGCTGGTCGGGGGGGGGGGGAGGCCAAGGACTGCATGGGCTGTGATGGGGGGGGGCTAGGACTACAAATGGGCTGTGATGGGGGGGACCTGGACTGGAAAAGGGTTATGGGGGGGGGGGACTTGGACTGGAAATAGGCTGTGATGGGGGGGGGACCTGGACTGTAAAAGGGTTATGGGGGGGGGACAGGGAATGGAAATGGTTTGTGATGGGGGTGGAGGGGACCTGGACAGGAAAAGGGCTATGGGGGGGGGGGTGAACTTGGACTGTAAAAGGGCGAGGGGGGGGTGAAAGTGGACTGGAAAAGGGCTATGGGGGGGTGAACTTGGAATGGAAATGGGCTATGGTGGAGGGAGGGGGAACTTGGACTGGAAATAGGCTGTGATTAGGGGGGCTAGGACTGCAAATGGGCTGTGATGGTGGGGGGGACTCGGACTGCAAATGGGCTGTCATGGTGGGGGGGCCTAGGACTGGAAATAGGCTGTGATGGGGGGGGACCTGGACTGGAAAAGGGCTATGGGGGGGGGGGAACTTGGACTGGAAATGGGTTGTGATGGGGGGGGGGCCTGGACCGGAAAAGGGCTGGGGGGGGGGACATGGACTGGAAATGGGTTGTAATGGGGGTGGAGGGGACCTGGACTGGAAAAGGGCTATGGGGGGGAACTTGGACTGGAAATAGGCTGTGATTAGGGGGGCTAGGACTGCAAATGGGCTGTGATGGTGTGGGGGACTCGGACTGCAAATGGGCTTTGATGGTGGGGGGGCCTAGGACTGGAAATAGGCTGTGATGGGGGACTTGGACTGGAAATGGGCTGTGATTGGGGGGGCTAGGACTGGAAATGGTCTGTGATGTGAGGACTAGCACTGGAAATGGGCTGATAAAGAGCTGGAATAGGACTGGAAATGGGCTGATGTGGGGCATGGGAGAATGGGACTAGAAGGGAGTGGATGCTGGGTGGGTCTACAACTATAAGGGAACTGATTTTGGGGGAGGACTAGAATGGATGGGGAATGAGAATGGAGAGGGGAAAAATATTTTGTGTGGAAGAAAAGTCTATGATGGGCCGGGTATTGGGAGAGTAAGAGGGGCTTGAGAATGGAAGGGTGAAATTTAAATGGATGATAAAGGAATAAGGAAAGAATTGGGGGAAAGAGCAAAAGGGAAACAATCAGTATGTTAAAGCAGAAATAGAGAGAGAATGGAAAAACATCTAAAAGAGAAGAAAGGACTAATGGATAGATCTCCAGAAGACACGAAGAAACCAGAAGAAAGTGACTGGAGCAATTGCAACTGAAAAATAAAACGCCCAAACAGAAGGTAGAAAAATACTTTTTATTTTGAATTTATTAACTGGAATATGTCTGGTCTGGGAAGTGTGTATTGCTAACATCTTTGCGTTTTTGTTTAGTGCAAGAGGAAATTACTTTATAGTTTTATTTCTCCAGTGTTGTACATTTCATGTTTGGATTTTGGGGTTCCCAGTTTAATTATTATCTGACCAAGGAAGTTAGCCTACACGTATCCTCGGTAATTTTTGTGGGTGGGGCTGGGGGCGGAGAATGGGTGGAGCATGGCGAGCCACAGGTGTCGGGTTTTTCTCGGTGAAAAAGTTGGCAACCCTAACTCCAGAGGCAAATAAAAGTATCTGGGTATCTCAAAGAATCTGTCTAGCTGGGTTTGTGGGCAGAGCAGAGGGTATAAAGCACAGTTACTTACCTGTAACAGGTGATCTCTGGGAACAGCAGGAATTAGTCCTCACAAATGGGTACGTCGGTACCGACGGAGCCCGAGCGGGAAAGCTCCCCAGCTTCCCAGAAGGAAAGCTTTTGGGGCCTCCCACTGCACATGCGCGCTGCCTTCCCGCCTTCCTGACCAACTCTCCTCAGTTCAAGTTTATAGCTGAGACAATAGAGAGAGGAAAGGAAGAGAGAGGGAGATACAACTCCTAGGGGAGGTGGGTGGGTTGTGAGGACTAACTCCTGCTGTTCCCAGAGATCACCTGTTACAGGTAAGTAACTGTGCTATCTCCAGGAACAAGCAGGAATAAGTCCTCACATATGGGGACTCCCTAGCTAAGATGCCCGGGAGATCCCCTAAAGGGTATGAGACCCTGAAAGGTTCTTCATCTTCCTATGGATCTCAGGCATCCATTCAGGGAAGGTGGGCTGGAGTTGTTCAAGAATGGAACAGGTGTCTGAGGACAGCCTGACCAAACAAGGCATCCCGGCGGGAGTCCTTGTCCAAATAGTAATGGACTGTAAAGGTATGAACCGAGGCCCAGGTGGCTGCTCGACAGATCTGGTCAATGGACACAGAGTTTAAATGAGCCATAGAGGTGGCCATGGCCCTCACGTTGTGAGCGGTGACATGGCCCTCCAGAGAAAGGTTCTTACTCTGGTAAGTAAAAGAGAAACACTGAGCAATCCAATTGGAGAGTGTTCTTTTGGAGACTGGAAGTCCTAAATGAGAAGGATCAAAAGCAACAAAAAGCTGAGAAGACTTTCGATGTTGCTGTGTCCTGTGGAGGTAAAAGGCAAGAGCTCTTTTACAGTCTAGAGTATGAAGGTTCCTCTCTGCATTGGATGCATGAGGAGCTGGAAAAAAGACAGGTAAATAAACCTCTTGATTAAGATGAAAAGGTGAGACCACTTTAGGCATAAAGTAAGGATTTGTCCTAAGGACTACCTTATCATGATGGAACCTTGTGTAAGGTGGATTAGCCACTAAGGCCTGCAGTTCACTGATGCGGCGAGCTGAAGTGACTGCAATAAGGAAAATAACCTTCCAGGAAAGAAATTTCAAGGAGGTAGTGGATAAGGGTTCAAAAGATGGCTTCATAAGCTGACCAAGAACCAAGTTTAAGTCCCGTGCCACCGGAGGAGGTCGAATGGGAGGTTTAGTTAAAGTTAAGCCTCTCATGAATCTTGCAATAAGAGGATGAGAGGAAACAGGTTGTCCATTGATGGGCTTAAGTGATGCCGCAATAGCACTCAAATGGACTCTTACTGAATTTGTTTTGAGTCCTGCATTGGAAAGATGCAGGAGATATTCCAAAGAGAATTCAATGGGAGTGCCAGAGGGTTAAGACCCTTTTGAGCACACCAAATGGAAAATCTTTTCCATTTAAAAGCGTAAGAACGCCTAGTGGAAGGTTTCCTAGAGGCATGTAGGATATCCTTCACTTGCTGTGAAAGATTGAAGTGTTGAAGGTCTAGGCCTTCAGTAACCAAGCTCTGAGGTGAAGGGACTTGGGGTTTGGGTGCCACAAAGTCCCCTCCTCTTGAGACAGAAGGTCTGGAACCGCTCCCAAGTCCAGGGAGGGGGCTTGGGAGAGATGCAGAAGTAGAGGGTACCACACTTGGCGTGGCCAGCGTGGAGCTATGAGGATCATGGACCCTTGATCCCTTTGAAGTTTGAACAGAGTCTTGGGAATCAAAGGAATGGGTGGAAAGGCATACAGGAAACCCTGACCCCAATGCAGGAGGAAGGCATCCTTGGTCTGAACTCCCTGACACGGAATTCTGGAACAGAACCGGGGAAGTTTGGCATTCCATGGACTTGCAAAGAGGTCTATGTCCGGGGTTCCCCATTTCTGGAAGATTCTGAGTACCTGATCCATGTGCAGGGACCATTCGTGTGGAAGCAAAACTCGACTGAGTCTGTCTGCCCAAGAGTTTTGGATTCCTGGAAGATATACTGCCAGGAGATGGATTTGATGCTCTCTGGCGAAAGCCCATAATCTTAGAGCTTCGTTGCAAAGCGACAGAGAGCCAGTCCCTCCTTGTTTGTTTATGTAAAACATGGCTACTTGATTGTCCGTGTGAATAAGGACTGTCAAGTTGCTGAGGAGGGTATGAAAAACTTTGAGAGCTAGAAAGATTGCTCGAAGTTCCAAGTGGTTGATATGAAGGGTGGTCTCCTGTGGAGACCAAGTGCCCTGAGTGGAGAGATCTTGGAGATGAGCCCCCCAACCTGTTTGGGAGGCATCTGTTGTGAGGGTTGCTTGGGGCAACAATGGTTGAAAGGGGGCCCCCAACAACAGATTTTGAGTGGATATCCACTATTGGAGAGACCAAAAGAGATGATTGGAGTTTGCTATTTGGTCTGAGAGAGCTCCTGATGCTTGAGTCCACTGGGTGGATAAAGTCCATTGAGCTGCTCTCATATGTAGGCGAGCATAAGACACCACATGCACTGTGGAGGCCATGTGGCCTAATAGTTGTAGCATCTCTCTGGCAGTCAAGTGGCTTCTGGACTGAGTCTGAGAGGCTAAGTGCACTAGACGTTGGCAACGGGCCTGAGGTAGATAGGCCCTTGCGGTGGTGGTATCCAACCAGGCTCCTATGAATTCTAGGGATTGAGTAGGGGTGAGTTGGGACTTTGGCAGATTGATCACAAGTCCCAGATACTGTAGAATTCGCCTGGTGCGATCCAGGGAAGTCTGAGCCTCGGACTGAGACGGAGCTCGGATGAGCCAGTCGTCCAGGTATGGGAAGACAAAAATTCCCAGGGTGCGTAGGAATGCAGCTACTATTGCCATGCATTTGATAAATACCCTTGGAGCAGAGGCTAGACCGAAGGGAAGTACTCTGTATTGGAAGTGTTTTCCCTGGAACAGAAACCGTAGGAATTTTCTGTGGGATGGATGGATGAGTATATGTGTGTACGCATCCTTGATATCTAGAGAACAAAGCCAGTCCTGACTCTGTAGGTATGGAAGGAGAGTGCCTAGAGAAAGCATCTTGAATTTCTCCCTGTATAGAAATTTGTTCAATTCTCTGAGATCCAAAATGGGTCTGTACCCCCTGTTTTCTTGGGAATGAGAAAATAAGGGGAGTAAAAACCTGACCCTTGTTGAGGAAGTGGAACCTCTTCTATTGCTTTTTGGGCGAGAAGAGTGGTCACCTCCTGACCCAACAGGTCTAGGAGAGATGGGGGAGAATTGAAACTTCTCACCATGGTATGGGGAGGAAGGTTGGAGAAATGTAGTTTGTAGCCCTCTCTGATGATAGAGAGGGTCCATTGCTCTGATGTGATTTGCTCCCATCTGGGAGCAAAATGAGTTAACTTTCCTGGAATGGTGAGAGGTTCTGGATGTTTTAGAGCCAGAAAGGTTAAGTTCTCTAGTTTTAAGTCAAAAACCCTGAGGGGGTTGGGACTGTTGGGCTGTAGCAGCCCCTGCAGGTTTTGCCCTGGCCTGTTTAGGCTGCTGACGCTTAGGAGCAAAGCGAGCTGCAGAAGATTGTTGGCCAGTATTTGTGGCAAATCTGGCCTTCTTGTAGAAAGGCTTTTTGAAAGATTTCTTCTTGACAGGGGTAGAGGTAGACTTAGAAAGTCTATCTAAAGCAGCATTTTCTGCATCCATTTGAGTGGCTTTGATTTGCCACTCCTTACCAAACAGATTCTCACCCGTACAGGGCAAATTTCCCAACCCATCCTGGACCCAGGGTTCAAGGTTAGAGGCCTGGAGCCAAGCAATTCTGCGAGCCGCTATGGCAATACCTGAGGCTCTGCTAGCACCTTCAAAGGAGTCAAAGGCTGCTCTGTTGGAGAACTTTGAAATATCTTGGGTATGCTTAAGCAGAAGAAGGAACTCCTCCTTTCTATCCTCTGGGATAAAGGGGAGAAAATGGCGTATTTTTAATGCAATTTCCTTCAGAAACATGCCCATATAGAGGCTGTATGAGTTGATTCTGGCAATAAGCATACTTGCTTGGAAGAGTTTTCTTCCAAAAGCATCCAGAGTCCTACATTCTCTTCCTGGAGGAGTAGAAGAGTGTCTTTTAGTACTCTTGATCCTTTTCATAGCTGACTGCACCACAATGGAGTGGTGCGGGAGCTGAGTTTTTTTAAACCCAGGAGAAGGGGGGACACGATACATGGTGTCCAGACGACGAGAATGTGGAGATAGGGTGAGAGGAGTCTCCCATAAGTCCATCATGTGATCTTGAAGAATTTCATGGATGGGCAGGGTGACTGCCTCTTTGGGACCCTTAGAGTATCCTAAAATGTCTAACTTTTTTGCTCTAGGTTCTTTTTCAGAGGATACAGAAATAGAAAGACCTTTAGCTACTTCAATGATGAAGTCTTGAAAGGATAAATCCTCTGGAGGAGACATTCTCCTCTTTGGAGAAGAGGGCTCCTCAGGTAGAGTAAGGGATACTTCAGCAGAGTCATCTGATGAATCAGGATCATCAGAAGACTCAAAGTATCGTCTGTTTGCTTCCAGGGATCGATAAGCATATCGACCGGTATCGACATCGGGGGTACCCGGAACCGGATCGGTATCGGGAAAAACCCCGGAACCAGGAACCGGAATCGGTATCCTGGTCGATGTGGAAGGCATGGGTACCGGTATCGGTTGTGGTACCGGAACCGGAGTCGGTACCGCAGGGTGCGGTACCGAGGACGTCGCAGCCTTAATAAAAGCCAGAATGGCCTGCTGCATGGATTGAACTGTATGATCCATGGACGCCACGACTGTCTGGATGTCGGTACCGGATGATTGAGCCGGTACCCCAGAACAGTCTAACAGGTGATCGGTCGAGGCCGTGCCATCGATGTCAACCTGTAACCCCATAGGAGGAGCTTTGGAAGCCGGAGCTTCCCACCGGGGTTGTTTGGCTGGGGCAGGGTCCTCAGGGTCAAGCCCAGGGGTATCTCGATACTTAGAGGGAGATTTGCCCTTTGAGGACCTGCCAGAGGAATGTTTGGTTACCTGAGATCCATCAGGAGAGGAAGACCTGGAAGATGTCGATGCTGGAGTATCTGTAGAAAACAGCATGTGAAACTTGGCTGCCCAGTTCTGTAAGCCACGTTTAGACATCAAAGAACAGGATGGGCAATCCGGAATGGAATGGTCAGGGCCCAAACATTTAAGACACCATTCATGGGTGTCTGTGACTGAAATAGTACCGCTGCACTTGGTGCATTTTTTAAACCCAGAGGCTTGTTTCTCCATGAGGGAGAATTAGTGAAGGCCTAAAGGCCTCACAGAACTAACACACCAAGTGAGAAAAAAAAAAAAAAATTTTTTTTTTAAATAAAGGAAAAAAAGACCGGCGGTAACGGTCTGGAATCGGGGAAGGCAGACATGCGGCCAAAGAAATAAATTAAAATAACAACTTCTTCAGCGGTGACAGGAACACGACCTGCTGGCTCCGCGGAAAAAGAAGAACTGAGGAGAGTTGGTCAGGAAGGCGGGAAGGCAGCGCGCATGTGCAGTGGGAGGCCCCAAAAGCTTTCCTTCTGGGAAGCTGGGGAGCTTTCCCGCTCGGGCTCCGTCGGTACCGACGTACCCATATGTGAGGACTTATTCCTGCTTGTTCCTGGAGATCTGGAGGATCAGTAGCAATTCCTCCTCTTGGTACCACAAACATCCTTTCCTATTACTCAATCCAATGCCATGGGAATGGAAGCATAAAACCTTCTCTGAAAAAGGATGAAACAATCCTGTTTGGGGTGACTGATCACAATTTTAAAGAGACAGTGCCAAGATCACTGCAAAACACCACAGCCGACTGGGGGTTGCTACCACATTAGTGTGTTAGCGACACTAATGTGCATTATTAGTAACTCAGTCTCATCGGATAAAATAGAACCTGTGCTAAAATCACACACATTCACGCTGATGAGGTAGCACATGTTAGTAATGCGAGATGACTGTGTTCCTAACTACTACAAAATGATTTGCTGTATGTGTACGGCTTACTGTAAATCCGTGGCTGGATGGGTGAAAGGCTGGAGTATCTTGTAAGCTCTGAATACAGTTTTACATCATGGTCAGTTTTGGAAGACAATCTGAACAAGAAAAAAGTGCAGTTTCTCCTTCACCACTACCTTTCCTCTTCACTCAAAGAAAGACTGCCCAAGGAACATTTTTATTTATTTTTATTTTATTTACAGTTTCTTTTATACCGCGCTATTTGACATCAGTGCGGTTTACAATGAACAGAAATATTATTATTGTTCCACCCCTTCCTCCGGTGGGGAGACTGCCAAAAAGGCAGCAATGATAGCGGCATTTTCTGAAGTATTACGAAGCCAGCGTTCAAAGGGCTTAGATTCCCAGCTTAGCCTCTTTGATCATTTACTAGACGTGTTTCCGGTGATTCAGTCCATGATGCTCCAGTCCCAGGAATCATGGTACAATGCTTTCCTGTTACAGTTAAGCCTACATTGGTGTCATTCGTCATCAGCTATGCCATGCCAAGTGCCTTTGGCATAAGACCCGCTGCAGGGTCTGGTGTGAGAGATAATGGTGTTGGGGCCTCTTGGCAATAGTGATCATAATATGATCGTGTTTGATTTAAAAGATGCAGAGAGGACAGCAAGGAAATCCACAGTGCTAGAATTTAACTTTCAAAAGAGAGACTCTGATAACATGAGGAAAATGGTTAAGAAAAAACTAAACAGAGCAAGTTTGCATCAGGCCTGGGCATTGTTTAAAAGGACCACGATACTGAAATCTGAAGCTTGCCTAGATTTCACAGTTTTGATTGCGAAGCTCTTTCCACAGCAGCAGGATTTGACATTTCATTAAATACTTCTCCTGCTGCCAAAGGGGGGGATGCTTGGAGGGGAGAAGGATTGGGGAAAAGCAAGAAAGCAGGGCAATAAGCCGTCGGATTTGGCACAGGTTCGGGTTACTCTGGATCCAATCCGATGGCTGATATTGGGATGGTAAATGGCTAAAAAGCCATTTTTTTAGAGTGGCTCTATCACCGCTTGCCATTCTGTAGCAACGCCTATGAGCTCAGTGCCTTCTGAAGGCTCTGGAGAGTCAAGTAGATGAGGCTGAGCTTTAGGGCTTTCAGAGATTTAGCCCCAAAATCCAATATACCGTAGAAAATTCACATGATTCTCCGGCTCTAGCCTAAGATCCATCTATCAGTAAGGAACCAGAATATACAATAGCTCTCAGGGCCAGAGAATCAAGTGGAGGTGGACGCAGTTTTATAAACGGGTCAGCAGGTGGCAGCATAAGTCATAAACAATGTAAAAGAGTCTAAGCATACAGAACATTACATGACATAATTTATTGTTATGATAGGACAGTGTCTGCCAAGGAAAGCGGAAAGGAAATGCTTTTGGATTTAGCTTATGCCTTTTTCAATAGTGGCAAAAGTCGAGTTATATTCAGATACAGTAGTTATTTTCCTGTTCCCCAAGAGCTACTGTATGGCAAAATTTCAAAAGAGTGCTGAATTCATGTCAGCTGGTGCCATAATGAGAATCGGAAGGTTATTCTTGCCCTTAAGAACTGAGGATGGAATAGGATATGGAGCAAAATAGTATTTAAATGGAGCAACGTTATTTGGCTGCAGAAATTATGAAAATGAAATAAACGAAAACCAATGAATTCTCACTTTTGTGAGCGTTTCCCATTCTGTTTCAAACAAAAATATTAGTAATACTACTACTTCTCAGTTTTATAGTATTACTAGGCATATGCAATGCTGTGCACATACACGTAAGAGATGCTCCCTGCCCCACAGAGTTTAAAATCCGCAAGACAGACAGAACAAACAAGGAACCAGGGAATTTCATTTAAGAGAAATGATTAACACACATGGGTATTAAACAGGAGAGTAAGAGGTCAGGATCCAAAAGCAGCCTGCATTACTGTTTTGTTTTTAAATTATTTCTAATGCTTATTGTTACCCGCTCAGAAGTATCTTTGATGGACGAGCTACACATTTTTAAACATGAAGGGGTTGATCGTCAAAGGCATTTAGGTGGTCTGCAGACCTGCAAATTGCCTAAATGCCACTCACCGAGATCTTCAGTGCCACTGAACGCCCTGACACTAGTCGGCTAAAGTTAGGCCGAAAGAAAAGGCTGGCTTAACTTTACCCGGTTAAGGATAACCGCTTATCGACTGAATATCATAGATAACCAGCTAGCTAAATTGCTAACCGGGCAGCCCAGATATTCAATGCCGATGGCCGAATATGACACCGGCATTGAATGTCCAGGTTTTAATTAAAGCAGTGACAGCCAGCTGCTTTAACGGGGCTGGCTGTCGCCATTGATATTGACCCCAAACATATAGAAACATTGCTAGAGAAAAAAATATCTTGTAATTTTAATCTGTTTCGGTTGTGCATGACTAAGTTTAAAAAGAAGGAAGGACTGTGTGGGAGGAGTGGCCTAGTGGTTAGGACAAGGTACTTCAGGCCAGAGGGCTGGGGGTTCAAGTCCCACCTGGGGACAGCAATCTCAGGCAGGAGGGACTGGGATTTCTAGTCCTATAGGCACTCCTTGTGGTCTTGGGCAAGCCACTTAACCCTCCATTGCCCATGTTCCCTGTAAGTATTAGCACATGTGTGTCATATCCCCTCATGTTAAATGTATCTCCCAATTGACCGCTTTGACCTGGTGAAAAGCAGAATATAAATACAGCTAAATAAATAAATATTAGTACCACTCTTCTTCAACCAGTTTAAGAGCACTTTGTAGACATGCACATGCCAAAGATTTTCAGGCTCATTTTTACCCATTCAGTTAGTCTTTGGGAATCGAACCGTTCATGTGTTTGTTCCATTCGTCCCCATTAAAGTCTAAGTGGGAAGCAATTTTGCAGTGCAACAGGTCTTGGGTCCGCTCCTTTTCTCTCTCTATAGCCAGTCCCTTGGTGCACTCATCTCTTCCCATGGCTTTCAGTACCATCTGTATGCTGATGACTCCCAGATCTACCTCTCTACACCTGAAATCTCTCCGGCAATCCAGGCCCGGATCTCTGCCTGCCTGCCTGACATCGCTGCTTGGAATTGAACACGGCCAAAACTGTACGTCAGGCGCCTTCTCTGACCCTTTTTAAATCCAGGCTGAAAACTCACCTCTTCGCTGCCGCTTTTGGATCTTGACCTACCTGATCTCCTTTGTGTTTCTTTACCATTCCCCCTAGATGTATCCCTGTCTATACCTACTGTGTTGTCTGTCTTAACTAGATTGTAAGCTCTGATGAGCAGGGACTGTCTCTTACATGTCAGTGCAGCGCTGCGTATGTCTTGTAGCACTATACAAATGCTCAGGTGTAGGAAGGGATAAAGCAATGGGAAAGAAAAAGGAGATCAGGTGGGTCAAGATCCAAAAGCAGCAGCGAAGAGGTGAGTTTTCAGCCTGGATTTGAAGAGGGTTAGAGAAGGTGCCTGGCGTACGGACACAGGTAGTTTGTCCCAGGCGTAAGGTGCAGCAAGGTGAAAGGAGCGAAGTCTGGAGTTAGCAATAGAAGAGAAGGGCACAGATAGAAGCAGTTTGCTACAAGAGGGGAGTTGTAAGGAGAGATAAGAGAAGAAAGGTAGTGAGGAGCTGCAGAGTCAATGCACTTAAAGGTCAGCAGGAGACGTTTGAATTGGATGTGGAAACAGATAGGGAGCAAATGAAGTGACTTGCGAAGAGGAGTAATATGGACATGATGAGGCTGGCGGAAGACTTCCCATTGCTTTATCCCTGCCTACACCTTCTGTGTTTGTCTTGACTAGATTGTAAGCTCTGACGAGCAGGGACTGTCTCTTCCATCTCTGTGCAGCGCTGTGTACGACTTGTAGCGCTATATAAATGCTCAGTAGTAGTAGTAGTAGCTTTGCCATCTATTTTCAATCAAACCCACTTGAAACTTGATGGCAGAGATCTGTAACAGCACTACCAGCCATTAAAAATGTCACAAACCCCCTAGGGGTAGCAGAAGAGGTGCAAGGGCAAACAGTGGCAGAATGAGTAGCAGAAACAACAATGAGAAGGGCAAAATAGTACAAATAACAATGAACATCTTGGGATAGCAGAACAGGGCAAAACAGCACCACAATTGATTCAAACACACCAAGGCACTTTGAGAGGAATAAAATAGTGAGGAGACCAGCACTGTACCAAGATCAGCTGCAAGGCCCAAAATTATGTCAGGAAAACCATCATAGCACAGCATCAAGATTATCTGGAAGACGCAAACACAGCAAAGGAGAAGCAACATAACAGCAGAAAAGGAGGCACAAGACCAGGCCATGGGAGAGGGGTGAGTTCAGCAAAGCTGTGTGCTCACAAATTAGAGTCCTGGCATTGAGGACTTTGATCCCAGAATACGAACCTTCATTAGATAAGAAACTCTTCTCAGGGTAGAAGATTTTATTTTATTTATTTATTTATTTATTTAACACTTATTTATATACCGCATCTTCCAGCGATCAGTTGCGGTGTACAATTAACAACAATTAACAATGCAGAGCTTTTTTTACATAGAACAATTATAACTTTTTACATAGAACATCTTAACTTGTGCAACAAAGGGTTTAAAGATTAAGCAGAATGATTCAGTAAATCAACTAACACAGTTTGTGTTACAATTTAAACAGAAGTACTGTCTCTAAAACAGTTGTAACTATATACAAGTGAGGTATTAATGCATAGGAATGGATTGATTATTCATTTAAGTTTGTACATATTGATTATAGTAGGGAGTATAATCTTGATTTTGAGCAGGTTCATGTTTATCCTTTATCTAAGTTGAGTGGAGGGTTTTCTATGGTATTATAGTGTTTAGTGAATAGATAGGTTTTCAATTTTTTTCTGAATTCTATTATCTCTGTTAGTGATCGTAAGTCCTCTGGTAAAGAGTTCCAGACTGTTGGGGCTATGTGGGAAAAGGCTCTATTATTTGTTAATTTGTGAGTTCGTATATATTCTTTTGGCATCTTAAGTTTATTTGATTGTCCTTTTCTATGAGTGGGCTTAGGCAGGGCCGGATTTACCTTGAGTGAGGCCCTACGCCAACAAAAATTGTGGGCCCCCAGCAGGGGCGGCCCAAGGGGGGTGCGGGGCCTCATTTGCATAAGGGGCCTCATTTGCATAAATATTTGCATAATGTTACCATATACTAACTTTTAGTAAACGTGCCTCTTAATGAGTGTATGGATAAAGAAAGACTAAAAGATTTCTACATTACTATAATCCAGTGCCAACCGCCAGACACATTAGGAACTACTACAAACACTGCCCATTTAGAACCCATAGCAAACCCGCCGTATCCTAACAGCACTACCAGGACTCACAAAGCACCATACTCTACCAATCAAAAGGCAACACTGCAAATATTAAACCAATACATTTCAGAGAACAACAATACATGACCTACTGGGGAAAGAGAACAAGTGGCAATGTCAAATAGGAATTATATAAACAGAACACCTCAGCTCAGTTACACATGCAGAACATAGACCATCACCAAACAAGTAATCACAATTTAGAAACAGGAAGACAATTAAACTGGGAATCCCAAAAGCCAAACTTGGAATGTACAACACTGTAGAAATAAAACTATACATTAATTTGCTCTTGTACTAAACAAAGCGCAGACGTTAATGATGCACATTTACCAGAGCTGACATATTCCAAATTAATAAATTCAAAATAAAGAGATATTTTTCTACCTTTTGTGCATTTTTTTCAGCTGCAATTGCTCCAGCCACTTTCTTCTGGTTTCTTCGTGTCTTCTGCTAACTCTCCATCGTCTGCTGTCCATTTGTCCTTTCTTCTCTCTTCTAGTTTTTTTCCATTCTCTCTCTACATCTGCTTTAACATACTAATCTTTCTCCTTTTGCTCTTTCCTCATTCCTATTTCATCCACTCAAATTTTACCCCTCCATCCTCAATCCCCACTTACTCTCCCAATACCCAGCCAATTGTAGATTTTTTATCCCTCCCACACAAAATATTTTTCCCTTCTCCATTTTACTCTTCCAGCCCCATCCCATTCTAATCCTCCCCCAACATCAGCTCCCTTCTAGTTCCAGCCTCACCCAGCATCCATTCCCTTCTAGCCCCTGCATCAGCCCATTTCCAGTCCTAGCAACCCCCTAACCCAATACCAGTCCTAGCCCCCCCATCAGCCCACTTACAGTCCTAACCCCCCATCATCCCATTTTCAGTTTAAGCCCCCCTATAACCCATTACCAATCCTAACCCCCCCATCAGCCCACTTCCAGTCCTAACCCCATCAACCCATTTCCAGTCAGCCCCCCATAGCCCATTACCAGTTCTAACCCCCCCCCATCAGCCCACAGCCCATTACCAGTCTTAACCCCCCCCCATAGCCCATTACTAGTCCTAACCCCCTCCCAACAGCCCACAGCCCATTACCAGTCCTAACCCCATCAGCCCACCTCCAGTCTTAACCCCCCCAGCCCATTTCCAGTCCTAGCCCCCCCCCCCCCACAGCCCATTACCAGACATTATTTGCTTTCTCCCCACTACTCTGCTCCTCGATCTCCACAGACGCCGCCTCCTCCTCGTCCTCACTGGGTCGGATCTCGGCTTCCTGTCCACCATTTACATCAGGATCCCGCTGCTCTAGGGGCCGCGCCAGGTGGGCCTTGCTATTTTCAGAGAATGGCTTCCGGCCCTCTGGCTGCCCATCTCCAGTTTCCGTACTCAATCCAGGTTCCCCTATGCCTACGGCATGCCCTGGTTTCCGGACTTCCCTGCGGCCTGTTCCGAGTTCTGTGCTTCTAGTACGGCCTGCTCCTGCTTCCGGCTCTCTGCAGCCAGTCGAGGAGCCAGCTCTCCGAGCACATAGCCGGCCTCCTCATCAGCATCTTCCCCTGCCGTGCTCTGCTCCTCGTCACCCAATTCCTCGTCTATCGGGTCTCCGCCAACACCCGTTGTCTCCTCCTCCTCGCCGGAATCTCCCGCTAGTATCTCGGCGTCTAGGGCTTCTTGCAGCTGCTGCGTCAGTTCGGCCTTTAGCCCAAGGCAGTCTAGGCCCCGGCGCTGGAGCTCGGCCCGCAGGTCGGCTACCTTTAGCTTCCGGGCGTCCAGCGCGCTCATGACCACCACCGTTTCCCCTCCGCGTGTGGTAAGGCGTCGTCCCGTGCCACAGCAAAGAGAAGTGGAAGCGTGTTCCAGGCCCCGTCGCGGACCAGGGGAGGTTATTCCGGCCTATCTCGGCCTCCGTCGCTGCCAATCTCTCCCAGTATCTTCCTCCCCTTTGCACCCCCCGGCTCACTCCACCAGCCTTCACTCGCTCTCAATCCCCGCAATCCTTCGCGCTGCTTCCTCTAAGGGCGCCCGCGAGAGGTGCAGTTCCCAGACATGATAGACTAGTCACCGATCAACATGGGCAGTTTGAAGAGATAGGCACTCGATTTAAAATAGCTCGAGGCGTCCTACCTGAGTCTTTGAAAGCCGAGCAGAGCGAATATTACGACATGGCGATCGGAGAGTAGGCATTCGATTAAAGAGCTTAAACACCTCTGGCACGGTGGATCCTCTGGATAGGCACTTGGTTGTGTAGCCCTGACTGGTTCAGGTGAGGGCACCTAAGGTGTGGCCAAAAGTAGTGATAGCTTGGAGCTTCGGGTGTATCGCCAGCCTTTTTGTTCTTCTCAGTTCCGTCAGCGGAAGTTCCGAGCTGTAGAACTGAAGACGCCGTATTGTTGAAAGTTTTGTGGGCCCTTGCCAGCTGTGGGCCCTACGCCACGGCGTAATTGGCGTATAGGTAAATCCGGCCCTGGGCTTAGGTAGTTCTTTGCTTATTAGGTTACAGAGTGTCTTCGGGGCCATGTCATTTAGGGCTTTGAATGTAGTTATTATTGTTTTGTATGTTATCCTGCTTTGTATTGGTAACCAGTGAAGGGATGCCAGTATCGGTGTAATGTGTTGGAGTGAATTTATCTTTAATATAATTCTAGCTGTGGCATTTTGCGCAAGTTGGATCCTTTTGATGTTTTGTTTTGAAATGCCTATAAGTATTAAGTTGGCGAAGTCGAAGTGTGGAGTTATGGTAGCCTGTATTATATTGATAAAATCTTGTATAAATACAAGGGGGCGTAATTGCTTGAGGATTTTGAGTTTGAAGTAGATTTTCTTTAATGTATTTCTAATGTGCGTATCCATAGTAAGGTGTGTATCTAAAATGACACCTAGATATCTTATTTCATTTTTTATTTTAATTTCTTGGTTTTGTAGTGTTATATGGGTTGGAGGAGTGAATGTTTGGTTTTTTGTTACGATTAGGACTTCGGTTTTAGCATGGTTTATGTGGAGGTTTTGGGTTTTTAGCCAGTATGTAATTTCATTGTAGCAGTCTGATAGAAGTTGAATCGGTAGGTTAGGAATCGTAAAAGGTATGTACATCATGATATCATCCGCATAAAGGTGATATTGTACTCCAAATTTTTTAAAGATATCGCAGACTGGTTTTATATAGATATTGAAAAGTAGGGCTGACAGTGCTGAACCTTGTGGTAGACCTATTTCTTGTTTGTATGTGTTGGATGTTTGATTGCCTGCTCTTACATTTTGTGTTCTGTTATGTAAATATGAAGTGAACCATTTATGTACGGTGGAGTTTATGCCTAACTGTCTTAGGTTGTTGAGCAATATTGAGTGATGCACGCTATCAAAAGCTGCTGATATGTCAATGAAAAGGAGAATGTACGCCTGTTTGTGATTGTCAATTCCTTTTAGGAGTGTATCTATTAATACTGCTAGAAGCGTTTCTACTCCATGGCGGGGCCGGAAACCATATTGTTGTTCATCGAGTGGGTAAGATAAGTCTATGAATTCCTGTGTCTGTAGTTGCACTACCTTTTCAATTACTTTGGCCAAGAATGGTATGCTAGAAATGGGCCTATATGATGTTGGCAATGTTTTATCTAGTTTGCAGTTCTTTAAAATTGGACGTATTTGTGCATGTTTGAGCGGGGATGGAAGGTATCCTTGAGTGAGTGAGAGGTTTACTATTGGGAGAATATAGGATAGTAGAGTTGGTAGTGTGTTTTTTATCCATGATATTGGGCATGGATCTAAGTTTGAAGTTGTGGTATTTAGGCTGGAGATGATTGTTTTTAATGACACTTTTGAAATGGGGTAAAATTCTGACCATTCATCAACAGGTTGATAAGTGATGTTAATATTTTCTGAGGGCATGGCTGGTTTCTTAGATTTGTTTTGATAATGGTTAGCTAGGGTTTGAACTGAGATGTCTGTGTTTTCGTTGCTAGAAGTTTGCTCGTTATTGGTTAATTTTCTGACTATGGAAAATAGCTCTCTCGGTCTATTGTATGATTTTGTTAAGATTGATGCGTAATAGTTTTTCTTTGTGCTGTCAATTGTTTGTTTGTAATTTGTTAGATAGTTACTGTATATTTCCTTGTGTACAGACAGCTTGGTTTTTCTCCATTTCGTTTCAAGTTTTCTTAGTTCTTTTTTCATTTGTCTTAGAGTGCTATTAAACCATGGTGAACTATTTGTTTTGGTGTATCTGGTCATTTTATTTGGTTGTTTATTTATAGCTGCATTATTGATAGTATCATTCCAGTTGTTAACAGCTTCATCCAAATTAGTTGTTGATAAGAAGTAGGGGATTGTTGAGTCAAGGAAGTCTGTTTCATTAAATTTTTTGAATTTTGAAGTAGTGGTGCTTCTTATGTAATTATTGCTGCTGGGGATGGGATATGAGAGATTTATTTTGATGATAAAATGATCAGACCAAGGTGTCTCTGTGCATTCAGTGGAATTTGAGTTAACTAGCTTGAAGAGTATCTCAGGGAGAAGAACCAAATCTAATGTTCCTCCTTTGATATGTGTTGCAGTTTTAATTATTTGATGGTACTCTATGTCTGCTATGGTGTCTAGGAATAGTTTAGAGTCTGATGATGGTAGTGACGGAAGGTTAAAATCGCCTAGCATGATCACAGGATTTTGGTCAGTAGATGAACTGAGGAGTTCAATAAGAGAATCCAGGCCATCTGTTTTATTGTCTGGGGGTCTATATATTAAGCAAATTTTTATGAGGCCGATTTTTATTAATAATGTGTCTATGTTATTATTGATATTTGATTGGATTGGCTTGGCGTTTAATGTTTTTCTTGTCATCATTAGGACTCCACCACCTTTTTTATTGGGTCTATGTTTGTAGAATGTGTCATAGTTCTCTTTATCAAGTTGATTTAGATAGACTGTATCTGTTTCAGTGAGCCATGTCTCTGTGACACATAAAATGTCAGGTTTTAAGTCAGTTATCAGGTCATTAAATATGGGTAATTTATTTTTCATTGATCGTGCATTAATGAGGATGCATGATAGGGAGGATGAGTGGTTAGAACAGATTTTATTATCTGTTAGTTTTGTGTTTGTTTGTTGTATGTGTATTAGTCTGTGATAATTAATTTTTGGGTAGTTTTGATGAGGGTGTCCCATGTGGCAGTCATTTCGAGTATGTGTGTGTATTATAGGTATAGTCATGTGATTTTTGTGGTTTAAACATAAGGATAGGTCAATTATTATTGTTAATAATATACAGGTGTATAATATTCGTATGAGCATCTTGTTAGGGTGAAGCATTTTCAGTTTTATTGTCTCGGCTTAATGTGAGTGTATGTGGGGTTTTGGACTGCTGACAACAGTACTATATTCCTAGCAATGATATATGCAGATATACTTTGAAATACTGACCACAGTACTATATTTCTAGCAATGTTATATGCAGATATACTTTGAAATACTGACAACAGTACTATATTACTAGTAATGCTATTTGCAGGTACATTTTCAGAATTAATATTAGAGGTTAAGTTTTCAATTTCAATGCGGTTGCAGATGAGATAATCAACACATTAATAGTGGATTTTATGCATTCATAGAGTGTCTAGATGACATGTTGAGTGATGTAAATAAGAATCAGAGGATTCACTGTGGTGAAGGCCCTAAAAGCAGTGGGAGTGGTGCTGCATCAACAAGATAGACTGGAAGCCCCTTTAATGAAAGTCAAATACTTGTGGCAGGAAATCAATAGTCAACAAGTAGAGTAATGGAAGATGTTGGTAGAGATTGGGTGAGATTGACATGGGGGGGGTGTTTAAGGGTGAAGGTCAGCAGGTGATGGTCAGATAAGGAAAGGACTGAGGTGGAGAGGTTTGAGGGCAAGTAGTTGGAGGAGAAGATGAGTTCAAGGCAGTGGCCATTTTACTTTTTATCTATCTTATACCTTTATTTTGCTATGAACATAGGATGGAATAGATAAGATTGTTGCAAAAAAAAAGATTGCAATGTACCTTCTCGTTCTGCAATTGAATACATAAATTTTGATACAGAAACCTTTTCTTATGCAACTGGCTGTGTTGTAAGTGGGGGGGGGGGGGAGGAGAGGGGGGAGTGACCTAGCAGTTGAGGCAAGTTACCTCAGGCCAGAGGGCCAGGGGCTCAAATTTAATTTTGCCAAGAGTCTCTCAAGAGGGTGAGGGACCTTGTCAAAGGCTTTCTGAAAATTCAGGCAGGAGTAAACATATTCATAGGGAGGAGTGGCCTAGTGATTGGGGCAAGGTACCACAGGCCAGAAGGTTAGTGGTTCAAATCCCACTAGAGGACAGCAACCTTGGGCCAGAAGGACTGGGGTTTCTAGTCCCACAGGTGCTCCTTGTGGCCTTGGGCAAGCCCCTTAACCCTCTGTTGCCTCAAGTACAAAAACATAGACTGTGAGCCCTTCAGGGACAAGGAAAAAATATATATACAGTACCTGAATGTACACTGCTTTGACTGGTATAAAATCAGTATATAAGCCTAGTTAAATTAATTAATTAATTAAATCCAAATCCAATGTGTGCCTTCGAGTCAGTCCTGACTCCTGGCGAAATAAATAAAATATAAGTGCAAAGGTACTCTCTGCCTTATCCAAACCTTTGAAGCTCCTAGTTGGGTGACAGAGTCTCCACAGCAGGGATGGCCCAAGGGGGGTTGTGGGGCCATGTGCGGAGACTCGATGTGGGGCCTAATTTGCATAAGGGGCCTCATTTGCATAAATATTTGCATAATGTTACCATACACTAACTTTTAGTAAACATGCCTCTTAATGAGTGTATGGATAAAGAAAGACTAAAAGATTTCTACATTAGTATAATCTAGTGCCAACCGCCAGGCACGTTAGGAACTACTACAAACACTGCCCATTTAGAACCCATAGCAAACCCGCCATATCGTAACAGCACTACCAGGACTCAGAAAGCACCATACCCTACCTATCAAAAGGAAACACTGCAAATATTAAACCAATACATTTCAGAGACTACCAATACATGACCTACTGGGGAAAGAGAACAAGTGGCAATGTCAAATAGGAATTACATAAACAGAATACCTCAGCTCAGTTACACATGCAGAACATAGACCATCACCAAACAAGGAATCACAATTTAGAAACAGGAAGACAATAATTAAACTGGGAACCCCAAAAGCCAAACTTGGAATGTACAACAACACTGTAGAAATAAAACTATAAATTTCCTCTTGAACTAAACAAAGCGCAGACGTTAATGATGCACATTTCCCAGAGCTGACATATTCCTGTTAATAAATTAAAATAAAGAGATATTTTTCTACCTTTTGCGCATTCTTTTTCAGTTGCAATTGCTCCAGCCACTTTCTTCTGGTTTCTTTGTGTCTTCTGCTAACTCTCCATTGTCTGCTGTCCATTTGTCCTTTCTTCTCTCTTCTAGTTTTTTTTTTCATTCTCTCTCTACATCTGCTTTAACATACTAATCTTTCTCCATTTTCTCTTTCCTCATTCCTTTTTCATTCACTCAAATTTTACCCCTCCATCCTTAATCCCCTCTTACTCTCCCAATACCCAGCCAATTGTAGATGTTTCTTCCCTCCCACACAAAATATTTTTCCCCTCTCCATTTCACTCTCCCAGCCCCATCCCATTCTAATCCTCCCCCAACATCAGCTCCCTGCTAGTTCCAGCCCCACCCAGCATCCGCTCCCTTCTAGTCCCTGCATCAGTCCATTTCCAGTCCTAGCCCCCCATCAGCCCATTTCCAATCCTATCCTAGCCCCACCATCAGCCTGTCAAATCCTAGCTCCCCTCCACTCAGCCCATTTCCAATCCTAGCTCCCCCATCCACTTCCAGTCCTATCCGAGTCCCTCCATCATCTCATTTCCAATCCCAGCCCCCCATCAGCCCATTTCTAGTCCTTTCCTAACCCCACCATCAGTCCATGTCAAATCCTAGCTCCCCTCCACTCAGCCCATTTCCAATCCAAGCCCCCCATGAGCCTACTTCCAGTTCTAGCCCCTACATAAGTCCATTTCAATCCAAGCTCCCACCATAGCCCATTTCCAATCTTAGCACTCCCCCCAACAGCCCATTTCCATTCCTATTCTAGCCCCTCCATCAGCCCATTTCCTGTCCTAGCTCCCCCCTCCCCACTCAGCCCATTTCCAGTTCTAGCTCCCTCCCCTCACAGCCCATTTCCATTCCAAGCCCCCCTCTGCATCAGCTATTTGCAGTTCAAGCCCCCCTTCCACTCAGCCCATTTTCAGTCCTAGCAACCCCCAGCCCATTTCCAGTCCTAGCCCCTCCATAGCCCATTACCAGTCCTAACCTCCCATCAGCCCACTTCCAGTCCAAACTCCCCATCACCCCATTTTCAGTCTTACCCCCCCCCATAGCCCATTACCAGTCCCAACCCCCCATCAGCCCACTTCCAGTCCTAACCCCCCATCAGCCCATTTCCAGTCTTAGCCCCCCCCCCATAGCCCATTACCAGTCCTAACCCCTCCATCAGCCCACCTCCAGTCCTTACCCTCCATCAGCCCATTTCCAGTCCTAGCCCCCCATAGTCCATTCCCAGTCCTAACCCCCCCCATCAGCCCACCTCCAGTCCTTACCCCCCATCAGCCCATTTCCAGTCCTACCCCCCCCATAGCCCATTACCAGTCCTAACCCCCTCCACCCCAACAGCCCAGGGAAATTTAACAAAAAACCCTGGCTGCTGCCGCTGCCACTGCGGCAGTGGCAGAATGAAGTGTCCCGTGGCCACGGCCCTCCCCCCCCCCCACCTGCCCGGCAGAACCCTCCCTGAATCAGTTCCCTCAGCGCCGTCTTTTCAGAGCCACAAAGGGAGTTTCCCTTTCTCGCGGCTCTGTTAAGCCCGCCGTGGCTGATGGAAAATAGGAAATGCCTGTTTCCCATCAGTGCCGGCGGGCTTAACAGATCCACGAGAAAGAGAAACTCTCCCTTCACGGCTCTGAAAAGCCGGCGCTGAGGGAACTGATTCAGGGAGGGCTCTGCCGGGCAGGCAGTGGGGGGAGGGGGGCCACGGCTGCCGGACACTTGATTCTGCAGCAACCTTGGTGGCAGCGGCAGTCTTTTAATGCAGAATGTTGTTTGCGCGGGGCCTCCTGAAACGCAGGGCCCTGTGCAAACAACATTCTTGCTCAATGGATGGGCCGGCCCTGCTGCACAGCAATAAGGAAGGCAAAAACACTCTCAGAAAAAATAAACAGCTTGAATCATTTTTTTTGCACTTTGATGTAGCAAAGCAAGAAAACCCTAGCCACAAGTCCCTCTTTAATGGCTAGAAACCAAGCTTGAAGCTGTCTGTTTTTTCTCCTTTTGAATCTTCCTTAGCCCCAAACACCCTAGTTAGTCACTAGCCAAGTTTCTATTTTTCTTTATTTCTCTTCTTTCCAAACCTATCCCACTCATAGCCAAACTTCTATTTCTTCTTGGAATTCCAACCCCACACCAGCACTCCTTCCTTACTCTCAGAAAGTCAGTCAAAATGATTTTCTGGCGTTTGTGCTAGCTGTGTGCTCAAGTCCTGTTGTGACCTCATCAGCCTTAGGATTTGCAGAAGTTAAGCATGGAAAGGTTTCTCTGCCTGCTTGTCAGACGTTTGAAGCATGATTGGCTCCAGTGCCTCATGCTGACTGCTGTCGATCCCTCCTTGACCTCCCCCTTCCCCTCGAATACGTGGGCTACTTAATGGAACAAGGAGTGAATGTGGCCATTTTAAACATTAGCACAATCTTTCATTGGTTGATTCAAGTCATGTGAGTACTGACAATTGATCACAGGTGGGTCTAATTTTACTGCAGTGGGAATGTGCTTCTTCTGTTCAGAATTAAATTATCTATAAGGGTGCCAATAATCATGTCCTGATAATGTCCCAGTTTTTATACTATTTCCTATTATCTCCTTTTTTAATTATCTTGTTTTATTTGATTCTTTTATGTGTCAAATATATGTGTATATATAGTCCAAAACCATTTCACTGGCCATCTTCTTTTTTAGGAGATATTGGACATTAAGAGGTTGACTTGCAAGGGTGCCAATAATGTTGACCACAACTGTAACATCTGGAAATTGCTGAGCTTTTTGACTTTGCCATTGCTATCAGTGACAGTAAATATTCTTCAAGTAAATCTTTTGGTTCAAAACACAAATTCTGGCCTGGATTCTGTTATTTGGAGAAAGGGAAGAGGCGTGAGTGGAGTGAAAGTGACAAGGGACTCCCAGGAACTCAAAACTATCTCCGAGAGTACAGACTGAAAGACAGCATTGCTCTTGGGAGTTGTGACCTCCGTCTGCCAAACAGCAAACAGGGGATTGCATGTAGAATGAAGACATTTGGTTTATTATTCATAATTTATTTTATTTATATTCTCTTATATACCGTGCTATTCTGCATCAGTGCAGTTTACATTGAAGGACTAGAAAAAGGGACTGTTACTTCTGGAGAGAGATCTGCAACTGTGAGTATATACTTCTGGTAATTTTCTTAAAGGAATTCTTTGTATTAAAGCTAATTAATCTGTGAACCCACTATTTTTTGTTAAATCAGTCAGGGCCTAGTAGCAGCAGTTTAAGTTTAAATTTAAAACACATAGGAGAACTTTCTGGTTACATTTCATACCCAGCAGAGAGCTTGTAGTTTAAATTTAATAGTCACTCAGGGCCTAGTAACAGCAAAGTACTTTTAGTTTAAATTTAAAACACAGAAGAGAGCTTTCTGGTTAAATTTGGAACCCAGCAGAGAGCTTGTAGTTTACATTTAATAGTCACTCAGGGCCTAGCATCAGAAAACTACTTTTAGTTTTAAAACACAGAAGAGAGCTTTCCGGTTACATTTGGAACCCAGCAGAGAGCTTGTAGTCTAAATTTAATAGTCACTCAGGGCCTAGCATTAGCAAAGTACTTTTAGCTTACATTTAAAACACAGAAGAGAGCTTTCTGGTTAAATTTAGAACCCAGCAGAGAGCTTGTAGTTTAAATTTCATAAGAAGTTAGAGCCTAGCAGAAGCTAAGAGCTATAATTTAAATCAAATCAGAATATAGCTTACCTCAGCAGCACAAGACAGGGTACTGTGTAGCAGCCCTCTTTTAATAAGTGTTATTTCCCTCCCTCCCTCCCCCCACCCACACCTGGGATAATCGTAGCTCTATAGGTACTTAAACATCTTAAAAGACAGGAGGTGCTTTCAGGTGCAGCGCATTACCCAAATCAGTCATACACTAAGGACCTGAGATTAATTAAGCTTCAGGTGAACAAGGTATATTACACGTATTAGGTACAGTTTTATTAGTATACATATCCATAGCAACCCTTAGTAAGTAAAGAACTTAGATCTAAACACAAACTTAAAACTAAGATGCAGACAGCAGTCCAGCAGCGGGATGGGGGCTTTCCAGTCTTTTGCATTGAGTGTCACATGTATGATTTTCTCCCAGTTGGTGAGAGGTCTTACGTGTGCACTAGGTGCAAGGAGCTCTTTGCTCTCAGGGAACGAGTCCGTTCTCTAGAGGCTAGAGTAGCAGACTTGGAAAACATAAGACAGACAGAGAGGTACATAGACGAGATCTACAGGGATATAGTCCTGAAGTCCCACCTCCAGTCTGGCAGCATCCCTGTTACCATGGAGGAGAGAGGTCACGTGACAGGAGAGCATCACCCTGGTGTGGCAGGAAGTGATCCTGTAACTAGGACCTGTCCTCCAGGTGATGTAAAACCCTCTCGCACCGAGGAAGTTTCTCCAGGGCCATGTGCCCATGAGGGAAGGGTTAGGACAGCCATTATATTTATTTATTTTATTTATTTATTTACATTCTTTTATATACCGTGCTATTCTGCATCAGCGCGGTTTACATTGAACAAACTGAAATTACATTGAACAGGGCATTATAACTTGGAGATAACTATTTTACAGGGAACATGGGCTATGGAGGGTTAAGTGGCTTGCCCAAGACCACAAGGAGCACCTGTGGGACTAGAAACCCCAGTCCTTCTGGCCCAAAGTTGCTGTCCTCTAGTGGTGTTGCTGTCCTATAGTTGGTGATTCGATCATTAGGCATGTAGATAGCTGGGTGGCTGGTGGACGTGAGGATCGCCTGGTAACATGCCTGCCTGGTGCGAAGGTAGCGGACCTCACGCATCACCTAGATAAGGTCTTAGATAGTGCTGGGGAGGAGTCTGCTGTCTTGGTACATGTTGGTACCAATGACATAGGAAAATGTGGTAGGAAGGTTCTGGAGGCAAAATTTAGGCTTTTAGGTAGGAAGTTGAAATCCAGAACTTCCAGGGTTGCATTCTCCGAAATGCTTCCTGTTCCACGCGCAGGACCCAAAAGGCAGGCAGAGCTCCGGAGTCTCAATGCATGGATGAGACAATGGTGCAGAAATGAGGGTTTTGGATTTGTTAGGAACTGGGGAACATTCTGGGGAAAGGAGGGGCTCTTACGAAGGGATGGGCTTCACCTTAACCGGGATGGAACCAGGCTGCTGGCATTAACCTTTAAAAAGGAGATAGAACAGCTTTTAAACTAGATATTAGGGGAAAGCCGACAGTCGCCCAAGAGCGGATGGTTCGGAAAAATGTATCCTTGAAGGATACTACCAAAAGCAGAGAGGTTCCACAAAAGAGTAAAGTAGCCCAAATGCCCTCAAATATGGAGCAGACACAGCTTAAAGATCCCAAATTACCCATGTCTAACAATAGTCAAATTAATATGAATAAAATACAATCTCTAAAATGCTTGTATGCAAATGCTAGAAGTCTAAAAAATAAGATGGGAGAGTTAGAATATATAGCACTAAATGAAAGGTTAGATATGATTGGAATATCAGAGACATGGTGGAAGGAGGACAACCATTGGGACACTGTGATACCTGGGTACAAACTATATCGTAATGATAGAGCTGATCAAATTGGTGGAGGGGTTGCTCTCTATGTTAGAGAGGGCATTGAGTCAGAAAGGATTAAAGTTTTGCAGGAAACAAAATTTGCTGTAGAATCTATATGGATTGAAATTCCATGGTAAAGGGGGAAGGCGATGGCAGTGGGGGTGTACTATCGAGCGCCTGGCCAGAATGAACAAATGGATGATGAAATGCTCAAAGAAATCAAGGAAGCTAACAAAAGTTACAGCGCAGTAATAATAATGGGTGATTTCAATTACCCCGGTATCGACTGGGTTAGTGTCACGTCAGGACATGCTAGGGAGATAAAGTTCCTAGATGAAATAAATGACTGCTTCTTGGAGCAGCTGGTTCATGAACCGACCAGAGGGGAAGCCATATTAGACCTAGTCCTTAGTGGAACACCAGATCTAGTGCAAGAGATAAGGGTGTTGGGGCCACTTGGCAATAGTGATCATAGCATGATCGCCTTTGATTTAATTAGTGGAGGAGGGATAGTAATGAAATCCACAGTACTACCTTTTAACTTTCGAAAGGGAGACTATGATAAAATGAGGAAAACAGTTAAGAAAAAACTAAAAGGAGCAGTTGCAAAGGTTAAAGACGTACATCAAGCTTGGGTGTTGTTGAAAAATACTATCTTGGAAGCCCAGACCAGCTGTATTCCACGCTTTAAGAAAAGTGGAAGGAAGTCCAAAAAACTGCCAGCATGGTTTAAAGGTGAGGTCAGAGAGGCTGTCGTTGCCAAAAAAGCATCTTTCAGGAAATGGAAAAAAGAGCCAAACGACGAAACCTGGAAACAGCACAAGCACTGGCAAGTCAAATGCAAGGCATTGATAAGGCAGGCAAAGGGAGAATTTGAGAGGAAGCTTGCTGCAGAAGCAAAAACACGAAATAAAGACCTTTTCAGATACATTCGTAGCAAAAAACCTGTGAGAGAGTCAGTTGGTCCATTAGATGATAAAGGGGTTAAAGGAGCACTGAGAGGCGACAAGGCGATATCGGAGAAACTGAATGAATTCTTTGCTTCGGTCTTTACTGAGGAAGATGTAGGGATGTTACCCATGACTGAAGTGGTATTTAAAGGTGCGGAAGATTTGAAGGAAATATCGATACATCGGGAAGATGTATTACAACTATTAGATAAACTGAAGAGTAGCAAATCACCTGGGCCGGATGGTATACATCCAAGGGTGTTGAAAGAACTGAAATATGAGATTGCAGACCTGCTATTACTAATCTGTGAACTATCATTAAAATCATCTCTAATACCTGAAGATTGGAGGATCGCCAATGTACCACCAATTTTTGAAAAGGGTTCCAGGGGTGATCTGGGAAACTACAGACCGGTGAGCCTGACATCAGTACCGGGAAAAATGGTAGAAACCATTATAAAGAATAAAATTACTCAGCATGTAGATAGTCATGACCTAATGGGAGACAGCCAACATGGCTTTAGACAAGGAAGATCTTGTCTTACTAATCTGTTATGTTTTTTTTGAAGGAGTGAATAAACAGGTGGACAAAGGTGAGTCAGTTGATATTGTGTATCTGGACTTTCAGAAAGCCTTTGACAAGGTCCCTCATCAGAGACTTTTGGCAAAACTAAAGAGTCATGGGATAGGAGGTAGTGTACTATTGTGGATCAGGAACTGGTTAAAAGATAGAAAGCAGAGGGTAGGGCTAAATGGCCAATTTTCCCAATGGAGAAAGGTGAATAGTGGTGTACCCCAGGAATCTGTGCTGGGTCCGCTGCTTTTTGACATATTTATAAATGACCTGGAAAATGGAATGAGTGAGGTTATCAAATTTGCAGATGACACAAAACTATTTAAAGTTGTTAAAACCCAAGAGGATTGTGGAAAATTGCAAGAGGATCTTGATAAATTAGAAGACTGGGCATCAAAATGGCAGATGAAATTTAATGTGGACAAGTGCAAGGTTATGCACCTAGGGAAGAACAACCCAAACTATGGTTACACGATGCAAGGTTCCACATTAGGAACCACCACCCAGGAAAAAGATTTAGGCGTCATTGTGGATACCATGTTAAAACCCTCGGCCCAGTGTGCAGCGGCGGCCAAGAGAGCAAATAGAATGCTAGGTATGATAAGGAAAGGAATGGAAAATAAAACAAAAGATATTATAATGCCTCTATATCGTTCCATGGTGAGACCGCACCTTGAATATTGTGTGCAATTCTGGTCGCCGTATCTTAAAAAGGATATAGCAATTTTAGAAAAGGTTCAGAGAAGAGCCACCAAAATGGTAAAGGGGATGGAAGGATACTCCTATGAAGAAAGGCTAAAAAGGTTAGGGCTCTTTAACCTGGAAAAGAGACGGCTGAGGGGAGATATGATGGAAGTCTATAAATTAATGAATGGAGTGGAACGGATAAACTTAGATCGATTGTTTACCTTATCAGAATATAGAAAGACTAGGGGACATGCAATGAAGCTACAGGGTAAACTTAAGACTAATAAAAGAAAATATTTTTTCATTCAACATGTAATCAAACTCTGGAATTTGTTACCGGAGGATGTAGTAAAGGCTGTTAGTGTAGCTGGGTTTAAAAAAGGTTTGGACAAGTTCCTGGAGGAAAGGTCCATAAACCATTATTAAGAAGGGACCCAGGATATCACTGCTTGACCCAGTACAAGCACTGTGGAACCTGTGTCTTTTGGGGAAACTGCTAGGTACTTGTGATCTAGATTGGCCACTGTTGGAAACAGGATACTGGGCTTGATGGACCTTGGTCTGACCCAGTATGGCATATCTTATGTTCTTATGTTCTTTTAAACTGAAATTACATTGAACAGGGCATTATAACTTGGAGATAACTATTTTACAGGGAACATGGGCTATGGAGGGTTAAGTGGCTTGCCCAAGACCACAAGGAGCTCCTGTGGGACTAGAAACCCCAGTCCTTCCGGCCCAAGGTTGCTGTCCTCTAGTGGGATTTGAACCCCCGACCTGAAGTACCTTGCCCCAGCCCCTAGGCCACTCCTCCACTCCACTTTTTGAATAATTGTATGATCATTCTTTCATGTTGAAAGCGTAGAGGATGCTTCTTGGAATGTATTTTTTAGACAGCAGAATGTGAAAACACTACAAATGCATAAAGACTTTTGCAAAGCACTGTGGCCGAGTTTAAAAAAAGATTTGGATATGTTTCTGGAGGACAGCTCCATTAACAATTACTTAGCTTTAGTTGTCTCCATCTCCTGCTTCTGGAATGGGCAAAAAGGAATGGAGTTCCCTATTTGGGATTTGTTGGGTGCTTCTAAGTGGTCTGGACTGGCCATTGTCGGAGACAAGATGCTGGGCTCAAATGAACTGACCGAGGAGGGCACTTCTATTTTATTTTATCTAAAAAGTGATGAAGCTTTTCTCCTTTTGTTTCTTGTGTTCTAATTGTCTGTTCTTTACTAAGTTGCTGTTGCTCATACTGTCAGTGTTGCCTTCTGTGATTGCCAGGGAAATGCCTATATACAGGATTCGGTAATTACACTCACCACAGATCAGGTTGTTCCCATTGTCTTTTCCGCTTGCTGTGACTTCCTAAGTGTTTCTGTTGAGTTTACAAGGTTACAGTGCGTGGGATTAGATCTTCCTGTATTGCTCTTGCCAAAGAATCTTTTCTTAGATAGCTGCCTAGAGGCGATTCACACACTTCAAGAGCTCTCTGTTTGCCCTGACAGTTTCAAGTTGCAGTTCTGCAAAAAAGAGGGAAGCCTCTTGGCACGGAAACAGAGTGCTGGCATGCCCACAGGCTTTTATTAGGGCAGATGTAAGAAACTTGCCATTATAAAATCTGCACCAACCATTGGCATATATTTAACTGCTACATAAAAAAAAAATTAGCTTTAAATCATGTAGTACACTTGGTTCATGTTTTCTGTTACCACGTTTGGTTGTGTGTGTCCTTAAGAAATTAAATAAACAATGTTACAAAAAAAATAAATTAGCTTTACTACTGATGTAGGAAACAACTGATGTGCATCGCTCATGATAGCAAAAAATCTGCACCAAAGAAAAACAATATGTTCAAAATTTAGCCTTATATATTAGTTCTGGCTTTTCAACATTACATTGAGAGGTGGTGGCAAGTTTAACTTCCATCTTTATCCACTGAAGCAAAACCTCAGTTAAAAAAACAAAAACAAAAAAAACCAAAGGCTCTCTAGCCCAGGGGTCCGGATTCGAGTCTGGGTGTAAGAAGGAAGTGCTTATTCTGCCCCCACAGCTTATGCGTGCATGCTTACATTCAGTTTGTATTAAACTGACAGTGACTAAGCTAAAACAAGCAATCGCTGAAGAGTTGCAAGCAGCTTGTAGTCAAGAAATACGGTAATGACCAGTCAGACCCTCTTTCTGGCCAAGTGCTCTCATTCAGACCATTACTGAGCTCTGATATTGCAACAATCAAAACACAATAAAGACAATAGCAGATGTTCTTATAATAGAAAATGGTGCCCTGTCAGCAAGGTTTACTGAGATTTGCACTATCTATCTGCTTTTTTTGACTACACGTATGACAGTGGCAGCCCCAGAACGGACGTTCTCTAAACTAAAAATTATAAATCGTTCCCTGAGGAATACCCTGACACAGGAGTGCCTGAGCGGCCTGTCTATCCTCGCAATGAAAATGAACATGTTATATTTTCAGATTCAAAGGCACAAAAGATTCATTACAATGTCCTGTCCAATCAGCACTAAACTCAGGGAAATTGGCAGCATCACACACTTTTGTCTTTACAGGGCAACATAGTGTCGGGCACCTCAATTTCTCTTTCTAGGACCCATCCACTCCTAGCTACATCACTGGATCAACCTCATTTCATAAATGAATTTAAAGGAAAGTGCCCCATTCTGTCATGGTATTTAACCCAAGTGATTCAACAGCACGCATTCGGAATATCCTTTCTTGTTCTGTTCAGGGTCATTTTAACTGACTATCGCCATGATTTAGTATTTCATTTGCTATGTTACAATCTCCTATGTTTGAAGGCATAAATAAACATGTGGATGAAGGTGAGCCATTTAAAATGGTGTATCTGGATTTGCAGAAAGCTTTAGACAAAGTCCCTCAAGAAAAAGAGGGAGGCCTTTATGAAATACAAGCGATCACAGAGAGAGGAAAACATGCATCTATATTTGGAAAAACTTAGAGAAGCTAGTAAAGTAGTCAGGAAAGCAAAGATTCAAAAAGAGGAGGAAATAGCCAATGCAATAAAATGGGGGGGGGGGGGATAAGACATTTTTCAGACATGTTAGTGAGAAGAGGAAGGGCAAAGGTGGTATTGTCAGACTCAAGGGTGAAGGAGAGAAATATGTAGAAGCTGATGAGGATAAAGCGGAATTGCTTAATAAATATTTCTGTTCTGTGTCCACAGATGAAGAACCAGGAGCAGAAAACGCACATAAACAGGAACGTCCACAAAGAGGAACATAAGCAAGGGGCATCATGACCAATTTTCAAAAGACTGTGTTTGTGAAAAGCTACTTAAACTTAAAGTAGACAAAACACCCGAGAATACTGAGGGAACTTGAGGATGTACTAGCAGCTCCACTGACTGACTTTTTCAATGCCTCGTTGGAGTCGGGAGTGGTGCCAAAGGACTGGAGAGAGGCTCATGTGGTCCCTTTACACAAAAGCGGAACTAAGGATGTGGTTGAAAACTACAGGCCGGTTAGTTTAACCTTGGTGGTGAGTAAATTATTGGAAGCGTTGCCGAAAGAGAAAATAGTGAGGTTTCTGGAATCCAACAGATTACAGGATCCGAGGCAGCATGGATTCACCAGAGGCAGGTCTGCTCAGACAAATTGGATTGATTTCTTTGACTGGATGACCAGGGAGTTGGACCGAAGGAGAGTCCTAGATGTGGTGTATTTAGATTTTAGTAAAGCCTTTGACACCATTCTGCACAGGCGACTTATAAACAAACTGAGCACCATAGGGATGGACCCTAAAGTTACGGCTTGGGTTAGAAATTGGTTGAGTGGGAAGTGGCAAATGGTACAGGTAAATGGAGTTCACTCTGGGGAGAAGAGGTTACAGTGGTGTGCCCCAGGGATCTGTCCTTGGTCCAATTCTTTTTAACATCTTTGTTTGTGATATAGCGGAATGTCTGTCAGGTAAGGTTTGCCTCTTTGCGGATGATATCAAAATCTGCAATAGAGTAAACACCCAGGAAGGTGTAGAAAACATGAGGAGGGATCTAGCTAAGCTTGAAGAATGGTCTAGAATTTGGCAGCTGAGATTTAATGTTAAAAAATGTAAGGTCATGCATTTGGGCTGCAGCAATCCAAGGGAACGATATAGTATAGGGGGTGAAGTACTTCTATCCACAAAAGAGCAGGACCTAGGCGTGATTGTGTCTGATGATCTTAAAGTAGCTAAACAGGTAGAAAAGGCGACAGCAAAAGCTAGAAGGATGCTTGGGTACATAGAGAGAGGAATGGCCAGCAGAAGAAAGGAGGTGATAATGCCTCTGTATAAGTCTTTGGTGCGACCTCATTTGGAGTATAGTGTGCAATTCTGGAGACCGCACCTTCAAAAGGATATAAACAGGTTGGAGTCGGTACAGAGAGTGGCTACTAAAAAGGTTGGTGATCTTCATTATAAAACATATGAGGACAGACTTGAGGATCTTAATATGTATACTTTAGAAAGGAAAGGAGGGATGGAGGTGATATGATTGAGATATTTAAATACCTCCGTGGCATAAATGCACAGGGGGAGAGCCTCTTTCGATTGAAAGCAAGTTCTGTTATGAGGGGACATAGGATGAGGGTGAAAGGGGATAGATTCAGGAGTGACATACAGAAATATTTCTTTGTGGAAAAAGTGGTGGATCCGTGGAATAATCTCCCAGTGGAAGTGGTAGAGATGAGGACAGTGTCTGAATTCAAAAAGGCATGGGACAAACACAAATGATCTCAAAAGGAAAAGAGGGGACTGTTGTAGTGGTTGATGTGGAAAGGCAGACTAGATAGGCCATGTGTTTTTTTTTTCTGCCATCATGTTTCTATGTTTCTAATTAATGGTGCCTCTACACAGCACACATGTGGCACCTGTAACACACAGAGACTGGGAAGTGGTGTCTGCCAACCGCTATCACCTTGATATTGTGTATGTGGTGTCTCCTGGCTACATCATCAGTCCCAAAGTGGTACACAGGTTGCCTGTGTCCACCCATGACCCCTACATCCTGCAGTAATCAGCAATATCACAGCACTTCAACAGGAGAGGGTTGGATCAGTATGCCCCCACATGCACCTACTGAGGGCTTGTGTAAGAACTGGCGACCCTTTCATGAGTAAACACTCATTTAGGTGTCACATCCATCTGAGCCACATGGGAGTTCAAATTATGCAGTGTGGCCTGTTAACCATGAGATTATTCTAGGACTGGCCTACAAGCACACTCCATGAAATGGTTACGTTGGTCACTCTGCTATGTTACCCAGGGTCTTGCATGTGTATGTTCATGTATGATAACTTGCTCCTTTGGCAGGACAGATCCCATATGTAAGACATGAACATCAATTTTACCAGCAGCATATCAATGCAATTCTATATACAAACCTAACAAGATGTCCCTCTCCCACAGCAGCCTCACATACTTAGATACAAGGCATTGATAAGCCAGGCAAAGAGAGCATTTGAGAAGAAGCTTGCTGTGTAAGTTAAAACAAATAATAAAGACTTTTTCAAGTACATTCGTAGCAAAAAACCTGTGAGAGAGTCAGATGTTAGATGATAGAGGAGTAAAAGGGGCGCTAAGGGAGGACAAGGTCATAGCGGAGAGACTGAATGAATTCTTTGCTTCAGTCTTTACTGAGGAAGATGTAGGGAAGTTACCCATAACTGAAATAGTATTTAAAGGTGATACATCGGAAGAATTGAAAGAAGTATTGATAAACCGGGATGATAAATTACAACTATTTGATAAACTAAACAGTAACAAATCACCTGGACCGGATGGTATGCATCAGAAGATGTTGAAAGATATCAGATTTCAGACCTATTATTAGTAATCTGTGAACTATCATTAAAATCATCTGTAGTATCTGAAGACTGGCAAATGGCTGATGTAACACCAATTTTTAAAAAGGGTTCCAGGATGATGCAGAGAACTACAGGCCAGTGAGCCTGACATCAGTACCAGGCAAAATGGTACAAACCATTATAAAGAACAAAATTACTGAACATGTAGATAGTCATGGTTTCATGGGAGAAAGCCAACATGGCTTTAGCCAAAGAAGGTCTTGTCTTATTAATCTGTTATATTTTTTTGAAGGTGTGAATAAACAGGTAGACAAAGGTGAGCCAGTTGATATAGTGTGTCTGGATTTTCAGAAAGCCTTTGACAAGGTCACTCATGAGAGACTCTTGGTGAAATTAAAAAGTCATGGGATAGGAGGCAGTGTACAATTGCGGATTAGGAACTGGTTAAAATATAGAGAGCAGAGTGTAGGGCTAAATGGCCAATTTTTCCAGTGGAGAAAGGTGAATAGTGGAGTACCCCAGGGATCTGTGCTGGGTCCGCTGCTTTTTAACATATTCATAAATGACCTGGAAATGGGAATAATGAGTGAGGTAGTCAAATTTGCAGATAACACAAAATTATTCGAAGTTGTTAAAATCCAAGAGGATTGTGAAACATTGCAAGAGGACCTTGATAAATTGTAAGACTGGATGTTCAAATGGCAGATGAAATTTAATGTGGGCAAGTGCAAAGTTATGCACCTAGGAAAGAACAACCCAAACTGTGGCTACACGATGCAAGGTTGCACATTAGGAATCACCACCCAGGAAAAAGATTTAGGCGTCATTGTGGGTAACATGTTGAAACCATCCGCCCAGTGTGCAGCGGCAGCCAAGAGAGCAAATAGAATGCTAGGTATCATAAGAAAAAGAATGGAGAATAAAACAAAGGATATTATAATGCCTCTGTATTGTTCCATGGTATGACCTCATCTTGAATATTGTGTGCATTTCTGGTTGCAATATCTTAAAAAGGATATAGCGGAATTAGAAAAGGTATAGAGAAGAGTCACCAAAATGGTAAATGGGAAGGAAAGATACCCCTATGAGTAGAGGCTTAAAAAGTTAGGGCTTTTCAACCTGGAAAAGAGACGGCTGAGGGGGGATATGATAGAGATCTATAAATGAATGGAGTGGAACAGGTAAACATAGATCTATTCTTTATGCCATCAAAAAGTAGAATGACTAGGGGTCATGCAATGAAGCTACAGTGTAACCCATTAAGACTAATAAGAAAAAATATTTATTCACTCAACATGTAATCGAACTCTGGAATTCATTACCAGAGGATGTAGTAAAAGCTGTTAGTGTAGCTGGGTTTAAAAAGGCTTTGGACAACTTCCTGGAGGGAAGGTCCATAAACCATTATTAAAGAGAACCCACGAAATCCACTGCTTGCCCCAAGACAAGCATTATGGGACCTGTGTATCTTTTTGGGAAACTGCTAGGTACTTGTGACCTGGATTGGCCACTGTTGGAAACAGGATATTGGGCTTGATGGACCTTGGTCTGAACCAGTATGTCATATCTTATGTTCGGCACAGAGCTACACAGACATAGGCAGTGGAGTGGAGGAGTAGCCTAGTGGTTGGGGCAAGGTACTTCAGGCCGGAAGGTCGGTGGTTCAAATCCCACTAGAGGACAGCAACCTTGGGCCGGAAGGACTGGGGATTCTAGTCCCACAGGTGCTCCTTGTGGTCTTGGGCAAGCCACTTAACCCTCCATTGCCCATGTTCCCTGTAAAATAGTTATCTCCAAGTTATAATGCCCTGTTCAATGTAATTTCAGCTTGTTCAATGTAAACCGCACTGATGCAGAATAGCGCGGTATATAAGAGAATGTAAATAAATACCCCAGCTCATGCCTTCATTCATCCTGACAATGACCACTTATACACACATGAACTGATGTACACTCTCACACGGCTGCTCTGTGGCTTCAAGCACATGGCTGCTCTGTATGTGTGAGAGTAAGGGTCAAGGGTTCAAGACCTACCTGTGGCTCAGGAGTATTAAGTCCATGTGTGTTAATTTTATCCTACATTTCCAGATCTGTATCAGTATGTGCAACCCTCCCTATCTGGTCCAGGATGAGTCCTCATACAGAGAAGCTGCACCAACACTAGCTGGATGGATACTACTATTTATTAGTTTTATTTATTTAACTAGGCTTATATACTGCTTTTCTACCAGTCAAAGTGGTGCACATTCAGGTACTGTATATATATTTTTCCTCTTGTCCCCAAAGGGCTCACAATCTATGTACTTGAGGCAACAGAGGGTTAAGTGGCTTGCCCAAGGCCACAAGGAGCACCTGTGAAACTAGAAACCCCAGTCCTTCCAGCCCAAGGTTGCTGTCTTCTAGCAGGATTCAAACCCCTGGTCCTAGGTTACTTGCCCCAACCACTAGGCCACTCCTCCCTAGTGTGCATACATTTAGCATGGGCATTGACAATGTCCAAGCACTAAAGGCCAATTAAGAAGGCCAACTAACACCTATTTTGGACAGTGGGGTCATGTGTGCATCCAGGGGAGTGTGAGCTGCAGCAATGCATGTGATATCCAAGCTTTATGGCTCTGCATACATGCTGCCCGTCAGTTAGCCAGCAACTTCACAAACTGTGTGAGACACCATTTACAGGCAGAAGGTTAGTTTTCAGTAAGTAGTTGCAACCTGTGGGAGTCACTGTCTGACTAGCTGTGCCTGTACACATGTTGTCCCCAAAGCTGTGACACCATCCTCAAGGTCCATCCCCACAGCATGCCCCTACATTTACCTCCCAACATGATACTGCTGTTCAGTTCCCATATCATCTACTGGTTTCACTGGAGTAAGCTGGGGGGTCATGGTTTCACTAGGGGGAACTCCATTACATGTGTGTATGCAGCAACTTTCATCTCTGACTGAGCCTCCAGGCCTCAGGACACACCTGGCTGCACAGGTGACAGGCCTGATTAATGCCAACTGCCATAATAGCTGTATCTGTGGCAACACTATCAGTCCCCTTGGCGCAGCTGCAGCCTATTGGGAGCTAGACTCACGTGGAGGGCTGGCCTCTGTGAATGTCCAATGGAGTCACTGAGTTGGTGAAACAGTAAAGAATCTGTGCTCTTGTCCTAAGCTGCACTCACAGAGTGGAAGGCTCTCTTAGCTATATGCATAGTATGCACATACAGGCATGTCTGTCTCAGGCACACCTGCACACAATATACACTTTCTCAGCACTGTCAACTGATCGTTGATCACAGCAGTCAGCATGACACTATGTATTACCCGCTCGTTTGACCTACAACTTGGTTCCACTGCCCTCACTCACCAGCATGGCCACTGCCTTGACCTGATATTTTTCTCTAGTTGCTTACCCTCGAACTTCTGTAGCTCAGTTCTTCCCTTATCTGACCATCACCTTTTAAGCTTTAATCTTCATCACCCGCTGCCTCAGCCTCGTCCTGTCTCCTCCAACCTATTTAGAAATCTTCATGCTATTGATCCCTTGGCTCTCTCTTCCACTATTTCTTCATCTCTTTCTTCCACTATGTCATCTAAGTCTGTTTACGACGCAGTAACCTCCTATGATGCTGCACTCTCCTCGGCTCTGGATTCTCTCGCTCCACCCATGCCACGTCCTGTGAGACGTTCTGCACCCCAGTCCTGACTTTCATCCACTACCCGCTATCTACGTTCCTGTGCCCGTTCTGCGGAGCATGCCCATATTACTCCTCTTCTCAAGTCACTTCATTGGCTCCCTATTCGTTTCCGCATCCAGTTCAAACTTCTCCTGCTGACCTATAAATGCATTCACTCTGCGGCTCCTCACTATCTTTCTTCTCTTATCTCTGCTTACAACCCCCCTCGAGAATTCCGTTCTTCTAGCAAACTGCTTCTACTGTATGTGTGCCCTTCTCTTCTACTGCTAACTCCAGATTTTGCTCCTTTCATCTTGCTGCGCCTTATGCCTGGAACAAACTATCTGTGTCTGTAGGTCTCTAACCCTCTTCAGATCCAGGCTGAAAGCTCACCTCTTCGCTACTGCGTTTGGATCTTGACCCACCTGATCTCCTTTTTCTTTCCCCTTGCTTTATCCCTGCCTACACCTTCTGTGTTTGTCTTGACTAGATTGTAAGCTCTGATGAGCAGGGACTGTCTCTTACATGTCTGTGCAGCGCTGCGTACAACTTGTAGCGCTATATAAATGCTCAGCAGTAGTAGTAGTAGTAGTATAACAACAAACAGCCTTATGTTTATAGATACAATATGCTTCAGTTTGACTGATTGCGAATATGGGACACTGACCTCTGAATGATCCTTACACAACTCCAGTTGGAGGAATGTGCCACAGGATGTCATGTTGGTCTCTGCATCGCCTGCCACCATGTGGGAGGGCAGTGCCTGGAGGTCAATGTTGAGGTGAAGGTGGGGGGGAGCAGTCCCATACATGTTTGAATGTGGCCCTGGTAGGTGGCATAACTGGCTAAAGGTTCTGTTCAGATGCACAAAAGTTCTGAGGGCCTACTCAGTCCCTGCATCTTTCACACCAGAGACCCTGCATGACAGCCTCACCCACACTCCACGGGCACCAAGTGTGACAGCCACAAGGACGTTGTTAGAGTACAAAGAGGCTAGGGATGGTGGCGTATGTGTAGCCAGCAACTGTACCAACATCTAACCCCATGTCCAACCTGCCATGCTTCCATGTGCTCTTGGGGGGGGGGGGGGGACTGCATCCAAAGAATGGGAGAGCGCATGTGCTACACTCGCCATTTTTGCAGTGTCCATGGCCAGGAACATGACATAAGATGGAAATACAAGCATAGCACTATGTTCAGAACTCGCTGCCACAAACAGTGTAGGGGGGACATAGTCCTTCGGTATGTGACAGATGTAGGCCACTGTGGAGCAACATGCACTTGCAACTTGACTTTGGGCCACTTTCCAATACTCTTTGCATTGCATTAGCAGTCCACAAGTTCAACTAATAGAGTACAGAAAAGAAGAACAGACGATTCTGGCTATTGTCCAAAACAAAGACGTTTTCACAGTATATATATATATGAGTTAGAGGTTAGCTAAACGGCTGAGCCACCTTAATGTGGATCTTGCACGAGCATGACCTGAGTGCACACAAATGTTCATGCTGAGAGGCCGCGCTCACCATGTCACAGCTATGTATCCACATAGTACTATTTCGTGTCAAGCTGCAGTGACAGGGATGCTGTTTCTTTATGAAAGTCCAGTCACTAGCCAGGCTGCTGGATGTCCATGGTGTTTGTACGAAGCCAACATCTTCATGGTGGCTACGTGTACATGCAGTGGGTGGTGACTAGCAGACCAGGCACAGATGGTATATGAGTGGTTGATATAGCCCACTGTTGCACAACATATGCAGGGTGACTGGGATTGATCTCGCTGATTAGATGTCTCAGAATGAAAGGAGAGCAGTTTTTATTGGGCTGCTGGTAACATGATGCTATGATTTTGGCAGGCCCTGCAGGTTGGCATCAGCACCCCCCTGCCGCCGCCGCTGCCTAGACAATACTCACTGCATTCAGGTTCCATGGAAACAGCTGCCCCAGCCCTAAAGCATGACATAAGATGTCACACAAGAGTCCCTCACCAAAGAGTGCAGGACACAAAGACCAGATAAGACATAGCACTCCAACATGCTGCAGTTGTGTAGGGTACTAAACAACTAGTATCACATACCGCATTCAACAGCTGCCAACTGCAGTATTCTGGCAGTGAAATAGATCTGCTATTGCAGTGTATGGGCTGGGGACCAGGTGATGTGTGCTCTTGCTCACATTCAGGGTGGCCGGTGAAAAGGGACACTTGTATATATAGTGACTGTTATGTCCATGAAGCACACAATGTGCCTGCACAATACAGAGCTCATGTAATGGATCACTGCATTCTTCATAGGGGCAAAAGTAGCATATAGGTGCCCAGATTGCGAGGTGCATCCTGGGAAATAAAGGGGCTAAACAATACCGGCACACATAGCCCACATTGCAGCCATAGTGGTGATCCTAATCACTGGAGCATTGCCCAATACCTGCATGTCTTGTATGATGAAGGAGCAAGTGTGCATGGCCCCCCGGAGAGGGCAGGATGGCCTGGATCATGAATGAGGTTTGAGTTTGATGAATGTGCAGTAGGTCACAAGGGAATGCATGCCATGCAAGTGTGCTTCCTCAGGGATTAGTGCCACACTGCAGCCCAGTGGACCTCTAGATGCGAATGTTTTTTGGCTTAAGAGGTACAGTGGAGGGAAGGGCTTTATGTCTTCACATGTCACCTGGCCTTTGCACAGGAGATTAATACTGCTGCTGTGTGTCTATTATGCAGATGTAGTACTGAGTGTCTAGTGCAGTCTGTACTGCATGTGTATCGCTGCTTTCAGGCCCTAGGTGCGGTTTACAAATATCTCAGAATGTGCCTGCAATGTTGTTTCAAGTCCTGGGTTTAGGACATTATAGGCAGGGACCTGTAGTCTGGTTTATTCTAGAGAGGGCTATAGAGAAAAGTATGGTGGTGCAGTAAGGAACAGACAAGGGGTCAAATCCCACTTGTGACCTTGGGAAAGTCACTTCACCCTACATCGCCTCAGAAGAAAGGCCTGGCAATCTACTTCTGGTCTTGTTGCCAGGAGTCAGCATTGACAGCTTTTGGCGCCCTAAAAAGCCTCCTTTTAAATAGAGTTATATATGCCATACTCCATTTTCGCTAGAGAAACCTGCTGGGAATCTACTTTTGGTTTGACGAGGTATGTCTTTAGTTTTATTTTCATTTTTCAGTGGCTTATCGTTTCTGAAAACACTGGTGTCTGAGTAATCTCACCGGGAAGACCATTTGTGTTTTATTCCATTTTTTGTTTGAACGATAGACACAAGTGCAATATTTGGAAACACTATTTTTTGTCTAAAGAGTGGGTGGCACGGAAGTCTCCTGACAGTAGATCCCTTATGGCTTACATTTTAACAGGATCTGATACTTTATATATGTCTCTTATTCTGCAGAGTAGATACGAAATCTGCCTAGGAGTGAGTTTACATATTTTTTATTTGTTTAGTGCCATTGAGGCACGATTGGTCCCACTCCTCGCTGCTATGATGGGTATTAAAAACGTTGTGGCTTCACTCCATTAACCTTTGCTTTGAATATGTTCCGTTGGCGATCATTTTTGCGTTAGCATGGTTTATTCATTATGCCTTTCACATGTTTTGAAAAATACATTTAGGATGGTTTTGTAAGCATTTTAACAACAAGCTATTTTTATCATGTTCCATCTGGTTGTAGGGACATTTCGAGTTCTGCTTTTTATATTGTTCGTAAAGATATTGTTTACCTCTTTTGTTTGAGTCCCTTCAGCATTTGAGTCAGGAGCACTTCAATTATGTCTATTGGTTCCTGCTTTTGAGTTATAAAAGCTCCTTTTCCCTCCGGTTTTAGATGTGTTTCACTAGAGCACCCCTTGGGTCGTTTTAAAGCAATATTACTGGATGCTGTTTGAAACATTTTTCGTGGGGCACAGTGATGACGCTCTGTATCATTTTGGTTACCCGTTTGTTGTTCAATGTGTATACCACCTTCACATACAGAGATCCAAGGTGACCATTTAATATACATCCGTCTCACTATTTTAGCGGGTACTCGTATATGCAATGATTTCAGATAGAGGTTCTTTTTGGAATGGGGCTTTATAAATTCTAGTGCAAATTTTTCTATGGGCGAGAGTTGTATTTCCTTATTGTAATATGTGCCCTTCTGCAATGTATACTGCACTCCACTTCTAGTTAGACATGCCCTCCCCCTTCCCCCCTTTTTTATAAAAACAACTCAAGCTATACAATGAGATAGAGTTCACTTTGTGGGAGACCTTCCTTGGGCTGCAGCAATCCAAGGAGCAATATAGTATAGGGGGTGAAGTACTTTTGTCCACTAAAGAAGAGCAGGACCTAGGCGTGGTTGTGTCTGATGATCTTAAAGTAGCTAAACAGGTGGAAAAGGTGACGGCAAAAGCTAGAAAGATGCTAGGGTACATACGGAGAGGAATGGCTAACAGAAAAAAGGAGGTGATAGTGCCTCTGTAAAAGTCTTTGGTGTGACCTCATTTGGAGTATGGTGTGCAATTCTGGAGATCGCACCTTCAAAAGGATGTAAACAGGATGGAGTCAGTATAGAGGGTGACTTCTAAAATGGTTAGTGGTGTTCATTATAAAGCATATGAGGACAGACTTAAGGATCTTAATATGTACACCTTAGAGGAAAGGTGGGATAGAGGTGATATGATTGAGATGTTTAAATACCTCCGTGGTACAAATGTACAGGGGGAGAGTATCTTTCGATTGAAAGCAAGTTCTGCTACGAGGGGACATGGGATGAGGGTGAAGGGAGATAGATTTAGGAGTGATATGCGGAAATATTTCTGTATGGAAAGAGTGGTGGATCCGTGGAATAGTCTCCCAGTGGAGGTGGTAGAGATGAGGACAGTAACTGAATTCAAAAAAGCATGAAACAAACACAGAGGATCTCTAAAGGAAAAAAGGGGACTGTTGTAGTTGTTTATATGGAAGGACAGACTACATAGGCCATGTGGTCTTTTTCTGCCGTCATATTTCTATGTTTCTATGTAAGTTTAAATTGGGATGGAGGAAGAATTGTTAAAAGTTTGGACTGAAAAGATTCCAGTTAATTGCCAGGACAGCATGGAATAATCAAGGAAGAGAGATAGGAAGGAGATTGGTATCGTAAATTATGTAAGAGACGGAATTTTGTATTTATTTATTTATGTGCACTTTTATACTGCCTTTCCGGAATCAAAGCGGTTTACATTGAATTTAAAACATTAAGACATCAAACATAAAGTTACATGGAACATTGTTAACAAGGTGTGCTAGAATACTAGCTGAACATATTAAATTTGAACGGATTGGGGATCGAGCTCTCCACCAGGACCGCACCGCCCAGCTGAGTGTTGGCTGCCCAATCGGGGCGTCACAGGCTCCTTTAAAAGAGCGCGCCCACAGGCGTGCCTGCGCCGGAGGGCCTCGCCAGAGGGCCCTTTGGCGTGGCCCTTAGGCGGCGGCACTTTGAAAGTCCCCAACACAACGAGAACAACAAGAAATACATCTATAAGTGGACTCATATCCTGAACCGCAAGTATTACCAAATACCATCAAATTTGTATTAATTACCCAGTAATCTGCTGTCTGTTGATTACCCCACAGATATTAGTACCAATGTCGACAGTCATTACTATTCTTCACACCTGAAGTTATCACTACTGTGAGAAATTCATGCCTACTTAACCCTACATGTTTATTATCATCTCTCACTAGCACACCATATTACAACTTCATGCTGTCTCACCTAACTGCTAGAATCTACTACTGGCACTAGTATCTATTTATATGTACCTGTGTTAGATTTACTACTGTTGCCAGTAACCACTCTCACCTAACTGCTAGAATTTATTACTGTTGCTAGTAAGCCATTCACATGAACCTGTGCTAGATTTATTACTGTTGCCAGTAACCCTTTCTCACTTAACTGCTAGATTGTTATTACTGTTGCCAGTAACCCACGTTCATGTATCAGTGTATGATGTATTACCCTTGCCAGTAGTCCATTCTCACTTAACTGTGTTAGATTTGTTACTGTTGCCAGTAACTCATTCTCACCTAACTGCTAATCTTATTACTGTGGCCTGTAATCCATTCTCACCTAACTGCCAGATTTTACTACTGATACCAGTAACCCTTTCCCACCTTCCCACTTAACTGTGCTAGATTTATTGCCATCACCAGTAACCAACAAATTTATAACTGCCAAAATGACATACTCACATACATTTCATCTAAGAATATTTTGCAGCTGTGTCATTATACTAACAATAATTGCGCTCACACACAGTCTAAACACCAAACAATACAAACCAATCCCAATAATACAAAGTATTAACCGACATCATACACCATCAGCGTATGCACCTAATTGGTCTAATACAAAGGTAAATCATAACCGCCTTATACACATAAAAACTACCACACCACACCAAGCAAATATCCTACCAAACAAAAAAGAACCTGCCATATTATCATGTATCCTAACAAACGCTAGATCTATGAAAAACAAACTCCCAATCTTCACCGACCTCTTAGACGACAATAAACCCGATATCCTCTGTGTTACAGAAACATGGCTATCTGACACAGATGTGGTATACCTAAACCAACTAAACAAGAATGAATACGACATTTACCATACGCATAGAAACAACAAAAAAGGAGGAGGAGTGCTTATAATGACTAAAAAGGTCCTAAATGCTAAACAACAATCTTCAGAAATCATTAACAACACTGACACACTTATCATAAAGATCGACCACTATAGAATATGTTTGCTATACAGACCACCTGACCATAAAACAGAAAATATGGATGCCCTAATAGAGCTACTCAGTTCCTCCACAGACCTAAGCCCAATAATAATGCTAGGAGATTTTAATCTCCCATCACTACCCACCACATATTCAACCCTCTTTCTTGAATCGATATACGACATAGGCTTCCACCAAATCATTAACACAAAAACTCATAACAAAGGAGGAACCTTAGACCTTATCTTTCTCCCGGAAGTATTCCATAAACTTTTCAATCAAGAATCCTTACAGTGCATACCAATCCCATGGTCAGATCACTACCTGATTAAATTTAACCTTATTCACACTGACCCCAATAACAAAAACAGTCAGCAAAAACCCACACCCCCTAGATTTAAGAACTTTAATGCAGAAGATTTCCTAGATTTAACAATCCCTAACCTCTCCTCATCACCCTCCAACCTTGATGAGGCAATCACAAATTGGCATAAAACAATCGCAAAAGCAGCTACATATAATCAACCAAACAAGAGGAACATTCGCCCCAGAACCGGCGATGCCCCTTGGTTCAACAACACGTTAAAAGCTATGAAAAGAACACTCAGAAAAATTGAATTAAAGTGGAGCAAAACCAAATCCACATTATACAATGAACTATATCACACCCATCTTAAAAATTATAAAGACGCCACAGACAGTGCTAAAAAAAACTTCCACTCAACCGTCCTAAACAAGTCCATCAACAGACCAAGGGAACTTTTCTCCATTGTCCAAAACTTAACTAAAAACACATACAACTCTAGCCATGAAGCCAATGACATTTCTCCCCAAACCTTAGCAAATCACTACATAAACAAATCAAAAACAAATAATATCCTACCAATTCCACAAGCCATATCCTACCAATCTCTACCAGATTCTTGGAATAAATTCTACACCATAACTAGAGAGACCCTTAAGAATATAATGTCAAACCTAAATACCATAACCTCTCACCTCGATCCCTGCCCCATATCTTGGATAAAAAATACCCTTCCAACATTATCCCCTTTCATTCTACCACTAATTAACCTCTCACTAACTCAAGGCTACCTCCCGCCCATGCTAAAGCATGCACAAATCAGACCCATATTAAAAAACAATACCATGGACAAAACCTCACCGAATTCATATAGACCCATCTCTAGCATACCTTTTATGGCCAAACTCATAGAAAAAGTAGTTCAAACCCAAACACAGGAACACATTGATACATCAGCTCCCCTTGATGACCAACAATATGGCTTTCGCCCCGGTCATGGGGTAGACACTCTTTTAACTGTACTCCTAGACACACTAGTCAGAGGAATAGACAACCCTAAGAATGCATTCCTGCTACTCTTTCTAGATATATCTGCTGCTTTTGATAGTGTTCACCATACCCTAATGCTTAATAGGCTCAGTCAAATAGGTGCCAACTCAATAGTTCATAAATGGTTCACATCGTACCTATCCAACAGAACTCAAACTGTCAGGATCAACACTCAAACCTCCAATACATACAAACAGGAAATAGGCCTCCCCCAAGGATCTGCTCTCTCTGCCCTCCTATTTAATATATACATACAACCAGTCTGCAATATCTTTAAAAAATTCAAAATCCATTACCACATATACGCGGATGATATCATGTTGTACATTCCTTTCACTATCCCCATGCTTCCACTCCAACTTTTAAACAGATTGTTTTAATGAATTAGCAACTTGGCTAGAAGCCCACAACCTCTTTATTAACCATTCCAAAACCGACATACTGATTGTAACAAAAAACAAATCTTATACCCCCCCCCCCCCACCCACATTACACTTCAGAATCAAGACATTCATATAAAAAACGAAATAAAATATCTAGGGGTGATACTTGATACACACCTTAGCATGAACACTCATATAAGAAATACAACTAAAAAAGTATACTTCAAACTCAAAGTATTAAAACAATTACGCCCTCTAGTCCACCTACAAGACTTCCTAAGCATCATTCAAGCCATAATCACACCACATTTTGACTTCGCCAACCTCTCACTATTAGGCACAAACATCCAAAACATTAAAAGGCTCCAATTGGCTCAAAATGCTGCAGCCAGAACCATAATGAAGGTACACCCTTTTGAGCACATATCACCCTATCTAGCCAAACTACACTGGCTCCCTATCCAATGCAGAATAAACTATAAACTAATAATAACCACCTTCAAAGCATTAAATAGCACTGCCCCAGCCACACTAAATAAACTACTATCTAAAGACACACCCCAATCTGCACATAGAAGAGGCAATGCCAACAAAATAAAGACTCCAAAAGAATTCACAAATACCACAAAAACAACCAATAAAAAAGCATTCTCCCATGCTGCCCCTATACTCTGGAACTCACTACCAGATGAAATCAGAGCCTTAACCGACCTTAAAGTTCTACGTAAAACCTTAAAAACTCACCTCTTTATCTCCCACTACGGCCCACTAGCAAATTCTCAATTCCTAAACGAAAAGGGATGATCTATATAACTCACTGAAACTAACACTGCAATGCCTTACGATAGCTTGACTTTGACACTGCCTAATGATGTTGATACTGTTGAACTTACTGTACATAGTTAATTGTACATAGTTTAAATTGTAAATTGTACATAGTCTCCAAAGTTTAAAAATTTAAACGTTAAATTGTTCATGTATATAGTTCATATAATGTTCAATGTAAACAGAAATGCCATTCTGTCTCCTCAACTGTTATTTGTAAACCGCACCTGATCAGCGGAAGGCTGCGATATATAAAAGTTTGTTAAATAAATAAATAAAAATACAAAGGAATTACATAAACCTATTGACATTTATTTGAAATTTGCATGACACTGGAAGCCACGACAGTTCCTTGAGGAGTGCAGAAACATGATCAGAAGGTTTGGCTCTATAAAGAATCCTTGCTGCAATGTTTTGAATAAGGTGTAGCCTTTTGACACTGCATAAAGGAAGCTGGCTGGCAGGGCGTTACAATAATCGAATCTACGAAAAATTAAAGCATGCATCAGAATATTCAGGGCTCCCCAAAGAACGCAAAGATTGAACAAGCCTTCAGGCAGCAAGGGAGTGTCTTAACTGTCATGGAGATATGCTGAGTACATGCAAACATTTACATACTGTTCAGAGCAGGAGTCAATTTGCATGTTTGCATTTATGCGCTACTGGGTAACTGTTTTATAAAGGCTCATAAGCGCCCAAGGCCAGTGCAAGGAGATAAGGCACCCTAAGTGAACCTCACCCCTTGCACCCCCTCACCCCCCAGCACCCATTGCCACCACTATTGTCTCTTTCCAGGATCTGCAGCAATAGTGGCAATGGCCACAAACAGTCCTGTGGCGCTTACCTTAAAGCTTCGGTGCCACAGAGCCCCTCTCCAACGCCTAATGCTGACTTCTATGGGAAGCTTTAAGGTAAACACTGTGGCGCTGTTTGTGGCCATCACGGCTACTGCAGGTCCCAGGAGGGATGACAGCGGCAGCAATGGGTGCCCCTGGAGGGCCAGTGCTCTAGGCGACTGCCTAGTTTACCTAATGGTAGCACCAGCCCCATAGGTGCCTATATTTCTTTTTTAAATAGGAATAAAAGAGGCCCCTTCTTGGTCTGTTATAAAGTTACCCCCCGCATGCCCAAAGGAACTCTTTGCAGCAGTAAAGGAAGGTATTTATTGCTTCTAGAGGCTTATTTAGAATCACAACCATCTCTGTGATTGTTATTTTGCATAATTCTACAACAGAATGTTGCATCCAGACTACAAAATAAGGAACCGTTTGCCTTTTGTAAAGCGTTTTTTCCAAGCAAGATACTTTGAAAAGAAAAGAAAAACTGGAAAAGGTATTTGGTCAGGTAGTTTAAAGGCCTTCGGAAACCACTGAAATGATAATGCATAATATCAAACGCATTAGGAAAAACCCTGGTGCAAGTTGTGTGTCTTGGGATAACTTGTTTACTTAATGTCTTTTGAGCCTCTGCGTGCATCTCCGTCTTGCATGCTGCTGACACTGCATGCATTTGAAATCCTTTCCTTTCCTTCGTTTCTAGAGATGGGGCACAGACACAGAGCATGAAACGCTTTTGACTAATCAGTGAAGAATATGCTCGGAGTCCGGAGTGCGACTGCTTTCATGTCAGCAAGTATTTGGATGCACTAAAGACTATACTTCCGAAATATGTCCCTCCCACTTGCATGGGATAGGCCAGCAGCAAGGGCAACAGTCTGCGTGTCACAGAAAGAGGCCCAGGCTTCTGAGATACAGGCAAACTTGTTCACACCCCCATTACCTTGTCCCTCGCCTTCTGTTCCTGACAGGTTCTGTGAAAAACTGAAAGGGGAGAAAATGCAAAGTGGAGCAAGTAGTCCAAACCTGGTATAAATCCTGTGAACTGTGGCTCGGCCTGCATAATAGAAAAGCAACTTCAAAACAATGGCACCTGAGCCAAGCACTGAGGAGGTGAATCTGCAGGATCAGAAGCCCAGGGAAAGTGAAAAGGACACGAAGTCTGGCAGCCCGCATCAGCTTCGAGCTCAGACAGGTAACAAGTGACTCCCTGCTCATGGCCAGTGCAACTGGGCTTTGCGATACAGGGCAAAGCACTTTGTTTTGCTTTTTTTTATTGCATGCGACAAAATGTATAACTTTTCCAAAAGAATGGCAAACATTCAAGTGACTTTGGAAGGTAGTAGAGGTTACAGCATCAATAGTGGCCACAAACCCCAACACGCTGTGGGAAGGTGGCCGGAAAGAGTCCATCTTTCCAGTTATATGAAGGAGCGAGCTGTTATCAGACTGGCACTAAGTTTGCAGGAAATGCATGCCTAGAAGTTGACCGAAATAGTGCCAAGATTTTTCCTTGGTGGAAATTGATTAGACTAGAGCAGAGAAATGTCAGTGCCCAGTGACAACGTCAGGGTCTGAGTATCCTTCAGTTTGCTGACACTTAAATGCATTGTAGAGTATTCACTAGTCGGGTATACAGGGATGTATGACACTGTCCCTTTTCTCTCTCTTCCTCCCTTCTTTCTTGCAATTGCTTACATTTTTTTTAATGGCATCAAGTCAGTGCTGACTCCTGGCGACCCAGCTGCCTCTGGGTTTTCTTGGCAATGTGTCCCCAGAAGTAGATTGCCAGCCTTTTCTTCCAAGGCAATGGAGAGTAAAGTGACTTGCCCAAGGTCAAAAGGAGTGCCAGAGGGAACCAAACCCTTGATCTTCTGGGTACTAGGCAGTTGCACTAACTACTAGGCTACTCCTCCACTCCTTACCTATCTTTTTTTATTTAAGTTTTTTTTATACCACTTTATCATTTTAATCAAAGCGGTTTACATTGCAACTTAAATTTGGTAATGTACATTAAACAGGACCATTTTTCTGAGGCAATGGAGGGTTAAGTAACTTGCCCAAGGCTACAAGGCATGCTAGTGGGAATCAAATGCTGGTCTCTTGGTTTCCAAGCCAGTGCTGTAACCATTAGGCTACTCCTCCATTCCTATAGTTGTGCTTACATACATTTGTTTGGACAATATATACAGTATTTGCTTAGTGAGTCAATTTGTTGTAGGGTATCACAGATTTTATTGAATCAAGGAAAGCATGATTAAAAGATGACTTTTCAAGACAACATAAGACCTCCCCCCATTTGTATTATTACTACTTTGGCCCAATGAAAGTTCCTACTCTTCAGAATCCAGTGTTCTCCAGACCAGACTGGTTATTAGACCTCTGCACTTAGGCGGGCTTTGAAAATGCTTTTCGGTGTATTCATGGCTTAACTGTATTTATACCATGGCTTAACTGTATTTATACCATAAATACATGATTACAGTAAAATACTTTAAATGAGAATAAGGTTGACATGCTTTCAAGAATTTAACAAGATGCTGTTTCAACAGCAAACTGGCAGTGTGATCGCTCAAAGCATCATAGCCATGAGAGCTCATTTAAATTGTGATTCCTTGAATGAGTTTCGAATGAGCATTCCCTTGCTTTTAAATCAAAGCTTGTTCGAAATCCAAATGGAATGATTTTCAAACATTTGAATGCAACTTGCATGAGGACTTTGCATGAAATAACATTCATACTTAATTTTTTTTGCTATAGCTATTTCATTACAACTAGGAGGGAAGATTTAAAGTTAAGCAGAAAGCAAAAACGCAATAACTTATTGGATTTTTATTCAAAATATCATGCAAAGATAATTAATCCTTTAATTGCATTCCTCTATTGTATCTAGAAATGTGTGAAAACCCAAGATCTGGTGTTATGATCCAAATGCCACCTATTACCTGGGTCCTCTTGGGTAGGCGGGGTACGCATGATTGCAATTACAAATCACGGACACAGTGATTTTCCCAAATTGCATTTTTGCAATACAAATTCATGATGCTTCATGTCTAGTTAAAAGAAATTAGAAGGTGAAAAAGATTGCAAGCAGAATGAGCTGGAGAACTGAGAGTTGAATTGGTATTGAAATAGGAAAATAGAACTATGACTCATAGCAATGCATGCAAAAACTGGAGTATTTACCCCTTTAGTCGCCAAAACTCACTGTTTGTGGCAAACCCTAGCTGCATCCTTCTAGAGAGACTGCCCGTAAGTCCTGATACCACAGCACTTCCTGAAGCGCAGAGGTTGAGTCTGAATTTCTTAGGTAACAAGCACAATTTCATTTTACTGAATTGTCTCCCATGCCTGTTCGTTTGAACTACATTCTGCATACAAGTATCTCCTAAATATCCACAAACCCAGTGAAGCCAATGTACTAAATTGTGGAAAATAGTAAGTGCTGGCATGTACTTGAATATGTGCTGAGTTTGCAGTATACTGTATGAGTGTATTTGGCGGCATTTACACACATATGTGCAACATTTTGCAAATCTCTATGAATAAGTTCGCTTTGCAGGCAGAATTGCAAATAATGCACATTATTTGCGATAAAGCACACTATTTTCCTTTTTAGCACCGACGCCGAGAAATGTTTCACCTTTGCAAGTAAGGAAATTGATCATGTAGTTTTATGCTTGCAAATTTTATTTAAAGAAATAGTTAATGAGTGGCTATAATGCAAAATTCTGCAAAACAGCTCAATAACCTTTGGTATACAGTAAAGTTTTGGGCAGTTTGCTTTGCCAAAACAATTTAACAAAATCTTTGAAGGCAAATCATTCGCACTGTTTTTTTCTTACATGGCTACTCCAGCGGAAAAATAGTTCTTGCTTGTCATAAATAGTACACAAAGGGCCCAATATTCAAAATAATATAAGCTCCTAAATTTAGACACCTAAATTTGTGCCCTATTTTCAGTCAAAATTAGGTGCTTGAGTTTTCAGCTGAAAATTCATCTTAATTAGGAGCTTAAAAGTTATGGGTCGGATATTCATAGGAGTCATGCTCCTAAATTGGTCTCTTTGAGGGGCATATTGAAGGTTGGTGGCCATATCCAGCCAGCAGCACTGAATATCCAACCTGGAATATTCTGTGCTGGTCAGATAGCTGAAATGACCACGGTTAGGATAGTCTTTTTTCTGATCTAACTGTAGCCATGTTAGTTACCTGCTTAGTGGCTCAATGTTCCGCTGACCGGCTAACCTCTCACTGTCCCTGGTACCTGTTACCATTGGCACATCAGTCGGCCTAGGAGGGGATACTCGGCAGCAAAAACTAGGTATATGCTACTGAACATCCCAGTCCGCAGGAATTAACATGGTTTGCAGATTTGCAAGCCATGTTAACCCTTTTGACTCTGTCCCCCTTTGAACATTTACTTAAGCCGAGCGCTTAAATTTCACAGAAATCCTAAATGTAGGAGCGCAAAAAGTAGATGGCAACAGAGGCAGATTTAGGGCGGGCGAAACAAGCAAGGAGCTTAGCAGTGGCTTTTGTCTCTAGGCTCATAAATTTTGATCATAAATTTAGGGAATCAATGGAAGGCTGAACTTTAGGAGCACAGGGTTCGATATTCAGCAGCAGTGATCGGCTCTTTTAAAGCACCCAGCAGTCGTCACTTTAATTTAAACCGGAGATTCAGCACCAGAGCTTGCCTAGTGTCCAGCGCTGAATTTCCGGTTTCACTGAACAGCGCTGTTGCTATCTGGTTGGTGGCAATATTCAGCTGCTGACCAGATAGCAAAAGACACACAGGGGTCTGTTTACTAAGCAGTGGTAGCCCCCAATGGGGCTGCTGTTCCGATATCGCACGGAAGCCACTACCGCTGCTTAGTAAACATACCCCATAGAATTAGGACAGCCATTGACCTGTCCTAACTTTATGTGTCGGGTTAGTAGCTCAGTATCGCCACTAACTGGACACTGCCAAGCCCATCCTCGCTCTGCCTGCAGACCACCCTGGAATTAACCAGGAATCTTTTCCATGGTCTGTAGGGATATTGAGCAATACTAGCCAGATAGCGCCGCGGCATATCAGATCACCAGGTTCTGATAACTGGCTCTATGACCTATAACCTTTACACTCCTATAAGATGAAGTTTCAGCTGAAAAATTAGGCTTATAAGTTTGACTGAAAATAGGGTACAAATATAAGTGCCTAACTTAGATGCATAAATTTACAAACTCCGCTTTTTTCGAGTATCACCCCCTATGCTTATAAATTTTGGCCTGCCATTCATTTGCCTGGATTTATGAGCCTGGTGCTGAACAGCAGAACTGGCCTCATTTGTAAGAACCACAAACGGGTCAATTAAGTTACAAACTGAACTTGCATTAATAGTGTAATGTTTAATGTAAAATAGTAACATAGTATATGACGGCAGATAAAGACCAGCATGGTCCATCTCATCTGCCCAGCAAGGTGGCAAGAGTTGGTGTGCCTGCTGTTCCGTGCAGGTCACCGCTCCCCATGCCTTTGTTTAGGGGTGTACCCACCATACAGGTCATCACGACTTGTTAAAATATCAGAGACAGTTAAGTTTATTTTGATTTTATCTTGTTTCTATAAAGGGATCCACTGTGTGTGTCCCACGCCATTTTGAATTCTGTCACTGTATTTGCCCCCACCACTTCCATCGAGGGGTCATGCAGGAGAGTTCATGGTCTGAGAAAAATCCTGGGTCATTCATTTTATGCTCTCTAACTGAGGCTAGGAATGTTATTAGGATGATACTCTAAATCTGAATAGAAATAGTCTTGTTGATACAATTTTAGAAGGCTTTTTAATCTTGCAGGAGACTGTCAGCTTTTTTGCCAGTAGGAGCGGTGCACGGGTGCAGGTATGAGAATGAAATGGACATTCGGTCAAATATTGGAGTTATCAATGATGCTTTTATTGCTGGGACAGTTCCCTCCCTCATTGCAGCCTGTGGTAATCATATGCACACTTTTGGTTGCTTCGCCACCTTGCAAGCTTTTATATATAAACAGCGAAGTACAAAGGTAGGCAGGACAGTACATCAGAACATAAGACTTTCCATATGAGCTTAGGACAAAAGCCCACCAAGCCCGGTATCCTGTTTCCAATGGTGGCCAATCCAGATCACAAGTTCCTGGCAAGATTCCCAGAGTAGCTTGATTCCACGCTGATTACCTCCAGAGATAAGCAGTAGCTTTCCCCAAAACTATCTTAATCACGATTTATGGACTTTTCCTCCAGAACTTGTTTCAAGATGCATAAAACAACTTTATGGGCATTCATTAGGAGGTGTGAAGCCATGTTTTGCATAATGGCTCCATACGAGAAATGGGATGTCCAGGTTGAGATATTCACATGTCCTCTCTGTTTTACAGAAGCATTTCGTAAAATAGCTATAAGGACACTAGCAAATGCATGTATAGTTTCTGGAACAAACAGTGGGAGCAACTATTTTAGAAGAAAGACTTGGTAGTTGGCATTTGTGCATGCCTCAGAGCACAGCTTTTGTAAAATATGTGTGGATTCATATTGTAAAATGGGAACTACATGCACATTTTTTGGCCCACCCAAAATATATCCAAGCTATGCCCAAGTCACTTTACCCTCCATTGCCTCGGAAGAAAAGGCTGGCAATTTACTTCCGGTGATACATTGCCAAGAAAACCCAGAGGTAGCTGGGTCACTATGAGTCAACACTGACTTGATGGCACTAAAAAAAAAAAAAAAAAAAAAAAAAAAAATGCCCTCTGGAAATCTCTGCTTGCCGGCACATCCAGATGTTCATATGACGGCTTTCTGAAATCACCACCAAGTAGAGACGTGTATGCTATCTACACGTGGAAATGCCACTATTCCCTCATATAGATGCTCCTAGACCTCCTTTATGTGATTCAGTTCAATTTAATGCACATTCGTTACAGACATAAGATTTTCTGAACCGAAAGCACAAACTGATTAAGTCTGTCGTACCTTAACTTACTACAGGTTCAGTGGAAGCTTATTCTGAGTGAACCATTTATTAAGCAATTCCAAACACAAAGTTGCTTTAGCCTCTCAGCAAAATTTGTGCCAGGGTCCAGAGAAATCTGTATGTCATCTGCATTATCAGATTCCCAGTAGACTGTATCTAGATTTTGAAAAGTAGGGCAAAGAGCACTGAAACCCACAGAATTCCATCCACCATGTAATTCCCTTGTGCTTGAAAGATCCACGCCCACTTTTATATAGTGAACCCGCTCATTCTAAAGAGATGCACATTAGGCTCACATGGAACTGTTAAGAACATATGCTGAGACAGAGCAAAGGCTTCCTTACTTAGAAACTCATGGTCCATGGTGTTAAATGCTGCAGAAAAATCAGGCAATACCACAAGAGAGCCCGTCACCGTTATCATGACTCCTATGAAGAGCATCATTCAAGATGACCAAGGACCCTTAAAGAATTAAGAAGTGATCTAGTGGTTAGAGAAGAAGGTTGAGACCCATGGAAGCCAGAGTTCAAATCCAGCTTCTGCCACGTCTGCTTCTTGTAACCTTGGGCAAGTTACTTTACTCTCTGTTGCCTCAGGCATTGTATCGCTGCTTTTCACCCCTCTCCTGGAGTCAGGTTTTCAAGATTACCACTATGAATATGCTTGAGACAGATTTGTATATAATGGAGTTTCAATGTATACAAATGTATTTCATGCATAATCATGTGGTAATCCTGAAAATCTGGCTAGAACTAGGATGCACATAAAAATGTGACGATAGGCCGTCTATAAATGCATAAAATCCAGGCTAAAAACTCACCTCTTGAGACTGTTTTTGGATCCTGATCCCCTTAGTCGCCTGTTCACCTCCTATGTGTTTCCTTACCATTCCTCTAGATGGATCCTAGCCCCCCAGTTGTTGTGTTGCCTGCCTTGATGAGATTGTAAGCTCTGATGAGAAGGGACTGTCTCTTATATGTCTCTGTACAGTGCTGCGTATACCTTGTAGCGCTATGCAAATGACACGTAGTAGTATAACATGAAAGCCCCCTGCAGTTGCTGGAGGCTTCTGCAGTAAACCCGCCACAGGAGCAAGTAACACCCCTCACTGAGGTGGATAATTGTGCCCACACTACCTGTGCTGAGCGTTGGTAGTGCAGGCTTCTAACACCTGCGTGAGCAGCAGTGTGACGGGAACGCACCTGTCCTGATACATGCTACCCGGGTAGAATGGGGCTTTTAGCACACCACTAGTGTACATTAGTAAGCACGCCTCGGTCTTTCCTTACCAGGGATAATTACAGAAATGCCTGCCGAACTGTGGTAGTCCCGTTTCCATGCAAGTCATTAGGAGAACCAGCGACCCAGACTTTCTTGATCAAATACTTCGAGAAACCCAGTGACTATAAGGTCCCTCTTAGATCTAAATTCCACTTTATAATTTTATACACTGAACCAGAGAAAACCGAACCTTCCAATATAAATTTAATTAAAAAATGATTTCACCAGATTACAGTGCGGCTTAACACTTAATGCCACTGAGGCTGAATTATGTGAAAATATCAGATGTAAAATATGCCCTTCATCACAAGCAGGATCATTAATATACTGCACAAAACCCAGCAAGAACATAGCTTCTTAGAAATCAAAGAACCAGCAGAGACTACATCTGCAAGAATGCTGACGTCAATAAGTACTAACAAAGAGCATTCAATCTGAACATTCAAAATTAACCGCAACAAATCTGTAAAAGATTGAGACGTTCTCTTTGAGCTCAGCAGGTTTACAGAATGCTTAATTTATTCGGCATGCCCAACTCCAGGAGTAGGCATTCAGCTCCGTCAGGCTGTGTAATTAACAGTGCCCTCCTAGGGATCTGATCCCAAACAATAATGGCGACTCTGCCCCTCCCCCCTTCTTCCAGCTGCAAGATTTAAAGTAAAGAGCATACCCAGAAGGACAGAAGAGTCGTCCACATTTAGCCATCTTTCAGTAAGACATAATTTGGTCAATATTTGAAAGGACTTGTGAAAGGGCATTTTAGAAAGAATGTCCAAACGCCAGAACATCTGAAAAAAGCAGCACGTCCAGGTGAAGACACGGTTTCACAATTGTGGACCTGCCTGATATGGACATCTGTGGGAGCCTCTACATAGACATTCCCAGAATAGTATTTAAGAACCTGGATGTCTAGCTATAGCCTAATGGTTACAGTGGTGGGCTAGAGCCAGGGCTCAAATCTCACTGCCGCTGTCATTGACATTGTGCTGAGTACTGGGATGATGGAGTTCTTTCTTCTCTGCACCCTCTGGATGTTTTTCAGTCAAAACATAGTCGTGCCTGAAGCAAGTCTAAATTTAAATGCAACTCTGGACATCCCCCCCGTTCTGGGGACATCGACAGAGCTGGCTTCTCAAATGCACAAATAGGGCTTCCAAAATAACCCCCATATTGTCAAAGGTTATCCAGTTAGATGGGCAGATAATTAGACAATAAAGACCTTATCCTTATAACTTTAGAGATTATGGGGTAGATTCTGAGCAGCGTTTAGCGAGTCTCGATGTCTGATCCGGATGTCCAGACCCACTAAACACTGAGGTGTTGATGCAGCCGACAGAGCTCCCCACACGTACAGGTAAGATGTGTGGGGGAGCTCTGTTCGCGGGCCGGAGGTGGGGCGAGGGTGGGCAGTGGGCGGCAACCTGACCCCGGATGTACACGGCCGATTCTGAGGTCGGCCCTGTATGTCCAGGGTCAGCCATTTGCACGGGGGACTTATTCCACCTCAGAGGTGGAATAAGTTCCCCTGGATGGAGGAAGAATAAAGACCCGGGCCCAGAAAGCGAGGGGAGGGGGCCCAGGAGGTACTTCGCAGCCCGACCCTGGCCACAGCAGGCCCGATCGGGGGTCAGGCTGCGGTGAATGCATATTTTCGGTGTTTGCCAGGGATCACAGGCCAGCAGGGTAAGTGTCGGGACATCCAGCATGTCTAAATCAGGGCACGTCCTGGACGCTTGGCTGTATGCCGCGATTCTGTCCCTGTGGAAGCAGAATCAGGTGCATCTTCAGGCCTCTGGATGTCTGGATGACCGGACGGCCCTGGGACGCACATCACTGAATTGGCCTCCACACAAATAAGTATATATATGACCAAAGTTATGCTAATAAAGTGGAGCAGCATTAGAGTCATAAGTAATATGGAACTGGGGCATTAGAAGATGTATCAGACTTGCATTTATTTGTTTATTGATGTAATGTGATCTATATGTAAATTGTATTTTGAGAATGTTATTTATGTTTTTCTGTAAGCTACTTAGGATTGCTTTAGATAGGTGGGGTATAAATTTAATAAATAATAAATAACAATAAAAAATAAGTACTGGAGGCAGGGTCAAACGTTATCTGGATAACGGCAATGTTCAGCTGCTGTCAGGATAATTTATGACTGCTGCTGGAATTCTGCGCACAATGATGCCAAATTTTGCACTTTTTTGTGATTTTTTTCTGTATTACATTTTAAATTAAGTGTCGCTCAAAAACAGCATGCTTTAGTTTGACAAATAAAGCATGTAAAGCTTGCATAATTCAGACCTTTTGACACCGAATTTTGAATTGCATGTGCAGCATTCCAGCAGAAGTCATTTATGCATATAATCCTGAATGCAGAAATAGCAGGCCTAGCTTTGAACGGATACGTTCATGGGGCAGAAGGGCTGAAAAGGCAAGCCTAGAGTGCAGAGAAGGCGGTGTCAGCACAAGTGAAGGCAAAAAGACAGATGAGATAACCTACAGGGTTCAATACTTGCTGGCTGGGTTTTCAAATACCCTCCTAGTACCATTGATAGCTTCAGCAAACAGGTGTGGTTTCAGCGGTGTGGTTTCTAGATGGTGCTACAGGCAGTCTGCAAAAGAACTGAAGAAGCAAGGCCATAAACTGTACATTAATGTCTTGGTACATTTGGCCTAGGTGAATATATGTAATTTCGTCATATGTTATGTTTTCTGCTCAGGAAACAGGAGCACATCATTTACAAAAGGGATGGGCTGTCCATCCCCATTAAATGCCGGGACCGTATCCCCTGTCCAAAGCTCCCTGCATGTACATACAGTAGGAGATGTATGGGGAGCTCTGGACGGGGGGCAAGCTGAGGGAGGAGTGAGGGCGGGCGGTAGGCGAGGATGCGACCCCGGACTTACAGTGCCGATCCTGAGGTTGGCCGTGTATGTCTGGGGTCACCAACATGGATGGGGGACTTATTCCACCTTGAAGGTAGAATAAGCCTCCCTGGACATTGGGGGACGGTGGCGCAGGGCCAGGTCAGTGGGGTGAGGGGGTGCAGGAGCTTCCCTGCAGCCCGACCCTGCCTTTGGAAGGCTGCATCGGGGGTCGAGCTGTGGGGAATGAACTTTGTGGTGGCGGCCGGGGATGAGCCGTGGTGCCATAGCAACAGGATGCCATGGCACCGTGGCTCCATGCAGAAGCCAGGGCAGGCCTGTGCAAGGAGACAATTGGACGTCCAGCAGCACAGAATCGGAGGACAGTCTGCCCATCCAGGCACAGGCTGGCCATCTAGACCCGATTCTGATCCCGCGGGAATGTCTAACTCCCGCAGGCTCAGAATCGGAGACTAGACCAGCCCGTCCAGATCCTGGACGTCCGGGCAGGCAGGACGTTCCCCATTCGGAACCGGGCCCAAAGTGTATACACCTCAAGTTCTGGCAGAATGAAATAGTTATACTATGATCACAGTTCAGAGCCTTATACATTTTATACGTTGATTATAGTTATCAAAGATATGCGTTTTCATTCAAAGTTCTTGAGTATTTTTACCTATGGATTTTGCACCAGTTCTATAGATCTGCATCATCCCCTGGAGCCTACAGAGCAATAAGCCTCACACTGATGGTGGGTAAAATGGTGAAAGATATTGTTAACAACAGACTTATGTGGCATAGTGATAAACATGGCTTAATGAGAGGTGAGGAAGAACGTCAGCTTGAATCTCATTTTTTACTAATCTATTACAGGTTTTGAATGGTATAACTAAGCAAGTGGATAAGGCGATCCAGCATATTTTGAGATGAATTTCCTAATAAAATCACTTATGAAACTAAGCGATTGAAGGCAAAACGTAAATAGTAAATGGTGAAAGGACTGGACTAAATAATACATTTTTCCAATGGAGAGAAATCAATAGTGTAGTGCCTCAGGGATCTGTACTGGAAGAAGCGTTTATTCATTATTCATATGGAAAAAGAAGCAATGAGAGAAGTGATGTAAATAGTACAAATGAATTCATACTGAGGATCTGCAGAGATACTTGTCAGACTGGGGAACGGGCCCATCCAGACTGCAGATGAAATTTAACATGAAGAAGTGCAAAGTGAAGTATATAGGGAATAATAATTTGAGTTGTGAAGGCATGTTCTACATTGTACCCATTCGTTTGCTTGATTTTTTTTTTTTTTTGATCTGGCAGTTTTTCTCTGCATATCTGGACCCATTTGGAACCTGTGCTGAATCACAGTACCATGAGACTTTATTTGCAGATCATTTCCTGGTTTATTCCTCCTCCCATCCAAAACAGTGATAATCTATTGACCGAGAGGGATAGACAGTCTAGGCCCCCACAAAACCGAGCACTTGTGTGCTCTTGGCTCATTCATTAGGTGTCATTATTGCACAATGGCCGGGACTCACTCCTGCCATCCTTGGTTATGTGAATGTCACTGACCTCTCCCCATCCCCAGTTCCATCTGTGAAACAGGATCTGATACCTAGAAACAAACCTAGATCTCCTGCATGGAAGTACTACCACTATCCTGCTGAGCCAGCCTATATATTGTGGGCACGATATTTGAAAGGCATGTACATGATTTACAGCCTGGTAATCCATGCAAATGTCTCTAACTGGGATATTCACATCGGGGTGTGTCGGGAGCATTCCAGGGAGGAACAGAGGTGGCGACAGTGGCTAACTGGGCAGCAGCGATGTTGCATGCTGCCCGGTTAGGGACTGACAGCTAAAGCTATCTTTTAGCCGCAGGAGCTAACTGGGCAGCATGAAATATCGCTGCTGCCTGGTTAACTACTGCAGCTTCCAGGCATGTGTGGCAAACCCGGATATTCGATGCCAGGGCCACATATGACCCCGGAACAGAATATCCACGGTTAGGGATTGGCGGGCACAGCTATGCGCCATAGCAGCTCATAGCCTGCCCAAATGAATATCGAGCCCTGCAGTTTTATTTGCCTTATTGCTTTTATAGTCCCCCTTCTGAAACACTACAGCAACAAAGTGGATTACAATAATAACAAGATGACAAAAGAATACAACAGATCAGACTTACTCTTCCATCTCACATATTTTTCTCTCCTCCAAACCCATTGGATATAGGTTCAACCAGTGCCAGTCATATATGGTCCAAGTTCATCCCTGTAAATCTTACTCAGACACTACAATCCATCCGAAAGACCGTGTCTTTTAGACCCAATCCCCTTCAAGCAGGTGATGGAACACTCACTGGGATTACTTCCGATCATCCAAAACATCATTAACAATATTCTTGCAATTGGCCAAGTTCCTGTCTTTGGAAGAAAGCTATCATTAAGAATTGCTAAGGATCATAAAGGTGACCTGCTGGACCTAAAGAATTACCGACCTGCCTTTTTTGTCAAAAGTTACAGAACGGGTTTTTCAAGCAACTTTCAGATCATATTGAACATACCCACACCTTGTACTCTAAATAATCAGGTTTCCATATCTCCAGGAACAAGCAGGAATGAGTCTTCACATATGGGTACGTCGATACCGACGGAGCCTGCGCGGGAACGCTCCCCAGCATCCAAAAAGAAAGCTTTTGGGAGCATCCCACACACATGCGCGCTGCCTTCCCGCCCATTCACTTCCCTCGCATCAGTTTTCCGTTTTCCGCAGAGCCGGCAGGACATATTCCTGTCACCGCAGAAAATTCTTCTTTTTATTCTTATTTTTTTGTGGTTGCGTCTGCCTTCCCTCAACGCCACTGGTACCGCCGGTGCATTTCTTTCTTTTTACTAAAGAATTTCTTCTTTTCTTTAGAAATTTTTCCTGTTTAGTGCCTGACGGTTTCTAGGCCACTTCTTTACAACAGAAGCATTTACAGTTCTTCTCATCCTTACTGAGAGGTCAGTGATACACTGGTTCAATCCTCCACTTTAGGCATGAATCTCTTGCCAAGAGCAATCCATTCTTTTAGCTCTTAGAGCTATTAAGGATAATCATGCCCTACCAGTAACAGGTTTCTCCTCTCCTTTTAAAGTAAACAGAGGAGTTACAACTAATTACAAGGTTTGCTATGCTCTTCACCTTGATAGTTGTCCTGTACGAGAATATCTCATAGTTTTGACTGCAGGGGAGCTTTACCTTTTTCAGAGACTTACAAAATTGTAAGTCTTCCCAACTCTGTATTACTTTCTATCCCTCTTAGTCGAGACTTTCACTCTAAGAGTGATACTATTTGACTGGAGGGCTTACCTTTTAAGCCATAGGATTGTCTTCAATACCTACTCCAGTAAGTGATTTCCATACAGTTTCTCCCCTCTGCAATCTTTTCAAATATTTCTTTTAAGACAGCTTATCAGACCATAATTGAGTTTTATCACTTCTAATTATGTCTGTCGGTCCTTTTCCAATCTATAGGACCTAACCTCTTCTGCTGCCTTAATAACAGATAATTCCAAGAGAGGTTCCAAAACCTACTTGGACAATTTATCGTTGCAGGCAACCAGCCTGTCTACTATTCTTAGCCATCTTCAACTCTTTGGCTCCCACAGAATAGATTAGGTTGTACACTGGTAATTAAACAGCCAGATCTCACCTAAGCAACCTACAACATGCTCTCTGCAATTCTACAAAAAACTCTGCAACTATGGGCCTTTGCCAGAGAGCGTCAGAACTATTCCTGGTGGGTAACTTCCAGATGGTTAAAAGGCTTTGCCCAGTCATGCTCCCACATGACCATTTTTTTCCTACTCTTACCATCTTCCTTAAAATTTCCTTTTAGGGAAAATGAACCAGGGCTTAGATCACGTGAAAGCATAAAGAATTGCTTAATTCCCTGAGTTGTTCCACATCTCCAATGGAACTCTTCCAACAGGGATGCATTTCTTTTCACTGCAGTCAGTCCTTGTCTAGTGCATTCCTTCTAATTCCCAATACTTCATTGGAGCTTATGCTGAACAAAGAATGCATTATACTCATATTGCCCTCATAGACGGGCAAATATGGTATTCCCTTTTATTGCGTCTTTTTCTCCACACTGAAGTTATAAAAGGATCCAGACTTGTTGTCTTAAGACTAAGGAATTCTCTGCACCCCTTCACGTAGATCTCCATTTCTGGTTATTCAAAGTCTAGAATTTTTAAAGAAATCTAGACCTATTCTTCTGACTAGGAACATTCCACTGGTTTCCATGTAACCTTCTTCATAGTTCTTCCACGTGTAACCAGTAAGGGGGTTCTTTATCCATATTCTCAAGCAGGTCTTACCCCTTCTTGTTATTATGTGAGTCTCTCTTTATACACACACACACACACACACATATATATATATATATATATATATATATATATAATGTATGTTTATATAAATACACATATCTCACTCTGAAAGATTTGTTACTGTCCATATTAATGCCGTTCCAGCATGCCATAGGGTTTAAATGGACAACCAATTTCTATGGTAATTAGAAACTACCTTCTTTTACTGTAACCTCTCCGGTTACGTTACATCTGAAGCTCTCCATGTAAAGTCATCATCCTAAGTGACATCACTTAGGGAAGACATTACTGATCTTCAAGAAATTGGAGGCTACACTGCCTACTACAAATGTTTCTTTCTTTCATTTGGATAGAGGGGTCTTAAAGACCCATCCTTTTTCTGCAAACCAGTCAGATTTATCTCCTCTCTTCCTAGAGCCTTTTTCTGCTCCAAGGACAAAGAGCTTCAAACTTTGGCCTACAGAAGCTTTAGCTTCTCATCCAAAGTCCAACCCCATTAAACTCCCCCAGTTTTTTCTTCTGGAATTAGTTCTAGCCATTTAGGCTTCTGACCTCTGCCTGTATTGCAAAATTTATTTCCTCTACTTCACAGTAAGGTATTTTCTTTGAGGATAATGTACTGGCTCTTAGCACCACACCCATATTAGCCTCAACAAATACTTTCGCAATACTTTTGACTAAGGTCCACAGTAGAAAATTGGAATCCAATATTTACTAACATTTATGATCTACACAAGGACTCCCCTCTAGACGCCTTGTTTAGTCAAGCTGTCCACAGCACACCCTTTTTAGTTCAACTCCTACCCTCCATCCCTTGGATGCCTGAGGTTCTGGGAAATAGCATGGCCCATCGATTAGATTTGCAACATGCTGGGACCTCCTCTAGGCATCTCTAGCTTGGGAGTCCCCATATGTGAAGACTCATTCCTGCTTGTTCCTGGAGATAGCACAGTTACTTACCTGTAACAGGTGATCTTTGGGAACAGCAGGAATAAGTCTTCACAACCCACCCAACTCCCCTAGGAGTTGTTTCTCTCTCTCTCTCTCTCTCTAATTTGTCTACTTCCCTCCTTCGGTCTCAGCTACAAACCCAACTGATGAGAGGGAAGTGAATGGGCGGGAAGGCAGCGCGCATGCGTGTGGGATGCTCCCAAAAGCTTTCTTTTTGGACACTGGGGAGCGTTCCCGCGCAGGCTCCGTCGGTACTGACGTACCCATATGTGAAGACTTATTCCTGCTGTTCCCAGAGATCACCTGTTACAGGTAAGTAACTGTGTTTTCTTGCATAGTACCAAAACTACTATTACAGCAGTCCTAAACAAGATCTATAGAGTCCAGGATCAAGGAAAAATTGCTATTGCTATCTCACTGGATTTATCGTCAATTTTTGATTTGGTCGACCACAATTTGCTGCTAAATCATCATTACACCACTGGTATTCTACAACTTTACGCCACTTTTAATTCTACAACTCGCCCTCCTTAACTGTCGCCCCCTCCGATCAAAGTCTCTCCTGATCCAAGACATTGTTTCCCAACACACGCTTGATCTCTTCTTTCTAACCGAAACCTGGCTGAGGGACAGTGAGGAGCCCCTACTAAATCGCTGTCTACCCCCAGGCTACTCTGCTCTGTTCACCTCCTGCCGGGGTAGGAGTGGCGGAGGATTCGCGGCTCTATACCGCTCCTCCCTGCCCCTCCAGGAACAATCCTCCCTGCACTCCACTACCCAGAATCCTTGCTTCTTCGCTTAGCCACTTCTCCCCCTCTTCACTTTCTTCTTGTCTATGCCCCTCCCACCCTTTCAGCCCCAATGTGGGACTCTCTTCTCTCCATGATATCCGAAATTTCCCTCCTCTTCGCACAGTTTCTGATTCTTGGAGACTTCAATGTTCATTCCAATTCCCCCTCCACTTTGAGATCATGCCTTCCTTTCCTTCCTTTCTGATCTCTCTCTTGCCCAGCATGTCCCCTTTCCCACCCACACTGCTGGGCACACTCTTGACCTCCTCATTTCCCCTTTGATCTCCCCCCTGTTCTCTCCTCCCTACCCCTCCCTTGGTCTGACCATTTCTGTCTTTTCTTCTCCTACTCGCTTCTTTCCCCCACCTTGCTCCCCCTCCTTCAAATGTCCCCACCAGCAGTACCCACCCCCCCTCTCTATCTCGCTGTATTAATGCTAACACACTCCTCCAGTTCCCCCCTTCCAATGCGCTTTTACCTACAGATATTCATCTTCTCCCCGTGGACACTCAGGTTCACACGTGGAACACTACACTTTCAGCCACCCTCGACGCCCTTGCTCCCCTTCAGCCTCGTCATGTCCCTCGCCACCCTCGATGCCACCCCTGGTTTCACCCCGGTCTCCTTTTACACCGCAAACACCTCCGTCGCTCCGAAAGGCTCTGGCGCAAACACCCATCTGCCTCCAACCTGGACTTCTTTCGTTCTTATCATCATCAATATCATCTCCTCCTCCACTCAGCTAAAAAGGACTATTTTTCCACTCTCATCTCCTCTTCTACCAAGTCCTCCCGCCAGCTGTATTCCGTTCTCCGTACTTTGTCTGCTCCTCATTCTTTGAATACTCCCTCCCCCTCCCTTGTCCCTCCAGACCCCGCCTCGTTGGCCTCTTTTTTCACCTCTAAAGTCCACTCCCTCCATCTCACTTTTCCTGCTTGCCCTCCTCCCCTCTCCCCCCTCCCTTAGCCCCAGCCCCCTCCTCTCCCTCTCCTCCTTCCCTCCTCTCCCCTCTTCCTCTTTCCCTCCCCTCTCCCATCGTTGGTCCTCCTTTGAGCCTATTTCCGCTCCAGTCCTGTCTAAAACTTTCTTCTCAATTCGCAAAACCACCTGTTTTTCAGACCCTATTCCCTCCCATTGGCTTTTTGATCCTTCTTTGGCCCTCTCTCCCCACATTCTTTCCATCATAAACACTAGTCTCTCCTCCGGTACCTTTCTCGCCCCATGGAAGCACACCATCATTCATCCCATTCCAAAAAAAGGGTTCCTGGATCCGTCCTCTCCCTCCAGTTGGCGCCCAATTTCCAATCTCCCCTTCCTTTCCAAGCTCCTAGAAAAACTTGTCTTTACCCAACTGTCCTCCCACCTCGAAGCTTTCCTCGCACTGCACCCTCGGCAATCTGGTTTCCGCCCCGGCCACAGCACTGAATCCGTCCTTCTTTCCCTCCTCAATGAATTGCTCATGATCATGGTTCCTTCGCTCTTGCTGTTGTACTCGATCTCTCCGCCGCATTCGACCTCGTCAACCATTGCATCCTTATCTCTCGTCTGCACAACGCTGGCCTCTCAAGTACTGTTCTTCGCTGGTTCCGCTCTTTCCTCTCAGGTCGCTCCTTTTCTGTTCACACTGGGCCCCTCTCTTCCCCCGCCACCCCTCTTCCCTGTGGTGTTCCCCAGGGCTCTGTCCTCGTGCCTCTCCTATTCAATATCTTTCTTGTCCCCTCACTCCTCTAGTTCAACAGCACGGAGTCTCTGCTTACTTCTACGCAGACGATATCTTTCTTCTTTACCACACCGACTCTGCCTTCCCCGACATCTCTCCTCTCAACGACTGTCTCTCCTCTGTGTCATCTTGGCTCTCTTCCAACTTCCTCCACATCAATCTTTCCAAAACATCAGCCATCTGGTGCACCGCTGGTAGCCCTGCCCCCCTCTCGTTCCCCAGTTTTCCTCTTCTCCTATCCCAATAGTTTTCTCCCTGTGCTACTTGGGCATGACCCTTGATTCCTCATTATCCTTTAAAGCTCATATTTCCTCAGTTGTCCAACGCTGCTTCTCTACCCTAAGACAACTCCGCTCTGTCCATCCTTTTCTCTCTTCCTCTGCCATGACCACTCTTCTTCTCATCCTTGTTATCTCCCGCTTAGACTACTGTAATGTCTCCCTGGCTGGTCTTCCTCAATCTCAGCTTCTACGCCTGCAGCGAGTTCAGAACACTGCCGCCCGTATTCTTACCTGCTCTTCACGCTTCAACCATGTCACTCCTCTCCTCATCCGTTTGCATTGGCTCCCGCTCACTTTTCAAATTCAATACAAGTTCCTCATCTTTGTCCACAAATCTATTCACACCGGCAGCCCCCTCTATCTCGCCGATTTGGTCCGCCTCCACACCCCCCACCGCTCCCTCCGTTCCATACATGCAAACCGCATGATCCTCCCTTCCCCATGCCAAGCCCACCTGGAATCCACCCGCTCCTCCGCCTTCTATTTCCTCGGCCCCTGACTCTGGAACTCGCTTCCCCCAGCCCTCCATCTTGAGTCCTCCCTCAAAATTTTCAAGGCCATCTTGAAAACCCACCTATTCTGTACAGCTTTTGACCTTCCCCTACCCCCATCTTCTCTCTCCCCCCCCCCCTCGCTGATGCTTAATCAGTCTGTCCCCTCCTTTCGCTTTTCTGCTCCTCATCTGTCCTCTATCAGAAACTCAGCACCATTTGCCGAAACCACCCAAATCTCCACTGTCTAAAACCATACAAACACATGATCAGCCTACAAATTGTATATATTGTATATATTGTGATTGTACATAGTTACCCTGTTAGCCAAGTTGAATATCCTGTTCATATGTAAACACAAAGTACTATTGGAAATGTGTATGTTCATTGTTTATTGTAAACCGCGCTGATGCTGAATAGCGCGGTATAAAAGAGACTTTAAATAAATAAATAAATTATTCTATTCTTTCCTATCAAACCTACTGGCGTTCCTTTCCTTTTCTAGCAGCTTTGTTTTATTTTTTGTGAACCACTCAGACACTATCGTGATGGGCGGTATATCAAGTTCTAATAAACATAAACATAAACATACAGTTCTTTCTTGGTTTTCTTCCTTTCTAAGAGACTGTTCTTTTCACGTTCGTATTCACAGTTCATCCTCAGTATCACAAAGTCTCATGTATGGAGTCCCATAGGGATCTTACTTTCACCTCTGCTATTCAACATCTTCTTGGGCCCATTTGTCACTCGGTTACAGAGCTTAAGCATCTTCAGCTATGTCTATGCAGACAATGTCTTGCTGCTGTCATATATAGATGAACTCTCTTCAGAATTCTCCTCGGTTAATTCATGTTTGGATAGCATCACCTCTTGGCTCCGGCAAAACTCACTCAAACTGAATCCAAAAAAATCAATAGCCTCCTAGATAACAGGTTCTTCTAATAGTCCAAATATTACTGCTATTCTTGAGGGCACCCAGTAACCCTTCAACCTACTTTCCGATACCTGGGTATATTATTAAATTCAAAACTATATTTCTCCCTACAGTTAGCACAGGTTATCAAGATAATATTCTTTACTCTTTGATGCTTTAGGCTGATTCAACCTTTTCTGGATCAGTTAGCCCAAATTACAGTTTTGCTCCATATAGTAGTCTCCTATTTAGACTACTGCAATGTCATATATGCAGGGTTACCCCAGTATCAGCTTAAGCATTTGCAGACAGTACAGAACACCGCTATACATATTCTTGCCCATATCTGGAAATTTGACCATGTTACCCCTTTACTTATGCAGCACCATTGGCTCCCCATTAAGTCACACATTCAGTTCAAAATCTTGCCAATGACTCAAAGCCATTCACGATGGAGCTCCGGAATATATCTCTTCTCTGATCACTTTATATGTTCCGGCCTGTACCCTTCACTCTCTTCATGGATACAGACTATATATATCCCATCGCCATCCAGAAGTCAAATACAAGTTTACATGACAATCTATCTGCTTTCTTTGCCTTAGCCCCCACTCTCTGGAATAGCTTACCCACACCTTTATGGGTTGAGTTAAATTTTAAATGTTTCAAGAAGGCACTGAAGACTTACGAGGATCGGTTTCTGGAATACTTCCTGCATCTCTTGGACTCAAGCCTGAAGTCCAACTCTGTCTGCATCCACCTCAGAGCAATAGGCGTCTATCATTGTGGTTTGGGGGCCGGGCCATCTCTGCTCATCCACTGCTGGCTCGCTTCATGCGTGGTTTGCTTCTCTCGAAGCTGTATCTATTTGAATCAGTATTTTAATCCTTCTAAAGTGGACCTCCTTAATTCCCCAGCGCCTTTCAGGTTGTTACCTGGCAGAGCAAACCCCAACTCTTGCTTACCCTCCACCTCTCTCTACTTGCCCCCTTTCTCCCTCCATATCTTTCTCTCTATTTCCCCTTTCCTATTACCAACTGATGGTGTTCCTTTCTGATTCATTTTCAACTAGTATTTTAATGTAAACTGCTTTGATTGCTTGCAGATTTTGCAATATATCAAATAAAGTCAAACACAAACATAAACAAATTCAATGTTTTAGAATCAAAACCATTGACAGAAATCCTGCACAAGTATCCCCCACTGTGTAGGGGATACAGTAAAAAAAAAAAAAAGGGGGGGGCCTGGTGACCCATGAACCGCAGGAGGGAGTGAGTAGAGAAAGAACAAGGCACACACTGACGTCCCTCTAACAGTGTCACTATGTCACCACCCAACCTTCTCCAAATACTCAGTGTAGCCCTCTAGCAGGAGAAGCGCGTAAATGGATCATCTCTTGCTGCCACGCAGCCAAATCTCCTGGTTAAGAATGGAGCGATTGTCAGAAGGCTTGGCTCTGCAGAAGCAGGAGATAGCTGTATAAGCACTTGTGCCCCAGAGCCACGTTGGGTAACGGGAGGAGAAGGCTGGGAGGCACGCGGTAGCACTGCCAGAAGCATGTTCAGTGTCTGCTGTGCTCGCCTCCTGCAAGCCTTGATAGATGCTTAAAGCTTTATTGGGCGGGGAGGGAGTGCCTCCTTTTTCTTGCCACTGCCATTGCCATCGCCATCGCCATTCTCAGGGGGGGCTCTCACCAAACCTCTTCCTGGGGCCCAAAATTTGAACTTATGTCACTGACCAAAAACTAAATTATTACTGCAAAATTCATAAAATCATCGATTACAAGTCAATATCATGCCTGAAAAAAATGTATCTATCACCTTAAGTTAAAATTCAAAATGCAATCTAGAAATATAAAATATTCAGGTTAATATTCAAAGGAACTTACATATGTGGCGGGTATTTATATAACATCCCACATACTTAGCCCATGTGTTTCTGCACTTGTGTCATGCCTGTCTTACAAGGTATGCATGTACTTTATAAAATAGGAATGGAAATGTTCAAAAATGCGCATTAAATATAAGCGTGATCACATACGGCAGCTCTATAGCTGCTGTAAATGCCTGTGCCTGGATTTCTCAAGAACGAGTGTAACTTATGGTGTTTTATAAGCTATGCACAAACAGATGCGCTCTGTCCACGCTCCTCCCCTGTGCATGCCCATAGTGAAAGTACATGCCATCGGTCTTATAGTATGGGGGGCATTCTGTGGCACGAATAGCAGGGTTGGACAACCTGTGCTCAGCTCCCAAACCCTATTCCGCAACCAGGACGCCTTGCATGTGCACAGCGTTTGTGCAGGGAGCGCTGTACGTGGGCAGGAGGGGGTGGAGCCAGGGTGGGGCGAAGAAGTAGGCAGGTGCAGGGACATACCTAGGTATTCAGGAAAGGCCTCTGTATGCACCCGGGCACCAACATAGATGCCCGGCTTATTCCACTGTGGTAGTAGAATAAGCACTGGGCACTGCGCAGTTTGTGGGCTGCAGCCTCCCTTACCCCATGCCAATGCCACAGGACAGCACCCTCCTTGGGGACCCCCGCAGAGAGTTGGACAGTGGTGTACTGGGGCTGCTCTTGGAATGGGCATTCTGCAACTCCGGCTGGATGCCATTGCCCAGGTACGCCAGCCGGAGCGATGTGTAGTGAGGACAGGCAGCCCAAGGGACGTTTCTGGGAGTAGAATACTGTGCACACCAGGCCATCTAATTGCCCGATTCCACAATTGCGCTTACATATAGATCCTACAGTTGCAGAATTGGTTCCAGCTTGGCCCCATCCAAGTTGTAGGTGTTCACACGGTACAGGCGTGCACATTTCAGAATCGGCCTTGACGTGCATAATTATGGAATAATAACCGGTGAAAGCATGCACATACCATTTACACGCTTGCATCACTAAAATTCCCTGATGTAAGTGGGTAGATGATGTGGAACTTTCCACAGTTCCTTACAAAATTACCCAAGTGGCTACTACTAAACACCAAAGTCTTCTACCTGTAAATTTTCAGCAGTATTATAAGGATAGTGCTGCCAAAAATTCCCTCTAAGTGCTGCTGTACTATGTGGATGGTGCCGGGGTGCACCCAGGGCCTTCCACCTTGCTATACATATAGGAACAATATAAAGCTGCTGACCACATAGCCAGCAAAATAGGCTGTCCTAAATTATACTGTTCACCTATATGTATAGCAGCTGAATATTGCCGGTATGGGGTAATTTTATAAGGAGGCACCTACTTTTATGGGTGAAAGTAAGTGCCTATAAGGGGCATTTTAGTCACGCATTTAAATGGCCTCTTATAAAGTCTCACCCAGCATAGAAATACGCACATTAATGTCATAGTGTGTATTTTCTTTTTTTTTTTTTCTTTTCTTTTTAAATGAATTTTAATATACATATCCAAGCATATCATTTGTACAGAAATAGACAGGGCAGTATAAAGGAAAAAAAAACCTGAATGTATATTTTCATTGTGGGTGGACACAGGGGAGGAGTTTGGGTGGAACACAAATGCACACGTAGTTTATAGAAAACTATAATTTATGCACCTACTTGCAAAATGTAGGCGCTGTCATATACACTAGCTGTAGGGCTGGTGTAAATGTCTGTACCTGAAATCAAGGCCGTTTTTGGCTACTTATGCTAGTTTTTTATATAGAAAAGGTGATGCCTACTTTTCTTTATAAAATTGGCTTAAAATAGGTATGTTATAAAATTACCCTCTAGGGCTGATTTTATATAGAGTGCATGAATAGTTACACACTAGAAATGCACTTAAGTGCCTATTTTCAAGGATGTTAAGGATTTGTGTGTGTGAATGGGCACTCACATGCACGCTTTGGGCGATCGCTATTCTGTAAGCATGCATGTACATTCTATCGCGAATACTTTCTTTAGGGGTATGCATGGGGCGGAGCATAGGCGGGGTCTAAATTCATGCACATAGTCTAGAGAATATTATAATCTATATGTGTTTCTTCGTCAGTCTAGTAGTGTGCAGATATGCCTGCTCTAGACTCTCACAACTAGATTCAGACATACCAGTATGCCCCAACTTTATAAAGTAAAATATGCATGGGCTTCACTTTATAAAACAGGACCAATGCTGCTTGCGCAGGAGTTCATAAAATTACCCTTTATTGGGGGTCATTCGGATCGTGAATAGCGAGGGCTTGGACATCCAGCCCCCACTATTCCCTTAGCCGCTATTCTGAGCCCACAGCTCCCCGCACATACTTCCGAGATGTGTGGGGAGCTCTGAGTGAGGGCGGGAGGGGGCGGGCGGGCTGAGGGAAGATTGAGGGTGGGCCGTAGGCATGACACCTAATCCGGATGTACAGGGCCTATCCCATTGAAAGCCCTTTACTTCCTGGGCTGTGGAGGTGAACAGGGAACTTATTGCACCTTCGAGGTGGAATAACGTATCCCACAGCCGGAGGGAAGCGCCGGAGGTCAACCTCAACAAGGTGAGCCGAGCCATTTTGCTCCCTGCAGCCTGATCCTGGCTTTAGCAAGCCCAATTGGTGATCGGGCTGTGGGGAAATGGCACATTGCTGAGTTGGAGGAAGATCGGGGCTCCAGCATGGCATCCCGGTGCCATGGTGACGGGATGCCACAGCACCGAGCTCCATGAAGAAGCCCTGGCTGCCTTGAGTGGGGAAGGAGAGGCCGGACATCCAGGAGATCAGAATCAGATTTAAGTCCAGCCCATCCAGATTCTGGATGTCTGGATGGGCGGGATGTGCCCCGATCAGAATGGGTCTCTATGTGTATAGCTGTAGGCAGCAACTGCTTTTCATATATATTCAGCCTCACCATGGAGGGAAGAGTGGCCTAGTGGTTCGGGCATGTTACCTTGGGCCAGAGGGCCAGGAGTTTGAATCCTGCTAGAGGACAGCAACCTTGGGCCAGGACTAGAGTTTCTAGCCCCATAAGTGTGCCTTCTGGCCTTGGGCAAACCACTTAACCCTCTATTGCCACAGGTACAAAAACATAGATTGTGCACCCTTTGGGGACAAGGGAAAAATATATATACAGTACCTGAATGGTAGAAAAGCAGTATATAAGCCTAGTTAAATAAAATAAATAAGTTATCTGTATAGTGGCACTGGGTACACATATTTTTTTAAATGCTGAAGCTGGGGTTTAAGAAGACATGATCACTGCTGAGCTTATTGACCCGATTATTTTTACATGCTGTTAGTGTACATTCTGAAACTTTCTTTTTTCTTTTCTTTAATTCTAGGATGTGGAATGTTTACTCTTCTTTCTTCTGTCATTGCATCTGTAAGTGGACTACTGGTGGGCTATGAGCTAGGGATAATCTCCGGAGCCCTACTTCAGCTACATAGTTTATTAGAGCTTACCTGCCCACAGCAGGAAATAGTGGTAAGCTCACTTTTGACTGGAGCCTTACTAGCATCACTCACTGGTGGTTTCCTGATTGATCATTATGGAAGGAGAGCTACTATCATTATATCATCATGTTTACTTGTCCTGGCAAATATACTCTTGATATCTATTGTAGCCTATGAAGTTCTCATTGTAGGACGAATCGCCATAGGAATAGCCATATCATTATCTGCAATTGCAACATGTGTTTATATTGCTGAACTCGCTCCGCAACACAGAAGAGGCCTACTGGTATCCTTAAATGAACTGATGTTTGTAGTAGGCATTCTTCTTGCCTATATTTCAAATTATGCTTTTGCTGCCATTTCGCATGGGTGGAAATACATGTTTGGCCTAATTATTCCACTAGCTACCTTACAAGCTATTGCTATGTACTTCCTTCCCCAAAGCCCTCGATTTCTACTTATGAAAGGCCATGACGGAAGAGCTAGCAGGGTCCTGCAAAAGCTAATGCCAGCTACAGACGCTACTGAAGAACTCGCTGCTATTAAGGCTTCCCTTAAAGCAGAACACCAATACACTTTCCTGGATTTGTTTCGTTCCAAGGACAACATGAGGGCCCGAATGTTGATAGGCATCACCTTAGTATTTTTTGTGCAAGTCACAGGACAGCCTAACATTGTATTTTATGCTTCTACTGTTCTGAAGTCAGTTGGATTTGATAGCAACGAAGCTGCAAGTCTGGCTTCTACTGGAGTTGGAGTAATCAAAGTAGTTGGTACAATCCCAGCAATCTTGTTTGTGGATAAAGTTGGAAGTAAACCTTTCCTTTGCATTGGTTCAGCAGTCATGGCAGTATCATTAATCACTATGGGATTTGTAAGTCTAAAAATAGACATAAATTTTAGTAGCATTTGTAGAAGCCATACTCAACCCAACCAGTCACGTGATGCAAGAAACTTGACCTTCAACAGTGATTCCCTCCAAGAAGAGCTGATTGGTATAACTTCATCTAGCAGATCCCTGTTTATAACACCAGAAGACGTGGAACCTACAAAGACAGAAGAACAGATCTGGAGGACTGAGCTAGTTCATCCGTCTACAGTAAAGCAAACCAAAGACTCCGAGGCAGTGCAGAATGACAGCCCCGTTCCAGCTTTTTTCAAGTGGATATGTTTGACAAGCTTGCTTGCTTTTGTTGCTGCTTTTTCCATAGGCCTTGGACCAAGTAAGTACTCACAAATCTCTTTTCTTACATTGGCAATGTTCTTGTCACAATAAAGCCACTTTACAGTGGTTGAAACCTCATTGAGTAAGTCTTTGTTTAAATGTTGACACAGATTTAAATATTACACTGGGGTGGATCAATGCTTCATACAGTATAGTTTAGAGGCAATAAAAATAAACTAGGATTTAGTGTGGTGCGCAGTATATATGAAAGCTGAATTTTTTTTTTACAATAGAACCAGAAAGAAACGGCAGCAGAGCAGGGGAGGTGTCACCCCATGACTGCGGTCACCATTTTCCTAGTCCTGCTATTCCATCTAAAGCATGCTTTGGCTTAATTAGGGCAATCCTGATAAAAATGCAGCCCCCGGCTATGAAGGCCCTGCAAATACTCACTTTTCACGGAGGGGGTTTTCTGTAATGGGATAGAATTTTCTGTTGGGCCTCCGAGAGTCTTAGGCTTTCCCAAAATTCAGTTTTCAACATATGTCCATAACATGACTATTTACTGTGTTAAACATCAGCATCTGTATGTCCGTTCGTTGTTTTTTTATGATAAACCCATACAAGTGTGCATAAAACTGCAACAAGATCCTTACCCTGGTCTTTCCTTTGTAGAGGGAAAATTAACAATCTGGTTACTTATGACTTCAGAAAGCAGGTTGGCATTCTTTGATTTTGCAAACCCTTCCAATCTCTCTTACTCTCTCCCACTCTTTGATAATATAATTACACAGGTACACTACCAAAAAACTGCCTCCAGTTTTGCAACTGATTCCTATAGATTTTGGGGTGCTGAATCCAGGAAAAATAGCCAAAATGTTCCATCACGTCACGTTTTCTTGCAAAATTAGATTTCTTACCCATATAAGGAATGTTCACATAATTTCTTTTTAGCCGACTGCAGTTTATTTTCTTGGCCCAAAATGGTAATGTTGTAATGGTTAACTAACTAGAAACACTCCCTCATGATATTTTAGAGTGTTTTGTATTCATTTTATACATTAACAGGACAATTGGGAGGCAGGGGGCTAAATCCAGTACTCGCGCTGGCGCATGTTCTTTCCTGTTCGCCTCGCCTCATTCGCTCGCTCAAACACGGTGGTTGCGACATGAACGTTCCTGTCAAATTTCAGTTTCTTGCAAGTTCATTATTACCTTTTGTTTGCTCAGTCGTAATCCAGCTTTATTCCGAAGTGGTTCACTACAGTTGTAGTTTGCAGTGCTGTGTATTTGTGATGGCTCACAGAGCCAGAGGTTGCGTCAACTCTCCGGACAGTTTTTGTTTTATTTGTGGGGAATATACCGTGAAAAAGTGGCAGAGGAACATTTCTGCATTTATTAAAAAAGTATATTTCGCCTATTTCGGTTTGAAGTTAGGCGATCAAGACAAACCGTGGGCTCCTCACAAAGTGTGCAAGACATGTGAGGAAGATCTACACTTATGGATGAAAGGTAAAAAACAAGCATTTCGTTTCGGAATACCTATGATGTGGCGTGAACAAAGAGACCACAGCAGTGACTGCTATTTTTGCTCTTGCATTGTGAAGGGATACAACTTAAAAAATAAGAACGTAATAAGTTACCCCAACCTTCCCTCAGCAATTAGGCCTATGCCTCATAGCAACGAAGTACCTGTGCCTGAACCACCAAAATCTTTGGATCATATTTGTGTGGACGGTTCTGATCATGATGAGACTCATCAGATGGCTTTTCCCGATGAGTCCAGTACTTCCGAGTTTGAAACTGAACCAGATCCGAAACCTGAACTTTTCTCTCAAGCTGAATTGAATGATTTAGTCCGGGATTTAGGACTCCCAAAAGATGCTGCCCAACTGCTAGGTTCTCGGCTTAAACAGAAAAATCTATTGTCACCAGGAACAACTTTTTATTGGTACCGCAACCGCGAGACACAATTTTTGAAGTATTTCAGCAAAGAGGAAGATTTGGTATTTTGCAACGATATATACGGAGTGATGGAAAAGTTTAAGCTCAAGTATGATTCTGCTGAATGGCGGCTGTTCATTGATTCGTCAAAAGACAGCATAAAAGGTGTTCTTCTTCATAATGGCAACACATTCGCTTCAGTTCCTATTGCTCACTCTGTTATTCTCCAAGAAAAATACGAGAATTTGGCCCTGATTCTTCAGAAGATTCGTTATGATGAGCATAAGTGGATGATTTGTGGAGACTTTAAAATTCTATCCATGCTATTAGGGCAGCAATCCGGTTTCACCAAATATCCCTGCTTCCTTTGCTTGTGGGATAGCCGGGCCCACGACCTACACTGGGGGAAAAAAGACTGGCCAATTCGGGAGTATTTGAGATCCGGTGAGAAAAATGTTCTTCATGAGAGCTTGGTACCTCGTGATAAAATTCTATTACCACCTCTCCACATTAAGTTGGGTCTCATTAAGCAATTCATCAAGTCCCTTCCAAAAGATGTTGAGTGCTTTCGGTACCTTTGCTCAAAGTTCCCCCGACTTTCTGAAGCAAAGCTAAAGGAAGGAGTGTTTGTTGGCCCTGATATAAGGAAACTCATTTCAGATGGAGCATTCGCTGAAACGATGTCTGAGAAGGAAAAAGAAGCCTGGGATTCCTTCAAGGATGTTGTTCTCAAATTCTTGGGGAACAGGCGGGATGAGAACTATAAGGATATTGTTGCCAGGATGCTCAATGCCTTCAAAGAACAAGGCTGTAACATGAGCCTGAAAGTCCATTTCTTGCATTCCCATGTGAACTACTTTCCCGAAAACTTGGGGGCGTACAGTGAAGAACAAGGTGAAAGGTTTCACCAGGACATCAAGGACGCAGAGAGAAGGTACCAAGGAAGGTGGAACACCACTATGATGGCTGATTTCTGCTGGTTGCTGCTGCGGAAAACCCCAGATGAAAAATACGCCAAGCAGCGCACCAAGAGAAGCATTCGGGGAAAGAAGAAACGGGCCCACCAGGAGATTGATTGACCCAAGAATGACTTTAAAATCTAAACTGTGTTGACAAATATCGTGTTTTTACTAAACTTTGAAATAAAAATTTGCTAGTTATTACCACAATGTCGGATCTCATTTATTAGAATTTTATTTTCACACCATCGGGTGTTTGTCTTCATGTATTGCAATGGTGCGGTTTGCGTTTTCTATTCTTACATACATACCTGTGCAACATTTTTTGCACATTTCTTTGCTTTGCTTTGTGTCTAACCTCGCTCTTATATGCTCAATGTTTGTGCACATGTATGTGGCTGTTTTAAGTGCAGACAATTTTGCTACCATCACAGTGTGTTTTTTTGACATTACTCTATTCTTATGTGCTGCCTTGTTACAATTTTCTTTATTTTTATTTGAATAACTACTAAACAATTAGTATAAAGAATTCATCCAAGAAACTTTTATCTCGATCGCACTCAATCTGAAACGTTCACCTCAAACTGCTAACCCAATGTAGCAAAAAATCTGTACGTGATGGAGCAAATTGGTTACCAGATTTGGATTCAGCGCACCAAAAAACGTAAAAATCAATCGAAACATTAGAGGCAGTTTAAAAAATTTTTTTTTAGTGTACCTGTGTTATTATTTAACACTTATAAAACGCTACTAGGCATATGCAGCGCTGTACAAACATAGAAATAGACAGTCCCTTCTTGAAAAGCTTGCAGTCTAGCAAACAGACAAACAATACAGCACAAGCAATACTTAGAGGAAAGGGAGGAATCAGGAGTTGAAAACAGCCACAAAAAGGTGAGACTTTAGCATAGATTTGAATAGAGAGAGAGAAGAGGCTCGACGCAAGGGTAAAGGAAGCTTGCTCCAGGCATAAGGAGCAGTGAGGTGAAACGAGCGAAGTCTGGAGGAGGAAAAGAATAAAAAGAGAAGAAGACCAGAGGAGGAGCGAAGTTCACGGGGGGGGGGGGGGGAGGAGGTGGGTGGGGGTGTAAGGAGAGAGGAGAGAAGAGAGGTAGTGGGAAGTAGAAGAATAAATACATTTATAGGTTAAAAGAAGAAGCGGTAAGAGAGACAGTGAAGTGACTCGAGAAGAGGGGTAATATGAGAGTAGTGGGATTGATGGAGGATTAACACTGTAATTACCGAGATTTTTTTGCACACACTGAATACCGTTGGGGTCATAAATGACCCCACGACGAATTTTAATTGTTAACCATGAAAAATTTAAACTAAACAGACAAAATATTATTCCAAATTAATTATTTATTATATGAAGGTTAAATGTTTTGAACTTTAATGCTTTATCATAAAATTACATGAAGAAGAGTTGCTATGAAAGCAGTTTTTGCATGAACACAATAAAGTATTACAGTCATTTACATGAGACACAGACAATTTCTGAATGTTCTTTGCAAACATTGCGTTTGCAGGAGGTGCAAACTATGTTGCTTTTCTTGTCTTTTTCTCTGGAACAGCAGTGACACCTTGCCCTTTTCTTTGGGATCCCGACATTGCAAACAGCATCAGTGGCTTCTTCAATGCTGGAAGAAGTCTCGCTGCAATTACTCTGAAGCAGCTGCTTTCCTAATTCCAAGAGGAATAGACGACGTCTGTGCTTTGACTTGGACTGCTATTCTGGATTTAGTGACATCCAAACAATGAAGGCGTTCAAAGCACTGATGTCCAACATGTTGTAGAAGATTGTCACTGGCCAGCGTCTTGTCATTCGTTTTGTGGTATACGTGCGCAGCATTTGATCTGCCGTATCTACTCCACCTTTACTAGAATTATAGTCCAAGATCATGCATGTTTTTTTGTCTGGACGTGTGTTATCTACTTCTTCTTGATCATGCAAACTGCTCAGAAGAACAACCACGTTTCCTTTCTTCGGGCAATAGGAAACCAGAGTAGAGTCATCGCGAAAGGCAAACAGTGAAGTGAATACCTCTTGGCCCTTTGCTGTTACAAATTCTGGAGGTAATTCTTTTCTGTTTTTTCAAATTGTCCCCAAAATTGTCATTTGTTTTTCTAGCAATTTCCTTGACAGGGATAAACTGCAGAAGAAATTGTCAACAGTAACATTTCTGCCAGATCGCATCAATCCTTCAGTGAGTTGTAGCACAACCCTTTCACCCTGATTCTGTTCCCTGTTTTGTCCGAGTTCCCTTCCTGTATATACTTGAAGACGCAGAACATATGACGTTGCACTGTCACACAACATCCATAGGTTTATGCCATATTTCCCAGCTTTGCTGGGAATATATTGTCTGAACGGAACACGGCCACGAAATGTAAGCAGTTGCTCATCCACGGTATCATTTTCACCTGGAACAAAGCGTCACTTAGGGGCTTGTTTACAAAGCCGCGGTAGTGGTTCGCGATCGCGATCGCAACCGCGGCCCCATTGAAATCAATGGGGCCGCGGCTCCGATTACGATCGCAAACCGCTACCGCGGCTTTGTAAACAAGCCCCTTAGAGTTGCTTCCCAGGTATCAAAAACATGTCTGATTGGAGCAAGCTTATCCATGCCTCGTTGTTCACGTCTGTTGGTTGCATCATCAAATCTGAGAGCAGAAGATATTTGCTGAAAACGGTTACGGGCCATATTTTTGCCGAAAACAGAACGACCATCTTCAAGGTTCCACAACTGAACTATGGATTCATTTAGTGACTTGTACATGCCTGAGAGGATCAGAAGTCCAAGCAAACATTGAAATTCTCCATCTGTCAAATCTTTCCAGGTGTCGTCATGTGTCTTCCTTGTTTGCTCGTCCACATCATGATTTCATTCAATAAGTTCTTCCTCATGAACAAGTGGAATGCTGCGAGAGGGCCATCAACATTTCATACAGCATACCTTGTAGGACCTTGTTGTACGGGCATGACATTAGCTCTGGCATATCTTCCAGCAGCTTGCTTTATAGGTTTCCTGTTCCATGATGTGGCATCCTTAGATACATAGGCTTCAATGGCAACATTTGTGCTTATAGTTGATGACCTCTTAGCTCCTCTACGACCACAACTAAGATTCCTCACAGATGATACTGACACCGAGGACTCCTGCCTTCTTCCCCATCCAGCACAGCCTCGACCTTTGTCTCAACCTGTAACTTGACTCTTTGCTGCAGGCAATGTTACCGGCTCAACATCAGTCTCACATCCACTTGGCGACCAACTGCTGTCACCATCTGAATCATGACTGTCATGATCAGATTTATCACCCGAACTTGGCTGATATGCTTCTTCGCTTGCTGAATATGCTGCATCATGAGACGACTCAGAGGCGTCACTGTCAGCATCTCGTTGCAATATTTCTCTTACTTGGGCAGCTGAATACTTTCGTTTTGACATCATAAACAATAACCTAAAATAAATAAACAAAGATAAAGTTGAATAAAACACAAAGAAGTTTTACTATAGGTGTACAATAATTGTGATGAACAAGCTGAAAGCCTTTAGATTTCATCGGAAATAATGAGAGAATGTATGTTTTATTTTATTTATTTATTTAGACAGTTTTGGTATACCGCCTTATCCTTCAATCAAAGCGGTCATGACACAATTGGGGGATACATTTAACATGCGGGGATGTGAGACACATACACTAATACTTACAGGGAACATGGGCAATGGAGGGTTAAGTGGCTTGCCCAAGACCACAAGGAGCATCTGTGGGACTAGAAACCGTGGTCCTTCCGGCCCAAGGTTGCTGTCCTCTAGTGGGATTTGAACCCCCAACCTTCCAGCCTGAAGTACCTTGCCCCAACCACTAGGCTACTCCTCCCTCCTGATATCAATTACAGAAAATGTGTAATTTTCATAAAATAAGAGTACAAAAAATAAATGATACATAATTAATGATAAATACCTTTGTCAGATCAAAAAATTCACAAAACTGCAAATTGTATCACGATCCAAACCGGACGTAAGCAACTGGGGTAAAAAATGACCCCACTGGTACTCTGTGTGCAATTTATCACTAGCATCACCTAGCGAATGAAAATTATTCCTCTCATGGCGCAATATAAAGAGAATATTGACATGTGAAAAGTCATAAAAAGATTGCATTCTTGAACAACTAGTTTCCAAAATAGGCGTTGTGAAACTTGCAATGGGGTCACTTTTGACCCCATCGGTACTCCCAGGGTTAAAGGTGCAGCAGAGTTTTGAATAGCTTGAAGAGAAGAAAGATGACACTGAGGGAGACCGGCAAGAAGAAGGTTACAGTAGTCAAGACAAGAACTAGAAAATGAACCAAAGTTTTATTAGTGGTTTCAGAGAGGAAAGGGCGAATTTTACTAATGTTATAGAGAAAGAAGCAGCAGGTTTTAGCAAGCTGATGAATGTGAGGAGAAAAGGAGAGAGAGGAATCAAAGAAAACCCCAAGATTGTGGGTAGAGGAAACAGGAAGAAGAAGAGTATTATTGACAGAAATAGAGAAAGGAGGAAGGAGGGAGGATTTAGGGGGAAAGATGAGAAATATGTGGTGAATATGGTAGATCTCCACACCACCTCTTGATATGAACCTCTAGGGCAGCGATGGCGAACCTATGGCACGCGTGCCAGCTGTGGCACGCGAAGGCCTTGCAGCTGGCACGCGGGAAGGTCCGCTAAAACAGGTGTCTGCCTCCCTTCGTCTGCATGCGCGGGTCCCTGCCTGTTCGTGCACCGCGGCTGTGCTTGTAAAATCGTATCGGAGCCCGTCAAGAAAGGAAGGGCTCCGCAACGATTTTACAAGCACAGCCGCGGTTCCCTAACAGGCAGGGAGCCGCGGTTCCCTAACAGGCAGGGAGCCGCGGCTGCAGACGAAGGGAGGAAGACCTGGGGAGAGGGGGGGGGGCTACCATCGACATGGGGAGAGGGGGGGGGCTACCATCGACATGGGGAGAGGGGGGTCGACATGGGGAGAGGGGGGGTCGACATGGGGAGAGGGGGGGGCTAACATCGAAATGGGGATAGGGGGGGCTACCAACGACATGGGGGGGGATGGGGGCATAAAGGGAGGGAGGGAGCTGATATGGATGGATGGAAGGAGGGGGGCTTACATGGAGGGAGGGAGCTGATATGGATGGATGGACGGCGGGGGGCTTACATGGAGGGAGGGAGCTGATATGGATGGATGGAGGGAGGGAGCTGATATGGATGGATGGAAGGAGGGGGGCTTACATGGAAGGAGGGATAGATGGAGGGAGGGGGCTGACATGGACAGAGGGGGGGCTGACATGGAGGGAGGCTGACATGGACAGTGGGGCTGACAGGGAGGGAGGGAGGGAGCTGACATGGACAGATGGAAGGACGGGGGCTGACATGGAGGGAGGGGGGCTGGCATGCACAAAGGGGAGAGACAGGGACATACTGGACAGACGGGATAAATGCTGGAGAGAAGTGAGAGACATTGCGGCTTAGGATTATAATGGACTGATGGGGGAGCTAGCACTGGTAATGGGCAGATGGGAGGGGACTAGGACTGGTAATGGGTTGAAGGCTAGGACTGGGAATGGACTGATCAAGGGGGGGGGGTTGGGACTGGTAATGGGCTGATAGGGGGGTATGACTGATAATGGACTGATGGGGGGCTAGCATTGGAAATGAGCTGATCGGTGAGGTTAGGACTGGAAATGGGCTGATGGGGGGATAGGACTGGTGATGGGGGGGGGTAGGACTGGTGGTATTGGGCTGATTAGGGGAGGCTAGCACTGGTAATGGGGTTTGAGGGGGATTAGCACTGGAAGTGAGCTGATTGGGGGCTTTGACTGAGAATGGGCTGATTGTGGGGAGGGGAGGATAGAGCTGCTGGCCCTGGAAGAAAACTGGGGGCTAAGGCTACAAATGGGCTGATGCGAGGGGATGGGAGAATGGAACTGGAAGGGAGTGGATCTGAGAGGGGCTGCCATGGTATTTGTACTAGAAGGGACTGGTCAGTGGGGAAGGAGGGGGGACTGGAAGGGAATGGACACCAGTGGCAATCATGGGAATGCAAGTTGACATTGGAAGGTACTGGGAGTGAGGACTGGAAAGGGGCTGATACTGGGGAGGGTTACTGGGACTGGAAATAGGCTGATGGAAAGAAGTGAAGAAAACGGAAACGAAAGAAGAGATAAGAAATGGCAGATGGACCATAGACCACAGAAACAGAGCTAAGAGAAGACAGGAAAGCAGAAGCCTCAGATCGGGACCAGCATGATCAGAGAATAAATTGGTCAGACAACAAAGGTAGAAAAAATAATTTTATTTCATATTAGTGATTTGACTACAAAATCATCATAATTTTGAAATCAAATATTGTTACTTGTTGTGATTAATTAACCGTATTTTCCGGCGTATTTTTTTTGGTGTGCGCTGGAAGAGGGGTAGTCTTATACGGCGAGTATAGGCCAAACACCTATATTTTAACAGGAAAAGTAGGGGGTCGTCTTATACGCCCAGTCGTCTTATACGCCGGAAAATACGGTAAGTAAATTTAACGTTTTCTATGAAAAGTAGTTCTGAGGGGGGTCAAAAAAACTATTAAAAGAAAAGTGACAATAATATAATAATATATTTATAATGTGGATTACATTTGGGCCCTCATATTTACCTCAGGCTATGATTGTGATTGTGATTATGATGGTACACTATAAGAAACAATATATGCAGTGTTAGATTTGTTTTAAATGTCGCAATGGTTTTGCGGCTCCCAGTTTTTTTTTTTCCCTTCGGAAACGGGTCCAAGTGGCTCTTTATGTCTTAAAGGTTGCAGACCCCTGTGCTAGGAGAAAGGCCCCAGCCCGGCCCCGCGCTTCCCCTTCCGGTCGGAGCTTCTGCGCGCCTCTCGCCGAGAAGCTGCACTCTAGAGCTCGTGCGCCGTCCTCTCGCGAGATTATAGGACCCGCGCGGGAGCTGGGTTCCAAAGAAGAGCAAAACCTACCACTTTCATGATGAATGGGAAATGGACTACTTCTTCATCATGGTGAAAGACAAGTGTTGTGTAATTTGTAACGCCCCAGTATCCTTGCCCAAAATGGGTGATCTGGAACATCATTATAAGGCTCTAAAATATTGTTGTTAAGGTTTAATTGACGTGCTGGCACTTTGAGGAAATTCTTTGGTTTTGTGCGGCAGTTTGGGCACTCGGGCTCAAAAAGGTTAGCCATCACTGCTCTAGGGTATTGTTTACCCTATAGAAAAGCTTTTCTCTCTGCAAAAGTGTTAGCTCTCTCTCTCTTCTCCCACCCCCTCCTAAGAGCAGCTAGGATGTGACCCTGCTAAACTGCTTCGCTTTTGCTCCTTTCTCTAGGACAGCAGTTCCCAGCCTGTGCTCCGTAGACCATTACAGGGGATCTGCAGGACACAGAAAAGAAAGAGAGGTTGCTGGGGAGGGGGGGGGGAGAGAAACTAGAGGGAATTGGCTGATGGAGCAGGGCCAGCTTAACCATCAGGCAAGACTAGGTGGTTGCCTAGGGTGGCAGATTGTGGGACCAGCAAAGCATAGCTGCAGTCAAAGCAATGCAATAGGTCCTAAGAGCTGCTCTAGGTTAAAGAATCATCAGCGTGTACTTTTGTCCACAAGCTGATGGACAATTTTGAAATAGCCCATTTCCCAGGACCAGCTTTAGGCGAACCTTGTGCCATGCTCGCCCCTCCCCCTCCCAAAGTCCAGTATCTCCCTTTCCCTTCCTTACTGCCTCCATGTCCAGCAGCTCCCCCCTCCCCAAAGTGGCCAGCTTCTTCATTCATTTCCTTTATTTTATTTATATTCCGCTTATTGGTGCACTTCTGAGCAGAGCAGTTCCACATTTATAATAAAACATTAAACAGTAAGACAAACAATCAACCTAACTTACTGAATAATGACAACTATAAACAAACATACTTAAATTTTCATAGGTAATATAACATGCAGTACCTTAAGGCTTTTAGGAACAGCTATTAGATTTTGTTCTAAACGGAAGGGCATGGATAAGGTGTTCCACAACAGCGATCTTTTCACAGAAAAGACTTGCAGTTGAGTAATCTCTTTAGGCACAATAGAGACTGAGGACGTTACCATCATCGCCTGTGACCTACAGTGAAGGGAGCATGGAGGATTGGACATATTTACATGAGCAGCTAATTCATTTACTGAAACAATATACATGAACTTAAAAACAAGAAATCTACATCACAAAATGCTTGAAATTTCACAAGCAACCACTGTCAGTCGACGAACACGGACATTACACGGTCCCTTCTAACTTCTTTTATTACCCTTCTTTTATTTTTATTATTATATTATTATGGAGTGGAGGAGTGGCCTAGTGGTTGGGAAAAGGTACTTCAGGCTGGAAGGTCGGGGGTTCAAATCCCACTAGAGGACAGCAACCTTGGGCCTCAAGGATTGAGGTTTCTAGTCCCACGGGTGCTCCTTGTGGTCTTGGGCAAGCCACTTAACCCTCCATAGCCCATGTTCCCTGTAAAATAGTTATCTCCAAGTTATAATGCCCCGTTCAATGTAATTTCAGTTTGTTCAATGTAAACCGCACTGATGCAGAATAGCGCGGTATATAAGAGAATGTAAATAAATACCCACACTGCTGCATTCTGAGCCAGACACAATCAGGGCCAGCCCCAGGGTTGGTTCAAGGTGTTGGGGCCCTAGGCAAACTTTAAGCCTTATATCTCCCTGGCTGTCAGAATCTATTATTTAACTTTGACTGACCTGCTGCCCTAGACATCTGCCTAGTTTGCTTAATGGTTGGCCCGGCCCGGCCCTGCCCTGCCTAAAAGGATAATTCTGAAGTACCACACTTCATCCTGAATGGGAACAGAAGTTCCATTCAATATTATAGCAACAGGAAAAACAAAGTTTGAGTCCATGGTAACAATCATTGCCTCTGTCTTACTAAATTAACGATGAGATCATTCTTCAAAAACCAGGATGAAATTTGGTCAAAAAGCGACAGAATCTTCAATGAAGACAGGCCTCCATGAATTAGAAAAGACTCAAGCCATAAAATATCATCAGCATGGAAGCAAAACTCAATAGCAATGAAGGCAATTCTCTGCCACAGAGGCACTAGGTAAATGTTAAGTAATGTCAAGGAAAGGGTTGAGCCCTGTGGCGCCCTCCTTTTTACCCCATATCATTCACAGTGCCTCGCCTCTGTCTCACACTCATTGGGTTGGATTTGTTAAATATGACAAAAAGTATTGTAAGGCGACTTCACCAATCCCGATCTCTTGAAATTGACGAAGAGATATGGGAGCACTGTACTAAAAGCAGCAGTTATGCCAAACAGAATAAAGTAAGCAGAGGCCTTCTGGTCCAGCCCTCTCAGAACAGAATCTAGCAATGTCTCGGGACTATGGTCCCTCCGAAAACTATGCTACTCTATCTTCTGTGTGCTCTCACCCTCACTCATTCTGTCTCTTGCTATCTTTTCTCACTCACTCCTTCCCATACAAAAGCTCCAGCCGTCTCCTCTCCCTGTCTCAATTATTCATCTCTCCAGATGCGTAAATTCTTAGCTTAGTCCTGGAACACACACTCCCAAATTGTCAATCAGGTTTTCAGGATAGCCACAGTGAAGAGAATATGTCAAGAGGACTGGATTGAGAAGCCCTGTTTTCAGGCAACACCTTATGAACCTTTCAGCTCACAAATATTTCTGTGTCTGTGTAGTCAGCCTGCTTTCCATTGCCTTGGAAGAAAAGGCCTGTAAATCTACTTCCGGTGATACATTGCCAAGAAAACCCAGAGGCAGCTGGGTCGCCGGGAGTCAGCACTGACTTGACGGCATTAAAAAAATAGTCAGCCTGCCACATAATATTACTGACTGCTAGAGCTCTAAAACCATTGAACCTATAAACAAGGTTGGAAAGCAGACAAAGCTAGATTGCTCAAGAGATCCCTACACACTAGCAGAATACCTTAAGTCCCGAAAGAAAGTCCAAATACAGAGACAGGAGCTGACCAAATGCGGAGTAAGTATCCACCAGTTAGAAAATGTGCTGCCAAAAACTGAAATGGAGCCCCTGAGAAGCGAGACTGATGCAACATACAAACATGCAAGAGGCCTCCCTCGCTCTTCACCCCATCTAAGGCCTTTCTTTTTCTTCACTCCATCCCCTAATCCCAGATCCTTTCTCAAACACATTTCCTCCTCCATTTTAATCCCTGTCTCCTCTAAGGCACCTTTCTCTACCCTCCTAAATCCATGCTTTCCTACGCTCCCCTACAGAAACACCAGCCACATCCCTCCATGCTCACCACCCCTTACCCATCTCCTCTCTTTTTACTGTTGTACCCGCCTCTTTTCTGATCTTACTCTTCCTTCTCCCTTCGTCTTGCAGTCTCTTCTTCTCATGTGCCTCTCCATTAGAGCTCTCACAGGCTTATCTCTCTGCTCCAGTCTCCACTCTTGCTCACCTGTGACTGTATCTATGACTATGATGACACAAATCTTCACTGGTTCCACTGGCTTAGGAAGGGTTCAGATTTTCTAAGGATGCCACTGCCAAAACATATCCCCCCCCCAAAAAAAAATTTCTATGCCCAGAAGGAGGTGATTTTGCACACTTACACACAGTGTGCACATTTACATTTAGGTGAAGGTGATGTGTCTCTGGAAGTGACTATCAAACAAGATGACTCCTCTTTGACTTGCAGAAACTGCTCGGATGTCATTGCTCTGAGCAACTGATGCCACCCAGGGTTCCTACTAGAGCACTACAGTTTAAGACAGAGAACTAGCATTTTCCAGAACAGGGGAGGTTTCTTTCTGCCCAGTTGCATCATGTGGTGGGGGTAAATACGGTGACAGAATTCAAAATGGCATGGGACAGACACAATGGATCCATTTATAGCAACAGGATAAAATAAAAATAAACTGAACCATCTAACGTCTCAACAAATAGGGGTGTCCTGCATGGAGCGGTGGGTTCACCCCTAAACAAAGACATGGGGAGGGGTGGCCTGAGGGGTGGCCTGCACAGAGTGGCACCTACTCCTGCCATCTTACTCCGGCCATCTTACTGGGCAGACTAGATGGACCATACTTGTCTTTATCTGTCGTCATTTACTATGTTACTATGGGAGAAGACTCCTCTGGGACGGAAAATCCAAGTCATATATAAACCATTCCCAAAGGAAGAAGTCTACCTTTGGTACCCAGCCATTATACCATAAGAAAGGAGTGAATAGTCTGCCCTCAGGGGCATAGCTGTTGGTGGCCAGCCTTGCTCCTCATGCCAGCTAGGGGAACCACAAGTTGAGGAGCAGCAGAGGAGGGAGTATAAGAAAAGGAGGGTGTCTTGGGCTTCAGCCTACATCCTGAACACTCTCTCTGACTCAACAAGGGTTGCTGCCTTGCTTGTGTGTGGCTTATGGAAGTCCTCTTACTACTGCAAGAGAAGTAGAATGGGTTCCACTAGGTCTTTCTCTATCACCCAGGCACATCAGAATCAAGAGCATCTGCAAGGGCAGTATCAGGAACCTGCAACTACAGGAGCCACCAGCTCACAGGAGATCAGAAACCACAAGAGGCTATCATATCCATGGACTCCAGATTCAGGAGTGAGACCAAAGACAGTATCAGGGACCCATGCCACCAGCTCCAGGTACACTGACAAATAGATCAAATTCCAGGAGAAAGGATTTCCACTCAGGGAGAACACGAGAGACAACTATGGATGCCACTCGATCAACAATTAGCCACCTGACTGAAGACCGAACACAGTTTAGGACAACTATCCAGAGAGTTGCCATGAGTCAGCACCGACTCGAAGGCACTTAGCAACACAAAAAGTGTATGAATGAAAAGAGGTGTAAGAGTTAAGTGCCAGGAGCATCCCTGCTTATGCTGGCCCCCATTCTAAGAACCTGATATTTACATTTCAGGAGTTGAGCCTAAATAACTGTAAATTGCATGACCACCTATCTTCTAAACAGCGTAAGGACTGTACCGACTACATGCGGAAAAAATAGTCACTCATCAGTAGCAGGTGTTCTCCGTGGACAGCAGGGTATGGGTGACGTCCTCTAACGGAACCCATGAAAGCTTTTAGGAGGCTCTACCACCTCCTTCCCACCTGCTACCGCTGCACCATTTTACACCAGTCTGATAGCATAGCTGTAGTAGAATACAACTTCTCAGGGAGGTGGGTAGGTTGTGAGGACTTATTCCTGCTGACAGGTGACCTCTGTGGACAAGCAGGAACGAGTCCTCACATATGGTAGTTACAGGCTACCGAAAACCGAGGAGAATGCAGAGAAGCCCAACAGGGCAACGAACCATTTGCATAACAGCAGAAGGTCTTAGGGTTCATAGACCCACAATGTACAATAACAGTGAATCTCTCTTTCTTTTATTTTTATTTATTAATTTTTTGGTAGCCTGAACAGAACAGAATGAGCCTGGGGGTGGGGGGGGGGGGGGTGGAGTTGGATTTTAATCCCCAAATTGATTCTGGAGTAGAGATTGACAAAGTGACTATCAAAAGGAGCCTTGAAGGACTACCAAAAGGGACTGGTACAGCTGGAAAGAAATCTGCACTTGTAAATATTTACTTCTGGGCAATTCTCTAAATATTGGGGGAAAAGGGAATTATTTGGATGAAAGCCAGTTAATCTGTGTAATTTAGAATCCAGTATATTTGTTAACTCAGTCAGGGCCTAATATCAGCACAGAGCTTTTAATTTAAATTTAAAACTCAGCAGAGAGCTTTTCGTTTAAGCCAAGTGACAGATCAAGGGGCAATTTGAAAGGCTTCTTCTATCAAACCAAGGGCTGTGTGAATCACCCAGGAAATTATCAACAGATTACCTTAGAAGCACAGGTCTGGGACTTGTGTAGCAAGCCAGCCTTTATTAATTGTTAATTCCCTCCCACCCACCCAGGCATAATCTTAGCTTTATAGGTTCTTAGACCTATTAAAGGGGGAGAGGTGGTCAAATTCACTTTCAGGTTCAGATGGATATCCTCACCAGGAATAGATTAATTAAGGCCCTGAAATGAATTAATCGTGATGTGAACAAAGTCCCTTAAACTTATTTGGTATAGTTGTATCAGTGCAAGTATCCCCAGTAACTTTAAACAACCTAAATAGCTAAACAAAACCTTAAAATTAAGATGCAGACAGCAGTCCAGCAGCGAGATGGGGGTTATCCAGTCTTCTGCACTGAGTGTCAGATGTACGATTTTCTCCCAGTTGGTGAGGGGTCTTACATGTGCACTAGGTGCAAGGAGCTCTTTGCCCTCAGGGAACGAGTCCAATCTCTGTAGGCTAGAGTAGCAGACATGGAGGACAAAAAGAAGACAAAGAGGTACATAGATGAGACCTACAAGTTTGAAGTACTGAAGTCCCACCCCCAGTCTGGCAGCCTCTCAGTTGCCATGGAGGAGAGAGGTCATGTGAAAGGAGAGCATCACCTTGGTGTGGCAGGAAGCAATCCTGTAGCTAGGACTTGTCCACCAGGAGATGTAAAACTCTCTCACACTGAGGAGGTTTCTCCAGGGCCATTCGATCATTAGGCATGTAGATAGCTGGGTGGCTGGTGGATGTGAGGATCATCTGGTAACATACCTGCCTGGTGCAAAGGTAGCAGACCTCATGTGCCACCTAGACGAGGTTTTAGATAGTGCTGGGGAGAAGTCTGCTGTCTTGGTAGATGTTGGTACCAATGACATAGGAAAGTGTGGGAGGGAAGTTCTGGAAGTCAAATTTAGGCTTTTAGGTAGGAAGTTGAAATCCAGAACTTCCAGGATAGCATTCTCTGAAATGTTTCCCGTTCCACGTGTAGGACCCAAAAGGCAGGCAGAGCTCTGGAGTCTCAATGCGTGGATGAGACAATGGTGCCAAAAAGAGAGTTTAGATTTGTTAGGAACTGGGGAACATTCTGGTCAAGGGAGGGGCTTTCCCGAAAGGATGTACTCCACTTTAACTGGGATGGAACCAGACTGTTGACATTAATCTTTAAAAATGAGATAGAGCAGCATTTAAACTAGATGATAGGGGAAAGCTGACAGTTGCCCTAAAGTGCATGGTTCGGAAGGACATATCTTTGAAGAATACTAGAAAAAGAGGTTCCAATAAAGATAAAAGTAACTCTGATGCCCTTAAGTACAGAGCTGAAGGATTCCAAATTATCCCTATCAATGATAACCAGATTAATATGAATAAAATAGATCCTCTAAAATGCCTGTATGCAAATGCTAGAACTCTAAAAAATAAGATGGCAGAGCTAGAATACATAGCACTAAATGAAAGGTTAGATATGATTGGCATCTCAGAGACCTGGTAGAAGGAAGACAACCAATGGGACACTGTGATACCTGGGTATAATATCGCAATCAAAGAGTGGATCAAATTGGTTGAGGAGTTGCACTCTATGTTACAGAGGGCATTGAGTCACATAGGATAAAAGTTTTGTAGGAAGCAAAATACACTGTAGAATCTCTATGGATAAAAATTCCATGTAAAAAAGGGAAGGTGATGGCAATGTGAGTACTAACGACCGACTAGCCAGAATAAACAGATGGATGATGAAATGCTAAAAGAAATAAGGGAAGCTAACAAAAGTTACAATCCAGTAATAATGGGTGATTTTAATTACCCTGGTATTGGCTGGATCAATGTCACAGCAAGTCATACTATAGGGATAAGGTTTCTAGATGAAATAAATGACTGCTTCTTTGAGCAACTGGAACCAACAAGAGGGGAAGCTATTTTGGACCTAGTCCTTAGTGGAACACAGCATCTGGTGTAAGAGATTAGGGTTTTGGGGCTACTTGGCAATAATGATTATAGCATGATTGCATTTGATTTAATAAATGGAAGAAGGATGGCAAGGAAATCCACAGTACTACCTTTTAACTTTCAAAAAGGAGACTGATAAAATGAAGAAAATAGGAAAAAACTAAAAGGAGCAGCTGCAAATGTTAAAGATTTAAATCAAACATGGGTGTTATTTAAAAGTACTATCTTGGAAGCTCAGAACAGATGTATTCCATGGTTTAAGAAAAGTGGAAAGAAGGCCAAAAAAACTTCCAGCATGGTTTAAAGGCAAGGTCAGAGAAGCCGTTGTTGCCAAAAAAGCATCTTTCAGGAAATGTAAAAAGGAGCCATGTGTCAAAAATGGGAAACAACATAAGCATTGGTAAGTTAGGTGCAAGGCATTGATAAGGCAGACAGAGAGAGACTTTGAAAAAAAAGCTTGCCGTGGAAGCAAAAATTTATAATAAAAATCTTTTCAAGTACATTTATAATAAAAAACCTGTGAGATGGTCAGTAGGACTATTGGATGATAGAGGGGTAAAGGGGGCGCTAAGTGAGGAAAAGGCCATAGCGGAGAGACTGAATGAATTCTGTACTTCAGTCTTTACTGAAGAAGATGTAGGGAAGATATCCATGCATGAAATGTTATATAAAGGTGATATATCGGAAGAATTGAAACAAATCTTGATAAACCGGGAAGATCTATTACAACCATTTGATAAACAGTAGCAAATCACCTGGACCAGATGATATACATCCGAGGGTGTCGAAAGAACTGAAATATGAGATTGCAGATCTACTATCAGTAATCTGTGAACTATCATTAAAATCATTTGTAGTACCGGAAGACTGGAGAATGGCCAATGTAACGCCAATTTTTAAAAGGGTCTCCAGCTTTCATTGTGCTCCCCTAGGAACCTGTTCAATCAGTTCCTTAAGGAGCTGTTTAACTATCCTGAGTCTGGGATCCCTCCTCTTCAAAAAATGTCTTTTCTCCCCTCAATGATTGGTATGGACGCTTTGCAGAAAGCTGATACCTCTCAAGTAGAGGTGCTTTCTAGCTCCTTGGTACTTGGGGGAACCTGTCCGAGTTGTTAGAGCAGTCTACCGAGGTGGTTGAAGCCCAGGCTACTTTGTTGGTATCTTTTGTATTTCTTCAGGATAAGGAAGCGTTATTACGAATGTATTTTAGAAAAAAAATCTGATATTTCCTTTTTGAGGCGTGGGGTACAGATCTTCCCAGATGTGTCCAGGTGGACTCAGTCTAGGAGGAAAAAGATTCTGGAATTCCACTCTGAACAGTATCGGTCCAATGTATTTGTGAGTGATATTGCTGAAGGACTGAATGGAAAAGTCTGTCTTTTTGCAGATGACACGAAAACTTGCAACAGAGTGGATTCTCCTGAGGGTGTGGATAACATGAAGGAAGATCTACAAAAGCTGGAAGAATGGTCTAATGTTTGGTCTAATGTATGCCTTGCCTGCAAGAGATATTGATGCATCTTTTGCAGGCAAGGCATGCATTTCAAAGATGGGCCAGTCGATGTCAATGCAGCTGATGTTGAGGCCTCAGCCTGCTGTGCTGCCAAGAACACCACAGTGCGCTTCTCGAGAGCCTGCCAATGGCGCCTCTCCCTAGCTGCTAATTCCGAAGGCAGTGTGGACTCAATCTCAAAGACTGGCCAATTGATGCTGATGCCACCATTGTCAATGCCCCGGCGTGCTGCGGCACCAAGAGCACTGTGATGCGTTCCTTGAGAGCTTACTGAAGGCGCCTCTCCTTGTTTGCCAATTTCGAAGGCAGTGGAGACTCGGCTACTCCAACCGATGTACCTGGTATTTGTACAGGAATATCAACGGCTTAGTCATGGCTGTCAGTCATCTGTCAGTGTCCTCCCGTCAGGCCCATTTCAAGAGCTGGTCCTGCGGACCCTCAGCTCTGTTGACACTATGCCTCAATGGGCTCCGATGTCGACGCACCTCAGTGCTTGGTTCAATGTCCCTTCGATGCATATGAAGCCAAATCCGTCCTTATCTCCGGATGGAGGTCGATCGATGGCTGATGCTCCAGGGCATTACAGGTGCTTGGTTCTGAGCAGGCTCAAGACTCCTCAATGTTCCGAGCGGGCTCGAGACTCCTTGATGTCGATATACTGCCCACATACAAAGCAGCCTTGGAAGTCCTAGAGACCGGTGCTGCCAATGCCGAAGATGATGAATTGTACTTCTGTGATTCTCGCTGCTTTTCTCGATGCTGATTATCGTGTTCCAGGCACAGTAAGCATCATATCTGGTGGATATGGTCCTAGCATACGGGAAACACCTTTTGAACCCACTGACCAGTCCCTGAGACTTGTTGCTCATAGCGAATCCAAGCAACTGAAAAAATAAGGCCCGGCCAGGACACCAGCATCCAAGAGCTGTGAAGAAGGAGAAAAAGAAAACATATGAAAATAAAAAGGGAAAGAAAGTGCGACAGCAGGTGATTTGTAGAAATCTGGAAGTGCAGGACCCCTGCAGGGGAGAAAAATCAGTTATGAAGTGGAGGATGACCAGAGCGCATCCGTTGGGCTCAGCGGAAAAGTGAAGACTGGTGTAAAAAGGCACCACGACAACAGGCAGGAAGGAGATGCACAGGTGCGGGAGAATCTCCCCAAAGCTTCCAGTAGGAGCTGGGGAGTGTTCCTGTATGGGCTCGTTCGGAGGACGTCACTCATGCATGAGGACTCATTCCTCCTTTTCCATAGAGAAAGGGGTTTACAGACTAGTTTGTGGCTTCAGGCTACAGCAGTTCCAGGCTGCCAGCCAGCACCAGTGGAGGGGTAGCCCAAGGGGTTCAGTTCCTCTCTCTATACTGGCCTTCCCTATGTGCACAGTAATGACTTTCTCATCCGATTGATGCACTCATTAGACTCTCAGTCCCAGCCTCCAAAGTCAAGTCCCGCTGGCTGGCTGCCTGCCACCTCAGAAGCAAGCGACACATATCCACTGTCTCATGCCATACTCTCATATTCATGGTGCTGTCCCTGCTATTTCTCCTGTCCCATGCAGCAGGGCGTTGTGCAGCCTCACTGTCTGGCCCAGAACATCAGCCAGGGACATCAAAGTGAATGCAGAGCATTCAGCTCAGGTACAGGTACTCACTCCGTGTAGCTTTGATCCATTTTGCAGCAGCTCCTCCTCCCTATCCTGTGAGCCACAATCCAGGCCCGACTCTCCTTGCCTTTAACACAGCTGATCAAAGCAATTTACTGGAGTGTTTCTGACAGTCCTTGAGTCTGCAGAAATCTGACAATCTCAATGAAAATAAGACCCCGTAATGGGTGCAGGAAGGGGATTTCACGTGCCACTTAATAAACTACATAATTTTATTTGTGTAAGCGTCCCTTAGAAAGGCATTCTGGATACGACTGCTAGATTCTTGGAATCAAATCTTGGCACTTGTTCCTGCTAGCTGCTCGCCCTGCACATACACGGCTTCTGCCTCTGCTTGCTGCAGCATACCGTGTTTCTGTACTGCCGGACATTTTATTTCAGAGACAGTGTGGAGGCGGAGTCTAGTCTGCTACAGCCTACTGCTGCTGCATCACAGAAAACAGTGCAGCCACACAGCCATGGCTGCACGAAGGAGGAGAAGTCAGCAACCCTGCATTTGGGGCTGAATTTATCTAAGGGCATCTGGGCCCCTGTTATGCAGGGGGTAAAAGCTTCCCTGGTGGTGGCAGCAGTGGAAGGGAGGGAGCATGCCCTAGCCTGCCATTCCACCAAACTCTGCCACACTAGGTGGATGCCTAGTTCACCTAGTGGCAGTGCCAGCCCTGCTCATTAAACACATACACATACATACAAAGCAAAGTTTAATATGTAAAAGTATGATGTCCAATTATGCATTTTTACAGGATTGTTGTGGGAGAGGTGGTGCTGGGATAATCATGATTGTTAAGTTTAATTATCAAAATCTTATAAGGGGAAGCTAATGGTCTGAATGTTAATGCGGAGAGGGGGGATGTTTGTGTGAAGCTGGAGTTCACCAAGGACACTCAATACCCTTGCATCAACCCAGGAGTGAGGAAGAGAGACTGGGAGAGGAAGGGAGATAAAGAAAACTAGTGGAGACAAGCTTGGTGCAAAGCGGAGGGGATTTGAGAAGAATAGTGAGGATAAGCCAAGGGTCCCTATACATTTTTGAGGATAATAAGGAATCCACACAAGCAAAATGGAAACCTCTGCTTTAGGAGAGGCGAAAGATGAAGCCCTCCCTTAATACAGTCTCAGTCCCTTTTTATAGGGTTGTGGTGCTGCCATCTATTGACACCACAAAATCATTGCATCTTCCTCTGTCACCCCATGTGAGGAATAACAGTACATTTATCACTTCTCAATTGTTATCTCAGGATGGCAAACTAGTAGGGGGAAGGTAATAAGGTGTGTTATGACAATAACACATGCTGTTTGACCCTTGACACATTTTTTTTCCATTTGATCATTTTATTAAGTGTTTAGTAGATCATTTACACTGCAATCACTGCTATCATTGCAAACTTCACTTTACATGTAGCAAACCACTTAACATTTACATATATTAACAATTATATATTCTATTTATTTATTCATATAATATTTCTCTAAACTCTCTTTATATCATTCCCTTTCTCACCTCCCTCTCCCCCATCCTCCCCCGTTCATCCCTACCCCTCAGTGATCTCAAATGACCATCTTCCCTGTACCTGAGAAGATTTCCTCCCCCCGCCCCCCATCCCAGAAGACCACCAGAGCCTACCTTTCAAAGTTCCTGGTGGCTTAGGGAGATAGGCCAGCATGAACAAATCTCTCTCCCTCCAGCCATCTCCGGCTCTGGGTTCAAAATGGTGCCCAGGATCCCCTAGTAGTAGTCATGCAGCTTTGAGCTGGCGTTATTTTTTTCCTTGGAATAACGCAGCTCGCAGTGATCACTGCAAGTTGCATTATTCCTTTTTCTGCAGGAGTCACCAACCTACAGTACTGAGTTACCACAGTTTAATGACTCCCACAATACACTAAAACTGTGGTAAAAGGTCCGATTTTAGCACAGCTTAGTAAATACTCCCCTTATGGTCGTATCCTAAGTCAGGGAAACAAATCATACTTTACCTTTGGTTTTAAGACATCAAATGAAATACATGTTGTGCTCCCTTTATAAAAATATATAAATCTTTGATGAAAACATACCCAAAGCCTGTTCATCAACGGCTTTTCCCATAGACAAAGAATGGTAGAAAAAGAAGACTGATTCTACAGTATGTCCAGAGGAAAACCTTAGTAAATCAAGTCCTAATTGTGTTGAACTCACAATATACCAACCTTTCACTTCAGATTGCAGCGCAGTTGCTTGCCTGTATCCAGTCGCCAGAGCAGTTGTGGCATTTTCTTTTTTCTTGATGATATTTTATTGCTGCATTCGGCAGATGTTCATAGTAGAGGGTTAGATGTAAGTTTCAGGGAAAAGTAAAGCGGAAGAGTGCAAAAAGTCTGCAGATCAGAGAGCTTTACAGTACCCCATCTTTTGCCCCTGGATTGAATTCCCTGCAACTTCTGGAAAGGAACCATTTGCACACAAAAATTAGGCAAGGAAACACACATGCAAAAGGATATGTGAAACCATAAATAGCACAGCTGCATGCCAAAATCCTACAGCGGGTTTGGGGCTTTTTTTTTTTTTTGAAATATATTTATGTTGGCAGAATTTCTTTTCTGGATTTATTTTTCACTTCCTGAAATTGCAGGAAATGAAGTCCTTGGGGGAAAATAGGCATTTCAAAAACTGCCTAAACAAACCGATTTGCTGTCTTTTTATGTTGTTTGCCCTGTTTTACCTAAAACTTTGATCTGGCCCATAGGGATCACACCTAAAATGTTTAATTTCATTTTTTTAAACCAGATCCTTAGTCTGAGAAGAAAGAATTCATATTTATTTATTTATTTATTTAGATCTTTTTTATACCGCGCTCTTTAGAATCAGCGCAGTTTACAAATAACAAAATTGTACAATGTAGGCTGCAAAACATACATTGATTTTTACAGAGAACATATGTTCATCTGGAGTTAATGAATGTTCATTATATGAGTTCAGTTAAGCATGTTATTTATCATCTTCCAAAAGATACACTTTTGAAATTTTTGCATGTGAACAAAACCTTTCAAATAACATATTACCAACACAAGTAGAATTGTAGCAACATCAATATAACTAAAAGCCTCACAGCTTAAATATTTATCTGAATGTACTTATCTATTCTGAAGGCTTAGCAGAATAATTTCCAAACCTTAAAAAAGTGCTTGCCAAACTTTCTGTGACTACACCTCCATTTTCACGGCCACAAACATGTATATTGTTTCAACCTCAGGGTCCTACCTCTTAAAATCTGTTGCTGCTCCTGGCCCTCTTACAGTGTTGATTATAATGCTGCTCTACCTCTACTTTTTTTGGAACACACAAAAACTATAGTGCAGGCTCTACAGAAGTGGGCCAGTGATGGAATTTATTTGGTCTAGTCTGGTCATGACCCAACCTCGAAGTACAATCAGAAGTCAAATACCTTGGAATCACCCTTGATCAGAGGATAAGCTTACATTCCCACATCTAGAAAATCACCACAACAGTATACTATAAAATGAGGATCCTTCACAACTTACATAAGAACATAAGATATGCCATACTGGGTCAGACCAAGGTCCATCAAGCCCAGTATCCTGTTTCCAACAGTGGCCAATCTAGGTCATACGTACCTAGCAGTTTCCCCAAAAGACACAGGTTCCACAATGCTTGTACTGGGTCAAGCATTGATATCCTGGGTCCCTTCTTAATAGTGGTTTATGGACCTTTCCTCCAGGAACTTGTCCAAACCTTTTTTAAACCCAATAAGAACATAAGATATGCCATACTTACATCCACTCTTAGCCCCCAACCACTTCCACACAGTATGTCAGGCAGTAATAACCCCCCGCCTGGACTATTGCAACTCAATCTTCCTAGGCCTCTCAAAACATGTGCTACGTTTACTACAACTAGCCCAAAACACTGCAGCCCACCTAATTACAGGTACACCGAGAAAAGACCACATCCCCCTATCCTCAAGAATTTACTTGGCTCCCAATCCCAGCACTTATCAATTATAAAACAATACATATCACCTTCAAGACAATTTACAACCAATCAGTGGAGTACCTACAAACCCTATTAGAGTGGACCCCCAACACTAGATCAAGAAGGCAACCAAACCTAAATCTCCTCAACATACCAACCCACAAAGCAAAAAACTCTCAGGCCACTTGCAACAGAACCTTCTCCATCTATGGACCTTCAAATCTGAAACTCACTTCCAAGCAACCTAAGAGACATTGGTGACATAACCAAATTCCGAAAGAAGCTAAAAACCCATCTCTTCCAAGAATTCTTCGGAACTGACACCTAAAAGGTATCTCCCCTTCAAGCTAACACAAATTTACCCTCCCCTTCCCACGATTCCAACCCCCCTCCTCAAGCCACCCTCAACAAGCAACCCAACCAAAACCACATTCCAAGAAGGTTCCTACCACTAACAGAGCTATGTTCATGTATGATCGTTATGTCTTACCATTAAAAACTTATTAGTATAAGTTACTATTATGTTTTATTAAGTCTAGTTGTACTGTTCATCCTGCTCTCCCTATCCTAAAGAAGTTAATGTTCATTATAAACCACTTCGATAACATGAAAAGCAGTATAGAAGAATTGTTAAAGAAATAAACAAAACATGTAGCTTCTGTGACCCCATCTAGGGTCAGGGCTCACAGTTTGGGAAGTGCTGCCCTCTTAGTTTGATTGTTGAGGCTAGATGGTGCGCTACACCTAGGGTTGCCAACTGGCTCCAGATGCGCCCGACAGGCTTGATCCAGTCCTGGGTTTACCCCATTGCATGCATGGAGATGTAGTTCTGAATTCCCTATTGCACTCCATAAGAAAAGCAAGACTACATGTCCCTGCATGCAATAGGGTAAACCCAGGACTGGATCAAGCCTGTCGGGCGCATCTGGAGCCAGTTGGCAACCTTAGCTACGCCTTCTCTCTCTGGGTAACGTAGCTGGGGATGAAGATGCTGACAACAGGTAGACACTGGAATCTCAGTCTCATGGAATCTCCAGGTAGTCACAGATAAGGAGGCTGAGGGAAAGAGATAGACCCCAAAACAATTCAGCAGCAGCAAAATGGTTATAGTGGTGTCCACTATGGTGTTGTTTTCAAAGCCTTTGTCCTGTCTTAGAGACTGGAAAATATGCATTTATTTATTTTAATTAGCACTTCTCTCATTGGTCCATTCTTCTTCTCGAATCTTCCGTGCCAAGATGGTAATTCCACAGTCCAATTAAAAACGTGCTTACGGGCAGACATGTAGCAGTTATTGACCAGTCTACCCTACACTGCTTATTTGTGAAAATCTTAAGCAGGGGGCCAGTTGCTGTTCCCTTTGTCTCAGTCTCTCTCAGTCAGTCCTTGAGAAGTTGCAAGCTAGTCGTACATTGTCAGATTTACTCACAAAGCATAGGTTTTGTTAAAAGAAGCACTTTAAATCTAATACTGTAGTGCCAAAATGCCCTATCTAAAATAACTCAAAATCCATAATAATTTGGCAGTGGAAGAAAAGCATCTCATATATCATAATGTGGATGCTGTTAACCACAGTTTTCCAGCATTAGTCATTCCAGTCACAACCTTTAAATCCAAAAAGGTTGATATTTTAAACAATTTATACAGCTAACTTTGGTGTTGACCACATAAAGGGGTCATTTTAGAAGCTCTGTTCGCAATTTAAATATGTATGAGCAACCATATGCCTGCGTAAATCACATCCACGTGTAAATTCCTATTTTAGAAAGGGCGGAATTTACACATGGCTGGCTGTACTATGTCGAAAGTAGACAGGGCATGCCCTGGGCAGAAAAAAAATCTACACATATAGGGAATGCACATGTAGGCCCAAAATTGTCCATATCCAAATTTACACTTGCTCCCTGGTACGAATAGGGTTTTAAAAGTCCTTCCTTTTGCCATCCCTATGTAGGAGGGATTAAAGAGGATATTTCTCTTAATCCCCCAATGTTTATTTTCCTCTCTGAATTGAAATGGGGGCAAGAGAGAGCCCTCTGTACTTAATTAAGAGCATCTGCTCGTCCATGTTTGCAGAATGGCCCAGATACCCATGTAAATACCAGCGTTTACACTGGTTTGTTTTGAAATGTTGGCATTTACATGGATCTCCTCCATCAGTTTTTCCCACGTGGAGGAGCAGCCTAATGGTTAAGAACACTGGCTTGGGAACCCACTAGCACTCCTTGTGGCCTTGGGCAAGTCACTTTACCCTCCATTGCCTCAGAAAAATCCAAGTTATCAATGTCCCTGTTTAATGTACCTTACCAAGTTTAAATTTCAATGTAAACCGCTTTGATTGAAATGATAAAGCAGTATATAAAACCAGTTAAATAAATGAATAATAAAATATTTCTGAAATGGTTCCTTCCCCCTGTTGCATGTGAATGTGTATTTTAGAAGTGGCTCCACGTTTAGCAAAGCTGTTCCCAAAATACCATCAGAACTATATCCTGACCTTGATGCCTCAATTTTGATCTCCACATCCTATCTCAAATGTGTCTTAATTCGTTGGGACTGCTGATTGTACAACTTTTGCCCAGACTTTGAGGTTACAGTAGGTCTGGGAGGAGTAAGTGAAATTATTCCCAGAGGAAGGGACAAAAATTACTATTTACTTATCATTTCTTTAGCACCTTTAGGAATATGCAGCACTGTACATACACATGTAAGAGTCCCTGCTTGCTAGAGCAGACACGATTTCAGTATAGGAAAATGATTATAAAGGGTCAGAATTCAAAAGTAGCCTAAAAAAATTAAATTTTTAGCCTGAAGTCTGACGTACCGACTCAGGAAGTCTATTCTGGAAATATGGCAGTGGCCCAGCAAGGTAGAAGGAACGGAGTCCAGAGCTGGCACCAAGGGAAAAGGGCACAGATGAAACTGATTTGCCTGATGAGCAAAGTTCATGAGGAGAGGTGAAGGGAGAGATAAAAGAGGAAAGATAGCGTAGAGCTGCAGAATGAATACACTTGTAGGTCAAAAAGCCTAATGTCATTGACTTATATCCAATATTCCACTCCCATTGACCTGAAAATATCACACATAGGATGTATAAACGGATGAAACTAAAGTGTCAAGAGAGCAAACCTCTGAGAGATGCCCTTCAGCATGGTATATAAGAGAATTTTTCAATAACAACACAAACCTGCTGCATCCTATGCTATCCTGTCCTATCCTAAAACAGTTGATCTATGGTCATACTATATAAGATGCCTTACTAAAAGTGGATGGCTCACAGAGTCAAAGGTTGCTGATATATCTATGAAAGCTATATTCCTCAAACCCCCAAAATAAAGCACTAATAGTTCACAGTGTTCAACATTAAGACAATAAATACATGAATAAGTGTAAGGGATCCACCCTTTCAGGACCCTTACCAATACTACATGCCTTTTGCGCAGGATCATTCCATTCCTAGCCTTAGCAGTAGGTGCATGCCATCATGCTGTAATACCCCCCTCTTGGGGTAGCTGTTTTTGTTCTATTTGCCCTCTATATAACTTTAGTGCAAAGGACATAAGGTGGGTTTCCTTGTGGCTGTTTCTTGGTTTGTGACATGCTTGGGTTTTAGCTTGTTGTATGAGTAGGAGCTCAGCTCTGGGCTTTGTTATTTTATTTTGTGTCTGTGTGGAATCAGTTCTTGATTCTTGAAGACTGGAGCTCTTGTTTGTGAAGATTGGAGAGCCTGTCAGAGGTTTTGCCCACTCCTCTGGCTGAGTATAGAGAGAGATTGAAAGAGCTGGCTTGCCATACAAGAGGGAGGAGTAGCCTAGTGGTTGGGGCAAGGTACTTCAGGCCGGAAGGTCGGCGGTTCAAATCCCACTAGAGGACAGCAACCTTGGGCAGGAAGGACTGGGGTTTCTAGTCCCACAGATGCTCCTTGTGGTCTTGGGCAAGCCACTTAACCCTCCATTGCCCAAGTTCCCTGTAAGTATTAGTGTATGTGTCTCATATCCCCACGTGTTAAATGTATCCCCCAATTGTGTTGTGACCGCTTAGATTGAAGGATAAGGCGGTATACAAAACTGTCTAAATAAATAAATACCCAAGGGAGACGGATTGAAGAAGTTGTCTTGCTACCAAGCCTACATAAGAACATAAGATATGCCATACTGGGTCAGACCAAGGTCCATCAAGCCCAGTATTCTGTTTCCAACAGTGGCCAATCTAGGTCATATGTACCTAGCAGTTTCCCCAAGAGACACAAGATCCACAATGCCTAACAGAGGCTTTGCCTGCTGGAAGAGGTATAGTGGGGTGACTGCTTACAAGGTATATAAAGAGGATTAGAGGAATAGGATCCCAGTGAGGAGGAAGGACACTGCAATCTACTAAGTACATAGGAGTCCTAACCCAGGATCCTCCTGCCAGCAGAAAAACTAATAAATATTTAAACTGGGATCACAGACATAAATAATTCAAAGGAACACAATCTATGATACCAAAGACTGTGTATTTGTTATACCAAACATATTTACTTGTTAATATTTGAATTGGACTTTTTGTTTGGAGTAAAGAGAATTGACGCATCCAATTCAGAGTCAAGCGCCTCTTTAGTTTATGCACCAAGGGCCTTGAAAGGATTTACTACTACTACTACTACTACTATTCAGCATTTATATAGCGCTACACACGCAGCACTGTACAAACATACATGTAAGAGACAGTCCCTGCTCATCAGAGTCCTGCTCGTCAGAGCTTACAATCTAGTCGAGACAATACAGAGCATTAGTCAATTCGGGGCAAAACAAAATATGGTATTTCCAATTTGGTCATGACAATTGACGGGAGTCAGGTCAAGATAAAGGATAGAAGTCAGGATCTGAAAGCGACAGTGAAGAGGTGGGTCTTCAAGCTGGATTTGAAGAGGGCCAGGGAGGGTGCTTGGCATATAGACACAGGTAGGCTGTTCCAGGCGTAAGGTGCAGCAAGGTGAAAGGAGCGAAGTCGGGAGATGACGGTGCGAGTGAAAGGCCTAGATAGAAGCAATTTGTTAGAGGAGCGAAGTTCCCGAGAGGGGATGTAGGGAGAGACAAGAGATGAAAGGTACTGAGGGGCCACAGAGTGAATGCATTTATAGGTCAGTAGGAGAAGTTTGAATTGGATGCGGAATTGGATAGGGAGCCAGTGAAGCGACTTGAGAAGAGGAGTAATGTGGGCATGGCGAGACTGTCGGAAGATTAGTCAAGCAGCATAATTTTGTATAGATTGAAGGGGAAAGAGATGGCACACGGGGAGACCAGCAAGGAATAGGTTGCAGTAGTCGAGGCGAGAGGAGATTAAGGAGTGGATAAGCGTTTTGGTAGTGTGTTCAGAAAGGAAGGGGTGGATTTTACTAATGTTGTAGAGAAAGAAGCGACAGGTCTTAGCTACAAGCTGGATATAGAAACATAGAAATATGATGACAGAAAAAGACCACATGGCCTATCTAGTCTGTCCTTCCATAACAACTACAACAGTCCCCTTTTTACCTTTAGAGATCCTCTGTGTTTGTCCCATGCTTTTATGAATTCAGTTACTGTCCTCATCTCTATCACCTCCACTGGGAGACTATTCCACGGATCCACTACTCTTTCCGTAAAGAAATATTTCCGCATATCACTCCTGAATCTATCTCCCTTCACCCTCATCCCATGTCCCCTCGTAGCAGAACTTGCTTTCAGTTGAAAGAGGCTCTCTCCCTGAACATTTATGCCATGGAGGTATTTAAACATCTCAATCATATCACCTCTATCCCGCCTTTCCTCGAAGGTGTACATATTAAGATCCTTCAGTCTGCCCTCATATGCTTTATAATGAAGACCACTAATCATTTTAGTAGCCACCCTCTGCACCGACTCCATCCTGTTCACATCCTTTTGAAGGTGCGGTCTCCAGAATTGCACACTATACTCCAAATGAGGTTGCACCAAAGACTTATACAGAGGTATTATCACCTCCTTTTTTCTGCTAGCCATTCCTCTCCGTATGCACCCAAGCATCCTTCTAGCTTTTTCTTTCGCCTTTTCTACCTGTTTAGCTACTTTAAGATCATCAGACACAACCGCGCCTAGGTCCTGCTCTTCTTTAGTGGACAAAAGTACTTCACCCCCTAAACTATATTCTCCCTTGGATTGCTGCAGCCCAAATGCATGATCTTACATTTTTTAACATTAAATCCCAGCTGCCAAATTCTAGACCATTCTTCAAGCTTAGCTAGATCCCTCCTCATGTTATCTACCCCTTTCTGGGTGTCTACTCTATTGCAGATTTTGGTATCATCCGCAAAGAGGCAAACCTTACCTGAAAGCCCCTCCTCTATATCACTAACAAAGATGTTAAAAAGAATCGGACCAAGGAGAGATCCCTGGGGCACAGCACTGATAACATCCTTCTCCTCAGAGTGATCTCCATTTACTTGTACTCTTTGTCGCCTCCCACCCAACCAATTTCTAACCCAAGCAGTAACTTTAGGGTCCATCCCTAGGGTGCTCAGTTTGTTTATAAGTCGCCTGTGAGGAACAGTGTCAAAGGCTTTACTGAAATCTAAATACACCACATCTAGGGCTCTCCCTCGGTCCAACTCCCTGGTCACCCAGTCAAAGAAACCAATCAGATTTGTCTGACAAGACCTGCCTCTGGTGAATCCATGCTGCCTTGGATCCTGTAATCCGCTGGACTCCAGAAACCTCACTATTTTCTCTTTCAGCAGCGTTTCTAATAATTTACTCACCACCGAAGTTAAACTATTCCACCGAAGTTAAACTATATGTGTGGAGAAGGAGAGAGAGGTGTCAAAGATAACCCCCAGATTGCGGGCCGAGGGAACAGGAAGGATCGTAGATCCATCCACGGAGACTGAGAAAGGGGGAAGAGGAGGGGAGGAGTTGGGGGGAAAGACAAGGAGTTCAGTCTTGGCCATGTTCAATTTCAAGCAGCGGTGAGACATCCAGGCAGTGATGTCAGAAAGGCAGGCAGAGATCTTGGTCTGGATTGCTGGAGAGATATTAGGCGTAGAGAGGTAGATTTGGGCGTCATCGACATAGAGATGATACTGAAAGTCATGGGAGGAGATAAGCGCACCAAGGGATTGGGTATAGAGAGAGAAAATGAGGTGGCCCAAGACAGATCCCTGGGGTACACCAACATGGAGCGGGGTGGGAGAGAAGGAGGAGCCACCAGAGCATACATTAAAGGAGCGATGGGAGAGGTAGGAGGAGAACCAGGATAGTACGGAGCCCTTGAAACCGAGGAGAGGGTGGTGAGGAGAAGATTGTGGTCAACAGTGTCAAAGGCAGTGTAGAGGTCGAGGAGGATGAGGACAGATTAGAGGCCCCTAGATTTAGCCAGGAACAAGTCATTGGAGACTTTTGTAAGAGCCGTTTCAGTGGAGTGTAAGGGACGGAAGCTGGATTGTAGTGGGTCCAGGAGGGCCTGGGAGGTGAGGAAGTCGAGGCAGCGGCGGTGGACTGCTCGTTCTAGTAGTTTAGATATGAAGGGAAGGAGGGGAATGGGTCGATAATTAGAAGGGCAGGTGGGATCGAGTGAGGGTTTCTTGAGGAGAGATGTGACGACAGCATGTTTGAAGTCTACGGGGACAGTTGCAGTGGAGAATGAAAGGTTGAGAATATGAGACATGGAGGGGAAAACGGTGGGGGAGATGGGGTGTAGGAGATGGGTGGGGATAGGGTCAGAGGAACAGGTGGTGGGTTTGGAGGAGAAAAGAAGGAGTGCAGTTTCCTATTCGGAGATTGTAGGGAAGGAGGAGAGGGTAGCAGAGGAAGTATGGAGGGGGGGAGAATTGGGAAGGGGGGAGGTAGATGAGGAAGTGGGCAATTGGAGGGTAATCTTGTGGATTTTGTCATGGAAATAGTTGGCTAGGGTTTGGGCAGAAAGGGAGGGCGGGACCAGATGTGGGGGCACCTTAAGGAGAGAATTGAGGGTGTTAAAGAGGCGGCGAGGATCAGAGGCAAGAGAGTTAGATGGATGTAGTATTCTTGTTTGGCAAGTGCTATGGCTGACTGGAAGGAGCCAAGCATGAATTTGAAGTGTAGAGGGTCTTCTGGGGAGCGGGATTTGATCCAAGCACGTTCAGCAGAACAGGCACGGGTGCGTAAATAGCGGGTTGTGGATGAAAGCCATGGCTGGGGAGCAAAACGTCTGACAGAACGTGGGGTGGATGGGGCAAGAGTGTCTAGAGCCGAAGATAGTGCAGTATTATAAGAAGTTACTGCCTCGTTGATGGACTTGGAGGACATAATGGAGGAAATAGATGGAGAAATGGTAGAGGAGTAAGTCAAGGGATCAATATTATGAAGGTTTCTAAATAGGTCGGAGACAGGACAAGGCTGAGACGGTGGAAGCTGAAGATTAAAGGTTAAAAGGTGATGGCCAGATGAGGGAAGGATTGAGTTACGGAAGTATGAGGGAGAGGAATTAGAGAAGAGTATCAGGCCAAGGCAATGGCCGTGCAGGTGGGTGGGGGCAGTGGAGCAAAGTTGGAGGTCAAACGAGGAGGTGAGGGCGAGGAGCTTTAAAGCATGGGGATCGGAGGGGTTATCGATGCGAATGTTAAAATCGCCAAGAATAAGAGTGGGGGATCCAGAAAGACGGAGAGCCAGGAGTCGAAATTGGCAAAGAAGGTGGATACGGATTTGTCGGGTGGGCGATAGATAACAGCTACTCGGAGGGGAAGTGGTGTGAAGAGGCGAATAGAGTGGACTTCAAAAGAGAGGGAGGAGTGTGACTGAGGCAGCGGGAGGGGTTGGAATTGGCAAGAGAGAGAAAGTAGAAGCCCAACACCACCACCGCGGCCAGTGGATCAAGGTGTATGGGAGAACTGGTAGCCCCCGTGGCAGAGAGCAGCAGTGGATGTGGTATCATCTGGGAGGAGCCAGGTCTCAGTTAGGGCAAGAAGATGTAGTGCATTAGAGATAAAGATATCATGAGTAAAAGCAAGTTTATTAGAGACTGAGCATGCATTCCATAAGGCACATGAGAACGGGAGAGTGGAGGGGGAAAGGAGAGAGATATGGATAAGATTGGACAAGTTACGTGAGGATTTCTTTTCAGGGTAAGACAGCGGTCTAGGGTGGCTGTTACATGAGGATATATTTCCAGAGTAAAACAGAGATCTAGAGGAGCCAGGGTAAGGGTGGGTGTCTGTGGATGAGTGTGCCCTTCATGAGGCACATGAGGGAGGGGAAGTGAATGGGGAATGAAGGGGGATGTTGATGATATTAGATAGGTTACGTGAGGATCTCTTCTTAGAGTGAGACAGCACTCTAAAGGGGCTAGGGTTGGGGTTGATATCTCAGGTGAGTGATTGGGGCATGAGTGAAGGAGGGTGGAAGGGGAAAGGAGAGGAATATGGATGAGATTAGATAAGTTACGTGAGGAACTCTTCTTAGAGTGAGAAAAAAATCGAGGGGGACCAGGGTTGGGGTTGATATTGCCTGATGAGAGAAGAAGAAGGAGTAGTAGAGAGCGAGGTAAAGCAGAGGCAGTATGGCGAAAGCGAGTGTGGGATTGGCCTAAAGAGAGAGGGGCTGGATGAATGAGGGGGAGGGTGTGATGAAGCTCAAGAGCAGATGCTAGGTTAGAAGACAGAATGGAGGGAGACGTGAGGAAGGTAGAGGGAGAATAGAGGGGAGAGAAGTGAGGGTGCTGGTAGGAGGAGAGGCAGTTGGGGAGTATGAGGAAGAGAAAAACAATGTGATGTGGGGCCATAGAAGAGGAGCAGTGGGGGCTATGCAGCATATGTTATCTTACAAGAAATGAGGTGGCTAAGGATTCTACACACTATGCAGTATATGTTGAGTTACAAGTGGGGACTACCCGCTATGCAGTGTAGGTTAAAATACAAGCAATGGGTAGCGGGAAATCTATAGCCTGTACAGCAAAGTTCAATGCAAGCAATGGGTAGCAAAGTTCAATGCAAGCAAATGCAAGCAACCAAAGTACAATGCAGGCAATGGGTAGCAAGTTCAATGCAAGCAATGGGTAGCAAGTTCAATGTATGCAATGGGTAGTAAGGTTCAATGCAAGCAGTGGGTAGCAAGGAGTCTATGGCCTGTGCAACAGAGTTAGTTGCAAGTAATGGGGTAGCGATAGTGAGGGAGCGATGGGTAGTAATGGAGTCACTAGGGTGCTTACTTCGTATGGGAGCTGGTTGGGGTTCAGGAGCCAAGGTGTGGAGGAGCGTTTGTTCCTGCTCTGCTCCTTGACGCTTCCCAGGTGATCTGCTGGTGCTGGGTTTGATGGCTCGCGCCAGGGCGCCTTTGGTCCCCACCTAAGGGCCACGCCAAAGAGCCCTCTGGTGAGGCCCTCAGGCGCAGGTCCACCAGGCACGGTCGTACCCAATGGCGCCCTCCTCTTTAAAGGGCCGATGGCCCGATGTGGGATCCAGCATGTGGCGGTGCGCCCGATGGCGCCCTCCTCTTTAAAGGACCGATGGCCCGATGTGGGATCCAGCGGCGTGTTTTCCCTTCCCCTCCCCCCCCCCCCCCCCCACACACACAGAACCTGTGCCCTGGCCCCTCTAGATCTCAGTATCACTCTGGAAATAGCTCCCCACGTAACAGCCCCACTAGACCGCCGTCTTACTTTGGAAAGAAATGCTCCCGTAACTTGTCTAACCTTATCCATATCCCTCTCCTTTCTCCCTCCACTCTCCCGTTCTCATGTGCCCTATGGAACGCATGCTCAGTTTCTAAGAAACCCGTTCTTACACATGATCTCTTCATATCTAAAGCGCTACACCTGCTTGCCCTAACTGAGACCTGGCTCCTCCCAGACGATACTGTATCCATTGCTGCTCTCTGCCACGGGGGCTACCAGTTCTCCCATACACCTCGAGCCACTGGTCCTGGTGGAGGTGTTGGGCTTCTACTTTCTCCCTCTTGCCAATTCCAACCTCTCCCTCTGCCTCAGTCACACTCCTCCCTCTCTTTTGAAGTCCACTTCATTCGCCTCTTCTCACCACTTCCCCTCTGGGTAGCTGTTATTTACCACCCACCCGACAAATCCAAATCAACCTTCCTTACTGACTTTGACTCCTGGCTCTCCGCCTTCCTCGATCCCTCTTCCCCCACTCTTATTCTTGGCGACTTTAATATTCACGTTGATAACCCCTCTGATCCCCACGCTTTAAAATTCCTTGCCCTCACCTCCTCGTTTGACCTACAACTCTGCTCCACTGCCCCCACCCACATGCACGGCCACTGCCTGGACCTGGTACTCTTCTCTAACTCCTCTCCCTCAAACTTCCACAACTCAATCCTTCCTTCATCTGATCATCACCTCTTAATCTTTAATCTTCAGCTTCCACTGTCTCAACCTCGTCCTGTCTCCTCCAACCTATTTAGAAATCTTCATAATATTGATCCCTTGACTTTCTCCTCTACCATTTCTCCATCTCTCTCCTCTATTGTGTCCTCCAAGTCCGTTGATGAAGCAATATCCTCTTATAATGCTGCACTATCCTCTGCTCTTGATACTCTTGCCCCACCCACCCCTCGTCCTGTCAGACGTTCTACCCCCCGGCCCTGGCTTTCACCCACAACCCGCTATTTACGCACATGTGCCTGTTCTGCTGAACACGCCTGGGCCAAATCCCGCTCCCCGGAAGACCTCATTCACTTCAAATTCATGCTCGACTCCTTCCAGTCAGCCATAGCACTTGCCAAACAAGAATACTACATCCATCTAACTCCCTCGCCTCTGATCCTCACCGCCTCTTTAATACCCTCAATTCTCTCCTCAAGGTGCCCCAACCCGGCCCACCTCCTTCTCTGCCCAAACCCTAGACGACTACTTCCATGACAAAATCCACAAGATCACCCTCCAATTCCCCACTCCCTCATCTACCTGCCCCCCTCCCCAATTCTCCTCCCCTATCCATACTTCCCCTGCTACCCTCTCCTCCTTCCCCACAATCTCCGAAGAGGAAACCGCACACTTCCTCCTCTCCTCCTCCAAACCCGCCACCTGTTCCTCTGACCCTATCCCCACCCATCTCCTACATCCCCCATCTTTCCCACCATTGTTCCATCCATCTCTCATATTCTCAACCTTTCACTCTCCACTGCAACTGTCCCAGTTGAATTCAAACATGCTATTGTCACACCTCTCCTCAAGAAACCCTCACTCGATCCCACCTGCCCTTCTAACTATCGACCCATCTCTCTCCTTCCCTTCATTTCTAAACTATTAGAATGAGCAGTCCACCGCCGCTGCCTCAACTTCCTCACCTCCCATGACCTCTTGGACCCACTACAATCAGGCTTCCGGCCCCTACACTCCACTGAAACGGCCCTTACAAAAGTCTCCAATGACTTGCTCCTGGCTAAATCTAAGGGACTCTACTCTGTCCTCATCCTTCTTGACTTCTCAGCGGCCTTTGACACTGTTGACCACAACCTTCTCCTTAACACCCTCTCCTCGCTTGGCTTCAGGGACTCAGTGCTATCCTGGTTCTCCTTCTACTTTTCCCATCGCTCCTTTAGTGTATGCTCTGGGGGCTCCTCCTCCTCCCCTACCCCGCTCCACGTTGGTGTTCCACAGTGATCCGTCTTGGCCCCCTCCTTTTCTCCCTTTATACCCAATCCCTTGGCGCACTTATCTCCTTCCATGGCTTTCAGTACCATCCCTATGCCGACAACTCCCAAATCTACCTCTCTACACCTAATATCTCTCTAGCAATTCAGACCAAGATCTCAGCCTGCCTTTCCGACATCGCTGCCTGGATGTCCCATCGCCGCTTGAAACTGAACTTGGCCAAGACTGAACTCCTCATCTTTCCCCCCAACTCCTCCCTTCCTCTTCCCCCTTTCTCAGTCTCAGTGGATGGATCTACGATCTTTCCCGTTCCCTCAGCCCGCAATTTTGGGGTTATCTTTGACACCTCTCTCTCCTTCTCCACACACATCCAGCTCGTAGCTAAGACCTGCCGCTTCTTCCTCTTCAACATTAGCAAAATCCACCCTTTCCTTTCTGAACACACTACCAAAACGCTTATCCACGCCTTAATTTCCTCTCGCCTAGATTACTGCAACCTGCTCCTTGCCAGTCTCCCCGCAAATCATCTCTTTCCCCTTCAATCTATAAAGAATCATGCTGCTCGACTAATATTCCGCCAGTCTCACCATGCCCACATTACTCTTCTTTTCAAGTCACTTCCTTGGCTCCCCATCCAATTCCGCATACAGTTCAAACTTCTCATACTGACCTATAAGTGCATCCACTCTGCGGCCCTTCAATACCTCTCATCCCTTATCTCTCCCTACATCCCCTCTCGGGAACTTCGCTCCGCTAACAAACTATTTCTATCTAGGCCTTTCACTCGCATAGCTATCTCATGCCTTCGCTCCTTTCACCTCGCTGCACCCTACGCCTGGAACAACCTACCTATGTCTATACGCGAAGCACCCTCACTGGCCCTCTTCAAATCCAAGTTGAAAACCCACCTCTTCACTGTTGCCTTCAGATCCTGACTTCCACCCTTATCCTAACCCGATTCCCATCAATCTCCCATGACCGAATTACACAGACCATATTATGCTTTGCACTGAACTGACCATCACTTTGTATTGTTGTATTAGATTGTAAACTTGTTGTTTTAGATTGTAAACTCGGATGAGTATTAGAATGTAAGCTCGGACTGTTTATTATATGTATATTTTTATATGCATGTCATACCTGTACAGCGCTGCGTGCTCGGCGCCATATAAGTGCTAAATAGTAGTAGTAGTAGTAGATAAGAGTGTGTAGTAGCTGAGTGAAGGAGAGGGAAAGATGCTGGGATAAAATTGTTCTGTTATCTGGCCCCTGCAAGTCCTGCCTGCAGTCTCGGGGCAAGGGGAGTTCCATAAATAATAGTTTCCCTTACAATAAGTAACAGCGCTTCCTCCCTCTGCCCAGCCCGTGCTTGTAATTTGTAAGTAAAACCAGATGGATATAATTGCTACAGTACCACGGTATCAATTTCTGACACCTAAACCTCAGTCATACAAAAAATATCCAAACATATACTCACAATTAAATTGGAGATAATTCCCACTTTCAATTGAACTGAGTGTTCATTAATAAGCATTACTGACAACGTATTAACACTTTTGGATGCAGGCATACTCTGCAAATTAAGAACAAACAGATAATGTGACGAGCCAGACTAAGTACCCAACTGTCCATATGGAACCATCCCTATGAATACCAGTATTTCCCCTCCATAACTCTCCATTGCTCAATCATGCAGTACACCTAAAATGAAAATACCCCAAAATACTTTAAGCAATACATAATACAACACTTGGCCACTGGGTTACCCCAGGCTGACACCAAGGGCTGCACAGATGTTGCCTTTTGATGGAGGACCCATCAGGCAGTGCCCTGCCTAGGGTGCATGCTTTTATTTGGGAGGTGCATTTCCACTCTGATGATATTGGCAGTTAGCACAGCATCTGGGGACAAACAAGACTGTAGCAAGCAAAGATCAAACACGCTCTCCTTTGCACCAGTGGCTCCAAATCAGTGCAGTTAACTGGTAACCCCTCTAGAGTGTGTGCTTTTGTGTGAAAGGTGCAGTCTAAGTTCTGCAGGACTAACACTAGTGGTCATGGGCACCATTTTGAAACCAGTGACAGTGATGGTAGGCGTGTTGGGGGATTGTTCCTGCTGACCTCCACTAGATCACAAGAATTTGATGTATGTAGGCCCAGAGTGTCTTATGAGGGTGTGGGGGGAGGTTGAGATTGGTGGTCTGGGGAGATTCAGGATCTTTGGAGGGAGTTGGTATTTGTCATTTGGAGGTGAGTAGTCTGTGTGTGGGGAGGAGTGGAGTATATTTGGGGGGAGGGCAACCACAATGCTTTTAGGGGGAGGGGGGCCCCCAGACTGAACTTTCTTATCAATGTGCCTTAAGAGAGGCTCACCAGGAGCCCTAGACTGTATGATAGCCATTTTATTTATTCACCATGGGAATTACTAACCTGCGGTACTGGACTGAGTTACTCCTAAAGTAAATTAAGCTGTGGTAAAATTCGATATTTTATTGCGGCTTAGTAACTAGTCACCTGAGTGATCTGGTTTCTTTCCTAGAGCCTAAAGCTAAATGTATTCTATTGTGTTAGAGGGGATTCAATGTTTGTTTGCGCTTTTTGGTATGGATGTCTCCAGTCCATAAGGCATAGATCATTCTTCCAAGAAGCTAGTTTATTTACATGACGAGAGAAAAGAGGAATTTAACCTAAATTAAATTAAACTAATTTAATTTAATTTCTTACAGCTCACTCGATTACAATTGGTCCAGCTCGGGTAATATAGAATTCAGAGTTACATTTCATAATAAAAACAAGCATAAAGTAATAAAAATAACTAATTAAACCTTACAAAGCAAAAAAAATTTAGAGAGTGATGACAAGAGATATAATTATCCAGAACTCTAATATCATTAGGCGATTGGTTTCCATTCCATACCTGTTTAATAGCTAAACAGTCTATCATATAATCTCTTATATCTCTTTTGGGGATGGGTATTCTAATAAGAAGCACTCATCAGAGCAAAGCCACTTTGCACGACTACAAAAACAAATAGCATGACAGAAAGATTCTGGAGCCATACCATTTAAGATTTTATAAACTAAACATAACAATTTAAAATTAATCCTGTCATTAATAGGAAGCCAGCGTAACTGATAGAATAGTGCAGAGGCTTTATCACATTAATGACATTTGAAGTCTGAATATTCCATTTCCACAGACTCCACAGTATCGAAAAAGGACAGCAGCAGAACCTTCCTTCCCTTGACAGGCCCCAACCTTAACATGCATATTCCTCTGTGGAACCAGTCTCACAGATTTGGCTTAAAGTCCTGGCAACCAGTTGAGCTGCAGTTCCTGGTTAAATCACTTGACTCCAAATTTCCCTTTTTCATTATATCCCACCAACTCTAAAATAAGAATAAACACTTACTCAGTCCCTTTTGTTGAGTAATATGTGTTGAAAACTGAGGAGGAAGAGATTCGGGTATTGTAGAGCTTGCTCAATTCTGAGACCAGTATGGAGCAGCCTAGCCTAGAAATTTAGATTGGAACATCCATGTGGGGAACCAGGAAGCAGTCGATAAGAGGAAGTTCTACATCTTCTGCCTCAGAAGATTCCTTCCTCTAACCCCAAACTGAAACTAACTGAATACTGCATCTGGTACATGTTATTTGAAGTCTTGTAGAAACACTAGTGCAGTGGTTCCCAAATCTGTCCCAGGGGCAGGGCTAGTGCTACTATTAGGTGAGCTAGGCAGGTGCCTAAAACGCTGGTCCTTCAGGAGTGCTCATTTATTTATTTATTTATCTATTTTCTTTTATACCGCCCCTTCCAGAGATCAAGGGCGGTTTACAAGGAACAGTTTAACAATCTTGTACACTTTTGTATACATTTACATTGAACAGTATACTTCAACTATGTACAGGTAATAATAATAATATAAACAACTGTCAAACTATTTACATTGGCTATTTACAGAGGCTATGTATAGTGTGTTACAGAGTTGGATAGTTATTTCCACCGTGCCGCTGTTCACCGGGACATGCGGCAGCGACAATGCTTTTAAACTGGCACCAAAGCACCAGAGTTACCTTCAGCTCCGGCACTGCTGTACCATTTGTGCTTCCACCCCCTTCCGATTTCACTTCCTTTTGCATGAGGGTGGAAGTGGATTCCGCCCTCACGCAAACAGGAAGTGGAATCAAAGGGGAAGTGGAAGGACAACAGCATCACAGCACCGGAGCTGAAGACAACTCCGACACTTTGGTGCCTCTTTAAGCGCATAGCCACTGCCGCATGTCCCAGTGAGGTGTGGCAGCGACGGCAATCGGAGCGGCAATTGGCAATCGGGCTGGAGCAAGGGGGCGCAAAGGACGAGACTCGCCTAAGGCATCTCATACCCTTGTACCAGCCCTGCCTAGGGAAACTTCAGCTGGTTAGCGTTTCAGAAAATCCATAATGAATATGCATATGAGAGAGTTGCATGCACCACCTGCATTTCATGGAAATTTATCTCATGCGTATTCATTGTGAATAAACTGAAAACCTGACCAGCTGAGGTTCCCCCAGGAGAGGCCTAGGAACTACTGCACTAGGGCTTGCTGAGTTTTTTAAAGTAACTGTGTTAGCAGTGGTTCTTAGGTATCGGAAAAGTGCTCATTTTGGCCCTAGAGAAGATGGCACTCCACCACCCCCAGGACTCTCCACAATCACATGATGTCCCCAGTCTGGAATACTATTCTGGGGATGTCTATGTAGATGGCCCCGCAGACGTCCATATCGGGCAGGTCCAGGTTTGTGAAATTGTCCCTGAACTTGGACATTCCTGCTCTTTTTTTCAGACATTCTGGCTTGGATGTCCCAGATTGCACTTATGGTTTATGGTTTATTAAAATTTGATATACCGCTCTCATCAGTAATCTGAGTGGTTTACATAAAACACCTTAAAAACACAATAAATAAAAAATACATCAGAGAAAGAACATCAGTCAGTGGCAGGACAGCAGGAAAAGGAATAAGTGAGTTTACGAGAGATTACAGGCAGGGTGCTGAAATGCCGCTGCCCAGGCACCCTATTCAGGTAGACACTCCAGAGACACACTCAAAAACAAATGTTTTCAAATTGGTTTTGAAACTTTTCTTTTTGTAATTTTCTTTTTATTTTTCAATACTTCAAATTACATTGTGCACATGACATGTAGAGCCAAAATGGCATTGATCATATTAACAACTGTTACTAATAGCAGTACAATAGAAACACAATCTATTGTTCCCACACATCCTCCATCACTCGATTATATCCTTTCTTTTCCCCACCTCTTCCAATCTTCCCCCTCACTAAGTAGGCCCACTATTATCTAAGCATACTCAGAATGCAATATATGTTCATATAAAAGTACATAGCCACCATAGATTTATTTATTTATTTAGCTGTATTTATATCCTGCTTTTCACCGGGTCAAAGCGGTCAATTGGGAGATACATTTAACACGAGGGGATATGACACACATACGCTAATACAATAAGAGAATTTTGTGATTATACGTTTTTTTCTGTTTCTACTAGATCTATGGGAGGAGTAGCCTAGTGGTTGGGTCAAGGTACTTCAGACCGGAAGGTCAGTGGTTCAAATCCCACTAGAGGACAGCAACCTTGGGTCGGAAGGACTGGGGTTTCTAGTCCCACAGGTGCTCCTTGTGGTCTTGGGCAAGCCACTTAACCCTCCATAGCCCATGTTCCCTGTAAAATAGTTCTCTGTGTGCTGTGCTTTCCTGTCTAATCAATGTGTTTATACCTCAAAAATTTCCTGTCATGATTTGACAATTTCCAATCTGTAATAAAAAAAAAAACCAAAAAAAAAAACCGCTGCTGATCGCTGGAAGTAGCGGTATACAAAATGTATACTAAATAAATAAATAAATAAATCCCAGCCTCCTTCTTCCCTATATTCAATGTTAGTGTCACTGGGGCATACTACTAGATAATACTACCATGCTCTATGTCAGTGACTTTATGCATAAAACTCCCAATTATCCAGATCATATCAATCCTGCTGTAAAAGTTGTGCGGGGGGTGAATAGAACGTATATCCCCTCTCACCAGGTTTTTTACTCTGCCAAGCATCTACGAACCCAAGCCGTTTCAATTTCAACAACCCCTTCCTTTCCTTCCTACTCCCCAGACTCCTCCCCCCTGCTATTGTCCACCTGGGGTTCACCGTCAAATTAAAATCACCCTCTATTACAATGGGGAAATCTCCTTGTTCCTCCAGTACCGCCTGTACATCTGAAAATAATTGTCCTTGCTTCTCATTTGAGCCATACATGCTAACCATCTGCAACTCTCCCTCAACTAACTTTATGTATCCCACTATCACTGTTCCCTCTAAGCTGTGCGCGTGTGCGCACGCACACACCTCGCCAAGCGAGCGCACATACTTTACAACAGAGCGCACAAAAATTACGGCTCTGATTCTGATAGAAAACACAGACGTCTTAAAATTTAAAAGTTATGATTGTAATTACTAGAAATTTCCCACTTCATTTAGTAATCATCTATTTTCATTTAATTTGATTAAAATCAATGTGGTGTACATACTGTATTCAGACGTGTAGTCAAATTTTAAAGTATATAACTCCGAGTGTCATTATGTGGCGCACAAAAATTTAACCTTCCTTCAAAAGCTGCACACAGCTGATATTTTATGCGCACACAGCCTACAGAAAATTAGAGGGAACATTGCCCACTATATCTCCCTCCTTTATCCTGCACCACTGCTCCCCTCGAACCTGATCACTTAACAGCATGGCTACTCCTCCTTTCTTCAGGGCTTCCCTTTGTGATGCTAGGAACACTCGTGGGTATCTCTGGGACTGTAACATTTTTTCCTGCCCCACTCGCAGGTGTGTCTCCTGGAGACAAAGTATATCTGCCTTAAGCCAACCTCCCTCCTTCTCAAGCTGTTTCTGTTTGGCCCAAGACCCCAAACCTTTAACATTTGAGCGTGACCACCACCAACCTCCTACCCCCCCCCTTTCCCATTCGCGCTCTGTAAATTCCCAACCCCTCCACCCCATCTCCCTCTTCTTCCCCCATCTTCCCCTCCCATCTTCCCCCCAGCCCCACCAACCCCTCTTGCTTCTTCTTCCAGAGGCTCCCCTCAAAGAAGAGCTCACTGAGCTCGAGTCCCCTCCCCCTCTCTCTCCCCTCCTGCTTACTCCCCACTCCATCCCGCATCCCTCTCCACCCTCTACCTCTTTGTACCATTCTCCCATTCTCACAGAACCCAACAAGCAACCATCACTCATCCCAATCATTCCCCCTCATTCACACTGGCTACCACTCCATATATACATGTATATTATAACCCCATCCATCATGTTATCATTTGGTCTGCATCTTCTGCTGTTGGTCCACCTCTCACCACTCTTGTTCTCCTAGTGTTTATGCTGTGCTGCTGTGGGCTTCTCCACCAGCATTCCTGCCACTCTCATAGCTTTTTCGGCCTCCCCCACAGTCCTCACTCTCCACATTTGTCCATCTTTAGTGAAGGCAAGGCCAAAATGGAATCGCCATCTATACTTAAACTGTGCCTTTTGCAGTGCCTTCATGACATGCATCATATCCCTGCATCAATGTTAAGTCCCACTAGCCAAGTCTGCAAAGATAACCACTGGATATCCTTGTCATTCAAAGTTATTTAAGCCTCACATCTTAGCTGCAACCTTCTCCTTTAGGCTATAGTCCTGGAAGCACACTACTATATCTCTCGGTGCATTTTTTCGCAGTATCCCTAAGGCTCTGTGTGCTCTGTCCAAGACAATATTATCCAGCATCTCTATCTCCTCTCCACGCCTCAGGACCTCTTGGAGTACTGCCATGGCCATTTTCCATCTATCCCCGAACTTGCTTTCCTCCAGGACCCCACAGATGCGCAGATTATTTCTACAGGTCCTATCTTCCGAGTCTTTGAGTTTCAAACTCATCTGCTCTTTTCACTCCTCAGCAGCAGTTAGTTTTTGCTCCATACAATCATAGTCCTCCGCCATTTGTTCGAGTCTGTCTTTGTGATCACTCACTCAGCACCCTAGGTCAGCAAGGATTTCTCCTGCAAATGTCCCCAGGTCCACCTTCACTCTGTCCTGAGCTCTCTAAACCAACCATGCAATTCTGCTATGAATAGCTGAGCCACATTTTCCAGCATACCTTCCTCTACTTCCCCTCTCTCTTCCCACTCTGGCTGCCAGTTTCCCCACCACCATTTTCTGCTCTCCACGGTCCTCTGTACTTTCTCCCATGTACACAAAGTCTTTTAAGTCTGCCACCTGCCGCCGCATTGTCATCGCCGGTGCCACCAAGCTCTCTTCTTCTTACACTGAACTTTTCAGCCGCCTGTGCTCTGCTGGGAAAGGGCAATGCACAATTTTCATGGGGCCAGCTCCGGAGCTAAGCCCTTAAGCCTCCATCAAGTCTGATGACGTCACTTTCCCTCACCAATTTGAAACTTTTGAAGGTAGAGGCAAGATGAAGACATTGAGAAAGACTATTCTACAACATAAGGATGATGAAAAGGAAAGCAATGTGCCTAGTGAATTCCAATCTAGTTTTGGATGGAGGGGGAATAAATCAATGGTTATCATCAAGAGAACAGAGTTCATTGATAGAACATAAGGAGTAATGAGAAAATACACATACATAGAGGCTTCATTATGAAGAGCCTTGAAAGCTAAAGAAACCTTTTTAAAGTGGATTCAGGCTTAAAGGGGGAGCCAATGATGAAGGATCAACAGAGGTGTGGCATGGCCATATTTTCGAGCATTAGAAAGGATACAGACAGCAGTATTCTGAATAGATTGTAAGCACCAAAATTCATATTCAGGTAGACCAGAATATATGGCATTGCAATAGTCCAACCATTATATTGCCAAAGACAAGATAACTGTAGTCAACATGGGGGAAATCAAGATATGGACGAATAGCACAGTGATGGCAGCAAAGAGCATTAAAAGAAGATCTAACAATGGTACAATTGTTGGGAAAAAGAGAGGCTGGTGTCAATAATAACACAAAGATATTTAAAAGATGATGTGAGAGTAGGAAAAAAACATTCAAAACAGGGCTAGTATCAGGATGAGTGCATGACTGAAGCAAGGACAAGCCCTGAAGGGCTCTATAAGCCAATGGAAGAACAGAGGAAAAGGAAGAATTCAACAGAGACCTGAAATATTCGATCTGAGAGAAAATATTGAAGCATGAAAGAACCATGTCCTGAATGCCAGCCTGAAAACATAGAAACATGACGGCAGAAAAAGACACATGGCCTATCTAGTCTGCTCTTCCATATCAACCACAATAGTCCCCTTTTTACCTTTAGAGATCCTCTGTGTTTTTCCCATGCTTTTTTGAATTCAAAAGACAGGAAAGAAGGATATTGTGAGATAGACTAAATCAAAAGGGCAGAAAAGATCCCATGAGACAGCCAGTGCAGCAAGTCCTCTGTCCAAAGCGCTGTTAATGTCACTCAGGAAAGAGGTGATAATAGTCTCAGTGCTATGCATGACCGATGTGGATGAAGAAAGGAAAAGTGCTCTATGTGATCAGACAGTTGGGAAAAAAACCAGCGATCAGCAAGCTTGGAAATGAAAGACTGGAGACTGGACAGTAGATTGAAAGAGAAAAATGATCAAGTTTAGGCTTCTTAAGAAGAGGTTGAATGAGTGCCTTTTTCCAAGGGTCAGGAAATGAGCTGGTGGATAGGCTATGGTTAATGAGTGTGTGAGCGATAGGAATCAGGCACAATTATTCTTTTAGACACAATGAGGGCACTGGGTCCAAGCGAGGAATAGTGTTGCAAATAGACTTGATAAAGTTCACTAAGAAAGTGTCTGTGACTTGAGTGAAGGTAAACTACAAGTGCATTGGGGTGATCAATGGCTCAACAAGTTCCGAAGGCAGCACTTGGGTATCATTTGTAAAATGTGCTTTTATGTATACTAAAGTCGTGCATCTAGAGGCTGTAATGGATAAAATGGACTTAGATAGCAGTATTCAAAGGGACGCGGTACACAGAGAACTATGACTGTGATATAGCTACATCAGGCTATAATATATTCACGAAGGTTGGGTAGGAAGAAAATGTGCATTAAGACTACAATGCATAAGTTATACAGAGTATGACTGAATTTCACCATGCTCCTTATAACTTCAGGCCCTGCCCATAGTCAGCACTTGATCCTGTCCCACCATAAAGAAGGAACTGTTGGTCATAATAGAGGCAATTTTATAAAGTCTTGCATAGTTAACATGCGTTTTTCTGTGTAAAAGTCAAATATGCACATACATCACTTCTAAAATAGGGGTATAAGTGTTTGACAATATGCATTAAATCCCTTACACCAGCCCTAGATTTCTCAAAAATCTGCATAAATTATAGCATTTTATAATTTATGTGTTATTTGTGTGTTCTGCTCCCCATATGCACACCCACAGTGAAATCATGCACCATCAATCTCACACATGTACTTATAGAATAGCAAAAGGTTAAAGCATGCATGTAAAGGCGTGGAATCACTGAAAATCCCAGATTTATGCATGTAGATGACACATAACTTTCCCCGGCTCCTTTAGCCATTTTTAATGGCCCTTTTACTAAAGGGTTTCACTTATCGTGCAATTAGCAGCAAACCTAATGCATAGTAAGTGCAGCCGTCATATGCTACCTATCAGGGGCATGCCCGGCAGTTAGTGCATGATCATGGCGTGATTCACGCGGTGCACCTAACACCACCTATAGAGGTGTCCTTATGTGCACTCACACTAATTGACACGTTGCCACTGAATGCATGGCAGTTGCCCTCTGCTAACGACAATATGCTCTCAGCACCCACGCCTCGTCCCAACCCACCCAGGTTCCTCCCTCATACACAGCGGCCACTTACTGTGTTTTGGGGTGCAGCAACTGGCATGTCCGTGCATTAATGCTCTCAACTGCCAATCACTGCATGCTAAATCTTGCGCTAACCGGCTCTCTCACTTTCGTAGTAGAGCCCCTTAGTCATTTATGTGCATATCTGGCCACATGCATGCATAAAAGGCCTCTTATAAACTAGCATGCAGCATATCTATGTGTGTGTGTTGATTTGATAGCACATAACTTTGTTGGTGGAAGTGCACATGGGCGGAGTTTGGGTCACACCTGGGTGAAGTGCCCAAGAATGCACAAATATTATAAAATACTCTACACACATTTGTGAAAAATATAGGTACAGGCATTTATCCATTGTTGATGCTGGCATTTTTTTAAAAAGTCCCTTATGAGATCAGCAGCCAAAGCCGGCTGCTTAAGGGCTTTTGAATATTAACCCTATGCACAATGCTACTACATTTTACACAGACTTCTGTTCCTTAGGAGATGCCCATAAAAGACCCCTCCCCAACAAGCAAACGAGCAGCAAGACTAAAGCATACATGAGGCCAAGTGCTGTCGAGAAAAATTGCAGCTTGGAAAAATGTCCTGTTAAACTCTGAGCCCTGCCACCTGTGCAGTTTTGTGCACTGGCAATATGGACAAGAAGCCACTATAGTAGGCACTAGCTTCTTGTCTATATTCAGAGAAGCATCACATTTAATAAATGCTCTCAAGATATTTAAGTTTCATTTAATTGCTTATTCCTCATTTTAGCGGTCCAAACCCAGGTCAAAGTGGATTACAAAAATACTGAATCTTTTAAAAGCTGAATCGCAGTAAAAGCATTGTACATGGTATAAAGAACGAAGATATTTTTTTATATCTTCAACAGTTGCTATTGTTCATTGTGTACTTGACAATGCATTATCTATTCTTTTTTTTTGCCTTCTTCCTCATCTCGGCAATAGTTGCTTATTGCAAAAGGCTGAAATAACCACTCATTGTCTGCAGCATGCAATTCACGCCAGGCTACCATCAATCTAGCTTTGATTTAGTGGAATTTCCATTAATTTGTCATTCTCTCAATCCAAGTTTTCTATAGTACAAAACTCTCATAGCCATATGAGTTGGATTCTATTCCATGAACAGATAGAAACATAGAAATATGACGGCAGAAAAAAAACAATATGACCTATCCATTCTGTCCTTCTATACCAACTACTATAGTCTCTTTTTTTCTTTAGAGATCTTCTGTGTTTGTTCCATGCTTTCTTGAATTTAGATACTGTCCTCGTCTCTACTACCTCCACTGTGAAACTATTCCACGCATCTACCACTCTTTCCGTAAAGAAATATTTCCACATATTACTCCTGAGTCTATCCCCTTTTACCCTCATCCTATGTCCCCTCACTGCAGAATTTTCGTTCGAAAGAGGCTCTTCTCCTGTGCATTTATGCCATGCAAGTATTTAAACATCTCTATCCTATCTCCTCTATTCCGCCTTTCCTCCAAAGTATACAAATTAAGATCTGGATGCGAGATGACCCCCCCCCCCCCACCCCCCACTATAACATCAAAAACACTTTCCCCATTGGTAAGCACCAGGGCTAGTATGGCCCCTTCATGTGTAGGTTCTGTTAGCAGTTGCTGGAATAGTTCTCCCTGTAAAGAATCTAGGATCTCCTTACTTCTAGATGACACTGCAGCATGGATGCACCAATCAACATCCGCATATTGAAATCACCTATCTGTAGCACTTCTCCTTTCGTGGCAATACTGCGAATGTCTTCAATTAAATCTCTGTTTACTTCTTCTGCCTGTGAAGGAGATCTGCAAATGGATTCTCCATTCTATCTTTTTAGTTTAACCACAGTGCCTCTTCCTTCCCTTATAAGCCCTGAAATTCTGTAACTTTAATATGATTTGCTACATAGAATGCCACTCATCCTAGTCTGTCCTTCCTGAATAAAGTATATTTCTTTTATTTATTTATTTGTATTTAGCTCACACCTTTTCAGTAGATCAAGGTGAGTTACTTTCAGATACTGTAGGTATTTCCTTGTCCCTGGAGGGCTTACAATCTAAGTTTGTATTTGAGGCAATGGAGGATTAAGTGGCTTTCCCAAGGCCACAAGGAGCATCAGTGAGATTTGAATCCTGATCATTTGGATTCTAGCCTGCTTCCCTAACCATTAGGCTACTTCTCCACTCCCAGTATAATTACATCCCAGTCATAGTTGTCCATGAACCATGTCTCTGTAACCGCCACTGAAATCCAAGTCAGCCTCTTCCATTAAAGCCTCAATATCTGGGATCTTATTTCCCATATTATGAGCATTAATGCAGATTGCTTTCCAGAAATTGCCCCCTTTTACTCATTTCTACAGAGATATTAAATGTTTCACTTATCTGAGGGCTTCTACTTACTTGGGGGCTTTCTTCACCCATTGTCAACGAATCTAGTTTAAAGCCCTCTTTAGTAGGTTAGCCAGTCTGCTGTGAAAGACACGTCTTGGATAGGTGGATATCTTCTTCTCTGCTTAGCAGCCCTTGGAAAATCATCCCATGCTCTAGGAAACCAAAACGTTCTTGATGACACCATCCATGCAGTCATACATTCATCTCCAGAATGCAAGATTCTCTACCTCAGCCTTTACCTTCAGCAAGGGGATTGAAGAGACCACCCCCTGCCACCTAACAGCTTCACCCTCTCTTCCAGAGCCATGAAGTCATGCTTGACAGACTTGGAGGGAGAATGGACTGGTTGTATCTACTGTCACCTCAGGAGTCCCTTTCTGAACAGCAGTGAGATGTGAATGTGTGTACAGAAGTGTACATCATGACCTTACAAATCTCCTCCATGGTGGCTGATCTCAAGTGAGTCACTGATGCAGTCATGGCTCAGGCATTATAAGCCGTGGCATGACCCTCAAGATTCAAGTTAGCCTAGCCATAAGCAAAGGAGATGCAATCCGCCTGCCAATTTGACAGTGTCCATTTGTTAACAGCTTGCTCAGGTCAAAAGAAACAAAAGATTGTGTGGACTTTGTAGGGTTTTTGTATGGGGCAAGTGGAAGGGTCTCTAGGGCCTACCCATCAGATCATACACAGATTTCTTCCATTTGAGACTGTAGGGCTGCCTAGTGGAATCTCTCCTGGAAGCCAAGAGGATGTTGGCCATATTAACCAGCAGATTCAGAGGACAAAGTTAGCACCTCAACATCCATGTTGTGAGGGTTAGGGACGTGATATTAGGATACAACATTGCCCACCAATCCTACAGGATTAGGGCTGATGAAGCACTTAACTGAATTATTTCCTGAATGAGAAGTCCAGAAGAAAAGGGAACCATGGCTATGTCAGCCAGAATGGTACTATGAGAATCATAGTGCCTTTGTTATCCTTGGGTTTCAGGAGATGTTCTCTATCAGAGATATAGGAGGAAATGCATACAGAAAACCCTCTCCCAAATCTAGGAGGAAGGCATTTGAGGTTAGTTTGTCATGTGTCCCTATCCTTGAGCAGAACTGAGGTATCTGCCTGTTCTGAGGAGTGCTGAACAGACCTACTGAGGGGATGCCCCACTCCTGAATGAGGTTTAAGGACACGACCCAGCTTGTCTGCCATAGCATTGTCTTCACCAGCCAGTGATGTGGTTCTGAGAGTAATCTGGTGAGAGATGATGTACTGTAGTTCCACATTCTATTTCCCAACACAGGAGGTACAATCCTGTTCCCCCGTGATTGTTGATATAGTACGTTTCAACTTGGTTTTCCCATTTGAATCATAACAATTTAGCCAATCAACCTCTGAAAGTCTTTAGAATGTTTGAAACTACTGAATTCCAGGAAATTGACCTGGAAGGACCATAGACCCTAAGTGTGAAACCCATCTACATGGCTCCCCAGCCCAGTTTGGATGCATCTCTCATAAGTACTTTTTTGTTGTTGTTAAGTGCCATCGAGTCGGAGTCGACTCATGGCGACCCTCTGGATAGCTATCCTAAATTGTGTTCGGTCTTCAGTCAGGCGGCTCATTGTTGACAGACTGGTACCCATAGCTGCTGTTATTGTATCGATCCATCTCATTGCTGGCCTTCCTCTTTTGCGTTGACCTTCTATCTTGCCAAGCATGATGTCTTCCTCTAATGATCTCTCTCTTCGCATGATGTGTCCAAAGTATGAAAGTCGAAGTCTTGTCATCTGAGCTTCTAAAGAAAGCTTAGGTTTGATGTCCTCTTGTACCGACTGGTTTGTTCTTTGGGCAGTCCATGGTATACACAGTATTCGCCGCCAGCACCATAATTCAAAGGCATCAATTTTCTTCCTGTCTGTCTTTTTCACTGTCCAGCTTTCACATCCATATGATGTTATTGAAAATACCATGGCTTGAACAAGTCGAATCTTTGTATGGAGAGAGACATCTCTGCTCTTGAGAATCTTATCTAGGTCTTTCATTCTGCCAAGAGCAATGCGTCATTTGATTTCTTGACTGCTTATTGCTTCTTTATTGATAGTTGATCCAAGTAGGTTAAAGTTGTTCACAATTTCAATTTCTTCTCCTTCAACGATGAACCTGTTGATTATGCCAGTTGTCATGATCTTTGTCTTCTTTACATTAAGGTGCAGGCCCATTTGAGACTATGTTCTTTGATTGTGAGAAGCAAATGTTTCAGATCATCTTCACTTTCAGCCAGTAATGTAGTATCATCAGCATAGCGAAGGTTGTTGATGAGTCTTCCACCAATCTGCACACCTCTGTTGTCTTCATACAATCCTGCTTCTCTGATGATTTCTTCTGCATATAAATTAAACAGGTAGGGGGAAAGTATGCAGCCTTGTCTTACACCTTTGCTTATTTTAAACCATTCTGTTTCTCCTTGTTCCGTTCAAACTGTTGCTTCTTGATCAATGTACAGATTGTGCAAGAGAACGATCAGGTGTTCTGGTATACCCATGCTTCTTAATGTGGCCCAGAGTTTCTCATGGTTTACACAGTCAAAAGCCTTGCTATAGTCGATAAAGCACAAATAGATATCCTTTTGGTATTCTTTAGTCTTTTCAAGGATCCATCTCACATCCGCAATGATGTCTCTCGTTCCTCGCCCTTTCCTGAACCCTGCTTGCACTTCAGGTAGTTCTTGTTCCAGGTATGATTGTAGTCTCTTTTGAATAATCTTCAGTAGAATCTTGCTGGCATGTGGGATCAGAGCGACTGTTCAATAATTTCCACAATCAGTTGGATCACCTTTCTTTAGTATTGGTATAAACACAGATCTTTTCCAGTCAGTTGGCCATGATGTTGTCTTCCATATTTCTTGGCAGGGCCTTGTAAGTATGGTAACAGCTGCATCAGATTGCTGCAATACTTCTATAGGAATGCCATCAATGCCTGGTGCTTTGTTCTTTGATAAGGCTTTCAATGCTGCTTCAACTTCTTCCTTCATCACCAATGGTTCCCGATTATAAGGTACAGGTTGAAACGGCTGTTGGTCCACTTGATCTTTATCATATAAAAACGCTGTATATTCCTTCCACCTTTTCTTGATCTTCTCAGCATCATTCAACATAGAACCTTGAGCATCTTGTAACATTCCAATTCGAGGCTGGAACTTTTTCTTTAATTCTCATAGCTTTAGGAAAGCCGATCTTGTTCTTCCTCTAATAGTTTCTGCTTCTATTTCCTTGCATGCGTCGTTGTAGTACTTTTCCTTGTCCTTTCTTGCTGCACGTTGGAAATCTATGTTGAGTTCTGCGATTGTCTTTCTTTCTCCTCTGGCTTTAGCTTCTCTGCGTTTCTGGGCAATTTTCAGAATTTCTTCCGTCATCCATTTTGGCCGTTTTTGCTTTTTCACCTTTTGTAGAGACTTCTCGCTTTCTTCCAACACAACCTTCTTGATGTCATTCCATAACTCTTCCGGAGCTCTGTCATTTGTATCTAAAGCAGCAAATTGATTTTGCAGGCAGTCTTTAAATTCCAGTGGTATATTCTCAAGGTCATATTTTGCTGCATTCATGAGTGGTTTGCTCTTTTTCAACTTTAGCTTGAGTTTGCATACTAGTAGTTGATGATCTGTACCACAGTCAGCTCCAGGTTTTGTCTTTGTTGATGTTATAGAGCTTTTCCATCGTTGACTTCCACAGATATAGTCAATTTGATTTTTATAAAATCCATTGGGTGAAGTCCATGTGTACAGTCGCCGCTTGTGTTGCTGGAAGAAGGTGTTTGAGATGAATAGATCATTGGTCTTGCAGAATTCTATCAGTCTTTCTCCAGCTTCATTTCTGTTGCCAAGTCCATATTTTCCAACTACTTTGCCTTCTTCTTTGTTGCCAACATTTGCGTTCCAGTCACCCATGACTATCAGGATATCCTGTTTGCATGTTCTGTCAATTTCAGCTTGTACTTGTTCATAGACCTCTTCAATTTCATTCTCTTCTGCAGCTGTTGTTGGGGCATATACTTGAATTATAGTTGCGTTGATAGGCAATCCTCGTAGACGAATAGAGATTAAGCATTCGCTGACTGCATTGTATTTCATTACAGTTCTTGCAAGTTTCTTCTTTATTATAAATGCAACACCATTTCTTCTTTGTCTTTCATTTCCAGCATAGTAGACCATGTGATCATCTGATGCAAAGTGCCCGATGCCAGTCCATTTCAGTTCGCTGACACCCATCAGATCAAGTTGTGCACGTTCCATTTCATTCTTGATCACCTCCAACTTCCCTTGGTTCATGCTTTGTACGTTCCATGTTCCAATGTGTAAGACATCTTTACAGCTTCTGACTCTCATTTCATGCGCAGCTACATCAGCAGTCAGACTTCCCGAGGGCTTTGATCCAACCACTTCATAAATGCTGGCTTTACTCTGAAAAGTCTTCAGCTCTTCCCGAGTAGCTAGTTGAGTACCTTCCGACCTGGGGGTCTCATCTTCCAGCACCATAGCACAATTTGTTTTGTTGTAACTATCCATTGGGTTTTCATGGCAAGATACAGAAGTAGATTGCCGGGCCTTTCTTCCGCGCAGTTTAAGTTTGGTGTTGTTGCCATCAACACTATCCCATTCTGCTGCTGCCCAGATGGGTGGTTTGTCTTGGTCTGGCACCTCAGCTGAGACCTGTCCATCTTGGGAGACCCTGCCAGTAGTTAAACTACCGATAGTTTAGCTCTCAGCATCACTGATGCACGCAAGCCCTCACAGCATGACAAGCTGCAAACCAAGTGAGGGAAGTACTTTTTAGTAGAGAGGAATTTGGAAAGGAATTTCTTTGGCCAGATTGAAATGAACCACCATCCAAGCAGAGAATCTCAGAGGAGAGCTATGACAGATATGATGTACCAGAGCCTGTGTGTGGCCTGTGTCCACTGCGTGCTCAGGGTCCATTGAGCTTGTCTCATCTTGAGACGTGCCAAGGCTGTTACATACATCACACAGGCTATATGGTCGAATATCCTCAGCATGTTCCTTACTGACATGTGCTGATTCTTTTGACTTACTTTTACAGTGGTGACTAACCTGGTGACTCTTTCTTGTGGAACAAAGGCTTTCACGTGAGTCATGTCTGGCAGAGCTGCAATGAACTCCAACTGATGTGACAGGAGTAGATTGGATTTAAGATAATTTATGATGAACCCTAGAAACTCTAGCACATGGTTGTGTACCTGGATCTTTGAACTCCTTTATGAATTATATAAATAGATAAACATGTGCATGCCCAGTCTTTGTAGATATGCTGCGATAACTGTGAGATACTTGGTGAATAGGCACAGAGCAGGCGCAAGGCAAAGGGCAGTACACAGTACTGATAGTGGTGTTTCCCTGTGATGAACTGCAGATACTTCCTATGACTGAAATGTATCTGTAAGTGGGCATACACCTCCTTTAAGTCCAGAGAACATTACCAATTCTCCTTTAGAAGGTAGGAAATCATGGTGCCAAAGGAAACCATTCTGAACTTTTCTCTGACCAGATATTTGTTCAAATTCCTGAGATCTAGGATTGGTGGAATCTCCCATCTTCTGTGACCAGGAAATACTTGGGTTAAAATCCCCACCCTTCTTCCCTAGTGGAATGGGATCAACCACATTGGCCTGTAGAAGGGAAGAGAGTTCATGTAGGAGAATCTCCTGGATAAACCTCTCAGAGGGCAATTTGATGGAAGGTAGATTACCTACAGTTTGTATATGAACTGGATGATCTTGAGAACTCAACAGTCAGAGGTTACAAGGGGCCATCTGTCTGTGAAGAATGACAGCCTTCCTCCTACTCGTACCAGTAGGAGATCTGGCCATATTCTCTAGAAGCCATTCAAATCCATAGCTCACGTTTTGGCTGGAGAGCAGGCTGGGACTTCTGGGCTCTCTGCTACGAGGATGAGAGTGAGGACTCTGTTTAGTTTGAATTGAACGAGAGACAAAAGGATGCCAATACCTATGAGAGTAATAGGCTCTCATATGCCCTCCACAATGATACCTCCTAGATGTTGAGGAGGCCATGTTGAAAGTGGACCTGGAAAGGATCACTGTGCTGTTTGATGAGATTTGCAATCTCCTGTTCCTTATCTCTGAAGAATTTCTCCACAGCATAGCATGGCATGGTACATTTGCGAGCTTCTTCTGCGCACCATTCTGCAAGTATAAGACCTGTAGCCATGATAGTCTCCGGATGCCAATAATCATGGAGGAGGCCCTTGATCTTGTACCCAAACATCATAAGTTGCCCCGACTATGTATTTTATGCACTTCTTCCATTTTTTCACTAGGGTTTGGAGTTGCTAAGCCTTCTCTGGAGGGAAAGAGTTGTCCCCACAAGGGGACATAGGATGAGGGTGAAAGTCTCACAGTGGAGGTGGTAGAGATGAGGACAGCATCTAAATTCAAAAAAGCATGAGATAAACACAGAGGCTCTCTAAAGGAAAAAAAAGGGGGACTCTTGTAGTGGGTGATATGGAAGGGCAGACTAGATAGGCCATGTGGCCTTTTTTTTTGCCATCATGTTTCTATGTCATGCATGATGTTCCATAAATGCATGCCCATGAAGAAGTGGTAGGACATTATGTGAGACGTTAGCATAGACTTCTAAAAAAACTCTCTCTTGAATTCAGATACTGTCCTCGTCTCTACTACCTTCAATGGGAGACTCTTCCATGCATCTAGAACTCTTTCCGTGAAGAAATATTTCTGCATATTACTCCTGTCTACCCTTTCACCCTCATCCTATGTCCCCTCATTGTAGAACTTACTTCCAATCAAAAGAAAAGGGGTCTCTCTTCTCTTCATATGTACATCCTTTAGGATTCCATGAATGGGCACTGCCACAGCCTCCTGAAGCTTTAGCCCTGGGTTTCTCCCCCATCTCTAACTTAAATGGAATGGACTTAGCTATTTCCTGCACAAACCCATGAAGAACAGCTCCCTTGGAGGTGATTTATTTCTCTCGTGAGGAGGCAAAGGGTCTGAGGGCAACTCAGGAGACCTCTCCTCTAAGAAGTATTCTGAGTCATACTCAGCGAGTCCCAGAAGCACTCTGACTTTGACTCAGAAAAATACTCAAGAGGTGTCTGAGTCAATGCCTGAACTAGCTCCACTCTTCTTGGGGTTTAGGCCTATTCTTAGAACATCAGTCCACCAATGCCCTTCAGTGCCTTGGGAAATGGTCACCCCCCCTCCACCCCCCAGTGTGGATGTGGACACTGGTGTTAAGGCCCTTTGAGGGCTCAATGTCAGTGAATCTCCCACAGGCAGTGAGTCTCAAGAATCATTTTGCTATATCAATGCACTGGCCTCAATTATTTGAAGAAGCTGTCTCGCACGGTGCAGAGAAGACCTTAGTCCTGTCCTTGAAACTCTTCAGAAGGTATTTGAGGGCTGCGTTGACAAAGTGGAGGGGTTACAACTGATTGCACCAATGGATGTGGAATCTTGAAGAGAGTATCGCATGCTGTCTTGGCCCTGTGGAGATTGAGGAGGTTGGACATTCTTCATATAAATAGAATGTTAATAATCTCTAATTTGTTGGCACGTTTGCCTGTTTCATTGTACCTGCATTTTAGTTAAACATTTTTTCTAAAATATTCATTGTAAATAATAATAATATTCATTATTATTATTATTATAGTTCTATGTAAACCGCCTCTGATCTCTGGAAGAGGCAGTATAGAAAAATGTACAAATAAATAAATAAATGTCAGATCATTCAATGCCTTGATGCTCATGATCATTCCAATGAACTGTTGACACCGATGACCCTCAGCCTTAACCTAGTGTTCAGTGACTCAAGCCTCAGTGCCAATGAATTTGAGGCAAATCTTTCCTCTTTTTCGGGAGGGAATTGGTGAATGATCACTCACTGGACACCCTATTGATGCTCGATGTCAAGTGGGATTGATGCCCTCTCAATGCTTATGCACCTCCTGTGTTCAATGCAGCTCTTTGGGCCACAACGGCCAATGCCGCCAATGCTAAAGTCGATAGATTGAATTTATCCATGACAAAAATCCTTTTGCACTGTTCTTCTGAATCCTTGTCATCTGCAAACATAAAAGACAATGAGAGGGTTCATAGTTGGGCCCCAGGCACTGCAAGCACCATGGATGTTTGTGGTGGATAGTGTCCTGTTGCATTGGGCGCACCTCTTGAATCTGCTGGAAAATTTCTGGAATATGTCATCTAGAAAAATATCCACAGTGAAATCAAATGACTCGATGTTGAAAAAAATGACATAGGACAAAGACATCATAACGCACCAAAACAATAAAAAATGAAATAACCTAGGACTGCATAATCTCAGAGTATACCAATTCTATGAGTATGCCTGGCTGAATAAAATAATCTTCAATCACTTCAGAAAGTCTTCAATACAAGATAATGTTCTTACTTCAGCTGGGAGAGAATTTATTTATTTTACATTTCTTATATATTGCCTTTCACGATATCAAGGTGGTTTACATTGAACAAACTAAAATTACATTGAACAGGGCATTATAATTTGGAGATAACTATTTTACAGGGAACATGGGCAATGGAGGGTTAAGTGGCTTGCCCAAGACCACAAGGAGCACCTGTGGGACTAGAAACCCCAGTCCTTCTGGCCCAAGGTTGCTGTCCTGTAGTGGGATTTGAACCCCTGACCTGAGATACCTTGCCCCAACCACTAGGCCACTCCTCCCTCCTAATTCCACAGCTTCGGTGCTGTGACAAGATTTTTAAATGAATAATCCTGAATGCTAGTATATCAAGTAGCAGAGAGACTTTAGATCTTAGAGCATGTAGCAGACAATGTATTTTTAGGACAGATATAATCGTCAATGGCATCTCTTGACAGAGCTTTGAATACAAATACCAGCACCTTAAATACAGCTCACCGTTTAACAGGCAACCAATGAAGTCTTTGTAACACTGGAGTAATATGCTCCCTTTGGCCACGTCTGTTATGACCTGAGCTGCAGAGTTCTGAATCAGTTGTAAAGTATGGATGACATAATTAGGAAAACCTAAATGTGGACTTTACATTAGTCCAAATGTGACACCACCAATGTCCTTATGTCAGGACATTATCCTGCTTGTCTGCAGAGAAAGTATGTTGTTTTCTACTTCTGTAGAGTTACACAGATATGTAAAAGACAGTTCTTATAGTTGAAGCCTTGTTTTTTGGATTTGGGGGCTTCTTTTTTCCTGCATTTTCCATGTAAATACTTAGGTACTTGTCATAGTAATAGATATGATTTTATGGATTTCTCTCATCTGGAAATAAGGAATATGCTGGAATATTGATCCTATCTTATTTCCCTTGCCAATTCTTATTAGTTTCCTTTTCAGTACCCTAATTAGTCTTTCTTTTCTTTTCTTTTTTTGTTTTGCTTTGACTCCAGTGGAAAATAGCATCCTCATTTCCCTTAATTTGGCTATATTTCTATTACATTTTATGAGCCTGATATTGATTTGGGACGGCTATTCACTGCTAGGGCGCATAGCCGTCACCTCAGACCTTTAAACCCAGATATTCAATGCCGGGGTCATGTGCGGCCCCAGCGTTGACTATCTGGGGTCGCCGCACAACCTCTGCAACCGCAGAAGCTAACTGTGTAGTAGTGATATTGAGCTGCTGCCTAGTTAGTGACTGTCACTGCCCATGACACGCCCCGATGCTAAGCGGTTAGCATCGGGGAGTGTAGTGGCATTAATAGGGGACATTCAGCGGGGGATATCCCATTCAGCGGCATTTACATGGTTTATAGATCTGTAAACCGTGTAAATGCCTTTGAACATCGGTCCCTATGTATTTTTGTGTATTTCCACATTGCCGGTCCGATATTGAGCGGTGGCAGCTAGTGCTAATAAAGCGGTTAGCGGTCACCTCTGAACAAAGGCCCAGGTATTCAATGCTAAGGGCCATATCCGGTCACTGGCATTGAAAATCCGGGTCAGCCGGATAGCAGAGAAGCTAACCGGGCAGGAGCGATATTCAGCCGTACTTTGGTTAGATTTTGAGGCAAATATTAGGCCATCCTTTAAGGTCCCTAATTTAGCAATAACTGGGGAGCAACTGAATATTGCCGCTGCTCGGTTATCGCTGGGTTCTGCCTCCGTTCCACCACCGGAACACCCCGATGCTAGCCGGCCAGCAGCCGTGCGTTCACTGATGGCACGAACCCCGCATTAATCGCATTGAATAATTTGACTACAGTTTAGTAAACACCCCCTCCCCCCTCCATAGTTTTTCAAGGAATGAAGTATCTCCAGAAAAAGAGTGTGCCGAGCTCTGTTGGCACTTTTGCCCTAGGTAATTTTCAAAGGGAAGATATTTATGCAAAGTCCACAGCATTATGTCCTTGTAAACTTTGTACCTTTCCTATAAATTCTGGAAGGGGAAGACATGCACAGAAGACTCATACAAATAGCATCTTATATTTAGAAAAACGCAGTGGAACTGCCTAGATCTTTAAATGCTGTGCATTTAGGCTATAGCCCCACAGCACATTTTGCACACAATTTTGCTTCCATGAAACATCTTTCCCTCCTAAATTTGCAGGAAATTATGCCTCAGAGCAAACTGGGCAAAAGATGGAATATTTTAAGATTGCACTTTTTTGGGCCCTTTTTTTCCCCAGGTATTTTACCTATCTTATTCAGAACAGCCAACGTTGTTAAGGAGGGCATGTTTGCAAAAACTGTAAAATAGTAATATCTCATCTGAAATTAAATGCAAAGTAAAATGGAAAGGGGGATATTCATGAATTTGCTTTAACGGTCTGCGGAAGTATAGAAAGAACTTGTTTGCTGAGACAGCACCAGCATTGAAATATATTTATCTATGAAAAGGGAATAAAAGAATGGATCAGGGTGAGGAAACCTGAGAGCAGTTTTATGAAATCCGGAACTGGTTATCTGCAAAACCTCCTGGATTATGTGTTTGTTCCTACATACAGAATGCTTTGTGCAAGGCAGTGTAAGGCTCAGTGAGAAATGAGAAAGGTTATCCATGTCCTGAGAATATGTTGATCTACTCATGAAGGTTATAATCCAATAAATAGATCTAACAGAAAGAGAAAAAAGGCAAAACAAAGAGATGACGTTAGAACTGGCCAGTGATGTGCTGCAAGCTGAGAGGAACGTGGATTAAAGCAATGGAAGACTCTGATATCCACTTGCCTGTTTCTAGATTCTCTTGCTTCCTCTCTTTGTCTTTTTCCTCAATTGCCTGAATTGACTTTTTTGTCATCCTATATTTTAATTTTATGTTTTCACTCTTTCATTGATAAGGACTTTTTTGACTCAGTAACCTGGCTTGAAATATGCCTGTAGTTAGGGGTTAGGGTACTCGGATGCCTTCCCTTTTCAAATGTGAAGAAAAGAACCAGCAGAATTACAGCAGAGCAGAGCACCAAGAAGCACAGAGGTGGTCATTTTAAAAGCCTTCGTTGTCTTTTGGACATCCAAAAATGTGCATTCAGATGTCCAAATCGGCAAGGGGCATGGCGGAGGTGTGTCTGGGGTGATGCAGTGGACTTAGACATCCCCACTTGATTCCAGAAACATATGAAACAACCCTGTCCACGTTTAGACCTGTTTCAGACATGAAAGATGGCATTCTACCATCCCCAGTACTCTCCACAATCATAATGAGAGCACCAGTGGGATTTATATCCTGGCTTCTCTGATCCTAACTCACTACTCTAACCATTAGGCTATTCCTAGACATACCTGACTTTGACCCACTATGGCATTTCTTATGTTCTCCCATCAAAGGCAGAATAAACCATAGAAGGTTTGGTATCCTAAAAAATCACCTTCTCTGGTTTATTCTGCCTCGCTCTGCCTTTGATCTCCATATCCTTCCGAGTGTGTTTTGCCTCTTTGGTTGGACTGTATTTCTTACGTTCTTACAGTATGTTCTTATTTGAATAGAACCAGAGATGGAACCTGATCATTTATGGTGAAATTATACATACCTGGTCATTTTGTGTACTTGAACTCTGCTAGACCAGTCCAGATAAGTGGGCCATGCTCTCCAGCCAGCAGGCGGAGGCAGACCAGAGCAACCCCCGGCCATTCTAGCACCAGCGGGCACACCAGTATAGCAAAGAGAAGCCAGCAAACATTAATCAAAACAACCACAACTGTTTTCAAAACTGCTGGCCCTCTTAACATATAAGACTCTGCTTCAGTTAGAGATACTGATGAGCCATGAAAAGGCAGTGAAGAGGCAGTCAGACTTCCCAACCTGTGGGTATTAACTTTTTCAGGGCAGGAGAATTAGGGATCAGAATTCAAAGACAGCCTCAAAGAGGTGATTTTTTTTAGCCTGGATTTGAAAAGGACCAGAGATGGAGCCTGACGTATAAACTCAGGTAGTCTGTACCAGGCACATGGTGCAGCAAGATGGAATGAACAAAATCTGGAATTGGCAGTGGAAGAGAAAGGCACAGATAAAAGTGAGTTGCCTGATGAGCGAAGTTCCCAAGGAGGGGTGTAGAGAGAGATAATGAGGAGCCACAGAATGAATACACTTGTAGGCTAGAAGGAGCAGGACTAGCCCAACCACAAAGCAAATTAGGCGGTTGCTTTAGGGCAGCGGCTTGGGGGAGAGCAGCAAAGAGAAGCTACAGTCCAATCAAAATAATGGATCCTGGTAGCCATACAAACTCAGACCACTCAATGCTTAATTTCACCTGCAGGAAGAATGGGCAATTTGCAGACAGTCCATTTATCCTTGTAAGTAGCTTTTGGACATTTCCCTCATTATGTATATATTTACAAAAGAGGGTTAAATACTTAAAAGTATGGAGCTCGATATTCTAAAGGTATTTACATGGTTTACTGACATGGTTAGTGCCACTGAATATCCCCAACTAATGCCACTCTGTGCCCCAACGCTAACCGCTTAGCATCGGGGCGTGTTGTGGGCATTCTACAGCGTGTCATGGGCAGCAACAGTTGTTAACCGGGTAGCAGCAATATTCTTTATCTTTATTTTTATCTTTATTTTTGTGCTTGATATACTGCCCAGGCACAAGCAGCAGGGTGGTGTACAATTAAAACAGGCTGCAGTTGAAAACAAAGAAAGAAAGGAATGCCAGTGTTCAGTAAGGAAAGCAACAGACAGGGAGACAAAGAGAGAAAAAAATTGGATACAAAGCTCCAATCATAAGAGGAAGGGGAGGGGGGAGGGGGGAAGGAAGTTAGCGACCTGTGGGTAAAACTAGACAAAGCAAAAGCTAGCCTAGTTTTACCCACAAGAGCTAATCGGGTAGATGTGCAATATCGCCGCTACTCAGTTAGCTTCTGCAGCATCGAAAGCTGTGCGGTGACCCCGGCTATTCAATTCCGGGGTCGCATATGACCGTGGCATTGAATATCCAAGGTTAGAAGTTGGCGGCATCGGCTATGCACCGTAGCCGCACATAACCATCCCAATTGACTATTAGGCCCATGGTATCCAATATGGACACGATTCCGTCCCAGATGTTGATCCCCTCTGTACGTCCGGTCTGAATCAGACGTATAGAGGGGATCGTGATTCTGAGCCCGCTGGGCACTTCTAACCCCATGGGATCAGAATTGCAAACAGTCCTGCACTTGCAGGCCGGGACTGTGATTCAGTCCAGCCTGCATGTGCAGGACTGTCCCCAGCTAACTCAGTCAAAGCCCCTCAATGGAGCCACGGAGCCATGGTGTCATGTTGCCATGGCACTGCAGCTCCATTGAAAAGCTGCAATTCCGGCCACAGGAAATTAAAGCTAATTGGCCGCAACCTGACCCCCAATCTGGCCTCCTATGGCCCCAGTCGGGCTGCAAGGAATGCCCTCCGACCCACCATGTCCCATCCGTGCCCTGGCATTTAAAAAACGAGATGTCCAGGGAAGTTATTACACCTTGGAGATGGAATAACCTTCCCGCACATGTCGCCAGCCCCGGATGTACAGGGCCAACATTAGAATTGACCCTGTATGTTCAGGGCCGGCGACTGCCCAGACTGTGCCCCCAAGCCGCCCCTTCCCCACCCCTGTCTAACTTCCCCACACAACCAGCAGGGAAGTTAATCACGGCCGGGTGAAGGCATGAATAGCAGGGATGGACGTCACATTGGGCCATCCATCCTCGCTATTTGTGGCACAGAATAACCCCCTAGGTGCTTTTATAGGATTTTCTAGGAGGAATGCTACTGGAATGATTATAATTGAGTTTAATTATCAAAATCTTGGAAGAGACCTGCTATAGCCTAAAAACAAATTGTTAGGGGGCACAAAGCTAAAGGTTTGCCTGCAGCATCTAATTACTTTGCACCGGCCCCGAGTTGGAGATGTGGAAAGAGATAGGGAGTCAATGAAGCAAATTGAGAAGAGGGATTACGTGAAAAGAACAATACTGGTGGAAGGTTAGCCGTGTGGCTGAATTCTGAATGGATTGAAAGGGAGAGAGATGATTCAGGGGGAGATCAAGAAGGAGCAGGTTGCAAGGTCTTTGTAGTGTGTTCAGAAAGGAAGGGACACATTTTGCTGATTTTACAGAGAAAGAAACAATGGGTTTTAACTATCTTTCAGATGTATGCAGAGAAAAAGAGAGAAGAGCCACGGTGACTCCAAGGCTGCAAGCTGAAATATGAAACCTCTCAGTTTAAACACTATGGGGGTAATTTTAGAACACGAATAAGGGGTTTGTACATGCAGCGGGGTTGTTATATGCTGAAAATGTTCCAGAGCATATTCTGAAACACTGCTGACATGCATGCCCATGGCGCTAGCACAGGGATCTTAGAACATGCCCAAAAGGGGCGGAAAGTGGGTGTGGTCAGCCGCAGAGATGTAGAAAGCGTATTCAAGAAAGGCCCATGTTTCCTGGAAACATCCATGTCATTCCTGCTGAAACATGGAATAAAGCCAGGCTTAGAAAAAATTCTGCTCCTCTCTGCAATGTGTCCCATATTGAAGAATTGTTGTGGCAAGTATGTTTTGAAATGGTGTGACTTCAGTCTGGAAAAACACAAGATGCAGTTTTAAGGAACAGAGAGCAGAAGTGAGGGAATGTTGTAAAGTATAGAAACATTAATAAACACCCTTACAAAAATATCAAGAAGAGCAATAGTGTGTATTATGGCTATGCTGAAATGTCCTACCCAGGCCAGGATCAATGAGAGCTACTACTATTAATACTACTCCGGAAGAAGTGGCCAGCCGTCACTGACATCATTGCCAGCCACAGCCTTGATATACTCATGGTCACTGAGACGTGGTTATCCACCGAAGACAACGTCTTACTCAACCAGATCCTCCCCCAGAACTTCACCGCACATTCAAGTCATAGACAAGATAAAAGAGGAGGTGGCGTGCTCATCCTCACAAGGTCAGACCTCCATTTTCGAACTGTAGACTCCACCAGCTCAAACCACCTTGAAACCGTCACCATCTCCAATAAACACTGCTCAATCATCCTGCCTTACAGAGCACCTTCAGCCTCCCCAGATGATCTCTCGGCTATCATTGATCTGGCATCTAACACTCAGAACCCAAGCATCCCAAATTGGATCCTAAGGGACTTTAACCTGCCCACGCTACAAGATAATCAAGCATCAGCCTTCCTCGATGCCCTCAAAAATCTTGGCTTCAAGCAATTAGTTAATGATCCTACTCACATTAAGGGAAATATCCTGGATCTAGTATTTGCCCCGCAAACCTCTCTTAACCCAGCCCAGGACCCTATAACCTCCATAACTCCTGTTCCTTGGTCAGATCACAAACTGATCATCATCCAGATTCCTTCATACAAATCCTACACAAAAATCAACAAAATACAAAACACCACCACAAGACCGCCCTCTCGATGTTTTAAGCCTTACAACAGAGATCTTATCCTTGCGGAGACGCAACAACTCTTCTCTGAAACCACCCAGAACCTTGATGACCTTATCTCTCACTGGAACAGCTGCCTCAGTTCGATTGCCCTACGTACGCCAACCAACAGGCCCCCAGGCAAAAGGATGAGTGCCCCATGGTACACAGCTGATCTTAAAACATCACTTAACCAATTACGGAAACTAGAGAAACGCTGGCGCCGATCTCATTCTTTACATGACCAGACAGCATACAACAGTCATCTAGCTGTGCATCGCAACGCAATCACCAACACAATGAAGCAGTACTACTCAAACACCTTAAAGAGATCGCTTAATAAACTGCATGACCTTTTCGACCTGGTTAAGACCTTATCAAAGGAACCATCCTCTGGACCTCCATTTGAGATACACCCACAAGATTTTGCAACTTATCTACAATCCAAAATATGCCAGACTGACAAAATCTCTACTACAACCTTTGAAATAGAGCAAGACTGCCAAACAACACTAACCATGTTTTCTACCCCCACCAAGAGAGAACTCGAAGACACTATTGCTGCCCCAAATATCACTACTGCCCAGTCTGATCCATGTCCAGCCTTCTGGATCAAGGAGCTTCGCAGCCATTTCAGCCCAGTACTGTCCAAAATAATGATCCTCTCCTTCTCAACCGGCTCCTTCCCTTCCGCCCTTAAACTCACCTCTATTAGACCTCTGCTAAAAAAAACTGCAAACTTGACCCCCAGCAGGTGGAATCCTATAGACCCATATCCAGCATTCCACTACTTGCGAAGATCATTGAAAAGGAAGCTCAATGACAATTACAGGATCACATCGACTCCGCTGCACCGTTAGACCCATGCCAACATGGCTTTAGAGAATTCCACGGAGTGGAAACCCTCCTCACCACTCTCTTCTGCAAGATAATCACAGGCATCGATGACATCCGTAAGGGTTTTGCTCTCATCTTTCTGGACATCGCTGCAGTCTTTGATTCAGTAAATCATGAGCTTCTATTAAGACAACTGATTGACAAAGGCATTAATGGACGAGCGCTCGAATGGTGCAGATCCTACCTGTCTGAAAGATGGCAACATGTTCGTTCTGGAGGGACAAATTCTGAACCTTTCCACCAAAGTCAAGGAGTCCCACAAGGATCCTCCCTTTCTGCGCTCTTGTTCAATATTTACATGCAGCCAATTTGTAACATCATCCGGTCCTTCAATGTCGACTGCATGTTATACGCAGACAATGTCCTTCTCTACATTCCTTTCTCTACTGAGCATCTGGACCTCTCCCCACTGACGAGTTGTTTCAATGCAATATCTGACTGGCTTCTTTCTCAAAACCTCAGAATACAACATAAGAAAACGGAAGTACTCTTCATTACGAGGAACCCCAACTTTACCCCACCACAATATCTTAAAGTAAAAGAAGCTGAGCTGCACTCTAAACCATCAATACGATACCTGGGAGTCATCCTAGATCAACGCCTGGATATGAAGGCTCACATAGGAAACATAGTCAGATCAGTCTACTACAAGATCCGCTCACTTAGGCATCTACGCTCCATGCTTGAACCATCTGACTTTCGAACAATTTTCCAGGCATTGGTCATACCTCATTTCGACTATGCCAATGCCATATTACAAGGTCTCCCCCAGTCTACACTAAACCCGCTGCAGTTAGCCATGAATACGGCAGCAAGAATCTTCCATGGAGCATCCAGGAGCGACCACGTGACGCCTCTGCTAATACAGTTGCTTGGCTACCCATCCAGGCCAGAATAGTTTTCAAGATCTTGATAATCACTTTTAAAGCTGTTCACAATCTCTCATCCACATCCTTAACCTCCCTCATCCATGCCACATCACCAAATAGAGTAAGAAGATCCACGGCTATAAACTCCTTAACCATACCGAAGGCACTTACTGTTTGCACTAAATTGATAGCCAACAGGGCTTTCAGTCTCAGTGCCCCAAGATACTGGAATTCATTACCCCATGATATCCGGGCTATTAAGAATCTACCACAGTTCAGGAAAGCCCTCAAAAGTCACCTCTTCAACAAGTACCTTATTGAGCCCAACTGCATCCCTTAGAGCTCCAAGACACCCCATACCATCCACATTCCCAGACAAACTTATAGCATACCAACAACACACCAAGTTGAAACTCAAACCCATGACGTGGATTGTGTTTTCTATGCATCCTCTTTGATTTTGTTTCCATGTAGTAAGTTTTGTAAATAGTTACCCCTGTTATCCAAGTTTTTTGTTCCCTGTTATCTGTAAACTCACACATGTTATTTGTACTGAGCATTTTGTTCCATGTAAACCGCGCTGATGCTGAATAGTGCGGTATATAAGAGAATGTAAATAAATAAATAAAATAAATACTACTGAACATTTGTATGATGCTACAAGACGTACACAGCGCTGCACAGGCACATGTAAAAGACAGTCCCTGCTCATCAGAGCTTACAATCTCGTCAAGACAGACAATGCAGTAGACATAGAGATGAGATACATCTAGGGGGAATGGTAAGAAAACACAAAGATCAGGTGAGTCAAAATCCAAAAGCAGCAGTGAAGAGGTCAGCTTTCAGCCTGGATTTGAAAAGGGTCAGAGAAGGTACCTGATGTACAGACTCAGGTAGTTTGTTCCAGGCATAAGGAACAGCAAGGTGAAAGGAGCGAAGTCTGGAGTTAGCAATAGAAGAGAGGGGCACAGATAGAAGTGATTTGCCAGAACAGCAGAGTTCCAAAGGAGGGGTGTAGGGAGAGATAGGTGAGGAAAGGTGGTGAGGAGCTGCAGAGTGAATGCACTTATAGGTCAGTAGAAGTTTGAACCCAATGTTGAAATGGATAGGGAGCCAATGAAGAGACTTGAGAAGAGAGGTAATATGAGCATGACGAGGCTGGCAGAAGATTAACTGTGCAGCTGAGTGTTGAACAGATTGAAGGGAAGAGAGATGATTCAGAGGTAGACCAGCAAAGCGTAGGTTAAAATAGTCTAGAAGGAAGGTGACTAAGGAGTGGATAAATGTCTTAGTAGTGTGTTAAGAAAGGAACGGGCAAATTTTCTTGCTGTTATAGAGAAAGAAGCAGAAGGCTTTAGCTATCAGTTGGATGTGTGTGGAGAAGGAGAGAGAGGAGTCAAAGATGACCCCAAGGTTGTGAGCTGAGGAGACAGGGAGAAGTAGAGAGTTATCCAGAGAGAATGAGAAAGGAGGAAGGGGAGAGGAGGGTTTAGGGGGAAAAATAAGAAGCTCGGTTTTGGCCATGTTCAATTTGAAGTGTCGGTGAGACATCCAAGCAGCAATGTCAGAAAGGCAGGCAGAGATTCTGGCCTGGAGTGCCGGAGAGATTTCAGATGTAGAGAGGTAGATCTGGAAGTTATCAGCATAAAGATGGTACTAAAAGCCATGGGAAGAGATGAGTGCACCAAGGGACTGGGGATGAAGAGAGAAAAGGAGTCGACCTGACAGATCCTTGGGATACACCAACTGAGAGCAGGATAGCAGTACAAGAGGAGCCACCAGAACAAACAATGAAAGAGTGATGGGAGAGATAAGAAGAGAACCAGGATAGCACAGAGCCCCTAAAAGTAAGCAAGGACAAGGTATCAAGGAGAAGGTTGTGGTCAACAGTGTCAAAAGCAGCAGAAAGGTCAAGAAGGATAAGGATTAAGTAAAGGCTCTTGGATTTTGCCAGGAACAGGTCACTGGAGACTTTGGCAAGATCCATTTCGGTAGAATGTAAAAGAAAGACAGATTGTAGATGATCCAGAAGGGCTTGAGGGGAGAGAAAGTCAAGGCAACAGCGGTGAACCAGACGTTCAAGTAGTTTAGAAATAAAGGGGAGGAGGAAGATGGGTCGATAGTGAGAAGGACAGGTATTTATTTTTATTTATTTATTTGACTTTTTTTATACCGCTTTTCACTAGGGCAAAGCACTGTACATTACAACGAGTTGTTATACATAGAACAATGGAACTAATTTACAGAATATTTAACCTATGCTATTGATGTTACATAGAACAGCGAAACTTATATACATTATGATACCTTAGCGATATAAATTATATACAATGAAATTCTGGGCAGAAGGAGTAAATATTTTGCAAACAGGTTGACTGGAAATGATGGGCGTGTGCTGTGGGAGGGTTATGTAATGGGACCAAAGTGTTCATTAAATAGGTGCATTTTGAGCAATTTTCTGAATGTGGATAGGTCATTTGTTCAACGGAGGGTTCCAGGGAGGGAATTCCAGAGGGATGGTGCATACAGTTCATATGCCTTGTTGCAGGCATACTGGTTGCTTTGTCCCCCCTCCCCCCCCAGCCCCTTCCGTGCCCCGATGCCACAAACAAAAAACATCCAGGGAAATTATTCCACCCAGGGGGTGAAATAACTTCCCCAGACATTTCACTGGCCATGGACGTAGAGGGCCGACATTAGAATCGGCCCTGTACGTCCAGGGCCGGCGACCTCCCACTGCCTGCCCACTCTCTGCCCCTGGGCCGCCTCTTCCCCACCCCGACTAACTTCCCCGCACAACTGGCAGGGAGGTTATTCGGGGGCCTGCAGCCACATGAATAGCGGGGATGGACGTCCCATTGGGATGTCCAACCCCGCTATTCGTGGTTCGGAATAACCCCCAAAATAGTCAAGGTAACAAGCAAGCAACGCGTTCGCGCGCAGTTCCAGGTCTCTCTGTGCAGTCTCCCTGCCCTGGTTGCCACACAAGTCCCGCCTCCCGGAAGTGACGCAGGCGCAAGCAACGCGTTCGCGCGCAGTTCCAGGTCTCTCTGTGCAGTCTCCCTGCCCTGGTTGCCACACAAGTCCCGCCTCCCGGAAGTGATGCGGGCGCAAGCAACGCGTTCGCGCACAGTTCCAGGTCTCTCTGTGCAGTCTCCCTGCCCTAGTTGCCACACAAGTCCCGCCTCCCGGAAGTGATGCGGGCACAAGCAACGCGTTCGCGCGCAGTTCCAGGTCTCTCTGTGCAGTCTCCCTGCCCTGGTTGCCACACAAGTCCTGCCTCCCGGAAGTGACGCGGGTGCAAGCAACACGTTCGCGCGCAGTTCCAGGTACCTTCCAGTACTTAAACATCGGGGCGCCGATCTCCCATCCCATGCCCACACAGCCCTGATCAGGGGAACAGTGCCACAAGGTTGACTGTGGGAAGGTAGACAGAGTTGCTCCACAGATAGGGGATGTATTCAGACCGACATACGCCATGATGGGACAGGTGTAGCTGCTGTAAGAAATGCCAGTGCCCAGATAGATGGGTCTCAGATGCCATAGCCAGAAGGCCTTACTTCTACTACTACTGATCATTTGAATAGTGCTACAAGGCATACGCAGTGCTGCACAAACACACGTAAAAGATGGTCCCTCCTCAGCAGAGCTTGCAAGCTAGTCTAGACAGGCAATCTAGTCTAGATGTGGACAGGATACATCCAGGAGGAATGATCAGGAAACACAAGGGAGCTTAGATGGATCAGATCCAACAGCAGCAATGATGAGGTGAACGCTCAGTTTGGATTTGAGAGGGGCCAGAGATGAAGCCTGATGTACAGACTCAGGTAGTTTGTTCCTGGCATAAGGAGCAGCAAGGTGAAAGGAGTGACATCTGGAACTGGCAGTAGAAGAGAAGGGCACAGATAGAAGCAATCTGACAGAAGAGCGGAGTTCCCGGGGAGGGGTGTAAGGAGAAATAAGAGGGGAATGATAGTGTGGAGCAGCAGAATGAGTGCACTTATAGGCCATGGGCATGAAAGGGGCATATATTTGTTGCTCAGCAATATTATTGAACTGCAAAGTTAGTTTGGGGTTTTGTACAGTTGGTAAGGGTCTATCCCTAGTAGTTTAAGGCGTGTTTGTAGAGATGACCAGGGCAGGAATCATTGGAGCTGGTTCCAAATGCCACATATCATTTGATGCAAGGGATGTCATGACATTAATGCTGAAATTTACATTCCCATATACCATATTGGGGTGCACTGGGCTTACCTAGCACTTTTCAGGGCATGAGGGGGGCTGGTATATGGTCTAGGCTGCAGCAGCTGTCATTTCTCATTGATATTTATGTCTAGTTTTTATCATCAAACTACTGTCTGTGATGAGCAGTTTTGTAGATGCACTTTTTTTCAGAGGGGTGTGGTGTCCACAGGTACATCGCGGGGACAGGCAGGATCCGAAACGTGTATCTTTTCAGAATACAGAGGGCACGGGCGGGGACGTCCAAAACATTTACCTGCATTCAAGGCATGAGCCGGCTGAATAGCGCCTGCACATGCTGCGCCAAACATGTCTATTTCCTTGTTTCCGGACCCGCAGGCACATCCAGACCCACAGATGCAGAATTAGGTTCAAAGGGGGCACACTTTTGATTTAGACATGTCCACGGGCCAGACATGCATGTTATGGAATCGCGCTCTATGGGGGTAATTGTATAAGAAGCAGCCTAGATTTAGGCAGCCATGTCGATTATTTAGTCATTTATGCAGATAAGCGGCCATGGAAATGCAGAGATCACCTCATGTGCATGGCGTGCACTTTCACTGTGGGCATTCTTTATTAGAAGATGGCACACCATAGCTACTCACAGGCAAACATATCCACAGAATTGCAAAAGCATAATAACAGTGATGAGGTGAATCTGCTGATGTCACAGCTCTTCTTTTTAAAACTGTTGCCTAATCAAACCACAGCTTCAGAAAACCACTGTTCACAGTCATTATATGAAATGCAATGAAATGAAAGAAGTCAGATATTAATCATGGCATCGGTTTCTTCTATAGTATAACTTAAGGGTATTATTTTTTCAGTGGCCTGGCTGGTGTTGAGTGAAATTTTCCCAGTTGGGATTAAAGGACGAGCCTTTGCTTTCACCTGCAATATGAACTGGGGTATGAATCTCCTCATCTCCCTGACATTTCTAACTCTAACCGGTAAGAGAGCTTGAATTTTGTAATATCTTATATATGCTTTTGAAAATATCACCTGTCACCATGCCTGTAGTATCAGTCGGTGATGATAGTGTAGTTGACTAGTGTCTTCTGGTCAACAATATCCGTCAGAGAGGATGCGTGCTGTTTACATGTTGCTAATGCCAAGTTCTTTCTGTAAAGCTCTTTCCAAACAGACATAAGCAGATTTTTAGCACAGACTACCTAATGATGAAACTGGAAGTCAGTTTCCTGTTGAAATCATTCAACAATTTTGCCATGTGTCATAACGTTGTGATCTAAACATCATAGGTAAACGTAAAGGCCAATAATAAGATGGCATTTCCGTCCTGGGGAAAGTTTTATTTAGGGTTGCCAAGTGGTAATTCGGTACCTGTGTTGCTTAGCCAATATGCATCCTATTAAATCAAGTCTTTCTGGATTCTGGTATTCTAGATGAAGTGTCAAAAAATTATACAGATGAGGTGATAGAGGATGGAAGAAACATATTTCCTCCATCCTGTATCGGTTACACTGGTTGCCAGCTCATTTTTGTGTGCAATTTAAATGGCTGTGTCATGTGTTCAAATTTTTGCACATATACAGATTTTCTGTCTGTGATGGCTGCATCAGCATCACTGGTATTTCCAAGGTGAATATTGTGTGAACATCACGGACTTAGACTGGTATACCCGGCTATTCAGAAAATACAGTTGGGTGTCAACTAGGTCACTAATTGTTTTGGTAGTAGGCCCTGATCAGTGGGATAAGTTGCCATTAGTATTGTATCAAGAAGGGGATCTTTTAGCTTTCCGATAAAGTTGAAGACTTATCTTTTTAGATGAGCATGTCCTAGCTTAGTATAGGAGTGGAATGGGAGGGCATAAGAGTTAGTGGGCAAGGGAAGCTGTAGTTGATTAATATCGTATATATTTTTAGCTGCTTTTAATTGAATGTTTTGTTGTTGTTTTATTGTATATGATGGTAGTTCACATAGGCAACAGTGTCTATTGGGGAGGTGTCATTCATTCTTTTTTTTTTTCAAATTTGTCTGTTCGTACGCTCCCCAATGCAGTAGATCTGCAGGGCTATGGTCCCTCACAGTTCTGCCCACTGCTTCTGAAGCCACTGCTGCTTCCTGACATTCCCTGCATCCTGTCCAGTACTTCCACATCTCTCCCCTATTCCCCCCTTGGGCAGCACCTCAATTGCAACAATAAAAAATTCCCAGCAATAACACATTCCTGCAGCAGCCTGCCTCTATCCTCTCAGCCCATGCGGTCTTGAGCTTTTCTGCATCCTGTCCTTGATGCACTCTGTTGTCATGGTGATGGAATACAGAAGTGCTCAAGACCGCATGGGCTAAGAGGTTTCATGACAGACTTGCTCAGGCATGTGTTATGGCTGATTTTTCATTGTTGCAGTTGCTGTAGGAAAAAGAAAGGTTTGAGGGATGGTGCTAGCCAAGGGGTAATAAAGGAGAGAGCAAAAGAGGAAGTGATGCTGGACTGAGGGGAATGCAAGGTGAATCTGCAAGCAGGGTAAAGTGGAAACATGCCATTGTGTTACGCTGTAAGTGTATGTTTATTGGACACCACTTTGAAGGTCTCTGAAAAAGCAGTCTATAAATGTACATAAGAACATAAGATATGCCATACTGGGTCAGAGCAAGGTCCATCAAGCACAGTACCCTGTTTCCAACAGTGGCCGATCTAGGTCATAAGTACCTAGCAGATTCCACAAAAGACACAGGTTCCACAATGCTTGCACTGGGTCAAGCATTGATATCCTGGGTCCCTTCTTAATAATGGTTTATGGACCTTTCCTTCAAGAACTTGTCCAAACCTTTTTTAAATCCAGCTACACTAATAGCCTTTACTACATCCTCCGGTAACAAATTCCAGAGTTTGATTACACGTTGAGTGAAAAAATATTTTCTTTTATTAGTCTTAAATAGTTTACCCTGTAGCTTCATTGCATGTCCCCTAGTCTTTCTATATTCTGATAACGTAAACAATCAATCTAAGTTTACCCGTTCCACTCCGTTCATTAATTTATAGACTTCTATCATATCTCCCCTCAGCCGTCTCTTTTCCAGGTTAAAGAGCCCTAACCTTTTTAGCCTTTCTTCATAGGAGTATCCTTCCATCCCCTTTACTATTTTGGTGGCTCTTCTCTGAACCTTTTCTAATAACGCTATATCCTTTTAAAGATACGGCAACCAGAATTGCACACAATATTCAAGGTGCGGTTTCACCATGAAACGATATAGACGCATTATAATATCCTTTGTTTTATTTTCCATTCCTTTCCTTATGATACCTAGCATTCTATTTGCTCTCTTGGCTGCCGCTGCACACTGAGCCGAGGGTTTTAACATGTTATCCACAATGACGCCTAAATCTTTTTCCTGGGTGGTGGTTCCTAATGTGAAACCTTGCATTGTGTAACCATAGTTTGGGTTGTTCTTTCCTAGGTGCATAACTTTGCACTTGACCACATTAAATTTCATCTGCATTTTGATGCCCAGTCTTCCAATTTATCAAGATCCTCTTATAATTTTCCACAATCCTCTTGGGTTTTAACAACTTTAAATAGTTTTGTGTCATCTGCAAATTTGATAACCTCACTCGTTATTCCTTTTTCCAGGTCATTTATGAATATGTCAAAAAGCAGTGGACCCAGCGCATCCCTGGGGTATACCACTATTCACCTTTCTCCATTTGGAAAATTGGCCATTTAGCCCTACCCTCTGCTTTCTATCTTTTAACCAGTTCCTGATCCACAATAGTACACAGCTTCCTATCCCAAGACTCTTTAGTTTTGCCAAAAGTCTCTGATGAGAGACCTTGTCAAAGGCTTTCTGAAAGTCCAAATACACTATATCAACCAACTTACCTTTGTCTACCTGTTTATTCACACCTTCAAAAAAACATAACAGATTAGTAAGACAAGATCTTCCTTGTCTAAAGCCATGTTGGCCATCTTCCATTAAGCCATGACTATCTACATGTTCAGCAATTGTGTTCTTTATGATGGTTTCTACCATTTTTCCCGGTACTGATGTCAGGCTCACCGGTCTGTAGTTTTCCGGATCACCCCTGGAGCCCTTTTTAAAAATTGGCGTTACGTTCACCATCCTCCAATCTTCAGGTATTAGAGATGAGTTTAATGATAGTTCACAGATTACTAATAGCAGGTCTGCAATCTCATATTTGAGTTCTTTCAACACCCTTGGATGTATATCATCCGGCCCAGGTGATTTTCTACTCTTCAGTTTATCTAATAGTTGTAATACATCTTCCCGATATATCGATATTTCCTTCAATTCTTCCGCACCTTTAAATACCACTTCAGTCATGGGTAACATCCCTACATGTTTCTCAGTAAAGACCGAAGCAAAGAATTCATTCAGTCTCTCCGCTATCGCCTTGTCACCTCTTAGTGCCCCTTTAACCCCTCTATCACCTAATGGACCAACTGACTCTCTCACAGGTTTTTTCCTAGGAATGTACTTGAAAAAGTCTGTATTACGCGTTTTTGCTTCCGCAGCAGGCTTCTTCTCAGATTCTCCCTTTACCTGCCTTATCAATGCCTTGCATTTAACTTGCCAGTGCTTGTGCTGTTTCCAGGTTTCCTTGTTTGGCTCTTTTTTCCATTTCCTGAAAGATGCTTTTTTGGCAACAACAGCCTCTCTGACCTCACCGTTAAACCATGCTGGCAGTTTTTTGGACTTCCTTCCACTTTTCTTAAAGCGTGGAATACAGCTGGTCTGGGTTTCCAAGATAGTATTTTTCAACAACACCCAAGCTTGATGTAAGTCTTTAACCTTTGCAACTGCTCCTTTTAGTTTTTTTAACTATTTTCCTCCTTTTATCATAGTCTCCCTTTCGAAAGTTAAAAGGTAGTACTGTGGGAGGTCACGTGATGTGGGTAGGGTAGTGGTCGCATCCTGAGTGTGCTCCATACCCCTTAGCCCAGGCCGGCGATATAGAACCGTGCAATCCCGCGGCAAATAGATGAGAGGGTGCCTAGAGTGTGTTGGAGTGCCTGCAGCATCATATAGTGCAGTTTCTGCCGACGAACGGCATGGCGGCAGTGCCCAAAACGACTAGGAGAGACCAAGAGCGGGTTGCCGGCACGAGCAAGATGGCGGAGTCAGCCCCAGCATCAAGCTCGCCCAGATCCCCTGCTTCGCTGGATGAGATGTTGGCAGCCGTAGCAGCGGCCCTGTCACCGCAATTTGATGCGCTACATGAGAAGATGGACGGGCTGCGTGCTTCTGTTGATACCTTAGGGAATAGACTTCGTGAGGCCGAAGACCGTCTGGGGCAGGCGTTAGACAAAGTGGAGGTGTTGGAGACGGAGGTCGCCGGCCTAAAAAACCAACTCAGCTTGCACGAGGCTAAGCTGGACGACTTGGAGAACCGGTCACAGCGAAACAACTTACGGTTTATGGGAATTCCAGAGACCGTCTTGGATAAGGACTTGCGCGGCTATTTGGAAGCTCTACTTATGCAAATATTAGACGGCGTTGAGCTTGGAGACCAGCTACGAATTGAAAGAGCGCATCGTGTCGGCAACAAGCAAGCACGGGATGCCCATCCCCGAATTGTGCTCGTAAAGTTTTTATATTTCCCGCAAAAGGAAAAGATCCTATGGGCGGCTCGACAGAAGGGGGAAGTTATATACAACAACTCTAAAATCCGCGTTGCACAGGATTATTCTGCCGTGCTGAGTCGGAAACGCCGAGAGTATGCCCCCCTATGTGAAAAACGTATCGGTGCTGGGATTCGGTTCTCTGTACAATACCCTGGCAAACTACATGTGATGAATGAAGGAGCTCATCATGTCTTTACAATGGCTGCAGAGGCAGAAGGCTACGTGAATCAACTTACTGCTAGAGGGCGGGCAGCCTCGGCGTCTCCACATTGACACTTAACGGTGCTGATTATGTGGTGATGGCCCGGCTTCCTCTTGGGAGTGAAGAAAGTGGCAGCTTGGTGTAATGAAGGATACAGTACCTGCCAGGCCATTATAAGTGGACTATGGCCTTGTTACTTTGTGTCGTTTGAACTTCCTCTCCAGCTACAAGCTTGCCATGTCACGAACCTGCCACATTGTTTCAGACTTTGCAGGTCTATTTAGAAACATTTCTTACTGACTGTGCCTTAAATCTTGGCTTGCCCTTGTTCCTTTCTCTTTCTTTTCCCTTTCTCTGTCGGGTCTTATTCTAAGTATTGCTCTGCCTAGGAGCGGGAGGGCGTCAGAGCCATGGAACTTTTCTTTTTTTCTTTTTTTTCTCCTCGTTATTATTTATTTAGTCTTAGCTCTGCCCCTGGAAAGCAGTTTTTGTGAGCACGCTGGCCATATGTATCCCCGCAGCTGATTACGTATGGGGGGAGTGCTTGCGCCCTGCTGGGATTTCTAATAAAGAGCGGGGCAGGGCGCGGTGCCATGTCGTGTTGCCTTCTGGGTGAGCAAGCTTATGGAGCGGTCCCCCCCCCCCCTTTACTCTCTACGTGCCATACGAGGAGAGTAAGATTGAAGGGGCCTAGCAGGGGGCGTAGAAAGGTAGGAGTGGTTATGGCTTTACTTCAAGCTCCCTGTGCTCTGGGATCTGATATCTGGTGGTCTGGCATCTCTTTAAAACCTCTGAGGGATCGGAGTAATATGGCTGCTAGATGATAGCGTAGCAGACTGCATATCCAGAAGGCAACCTCATATCTTTTCCTTGTACTGGAATGTTTACTGGGCCAGCCAGTTACACTTGCCATTAATGGCCTTAACGATACCTGTTTTGTTACTGACTGTTAAGATGTTGATTGGTTGCTTGTGTATTGATATTTGACTTGTGCTCTTTCATAAACTGTAGCAAGAAACGTTCCCTGCCAAGGCCTACGTTTCATTTTCCAGGGCTGGCAATGTGTGGGGCTTGGCTGCAGGTTGTTTATGTGCCCTTCCACGGGGGGATCCTGGGGGGTCTTGGGCCCTATGGGAGTTGGGTTGCCTGGGTAACTAGGGAACGCCGCATATGACAGCGGGCGAACTGGGAGGATGTAGAGTCAGACTACGGGATTAAAAATTTGCTTCCTAGTGGGCGATAGGGGATCGGCCGCGCTCAGAGGGGCCTCGGTTGGGCTTCTCTAGAGTGGGAAGGTGGAGAGGGGCCCAAGGGTTAGAGGAGTAGACCGGGGGGAAGATTGGGTTGGGTAAAGAATATAGGGGGGGGGTTGGACTGGGAGGGAAGTGGGAGTAGGCCGGGGAGGGGAGGGAGATATGGGGGGGATTGGAGGGAGAGAGGGGATGTGGGTGGGATGGGACCACTGGACCATACGGGTTGGGGAGGTTGAGATTCTGGTAGTGACTAGGGGTGGACCCCAGGCTGGAGGGGGGTTCATTCAGGGAAGGTTGGAACATCGGACTACTTGCTGTGGAGTATTACGCCTTAAGCTGAAGATCGTCTCTTGGAATGTGTGTGGGGTAGGTAACCCTGTTAAACGATACAAGGTGTTGCAGGCTTTGGCCAGGTTGCAGTGCGATATTGCCATTTTGCAAGAAACCCACCAGACTGCTGAAGAGCATGCGAAATTGCAGACAGCTTGGGTAGGGCAAAGTTGTGGTGCCCCAGCGCTTGGGAAAAAAGGTGGAGTGGTCCTACTGATTCATAAAAGAGTGCGCTTTGAACTCGAGCAGCAATATGTAGATCCTAAGGGTAGATACATCTTGTTATATGGTAACTTGGAGGGGAGGCAAGTGGTGCTGGGTAACCTGTATGCCCCAAATGTCTTGGATAAATCTTTGTATGCCTGCTTGGTCTCAAGGATTGAACAAATGCCGGATGTTCCTATGATTTTGGCTGGAGATTGCAATGGGGTGTTGGACATCGACTTGGACACATCTGGAGGCGGGCGGGAGGGCTGGCGGGTCCCGGCTACCAGGGCACTTCAGGACCTACGGTGCCGATTGGGGTTGGTGGATCCATGGCGTCTGCTCCATCCTTTGGAGCAGGACTTCACCCATCAATCGCGAGCGCATGATTCAAGTGCACGGATTAATTATGTCTTGGTTTCAGAGCGGTAGTTCGCACAGGTCGGGAAAGCGGAGATTGGCCCAATGGCGATATCGGACCATGCACCAGTTTGGGTGGAATTGCAGTGGGGGGGCCCTGCTACCTCGCAGCGAATTTGGCGGTTCCCCCTGGGGCTGTACGTCGATACTGAATTCCATAACTATCTGGAACAGCGATGGGGGGAATTTATGGACAACCATGCACAACATAGAGATGAACCAGAGCTATTGTGGGAAACAGCAAAGGTGGTCCTGCACGGAGACATTATCGCCTATGGGGCGCGGAAGCGAAAATTAATTGCATCACGAATAGTTCAAATGGAAAAACAGGTCATAAAGGCCTGACGGCGGTGCGCGGGGAACCCTACAGCGGTTAACAAACGATTGCTTTGGGAGCTGAAGTCGTCCCTTAATGAGCTGCTTCATCAGAGAGCGAAGAAATCTTTGATGTATTATAGGTACCAGCTTCACCGTTTTGGGAACAAGCCGGGGAAACTTTTGGCGCGGTGCCTACGGGGCACTAGAGGGACCCGCTCCATAGTAGCACTGCGTGACGATCAGGATCAGCTGCATAAAAATAGCCAGGCGATAGCCCAAGAGTTTCGTACTTTCTTTCGGAAGCTATGTTGTTGTTGTTAAGTGCCGTCGAGTCGGAGTCGACTCATGGCGACCCTCTGGATAGCTATCCTAAATTGTGTTCGGTCTCCAGTCAGGCGGCTCATTGTTGACAGACTGGTACCCGTAGCTGCTGTTATTGTATCGATCCATCTCATTGCTGGCCTTCCTCTTTTGCGTTGACCTTCTATCTTGCCAAGCATAATGTCTTTCTCTAATGATCTCTCTCTTCGCATGATGTGTCCAAAGTACAAAAGTCGAAGTCTTGTCATCTGAGCTTCTAAAGAAAGCTTAGGTTTGATCTCCTCTAGTACCGACTGGTTTGTTCTTCTGGCAGTCCTTGGTATACACAGTATTCGCCGCCAGCACCATAATTCAAAGGCATCAATTTTCTTCCTGTCTGTCTTTTTCACTGTCCAGCTTTCACATCCATATGATGTTATTGAAAATACCATGGCTTGAACAAGTCAAATCTTTGTATGGAGAGAGACATCTCTGCTCTTGAGAATCTTATCTAGGTCTTTCATAGCCATTCTGCCAAGAGCAATGCGTCGTCTGATTTCTTGACTGCTTGTTGCTTCTTTATTGATAGTTGATCCAAGTAGGTTAAAGTTGTTCACAATTTCAATTTCTTCTCCTTCTACGATGAACCTGTTGATTATGCCAGTTGTCATGATCTTTGTCTTCTTTACATTAAGGTGCAGGCCCATTTTGAGACTATGTTCTTTGATTGTGAGAAGCAAATGTTTCAGATCATCTTCACTTTCCGCCAGTAATGTGGTATCATCAGCATAGCGAAGGTTGTTGATGACTCTTCCACCAATCTTCACACCTCTGTTGTCTTCATACAATCCTGCTTCTCTGATGATTTGTTCTGCATATAAATTAAACAGGTAGGGGGAAAGTATGCAGCCTTGTCTTACACCTTTGCTTATTTTAAACCATTCTGTTTCTCCTTGTTCCGTTCGAACTGTTGCTTCTTGATCAATGTACAGATTGCGCAAGAGAACGATCAGGTGTTCTGGTATACCCCTGCTTCTTAATGTGGCCCAGAGTTTCTCATGGTTTACACAGTCAAAAGCCTTGCTATAGTCGATAAAGCACAAATAGATATCCTTTTGGTATTCTTTAGTCTTTTCAAGGATCCATCTCACATCCGCAATGATGTCTCTCGTTCCTCGCCCTTTCCTGAACCCTGCTTGCACTTCAGGTAGTTCTTGTTCCAGGTATGGTTGTAATCTCTTTTGAATAATCTTCAGTAGAATCTTGCTGGCATGTGGGATCAGAGCGATTGTGCGATAATTTCCACAGTCAGTTGGATCACCTTTCTTTAGTATTGGTATAAACACAGATCTTTTCCAGTCAGTTGGCCATGATGTTGTCTTCCATATTTCTTGGCAGAGTCTTGTGAGTACGGTAACAGCTGCATCAGATTGCTGCAATACTTCTATGGGAATGCTATCAATGCCTGGTGCTTTGTTCTTTGATAAGGCTTTCAATGCTGCTTCAACTTCTTCTTTCATCACCAATGGTTCCCGATCATAAGGTACAGGTTGAAACGGCTGTTGGTCGGAAGCTATATCAGGGAAGTAAAGGGTCCACAACATTAATGGAAAGCTACCTTCAGGGGCTGCGACTACCTAGGTTGACCGCGGAACAACGCTCGGTGCTGGGTGCACCGGTAACAGAAGAGGAAGTCCATAAAGTTATATTGGGGGCTAGCGGCTATAAATCACCAGGTCCGGACGGTTTTGGGGCAGAGTTTTATAAGTTACTAGTTGGCCGGGTTGCCCCTGTTCTGACCGCGGTGTACCACCGGAGGGTGGAGCAGGAGAGGTTCGGTTGGGGAATGAACCACGTGTTTATTACTTTAATACCTAAGCCTGGTAAAGACCCTACGCAGGCGGCTTCCTATCGGCCTATCTCCTTATTGAATTTCGATCTGAAAGTGTTAGCGAAGGTTCTGGCTGACCGCTTGGCCGCCGTCCTGGAGGGCTTGTTGCATGAGTCGTAGGTGGGTTTTGTGCAAGGGCGGTACGCTGTGCGGAATCTGCGAAAGATATTAGCCTCTATGGAATGGGTGCGTGCTCGAGAGGTGCAATCTTTATTGATCAGTTTTGACGCGGAGAAGGCATTTGACCGGGTCAACTGGGACTACATGAAGTTTCTTTTGCCTCGGTATGGGCTGGGCGACTCATTTATTAGGATGGTGGAGTTACTGTATGCAAATCCTACAGCCAGTATTTTGTGCAATGGGGTGCTGTCTGATACCTTTAGCCTTGAAAGGGGCACTCGTCAAGGCTGCCCGCTCTTCCCGCTGTTGTTTGTGCTGACATTAGATCCATTGTTGCGGAGTATAGCGGACTCTAAAGATATTCGGGGCGTTCGTATTGGGTCCTGTGTTTTTAAAGTGGCCGCCTTTGCGGATGACATTCTAGTCCATTTGTGCGACCCTCAACAGTCGTTGCTGTGTTTACTTGCCGAATTTTCTCGTTATGGAGACTTCGCGGGGTTGCGTATCAATCGAGACAAATCGGAAGCTTTGGACATTGGGGGTCGGCTCCAGGTGTATTGGGGAGGGAGCTTCCCGCTGAGATGGGCCGGTGCTTCTTTTATCTATTTGGGGATCGAGCTCACTAAGGATACAACGGCGCTGTATAAGCGGAATTTTGAGCGTATCTGGTCTAAGGTTCGCTCACAGCTCCAAGCTTGGGCCCCCCTCTTCCCCTGTCCTTACTGGGCAGGGCGGCAGTTTTGGGGATGGTGATACTGCCACGGATCCTCTACTGGCTACAAACTTTGCCGGTGTGGCTGCTACGCCGTGACCTTCTGCGTATCGAACGGGAATTTCATGGGTTTCTTTGGAGGGGGGCCAGAGCGCGTATACCGATGAGTCGTTTGAGGGGGGATGGAGATCTGGGGGAATTGGTGTGCCCGATCTCTGGGCCTACGCCCTGGCCTGCCAGGCTAGACACCTGGGAGATTGGTTTGGTAATACTGAGGTGTATACTCCGAGGGAGCTTGAGGAGGCCCTGCTGGCACCGCATTCTTTGCTGGCAGTTTTACATTTGCGGCGTGAGGTTTTGCCGGGTCGTGTAGTGAACAGTGTGTTGATCCAGGCGGCGCGGCGTACCTGGCAGCGGCCGAATAAATTGTGGGGGAGTTCGCTGGAGATTTCGAGCTGGTTGCCGGTGCAGGGTAATGCCCAGTTCCCTCCGGGATCGGACTCGGTCGATGGGCGAAGGTCGGGATACGGTTGTTGGGGCATGTAGTTGACTTGGACGGGCGGTGTAAATCTCTGGCAGTGTTGTGTCGGGAATATGATTTGTGCCCTAAAGCTTCTTTGTTTGCGTACATGCAGCTATCTCATTATGTGGGTTCAATCACGGGACGAGAATTGAGGGGTGACCATTCCGCGCGGATCTTAGAATTCTTCGCCCTTGAGGCGGGGACCGCACGTACTATCGCACACTTCAAAAAAGCACTGGAACCCTATGGGATGCCGTTAGACTTCTCGGCAGAGGAAGCTTCCTGGGCGCGGGAACTGGGTTGCGAGGTGGCTCCGGGCTCTGTTTGTGCTGCGCTGAGCCAGGTAGCCAGGCTGGCGGAAGGAGCTAGATGGCGGGAAATTCAATTTAAAAGTATTGTACGAGCCCACTTTTCTCCGAGGCGAGCACTGCGTAGTCGCCTCACTGACTATGGGGGATGCCCGAAATGTGCTTGTCCGTTAGCAGATTTGGGCCATATGTGGTGGGGCTGTCCGCATATCCGCCGCTACTGGTTTAAGATAGCAAATTTTTTAAGCGGCTTATTGCAACAGCAGGTCTGCTGGACAGGGTGGCTCGTGGCACTGGATCAGTTGGGACCACTCCACCCGAAGGGCAGATGGCAGAAACTGTTGATACGGAAAGCATGTCTGGTGGGGAAGAGTCCTGTGCTGCGGCGGTGGCTGGAGCCTACGGCCCCCTCCTTTTGGGAGTGGCACAATGGGTTCCACCAGTTTATGCTTTTGGAGCGGAGGAGTGCACAGAGACACCCCCGGAGCTGGGCCTCCTTTCTCTTGGTGTGGACACCCTATATTCAAGTGCTGGGGCCTAAAATTAGTAGTGAAATTTTGTGCTTGAGATAGGCGTTGAGGGGGGTTCTTAGACGACTGATGAGAGAGGACTCAATAGGTCCCTTAGGTCCCGGGAGGGTGGAGTGGGTGGGGGGGAGGGGGGAAGGGAGGGCTTAGGTAGGAAGTTGATCATTTTGTTTTGTACCGTTGTAAAACCCTAGGGCGGTGGAAAAGACACAGCCCTGCCCGGGGTATGTCGGTTTTTCATGCCTGTATACTGGAAAAGTGAAGCAATTTTTGTTGTTATGTACCGCATTATGTGCTTTCAATAAATAAATTTTTGAAAAAAAAAAAAGGTAGTACTGTGGATTTCCTTAGTATCCCTCCTCCACTAATTAAATCAAATGCGATCATGCTATGATCACTATTGCCAAGTGGTCCCAACACCCTTATCTCTTGCACCAGATCTGGTGTTCCACTAAGGACTAGGTCCAATATGGTTTCCCCTCTGGTTGGTTCATGAACCAGCTGCTCCAAGAAGCAGTCATTTATTTCATCTAGGAACTTTATCTCCCTAGCATGTCCTGCCGTGACACTGACCCAGTCGATACCGGGGTAATTGAAATCACCCATTATTATTACTGTGCTGTAACTTTTGTTAGCTTCCTTGATTTCTTTGAGCATTTCATCATCCTTTTGTTCATTCTGGCCAGGCGGTTGATAGTACACCCCCACTGCCATCACCTTCCCCTTTTTACATGGAATTTCAATCCATAGAGATTCTACAGAAAATTTTGTTTCCTGCAAAACTTTAATCCTTTCTGACTCAATGCCCTCTCTAACATAGAGCGCAACCCCTCCACCAATTTGATGAGCTCTATTAATACGATATAGTTTGTACCCAGGTATCACAGTGTCCCACTGGTTGTCCTCCTTCCACCATGTCTCTGAGATTCCAATCATATCTAACCTCTCATTTAGTGCTATATATTCTAACTCTCCCATCTTATTTTTTAGACTTCTAGCATTTGCATACAAGCATTTTAGAGACTGTATTTTATTTATATTAATCTGGCTATTGATAGGCATGGGTAAATTTGGGATCTATAAGCTCTGTCTGCTCCATACTGTATCTAAATAAATAAATCAGTTTCTGATAAAGTGGTCATTAGTTCAGATTGTGTCTGAGTTATAAGACTAGAAGAAATTGTATTTTCTGAAGCAGAATATGCATGTGCAAGGTAATTTTATAACAGGTCATCTAATTAATTGGTTAGGAAGGCACCTGTTTTATAGACATATAGGAACCTATATGAGTAGATAACATGTAGATAACATGAGGAGGGATCTAGCTAAGCTTGAAGAATGGTCTAGAATTTGGCAGCTGGGATTTAATGTTAAAAAATGTAAGGTCATGCATTTGGGCTGCAGCAATCCAAGGGAGCAATACAGTATAGGAGGTGAAGTACTTTTGTCCACTAAAGAAGAGCAGGACAGAGGCGTGGTTGTGTCTGATGATCTTAAAGTAGCTAAACAGGTAGAAAAGGCGACAGCAAAAGCTAGAAGGATGCTTGGGTGCATACGGAGAGGAATGGCTAGCAGAAAAAAGGAGGTAATAATGCCTCTGTATAAGTCTTTGGTGAGACCTCATTTGGAGTATGGTGTGCAATTCTGGAGACCGCACCTTCAGAAGGATGTGAACAGGATGGAGTCGGTGCAGAGGGTTGCTACTAAAATGATTAATGGGCTTCATTATAAAGCATATGAGGACAGACTTAAGGATCTTAATATGTACACCTTAGAGGAAAGGCGGGATAGAGGTGATATGATTGAGATGTTTAAATACCTCCGTGGCATAAATGTTCAGGGAGAGAGCCTCTTTCAATTGAAAGCAAGTTCTGCTACGAGGGGACATGGGATGAGGGTGAAGGGAGATAGATTCAGGAGTGATATGCGGAAATATTTCTTTACGGAAAGAGTAGTGGATCCGTGGAATAGTCTCCCAGTGGAGGTGGTGGAGATGAGGACAGTAACTGAATTCAAAAAAGCATGGGTCCAACACAGGGGATCTCTAAAGGTAAAAAGTGGACTGTTGTAGTTGTTGTTATGGAAGGACAGACTAGATGGGCCTTATGGTCTTTTTCTGTCGTCATGTTTCTATGTTTCTATGTTTCTATATGCCTTTGTAAAACACTTTGAATTTGTTAAGAGAGGCGGTATATAAAATGTTATTAAATTATAAACTCTACACTAGCACAAATCCTGCAGAAGTCGTACCTACATTGAAGGCGTGGACATTTATGCAGGCGTAAATGGTAGCGTGTAAATATGCATGCACCTGCGTATTTTATAAAATATGTTTGCAAATTGTGAGTCCACCCGTGATCTGCCCCGAGCACCCTTACTCTTCAAATATGTGCCTGTTTGCACTGCATATACTTTTAGCCATGACCTAATTTTATAAAATCTAAAGGAGAGCACAGCCACCTCTAGGGCAAGGGCAGGAACAGACAGAAACAGGTGTGCCAAGACAGTGGAAGGTCAAGCAGTCTTTATTAAACCACCCCAACGCGTTTCGGCTGACGCCCTCTTCAGGGGGATACACCTCAAATAAAAATTAAAAATTAAAAACGTGTACAGGGGCTCATAAATGAAACCATAAAACTTAGTAATAAATAGTTAAAACAATATATAAATAAACTGTTAAAACAATAAATAATGTTAAAAACCATGTAAGACAATAAAAATATGAAGAACTAATATAATAAACTTTAAATATCCAAACCTAAGCAGAACAAAATATGCAGAAGAGATATAGAGAAGAGAGTGGAGGAGTAGCTTAGTGGTTAGAGCACTGGCTTGGGAACCAAGAGATCAGCGTTTGATTCCCACTAGCACTCCTTGTGGCCTTGGGCAAGTCACTTAATCCTCCATTGCTCAGAAAAATCCAAGTTATCAATGTCCATGTTTACCAAGTTTAAGTTACAATGTGAACCGCTTTGATTGAAATGATAAAGCAGTATAAAAAAACTGTTAAATAAATATATATGTCACCAAAGGGTGCAAACAGGAGGGATAAGGAGGAATTGTAACTGCTTTGATTGAAACAATAAAGCAGGATAAAAAAAACTGTTAAATAAATATATATGTCACCAAAAGGTGCAATGAGGAGGACGGCATGTAAGCTCCTTGGTTAAATTGTTTTGTTTTTTTAATCAAAGCAGCAGTATGACCAAGTGTATTCAAGGAGTAAGAGTGAAAAGTGCCAGACCAATGTATTGTGCTCACCCCATTAACAGCCCAAATGATGTAGCATTGGAAAAATAATAGTATGGCACCTATCATATGGTAAGAATATCAAAACATGTGAAAGGAAGGAGCCAGTATAAGTGCTGAATCTTACTTAGTGTTGAAAACACAATCACTGAACAAAGACCACCAAATAAAAATCTATCAGGAGGAGAGAATACCCAAACAAAACAGGTTAGAAAGTCTCAAGGCTATGAAAATGATACCCAATAACGTCTTTGAATGCAACAGTAAAGCCAGAAACTTGCCTTGTTAAATATGCCATGGCGTCTTCCAAACAGGAGCACTGTCGGCATTTTCGTCAGCAGACACTCGAACAGGGTTTAAAACCTTTAAATGGTGCCAAAAAGCGAGGTCAAAGGTATGCACCAAAAATGCATGTACTTTATCAAAACCAATAATATTGTGTTCACCTATTATCACATAAATTTAAAAAACAGAGTAAACAAAAAAGAAAAAAGAAACATACCACTTGAGCTGCAGTAAGTGTAACCACACAAAAATGCAAATACATGTATGCAAATGAGTCTCTATGGTGGAATTATGGTTTATGGTTTATGGTTTAGGCACTTGATATACCGCCCTTTACTACATGCATCAGAGCAGTTTACATATAGGTGTGACAAAAAAACCCCGAGACTGTCCCATAAATGTTTTATTACAAAATCTACAGAAAAATTACGCATTGTCCCCTTCAAAGTAATCCCCCCCCCCCCCCCAGAGTTAATGCACTGCTGCATTTGCTTCTGCCACATACGAAAGCACTCGGTAAAGTCCTCCTCCTTGAGGTCCCTCAGTTCTCTCGTCACAGTGGACTTGATCTCTTCTACAGAGGTAAAATGAGTTCCTTTGAGCACCGTCTTCAGCCTGGGGAAGAGCCAGAAGTTGCACAGTGCAAGATCTGGGGAATAAGGAGGGTGGTCGAGAACTGTGATCTGTTTGTTGACCAAGAACTGCCTCACACTGAGCGCAGTGTGTGCGGACGCATTGTCATAGTGGAGCAGCCACGACTTGTCTCTCCACAGATCCCGCCTTCTGCGCCAAACCCGGTCATGGAGGCAATTGAGGACCTGCTGGTAGAAGTGCTGGTTGACTGTCTGACCCTCAGGCACAAACTCATGATGGACCACTCCCTTCTGGTTGAAGAATGCGATCAGCATGACCTTGATCCTTGATTTGGACATGTGCACCTTCTTGGGTCTGGGTGACAGTCGAGTCTTCCACTGCAGGCTCTGTCTCTTGCTTTCAGGGTCATACTGGAAGACCCAAGTCTCGTCTCCTGTGATGACTCGGCCAATGAACTCTGGATCTTCTCCGATCTTCTCTAGCAAGTCTCAACAAACATTGACCCAGTGCTCCTTCTGGTCATCTGATAAAACTTTGGGCACCATCTTAGCACACACCTTCCGCATCCCCAGCTCCTGCACCAAGATAGTCCGCACTGTCTCCCTATTCAGGTTGAGCTCCTCAGCTATCATCTGGACCATCAATCTGCTATTACTCCGCACCAGCTGGTTCATTCTGTCAATGTTCTCAGCAGTCTGTTGTGGAAGGCCGTCCTGACTTGGGGTCATCCTCCACCTCCTCGCAGCCAGTCTTGAAGCGTTTGTGCCACTCGAAGACTCGTGGCCTTGACATTGCATCTTCTCCATAAGCCTTTTGGAGAAGTTGGAGACGCTCAGTTGGGCTCTTCTCCAACTTAACCAGAAATTTCAAGTTGATTCTTTGCTCCATATTTCTGTCACCTCCAGTTGTGTGATAAAGCGATGCAGCAGTGTGCTACAAAAAAACCTGAAAAAGAAAAACAGAGCGAGAGAGATGAAGAATATTATAGCAGGGTAGTGGTGCGATGTTGCACAACACAGTGACATAAGCAGTTAGCCAACTGGCATTGAGTCATGGGCGTGGCTGCCACAGCCTTGTTTCTTTTTTGTCACACAGGTACTTTTTATTCCCTTGTCCCCATAGGGCTCACAATCTACGTGTACCTGAATTGTAAATATTCAAAGGGGAACAAAAATGCTACACACTATTCCATCTGTAAGACAGACATGTCAATCGATGTGTGTGAGCACCGAATGATAAACACTCTTGTGTCTGTCTTATAGACACTTATGCACAGAATGTCAATAAGTATGTGAAAGTGCCAGATCATGGCTGTATCGGACCATATACTTGAAAGTGCTATCAAGTGTGATGGGGCCCGTGGGTAGAGCCCTTTAACCCTATATAGGCGGTTGCCTAGGGTCTGTAAAACAAGTAATCTGCTCTTGCTAGGTAAATGAAAGAGTCTCTCAGAGCAAAAAGTGAATGAGAAAATAAGATGGGTTTTATTCCCCGTCCCGCTCGGACTATCAACAAGATCAAAAAAACTTCAGATACAAGCAAAGAACAAAAATAGTATCAGCAAACTTATATTCCTTTGTTTAAATTCACAAAGTTCTTTTTGTCATCCAATTAAAAAGCAGGGCTGCACTTGTAACAAATGCTACAGTCCATGGGAGAGGGGTCTGGAAGGCTGCTGCTATCTTCCCACACCATACCCTCTCCAGCACTCACCAAACTCCCTGTATCACACTCTTCCTGTGTGGAGTACTCAGGCACGTCTTCTTGTGACAACTCACTATAGCTTCCAGTGAAGGTTCCTCTCTCTTCAGGTTTATACCTGTCTGGCATGCAGTAGCTTCTCTCTGGGTTTTCCTCCCAGAACAAAAGGTCTGAATCTCCTTGCTTCCTGTATCTATGCTCAGGACCGCGCCCTTGGCACTGATATGTTTTAAACCTTTCTCTGTAAGCACATGGATGCCTCCTTTTATCCGTAGGGATTGTCTTGGCACTTGGCTCCCTGTATCTCTTCTCTCTAGCCTCCCAGGCTGGTTGTGCAGTAGTGAAGTTAGTATTAGCTTTGCGGCTATTTCTTAATGTGCACGTGTATTTGGAGTTCCCATCCCCCAACACTCTCTTTCTAAACTGACCTGTGCTTAGTGCTGGCACATACCGGTCTCCTGTGTGGTAGGACACTCCTGGCTTCTCTTGAAGACTAACTCGGGTGGCATGCCTTCTCCCAGTGCAGCTTGCCTCAAACCTCTTCTCCTGAGTGCTGGAGCTACCTTCACTTCCTGGTTCTCCGACAGAAAACTTTCCTCCCAGCACTCCTCTGGGGTTTCTGCTCAGCTGACTGTAGCCACACCTCTTGCTGCTCTCTCTCTGGCTTCTGCCTTCCTCCTGGGTTGTGTCCTGCCTCTCCCTCCACTGACTGGAACCCTGTCTTATGTAATCCCTAGCCCTGCACGTGACGTGGGGATTTGCAATCAGGTGTTCCTGATGAGCTTTCTGTTTGGCACGTAGTAACAGTTTTCCCTGCTCAACTGTTTCAGTGTGCCTAGTGCCTCTTTTCAACGCTGAATCTAAGGTAAGCTCTTCTTTTACCTGCACTTCCATGGGCTGTGTATCCTCTGCTGCACCACACAAGACAGAAAAATCCAAATTGTAAAATGACAAACATAATATTATTAGTTGGCCAAAGGTTAGAAACCATAAGAATTTATTTATTTATTTATTAGCTTTTATATACCGCACTATTTACTATCAGCGTGGTTTACAAGAAATGGGAACAGTCAAGCAACTTTACATAGAACAGGCATAACAAGAATACCTAGTAAAATGTTAGATTAAATAATAATAAGATGGGAGAGTTAGAATATATAGCACTAAATGAGAGGTTAGATATGATTGCAATCTCAGAGATATGGTGGAAGGAGGATAACCAGTGGGACACAGTGATACCTGGATACAAACTATATCATAATGATAGAACTGATCAAATTGGTGGAGGGGTTGCGCTCTATGTTAGAGAGGGCATTGAGTCAGAAAGGATTAAAGTTTTGTAGGAAACAAAATTTTCTGTAGAATCTCTATGGATTGAAATTCCATGTATGAAGGGGAAGGTGATGGCAGTGGGAGTGCACAATCGACCGCCTGGCCAGAATGAACAAACAGATGATGAAATACTCAAAGAAATCAAGGAAGCTAACAAAAGTCACAGCAGAGTAATAATAATGGGTGATTTCAATTACCCCGGTATCGACTGGGTCAGTGTCACAGCAGGACATGCTAGGGAGATAAAGTTTCTAGATGAAATAAATGACTGCTTCTTGGAGCAGCTGGTTCATGAAGCAACCAGAGGGGAAGCCATACTGGACCTAGTCCTTAGTGGAACACCAGATCTGGTGCAAGAAATAAGGGTGTTGGGACCACTTGGCAATAGTGATCATAGCATGATCGTGTTTGATTTAATTAGTGGAGGCGGGATAGTAAAGAAATCCACAGTACTACCTTTTAACTTTCAAAAGGGAGACTATGATAAAATGAGGAATATAGTTAAGAAAAAAATAAAAGGAGCGGTTGCAAAGGTTAAAAGACTTACATCAAGCTTGGGTGTTGTTTAAAAATACTATCCTGGAAGCCCAGACCAGCTGTATTCCACGCATTAAGAAAAGTGGAAGAAAGTCCAAAAAACTGCCAGCATGGTTTAAAGGTGAGGTCAGAGAGGCTGTTGCTGCCAAAAAAGCATCTTTCAGGATATGGAAAAAAGAGCCAAATGACGAAAACTGGAAACAGCACAAGCACTGGCAAGTTAAGTGCAAAGCATTGATAAGGCAGGCAAAGCGAGAATTTGAGAAGGAACTTGCTACAAAAGCAAAAACACGAAATAAAGACTTTTTCAAGTACATTCGTAGCAAAAGGCCTGTGAGAGAGTCAATTGGACCATTAGATAGAAGGGTAAAAGAGGCAGTAAGAGGAGACAAGGCTATAGCGGAGAGACTGAAAGAATTCTTTGCTTCGGTCTTTACTGAGGAAGATGTAGGTATGTTACCCAAGACTGAAGTGGTATTTAAAGGTGATACTGCAGAGGAATTGAGAGAAATATCGCTACACCGGGAAGATGTATTACAACTATTTGATAAACTGAATAGTAGCAAATCACCTGGACCGGATGGTATACATCCAAGAGTGTTGAAAGAACTGAAATATGAGATTGCAGACCTGCTATTAGTAATCTATGAACTTTCATTAAAATCATCTGTAATACCTGAAGATTGAAGGATCGCCAGTGTAACGCCAGTTTTTAAAAAGGGTTCCAGGGGTGATCCGGGAAATTACAGACCGGTGAGCCTGACGTCAGTACCAGGGAAAATGGTAGAAACCATCATAAAGCACAAAATTACACAGCATGTAGATAGTCATGGCCTAATGGGAGACAGCCAACATGGCTTTAGACAAGGAAGATCTCGTCTTACTAATCTGATATGTTTTTTTGAAGGTGTGAATAAACAGGTAGACAAAGGTGAGTTGGTTGATATAGTGTATCTGGATTTTCAGAAAGCCTTTGACAAGGTCCCTCATCAGAGACTTTTAGCAAAACTAAATAGTCATGGGATAGGAGGCAATGTACTATTGTGGATCGGGAACTGGTTAAAAGATAGAAAGCAGAGGGTAGGGCGAAATGGCCAATTTTCCCAATGGAAAAAGGTGAATAGTGGAGTACCCCAGGGATCTGTACTGGGTCTGCTACTTTTTGACATATTCATAAATGACCTGGAAAAGGGAATAACTAGTGAGGTTATCAAATTTGCAGACGACACAAAACTGTTTAAAGTTGTTAAAACCCAAGAGGACTGTGGAAAACTGCAGGAGGGTCTGGATAAATTGGACGACTGGGCATCCAAATCGCAGATGAAATTTAATGTGGACAAGTGCAAAGTTATGCACCTAGGAAACAACCCACACTATGGTTACACAATGCAAGGTTCCACATTGGGAACCACCACCCAGGAAAAAGATTTAGGAGTCATCGTGGATAACATGTTAAAACCCTCCGCCCAGTGTGCAGCAGCAGCAAAGAAAGCAAATAGAATGCTAGGTATGATAAGGAAAGGAATGGAAAATAAAACAAAGGATATTATAATGCCTCTGTATCGTTGCATGGTACGACCGCACCTTGAATATTGTGTGCAATTCTGGTCGCCGTATCTTAAAAAGGATATAGCATTATTAGAAAAGGTACAGAGAAGAGCCACCAAAATGGTAAAGGGGATGGAAGGCTACTCCTATGAAGAAAGGCTACAAAGGTTAGGGCTCTTCAACCTGGAAAAGAGACAGCTGAGGGGAGATATGATAGAGGTCTATAAATTAATGAATGGAGTGGAACGGGTAAACATAGATTGATTGTTTACGCTATCAGAATATAGAAAGACTAGGGGACATGTAATAAAGCTTGTCACAACGCCGCCCTGGCGGTTGATGGTGGTCAAGGCAGGTCGGACATAAAGAAAAGTAAAGTTGGGTTTGGTATGTTTCTCTTTCTAGGGCCCAAGGTTGTATAGCCTTGGTAGCGTCCTGTATTACCAAAAATACCCAGAGAACAAAAGGTCTTTGAGTGTAGGGAAAAATAAGGCTTTATTTCCCCTGGTTTGCACAAAGGTTCAAAGGATCGGCTTCAAACACCAACAGAAATGTCCTTACATCAGGTTATAAAAATCACAACTCAGGTTCAAAACAAAAACTGTTCTTTTCACAGAAGGGTTACAAAACAACCATTTCTATTTACCCCGGTTTTAGTGCTCACTGGTTACATAAGCATTCCACGCTTCCCGTGGTGCAATAGCTGCAATCCATTTCTTCCTCTGAAAGGGATTCTACCTCTTCCACTTGCATCGGTTCCTCCTGCACAGTATCTGAGATATAGTCAATAGTTCCCGGCAAGCTATAGTCACATTTCTCACCCAAATGCTGCATGATCTCCCAGTGTCTGGAGTTTAGCGTGGAGCGTCGGCCATGAGCATTTTTACAGTGTGAATATCTTTCTTTCTTCCCAGGGTTTACATACACTTCCTGCAAACCTGGCTTACTTAAAAGTTTCTTATTCAATAAAAACTTTTCATACCTTTTCTTTTGAACAGTGGGACATGTACAGGGAACTTCTGTCTCTTGCTTCTTTCCTGAGGACGAGGCTTGTGGCCTACTCCTAGGGAGATTCTGCCTGGCTCCAGCAATATGGCTTGGGTTCTGCCCACAGCAATCACAATGCAGCTTTCGCGTACCTGAATCTCCTGGACCGTCCTGTATTCTCTGTCCTTTCAGGTTCCTTTGGCCTGTACCTCTTTCCTGTATTCCAGCAGTGTCTGTAGCTTCTGCAGTTTTCCCCGCTTCTGCAGTTTCTGCCACTCCTCCGTCTTCTGAAGGCTCTGCAATTTCTCTGCTGCCTTCTCTGCTGCTCCTGGCTTTACCGCTACTTCTGCCTTTCCAGTCACTTCTGCTCGTCCAAGCACTTCTTCCAGAGCTCTCACTGCTCTTACTTCTCCTCCTGAACTCCTTGTCCTCCCTGTCCTCCTTGCTCCTGTCCTTGCCTTCCCTCCAGTCTTCTTGACTTCCTTTAAAAGGAGTTCCTGTCTTCCTGGATTGGAGGCTGGCTGGTTTTAGGTTACACCCTGTAGGGCATGGATCCTCATTCTTCCAGAGGTCCCTCTTGCTCCCCCTATCAGGCTCCTGCAAATACTGCAGCTTGTGCACGTCTTTTTTCAAGTTTAAAACATTTTCTTCCATGCCCTGCTGGTCTGCTGCATCACAAGCTACAGGGTAAACTATTTAAGACAAATTAAGAGAAAATATTTTTTCACTCAACGTGTAATCAAACTCTGGAATTTGTTACCAGAGGATGTGGTAAGAGCTGTTAGTGTAGCTGGGTTTAAAAAAGGTTTGAACAAGTTCCTGGAGGAAAGGTCCATAAACCATTATTAAAAAGGGACACAGGATATCAATGCTTGACCCAGTACAAGCATTGTGGAACCTGTGTCTCTTGGGGATACTGCTAGGTACGTATGACCTAGATTGGCCACTGTTGGAAACAGGATGCTGGGCTTGATGGACCTTGGTCTGACCCAGTATGGCATATCTTATGTTCTTATGTTCTCAATCCTGAGATCAAGTCGAACAAATATGTGCCGTGATTTGCCATACATGAATTTCCGAGAATGCCTTAAGTCATTTCAATTGATATTACCCAAAGACTAAAAACATACACTAATCCATTGGCAAACATATCCTTTTACATATGGATCTCCAACTTAAACAGTGGAGACTAAAAACAAGTAATGCTGATGCTGTACTATGGGGGTCTGATGGTCTACTGTGGTGGGACTAGAACCCAAACCCTACAGAAATAAATAATTCAGTAAGTTGGAGGATCTTTAAAAAATAGTGAAATAAAAGGTATAAACAATATAAGGTATAAAGTGGAGAGTAAAAACGTATTATGCAGCATCAATGACTAAAAAAAGAGTAAAATATACTAAAGCAAATGGAGACCTCATATGTTAGAACTTATTCGGACCACATTAGTTGTCTACTGGGGATATACCGTGTCCATTGTGTACACTATAGTGAGCGGATGTCCCGACTTTAAGGCATTAAAACAGGGAGAAAACTGTAAAAAAGAAAATCATAATTTAGCAACATTAATAATCCACCGGGGGGGAAAAACGGTTCCCATTGTTCGCGCTATGGTGTCATGAGCCAGGATCCAAGTATAATGCAGTATAAGTGAAACTAAAAGTAAATTTTAAAAACAGGGATAAAAAATTGTGTTGCAAAGGACTCGGGCTTTCTGATTGTAGCAACTATAATAAAAATATAAGTAATAAATAAATACTCAAAGTGAAAAATAAAAAATGAAAAGTAACAGACCAAAGTGCATAATGTTAAAAACGCAAGTAAGATTATCAAAACAAGATAAAAAATGATGTTGGGTAAAATATGGAAAAGTAGAGGGAAGGTGAGGAAAGGAAGAGGGAGAGGAAAGGGGGGAGAGGGGGGAAGGAAGAAGAGGGGGGAGAAGGGGAGGAGGAGAGGGAAGAGGGAAAAGGGAAGGGGGAGGAAGGAAGGAGAAAGGAAGGAAGAGAATGAGGGGGAAGGGGGAAGAGGGAAGGGGAGGGGAGGGGATGGGGAAGGGGGAGGGAAGGAAAAAGGAGGGAAAGCAGAAAGGGAGGAGGAGGGGGAGGGGAGGGGAGAATGTGGGAAGGGGAGAGGAAAACGGGAAAGAAGGGGCGTCTAAAAAATATATTACATTAAAAACATTATAAAGCACTAATATATATCAAGAAATATAAATGTAAATGGGATGATAAAAGGGAGGTTAAAAAACAGACTTACAAAAAGACAGAAAGATCATATGCTAAATTTAAGCTATGGGGATGAACGGTGTTCAGAGTAAAAATAAATCTTTGTTCGAAACGGAGCAATATTTTGTCCAAATCTCCCCCTCTCCAATGTGGACGGACCACTTTCAGGACCAAAAACTTCAAATCTGCTATTCGGTGCTGTTGGGACATCCAGTGACTAACCAACGGTTTGTCAGTAAGTTGCCTTTGTATATTGCTCTTATGTTCTATAATTCTTGTGTTTATTGACCGTTTTGTCTTAGCCATGTAAAGGAGCCTACATGAACAAGTATACATGTTCTGTCTTGCAATTTGAAAAGTCCCCCAAGAAGAGCTTCTTTTGTGTCACTGGGTCGATGAAGGCCCCTTTAGTCACCTGGACGTTCAGACACACTGAACAGTCTCCACAAGCAAAATGTCCTCGAACTTTCAGAATAAAGTGTGAAACCAAAAAATTGCCCAATGTTTAGAAAATTTCCTCCATGTTATATCATGTAAAATTGATCAGAAGCAATTCTTGCTGGAATTATGTCTGTGCCAAAATCTTGATGATCTTTCTTATTTCATGCTAATAGCGCAGAGAAAGTTTGCACTTTGAGATGCCATCATGTCTACAGTCCTCTGCATTAAGATGATGGTGCTCTTCACTTGCTTTAGAGCCATACATTTGGAAGCTGCCATGTGCTGAGACCCGTGTGACTATGCCAAAGGTTTCTGCCCTTTTGCAATGGGACTTTTGAAGACACTGCATGAGGGAACTGACACAATCCCATAATGGAAGACGAGGATTCTTCATGATCTACCTGTTTCATAGAGAAGATCTCCTATCCTTATTCAGGATGCTATGGTGGCTCTGCATGATGTATAGCCTGCCTCCATGCAAACTCTCAAGTGAATCCTATTTTAGTGCATACCTGGTATCTGGATTTTTTCACTTTCTGAGCCTATGCAACTGCTGATATTCTCACAGTGGAGATTCCAGAGCTGGGTTTTAAAGGCTCTAAGGTCCTGTCTCAGCTGTACCCTCTGCCACAGGATGAGCTAGATCAGCTTTGTGGGCTTCCTTGGATGGATGCTCTTGGTACGGCAATGACCAAGTGCATGACTATCCCAGTGGAAGGGGGCACTGTGCTCAGGAGTCTTCTTATAGGAGGCTAGATGCCCTCTAAGAATGCCTTTACATCTTCCTTCATATGATCACAAGTGGCGCTATGTGCAAGTTTGCTATCCTGAGGCCTGTTGCGCTGAGTCCAGCAGCAGCTGGGCAACTCAGAGGCTACAAGATTGGAGTCTGGAGCCACTTATTGGCTGATGCTCTATTAAGCTTGATCCGGATCTCTTCCAAGTCATTGGCAGAAGCAGCAGTGGCTAGGTGGAGGCTGTAGCTCTACAACTGGACAGCTGATGCTGCCTCCAAGTTACGGATGAGCAAACTTCCCTTTAAGGGCAGGTTGCTCTTTGAGCAGGATCTGGAGAAGTGGGTGAACAACCTTGGAGAGGCTTGCCCACAAAGGCTTCTGGAAATCAGTCCCAGAGGCTTTAAGAGTGCCTCTCAGTGGGCCTTGAGTGGAGCATAGAGATGCCTTTGTATTTCTAGGAGTTTGGGTACGGCTTATTCATCCTGTGAGTCTGAGCCCAAGAAGGGTCAGCCCTTTCAGAGCTCTCTGCCTTCTCAGGATTTAGCTGTGGTTTCCAACAGAGCCAGTGGACCCCCATAGCGTGTCTCTTTTGGGATACAGCTGCTTGAGGGCTAGCTCCAACTGTTTCTATTGGAGTAGACCCATATCATATTGGATCCTCAAGGTCCTCAAGCAGAATTATGCACTGACGTTTGCAAAGCCTTAACTGGATGCCTTTATGGAGTCTCCCTACGACTCCCCACTCAAGCGAATGGCAATCGAGAAAACTCTAGAGCAGAGGTTCCCAACTCCAGTCCTCGGGGAACCCTAGGCCATTAGGGTTTTCAGGATTCCCACAATGAATATGCATGAGAAAGATTTGCATGTTCTGCCTTCATTGTATGCAAATCCATCTTATGCATATTCATTGCAGGAATCCTGAAAACCTGACTGGCCTAGGGTTCCCCGAGGACTGGGTTGAAAACCCTTGCTCTAGAGCACCTCCTGCAGATGCAGACTCTTCTACCCATGCCTTCTGCAGAGCAGGGCTGGAGGCATCATTCTATCTCTTTTGTGGTGCCCAAAAAGGGAGGTTCCTTCCAGCCTACTCTGGACCTGAGGGTGGTCAATGCCAAACTCCAAGTCCCTTATTTCCACATAGAGACTATCAGGTCAGTCATTGCTTCAGTCCAGCAAGGGGAGTTTCTCATCCCCCTAGGTCTTGCCGAAGCATACTTTCATGCTCCCATATGGGAGCAACACCATCAGTTTTTCTACTTTTGTGTCCTGGCCAGCATTTTCAGTTCCGGGCTCTACCTTTTATTTATTTAGCTCTGCTTTTATACTGCTTTTCACCTGGTCAAAGTGGTTGAAAAGTTGCGAGGAGCCATGGCCTTTTGGCCTCGCCACAGCTCCTCACAACTTTTCAAAGGTCATGTTAGTAGTGGCGGTGGCGTTCCAGTACAAAGAAGGAATCCAGGTTCACCCATACCTGGATGGCTGGCCGATTCGGTCAGATTCCCTGGAGAAGTCCAGGGACGATGCAGCCTTGGTGATTTACTGGCTAGAAATTCTGGGTGGGTGATCAGCTATCCCAGGAGCAGCCTGACTGTTTTGCAGGACTTGGAGTATCTCAGGACATGATTCAACTGTCTCTTCGTTTGAGTTTTCCTCACACAGGAGATGTCACTGAAGCTGCAGGGCCAATTCAGGCAGTTTTGTGCTCAGTCAGCTTCAAGGCTGGGACTACCTCCAACTTTTAGGGTCCATGGCATCAACCATAGAACTGGCTTCCTACAGAGATATCTGCTGTCTCTTTTTCTCATCTCAGTTGTTCAACCAGAGCCTTTCTCTTCCTTGGGAGATCAAGGAGTGGTTAGTGTGATGGTTGCAGTCTTGCCATCTGAACGGGATGCCTCCGGAAGTGCTGGATTGGGTGATATTCCAGTTCGGGATGAAATCTCCTATTTGGGGATCATGATTGATAGGAGCCTGACCTTTAAAGCTTAGGTTCTTAAAGCCCCCCCCCCCCCCACCCCATGGTATTCTACAAACTGAGGCTTGTTAAGAAGCTACATGAGATTTTAGACCCTGGTGACTTTCACTTGTTAGTTCAGCTTTTTACATTTCCGCACTTTTATTATTGTAATATAATCTACATGAGTTAACCTGCTTAGATATTAAATTTGCTGCAATTGGCCCAGAACATGGTTGCCAGAGTTATGGGTGTAGCCAGATTTCAGCATATGACACCTACTTTGATTGCCCACCATTGGTTGCCAGTGGTTCAAAAGGTGTTCTTTTTCAAAGTACTGTGTTTAATCTTTAGGTTGTTCTATTCTCATATCAGACTTCAATTGTGTTACCTGATTTGATCATACACTGTAGGATAAGCCCTTCATTCTAAACACCAGGGCCTCTTGAGCCTTCCTCCAGTGGTTTACTTTAGGAAACAATTTCTGCAGGCCTGAATTTTTTTCATATGTAGCCCCTCACACCCGGAATATGTTACCATCACCCATATGGCAGGAGCTGGAATTATTGACTTCGTAATTGTTTATTGCTTTAATGTCTTGTTAACCATTATTGTAATGCTATATTATTCCTATCTGTATTATCTTGTCATTATTTAGATTATGTATGCACCCTGTACACCACTTAGATACTATGATAGGTGGTTATTAAGTTAATAAATGAAATAAAATGAAATGAAATGAAAATGATAGTCACCATAGATACCAGCCTGAAGGGCTTTGAGCTCACAGTCTAGGTCAACTTGTCCATGACTCTAGTCACTTCACAAGGTCTCTTGGTCAATCATCCAGTTAGAGGCCAGAGCAATCTATCTTGCTTTGGAAAGGCTCTGGTCTTTTCTGGTGGACAAGGCACTATGCATGTTCTCGGATAATGCCAAACCTGTGGCATACATCAAGTAAGGTGGAATTTCAAATGTCAGAATGACTCTCAGCATGACAGAGCTCTGCTGCTGGGTGGAGGAGTATTTGATTGTCTTGTCCGCAGCCCATATGCAGACAAGTCGACTTCTTGAGTCGGGACATTGTGAATCCCAGCAAAAGGAAGATAAGCCCTCACGCACTCAACCTCATAGTGCAGAGATAGGGCCTTCTAGTATTCGACTTGATGGCCGCTCAGGAAAACACCAAGGTGGAGACATTTTCAGCTGTAGGAAGGATATACAGGTGGCAGACATGGATGCCCTGCCTTGGGAGGAGCTTCTATATGTCTTCCTCTTGTGGACTTTAGTGAGCTACCTTCTGTGCAGGATTCAGTCTCATCTGGGCTTCATGATCTTAGTGGCTCTGGACTGGCTACATAGGCCATGTACACAGATCTCTTGTACCTACTAGTGAGATCCCCTATTGTTACCTCAAGAGAGAGGCCTCCTACTGCAAGGGCTCCTGGTGAAGGAGAATTTTGTTTCCTTCTTGCTTATGGTCTAGGCTTTCAGAGGTGTCAGCTGTCTAAGAATAGCTATTCTGGAGCAGTGGTGAACACTCTTCTCATGACATAAAAGGTCTCTACTTCCTTAGCCTATGTGAGAGTATGAAGGGTTTTCAAGAGGTGGTATTTCTATCAGGCCCTGGAGGCCAGGAAGGCAGACATTGTTACTGTTCTTCTTATAGTCCAGTCCACACCAGGAGTTGACCCTGAACTCTAATATTAAGGTGGAAGCCCTGACATACCAGGGGCACATTCAAGGGATGTCTATGACAGCACATCCTGATGTCTCAAGACTTCTTCCTCAAGGGAGTGAAGTAGATCAGTCCACCAGTGCATCCAGTAATTCTTCAGTTGAGCCTCTCTCTGGTGTTGAAGGCACAGAAAGAGCTCCCTTTGAGCCCATTCATAAGGCTTTTCTCAAGGATTTGATCCTTAAGGTAGTTTTCTTGGTGGTTATTGGGTCCACCATGTGGGTGTTTGACTTAATGGCATTGTCCTGCAAAGAGCCGTTTTTGGTCTTCTCGACAGCTTCTGTCTCCTTTCTCTCAAAAATGCTGTCTCTCTTTCACCTTAATGAAACCATCGTCCTGTCCTTCTCAGAGGAGGATCTTCTGATGGACCCTTCTCTGTGTCTGGTAGATGTGTACAGGGTTTTAGTCAGATACCTGGAGTTTGCTATCCCTTCCATTGGTCAGATCATGTCTTGTCCTCTTCAGTGGTTCATGGAAAGGACAGGTGGTGGCTAAGTCCTTCATTGCCTGGATTAAGGAGGCTATTGATTCAACATACCTTCTGGCTAGAAAGTGCATGTCTGAGGGAGTCAGAGCCCACCCTACTAGAGCACAGGCCCCATCTTGGGTAGAGGTCGCCCTAATGTCTCCAGAGGATATCTGTAAAGTGGCTCAGTGGTCAATTCTATGCACCTTTGTGAAGCAGTACAGGTTGCATGTGAGAGCCGGAGCAGATGAAGTCTTTGCAGAGCAGTTTTGTCCAGAGCATCGTCTTCCTTATACTCTGGGTCCCGATTGCTTGGGTACATCTCATTTGTCTGAACAGGATGATAAGGAAGGAGACATTTTATATACCTGATAATTTTTTCCCTTGAATCCTGCTAGATCAGTCCAGGACCTGTCCTGGAAGACTCTTCCTATAGGTCTGAGAGCTTGGCTGCCTCTTGATTGAATTGTCAGTTTCAGTGCCTGAAACAGAGTCATTTGTGGTAAGAAAGCCAAATACTTCTTCCAAGTTATGGAAGTTGGTTAATAATGCTCACAGGGGTCTGTTTACTAAGCAGCGGTAGCAGCTTCTGTGTGATATTGGGGCCACGGCTACGATATCGCATGGAAGTCACTACCGCTGCTTAGTAAACTGGACTCATACTGGACTCACAACAGCATGGCTTCCGCCCACTACACGGAGTTGAAACCCTCATGACCACACTGATGAACACCCTCAACATAGGAACCCAAGAAAAACACTCCGGATATGCCATGATCTTCCGCGACATATCCGCAGCCTTCGACACCATCTCCCACAACATCCTCTTACAAAGATTGCAGTCAATTGGGATTAAAGACACCGTACTCCAATGGTTTCAATCCTACCTAACCAACAGACAACAACTGATCCATACCAGCACCTCGACCTCGCCCCCTTTCCAGCAACACCAAGGAGTACCTCAAGGATCCACGCTCTCAGCCATGCTCTTCAACATCTACCAAACAATAGTGTTGCTCTGTATTACAACATAAGAAGTGTGTTACATATCAGACATAGACTCGTGGCTAAAGGGGTCTCAGAAACCATAGGCTGCCACTGCTTGCTGTGTGCCTGCTGTGGACTGATGCCTAAATGTACATCAATGACCCCTGTCTTTTAACCGATAGCCACTTTTATATATATTTTTTTCATATTTTTTTCAAAATTTTCTGTTTTTCATAAACAATGATGTTTCCCTTGACAAGCCTTGTATTTGTATTCCAAAAATATCATTTAAACAATAAACCAGTGCTTAGCTTTGTGATGAAATCCCGACGCTTGTTCATGCGCTATGGGTTGCGTTTCACCATGTTGGTTTCATCAGGGGAATCTTTCTAAAAAGCACCGTGGAAAGAAATGAGTTCTTGAGATATGCACTTCGCTACTTTTTATACATCAATTGATCTTCTATCACGTGTTAGAAACCTCCTACCTTCAGTATCACTGGTATGGCTCCACTAGGCTCTGTCCGGTAAAATCTTTTGACAGACTGAAACGCACTTCTTATGTTGTAATACAGAGCAACACTATTGTTTGGCATTATACTCTGGGAAAAGTGGCCACACTCGTATTTGTTAAGTACTTCAACATCTACCTACAACCACTCTGTTCAGTCATACGTACCCACAACATCAACTTCCATGTATATGCTGATGATATTATGCTCTACGCCCCAATTACAATCACAAGCCCAACAAATACTCATCTTTCAGCATGCTTCTCCGAAGTGTCCCACTGGCTACAAGAAAACAACCTATCCATAAACATAAAGAAAACTGAAGCACTCATAGTAACAAAAGACCCAGACTTCACATCACCCACACACCTCAACATAGGACCCACACGCATTCAAATACAGCCACAAATAAGATACCTAGGCATTATCATCGACCAAGCTCTTATCCTCAAGCAACAAATTACCAAAACCTCAGGTATTATATTCCATAAAGCGAAAACAATACAACGGCTCAAACCCCTCCTTGAACCTCAAGACTTCCGGACGACGATGCAAGCTATGACACTCCCACATCTGGATTACTGCAACATAATCTACCATGGACCAGCCACACAGACCAACCCCCTCCGAACTGCACTGAACACCACAGCAAGAATCATCCAGAAAGCAAAGAAAAGTGACCACATCACTCCAATTCTAAGAGACCTACACATACTTCCCCTCGAAGCAAGAACTAAGTACAAATCCATCCTACTCACCCACAAAGCCATCCACCAAGCACAGAACACCCAACTTCGCACCCTACTAACTCGTCCAGCCTACGACAAAGCAACGAGACAGGCCTCCAGCAACTACCTCACAGTCCCCCACAAAAGAACCAAATGCTCTCAACGGACATGCAACCGAGCATTTGAACTTTATGCACCTTCCTTATGGAACTCACTACCAAGCCGACTCAGAAACAATGACGATCTACTGTCATTCAGAAAACAGCTAAAAAACATCCTATTCCAAGAATACTTCAAGACAACCCCCATCAAACAACGCACCAACTCCTGAACTGCCTCATCCTGTACCCCTGAGCAACAACTGCTCTGCACTGTCCATGTCTAAAGTCTGTCTTATGTTCAAATCATCAATGTTGCCTACCTGGTGATGGTCCCACCCTGTAACTTAATTCTCCCCACCCCTATATGTAACACCGCTTTGACCCGGTGAAAAGCGGGATATAAATACAGTTAAATAAATAAATAAACAGTAAACATACCCCATAGTGTCTGAGTTTTTCAGTCTTGCTTACTGCTTGGAAAGTGTCACATTGGCTTCTATCAATGCTGCACCAAAGGATATACCAAATGATAACATCACTGAGCGTTGCTCAAATTTGCCTTGTCTGGACTGGTCTAGCAGGATTCAAGGAAAGAAAATGATCAAGTCTGTAAAATTTTCCACACAAGTGGGGAAAGCATGCAGATCATGACTCATGGAATTTTTTCCAGCCCCTCTGTATGTATATGTGTGTGTGTGTGTGTATATACAGTATACAGTGTATTTTATAAAGACTAGTAGGTGTCTACTCGTCCTTATAAATAAAGTGGCAGAGAATGTACCTTAAATTAAGGCATGATTACTTACACCAGTTCCAGAGTTGGTGTATCTTAAACATCTTTACAATTTGCAATACGCAAGTACATTATCCTACTTTATAATTCACACATGTACTTGCTCACACCTCCCAATCTCTGTCAATATGTATGTCCACAATGAAACTATGCACCATGCAAACAATGCACATTGTTTACATGGTATTTTATAAGAGGTTATTTATGCGCATAGGTGACCATTTATGCACTTAAATCACTATAATGCTGATATTTCTGTGCATTATTAGCACCTCAATACAGGTGCCTTCTTATAAATATACCCTAGATGCCATTGTCACAAGATTTCAAAAGATGGGTTTTACAGTTTAACCGCAAGGGTGCTTGTGCTCCACAATAACAGGTATTACTGTGCTTCTCCACCATTATTTGGTAGTACACATAGAAACCAGTAGCAAATTACTCAGTGGAGTCATTCGTTGGCACTGTACACAGCAATAATGAAGAAAGATATAAGGTATAGTCACTAAATTTCATAGTAGAATTTACATCAAAGAAAATGAAATAAACATCTAAATTTCTAAAACCCAACAAAGCAGGAACAAAGATGTAGTATGGGAGAAGCATGTGGAGCATACCTCATGGAATTATTTCCAATTCCTCTGTGTGTGTGTCCGTATTTAATTTGTATGTGTGTGTGCTTGTGTGTGTTTTGTGATCTGTGTATATGTGTACAGTTGTGGTCAACATTATTGGCACCCTTGCATTTTAGGTATGTTGTGTACAATTTCTGGAGAAATAATTGGAAATATTTCAACTGTATGTCATAATATTTTAATAGTATGTTCAAAGACAGCAAAAAAAGATGTCTGTGCAACTTAGACGTAGTAATTTCTGAGAAAAAACAAAATATGGTCTGGACAGGATTAATGGCACGCTTCACTAATATTTGATTGTACAACCCTTGGCAGTGACGACAGCCACCAAACGATTTTTGTAGCCATCTATAAGTTTTGCACATCTGTCTGCTGGTAGTTTCTCCTACTTTTAAACTTCAATTTGTTCCAGCTCATGAATGTTTGCAGGATTCTTTTTACCAATGGAAGATTTCAGCTCTTTCCAAAGGTTCTCGATTGGATTGAGATCAGGACTCATTGCTGGCCAGTTTAAAACAGTCCATTTGTTCCTTTTAACCATTCTTTTATACTTCTGGATGTAATGTTTTGGCTCGTTGTCCTGCTGGAGGATCTATGACCTTAGATCCAAACCTAGCTTTCTGATACTAGGTAGCACATTTCACTCTAAAATACCTCGATTTTCCTCTGACTTCATGATTCCTTTAGTACGTTCCAGGCCTCCAGTTCCTGAGGCAGCAAAACAGCCCCAAAACATTATGGAACCTCCACCATATTTAACTGTAGGAAGGGTGTTTTTTCCCTTATAAGCTTCATTTCTTCACCTGTAAATGTATCGCTGATCTGTATTACCAAAGAGCTTGTTTGGTTTCAACTGTCCACAGAACATTTTCCCAGAAGGATTGTGGTTTCTCAGACGTGAGTATGGGCAAAGATCAGGCGTGCCTTTTTATGTCTGTCCAGGGCCGGATTTACCTTGAGTGAGGCCCTACGCCAACAAAAATTGTGGGCCCCCAGCAGGGGCGGCCCAAGGGGGGTGTGGACCTCATTTGCATAAGGGGCCTCATTTGCATAAATATTTGCATAATGTTACCATATACTAACTTTTAGTAAACGTGCCTCTTAATGAGTGTATGGATAAAGAAAGACTAAAAGATTTCTACATTACTATAATCCAGTGCCAACTGCCAGACACATTAGGAACTACTACAAACACTGCCCATAGTAAACCCGCCCTATCCTAACAGCACTACCAGGACTCACAAAGCACCATACTCTACCAATCAAAAGGCAACACTGCAAATATTAAACCAATACATTTCAGAGAACAACAATACATGACCTACTGGGGAAAGAGAACAAGTGGCAATGTCAAATAGGAATTATATAAACAGAACACCTCAGCTCAGTTACACATGCAGAACATAGACCATCACCAAACAAGTAATCACAATTTAGAAATAGGAAGACAATAATTAAACTGGGAATCCCAAAAGCCAAACTTGGAATGTACAACACTGTAGAAATAAAACTATACATTAATTTGCTCTTGTACTAAACAAAGCGCAGATGTTAATGATGCACATTTACCAGAGCTGACATATTCCAATTAATAAATTCAAAATAAAGAGATATTTTTCTACCTTTTGTGCATTTTTTTCAGCTGCAATTGCTCCAGCCACTTTCTTCTGGTTTCTTCGTGTCTTCTGCTAACTCTCCATCGTCTGCTGTCCATTTGTCCTTTCTTCTCTCTTCTAGATGTTTTTCCATTCTCTCTCTACATCTGCTTTAACATACTAATCTTTCACCTTTTGCTCTTTCCTCATTCCTATTTCATCCATTCAAATTTTACCCCTCCATCCTCAATCCCCACTTACTCTCCCAATACCCGGCCAATTGTAGATTTTTTATCCCTCCCACACAAAATATTTTTCCCTTCTCCATTTTACTCTTCCAGCCCCATCCCATTCTAATCCTCCCCCAACATCAGCTCCCTTCTAGTTCCAGCCTCACCCAGCATCCATTCCCTTCTAGTCCCTGCATCAGCCCATTTCCAGTCCTAGCCATCCATCAGCCCATTTCCAGTCCTAGCAACCCCCCAACCCAATACCAGTCCTAGCCCCCCCATCACCCCACTTACAGTCCTTAACCCCCCATCACCCCATTTTCAGTCCTTAACCCCCCATCACCCCATTTTCAGTTTAAGCCCCCCCTATAACCCATTACCAGTCCTAACCCCCATCAGCCCACTTCCAGTCCTAACCCCATCAACCCATTTCCAGTCAGCCCCCCATAGCCCTTTGCCAGTCCTACCCCCCCCCATCAGCCCACAGCCCATTACCAGTCCTAACCCCATCATCCCACCTCCAGTTTTAACCCCCCAGCCCATTTCCAGTCCTAGCCCCCCATAGCCCATTACCAGACAACCCCCATCAGCCCACAGCCCATTACCAGTCTTAACCCCCCCAAAGCCCATTACCAGTTCTAACCCCCCCAACAGCCCATTACCAGTCCTAACCCCATCAGCCCACCTCCAGTCTTAACCCCCAGCCCATTTCCAGTCCTAGCCCCCCCATAGCCCATTACCAGACAGCCCCCATCAGCCCACAGCCCATTACCAGTCTTAACCCCCCCCAAAGCCCATTGCCAGTTCTAAGCCCCCCCATCAGCCCACAGTCAATTACCAGTCCTAACCCCATCAGCCCACCTCTAGCCTTAACCCCCCCAGCCCAGCCCAGCCCAGCCCATTTCCAGCCCCAGCCCCCCAATAGCCCATTACCAGTCCTACCCCCCCCCATAGCCCATTACCAGTCCTACCCCCCCCCATAGCCCATTACCAGTCCTACCCCCTCCCCCCATAGCCCATTACCAGTCCTTCCCCCCCGGCCTAAAGTAAAATTTAATTTAAAAAAAAAACCTGGTGGCTGCCGCCGCGGGGCCCCCTCTGCTGCCGCGGGGGCCCCGTCTACAAGCTGAAGCCGTCGGGTCGGGTCGGGTCTGTCTGTCTGTCTCTCTCCCTCCCTCGCTGCAGGCTGCAGGCTGCGAGAGACGCGAAGGGAGAGCGTCTCCTCGCGTCTGTGTTAAGCCCGCAGGGGCTGATGGGAAATCCCATCAGCCCCTGCGTGCTTAACACAGACGCGAGGAGACGCTCTATCTTCGCGTCTCTCGCAGCCTGCAGCGAGGGAGGGAGGGAGAGACCCGACCCGACCCGACGGCTTCAGCTTGTAGACGGGGCCCCCGCGGCAGCAGAGGGGGCCCTGCGGCGGCAGCCACCAGGTTTTTTTTTTAAATTGTGTTTAAAAAAAATTACCTGGTTCTTTTTTTGTGGGCCCCTGCCGGCTGTGGGCCCTACGCCATGGCGTACATGGCGTATAGGTAAATCCGGCCCTGTGTCTGTCTTTGAGCAGTGGGGTCCTCCTTGGCCTTCGCCCATGAAGTCCTTCTTTGATTAGTATACGGTGCATGGTACAGGTTGAAACCACCACTCCAGATTGCTCCAGGTCATCCTTAAGCTCTTTGGATGTTGTACGTGGTGTTTTTCCAACAGTTTGCACTAAACTTCAAAGACTTCTTGGATTCATTTTCCTCTTCTCACCACATCCTGGGAGGTTTTTGACAGTTCCATGAGCAGAAATTGCGAACTATAGACACAGGAATCCCAAGGTCTTCAGAAATGGCCTTGCCCTCTTTTGTAGTTGGATGTTTGGTGATAATGGCTTTTCTGATAGTCTCAGGCAGCACTCATCTTCACCATTCTGAAAAAACAGAGAGTGAATGTGGCCATTTTAAACATTAGAGCCATCATTCATTGGTTGATTCAAGTTATGTGAGTACTGATAATTGATCACAGGTGCGTCTAATTTTTCTGCAATGGGAATATGGTTATTCTGTTTAAACTGATTTGAATTGTTTATAAGGGTGCCAATAATCATGTCCTGGCAATGTCCTAGTTTTTATACTATTACCTTCTATTTCCTTTTTTAATTGGTGTTATTTTCTTTTATTATTTTATGTATCAAATATGTGTGTATATATGGTCCAAAGCCATTTCACTGGCCACTTTTTTTTAGGAGATATTGGGTATTACTACTACTATTAATAATTAATATAGCGCTATAAGACATGTGCAGCGCAGTACATATAGATGTAAGACACAGTCCCTGCTCATCAGAACTTACAATCTAATCAAGACAAAATACATAGTGAAACTGTGTACTAGAGTATAGTAAAGTACACAAGTGGTGGACAAGAGAGTGAGGAGCATCAGGATCCAAAAGCGGCTTCAAAGAGGTCGGTTTTTAACCTGGATTTGTATAGGGCTAGAGATGGTGCCTGACGCATATTAAGGGGTTGAACTGCAGGGGGGCCAATAATGATGACTACAACTGTTATCTATGTGCATGTGGGTGTGGGTGTGGGTGTGGGAAGGGGATTATTGGCTCTGCATGTATCTGTGATCAGAAAAATAGAGAAGAGTATCAGTGTTTCTATGATGTACTATGATGCCCTGTTCAATGTAATTTCAGTTTGTTCAATGTAAACCGCCTTGATATCATGAAAGACGGTATATAAGAAATGTTAAATAAGTAAATAAATAAATAAATAAATAGTACTAGAAGCTCCCATGGAAATGCATTGGGACATTTTTTGAAGAGCTTAATTCTCTAGGACCCCTGGTTTGATCTGGCCCATTTTTTAACTCAATATGTCTTTTCATTGGTTTTTATCCCACATCAAGTTTGGTCCCATTCTGTTAAATTTTTAGAAAGCTATGGTGACTCCAGACAGACAAAAGCCATTCTTGCTCCCTTTATGCATAATTTCTTTCCAACATTCCATTTGGATTGGAAGGAATAAAAAAATATAACAGGTCAAGGGAGGGGCCATAATTCAATGATGGAAAAAAAAAAGCCTAACTTTGAAAAACAATTTATGTAGCCCCAGTGGTCTGAGGTCCCTGGGAGGAGACCCGGAGTATATACTTCACAGGAAGTAACACTGCTCTGTTTAAATCTACCAGCTCTGATCTACAGGGTTCTGAGACAGGACCAGCTAAGGCTTGGAGGCCATTAGGATCATTCACTTTGCTAACTTGCACTTCCAAAAACTTGCTGTGCAGGCCAGGTTTTGTTCTGAACCCTTAAAGTTTATTGAAAGTCTTTAAAGAGCAGAACAAGTGGAAAGTTTAAAATGATGCAAAATATAAAATAATAATGACAATTCACCTTTTCTCCTCCCTTATGTTGAGAAACCTCCTCTGCTTCACCGCCTTGGATTCTTCTAAGTAAAGGGGAATCCAGTCTTCTCCTTACACCAGGCTAAATGCTGTACAGCTTCTAGAGGCTGGTCACAGATGCAGGTAGCAGGCACTTCTTCCCTGTACAGCCATGACTGTCCTTGCCTCAGCTCCTGGTGTGGTCTTCTCAATCCTCTTCTTCACTTCCAGGGTCAGCAGTAACTCTTGATTCTTTCTTTCAAAGGCCTCCCTGATTCCTTGATAGTTTTAATTAGTAATGGTGTCCAGCTTGGTTAACCAGAGTACAAGAAACATGCAGTGGTGCAATGACTTACCCAGCCAAACAGCCAAAGCACTGTGGGACAGTGACTTTGCTCATCAAATACAGAAAACTGCAATTGGGTTGAGTATTTATACCAGTCAATTTTTCTTCCAAGTCTAGGTGTTCTAACATTGTGTGAGTATGGGTTGCCACGTCAATGCTGGGTTTTCTTGGCAAGGTTCGACCAGAAGTAGATTGACAGGCCTTTCTTCCACACAGCAAAAGTCTTACCTCATTGGTAAGAAGAAGCCTCCCAATTCTGGAAAGTATTGAGTGGTATAACAAGTTCATCTATTAATGAACCTCGCTACCAAGGTCTCTGCATATAATTTTTCATTGCTGGGTGCATTTTCCTTCAGTGATATCGTCTATTGTTGAGGGTCTATCTATCTGCACGTATAAAGTTTTTAGTTTCAGAAGCATTTTGCACATGTGCTTCTGGAACTAAAACTTCCTGCAGCAATAAAGAGAGGATCTAGAACCACTGGGGATTTCCAGTTTCCGCTGGTAGAAGAGAAGACCAGGCAGAACTGGCCGTGAAAGTGGTGAACAGAGATGGGGAGAGGGATGGATTCTGAATGGCTGTAGTAGCGGGAAAAAGGACCAATGGGAGTTCTCAATCCCCACCACAAAAGAGAAAGTTAGGTGGATGTGGTGGTGGGTTCCTCCTCCCCACCAGTAGAAGAGGAGGCTGGACAGAAGTAGCAGCATGGCAAAGAAACCAATAGGAGTTTCTAATTCTCACTGACAGAAGAGATGGCTGGGCAGAAATGGCACTGACAGCAGCAAAGAGAGCCAGTGGGGATTCTTAGTTTTCACTGATGGAAGCAAAGGGCAGGCAGCAGGGGTGGCAATGGCAGAAGAGAGAGCCAGCAGGGATTCATAACCTCTGCTGGCAGAGAAAGCAGGCAGGAGGAAGTTGCAATGATGGCAGGGAAGAAGAGAGCTGACTGAGGTTCTCAGTCCCCACAGGTAGCTGGGCCAAAATGATGGTAGCGGAAGTGGCACTGTTGAAGAGTGCCAGCAGAACAAAAGCCTGGGTGGAAGTGGCTGAAGCCGTGGCAGAGAAGAGAGCCAGTAAAGGTTCACAATCACCACTGACAGAAAAAAATAATGGGTGGAAGTGGCAGAGTGAAGAGAACTGGCAGAGATTCCTAATTCCCATCAGCCGAAGCGAAAGTTGAGCAGATGTGATAGTGGTGGTGACAATAGCTGAGAGGAAAGCTGCCAGGAGTTCTCAATCCCTGCCAGAAGAAAAGGCTGGGCAGAAGTGGCAGAAGCAGAGAAGAGATCCTGTGGGAGTTCTCAATTTCCACCAGCAGAAGAGGCAGCCAGGTGGAAATGGTGGCAGCAACACAAAGAGAGCCAGTGGGAGTTCTGAATCTCCACTGGCAAAAGACAAGGCCGGGTGGAAGCGGCAGTGATGGCAATGGAGAACAGAGCCAGCAGGGATTCTCAATCCCCACCAGCAGAAGAAAAGGCTAGAAAGAAGTGCTGGTGGCGGCAGCAAAGAAAAACATTTGGTGTTCTTTATCCCCACTGGCAGAAGGTCAGGGCGGGAAGGTGGTGGTAGGTGAGAAGAGAACCATTCCGCAGCAGCAGGAGAGAAGGCTGGGTGGAGGTAGAGCAGACAGGAGCTGGAGCCAGCAATGAACTAAAAGAGAAGGGAGGGGAAAAGGTTGAACTGAGACAAACATGCAATGAAATCCACTCAGTCATATACATGTACTACCCCTCCCCCCGCCCCTGCCCACTCATTGATACACAAAAACCACATATATACTTGCACACACAGACTCCGACCACACACTTGTAGACATCCTCCTAGAGGCATCCTCCACGCAGGCATTCCCACCCACTCACACTCACCAGCTACAATCAAGCAAATTACGCTCAGCCATTCACTGCCTGTGTACCTACTAAAACACACTACAGCCAGACACTCACTGCTCATACAGTCATACACCAAAGCACATACCCACGCAATCCACTTAATTATACTCACACCCCCTGGCACTGGTGTGCACACCTGCACATGTAGACCTCAGTTGCATAGCTACGGACACCACTTACCCCAACCTCTTTACCCACAGCCCCCACTTCCAACCAAATCTGCACCATGCCTCCCGCCAACATCCACTCTGAGAGAGAAATGTAGATTTATGTCATAAGTTTAGAATAAACTTTCCAACTTGTTTGTACTGTATTCCTGAAAGTCTTTAAGAAAATCCGCTGGACTGCCAAATAGCTGGTTAAAGAAAAGGAAGAAGCAGAACATTTCCCACAGGGCTGATGTGCACTCATCTGTATCGTGCCAGATCATCTTTTTCCACCCCCACACTTCAGGGCCAGCTGTTCTCGCAAAGTTTTCCCTTTGGTTAAAAACAAAAATAGGTATTGCTGAAAAATATCATATGATTTGAAGCCATGCCAATATTATATGTATTTTTATTTTATCTATTTAACATCTCTTTTATACTGCCTCTCAAAATTATCAAGTGGTTTATTTAGCAATGTTTATATACTGCTTTTCACCATGTCAAAGCAGTGTATATTTAGGTGCAGTGTATATTTCCCTTGTCCCCAAAGGGCTCACAACCTATGTCTTGCACTGTGGCAATGGAGAATTAAGTGGCTTGCCAAGGCCACAAGGAGCACCTGTGGGAATAGAGGCCCCAGTCCCTCTGGCCTGAGGTTGCTTTCCTCCAATGGGACTTGAACCCCTGGCCCTCTCAGACAACTTGCCCCAACTACTAGGCCACTCCTCTGACCATTGAACATAACTGTTGAACCTGCTGAACACAAAATTCTTTCAAAGGGGCAGCACATAGACAAGTTACCAGCCTAGAATGTTTGTAGTTTCCTATTTATGGGTTCATTTTATAAAAGTTGCCTCTGTGTATTCAGTCTTCCTGGTCAAGTGTGGTCACATCTGCGTGGGCATTTTTTTAAACTTTCTAGGTGCTAAAAATATGCTCCCCCAAGCTGCTGTAAAGTTTTAATATAATGGACCTGATTTTATAACAGGATGCCTATGTGAGAAGTCCTAAAAGGTGCCTATTGTGTATAGGTAAAGGGTAGTTATTCACCTGTAACAGGTGTTCTCCGTGTACAGCAGGAATAACTTTTGGGAGGCTTCACTGCTCCTCTGCACCTCCTTCCTGCCTGCTGCTGCGGTGCCATCATTGTCAGTATGATAATATAGCTGTAGCAGAATACAACGCCTTAGGGATGTGGGAGGGTAATGAGGACTTATTCCTGCTGTCCATGGAGAACACCTGTTACAGGTGAGTAACTAGCCTTTCTCCATGGACAAGCAGGAAGTAAGTCCTCATGAATGGGTCTCCCAAGCTACAGGCTACCGAAAACCGAGGAGGCCACCGAGAAGCTTAACAGGGGCAACATGAACTGTGGAACACAAAAAAACAATTATGTACAGCAGAGGCAAATCTTGCCACATTTGACCTGCACTCTACAGCATTTCTCTCTCTTATTAAGTCATTATTGGGGGGCTTTTTTTTGGTAGCCTGGATGGACAGTAGGACCTTGGGGGGATGGAGTTGGATTCTAATCCCCAAACAGGTACCGGAGTACAGATTGGCCAAAATTACTGTTGCATCGAGAATCTCCTTCCAGACAGTAGTGAGACATGAACGTGTGGACAAAAGCCCATGTTACAGCCCTGCAGATTTCCTCCATGAAGACCGCGAGCAAGTTGGCCACTGACGTAGCCATAACTTCGACATTGTGAACTGTGACATGACCATCAAGCTCAGACTTTCCTGCGCATAAGTGAAGGAGATGCAGTCTGCTAGCCAAATTGAAAGAGAGTGTTTGGAAATGATAGTTCCCAGCTTGCTGGGGTCAAAAGAAACAAAAAGTTGGACGGTCTTCCTACGTCCACTCCAAGTAGAAGGCCTTGTGGCCTTGGGCAAGTCACTTAACCCTCCATTGCCTCAGAAAAATCAAAGTTATCAATGTCCCTGTGTAATGTACATTACTAAGTTTAAGTTACAATGTAAACCGCTTTGACTGAAATGATAAAGCGATATAAAAAACCTGTTAAATAAAATAAGGCTAAGGCCCGCTTGCAGTCCAATAGGTGCAACGCTGCTTCCCCTCTGTGGGTGTGAGGCCTAGGAAAAAATGTAGGTAGCACTATGGACTGGTTGATATGGAAATTTGAAACAACCTTCAGAAGGAATTTAGGATGCGTTGGATGAACCACCAGAACCTGACAGCCACCAGAAATGACGTTCCAGGTTAAGAACTTCAATGGACATGAGTCAAGCGGCTCAAAGGGAACTTTCATGAGCTGCACCAGTACCACACTGAGGTCCCAAGCTACAAGCCAGTATGGAAGCTTTGAGAGAAGCAGCCCTCACATGAAGCGAGCAATCAAAGGCTGTGCCAAAATGGATTTCTCATCCACCCTGTGATGGTATGCCCCAGTCTCACTGACGTGAACTGGGATGGAGTTGGACTTCAGGCCTGAGTCAGAGAGGTGTAGACGATACTAAAGCAGACACCTTGTGGGACAGACAAAAGGATCCAGGACACGGCCTGCATACCAGACAGCAACCTCTGCCATTTACAGGCATAAGACCTCCTCGTTGAGGCCTTCCTGGAAGCCTCTAGCACATCAGTTATGTTGTCAGGCAGATGGAGCCTTTGACAGGACTAGCCTCTCAACATCTATGCCGTGAGGGCCAAGGACAGGAAGTTGGGATGTAGCATCTTCCTGTCATCCTGCAAAATGAAATCTGATGCATGGCTAAGCTAGAGGGATTCCTGCATGGAGAGCTGCAGCAGGAGGGAGAACCAGGGCTGTCTGGCCAATATGATGTAATGAGTATCATCGTGCATCCATCTGCCCTGAGCTTCATTAGGGTTTTCGCTATGAGAGGTAATGGGGGGGGGGGAGGTAACCATACAGAATACCCTCCCCCCACCCCAGTGCAGAAGGAAAGGATCCAGTGCCGGTCTGCTGTGGGATCCCATTCTGGAGCACAACTAAGATACCTGGGCATTTTGTGGAGTAGCAAACAGGTCTATCGAGGGAGTGTCCCACTTCCAAAAGATGCAAGTCATTACATATCTGTTCAGCATTCATTCGCATGGTTGAAGAAACCGGCTCAGTCTGTCTGCCACAGTGTTTTGGTCTCTTAGCAAATATGTGGCCCTCAGCTCCATTCCATGAGCGATGGCGAACTTCCACAACCTGACCGGTGCCCCCCTGCTTGTTGATATAGAACACAGCGACTTGATTGTCAATCTGAATGAGGACAACGTAGTTGGCTAGCCGATCCCAGAAGGCCTTGTCAATCTGAATGAGGATAAGGTGATTGGCCATCAGATTCCAGAAGTTGTTTAGAGCATTTGCTACTGCTCTCAATTCCAGGAAGTTGATCTGGTGAAGATTCTCTCGAACAGACCAATCACCCTGAGTGTGGAAGTCATCGAGATGAGCTCCCTATCCCAACTTGGATGCGTCTGTTGTCGAGATCTTCTGAGGCGAGGCCTTTTGAAAGTGGAAACCTTTGAGGAAATTATGAGGAGCCATCCATCAATGCAGAGATTGGACCAGGGGATTGGTGGCATATTGGAGTGGAGGAATAGCCTAGTGATTAGAGCTTGGAACCAAGAGACCGGGGTTTGATTCCCACTAGCACTCCTTGTGGCTTTGGGCAGGTCACTTAACACTCCATTACCTCAGAAGAATCCAAGTTATGCCCTCCCAATGGAAGTGGTGGGGGCAAACACAGTGAAGGAGTTCAAAAGGGCATGGGACAGACACAGTGGATCCCTTTACAGCAACATGAAAATATCAAAATAAACTGAACCATCAAATTCCTCAAGAATCGTAGGGGTGTCCTAAATGGAGTGGTGGGTTCATCCCTAAACAAAGACATGGGGAGGGGTGGCCTGCACAGAGTGGCAGGTGTACCTACTCTTGACATCATACTGGGCAGACTAGATGGACCATACTGGTCTTTATCAGCCGTCATTTACTATGTTACTATATCAATGTCTCTGTTTAATGTATATTACCAAGTTTAAGTTACGATGTAAACTGCTTTTTATTTATTTATTTATTTAACGTTCTTATATACCACACTCTTTCTCATCAGCGTGGTTTACAGTAAACAAAGTGCTCACAGATAGCAACAGGCTGTCGTGAGTTTACATGTAACAGGAGATCTAACAGGATTCAACTTAGGAAAAGCTTGTACATCTTAATTCTTCAACTATATACAATGGTAACTTTCTTGTTATACAAGAAGAGATAGATCAGATCAATTTTGGTTTATAATGGGGGCTTAGGAAAAGTTGAGGGGGTAGGTGATGGTAACTGGTATTGAGAGAAGTGTAAGAGGAACAGGTGGTGTTTTATAGCTTTTCTAAATTGCTTGAGGTCATTCATTGCTCTTATGGAGGGTGGAAGATTGTTCCAGCATCTAGGAGCGAAGTATGAGAATGCTCTTTCCGTGGTTGCATTTGAATGCTTTGTGGAGTCAGTTGGGATGATTAGGGTATTGGCTGCCACTGATCTCCTGGATCTGGTATTAGGGGTGCGGGTGAGGAGTATGCAGATTACTGGGGGCGCTAAGTTATTGGTGGCCTTAAATGTCATAAGTAATGCTTTGTATGTAATTCTGCAAGGTATTGGAAGCCAGTGTAGTTCTTTTAATATGGGGGTTATATGATCACTCCTTGAGGCCCCATGGAGGATGCGAGCAGCAGTGTTCATTGCTAATTGCAGCTTGTTTAGGGTGCTTTTTGAGAGGCCGTGGAGTACTATGTTTGCGTAGTCAAAGTGGGGAATGACTATCGCTTGAAAGATGGTACGGAAGTTGTCGGGATCGAGCATGTTTTTGAGGTGTCGGAGGGTCCTAATCTTGAAGTCGATGGTTTTCACTGTTCAGTTTATGTGCTCTTTGAAGTTTAGGCGATGATCCAGAGTTATACCCAGATATTTTATGGAGGTTTTGATTGGCAGTTCGGCGTCCCGTACTTTTAGGGTAGATGGGGGTGAAAATTCCTTATTCTTCGTGATGATTAAGACTTCGGTTTTTTTGAAGTTTATTCTCATGTTCTGTGTGAGAAGCCAGTCTGCTATTGCATCGAAACACTCTACTAGTACTGTATAATCTGGCAGAGTGATGTTGATTGGTGTGAAGATCAGCACGTCATCTGCATAGATTAGAGAAGATACTCCGAATGATCGTGTGATCTCACATATCGGCTGCATAAAGATATTAAAGAGTAGCGCCGAGAGGGAGGATCCTTGAGGGACTCCTTGTTTCAGCTGGAATGGTTCTGAGGTGTTTGTTCCCATACGAACATGTTGCCAGCGCTCTTCCAGGTATGATTTGCACCAATCCAGAGCTAACCCATGGATCCCTTTGCATTGGAGTCGGGTTAGGAGTATGTTATGGTCCACTGAATCAAACGCTGTGGAAATGTTCAGGAATATTAATGCAAATCCATTTTTGATGCTGTCGATTCCACTGATGAGAGTGTTGGTGAATGAGGTCAGCAGTGTTTCGACTCCATGAGCTTCTCTGAAACCATGTTGACTGGGGTCTAGTGGAGATGCGGTGTCTATATGTTGTTGGATCTGAATTTGTGTTACCTTCTCAATTATTTTGGATAGAAGGGGGATGCTGGCGATTGGTCGATAGGACTCTTCCTTTGTTGAGTCTAGTTGGTTGTTTTTCAGAAGAGGTCTTATGGAGGTCTGCTTGAGAGCTGATGGGAAAGTTCCTGTTGTGAATGATTGATTTATGATTTTCGATATGCACGGGCTGAGTTCAGATCGCATTGCTTTTATCCAGTGTGCTGGACATGGGTCATTAGATGCCGTAGTTGTGTTTATTCTGGTGATAATGTCTTCGACGTGTTTAGTGGAAGGGGATGTGAACTTGCAGAGCGGGTTCTCATGTACATGAATCTGGGAAGGTATCGAGGGGGAGGCTATTGATGTTTTGATGGCTTTTGATTGGATGTAGTTGGCGTACTTTTGGGGGTGTATGGATTCCTGCTGTGGTGGGGATGGTTCTGTGGTTAGTACTCTTACTAGGTTAAAGAGTTCTCGTGGCTTGTTTAGAGAGCGGCTGAGGAGTTCTGAGTGATAGGCTTTTCTGCTGTTCCAGACTGCTACACGATGGGTCTTTAGCTGGGATAGGTAAATTGCTTGGTCAGAGGAGTTCTGAGATTTACGCCATTTTCTCTCTAGCTTTCTCAAACGTGTGAGGGATTTCTTTAGTTCTGGAGTGAGCCATGGTGCCGATGGTCTTTTATCCAAATGGTTATCCGGTGTTGGGTGGTTATTAGCTGTAGATTGTTCCGAGTATTCCTTGAGGGTGTTGTTCCAGTTGTCGACCATGTCGTCGATGTTGTTCGATGGTTGGGTCATTTTTGGGAGTACGATGTTCATGATTTCTTCTTTGTCAAATGGTTTGAAGCATCTGTGGTTTGCTGGAGACCGTTTCATAGTGTGACTGACTGATTTTAGCTGTACTGGCATCTTGAATGATAGGAGACTATGATCAGACCAGGGAACTGGGGTGATTGAGAGATCAAAATTGTAATTTTTGTCTGAATAGGTGGGTGGGGTGAAGATGAGGTCAAGAACATTTCCGCATTGATGAGTGGGGTTGTTTATTATTTGTTCATAGTTAAGGTTGGACATTGCATCGAGGAAGGTGCAGGCCACAGTGGGCTGGAGTGAAGCAAGATTAAAGTCACCTAGTAGCCAGTTCGGTTTGTCTGGATTTTTTGGATTGCAGGCTAGGTCAACGATGGTCGATAGTTCATCGGATGAAGTATTTGGGGGCCTATAGATCAGGTTGATCGTGTTGTGGTTATTGTAAATAGTGATGGCATCGAGCTGTGGTGTGCTGCTTGTTTGGATTGTTCGGTATTGGAGTTCAGTTTTTGCTATGATGAGTACTCCGCCTCCTTTTTTGCTAGATCTGTTACATGTGTAACTGGAGTAGGCTGGAGGTGTGAGCTGGTTTAGTATGACTGTATCAGCATCAGAGAGCCAAGATTCTGTGATCAATAACATATCTAGGTTGAGGTTGGTTATGAGGTCGGTGATGGCAGGCCATATCTTGCGGGTGGATCGAGCATTGATAAGGGCACATCTGAGTTCTTTTTGAGTATCTACTCTGTTGCGTTTTGTGTTGGTTGCGTGCTCTAATGCTATGTGAAGTATGTGAGACTGTCTCTTGTAATGGGGGTTTTGTGGTGGTTGGAAATGGTTGTTGTAGTGTTTTCTATTTCTATTGTGTAGTAAAGGGATATGGTTGTTGCCATGGGTAAGTGCATTAGTTTCGTTGAAGGTGTTAAAGAGTAGATAGAAGCTTAGGAGGGCTAGTAGTGAGCAGGTCATGGTTTTTGCCTTGTGAATTCGAGTATTTGTTTATGATGATTTTTGCATGGAAAGTATGTTAGATGGTGAGTAGCAGTAGATAGAATTCACATTGTTTCAATTAGCATTATAAAGCAACAGAAATTACCAGACAGTATTTCAAATAAGTAAGTGAGCAGGTTTGTTACTAAGTTTCTACAGGACTATCGGAGTACATACAATGTTTCAAACTAGTCACAGAGCTGCTATGTTGATATTTTCTACAGACTTTCGCTGAATGTGGGTCAGATTATAAACATTTAGTTATGCATCATGATAATATACATATGAAACACCTTACTTAGGACCCTAATGGTTGCTGTGTTATGAATTGCAGATAGTAGTTAGGAGATTGCACAGATACCGTGGAGGGTCTGCTGATTTGATCGTGTCAGCTGGAGTTCTTAGATGTGCGTTCGCGGAGATCTGCCTCGTTATTGAAGTGCAAGGGTGATCCAAGGGGATTCTTTTTGTAGCGCTTCAGATGATCTACCTCGTGTTGGGCAGCAGGAGGAATAGTAGGCTTGCTGGGATGGCGTGGATCGATGGTGTCTTCTTCTGTCCGGTATGGTAAGGCGTGGCTGGTCATTAATAGATCTGATGTTCCACAGCGGTTTTCATTTGCAGTTGTCTTTTGCAGTTGTCTTGGTTAGGCTGGGCTGAAGATGGTGTTTTAGTGCCCTGCCTAAGGGCCACGCCAAAGGGCCCTCAGGCGCGGGTCCGACAGGCGTGGGCCCGCCTGACGGCGGCCTCTTTTGTATCTTGGGAGAGCCCTCCCACAGCCACGATTGGGCTGGAGGGCTGATCGGGCGTGTTGGCTGGCCCGTATGCAATCTCACCCCCGATCAGGGGAGCAGCAGGTGGAGGTGCGGTGAGAGAGGCTTTTCCCGCCAACGGCGGCCTCTTTTGTATCTCGGGAGAGCCCTCCCACAGCCCCGATTGGGCTGGAGAGCTGATCGGGCGTGTTGGCTGGCCCGTATGCAATCTCACCCCCGATCAGGGGAGCAGCAGATGGAGGTGCGGTGAGAGAGGCTTTTCCCGCTGACGGCGGCCTCTTTTGTATCTCGGGAGAGCCCTCCCACAGCCCTGATTGGGCTGGAGGGCTGATCGGGCATGTTGGCTGGCCCGTATGCAATCTCACCCCCGATCAGGGGAGCAGCAGATGGAGGTGCGGTGAGAGAGGCTTTTCCCGCCGACGGCGGCCTCTTTTGTATCTCGGGAGAGCCCTCCCACAGCCCCGATTGGGCTGGAGGGCTGATCGGGCGTGTTGGCTGGCCCGTATGCACTAAAATGGCAAAGCAGTATAAAAAACCTGTTAAATAAATACATCCAATCCCAGAGGCAACTCATGGCTTCAGTCCATTGAGTCTGCCGCAGTGCACATTCGCAAAGATGTAAAGATCAGATAGAAACATAGAAATATAATGACAGAAGAAGACCACATGGCCTATCTAGTCTGTCCTTCCATATCAACAACTACAACAGTCCCCTTTTTACCTTTAGAGATCCTCTGTGTTTGTCCCATGCTTTTTTGAATTCAGTTACTCTCCTCATCTCTACCACCTCCACTGGGAGACTATTCCATGGAACCACTACTCTTTCCGTAAAGAAATATTTCCGCATATCACTCCTGAATCTATCTCCCTTCACCCTCATCCCATGTCCCATGTCCCCTCGTAGCAGAACTTGATTTCAATTGAAAGAGGCTCTCTCCCTGAACATTTATGCCTTGGAGGTATTTAAACATCTCAATCATTTTATTTATTTATTTATTAACATTTCTTATATACCGCGCTATTATAATCAGTGCGGTTCACAGAAGAACAGAAACACACTACAATGCAGTATGGTACATTGAGTTTACATGGAACAGGTGGTCAAAAACTTGGATGAACTGGGGAGAACTATATACAAATTATATACAAATTATACAGCGGTAAGTATTCACATGGGGCATGTAGGATTCGTAGTGGATGCGAGAGCTCTTGGGATGGGGGGGAACGGAGGTGGCGGTTGATTCAATCATATCACCTCTATCCCGCCTTTCCTCTAAGGTGTACATATTAAGATCCTTCAGTCTGTCCTCATATGCTTTATAATGAAGACCACTAATCATTTTAGTAGCCACCCTCTGCACCGACTCCATCCTGTTCACATCCTTTTGAAGGTGCGGTCTCCAGAATTGCACACTATACTCCAAATGCGGTCACACCAAAGACTTATACAGAGGCACTATCACCTCCTTTTTTCTGCTAGCCATTCCTCTCCCTATGCACCCAAGCATCCTTCTAGCTTTTGCCGTCGCCTTTTCTACCTGTTTAGCTACTTTAAGATGATCAGACACAACCACGCCTAGGTTCCGCTCTTCTTTAGTGGACAAAAGTACTTCACCCCCTATACTATATTGCTCCCTTGGATTGCTGCAGCCCAAATGCATGACCTTACATTTTTTAACATTAAATCCCAGCTGCCAAATTCTAGACCATTCTTCAAGCTTAGCTAGATCCCTCCTGATGTTATCTACACCTTCCTGGGTGTCTACTCTATTGCAGATTTTGGTATCATCCGCAAAGAGGCAAACCTTACTCGACAGCCCTTCCGCTATATCACTAACAAAGATGTTAAAAAGAATCGGACCAAGGACAGATCCCTGGGGCACACCACTGGTAACATCCTTCTCCTCAGAGTGAGCTCCATTTACTTGTACTCTTTGTCGCCTCCCACCCAACCATTTTCTAACCCAAGCAGTAACTTTAGGGTCCATCCCTAGGGTGCTCAGTTTGTTTATTAATGACCTGTGAGGAACAGTGTCAAAGGCTTTACTGAAATCTAAATACATCACATCTAGGGCTCTCCCTCGGTCCAACTCCCTGGTCACCCAGTCAAAGAAATCAATCAGATTTGTCTGACAAGACCTGCCTCTGGTGAATCCATGTGGAGCAAGGCGAGACAACTACAGAAGGTGATGTGTAGAATTCAAACCTTTATTAGTATGGCTTCTCAATAGATTCTACCCTTCATGGGCCATGTTTCAGAGTGGGCCTTTGTCAGGAGTATGAGAGCCCTTAATGAGAAGTATAGAGTAGTTACTCACCTGTAACAGGTGTTCTCCAGGAGCAGCAGGAATCAGTCCTCACATATTGGTGACATCAACGTTGATGGAGCCCCCTGCGGAGCATTTCCCCAGTTTTCTATGAAAGCCTTTGGGAATACTGCACGCATGCGCAGTCCCCTTCCCGCCTAAAGGTGCCATCTTGCTCAGTCAAATGACATAGCTAAAAAGCAGCACACAAAAATGTAAAATAAACTATGTACAACTGCAACTCCCAGGGGAGGAGGGAGGGTTGTGAGGACTGATTCCTGCTGCTCCTGGAGAACACCTGTTACAGGTGAGTAACTACTCTTTCTCCAGGACCAAGCAGGAAGTCAGTCCTCACATATGGGTGACTCCCAAGCTCTGGGCTACCAAGGAACCCAGGCTGAACAAGAGAACTCCCTCTAGTCCCAGCATCAAAGAAAGGCTTTTCACTGAAAGAACCTCCACCGGTAGCCCAACGGAGGGCAGGAGTTGCCTAAACCTCAAAGAGATTCCGGAGTACTGCCTGGCCAACAGCACTGTCCCTACGGGACTCCCTCTCCAGGCAGAAATGAGCTGCAAAGGTCAGGCTTGAGGACCAAGTTGCAGCCCTGCAGATGTCTGCCAAAGGTACAGAGCGGAGATGAGCTACTGAGGCAGCCATTGCCCTGACACAATGGGCCGTGACCCAACCCTGCAAGGGAAGGTCAGCCGCCCTGTAAGCCCAGGTGATACAGTCAGCCACCCATATGGACAAGATACGCTTGGACACAGCCAACCCCAAATTATTAGGGTCAAAAGAGATGAAGAGCTGAGTAGCCCTTCTATGTCCTTGCGTACGGTCAAGGTAGAAGGATAAGGCCTTCCTACAGTCCAGGGTATGCAGGACCATTTCAGTCTGGCTTGCATGAGGCCTAGGGAAGAATGTTGGAAGAACCACCTCCTGGTTGAGGTGGGAAGAGGAGACAACTTTAGGGAGGAACTTTGGATGAGTCCTAAGGACTACCCTGTTCCTATAGAAGCGGGTGTAAGGCCTGTCAGAGACTAGGGCCTGAAGCTCACTCACCCGTCTGGCCGAGGTTAAGGCTACTAGGAAGAGTGTCTTCCAGGAAAGGAAGTGGAGAGGACAAGTAGCCATCGGCTCAAAAGGTGGGTGAGTCAGTTGCTGCAAGACCACATTCAACTCCCACTCAGGGGCCGGAGGACGGACAGGAGGTTTGAGCAAGAGCAAACCTCTGAGGAACCGGGACACCAAGGGGTGAACTGATATAGAGTGTCCCTCCACCAGTGAGTGGTGAGCTGCTAGAGCTGAGAGGTGGACCCAAACAGAATTGGACTTAAGGCCCTGATTGGATAAGTGTAGCAGGTACTGAAGCACCACTGGTACAGTACAGGAGAAAGGATCTTCTGTACGCAGCTGACACCACACAGAAAACCTCTTCCACTTCAGGGCATAGGTTTTTCTAGTGGACTGCTTCCTAGAGGCCAGGACGACCTCTTCAACTTCAGGAGGTAGGCCCCAAGGAGCCAAAACTACCCTTGCAGCTTTCAGGCCATCAAATTGAGAGATTTGAGATTGGGGTGCAGAAGAGACCCCTGGTCTTGAGACAGAAGGTCGGGCTGCAACCCTAGAGGTAGTGGAGTGTCCACTGCTAGCTGAAGCGGGAACCAAGGTTGTCTCGGCCACCTGGGGGCTACCAGAAGGACCGAGGCCTGGTCCTTTAGAACTTTGAACAGGGTTCGGGCCACCAGAGGCGTGGGAGGAAACGCATATAGGAGGCCTTGGGACCAGGAAATCAGAAAAGCATCTGCTGCTAGTTTCAGAGGATGCAGTTGCCTGGAGCAGAACTGGGGCAGCTGTCTGTTCAGGGGACTGGCAAAGAGATCTATGGATGGAAGTCCCCAACTCAGGAAAATCTTCTGAACTACCAAGGGATGGAGCTGCTACTAGTGTGGCTGCAGAATTCTGCTCATCCTGTCTGCTAGGTAATTTTCCTGGCCAGGGAGATAAACCGCCTTGAGCAACATGTTGTGCCGGAGCGCAAACAAGCAAAGGTCCTGTGCCTCCTGACAAAGGAGCCTAGACCCAGTGCCTCCCTGTTTGTTCACATAAAACATGGCTACCTGATTGTCTGTCTGCACTAAAACAGACTGGTGAGTCAGGGTTTGAGAGAAAGTCTTGAGGGCTAGGCGAATAGCCCAAAGCTCCAGTAGATTGATCTGCTGCCGGGCCTCCCAGGGAGACCACAGGCCCTGAGTGCACTTGCCCAGACAGTGTGCACCCCAGCCCTGTAGAGAGGCATCGGTGGTCAATACCACTGTGAACCCAGGTGGCTGAAAGGGCATCCCTTCCAGTAAGTTGGGGGGATGCAGCCACCAACGTAGGGAGTGCAGGAATGGTCTGGACACCCTTACTCTGTCTCTGAGGCTCCCTGTGGCCTGCGACCACTGAGTTCTGAGGCACCATTGTGCAGGCCTCATATGAAGCCTGGCATGGGGTGTGACATGCACTGTCGAAGCCGTGTGGCCAAGAAGCCTCAGGCAGAGCCTGGTGGAGACCAGTGACCTGCTGAGAAACTGGTTTGCCAAGGTCATCAGTCTTTGGGCTCTGTCTTCTGGCAAGAAAGCTTTTGCCTGCAGAGAGTCCAGTCTTGCCCCTATGAACTCTAAGTTTTGGAAGGGGAGCAAAGTGGACTTTGCAAAGTTTATGAGAAACCCCAGATGCTGTAGTAGAGAAATCATTCGGAGGGTGGCTTGCCTGGCCTCATGGCACGTCTGACCCCTGATGAGCCAGTCGTCCAGATAGGGGAAGACAAAGATACCTTGATTTCTCAAGTAGGCCGCCACCACTGCCAGGCATTTGGTAAAGACTCTGGGGGCGGAGGTGAGGCCAAAGGGCAGCACTCCGTATTGATAATGGTTTCCTCCCACAACGAACCTGAGGTACTTTCTGTGGTCTGGATGAATGAGGACGTGAGTGTACGCATCCTTTAGATCTAAAGAGCATAGCCAATCTCCCTGCTGGAGGTAGGGCAGAAGTGTTCCAAGAGTAAGCATCTTGAACTTTTCCTTCTGTAAGAACTTGTTGAGATTTCTGAGGTCGAGAATAGGCCTGAGATCCCCTGTTCTCTTTGGTACTAGGAAGTACCTGAAGTAAAACCCGTGACCTTGGAGGTGGGGAGGCACAGGCTCCACCGCCTGGTCTCGTAACAGACCCTGGAGCTCCTGCAGGAGGAGGGCTGTATGGAGAGGAGGCCTTGGAGGCTCTCCTGGAAAATAGGGAGGAGGCAACTGATGAAAATAAAGCAGGTAGCCCTTTTGGACTGTGCTTAAGACCCAGTTGTCCCCTGTAATGGGTGGCCACCGGTGGGCAAACAGGGCTAGGCGACCTCCTGTGCAGGGATGGGACAGCAGAGATAGAGAGGCTATGACTTGGGAGTCAAAAACCCCTACCCTGCTGAGTAGGAGCAGGAGCCGGAGGCTTGGGGGCTTTCTGCCTACGGGGCCCATGTCCCTGCCCCTTGGCCTGCTGACCCTATGGGGGAGCAGGGGAGGCATGGTAAGTTGGGAACTGTTTGTAGGCAGTCGCCTTCCTTGGGTAAAAGGGCTTTTTATCCGAGCCCTTCTTCTTGTGTGAAGGGGCAGAAGTCTTTCGAGACAGCCTTGTCCTCGTGAGGTGCTCGGTCTCGAGCTCAGCAGCCTTCTCGGCCATGGGCTTGCCAAAACGGTTTTCACCTCGGCAAGGGACATCGACCAACTTGTCTTGAACCCATGGCTCGAGGTCCGATGACTGCAGCCATGCCTGGCGTCGAGCCGCGTTGCCGGCAGCCGCAACCCGGGCCGAGGCCTCGAAGCCATCGTAGGCCGCTCAGGACATGAACTTAGAGCATTCCCGGATCCCCGAAGACAAGGACTTGAACCGCTGCAAAGGTTCCCCAGAGAGACCAGCAGAGAACCCAGCAAGCTCCTTTGCCAGGTCTCACAAGTACATGCCCATGTACAGCTGGTAAGACTGGACAGGGCAAGCAAGCATCGAGCCCTGGAAGCACTTTCTACCGAACGTATCCAGGTTCCAGGCCTCCCTGCCAGGGGGCACTGCGGAGTGCATCTTCTGACTTTTCAGACGATGCATGGCTGGATTCCACCACCATGGAATGGTGCGGTAGCTGCGCCTTTTGAAAACCAGGGCTCTTACGGAGTCGATAAATGGAATCGACCCGCTTGCTCAGAACCGGTGCCTCCCACATCCGGAAGAGGAGCCATTCCAGCATCAGAGGAACCGGCACAGTAAAGGCCTCCTTCGGAGGAGGGTCATACTGGAGGGCCTCGAGCTCTTCGGCTCGAGGCTCCTCCTCGGGATCCGCCGGGATTGCCAAAGCAGTGGCCATATCCCGCACGAACTCCGAGAACCGGGTATCCACCGGAGGGGACCTACTCCGGGACTCAGACTGCGGTGAGTCCGACGGGATGCACCGAGTCTTGAAGGTATCGGGGGACTCCTCATCCTCCGTCTCCCAGGCGGACTTGTCCGAAGAGGAGTCAGGCTCCGACCGCGTGGGGCCCGGCAGCACCCGCCCTAACGTCGAAGGCACCGGTGTCGACGCCCTCGGTCCTGACCGGGAGGTCAAGGGTGACCGCGACCAAGGACGACCTCGAGCCTTCATGGTCTCGAGTATCGTCTCGGTCTCCGGGGTCGACTTCGACGTCGATGTCCCGGTGGTCGGGGCAGATGCGCCAGCGAGGCTGGCCATCAGCACCCGCTGCTGATCCATGAAGGCAGACAATCTGCACTCCAAGGCTGTCAGCCTAAGACCAAGCTCAGGAGACTCAGCAGCTACCGACTCGGGCCCCGGCGGCGCCGGGCCCGACGTCGGCTCCCTGGGAGGAGAGTCCTCGAGGACAACAGGACTTACATATCCAGCAGACTCTGGCTCCACCCGAGGTACTTTTGACGGCTTCTCCTGTTCCACGGGCCCGGGACGGCGGTCGGGGGTCCGAAACCCAGCTCTCGAGGAGCCAGGGACCTCCTCTGACGCCGCCCTCACGAGCCGCTTCTTCCTCTTTCGCTCCCGCTTGGGGAACCCCAACGATGCTCGGGGTCAGACTCCCGAGACGTCGAGGCCTCAGACGTGGTCCGGGCCCAGCCGGAGGCCGAGTCGGAGAAAAGCTTTTCCTTCTGCTGCTGACGACTTCGAAGTGCCTTAGTGGACATTTTTCCACATGGTCCACAGATCTTAGGATCATGATCAGGACCGAGGCACCAAAGGCAGCAGTCGTGTGTGTCGGTGAGAGACATTAGTTTCTTGCACCGATCACACTTCTTAAAACCACTGGAAGCCATCGGGGAAAAAAGAGTCCCCGCGAGGTCAAAGGACCGGCCTTCCAGGGAAAAGGAAAAAAAGGGCACGAACGCCCGCCACAAAGGGCAAAAACAAAAAAAAATAAGATCGGGATCGATACCCGGTGTACCGACCCGGCGAGAAGGGGAACCGGCGTCGAACCGGACAAAAACCGCGAAGAAAATCACAAGGAATTGACGAAAAAATCTAACTATTTTCCGGGTGAACTAGGACACACGTCCGAAGGGCTCCACGGAAAAAGAGAGACTGAGCAAGATGGCACCTTTAGGCGAGAAGGGGACCGCGCATGCGTGCAGTATTCCAAAAGGCTTTCATAGAAAGCTGGGGAAATGCTCCGCAGGGGGCTCCATCGACATTGATGTCACCCATATGTGAGGACTGACTTCCTGCTTGGTCCTGGAGAAACAGTAAGTAAAACAATGAATTAATAAAACCAATAAATAAACAATTAAAACCATCAAACACAATATCAGAAGAGACTAAAAACATACATACAGCTCAATCAAATTAAATTATAAAGGAACATAAACATCTAAAATCTGAGCACTGGAAAAACTGAAAAATGTAAAAGGGGAGGGAAACTCCAGAAAATCATATAAATGCATGAAACATAAAAGTTCTGGTCATCACAGCTCCAAGAGACTCTACACAAAGCTAAGCTTTCAGACTTTACAATTGCCTGCTTTTTTTACTATAAATTTTCCTTGCCAATTTATTACCTGTTGTATTCTCCTAGAAGTCTACTTAGGCACTGTGGGGTGTTGTGATAACTGCACCAAGGGAATGGAACAAATACCAAAAAGAAAAAAAATGCCACATAAAGAGACTTTGCTCTCCCTCTCTTTCTGTCTCCATCCCATTTCTATCTGTTCACAGTCAACTTAATCTACAGTCTAACATTTGGCTATATGTTTAGGAATATTTAGACTGCCTACATTCCTTACATAGCCTTTAAATCAGATATCTGAGTGTGCTCTCAGGTCATATAAGGTCTACTGGTCAGGGACATTTAACATCCCACTCACACTACCCCTCACCCCACCCAGCCCCGAGATGCATTGCCTATAGTCATCATATACATTGGCATTTGTCCTTGAATTAGGTATTGCACCCACCTTTTCTCCTTCTTCTAGGATCAGCATGCTGTGTATTCAATGCAATAACTGTGGTGCCTTCATTCTAAGAAGAATCATTTGGAACCTAAGAACTTGTTCTATATGCCTCAAGTTAGCTGCTATGCATAAAGAATTTACTCTACTAAGGGAAGACTTAGCTGCAATTAAACACCTCTTCTTGGGAACAAACTGACCAAATCCACCACTGCTCGCAGAAAGAATCAAACAGCCAGGGAACAAATGGATCATAGAGGGCTCTGGTAGGTTGTGACCTATAACATGGAGACACCCTCTACATCAAGAGCTATCCCTGCATAATGCCTTCTCTGCCTTGAATAATGAGGTTGCCCAGTCCATGGAAACTGAAGTGCCCTTAAATGAGAGAATCAATGCCCAATCTACTGATAATGTACCAAATATGAAGAAAAAAATCACTGAAAACTACTACTACTTGGAGATTCCATCATCAGAGGCACCAACTTGGGAACACAGTTCAAAGGAGAGAAGATGGTCAAATGCCTCTCAGGCTCTTCAGCCAGCAGGAATACAAACCAAATTGTTGGAATAGTTAGTGCAGAAAGTGAGCACTCCAAAATTGATGTTGTCATCGACTTGGGTACAAATGACCTGGCTATAAACAGTGCCTCTGCAGTTCAAAGGGACTTCCAGATTCTGGGAGAGCAACTCAAGTCCATTGTTAACACAATAGCATTCTCAGAAATTCTACCTGTTCTTGGTAAGGGGGCAGAAAGGCTACATCACATAAACAACTTTAATACATGATTCCAAACCTGATGCAAACAAAAAGGATTTAGATATATAGGCGACTGGGAAACGGATCAAAAAGAGACTATACTGTGTTGATGGACTACATCTCCCTGTCACAGGCAAAAGGATCCCAAGTGAAAAATTCAGTCAGTATGTGGACAGGCATTTAAACTAGGGAAAGGGGATGACAGATAGAGAAGGACAGGTTCAGAACGTCACTCCCAGCAAAAGCATAATAAAATTGGAAACAGCCACCCTTTTAAACCACATATCAATGGCAAGTGGGAAGAGGCGTGTAGAATAAAATCCATGCAAAATACAGGTAAGCCAGTGAACAAATGCTAGAAAGCAATGAGCACAAATGCTCATAGAGACAAAGAAAAATGACGACAGAAAAAGACCACATGGCCTATCTAGTCTATCCTTCCATATCAACAACTACAGCAGTCCCCTTTTTTCCTTTAGAGATCCTCTGTGTTTGTCCCATGCTTTTTTGAATTCAGATACTATCCTCATCTCTACCAGCTCCCACTGGGAGACTATTCCATGGATCCACCACTCTTTCCATAAAGAAATATTTCCGCATATCACTCCTGAATCTATCCGCTTTCACCCTCATCCCATGTCCCCCTCATAGCAGAACTTGCTTTCAATCGAAAGAGGCTCTCCCCCTGTGCATTTATGCCATGGAGGTATTTAAACATCTCAATCATATCACCTCTATTCCGCCTTTCCTCTAAGGGGTACATATTAAGATCCTTAAGTCTGTCCTCATATGCTTTATAATGAAGACCACTAACCACCCTCTGTACTGACTCCATTCTGTTTATATCCTTTTGAAGGTGTGGTCTCCAGAATTGCACACAATACTCCAAATGAAGTCGCTCCAAAGACTTACACTATCACCTCCTTTTTTCTGCTAGCCATTCCTCTCCCTATGCACCCAAGCATCCTTCTAGCTTTTGCTGTCGCCTTTTCTACCTGTTTAACAACCACACCGAGGTCCCGCTCTTCTTTAGTGGACAAAGGTACTCCACCCCCTATACTATATTGATCCCTTAGATTGCTGCAGACCAAATGCATGACCTTGCATTTTTTAACATTAAATCCCAGCTACCAAATTCTAGACCATTCTTCAAGCTTAGCTAGATCCCTCCTCATGTTATCTACACCTTCCTGGGTGTCTGCTCTATTGCAGATTTTGGTATCATCCGCAAAAAGACAAACCTTACCCGACAGCCCTTCCACTATATCACTAACAAAGATGTTAAAAAAAATCAGAGCAAGGACAGATCCCTGGGGCATACCACTGGTAACTTCCTTCTCCTCAGAGTGAGCTCCATTTACCTGTACCTTTTGTCACTTCCCATTCAACCAATTTCTAACCCAAGCAGTAACTTTAGGGTCCATCCCTAGGGTGCTCAGTTTGTTTATAAGTCGCCTGTGAGGAACAGTGTCAAAGGCTTTACTGAAATCTATATACACCACATCTAGGGCTCTCCCTCGGTCCAACTCCCTGGTCATCCAGTCAAAGAAATCAATCAGATTTGTCTAACAAGACCTGCCTCTGGTGAATCCATGTTGCCTTGGATCCTGTAATCTGATGGACTCCAGAAACCTCACTATTTTCTCTTTAGGCAGCATTTCCAATTTACTTACCTCCAAAGTTAAACTAACCGGCCTCTAGTTTTCAACCACATCCTTACTTCTGCTTTTGTGTAAAGGGAACACATGAGCCTCTCTCCAGTCCTTTGGCACCACTCCCGACTACAACGAGGCATTGAAAAGGTCAGTCAGTGGAGCTGCTAGAACGTCCCCAAGTTCCCTCAGTATTCTAGGGTGTATCCCATCCGGTCCCATCGCTTTGTCTACTTTAAGTTGAGATAGTTTCTCACGAACAGTCTTCTGAAAATTCTTCAAGATGCCCCTCGCTTCTGTTCCTGTTTGTGGGTGTTTTCTGAGGTCCTGTTCCTGGTTCTTCATCTGTGAACACAGATAAAAAATATTTGTTAAGCAATTCCGCTTTATCCTCATCAGCTTCTACATATTCCTCCCCTTCAACCTTTATTTATTTATTTAGCTGTATTTATATCCCGCTTTTCACCGGGTCAAAGCGGTCAATAGGGGGATACATTTAACACGAGGGGATATGAGACACACACACTAATACATACAGGGAACATGGGCATTGGAGGGTTAAGTGGCTTGCCCAAGACCACAAGGAGTGCCTATAGGACTAGAAATCCCAATTGCTCTGGCCTGAGATTGCTGTCCCCAGGTGGGACAATATTGAGTCTGACAATACCACTTTTGCCCTTCCTTTTTTCACTAAAATATCTGAAAAATGTCTTATCCCTCCATTTTACTGCATTGGCTATTTCCTCCTCTTTTTGAATCTTTGCTTTCCTGACTACTTTGCTAGTTTCTCTAAGTTTTTCCAAATATAGATGCCTGTCTTCCTCTCTCTGTGATCTCTTGTATTTTATGAAGGCCTCCCTCTTTTTCTTCACCTTTTCAGCTACTTCTTTCGAAAACCATAGTGGTGTCCTTTTCTTTTTACCTTTATTTACCATTTTAACAAAAAGGTTGGTTTCTCTTAAGATATCCCCTTTTAATTTTGCCCACTGTTTTTCTACATCTGCCAGCTGTTCCCATCCCACTAACGACTCCCTGAGGTATTGGCCCATCTTGGCAAAGTTAGTTTTCCTAAAGTCTAAGACCCTTGCTTTTGAATGGATTCTATCAGCCCTAGTCCTAATACTGAACCACACCATCTGGTGATCACTGGATGCAAAATGATCTCCCACTATAACATCAGAAACACTTTCACAATTGGTAAGCACCAAGTCCAGTATAGCCCCTTCACGTGTGGGGTCTGTTACCAATTGCCTGAATAGTTCTCCCTGTAGAGAATCCAGGATCTCCTTACTTCTAGATGATACTGCAGCAGGAATATGCCAATCAACATCTGGCATATTGAAATCTCCTATCAGTAGCACTTCCCCATTCTTAGCAATGCTGTGTATGTCTTCAATTAACTCTCCATCCACCTCTTCCTCTTGTGAAGGAGGTCTGTATATCATGCCAATGTAAATAGATTTCTCTTTCCCTCTTTCTAGTTTAACCCACAGTGCCTCCTCTCTCCCTTTTAAGCTCTGTGATTCCAAAGTTTTAATATTATTTTTTACATATAGTGCCACTCTTCCTCCCCTTCTTTCTACCCTGTCCTTTCTGAATAAAGTATAGCCTGGTATAGTTACATCCCAGTCATAGTTTTCTGTGAACCATGTTTCTGTAACTGCCACTAAATCTAAGTTAGCCACTCCAATTAAAGCTTCAACATCTGGGATCTTATTTCCCATGCTACAAACATTTATACATACCGTTTTCCATATGTTGCCCCTTTTACCCATTTCCATAAAGGTATTTAATGTCTCACTTACCTGGGGGCTTTCTTCACCCATCCCCAATGAATCTAGTTTAAAGCCCTCTTCAGTAGATTAGCCAGTCTGCTACTGAAGATACGTCAACCTTTCTTGGACAGATGGACACTATCTCTGCTCTGCAACCCTTGGAACAGCATCCCATGGTCCAGAAAACCAAAATGCTCATGAGGACACCATCCACGCAGCAGCCATGCATTCATCTCCAGGATGCGATCTCCTCTGCCTTGGCCTTTACCTTCAACAGGGAGGATTGAAGAGAACACCACCTGTGCACCTATCTGCTTCACCCTCTGTCCCAGAGCCATGAAGTCACTTTTGATATGCTCAGAGGGATACTTGGCAGTATCATTTGTGCCGACATGGATTAGCAACATAGTCAGTGGGCTTGATGAGTCTCGGCAAACTCTCCATAACATCTCAGATTTTGGCACCTGGCAGACAGCATACCTCTCTGGACATCAAGTCTGGTCAGCAGATGGAAACGTTAGTACCCCTCAGAAGAGAGTCACCAACCACCACTACCCTTCGCTTCCTTGAGGTCACTGATTCTATAACTTTGGGGTACTTGAGCTCAGGTTCTTCCCTTTCCAGTGATGCTTTCACTTCCTCCACTTCCAGGGCTGCATAATGGTTCTTCAGTTCAAGGGCTGGAGAAGTTGAATTGGTGATTCTGCAGTCCCTGGTGACTTGTGTACAACCTTCATCATTCTGTAGGCACCTATCTTCTCCTCTGCTGGAGAGCATGGATGTTGCAAGAAGCATCTCATCAATATACTTCTCACTGTCTTGAATTCTCCTCAGCCTCGCCACCTGCTCTCTGAGTTCCTCCACTTGTTTCCTGAGAGCTTCAGCATGCAGGCATCATGCACATGGAACAGGTCCTGCAACTGGCATTGGGACCTCTGTCTGGACAGAGGCAGAAGCTGTAAAGGGGGCAACAGCTTTAGCGATATGATTTTTTCCCAGCCATTGTTCAGTTCATGGAGCTTAGATATCTGTTAAAACAAAAGAGAGAGATCTACCAAAGTACCAGCCAGTTTCCCAGCTGTCATTTCAGAGAAAAAGCAGTTAAATCTCTTTAGGTATTTTCAGAATGTGCTGTTCCAAGTCTCTGTGTAGTTAATTGGGGAGGTGCCCTATAAAGCAAGACTGCTCACTAGGGGTGGGTGGAAGATGGGAGGGGGGGGTAGGGAGGGAACTAATACCTGATTAGGTGTCAGTAGCTTCAAATAGCTGAGAAAGATACTAAAGCATAGTTTTAAACCTATCCCACTAAAGAAAATATTTCTCCTTTTATACTAAAGCACCAAAAAGAATGTAACTTTGTTTTAAAAATATACCAAAACCCTTTTAAGAGCTTCCAGGCAGAGAGCTGTAATTTAAAAAGCCAGAAACTCTTACCTTTGCTTGAAATGTATAGCCCCCGTTAGGAATGCCTAGTCAAAGTTCCTGACCTGGAAGCCCTAAAATGGTGGAAATGGACTTGGACATTGTGTCCATTACAGAAACATGGTTTAACGAGTCACACAAATGGGATATAGCCATAGCTGGTTCTAATTTATTTAGGAAAGATAAAAAAGGCAGAAAAGGAGGAGGAGTAGCCCTATATGTCAAAAGCAATATTAAAACTGCTGAAATGCAGGGGACGTGGGGAAAAGAAGAAGCGCTGTGGATTGTGTTGGAAATAGGAGATGGCGCTATCATCCATGCTGGTGTAGTCTACAGGCCTGCAACTCAAACCGAAGAAATGGATAGAGGCTTGATTACCGATATTTCAAAGGTAGCCATGAAGGGGGAAGTGATCATATTGGGTAACTTTAATCTACCTGATATGGACTGGAGTATTCCTTCTGCAAATCTGGAAAAAAGTAAAAAAAATTGTGGATGCCTTCCAAGATGCATTGCTTAGACAAATGGTGAGGGAACTGACCAGGAAAAGTTTGATGCTGGCTTTAGTACTCACCAACGGAGAAAGTGTGTCAAACATCTGGGTGGGTGCCCATGTGAGCAGCACGATCATCACACGGTGTGGTTTGAGATATTGTAAAAGTCAAGGCAGAGCCCCCTCACAGCAAGCTCATAGTCCTAGACTTCAAAGACACTGACTTCAGGAAGGTGGCCAAGTGCCTGAAGGAGGAGTTGGCAGGGTGGAAGGAAGTAAGGGAAGTGTAATTGCAGTGGGCTAAACTAAAGGAGGCAATAAAAGGGGCAGCAGATACATATAGAAGGAAAGTAAATTAAAAACAAGAGGAAAAGGAAACCTATTTGGTTTTCTAAAGGAGTGGCTGCACAAATAAAGGCAAAAAACACAGCTTTCACAAAATTCAGAAGTCTGTAAACAGTGGAACACAGAAAAGAATGCAGGATAAAGCTAAAAGAGACAAAAAGAAAAATAAGGATAGCAAAATCAAAGGCAGATGGCTAAAGATCTAAAGCGTGGTTATAAAATTTTTTCAGGTATATTCGGAAGAAGAGGAGGATCAGAAGTGAAATTTCAAGAATCAAAAGTGCTGAAAACGGATTCATGGAAAGTGACGTTAAAAAAGCGAAAATGCTAAACAAATACTTCTCTTCTGTTTTTACTAAAGAAAATCCTGGAGAAGGACCACCTGTGATTGACAGATATAAAAATGGAAATGGAGTAGATACTACACCATTCAGAGAAGATGTGTTTGAACAGCTTGCAGAACTGTAAGTGGACCAGATGGGATGCATCCCAGGATACTGAAAGAGCTCCAAGAGGTTCTTGCAGGGCCTTAAAGGATTTTTTAATAGATCCTTGGAAACAGGAGAAGTTCCGCAGGACTGGAAAAGGGCCAATGTGGTACCTCTTCACAAAAGTGGTAATAGGGAAGAAGTGGCAAACTACAGGCCAGTAAGCCTTATCTCAGTGGTGGGAAAAGTAATGGAGGCGCTCCTGAAAGAGAATAGTGGACTTTCTCAGGTTACATGATCTGAGGCAACATGGTTTACCAAAAAATGATCATACCAAATAAATCTGATTGAGCTCTTTGACTGGGTGACCAGAGAACTAGATCAAGGGCATGCGATGGATGAGATCTACCCAGGTTTCAGCAAAGCCTTTGATACTATTCCTCATAGGAGGCTTATCAATAAACTGACCAGCCTGGGGATGGGATCCAAGGTGGTGAACTGGATCAGAAATTGGTTGACTGACAGATGACAGAAGGTGTTGGTAAATGGAACTCACTCGAATAAAAGGAAGGTGATTAGTGGCGTGCCCCAGGGATCGGTCCTGGGGCCAGTACTGTTTAATGTATTTGTGACTGATATTGCTGAAGGACTGACTGGAAAGTCTATCTTTTTACAGATGACACAAAAATTTTCAACAGAGTGGACTCCCCTGAGGGACTTGATAACATGAAGAAAGATGTGCAAAAGCTGGAAGAATGGTCTATTGCATGGCAGTTAAGATTTAATGTGAAAAAATGTAGTGTCATGCACTTGGGATGCAGAAAGCCAAGGGAATTGTATGAGATAGGGGGCAATAGATTGGTGTGCATGGACCAGGAGAAGGACCTCGGAGTGATCGTTTCTGAGAATTTCAAAGTGGCAAGGCAGTGGCCAAAGCCAGAAGGATGCTGGGTTGCATACAGACAGGAATACCAGCAAAAAGGCGGAGGTACTAACGCCACTGTACTAGTCGCTGGTGAGGCCTCACTTGGAATATTGTGTTCAGTTTTGGAGATCATATCTCGCAAAGGATATAAAAAGACTGGAAATGGTTCAGAGGAAGGTGACCAAAATGATTTGGAGCCTGCGCCAGAAGACATGAAAAGAGACTCCAAGACCTAAATGTGTATACTCTAGAGGAGAGGAGAGTCAGGGGAGATATGATACAGACTTTTAAATACTTAAGGAGTATTAACAAACAAACCAACCTTTTCAAAGCCTCGAAACTGTAATACTAGAGGACATAACATGAAGCTGAAAGGGGGTAAACTGGAAGGCAATGTCAGGAAATAATTTTTCACTGAAAGGATGCTTGGAATGCCCTCTCGATGAAAGTGGTGGGGGCAAATACTATGACAGAATTCAAAACGGCATGGGACAGACACAGTGGATCCCTTTATAGAAACAGGATAAATCAAAATAAACGCAACTGTCTCTGATATCTCAACAAGTAGAGGTGACCTGCACGGAGTGGTGGCTACACTCCTAAAAAAAGGCAAGGAGAGGGGTGGTCTGCACGGAACGGCAGGTGCACCTACTCTTGCCGCCTTGCTGGGCAGACTAGATGGACCATACTGGTCTTTATCTGCTGTTTTATGTTACTATAACATTAAAAATATAAAATATGTATAACCTTAAGAACATGAGTATAAAATAGAGGGACTAAGAATACAACATAATTGGTTATTAAGTAGGTAGAAAATGAAGAGTTAAATAAATTAAAACATATAAAGATAACAGCCGGGTTTCATTATTACAAATTATAAACCAGTAAACATAATTATTGACAGCAGATATTAAAATAATGTATAAAACCATATGTGAAACTAAAATTACAGCCGAATGTAAATGTGGAGCCTGATTCTATGAGGGGCACATCTGGGTCATCTTGACGGCCCCTAGCAGGACGGGCCTGTTTAGATCTGATTCTGCACTGCGGTAGCAAGACGCAGGGCACGGGTGCAGGATCAGGCTTGGAGATGGCCCAGTGTGCCCCTGCATGCCTGTGGGAACATCTTTCCTCCCGGGGGTGGGGGGGGGGGGGGAATTCCAGCCCTGATCGCCTAGTAGATGCTGCTTATTCCACCTCTGAGGTGGAATAAGCAGCATGTACCCCATGACCCTGCAGGAAGTACAGGGCCATGACCTGAGTCGGCCCAGTATGTTCTGCTGCCTTGGCCTGCTCCCGCTCCGCCCAGACTCTGCCCCCCGCTGGCTCTCCCCGTACTGCTGCTCTAGCTGGGCGGGGAGGGCCTGAGAGGGAATAGGGGCAGGACGGCTAGACCTGCCAGAACGTGCAGCCTTGTGAATCGTCTCTCTGAATTGGGGCCATAGTGTATTGTGGGACCATACCACACATTTTGAGCTAAAGTAAGCTAAGATATAGGGCAAGGAGGTATTATAATGGCATATTTTGAGAGGACATAATATTTGCAATACAACAGGTTACTTGCAGGTTATGAAACATAATGATATATCAAGGGGAGAGAAGGAGCGACCTACTGGGAGGACTGAACTTACTGTTGTCTGAAAAATGGATATATGAACGTAATACAGGAAAATCAATGTGTCTATAAAAGAAACACAAGATCCTTAAAAAGGATAGAAGAAAAAGAAAAAGAGGAGGGGAGAAAACGGGAAGGAAGGGAGGGTGCGATATTCAGCGGCGGCGGCTTGTGCTGCTAAAGCAGCTGCTGCCACTGCTGAACATTAGACAAGCCAGAGGGTCCCGGCATTGAATATCCGGCTAGCTGGATCGCAGTGAAGCTAACAAGGCAGTGTAATGTTCAGCTGCTGCCCACTTAGCTTCGGTGGTGAAAGTTAGCCCAGGGTACATAGCAGCAAAGTTAGGCCTTTGCTGCACCTGACTTGCATCGCTTTGCGATAACTGGGCAGCGGCTCCATATCTCCACTTTGATTGAAGGATAAGGTGGTATACAAAACTGTCTAAATAAATCAATCTCTGCTTCCTGGTTATCACTGGATGCCACCCCTGGAACGTCCAGTTGGCATCAGGGCATGCATCATGTTAGTGCTGTTGAATATCCCAGACAAGTTAGCAGCTATACTAACCATGTTAATCCTTTTGAATATCGGGTTCATAGATCACTTTCCTGTTGCCTATTCATACCTGGAACAGGTCTAAACGTGAATGGCGCTACAGACATTTCTGAAATCAGGTTGGGGTATCTAAGTCCTCTCACTATACCACCTTAGACACCTCCCACCTACTTGGACATCCTTGCACAGAAGACATCTTCAAAACCATTTGTGACATGGCTCTAAGGACTTCTCTGTGGTTCGGACGTCCAAATCACAATTAAGACTTTTTAAATGACCCCCATAGCCAACTATGTGCCAAATCCTTTCTTAAGTTATAAGCTTCTGGCAGTGTCCCCAAACTACGTAGAGACTCAAAATCAGCTTTCTAGTGCAGGAGTCTCCACTTCCAGTCCTGGAGGGCCGCAAATCAATCAGGTTTTCCCTACTGAATATGCATGAGATAAATTTGAATACAATGTGGGCAGTGCATGTAAATATATCTCGTGCATATTCATTAGGGACATCTGGAAAGCCTGACTGGTTTGCAGCCCTCCAGGACCAGAATTGGAGACCCCTGTTCTAGTGTCTCCTGAACAGTCCTAAAGCTGAGTGCCACGAAAAAAAAGCAGCAGGGAAAACGCCCCTGAAATACCTCCATCTTTATATCATAGCAATGCTGAAGGGTTCATATACCTGAAGATATGGAAACGTGCCCCCAGGAAGATCATTTTATAAGGCATATATAGCATGTACTGTAAACCCTGTTTTACGCTTGTAGAGGCTTTTTACAAAACTACCCATAGGCTGCATGTGTAAAGGTACTTGTGGTGAAAAGATGGCATATACCTTTCTGCAATCCATATGTAGGTGTGTTAGGGGCACAGTTTGGGCCGAGTATGTGCAGACTCACAAAGTATGTGTATAATTTATAAAACTTATTTGCAAATGTTTATTCTTGAGCCAATGTAAATATACATAGGTGCATTTTAGCCACAATTTCTGCAGGTTTTCTGAAGCTACTTTATAAAGACACTTAGCCACCTCTGTGTCTTTATAAAATAGCTCCAGAATAAGTGCCTACTTGCCCTTCCTATTTAGGCGACTTGTGGAGGATACTTTTATAAAGGGGCTCCTAGTCAAAGCCTATTTTATAAAGACAAGTAGGCCCCTATTTGTATATATAAAATCCTAGCAGAGGTGGCAGAAAACATGCCTTAAATTAAGGTACAACCACTTACACTAGTCCTAGAACTGATGTTACTGATCGTGCCTACATTTTGTAAGTACGAATGTGTAGTGTGGTGGTATTTTCACTAAAACACTGAACAGGCAACAGTTCTGGAAAACCAAAGTTAGCTTTTATACTGTCCCAACTTGTTTGTTCTCCACAAGCTGGTTCTCCCAGCCCTTCCTCCAGCCCCAGTTAAAGTTCCTACCTCAAAACTCCTTTGCACAGCTTGCCTTGGGAGGACTTCTGGCTTCATGGGCCTCTCTCCCTCCTGCAGTCTGCTGGGTTCGTAACCTCTCCCTGTGAGCCATGTCCTCTCAGCCCTAAACTCGGGGCTGCAGACTCTCTTAATGCTTTTGGAGAGGGATGGGTAGAATTCTATATACCCCATCACAGCATATAAATTCTCATACTTTATAATCAACACATGTAGTTGTTTACTCGACCAATGTTCTGCTTAAACTCTGGCCCATGAGAACACCCATAACAAAAGTATGTGCCATCAAATTAACACACGTACGTTTATGCTGGTCAGCATTTCATAAGAGATCACTTAGGTGCATATGTGGCTATTTATGTGTATTCTTTAGTGCCTAAAATAGGCGCCGCCTCCTCATAAAATTACCCCCAAAGTACACTAGGTAAACAACACTAGGACCACTGTGTTCACAGAACTATTAGTGAGGCAAAACTGTGCTTTTATTGCTTCAGTGTTTATTCAAGATTGTTTTGAGCACCTATTTTATTAACAGGTTTTGATGCAATTAATTTACGGTAACCTTTGAGTAGGTCATTGTTTAATATTTAGCAGTTAAAAAGTAGGTTTGGCATAATATAAATGACAGGTTTATTAAATAACAAAAATGTGGATTTTTTTTGTAGAATCAATTGGTCTTCCATGGATATTTTTTAGTTACTCAGTAATGAGTTTTGCATCCCTAGCCTTTGTCATAATGTTTGTACCAGAGACAAAAGGACGATCTTTGGAGCAGATATCAGTGGAACTGTCTAAAAAGTAAGTATTCAAAGCATCTTCCATGTTTTTCCTTAATTTGCCAAAGTTTAGCAGTGCTCATGAAGAATAGAATTGCCTAGAGCATAATCCGGCAACTCCAATCTTTGAGAGTCACTAATAAATTATGTTTTAACTAACATGTACAAATCAGATTCTTAGATTTATTTCTTTACACTGCTTATATGTTTTCCTCGTGGCTGCCCAAAGCCAGATATATCAGATGAGATATCCTGAAAATGTCATTTGTTTGACTCTCAATACACCTGTCCTACAGCAAGGCAAGATGTAGGCAAACCCTGCATACTGATGGTATTCACTTTCAGTCCTTCAGGGCCATCAATGGGTCAAATTTTCAGGATCTCTCTAATGAATATGCATGAGAGAGATTTGCATACAATGGAGATAGTAGGCATTAGGAACACACTGAAAACCTGATCCATTGGTGACCCCTGAGGACTGGGAGTGAATACCAGTTGCCTAGTAACTTAGCCAATGCAATTGTTTCTTGACTTGTTTCAACTCTGCAGTCTTATCGCAGTCATGTCTGAGCAGATAGCTCAAACCAAGGTGATAAGAGTCAGGTTGTGCTAAGAGCGGTAACTAAGAATTTTAGCGCCTGGAGAAGATAACAGTATTTGCATCCCTTGCCCCCCACCTTGATGCCCACTCCTCTCACACCATCCAGATGCCCAGTTTTCCCCTCACTTCTCTCTTCCCCAAGCCTGGAAGGTAGGAGGACATTAACTCTTGCTTGTTTTTCAGTCATTTTCCCACCACCAGAGTGCTTTATGCCTTTGGGTTGATAGTTTCTTGTCCACCCCTAGTTATGACGCTGTTTCTCCTGTTATTTTTTTGGATGTCGTCAAATATTTAGTAAGAATGTTGAAATCAGTACACCTAGAGGACAACAATCAAACCTTTTTACTAAACTAATTTTTATTGTGAATCCCCCACTATTACGGGTAAAAGTATGTACTCTGTTTCACAGCATGACTACTTTTATCTGCAAAAAAAGGGATGGAGTTAGGTGGGGAACAGATAGTATGCACAGTTTTAGTTTTTGAAACATCTGCACATATTTCATATGCATGCTTTGAACCTGCTCCTATGCAGATACAATGTATGCAGGGACATTTTTACCCATGTTGTACATGCCGGCAGAATCTTCAAAGGGAAACCCTTGCTCTCCTGCCCCTATTTTGCTCTTCAAGTGGTATCCAGCAGCAGGAGCCAGCGCATTCTGCAATGCTTTCCTCCACATTGCCCCAACACTCCTTCTTCATCCTGACTGTGCAGGAGACAGCTTTTCTCGCATTGCTGCCGCTCTTTCTGGCCTCATAGGACCCACTGTCCTGATCCTATTGTACTCCTGCTCAGCACCTGTCTGTAACTTGCCAGTCCCCTTGATTTACCCTAGTCCCCAGTTTTGGTCTGCTCTGTCTTGATTAGACTGTAAGCTCTGACAAGCAGGGACTGTCTCTTACTTGTACATGTACAGCACTGTGTACACCTTGAAGCACTATACCAATAAGTAGCACTAGGAGTATTGTCCTTGGAATGCTGCTCCTCCTGCTGCCCCATTTAAAGTTAACTCTTCATGGTACTGACCCAAAAATGTTCCGATGGTGGCCATATTTGAGAAATCTTGAGCTATATGTAACTCCCTAGCTTCCAAGGGTATTATTTGGATAGCAGGGTCTGTCTCATGAAACAGGAAGATATAGTTCAAAGCACCATGAGCGAAGGTACTAATTTACAGGTGGCCAGCTTTAGGATCAACGGTCTGCAGCAGATCGCAGTTGTTTGAAGGAATTCTTTTTCTCCACCTCTAAAGACTCAACGTGGAAAATCTGGCGGTTAAAGAGTTTGATCTAAAACACACATTATCTTCAGAAAGCATTTGATCTAAAACCCAGTGCAATTCCACTATTCAAAATGCAGAAAGGATGGTGGATGCTTGGAATCCCCTCCCAATGGAAGTGCTTGGGCCAAAAATAGTGGGACATGGGATAGACATAGAGGATACCTTCATAGCAAGAGGATAGAATCAAAGCAAACTGAAAAAACTCCTACACTTCAAAAATGGAGAAGGGTAGCCTGCATGAAAGGGCAGGTACAATCCTAAACAAAAGCACAGTGGAGGGTGACTTGCACAGAGCAGCAGGTACAACTCGCACCACCTCACCAGCAGGGCGGCCCAAGGAGGGTGCAAGGTCATATCCAGAGACTCATTGCGGAGCCTCATTTGCATAAATATTTGCATAATGTTAACATGTCCTAACTTTTAGTAAACAAGTCTCTTAATGAGTGCATGGAGAAAGAAAGAGTACTAGATTTCTACATTACTATACTCCGGTACCAACTGCCAGGTACATTAGGAAGTATTACAAGCACTGCTCATTTAGAAGCCATAGCCAACCCACCTTATCATAACAGCACTACCAGAACTCACAAAGCACCAAACCCTACCTATCAAAAAGGCAACACTACAAATATTAAACCCGTACATCTCAGAGAATACCAATACATCTCCTACTGGGGAAAAACAACAAGTGGCACTATCAAATAGAAACTACATAAACAGAATACCTCAGCTCTGTTACACATGCAGAACATAGAGACTGTCACCAAACAAAGAACAAGGGATCACAATTTAGAAATAGGAAGACAATAATTAAACTGGGAACCCCAAAAGCCAAACTTGGAATGTACAACAACACTGGTGAAATAAAACTATAAATTAATTTCCTCTTGTACTAAACAAAATGCAAAGACTTAGCAATGCACATTTCTCAGAGCTGACATATTCCAGTTAATAAATTCAAAACAAAGTATTTTTATACCTTTTGTTGTTTGGGCAGTTCAGTTGCTCCAGTCACTTTCTTCTGGTTTCTTCGTGTCTTCTGCTAACTCTCCATTGTCTGCTGTCCATTTGTCCTTTCTTCTCTCTCCTAGTTTTTTCCATTCTCTCTCTATATCTGCTTTAACATACTGATCTTTCCCCTTTTGCTCTTTCCTCTGTTTCTTTCTTTATTCGTTTTTCATCCACTCAAATTTCACCCTTCCATCCTCAGTCCCCACTTACTCTCCCAATACCCGGCCAATCGTAGATTTTTCTTGCCTCCCACACAACATATCTTTTCCCTTCTCCATCCTCAATCCCCCAGTCCCATCCCCTTCCAGTCCTCCCCCAACATCAGCTCCCTTCTAGTTACAGACCCACCCAGCATCTGCTTCCTTCTAGTCCCATTGTTCCATTCCCTCACATCAGCCCATTTCCAGTCCAGCTCCCCATCAGTCCATTTCCAATCTAAGCCTATCACCAGCTATTTCCAATCCTCACCCCCCTTCAGCCATTTCCAGTCCTATCCTAGCCCCCATCAGCCCATTTCCAGTCCTAGCCACCAAATCGGCACATTTCCAGTCCTAGCCACCCAATTGGCCCATTTCCAATCCTATTTTTATTTTATTTATTTATTTAACAATCTCTTATATACCGCAGCTTCCTAAGATCAGCTGCGGTTCACAAATAACAACAGGCAACAAATCATGGATTTGTTTTACATATAACGTCATATAACTATAACCAATGTACAGTAGCCTAGCCAATCCTAGCCCCCATCAGCCATTTCCAGTCCTATACTAGCCCCCCATCAGTCTATTTCAAGTCCTAGACACCAAATTGGCACATTTCCAGTCCTAGCCCCCAATCAGCCCAATTCCACCCCTATCTAATCCCCCATCAGCCCATTTCAAGTCTAAGTCCTCCATTTCCAGTCCTGTCCTAGCCCCCATCAACCCATTTCTAGTCCAAGCTCTCCCCATTAACCCATTTCCAGTCCAAGCCCCCCCCCAGTCATTCCATTTCCAGTCCTAACTCCCTGTCAGTCCATTTCCAGTCCTATCCTAGCCCCCCGTTCAGCCCATTTCCAATCCTATCCTAGCCCCCATCAGCTCACTTCAAGTCCTAACCACCCAATCAGCCCATTTCCAATCCTAGTCCCCCCCCCATCAGCCATTTCCAGTCCTATACTAGCCCCCCATCAGTCTATTTCAAGTCCTAGCCACCAAATCGGCCCATTTCCAGTCCTAGCCCCCAATCAGCCCAATTCCAGTCCTAGCCCCCAATCAGCCCAATTCCAGTCCTATCCAATCCCCCATTGGCCCATTTCAAGTCTAAGTCCTCCATCAGCCATTTCCAGTCCTGTCCTAGCCCCCATCAACCCATTTCCAGTCCATGCTCCCCCCATTAGCCCATTTCCAGTCCAAGTCCCCCCAATAATTCCATTTCTAGTCCTAACTCCCTGTCAGCCCATTTCCTCTCCTATCCTAGCCCCACATCAGCCCATTTCAAGTCCAGGTCACCACCCCAATCAGCCCATTTCCAGTCCTAGCCCACCATCAGCTATTTACAATACTATCCTAGCCCCCCATCAGTCCAGTTCAAGTCCAAGTCACTCCCCCCAATCAGCCCACTTCCAGTCCTAGCCACACCATCAGCTATTTCCAGTACTATCCTAGCCCCCATCAGTCCATTTCTTGTCCATGCCCCCCATAGGCCCATTTCTAGTCCAAGCCCCTTCATCAGCTCATTTCCAGTCCTATCCTAGACCCACCTCTCCAAAGAGCCCCATGCCTCTTTGAGTGGCTTCAGAAGGAGCCTAGGAGACTCGAAGCCCCGGCTCACTCTGCACAGCGCCGGAGTGAAGAGCGGTGTGTTTCTTCACTCTGGTAGCTGTATTCTCGTGAAGCATGCTGAGGACCAGGAAACAGGAAATGCCCTTTAACCTTTCCTGGTCTTCAGCGTGTTTCATGAGAATACAGCTACTGGAGTGAAGAAACACGCCATTCTTCACTCCAGCGCTGTGCAGATGTGAGCCAGGGCTTCGGGTCTTCCAGGCTCCCTCTGAAGACAGCCCTTTAAATGGAACACATGCGCGGTAGGAAGTTCGCATGGGACCCTATGCGAACAACATTCTCACACAGGACGGGCCGGTCCTGCTCACCAGGAAGACTTTATGGACCATGCAGATCTTTATCTGCCGTCATTTACAATGTTGCTATGTAGAAGTGATCTAAAACCCTAGAAGTGTGGTTGAATGCTTAGCAGTTAAACTGAAGTGCAAAAAAGTGCATAGCAATGTATCTGAGGTGCAGAAATCCAAAAGAGTTGTACAAGATAGGAGGCTGATGTGTACAAACAGGAGAGAGACCATGGAGTGATTATAGCTGATGATCTCAAGGTAGTGAAACAATGTGATATTGTGGTAGCCCAAACCAGAGGAATGCTAGGCTGCAGAGAGAGCAGAAATGACCTAAGCTTTAGCCAGACTAGACTGTAGTATCAGCTTCATGGGTGGAGAGGACACAGCAGGAAGTATCAGTTGTGACATCAAAACAATAGGTCCTGACTGTCAGAAATTTCAAGAATCATCAGTACAGTATTAGCTTAAAAATGTGCTGTGTGGGGAAAGGGAGATGCAAAATTGAAGGGTCACCCTGGGTTCCTAATTCCCTTGCACCAGCTCTGATACAAAGAGGCATAAACAGCAGAAGAAAAGAGGTGATATTGCCCTGTGCTGGCCATTGCTGAGGCCTCACTTGGAACACCGCGTTCACTTTCAGAAGCCATAACTCAGTAAGGATTTAAAGAAAGAGGCTGAGGCAATCCAGAGGAAAGCAACCAAAACAGTGCAGGGTCTCCACTGAAAAAACACATGAAATGAGACTCGAGGAGCTACATCTATGCATACCCGAGAAGAGGAGGAGAGACAGGGGAGAGGTGGGACAGATGTTTCAATACTTGAAAGGTATTAATGAACAAACACACCTTTTCCAAAGGAGGGTAAGCTGCAGAGTTAGGGACATGATATGAAGTGGCAAGAGACAGTAGGAACGGCTACAACCCTAAACCAAGGCTGCAGTACACAGGATCTTCTTCAGGACGTAGTCTTTTCCAGCTCTGGCTGATCCGCATCCTCCACTTCTGTAGGTATCTGCAGTGATACACCTCTCACTCATAGCTGGGCCTTCCTGAACTCAAGGGGTCTCCCATTTGGTACTTTCCCCAAGACTTCTCTGACACTAAAGATCTAATTGCACATCTTATCCATCAGCGCTTCCCAGCTGGTCATAGGCTGCTAAGCAGTATCTCACAGGTGAATCTTCTTCCACGTCTAACACAGCACTTCTTTTTCCCTTTATCATATTGGCATAGTGAAGGTCCACCCTCTACAGAACCTGATGTTTTGATTGTGGGAAGCAAGGATCCAGCACCCCGGATACCACTGACTGCGAAACTCAGTGCCTCATTCTGCTAGCTTAGTGGCAAGAAAGTGAGAGAAAGGCAAGTTTCCCTCCAAAACACTCTACCCTATAGTCTCTATGATATTATAAGCCCCTTCCCTGGCTTCACATGTAGGGAAGCAGAATATTGTGCAACAAAGTATAACTTTTCCTACAAAAACAAATCACCATCACCAAAAACAGTTTACAGGAAAACTTGACACCTTCCTAAAAATACTTATGTATTGTAGAATTAATTAAATATACATCTTCTTGAATTTCTTCCAAAATCACAAATTCTATATTTTAAACAAAAAAAATTTAATTCATAGCGGCATATATGGGCTCAAACTGCATCTTCATAATGATGTAGAAACATTTTTAAGTCAACACGACTTGTCCTTATCATCATCGCCCTCTATATTCCTTTCTTTAATGGCTATGGGGCAGGTTTACTGAAGTGCGTTAACAGTTACCACAGGGTTTGCCGTGTGCTAAGTAAATATGCTGCAGGAACTATTACCACATTCTAAAAATGCGACCACAGTAAAAATCCTACACAAACCGCTGAACATGGATTGGGGCGGACACTGGCTAGTTCAAGGGCAGAGTGTGTACATTGCGGTTGGCACAGGCATCTCTGGCATGCACCAACTGGCAATGTTGCAGTTACTGCAGGTGCGGTAATTGCAGCCAACAGCATAGCCCTGCCCCATGCAAAGAAACGAGCCTTAATGCACAATAACTTAGCACATTTTAGTAGACATGCCCCTATATCCCCAGATATCGTAAAACAGACTTAATTTCACAGTTCTCAGCCCATGAAATATAAAAGATTATTTAGCTGCTACATCCAAAATGTCATTGTGCAAACTGTTGCTTGTGCTCCTCCATCGATTTATAGTGATTATCATAACTAATATACCCACAAGCATCAATTATACTCCATTTCTGCAGCCATCCAATAGTGTTCCACAAGAACTATTAAGCCAAATTATTCCATACGACTGTAATGCCAACAGATTATTTAAATCCACTGCACAAGATTATTGAGCGGATAAACAATATATGATATGTATTACAGAATTAATTATTAACTATTTAAGTATTTCTAGAAAGTATCAAATTTTCCATATAGGAAGCCAGCTGGAAAAATCCTTTAATACTGCTGCCGGGGCAACAGAGACCTCTGCTTGCCACTTTTTGGCATGCTTCATTTATTTATATATTTGTGAATATCTGATATACCGCTCTTAGAGGCAGCTTTACTAATGGTTCATGTGTGTTAGGTTCTGTTGCAACCCTTTTATTTCTATGAGTACAGTGGCACCTAACACATGTTAATGTTTATTAATACATATTAGTCTTTAACATGCCCCTTAGAGTGAAGGCACAGCAGAACAACTTAAAAGTTCAAAAAGCTCCAAAAAAAGAAAAGGGAAAAAACATAAAAAAACCTAGGTAAAATAATAAACAGGGAATATACTGGAGGTTATCTCTGGAATTCTAGGTAAAATAATAAACAGGAAATATACTGGAGGTTATCTCTGGAATTCTAGGATGCCTTTTGACACCTTAGAGGAAAGGCGGGATAGAGATGATATGATTGAGATGTTTAAATACCTCCGTGGCATACATGTTCAGGGAGAGAACCTCTTTCAATTGAAAGCAAGTTCTGCTACGAGGGGACATGGGATGAGGGTGAAGGAAGATAGATTCAGGAGTGATATGCGGAAATATTTCTTTACGGAAAGAGTAGTGGATCCATGGAATAGTCTCCCAGTGGAGGTGGTAGAGATGAGGACAGTAAGTGAATTAAAAAAAGCATGGGACCAACACAGAGGATCTCTAAAGGTAAAAAGTGGACTGTTGTAGTTGTTGATATGGAAGGACAGACTAGATAGGCCATGTGGTCTTTTTCTGTCATCATGTTTCTATGTTTCTATGACTCTGGGGGTCACATGGGTGTCCCAGGTGACAGTTCTGTAGTACACCTTAGCACTACAGGGTGGAGCAAGAGAAAATTGAGTTGATACAAAAGTAATGAACACAACACAAAATTAGACCACTTCAAATAAAATGCTTACTTTTGTAAAGTAAATGCTCTTAATTTCTGCAGATTTTCCTGGGATTTCCTTCACTCTTTAGTCTTCTTAAACATTCTCCTTTCTGGCTGTTCTTTTTCTCCTTCCTGTGGAAGCTGATTTCTGATTCTCCACAAGTATGAACAATGGGATGCATCTGTGAAGCCACATAACTTCCTTTCTGTCCATCCTTTACTAGGGGCCAATTACTTTTGGCCCTTCTGCTTGCAGGCCAGAGGGTTTCTGGTCAGAATACATTCTGGATCTCTCGATTACATCTCTAGCCAGGCAAGGATTTAAGCTCTCCGACTGCTGGTCCTGGCACTTCCTCCTCAAGCCCAGACCGCTAACATAGTAGGGTTGGTATGGCAAACACCTGACCCCTCTGCTCCATTTCAGCTCTAGGCCGATCTAGCCTGGGGAAACCTGTTCTCTCCCTGCCTAAGGCCCAGCCAGCCATGGATGGAAATTCACTTCCTTTGAGTAAGGTTCCTGAATTTGAGGTAGTGTCCCAGACTCCATGGACTATAACCACCTGCTGTCCCCAATTTCAGTGGAGACAAAGGCAAAGGACATTATTTCGCCTGCATACCCATCAAATGCAGTCTTCTCAATCCTATTAGAAGAAGATGAAAAATTAACTTCTTTTTTTTAAAGAGAGGCGGCATTTTAGAAGTACATAGAATATTTATCTATATGTATATAATAAAGTTTATGTATATATGTACTAAATGCTAGTTAGACTGGTCATTTCAAAATTTATGGGTAAAAGATGCCTGGGAGAGATGATCCCTGCCCCTCCCAGCCCAGCTCAGCCGGCTCTACAAAAATCTGGTAACCCCATTGTTGAGTTCTTTGAACTCTTTCCCTCTCTCTGCATCAAGCCCAAGCTCAAACCCTTTGTTCTGGGCTTACACAGAGCTTTTTATACTTCCCTCTTACATCCTCAAAGGAAATAGCCTTTCCTTAGCCCTATCACACTGCCTCCTTCTGTATTATTACACTCAAAAAGTAAGTGCAAGGGCTCAGTAATTCATACACCCCCAACTATGGTTCGGCCCCCCCACCTCCCACCAACGAACGCACAAACCATAACAGCACACCATCCCCAGAAATCCTCAGTGCCTTATACACGTGGAGGCCAATTCCATACAGTGCATGCCTGGGCCGTGGGGACGCCTTAAACCTGGACGGGGCCCAGGTTGTACCCAATTCCGCAACTGCGGGAGCTAGATGCACACGCGATTGTGGAATTGGGCACCTAGATATCCCGGCATACACCGTATGCTGCTTTGGGGGATGTTCTCTGGGCTGCTCATCCAGACCACACAATGCTTTGGCTGATGTGTTGGTACAGTGGCGTCCCGTCGCCATGACACTGGCACGTCCAGCCGGAGGCACAGAATGCCTTGGCAGAGCACAGCTCCAGTACACCACTATCCGACCCTCAGTGGGGGCCCCCAAGGCCTGGATCGGGTGGTGTGTGCTGTACTGTGGCGGTGTAATGGGGATGGGGGGCTGCAGCCTGCAAACAGCAAAGTGCCTGACACTTATTCCACCATCGGGGGAATAAGCCGGACGTCCATCTCTGTGCTGGGGGATGTACAGAGGCTCATCCTGAATAGCCACTGTATGTCCCGGCACCTGGTCACACCCCTGCTCCACCCCAGCACTGCCCCCTCCCACCCAAGTCCAGTGATCCCTGCACAACCACTCTGTACGTGTGGGGAGCGCTGGCCACAGAATTGGGTTCTGGGGCTGAGTACGGGTTGGACGCACAGCCCAGAAGTCCAACCCCATTATTCACGGGGCAGAATGCACTCCATACTGAACTCTCCCAACCATGCTGCCATGACCTCAGCCAACATACCCCCCATGCACACACTCCATTGTACACTCATCAACTCCCGCTCAATCAGAAAAATCTCTACCATGAGAGGCCTACTTCCGTCTCGACACCTGGACATACTATGCATAACAGAAACATGGATCACAGAAACAGAAAACGTAATACTGAACCAACTCACGCCAGACAGATACACCCTCTTCCACTGCCCTCAATGCAAACAAAGAGGCAGGGGTGTGATGATCATAGCTAAGACAAACCTCAAATTCTGTTACCATACAACAGAGTACAAATGAAACCGATGTCCTCAGCATAACGAACAAACAGCTAACCATCAGCCTCATATACAGGATACCAACCACTCCATCGACCTTTGAAACATCCTGGACAGAGTGCTCACAGCCTCTAACATGAACAAAGACCTCCTAGTCCTAGGAGACCTTAACCTCCCATCATTATAACCAAACCTTGCCTGCTCATTCCTGGAAGCAATGTCAGCAATGGACCTCAGCCAGCTCGTACGAACATCCACACATGAAAAGGGCAACACCCTCGACCTGATCTTCTTCAACAACTATACAACCAAAACTGGCCCCCCTCATTCCATTCTAACCCACCCAGTACCATGGTCTGACCAAAAATTAATCAGCTTCTCCCTCCCCCATACAAACCCCAGCACACTCCCATCCATCAACCAACAAGACGACGATTCAAGTTGTTCAACTAGGAGAATTATATACGAGACTTCCTCCGTCAGCTACAAACCAACTCAAATGATCTCCACATACTAATAGAAAACTGGAACCACATCATTGAAAAAGTAGACACTGCAACGACTAACCCCCCCCCTCCACGCTCGCACAAGAAACACCCCAAAACCACATGGTACACTCCAGCCCTACGCACCATCCAAACTCATCTCCAAATACATGAATGGAAATGGCAGAAAGCCATGGACAATAAAAAAAAGACACAACTATCTAAGACTCCTAATGACTATCATGCTGCAACGGACAAGGCAAAGAGCTAATACCACACAAAACTACTCAACTCCTCAATCAACCATCCAAGGGAACTCTTAGCTATCATAAAATGACTGACAAAGACACCCTCCACTGACAACCACAATGTCACAATCAACCCTCCAACAGTTGGCAACCCACTATCAACAGCTGCACCCCCAATCAGAACCACCCCTCTCACCCCCTTCTGATGAAACCATCCACCCAAACCCTTCATTCTCCTTTGGCAGTGTCAACAAGGAACACATTGAAAACATCATCTCATCACTCAACACAACCACCTCGCCCCTTGACCCATGCCCGGTCACCTGGATCAAGGCAGCCAAGAAGGAACTCAGCCTCACACTCACCAAAATAACCCAATCAGTACTCCAACAAAGTGAAATGTCCGAAAATCTCCTCCATACGTCCAACTTTGAAGAAACCAGAACTAAATCCTTCTGACCCAACCTCATGCAGACCTATAGCCGGCCTACACTTTACTATCAAAATCATTGAAAAAACCATCCGGCATCAACTGCAAGACCTTATTGACAGGAACAACCTACTCAACCCAGAACAACATGTATTCTTCCCTCTTCAGGGAGTAGAAACACTGCTAATCACCCTCGTTGACACCCTAATAAAAGGAATACAAAACACCAATCAAGGATTCCTATTGATCTTCTTGAATATCTCCTCAGCCTTTGACACTGTTAACCACAAAATTCTCCTGCAGCGTCTTCGATCCACCGAAATCCAGAGTGCAGTTCTCTAATGGTTTGAATCCTACCTAACCAACAGACACCAACAGATAAAAAATTGGCCCAAAGATCTCCACCCCATACCAGCAAACACAAGGAGTCCCCCAAGAATCCACCCTCTAAGCACTCCTATTCAACATCTGCCTTTGACCCCTTTGCTCAATCATCAGAACCCATAACTTCCACATCTACGCTGATCACATCATGCTATATGGCACCTTCAACACAAAACAACCTTCCTATTCTTCCCATCAAGAATGTTTCACTGATGTCTCCAACTGACTGAAAAACAACAACCTAGCAATAAACTATAAGAAAACAGAAGTCCTTTTTATAATGAAAGATAACACCTTCTCCCCTCACTACCATAACCCTGAACACCACAAGTCAAGACCCAGATGGAAATGAAATACCTTGCAATCACCCTTGAGCAACACCTCACCTTCAAAGCCCATATAAGCAAAGTCACCAGAGCAATATATTACAAAGTAAAAACCCTGCAATGCCTCTGGCTGCTCCTTGAACCAACAGTTTTCCGCTCTGCACTCCAAGCCATAGTTCTAACACATCTCTACTACTTCAACGCTATCTACCAGGGCCTCCAACAAACCACACTACTTCCCCTATGAACTGTTCTCCACACAACAGCACACATCCTCCAAGGAGCAACAAGGCAGGACCACATTACACTCATACTCCAACAACTCCACTGGTTACCACTACCAAGTCATATAAAATACAAACTCACAAAGCCATCCACTCTGACCCCCCCCCCCAACCTAACAGATTAAGACAAACCTCTACTAGGAACACCCTTGTCATTCCCCATGCCAGAACCAAATTCAATCAACAGGCCTGTGGACGAGCCTTCCAACTCTATGCACTTTCATTCTGGAACACACTACCAAAGCCACTGAGAAACGTCACCAACCTCAACACTTTCAGGAAGCACCTAAAGACACTCCTCTTCTCTGAATATTTCAGCCCCACCATTTAATTCCCCGCAGAAGCTATGCCCCCCATGTATGACATTCACTGTATCTAGTTAACCACCCTAGATGACCGATACATTCCGTAATTGTAAATTTGTATATAGTTATCCAACTCTAGTTATCCAATGCATGCTGTATATAGTAAAATATTACACTGTAATTGTTAACTGCTTTGTTTCATGCACACCGCTTTGACCCGGTGAAAGGCGGTATAAAAATACAGCTAAATACAATAAATAAATAAATCCCATTTTGGAAAAGGAATTTTAGGAATCCTGTCACAAATACTTTCTAGAATATTCCCCTAATTGGAGGATATGTAATTGAGGAAGCAGAGAAACTGAACGATTCCAGTGGGCATATCAATCTAGCTCGTGATCAGTTGATAAAGAAATGTTGATGATTTCTTGTCATTTTTATGTTATAACAGAAACAGTGATGTAGCAGTAATGTACAGTAAAATAAGTTTAATTGCCTTAGTAATTCCAGTAGTGCTTTATCAATGTATTATAACACTTTTTGAGTGTTTAAGTCACTCCATTTTTGTTCTTCTGCTTTACACAAAACTCTTTATTTACTAGCAATGGTTTATTTTTAGAGTTGTAATTTCAGAATTAAAGGCATAGAAGGGGTAACCTATACAGAGCTACAGGTATAACCCTAAACAAAGGCATAGAGAAGGAAACCTTCACGGAGTGGCAGGTTCAGCCCTACCCACCTTACTGGCAGACTAGATGAGCCATGCTGATCTTTATCCGCCGTTATTTATTATCAGGCTGATATAAAGCCTGCAGTGGTCAGCGTTTTCCTTTTTAAAAACACCGGCCACCGTGGGTAAAAATATCCTGTTATTAAGGATCAGTATTCTGATAGTGGCTGTGCTGAATATGCAGATACTATGGGCCTCATGCAGAAACTCAGGTTGCAAGCCGCCTGGGCCTGATTCTCCCTCCAGCTCTCTCTGTACGTCCTGATGCTCAGGACGGGGAGAGCCAGCAGGATCAGGACAGAGCGGGGGTGGGAGCAGGCCAGCCTGGCAGCACGTACAGGGCCGATTCAGGTCACGGCCCTGTACATGCTGCCAGGCCCATGGGGACATGCTGCTTATTCCACCTCAAAGGGAGGTCCCTGCCGCCAGGCCAGCCTTGGGTTAGGTGGCGGGGAAAAGGAGGGCTGGAGCCGCGGGAGTCGGGACGCCTGCGAGGAGGACATCCCCACAGGCAGCAGGGGTATGCTGGGTTGTCCTCGGGCCTGATTTTGGCCACCACAGGAACATTTTGTTCCCGCATCCCAGAATTGGTTCCAAATGGGACCACCTTGCTTGGGGCCATCCGGACAGTCCGGATGTGCCCCTATGAAAATCGGGATCCACATGGACAGCGGCCATAGCCAGTTTGCTTGCTGTCCTAAGTTATCCAGAGCTGAAAATTGCCATTAACTCTTGGCTTCGCCCCCAGACCACCTTGGCACTATATGGGTAGTGCTGAGACAGTTTGTAGAGATTTTCAGCAGCACTTTCCAGATAGTGCAGCGGAATCTCTCTCTCAGCGGGACTTATCCGGATAGTACGTGCTACTACCCAGAAAAGCCCCTTTAAATTTGGGCCCTATGTTATTATGTTAGTTCATAATTAATGCTGGAAATAACAAGCCCAATACAATAGGTCTAGGGAAGCAAATTATTAAGAGCAGGAGAAAAATTGCCCTCAAATAAAGTTCCCAGCCTCAAGAGAAAAGTTATTGAAGAACCCACTTATGATGCATTAAAAATGGTTGTTTTAAGCTTTCCGATAATAAACTTTCTGCAGCATGAAAAAACTATAAGCAGCCCTGAGTACAGTCGATACATTTGGAAGGCAACCAAGTTCAGCTTTTTCAGGCCTGGGCAGGAATTGTGTAGGTTACGCATGATTTGATCTGAAAGCTATAATTGATTTTACATAAACCTACAATTCTCACTTTGTCCTACGGAGTCACAATTAACAATAAGCCAGCTCTCAAAGAACCAGAGTCTAAGGTTAAATGTTGGAATTAAACAAACTCAAAGATTAATTCTATGCCATTCTTTTTTTTTAATAATTCAGCTATGTGAAAGTCACACTAAGAACAATAAGTCGTCACATATTGCGAAAGGGCATCCGGTGGCGTCCTTCATTTAACTTGTTTCCTGGTTGATGCAGTTAAAAGGCATTTTGGTAAAAAGGAACATATGCATTCTATTTGGGGACAGACTTAATGATCTTAACATATGTGAAGGGGAAAGGATGTGGAAAGGGAAATCCACAGATCCATCTGAAGATGTGGAAAATCAGACCAATATTTTGCAAGAGGTTCTGCTAATGATAGAGCCCCTTGTAAAATAGCTGCAGGATTGCAAAGGTATGCCCCTGCACGTCTGGCAGGAGCAGTGAATTTAAAAGGCTGCACAGGGGAAAAAAGACATGGAAATCTCTCCCACCTAGACGTGGGAATAGCCTCCTAAAACTGCTGCATCAGCAGAGGCAAACCAGTGCAGCACTACAGTTTTGAGCCCCCTACCCCAGGACCTCCCCAGCCTCCTCTAACCATATACGGCCCCTGCAGCAACATCCTAATCCCCTTCCCCACCCCCACAGTAGCAACAATCCTATCCCTCTCCCATCCCTCTCGCATCCCTCTCGCAGCGGCAACAACCCAATCCCATCCCATGCAGCAACACTCTACCCCACCACCCCCTAAGGCATCACAGTGAGTCCTCTCTCCTCGAAGACCCCCGCACCAAAAAGAAACAGGTCGGGCTCTCCCGTCACAGGCTTACCGGGGCATTGGTGGTCAGCAGGAGCAGGAGCAGAAGCAGAAGTGAGGCATGCTCGCACCTGCTCTGCATGAGGTCCCTCTTCAAAATGGCATTGATGACCCCTGGTGGTAATCTGAAGGTACTGACATTGGGGGGCCTGGACAGTTTGGGGGAGGATATGGTAGGGGGACACAGCCTTTTACCTTTTGGTGAGGGGGGTGCGCCTTTGTGGGGAGGGGGCTGACTGTGATGCCTTGGAGGGGTGGGAGTGGGTTGAAATGCTGCTGCAGAGGGTGGGATTAGGTTGCTGTTGCCGTGGGGACGATGGGATGGGGATCAGGGTGATGCTGCAGGAGCCATATCTGGTAGGGGGCAGCCGGAGGTCCCATTTTCAGTATTCACATCTATCTGAGCTTGTCAGCAGACACTTATTCGTGCCTGGGAGCTGGTGTAAATGCCAACATCCATTTTTTTCTTTCCAAATGTGAATCCACATCTGCAAACTGGGCCCTGTCCACATCACTCCCACTCTCCACCCCCACGACTCCCCTCTGGCTCTGTAGATGTGTTGTGCATTCCCACATCTACAAAAACAGATTCTAAAATGGAACCGAGATGTGTCTTTCAATCTACACGTCTCAATAATGCTTTTTGGAAATGGGAATACTTCTAAAATAATCCCTGTAATCTGTAGGAAAGGAGGGAAAGGGAAGATACAAAGACGTTTTAACATGGCTTTTATTATTGTCAATTGCTTTGATGTATTTATTAAAGATGAGCTATCAAATGAATAAATAGAATATAATTTAATTGCCTACAAGATATAAATGTACAGGATGCAGGTTTCAATGGAAAGAAGACTCTGGGATAAGGGATCATGGGAAGAGGGTGAAAAACAGGGCCATGGCAGGGCTGTACCTAGGGCTGTGCGAGCGGTGCGGCTGCACAGGGCGCAAGTACCAAAGGGGCACCGATATTATCAGTGGGTTTCCCAGAAGCTCAAAAAGGGTGAGTTACTGGACATGACTGGGTGGAAGGGGGGCACTAGATGCGTTAATCGCACAGGGTGTGTTTCTAGCTTGGTAAGGTCCTGAGTGTAAGGAAATATTTCTTTACAGAATTGGTGACAGATATGTGGAACGATCTTCCAATAGAGCTGTGGTGATCTGAACAGTATTAGAATTTTATAAAGCACAGGACAAGCACAGAGGAAACTCTGAGGGAGTGGAAGGGATTGCAGAGATGAGTAGTTGGTGAGGATGGGCAGACTGGATGGGCCGCATGGTCTTTTTCTAGAAGCATTGACTGGTTCAGTGCTTCTATTTGAAGAACTATGGCTTCAAAAATTGAAGCATTTAGTCAAATGGAGAGAAGAGACTAATTTTCTGAGAGAGCAGGAGATAGTGGCCCAGGAAGTAACCACTGACAAACTCAGACTATTTTGTTCTTTTGAATTAAATTTATCTGATGGACAACACACATTTTCTTTCATTAATAAAATGCCACATTTTTGCACCAAATACTGTTAAGTTTCAGGTTATAATGTCATGAGTAACACATTTCTGAACAATGGTCTTCATTTAAACCAAACAACATCAAGATTTATTGTTTTTCTATTTTAACTCATCTATGCTAACCCCAAGATGGTAGAAACATAACAAAAGTCATGCAAAATCCTTTAAGAATGAACTTTAAACTTCATTTGAGTATCTCATTGTATTCTGTTGTATTTTCTAGATCCCCCTACATTGTGCAAATCATTAGCTTGGAATACCTTACCGTGGAGCACATGTTCTAAGCATTATTGCCATGGGTAACACAATATGCAGTGTGGCAGTGGTGTATAGCAAGGGCAGGGTGGTGCGTGCGGCCCGCCCTGGGTGCTGGGCAGGAGGGGATGCCGTTTACAGGCACTCACAGGGGAGGTGCTTGCGGAAAGCATACCTTTGCTGCCTTGCTACGCTTCCTCTTCTCGAAGTCCGGTGGCTGTTCCCTCCTGGCGAAGTCTTGCGGTGTAGCTGTTCTCGTGAGACTTTGCTGGGAGAGAACAGCCACCAAGCCTGGAGAGGAGGCAGCGTGGCAAAGTACACTTGCCGCATGTGCCTTCTCCCAGGGCTGGTCCAATCACTAGGCAAACTAAGTGGTTGCCTAAGACAGCAACTTACAGAGAGTAGCAAAAGCAGGGCGTTCAAAGTCAAATAATAGATTTTGACAGCGAGAGGGGGTTTAAAGCTTGAGATTCACCTAGGGCACCAGTACAATTTGAACCAACTCTAGGGCTGGCCCTGCCTTCTCCATGAGGGCCCAGCAGGGGGGTGAGCATCATCACAATGGGGGAGTCATCCGGAGCAGGGGGCATCCGCTCCAGGTGCCCAATATCGTTAGAATGCCACTGCAGTGCAGTGAGACCTAAAATATACCATTGAGACAAAACAAAAGGATGAATATTAGAACTTGCACATAGGCACACAGATTATGTATAGTTGTGGTCAACATTATTGGCACCCTTGCAGTTCAACCCCTTAATGTCCAATATCTCCTAAAAAAAAGTGGCCAGTGAAATGGCTTTGGACTATATATGTACACATATTTGACACACAAAAGAATCAAATAAAACAAAACCAATTAAAAAAGGAAATAGTAGTAAATAGAATAAAAACTGGGACATTGCCAGGACATGATTATTCTCAATTTAAGGTGAAAATGTCAGTCAACATCCTACTACCCTGTACCTATCTAAAAAGATTACTAATCAATCATATTTTTGTCAGATCACCTACCATGAGAGGACACCCTCTCCTGTAGTAGGCCCTCCTTTTTAATCAATATTTAAAAAAAAACTGAAAAACAGCTTTTAATTATTTGAGATAAGCACCCACAAGAGTGCACTTCAAAATAAATGAATCCCTGCTACACCAGTCTTAAGATGACGTAGAAACCGCTGAAGTCAATTCTACTTCCTCCAATGCGGTATAAGTAGTTCAACGTCCACTGGTGGTATCAAAGAATTCCAACAATGTGAAGCAACACCACAAAATAGCAACAGTTTCCAGCATAGAACCAAAGAACCATTCAATTCATTTTACTTAGTTGAAATAATGCTTATCATGGCTCTCAAACAATGACACTCAATTGGGTACTGCAACACAACGCCGTGTTTCAAGCTCTTCATCCTCTTGGCTCTTTCTCAAGCAATGTGGCACAATCGTACTTCCTGTTCCGGTATTTATATCATTCCAAAAAATCAAACAGCACATAGGTTGGAATCAAATAGCTAGGCATCCTGTTTAGAGCAAAGGCCAAGGCCAATAAAAAGGGGTATTATCACTAATGCAATGACCACCAATCAATCTCTGAATTGAGGCCATGTGGAGACACAGACTGTAAAGAAAAAATCCAGCGTTGTTCCTTATGATGTAATTTGCTAGCCCAATCTCCCCCACGTGGAATGTCAGGGACAGCATCAAGCACCAGCCATCTCAAATCTTCAAAACAGTGTCCCATTTGAAGACAATGAAGAACCAACGGGGCTGTGACAACATGAGAATTAATACATGAGTGATGTTTTTGTAACCGTTTCTTGATGGATCAGGAAGTCATGCTCACATATTTCATTTGATAAGGGCAGATAATAAGGTATTCTACAAATGAGGATAAACAGGTAGTATTGTGATACAAGTCATAAGTTATTCGTGATTGTGGATCAGTCCAATTGTCGTCTTCAATGGCTGTTGACAAAAATTACAGGTACTGCAAACATGATGGCCTCTACCTTGAAAACCTACATCCCTTCTAATAGGTAAAGAAGTTCTTACAACTAGATCATCGATAGGCCATCATGAGCAGTTGTTGAAAACAAGAGACAAAATGGGCCAATGGGATTTTAAAATACAATTGAACTCAGTAGTATTTGGCATATAAGGAAGAACCCCAATGAAATGATTAAGTTGTTTTGTCATTGCCCAAGCTAATTGGATCTTGCCACCATTTGGGATGATTGATAAAGCATACAAAAGAGCTTTGCACAATCAGATGCAATAGATACCCTCGAGCTTGTAATCGGGTTTTTAATTCTAAAGCATGTTTACAAAATTCCGAAAGAGTTGTGCATAACCGTCTGACCCAATTGAGCGTCATTGTTTGGGAGCCACGATAAGCATTATTTCAACTAAGTAAAATGAATTGAATGGTTCTTTGGTTCTATGCTGGAAACTGTTGCTATTTTGTGGTGTTGCTTCACATTGTTGGAATTGTTTGATACCGCCCGTGGATGTTGAACTTCTTATACCGAGTTGGAAGAAGTAGAATTGACATCAGCGGTTTCTACATCATCTTAAGACTGGTGTGGCAGGGATTCATTTATTCTGAGGTGAACTCTTGTGGGTGCTTATCTCATATAATTAAAAGCTGTTTTTCAGCTTTTTTAAAAATATTGATTAAAAAGGAGGGCCTACTACAGGAGAGGGTGTCCTCTCATTTTAGGTGATCTGACAAAAAATATGATTGATTAGTAATCTTTTTAGATAGGTACAGGGTAATAGGATGTTGACTGGCATTTTCACCTTAAATTGAGGATAATATAAGTGGTGATTTTTTGGGCTTTTGTCGTATTAGGACATGATTATTGGCACCCTTATAAACAATTCAAATGAGTTTGAACAGAAGAACCACATTCCCAAGCAGTAAAATTACATGCACCTGTGATAGTCAGTACTCACATGATTTGAATCAACTAATGAAAGATGGCTCTAGTGTTTAAAATGGCCATATTCATTCCCTGTTTCATTTTCACAATGGTGAAAACAAGAGAGCTGCCTGAGGCCATCAGAACAGTCATTATCACCAAACTTCAAAGGGGTACAAGGCCATCTCCAAAGACCTTGGGATTCCTGTGTCTACAGTTTGCAATATTATTAAGAAGTTTTCTGCTCATGGAACTGTCAAAAACCTCCCAGGACGTGGTGGAAAGAAGAAAATTACTCCAAGAGGTCTTCAAAGGTTAGTGCGAACTACTGGAAAACACCACATACAACATCCAAAGAGCTTAAGGCTGACCTGGAGCAATCTGGAGTGGTGATTTCAACCCGCATCATATGCCTTGCACTAAACAAAGGACTTCATTCGCAAAGACCAAAGAGGACCCCACTGCTCAAAGATAGACATAAACCGGTATGCCTGATCTTTGCCCTAACCCACCTTGAGAAATCACAATCCACCTGGAAAAATGTTCTGTGGACAGATGGAATCACACTTGAGCTCTTTGGCAATGCAGACCAGCAATACATTTACAGGTGAAGAAATGAAGTCTATATGGAATAAAACACCCTTCCTATAGTTAAATATGGTGGAGGTTCCATAATGTCATGGGGCTATTTTGTTGTCTCAGGAACTGGAGGCCTGGAACGTATTAAAGGAATTATGAAGTCAGTGGACTACCAAGGCATTTTGGAGCGAAAAATTCTACGTAGTGTCAGAAAGCTAGGTCTAGATCTAAGGACATAGGTCCTCCAACAGGACAGTGACCCAAAACATACATCTAAAAGTACAAAAGAATGGTTAAAAAGGAAAAACATGGACTGTTTTAAACTAGCCAGCAATGTGTCATGATCTCAATCCAATCGAGAACCTTTGGAAAGAGCTGAAATCTGCCATTGGTAAAAGGAATCCTGGAAACATTCATGAGCTGCAACAAATCACAGTTGAAGAGTGGGAGAAACTACCAGCAGACAGATGTATGAAACTTATAGATGGCTACAAGAAATGTTTGGAGGCTGTCATTACTGCCAAGGGTTGTGCAACCAAATATTAGTGAAGGGTGCCATTAATCCTGTACAGGCCATATTTAGCTTTTTCTCTGAAATTACTGTGTCTAACTTACACAGACATCTTTTTTCGGTTTTATACCTTTGAACATACTATTAAAATATTATGATGACCTACAGTTGGAACATTTCCAATTATTTCTGGAGATATTATACAACACATACCTAAAATACAAGGGTGCCAATAATGTTGACTACAAATGTATTTAACCTTTCTTCAGAACAGAGATAGTCTATCGCTTTCATCATTTTGTTGCCCTTCTCTGAACCTTTCCTAGTTGTGTTATGTCCTTGTTGAGGTGGGCAACCAGAACTACATACAGTATTCAAGGTGCATAATGATATTCTTGGTTTCGTTCTTCATTCCTTTTTAAATAATCTCTAACTTTCTATTTGCTTTTCCGGCAGCTGCAGCATGCTAAACTGAAAATGTCAACATATTATCCACCAACATTGCAAAATCTTTCTCATGGGTGGCGACCCCTGACTCAAAATGCGGCATTAAGTGTACCAGTAGCTGGAATTATTTGTCAATATGTGCATCACTTTGCTCTTGTACACATTTAATTTCACCCTCACAATCCTCTGCTGTTTTAACAACTTAAAGTAATGTTGTGTCATCTGCAAATCTGATCACTTCAATAATTGTTCCTTTTTCCAAATCATTTATGAAAATGTTAAGCAGCACAGGTCCCAATGCAGACCTTTAGGGCACTCCACGATTAACCCTTTTCCATTTGGAAAACTGACCATTTAGTCCTACTCTGTTTCCTGTCTTTTAGGCTTTTTCCAGTCCAAAGAAGGACATTGCTTCCTATCCCATGATTTTTATTTCCTGAGGAGTCTCTCATGATGGACTTTGCCAAGTGAAAAATAAAAGCTCTGCATATAACAATACATGTTCTAATAAAATCTTCCTAAGAAATGAACTAGAAAAATATATTTTTATCGCATGAAGTTTGCACTCGGCGTAATTTTAGATTCACAGCTAACCTTGGAAGCACAGATGAACTGTGTGGTAAAAAAAAGCTTGGTATAGAGTCGTCTTCTAGTTCCATGTAAACTGTTTTGACTGGTAACAAAACCTGTTAAATAAATAAATAAATTGTGATTAATTAGGCAAATTAGGTAATCTTTACATGCACAGGGACCATTGGACTAAGGCAATGCCATTTATTTTGAATTCTCTAAATTCTTGCGCATGAGACTTCAAGGTGCACAGAATCTAGCAGCATAGGTCATGACACATAGTACATTTAGAGATAGGATGACTCCATTATGAAGTCAGTTGCGCTGGTTGCCATTGGAGAGGTTGTGTTTGTCATTTAAGGCCTTTCAGGGATTTGGTCCTAAAGACCTATAAGAAATTAAATATTGTCCACGCAGATCACTCTGTTCTACGTCTCACTTCATTGGCTCTGCCAGTGCCCCAGGCATTTGCTCAGACCAAGATTGAGAAGCATTGCTTTTCTGGAGCCATTCCCAGGCTATGGAATGACTTACCTTTGCATTTAAGAGATTTAACTGATTATGCATTATTTTGTCTCCAATTGAAAACATAGCAATTTAGGTATTATTTTGAGGTAAGGATGTTTATATGTTTTTTTGAATTTTTGGGAATTATCTTTTTAACCCCTTTATTGATATGAACAGTTCTATTTTGACTATTTGGTATTTGCTTGAATATAGCTTTTATGTTTTTTAAGTTATTATTTGTTTATTTATATAACTTTGGATTTTAGCACCTGTATAATTTTACCCTTGTTGTATTATTTGTGATCCGCTTTGCACATCCTTATGTTCGTAAAAGTAGAATATATGTGTTATTAACTTAAATCAAATTAAATTAAATCTATGCGACTTAGGCTGCATGAAAAGCTGTCCTAAATTGCCATCTGGATAAGTATGGACTAAAAATCCCACTAACCAGATAAGTGTCAGCACTTGTCTGGACAGTGCTGCTCAGCCCTTACTATTGCAAATCATTTTTTAGCACTACTAGGCATATGCAGCGCTGTGCATGTACATGCAAGACACAATCCCTGCTCATCAGAATTTACAATCTAATCAAGACAAAACACATAGGGGGGCATTCTGAGCTGCAAATAGCGGGGTTGGACATGCGGACTGGACGTCCAACCCGTGTTCAGCTCCTTATCCCTATTCCGCCACCAGTGCTCCCCGCACATACAGCGTTTGTGTGGGGAGCGTTGTACGTGGACGGGAGGGGCAGTGCCAGGGAGGAGCGGGGGAGTGGCCAGCTGCCAGAACATACAGGCCCTATTTAGGACAGGCCCCTGTACGTTCCCCGGCACAAAGCTTCACATCTGGCTTAGTCCACTCCAACAGTGGAATAAGTCCCGGGGTCCCCTCCGTACGAGCACCGCACACCATGCCGCCGGCTGCGCAGTGCACCTGCAGTCACAACCTGCACCTTAGGGGCCTCCGGTGCTGCCCGGACAGTGGTCTTCAGGTGCTGATGTGGTGCATGGCATTCTGAGCTGTCATGTAGACAGCTCGTTGCCATAGTGTATTGGGGGTTTTCTTTTTGCCTTAGTGCTGCATGTCACCAAGCATTGGACCCCCATCTACTTCTTATAATTTGTGTATAAATTTGTAAGACAGGACAAGTTATAAGTAAAAACCAATCTACTTTTTGGAACTAAAATACACAGGTCTCTGCAGCAAATATAGTGTTGTTATCCTGTGAGGCAGAAAGTGACATCACTCAATACAGAGCTCTCGTTACTGTCTGCCCACTTTACATTCTACAAAGTACTATTTTATATATTCACTTCACAATTTTTTTCTTTTTAACCCATTTGTCCCTTGTCCCTTATATGGTTATTCCTTACAACAATCCTTGCATATACATTCCTTTCTCTGTTCTCTTTGAATCTCTCTTAATTCACTTTCAATGCAATAAGAGTGAAGCCTTCTGGTGTCTCTCCAAACGGGTGCCAAGATGCCGCTGTTCCCTTGCACCAGCAGTGGCATTCTAACATGGGGATGGGCAGCTTCCCATAAACCGATCTCCACAGCATATGGGGAACACCCAGACATGCATCACCCCGAGTTCGCCATTGCGGGTACGTCCAGTCCCTGCAGTGAAGGAATCGGGTCTATCTTGGGCACATCTGCGAGTTGGGTGTGCAGGGCAGCCAGGCGTGCGGGAAGCAGAATCGGCCACCATGTGAAACCGAGGACTAGCATGGTAAGATACATATACAGTAAGTAGTGAACAAGAGAGTAAGGAGCATCAGGATCCAAAAGCGACTTCGGAGGTGGGATTTTAGCCTGGATTTAAATAGGGCTGGAGAAGGAGCCTGACGCAGACTCAGGTAACTTGTTCAAGCCCTGATATCCAGCGGAAGCTCCTATCCGGACACTGCTGCTGAATATCAGCCCCTCTAATTATTTTCCCTATTGAGACAGTATATCCCAACACACAATTTAGTTAGATATGTTTGTTGTCCCATCTGTATGATATAGGAAAAAAGAATTAAGAAGATCTTGTGCTTTTTCCTTTTATGTGCCTACCTTTTAGAATTCCCTGCCTATATACAGCCACAGTTAGAAGGATTTGTCTAACTTTGTAAGAGCTTAAAAACAAATTTATAGATGATTTTAAGCACTTGTGTATGTTTCATGACCGGTCATCTTTTTAGACTGGTTTAATATTACCTGGATTCTGCATGGGAATGTTTGTAATACATGAAATGGCATTTTAGAAAGGATACCCAGGTAAAATCTGGGGCATCCAAGGCAAAATGTCCCAAAATGTCCCGATTTTATAAACATGGATTTCCCGACGTGGACAGCTGCAACCAGCGGCCACATAGACACCCCTGCTAGAAAAACAGGGATCAGGGACTTCTATCCTATGCTGAACACAAGCTATTTTGCATGTGGGGATGTGCATCAGCATGCAGAACTAAAATGAAGTGTGCTAGGTTCCCTGCAATTTTCATTATTGTCAGTAAAATATAGGGAACATTAGAGTACCTTCTTCTCTATGCCCTCCGCATATTTGCAAGGCAGAATGTGAGCTTTTCTGATGTCCAGTCATGCCCTGGAGCAGCTATAAACTTGGATGCGGTTTGGGACGTGCAAGACATTTCTGAAACCAGGTGTGGATGTCCAAGTTCTTGGGAACATCCCGGTCACACCTACACTACATGCCTGTTTTCAAACATCCAAAGCATGAATAGGGCCTCTAAAATAACACCATAATGTTTTTAATTATATGGATGCAATTCTGTAAGCCACACAGATGTACTTATGAAGAATGGTACATATAACAAAAAATACATGGGAATAAATAAATGTTGGATGTATTTATCAACACACAGAGGTGGTAATGAGATATTCTCCAGGACCAAGCAGGAAGTCAGTCCTCACATATGGGTGACATCGACGTCGATGAAGCCCTGTGGAGCATTTCCCCAGCTTTCCATGAAAGCCTTTGGGAATGCAGGCACGCATGCGTGGTTCCCTTCCCACCCAAAGGTGCCATCTTACCTCAGTCTCTCGTTTTCCGTGAAGCCCGCCGGACGTGAGTCCTCGTCATCCCGGAAAATTGTTCGACTTTTTTGGCGATTTCGCTGTTTTTCGTCTCCGGTTCCCCTCCCGCCGGGTTCGGTACACCAGTATCGAGCCCGATCTTCTTTTTTCATTTTTTGCCCTTCGTGGCTGGCGTTCGTGCCCTTTTTTTCTTTTTCCCTGGAAGGCTGGTCCTTCGACCTACCGGGGTCCCTTTTTTCCCCGATGGCTTCCAGTGGTTTTAAGAAGTGTGATCGGTGTAAGAAGCTGATGTCTCTCACCGACACACACGACTGCTGCCTCCGGTGCCTCGGTCCTGATCACGACCCTAAGACATGTGGACCATGTGGGAAGATGTCTTCCAAGGCACTGCGAAGTCGTCAGCACCAGAAAGAAAGGCTGTTTTCTGACTCGGCCTCCGGCCAGGCCCGGACCTCGTCTGAGGCCTCGACATCTCGGAAGTCTGATCCCGAGCACCGTCGTGGCTCCTCGGAACTGGGGTCCCCCGACTGGGAACGCAAGAGGAAGAAACGGCTCGCGAGGGCGTCATCGGAAGAGGTCCCGGGATCCTCGAGACCTCGGTCCCAGACCCCCGACTGTCGCCCCGGGCCGGTGGAACAGGAGAAGCCGTCCAAAGTTCCTCGACTGGAGCCAGAGTCTGCTGGACACGTAAGTCCTGTAGTCCTCGTGGACTCTCCTCCCAGAGAGCCAACGTCGGGCTCGGTGCCGCCGGGGCCCGAGTCGGGAGCTGCTGAGTCTCCTGAGCTGAGTCTCAGGTTGACAGCCTTGGAGAGCAGACTGTCTGCCTTCATGGACCAGCAGCAGGCACTGATGGTCAGCCTGTCTGGCGCATCTGCCCCGACCACCGGGACATCGACCTTGAAGTCGACCCCAGAGACTGAGCAGATACTCGAGGCCATGAAGGCTGGAGGTTGACCTCGGTCGTGGTCTCCCTTGACCTCCTGTTTGGGACTGAGGGCATCGACGCCGGTGCCATCGGCGTTGGAGTGGGTGCTCGCAGGCCCCGCGAGGTTGGACCCCGATTCCTCATTGGACGAGTCCGCCTGGGAGACGGAGGACGAGGAGTCTCCCGACACCTTTAAGACTCGGTGCGTCCCATTGGACTCACCGCAGTCTGAGCCCCGGAGTAGATCCCCTCCGGAGGATACCCGGTTCTCGGAGTTTGTTTGGGATATGGCCACTGCCTTGGCTATCCCTGCGGACCCCGAGGAGGAGCCTCGAGCCGAGGAGCTCAAGGCCCTACAGTACAACTCTCCTCCGAAGGAGGCCTTTACTGTCCCGGTTCCTCCAATGCTGGAACGGCTCCTCTTCCGTATGTGGGAGGCACCGGCCTCGGCGCCGGTTTTAAGCTAGCGGGTCGATTCGATCTATCGACTCCGGAAGAGTCCTGGCTTTCAGAAGGCACAGCTACCACACCATTCCATGGTGGTGGAATCGGCCATGCATCGCCTGAAAAGTCAGAAGATGCACTCCGCGGTGCCCCCTGGTAGGGAGGCCCGAAACCTCGATGGTTTTGGTAGAAAGTGCTTCCAGGGCTCGATGCTTGCTTGCCATGTCCAGTCTTACCAGCTGTACATGGGCATGTACTTACAGGACCTGGCCAAAGAACTGGCTGGGTTCTCTGCTGGCCTCTCTGGGGAACCCTTGCAGAGGTTCAAGTCCTTGTCCTCGGGGATCCGGGAATGCTCTAAGTTTATTCCCGCGCTGCCTACGATGGCTTCGAGGCTTCGGCCCGTGTTGCGGCAGCCGGCATCGCGGCTCGACGCCAGGCAAGGCTGCAGTCATCGGACCTCGAGCCATGGGTTCAGGACAAGTTGGTCGATGTCCCTTGCCGAGGTGAGAACCTCTTCGGCAAACCCATGACCGAGAAGGCCGCCCAGCTCGAGACCGAACACCTCACACGGACAAGGCTGTCTAGGAAAACTTCTGCCCCTTCTCACAGGAAGAAGGGCTCGGGGAAAATGTCCTTTTACCCGAGGAAGGGCACTGCCTACAAACAGTACCCGCAATATCAGGCTGCCCAAGCTGCCCCTCAGGGTCAGCAGGCCAAGGGGCAGGGTAATGGGCCCCATAGGCAGAGGACCCCCAAGCCTCCGGGCCCCTGCTCCCACACAGCAGGGTGGGGGATTTTGACTCCTTAGGCATAGACTCTCTGTCCCTGCTCTCCCAACCCTGCACAGGAGGTCGCCTAGCCCTGTTTTCCCACCAGTGGCCACTCATCACTGGAGACAGTTGGGTGCTCAGCATAGTCCAACAGGGCTATGCCCTCCACTTCCAACAGCTGCCTCCTCTATACTTCCCAGGGGAGCCTCCAAGGCCTCCCCTGTACACAGATCTCCTTCAGGAGCTGCAAGGTCTGTTGATAGACAGGGCAGTGGAGCCTGTGCCTCCCCACTTGCAAGGTCGAGGATTCTACTCCAGGTATTTCCTGGTACCCAAAAGAACCGGTGGTCTTCGACCTATTCTGGATCTCAGAAACCTCAACAAGGTCCTGGAGAAGGAAAAGTTCAAGATGCTTACTCTTGGAACACTTCTGCCCTACTTCCAGCAGGGAGATTGGCTATGCTCCTTAGATCTAAAGGATGCGTATACCCACATCCTCATTCATCCAGACCACAGAAAGTACCTCAGGTTCATTGTGGGAGGAAACCATTATCAGTACAGAGTATTGCCTTTTGGCCTCACCTCCACTCCCAGAGTCTTTACCAAATGCCTGGCAGTGGTGGCGGCCTACCTGAGAAATCAGGGAATCTTTGTCTTCCCCTATCTGGACGACTGGCTCATAAGAGGTCAGACATACCAGGAGGCCAGGCAAGCCACCCTCAGGACTATTGCTCTTCTTCAAAACCTGGGGTTTGTCATAAACTTCGCAAAGTCCACTTTGCTCCCCTCCCAGAACTTGGAGTTCATAGGAGCAAGGTTGGACTCGCTGCTGGCAAAGGCGTTCTTGCCAGAAGACCAAGCCCAAAGACTGATAAACTTAGCAAACCAGTTTCTCAGCAGGTCACTGGTCTCCGCCAGACTCTGCCTGAGACTTCTTGGCCACATGGCTTCAACAGTACATGTGACCCCCAATGCCAGGCTCCATATGAGGCCTGCACAGTGGTGCCTGCGGACTCAGTGGTCACAGGCAACCTCAGAGACAGGATAAGGGTGTCCAGACACTTGCTGCACTCCCTCAGATGGTGGCTACACCCACCCAATCTGTTAAGAGGAGTACCTTTTCAGAGTCCTGCGTTCACAGTGGTCTTGACCAAAGATGCCTCCCTGCAAGGCTGGGGGGCTCATTGTCTGGGCAAGTGCACCCAGGGTCTCTGGTCTCCCTGGGAAGCTGCACAGCAAATCAATCTCCTGGAACTCAGAGCTATTCGGTTAGCCCTCAAGATTTTTTCTCAAACCCTGGCTCATCAGTCTGTCCTAGTTCAAACAGACAACCAGGTACCCATGTTCTATGTGAAAAACAAGCAGGACGGCACTGGATCCAGGCTCCTCTGTCGGGAGGCACAGGACCTTTGCTTGTTTGCTCTCAAGCACAACATGCTCCTCAAAGCAGTCTATTTACATGGTCAGGAGAACTACCTGACGGACAGGTTGAGCAGGATTCTGCAGCCCCACGAGTGGCAGCTCCATCCCATGGTGGTTCAAAAGATTTTCATGAAATGGGGACTTCCATCCATAGACCTGTTTGCCAGTCCTCTGAACAAACAGCTACCCAAGTTCTGCTCCAGGCAGCCGCATCCTCTGCGGATAGCAGCAGATGCTTTTCTGACTCCCTGGTCTCAGGGCCTCCTGTATGCGTTTCCTCCCACGCCTGTGGTGGCCCAAACTCTGTTCAAGATTCTCAAGGACAAGGCCTCGGTTCTGCTGGTGGCTCCCAGGTGGCCGAGACAGCCTTGGTTTCCACTTTTGCTACAGCTAGCAGTGGATCCCCCACTGCCTCTAGGATTACAACCCAACCTTCTCTCTCAGGATCAGGGTTCTCTTCTGCACCCCAACCTCAAAGCTCTCAATTTGATGGCATGGAGGCTGCAAGGGTAGTTTTGGCTCCCTGGGGCCTACCTCAGGAAGTTGAAGAGGTTCTCCTAGCCTCTAGGAAACAGTCCACTCGGAAAACCTATGCTCTCAAATGTTAACGATTTTCTGTGTGGTGTCAGCTACGTACAGTGGATCCCTTCTCCTGTACTGTACCTGTAGTGCTTCAGTACCTGTTGCACTTATCCAACCAGGGACTTAAGTCCAATTCTGTTCGGGTCCACCTCTCAGCTCTAGCAGCTCACCACTCACTAGTGGAAGGACACTCTCTGTCGGCTCACCCTTTGGTGTCCCACTTTCTCAGAGGCTTGCTCTTGCTCAAGCCTCCAATCTGTCCTCCTGCTCCTGAGTGGGAGTTGAATGTGGTCTTGCAACAATTTACTCGCCCACCTTTTGAGCCGATGGCTACTTGTCCTCTCCGCTTCCTGTCCTGGAAGACTCTCTTCCTGATAGCCCTAACCTCGGCCAGGCGAGTGAGTGAGCTTCAGGCCCTGGTCTGTGACAGGCCTTACACCAGAATCTATAGGAACAGGGTAGTCCTCAGGACTCATCCTAAGTTCCTCCCTAAAGTTGTCTCCTCTTTCCATCTCAACCAGGAGGTGGTTCTTCCAACATTCTTCCCTAGGCCTCATGCAAGCCAGGCTGAAGCAGTTCTGCATACCCTGGACTGTAGGAAGGCCTTATCCTTCTACCTTGACCGTACGCAAGGGCACAGAAGAGCTACTCAGCTCTTCATAGCTTTTGACCCTAATAATTTAGGGTTAGCTGTGTCCAAGCGTACCTTGTCCATCTGGGTGGCTGACTGTATCAGCTGGGCTTACAAGGCGGCTGACCTTCCTTTGCAGGGTCGGGTCATGGCCCATCGTGTCAGGGCAATGGCTGCCTCAGTGGCTCATCTCCGCTCTGTACCGTTGGTAGACATCTGCAGGGCTGCTACTTGGTCTTCAAGCCAGACTTTTGCGGCCCACTACTGCCTGGAGAGGGAGTCCCATAGGGACAGTGCTTTTGGCCAGGCAGTACTCCGGAATCTCTTTGAGGTTTAGGCAACTCCTGCCCTCCTGCCCTCTGTTGGGCTACTGGTGGAGGTTCTGTCAGTGAAAAGCCTTTCTTTGATGCTGGGACTAGAGGGAGTTCTCTTGTTCAGCCTGGGTTCCTGGTAGCCCAGAGCTGGGGAGTCACCCATATGTGAGGACTGACTTCCTGCTTGGTCCTGGAGAAAGAGTAGTTACTCACCTGTAACAGGTGTTCTCCAGGAGCAGCAGGAATCAGTCCTTACAACCCTCCCTCCTCCCCTTGGAGTTGCAGTTGTACATAGTTTGTTTTACATTTTTGTGTGCTGTTCTTAGCTATGACATTTGACTGAGGTAAGATGGCACCTTTGGGCAGGAAGGGAACTGTGCATGCGTGCCTGCATTCCCAAAGGCTTTCATGGAAAGCTGGGGAAATGCTCCGCAGGGGCTTCATCGACGTCACCCATATGTGAGGACTGATTCCTGCTGCTCCTGAAGAACACCTGTTACAGGTGAGTAACTACTCTTTTATGGAGCAGAAGAACTGCTGTGTGTTCTCTTTTGAAGGAGGGCAGCATGTAAATAAAAATTGTATTGTATTGCAATGTGTCTCTTCAACTCAGTGCTGACTCCTGGCGACCCAGCAGCTCCATTACATTCCATTTTATTCTTGCTGCCCAAGGCTCTCTATGTACAGTATATTATGCCTAACAATTTCCTCATAAATAAATATTTACAAAGAAAACTGTTTTTTTTCTCTCGCAGGCAATACATGAAGAAAAATATTTGTTGCTGACGAGATATTCTCTAATCTGTGAAAGAGCTCCTCAAAAGAAACCAAATCAAGGCTATAATGGACTAAACATTCTAAGATGGCACTTTCCCATGCTTCTGTTGGATTTGTGCCTTTGTGGCACTATAGGGTTAATATTTAGCACACATTTTCATTTTGACTGGTTTAGATTTAAATTGTTCCTCTAAGCCTGATAATGCCACTTTAGCCTCTCAGAAAAAAAGGAGGCTGGTTCTAGCCTGAGATGATAAACCGAAGAGACAGGGGAGAAGGAACAGCAGCAGCCAAAACAGTACACAAGAGAATGCATTGAGGGGTATAGGCCCAGAGATGATTTTCCTTTCAGCCGTGGACCAAACAGAGAATTTAAGTTATCAGGCTATTCTGTCTAGGCAAGGGGATTAAAAAGTGGTGCAAAATCAAGGTCAGAGAGGAAGGGAACACATATTGTGTCAAGGCTTCAAACTTGGTTTCTCTGGGAGGTGAAGGCCTTGGACATTTTCTTCATCTGTTGATTTATTTAATTAAATGAGAACTTGTTTGTAAGATCTGGCAGCCATTACCTAACTGTATTATTCATTTTGTGTTTAGAATAATTTATACTTAGCTGTAGAATGAATAATAACTAATAGTATTGTGTAGTGTTAATATGTTCAGTGTGATGAAAATGGGGATACAAGATTTGGCCCCTTCTTGAGATGTCAGGTACATACTGAATTTCTTCTTTCCAAAGCTGCTACAATTTATTTCCTTTATTGCAGATATCTTTGTTCTCTACATAATTTCCTTTGTTCTCAACCATATTATAATTAGCATGAAACACACTACTTTTTGATAACTATGGTTTCCAATATTTATTATTTCCATTCCTATCTTTTCTAATTCTGTCAAGGTAATGTAGAAACAGAGAAACATAATGGCAGAAAAAGATCATATGGCCTATCTCATCTACCCTTCCATATCAACTACAATAGTCCCCCTTTTCCTTTTAGAGATCTTCTGTGTTTGTCCTATGCTTTCTTGAAATCAGATACTGTCCTCATCACTACTATCTCCACTGGGAGACTATTCCATGCATCTATCATTCTTTCTGTAAATAAATATTTCCACATATTAATCCTGAGTCTATCCCCTTTCACCTTCATCCTATGTCCCCTCTTAGCAGAGCTTGCTTTAAGTCAAAAGAGACTCTCCTCTTGTGTATTTAAACGTCTCTATCATATCTCCTCTATCTCACCTTTCCTTTAAAGTATACATATTAAGATCTTTATGTCTGTCCTGATATGCTGCATAATGAAGGCCACTAACCATTTTAGTAGCCACGCTCTGCACTGCCTCCAACCTGCCTATGTCCTTTTGAAGGTGCGGTCTCCAGAACTGCACATAATGCGCCAAATGAGGTCGCACCAAAGACTTATACAGAGGCACTATTGTTTCCTTTTTTCTGTTGGCCATTCCTCTCCTTATACTCCCAAGCATCCTTCTGGCTTTCACCGTCACCTTTTCTACCTGTTTAGTCAGAAACGATCACACCCAGGTCCCGCTCCTCTTTCACGGGCATAAGAACATAAGAAATGTCATACTGGGTCAGACCAAGGTCCATCAAGCCTGTTTCCAACAGTGGTCAATCTAGGTCACAAGCACCTGGCAGGTACCCAAAGTCCACAGCTTCCACAATGCTCGTCCTGGGGTAAGCAGTGGATTTCCCGGGTCCTCTTTAATAATGGCTTATGGACCTTTCCTCCAGGAACTTGTCCAAACCTTTTTTAAACACAGCTACACGAACAGAGTTTGATTGTGCATTCAGTGAAACAATATTTTCTCTTTTTAGTCTTAAATGGGTCACATTGTAGCTTTATTGCGTATCCTCTAGTTTTTCTACTTTTTGATGGCATAAACAACCGATCTACATTAATCCGTCCCATTCCATTCATTAATTTATAGACTTCTATCATGTCTCCCCCCAGCCCTCTCTTTTCCAAGTTGCTTTACCATTTTAGTGGCTCTTCTCTGTACCATTTCTAATTCCGCCATATCCTTTTTAAGATACGGCGACCAGAATTGCACAAAAGTATTTCAACACCTACACTATACTGCTCCCTTGGATTTTTGCAGCCCAAATACATGACCCTGCATTTTTTAGCACTAAATCACAGCTGCCAAATTCTTGATCATTCTTCAAGCTTAGCTAGATCCCTTCTCATGCTATCTTCTCCTTCCTGGGTGTCTATTCTATTGCAGATTTTGGTATCATCCGCAAAGAGGCAAACCTTCCCCGACAGTCCTTCCGCAGTATCACTAACAAAAATGCAATGTGTGCCTTCAAGTCAGTCCTGACTCCTGGCGACCCAGAAGCTCCTGGGTTTTCTTGGCAGTGTCACCGGAAGTAGATTGCCAGGCCTTTCTTCCGAGGCAATGGAGGGTTAAGTGACTTGCCCAAGGCCACAAGGAGTGCTAGTGGGAATTGAACCCTGGTCTCTGGGTTCCCAAGCCAGTGCTCTAACCACTAGGCTACTCACTAACAAAGATGTTTAAAAAAAATGGACCAAGACAGATCCCTGGGGCACACCATTGGCAACATCCTTCTCCTCAGAGTGAGCTCCATTTACCTGTAACCTTTGTCACCTCCCACTCAATCAATTTCTAACCCAGTCAGTCACTTTAGTGTTCATCCCTAGGGTGCTCAATTTGTTTGTCGCTTGTGCAGAACTGTGTCAAAGGCTTTAGTGAAATCTCAAGTACACTACATCTAGGGCTCTCCCTTGGTCCATCTCTCTGATCACCCAGTCAAAGAAATCAATCAGATTTGTCTGACAAGATCTACTTCTGGTAAATCCATGCTGCTTCGGATCCTGCAATCCTTTAGATTCCAGAAATCTCACTATCCTCAGTTTTAGCAACATTTCCAATAATTTATTCATCACAGAGGTTAGACTAACTGACCTGTAGTTCTCAACCTGATCCTTACATCCACTTTAGTGTACAGTGACCACATGTGCCTTTCTCTAGCCCTCTGGGACCACTCCTGACTCTAAAGAAGCATTGAAAATGTCAGTCAGTGGGAGTCACAAGAACGTCCCCAAGTTCCTTCAATATTCTTGGATGTATCCCATCCAGTCCCATCGCTTTGTCTACTTTCAGTTTAGTTAGTTCCACATGAACACAGTCTTCTGAAAATCGATCAAGATCCTCTTCACTTCTGTTCCTATTTGTGATGTTTTCTGAAGTCCTGCTCCTGGCCCTTCATCTGTGAACACAGAACAAAAATATTTGTTAAGCAATTCCGCTTTATCCTCATCAACTTCTACATATTTTTCCTGATCCCCTTGAGTCTGACAATACCACTTTTGCACTTCCTCCTCTCACTAGTATATATGAAAAATGTCATCTCTCTATTTTATTGCATTGGCTATTTCTTCTTCTTTTTGTATCTTTGCTTTTCTGACTACTTTCCTAGCTTCTCTAAGTTTTTCAAAATATTGATGCTTGTCTTCCTCTCTCTGTGATCTCTTGTATTTTATGAAGGCCATCCTATTTTTCTTCACCTTTTCAGCTACTTCTTTTGAGAACCATAGTGGCCTCCTTTTCCTTTTATTTACCTTTCTAGGTTTGTTGCCCTTAAAATATCCCCTCTCAATTTTGCCCATTGCTTTTCTACATTCCCCAGCTGTTCCCATCCCACTAACGACTCTTTGAGGTATTGTCCATCTTGGCAAAGTTAGTTTTCCTAAAGTCTAAGACCCTCACTTTTGAATGAATTTTATCAGCCCTAGTCCTAATACTGAACCACACCATTTAGTGATCACTGGATGCAAGATGATCTCCCACTATGACATCAAAAACACTTTCCCCATTGGTAAGCACCAAATCCAGTATGGCCCCTTCATGTATGGGTTCTGTTACCAGTTGCTGGAATAGTTCTCCCTGCAGAGAATCTAGGATCTACTTACTCCTAGATGACATTCTAGCAGAAATGTGCCAATCAACATCCGGCATATTGAAATCATCTATCAGAAGCACTTTGCCTTTCATGGCAATACTACTTATCACTTCTATTAAATCTCCATCCACTTCTCACTGTGAGGGAGATCTGTATATCACACCAATGCAAATGGATTTTCTTTTCCCTTTCCAGTTTAACCCACAGTGCCTCCTCACTCCCTTTTAAGCCCTGTAATACTATAACTTTAATATTATTATTTACATATAGTGCCACTCCTCCTCCCCTTCTTCCTACCCATTTTCCAGATGTTGCCCCTTTTACCAATTGTAATGTTTCACTTACCTGGGAGCCGTTTTTCACTCATCCTCAACAAATCTAGTTTAAAGCTCTCTTCAGTAGGTTAACAAGTCTGCTGCAGAAAACACTTGGACCCTTCTTGGACTGGTGGACACCATCTCTGTTCTGCAGCCTTTGGAAATGATCCCATGGTCCAGAAACCAAAACGTTGTCATTGACACCATCCATGGAGGCATGCATTCATCTCCAGGATGCAAGCTTCTCTGCACCTGCGCATCTATCTGCTTCACCCTCTATCCCAGAGCCATGAAGGCAGTTTTGATGTGCTCGGAGGACACCTAGCAGTATCATTTGTGCTGACATGGATGAGCAACATCGGACAATAGTCAGTAGGCTTGATGAGTCTCGACAAACTCTCCATAACATCTTGGATTTTGGCACTTGGCAGACAGCACACCTGTGCCTGCAATAGCAAAGATCATTGGATGAAAGTTCTTTCACAGGTTTATCCTCTGTACTGCTCCTTCAGGCAGCAAAGGTTGTCACAATCATCTTTCATTTACAGTTGCCAGCTGGCTCAATTTTTTTCAGGACAGGCTGATCCAGTCCTGGTTTTACTCCCATTAAATGCAGGGGACTTGCAGTTCTGGTTTCCCTAAGAAAGCAGCACCAAGAGGGTAATTTTATAAGAATATGCCTACTTTAAGTGTGAAAGTAGGCACCTACTTTTCTTTATGAAAATCTAGTGTAAGTGGCAAAGATCATGCTTTAAATTAAGCTATAGGGCTTGTGTGAATGTCTGTGCCTATATTTACCAAGTATATCCATAAATTATTGTACTTTATAATCAATGCATGAACTCACTCATACCAACTATGCTTTGCCAAACTCCTCCCATGTACACACCCCACAACGAAAGTCTGCACCATGCAAGCATACATGTACTTTTATGCTGGTCAGAAAGGCATCATTTATGTGCATATGTGACCATGTGCTAAAATGACTAAAGTACCAACAATAATGTGCATTGTTGGTGCATAAACTGAGGCGTCTCATTATAAAATGAGCCCCTAAATATCAATGCATGAAGGAGGGTGAACACCAGAACTGGATCAGCCTGTCCTGAGAAAATGGAGACAGTTGGCAACCCTACTTTTGATTCCCTTCCAAATCACTGCTAGCCTTATTGGGAAGGAGACTCAAATTCATCTCTTATGTGATCTAAGCCACAAAGCCATCCTGGTTTGCAGTATTTTATGTTAATTTGGATTGGTGATGGTTGAATCTTTAAATATATTTTTAATACATATTTAAGTGAAACTCCTTCTGTTAAAATGCAAAAATGATAGCTGGGTACATGTGCTGTAATGGATCTTTATAAATACATGGAGGCCTATTCCGTTCTGGACATCCAGCCCCTTATGCAGTTGGGCAGAATCAGGGCATACAGCAGTAGACCAGATTCTGATCCCACGGGAGCGTCTAGCCCCTGCGGGATCAGAATCGGGTCTATCGGCCTGGACATGCAGGTCAGCCCTGATTCTGATTGACCGAATACCTGGCTAACCCAGCCTGCTTCTGTAATGGAGCCACAGTGCCATGGCGTTTTGCTGCTATGGTACTATGGTTCCATTATGGAGCCATGAACACTGGCTGCCGCCAAGATTGTCCTTTCCCCGCAGCCAGACCCCCCCAATCTGGCCTCCCATGGCAGGGTCCAGCTGCGAGGAACCTCCTGCACATCTCCCTGCTTTGTCCCCGCTGGCCGCTGCTGCTACCCCGCGTCCAGGGGGACTTATTCCACCTCTGAGGTGGAATAAGTCCCCTGTCTAACCGGCATACTCCAGACATACAGGGCCAACCTCAGAATCAGCCCTGAATGTCCAGGGTGCTGGCCTGCCCATGTACCGCCCTCACTCCGCCTTCCACCCGTCTCCTCCGCTGTTCGGACAGTGAGCCTTGCAGGGGGACGAACAACAGGGATGTACATCCAGGCAGGATGTACATCCCCGCTATTTGTGACTCGGAATGACCCCCATAGTATTTTCTATTTAAAGGGAGGAGACATAAATTCATTAAAATGTATGCTTAACAATTTTCAAAGTTTTAGATGCCAAATTTTTCATTTAAGTGTCTAAAACGTTGCTAATCTAAATGAGGGGGAGGGGATTTAAAGTATCTCGCTGAACTTTGAACATCCTAACATTAAGGGGGTAGAGTTATAAAGGGTTTCTTGCATGTGAAGGCCTTTTTATACATGCAAAAGGGCTTTTATGAAATTACTTCAGGTGTAATGCACGCAAAAGTACACATGGTGACATGACGTTGCGTGCTTTTATGTGACCCAAGTGCAGGTGTGTTCTAGAGTGGAGTTTGGTTAGAGCATAGGTGAAATCAGTTTACATGCATATTTTACAAAATATGCACCTATGCAGTCATAAATATCAGCGGCTTCATTCTAGCCATGATTCCTGCCGTTTACCTGTGGGATTTTATAAAGGAACATAGGCAACTATATGTCTTTATAATAGGCACCTACTTGGCCTTCATACATAGAGGATAAACATAGAAACATAGAAATATGATGACAGAAAAAGACCACATGGCCTATCTAGTTTGTCCTTCCATAACAACTACAACAGTCCCCTTTTTACCTTTAGAGATCCTCTGTGTTTGTCCCATGCTTTTTTAAATTCAGTTACTGTCCTCATCTCTACCACCTCCACTGGGAGACTATTCCACGGATCCACTACTCTTCCCGTAAAGAAATATTTCCGCATATCACTCCTGAATCTATCTCCCTTCATCCTCATCCCATGTCCCCTCTAAGCAGAACTTGCTTTCAATTGAAAGAGGCTCTCTCCCTGAACATTTATGCCACGGAGGTATTTAAACATCTCAATCATATCACCTCTATCCCGCCTTTCCTCTAAGGTGTACATATTAAGATCCTTCAGTCTGTCCTCATATGCTTTATAATGAAGACCACTAATCATTTTAGTAGCCACCCTCTGCACCGACTCCATCCTGTTCACATCCTTTTGAAGGTGCGGTCTCTAGAATTGCACACTATACTCCAAATGAGTTCGCACCAAAGACTTATACAGAGGCATTATCACCTCCTTCTTTCTGCTAGTCATTCCTCTCCGTATGCACCCAAGCATCCTTCTAGCTTTTGCCGTCGCCTTTTCTACCTGTTTAGCTACTTTAAGATCATCAGACACAACCACGCCTCGGTCCCGCTCTTCTTTAGTGGACAAAAGTACTTCACCCCCTATACAATATTGCTCCCTTGGATTGCTGCAGCCCAAATGCATGACCTTACATTTTTTAACATTAAATCCCAGTTGCCAAATTCTAGACCATTCTTCAAGCTTAGCTAGATCCCTCCTCATGTTATCTAACCCTTCCTGGGTGTCTACTCTATTGCAGATTTTGGTATCATCCGCAAAGAGGCAAACCTTACCTGAAAGCCCTTCCGCTATATCACTAACAAAGATGTTAAAAAGAATCGGACTAAGGACAGATCCCTGGGGCACACCACTGATAACATCCTTCTCCTCAGAGTGAGCTCCATTGTCACCTCCCACCCAACCAATTTCTAACCCAAGCAGTAACTTTAGGGTCCATCCCTAGGGTGCTCAGTTTGTTTATAAGTCGCCTGTGAGGAACAATGTCAAAGGCTTTACTGAAATCTAAATACACCACATCTAGGGCTCCCCCTCGGTCCAACTCCCTGGTCACCCAATCAATCAGATTTGTCTGACAAGACCTGCCTCTGGTGAATCCATGCTGCCTTGGATCCTGTAATCTGCTGGACTCCAGAAACCTCACTATTTTCTCTTTCAGCAGCGTTTCCAATAATTACTCAACACCGAAGTTAAACTAACCGGCCTGTAGTTTTCAACCACATCCTTACTTCCACCTTTGTGTAAAGGCACCACATGAGCCTCTCTCCAGTACTTTGACACCACTCCCGACTCCAACGAGGCATTGAAAAGGTCAGTCAGTGGAGCTGCTAGAACGTCCCCAAGTTCCCTCAGTATTCTCGGGTGTATCCCATCCGGTCCCATTGCTTTGTCTACTTTAAGTTGAGATAGTTTCTCACGAACACAGTCTTTTGAAAATTGTTCAAGATGTCCTTTGCTTCTGTTCCTATTTGTGGGTGTTTTCTGAGGTCCTGCTCCTGGTTCTTCATCTGTGAACACAGAACAAAAATATTTGTTCAGCAATTCCGCTTTATCCTTATCAGCTTCTACATATTCCTCCCCTGCACCCTTGAGTCTGACAATACCACTCTTGCCCTTCCTCTTCTCACTAATATATCTGAAAAATGTCTTATCCCCCCATTTTATTGCATTGGCTATTTCCTCCTCCTTTTGAAGTTTTGCCTTCTTGACTACTTTGCTAGTTTCTCTAAGTTTTTCCAAATACAGATGTTTATGTTTATTTTAAATTTGATATACCGCTCAGGCCAAAAGGCATTAGAGTGGTTTACAATACTATATCATTCGAGGAAATAAGAAAAGAACGCCATTTATATGATAGGCCAGAATAGAGGACAGAGACAGTCAAACAGATAAGAGAAAGGGAGAACCCAGAACAGTAAGTTACCACAATATATAAGCACGACAACCCAGTCCATGCAGTCAGTGTAAACTCCAGCAACAGACGCCACGGACCAACGCCTAAGGGCCACGCCAAAGAGCCCTCTGGCGAGGCCCTCAGGCATTGGTCCGCAAGGCGCGGGCGCGCCCCTGTAACGGCGGTTCTTGTGCCGTTAGTCATGGCTGCTGATTGGCGGGCTTAGGGGAGGAAGGGGGAGCTCCTGCTCTCACCCCCGTCAAGATCACTGCTCTCCTCGCGCCCCTGCAACGGCGGTTCTTCCTCTTTCTGTGATCTCTTGTATTTCATGAAGGCCTCCCTCTTTTTCTTCACTTTTTCAGCTACTTCTTTCGAAAACCATAGTGGTCTCCTTTTCCTTTTACCTTTATTTACCATTTTAACAAAAAGGTTGGTTGCCCTTAAAATATCCCCTTTCAGTTTTTCCCACTGTTTTTCTACATCCCTCAGCTGTTCCCATCCAACTAACGACTCCCTGAGGTAATGGCCCATCTTCGCAAAGTTAGTCTTCCTAAAGTCTAAGATCCTTGCCTTTGAATGGATTCTATCAGCCCTAGTCCTAATACTGAACCACACTATCTGGTAATCACTGGATGCAAAATGATCTCCCACTACAACATCAGAAACACTTTCACCATTGGTAAGCACCAAGTCCAGTATGGCCCTTTCACGTGTGGGTTCTGTTACCAATTGCCTGAATAGTTCTCCCTGTAGAGAATCCAGGATCTCCTTACTTCTAGATGATACTGCAGCAGGAATGTGCCAATCAACATGTGGGATATTGAAATCTCCTATCAGTAGCACGTCCCCTTTCTTAGCAATGCTGTGCATGTCTTCAATTAACTCTCTGTCCACCTCTTCCTCTTGTGAGGGAGGTCTGTATATCACACCAATTTAAATAGATTTCTCTTTCCCTCTTCCTAGTTTAACCCACAATGCCTCCCCCTCTCCCTTTTAAGCTCTGTAATTCCAAAGCTTTAATAGTAGTTTTTACATATAGTGCCACTCCTCCTCCCCTACTTCCTACCCTGTCCTTTCTGAATAAATTATAGCCAGGTATAGTTACATCCAAATCATGGTTTTCTGTGAACCATGTTTCTGTAACTGCCACTAAATCCAAGTCAGCCACTCCCACCAAAGCTTCAACCTCAGGGATCTTATTTCCCATGCTACGGGCATTTATACACACTGCTTTCCATATGTTACCCCTGTTACCCATTTCCTTAAAGTTATTTAATGTATCACCTACCTGGGGGCTTTCTTCACCCATCCCCAACGAATCTAGTTTAAAGCCCTCTTCAGTAGATTAGCCAGTCTACTACTGAAGACGCGTTGACCTTTCTTGGACAGATGGATGCCATCTCTGCTCTGCAACCCTTGGAACAGCATTCCATGGTCTAGGAAACCAAAACGCTGTCAATGACACCATCCACGCAGCCATACATTCATCTCCAGGATGCAAGCCTCTCTGCCTTGGCCTTTACCCTCAACAGGGAGGATTGAAGAGAACACCACCTGTGCACCTAACTGCTTCACCCTCTGTCCCAGAGCCATGAAGTCACTTTTGATATGTTCCAAGGTATACCTGGCAGTATCATTTGTTCCAACATGGATTAGCAACATTGGGTAATAGTCAGTGGGCTTGATGAGTCTCGGCAAACTCTCCATAACATCTTGGATTTTGGCACCAGGCAGACAGCATACCTCTCTGGACATCAAGTCTGGTCGGCAGATGGACGCCTCAGTACCCCGCAGAAGAGAGTCTCCAACCACCACTACCCTTCGTTTCCTTGTGGTCACTGATTCTGCAACTTTGGGGTACTTGAGCTCTGGTTCTTCCATTTCCAGGGATGCTTTCACCTCCTCCACTTCCAGGGCTGCATAATGGTTCTTCAATTCAAGGGCTGGAGAAGTTGGATTGGTGATTTTTCAGGCCCTGGTGACTTGTATCCAACCATCGACATTCTGTTGGCACCCATCTTCTCCTCTGCTGGAGAGCTTGGTTGCTGCAAGAAGCATCTCATCAATATACTTCTCACTGTCTTGAATGCTCCTCAGCCTTGCCACCTCCTCTCTGAGTTCCTCCACTTGTTTCCTCAGAGCTTCAGCATGCAGGCACCCTGCACATGGAACCAGTCCTTCAACTGGCATTAGGACCTCTGTCTGGACCGAGGCAGAAGCTGTAACGGGGGCAACAGCTTTAGCGATACGATTTTTCCCAGCCATTGTTCTGTTCGTGGAGCTTAGGTATCTGTTAAAGCAAAAGAGAGAGATCTACCAAGTACCAGCCAGTTTCCCAGCTGTCCTTTCAGAGAAAAAGCAGTTAAATCTCCTTTATTATATTCAAAATGTGCTGGTCCAATTTTCTGTGCTTTGTCAAATGGGGAGGTGCCCTATAAAGCAAGACTACTCGCTAGGGGTGGGTGGGAGTCGGGGTGGGTAGGGAGGGAACTAACACTTGATTAGGTGTTAGCAGTTTCCAAAGCTGAGGAGGTTACTGGAGTTCAACCACCTACTGTGCTCAAGGTAGTTATAATTTTATAACAGGTTGCCTAAGGCCACAAATTCAGATTTTAAAATCCATTAGACATTTGTATGATTCTCAGGTGGTAGGGAGAGGTGCATTAGTAATGCCAAGAGACATACATATTTGCTACTTCATTTTCCCACTAGTCATAAGGAAATGAAAAAACAGGTTTGAGAATGGAGCTTGTAGCTCAGTGATGGTACTGTACACTGCTGTATGGATGGTCTCTGGTTACATAAAAACATAAGATATGCCTTACTGAATCAGACTAAGGTCCATCAAGCCCAGTATCCTGTTTCCAACAGTGGCCAATGTAGGCCACAAATACCAGTCAGGTTCCCCAAAAAATACATAGGTTCCACATTGCTTGTCCCGGGGTAAGCAGTAGATTTCTCGGGTCCTCTTTAATAATCTTTTATGGACCTTTCCTCCAGGAACTTGTCCAAATATTTTTTAAACTCAGCTACACTAACAGCTTTTACTACATCCTCCGGTAACAAATTCCAAAGCTTGATTACGCATCAAGTGAAAAATATTTTCTCTTATTAGTCTTAAATGGGTTACACTGTAGCTTCACTGCGTATCTCCTAGTCTTTCTACTTTTTGATGGAGTAAACAACCTATCTATATCTACCTGTTCTACTCCATTCCTTAATTTATAGACCTCTATCACATGTCCCCCTCAGCCGTCTCTTTTTCAAGTTGAAGAACCCTAAACTTTTAAGCCTTTTCTCCATCCCTTTACCATTTTGATGGCTCTTCTCTGTACCTTTTCTAATTCTGCTATATCTTTTTTAAGATATGGCGACCAGAATTGCACACAATATTCAAGGTGTGGTTGAACCATGGAATGATACAGAGGCATTATAATATCCTTGTTTTTATTCTCCATTCCGTTCCTTATGATTCCTAGCATTCTATTTGCTTTCTTGGCCATCGCTGCACACTGGGCAGAAGGTTTCAACGTGTTATCCACGAAGACACCTAAATCTTTTTCCTGGGTGGTGGTTCCTAATGTGGAACCTTGCATTGTGTAACCGTAGTTTGGGTTGTTCTTTCCTAGGTGCAAAACTTTGCACTTGTCTGCATTAAATTTCATCCGACATTTGGGCATCCAGTCTTCCAATTTATCAAGGTCCTCTTGGAATTTTTCACAATCCTCTTGTGGTTTTTTTTTCTTTTCAAATAATCTTTATTGAGTTTTGCACACAATACAGTTTAGACATGTGAGACATCATCTTCCTTTACAATTAGCTAACATTTCAATAACAGTAACATGAACAGTAGAACTAGTTACGTAGTTGCTGGCTAGTATCAACCTATGCTGCAATTATTTGTGAGTTCTTTTAACTTCCCTCACTTGTTGAATAATTGCAAGATGGTATTTTCCCGACACATTCTGATGAGACATTGTCCTTTTTGGTTGTTTTATGGTCTATTCCCCCTTACTTTTAGGCCCGTTACACATTTAAACTTCTATTTATAGTATCCCATTTTCTTAGTAATTGAAAGTCTTGCGGTTTTTGTTCTACATAGGCCTTCTCATATTTCTTGTGTTGGCATACTAGATTCCACCAGTACTCCATCTTTAGATCAGAGAAATTTTTCCAGTGTATCATGATAGCTTTTATCGCTAAGCTTATCATTAATTCCAGTATTTGATGGTCTGCTTTTTCCAAGCTAGGCATTTCTGCTAAGGATTTGTAGATTATTATCCGATATGTCAGTGGCTCTTGAATATCCAACAGCTTAGTTATTCGTTGCCACACTTGGTGCCAATAGTTCTGCAGATTCGCACATTGGTATATCATATGCGACAGCGTTCCAACATCCAATCTACAAGACCAACATCGATTCCCCGACTGAGGATTCCATTTGGATACTTTTAGTGGAGTCTGGTATGCTCTATGCGCCAGGAAGTACAGTGTTTGTGTAAGAGAGGCTGCATGTGTAATCCTTAATTGTGATCCCCAAAACGTTTCTCACATTTTTGGACACTTTAGTTCCCCTGCTTCAGTTTCCCATACAAGTTGTGTTCCAATACTTTTATCATTTAGCTTTGATCTTATGAGTTTGAGGAACTTTGATATTGGCTGGGAGCCAACCTGGATTTCTTGCATCTTTTGATATAGCGGCCACCCAGACTTTATCAAAATCGGAGACACCCCTGATGGAAAATTGCAAGAGGATCTTGATAAATTGGAAGACTGGGCATCAAAATGGCAGATGAAATTTAATGTGGACAAGTGCAAAGTTATGCACCTAGGGAAGAACAACCCAAACTATGGTTACACGATGCAAGGTTCCACATTAGGAACCACCACACAGGAAAAAGATTTAGGCGTCATTGTGGATACCATGTTAAAATCCTCGGCCCAGTGTGCAGCGGCAGTCAAGAGAGCAAATAGAATGCTAGGTATCATAAGGAAAGGAATGGAAAATAAAACAAAAGATATTATAATGCCTCTAGATCGTTCCATGGTGAGACCGCACCTTGAATATTGTGTGCAATTCTGGTCACCGTATCTTAAAAAGGATATAGCGATATTAGAAAAGGTTCAGAGAAGAGCCACCAAAATGGTAAAGGAGATGGAAGGATACTCCTATGAAGAAAGGCTAAAAAGGTTAGGGCTCTTTAACCTGGAAAAGAGACGTCTGAGGGGAGATATGATAGAAGTCTATAAATTAATGAACGGAGTGGAACGGGTAAATGTAGATTGGTTGTTTACGTTATCAGAATATAGAAAGATTAGGGGACATGCAATGAAGCTACAGGGTAAACTATTTAAGACTAATAAAAGAAAATATTTTTTCACTCAACGTGTAATCAACCTCTGGAATTTGTTACCGGAGGATGTAGTAAAGGCTGTTAGTGTAGCTGGGTTTAAAAAAAGGTTTGGACAAGTTCCTGGAGGAAAGGTCCATAAAGCATTATTAAGAAGGGACCCAGGATATCAATGCTTGACCCAGTACAAGCATTGTGGAACCTGTGTCTTTTGGGGAAACTGCTAGGTACGTATGACCTAGAGTGGCCACTGTTGGAAACAGGATACTGGGCTTGATGGACCTTGGTCTGACCCAGTATGGCATATCTTATGTTCTTATGTTCTTTGTTTAAACAGTGACGGAGCTGACACCATTGGTAAAGACACTTACCTGACAGTCCAAACTCTTGTTGCATCTCTTGAAAGGACTTAAATGCATCTTTGTGCATTAACAGACCTAATTTCCAAACATCACATTGAATCCACTCCATCCACGCAAAACATTTCCCTGCTATTGTTCAATCTGGATTTAACCAAATTGGTTCATCTTTAGCGTATTTCCCTTCATCCTTGACACATTGCATTATTTTTTGACATGCCAGTTGCGTGTCCCACATTATCTCATTATACAGCTTCCGTTGACTCCATCCCACTCCTACACGCAATTGATAGCTTGCTCTACTTGTAGCCATCTAGGGCCATTATCCTTATCCTCTTCTCTTGTCCACTGTGTCCCTTGTTTTAACAAGGAGGCTAGGTGATACCAATAAAAATCTGGAAAATGTACACCGCCATTTGTTTTGGGTTGTTTTAATTTATTTTCCGATATCCTGGGAGTTTTATTTTGCCATAGAAATTTTAACAGAAGACTTCCTAATTTTTTGTAGAATTTTTGCTGAAATAGGACAGGAATCATACTTAGAATATAATTAATTTTAGGGACTATTACCATTTTTATGGTTTCTAGTCTTCCCCACGAAGTTAAATATAATGGCTTCCATTTAAGACGTGTATTCCTTAATAATCTTTTCGCACTGTTCCATATTTTGCTCCATTGTTCTCTGCATTGTGATCCCATATGTAATTCCTAGATATTTAAAAGAGATTGCACCTTTTGGAATGGATAGTCCTGTACTGTTAATTCTGATGCTTGCGCGTTTAGGGGTATTATTGTGGTCTTGGTTAAGTTTACTTTATATCCTGAATTAGCAGAATATGCTTCTATAATTTGTAAAACTGTTGCTAATGAGCAAGGCTTCAGAAAGAGGAGAAGGTCGTCTGCATATGCCGATAATTTACACTGACATCCTTTAATATTTATCCCCTCTACACTCTTATGCTGTCAAATCATGACAGCTAGTGGTTCTATCGACAGGTTAAATAGGAGCAGTGAGAGAGGGCATCCCTGTCTCTTGCCTCTGAATAGTTTAAAGGATGCCAAGAGCATTCCATTCGCTGCAATCCGTGCTGTGGGGTTTGCATATAGTGTTTCAATTCTTCTTCTTATTCCATCTTTCATTCTGAACCATCTCAACACTTGAAAAAGGTATAGCCACTCTACTCTGTCGAATGCCTTTTCAGCGTCTAGTGCTAGGCCAATTATTGGTTCTGAAACTTACTGAGCTTGTATCAGCACTTGTGCAAGTAGTCTTCCATTATCCGTGGTAGATCTGTCAGCCATGAAACCACATTGATCTGGATGTATTAAGGTGGTAAGAACTTTACTCAATCTGTTGGCCAATACTTTAGCGTATATCTTGTAGTCGGCATTTAAAAGAGAGATGGGTCTGTAGTTTCCTGTCTTCTGTGGATCTCTGCCTGGTTTGGGATGTATGACAATAGTGGCTTTGGAAATGGCTCCCACTACAGGACATTCCTCGCTTAGTCTAGAATAGTATACCTGCAAGTTAGGCACTATGCACTTCGCAAACATTGAATAAAATTCTAGTGGGAGTCCATCCAGTCCACACGCTTTACCCTTAGCCAGTTGATTGATAGCTAAATTGATCTCTTCCTCATCAATATCTTCCTCCAGCGCTTCTGCCTGGACCTTGGAAAGTTTTGGTCTAGTTATGTTAAAGACCATCTTATCAAACGCTCCTTTATCCCATTCTATTTCTGACTGATATGGCTTAGCATAGAACCTTCTACCGTGTTCCAGTATATGCTCATCTTTAGTAAGTAGCTCTCCTTCACCATTCTGCAACGCAGTGATACGTGTTGCCGCTCCTTTGGCTTTTAGTGTATAAGCCAATAGGGTACCCGCTCTATTGTTTTCATGATAATATACACTTTGTTGTATATTACTGTGTTGTTGTGCCTCTACACTAAGGACTGAGTTATATTGATATCACAATTTCTGTAGACGTAGAATCATCGGATCCATTCTCTTGGTTAGTATTTTCTCTCCTGTGCGAATTTGCATCTCTAACTCTGTAAGGGGTTCTTTTTTTTTCCCTCCTAGATTGTATGGCATATGATGTTATATGCGCTCGCATATTGGCTTTGAATGCTTCCCACCAGGTCCAAGTTGAGGTTTCTGTGACTAAATTTAACTGAAAGTAGCTAGCTATTTATTTTCGCATGTAGGTCACAAATGTGCTATCTGCTAGCAATGCTTTGTCCATTCTCCATCCTACTTGACTTTTCTTTTCCTCCTTTGCATCAAATGTACGCACTGTTGCATCATGATCTGAAACAGTAGTCGTGCATATCTCTGATGATATTATATGTGGGATTAGAGTTCTTAACATTAAGAAAAAATCAATTCTTGTTTGAGAACTGTGCGGTAGAGAGTAGAATGTATACTCTCTATCTTTTGGATGTAATAGTCTCCATAGGTCCACCAGACCTAGATCTTCAATCATACCCAGAATCACTGCTTGAGCCTTAGGCTTACTTTGTGGCTTGTGGGGTTCCTATCAATTAAAGGATCCTGCACTATGTTAAAGTCCCCTCCAAAAATTATTTGAGTAGCTGCAGCATCTGCAAGCTCTATTGCAACTTCCGTAAAAAATTTTGGATCATCCTGATTAGGGGCATATATTGTCATAAGCGTGTACATTCTTTGATTTAGTAGAACTATTGCCTTGGCCCATCTACCATTAAGGTCAACCTCGGTCTTTTTAATAGCTGGTGCAAGGCCTCTCCGAACCAGTATTATCACCCCATCTTTCTTTCTCAATGCTGGCGCTGCCAAGATGTTCTGGTAAAATTTCGATCCTACCTTACTTGATTCACCTACTGTTAGGTGCGTTTCTTGTAAATATACTATGTCTGCCTTCTGTTTCTGACAGCATAGTAAGATTTTGTTACATTTTATCGGATTTGTAACGCCCTTCACATTTAAGGTTAACACCTTCACAATATGACTAGCCATGTCTCAACTTCATTCCTTGTTCATCAATATACACTGTGTAAACTCTTTTGACTGTTTGCATACTTAATTCACTAAGAGATTGATATAGCCAGCATTCTACATCCCTTTTAACTATTAACACTTGTCTGGTGAAGTTGTTCCCACCCATTGTGCTGATAGAGCCCCAAAGAGTCCAACATTGCTAGTATTATTATGCTTTACAGTATTTACTACCCTTCCCTTCCATTCCCCAGCCGGACCTTATACCTTTCTACATTTTGTACAACAATATTCACAGTCTATTTATACTTGCTATTGTATAATCCGCAGCTATAGTAATCGACATAGTTCTACCATATAAACAGCATTCCAGCGGATTTCATCTTCCTGTCTCCATTTGCTCCTGATCTTGAAGAAACATGCGCAATGTTGTTGGATCTTCAAAAGTGCGCGTAGTATTATGTAGCATTACTCGCATTTTTGCTGGATATAGCAAGTCATACCTCGCTTGCAGTTTCTGCATCTACGGACGGCAAGCTAATAGCTCCTTCCTTCACTCCATGGTTCTTTTGCTTAAATCTGGATAAAAGTCAATCTTGTGCCCTTGCAGGTGCAGCGGGGCTTTCTGCATGGCAATTTGTAGAATCTGAAGAGTTTGTGGATATCGCAGTACCTTTGCCACAAATGGCCTTGGATATTTACTGTTTGCTCTATGCGAGGGAGTTCTATGAGCACGCTCCAACTCCAAAGTTCTGTGAAACGTAGTTTGCAAAAGTTCTGGAATCAATTTTTCAAGGTACCCAATAGGATCTGTTCCTTCTACTCCTTCTGGAATTCCAATTATTCGAATATTGTTCCTTCTTGCTTGATTACCTTGGTCCTCAACCTGTGCTTCCAACGCTGAAATACGTCTAACTATTGGACCAATAAGTTGTCATGTTTTTGCACTTGCATTTCCACTTTAGTTAATCGATTGTTCACATCAGTTAGTTTATCTTTAACTTCCGCTAAGTCTTCTTGCACTTGCCGCAGAGTTTCAGTGTTGTCTGTTATTAGCTCTCTGACTAATTTTATTTCCGCAAGGATTTTTCTTAGGCCATCCGTCGCCTCCTTTTCCGACGCCATTTTCTATGGTGACGCAGGTTCTTGTTTCACTCTTTTTGCTGCCGTTCCAGTTGCTTGTTGGAAATCTAACTTTGCTGGTTTTAATGTTGACATCTTCCCGGTTCAGTATTAATTAATCTAACCAGTCACGCTTCTCATTGAAGGGAAGGGGATTCAGTATTCTTGGTATGCAATGGGAGCTGTTCTTCTAGGCTGCCATTTTGCACCGTGGCAAGCTCTGCCCCCCAATCCTCTTGTGTTTTAACAACTTAGAATAATTTTGTGTCATCTGCAAATTTGATTACCTCACTCGTTATGCCCTGAGTTGGGCCTGCTGCTTCACAGGTTAGCTGGGGCTGCTATGAAGGTAGGATTCACAGCCCTGGTTGGAAGAGAGATGCAATCATCACTCAAAGGAGTTACCTAGCCTAGGATCACTACCACAATGACTAGGTATGGGGGAGAGGAAGGGAAGGAATATAAAGCAAGTGAAAATAATTCTGAATAGTTGTGAATGAAGGCTCATGGTTCCAACTGAGCTGGAAGTACTAAGGAACAGAAGAAAACTGCAAGTTAAAAAAATCCCACACAAAACAAGCATATAAACCATTTTTGTATTTAGCTCACCCTTTTCAGTAGCAGATTAAGGCAAGCTACATTCAGTGCCTTAGGTATTTCCCTGGCCCCAGAGGGCTTACAATCTAAGCTTGTACCTGAGGCAATGGAGGCTCAAATGACTTGCCTACGTACAGCCACAAGAAGCATTAGCAACACTTGCTTGCATGGCTCCTAGCCAACTGTTCTAACCACTAGCTACTCCTCCACTCTATGTTTGAAAGCAAACAAACACATTTGGAGAGAGAGTAACCTATGCCCCTAACGAAAGAAAAAGGTCTCATGGAACAGAGAAAGCATAGTTACTCACCTGTAACAGGTGTTCTCCGAGGAGTTATATATACATATTTAGTTTCTGGGGGTATTCGTTATATGGGCACTTAACGTATATTGCATCTTGAGTTGTAGGGGTCAGTGATTCTGTGGAGCTTTATACAGTTGGGCTGAAGTACTCGGTGAAGAGATGTGTCTTTAGTTGTTTCCTGAAGCCGCTGAGGTCAGTGATGTTTCTTATGGGGGTCTGAGCCGTAGGAGGGACTAGGTGGATCCAGCCCCCCACCAGACTGCTAGCTTCTTTTATTTTATTAGTAACCCTTCACCAATAAAAATTCTTCTTTCATGATTAGAAATCTCTGCACTTATCTCAAGTCCTTCGTTGACACTGCCCCAACCAAACGTTGCTCTTCCAGAAATAGATCAGCACGACGCGCGCGTTTCGGGGAATTAACCCTGTGTCAAGTGCTTCTGAAACGATCTCAAATGAGGCAACGAGAATAACTGTACATCGTCGTTGCCTCATTTGAGATCGTTTCAGAAGCACTTGACACAGGGTTAATTCCCCGAAACGTGCGCGTCGTGCTGATCTATTTCTGGAAGAGCAACGTTTGGTTGGGGCAGTGTCAACGAAGGACTTGAGATAAGTGCAGAGATTTCTAATCATGAAAGAAGAATTTTTATTGGTGAAGGGTTACTAATAAAATAAAAGAAGCTAGCAGTCTGGTGGGGGGCTGGATCCACCTAGTCCCTCCTACGGCTCAGCTCCAACAAAAAATATTCAAAAAATATTTAGAATTAAGGTTGTTTTCCCTGGAGAGGTTTATTTTAAGTGATTCTTTTTTGCTACTATTTGATTTGTTTCACTTTTTGGGAGCGATTGTTCTTATGGGGGTCTGGCAGTGTGTTCCAGACTGATGGATCTTGACTCACCTGATCTCCTTTGTGTTTCCTTACCATTCCCCCTAGCTGTATCCCATGTCTACAGCAACTGTGCTGTCTGTCTTGACTCGATTGTAAGCTCCAATGAGCAGGGACTGTCTTTTACATGTGTCTGTGCAGCGCTGGTTATACAAATATTCAGTAGTAGTAGTGATGATGCACAGAGTTGGAAGGAGCGTTCACAAGCTTGACAATTGTATTTGATCCTAGCAATGGGTATGACTAGGGTGTTTCTGGTAGAGGTTCATCTTGATCTGTTGGGTAGTGGGGTTTCAAGGAGAGTGTTTGAGGACTTGCGATGTTTTTTGCATAGATCTGGTTCTATGGGGTGGAGAGGGATTAACTAGGGAGCAGAATCTAGAGCGTTGTGAACAGAAATGGATTTTTCGGTTAAATACTGTATGGCCAAAAGGGTTGAATGCTCAGATAGATTGAAATGTTAGAATTTTTGGTCCTTTAGCATGGCTGTGAAGAGTGATGTGGATGAGGAGGAGAAGGGAGTTAGGTTTTTTGATGTAGGATTAGCCATGTTCTGTGATGGGAAAAATCATTTGGACTGCCCATTTAAAAAGTTGGGTGTGAGGAAGGGATTGCATGCTGGGAAATGGAGTTTTGGTGTGATTGGTGGGGAATGATTTAAAAGGTTGCCCAACTGGATGCCTGTTTGAATTCCCTGCCTGACTAACTGGCAGTGAGGAGGGACTGCAAGCAGTTTGCAAGTATGTATGGCTGACTTGTTTGGCAGTAGCTAAGGGTATTCTAACTTTTGGTCAAATAGGGATAAAGTTAAGTTGTGTTTTGATTGTTTCTTACTGTGTTTTTATAGCCTTTTCCCCTAGATGGTGGTTTTTGGAGAATCATTGTTGGAGCTTATGCTGGTGGAACCTGATTAAAAGAAACCCCTGAAGAAGAAATGGTGAAACGCTTGAAGGTGATACCAGATAAATCACCGATGTCAGAAAATGGTGAAATTGTCTGACATATTGTGTGCTGTGTATACTGTCGATGTTGGTGATACTCTATGGTGGAGCGAAGGCATGGTTAAGACGTTTTTTTTTGCAAAGTTTAAAGATAATAGTTAAATAAAGTATCTAGATAAAGATGATAATCAGAGGATAGGAGGAGTTTTTCAGGATCGGTGATGTTCTGAGCATCTGGTGCGGGGCTATTTTGTAATGCCCGTACTACTGGCTCAAATGGTTCTGAGATCCTTTTCTCCTCAGGAGTATTTCTCTGTGATTTGAAGTGCCCTATATTAGTACTATTTTTCTAGTGGAATGAGTTTTGATTATATATAATAATCATGTCCTGGCAAAATCCCAGTTTTTATACTATTTCCTTTTTTATTTATATTTAACAGGTTTTTATAGCACCTTATTTCAGTCAAAGTAGTTTACATTGTAACTTAAACTTGGTAATGTACATTAAACAGGGACATTGATAACTTGGATTTTCTGAGACAATAGAGGGTTAAGTGACTTGCCCAAGGCTACAAGGAGTGCCAGTAGGAAATGAACCCTTCTTGGCTTCCCAAGCCAGTGCTCTAACCATTAGGCTACTTCTTCACTCCTTTTTCAATTGGTTTTGTTTTATTTGATTCTTTTGTGTGTCATATCTGTGCACATATATAGTCCAAAGCCATTTCACTGGCCACTTTGTTTTAGGAGATATTGGACATCAAGGGGTTGAACTGCAAGGGCGCCAATAATGTTGACCACAACTGTGCTATATATGTGGATTTTCAGAAAGCCTTTGGTAAGGTCCTTCATGAGAGACTCTTGAGGAAATCAGAAAGTCATGGGATAGGAGGCAGTGTAATGCTGTGGATTGGGAACTGGTTAAAAGACAGAAAACAGAGAGTAAGATTAAATTACCAATTTTCTCATTGGAGAAAAGTGAATACTGGTACATCCTAAGGATCACTGCTGCTTTTTAAAATATTTATAAATGACCTGGAAATGGGAACGAGTGAGGTTAAATTATAAGAGGATTGTGAAAAATTGCAAGAGGACCTTGAGAAACTGGGTGTATAAATGGCAGTTGAAATTTAAGGCGGACAACTGCAAAGTTATGCACTTAGGAAAGGACACCTCAAAATATAGTTGGTGCTTTCTTAGACAGGTAGGTGGCTAATCTTCCGCTAGCCTCTACATGCTCATATAACCCCTCTTCTCAAGTCACTTCACTGGCTCCCTATCCGTTTCTGTATCCAGTTCAAACTCCTCCTGCTGACCTATAAGTGCCTTCACTCTGCAGCTCCTCACTACCTTTCCTCTCTTCTCTCTCTCTACACCTTTCCCTGGGTGCTCTGCTCTTCTGGAAGATCCCTTCTGTCTGTGCCCCTCTCTTCTACTGCCCATGCCAGACTTTGCTCCTTCCACCTTGCTGCTCCTTAGCCTGGAACATACCTGAGTTGGTATGTCAGACTTCATCTCTGGCCTTTTCAAATCCAGGCTGAAAACTCACCTCTTCAAGTCTGTTTTTGGATCCTGATCTGCTTGGTCTCCTATGTATTTCCTTGCCACTCCCCTAAATGTGTCCATGTCCTCAGCTGTTGTGTCGTCTGTCTTGACTAGACTGTAAGCTCTGATGAGCAGAGACCCTCTTTTACATGTCTCTGTACAGCACTGCGTATACCTTGTAGCGCTATACAAATGACAAGTAATAATAGTCTGAGAATCATCCCATGTGAAATGGCCTAGTTCCATATTCTGACAGTTCCCTGATAGAATAGGTACAGTCCTGTTCCTTCAAGCTTGTTCATCTTGACAATCAGGTTCATGATGATTGTGTTGAAGAATTGAACTCTAAAAGCACTTAGAGCATTCCAAGTCACCCTTAGTTCTGGAAATTTATGTGGTGAAGCTTTCCTAGTGTAATGAAAGGCCCCAAACTATGAAGTTCCTCCACATGAGGCTCCCAGCCTAGGTTCCATGTATCCGTTAGGCATTTACTATTTTGGTGGAGGAATTTGGAAGGGGATTGCTTAGACCATAAGAACATAAGATATGCCATACTGGGTCAGACCAAGGTCCATCAAGCCCAGTATTCTGTTTCGAACAGTGGCCAATCTAGATCATACGTACCTAGCAGTTTCCCCAAAAGACACAGGTTCCGCAATGCTTGTACTGGGTCAACCATTGATATCCTGGGTCCCTTCTTAATAATGGTTTATGGACTTTTCCTCCAGGAACTTGTCCAAACCTTTTTTAAACCCAGCTACACTAACAGCCTTTACTACATCCTCCGGTAACAAATTCCAGAGTTTGATTACACGTTGAGTGAAAAAATATTTTCTTTTATTAGTCTTAAATAGTTTACCCTGTAGCTTCATTGCATGTCCCCTAGTCTTTCTATATTCTAATAACGTAAACCATCAATCTACGTTTACCCGTTCCACTCCGTTCATTAATTTATAGACTTCTATCATATCTCCCCCTCAGCCGTCTCTTTTCCAGGTTAAAGAGCCCTAACCTTTTTAGCCTTTCTTCATAGGAGTATCCTTCCATCCCCTTTACCATTTTGGTGGCTCTTCTCTGAACCTTTTCTAAAATCGCTATATCCTTTTCAAGATATGGCGACCAGAATTACACACAATATTCAAGGTGCGGTCTTCACCATGGAACTATATAGAGGCATTATAATATCTTTTGTTTTATTTTCCATTCCTTTCCTTATGATACCTAGCATTCTGTTTGCTCTCTTGGCCGCCGCTGCACACTGGGCCGAGGGTTTTAACATGTTATCCACAATGACGCCTAAATCTTTTTCTTGGGTGGTGGTTCCTAATGTGGAACCTTGCATTGTGTAACCATAGTTTGGGTTGTTCTTCCCTAGGTGCATAACTTTGCACTTGTCCACATTAAATTTCATCTGCCATTTTGATGCCCAGTCTTCCAATTTATCAAGATCCTCTTGCAATTTTCCACAATCCTCTAGGGTTTTAACAACTTTAAATAGTTTTGTGTCATCTGCAAATTTGATAACCTCACTCATTATTTCACTTTCCAGGTCATTTATGAATATGTCAAAAAGCAGTGGACCCAGCACAGATCCCTGGGGTACACCACTATTCACCTTTCTCCATTGGGAAAATTGGCCATTTAGCCCTACCCTCTGCTTTCTATCTTTTAACCAGTTCCTGATCCACAATAGGGACCTTGTCAAAGGCTTTTTGAAGGTCCAGATACACTATATCAACCGACTCACCTTTGTCTACCTGTTTATTCACTCCTTCAAAAAAACATAACAGATTAGTAAGACAAGATCTTCCTTGTCTAAAGCCATGTTGGTTGTCTCCCATTAGGCCATGACTATCTACATGCTGTGTAATTGTATTCTTTATGATGGTTTCTACCATTTTTTCCGGTATTGATGTCAGGCTCACCGGTCTCTAGTTTCCCGGATCACCCCTGGAACCCTTTTTAAAAATTGGTGTTACATTGGCGATCCTCCAATCTTCAGGTATTAGAGATGATTTTAATGATAGTTCACAGATTACTAATAGCAGGTCTGCAATCTCATATTTCAGTTCTTTCAACACCCTTGGATGTATACCATCCGGCCCAGGTGATTTGCTACTCTTCAGTTTATCTAATAGTTGTAATACATCTTCCCGATGTATCTATATTTCCTTCAATTCTTCCACATCTTTAAATACCACTTCAGTCATGGGTAACATCCCTACATCTTCCTCTGTAAAGACCGAAGCAAAAAATTCATTCAGTCTCTCCACTATCGCCTTGTCGCCTCTTAGTGCCCCTTTAACCCCACTCTATCATCTAATGGACCAACTGACTCTCTCATAGGTTTTTTGCTATGAATGTACTTGAAAAAGTCTTTATTTCGCGTTTTTGCTTCCACAACATGCTTCTTCTCAAATTCTCCCTTTGCCTGCCTTATCAATGCCTTGCATTTGACTTGCCAGTGCTTGTGCTGTTTCAAGGTTTCATCGTTTGGCTCTTTTTTCCATTTCCTGAAAGATGCTTTTTTGGCAACAGCCGCCTCTCTGACCTCACCTTTAAACCATGCTGGCACTTTTTTGGACTTCCTTCCACTTTTCTTAAAGCGTGGAATACAGGTGGTCTGGGCTTCCAAGATAATATTTTTCAACAACACCCAAGCTTGATGTAAGTCTTTAACCTTTGCAACTGCTCCTTTTAGTTTTTTCTTAACTATTTTCCTCATTTTATCATAGTCTCCCTTACGAAAGTTAAAAGGTAGTACTGTGGATTTCCTTACTATCCCTCCTCCACTATTAAATCAAAGGCGATCATGCTATGATCACTAATGCCAAGTGGCCCCAACAACCTTATCTCTTGCACTAGATCTGGTGTTCCACTAAGGACTAGGTCTAATATGGCTTCCCCTCTGGTTTTTATTTTATTTTTTATTTATTACAATTTCTTATATACCGCACTATTCGGTATCAGCGCGGTTTACATTATAACACAATGACCATAACAACAAGCTGTTTGGTTTTACATAGAACAGGCGTGCAAACTTGGATAACAGGGGAGAACTATATACATGAGATATTTACACAGAGCAAGATTGGGTAAAAATAACATGATTGGGTTGGTTGGTTGGTTGGTTCATGAACCAGCTGCTCCAAGAAGCAGTCATTTATTTCATCTGGGTCTGTGTCACGGCAGGACATGCTAGGGAGATAAACAACTTTATCTCCCTAGCATGTCCTGCCATGGCACAGACCCAGTCGATACCGGGGTAATTGAAATCACCCATTATTACTGCGCTGTAACTTTTTTTTTTTAACTTCCTTGATTTCTTTGAGCATTTCATCATCCATTTGTTCATTCTGGCCAGGCGGTCGATAGTACACCCCCACTGCCATCACCTTCCCCTTTTTACATGGAATTTCAATCCATAGAGATTCTAAAGCAAATTTTGTTTCCTGCAAAACTTTAATCCTTTCTGACTCAATGCCCTCGCTAACACAGAGCGCAACCCCTCCACCAATTTGATCTGCTCTATCATTACGATATCGTTTGTACCCAGATATCACAGTGTCCCACTGGTTGTCCTCCCTCCACCATGTCTCTGATATTCCAATCATATCTAACCTTTCATTTAGTGCTATATATTCTAACTCTCCCATCTTATTTTTTATACTTCTAGCATTTGCATACAAGCATTTTAGAGACTGTATTTTATTCATATTAATTTGGCTATTGGTAGACATAGGTAATTTGGGATCTTTAAGCTCTGTCTGCTCCATACTCTAGGGCATTTGGGCTACTTTACTCTTTTTTGGAACCTCTCTGCTTTTGGTAGTATCCTTCAAGGATACATTCTTCCGAACCATCCACTCTTGGGTGACTGTCGGCTTTCCCCTATTAACTAGTTTAAAAGCTGCTCTATCTCCTTTTTAAAGGTTAATGCCAGCAGCCTGGTTCCATCCCGGTTAAGGTGAAGCCCATCCCTTCGGAAGAGCCCTTTCCCCAGAATGTTCCCCAGTTCCTAACAAATCCAAAACCCTCATCTCTGCACCATTGTCTCATCCACGCATTGAGACTCCGGAGCTCTGCCTGCCTTTTGGGTCCTGTGCGTGGAACGGGAAGCATTTCGGAGAACGCTACCCTGGAAGTTCTGGATCTCAACTTCCTACCTAAAAGCCTAAATTTAGCCTCCAGAACCTCCCTACCACATTTTCCTATGTCATTGGTACCGACATGTACCAATACAGCAGACTCCTCCCCAGCACTATTTAAGACCTTATCTAGGTGGCGCGTGAGGTCCGCTACCTTTGCACCAGGCAGGCATTTTACTAGGCGATCCTCACGTCCACCATCCACCCACCTATCTACATGCCTAATGATCAAATCACCAACTATAATGGCTGTCCTAACCCTTCCCTCATGGGCACATGGCCCTGGAGAAACTTCCTCGGTGTGAGAGGGTCTTACATCACCTGGAGGACAGGTCCTAGTTACAGGATCACTTCCTGCCACACCAGGGTGATGCTCTCCTGTCACGTGACCTCTCTCCTCCATGGCAACAGGGATGCTGCCAGACTGGAGGTGGGACTTCAGGATTATATCCCTGTCTATGTACCTCTGTCTTTCTTATGTTTTCCAAGTCTGCTACTCTAGCCTTTAGAGAATGGACTCGTTCTCTGAGAGCAAAGAGCTCCTTGCACCTAATGCACACGTAAGACCTCTCACCAACTGGGAGAAAATCATACATGTGACACTCAATGCAAAAGACTGGAAAGCCCCCATCCCGCAGACCAGGGGTGTCAAACTCCAGTCCTGGAGGGCCGCAAACCAGTCAGATTTTCAGGATGCCCGTAAGGAATATTCATTAGATATATTTGCATACAATGGGGCAGTACATGCAAATATATCTCATGCATATTCATTAAGGATACCCTGAAAACCTGACTGGTTTGCGGCCCTCCAGGACTGGAGTTTGACACCTCTGGCTTAGACCACACTTGATTTATCAAGCAACAACAGAGAGTCCTTCTACTACTAAGTGATTTGGATGGCACCTCCTAAGTTTTGAATGACCTGTAGCTTTAGCATCCACTGGACTTGTCTCATGTTGGGATATGCCAAGTGAGCTACATGTATTGCTGATGGCATATGACCCAATATTCTCAACATGCTCCATGCTGGTTTCTACTAACTCTTTATTCTTTCCAATCCAACAGAAGGTTAGAAATTATACATAAGTGGACAAGCATGTCTGTCTAGGTGCAAAAAACTGAAAAATAAACACAATGGGACGAAACTTAGGATGAGGGAAAATACATAGTTTTGCAAATGGGCCACAGACTAGTGATTTCAGAGAAAGCGTAGTTACGTGCCTGTAGCAGGTGTTCTCCATGAAAAGCAGGAATGTATGGGTGACATCACTGACGGAGCCCCACACGGAACGCTTCCCAGCCTCTAAAGCAGGGGTCTCAAACTCCAGTCCTGGAGGGCCGCAAACCAGTCAGGTTTTCAGGGTATCCTTAATAAATATGCATGAGATATATTTGCATGCACTGCCCCCATTGTATGCAAATATATTTCATGCATATTCATTAGGGATACCCTGAAAACCTGACTGGTTTGCAGCCTTCCAGGACTGAAGTTTGAGACCCCTGCTCTAAAGGAAGACTTTGGGAGGTACACAACGCCTGCGCGCCTGCCTTCACACCTGCTGTGGTGCCATCTTCTCCAGTCAAATAACATAGCAGGAGACAAAAAAGGCAACTCCCCAGGGAGGTGGGTGGGAGGGTTGTGAGGACTTATTCCTGCTGTTCACGGGGAACACCTGCTACAGGTGAATAACTATGCTTTCTCCGTGAACAAGCAGGAAGTAAGTCCTCACGTATGGGACTCCCAAGCTACAGGCTACTGAACCTGAGGAGAACACTAGCCCAACAGGGCACTGAACTGGAGAAGCCAGAAAGAACAGGAGGGGAGTCCCAGTGAAAGACTCAACTGATTCAGTATCCTCAGCAACATTGACCTAAGAGGTTTTGCAGGTAGCCTGGACAGACAGAAGGGCCAGTAGGTAGGACTTGACCCTAAGACTCAAGGAGATGCTGGAGCATGGCCTGACCAAAATTGCTGTCCCATCAGGAATCCCTATCCAGACAGTAATGGGCTGCAAAGGTATGGACCGAGGACCACGTAGCATCCTTGCAAATTTCCTCTGCAGAGACAGAGCAGAGGTTGGCCACTGACACAGCCATTACATGGACATTGTGAGCCGTGACATGAACTTCAAGACTCAACCCAGCCTGGGAATACACATGAGCAATGTAGTCCACTAGCCAGAGGGATGGCGTGTGCTTCAAGACCGTCGTGCCCAGCCTACTGCGATCGAAGGAAACAAACAGCTGGGTGGACTGGTGGTGTGCTAGATAGAAGGCCAGAGCCTGCTTGCAGTCCAAGCTGCCTCACCCCTACTGGAAAGAGGCCGAAGTAAGACTATCGACTGGTTGAGGTGGAACACAGAGACCACCTTTGACAGAAAGCAGGGGTGCATACAGAGCATAACCCTGTTCTGGTGAAACCAGGTATATGGAGGATGAGCGACCAGAGCTTGGAGCTCATTGATGTGGTATACAGACATCACCGCCATCAGGAAAAGGACCTTCCAGATCAGGAATTTCAGGGGGCACAAGTCCAACAGCTTGAATGGGGCTTGCATTAGCTGGGTGAGTACCACATTGAGATTCCATTCTACCAATTGGGGTTTGAGCCGGAGTTTTGAGAGGAGTAGGCCCCACATGAATTGGGCCACAAGAGGCTGGGCAAAAATGAGCTTTCCCCCAGAACCACAATGGAACGCCCTTATTGCACTGTGGTGAATTCACACCGAATTGGACTTCAGGACAGAGTCGGAGATGTGCAGCTGGTCCATGGTGCAGGAGAAGAGGTCTAGTGCCCTACCCACACACCAGCAGGCAAATCTCTGCCACATGAGCATGTAAGCCTTAAGCGTCAAGTCCTTATGGGACACCAGAAGGATACTGGTAACGCCCTCAGGGAGATTAAGCTCAGCGAGGATTACCCTCTCAGCATTCATGCCATGAGAGCCAGGGAGCAGACATTGGGATGCATCAAGGTGCCACCCTCCTGCAAGATGAGATCTATGGTGGAGCCCAGACAAAGAGGCTCCCCTCTGCGAGAGCTGAAGCAGTAGCAGGAACCAGGGTTGCTGAGGCCAGTAGGAGGCAATGAGAATCATGGATCCTCTCTCGGCCTGGAGCTTCAGGAGGGTTTTCACCACGAGTGGTATGGGGGGGGGGGGGGGTATGCATACAGCAAGCCCTCCCCCCAGTGGAGGAGGAAGGCATCCGAGGCCAGGCAGTTGCAGACCAGCAACCAAGAGCAGAACCAGGCTACCTGGGCATTGTGTGCCATGGCGAAAAGATCCACCACAGGGATGCCTCACTCCTGAAAGATCTGGTTCACCACCTCCCCCTTGAGAGTCCACTCATGTGGTAGAAGCAGCCGACTGAGTTGATCTGCCAGGCCGTTGAGCTCGCCGGGTAGATAAGTTGCCCTTAGGTCCATGCTGTGGAGCAGGGCAAACTTCCACAGGTAAATAGCCTTCCAGCAGAGGAGGTACGAGCCCATGCCCCCCTGCTTGTTCATGTAGATCACAACCTGGTTGTCTATTTAAAGCAGGATCACCTGATTGCCCAGGTGTGCATGAGGGCATTTGCTATGGCCTGGAGCTTGAGGAAATTGATGTACAGCTCGGACCACAGGCCTTGGGTACGTAGGCCATCCAGGTGCGCCACCCCAGTGCAGCTTGTATGCATCAGTCGTATGCGTCTTGCGGGGAGCTGTGAAATTGGAAAGGGAGGCCGCATAGCAGATTCCCTGGCTCGAGCCACCAGGCAAGGGATTGTGCCAGTGGTGCGGTGACCACTAACCTGTCTCAAAGTTGGCCCGATGCCTACTTCCATTGTGTGCTTATGGTCCACTGTGCCTGCTGCATGGAGAGGTGGGCCTGAGGGGTGACATGCACCATGGCAGCCATGTGTTCAAGGACTCTCAACATCCCACGAGCTGTAGTGTGGCACCAGTGCTGCAATTCAACCACCACATCAATGAGTTGCTTCAGGCAGTCTGCCGGTAAGAAGCCTGTGCCCGAGTGGTGTCAAGGAGGGCCCTGATGAACTCCAGATGCTGTGCCAACTGGAGATGAGACACTGGGTAGTTTATCAGGAAGCTGAGCCTCTCCAGAGCTTGAATGGTGAGTGTGGCAGACTAGTGTGGGACCTTTGAGCCAGTCATCTAGCTAACGGAAGACAAAGATTCCCAGGGTCTGGAAGAAGGTGGCCATGACTGCCAGACACTTTGTGAAGACCCTCGGGGCTGAGACCAAAGAGAAGCACCTGGTGCTGATAATGCTGGCTTCCCAGCAAGAACCATAGGTACTATCTGTGCCTGGAGTGGATGGGGATATGTGTATACGCATCCTTTAGATCCAAAGAGCATAGACAATCATCTTGAAGAAGGAATGGGAGCAGCATCCCTAGCGAGACTATTTTGAACTTCTCATGCACAAGGAACCAGATTCGGTTTCGCAGATCCAGAATAGGCCAGAACCCGCTGGTCTTTTTGGGGACCAGGAAGTACCTGGAATAGAAGACTTTCCCGACCTGAGCTAGGGGGACCAGTTCAATGGCTTGGTTGGCTAGCAGAGCAGTGACCTCGGTCTGCAGCAGGCTCTGGTGCGCGGGGCACATGGGGTACTGCCTGGGGACATAAAGAGGTGGCAGCTGGGTAAAGTGCAGCCGATATCCACTTTGGACAATCTACAGCACCCAGGTGCCTGAGGTAATGAGCGGCTACCAGCAGGCAAAGTGGATGAGCTGCCCCTATCTGCAGGGGTACCTTGAGACACAATGGTTGGTTGGCTATGCTCCTGAGGAACCTGTCAAAACCCCACCCCCGGCTTGGGCTGGGAGGTGGGTTGCAACTTCAGGATCTTCTCTGTCCGCTGTTGGCAGGGAATCTGCATGTTAGGCTGTGCCTGTGGTGGGTCGGGTAATACCAGCGCGGGTATGGGTAGAAGGCCTTTTTAGCCTAGTGTTTCTTCTGCGCAGGATCCGTGGTCTTCCTGGAGAGTCTGGAGAGGGTCACATGCTACTTCTCTAGCTCCTCCGCCTTCTCCTCTTCCATCTTTCTGAAGTTCTTCCCTGGCAGGGGATGTTGGCGAGCTTGACATGGACCCACTGCTCCAGGTCTAAAGACTGCAGCCATGCTATCCGGCGGGTGGTGATGCCCACAGCCGTCACTTTGCCTTCGGACTCAAAGGCGTTGTCGGTGTCTGGCACAATGGACTTTGAGCAATCTTTGTCATGAGCCACCAAGCCCCGGAGGAACTCATGACGGTTCTCAGGGAGAAGGGCAGCAAAGTCCTCCAGTTCCAACATGACATCCTTGAGGAACATGCTCATATAGGTCTGGCAGGCCAGAATCCTGTCAACCAGCATGAAAGCCTGGTACCATTTCTCCTGAAGGAGTCCAGGGTATGGACCTCATGTCCCAGCGGTATCAGTGAGCGAGTCTTGGCACTCTTAGTGTGCTTCAAAGCTGACTCAACCACTATGTAATTGTCGAGTAACTGAGGTTTCTCAAACCCTGGGGCCTTCTGGACCCAGTACAGGGAATCAAGCCTGCGGCTAATGACAGGAAATCATAAGCGGTAACTCCCACAGCCGCAGCAACAGTCTTTGCAGGACATGGTACACAGAACAGTCACCGCCTCCTTGGGAGCCAAGGGGTACTGTAGGAGTTCCAGTTCCTTTGCCCTCTGTTCCTCCTCCAATTCCAGGAAAAAGGGGAAGGTTTTGGCCATGTCCTGAACGGAGTCTGGAAGGACATGTTCTCCAGGGGTGACTTACACCATTCGGATGGAGGTGATGGGTCAGACGGAAGATCTGGTGACTGAAGATCCAATGCAGTCAATTTCTCCTTGATCTTCTATTCCAATTTGGATTCCAAGAGGAAGTCAAAATAGTGCTGAGTCTCCTCCTCCCGCCGGTTTTGTGGTTTGGGAGAGGGTGGATACTGATGCCCCTATGTCGCCCGGTATGCCGATGGCGATGTTCCTGGGCCTCGGACTCTGACACAATGGAGAGGGAGATTGTTCCAGAAACCGGAGTCTATTCCGATCTCCCACCCAAAGTCCCCAACTCAATGGGTAGAGCATGGGTCTCCAGAATAGGCTGGATGGAGTGCGATGATGATGCTCTCCGTGCCGTGAAGCCTGTGTTCTGCAAGGCTTCCACCATCAAGTGAGTTTGAGGGCTCAAAGGCATTCCCCTCCAGAACCACCACCTGTGAGGGGGCTGATGCCGCAGCTGCACACACTGGTGTTGACACTTTGGGCAGGGGCTCCACGATGATAGGTGCATTAGGAGACATCCAACTGCCTGCCTGGGCACTAGGAGTCGATTCCGCTGTCTGGGTTGATTCCTCCTGCTGGGAAAGCTTGGCTGGCCGCTCCCAGCCATTGCTCTCTGCATTGCGTCTAGAAGGGGGCTACAGTGAGATACTGCACTCTGAATTCTCCCAGTGCTCGCCCTTTGACGTCGACAGGGTCTTGTCAGAATCTCCTCTTGCTGCTTTGGCCCTTATGCTCCAACTAGGCATGAAGCTCCTTTTCCTTGGATGCCTCAGAACGTTTTGCAGGTATTGATGAGGGAAATGGGGCTGAGGACGCTGAATCAGATCAGCCAGAGGGACTACTCCTGTTTTTCCTGACCCTTTAGACCTCGGCATGTCATCTGCAAAGAGAGCTTGTAGGATGCTAGCTGGTGATTGGGTCCAAGGCATTGCAAGCACCAGTTGTGGCAGTTGGTGGCAGAGATGCTCTTGCCACACTTGGTGCATTTCTTAAAGCCACCAGCTGGCTTAAACATGCCAAAAAATATCACCTTGGCAGAATTAAACTGGAGAGCTGCCGTGGGTGGGAAAACCACCCCAAAGGGATAAAACATGCTAAAAGCGAGAAAAAAAAGAAAATAAACCCTAAATCAGTGCAACAGATTAACCAATGACAGGCAGAAAAGAAACTACAGAAAAAGAAAAGGTCCACGAGGGCCAGAAAGAAACTATTTTATGGACTGCAGGACCACGTCCACAAGACTGGAGAAGATGGTGCTGTGGCAAATGGGAAGGCAGGCATGCATGCATTGTGTACTTCCCAAAGGCTTCCTTTGGAAACTAGGGAGCATTCCGTATGGGGCTCCGTCTGTTACATCACCCATACGTGAGGATTAATTTCCTACTTGTTCACGGAGAAATAAAGAATCCCAAAAATAGCTACAGCATAGAAACACTGATACACAGAGGATAATTTTCTAATAGGCCACCAATGTGTGAAAGCCAAGTAAGCACCTATTCTATAAAGAGACATAGGTACCTGAGTCTATAAAAGTGACAGAAATTGCACTTGAATTGAAGGTGTTGACATGGAGTGGAGGAGTAGTCTAATGGTTAGAGCACTGGCTTTAGAACCAAGACACCAGGATTTGAGTCCCACTAGCACTCCTTATGGCCTTGGGCAAGTCACTTAAAAGCTCTATTGCCTCAAAATAATCCAAGTTATCAATATCTCTGTTTAATGTATATTATTAAGTTTGTTACAATGTAAACCACTTTGAATGATAAAGCAGTATAAAAAACCCTGTTAAATAAACAAATAAAAATGTATGCTTATTTTGGAGCAAGAATACGTTTGCACGTATTTTTTATACAAAGCACATAAAGCATGGTTACTCACCTGTAACAGGTGATCTCCGGGAACAGCAGGAATTTAGTCTTCACATATGGGTATCGTCGGTACCGACAGAGCCTGTGCGGGAACGCTCCCCAGCGTCCAATTAGAAAGCTTCTGGGAGCATCCCACAGCGCCTGCGTGCTGCCTTCCCGCCTTTCCCAACTGCCTCTCTCCAGTTGAGTTTTAAAGCTGAGACAAAGAGAGAGAGAGGGAAAGAGATAGATAGAGAGATACAACTCCTAGGGGAGGTGGGTGGGTTGTGAAGACTACATTCCTGCTGTTCCTGGAGATCATCTGTTATAGGTGAGTAACTATGCTATCTCCAGGAACAAACAGGAATGTAGTCTTCACATATGGGGACTCCCTAGCTTTAGATGACAGGGAGAGACACCAGAAGTTGTGTGTCCCTGAACCAGGGCTCCACTTCCCCCCATGGATCTCGGGCATCCAACCAGGGATGGCGGGTAGGAGTTGATTAGGTATGGAATAGGTGTTGAATAACAGCCTGACCAAACAAGGCATCCCAGCGGGAGTCCTTGTCAAAGCAGTAATGGGCTGTGAAGGTATGAACTGAGGCCCAGGTGGCTGCTCGACAGATGTCATTGATAGACACAGAGTGTAGATGAGCCATTGAAGCTGCCATGGCTCTCACATTGTGAGCTGTGACATGGCCCTCCAGAGGAAGATTCTTACTCTGATAGACAAAGGAAATACACTGAACAATCCAGTTAGATAGTGTTCTCTTGGAGAATGGAAGTCCCAAATGAGAAGGATCAAAAGCAACAAAGAGTTGAGAGGACTTTCTATGTTGCTGTGTTCTTTGTAAGTAAAAAGCTAAAGCTCTTTTACAGTCCAAAGTATGAAGGTTCTTTTCTGCATTTGATGCATGAGGCCTTGGAAAGAACACAGGTAGGTAGACCGCTTGGTTCGGATGAAAAGGCGAGACCACCTTTGGCATAAAGTGTGGATGAGTCCTAAGGACTACCTGGTCATGATGGAACCTTGTATAAGGAGGATCAGCCACTAGTGCTTGCAACTCACTGATGCGACGTGCTGATGTGATTGCAATGAGAAAGATTACCTTCCAAGAAAGGAATTTCAAGGAGGTAGTAGCTATGGGTTCGAAAGGTGGCTTCATGAGCAGACCAAGAACCAAATTTAAGTCCCATGCCACAGGTGGTGGCTTACTGGGAGGCTTAGTCAGCAGAAGACCTCTCATAAATCTTGCTATAAGAGGATGGGAGGAAATAGGTTGTCCATTTAGGGGCTTGAAGGAAGCTGCAATAGCACTCAAATGGACTCTTACTGAGTTAGTCTTAAGTCCTGCATTGGATAAATGAAGGAGATACTCCAGTAATGATTCCAGAGGTATGGCAATGGGGTTAAGACCCTTCTGCGAACACCATATGGTAAACCTTTTCCACTTGAAAGCATAAGAGCGTCTTGTGGAAGGCTTTCTGGAGGCATAAAAGATATCCTTTATTTGCTGAGGGAGGTTAAGATCATGAAGATCTAGGCCTTCAGCAACCAAGCCCTCAGATGCAGAGAGTGGGGATTGGGATGCCACAACGTTCTGTCCTCCTGAGATAGGAGATCTGGAGCAGACCCTAACTCTAGGGAGGGAGCTTGAGAGAGATGTAGAAGCAGAGGGTACCACACTTGGCCAATGTGGAGTTATGAGGGTACCACACGTGGCCAATGTGGAGCTATGAGGATCATATGGCCTCTGTCTCTCTGAAGCTTGAACAGGGTTTTGGGAATTAGGGGAATGGGTGGAAAGGCATACAGGAAGTCTTGACCCCAGTAAAGGAGGAAAGCATCCCTGGCCTGAGCCCCCTGAGCCGGAACTCTGGAACAGAACCGGGAAAGTTTGGCATTCCACGGACTTGCAAAGAGGTCTATGTCCGGGGTTCCCCAAATTTGAAAAATCTTGGCCACCTGGTCTGCATGCAGAGACCACTCGCGTGGAAGCAGTACTCGACTGAGTCTGTCTGCCCAAGAGTTTTGTATGCCTGGAAGATACACTGCCAGGAGATGAATCTGATGCTCTCTGGCGAGGGTCCATAGTCGCAAAGCTTCATTGCAAAGTGAAAGAGCCTGTTCCCCCCTGCTTGTTCACGTAGAACATGGCTACTTGATTGTCCGTATGAATAAGGACTGTCTTGTAGCTGAGCAGGCTGTGGAACACTCAAAGGGCAAGGAAGATTGCTCTGAGCTCCAAGAGATTGATATGTAGATGAGTCTCCTGTGGAGTCCAGGTGCCTTGGGTGGAGAGGTCCTGCAGATGAGCTCCCCAACCCATCGGAGAAGCATCTGTTGTGAGAGTTGCCTGGGGCAAGGGTTGTTGAAAAGGGGACCCCAGCAACAGATTTTGAGTGGACTTCCACCACTGGAGGGACAAAATAAGGCAACTTGTGTTTGCTATTTTGTTTGACAGGCATCCTGATGTCTGGGTCCATTGAGTGGATAAAGTCCACTGGGCTGCCCTCATATGGAGGTGAGCATAGGGAACCACATGCACGGTGGAAGCCATGTGGCCTAGTAGTTGTAGCATTTCTCGGGCAGTGAGATGAGGCTTTAGCACTGCTTGAGAAGCTAACTGCACCATGCGAAGGCAACAGGCCTGGGGGAGATAGGCCCTTGCCTTTCTGGTATCAAGCAAACCTCCTATAAACTCTAGAGACTGAGTGGGAGTTAGACTGGATTTTGGGATGTTTATGACCAGACCCAAATACTGAAGGATAAGCATTGTGCAGGATAGAGAAGTCCTGGCCTCTGACTCTGTTGGGGCTCAAATGAGCCAGTCGTCTAAGTAGGGGAAGACGAATATTCCTAGAGTGCGGAGAAATGCTGCTACCACAGCCATGCATTTCATGAACACTCTTGGAGCTGAGGCCAGGCCAAAAAGAAGCACCCTGTATTGGTAGTGCTTTCCTTGAAAAAGGAACCGAAGGAACTTTCTGTGGGTTGGATGGATGAGAACATGGGTGTACGCATCCTTGAGATCTAGAGAAGAAAGCCAATCCTGACTCTGAAGGTATAGCAGCAGAGTTCCCAGAGAAATCATCTTGAATTTCTCTTTGAACAGGAATTTGTTCAATTCTCTGAGGTCTAAGATAGGTCTGTATCCCCCTGTTTTCTTTGGGATAAGGAAATAGGGGGAGTAAAACCCTGTACCCTGTTGATGAATGTGTACTTCTTCTATTGCCCCTTGGGCAAGAAGCATGGTGACCTCTTGATCTAACAGGTTGGTAAGAGAGGTCTGAGAATTGAACTGCCTTATCATTGTGGGAGGGGGCATGCTCAAAAAATGAAGCTTGTACCCCCTCTTTTATGATTGAGAGTGTCCAATGCTCTGCTGTTATCTGCCCCCATCTGGGGGCAAAATGACACAACCTTCCTGGAATGGTGGAAGGCTCTGGTCCAATGAGAGCCAGGAAGGCTAAGTTCTCTAGCTGAAAGTCAAAGGCCTTGAGGAGGCTGAGACTGCTGGGACGGTTGAGGCTTAGCAGTCTTTGCCTTTCTTTGTTTGGGTGGTTGCTGACCTTTTCGGACAAGCTGACCTGCAGAACGTCCCTGCTGGGAATAAGCAGGATAAAACCTTTTCGTTTTGGAAAAGAAAGGTTTTTTGAAAGATTTCTTTCTTGCAGGATCAGCTGTGGCCTTGGATAATCTGTCCAAGGTGGAATTGTCAGCATCCAGCTCATTGGCTTTTTCTTGCCAATCCTGTTCTCACCAGTACAAGGAATATTGCCCAGTTTGTCTTGTACCCAGAGCTCCAAATCAGATGCCTGGAGCCAGGCAATTCTTTGTGCACCTATGGCAATGGCAGAGGTTCTGCTTATGCACTCAAAACAGTCACAAGCTGCACGGTTGATAAATTTGGAAACATCCTGGGCATGTTTGACCAATGTGAGAAAATCCTGTCTTCTATCCTCAGGAAGAAGAGGACTCAAAACCTCTAAATCTCCTGTGATTTCCTTAAGAAACATCCTCATATATAAAATATATGAACTGATTCTGGCAGAAAGCATGGAAGCTTGGAAAGTACGACGTCCAAAAGCATCCAAAGTTCTGCACTCACGTCCTGGGGGATTAGAGGCATGCCTTTTTGCACTCCTGATCCTTCTCATAGCTGATTCCACTACAATAGAGTGGTGAGGAAGCTGAGTTTTCTGGAAACCAGGACAAGGAGGGACTTGATACATAGTGTCAAGTCTACGAGAATGAGGAGAGGTGGTAAGAGGGGTCTCCCACATTCTTAGCATGAGATCATGCAAGATCTCATGGATGGGCAGAGTAGATGCCTCCTTAGGTCTGAACCAGTATGGCATATCTTTATGTTCCATACTTTATTTTTCTTCCAATCTGGAAATCAAAGTGATTAGCTTTTCCTACGGAAGAAAGACTTGCACGTGTCCTATTTAGCAGAGTTCCTATGAATTCCAATTGTCCCAATAGCTCAAATGCAATTTGGGTAACAAGGTACCCTACTGACTCCAATAGCTGGATGGTTCTAGCCACCAATTCTATGGCTTCTTCTTGAGATGTGCTCTTGAGCAGCCACTTTTCCAGCTAAGGAAACACACACAGCCCAGGTGTGCTGATGTTAGGTTAAAGGGCAGGACACAGCACTAGAGGTGGTGTTTTAATATTAAACACATGAGATTTCTTGTGACTTGATATATCTCCATAAGGGTGTAAGCATCCTTTAAATACAGGGAACCATAGCCAGTCTCCTTTTTGTAGAAGGGGGATTAAGGTACCTAAGGAAACAATTTTGAAATATTCTTTTGCCTAGAACTTGTTTAGGGCCCTTAAGTCTAGGATGTGACAGAGATCCCCTACTTCTTTGGGATCAGGAAATACATTAAATAAAAGCCTAGTCTTTTTCCCGCTGATGTAATTGGTTCATCTGCATTGGCTCCTATGAGGGAGGAGAACTAAGCTCTTGGTGGACAATACATAGGGTTCCCAATAGTAATAGTCTATATTCATTTGTACAGAAGAGCTCTGAGATGATTTGAAAGATTTATTCAAGCCGACAGACAATAGAAATAAGGAACTGTTCAGTCAGATAAGCATTTTTGAATTACTTGTTTTCTATTTTTGAAACTTACTACCCTGAAGCAGAACAAAATTAATTATTTTGAAATGTGTTGGTTTTGATTTTATTCACATTGATACCAACCACTATCTAATCATTGTAAATTTAAAAAAAGAATAAAAAGGACACATTGGAGGGTGTTATTTAATAGCTATGTCGTTTTGTTTTGTCCAATAATCTTTTTAAAGAAAATCTCATTGAAGGATAAAGTTTTTTTTTTTTTACAGGAATTTATAGGCACACTGGGTGAAAATTACATTACTGTACTATCGGAATTTATAGGCACACTGGGTGAAAATTATATTCCTGTACTATCGGACATTTATACTAAAAAAAAAAATTTTAAACTGCCTCTAATGTTTCGATTGATTTTTATGTTTTTTGGTGCGCTGAATCCAAATCTGGTAACCAATTTGCTCCATCACGTACAGATTTTTTTGCTACATTGGGTTAGCAGTTTGAGGTGAACGTTTCAGATTGAGTGCGATCGAGATAAAAGTTTCTTGGATGAATTCTTTATACTAATTGTTTAGTAGTTATTCAAATAAGAATAAAGAAAATTGTAACAAGCAAGCACATAAGAATAGAGTAATGTCAACAAAACACACTGTGATGGTAGCAAAATTGTCTGCACTTAAAACAGCCACATACATGTGCACAAACATTGAGCATATAAGAGCGAGGTTAGACACAAAGCAAAGCAAAGAAATGTGCAAAAAATGTTGTAAGGTATGTATGTAAGAATAGAAAACGCAAACCGCACCATTGCAATACATGAAGACAAACACCCGATGGTGTGAAAATAAAATTCTAATAAATGAGATCCGACACTGTGGTAATAACTAGCAAATTTTTATTTCAAAGTTTAGTAAAAGCACGATATTTGTCAACACAGTTTAGATTTTAAAGTCATTCTTGGGTCAATCAATCTCCTGGTGGGCCCGTTTCTTCTTCCCCCGAATGCTTCTCTTGGTGCGCTGCTTGGCGTATTTTTCATCTGGGGTTTCCCGCAGCAGCAACCAGCAGAAATCAGCCATCATAGTGGTGTTCCATCTTCTTTGGTACCTTCTCTCTGCGTCCTTGATGTCCTGGTGAAACCTTTCACCTTGTTCTTCACTGTACTGAATTTTAAAGTCTCCACAAATCATCCACTTATGCTCATCATAACGAATCTTCTGAAGAATCAGGACCAAATTCTCATATTTTTCTTGGAGAATAACAGAGTGAGCAATAGGAACTGAAGCGAATGTGTTGCCATTATGAAGAAGAACACTTTTTATGCTGTCTTTTGACGAATCAATGAACAGCCGCCATTCAGCAGGATCATACTTGAGTTTAAACTTTTCCATCACTCCGTATATATCGTTGCAAAATACCAAATCTTCCTCTTTGCTGAAATACTTCAAAAATTGTGTCTCGCGGTTGCGGTACCAATAAAAAGTTGTTCCTGGTGACAATAGATTTTTCTGTTTAAGCCGAGAACCTAGCAGTTGGGCAGCATCTTTTGGGAGTCTTAAATCCCGGACTAAATCATTCAATTCAGCTTGAGAGAAAAGTTCAGGTTTCGGATCTGGTTCAGTTTCAAACTCGGAAGTACTGGACTCATCGGGAAAAGCCATCTGATGAGTCTCATCATGATCAGAACCGTCCACACAAATATGATCCAAAGATTTTGGTGGTTCAGGCACAGGTACTTCGTTGCTATGAGGCATAGGCCTAATTGCTGAGGGAAGGTTGGGGTAACTTATTACGTTCTTATTTTTTAAGTTGTATCCCTTCACAATGCAAGAGCAAAAATAGCAGTCACTGCTGTGGTCTCTTTGTTCACGCCACATCATAGGTATTCCGAAACGAAATGCTTGTTTTTTACCTTTCATCCATAAGCGTAGATCTTCCTCACATGTCTTGCACACTTTGTGAGGAGCCCACGGTTTGTCTTGATCGCCTAACTTCAAACCGAAATAGGCGAAATATACTTTTTTAATAAATGCAGAAATGTTCCTCTGCCGCTTTTTCACGGTATATTCCCCACAAATAAAACAAAAACTGTCCGGAGAGTTGACGCAACCTCTGGCTCTGTGAGCCATCACAAATACACAGCACTGCAAACTACAACTGTAGTGAACCACTTCGGAATAAAGCTGGATTACGACTGAGCAAACAAAAGGTAATAATGAACTTGCAAGAAACTGAAATTTGACAGGAACGTTCAGGTCGCAACCACCGTGTTTGAGCGAGCGAGCGAACGAGGCGAGGCGAACAGGAAAGAACATGCGCCAGCGCGAGTACTGGATTTAGCTCCCCGCCTCCCAATTGTCCTGTTAATGTATAAAATGAATACAAAACACTCTAAAATATCATGAGGGAGTGTTTCTAGTTAGTTAACCATTACAACCTCTATTTTGGGCCAAGAAAATAAACTGCAGTCGGCTAAAAAGAAATTATGTGAACATTCCTTATATGGGTAAGAAATCTAATTTTGCAAGAAAACGTGACGTGATGGAACATTTTGGCTATTTTTCCTGGATTCAGCACCCCAAAATCTATAGGAATCAGTTGCAAAACTGGAGGCAGTTTTTTGGTAGTGTACCTGTGTAATTGGTACCAATATCCATGGCAAAGTCTCTCAATGTCTTTTCAAAAAGCTTCTACCATCAATCGGCTCATGTGTACTCCACACTCTTTACGCTTGTTTACTAGTGTCCTAAGACTATCACAGCTGAAGGAGACAATATGAAAGGTTTTATCCAGGATGTTCTGGATATCTTTGCTCATGAAGAGCTGGTAAGCAGCTATGCAGGAAGTGAGCACAGCATTTTTGTAAACCTTTCTCCCAAGCAGGTCAAAGGTTCGAGCATTTCTCCCAAGGCTTCCTTGCCTCTTGAGGGCAGATTTGATAATTACTGACTAGTATGGTAGGTTGCTGCTTCCCTAATAAAAGCTGTGGAGAGGTCCTCTGCTGCTTTCTCTCTTCCTGTGAAGAGGGATCCTGGGGCAGACCTCCTGATCAGAGTAATACTCATATCCAAAATCATAACCCCAAAAGCACTCCGACGCAGACAGAATGATGTTCTGGTGGGGAGATCTAAGTATTGGCTGGTTAAGTCAGTCTCAGTGAGGATTTTCCTTGACTACTGCAGCCTAGACCTTTATATACACCAGGGGTTCTCAACCTAGTCCTCGGGATACACCTAGCCAATCAGGTTTTCAGGATAACCACAATGAATATGAATGAGAGAAATTTGCATGTACTGCCTCCATCGAATTTCTTTCATACATATTCATTATGGTTATCCCAAAAACCAGACTATTTTATTTATTTATTTAGCTGTATTTATATCCCGCTTTTCAACGGGTCAAAGCGGTCAATTGGGGGATACACTTAACACGAGGGGATGAGACACACACACATTCATACTTACAGGGAACATGGGCAATGGAGGGTTAAGTGGCTTGCCCAAGACCACAAGGAGTGCCTATAGGACTAGAAATCCCAGTCCCTCCGGCCTGAGATTGCTGTCCCCAGGTGGGACTTGAACCCCCGGGCCTGAAGTACCTTGTCCTAACCACTAGACCACTCTTCACCTCTAGGACGGAGTTGAAAACTCCTGATATAGAACAAGGCCTCAGTGAAGCTTCATCCCCGAATTGATGCGAAATGGACATCAGGTTAGCTGAGACAGATGTCCTTCACAGCAACAGCTTCAATGCCACCAGTCTCTTTAAAGGTTTCACAGATGGAGGTTCAACCATGCTTTACTGCTGTTATTGTAGCCAGTGCTCCAGTGAGGTATTCAAATGGCAGTTTAGCATTACCTGGATTTTCCTTTCTAACTCCTCATCCATTCAGCCAATGCTGAAACTGCATGGGCAGCAGTCGATCACTTCCTAGGTCATTTGAGATGTATTGATGATTGTGATCTGGACAGTTATAAAGGATGAGTTATCTTCAATGTGGGGCTGCTTGGGCATTGTGTTAGCAGTTGGCAAAACCACTTAGCACCAAACACCAATGAGGACAAGTGCTGGTGTCACTACTACTACTAATCATTTGCATATTGCTACAAGGCATACAGAGCACTGCACGTGTATCTGTAAGACACAGTGCCTGCTCAATAGGGCTCGCAGTCTTTGCAAGCCAGACAAATACAACAAACAGGGAATTAGGTGAGAAACTAGGGGAAATAGTTATAACACACATGGGTGGTAAACAATATAAGAGGGGATCAGGATCCAAAAGCAGACTAAGAGACAGCCTTTTAGCCTGGAGTTGAAAATGACCCCTCAACTCAACAATTCATATTAGTGGCCTCTGATCCAATGTCAATGCAGTGGAATCCTTTGCCTGTAGTAGGTAAGACTTAAACAATGTCATATTGTGATAGGCTCTATCAGTACGCGGTGTCAAGAAGATGACACACTACCTTGCTGTTGATATATCGCCAGCCAAGTACAGTTCTGAGGCCATTTGAAGTCTATGCCAACAGACCTGGAGTAGATAGTAAAACAAAAGAGCTTCTCTAGATGTTTTTGACATTTCAAAGACACTTAGGTGTTCTCTTCTGGCAGACAGAGCAGTTGGGGAAACTATGCCTGTGCCAAGGCATGACAGACACAGACCATCAATGTCAGGTCTGACATGCTGCTGTCCATTGACATTCCTCATTTTCTGTTCCATCAGACAAAAAAAGACAAACAGAATCAAACAACCCAATACTGAAAAGAAGGGGATGGTCATACTGCACACAAAAAAAGTAAAGAAAAAGCATAATTATTCACTTGTAACAGATGTTCTCCAGGGACAGCAGGAATCAGTCCTCACTTATGGATGAAATCAGTGCTGACAGAGCCTACACGGATCCACTCCCCAGCTTTCAAAGAAAGATTTTGGGAGCTACACCACACATGCGCGGTCACCTTCCCACTCAAAGCTGCCATCTTGCCTCAGTATAATAACATAGCACAAGACAACAAAAATGGAAATGAAAAACAACTCCAAGGAGAGGAGGGAGGGTTGTGAGGATTGATTCCTGCTGTCCCTAGAGAACACCTGTTACATGTGAGTAACTATGCTTTCTCCGAGAATAAGCAGGAAGTCAATCCTCACACATGGGACTCCTTAGCTACAGGCTACCGAAAAACCTGTAAAAGCCATGGGAGACCCAAAAGGCAGACCATAAAGGGCAGAAGGGGCTGCTGATTGGCTGGAAGTCTGACATGGAAGCAGCAGCATCGAGGATGCAATCCAAACTCCGGTAGCCAGGACACAGAGGGCTGGTGGGAAGGAGTTGCATTATTCCCCAAAGAGGTGACAGAGTACTGCCTGGCCAAAGGCACTATCATTCCAGGAGTTCACCTCCAGACAGTAGTGCGCTGCAAAGGTGTGCACGGAGGACCAGGTGGCTGCCTGGCAGATGTCCAACAAGGGCACTGACTATAGGCTAGCCATGGAGGCTGCCATAGCCCGTATGTTGTGAGATGTCACATGATGCTCCAGAGAGAGCCCCGCCTGCTGGTAGGCTAATGCGATGCTGTCGGCCATCCATCGAGAGAGTACACTTGGAGACAGCAATCCTCAGGCAACTGGGATCAAACGACACAAAGAGTTGCATCGATTGGTAATGAGGCTGAGTCCTCTGGATGTAGGAGGACAGGGTGCACTTATAGTCCAGTGTGTGTAGGGAGGCCTCCACTCTGGAGGCATGAGCCCTGGGAAAGAAGGTGGGAAGCACCACCTCTTGGTTCAGATGAAATGCTGAGACCATCTTACGCAGGAACTTCGGGTGTGTCCGAAGGATTACCCTATTCCTATGGAACCTGGTATAGGGCTCATGCGCCACGAGCATCTGCAGCTCGCTCACTCACCTGGCGGAGGTAAGCGCCACCAGGAAGATGACCTTCCAGGAGAGGTACTTGAGAGGACAAGTGATCATGGGCTCGAAGGGGGGGGGGGCCCATGAGCTTCCCTAGGACCATGTTAAGGTCCCACAACACTGGCAGTGGGCAGACTAGGGGCTGCGAGAGGGAGACCATGCATGAAGCCAGTAGAGGAACACTGCCTGGCCCTCTACTTTGTGGTGATGTGCCGATATGGTGCAAAGGGGCACCCTGACTGAAATGGATTTCAGGCCTGCACCCAACAGGTGTAAGAGGTACCGCAATACCTCCGCTATGGCGCAAGAGAGGGGGTTAAGGCCCTGTTCCACACACCAAAGGGAGAACCTGTGCCATTTAAAGGCATAGGCCTGCCTTGTAGAGTCCTTACATGAGGCCAGCAGGACATCCTCCACAGGCCGGGTCAGGCCATAGTGGGCAATGGCTACTCTTTCAACAACCAGGCCGTCAGAGACAGGGACTGGAGGTTGAGATGGCACAGTGTGCCATCCTCCTGTGAACAGGTCCGGGGAACACCCCAGCAGCCATGGGTTCCCTGCAACAACTACAGCAGTAAGAGGAACCAGGGTTGTCTCGGCCAGCGAGACGCAATGAAGAGAGCAAAGGCCGCTTCCGCCTGAGTCTTCATTAGGGCCAATGGCCCGACATCCTGGAGCAGAACCTCTGGAGTTGCGCTTCACTGGGTTGGCAAAGAGGTTGATCTACTGGTTGCCCCACCACCGGAAAATCTTCTCCAGGACAGAGGGGTTCAGTCTCCATTCATGGGGCTGGAGAACACGGCTCAGGCGTTCGGCCAGTACACTGTCTTGGCCCGGCAGGTAACTACCTTGAGGCACATGTTCCTTGCTGCTGTGAAGTTGCAGAGGTGCACCGTCTCCCAGCAGAGGTGGTACAACCCCATGCCCCTCTGTTTGTTTATGTAGAACTTTGCTATTTGGTTGTCTGTCTGGATTTGGACAACCTTCCCCTCCGGGTGGTCCTTAAAGACCTGCAGGATGTAGTAGACTGCTCAGAGCTTGAGCAGGTTGATCTGTGAAGCACTCTCTTCCAGTGACCAGTGCCCCTTTGACTGGAGGAGGTCACAATGGGGCCCCCATCCCAACTTGGATGCCTCCGTGGTGAGGACGTGCCAAACTGGTGGGGCCTGGAATAGCAGGCCTGCCCTCAGGTTGCGATGGTCCTGCCACCACATAAGGAAGCTGCCAAGACGGGGATGACCTGGATACGGTCCTCCAGGCAGCCCGTCACCTGCACCCACTAAGCGTCCATTGGGCCTGCCACATGCATAGGTGGGCAAAGAGGGTCATGTGTACGGTGGATGCCATGTGCCCCAAGAAGCGGAGCATCTGTCAGGCAGTTGCGAAGGCGGCGCCCTGCACCTGCACCACTAGGGTGACAAGGCGCGGGGCCCAGCCCAGGGGCAGAAATACCCTTGCCCGTGTGGAGTTGAGCAGGGCCCCAATGAACTCCATGCATTGGGTTGGGACGAGGTGGGACTATGCCTGTGCCAAGGCATGACAGACACAGACCATCAATGTCAGGTCTGACATGCTGCTGTCCATTGACATTCCTCATTTTCTGTTCCATCAGACAAAAAAAGACAAACAGAATCAAACAACCCAATACTGAAAAGAAGGGGATGGTCATACTGCACACAAAAAAAGTAAAGAAAAAGCATAATTATTCACTTGTAACAGATGTTACAAGGAATCAGTCCCTGGAGAACATCCCCAACATTCGCCTGGAGTGCAGGACCGCACGAACCAGTCTAAGTAGGAGAACACAAAGACCACGAGGATCCTGAACCATGCGGCCACGACCTCTTGGCACTTTGTGAGTACCCGCAGGGTGGAAGAGAGGCCAAAGGGCAGCACCTTGTACTGGTAGTGGTGGCCCCCCACGACAAAGCGAAGGTACTGATAGTGCCTTGGATGGATCAGGATGTGGGTATAGGCATCTTTGAGATCCAAGGAACATAGCCAATCTCCCTGGAGGAGGTAGGGCAACAAGGTTCCAAGGGATACCATTTTGACGTCTCCTTAACCAGGAAGCCGTTGAGGTCCTGAAGGTCCAGGATGGGTCTGAAGCCCCCTGTCTTCTTGGGAACCAGGAAGTAGTGGGAGTAGAACTCCTGTCCCCGCAAATGAGGTGGGAAGGGCTTGACCGCACAGTCCTCGAGCAACAACTTGAGCTCTTTCAAGAGGAGTTCACTGTGCAAGGCCATTGATAATTCCACTGTGAATGAGGGGGGAGGCAGCTGGGAAAAATGAAGGAGGTAGCCCCCCCGTGACCACTCGCAGCACCCAGGCATCCGTGATTATCGTGGGCACCTGTATGCGAAGTGGATGAGCCTTCCCCCCTGTGAACCTTGGGCCCATGACCTCCTGAGGGAGGGAGGCTATGCCCAAGGAGTCAAAAACTCCCCCCAGGCTGTAGCTGAGCCGTTTGGGGCTTGGGAGCTTTGGGCTTACAGGGGCTGTGCCCTTGGCCATTGGCCTGCTGCCCCTGAGGGGGAGCGGGGTAGGCCTGGAACTTAGGGTAGTTTCCATAAGTCTTCTTTGTCTTCAGGTGGAAGGGACTTTTGCCCGAAGTCTTCTGGCGGGAAGGATCTGACACTTTCTTGGACAACCTGGTCCTTGTCATGAATTCCTTCTCCAACTCGTCGGCCTTGTCAGTCATGGGCTTGCTGACGAGGTTATCACCTCAGAAGGGGACGTTGGCCTGCACCCATGTTCCAAGTCGGAGGACTGCAACCAGGCAAAGCGGCAGGCACTAATGGCCATCATGGCCACCAACTCAAAGCCGTCAAAGGATGCTTGAGTCTGAAATTTGGAGCATTCCTTGACCGAGGAGACCAGGGTCCGAAAGCGTGCAAGGGGCTCTCCTGATAGACCAGTCGAGAACCCGGCAAGCTCCTTCGCCAGGTCTCTCAAGTACATGCCCATGTACAGGTTGTAGGCCTGGATCCAGGCTGTGAGCATCGAACCCTGGAAGCACTTTCTAACATATGTATCAATGGTATGGGCCTCCCTGCTGGGAGGCACCGAGGAGCGAGTCTTCTGGTTCTTAATTTGACGCATAGCCGACTCCACCACCATGGAATTGTGTGGAAGCTGTGCCTTCTGAAATCCTGGGCTCTTGCTGACTCGATACTGGGAATAGAGTCAATGGTTCACAATCGGTACAGTCACTGTGTTCTCCCACATCCTGAACAACAGGTGCTCCAGGATGGGGGGCACAGACACCGTCAGTGCCTCCCGAGGAGCCTCGTATTGGAGGATCTCCAGGTCCTCAGTCCGAGGTTCGTCCTCCGGCACCGCCACTGCCATTTAGGCGAGTGCCTGGGACATCTCCCTCACGAACTCTAGGAAGGCTAAGCCCTCCAGAGGGGACCTCTGCCAATGGTGAAGCGGAGAGAGTCAAAGGGGATGTCTGAATGGAGCACGGTGTCGGGGTACTCCTCGTCTGTCTCCCAGTCAGACTCCGAACAAGTGGAGTCGACGAACACCCCTCGGTCACCAGACCGACTCTGTGACGACTCCTCCCAATGTTGGTCCGATGGCATCATGTCGGTCGTCGAAGGCCTCGATGCCGATCGAGCAAGGTGCTCCAGGATGGGAGGGACCTCTTCTGGGGAAATCCTCACAAGGAGGTCCCCATGTGGGGCGCAGTCAACCCAGAGGGACCAGGATTCGGGCCCTGCTGAGACTCAAGGAATGCACTGAAGCTACGCTCGAAGACAGCCATGTGGGCCTCTATTCCAGAGGGCTCTGCAGCTAGGCTGGAACCTGACTGTTTCGGGGCTGGAGCTGAATCCCTGGCCGGGGAATTCAGGATCATGATGGTTGGGTCACTGCTCCTTCGGAGCTGCCGGGGACCCGTTCCTTCGGGGTTGCTTCAATGGACACTAATCTGTTTTTCCCCAAGTTGCGTCGAGGGCTCCGAGGCAGAGTCGAGGAGGATTTGCCACCCAATGCTGGGTTGGTCCTCGGTGTCAACTTCGAGGGGGTCACCAACGCATGAGGGAGGTCCTCCAAGGATGACTCTGATGCCCGATGCCCTCTAGGCTCTGAACGAGCCGGGCACTGGTGTTGATGGAAGGGATTCCTCCCCCCATGCAGAATCTGAGCCAGATTTGCCAAACAGCTCCCTCTGCCACCTTTCACATTCCATCCAGGCTTTGGCTGACGTGAGGAGGCAAAGCGGGCAGGAAGACCCGTCGTGGTCTGCCCCAAGGTACTTAATGCAGGTCTATGATGGTCCGTGCGGGACACGTGCAATTGCACTTAGCACAATGCTTAAAACTGTTGGTCAAGGACATAGCAGTGAAAATGAGGCCCATGAGATCAAACTCTGACATCTCGACCAGGTAGACCGTGAGAAAAAAATCCCACATGCCCAAAAAACAACGAAAATATGAAAGAAAAGATACTCGTGCGAAAAAGAGAATGCTGAGGTGAGAACTCTAGTAAGGAAGGTGATCGAATCAAGTACTCGAAAAAGAGAGGAAAAAAACAAACAGAGTAAGGGTCGAAAAATCTACCTTTTACCAGGGTGCACAGACGGGACATCTGCAGGGCTCCGCGGAAAAAGGCAGACTGAGACAGGATGGCAGCTTTGAGTGAAAAGGTGATTGCGCATGCGCGGTGTAGTTCCCAAAAGCTTTGACTGGGGAGTGGATCTGCGCAGGCTCTGTCGGCGCCAACGTCACCCATATGTGAGGACTGACTTCCTGCTTGTTCCCGGAGAACTGAGAAATTTAATGGAAAAACCTAACTAGGATTTTCTAAAGGAGGGAAAAGATCTTAAAGAGGTGTAGAACTCAACAAAAAACTCAGGGGGGGGAGGGGTTCAGTGCCAGCAGCCAACAGACTTAAAAGGGCTGGTCATCCTCGCTTTAAATTTGCTGTAATTGTCTCTGCTGTTATTTACCTGCTGTATTGTCTTATCTACTGCCTGATTGTTTGACCTTCCCTCCAGGTTTCTCTGTGCAGTCTCCCTGCCCTGGTTGCCTCACAAGTCCCGCCTCCCGGAAGTGACGCGGGTGCAAACAACGCGTCCGCGCTCAGCTCCAGGTTTCTCTGTGCAGTCTCCCTGCCCTGGTTGCCTCACAAGTCCCGCCTCCCGGAAGTGACGCGGGTGCAAACAACGCGTCCGCGCTCAGCTCCAGGTTTCTCTGTGCAGTCTCCCTGCCCTGGTTGCCTCACAAGACCCGCCTCCCGGAAGTGACGCGGGTGCAAACAACGCGTCCGCGCTCAGCTCCAGGTTTCTCTGTGCAGTCTCCCTGCCCTGGTTGCCTCACAAGTCCCGCCTCCCGGAAGTGACGCGGGTGCAAACAACGCGTCCGCGCTCAGCTCCAGGTACCCTCCAGTATTTAAACAACATCGGGGCGCCATTCCAGCTTTGTAGCTGCTGTAATTGTCTCTGCTGTTATTTACCTGCTGTATTGTCTTATCTACTGCCTGATTGTTTGACCTTCCCTCCAGGTTTCTCTGTGCAGTCTCCCTGCCCTGGTTGCCTCACAAGTCCCGCCTCCCGGAAGTGACGCGGGTGCAAATAACGCGTCCGCGCTCAGCTCCAGGTACCCTCCAGTATTTAAACAACATCGGGGCGCCGTTGCGCACCGTGGGCACGCGCCGAAGGTGCGAGCCCAAGGAGCAGGACCTGCTCCTTGGGCGAGCTCCTTGGGGCGACGACTGGGGCGGTTTTGCATTCCCGACTGGTCTCCTGTCGTTTCGTGGAGGACATCAACACCTGTGCCTTTTGCTTCCACTGTCATTCCTCTTGCTGTTTCTATCAGCCTTTGGTTTCTTGTGCACCGCTTTAGCTGTGCCTGTTCCCCTAGTTCTCCCTCGGTTCACTACTCCATCCCTGTCCTTTGGGGGAACCGTTTCCCCCCAGTCTCCTCTGCTCCGCCCGGGGTTTATGCCCGGAACATGCATAATCTTATTATATGCCCAATTACTCGGGTTTCCCCCACACTTCCACTCCAACCTGTTTGTTCTCTGCTGACTCTATCGTTTGCTCTCCTCAATTGTAGATCCCTCCGTGCCAAAACCCCTCTAGTTCACGACCTCCTATTGCAACACTCTCTTGATGCCTTGTTCCTCACAGAAACTTGGCTTCGTGAGGGTGAGGACGGTGTTCTTCACCGCTGCCTCCCTCCTGGCTACTCCAGCTTCCACCTTCCCTGGCTCCACCGATCCGGGGGCGGCGTAGCTGTCATTCACCGTTCATCCTTTTCTCTTTCTCTCGTATCCCCTCAGCCCCGCTACCCTGAAGCTCTTCTGCTGCACTCCAGCACTTCTGTTCCTATCTTTTTTCTGCTTCTCTATGCCCCACCTTCTATGCGTCCTGACCTTTGGGAGTCTCTTTTGCTCTCCCTTTCTGAAACATCTTTACTTACTTCCCATCTGGTTGTCCTCGGTGATTTCAATGCCCACCTCTCCCCCCAAACCCGTCCCCACGATAAGGCTCTCAGTTCACTTTTTTCAGACCTTGACCTCCACCAACATGTGCGGTGTCCCACTCATTCCTCTGGTTCCACACTAGACCTTATCCTTATGTTCTTCTCTTCCCCCTACGTACCCTCTGCTATCTCTTCCATCTCTCTCCCCTGGTCAGATCATTACTGTCTGTTCTTTTACTTCGCTCTCCCCCCTGTGCAAACCCTTGCTTCAACTGTCTCAACCCCACCTAAGGTTCTTAAGCGCCGCCTCACTCCTCTTACTTTGCAGGCATTCCCTCCTGCTGACTCTCTCTTCTCTGCCGAGTTCTTTTCTCTTTCTGTCTGCCATCAAGCTGATTCCTGGTCCTCTGTTCTTTCCAGTACTCTTGACATGCTTGCCCCCCCTTGCCCTGCTCCCTGTAGCTCCTCTTCTCATCATCCCTGGTATCACCCCGGTCTCTATCTTCAGCGTGCTGAGCGCTATTGGCGCAAGCATCCCTCCCCTGCTGCCCTGATTTCCTTCCGCTCCGTCCATCGCTCGTACCGCGCTATGATCACTGCGGCAAAGAAGGCTTATTTTTCAGATCTCATCACTGCTTCTTCCAATTCTTCTCGCTGCCTGTATCGGGTTCTTCACTTCTTGTCCTCTCCATCAACCTGTTCTTCTTCATCAGCGCTCCCTCCCACTGCCCCTAGCCCGACGGCCCTTGCTTCTTTCTTCGTTCATAAAATTCAGTCCATTCGTTCCTCCTTTCCCCTCTGCCCTCCTCCCCTTTCCCCCCCTCTTTCTCCTTCCTCTTCTTCCTCTATTCCTTCCCCCCCTCCTTCTAATGTTTTTTCTCATACCTGGTGTTCCTTTAGTCCTGTCTCTTCCGCTGAGCTTTTTCAGGTGATCTCTTCTTCTCATAAAACCACTTGCCCCCTCGACCCTCTCCCGTCTTCGTGGCTTCTTGATCCCTCTCTTCACCTTCTCCCGTATATCCTTGGCATGGTCAACACTAGTCTTTCTTCCGGTAGTTTTCCCACCTCCTGGAAACATGCCATTGTCCGCCCTCTTTTGAAAAAACCCTCTCTTGACCCCAGTTTACCTGCCAACTGGCGTCCTGTTTCAAACCTCCCCTTCCTCTCTAAGGTCCTTGAAAAACTGGTCTTTGCACAGCTGTCGGCGCACCTCGATTCCACTCTTTACCTTCACCCCCGCCAATCCGGTTTTAGATCTGGCCACAGCACCGAGACTGTCCTCCTTGCCCTTCTCAGCGACCTTCACCGCTCTCACGACCATGGTGACTTGTCTATCGCCGTTTCCCTAGATCTCTCCGCTGCTTTTGACGTCATTGATCATCACACCCTTCTCACTTGCCTGTCTGATTCTGGTATTCACGGCACTGTATTACACTGGTTCCACTCTTTTCTCTCCCATCGTTCTTTCTCAGTTCATTCTGGCACCTCTACTTCCCCCCCTTCCCCCTTGCACTGTGGTGTCCCGCAAGATTCCATCCTTGCCCCTTTACTTTTCAATATTTTCCTTGCTCCCCTAGCCCTTCTCATCCAGCAATCCGGTGTTTCTTTCTATTTTTACGCAGACGATATCCTCCTTGTCCATCATACCAGTTCTGCTTTTCCTGACCTTTCAACGCTTAATACCTGTCTATCTCGTGTTGCCTCTTGGTTTTCTGAAAATTTTCTTTGTGTTAACCCTTCTAAATCCTCTGCCATTTGGTTTTCTTTCTCCTCTCCTCCGCCTAGCTTAGCCCCTATGATGTCCTCCCTTCCTATTCCTGTTGTCTCTACCCTTCGCTATCTGGGTGTTACCTTAGATTCCTCCCTCTCCTTTCATCCTCACATTTCCTCCCTTGTCTGTACTTGTCACTTCCACCTGCGTCGTATTCGCTCTCTTCGGCCTTTTCTTTCTTCTCAATCCCTCACCACCCTAGTTCTTTCCCTTGTAACTTCCCGCCTAGATTACTGTAATTCCATCCTTGCTGGCCTTCCATCCTGTCAACTTCGTCTTCTTCAGCTTCTCCAGAACACTGCCGCCCGCCTCCTCACCTTTTCTTCCCCTTTTGATCATATTACCCACTGTCTCTTTTCCCTTCATTGGCTCCCCGTTAAATTCCGGCTTATCTATAAGTATATCATCATCACTCACAGGGTTCTCTATACTAGCACTCCTCAGTACCTCTCCGACCTCATCTTTCATCAGCCTGCCCCCCGCCTCCTTCGCTCATCTCATACCAATCGTCTATTTCTTCCTTCACCATCCCAGGCCCACCTTGAACTTACCCGCCATTCTGCTTTCTTCTTTCTAGCCCCCGCCCTCTGGAATTCCCTTCCTCACACCCTCCGTACTGAGCCCTCTTTCCCCCATTTCAAAGCCCTCCTCAAGACTCACCTTTTCTCCCAAGCGTTTGATCTACCAGCCTCTCCCTGATATGTAGTCATCATGCCAGTTCCTGTCCCTCATGTCGTATTCAACTGTCACCCCCTGCCTTCCCTCTTTCCCTGCGTCTGTGTTTGGCTCTGTAGTCTCTATTCTGTCTTTTTTTTTCTCTCTCTACCTCTCACTTGCTCTTTCCTGTTATCCAATGGCGTTCCTTTCTCTCTGTTTTTCTGCAGCTGCCTTTTATTGTACACCGCCTTGATACTTCGGTCTTGGGCGGTATATCAAGATGAAATAAATGAAATGCTCCAGATATTCAATGCTACTGCCATATCCAGGCACCTGCATTGAATATTCAGGTTGGTCAGACTGCAATTTTGCAGTCCAATCAGTGGCGATATTCAGCTGGTTAGGGTTAATCAGAGAATGGCTGAATATCACCGCTGCCCAGTTAACCCATGGTGCCACCCCTCCAGGGCTGGTGCCACCATTAGATGAACTAGGCAGTCACCTAGAGTGCCAGCTCTCCAGGGGCACCACTGCCACAGCTGTAGCTCCTCTCTGGGGCTTGCAGTGGCAACAAGGATTTAGTAAACGATGGGCAGCACTTACCTTTGATAGTCAGTGCTGCCTCCGTGGTTCCCGGCCTTGACAATGCCTTTTCCACGTGCCCCCCCCCCCCCGATGCAGACTTCAAAATCAGAATTAATGTCGGAGGGGGCGGAAGATGCATTGTCAAGACCAGGAACCATGGTAACCAGAGGTAAGTGATACCTTGTATTTACTAAGCTATTGATGCCGCTGCAGGCCCCAGAAAGGAGGGGGGCACTGGCGGTGGCAGGATGGAGGAGCCCTCCTAGGGCGCCTCCAACCCTTGCACCAGCCCTGCTGCCCTTGCACTGCCCCAGCGTTAAGCCATGTAAATGTCTTTGAATATCCCTCCTCAAAATCTTTTATCTGAAGGTGGACTGTAAAGAAAACACAAGGTGGTCCTACACAGTGAAACTAACATGTGAACTCTCCCACACACAAAAGTATTTTCAAACTCTATCCTATATCCAAACCTTCCAGTTACTAGAGGCCTATCATAAGCCTACCTTTCTTCATAAAGAGCATTGAGAAGGCAGTATTACACCTGTTTCAGGACTACATCACTTCTAGTGCACCACTTGATTCACAAAAATATGGTTTCAGACCAAATCATGGAGTCAAAACATTTGACAGCGCTCATGGATAGACTCATAAAGGGCATAGACAGGCCACATCATTGTTTCATCATGTTATTCTTTGACATCGCATAAACCTTTGATTCTGTTCATCACAATACTCTACTATCATGCCAACAATCCCTTGGATTAAAGAACATAACCCTCAAATGGTTCCAAACCTAACAGATCGCAATAATATATGTCAAGTGATCATTCAAATTGGCACCTTATGTTCAACAATAGGGAGTCCCACAAGGCTCTGCCTTATACATCCTGCTGTTCAAACATATACATCCAACCCATCTGCACAATCATACACGCCCACAATGTATTTTATCACATATATGCAAATGACACAATCCTGCACTTGTCCTTCTATACCACAAGCCCCTCCTTTACCATCTTGATAAACTACTACTACTACTAGTGGGTTCAAATCCCACTAGAAGACAGCAACCTTGAGCCGGAAGGACTGGGGTTTCTAGTCCCACAGGTGCTCCTTGTGGTCTTGGGCAAGCCACTTAACCCTCCATAGTCCATGTTCCCTGTAAAATAGTTATCTCCAAGTTATAATGCCCTATTCAATGTAATTTCAGTTTGTTCAATGTAAACCGCACTGATGCAGAATAGCGCGGTATATAAGAGAAAATAAATAAATAAATAAATACTGAGCATTTATATAGCGCTACCAGTCATATGCAGCTCTGAACAGACATGTAAGAGACAGTCCCTGCTCGTCGGAGCTTACAATCTAATCAAGACAAACACAGAGCTAACAATCAAGTCAAGACAAAACATGGTACATACAATCTAGTTATACGGTACATATTGTTTCACTGCAGTCACAAACTGACTCTTCAAGCATTACTTCTCCGTGAATTACAAAAAAAAAAAAAAAAAAGCATACTCACCTGTAACAGGTGTTCTCTGGGGACAGCAAGAATCAGTCCTCACATATGGGCGACAATGGTGCCGATGGAGCCCGCTGGGATCCACTCTCCAGCTTGCAAAGAAAGCCTTTGGGAGTTACACTGCGCATGCGAGGTCAACTTCCCGCCCAAAGGTGCCATAGTTTATAGTTGATTTTGTTTGATATACCGCCTTTCAATAAACAGCAAGGTGGGTTACAATATAAACAAGTAACAGGGGCCGTAGGCACCGAAAAGAAAAGGAACTGACAATAATAGACAGGAAAGTAAGGGCAATAATAGACAGGAAAGTAAGGGCAAAGTTAGGCAGGTATTGAAAGTTCATTGGACAGGACTAAAGGAGAGAGACATGCTGTTCAATTGGATAGGACTAACCAAAAGAGACATGCAGTTAAGAAAGGCACAAGTGGGCATGAGGTTAGAGACAACATCAGACAAACATTTATATACATTAGCCAGACTGAAAAAGGAAGCAGACAGGACTAGATATGAGCAGTGGGTAGGTCATATGCATTGTTGAAAAGGTATATCTTTAGCAGAGATTTAAAAGTGCAATAATTTTGTTCCAGTCGGAGAGTGGTAGGAAGGGAGTTCCACAGGGCTGGACCAGCAAAGAAGAAAGCAGAGTTCCGAGTGGATTAGAGATGGGCACGTGCAGGGGAAGGGAGGTGAAGTCGATTGATGTGGATGGAACGTAGAGAGCGAGTGGGTGTATGAAATTGCAGAAGATCGAACAGATATTGTGGGGTGTGGGTGTAAATAGCCTGATGAACCAATGTGAGAAGTTTATAGCGTATACGGAAAGCCAAAGGGAGCCAGTGAAGATTCATGAGGAGTGACATGTTCCCAACGCAAAGAATGAGAGATAATGCATGCAGCCGTGTTCTGTATGCCCTGTAATCAAAGGATTTGGGATTTAGGGACACCAGTGAGGACAGAATTGAAGAAGTCGAGGCGTGTAGTGAGGGCCTGGGGTGTCAGAAAGGGACGGATGGCACGAATCTACCGAAGAACGAAGGAGGAGGACTTGGTAACATTGAGATATGTGATCTTGAAAAGAGAGGTCAGAGTCAAGAAAGACACTTAAGTACCAAAAGGATGAAACTAGAGGAATGGGAGAACCAGAAAAGGAAGGGACCAGTGAAGGAGGAGGACTTCCGTGAGTGATCCATATAGCTAAAGTTTTAGAAATATTCAAGTGCAAACAGTTGGAAACCAGCCAGTCAGCTACTAAGGAGAGGCAAGAATTAAGGGGGGTAAGATCAGGGTGAAGAGAGGAAGTGTGGTGTAGAAGAATGATATCGTTGGCGTAATAGAAGGTGGAGATACCTGATTGCTAAATCAGTAATGCAAGGGGTGTCAGGAAAATATTAAATAGCAGAGGAGCCAGCACGGAACCCTGGGGGACACCACAGTGCAAGGGAAAAGGGGCTGAGGGAACATCAGAAGGTGAACAAGAAAGGACAGAGCAAGAGTGGGCAAAGAGATAGGAGTGAAACCATTTGTAGACAGTCCCTCGAATGCCAGCTTCATGTAACTGGGAGAGAAGAAGAGAGTGATCTACAAGGTCAAAGGCAGCAGAGAGATCAAGGGATACTGCCACCGAGAAATCACCCCAATTGTGCGCGACGTGAATTTCATTAAGGAAAGCAATAAGCACAGTCTCCACACTGTGACCTGAACGGAATCCTGATTGACGGGGATGAAAAAAAATTAGTTGTGTCTAAATGATGTGATACTTGCGTGAAAACTGCTTTTTCCAATATCTTAGCCAGGAACGATAGATGGGAGACAGGACGATAGTTGGAGGGGACCAGTGGTCGAGAGTTGGTTTCTTTAAGAGGGGGTGGATAAGTGCATGTTTCCAAGGATGAGGAAAAATACCAGTGGAAAGACTAGTGTTGATGATTATAAGAACTGAAGGAAGAAGAGCAAGAGAGGGTGTAAGAAGCCATGAAGAGGGGATAGGATCGAGAGAGCAAGTGGTTTTGTGTGCGGAGGTAATGGATTTGAGTAGTTCAGCACTGGTAAGAGGATAGAAAGAGGCCCAGACGTGAGAGAGAGATGAAGAGGGGGGAGGTGAGGGGGGGGGGGTGAGGAGAGGAAATAGGAGGGGGACAGTAAGGCAACGCCGCCCTGAGATCAAGGACCTTAGTAGAAAAGAATGAGGCCATTTGCGAGGCAGATGGGGAATTCGTCAAGTGATCAGATGTACGAGTGGAACCCGACTGAAGAGTAGTGAGGGAGCGAAGAACTTTATAGAGCTGTCGAGTTTGATTTGGAGCAGAGGAAATAGACTTAGAAAAATACTTTTGTTTAGCCAAGTGTAACTGGGAGCGATAGTGAGACTCTTCTGATTTGAAGAGTAGCAGAGAAGATGGAGAACGGGACTTATCTCAGTATTATATCATAGCACAAGACGGCAAAAAAGAAAAACAACTCCACGAGGAGGAGGAAGGGCTGTGAGGACCAATTCCTGCTGTCCCCAGACAACACCTGTTAAAAGTGAGTAACTACGCTTTCTCTGGGAACAAACAGGAAGTCAGTCCTCACATATGGGACTCCCAAGCTACAGGCTACTGAAAAAACCTGTAAAATCCATGGGTGACCCAAAAAGCGGAATGTAAAGAGCAGTAGGGGGTGCTGATTGGCTGGAAGTCTGACACTACAGCAGCAGCATCGAAGATGCAATCCTCACTCTGGTAGCCGGGATACAGAGGTCTGGCCGGAAGAAGTTGCATTATTCCCCGAAGAGGTGACGGAATATGACTTGGCCGAAGGCACTATCCCTCTGGGAGGTCTCCTCCAAACAGTAGTGCGCAGCAAAGGTGTGCACAGAGGACCAGGTGGCGGGTCCAGCAAGGTTATCAACCGCAGGCTGGCCACTGAGACCGCCATGGCACGCATATTGTGAGCTATCACATGATGTTCCAGAGAGAGTCCCACCTGTTGATAGGCGAAAGAAATGCAGTCGGCCACCCAATGAGAGAAGATGCACTTGGAGACTGCGACCCCAAGGGTACTGGGATCGAATGAGACAAAGAGCTGCGTCGAGCGGCGATGAGTTTGTCCCCTCTGGATGCAGGAGGACAGGGCGTGCTTGCAGTTTAGCGTGTGCAGAGAGATTTCCGCCCTGGAGGCGTGAGTCCTGGGAAAAAAGGTTGGCAACACCACCTCCTGGTTCAAATGGAATGCAAAGACCACTTTTGGCAAGATGTTAGGGTGCACCCGAAAAACTACCCTGTTCCTGTGGAATCTAGTGTAGGGCTCGTATTCCACCAGGGCCTGCAGTTCGCTCACAAGCCTGGCTGAGGTGAGCACCACCAGGAATGCAACCTTCCAAGAGAGGTAACTTGGGAGGGCAGGTAGCCAGGGGCTCGAAAGGCATGTCCATGAGCTTCCCCAGCATCACACTGAGGTCCCACGCCACTGGCTGTGGGCGGATCGGGGGCCGGGAGAGGAGGAGGCTTCGCATGAACCAACCCACCAAGGGGTGTACTGACATGGCCTGGCCATCCACTTTGTGGTGGTGAGTCGAGATGGCACAGAGATGCACTCTGACCAAGTTAGACTTCAGGTCTGCCCCTGACAGATGCAAGAGGTATCTTAATATCTCCACCATTGTGCAGGAGAAAGGATTAAGGCCTTCTCCTGCACACCAAAGGAAAAACATGTGCTACTTGAAGGCCTAAGCCCGTTGTGTAGAGTCCTTACATGAGGCCAGCAAAACATCTTCCACCAACCGAGGGAGGCAGTGATGTGCAATGACTAGCCTCTTGGCATCCAGGCCGTTAGAGCCACAATATCCTGTCCTCCTGGAACAGCAGGTTCGGAGCATTCCTGGGACAGCTGCAGGAGCAGGGAGAACCAGGCTGACTGGACCACCTGGGTGCAATGAAGTCTCCCAAGCTGACTCCGCTTGGATTTTGAGAAGGGCCTGAGGTGCCAGGAACGTTGGTGGAAACACATACAGAAAACCCCTGGACCAAGAAAGGAGGAACGCATCTGCCGCCTCCTGCCTCCAGGCCGGCTTCCGAGAGTAGAAGCATGATAGCTGTGCATTTTCTGGACTGGCAAAGAGGTCAATTTCCAGGGTACCCCAACGCTGTAAGATCTCCCCCAGTACAGTACACTTGTGGGGTTGCAGAATGTGGCTCAGGCGGTTGGCCAGTATATTGTCCTAGCCTGGCAACTACATTGCCATGAGGGAGATGTTCTTCCCTGCCGTGAAGTTCCAGAGGTGCACCGCCTCCCAACAGAGGTGATACGATCCCGTGCCCCCCTACTTGTTGATGTAAAACATCTCTATCTGGTTGTCAGTTTGAACTTGAACCACCTGTCCTTCCAGATGGTCCTGGAAGACCCGTAGGGGCATGATAGACTGCCTAGAACTCCAGCAGGTAGATCTGTGAGGCACTCTCCTCTGGTGACCATGGGCCTTAAGACTGCAGGTGATCGCAGTGGGTCCTTCAGTTCATCTTTGATGCATCCGTGGTGAGGATGTGCTACACTGGCGGAGCCTTGAAGGTCAGGCAGGCTCTGAGGTTGAGATGGTCCTGCCACCAGGTCAGAGAGGTTGCTAAGGTCAGCGTAACCTGGATGCAGTCCTCTAGGCATTCTGATGCCTACACCATTGGGCGCTGAGTGTCCACTGGGCCTACCGCATGCGGAGGCGGGCAAAAGGGATCACGTGGACAGTGGACGCCATGTGCCCCAATAGGCAACGCATCATCCTTGCAGTCACTGGTGCACTGCTATGTACCTCTCGTGCTAGGGCAGTGAGGCGTTGCACCCGATCCAGGGGCAAGAAGGTCCTGGCCCGTGTGGAGTCAAACAGGGCCCCGATGAACTCCATGCACTGCGTTGGGGAGAGGTGAGACTTCGGGAACTTCACCACAAAGTCCAGTTGCTACAAAAGTCCTAAAGTGCACTGTGTCGCATTGCGCACCTTGTCTGGCGTGCCGGCCTACACGAGCAAGTCATCCAGATATGGGAACACGAATACCCCAAGGAGCTGGAGGCGAGTGGCTATGACCAACAGGCATTTCGTGAACACCAGAGGGGCGAGGCAAGGCCAAAGGAGAGCATCCTGTACTGATAGTGACGGCCCCCTATGACGAACTGGAGGTACTGACAGTGCCTGGAGGAGGTAAGGCATCAAGGTTCCAAGGGAAACCATCTTGAACTTTTCCTTGACCAGGAAGTGGTTGAGGTCTCGAAGATCCAGAATGTGCATGAAGCCCCCTGTTTTCTTGGGGGACCAAGAAGTAGCAGGTGTAGAATCTCCGGCCCTGAAGGCGAGGAGGGATGGGCTCCACCACTTGATCTTCAAGTAAAGACCCGAGCTCCTTGTGAAGAAGCTCCCTGTGCAAGGGGTCCCATAGGTAATTCCCCTGGAAAGAGGGAGGAGGCAACTGAGCAGAGTGGAGGTGATATCTCTCCTTGACCACCTGCAACACCCAGGTGTCTGTGGTGATAGAGGGCTACCAGTATGCATGAACCTTGGGCCCGATTCCTCCTCAGGGAGGGTGGCTATGTCCAAGCTCCTCCCAAGGCTGCAGCTGGGGCGATTTGGGTTTTAGGAGCATTAGGCTTACGAAGGCCATGCCCCTGGCCCTTAGCCTGCTGCCTCTGAGGGGGAGCGTGGGAGGCCTGGAACATGGACTTCTGGTGGAAGGACTTTTTCCCCAAAGCCTTCCGACGGGAAGGATCAGACACTTTCTTGGACAGCCTGGTCCTGGTCATGAATTCCTTCTCCAACTCATTGGCCTTCTCCGTCATGGGTTTGCCAAAGAGGTTGTCTCACCAGCATAGGACACTGGCCAACTTGTCCTGAACCCATTGCTCTAAGTCATAGGATTGTAGCCAGGCAAAACGGTGAGCACTAATGCCCACCACAGCTACACAAGCCACTGACTCAAAGCTGTCAAAGGCTGCCCAAGTCTGAAACTTGGAGCACTCTTTGACAGAAGATACCAGGGTCCTGAAGCACTCAAGGGGCTCACCTGATAGACCAGCCGAGAACTTGGCAAGCTCCTTTGCCAGGTCTCTCAGCTACATGCCTATGCACAGATGGTAAGCCTGGATCCAGGCTGTGAGCATAGAGCCCCGGAAACACTTCCTACCAAATGCATCCATGGTACGAGCCTCCCTGCCAGGAGGCACCAAGGAGTGCATCTGCTGGCTCTTGATACATGTATAGCCGACTCCACCACCATGGAGTTGTGTGGAAGTTGTGTTTTCTGGAACCCAGGGCTCCTGCTGACTCGATACTGCGAATCGAGTTGACGGTTCACAATTGGCACCGTCACCAGGGTCTCCCACATCCTGAATAGCAGTCGCTCCAGGATGGGGGGCACAGGCACTGTCAGCGCCTCCCAAAAAGGGGTGTCGTACTGGAGGATCTTATGTGGCTCGTCTTCGGGTACCACCACGTAGGTGAGTGCCTGGGACATCTCCCTCACAAACTCCAGGAATGCAAGATCCTCTGGAGGGGATCTCCGCCGGTGGTGTGGCAGAGAGAGGTCAGAGGGGACGTCCCAAAGGAGCACGGTGTCAAGGGACTCTGTCAGTCTCCCACACTGACTCAGAGCCAGAGAAGTAAGCAAGTGCCCTGCAGTCCTAGGACTGACACGGTGTTGACTCCCAATGTCGGTGGTCCGGAGGCATCGTGTTGGTCGCCGACAGCTTTGACATTGACCAAGCCAACGTTTCGAGGATGGGGGGGGGGGAGGGGAGCATCCTCTGGTGATGTCCTCATTAAGGAAGTCCCCGTGTGGAGTGCCGACGACCCAGAGTGACCAGGATTCAGGCCCCTGGCTGGGGAATCCCAAATAGTGATGGAGTCGGTGGTACTGCGTTGATTCCTTGACGCTGCAGGTGACTCAGCTCTCTGGGGCTGCTTCGACGGGCACTCCCATTCGTTGTCTCCTGCGTTGAGTCGAGGGCTCCAAGGCCAGATAGCAGCAGACTTACCATCCAATACCGGGTCAGAGACCTCAACGTCAGCATCGACGAAGCCTCCGACGCCCTGTGGAGATCCTCTGAGGACGACGCCCAATAACCTCTGGGCTCCGAATGAGCCAGGACACGCAATGCTGAGTCACCTGACGTTGGCATCAAAGGCAGGAATTACACCCCCGATGCCAAATCTGAGCCAAACCTACCAAACAACTCCCCTTGCCGCCTTTCGTGCTCCTTCTGGGTCTTAGCTGACATCAAGAGGCAAAGCGGGCAGGTACAGTGTCATGTTCATTTGTAACTTTGTTGCTATGGTAGCTGCCATAAAGTGGGCCTGTCTTGAATAGGGTTTGTGGTGGATAATCTTTATAAAGAACTGCACATTGTCTTTTAGCTTTGGTTTTTCTAAAAGCGTAGTTACTCACCTGTAACAGGTGTTCTCCGGGGACGGCAGGAATCAGTCCTCACATATGGGTGATGTCGGCACTAACAGAGCCCTCGCAGAAGCATCCCTCCAGCTTTCAAAGAAAGCCTTTGGGAGATGCCACCACGCATGCGTAGTCCCCTTCCCACCCAAGGGTGCCATCTTGCTCAGTCAGAAGACATAGCTAACAGACGGCAAAAATAAAAGATGGTAAAGGAGCAACTCCAAGGAGAGAAAGGAGGGTTGTGAGGATCGATTCCTGCTGTCCCTGGAGAACATTTGTTACAGGTGAGTAACTACGCTTTCTCCGGGAACAAGCAGAAAATCAGTCCTGAAATATGGGACTCCCCAGCTACAGGCTACCGAAAGCCCATTAGCAAAAATAGAAGCTCCCTCACGGGGACCTGCAAGCAGCAGAAATTTAGTCCATGTACACAGAGCACAGTAGGACTCCTGTGTCCGATGAACCAGCACTCTGGTAGCCTGAACACAGAAGGGTCAGAGGATAGGAGTTGTCTAACCCCCGTAAAGGCTGTGGAGCACAGCCTGGCCGAAGGCACTGTCCCGTCAGGACTCCCTTTCCAGGCAGTAATGGGCTGCGAAAGTATGGACTGAAGACCAGGTGGCAGCCCGGCAGATCTCCACCATCAGGATAGAGTGCAAGTTTGCCACCGAGGTCGCCATGGCCCTGACACGGTGTGCCGTGATGCAGCCTTCCAGCAGGAGGCTCGCCTGCTCATAAGAAAGGGTGATACAGTCCGCCACCCATGTGGACAGCGTACGCTTGGTCACCGCCTCCCCCAGCCTGCTGTGGGTCGTAGGAGATGAAAAGCTGAGAAGCTTTGCAGTGGCCCTTAGTGCGTAGGATATAGAAGGACAAAGCCCTCTTACAGTCTACAATGTGAAGAACCGTCTCCGCCCGATTGGAGTAAGGTCTTGGAAAGAAGGTAGGAAGAACCACTTCCTGGTTGAGATGGAAGGGCGATACTACCCTCGGCAGGAGTTTAGGTGTGTGCGAAACACCACTCTGTTCTTGTAGAACATGGCATAGGGTGCCTCCACCACAAGGGCCTGAAGCTCGCTAATGCTGCGAGTGGAGATAAGCGCAACCAGGAAAGCCACCTTCCAAGAGAGGTAGCGAAAGAGGTTCGAAGGGCGGGCGAGTGAGCTGCCCACTATGCTGATGTCTTATTCGGTGCCAGAGGGCAAACCGGGGGCTTCGATAAGAGCAGGCCCTGAAGGAAATGGGTCACCAAGGGATGGACAGAGGGGTTTGCCATCCACTGCATGGTGTTACGCCGCCAGGGCACTAAGGTGCACTCGGAAGAGTTAGATTTGGGCCTGGACAGAGAGGTGGAGAAGGTACTCTAACACCAGAGCCACCAGGCAGGAAAAAGGGTCAGCCCCGTGTCCGGCGCACCAAACAGAGAACCTGTGCCATTTAAGGGCGTAAGACTTCCTAGTAGAGACTTTGAGAGGCCAGCAGAATGTCTTCCACCTCAACCGGAAGGGTCAAAGGGTCCAGAGTCACCCTCTCAGCAGCCATGCTGTCAGCGACAGGGACCCCAGGTTGGGGTGCAGGAGAGAGCCCCCCCCTTCTGAGATAGGAGTCCCGGGGCAGTCCCCATGGGGATGGGGGTCTCCACTGTCAACTGTAGAAGCAGTGGGAACCACGGTTGTCTGGAACTATCAGGATGAGCTAGGCCCTGTCACGGAGGGTCCTGAACAAGGTCTTGGCGATCAGCGGCGTAGGAGGGAAGGCGTATTTGAGGCCTTCTGACCATGAGACCAGGAACGTGTCCGCTGCCACTCTGGAGGGATGGGCCTGCTGGGAGCAGAAGCGGGGCAACTGAAAGTTGTCTGGACTGGCAAACAGGTATATCAGGGTTCCTCCCAGAGCCAGAAAAGTCAGTAGGCTATCCTGGGGTCCAGCTGCCAATCATGTGGCTGGAGAACTCTGCTGAGCCTGTCGGCCAGTAGGTTGTCCTAACCTGGCAGATACACTGCCCACAGGAGGATACCCTATTGGGTTGCCTATGAGCAGAGGACATGTGCCTCCGGACAAAGGGAACTAGACCCCGTGCCCCCCTGTTTGTTCACGTAGAACACTGTCACCTGGTTGTCTGTCTGGACCAGCACCGGCTGGTAATACAGGTGGTGCCAGAAGATCCTAAGGGCTAGGTGTATGGCTCGGAGCTCCAGGAGGCTGATCTGCTGGGTGATCTTGTCTGGTGACCAGTTGCCCTGAGTGCGGAGATCTCCGCAATGGGCTCCCCAGTCGAGCAGGGAGGCATCCGTGGTGAGGACCTTTGAGGGGCTTGGGGCCTTTAAAGGCATGCCTGCCTCGAGATGCTGGGGAGACTGCCATCAGACCAGAGAATCCGTCAATTGGCGGGTCACAGAAATTCTGTCTCGGAGGCACTGGTCCCAGAGACACCACTGCGCCGCCCTCATATGGAAGTGAGTGTTGGGGGTGATGTGGACGTGGAGGAGGCGCAGAAGCCGCCGAGCGGGCACCGAGGGACAGTACTGTACGTCCCAAACCAGAGTCCTTAGATGATTGGCTCGGTCCCTGGGCAAGAATACCTTTGACAGGAGAGTGTCGATCTTTGCCCCAATGAACTCCAGACACTATGTCGGAAGGAGGTGAGACTTGATGTAGTTTATGATAAACCCCAAGTGTTGCAAAACCTGGATGGTGCATGCGGTGGCCTGCTGCATATCTCTGAGGCCGTGCCTCCTTTTATGAGCTAGTTGTCCAGGTAGGGAAAGATAAAGAGTCCCTGGAGCTGAAGGAAGGTGGCCACAACCAGGCATTTTGTGAAAACTCATGGGGCAGTGGCTAGGCCAAAGGGGAGCACCCTGTACTGAAAATGCCTGCCCCCACTACAAACCGCAGGTACTGCCTGTGGTTGGGGTGAATGAGGATATGGGTATAAGCATCCTTGAGGTCTAAGGAGCATAGCCAGTCTCCCTGCTGGAGGTAGGGCAGCAATATTCCAAGGGAGGGCCATCCTGAACTTCTCCCTCCCTTTGTTGAGATTGCGCAGGTTGAGGATGGGTTTTAAGCCCCCTGTTCGTTTTGGCACGAGGAAGTACCTGGAGTAGAACCCCTTGCTCTTCAGATGGTGGGGCACCGGTTCCACCGCTTTGTCCTTGAGAAGACCTGTCAACTCCTTCAGAAGGTGGTCCTGGTGGAGGTGAGACCTGAGGGGCTCTCCCGGGAAATAAGGGGGAGGTGTATGAGTCAGGTGGAGAAACTAACCCTCCCTGACTAACCGAAGTGCCCAGGAATTGGTGATGATGGACACCCACCTCTGGGCATAGAGGGGCAGGCGTCCCACTGTGGGCTGCTGATCTCCTTGGGGTAGATAGGCTATGCGCAAGGAATCAAAAACTCCCCCCTGGCTGGGCTGGAGCCGATGCCTGGGGTTTTGGAGCCTTCTGCTTACGTGGGCCATGCCCATGTCCCTTGGCCTGCTTACCCTGTTGCGGAGCTGGGGAGGCCTGATAAAGGTGGGTAGTTTCGGTAAGCAGCTCCCTTCCTGGGTAAAAGGACTTTTTACCCGAGCCCTTCCATCAGGGAGGGGCAGCGGTCTTTTTGGAGAGCCTGGTCCTCGTCATGAACTAGGTATCCAGCTCGGCAGCCTTGTCGATCATGTGTTTGCCAAAGAGGCTCTCTCTCCTAATTTTTCCTGAACCCACTGCTCGAGGTTGGACGACTATAGCCAAGCTTGGTGACATGCACCGATGCCAGCTGCCAGCTGCCACTACTGGAGCCGCCGACTCGAACCTGTCATAGCCCACCCGAGACATGGAGTTGGAGCATTCATGGACTGCTTTGGCCAGGTTCTTGAACCGCTGCAAGGGTTCCACGGAAAGACCAGCTGAGAACCCGGCGTGTTCCTTCGCCAGGTCTCTCAGGTACATGCCCAGCTGGTAGGCCTGGATGCAGCCGATGAGCATTGAGCCCTGGTAGCACTTTCTGCCAAGGGCGTCCAAGGTAGGGGCCTCCCTGCCGTGAGGGCACCGAGGAGTGCGTCTTCTAGCTTTTCAGCCAACGTATGGCCGACTTCACCACCATGGAGTTATGCGGCAGCTGTGACTTTTGGAAGCCCGGGCTCCGGAGGACTCGACAAATCGAGTCCAGCCATTTGCTCACCACCAGTACCGAAGCCAGTGTCTCCCACATTCGGAGCATCAGCCATTCCAAGATGGGAGGGATGGGCACCGTGAGTGATTCCCATGGAGGGGCCTCGTACTGGAGAATTTCCAACTCATCCGCCCGAGGGTCCTCAGATTCTGTCGGGAACAACAGGGCCTTAGACATGTCCTTGACAAAATCAAGGAAGCCCATATCCTCGGGAAGGGACAGCCATCGAGGCTCCAAGACGGGAGAGTCAGATGGAACGTCGCAGTGGCGATGGGTATCGGGGGACTCCTCGTCCTCCGTCTCCCACTCAGAGTAGTCAGTTGAAGATTGCCGGGGATGACCGCCGTCCTGTTGCGCGGGACTCAGATTGCAACCTCAGCCGAGGATGTCTTGGATGTCAAGGGCCCAGTGGTCAGGGTGGATGAACCGGTCGTGCCAGCCAACAGTGCCTGCTGCTGGTCCATGAAGGCAGACAAACTGTGCTCCAGGGCCGCCATTCTGGACTCCAGATCAGAAGGCTCCGCAGTCTTTGGCGCGGGCACTGAGGTGCTGGGGCCTGAAGCCAGCTCCCCTCCCCCAAAGGGGAATCCTCGACGAGGATAGTGTCTGGGGACCAATGCCTGTCCACAGTCGGATTCTTCAGGGGGACCTTTGCAGGCTGCTCCTTCTCCGATGCCTTGGACGAACGTCTCAGACTGCGGGACCAGGACCGGGCAGCACCTGGCTGGTCTGAACTATCCAAGGACGCCACCTTCGAGGGTTTCTTCTTCTTCCTGGGTTTCCTCAAGGGAGACCCCCTTTCTGAGGACCCATGACAAGGCTCGGGTTCAGAAGGCTCCGCTTGAGATGACAGGGCCTCAGATGAAGCCCTGGCCTTCGGAGGCACCAGGGACTCGTGGAAAAACCATCGTGATGCTGCTGGCAACTCTTGAAGGCCTTACTGGACATCTTCCTGTAGAGACCGCAGGTTGCTGGGTCGTGGTCTGGCACAAGGCAACGGAGACAGCAGTCGTGTGTGTCAGTCAAAGACATAATTTTTGAGCACCAATCACACTTCTTAAAGCCACTGGTAGCCATAAGGGGAAAACGTACCCCTGCGAGGTCGAAGACTCTCTGGGCTGCCAGTGGGAGAAAAAAGGCACAAAGACGCCAGGAAAAGAAAAGAATGAAAAACTACAAAAATAGACCGAACTTGACATCGAGGCAACAAGGTTGGTAGGCGGGAAGGGTACCGGTGTAATACCGGAGGTATGAAATTCGGAGAGAAAAATCTAATTTTTTCGGGGACAAGCCAGACAAATGTCTGAAGGGCTCTGCGGAAAAAAGGAGACAGAGCAAGTTGGCACCTTTGGCAGGAAGGGGAACACGCATGCATGGTGGCATTTCCCAAAGGCTTTCTTTGAAATCTGGGAGGATGCTTCCGCGAGTGCTCCGTCAGTGCCATCACCCTTATGTGAGGACTGACTTCCTGCTTGTTCCTGGAGAAATTTTGTATTTTGTACAAGACAACTGTTATTTTGTATTATAATAATTGTACTATTTATGTATTATAATAAATGTACAATACTGATGTACTGACATTTTGAAATACAAGGGATATATTATCTTTTTTGCATGATGTACAAGGAGATAAACTGAGCTATTGATAGGTAAAAAGCTGTCCCCTTGTTTGTTTTTGTATTATATGTTAGTGCAGTTCGTTATGGGAGAGGTATTTTTTGTTATTTTTGGATATTATTTCTCCTTTGATTGGATTATTTTTGGGAGACAATTCTGACAGAGATCAGCCAATCATCCAGAAATGGGTACACACATATCCCTTGGTGTCGTAGTGCAGCAGTCACCATCGTCACAATCTTGGAGAACGCCCTAAGGGCAGTGGAAAGGCGGAAAACTGAAAATGTGAGCCAAGCACAGCAAAAATGTAGATAACACTGCTGATCCACTTGGATTGAGATATGAAAATAAGCTTTGGCTAAATCCAGTGATGCTAGCAACTCCCCTCGGTGCGCCGTCTGAATCATGGAGATTCCATACAGAGGTTCAGTAGACCTAAATGACCACAGACTCTCTTGAGGTTGAGAACTGGTCGGAAGGAACTGGCACCACCACATCCAGGCGCGGTAACTTTTCCAATGTGACCTGAACAGTGTCTCTTTGTCCATGGAACCACATGGTGGGATGACCAAAGCCTCTGGGATTGGCTTTTTACATTTCAGAAAACAAGCCGTTTTGAATGGTACCTAGTGGATCCTCGGTGACCTGGGCACATTTCTCAAACATAAGGCAAAGCTTGCCCTCAACCGGAGGCAACTGGGAATGGGCCCACAAAGCTTCAATGCACTGAATAGGAGGGACCTCCTCCGGAGGGGTTAGAGCAATGAGTCCATGAGCCCCTCAAAGGGCTGAATACAGGTCCAAAAACCAGGAGGAAGGTCTTCCAGGACAATAATGGCGGGGAGTCCCAAGACCCCCTGAAGTCAGTTTATGTTTGCATTTATTTGATATACCTTAATATATGCAAGCAATGCAGTGAACAATAAAAAATAAAAAGGAAACAAGGAAAGGAATGGCAACTTCAATGATAGAAAAGGCAAGCAAAGAAAGAACAATAAAGCAGGAAGGATCTGGATACAGGGAAAGAGAGGGAAGTGGAGGGGGGTGGGGGTTTGACTGTACAACTCAGGAGGGCACCGTTGAAATCCCAAACGCTGATTCAAACAGATAAGTCTTCAGTGCTTTTTTAAAGCTTTTGAAATTTGGTTCAAACCATAAGAGACATAAGAAATGCCATACTGGGTCAGACCAAGGTCCATCAAGCCCAGTATCCTGTTTCCAACAGTGGCCAATCTAGGTCATACGTACCTAGCAGTTTCCCCCAAAAGACACAGGTTCCGCAATGCTTGTACTGGGTCAAGCATTGATATCCTGGGTCCCTTCTTAATAATGGTTTATGGACTTTTCCTCAAGGAACTTGTCCAAACCTTTTTTAAACCCAGCTACACTAACAGCCTTTACTACATCCTCCGGTAACAAATTCCAGAGTTTGATTACACGTCGAGTGAAAAAAATATTTTCTTTTATTAGTCTTAAATAGTTTACCCTGTAGCTTCATTGCATGTCCCCTAGTCTTTCTATATTCTGATAATGTAAACAATCGATCTACGTTTACCCGTTCCACTCCGTTCATTAATTTATAGACTTCTATCATATCTCCCCTCAGACGTCTCTTTTCCAGGTTAAAGAGCCCTAACCTTTTTAGCCGTTCTTCATAGGAGTATCCTTCCATCCCCTTTACCATTTTGGTGGCTCTTCTCTGAACCTTTGCTAATAACACTATATCCTTTTTAAGATACGGCGACCAGAATTGCACACAATATTCAAGGTGCAGTCTCAGCATGGAACGATATATAGGCATTATAATATATTTTGTTTTATTTTCCATTCCTTTCCTTATGATACCTAGCATTCTATTTGCTCTCTTGGCTGCCGCTGCACACTGGGCCGAGGGTTTTAACATGTTATCCACAATGACGCCTAAATCTTTTTCCTGGGTGGTGGTTCCTAATGTGGAACCTTGCATTGTGTAACCATAGTTTGGGTTGTTCTTCCCTAGGTGCATAACTTTGCACTTGTCCACATTAAATTTCATCTGCCATTTTGATGCCCAGTCTTCCAATTTATCAAGATCCTCTTGCAATTTTCCACAATCCTCTTGGGTTCTAACAACTTTAAATAGTTTTGTGTCATCTGCAAATTTGACAACCTCACTTGTTATTCCACTTTCCAGGTCATTTATGAATATGTCAAAAAGCAGCGGACCCAGCACAGATCCGTGGGGTACACCACTATTCACTTTTCTCCATTGGGAAAATTGGCCATTTAGCCCAACCCTCTGCTTTCTATCTTTTAACCAGTTCCTGATTCACAGTAGTACACTGCCTCCTATCCCATGACTCTTTAGTTTTCCAAATGTTTCTGATGAGGGACCTTGTCAAAGGCTTTCTGAAAGTCCAGATACACTATATCAACCGATTCACCTTTGTCCACCTGTTTATTCACACTTTCAAAAAAACCCCATAACAGATTAGTAAGACAAGATCTTCCTTGTCTAAAGCCATGTTGGCTGTCTCCCATTAGGCCATGGCTATATACATGCTGAGTAATTTTATTCTTTATGATGGTTTCTACAATTTTTCCCGGTACTGACGTGAGGCTCACCGGTCTGTAGTTTCCTGGATCACCCCTGGAACCCTTTTTAAAAATTGGTGTTACATTGGCGATCCTCCAATCTTCAGGTATTAGAGATGATTTTAATGATAGTTCACAGATTACTCATAGCAGGTCTGCAATCTCATATTTCAGTTCTTTCAACACCCTTAGATGTATACTATCCGGCCCAGGTGATTTGCTACTCTTCAGTTTATCTAATAGTTGTAATACATCTTCCCGATGTATCGATATTTCCTTCAATTCTTCCGCACCTTTAAATACCACTTCAGTCATGGGTAACATCCCTACATCTTCTTCAGTAAAGACTAAAGCAAAAAATTCATTCAGCCTCTCCGCTATCGCCTTGTCGCCTCTTAGTGCCCCTTTAACTTCTCTATCATCTAATGGACCAACTGACTCTTTCACAGGTTTTTTGCTACGAATGTACTTGAAATAATCTTTATTTCGCGTTTTTGCTTCCGCAGCAAGCTTCTTCTGAAATTCTCCCTTTGCCTGCTTTATCAATGCGTTTCATTTGACTTGCCAGTGCTTGTGCTGTTTCCAGGTTTCGTTGTTTGGCTCTTTTTTCCATTTCCTGAAAGATGCTTTTTTGGCAACAACAGTCTCTCTGACCTCACCTTTAAACCATGCTGGCACTTTTTTGGACTTCCTTCCACTTTTCTTAAAGCGTGGAATACAGCTGGTCTGGGCTTCCAAGATAGTACTTTTCAACAACACCCAAGCTTGATGTAAGTCTTTAACCTTTGCAACTGTTCCTTTTAGTTTTTTCTTAACTATTTTCCTCATTTTATCATAGTCTCCCTTTCGAAAGTTAAAAAGTAGTACTGTGGATTTCCTTACTATCCCTCCTCCACTAATTAAATCAAAGGCAATCATGCTATGATCACTATTACCAAGTGGCCCCAACACCCTTATCTCATGCACTAGATCTGGTGTTCCACTAAGGACTAGGTCTAATATGGCTTCCCCTCTGGTCGGTTCATGAACCAGCTGCTCCAAGAAGCAGTCATTTATGTCATCTAGGAACTTTATCTCCCTAGCATGTCCTGCCGTGACTGTTCTGCAGAGAAGGGGCTGCGACAAAGAAAGCAGATTTTTGGGTGGACTCATATTTGACTGAAGAGGGGGCTGGAATATGCATTCTAAAACCATAAAGAGAGCAGAGTGCCTGAGCAGAGGCTTAAAGCATGACTGTTGTTGTTGTTAAGTGCTGTCGAGTCAGTGTCGACTCATGGCGACCCTCTGGATAGTTGTCCTAAATTGTGTTTGGTCTTTAGTCAGGCGGATGATTGTTGACAGACTTGTACCCGTAGCTGCTATTATTGTATCGATCCATCTCATTGCTGGCCTTCCTCTTTTGCGTTGACCTTCTATTTTGCCAAGCATGATGTCTTTCTCTAATGATCTCTCTCTTCGCATGATATGTCCAAAGTATGAAAGTTGAAGTCTTGTCATCTGAGCTTCTAAAGAAAGCTTACGTTTGATCTCCTCTAGTACTGACTGGTTTGTTCTTCGGGCAGCCCATGATATATGCAGTATTCACCGCCAGCACCATATTTCAAAGGCATCAATTTTCTTCCTGTCTATCGTTTTCACTGTCTAGCTTTCACATCCTTACGATGTTATTGAAAATACAAAGATTCAACTTGTTCAAGCCATGGTATGGAGAGAGACATCTCTGCTCTTGAGAATCTTGTCTATGTCTTTCATAGCCATTCCGCCAAGAGCAATGAGTCGTCAGATTTCTTGACTGTTTGTTGCTTCTTTATTGATAGTTGATCCAAGTAGGTTAAAGTTGTCCACTATTTAAATTTCTTCTCCTTCAACGATGAACTTGTTGATTTTGCCAGTTGTCATGATCTTTGTCTTCTTTACATTAAGGTGCAGGTCCATTTTGAGACTATGTTCTTTGATTGTGAGAAGCAAATGTTTCAGATCATCTTCACTTTTAGCTAGTAATGTGGTATTATCAGCATAGCAAAGGTTGTTGATGAGCCTTCCTCCAATCTTCACACCTCTGTTGTTTTCATACAATCCTGCTTCTCTGATGATTTGTTCTGCATATAAATTAAACAGGTAGGGGGGAAAGTATGTAGCCTTGTCTTACATCTTTGCTCATTTTAAAACATTGTTTCTCCTTGTTCCGTTCAAAGTGTTGCTTCTTGATCGATGTACAGATTGTGCAAGAGAACGATCAGGTGTTCTGGTATACCCATGCTTCTTAATGTGGCCCAGAGTTTTTCATGGTTTACACAGTCAAAAGCCTTGCTATAGTTGATAAAGCACAAATAGATATCCTTTTGGTATTCTTTAGTCTTTTCAAGGATCCATCTCACATCCGCGATGATGTCTCTCGTTCCTCGCCCTTTCCTGAACTCAGCTTGCACTTCAGGTAGTTTTTGTTCCAGGTATGGTTGTAGTCTGTTGAATAATCTTCAGTAGAATCTTGCTGGCATGTGGGATCAGAGCGATTGTTCGATAATTTCCACAGTCAGTTGGATCACCTTTCTTTAGTATTGGTATAAACACAGATCTTTTCCAGTCAGTTGACCATGAATTTGTCTTAGGAGATTGAGGAGCTGCATTGTGGATGGCTTTGTAGGTAAGCATCAAGATCCTGAGCAGAATGCTTGAACTGCAACAGTTGGGCGGAGGCCAAGGAGGAGAATGGCCCTGTAAGCTTCCCAGGTCCTTGTTGGCCTATCCTCTGGAAGACAATGCCACCAGCTCTTCCTTCTGGAAGAGGTGGATAATGCCCACCTCCTCATGATCCTCTGAAGATGAAAGCCCCACTTTCTCTGCATCAGATCCCTCAGCTGAGGCGTCAGAAAAGTCCAAGTCCAAGTTTCTGACAAACCCCAGCTGATCCACATCTCCAAAATGCAATGTCCATCTAGGTTATTTAGAAGGAAGCACCTGAACCAGGCTTCTACACTCTGCTTGACTCCCTTGTGATTGAGCTTGAGGGACTCCAGAGGCTGTGGGTCTGAGTTTCCATGCCAAAAAGACAAGACTTGTAGAAAGGAAAATAATTTTGGGGAGTACAACCCAAAATCTCCCCTCCTTGAGGATGACCCCCAGCCACAGGGAACACAGCTGTAGCTGAACCCTCTGAAGGGGAGCAGTCAGAAGCATGGTCATCGGAACTCAAGGCCAGCCTATCATCCTTACCTACAGTGCACATCCGTTGCCTCCTGCATTGAGGCGGAAAATGCCAGTCCAACCAAATCCCCTTGGTGGGAGAAGGGAGAAAGGTCCTCCAATAGTGACTCAAGAGGCTGCCATATCAGAAGAGCAGATTTTAGAATCCAGTTATGAGGCTCTTCAGTTGCCACAGGTCAAACACCACCCTCCTAGAAGATGGCAAAGAGTTAAGGCAAGACAAACACTTGCTGATCCATCCGGATTGGGATATGAAATTATGCCTTGGCCAGATTCACAGAAGCCAAGAACTCCCCTGGGTGCACTACTTGAATCACCAAGTGCAAGGTTTCCACCCAGAAGCGCAGGATGCCCAAGAGCTCGTTGACCCCCTTGAGGTCCAAAATGAACCACTCTGTTTTGGGAACCACAAAATACATGGGTATCTGCCCTCACCTTGCTCATCCGGCTGGATGGGCACTACTGCCTTTAGATGCAGTAACTTGTCCAAGGTAGCCCGCAGAGCGGCACTTTTGTTCGCAGACCCACAAGGAGAGATGATGAAGGCATCCGTAATTGGTTCATTGCATCCCAGGACATAGTCAAACTGAACGGTGTCTAGCACCCAGCAATCCTTGGTAACCCGGGCCCATTCCTGAAAGAAAAAACAAAGCCTGCCTACAACCGGAGGAACCTGGGAATGGACCCCCAAACCTTTATTGTACAAGCCAGGATGGTCCTCCTTTGGGTGGGATTGAGCTTCTGGGCCCATGCGCACCAGGAATCATCTGAGAATGAGCCTGAAGCCCAGATACAGAAGGGAAGAAAGGGGAGGTTCCCCCCTCAGGAAGGTAACGACGAGAGTCCTGAGACCTCTGGGGATCCAGCCAACGTGCCCTCGGTTGAAGGGCGGATGCTGACGAGAAAGGGGTACAAGCCCGCTTCACAGACCGCATGAACTGACTTCCAGAAGGCAGTTAGATTTTGTCTCATCCAGGTCCTTCAGTAGCTTTTCCAAATTGGCTCCAAAAAGAAGTTTCCCCTTAAAAACCAGATGGGCCAACAGGGCTTTTCAAGATAGATCCGCTGCCCAGTGTCATGAGCCAAATCCAGCACTGTGAAACTGTTGTCAGAGCACCATCTCTGGCCGCCAAATATACCAGGTCATATATGTCATCAAAAAGGAAGGCCGTACCTGATTCCAAAAGAGGAGTAAAATCATCCAGCGGAAGAGACTGAATCCACTGGAGAAGGGCTCGAGACATCAGGCCTGCACATATCACAACTAAAGAATAACAGCCACTGCAGTGAACTGGTTCTGCAACACTAATCAGTCCAGAGTATCCTTTAAGGCCAATCTGCCTTCCACAGGAATGGTGGTTCTTCTGGTAATCACAGTGACCTGTGAATCCACCTTAGAAACATCAACCACACAAAATACTCTCTCTCCAGGAGAGCTTGCATCTTCCTATATAACCTTAGCCCCTTGGGTGGGGAGTTTGGAGAATCCCAATTTGACTGGAAAAGGCACTTGTGCACCCCTGGTAATGGGGAGACTAGTAGATTTCAGCATCCCTTGCAGGAGTGGATGCCTCTTGGGATCCTGCTCAGTGTCTGGAACATCCACCAAGCTCAAGGTGGATAAGACCCTGGGATCCACACTCCCAGTTCCTACCCCCACAACATGTGGATCACATTAGCCTCCTCACAAGTCTCAGAAGGTGAGAATACTTCTTCATTCCCATCAAACATCTCAATCCAAGTCACTCAGCTGATCCCCATCTCCAGTGGGCGCCTGTTGCTGGGGACACAGCCATCAATTGAACAGGGCCTTCCACTCTCAGCCTGCCCCTCACGAGACTGCACTTGGGGGAAACAAGGCTACAGGGTCTGAATTTACAAGCCAGAATGACCAGGCCTGCTGTAAAAGGAAAAGAATCCTACGGGGGACAATCTGGAGTTCGAAAGCTCTTTTTGCAGAAATGACTCACCCCCAACACTAGGGAGCATAGTCGCCTCCGATCCCCTAAAGGACAAGAAGAGGCTCACAGCACAGTCACCGGAGTCTCCGGCTGGCTGAATACTCTTATCCTCCGCGCCATCCGCCATTTCCCACCCTGAGGCAGGCAAGGCCAGACTAACTGCATCCCCTAGCTAAGAGAGAGGGAGCAAGTCCTCCAGGGAAGACTCAGAAGTTGCCATGCAGGAACAGCAGAGCCCAGGATCTGGAGATGAGGCACCTCACTTGCCACAGGTCAAACAACATTTCCTGGAAGAAGACAGAGAATTAAGGCAACTATCACAACAGCATGCGCTAAGGCTGCGGCGACTCGAAGGCAAATGGTAACTGCGCTTTTACTGTGGCATAGTTAACTGCGCTCTTTAGTGCAACGCGCATTATAGACATTAGGGAAGGAACGCACAACCACCAGGTGCACATTAGGTAAAACCGCTACTAACGCGTGCAGAAAACAGCGGGGAAACCCCCAGAATGCGCCAATGGTCATCAGTAGTCCACCTCAAACTGCATTCCAGACAGATGGAATCGGGAGCGTCCAACAAGGACAGTGACTAGGTCAAGCCTTCGTACTCACCCCGAGAGCCCCAGGCTGAAAATCTGTACCGGGCTCAGCTCTACTCCCTCCCCAGGAACTGTTTTTCTGGCTTACAGCACTGCGTTCAAGGTGGCTGGCAGGCAGATCCCTCTGAGAGCCTTCTGCAATCTTCAGGAGAGAGTGGGGGGACAGAGTAGGAAGAAGAGGGCGTTGGTTGTGTGAAAAAGTTGTATTCTTCCAGATCCTTCCAATTTCTGGCTGCTTAACAGGCTCTTATCCAGGATATGAGAGCAGAGTTGACCCAATTTTCCCTCCTCTAATGGTAACCAAAAAGACCACAGTCTAGTGGAGCCTCTCACTTCATGCTCCAGTGAGAGATCAACCCGCAGGCTGTCATTCACGAGCATTTTAAATCAATCTTTTCCTCTCAAAACCTCAGAATTTTCTTCAGAAAGAAGAAAATCTGTCCACCAACTGCTGGAAACTAAGAAATACTGAAGAGACTTCTAGTGGCTGAGGCAAATAGAGTCATGGGAGTGATGTCATTGAAATATGATAATTACACTTACCTGGTAATTGTAGTTCCTTGAGTGACGACAGTTCAGCCCTCAACCTCTGGGTAGTCAACCTCCTCCTGCAGCTTGGAGACTGGCATGTCAGAATCATGACATCACTGGATATAGCCTGTCGTACAGCCCCAGTGTGAACTATTTAACAAAGCAGACTCAAAGGAGCAACAAATAAGTAGCCACCATAATAACACGTTAACATAACCATTGCCTTAACTATTAAAGCCTCTCTTACATCCTTCCCCGCCAAGCCTTGAGACAGAGCAAGGAAATAGTGCAAAGGAAACAATATGCAACTGAACTTACCAGTAATTCCTGAAAGTACGCCACCATCCTGCTACCAGGCAATACACCCGGGTGGGAATGAGGACTGAACTGTCGTCATTCAAGGAACTACAATTACCAGGTAAGTGTAATTATCATTTCCTTATCGTTCCTCCAGTTCAGTCCTCAACCTCTGGGATGTACCAGAGCAGTAATCAGTGGGAGGAACCTTTCCAGCCAGCACGTAACACCGCCAAACCGAACCTGGCATCCTCCGCTGCCGCCACATCCAGCCGGTAATGCTTACTGAATGTATGCAACGACGATCACGTCGCCGCCCTACAAATGTCCCCTGGCAGAACCAACCCAAACTCCGCCCAGGAAGAAGCCTGCGCTCTAGTGGAATGAGCTCGTAACTCCACCGGAACTGCTCGACACTGAAGGAGATAGGCGGATGCAATCGTCTCCCGAATCCACCTCGCAATGGAAGTCTTCGCTGCCGCCTCGCCTTTGCGCACCCCTCCGAACAGCACAACAACCAATCCGATTTCCTGAACTCTTCAGTCACCTTCAAGTACTGACGCAACACTCTCTTCACGTCCAAACGACGCAAGCTGCGGTCGGGACCGCTCCCGTCCAACGTGCCCAAAACTGGCAAGGACACTGACTGATTTACATGAAATGGCGAAACCGCCTTCGGCAAGAATGATGGCACTGGACGCAGTACCACCTTTTCTCTAGAAAACGACAAAAACGGTTCCCGGCAAGACAACGCTTGCAAATCTGAGATTCGCCGAGCCGAATAGATGGCCACCAAAAACACGGTCTTCAACGTTAAATCTTTCACAGAAGCCCGATGTAACAGCTCAAAGGGCAGCTTGGCTAGAGCCGCCAGCACCAAATTAAGATCCCAAGGCGGCACCATCACTCTACGCAATGTCGTAACCGAGCCACTGCTTTAAGAAATCGCAACACATCAGCATGAGCGCTGAGCCCAACTCCTTGGATCTTACTGCGGTAACAAGAGCAGCCAACTGTACCCGTAAGGAGCTGGCAGCCAGTCCTTTATCAAAACCATCTTGCAGAAAACTCAAAATCGAGGGAATGGACACCGTGGACACCCGAATCTGTCGTCGTGAACACCAATCCTCAAATATCCACCAGATTCGTACATACGCTAGAGACGTGAAGCGCTTCCAAGCTTTGAGCAACGTAGCTACAACTGCCGGTGCATATCCTTTCTTTCTTAGCTGAGCCCTTTCAATGGCCATGCCGTAAGCGAGAATCGATCCACCTGAGGCATGAACAGGGGACGCTGGACCAGCAGATCCGCCCTGGTCGGTAATCGCCAGGGTTCCCCGTCCAGGCACCCCACCAGATCTGCGTACCACAGCCATCTTGGCCAATCTGGCGCCACCAGAAGCACTCTCCCCGGATGAGCCTCGATTCGCTCAATCACCCGACCGATTAACGCCAAAGGCGGAAACACATAGAGAAGACCCGAGATCGGCCACGGCGGCAGAAGCGCGTCCAGGCCTTCCGACATCCTTTCTCGCCTCCTGCTGAAGAAACGACTGGCCTTTGCCGACTGGAAGGTCGCCATCAGATCCATTATGGGAGTCCCCCAACGGCAAACAATCTGTGTATAGACTTCCGGATGCAGCTCCCACTCTCCTGCATCCACCCTGACTCTGCTGAGAAAATCAGCCATCACGTTGTCCTTTCAGGCGATGTGCGCCGCCGAAATTGCCGATAGCCGACTCTCTACCCAAGCGAACAAGTCCGCCTCTTCCTCCATGGCTGCACTTCCCATGCCGCCCTGGCGATTGACGTAGGCGACCGCCGCCGAGTTGTCAGACAACACCTGAACTGCCCGACCCGTCACCAACTTCTCGAACGCTTGCAGATCCCTGAAAATTGCACGAAGCTCCAGGCGATTGATCGACCACGAGCTCTCTAGGGGCGACCACCACCCCTGTGCGAATCTGCTCTCGCAGTGTGCTCCCCAACCTCCGAGGCTGGTGTCCGTCAACAACGGAAGCCATTTCGGCTGTTCCAGCGGCATACCCGCCGCTAGCGACGTCGGGAGCAACCACCACCGAAGCGACTGCCTGACCTTGACGGGACACGGAAGACACTTGCTTAACTAATCCGACTGGTGCGACCACCACCGGAGAAGCGACCTTTGCAGAGGTCGCATATGTACCTTGGCCCACGGAACCGCCTCTAGCGTCGCCGCCATGGTCCCCAGCACCCGCAGGTAAGCCCAAGCCGAGGGAGACGGAGAGGACCAGAAGGAGCGAAGTAACTGCCTGAGCCCTCACGCTCGCCCCTCCGGCAAAAAAACTCTGCCGTTCTTTGTGTCGAACCGGACCCCCAAATACTCCAAGTTTTGAGACGGTACTAAGCGGCTTTTGGCTGAGTTGACCACTCAACCTAGACTCTGAAGAAACCGCACTAATTTGTCACCTGCACACTCTCTGCTTCGGACTTTGCCTGAATTAACCAATCGTCGAGATAGGGATGTACCAGAATTCCCTCTCTGCGCAATGACGCTTCCACTACCACCATTATCTTGGTGAACATTTGCGCGCCATCGCCAAGCCAAAGGGCAGTGCTTGAAACTGGTAGTGCCCCCAAGGAAACGCGAACCTCAGGAACCTTTGATGCTCTGCCCGAATGAGAATATGCAAGTACGCTTTGGTGAGGTCGAGCAACGTCAAGAATTCCCCCTGACGCACTGCTACAATGACGGACCGCAGCGTCTCCATCCGAAAGTGTGTCACCCGTAAACACCGATTTACGCTCTTCAGATCCAAGATGGGCCGCCACGCACCTCCTTTCTTTGGCACCACGAAATAAATAGAATACCGACCCATGCTGTACTCGGACTCCGGGACCTCTACAACCGCTCCTAGTTGTATGAGCCGCCGCAGGGTAGCCCAAATCGCCAGTGTCTTCCTCGAGCCTCTGCAAGGAGACATGACAAATGAATCCCGCAAGGGTCGCGCCAACTCCAGGGCGTAACCCTATCTCCAGCACCCACTGGTCAGTCGTGATTTGGGTCCAAGCAGGCAGAAACTCCCGAAGCCTTCCTCCAATCGGAGCTTCGCCCACCGTGACCCGCCTCACTTCATTGCGGTTTTCGTGTCGCTGCTGCCGAGCTTGCGGAGAAACCTCTATTCGCTCTGCGAAAGCCCCGGAAGCCCTGACCTCGCGACGGGGCTCGTCCTCTCTGAAAACTCCCTTAACGGGACGTGCGAAACCTGCGAAAGTCTCGAAACTGTCCCCGCAAGCCCAGCCCGGACTTCCTGTTTCGGCTTATCCTCTAGCATGCGACCACTCTTGGTCTCTCCAAGGTTCTTAACTAAATTATTGAGATCCTCTCCAAATACCAAATGCCCTTTAAATGGTAATTTCCACAAATGGGAACCATACCGACCTGCGGGCTGCTACCATGGACGCTGTACTATTCGCTAGAACCCTTAACAAGTCGTAATGGATGTCCACCAAATACGCTGTTCCGGACTCCAACCGACCGAGCTCTTTGAGTTCCTCTTGGTCCAGGTGAGGAGAATGGCGCAGCCGCTGCACCCAGCGCAGACACGCCCGTGCCACCCAAGCTCCACAAATGGACGCCTGTAAAGAACACGCGTCTGCCTCAAACACCTGCTTTAGCAAACTGTCAACCTTTCGGTCCTGCGCATCCTTTAATGCTGCAGCACACTCCACTGGGATAGCGGTCTTCTTTGTAACCACCGCCACCGCTGCATCCACACGTGGCGGCCGAAACTTCTCCTTATCCTTGTCGGCGAGAGGATAAAGCCTATTCATGGTCCGCATCCCTCGGAGCCCCGCTTCCAGATGGTCCCATTCACCCTGTATCATTTTTTCGACCACTATGTATTGGAAACACTACCTGTGTCTGCCTCACTGCCTGAATAACAGGATCTTCTACCTCCTCTTTACCCGCAGCCTGAGTCGCTAGATCCAACATTTGAAGAGCCTCAGTGATTAATGCGGGCAGCTCTTCCTTCCGGAAGATCCTAATGATCTTAGCCTGGTCCTCAGGCTCCGGGATCTCCCCTTCCTCGAGATCCACTGACTCTTCCTCTTGCTCCCAGTTGGGCCCGTCAACCTCCGTCCAATCATTCTCCGTAACCGACAAAACTCGAGCCCGCGGTCTCTTAGGCACCGGAGGACCCTGTTCCCCCCCCCCCTCAGCCACCGCAATATGCTGAGTAAGGGAAGACAGCAGCCCTGGCCCAGGCAACGTGCCCTGCCGCCACCACAAGCAAAATGCCTGGTGCATCAGTAAAACGAAATCAGGGCAGAATCCCCCGAGATCCGAAGACCCTGAGGCTGAGAGCACGCCTGACGACCCTGCCGCCTCTGCAGCCGGCGGCTCTTGCTCAGCCCCTTGTGCCAAGTCAGCCATCGGATCCCCCGACGCTTTTTGTGCCCCGGGAAAATCTTTGCAGTCCATTTGCTGTTCTACTGCGGAGGAAAGAACTGCACAGCCGCGGCAAACTCCGGACTCGGCCACAGTGCCCCTCCGGGTTCCGCAGACCACACATTGTGGGCGTGCCGCCATAAGGTTAAACTAGATATAATCCCCCTGAGATTTGAGACTATGGGGCTTGTTTACAAAGCCGCGGTAAACAAGCCCCCTATGTCCTCCTCCTTGTCTTCTTTACCTTCACCTTCTTCACTTAACTCAGGGGTCTCAAACTCCAGTCCTGGAGGGCCGCAAACCAGTCATGTTTTCAAGGTATCCCTAATGAATATGCATGAGATATATTTGCATACAATGGGGCAGTGCATGCAAATACATCTCATGCATATACATCTCATGCATATTCATTAGGGATACCCTGAAAACCTGACTGGTATGCGGCCCTCCAGGACTGGAGTTTGAGACCCCTGACTTAACTATTTAATTATTGAATTATTATAATTTAATTATTCACTTATTTATTCCAAACACGAAGGTGCAATACACCTTCCAACCTAACCCGCACCCTGAAAGGCAACCCACATAACGGTAAGGAAGTATTTTGATAGCGCAGGAAAAATCACCCCTCCCCCCCCTGGAATCTACACTCCGGCGGGGGAAAAAAATCACACTTCCTCCCCCGGAATCTACACGCTGGCGAAAAGGAAAGGAATAAATCCCAAAACAAATAACGCAAAAAGGCAAGAAAGAAATAATACCGCCGACAGGAAAACTCAAAATAAACTTCTGCACCCGCGCCCTTCTGCCGTCCGGCAGCCACACGGTTCTGTCAGCCCTTCTCTGCTGTAAAATGGCCGCCAGAGCAGATGAGATCGAAAAAGGGTGCTAAAACACCGAACTGACCAGGAACCTGGTACCCAATAGAGCTCCTGCAGTCTGAGCAGCCTAGGACCCGGCTCCCACCTGAACAGTAAATCTGCCCCCTTCTCAGCTGCCTCTCTGTACCGCGCGGCACTCTGACAAGTCCTAGAGTGCCGCCAGCGTGTACTTACAGGTTTTACATCTGCTCGTTCACTCCGTTCTGCAGCCGGAACCCCGCAGCCGCAATCTGTGCTTCGCGGTGCCGGGGCGCTCAAAGACTGGCCAGGGAGCTCTCCCCCGAGTAGTCCGGGAGGAGAGAATGCCCCAAGAAGCAACAGCAAAGCCTGCTTAAACTTAATGATGCTAGGCAGGGAGCAGTCAAGAAAGGCCTGGGCTGAGTTCAAACCGTTTCCCTTTCTCCTTTTTTTAAAGGCACAAAGCCTCAAATGGAAAAGTTAAAGAAATTAAACTGAATAACTAAACTCTCTACTCCTTATCCGTTCCTCTAGTGAGCACTGCTGGGCTCACGATGTCCTCCTGCTGCATGGAGACTGGTCACACTGGGGCTGATGGGAGTGTACGACAGGCTATATCCAGTGATGTCATGATTCTGACATGCCAGTCTCCAAGCTGCAGGAGGAGGTTGACTACCCAGAGGTTGAGGATTGAACTGGAGGAACGATAAGGAACTGGGCTTTTCATTGGTTCTCTCTTTCCACCCATCTGTTGGTAGGGGAACACAATCCACTTGTCTGGACCAGTCTAGCTGGACGATATGGAAAGCACATTAGCATGAGCTAATATGATAGTACCTTTGAGTAAGTCTAGCCCTGTATGTTTTGCCACTACAAGATAGCATAGTTACTCACTTGTAACAGGTGATCTCCGGGAACAGCAGGAATTTAGTCTTCACATATGGGTATCGTCGGTACCGACGGAGCCTGCGCGGGAACGCTCCCCAGTGTCCAATTAGAAAGCTTTTGGGAGCATCCCACAGCGCCTGCGTGCTGCCTTCCTGCCTTTCCCAACTGCCTCTCTACAGTTGAGTTTAAAGCTGAGACAAAGAGAGAGAGAGGGAAAGAGAAAGAGAGATACAACTCCTAGGGGAGGTGGGTGGGTTGTGAAGACTAAATTCCTGCTGTTCCCAGAGATCACCTGTTACAGGTGAGTAACTATGCTATCTCCAGGAACAAGCAGGAATGTAGTCTTCACATATGGGGACTCTAGCTTTAGATGCCAGGGAGAGACCCCAGAAGTTGTGTGTCCCTGAGAAAGGGCTCCACTTCCCCCCATGGACCTCTGGCATCCAACCAGGGATGGTGGGTAGGAGTTGATTAGGTATGGAACAGGTGTTGGAGAACAGCCCGACCAAACAAGGCATCCTGGCGGGAGTCCTTGTCCAAGCAGTAATGGGCTGTGAAGGTATGAACAGAGGCCCAGGTGGCTGCTCGACAGATGTCGACAGACACAGAGTGCAGATGAGCCATTGAAGCTGCCATGGCTCTCACATTGTGAGCTGTGACATGGCCCTCCAGAGGAAGATTCTTACTCTGATAGGCAAAGGAAATACACTGAGCAATCCAGTTAGACAGTGTTCTCTTGGAGACTGGAAGTCCCACATGAGAAGGATCAAAAGCAACAAAGAGTTGAGAAGACTTTCTATGTTGCTGTGTTATTTGTAAGTAAAAGGCTAAAGCTCTTTTACAGTCCAAAGTGTGAAGATTCCTTTCTGCATCACACGGTGTGGTTTGAGATAAAAGCCGTGGTACAGGCCAATCATAGCAAGCTCAAAGTCCTAAACTTCAAAAACACTGACTTCAATAAAATGGCCGAGTACTTAAAGGAGGAGATGACGGGGTGGAAGAAGATAAGGGAAGTGGAATTGCAATGGACTAAACTAAAGGCGGCAATAAAAGGAGCAACAGATAAATATGTAAGAAAAATAAATAAAAACAAGAGGAGAAGGAAACCTATTTGGTTTTCCAAAGAGGTGGCTGCGCAAATAAAGGCAAAAAACACAGCTTTTTCAAAATTCAAAAGCTTGCAAACAGAAGAACACAGAAATGAATACAGGATCCAACTCAAAGAGTCTAAAAGAGTAATAAGGATAGCAAAATCAAAGGCAGAAGAAAAAATGGCTAAAGATGTTAAGGGTGGCAACAAAACTTTCTTCAGGTATATTCAGGAAAGGAAGAAGATCAGAGTTGGAATTGCAGGACTCAGAAGTGCTGGGAAAGGACTCGTGGAAAGTGACACTGAAAAAGCGAAATTGCTAAACAAATACTTCTGCTCTGTTTTTACTAAAGAAGATCCTGGAGATGGACCAGCTGTGACTCCCAAATATAAAAATAGGACTGAAGTAGATACCACACCATTCACAGAAGATGAGGTGTTAGAACAAACTTGCTAAACTGAAAGTGGACAAAGCCATGGGACCGGATGGGATACATCCCAGGATACTGAAAGAGCTCAGAGAGGTTCTTGCAGGACCGTTAAAGGATGTCTTCAACAGATCCTTGGAAACAGGAGTGGTTCCTCAGGACTGGAGAATGGCTAATGTTGTACCTCTACACAAAAGTGGTGAGAGGGAGGAAGTGTCAAATTACAGGCCCGTGAGCCTTACCTCGGTGGCAGGAAAAGTAATGGAGGCGCTCCTGAAAGAGCGAATAGTGAACTTTCTCAAAACCAACAGGTTGCAAGATCCCAGGCAACATGGTTTTACCGAAGGACGGTCTTGCCAAACAAATCTGATTGAGTTCTTTGATTGGGTGACCAAGGAACTAGATCTGGGGCATGCAATGGATGTCATCTATCTGGATTTCAGCAAAGCCTTTGATACTGTTCCTCATAGGAGGCTTGTCAATAAACTCAGTAGCTTGGGGATGGGTCCCAAGATAGTAAACTGGATTAGAAATTGGTTGACTGACAGACAACAGAGGGTGATGGTACATGGAGCTCACTCGGATGAGAGGAAGGTGATTAGCGGGGTGCCTCAGGGTTCGGTCCTGGGCCCGGCACTGTTCAATATATTTGTGAGTGATATTGCTGAAGGACTGAATGGAAAGGTCTGTCTTTTTGCAGATGACACAAAAATTTGCAACAGAGTGGACTCCCCAGAGGGAGTGGATAACATGAGGAAAGATCTACAAAAGCTGGAAGACTGGTCTAATGCTTGGCAACTACGATTTAATGTGAAAAAGTGCAGTGTCATGCACTTGGGTAGCAGAAATCCAAGGGAAAAGTACACAATAGGGGGTGAGAGGTTGGTATGCACGGTTCAGGAGAAAGACCTTGGTGTGATTATCTCTGATGATCTCAAGGTGGCAAAACAGTGCGACAAGGCGGTGGCAAAAGCCAGGAGGATGTTGGGCTGCATTCAAAGAGGGATTACCAGCAGAAAGGAAGAGGTACTTATGCCACTGTACAAGTCACTGTTGAGGCCTCACTTGGAATACTGTGTTCAGTTTTGGAGGCCATATCTTGCAAAAGATGTAAAAAGACTGGAAACTGTTCAGAGAAAGGCGACCAAAATGATTTGGAGCCTGCGTCAGAAGCCTTATGAGGAGAGACTTGAAGACCTAAATATGTACACTTTGGAGGAGAGGAGGGACAGGGGAGATATGATTCAGACCTTTAAATACTTAAAGAGAAATGATGAACAAACAAACCTCTTCCAAAGACGGGGAAGCTGTAAAACTAGGGGCATAACATGAAGCTGCAAGGTGGTAAATTGAAAGGCAATGTCAGGAAATATTTCTTCACTGAAAGGGTGGTGGATGCTTGGAATGCCCTCCCGATGGAAGTGGTGAGGGCAAACACGGTGATGGAATTCAAAACGGCATGGGACAAACACAGTGGATCCCTTTACAGCAACAGGATAAAAGCAAAATAAACAGTACCATCTAACTTCTGAACTATCTAGCATCTGAACAAATAAGGGTGTCCTACATGGAGTGGTGGGTTCACCCCTAAACAGAAACAAAAACATGGGGAGGGGTGGCCTGCACAGAGCGACAGGTGCACCTACCCTTGCCATCTTGCTGGGCAGACTAGATGGACCATGCTGGTCTTTATCTGCCGTCACTTACTATGTTACTATGTATGAGGCCTTGGAAAAAACACAGGTAGGTAGACCGCTTGGTTTAGATGAAAAGGCGAGACCACCTTTGGCATAAAGTGTGGATGAGTCCTAAGGACTTCCTTGTCATGATGGAACCTTGTATAAGGTGGATCAGCCACTAGTGCCTGCAACTCACTGATGCGACGTGCTGATGTGATTGCAATGAGAAAGATTACCTTCCAAGAAAGGAATTTCAATGATGTAGTAGCTAAGGGTTCAAAAGGTGGCTTCATGAGCTGACCAAGAACCAAGTTTAAGTCCAATGCCACAGGTGGTGGCCTAATGGGAGGCTTAGTTAGAAGAAGGCCTCTCATGAATCTTGCTATAAGAGGATGGGAGGAAATAGGTTGTCCATTCAGAGGTTTGAGAGAAGCTGCAATAGCACTCAAATGGACTCTTACTGAATTAGTCTTAAGTCCTGCATTGGATAAATGAAGGAGATACTCCGGTAATGATTCCAAAGGTATCGCCAGGGGGCTAAGACCCTTCTGCGAGCACCATATGGTAAACCTTTTCCACTTGAAAGCATAAGAGCGTCTTGTGGAAGGCTTCCTGGAAGCATAAAGGATATCCTTTACTTGTTGAGAAAGGTTAAGATCAAGAAGATCTAGGCCTTCTGCAACCAAGCCATGAGATGTAGAGACTGGGGATTGGGATGCCATAACATTCCGTTCTCCTGAGACAGGAGATCTGGAGCAGACCCTAACTCCAGAGAGGGAGCTTGAGAGAGATGTAGAAGCAGAGGGTACCACACTTGCCGTGGCCAATGTGGAGCTATGAGAATCATATGGCCTCTGTCTCTCTGAAGCTTGAACAGAGTTTTGGGAATTAGGGGAAGGGGTGGAAAGGCATAAAGGAAGTCTTGACCCCAATGAAGGAGGAAAGCATCCCTGGCCTGAGAGCCTTGAGCCGGAATTCTGGAACAGAATCGGGGAAGTTTGGCATTCAACGGACTTGCAAAGAGGTCTGTCTGGGATTCCCCAAATTTGAAAAATCTTGGCCACCTGATCTGCATGCAGAGACCATTCGTGTGGAAGCAGAACTCGACTGAGTCTGTCTGCCTGGAAGATACACTGCCAGGAGATGAATCTGATGCTCTCTGGCGAGGGCCCATAGTCGCAAAGCTTCGTTGCAAAGCGACAGAGAGCCTGTTCCCCCCTGCTTGTTCACGTAGAACATGGCTACTTGATTGTCCGTATGAATGAGGACTGTCTTGTAGCTGAGTAGGGTGTGGAACACTCGAAGAGCAAGGAAGATTGCTCTGAGCTCTAAGAGATTGATATGTAGATGCGTCTCCTGTGGAGTCCAGGTGCCTTGGGTGGAGAGGTCTTGCAGATGAGCTCCCCAACCCATTGGTGAAGCATCTGTTGTGAGAATTGCCTGGGGTAAAGATTGTTGAAATGGGGACCCCACCAACAGGTTTCGAGTGGACTGCCACCATTGGAGGGACAAAATAAGGCAATTTGTGTTTGCTATTTTGTCTGACAGGCACCCTGATGCCTGGGTCCATTGAGTGGATAAAGTCCACTGGGCTGCTCTCATATGGAGGCGAGCATAAGGAACTACATGCACGGTAGATGCCATGTGGCCTAGCAGTTGTAACATTTCTCGAGCAGTGAGATGGGGCTTTAGCACTGCTTGAGAAGCTAACTGCATGATGCGAAGGCAACGGTTCTGAGGAAGATAGGCCCTTGCCTTTCTGGTATCCAACAAAGCTCCTATGAACTCTAGAGACTGAGTGGGAGTTAGGCTGGATTTTGGGATGTTGATGACCAGACCCAAATACTGAAGGATACGAATTATGCAAGATAGAGAAATCTTGGCCTCTGACTCTGATGGGGCTCGAATGAGCCAGTCGTCTAAGTAGGGGAAGACAAATATTCCTAGAGTGCGGAGAAATGCTGCTACCACAGCCATGCATTTCGTGAACACCCTTGGTGCTGAGGCCAGGCCAAAAGGAAGCACCCTGTATTAGTAGTGCTTTCCTTGAAAAAGGAACCGAAGGAACTTTCTGTGAGTTGGATGGATGAGAACATGAGTGCACGCATCCTTGAGATCTAGCGAACAAAGCCAATCCTGACTCTGGAGATATGGCAGCAGAGTTCCTAGAGAAATCATCTTGAATTTCTCTTTGAACAGGAATTTGTTCAATTCTCTGAGGTCTAAAATAGGTCTGTGTCCCCCTGTTTTCTTTGGGATAAGGAAATAGGTGGAATAAAACCCTGTACCCTGTTGAGGTATGGGTACCTCTTCTATTGCCCCTTGGGCAAGAAGAATAGTGACCTCCTGATCTAACAGGTTGATGAGAGAGGTCTGAGAATTGAACTGTCTCACCATTGTGGGAGGGGGCATGCAAAGAAAGTGGAGCTTGTACCCCTCTTTTATAATGGGGAGATGTCCACTGTTCTGCTGTTATCTGCCCCCATCTGGGGGCAAAGTGACACAACCTTCCTGGAATGGTGGAAGGCTCTGGTCCATTGAGAGCCAGGAAGGCTAAGTTCTCTAGATGGAAGTCAAAGGCCTTGTGGTGGCTGAGACTGCTGAGACGGGTTGAGGCTTAGCAGTCTTTGCTTTCCTTTGTTTAGGTGGTTGCTGACTCTCCGGACAGGTTGACCTGCAGAACGTCCCTGCTGGGAATAAGAAGGATAAAACCTCTTCTTTTTGGAGAAGAACGGTTTCTTGAAAGAATTCTTTCTTGCAGGATCAGCTGTGGCCTTGGATAATCTATCCAAGGTGGAGTTGTCAGCATCCAACTCATTGGCTTTCTCTTGCCAATCTTTGCCAAACAGATTCTCACCTGTACAAGGAATATTGCCCAGTTTGTCCTGTACCCAGAGCTCCATATCGGATGCCTGGAGCCAGGCAATGCTACATGCACCTATGGCAATGGCAGAGGTTCTGCTTATGCACTCAAAACAGTCAAAAGCTGCATGGTTGACAAACTTAGAACCATCCTGGGCATGTTTAACCAGTGTGAGAAAGTCTTGCCTCTTATCCTCAGGAAGAAGAGGGCTGAAAACCTCTAAATAACCTGTGACTTCCTTAAGGAACATTCCCATATATAAAATATAGGAACTGATCCTAGCAGAAAGCATGGAAGCCTGGAAGGTACAATGTTCAAAGGCACCCAAAGTCCGACACTCACGTCCTGGAAGATTAGATGCATGCCTCTTTGCACTTCTAATCCTTCTCGTAGTTGATTCCACTACGATAGAGTGATGGGAAGCTGAGTTTTCTGGAAACCAGGACACGGGAGTGGAGGAGTGGCCTAGTGGTTGGGGCAAGGTACTTCAGGCCGGAAGGTCGGGGGTGCAAATCCCACTAGAGGACAGCAACCTTGGACCGAAAGGACTGGGGTTTCTAGTCCCACAGGTGCTCCTTGTGGTCTTGGGCAAGCCACTTAACCCTCCATAGCCCATGTTCCCTGTAAAAATAGTTATCTCCAAGTTATAATGCCCTGTTCAATGTAATTTCAGTTTGTTCAATGTAAACCGCACTGATGCAGAATAGCATGGTATATAAGAGAATGTAAATAAATAAATAAATAAAACGGAGGCATTCGATACATAGTATCCAGTCTATGGGAGTGAGGAGAGGTGGTAAGAGGTGTCTCCCACATTCTCAACATGAGATCATGTAAGATCTCATGGATAGGCAAAGTAGCTGCCTCCTTAGGAGCTTTGGGATATTGTAAAATTTCCAACTCCTTTGCTCTGGGCTCTGTTTCAGAAGCCACAGTAATGGACAGACCTCGAGCCACCTCCCTGATGAAGTCCTGAAAGGAGATATCCTCTGGAGGAGACATCCTGCGTTTAGGGGAGGAAGGCTCCTCTGGGAGAAGTATTCCGGTACCAACAGAACTGTCAGAATCCTCAGATTCTTCCGAGGACTCAAAGTACCTTCTGTCCAGATGCTCTTGTAGAGCCTGATACCCGTACCGACCGAAGTTGGTACCGGGGGGAATCGGTACCGGTGTATCGGTACCGGAAGGCACAGGATGACTGGGTGCCGGCAATGCGGACACCGATGTCGATGCTGTCTGTACCGGAGCTGGAGTCGGTGCCGGTACCGGTAGAACTGTCTGACGCGGTTCTGAGGGGGTCGATGCCGCAAAGAGCGCCGCTAGACTGCGTTCAATAGCCAGGAACCTCTGGTCTATCAACGCTGCCGATGCCTGGATGTCGGTACCGGAGAAAATAGCCAGTACCCCAGAGCATGGCACGAGTAGTTCTACCGAGGTTGAGGCCTCGAGAACGTCCTGGAGCCCCGATAATGCTTTGGAAGCCGAAGCCTCCCGCCGTGGCAATTTTGCCTGTGCAGAATCCTCAAGGGCAACGCCAGAGGCATCTCGATGCTTGGAAGGAGATCTACCCTTTGAGGACCGGCCAGACTTATGTTTAGTTACCTGAGATCCACGGGAGGAAGACGAAGCCCTGGAAGACGTCGATGCCACTGAGGCTGCATCAGAGGGAAACAGGGTACTGAGCTTAGCAGCTCGGTTCTGTCGACCCCTCTTGGACATCATGGCACAGGCCATACATTCCGTGATGGAGTGGTCAGGACCTAAACATTTAAGACACCACTCATGGGTGTCGGAGATGGTAATGCCACACTTGGTGCACTTCTTGAAACCCGAAGCGGGTTTTTCCATAGTGGAGGAAATTTTGGGCCTAAGGCCCAAAATGGCGCATGCACCTGGAAAAAATTGGAAAAAAGTACTTTTTTTTTTTTTTTTTTTAAAGAAAGAAAGAAAGAACCACAGGCAGTACCGGTATAGCGTCGAGGAAGGCAGACGTGACCACAAAAAAAGAAGGATAATAAGGAAACTTTTCTGCGGTGACAGGAAAGAGTAGTTACTCACCTGTAACAGGTGTTCTCCAGGAGCAGCAGGAATGAGTCCTCACTTATGGGTGACATCGACGTCGATGGAGCTCCCGTGCGGAGCATTTCCCCAGCTTTCTAAGAAAGCCTTTGGGAATACTGCACGCATGCGCGCTCCCCTTCCCGCCTAAAGGTGCCATCTTGCTCAGTCCAATGACATAGCTAAGAAAAAACAGCACACAAAAATGTAAAAATGAACTATGTACAACTGCAACTCCCAGGGGAGGAGGGAGGGTTGTGAGGACTGATTCCTGCTGCTCCTGGAGAACACCTGTTACAGGTGAGTAACTATTTTTTCTCCAGGACCAAGCAGGATGTAGGTCCTCACTTATGGGACTCCCCAGCTTCAGGCTACCGGGGACCCAGAGCTGAAAAATGAGCTCCCTCTAGCCGCAGCATCAGAGAAAAGGATTTCACTGAAACATACCCCCACCGGTAGCCCAACCAGAGGGCTGGAGGGTAGGAGTTGCTTAAACCTCAAAGAGATTCCCGAGCACTTCCTGACCGAAAGCACTGTCCCTCTCCAGGCAGTAATGGGCCGCAAAAGTCTGGCTTGAGGACCAAGTTGCAGCCCTGCAGATGTCTGCCAATGGCACTGAGCGGAGATGAGCTACTGAGGCAGCCATTGCCCTGATACGGTGGGCCATGACCCGATCCTGCAAAGGAAGGTCAGCTGCCCTGTAAGCCCAGAGGTGATACAGTCAGCCACCCAGATGGACAAGGTACGCTTGGAGACAGGTAACCCAAGGTTAGTAGGGTCAAAAGATACGAAGAGCTGAGTAGTCCTTCTATGCCCCTGCGTACGTTCAATGTAGAAGGATAAGGCTCTCCTACAGTCCAGGGTATGCAGGACTATCTCAGCCCGGCTGGCATGGGGCCTAGTGAAGAACCACCTCCTGGTTGAGGTGGAAAGAGGAGACAACCTTTGGGAGGAACTTAAGATGAGTCCTAAGGACTACCCTGTTCCTATAGAAACGTGTGTAAGGCCTGCCACAGACCAGGGCTTGAAGCTCACTCACTCGCCTGGCTGAGGTCAGGGCCACAAGGAATAGAGCCTTCCAAAAATGGAAGCTGAGAGGACATGTAGCCATCGGCTCAAAAGGTGGGCGAGTCAGTTGCTGCAAGACCACATTCAACTCCCACTCAGGGGCCGGTGGACAGAGAGGAGGCTTGAGCAAGAGCAAGCCTCTGAGAAACCTGGACACCAAGGGGTGAACCGACAGAGTGTCCTTCCACCAGTGAGTGGTGAGCTGCTAGAGCAGAGAGGTGGACCCGAATCGAATTGGACTTAAGGCCTTGATTGGACAAGTGCAGTAGATACTGAAGCACTACTGGTACAGTGCAGGCGAAAGGATCCTCCTTGCGCTGCTGACACCACATGGAGAACCTTCTCCACTTCAGGGCATAGGTTTTCCTGGTGGATTGCTTTCTAGAGGCCAAGACCGCCTCTTCCACTTCCAGGGTAGGCCCCAGGGAGCCAACACTACCCTTGCAGCCTCCAGGCCATCAAATTGAGAGATTTGAGAATGGGGTGCAGAAGGGAACCCTGATCCTGAGAGAGAAGATCGGGTTGCAAACCCAGAGGTAGTGGTGTTTCCACGGCTAGCTGAAGCAGAAGTGGAAACCAGGGCTGCCTCGGCCACCAGGGAGCTATCAGAAGTACCGAGGCTTTGTCCCTTAGGATCTTGAACAAGGTTCGGGCCACCAGAGGCGTGGGAGGAAACGCATACAGGAGGCCCTGGGACCAAGAAATCAGAAAAGCATCCGCTGCTAACCTCAGGGGATGCGGTTGCCTGGAACAGAACCTGGGCAGCTGCCGGTTCAGGGGACTGGCAAAGAGATCTATGGATGGAAGTCCCCATCTCAGGAAAAATTTGCTGAACCACCAAGGGGTGTAGTTGCCACTCGTGGGGTTGCAGAATCCTGCTCAACCTGTCTGCCAGGAAGTTTTCCTGGCCAGGGAGATAAACAGCCTTGAGAAACAGGTTGTGTTTGAGAGCAAAAGAGCAAAGGGCCTGTGCCTCTCGAAACAGGAGCCTGGACCCCGTGCCTCCCTGTTTGTTCACATAGAACATGGCCACTTGATTGTCCGTCTGTACCAGAACAGACTGGTGAGCCAAGGTGTGAGAGAAGGTTTTGAGGGCTAAGCGAATATCCCGGAGTTCCAGAAGGTTGATTTGCTGTGCGGCCTCCCATGGAGACCACAGGCCCTGGGTACACCTGTCCAAGCAGTGTGCACCCCAGCCCTGAAAGGAGGCATCGGTGGTCAACACCACTGTGGAAACAGGCACCTGAAAAGGCACCCCCTGTAATAAGTTGGGAGGGTGTAGCCACCACTGTAGGGAGTCCAGGAATGGTTTGGACACCCGCACCTTGTCTGTGAGGTTTCCTGTGGCTCGTTTCCACTGAGTTCGGAGACACCATTGTGCAGGCCTCATGTGGAGGCGGGCATTGGGGGTCACATGCACTGTCGATGCCATGTGGCCCAGGAGCTTTAGACAGAGTCTGGCGGAGAACTGTGGCCTGCTCAGAAACTGGTTTGCTAAGTCTATGAGTCTTTGAGCCCTGTCTCTTGGCAAGTAAGCCTTTGCTTGCAGGGAGTCCAACCTTGCCCCTATGAACTCTAGGTTCTGGGAGGGGAGCAAAGTGGACTTTGCAAAGTTTATGACAAAACCTAGGTGTTTGAAGGAGGGAGACAGTTCTGAGGGTGGCTTGCCGGGTCTCCTGGGAAGTCTGACCCCGGATGAGCCAGTCGTCCAGGTAGGGGAAGACAAAAACACCCTGATTCCTTAAGTAGGCCGCCGCCACCGCCAGGCATTTTGTAAAGACCCTTGGGGCGGAGGCAGGCCAAAGAGTAGTACTCTGTACTGGTAATGGTTTCCTCCCACAATGAACCTGAGGTACTTTCTGTGGTCTGGATGAATGAGGATGTGAGTGTACGCATCCTTTAGATCTAAGGAGCATAGCCAATCTCCCTGCTGGAGGTAGGGCAGAAGTGTTCCAAGAGTAAGCATCTTGAACCTTTCTTTCTCCAAGAACTTGTTGAGATTCCTGAGGTCGAGAATAGGCCTGAGGCCCCCGGTTCTCTTTGGTACAAGGAAGTACCTGGAGTAGAACCCGTGACCTTGCAGGTGGGGAGGTACCGGCTCCACCGCCTGGTCTAAAAGCAGACCTTGAAGTTCTTGAAGGAGGAGGTCTGTGTGCAGAGGAGGTTTTGGAGGCTCTCCTGGGAAGTAGGTTGGAGGCAACTGCTGGAAATGGAGCATATAGCCCTTGTGGACTAAGCTTAATAACCAAGCATCTCCTGTAATGGGTGGCCACCTGTGGGCAAACAGGACTAGACGACCTCCTGTGCAGAGATGGGACAGCAGAGGTGGAAAGGCTATGCTGTGGGAGTCAAAAACCCCCTCCCTGCTGAGTGGGAGCAGGAGCCGGAGGCTTGGGGGTCTTCTGCCTACAGGGCCCATGTCCCTGCCCCTTGGCCTGCTGAGCCTGCTGGGGAGCTGGGGAGGCCTGGTACTGAGGGAAAGGTTTGTAGGCAGCTGCCTTCCTCGGGTAAAAGGACTTCTTACCCGAGCCCTTCTTCCTCTGAGAAGGGGCAGAAGTTTTTCTGGACAGCCTTGTCCTAGTCAGGTGCTCGGTTTAGAGCTCAGCCACCTTCTTGGCCATGGGCTTGCCAAAAAGGTTTTCACCTCGGCAAGGGACATCGGCCAACTTATCCTGCACCCAGGGCTCGAGGTCCGATGACTGCAACCATGCTTGGCGTCGGGCCCCGATGCCGGCGGCCGCTACACGGGCCGAAGCCTCGAAGCCATCGTAGGCCGCTCGGGACATGAACTTTGAGCATCCCCGGATTCCCGAGAACAAGGTCTTGAACCTCTGCAAAGGTTCCCCGGAGAGGCCAGCAGAGAACCCGGCAAGTTCCTTCGCCAGGTCTCGGAGGTACATGCCCATGTACAGCTGGTAAGACTGGAAATGGCAAGCAAGCATCAAGCCCTGGAAGCACTTTGTGCCGAAAGCATCCAGGTTCTGGGCCTCCCTGCCGGGAGGCACCGCAGAGTGCATCTTCTGGCTTTTCAGACAATGCATGGCCGATTCCACCACCATGGAATGGTGCGGTAGCTGCGCCTTCTGGAAACCAGGGCTCTTACGGAATCGACCCGCTTGCTCAAAACCGGCATCGAGGCCGGTGCCTCCCACATCCGGAAGAGGAGCCGTTCCAGCATCGGAGGAACAGGCACAGTAAAGGACTCCTTCGGAGGAGAGTCATACTGGAGGGCCTCGAGCTCTTTGGCTCAAGGCTCCTCCTCGGGGTCCGCGGGAATCGCCAAAGCCTTGGCCATGTCCCTGACGAACTCCGAGAACCTGGTGTCCTCCGAAGGGGACCTACTCCGGGGCTCGGACTGCGGTGAGTCCAAAGGCACGCACCGAGTACGAAAAGTATCGGGGGACTCCTCGTCCTCCGTCTCCCACGCGGACTCATGCGAAGAGGAGTCGGGGGGCTTTGTGGCACTCGCCCCGACGCCGAAGGCACCGGCGTCGACGCCCTCGGTTCTGAGCGGGAGGTCGAGGGTGACCGTGACCGAGGACGACCTCGAACCTTCATGGTCTCGAGTATCGGCTCGGTCTCCGGGGTCGACTTAGATGTCAATGTCCCGGTGGTTGGGGCAGATGCACCAGCGAGGCTGGCCATCAGTACCCGCTACTGATCCATGAAGGCAGACAATCTGCACTCCAAGGCTGTCAGCCTGAGTCCAAGCTCAGGAGACTCAGCAGCCATCGACTTGGGCCCCGGCGGCGCCGGGCCCGACGTCGGCTCCCTAGGAGGAGAGTCCACGAGGACAACAGGACTTACGTGTCCGGCGGGCTCCGTCTCCACACGAGGTATCTTGGACGGCTTCTCCTGCTCCAAGGGCCCGGGGCGGTGGTCGGGGGTCCGAGACCTGGCCCACGAGGAACCAGGGACCTCCTCCGACGCCGCCCTCACGAGCCGTTTCTTTCTCTTACGTTCCCGATCGGGGGACCCCCTGTCCGAGGAACCCCGGAAATGCTCGGGGTCAGACTCCCGAGACGTCGAGGCCTCGGACGAGGTCCGGGCCCGGCCGGAGGCAGAGTCAGAAAAAATCCGTTCTTTCTGATGCTGGCGGCTTCATAACGCCTTGGTGGACATTTTGCCACACGGGACACAGACCTTAGGATCATGATCCGGTCTGAGGCATCGAAGGCAGCAGTCGTGTGTGTCGGTGAGAGACATCAGTTTCTTGCACAGATCACACTTTTTGAAACCACTGGAAGCCATCGGGGAAAAAAGGACCCCCGCAAGGTCAAAGGACCGGCTTTCCAGGGAAAAAGACAAAAAGGGCGCGAACGCCAGCCACGAAGGGTAAAAACCAAAAAATAGAAGACGGGCTCGATACCGGTGTACCGAACCCGGCGGGAAGGGGAACCGGCATCGAACCGGAGAAAAAAGCATGATGAAATCGCAAGAAAAAAAATCAACTTTTCCGGGTGACACGGACAGACGTCTGGTGGGCTCCACGGAAAAAGAAAGACTGAGCAAGATGGCACCTTTAGGCGGGGAGGGGACCGCACATGCGTGCAGTATTCCCAAAGGCTTTCTTAGAAAGCTGGGGAAATGCTCCGCACGGGGGCTCCATCGACGTCGATGTCACCCATAAGTGAGGACTGACTTCCTGCTTGGTCCTGGAGAACAACGACCTGCTGGCTCCGCGGAAAACGAAGAACTGGAGAGAGGCAGTTGGGAAAGGCGGGAAGGCAGCACGCAGGTGCTGTGGGATGCTCCCAAAAGCTTTCTAATTGGACGCTGGGGAGCATTCCCGTGCAGGCTCTGTCGGTACCTACAATACCCATATGTGAAGACTACATTCCTGCTTGTTCCTGGAGATCATGCTTAAACAGGCTAAAAGGAAGGCATCTCATGGAATTTTAATGTAGTACAGGAAGAAGGGCTGGCACTACCATTAGGCAAACTAGGCCAGTGCCTAGAGCGCCGGCCCTTTGGGGGCACCATTTCCACAGTTGACGCCCCTCACCAACAGCAATGAGCACAAGGGATAAGGTTTGCGTAGGACACCTCTTCTCCTTGCGCCGGCCAGGACAGGAAGTGCCAACCCCCCTTCCCCCCCAGCTTTTCTACAGCAACACATTTTCAAAGAGATCTATTTTCCGATCTTTTATTAGTACACATCAAGTGGAAAAAAAAGAACTTGTACAGCTTCTTTGGTGCCCATATTCAGCATAAAAAATGTAAAAGACTATTCACAAATAAAACACATAAGCTCCAATAAAATGTTTTAACATTAGTGCACACTGTCACAGCTCCGCTCAAGAGTACACAGGAATTACTGCACAAATAAATAAGTCGTCCTTTAAAAAGCAGCAGGTTCATCTCTTGTAAACATATTTTTCCTGCAACAGAGTATTGTAGAAAAGAAAATCCGAAGAGGCTGGAGTTCAGACTGTGTGGCTGTGAAGAAGTAAAATGGAGTCTGTATTTGCTCAATTGTAATTGGTCCAGTTTTTCTTTTTTTTTGCTTTAATGCAATCTGCAGTAGCCTTTAAAAGGTGCTAGGTTATAGAATGTAACTGTAATTTGGGATGTTATAAGATTTCTTTCCTGCATTCAAACACAAATGGATAAATCTGCTCCACAGCACTGGCAACAGACTTTACGTTTGGACCTACAACATATTAGAAGAAGAAAAGAGATGATTAGAGGAATAAAACTAGTATTTGAGTACTGTTTGTTCATCTACAACACCATTAAAGCTAGAGACTGAAATAGGTGGCTTGTAACAAAATGTGCTGTATCTAACCAATGCGGTCATTACAGTGTGGAGGATTCAGTTGCATTGACAAATATAGCACAGTTACTTACCTGTAACAGGTGATCTCTGGGAACAGCAGGAATAAGTCTTCACATATGGGTACATCGGTACCGACGGGAGTCTGGCGGGAACGCTTCCCAGCGTCCAATCAAAGAGCTTTTGGAAGCATCCCACCACGCCTGCATGCTGCCTTCCCGCCTTTCCCAACTGTCTCTCCTAAGTTTTAAAGCTGAGACAAAGAGAGAGAGAGGAAAGGAAAGATAGATAGAGATACAACTCCTGGGGAGGTGGGTGGGTTGTGAAGACTTATTCCTGCTGTTCCCAGAGATCAACTGTTACAGGTAAGTAACTGTGCTATCTCCAGGAACAAGCAGGAATGAGTCTTCACATATGGGGACTCCCAAGCTGAGATGCCTGGAGTCCCAGCATGTCATAGGTTGGAACATGCTATCCCCCACAACACCAGGCATCCTGAGGATGGAGGGTAGGAGTTGAAGAAAGAAAGGTGCTGTGGAACAGCTAACCTAGCATAGGATTGCAGACAAGGAGTCCATGTGTGGATGATAATTGTCATCAATGATATTGGCAAAGGAAAAATATTGCAATATGGACCTCCCCTAACAGGACTTCAGAGAAGTACGGAGGTTCATGGGATCTACTGGGGAACCCAGTAGAGGAACCTCGAGAAGGACCTCACTGTAAGTGGAGGTAGTAAACCTGTAGGAAAAGTAATGGAGGTCGGAATCCTGAAAGGTAACAGGTAACCCCAGTAGGAAAAACTGTTGTAGTACAAAAACGGTGGGCCTTCAGTGGAAGGCTTTATGATAAAAGCCCGACTCTTTTGGCAGCAGAGTAGCTCACTCTTAGGAACAAAGAGAGAGAGGCTAACCGATTTGGATAAACAGGCCCAGTCCTTGTGGGGATAAAGGGTATGGGAACCCCTTGTATCCCAAAAGAAAGGACAAACGCCGGAGGCGTTAGAGCCTGTGATGAGCTGAAGATCCGCAATGTCTCTCCTAACTGAAGTCAGCTGGGAGAGATATTGGAACATGGAGAGCTTCAGAGGTACTTAACCTTAAGGCTATGGTAGGTGTTAACTACCACCAAAGCGGTTGTGAGTGTAGGACCCCAAAACAGGCTGGATAGCATAAGTATGGGTAGAGCCCATCTGTCAGAATCATATAGCTATATGAGCCTCGACAGTCAGGTAGATAAAGCAGAATACATATCTACCGATAGTAAAATATCTCGACAGATATACATATATATATAACATATAGATATATGAGAATATATCTATAGTGAGATATGAAGGGCATAAAATACACACAAATGATAGACATAGACATCTGTAAGATGTGTGCTATAGGTATGAATATATAGGCCTCTATATGGAAGTCTGCAATGAAGCAGACAGAGATATGCCTACAAAAAGGTATTCACATAGGAAAATGTGGAGAGGAAAGATTCATCTAATAACAAGAAGGTGGAACCTACTTGAGAAGATATATAGAGAATCAATTCCCACTGGTTATGGCTACAGGGATGCTAGGTAGTAGAATAACCAGGATGGTTACGTGACAAGCAGAGGATGATATCAGTCTGCAGCCAGCAAGTCCCGAGTATTCTAGAACTCTAGCATGGTAAGTGAACAGAAGACGCATAGGAATGAGATACCATGCTGACCTGCTTAAGGGCAAAAAGGTATCATGCGTTCTTACCATGAGGACGAGCTGAAGGAGAAAACATATTCCCGATTGGAAATACTATGGACCAAAGCAGGGAATTAGCAACTCCTTAAGCTTTCATGTAAGAGGAGGCCTATGTCCTTTATATTAAAAAGGGAACTTTTCTAGTCATGGGAGACATGACTGAAAAAGCCCTTTTCAACCATCTAGTATAGCTGTTGGAGAAAAAAAAAACCATGCTCTCTAGCAAGGGCCCATAGTGGAGAGCTTCTTTGTAGAATTGCAGAGAGCATGATGCAGGAGAATGAGGAGATAGAACTGGCTGCAGGAGAGCCAGTTCCTATGTCAACTATGCTGCCAAACCCAGGGGAATGGAGATGGCAGAAAGAGAAGACAATCCAACAAGCTTGTAGTGAAAAGATTTCCAAGACAGATGACAGCACTGACTTGGAGCCACTACTAAGACCAGACAGAATGTTAGTGGAGGACAAATCTGGTTGCTGGTGGACAAGAACCAGTGGTCCAAACATTAAGGCTCCTGCATTGGCAGCTGCTTGCCAGACAGCAGAAAGAATGGTACTGTTTTAAAACAGAACAGACAAAGCAAGAGTAGAAAACTCTGGACGTGTCTGATGAACTGCTTCAAAGCAAGATTGAAAAAGAGGAGTCAACTCAGAGAAGAGAACTCCGCATTGGAAAAGTAAGAAAACTAGAGAGAGGCTGAAGAAAAGTCTTCCAGTAAAGCAATACAGCTCTTACAAAGGAAAAACCTGGTAAGAGGGTAAAGAGAATGGAGCTGAAGAAAAAACTTACAAAGTAGTAAGGTTATAGAAAGGAAAAAAGACATGCTTGGCACAGGAAACTATCGTTTGATAGTGGATAGACCTCTTTCCCTAGCAGGAAGAAGAGGAGAACCCTGTGACCTAGAAGCATGAACATCCTGACAGCTCATAGAACCTAGAAAGAATAGATGTCTTTCGGGAAGAGATCCATGTGTAGGATTTAGAATGACAGCAGTGGATTGCCTCTATTGAGAAGAAGCAACTGCAGATTCTAATCTCCAGAGTTACAAGCATCTGATGGATTGATCAGAAACCCTGTGGTTGCTGGGTTTGCTGAGCCTGGCGAGAGGTTGAACTCTGCAGACCAGGACGATGCTTCCCCTGTTTGGGAACATCTGTATGATGGGCAGAAGATGCATAAAACCTTCTTCTCCTATGGGAAGAAAGTTTGGCAGGACATTTCCTACCTACTGGGACAGAAGAAGGTGCAGAACAGCCCCTAGGAATAGGTAAGTCAGTGGACAACTGAGTAAGCTGACGTAAAGACTCCTTGTTGAAAAGATTGTCTCCAGTGCAAGGAGTATGTCCCAGTCTGTGCTGTGCCCATTTGTCCAAGTCTGAAGCTTGGAGCCAGGCTCTACGTCGTGCTCCTATAGTTATAGCAGAAGTCCTGCTAACAGACTCAAAAGAGTCTAGGGAAGCACGAGTAAGAAACCAAGAGATATTCTGGAGTTGCTTGAGGAGTGAAGAATAGTCTGCACTCTTGGACCCTGGAAGGGAAGGAGTCAAAAGATGTAATTGCTTTGTGACCTCCTCAAGAGATAGACTCATATAGAAAATATATGAGAGAATTCTTGCAGAAAGCATAGATGTCTGGAAGGTTTGACGTCCAAAGGCATCTAGTGTCTTAGACTCACGACCTGGCGGATAAGAAGAGTGCTTTTTCTTACTCTTTACCCACCGCATTGCTGATTCCACTACTATGGAATGATGAGGAAGTTGAGTCTTTTGAAACCCTGGAGAGGGGGGCACCTGATATAAGAGATCAGTTGCTCTGGAAGGTGGGGGTACCCTTAAAGGTGTTTCCCACATTCCTAGAAGGAGATCCTGCAAGGAATGATGCAAAGGAAGCATTATGTTCTCCTTTGCTTTGGGAGAAACAGAGCCTTGTGCAGGATCATGTCCTGGGATAGTAATGGCAAGAGATCTTGCTATATCCAGGAGGAAACTCTGAAAAGAGGGATCCCCAACAGGACTCTCCCTTGGACAGGTTAGATTTGAAGAACTAGCCTGAGCACCGACAGAGCTATCCAGATATACAGGAATAGAAGATCCTGCAAAGTGCAGTGTGGAATGCTTAAAGGATGGTCGCCGGTACTGGCTGTCAGGAGCAGCGACCGTCATTACCACATTGTCCATGCCAGGTATCGACTCCAAGCTTGGTATAGAAGGGAGGGATCCTGTTGAAAAAAGCATGGCAGGAGTTGGCCACGATGCTACTGTGGATACCGGTATCGATGCCAATACCGGTACCGATGTCGGAGTCGAGCCCGACAGACATCGGAGCAGTCATCAGTGACCGTTCAATCGGTACTGAGGTAGCCGAAAACCTCCGGGCGCTATCCTCGGTATCGAGCCACCGGTATCGATCAGTGTCGGTACCAAAGCATATTGGTACCGAGTTGCCCAGACTAGAGATCGATTCCAAACTCGGCATCGAGGGCAGCTCAATCGGCCTCGAGGGAACCGAGAGTTGCGGATCCGAATCATCGGAACCGAGCCTTTGGTACCGCCGAGAGCCGGTACCAAGGCGAGTCGGTACGCAGTCCTCCAGACTGGAGATCGATTCGAGACTCGGCATCGAAAGAAGCGAGGCCATCGATGCACGTCTGGAGGGTACCGACGTCGGTGGTAGTATTGGTGCTGGTACCGATAATGGAAAGTCAGTCTGGAGTGTATCCACCGGTCCCCGAAGGCACCGAGGACGCCAGATGACCATCCATGGTGAGGAGTGTCTCATCCAACACCAGTGCCGATGCCGGGGTATCGGTACCACTCGAAGCGGCTGCCACCACTGGATACGGCTCAGGTATGTTCTGTGAGGGGTGAACCCCAGGAACAACCTGAAACCTCTGAAAGGCTTTGGAGACCGAAGACTCCCGCCGGGGTTTTGAAGCCAGTGGGCCCTCGAGGGCAAGGCCGGAGCCGTCTACATGTTGTGCATGAGACCTACCACTCGAGGGCTGGCTAGTCTTAACAGACTGTTTGTGGGTTACCTGATCCTGTGTGAAAGAAGAAGGGGACGGTGCCCCGAGGTTGGAGGGAAACCGTGTATCGAGGGAACCTCGATGTTGAAAAACTCTTCTCACCAAACTGTTGTCAGGACCCAAGCAGGTTAGACACCGACTTCGAGGGTCTAAAAATAAAGTTGCACCGCCACAGTCTGAACATTTCTTGGAGAAAGTGGCTGGCGGTTCCATGAAGGAAAGAAGAGGCCTGAAGGCCTAAGAAACCGCGGGACACTATGAAGAAAAAATATCCCGTGAAAAAGGACGATTTTACAAGAAAAGAAAAGAAACACCGGCGGTACCGGTGGCGTCAGGAAGACAGCCGCGACCACAAGAAAACAAAAGAAATAAAACAAGAATTTTCTGCGGTGACAGGAGGACGTCCTGCCGGCTCCGCGGAAAACGAAAACTGAGGAGAGGCAGTTGGGAAAGGCGGGAAGGCAGCACGCAGGCGTGATGGGATGCTTCCAAAAGCTCTTTGATTGGACACTGGGAAGCGTTCCCGCGCAGACTCCGTCGGTACCGACATACCCATATGTGAAGACTCATTCCTGCTTGTTCCTGGAGATAGTACCATACACGGTATGATTTTACAGTGCTTGAGATTAAAGTAACATGAAATATACAGCAAACTAACGTGACAAAGTAATATCTTACAGCTAAGGAAAACTGCATAGTAACTTCTTTCAAGCTGCGTTTTTTTTTTTTTTTTTTAAAGAGGATTGTTCTCTTAGTAGTCTGGCAGCCAGAAGTGACAGGTTTTCCAATAAACATACCATAAAATGACTGTAAAGAAAGGCATAGTTAGAGGGCATGATACCAAGTGATTAATGAATGCTATATTTTTTCACTTAATTTGGGATTTTTATAATTTAAAAAAATGCATTCAGCATTTCCCAGATGGCAATAACTCTTCTTACAGATATTTGTGATTGTAGTTAGGATTAAAGACCATATAAATAGGGGAATTAAGCAATAATCACTATTAGGAAAATAAAGTTACTCACCAGTAGCAGGTGTTCTCTGTGGACAGAAGGGTACGTCCTTACGTATGGGTGATGTTTGATGGAGCCTACACTGGAACTTCCTTAGCTCTTTCTACAAGATTTTAGAAAGCCCACTGCATATGCGCACCTGTTCCCACCTACTGCTGCCGTGCTAGAGTACTAAATCACGTGAAAAAGCTTAGCTGAACAACTCCAAGGGGAGGTGGGCAGGTTGTGAGGATTTATCCTGCTGTCCCACAGAGAACACCTGTTAAAGGGTGAGTAACTTTGTTTTCTTCATGAACAAGTCCTCACGTATGTGAATCCTAGCTAAAGGCTGCACCACAAAGAATAAAGAGCAAAAGGGTGCCACAACAAGCTGTCATGAACAGTCAACTACAGAATACATTGTTATTTATGGTGGAGGTAGCGTAGTTACTCACTTGTAACAGGTGTTCTCCAGGGACAGCAGGAATCAGTCCTCACTTATGGGTGACGTCGGCACTGACGGAGCCCGTGCAGAGCAATTCCCCAGCTTTCAAAGAAAGCATTTGGGATTGCTGCCACGCATGCGTGGTCCTCTTCCCGCCCAAGGGTGCCATCTTGCTCAGTCAGGTCCCTTAGCTCGAGCCCTACCAAGCAGATGGCAAGGGAAGGATAAAGATATGGTAACTCATTAGGGGAGGTGGGAGGGTAGTAAGGACTGATTCCTGCTGTCCCTGGAAAACACCTGTTACAGGTGAGTAATTATGCTTTCTCCAAGAACAAGCAGGAAGTCATTCCTCACTTATGGGACTCTCCAGCTATAGGCTACCGAACCTGTAACCAAAAATGCCTCTGCAAGGTTGTAAGCAGAAGCCGATGCCCAAAGGAACCCAAGTCCTTGGGTCTCCAGGGCGAAACCCTCGGTAGCCGTCGAGAAGGGTCGGAGGGCAGGAGTTGCTTATACCCCGATTACGGAGTACAGCCTGGCCAAAAGTGCTGTCCTGGCGGGACTCCCTCTCCAGGCAATAATGGGAAGTGAAGGTATTCGCCGAAGACCAGGTCGCAGCCCGGCAGATGTCCATCAGAGGCACTGAGCGCAGTGAAGCCACCGAGGCCGCCTTGGCTCGAATGCCTTAGGCGGTGACCCTCCGATACAGCAGGGCGCCTGCCTTTGCATGAGCAAAGGCGATGCAGTCCGCCACCCCGATGGAGAGCGTGTCTGTTTCTTCCAAGGGAGGGAGGTGGTCTTGCGCGAGAGACGGGTACGAGTTACGAAATCCATCTATCTCGGCGGCCTTGTCCTTCATGGGCTTACCGAAAAGTTGTTTGCCGAGGCAGGGGACATACAGGAGCTTTTCCTGGACCCACTGCTCCAAGTTTGAGGATAGAAGCTATGCCTGGCGTCGAGCCCCAATGCCGGCAGCTGCTACACAGGCCGAGGATTCAAATCCATCGTATGCGGCACGGGAGTTGTACTTCGAGCACTCTGCGACTGACCTCAGGAGGGTCTGGAACCCCAGGAGGGGTTCGCCCGCGAGGCCCGCGGAGAAACCCCTGAGTTCCTTGGTGAAGTCACGTAAGAACATGCCCATGTACAATTGGTAAGCTTGGATACGGCATGTGAGCATGGACCCTTGATAGGCCTTGTGTTCCTGGGCATCGAGGGTTCTTGACTCCCTACCCGGTGGAACCGAAGAATGAGACTTCGGGCTCTTTTGCTTCCGCATCGCTGATTCCATCACCATGGAGGTGTGGGGAAGTTGGGTTTTCCTAAATCCAGGGCCACGTTGGACCCTATACATCGCGTTGAGACGCTTACTCACAATGGGAACCGAGGCAGGTGTTTCCCACATGCGGAGAAGAAGCCTGCACAGAATTGGAGGAACTGGGACAATGAGAGATTCCCAAGGCAGGGACTCGTACTGCAAGATATCAAGCTCTTCAGCTCGAGGCTCCTCTTCAGCCTGGGTAGTAAGGTTGAGGGCCCAAGCCGTGTCCTGCACGAACAGTAGAAAGGATGTGTCCTTGGGCTGCGAACGCCTCTGAAAAGTGGGCGGGGACAGGTCCAAAGGGAGGTCCCTATGGATGCGGGTCTCCGGGGAAATATCCCCATCTGACTCCCAACCCGAGAGATCCGAGAAGGAATCTGATTCGGGTTGGTCGCCCCGTCCGGAGGCCGAGGCCCATTTGGAGCCAGAGGCCCTGGAGGATCTCGCCCCCGAGAAACAAGGCGGCGAGCGAGACCAACGCCGAGGACCCTCTCGAAGCCCGCGGCTCTCGGGGGTTTCCAGGGTGGGTTTTGACACCCCTCTCAATGGAGTCTTGGTCTCTAGGCGCGAACCAGCTGAGCTGGGTGTGAGCACCTGCTGGGCAGCCAAGAATGCAGAAACGCTTACGACTCAGCAGGGCCTTGGAGGACATTTTCTTACAAAGCGAGCAGAGCTCCAGATCATGGTCGGCCCCGAGACACCACAGACCGTGGTGATATCTCGGTGGCAGTAGCACTTGACCTTTCGGCAGCTTTTGAGCTAGTTGATCACTCTCTTCTCCTTTCCCGTCTCTGGGATGCGGGACTCTGTAGTGTGGTACACCGTTGGTTTCACTCTTTTCTTTCCTCTCGGTCCTGTGCGATTCTTTCCTCTTCTCCCTCTATCCCACCTTCTGACTCACTTCACCTCCCCTGCGGGGTTCCCCAGGGTTCAGTATTGGCCCCTCTCCTCTTCAACCTCTTCCTGGCCCCCCTTGCCCTTTTGATACAGCAATCCGGCATCACTGCATTTAACTACGCAGATGACATTGTCTTATTATATTACACCTCTCCCTCCTCTCCTGACCTCTCCATGTTGAACTCCTGCCTCTCAACGGTGCCAACTGGCTAACACAAAACTGCCTGCACCTTAACCTTACCAAGACCATTGCAATTTGGTTCTCCCATAGCACCCCCCCCCCCCCCGGCTCCTTCTTTTTCTGGTTCTCCTATCCCACTGGTCACCAACTTCCGCTATCTCGGGGTTCATTTTGACTCAGAGCTCTCTTTTCATTCCCACATTTCACACTTCACTAAGACTTCCTTCTTCTTTCTTCGGCAGATTCGTGCCATTCGCCCATTTCTTACCCCCACAGCTCTCAACACCCTATTGCTATCCCTGGTCATGGCACGCGTGGACTTTTCAAATTCTGTTCTCCATGGCTTACCTAAATCTCAACTATCATGGCTTCAAAGGATTCAAAACACTGCAGCCCGCCTTGTCACTCACTCCTCCCTCCGTGATCACGTAACTCCTCTACTATTACACCTTCACTGGCTTCCCATTTCTGCCCGCACTCACTTCAAATTACTCACTCTGGTTCATAAAGTTCTCTACACCAGCACCCCTCAGTATCTTGCCGACCTTATCAGCCTCCACTCTCCCAGGTACACACCCCGGTCGTTCCACCTCAACCGCCTTACTCTTTCCCTCCCCCTCATATGCCCACCTGCAATCCACCCGTTCTTCCGCCTTTTTCTTTGCCGGTCCCGCTCTTTGGAATGCTCTCCCTTCCTCCCTACGCCTAGAGACCCATCACCCTACCTTTAAACACAATCTCAAGACTCACCTATTTGCACTAGCCTTTGACCTCCCCTCTCCTTTTATCTGACCTCTCTCCCTACCCAGCTGTTTCCCCTATACCATACAGTCTCTCTCGTCTTGTGTTGTCTTGTCCTCTCTCTTCTTCTTTCTCCTACTTTCCTGTCAATTGAAACTGTAACTTCTTTTCCTACCTTCACTGGCTTCGGCCACGAACCTCTCTTTGTTTGCATATTGTACACCGCCTTGACTTATGTAGAAAGGCGGTATATCAAATTCAATAAAACATAAACATAAACACAGACAGCAGTCATGGGTGTCCGTACGTGACATGTTCTTGGAGCACCTGTCGCATTTTTTTAAACCGGTGGCCATTGGGGCAAAAAGGGCCCCCGCGAGGTCGAAGACCCACGTGGCCAGCGGTTGGGAGAAAAAAGGGCGCGAAGCCCACAAAAGGGAAAAAATGCTACAAAAACGTCCCCTTGCTCGAAGAAAAGAAAAGGGCAGGGGAAGGATGGGTAAAGAACCAGTGCAACCAGAAAAATAGCAGGCCAGAGGCCAAAAAAAGAAACACTTTTTCCGAGGGACGAGGACGTGCATCCGAAGGGCTCCGCAGAAAAAGGGAGACCGATCAAGATGGCACCCTTGGACGGGAAGAAGACCACACATGCGTGGCAGCAATCCCAAAGGTTTCCTTTGAAAGCTGGGGAATTCCTCTATGCGGGCTCCGTCGGTGCCAACATTACCCATAAGTGAGGACTGACTTCCTGCTTGTTCCTGGAGAATGTGTGTGTATGGGCAGCCTATAACAAAACCAAAAATAAAAAAAAACTGGACTAGGAGGGAACGAAGTTGGATTCTAAATCTCAAACAGACTGTAAAGGACAGATTGAAAATGCAGTTGTGTCAGGAATGCTGACAGTGAGATATGAATGTATGGAAAGAGGGTTAGGTCATAGCTTTGGAAATCTTTTCCATGGAGCCTGAACTCAAGAGGCCAATGACAAAGGCATGGCTTTGACATTATGAGCCATGACATGACCCTCAAGCATCAGACCTATCTGGGCAAAAGAGAGAGAAAGAGATGCAGTTTGCTAGCCACACTGAAAGGGTTTGTTTTTTCATATCAGTCCCTACTCTATTGGAGTCAAAAGAAACAAATAGTTGGGTGAACTTTCTATGGGCTTTATTCTACTCCAGATAGAGGGGCAAGGCTCTCTTTTCAGTCCAACATATGTAAATTGTGCATAACCTTTATGGAGATAGGGTCTTGGGAAAAATGTTGGCAGGATGACTGACTGCTCAAGAAGGAAGTCAGACATCTTCAGAAGGAATTTAGGATGAATATGCATGTAAGAGCACCCTATCATGAAAAAAAGCATAGTTATTCACCTGTAGCAGGTGTACTCCATGAACAGCAAGAAAATCCTCACATGTGGGTGATGTCATCTGAACAAGCCCCACATGGGAGCATTCCCAGCTCTTTCTAGAAGCTTTTGGAAGCTCTACCACAAATGCATGTGCTCTCTTACCTGCCATGGTAGAGTGATATTACCCTCAGTCCTAACAAGAGCTGAGTAGAATTCAACTCCAAGGGGAGGAGGGAGGGTTGTTAGGACTTTTCGTGCTGCGCATGGAGAACGCCTGCTACAGGTAACTAACTACACTTTCTCTATGGACAAGCAGTTAAAAATCCTCACATATGGGAAATCCCTAGCTACAGGCTGCCTTGAACAAAAAAAGAGGAGAATAATATGCCCAACTGTGGCTAATAAGAAATATTTTTGTTGGCAACAGGCCTTTTTTTTCACTCTTATTTATATATTTATTTTTAAAGTAGCCTGAACAAAGAAATGGGCTTGGAGGGTGGAGTTGGATTCTACTCCTCAAAAAGATTCTGCAGTACTGATTAGCCAAATCTGCTGTTGCATCAGAAATCCCCACCTAAGCAGTAGTGAGACATGAAGGTGTGAACCAAAACCCACATTGCAGCTTTGCATAGGTCCTCCATAGAGATCGAGGGCAAGTGGGCCACTAATGCAGCCATGGCCCTGACATTATGAGCTATGATATGATGCTCAAGGCTTACGCCTGCCTGGGCATAAGTGAAAGAAATGCAAGTCTGCGAGCCAAATTGGCAAAATACGTTTGGAGACAGCAGACCCTAGCTTGCTGGGATAAAAAACAAGAAACTGGATGAACTTTCTATGGGTTTTTGCCCACTCCAAGTAGAAAGCCAAATCTATTTTACAATCCAACATGTGCAGCGCAGCTTCTCCCTTGTGAGAAAGGGTTCTGGGAAGAATGTTGGAAGGACGACTGACTGGTTAAGATGGACGTCTGACACCACCTTTGGAAGAAACTTGGGATAAATACGAAGAACAGTTCTGTTGTGGAAGAATTTTGTGTGAAGTGGATGAACTACTAGAGCCTGAAGCTCACTCGCTCGGCGTGCTAAAGTGACTGCCACCAGAAATAAGACCTTTCAGGTCAAGAATTTTGGAGGACAGGAATTGAGCAGCTTGAATGGAGCTTCCATCAGCTGCGTGAGAACCATGTGAGATCCCAAGACACTGCCGATGGCTTGCAGAGAGGCATGCCCTGCATGAAGCGAACAACTAAAAGGTTGTACAGACAGTCCTCCAAGGCTATGGATAAAGTGGCTATGCTCTTCAGGAACCAGTCAAAACCCCGACCCTGGTTTTGGTTGTGATACGAGTTCTTTATCTTTATTCAAAACATTTGATATACCACCCATTGCCGGAGAGTCAAAGTGGTGTACAATAATAACCAAGTGCAACTGGTGAAAGTAAAGGAGGAAGAAGGAACTCCATCGGTATGATAGGAGAGCCAATAGAAAAGAAGACAGAAGGATAGTAAGGAGTTGAGCCTTCTGAGACTTCTCCTGCTTTGTTCTAGCAGTCTGCTTGGGCTGAGTGTAGCAAGAGGCAGAGACATACCTATGCTTTTGAAAGTAAAAGGCTTTCCTTTTACTGCCACTATGATAGGCCTGCTCAGACATGCACCTGGAGAATGTTCGAAGAACGTGGAATTGCTCTTCAAAGAGGTATGCAGTTTCCTCAACTTTATCTTCATAAAGACGGTCTTCACGGCACGCTAGGTTGGCAAGCTAGGTTGGCAAGGCACACTAGATTGGCAAGGTTCACGGCACACTAGGTTGGCAAGATGTTTGTAGGTCTGAAATCCAGAGCCACGAATGTCTCCAAGTGCAAATACAGATAGCAGAAGCTCTGGAAACCGCATCAAAAATATCATAGGTTGCTCAAAGCATGTATTTTGAGCAGTCTTTGCTGTGACTCATCACGGAATGATGTTCGAGTTTCTCTGGAGGAAGGAACCTGGATGTATCATCTAGGCTGGGCATGATATCTTGTAAAAACATGCCCATGTAGAGTTGTTAAGATGTTATGTGGGAAGCAAGCATGACACGCTGAAAAACATTCCTCCCAAAAGAATCCAGTATTGGAGCTTCCCTCCATGGTAATACCAAGGAACATGTCTTGGAGCTTCTGGATCTTTTGAGGACAAACTCGACAACCAGATTGTATTACGGAAGCTACAGCATCTCAAATTCAGGAGCCTTGTGAACTCTGTCTATCTTTCTACTTACTGGAGGCACAGCAAGGGGTGGGGATCTCCCATACTCTCAATTTGCAGCCTCTGCAAGATGCGGTGAATGGGCATGATCATTGCTTCCTTGGAGAATGTAGAGTACTGGAGGATTTCCAGCTCTTCTGCCCCAAGTTCTTCTTCCATCTCCAAATAAAAATGAATAGCCATAGCCATATCCTTTATACAATTGTGGTAAGTCGTATCCTCAGGGGTAGATTTACATCTCTCATGAGGTGCAGAAGGATCAGAGGGGAGCTTTGGTGATCTATCAATCAGACTCCTCAACTGTGATCCAGCCCTCTGAATCAGACTTAGATTAAAAAAAGCATAGTTACTTACTTGTAGCAGGTGTTCTCCATGAACAGCAGGAATAAGTCCTCACGTATGGGTGACGTCACCGACCGAATCCCATGCATAACACTCCCCAGCTTCCATTGGAAGCTTTTGGGTGTAACACCCTGCACATGCACCTGCCTTCCCATATTTATTTATTTATTTAACATTTCTTATATACCGCCTTTCATGATATCAAGGCGGTTTACATTGAACAAACTGAAATTACATTGAACAGGTCATTATAACTTGGAGATAACTATTTTACAGGGAACATGGACAATAGAGGGTTAAAGTGGCTTGCCCAAGACCACAAGGAGCACCTGCAGGACTAGAAACCCCAATCCTTCCAGCCCAAGGTTGCTGTCCTCTAGTGGGATTTGAACCCCTGACCTTCCGGCCTGAGGTACCTTATCCCAACCACTAGGCCACTCCTCCACTCCACTCCACATATGCCATGGTGCCATCTTCTCTAGTCAAATTTCAAAGCAGTAGTCAAGAAAACAACTCCTCGGGAAGGTGGGAAGATTGTGGGGACTTAGTCCTGCTGTTCACAAAGAACACCTGCTACAGATGAGCAACTATGCTTTCTCCGTGAACAAGCAGGAAGGAGGGTCCTCACGTAAGGGACTCCCAAACTACAGGCTACCAAGAAAGCAAGGAGGCCCGAAACCCAAGAGGGGCAACAAAACTGGAAAAACAGGAAGAACAGTAAAGTAGTCCTTCTAGGGAATATACCAATTCAGCATCCTCAGCGTACAGTGGCACCAAGGTCAGTCAATATTTGAAGTGGCCTGCTTCCACTGCGTGCAGAGGGTCCACTGAGCCTGTCACATGAAGAGCCGAGCCAAGGGAGTAACATGCACTGTGAAGACCTTTAGCATCTCCCTGGCCATGGTGTGGCATCGTTGCCGCACATTGCTGACCTCATCCATCAGTTGCTGCAGGCGATCTAGCCGCAGAAACGTCATGACCGGGTGGTATCGAGGAGGGCTCCGATGAACTCCAGGTGCTGTGTGGGCTGGAGGTGGGATTTGGAGTATTGATGATAAACCCTAGCCCCTCGAGAACCTGAATAATGAGGTGAGCCGACTGCTGGACTGTGTCTGGAATGGGATCTTTGATAAGTCAATTGTCTAGATAGGGGAAAACGAAGACTCCCAGGGTGCAAAGGTACAAAGTTATGATCACAAGACACTTGGTGAAGACCAGAGGTGCTGAAGCCAGTCTGAAGGAGAGCACCCAGTATGAACAGTGCTGTTTCCCCAGCACAAACCCAAGGTATTTTCTGTGACCTGGATGGATCAGGATGTGTGTGTATGCAACCCTGAGATCCAAGCAGCATAGCCAGTCATCCTTGAGATGGTATGGAAGCAGCCTCCCTAGTGAGCCCATCTTGAACCACTCGCGTACGAGAAACTGGTGGAGGTTCTAGAGGTCCAGAATGGGTTGCAACCCCCTGTCCTTTTGGGGAAAAGGAAGTACCTGGAGTAGAATCCCCTTCTGACCTGAGCCAGCAGGACCAGCTCAATGGCGAGGTCGGTCAGCAGAGCGAGGACCTTCTCCTACAACAGGCTTCGTGCTGGGGGCCCATCGGGTACTCCCCTGGGTTGAAAAGAGGCGGCAGCTGGGCGAAGTGTAGCATCCAGGTGATAAGGGGCCACTTGTGAGAAAAATGGACAAGCATCCCCACTACTTGAGGGGGAAGCTCAGCATGTAAGGGATGGTTGGCTATGCTCCTGAGGAACCAGTCAAAAGCCCACCCCCGACTTCGGCTGTGGGACCGGCTGGGCTTTCTGAGGCTTCTCCCACCGCTGCTGGCAGGGGTCCGGCACCTTTGACTGTGCGCTCTGGGGCTCCAGATAGTACTGGTGCGGACAAGGGTAGAAGGCCTTCTTCCTGTGGTACTATTTACATAAGGGATCTGCAGTCTTCCTTGAGAGCATGGAGAGTATCATGTGCTCCTTCTCGAGCTCGCCTGCCTTTTCCTCGACTGGTTTCCCAAAGAGGGTCTCCCTACTACAAGGGATGCTGGCCAGCTTGTCCTGGACCCACTATTCCAGGTCAGAGGACTGGAGCCAGGCCGGCCACCGGGCGCTGATGCCCACTACTGCCACCCTGCAGGTGGACTCAAAGGCATCATCTGTGGCTCACATGGCAACATTGAGGACACAGAAGGGAGTTGAGGCAGTCAGGAGGGACATGAGCGGCAAACTCCACCAGGCCCAACATGATGTCCTTCAGGAACATGCTCATGTACAGCTAGTAGGAAAGGATTCGGGCCACCAGCACGGAGTCCTGGTACTTGTAAATAAGAATTCTGCATGGCACTTGTAAATATGTTCATGAATTCTAATTGTAAACAATCCGTTCAAGGTTATATGTTCAAACAGTTATCTGACACTCTTAACGCCGTTCCATGTAAGTTTATGTTTTATTGTATTGAGTTCAATGTAAACCGCTTTGATTCCGGAAAGGCGGTATATAAGTGCACATAAATAAAATAAATAAACATCTCTTCCCAAAGAAGTCCAGGGTCCTGGCCTCCCGCCCTGGGGGTACAGAGTTGTCTTGCTGCTCTTTATGTGCTTCAAGGTGGACTCAACGACTATGGAATTATGTGGCAGTTGGTCCTTCTCGAAGCCTGGTGTCTTCTGGACATGGTACATCGAGTCCAACCGCTGGCTGAAGGCAGGAACCATGAGGGGCCTCTCTTTGGAAGACATGGTACACAGTCGCTGTCACCATCTCTCTGGGTGCTGAGGAGTACTGCAAGAGCTCAAGTTCTTCTACCCTCAGTTAGTCTTTCATCTCAAGGGAGAAGGGTATGGCCTTGGCCATATCCTGCATGAAGTCCTGAAAGGACATGTCCTCTGGGGTGACTTATGCAGCTCATACAGAGGGGATGGATCCGAAGGAAGTACTAGAGACCTCCTATCCGAGATGGCTGAACCCTCCTTGGTTTCCCACTCTTCGGATTCAGATTCAGAGGAAATCAAAGTAGTGTTCGGTCATGCAGAGAAGGCAGGAGTCAGTGGGACTTGTGGCATCCCAAAGAGAATGGGGTTGCCCTGGGACCTCAGACCCGGACACACTCAATAGGAAGATCACCATGGGAACCAGCATCAATTTCAATCTCCTGCCCGATGCACCAACCTCCAGTGGCAGAGCATGGGTCTCTAGAATGGGCTGGATGGAATGCAGTGATGATAATGAAACCATCGAAGAGCCTGCATGTCACAAGGCCAAAACCATCACCATGTGAGCTTGAGAGTCCTCAGGCATTCCTCCAGAAGCACTGCCTTGGAGGGGACCAGAGATGGGATTGAAACCTCATCCACTGATACCTCCAGCGGGGACTCCACGATGACTGTTTCATCGGGAGATATACGGCTACCCTCCAGGGCTATGGGGGTTAATTCCTCTCGTCTGGGAGTCTATTCCTCCTGCCAGGGAAGCTTGGCTGGCTGCTCCTGACCCTCACTGTTCACATCTCGCCAGGGAGGGCTGCAGTGCCGATGCACCTTGGGCTTATCCCAGTGCTCGGGAGCCCCCATCAGCGCTAATGGGACCAGAGTCAGGTTCCCTCCTCGAATCTGGTCATTCATCGGCGAGTCGTTACTCAATGCTCCAGTCCCTTGGTTCTGAGTGTGCTTGGGCATCCTGCTCAGTTGATGCCTCAGTGGGACCCCGTGACGGGTTAGACCCTGGAGCAGAGGATGCTGACTCCAACTTTCCAAAGAGTGACTCCTCCTGCTTTTCCCAGCTCTTCAGGCCTCTCCTCGTCATCTGCGGACAGTTAGTTGCAGGGCACGGGCTGGTGGTCAAGCCCAAGGCACTGCAGGCACCAACTGTGCCTTTCCATGACCAAAAAAATATGGCCACATTTTGTGCATTTCTTAAAGCTTAGACGTGTCCGGGAAGACTGCCTTGGTGAGGTCGAAGTCCTTAATTGCGATGGCGGGAAAAAGGCCTGAAGAGAGGAAAACACCAAAAAAACAAACAAAAAATATCAGCTGGAAGCCAACTAACCAATAACAGGCAGTAAAAGTACTTAGAAAAATTATATCCAGCAAAGGGTAACAGAGAAAAATATTTTCTGTTGGCGCAGGACACGTCCTGTGGGTTCTGTGGAAAAAAGGAGACTGGAGAAGATGGCGCCACAGCAGGCAGCAAGGCAGGTATACATGCGCAGTGCACTTCCCAAAAGCTTCCAATGGAAGCTGGGGAACGTTCTGTGTGCGGCTCCATTGGTGACATCGCCCATACGTGAGGAATTACTTCCTGCTTGTTCAGAGAAAAAGGTATTTCTGAGCATCTGCCTTGTGGATTCTCCTTCCTTTGGGGAACCAGACCTTCTTCTGGAGCACTGATGCACCAATGACCTTTTAGGTACTGGAAGTGCATCTGTCTCTGATGTGCTAGAGAGCGATATTGACTGGCCAGGTATCAGTATCGGGGCCCTCTGACACACTGATTCCGATGCCTCTACTGCAGGCAGACAATGTGTCGAGGATTGGCTCGATGCCTTGCTATTCCATGCTTACATTCATGCTAACATTCATTGAAGCTTTGACCTGCTGCATGGCGAAGAGCATAGTGATCTCTCCTCGACAGCCTATGGAAGAAGATGACTCTTCAAGCCTTCCATTTCCAAAGACACAGGGGGCACAGCAGAATCGACCGATGATCCCGGAATCTGACAGGTATTGGCTGGTTGGTTGATCTCAGCTGTTCCTCTGAGAGTAGCAAGTTTGAGTTTTCCTCCCTTTGGGGCAGCTTGGAGAGGTGCTTTTTAAAACCCTCCAGGATCTCAGCATCATGTCTCAGAGAGCTCAGACATCGACACACCTTGGCTCAAGTGGACTTTGTTTTTAAATTTAATTTTCAAAGTAAAGCTACAAGTATAGTAATCACAACTATTCCATAGGGGAGATCCAAGATAAATACAAAATGACAAAATACAAATCAAGAAAATACATGTCTAGCTGGAAACAAGTTTCTGAATCTGGCTTATGGAATAAAACACACAGAATAATAAACTTCCGAGGTGGAAAGAATCTCTTCTTCCCCCCTGAATTAAATCTTGGACATGAGAATACAAAAAAAGCAGACAACTGATGCGGTTTGGTAAACAGATAAACCAAGGGTACTGAACAATAAATTATGCTCCCAGTCCTAGGACCTGAGACCTTAAAGCAAAACACTCCTTTCTACGATTTTGCACCTCCCACACAAGATCAGACTAGATTCTCACTATTTGATCAAGAAATTTACAATCTCGTTTAGAAAAGAAAATCTTAAATAACCAACCTTGGTCAGATTGAATAAGGAAATTAACAGTTAATGTGGCAAATTCTAGGTTCTCAGGAAGTAGGGCTCTGGAGTCGTCTAACCCCAGCCCATCGTTCTTGGCCTTAAAAGCTGTAGACCTAGAAGTCTTCTCTGAGGAAATTCTGACAGGTAAATAATATACTGATACAACAGGTGGAATTGCAGATTCAGGGACCTCAAGGGTCTCCTTTAAATAGTTACAAAACATATCTTTTGGAGTGACCGTAGCCACTTTAGGAAAATTTGGTAAACAAACAGTCTTCCTTCTAGCCATATTCTCGATATTTTCCAAAATGACGAGAATGGGCTAGCTCAGCCTTAGTAACCTGATGGTAATTTTTCTTGCATAGAGGAAACAGCAGACTGAATTGCCATTACCGTCCAATTTGTTCAACTGATTTTTCACAAACATTAATTCTCTCCTCAAACTTATCCCCAGTATTATGTTGAAGTTCAATTTTTGTAAGCACAACTGATTCAAGCCTATTAGGACAAGGGCTGATAAAATCCATTCAAAAGCAAGGGTCTTAGTCTTTAGGAAAATTAATTTTGGAAAGAAGGGCTAATAACTCAAGGAGTCATTAACAGGATGGGAACAGCTGGGGGATATAGAAAAACAGTGGGCAAAACCAAAAGGGGATATTTTAGGGGCAACCAACCTTTTTGTTAAAATGGTAAATAAAGGTAAAATGAAAAGGAGACCACTATGGCTTTCGAAAGAAGTAGCTGAAAAAGTGAAGAAAAAGAGGGAGGCCTTCATGAAATACAAGAGATCACAGAGAGAGGAAGACAGGCATCTCTATTTGGAAAATCTTAGAGCAGCTGGCAAAATAATCAAGAAAGCAAAGATTCAAAAAGAGAGGAAGAAATAGCCAATGCAATAAAATGGGAGGATAAGACATTTTTCAGATATGTTAGTGAGAGGAGGAAGGGCAAAAGTGGTACTGTCAGACTTAAGGGTGAAGGGGAGGAATATGTAGAAGCCGATGAGGATAAAGAGTAGTTACTCACCTGTAACAGGTGTTCTCCAGGAGCAGCAGGAATCAGTCCTCACTTATGGGTGACGTCGGTGCTGACGGAGCCCTCGCAGAGCAATTTCCCCAGCTTTCGAAGAAAGCCTTTGGGATTGCAGCGCGCATGCGCGGTCCTCTTCCCGCCCAAGGATGCCATCTTGCTCAATCGAATGACATAGCGGGAGAGAGCAACCATAAGAATGACTGCAACTCCAGGGGAGGAGGGAGGGTAGTGAGGACTGATTCCTGCTGCTCCTGGAGAACACCTGCTACAGGTGAGTAATTACTCTTTCTCCAGGACCAGCAGGAAGTCAGTCCTCACTTATGGGACTCCCTAGCTTAAGGCTACCGGAGACCTCAAGCTGGAAAAGAGAGCTCCCTCCAGCTCAACCGCACAGAAGGAAGGAATCTTCTCTGAATACGAATCCGGCCGGTAGCCAACATCGGGGCCGGCGGGTAGGAGTTGCCTAAACCTCAAAGAGATTGTGGAGGACTGCCTGTCCGAAAGCACTATCCCTGCGGGACTCCCTCTCCAGACAGTAATGAGCCGCAAACGTCTGGCTAGAAGACCAAGTAGCGGCCCGGCAGATATCTGCCAACGGAACAGAGCGGAGGTGTGCGACAGACGCCTCCTTCGCCCTGACACGGTGCGCCATGACTCGACTCTCCAAAGAGAGGCCGGCTGCCCCATACGCCCAGGCGATGCAGTCAGCTACCCAGATGGTCAGAGTACGCTTCGATACAGATAACCCCAACCTATTGGGGTCAAAGGAAACGAAAAGCTGGGCAGCTTTCCTATGCTCACGCGTACGGTCAAGGTAGAAGGACAAGGCTCTTCGACAGTCCAGGGTATGCAGAACAGTCTCAGCTCTGTTGGTATGTGGCCTGGGAAAGAAGGTCGGAAGAACCACCTCTTGACTGATGTGGAAAGAGGAAACCACCTTAGGAAGAAACTTAGGGTGAGTCCGTAAGACAACCCTATTCCTGTAGAACCTAGTGTAAGGGGGCTACGACACTAGGGCCTGTAGTTCACTAACGCGCCTAGCAGAGGTGAGGGCTACCAAGAAGAGAGCTTTCCATGAGAGGAAGCGGAGGGGGCAGGTAGCCATGGGTTCGAAAGGCGGGCAAGTAAGCCTTTGTAAAACCACATTGAGGTCCCAGTCAGGAGCCGGAGGGTGCAACGGGGGCTTAAGCAGAAGAGAAAACGCACCACCAAGGGATGCGAGGAAAGGGGCTGGCCCTCCACCGGCGAATGATGTGCAGAGAGAGCACTGAGGTGGACTCTGACAGAGTTGGACTTGAGGCCTAGATCGGAGAGGTGCAGCAAGTATTGCAGTACCACCGACACTAGGCAGGCGAATGGGTCCTCAGAACGCTGAGAACACCAGACGGAGAAGCGACGCCATTTGAGTGCGTAAGACTTCCGGGTAGAATGTCGCTGAGACGCCAGGACGACAGCTTCCACCTCCGGGGGGAGCGAGAGCGGGGCCAGGACTACCCTCTCAGCAGCCAGGCCATCAGGTGAAGGGCCCGGAGGTTGGGGTGCAGAAGAGTGCCCTGATCTTGGGTCAGAAGATCGGGCTGAAACCCCAGAGGGAGAGGGGTGTCCACCGCTAACTGCAGGAGCAGAGGAAACCAGGGTTGTCTCGGCCATCGGGGCGCTATCAGGATCATGTAGGCCCCGTCCCGGGCAACCTTGAAGAGCGTCCGGGACACCAGCGGCGTGGGAGGAAAGGCATACAGTAGGCCTGTGGACCACGAAATGAGGAAAGCATCCGGGGCCACCCTGAGGGGATGCGGATGCCGAGAGCAGAACCGGGGGAGCTGCCAGTTCAGGGGACTGGCAAAGAGGTCCACAGTGGGGGAGCCCCACCGGCGGAAGATTTGCTGGGCAACGCCGGGGTTCAACCTCCACTCGTGGGGCTGCAAGACCCGGCTCAGCCTGTCGGCCAGGCAGTTCTCCTGCCCGGGCAGGTAAACAGCCTTGAGGAGGATGTTGTGGTCGACTGCCCAGGAGCACAGTCGCCGGGCCTCCTGACAGAGCAGGAGGGAGCCCGTGCCCCTCTGTTTGTTCACATAGAACATGGCCACCTGATTGTCCGTCTGCAACAGTACGGACTGGTGAGAGGTGAGGTGAGAGAAGGCCCGCAGAGCTAGGCGGATCGCCCGCAGCTCCAGGAAGTTGATTTGTTGAGCCGCCTCCCAAGGAGTCCAAAGGCCTTGAGTGCGTGCTCCCTGGCAATGCGCTCCCCATCCCAAGAGGGAGGCATCGGTTGTCAGCACCTGGGAAGGTGCGGGAGACTGAAAGGGCATACCCCATACTAGGTTGGGCAGGTGGAGCCACCACTGCAGAGAGGAGACCAGGCGGTCGGAGATCTGCAGAAGGTCCGCCAGACCTCCTGTGGCCTGATGCCATTGAGTGCGGAGACACCACTGGACAGGCCTCATATGCAGTCGGGCGTTCGGCGTGACATGGACCGTGGAGGCCATATGACCGAGCAGCTGCAGGAACCTCCGGGCCGGAACCGGAGACGCACTTTGGAACCTGCCGGCCAAAGCCATGAGCCTGTCGGCTCGCTCTCGAGGCAAGAAGGCACGAGCTCGCAGAGTGTCGAGCCGAGCTCCTATGAACTCGAGATCCTGAGAGGGGCGCAACGTGGACTTCCCGACGTTTATGACGAAGCCCAAGTGCTGAAGCAGAGCCACCGTACGCTGCGTGGCCTGAGTGACCTCTGGGGCCGACTGCGCCCGGACGAGCCAGTCGTCCAGGTAAGGAAAAACGAATAGGCCCTGAAGCCTCAGGAAGGCCGCGACCACCGCCAGGCATTCTGTGAACACCCTGGGGGCGGAGCACAAGCCGAAGGGCAGCACGCGGTACTGATAGTGTTTCCTGGCCACTACAAATCTGAGATATGGTCGGTGGTCCGGATGAATCAGGATGTGAGTATAGGCATCCTTTAGATCCAAGGAGCATAGCCAATCTCCCTGCTGGAGGTAGGGCAGCAAGATTCCAAGGGTAAGCATCCTGAACTTTTCCCGCTGCAGGAACATGTTGAGATTGCGCAAGTCCAGAATGGGTCTGAGGCCTCCCATCCTCTTTGGGACCAGGAAGTATCTGGAGTAGAACCCCTGACCCCACTGAGGTTGGGGCACTGGTTCCACAGCCTGCTCCTCCAGTAGACCCTGCAGCTCCTGAAGGAGTAAGTCTCTGTGTAGAGGGGGCCTCGGAGGCTCCCCCGAGAAGTAGGGGGGAGGCACCTGGTGAAAATGCAAGAGGTAGCCCCTTTGAACCACCTGCAGCACCCAGGAATCGGATGTTATGGCTGACCACCTGTGAGCAAAGTGGATCAGCCTGCCCCCCGTGCTGAGCGACGGGCGCGGAGGGGGAGAGGCTATGCTGGCATAGTCAAAAACCCCCACCCTGCATGGCAGGGGGCTGTGTAGCGGGCTTAGGGGCCCGCGGCCTACGGGGGCCATTCCCCTGACCCTTAGTCTGTGGGCCCTGAGTGGAAGCCGCCGGTACTTGGTATTGAAGGTGGGATTGCTTATAGGCAAGCACCTTCCTCGGGTAAAAAGGCTTTTTCCCCGGACCCTTCCTCTTCTGCGGGGGAGCGGAGGTCTTTCGGGACAGTCGAGTCCGAGTGAGAGTCTCGGACTCGAGTTCCGCAGCCTTATCGGACATGGGCTTGCCGAAAAGGTTGTCACCTTGGCAGGGGACATCGACTAACTTGTCCTGTACCCATGGCTCGAGGTCGGATGACTGGAGCCAGGCCTGCCGGCGGGCACCGATGCCGGCTCCGGCTACTCGGGCCGATGCCTCAAAGCCATCGTAGGCCGCCCGAGAAAGGAACTTCGAGCACTCTCGAATACTATCGGACAAGGCCAGGAACCTCTGCAAAGGTTCGTTGGAGAGACCAGCCGAGAACCCGGCGAGCTCTTTCGCCAGGTCTCGGAGGAACATGCCCATATACAGCTGGTATGTCTGGACTCTGCAGGCAAGCATGGAACCCTGGAAGCACTTCCTACCGAGGAAATCCAGGTTACAGGCCTCCTTACCCGGGGGCACCGAGGAGTGCATCTTTTGACTCTTAAGCCGATGTATTGCCGATTCCACAACCATGGAGTGGTGTGGCAGTTGTGCCTTCTGGAACCCGGGGCTCTTGCGGACTCGATAAATCGAATCGATCCGCTTGCTTAACATCGGTGTCGAGGCCGGGCTTTCCCACATGCGGAAGAGCAGCCGCTCCAGCATCGGAGGGACCGGCACAGTAAAGGCCTCCTTCGGGGGAGAGTCGTACTGGAGTGCCTCGAGCTCTTCCGCGCGAGGCTCCTCCTCGGGATCCGTGGGGAAAGTCAAAGCCTTGGCCATATCCCGCACAAAATCAGAGAAGCGCGTATCCTCCGGAGGGGATCGCCTTCGAGGCTCCGACTCGGGCGAGTCGGAGGGGACGCACCGGATCCGAAAAGAGCCGGGCGACGTGTCCCAGTCCGACGCCTCCGTGGAGGAATCGAGGGGCTCCGTGCGGGCGAGGGTTCGTCCCGACGCCGATGCTGGCGTCGATGACCTCGTTCCCGAACGGGAGGCCGAGGGAGACCTCAACCGAGGATCGACTCGAGCATGCATCGACTCGAGGATCGACTCGGCCGCCGGGGTCGACTTGGGCGTCGACATCCCGGTGGTCTGGGCAGATGCACTGGTGATGCCGGTCATCCAAACCCGCTGCGGGTCCAAGAAGGCAGAGATACTGCGCTCCAAGGATGTCAATCTGAGATCAAGCCCAGAAGACCCGGCAGCCACCAACTCGGGCCCCGACGGCGTCGGGCCCGACGACGGTTCTGTAGGGGAGTCCAGGAGGACAATAGTACTCACGTGCGGCTCTATCTCGAGTCGAGGAAGTTTAGAAGGTCTCTCCGCCTCCGAGGACTCAGGGCGGCTGGCAGGGCTATGCGACCCGGCCCACGAGGGACCAGGTGCGTCCTCCGACGCCGCCCGCGCGAGTTTCCTCTGCTGACGATGCTCCCGGCCAGGGGACCCCCGCTCAGAGGAACTCCGACGGAGCTCGTGGCCAGAGTCACGAGACATCGAAGCCTCCGACGAGGTCCGGGCCGGACCGGACTCGGGGTCAGAGAAGATTCGGTCCTTTTGCGATTGCCGACTCCTCAGCGACTTGGAGGACATCTTGCCACACGGACCACAGCTCCCAGAGTCATGGTTGGGTCCGAGGCAATGGAGGCAGAAATTATGCGTGTCTGTAAGAGACATTAATTTAGAACAATGATCACATTTTTTGAACCCGCTGGCAGCCATCGGGGGGAAAAGGGCCCCCACGAGGTCGAAAGACCGAGCCGCCAGGGATGGAAAATAAGTGGTGGGAACGCCAGTTAAAAATTGAAACAACAAAAAGAAATGTGAACGGACTCGATAAGGAAAATCGAGGCCGGACAGGAAAAGGACACGCGAACCGAGAAAACAACAAAGAATTAATCAACTTTTTCAGCGGTGGTAACAAACTACGTCTGTAGGGCTCCGCGGAAAAAAGAAGACTGTGCAAGATGGCATCCTTGGGCGGGAAGAGGACCGCGCATGCGTGCTGCAATCCCAAAGCCTTTCTTCGAAAGCTGGGGAAATTGCTCCGCGAGGGCTCCGTCGGCGCCGACGTCACCCATAAGTGAGGACTGACTTCCTGCTTGGTCCTGGAGAAAGCGGAATTGCTTAACAAATATTTCTGTTGTGGGTTCACGGATGAAGGACCAGGAGCAGGAACTCAGAAAACACCCACAAACAGGAACAGAAGCGAGGACCATCTTGAGCGATCTTCAGAGGACTGTGTTTGTGAGGAACAAGCTAAACTAAAAGTAGACAAAGAGATGGGACCGGATGGGATATACCCGAGAACACAGAGGGAACTTGGGGATGTTCTAGCAGCTCCACTGACTGACCTTTTCAATGCCTCTTTGGAGTCGGGAGTGGTGCCAGAGGACTGGAGAGAGGCACATAAGGTCCCTTTACACAAAGCGGAAGTAAGGATGTGGATGAAAACTACAGGCCAGTTAGTTTAACCTCTGTGGTGAATAAATTATTGGAAGATCTGTTGAAAGAGAAAATAGTGAGATTTCTGGAGTCCAACGGATTACCTGATCCAAGGCAGCATGGCTTCACCAGAGGCAGGTCTCGTCAGACAAATCTGAATGATTTCTTTAACTGGGTGACCAGGAGTTGGACCGAGGGAGAGCCCTAGATGTGGTGTATTTAGATTTCAGTAAAGCATCTGACACCATTCCACACAGGCAACTTATAAACAAACTGAGCACCCCAGGGATGGACCCTAAAGTTACTGCTTGGGTTAGAAATGAGTTGAGTGGGAGGCGACAAAGGGTACAAGTAAATGGAGCTCACTCTGAGGAGAAGGTGGTTTATTGTTTATTTAGAAATTTGATATACCGCCCTTCATTACAGCAGGGCGGTTTACAATACAGTAGCAAATTGGGGGAGGGGCACAGGCCTGGAAATATAGAAAGGAACTATATCGTTCCTTTCAGACAGGAAACAAAGAGAATAGGAAGCAATAGGTCAAGCGGTTGAGAGCGGGGAGGACAAAACACAAAGAAAAGTGCAAACATAGATAAACCAGGTCAGCTGGGTGTGGCCGGGAGATTATATGCTGAGGTGAACAGATGGGACTTAAGTAGGGACCTGAAAGTGGTGTAATTATCTTCCAGACAGAGCGGAGTGGGCAGAGAGTTACCATTGGTTGCCGCAGGGATCAGTCCTTGGTCCAATTCTTTTTAACATTTTTGTTAGTGATATTGTGGAAGGGCTGTCGGGTAAGGTTTGCCTCTTTGCGGATGATACCAAAATCTGCAACAGAGTAGACACCCAGGAAGGTGTAGATAACATAAGGAGGGCTCTAGCTGAGCTTGAAGAATGTTCTGGAATTTAGCAGCTGAGATAGCGTAGTTACTCACCTGTAACAGGTGTTCTCCAGGGACAGCAGGAATCAGTCCTCACATATGGGTGACGTCGATGCCGATGGAGCCCTCGTGTGGAGCAATTCCCCAGCTTTCAAAGAAAGCCTTTGGGATTGCATCGCGCATGTGCGGTCCCCTTCCCGCCCAAGGGTGCCATCTTGCTCAGTCAAATGACATAGCTAAAAAGAGGGCAAAATGAATAAAAACCAATAGGACTGCAACTCCAGGGGAGGAGGGAGGGTCATGAGGACTGATTCCTGCTGTCCCTGGAGAACACCTGTTACAGGTGAGTAACTACGCTTTCTCCAGGAACAAGCAGGAAGTCAGTCCACACATATGGGACTCCCTAGCTATAGGCTACCAAGAACCCATAGCTGAAAAATGGCTCCCTCTAGAAGAGCCGCAGCAGCTGCAATAGGAATTCAGCCGAGAAAGCAACATCCCTCGGTGGCCTAACACCAAAGGGTCGGAGGATTGGAGTTGCCTAAACCTCAAATAGGTTACGGAGAACCGCCTGGCCAAAAACACTGTCCCGTCGGGACTCCCTATCCAGGCAGTACTGGGCTGCAAAAGTCTGGCTTGAAGACCAGGTTGCGGCCCGGCAGATGTCTGCCAACGGAACAGAGCGGAAGTGAGCCACTGAAACGGCCTTAGCCCTGACACGGTGGGCCGTGACTCAACCCTGCAACGGGAGGTCGGCCGCTCTGTACGCTCAGGCAATGCAGTCTGCCACCCAGGTGGACAGCGTATGCTTGGAAACAGGTAACCCAAGCTTACTGGGGTCATACGAGACAAAGAGCTGAGTAGCCCTTCGATGTCCCTTCGTACACTCCAGGTAGAAGGACTGCCTCTGCCCGGCTGGAATGTGGCCTGGGAAAGAAGGTCGGAAGAATCACCTCCTGGTTGAGGTGGAAAGAAAAGACCACCTTTGGAAGGAACTTCGGGTAAGTGCGGAGGACCACCCTATTTCTATAAAACCTTGTGTATGGTTTATCAGTTACAAGAGCTTGCAGCTCACTCACACGTCTGGCTGATGTGAGTGCCACCAGGAAGAGCACCTTCCAGGAGAGGAAGTGCAGATGGCAAGAGGACATCGACTCAAAAGGTGGGCGAGGAAGCTGCTGTAAGACCACGTTCAAATCCCATTCAGTTGCCGGAGGACGAACTGGGGGTTTCACCAGAAGCAGACCTCTGAGGAATCTGGACACCAGGGGGTGAGCCGAAAGAGGTTGCCCGTCCACAGGCGAGTGGCTTGCTGACAAAGCACCCAGGTGGACCCTGACAGAGTTAGACTTGAGACCTAATTCTGAGAAGTGAAGCAGGTACTGCAGCACCACTGGTACAAGAGAAAGGGTTTTCATTGTGCTGGTTACACCACACCTCAAATCTACGCCACATGAAAGCATAGGATTTCCTAGTGGACTGCCTCCTGGAGGCCAGTAACACTTCTTCTACATTCCGAGGTAGGAGGAGAGGAGCCAGCACTACCCTTTCAGCAGCCATGCCATCAGGTTGAGGGCCCTGAGGTTGGGGTGCAAGAGAGAGCCCTGCTCCTGTGAAAGGAGGTCGGGCTGCGTACCCAGTGGAAGTGGGGTTTCTACTGCCAGCTGGAGGAGAAGCGGAAACAAAGGCTGTCTTGGCCATCTGGCGGCTACCAGAATGGCAGAGGCCTTGTCCCGAAGGATTTTGAACAGAGTGCGGGCCACCAGAGGCGTGGGAGGAAACGCATACATGAGGCCCCCTGACCAGGAGATCAGGAAAGCATCTGCAGCCACCCTCAGGGGATGTGGCTGTCTGGAACAAAATCTGGGCAGCTGGTGATTTTGCTGACTGGCAAATAGATCTATAGACGGATGTCCCCAGCAGTGGAAAATCCGCTGGGCCACCAGCGGATACTGCTGCCATTCGTGAGGTTGGAGAATCCTGCTTAGTTTGTCTGCTAGGTAGTTCTCCTGACCAGGCAGGTACACTGCTTTGAGAGACATACCCTGCCTGATGGAAAAGGAGCAGAGGTCCAGTGTCTCCTGACATAGGCTATGAGACCCCGTACCTCCCTGCATGTTCACGCAGAACATTGCTACCTGGTTGTCCATCTGTATCAATACAGACTGATGTGAGAGGGCATGACAAAAGGCTTGAAGAGCTAGGCGAATCGCCCGCAGCTCTAAGAGGTTGATTTGGTGTGCAGACTCCTGAGAAGACCACAACCCCTGAGTGCATGCTCCTTGGCAATGGGCTCCCCAGCCCAGCAAGGAGGCATCTGTCGTTAGCACTCGTGTGCAAGGGAATCTGAAAAGATACTCCTTTGAGCAGGTTGGAAGGCTGACTCCACCACTGCAAGGACCTCACCAGTCGTCTGGATACTGTTATCCTGTCTCTGAGGCTGCCGGTGGCTTATGCCCACTGATCTCTGAGGCACCACTGAGCTGTTCTCATGTGGAGACGGGCATTTGGGGTCGCATGCACCGTGGAGGCCATGTGGCCCAGAAGGCGTAAGAAGTGTCTCGCTGAGACCCGAGAACTGCGCCTGAACTGTTGTGTCAGTGCCAGCAGCCTCTGTGCTCTGTCCTCCGGCAGGTAAGCCTTCACCTGAAGGGTGTCCAATCTTGCTCCTATGAACTCTAAGTTTTGAGTGGGGAGCAAAGTAGACTTTGCATGGTTTATGACAAAGCCTAGACATTGCAACAGGTTGATGGTGCGAGAAGTGGCCTGTTGGGTCTCCTGAAGCGACTGGCCCCTGATGAGCCAGTCATCCAGGTAAGGGAAGACAAAAGTTCCCTGACTTCTGAGGAATACCGCCACTACAGCCAGGCATTTTGTAAACACTCTGGGAGCAGAGGCTAGGCCAAAGGGTAGAACTCTGTATTGGAAATGTTTTCCTCCCACTACAAATCTCAGATATTGTCTGTGGTCTGGATGTATGAGGATGTGTGTATAGGCATCCTTAAGGTCTAAGGAGCATAGCCAATCTCCCTGATGGAGGTAAGGCAGCAACATTACAAGGGAAAGCATCTTGAACTTTTCCCTCACCAGGAACTTATTCTGAGGTCGAGGATGGGTCTGAGGCCTCCTGTTCTCTTTGGTATGAGAAAATACCTGGAGTAGAAGCCCTTGCCCTGCAGGTGGTGGGGCACCGGTTCCACCACCTGATCCTCTAGAAGACCTTCCAACTCCTGCAAGAGGAGGTTCCCTGTGAAGAGGGGTCTGAGATGCTCTCCTGGAAAGAAGGAGGGTGGTATCTGGCTGAAGTGAAGCAAATAGCCCCTTTGGACTATAGGCAGGACCCAGATATTCGAGGTGATGGCTGGCCACCTGTGAGCATACAGAGTTAGCCTGCCTCCTGTGCATGGCCTTACCACTGGTGGAAGAGAGACTATGCATTGGGAGTCAAAAAACCCCTCCCGGCTGGATAGGAGCTGGAGCCTGGGGGTCTTCTGCTTACGCGGGCCATGCCCCTGTCCCTTGGCCTGCTGCCCCTGTTGGGGAGCTGGGGTGGCCTGGCAAGTAGGGTAGTTGCGGTAAGCAGTACCCTTCCTCGGGAAAAAGGGCTTTTTACCCAAGCCCTTCTTCTTAGAAGGGGCAGAAGTCTTGAGAGTCTTGTCCAGGTCAAGTACTCGGACTCTACCTCAGCAGCCTTCTCAGTCATGGGTTTGCCAAAGAGGTTGTCACCCCAGCAAGGGACATCGACCAACTTGTCCTGAACCCATGGCTCCAGATCCGATGACATTAGCCAGGCCTGGCGGCGTGCACCGATGCCGGCCGCGGCTACTCGGGCCGAAGCCTCAAAGCCATCATAGGCCACTCGAGATATGAAATTTGAGCACTCTCGAATCCCGGTGGACAAGGCATTGAAGCGCTGCAAGGGTGCCTCAAAGCAGCCAGCTGAGAACCCGGCAATCTCCTTTGCCAGGTCCCTCAAGTACATGCCCATGTACAGCTGGTAGGTTTGGACATGGCATGACAGCATCGAGCCCTGGAAGCATTTTCTGCCGAGGCCGTCCAGGTTCCGGGCCTCCCGGCCAGGAGGCACCAAGGAGTGCGGTTTTTGGCTCTTGAGCCTATGCATGGCCGATTCCACAACCATGGAGTTGTGCGGCAGCTGCCTTTTGGAACCCAGGGCTCTTGCGGACTCGAAAGATGTAATCAACCCACTTGCTGAGAACCGGCATGGAGGCCGGTGACTCCCACATGCGGAGCATCAGCCGTTCCAGCATCGGAGGAACCAGAACAGTAAGGGCTTCCCTCGGGGGAAAGTCATACTGGAGGGCCTCGAGCTCTTCAGCTCGAGGCTCCTCCTCGGTATCCGCCAGGAATGCCAAAGCCTTGGCCATGTCCCTGACGAAGTCCGAGAACCGGGTATCCTCCGGAGGGGACCTTCTCCGAGGCTCTGAACCCGGTGAGTCCAATGGGACACACCGGGTCCGATGGGTGTCTGGGGACTCCTCATCTTCCGTCTCCCATGCCGATCCCTCCGAGGAGGAATCGAGGGGCTCTGGCCGAGGAGGCTTTGGCCCCGACCGCCGTGAGCACCGGCGTCGACGACCTCGGTCCCGAGCGGGAGGTCGAGGGAGACCTTGGCCGAGGATCGACTCGAGTCTGAAGAGTCTCGAGGATCGGCTCGGCCTCCAGGGTTGACTTAGACGTCGAGGTCCCAGTGGTCAGGGTGGATGGACCGGTGAGACCGGCTATCAGCGCCCGCTGCTGCTCCATGAAGGCAGACATGCTGCGCTCCAGGGCCGTCATCTTGAGTCCGAGCTCAGAAGACTCCGCAGCCTCCGGCTTGGGCCCCGACATAGTCAGGCCTGATGCTGGCTCCCCCGGAGGGGAATCCATGAGGACAACAGCACTTACCAGCCTCGGCGTCTCCGGCTCTGTGCGAGGGTGGTGGTCAGGACTCTGTGACCTGGCCTTCAAGAGCCCAGGGTGATCGGAGGCATCCAACGCCACTGCCCTCACGGGCTTCTTCTTCTTCCGGTGTTCCCGGGAGGGAAACCCCGTTCAGAAGACCCCTGACGGTGCTCGGGTTCAGACAGCTCCCGAGATGTCGAGGCTTCTGATGAGGTCCGGATTCGGGGGGATGCGGACTCCGAGAAAATCCTTTCACGCTGCTGCTGCCTACTTTGGAGTGCCTTAGAGGACATTTTTCCACACGTGTCACAGACCTTCCGGTCATGGTCGGGCCCGAGGCATCGGAGACAGCAGTCATGTGTGTCGGTGAGGGACATCAACTTCTTACACCGATTACACTTTTTAAACCCGCTGGCAGCCATCGGGGGAAAAAGGGCCCTTGCAAGGTCAAAGGACCAAGCTGCTAGTGAAAATAAAAAAGAGCGCAAACGCTAGTCTCTAAGGATAAAAATGCAAAAAACTGACTGGACTCGATACTGGTGTACCGAGCCGCAGGCAGGAAGGGGAACCGGCGTCGAACCGGTCGAAGAGAAAAATTCTTCTGAAGTTTTGATGCACTTTTTCCACGAGGAATTAAGGACAATGTCCGTTGGGCTCCGTGGAAAAAGGGAGACTGAGCACGATGGCACCCTTGGGCGGGAAGGGGACCGCGCATGAGCGATGCAATCCCAAAGGCTTTCTTTGAAAGCTGGGGAATTGCTCTGCACGAGGGCTCCGTCGGCGCCGACGTCACCAATATATGAGGACTGACTTCTTGCTTGTTCCTGGAGAATTAATGTTAAAAAATGCAAAGTCATGCATTTTAGCTGCAGCAATCCAAGAGAGTAATATGGTACAATACAGCCAGAAGGATGCTGGGTTGCATACAGAGAGGAATTAGCAGCAGAAAGGAGGAGGTACTAATGCCACTGTACAAGTAACTGGTGAGACCACACTTGGAATATTGTGTTCAGTTTGGAGACCATATCTCCTAAAGGATATAAAAAGATTGGAAACGGTTGAAAGGAAGGCAAACAAAATGATTTGGAGCCTGCGCCAGAAGACATATGAAAAGAGACTCCAAGCCCTAAATATATATAACTCTAGATGAAAGGAGGGACAGGGGAGATATTATACAGACCTTTAAATACTTGAGTATTATGAACAAAAATCTTTTTCAAAGATGGGGAAGTTGTAATACTAGAGGGCATAACAGGAAGCCTCAAGGGGGTAAACTGAAAGGAAAGTCAGGAAATACTTTTTCACTGAAAGGGTGGTGGATGCTTGGAATGCCCTCTCGATGGAAGTGTTTGGGGCAAATACACTGACAGAATTCAAAAGGGCATGGGACAGACCCAGTGGATCCCTTTATAGAAACAAGATAAAATCAAATTAAACCTAACTGTCTCGGATATCTTAATAAGTTGCGGTGACCTGCACGGAGAGGTGGGTACACCCCTAAAAAGAGGCATGGGGAGGGGTGACCTGCACGACCAGTGGGAGATCCATGGCTGGGATGTAATTATACCAGGCTATAATTTATTCACGAAGAACAAGCAAGGAAGAAAGGGAGGAAGAGTGACACTATATGTAAAAATAATATTAAAGCTACAGAATTGCAGGGCTTACGAGAAAAGGGGGAGGCACTGTGGGTTAAACTGGAAAGAGGGGAATGGAGCATCCATTTGCATTGGTTTGTCTCTGTCTATTTCCTCCTATCACTATACCTTTTTGCTATCTCTTTCCTTTCACAAAATGGAGTTTCTTCTCTTTTATCCTCCTTTATTTTGTATGTAACTTTTTTACTATAAACCGCTCCGTTCGCCTGGTGAAGGATGGTCAAATAAATTTTAATAAATGATGAACAACTGGTGTTATATACAGACCACCTTCACAGGCAGAAGATGTGGACAGAGATTTAACTGAAGTCATTCACAGTATCGCTATAAAAGCAAGTACTGCTGATAGGTAATTTCAATATGTCATATATGATTGGGACATCCCTGATGCAGTGTTATCTAGAAGTAGGGAGATCCTGGATTCTTTGCAGGGAGAACTATTCCTGCAACTGGTAACAGCACCCACATGAGAGGGGGCCATAACGAACCTGGTACAAAAGAATGAAGAGAGTATTTTTGATGTTATAGTGGTGATCATCTCACATTCAGTGATCACTGGACAGTATGGTTCAGTATTAGGACTAGGGCTGATAAAGTCCAGTCAAAAGTGAGGATCCTAGACTTTAAAAAAAGCTAACTGTCAAGATGGGACAATACCTCAAGGAGTCGTTAGTGGGATGGGAACAGCTGGAAGATGTAGAAAATTCATACAAAAATAAAGCTACCCCCAGCAGCGATATACTATTTTCAAAAAATTTTTAAATACTTTTTTTCAGAATCCTCTTTGCCAACACCAGACCCATTGACATTTCAGTCTGGGAGATCTGGAAAAGCAGTGGGCGAAACTGAAAGGAGATATTTTAAAGGCAACAAATCTTTTCTATTAGGAGACATTATGGTTCTCGAAAGAAGTAGCTGAAAAGGTGAATAAAAAGAGGGTGGTCTTTATAAAATACAAGAGATCAAAGAGGAAGACAAGCATCAATATTCAGAAAAGCTTAGCTACGATAGTAGTCAAGAAAGCAAAGATACAAATAGAAGAAAAAATAGCCAACACAGTAAAACTAGAGGAGGGGGGAGGGGCAGAACAGAAAACATTTTTCAGATACATCAGTGAGACGAGGAAGTGCAAAAGGAGACATTTTATTCACCAAATAATGTCCTTTCCTTGAGTCCTGCTAGACCAGTCCAAACAAACGAGTTATGTTCCCCTAGAAGAAGATTGGTGTAGACAAAGAACCAATGAAAAGCCCAGGTTTCAATGACATCACTCCTATGCCTCTATTTGCTTCAGCTACCAGAGGTCCCCTCAGTATTCATCCCAAAGCATATCGGAGAAACATAACAAATCTCACACAATCTCAACGTGGGCAACTATGTACAGGAAGACAGCAACAAAAGGCTGTCAGTAAAGGATAAACCTGCAGAGCCTAGAATATAAAACATAGCGGACCCTAAAGCCCGTTGCGAAGAAAAAGATGAGCAGATACAGTTCCAGGGGTGGGCCCTGGAATGGTCTAGCACAGGGGTCTCAAACATGCGGCCCGCGAGAGAAGGTTGTGCGGCCCGCGACGGAGGGAAATAAAAAAAGCCTTGCTTCTGCCGTTGCCGCCGTGGCAGCGGCAGAATCGACTGTCATTTTTTTTTTAAAAACGGGCTTCTGCTGCTCAAGCAGCAAAATCAGCTGTGCTGCGTTACCTTCCTCTCTGCCCGGAGATCCTTCATTGTGCTCCATCAGCGTGTGCTTTTCAAGCCGCGAAGAGAGTATTCCCCTCTCGCGAGGCTTGACAAGTGAATAGGCTTAAGCCGCGCGAGAGGGAAATACTCTCTTCGCGGCTTAAGAAGCACACGCTGATGAAGCACAATGAGGGATCTCCGGGCAGAGAGGAAGGGGCCGCGGGACAGCTGATTTTCTGCTGCAGCAGCAGCAGCAGCAGAAGAAGCCAGGTGTTTTTTTTATTTACCCGGGGGTAGGACTGGAAATGGGCTATTGGCAGGGGGGGGGGGTGTAGGACTGGAAATGGGCTATTGGCAGGGGGGGGGGGGGTGTAGGACTGGAAATGGGCTATTGGCAGGGGGGGGGTGTAGGATTGGAAATGGGCTGATGGGGGGCTAGGATTGGAAATGGACTGATGCAGGGACTAGAAGGGAGCGTATGCTGGGTGGGGCTGGAACTAGAAGGGAGCTGATGTTGGGGGAGGATTAGAATGGGATGGAGCTGGGAAAGTGAAATGGAGAGGGGAAAAATATTTTGTCTGGGAGAGAAGACAAATCTACAATTGGCCAGGTATTGGGAGAGTAAGTGGGGATTGAGGATGGAGGGGTAAAATTTGAGTGGATGAAATAGGAATGAGGAAAGAGAAAAAGGAGAAAGATTAGTATGTTAAAGCAGATGTAGAGAGAGAATGGAAAAAAAACTAGGAGAGAAGAAAGGGCAAATGGACAGCAGACGATGGAGAGTTAGCAGAAGACATGAAGAAACCAGAAGAAAGTGGCTGGAACAATTGCAACTGAAAAAAATGCACAAAAGGTAGAAAAATATCTCTTTATTTTGAATTTATTAACTGGAATATGTCAGCTCTGGGAAATGTGCATCATTAATGTTTGCGCTTTGTTTAGTACAAGAGGAAATTAATTTATAGTTTTATTTCTACAGTGTTGTTGTACATTCCAAGTTTGGCTTTTGGGGTTCCCAGTTTAATTATTGTCTTCCTGTTTCTAAATCTTTTAGTCTTTCTTTATCCATGCACTCATTAAAGAGGCATGTTTACTAAAAGTTAGTGCATGGTAACATTATGCAAATATTTATGCAAATGAGGCCCCTTATGCAAATGAGGCCCCGCGTCTTATGCGGCCCCCGGGTTACTTTACAAGTCCTCCTTCGGCCCTCAAAGCAATTTGAGTTTGAGACCCCTGGTCTAGCAGGACTCACGGAAAGGACATTATCTGGTAAATAAAATGTCTCATTCCATATCACCCTGCTAGACCAGTCCACACAAGTGGAACATACCAAAACTATGACTCCATTGGGTGGGAAGAAGACACAGCAGCTCTCAAAACCTGAGCCAGAGGCCATGTCTGCCCGAGCATGGATATTCAAGAGGTAATGCTCGGCAAAACTGGAAAGTGATGCCTATATGGCCGCCCAACAAATGTTTGCATGCTACTGAAGCTCTACTCTGCCCAAGAGGACACTTGTGCTTGGGTAGAATGGGCATGCAGACCGTCTGGAACCGGCCAGTTCCCCAACAGGCAATGGCCTCTTTAATACAGCACCCCAGTGTAGACTTAGCTGCCACATTGCCTTTACGCAGGCCAGCAAAGAGCACAAAAAGAGGGTCTGACTTATGAAAAGAATTTGTAACCTCCAAGTATCAGAGGAGCATTCTCTGGACATCCACAAGATAAAGATCCTTATCCTTCTCCGACACTGCTCCTTAGAGAAGGAGGGCAAGCAAACCCCCTGGTTCACATGAAAGGGAGAAAACAGCTTAGGCAAGAAGGAAGGTATAGGCCAAATGGAACTGGCCTCCTCAGGAAAGGAAAGGTAAGGATCCCAGCAAGACAGAGCCTGCAGCTCGGAAATCTGGACTGTGGAGCAAATAGTAACCAAAAGGACCGTCTTGAACGTTAAATCCTTCAGAGTAGTGTGCTTCAGTGGCTTGAGGAGCGCAGACATCAGGGCCCTGAGTATCAGAGACAGATCCCAGGAAGGGACCACAGTCCAAAGGGGAGGACATAGATGCTGAACCCCCTGGAGAAAGCACAAGACATCCAGGTGTAAGGCTAAACACTTGCCCGCCACCGAACTTCAGAAACAGGCCAAAGCTGCTACCTAAATCTTCAGGGAGCTAAGGGAAAGGCACTTCTCCAGACCGTCCTGCAGGAAGACCAGCAGAGATGGCACGTTGGCCACCTCAGCAGCCAATTGTCATGTGCCACACCATTGTTCAAAGAGGCACTTGATCTGCATATAGGCTAGCTTGATAGACCTCCTCCAGACTCAAAGAAGAGTGGAAACCACCACCACCAGAGTGCAGCTTTAATGCGCTAGCCGTCTCCTTTCAAGAGCCAAGCCGTAAGTGAGAAGGGAACCAGATCCTCCAGGACGATCACTCCTTACCACAATAGGTCCCAAGACGGTGGCAGCCAAAGAGGCTGTGCTTGCAGGAATCGCATCACATCGCCAAACCACGCTCTCCTCGGCCAATCCGGTGCCACCAGAATGATCCTGCCTGAGTGACATTCTATACGCCAGATCACATGTCCCATCAGGGGTCATGGAGGAAATATACAGAGGGCACCAACATGGTTAAGGCAAGTCTGGGCTGCACTGGGCTGGGCAAGGGCGCTGAAGCCCTCGGACCCGATCTCCATGCAGCGACTGAAGAAGTGGCACATTTTGGCACTGGAGCGGGTCACCATCAGATCCATCTCAGGGTGACCCCAATAGTGCACAATCAGCTGAAAGGCCTCCTGACTCAGCTCCCATTCTCCTGGATCCAGAGAGTGCCAGTTGACGAAATTCGCTTCCACACTGTCCACTCCCATAATGGCCAGGAGGTACTTCTTCGCTCAGGCAAACAGGAGAGCCACTTCCAGAGCTACTCTGGCACTCTTCATGCCGCTTTGCTGACTGATCTAAGCCACCGCCATGGTGTTGTCTGAAAACATTCGAAACGCCAAGCCCTCTACCAGGGGCCGGAAACACAAAACAGCTAACCTGATGCCCTCGCTTTGAGGCAGCTAATGGACCACACCGCTTCCCTGTGGATCCAACGGCCCTTGGCCATCTGGTCTTGGCAATGGGTACCCCCAACCCAAGAAACTGGCATCTGTCATCAGAAAGGCTTGGAGTAATCGTCCAGCAGCATGCCCTTCCACAAATGACAGGGCTGCTGCCACTACCACAAGCTGACCTGCGCCAGCATTGGGAAGAGGAGCCTGCGCACGACATCCTGAGAACTTGGGAACCACTGAGCCAGCAAGGACTGCTGGAGCGGCCACATGTAAGCATGCATCTACAGCACCATCTCGATGGCTGCCGCCATTAATTCGAGGATCTGAAGGTAATCCAGGACCCTGGGAACCCGGTGTGAGCATAATAGTGCCAGGCAATCCAACAGCCTGTTGACTTTCTCTTCTGGCAGGAAGACTTAAGTGTCAAAATGTGCTCCCAGGAATTCCAGGGACTGGGAAGGCACCAGCTGGCTCTTTCTCAGACTGACCACTCAGCCAAGACTCTCCAAGGAGGACACCACTCGGAATGCTACCCGAGATGCTTCTGAGAGGGAATGGGCCCAGATGAGCCAACAATCCACATATGGGTGCACACAGATCACTTGGCGCTGTAGCCACCATGACCTTTACCTTGGAGAACACCCTCGGGGCAAGCGGAGAGTCCGAAAGGGAGGGCGGAGAACTGATAGTGATATCCAAGCACGGCAAAATGCAGATACCACTGTTGATCTGTCTGGATCAGGATATGAAAATATATCTCGGCCAGTTCCAGAAATACCAGGAAATTCCCTCTGGCACATCGCCTGAATCATGGATTGCAAGTTTTCCATCCGGAAGCGCAGGACGCCAAGTGCTCATTGACCCCCCTTGAGATTCAGAATGGGACAGAAAGAACTGTCCATTATTGGTACCACAAAATAGATGGAGTATCTGCCCTTGCCCCACTCGCCTGGGGGATGGGCACCATGGCCCTTAGGAGCAGCAACCTGTGCAAGGTGGTCTGCAACATGGCACTTTTGATTGCAGACCCACAAGGGGAGATGACAAAGGCATCTGGAATTCACTCTTTGCATTCCAGGACATAGCTAAAGTAAATGGTGTCTAGTACTCAGCAATTCTTGGTAACCCAGGCCCATTCCTGAAAGAAAAGGTGAAGCCTGCCTCCAATCAGAGGAACAGGGGAATGGGCCCCCAAACCTTCATTGTGCAGTCTAGGAGGGTCCTTCTCTGGAGGGGACAGAGTCTCTGGGCCCACAGGCTCCCCGAAAGGACTAAGAGCAAGTTCTAAGTTCGGAAGCAGAGGAGAAGAAAGGCTTTCCACGTCAGTAACAACTAAAGTCCCGAGACCCCCGGGATTCATGTTAGCACACCTGTGGTGGATGGGCAGAGGCTCACTTCACAGGCCTCCTGGACCTGTCTTCTGATGGTTTTGTCTCGCCCATGTCCTTCACCAGTTTTTCCAAACAGATTCCAAAGAGAAGCTTCATTTTAAAGGCCAGTTGGGCTTAGGAGGAGTTGTCCACCACCCAGTGCCGGATCCAGATCCACCTCTGTGATACAGTAGATAGGGCACTGTCCCTGAATGCCAAATGTACCAGGATATACAGGTCATCAGAAAGGAAGGCTGCAGCCAACTCCAAAAGAGGGAAGTATCATCCAGCAGAAGAGACTGAATCCACGGAAGCAGGGTTTGAGAAGTCAGGCTCGCACATACAGATAACTGAAGAACAGCAGTCACTGCAGCAAACTGGTTCTTCAACAAGAAATCCACCTTTCGGTCCAGGGGATCCTTTAAGACAGAGTGGCCTTCCACCGGGAGGGTGATGAATTCAGTAACTGCCATGGTCTGCGCATCCATTTTGGGAATAGCAAAGCACACCACGCACTCCTTCTCTGGGAGAATGTACATCTTCTTACACACCCTTACCCCTCTAGGCAGGGAGCAAGAGAATCTCACTCCAACCAGATCATAACCTTGATCACCTCCGAGAGCGGGAAGACAGTAGTCTATTTCCATACCCCTTGCAGAAGTGGGTGCACCTTCGGCTCTTGCTCCATCCCTGGAGCATCTGCCACGTTCAAGGCGGATGAAATCCCGATAATCAATGCTGCCAGTTCCTCCTTCCGGAACAGGCGTATCACCTTGGACTCATCACAGTCTTATGAATGCAAGAGCACTTCCTTGTCCACATCAAAGCCCAGTACTGAGATATCTGAATCCAAGTCACAGTCCAAATCTCAATCTGGTCCAAGATGATCCCCATCTCCAGGGGATGCCCCTCACTGGGGATGCTTAGCCAAAGGCAGTCGAACAGGGTTTTCACTCTCAGCCTGTTGCTCACAAAACTATGTCCAGGGGGCACCCAGAGGCCGCAGAATCTGAATTTCCAAGCCAGAAGGACCAGGCCTGCTGCAAAAAGGAAAAGAATTCCAGGAAGGACAAGCCAGAAGCTCATCCCTCAGAAATGACTCCCCAACACTAGGGGGCATTGCCACCAGAGAGCCCCTAGATGACAAAGATGGCTCACAGCCCGGTCACTGGAACCTCCAGCCAGCTGGATATCCTTACCCTCAGTACCATCCGCCACTTCCTGCCCTGAGGCAGGCAAGACTGGACTGATTCTGATTGTATCCCCTGGCTGACGGGGGGGGGGGGGGGGGAGGGGGGAGGGGGGGTGAGAGAGAAGGCACTCCAGGGACAACTCAGAAACTGACATGCAAGAAGAGCAGAGTCGAGAACCCAGAGATGAGGCAACACGCTTGCCATAGGCCAAACAATATTTCCTGGAAGAAGACAGAGTTAAGGCAAGCAATTCAACAGCATGCCCTAAAGCCCCGGCGGCCCAAATGGCACATGCTAACTGTGCTTAAAAGTACAGCATGTGTTACAGGTGCAAGGGAAGGATCATGTGTTGGAGCTGCTAGAGCAGAATGCATGCAAGGACTGCGTGACCGCCAGGCATACAATAGGAAAGGGCACTTTTATCGTGTGCAGAAAAATGGTGGGAAAGCCCCACATGGCACCACCAGTCACCAGTGGTTCACCCTGAATTGCATCCCAGGCAGATGGGATCAGGAGCCCCCAACAAGGACAATGACGAGATCAAGCCCTGGTACTCACCCCCTGAGAGCCCCAGACCAAAACTCCATGCCTGGTTCAAGCTCTACTCCCCTGAAAATGTTTCTCTGGTTTTGAAGCACTGTGTTTAAGGTGGCTGGCAGGCAGGCAGATCCCTCTGAGAGCCTTCTGCAATCCTCGGAAGAGAGCAGGAGGGACTGAGGAGGAGGAGAAGGATGGGGATGTGGAGGTTGTGTGAGACAGTTATACTCTTCTAGATCCTTCCAATTTCTGGCTGCTCAACAGGCTCTTATTCAGCTGAACCAATTTTACCTCCTTCTATGGCTACCGAGAAGACCGCAGTCTAGTGGAGCCTCATGTCATGCTCAAGTGAGAGATCCACCTGCAGGTGATCGTTCACAAGCGTTTTAAATCAATCTTTTTCTCTCGAATCTTCAGAATTTTCTTCAGAGAGGAGAAAATCTATCCACCATCTGCTGGAGGCAGAAAAATATTGAAGGGACCTCTGGTGGCTGAGGTGAATAGAGGCATGGGAGTAATATCACCTGGGATTTTCATTTTTTGTCTCCACCAATCAGTTGGTAGGGGAACATAACCCACTTGTCTGGGCTGGTCTAGCAGGACAAAATAGAAATGGTATTGTCACACTGAAGGGTAGGAATATATCGCAGCTGATAAGGATAATGCGGCATTGCTTAATAAATATTTCTGTCCTGTGTTCACAAATGAAGGGCCAGAAGCAGGACATCAGAAAACACCAACAAAGAGGGGCAGAAGGGAGTCAGACCTTGAATGATTTTCTGTGCTCATGAGGAGTTAGCTAAATTAAAAGTAGACAAAGCAATGGGGCCAGATGTGATACATATCCAAAGAGTACTGAAGGAACTCTAGCAGCTCCACTATCTGACCCTTTCAATGCTTCTTTAGAGTCTGTGTGGTCCTAGAGGACTGGAGAAAGGCACATGTGGTCCCTTTAAACAAAAAGCAGAACTAAGGATGAGGTTAGGAAATACAGGCCATTTAGTCTGACTTCTATGGTGAGTAAACTAATTGAAAGGCTGCTGAAACAGAGGAAAATAAAGTTTCTGGAATCTGATTTCATTAATTACTTTAACTGGGTCATCAGAGAGTTGGACCGAGGGAGAGCTCTAGATATGATGTACTTAGATTTCAGAAAAGCCTTTGACACTGTTCCGCACAGACGACTTATAAATAAATTGAGTGCCTTAGGGATGGACCCTAAAGTGACTGACTGGGTTAGAAATTGGTTGAGTGGGAGGGGACAAATGGTACAGATAAATGGTGCTCACTCTGAGGTAGGATGTTACCAGTGGCGTGCCGCAGAGATCCATCCTTGGTCAGATTCTTTTTAACATTTAAGTGATTTTTATTTATTTATTTATTTAATTACAGTTCTTCTATACCACGCTTTTACGTATCAGTGCGGTTTACAAAAAAACAGGAGTATTGCCACAGACAAACGGCCATAGGCTTACATTATAACAGGATGTATAACTTGGGATAGAACAGGGGAACTACGTACAGTTGTATTATAAACTATATACAAGTCTCACCGTAGTGTTGGAAAATTATTTACAACATATAACCCAAGCTGGAAGGGTCTGGAAAATTATTTACAACATATAACCCATGCTGGAAGGGTCTGGATTGTGTTTTGTGTGAATCATGTTATGGGTGTGTTAGTATCCTCATGAGTAAGATGTGGTGTGGGGGATGGTTGCGAAGGGTTAGGGTGGGAAAAGTGTAGGAGAAACAAATGGTGCTTAAGAGCTTTCCTGAACTGAGAGAGGCCCTTAATTGCTCTGATATGTGAGGGGAGGTTTGTTCCAGCATCTCAGGGCAAAGAAAGCAAAAGATCTATTCCTGATAGTTTGCATGCATTTTGTCGCTTCCAAAGGGATAGTAAGCGTATTTGTAGCTACTGATCTCCTGAGTCTGTTGTTGGGGGTGGGAGTGATGAGGGCAGTTAAAGATGAAGGAGCTATGAGGTTGATTGCTTTAAAAGTTAAGAGTAGTGCTTTATAGGTGAGTCTGCTGTCCAACGGTAGCCAATGCAACTCCATAAGTATGGGAGTGATGTGATCTCTCATCGATAGGCCACAGAGAATACGGGCTGCTGCGTTCATCGCCATTTGCAATGGGTTGAGTGTGCTTTTGGGGAGACCATGAAGGATATTTGCGTAATCGAAATGTGGTGTTACAAGCGAATGGAATATTGTTCTGAAATCGCCTGGGTGCTAACAGAGGTCTGAGATGTCTTAATGTCATGATTTTGTTGTAAATAGCCTTGGTGGTGTTCATTATGTGTTCCTTGAAACTGAGCTGTTGGTCGAGCGTGATTCCCAAATGACGTATAACATTTTTGCATGGAAGCTCTGCATCCCTCATTTTCAAGGTAGTGGGGGGAGAGAAGCTCTTGTTCTTTGTGATAAATAATAAAAGTAATATTGAGGAAGGGCTATTGGATAAGGTTTGCCTCTTTGCAGATACCACCAAAATCTGCACTAGAATGGACACCCAGGAAGGTGTAGATAACACGAGGAATTTAGCAAAACCTGAAGAATGGTTGAGAATTTGGCAGCTGAGATTTAATGCTAAAAAATGCAGGATCATGAATTTGAGCTGCAAAAATCCAAAGGAGCAGAACAGTTTAAGGGGGGGAAGATGATGGCATTTTCTCCTGCTGGGGTAGCTTGGAGGGCCACTCCCGGGCATCGCTCTCAGCATCTCACCGGGGGCTTCGCTGCCGGTGACCATAGGACTTCTCCACAGCGCCCGCATCATTGCCAGACAATGCTACCGACGATATCAGGCTCTTTGACTGCCTTCTTAAGACGATCCCCCGGGCTCAGAATGGGTACAGCTATCAAGTGAGGCCAAGCCCACCGTGGCAGCCCCCGAGGGCACCAGCTCCGCGAGTGACACTGGGGCCAAAACGGAAGTCTTGCCAAACATGGATTCTCACTGCTTCTCATGGTTCCTCTGTCCCTTGCTCGTCATTTGCTGATAGAGCCCACAGGAGGAGTCATCGTGGTCCGCACTGAGGCACCGGAGGCAGCAGTCATGCGGATCCGTGCGGGACATGGTATGACTGCAGCAGTCACACTGCTTAAACCCACTGGCTGAGGACACAGCGGGGATGACGGCACCCGCGAGATCAAACGCAAAAGCCCCTGCCACAGAGGGTGCAAGGTTTCTCGCGCACTGAAGAAAAAACCCCCAAAGGGAAAAAAGACCTGAGAAAAATGCAGTGCCAAGGCGGCAGCGGACCCAAGGAGGCTAGAAGGCACAGATATGTGTACCGGAGAAGGAAAAATAATAATGAAGAAAAAAAGAACAATAAACTTTTTCCAGGGTGCAGACAAACGTCCAATAGTCTCTGTGAAAAAAAGGAGACTGAGGCAAAATGGCACCCTTGGGCGGGAAGGCAGCCATGCATGTGTGGTGGATCTCCCAAAGATTTTCTTTGAAAGCTAGGGAGAGGTTACCACGCATGCTCTGTCAATGCCATCACCCATATGAAAGGACTGACTTCCTGCTTGTTCCCGGAGAACATTATGATATCATAGTCATCTGGAAATCATTTTAGAAGTTATAATAAAAGAAGGGAGATAATTTTGCTCATGCCCCCAAGGCTTGGTGGCAATAAGCTGTAACTTGATGTCCTGGTAGGAGTGGTAATATGCCCTGGGTTTAAAGTCAAATCACCAATTATTGCAAACTCTACAGTTTTCCGGGTCATTCTGCATCTTCGTAAATGGAACAGATGTTTCAGCCACCACACTGTGGCGTTCTTCAGGGTGAAGTGGTTAAGCAGTGATGTCTGTTCTTTTATATAGTAGTTCTCATACTGGATTGATGAGATTGAGGCAGGAAATTTGAATTTTTGAGGGAAAGTCTGTTGGAGAAAGGCAGAAGACCTCTCTTATCCCATAGATCGGAAGGTTCTCTGATGAATTTAAAGATGCTCTCCCTGTGGAGTTTCTTTAAATGTTCTCGTCAGCTTCTGCAGCAAGTATGATAAACTTTGCAGTTTTCCAGATCATGCTGCGCCTTTGTAACTGGAACAGACGTTTCAGCCATCATACTGTAGCCGAAGAGAACATAAAAAGAAATGCTATGGGACGAGAGCATCTTTAAATTCACCAGAGAACCTTCCAATCTATGGGAAAAAAGAGACCTCCAGCCTTTCTCCAACAGACTTTTCTTCCAAAATTCAAATTTCCCACCTCAATCCCACTAATTTGGTTTGAGGACTACTACAGGCCTTGACAAATCTTCTTGGTATCTAGGAGCCAGCCATCAGGTTTTAGGGCCTGATTTACCAACACTGTTTTCCATTTTCTATGAGAAAAGCTTAAGAAAAAAATCAGGCTCTTAATGAGCCACTGCACAATGCCAACAGACGGCAGTGGCCCCATTCCTCCTCTTCCTCCCTCTCCCACTACACCACTGACCCTTTAAGCTACAACTCTGTGTGTATGTGCGGTACGGTGATGGGATGCATGTATGTGGCTCAGAGGTGTGCTCCCTGTGTGGTGCGGAGGTGGGGTGCCTGTGTTTGGCGCAGAAGTGGAGTACCTACATGCATGCGTGGTGCACCTTTTGCACACATTGTGCCCTTTACTTCCCATGCATTCTTCTCTTCACCCTCCAACACCTTGCACTCTTCCTTCCACCCCACTCCAATCACTCTCCTGCTGTTCTTCCCCCACCCCCAACTCTGTTTCCCTTCCCAGACTTTCTCTTCACTTCCATCCTTGTTTCACTTAGACACAGAATGGGACAAATGCTCTACTACATCTGGCCTTTTATCTCGCATAGATTATCATGTTGTCACCAGTTTCTGGTATCCTCAGCGATCATAAAGCAGTCAGTGAGTACTTAGTATATCATTACTCAGCTGAGCATGCACAGTGCTATATCTATTTCATATGCCTTCTTCATAACCTCTATGGCTTATATATTGAATTCACTTCCATACATGCTTGGCCTTTATACAAATTTTCTTGGACGCTATGTCTATCTTTAGTATACTATACTATACTAGCTTCATCTATTTTCTGCTTAGAAGGAAGATACTCTTTCAACTGGCCAATACATCACATCATCCAGCCATTCAGTTTCTAGATCAGAACTGTCAAAACAATCTCTTCCAGAACAGGCACTAAAATACATAATCTATGATCTTCTGGGAGTTTCTCTGGTGAGCATGTTTTAAGAGCTATTTTTTTAAACAAGGTACAGCACTTACCAAAAAGCATACAGAAAATAAAAATGTTTTTCCTGTCATGAATGCTTAAACTTGCCAGAAGGCAGGGACAATAGTGTCAGGTGCTGTGAAATTACCTGTTACTGTGATGCTTCCTGTTGAGAAAATCTGCAGGGTTGCTCTTAGAGATTTGATTCTGTAGCATGCTGCGGGATGAAGCTCTGGTTCATAACTACAACACAAAAACACTTAAGATGCCACATTACAATCAGAAAAAACAGATCACCAGTTGAAACAGTAAAAATCATTTTGATTTTAAATATAGGCCAGAAGACCTACCTGGCATGAGGTCTGTTGTTCTTTGTGAATTCTGGCAATCTTATTTCAAATGGCATGGTACACACAGCCAAAACATTAACAACTTTAAAATCGGTGAATTTTACCTTGGTGAAAATAAAATGAGAAAATAAAATGTAAGAGCATGTTTTAAAAAGCATTTTAAAACGTGAGGCCTATTATATTTTAGAAAACAGAATAATTCTATCATCCAATCTGGAATGTTTAAGAGCAAGGGTGGAAGAACAAACAGTAGAGAATGTAAATTTAGATCTTTATTGAAGTATAGATGCCCCTACCCTACACAGCTGTGTTTAGGAACCTCAAAGTACACAAAATAATAATAAATAGTAGTAAAATGCATAATAATGCACATGCCCTTGAGTCAATGATGATTCCTGGCAACCCAGCAGTTTTCTTGGCAGTGTCATTGGAAGTAGATTGCCAGACCTTTCTTCTGAGGCAATGGAGGGTGAAGTGACTTTGCCCAATGCCACAAGGAGTGCTAGTGGGAACTGAACCCTGGTCTCTTGGTTACCAAGCCAGTGCTCTAACCACTAAGCTACTCCTTCACTCCTAATAATATACATAACAACTTAAACAAAACCATAAAGCATATAAATATGTATCAAAACATATAAATCTAGTAAATGGAAGACAAGAACCTAAGTAGGAGGGCAATAAAGATATAAACAATACACATAAGATAGTCCCTTCAAAAGTAAAAAAAAAAAAAGTTACAATCGTAGGGAAACACATATGGTACATCATAATAGAAGATCTAAATAAATTGCAGGATATGGCATAAAACCTAATAAATAATCAATAAAGATAAACTAAAGGAACTAAACAGGAAGTCAAAAAAGGCAAATAAAAGGCAGCTAAAAACATTGAGAATCATCAAACATAACACCTCAAAGTGAAAAATAAAATAAAATTTAAAACCAGTTTTATATTTATTGTTCAATGTATTTAAAACCAGTTTATATTTATTGTTCAATGTAAATAGTTTTTGCTTTAATACCTACAAAGTTTATATTTATTGTTCAATGTAAATAGTTGATTTCTATTGTTCTATGTAAAATGTATACAAATTGTGTACAAGACTGTTAATCTGTTATATGTAAACCGCCCTTGATCTCTGGAAGGGGCGGTATAAAAGAAATAGTTAAATAAAAAAAATAAATAAATAAAAAAAACCCAAAATATATAGGCACTACAATAAAAAGGTCTGAAGTAAACTCACTGAAGTGACACAGAAAATTGTCAATCCATAGTAGTCTAACAAGGATGTTCATGTAAGAAACCAAAATTGCCACTACAGGAAATATTAATGTAGAGGATGCTAAAACATACCTGGATGACAAAATGTGTAACAAAATAAGTACCTAAAAAATATTTAGTACAGAAACACCAGAAAAGTACAGGAGGCACCGTCTGAAATTAGTGGAGGGATACTATCATAAAACAAACTATTGGAATGGGGGGGGGGGGGGTGAGGGGGAGACTAACAAAAGGGCAAGCGGATATAACTGAGGGCACTATAGACTGCTAAACTAGAACAGCACGAAAGGGGTGGCCAAAAGTACTATGATCACAGAGTATAACATCTCAAACTCATAATGGACCACATGGTCCCAACCACACCAATCCTAAATTCCAAGGAAGGATAAAACGAAATAAAGGAGGAAAGGGGGGAACCTAAGAGGATCAAAAAGCAATATATAAACAAATAATAAGCATGAATATTATAAAGGAAAAGTACTGATTCAGGTTACAAATGGAAACTACTGGGGTACTGTAGAGAAATAATAAAAAATGATAAAACATAGTAAAAACATAGCCTCATGGGGCAAAAGCCTGGGGGATACCGATCGAAAATAAAGCGTAGTTACTCACCTATAACAGGTGTTCTCCAGGGACAGCAGGAATCAGTCCTCACTTATGGGTGACGTCAGCACCAACGGAGCCCACGCAGAGCAATTCCCCAGCTTTCAAAGAAAGCCTTTGAGATTGCTGCCACACGAGTGGTCCTCTTCCTGCCCAAAGGTGCCATCTTGCTCAGTCAGGTCCCATAGCTAGAGCCCTACTAAGCAGATGGCAAGGGAAGGATAAAAATAGCAACTCTTCAGGGGACGTGGGAAGGTAGTGAGAACTGATTCCTGCTGTCCCTGGAGAACCCCTTTTACAGGTGAGTAACTACGCTTTCTCCAGGAACAAGCAGGAAGTCAGTCCTCTTTATGGGACACCCAGCTAAAGGCTACCGTACCTGTAACCCAAAAATGCTTCCGTGAAGCCATGAGCAGAAGCTGATGCCCGAAGGAGCCCGTCCTCGGGTCCCCGGGGCTAAGCTGTCGAAGAAGGGTCGGCGGGCAGGAGTTGCTTATACCCCGAACAGATTACGGAGTACAGCCTGGCCGAAGGTGCTGTCCCGGCGGGACGCCCTCTCCAGGCAGTAGTGTGACACAAAAGTGTTCGCTGAAGACCAGGTCGCAGCCCGGCAGATGTTCGCCAGTGGCACTGAGCACAGCGAAGCCACAAATGCCGCCTTGGCACAGACGCCATGCATGGTGACCCGTCGATCCAGTGAGGCCCCAGCCTTTGCCTGGGCAAAGGAGATGCATTCCACCACCCAGATGGAGAGGGTGCGCTTGGTAACTGCCAGCCCCAGCGACGAAGAGCCGGTCAGACTTCAATGATCCCGGGTGCGCTGCAGATAGAAGGCAAGAGCTCTCTTGCAGTCGAGAGTATGCAGGACCACCGATGCCCGGTCGGCATGAGGTCTCCGAAAGAAAGTCGGCAAGACTATCTCCTGATTAAGATGGAAATCCGAGACCACTTTCGGAAGAACCTTGGAGTGGCAACTATGGACCATCCTATTCCCGTAGAACCTGGTGTGGGGGGGGGGGGGGGGGCCTCTGCCATGAGGGCTTGAAGTTTGCTGACTTGCCGTGCCGAGGTCAGCGCCACCAGGAAGACTACCTTCCAGGAGAGATCTGGAACGAGCACGTCGCCATCGGCTCAAAAGGCAGCCGTGTCAACTGCATGAGCACAATGTTCAGGTCCCACTCCGCCAGCAGGGACTGGACGGAGGGCTTGGAAAGCAAGAGGCCCCACATGAAGCGGGAGACCAGCGGTTGGCCCAAGAGCATTTTACCCCTGATGGGGAAATGGTTGGCCTAAATGGCACTCAGGTGAACCCTGACTGAGTTGGATTTCAGCCCCACCCGTGAGAGGTGGAGGAGGTACTGAAGAACCCACTAGGTGGGGAAGGAGAATGGGTCAATCTGGAGCTCGGAGCACCAGGTCAAGAAGCGCCACCACTTCAGGGCGTAGGCCCGCCTCATCATGTCCTTCCTCGATGCAAGGAGGACTTCTTCAATCTCCTCTGGGAGATGCAGTGAGGCTAAAGAGAACCGTTCAGCCGCCAGGCCATCAGGAATAGAGGCCAAGTTCGGGTGGAGCACCTGTCCCTCCTCTTGCATCAGCAGGCCTGGGGCACTACCCAGGGGAACTGGATAAGCAGAAGCTGGAACCAGGACTGTCGGGAGTCAATAAGGAGACGTGGCAAGGTTTTCAGGCACTCTTGACCCGTGGATTAATAAAGGCGTTATTGGAACTTCTTGCCACGTCTCCTTATTGACTTCTGGTTGCCTACGTGGCAATTTGCTGTTTTTTGGTGGACCAGGACTGTCGGGCCACGAGGATCACTGAAGCCCAGTCCCGCTGAATCTCTTGAAGGGTCCTCGCAATGAGAGGAGTGGGGGGGAATGCATACAGAAGCATGGTGGTCCAGTGCAGGAGGAATGCATCTGGGGCCACCCTGCTGCGGTGTGGCATCGGCCCGCAAAAAGGGGAAGCTGTGTGTTCACCGGGCTGGCAAACAGATCTATGGACGGAGTCCCCCAGCAGCGGAATAAGTGGAGAGCCACCTCTCGACTCAGGCGTCACTCGTGCAGGCGAAGAAGCCTGCTGAGTCTGTCTGTGAGGAAGTTGTCCTAGCCCAAGAGGTAGACAGCCCTCAAAGTCATGACTCGGCACACCGCGAAGGAGCAGAGAAGGACTGCCTCCTGACAAAGAAGGCGGGAACCCATGCCTTCTTCCTTGTTTATGTAGTACATTGCAACCTTGTTGTCAGTTTGCACAAGCACGGATTTGCCCTTCAGGTGGTACTCAAAGACCTTCAGGGCCAATCTGACCACCTGGAGCTCAAGCAGGTTGATCTGCTGCAGGGACTCCTTGGGCGACCACTGACTCTGGGTGTGTAGGCTGCCACAGTGGGCTCCCCAGCCCAACAGCGAGGCATCCGTTGTCAAGATGAGCTCGTGCTGCTGAGTCAGGAATGGCATAACCTGGAGGCTTTGGAGATTTTGCCACCAAGCCAGGGAACTGAACAGGCTGCGCAAGAACTGGACGGGGTCACGGAGGCATCCCGAGGCTTGGGCCCATTGCACCCTGAGGCACCACTGTGCCGCCCATATGTGTACGCGGGCGTGGGGGACGACGTGGAAGGTTGAGGCCATGTACCCCAGGAGGCACAGCATGGCCCGTGCCGAGACCCTTGTCCGGCTTTGGACCTCGGCTGCCAGGGCGCAGAACCGATCCGCACGGGCTCGAGGGAGAAAGGCGATTGCCCGGTCTGTGTCGAGAAGGGCACCGATAAACTCCAGGGTCTGCACCGGCTCGAGATGGGACTTGGAGTAGTTGATCAGAAAGCAGAGGCGCTTGAGAAGGAGGGCTGTGCGCGACGCCGAGAGGCAAGCCTCCTCCGCCGATGAGCTCGTGACGGGCCAGTCGTCTAAGTATGGGTAAATGGGTGTGCCCTGCAGCTGGAGATGAGCTGTGGCCGCTGACAGGTACTTCGTGAAGACTCGCGGGGCAGACGCAAGCCGAAAGGGGAGCACCCTGTACTGATAATGCTCCCCTTGCACTGTGAAATGCAGGTATTGCTTGTGCTTGGGGTGGACCGGAATATGGGCGTAAGCGTCCCTGAGATCCAAAGGAGCATAGCCAATTGCCCTGCCATAGGAAGGGCAGCAGGACGCCAAGCGATAGCATTCTGAACTTCTCCTGCACCAGAAAGTTGTTCAGGTTCCTGAGATCGAGGATAGGGCGCAGGCCCCCCCATCCTCTTCGGGACGAGGAAATACTGGGAGTAAAACCCATGACCTCGGAGATGCGGTGGGACCCTTTTGACCACCTGCTGGCCGAGTAGGTTGTTGACCTCTTGTTGCAAACAAGCCTGGTGCGAGGGAAGCCGAGTAGGCTCTGCTGGGGAGAGGAGAGGAGAAGAGAAGAGGAGGGAGTCTGTCCAGACGAAGACGATAACCATCCTGGATCACCTGGAGGACTCAGGTGTCCAATGTAATGGCTGCCCACTCAGGGACGAAAAGGTACAGGCGTCCTCCCACGGGCAGAAGTGCCACCGGGGGGCGAGAGGCTATGCTTTCGGTGTCAAAACCCTGGAGCCGGCTGGGGTAGCGCCGGCGGTTGGGCCTTGGGCCCTTTCAGTTTCCGATGACCCTGAGGTTCCCCCTTTTCCCTGGGCGCTGATCGTCGGCGCCGGGGTAGGTAGATAGGGTGGGTATCCCCCGTAGGGAAGCCTCTTCCTCTGGAAGAAAGGCTTTTTGCTGTGCTGCTTCTTCCGTGGAAGAGAAGAGGTTTTACGAGAGAGATGGGTGTGAGTCACGAAATCTGTCTCGATCTCGGCTGCTTTGTCCTCCATGGGCTGCCAAACAGCTGCTTGCCGAGGCAGGGGACGTCCAGGAGCTTCTCCTGAACCCACTGTTCCAGATCAGAGGACTGGAGCCATGCTTGGCGCCGAGCCCCGATGCCAGCCGCTGCCACGTGGGCGGAGGACTCAAACTAGTCATATGCGGCATGGGAAAGATATTTCGAGCAGTCTGCGACCGACCTCAGGAGGGTCTGGAATCTGAGGAGGTGTTTGCCCCTGAGGCCTGCGGAGAAACCGCTGAGTTCTTTGGAGAGGTCGCGAAGAAACATACCCATATACAGCTGATACGCTTGGATGCAGCACATCAGCATGGATCCCTGGTTTGCCTTGACCCCGAGGGCGTCAAAGCCGTGGGATTTCCTTACCAGCGGGGCTGAAGAGTGACTTTGGGCTCTTCTGCTTTTGCATGGCCGATTCAACCACCATGGAGGTATGAGGAAGATTCCTGTATATGGCATCGAGCCTTCTGCTGAAGATGGGGACCGAGGAGGATGCTTCCCATATGCGGAGGAGCAGCCATGATAGGATGGGCGGCACAGGGACTATAATGCAAAATGTCAAGCTCCTCCGCCTTCGGTTCTTCCTCTGTCTGCGTGGGCAGATTGAGGGCCTGTGCCACATCCTGCATGAAAACAAAAAAAAGAGGTGTCCTCGGGAGGCGAACGCCTTCGTGCGGAGGGTGGGCATTGGTCGGAGGGAAGGTCCCTATGGGCACGGGTCTCCGGGGAGGTGTCCCCGTCCAACTCTCAACCTGAGACGTCCGAAAAGGACTGAGTCGGGCTGATCCCCATGTCCAGTGGCTGAGGCCACTTGGAGCTAGAGGGTCTTACTCTGGAAGACCTCACCCCCGAGGAACGGGATGGCGAGCGAGACCGGCGCCGAGGACCCTCACGGGGTCCACGGCTCTCGGGGTTTCCAAGGCGGTCTTCAGTACTCCAGTCGGGGAATTCTCGGTCTTGAGGCGCAGACCAGCTGTGCTGGGAAATAGCGCCTGCTGGGCAGCTAGGAAGGCAGAAACGCTGTGCTCCAATTTATTTAGCTGCATTTATATGCCAGAATACTGATGCCAGAATACTGGCCTCCCACTCAGTAGTGGAGCCCTGCGACACTGACACCGAGGTGACCGGGTCTGGCGTGGAGGAGGAGAGGGGGATCCTCGCCAGGACGACCCTCAGAAGACCAGGCGCTATCATCGGAGGCCTCCGTATCCGTACGAAGTACCTTTCGAGGCTACTCCTTGTCCGACTCTCGGGAATGCCGGGGAGGGCTGAGGGAATGAGCACGAGACCGTGCTTGTCCAGAGCCCCCGACAGTGACTTGGAAGTCGGCTTCTTCTTTCGTTGCCCAGCTCGGGCGAACCCTGATCAGAGTGATGCCCTGGGCGCGGGGTCACAGCGGGAGATCCCGCAAGTGGTGGATCGGCCGAGTGGGAAGTCACCGGGGACCCCAGAGCTGCCTTATAGAAAATGTCGTCAGACTTCTGTTTACGGCTTAGCAGGGCCTTAGCAGACATTTTCTTACAGAGAGAACAGAGCTCCAGGTTGTGGTCAGCCACCAGACACCGCAGACAAGAGTCATGGGTGTCCGTGAGCGACATATTCTTGGAGCATCTGTCACATTTTTTGAAACCAGTGGCCATGGGGGCAAAAAGAGCCCCTGCGAGGTTGAAGACCCTCAAGACCAGCGGTAGGAAAAACGGCACGAAAAGGGCCCAAATCGAAAAAATTAAAAGGAGGGGGGAAAAAAACTGAGTCCCCTAGCCCGCCGCCGAGGCAGAGGCATAGGGGAGGAGGGGAGAGGACCGGTGCAATAGGAAAGAAAGGCCAAAAGGCCGAAGACAAAAATACTTTTTCCGAGGGACGAGGACATGCGTCCGAAGGGCTCCACGGAAAAAGGGAGACTGAGAAAGATGGCACCTTTGGGCGGGAAGAGGACCATACATGCGTGGCAGCAATCCGAAAGGCTTTCTTTGAAAGTTGGAGAATTGCTCCGTGCGTGCTGACGTCACTCATAAGTGAGGACTGACGTCCTGCTTGTTCCTGGAGAACAACAGATAAAGCGTAGTTACTCACCTGTAACAGGTGATCTCCGGGAACAGCAGGAATTAAGTCTTCACATATGGTATCACTGGTACCAATGGAGCCTGAGTGGGAACGCTCCCCAGCGTCCAATAGGAAAGCTTTTGGGAGCATCCCACTGCACCTGCGTCGCTGCCTTCCCGCCTTTCCAAATCTCCCTCTTCAGTTGAGTTTATAGCTGAGACAAAGGAGAGAAGGAGATAAAGAGAGAGAGAGAAAGACAACTCCAAGGGGAGGTGGGTGGATTGTGAAGACTTAATTCCTGCTGTTCCTGGAGACCACTTGTTACAGGTGAGTACCTACGCTATCTCCAGGAACAAGCAGGAATGTAGTCTTCACATATGGGGACTCCCCAGCTGGGAGATGACCCCAGAAAGCTGCGAAACCCAGGTTGAGATGGGTCATGCTTACTCCCATGGATCTCTGGCATCGAAACCTGGGACAGCAGGTAGGAGTTGTTCTAAGTTTGAAAGAGATGCTGGAGAACAGCCTGGCCAAACGAGGCATCCCGATGGGAGTCCTTGTCTAAGCAGTAGTGGGCTGCAAAGGTGTGTACCGAAGCCCAAGTGGCTGCTCTACAAATGTCGTCAATGGAGACAGAGCGAAGGTTAGCCATAGAGGCTACCATTGCTCTCACATTGTGAGCTGTGACATGACCTTCGAGAGAAAATCCCTTACTCTCATATGCAAAGGATATGCAAGTCGCAATCCATTTAGACAAGGTTCGCTTGGAAACGAAGTCCAAGATGACTAGAGTCAAAGGCAAAAAAAGCTGGGAAGACTTTCTATGTTGCTTAGTTCTCAGAAGGTAAAAAGCCAAGGCTCTTTTACAATCTAGAGTGTGAAGATTCCTTTCTGCACTGGAGGCCTAGGAAAGAATACAGGAAGGTAAACCAATTGGTTTAAATGAAAAGGCAAAACCACCTTTGGCATAAAGTGAGGGTGAGTCCTAAGAACTACTTTATCATGGTGGAACCTTGTATAAGGAGGATCAGCCACTAAACTCTGTAGCTCATTAATGCGTCTTGCAGAAGTGAAAGCAATTAGGAAGATCACTTTCCAAGAAAGAAACTTTAGAGATATAGTGGCTAAGTGTTCGAAGGGCGGTTTCATGCCACGGGAGGTGGCTTAATGGGAGGTTTTGTTCAGAGTAGACCTCTCATAAATCTTGATACAAGTAGTTGAGAGGAAACAGGTTGTCCATCCAAGGGCTTATGGAAAGCTGCAATGGAACTAAGATGGACCCTTACTGAATTGGTCTTAAGACCAGAGGATGATAAATGGAGGAGATACTCCAGTAACGCCTCCACTGGCACTGAAAAGGGATTAAGTTCCTTTTTTGAACACCAGATAGAGAACCTTTTCCACTTAAAGGCGTAAGCCTGCCTTGTGGAAGGTTTTCTTGAAGCCAAAAGGATATCCTTTACCTGTTGAGAAAGGTTGATATCCTGGAATTCTAGGATCTCAGCAGCCACGCCCTGAGGTGTAGAGATTGAGGATTTGGGTGCAATAGCGTCCTGTTCTCTTGGGAAAGAAGATCTGGAGCACATCCCAATGCCAGAGGTTTGGCTTGAGAGAGACGTAGAAGCAGAGGATACCCAAGTTTGTCGTGGCCAGCGTGGGGCTATGAGGATCATATGGCCCCTGCTCTCTGAAGCTTGAACAGAGTTTTGGGAATGAGGGGAATGGGTGGGAAGGCATAGAGGAAGTCCTGACCCCAGTGGAGGTGGAAGGCATCCCTTGCCCGACAGTTCTGAGCCGGAATTCTGGAACAGAACCAGGGAGGTTTGGCATTCTGAGGACTTGCAAAGAGGTCTATATCTTGAGTTCACCAGATCTGAAAAATTTGAGCAATTTGCTCTGGATGAAGAGACCACTCGTGTGGCAGCAATACTCGACTGAGTTTGTCTGCCAAGAAATTGTGTGTGCCTGGAAGATACACCGCTAGTAGGTGGATTTGAAGATCTCTGGCGAAGGCCCAGAGGCGTAGAGCCTCGTTGCACGTTAGAGATCCCGTCCCACCCTGCTTGTTCACATAGCTCAGGTGGGCCTGAAATAATTGATGAACATAAAAGATGGCTTTGAGTTCCAGGAGGTTCATGTGAAGACAAGCCTCTTGCTGGGTCCAGAGACCCTGAGTGGAGAGATTGTCCAAGTGAGCCCCCCAGCCTAACTTGGATGCATCTGTCATCAAGGTGGCTTGGTGTAGTGGCTGCTGGAAAGAAGAGCCTATGAGGTGGCTTTCCAGCTATTGCCACCACTGTAGGGACGAAATGAGATATGTCGAGTTTCTGATTTTGTCCATCAAGCGACCCGAGGCCTGTGTCCACTGAGAGGTTAGGGTCCACTGGACTGCTCGCATGTGAAGGCGAGCATAGGGAACCACATGGACAGTGGATGCCATATGCCCCAGCAGTTGAAGCATTTCTCGAGCAGTTAGCAGAGTTTTCATAGCTGCTTGAGAGGCCAGCTGGAGTATTTGAAGACAACTTGGCTGTAGCAGAAAAGCCTTTGACTGCCTTGTGTCTAGACGAGCCCTTATGAACTCTAGAGATTGAGAAAGGGTGAGATGAGATTTTGGGAGGTTTATGACCAATCCCAGGTACTGCAGTATTTGCATTGTGCGAGAGAGAGCGAAGCTGGCTTCTGGAGCCGTTGATGCTCGGATGAGCCAGTCGTTTAAGTAGGGGAAGACAATTATTCCCAGAGTTCTCAGGAATGCTGCTACTACTGCAATGCATTTCGTGAAGACTCTTGGGGCAGAAGCCAGTCCGAAGGGTAAAACCCTGTACTGGTAATGTTTTCCTTGAAAAAGGAATCAAAGAAACCTTCTGTGATCTGTATGGATAAAGATATGCATGTACGTATCCTTTAGATCTAGAGAACATAGCCAATCCTGACTCTGAATGTAAGGAAGAAGTGTTCCGAGGGAGATCATCTTGAACTTTTCTCGGAATAGATACTTGTTCAACTCTCTGAGGTCCAGTATGGGTCTGTATCCCCCTGTTTTCTTTGGTATGAGGAAGTAGGGGGAGTAGAAACCCATGTCCTGTTGGAATATGGGTACCTCTTCTATTGCCCCTTGAGCAAGTATAGTGAGGTGACTTCTTGACACAAGAGAGTGGTAGAAGGGCCCTGAGAATTGAACTGTCTTGTGATGGTGGGAGGGGGCATACTGTGAAAATGGAGTTTGTACACCTCTCTTACAATGGAGAGAGTCCAGTGTTCTGATGTTATCTGTTGCCATCTTTTGGCAAAATGACAGTCTGCCAGGGATGGTGAGAGGCTCTGGACATTTCAGGGGCAGGATGACTAAGTTCTCTAGGAAGGAGTCAAAGCCCCTGAGGAGGCAGTGTTTGCTGAGCTGGTTGAGCTCTGGGGACTTGGGCCTTCCTTTGCTGTCTGGGTTGCTGTTGCTCCTTCTGGGGAGCATGAACTGGACAGTGGACAGCCTGGATGTAGATGGGTAAAAAAAATTTTCTTGTTGAAAAATGGTTTCTTAACTGTCTTTTTCTTTGCTGGGTTGGCTGTAGCCCTTGATAATCTGTTCAAGGTGATATTTTCAGGCTCAATCTGATTAGCATTGTCTTGCCAATCCTTGCCAAAGAGATTTTCTCCTGCGCAAGGAATATTCCCTAGCTTATCTTGCACCCATTGTTCTAAATTGATGCCTGAAGCCAGGCACTGCGACGTGCACCGATGGAAATAGCAGAGGCTCTGCTAATGCACTCAAAGCAATCAAAGGTTGCACGATTCATGAACTTAGACACATTCTGGACATGTTTGACCAGAGTGAGGAAGTTTGTTTTATCATCAGGGAGAAGTGGAGCCATGAGCTCTAGATCCCTTGTAACCTCCTTAAGAAACATTCCCATATAAAGAATGTAAGAGCTGATCCTGGCTGATAGCATCGAGGATTGAAAGCATCGACACCCAAAAACATCAAGTGTCCTCGCTTCACGGCCTGCAGAATTGGAAGAATGCATTTTAGCACTCTTGACCCTACGCATTGCCGATTCCACTACCATTGAATGGTGTGGTAATTGTGTCTTCTGAAAACCAGGGCACTGTGGAACTTGGTACATGGTATCAAGTCTCCGAAAGTGTGGAGACACCGTTAAAGGAACGTCCCACCACCTTATCATGATGAAATCTGGTATAAGGTGGATTAGCCACCAAAGCCTGCAGTTCACTGATGCGGCGAGCCGAAGTGACTGCAATAAGGAAAAGAACCTTCCAGGAAAGAAATTTCAAGGAGGTAGAGTCCAAAGGCTCAAAAGGTGGTTTCATAAGCTGACTTAGAACTAGGTTCAAATCCCATGCTACCGGCGGAGGTCGGATGGGAGGTTTAGTTAGGGTCAGGCCTCTCATGAACCTTGCAACGAGAGGATGAGAGGAGACAGGTTGTCCATTTATAGGTTTTAAGGATGCTGCAATAGCACTTAAATGGACTCGTACTGAATTCGTCTTGAGGCCTGCATTGGAAAGATGCAGGAGATAGTCTAGTAGAGAATTCAAAGGAAGTGCCAGAGGGTCAAGACCCTGTTGAGCACACCAAATGGAAAAACGTTTCCATTTGAAAGCATAGGAACGCCTGGTAGAGGGTTTCCTAGAGGCATGAAGGATATCTTTCACTGGCTGAGAAAGATTAAACTCATGAAGGCTTAAGCCTTCAGTAACCAAGCTCGGAGATGTAGGGACTTGGGGTTTGGGTGCCACAAAGTCCCTTTCTCCTGAGACAGAAGGTCTGGCGCAGCTCCCAGGTCCAGGGAGGAGCCCTGGGAGAGCTGTAGAAGTAGAGGGAACCACACTTGGCGTGGCCAGCGTGGAGCTATAAGGATCATCGACCCGTGATCCCTCTGAAGTTTGAACAGAGTCTTGGGAATCAAAGGAATGGGTGGAAAAGCATACAGGAATTCCTGACCCCAATGCAGGAGAAAGGCGTCGTTGGCCTGAGCTCCCTGACACGGAGTCCTGGAACAGAACCGGGGAAGTTTGGCATTCCACGGACTTGCAAAGAGGTCTATGTCCGGGGTCCCCCATTCCTGGAAGATTCTGTGTATCTGGTCCATATGCAGGGACCACTCGTGTGGAAGCAGAACTCGACCGAGTCTGTCTGCCCGAGAGTTTTGAACTCCTGGAAGATACACTGCCAGAAGATGAATTTGATGCTCTCTGGCGAAAGCCCATAATCTGAGAGCTTCGTTGCAAAGCGACAGAGAGCCTGTCCCTCCTTGCTTGTTGACATAGAACATGGCCACCTGATTGTCTGTCTGAACTAGGACAGTCAGGTTGGCAAGGAGGGTATGGAAGACTGTGAGGGCAAGGAAGATTGCTCGCAGTTCCAGAAGGTTGATATGAAGGGTGGTCTCTTGGGGAGACCAGGTTCCCTGAGTGGAGAGATGTTGAAGATGAGCTCCCCACCCTGTTTGGGAGGCATCTGTTGTGAGGGTTGCTTGGGGCAACGAAGGTTGGAAGGGGGTCCCCAACAACAGATTTTTGGAGGATGTCCACCACTGGAGAGACCAAAACAGACGTTTTGAGGTGAGTACCTGGTCTGACAGCAGTCCCGATGCTTGAGACCACTGGGTGGCCAATGTCCATTGAGCTGCTCTCATATGGAGACGAGCATAGGGCACCACATGAACCGTGGAGGCCATGTGGCCCAGAAGTTGCAGCATTTCTCTGGCTGACAAGTGACTTCTGGACTGAGCCTGGGAGGCCAAGCTTATTAGCCGTTGGCCTCGGACCAGAGGAAGGTAGGCCCTTGCAGTGGTGGAATCCAGATAAGCCCCTATGAATTCCAGGGACTGAGTAGGGATGAGTTGGGACTTGGGAATGTTTACCACAAGTCCCAGATATTGAAGAATACGCCTTGTGCGGTCCAAGGAAATCTGAACTTCTGACTGAGATGGAGCTCGGATGAGCCAGTCGTCCAGATATGGGAACACGAAGATTCCCATGCCTCTTAGAAATGCGGCTACGACTGCCATGCATTTTGTGAATACTCTTGGAGCAGAGGCGAGACCGAAGGGAAGTACTCTGTATTGGAAATGTTTTCCCTGGAACAGAAATCGAAGATATTTTCTGTGGGATGGATGGATGAGTATATGAGTGTACGCATCCTTGAGATCTAGAGAACAAAGCCAATCCTGACTCTGAAGGTATGGAAGGAGAATGCCCAGAGAGAGCATTTTGAATTTCTCCTTGAATAGAAACTTGTTCAATTCTCTCAGATCTAGGATAGGTCTGAAGCCCCCTGTCTTCTTTGTTATGAGAAAATAAGGGGAGTAGAACCCTAACCCCTGTTGAGGAAGAGGAACCTCCTCTATTGCCCCTTGGGCAAGGAGAGAGGAGACTTCCTGACCCAACAGGGTCAGAAGAGATGGGGGAGAACTGAATTGCCTCACCATGGTATGGGGAGGAAGGCTGGAGAAATGAAGTTTGTAGCCCTCTCTGATGATAGAGAGGGTCCATTGCTCTGATGTTATTTGCTCCCATCTGGGAGCAAAGTGAGCTAACCTTCCCGGTATGGTGAGAAGCTCTGGTTGTTCCAGAGCCAGAAATGGTAAGTTCTCTAGGGGCAAGTCAAAACCCCTGAGGGGGTTGAGCCTGCTGGGGTGTAGCAGACACTGCAGACTTTGACTTTACTTGCTTAGATTGCTGACGTTTAGCAGCAAAGCAAGGCTGAGAAGATTGTTGGCCAGTATTTGTGGAAAATCTGGCCTTCTTGTAGTACGGCCTTTTAAAAGGTTTCTTTTTGGCAGGAGTAGAAGTAGACTTAGAAAGTCTATCTAGAGTGGCATTTTCTGCGTCCATTTGAGCAGCTTTAATTTGCCAATCCTCACCAAATAAGTTCTCTCCTGTACAGGGCAGATTCCTTAAGCCATCCATGACCCAGGGTTCTAGGTCAGAAGCCTGGAGCCAAGCAAGACGTCGGGCTGCAATAGCGATTCCCAAAGCCCTGCCAGCAACCTCAAAGGAATCAAAGGCTGCCCTGTTGGAAAACTTGGAGACCTCTGAAAGTTGTGTCACCAAAGTAGTGAAGTCCTCCTTTTTATCCTCAAGGATAAAGGGGGCTAAATGCCGTACCTTTAGGGCAAGTTCTCTGAGAAACATGCCCATATAAAGGCTGTAAGAATTGATCCTGGCTATAAGCATACTAGCCTGAAAGATCTTTCTACCAAAAGAGTCGAGGGTCTTACATTCTCGCCCTGGAGGGGTAGAGGAATGCCTTTTAGGACTCTTTATCTTCTTCATAGCAGACTTCACCACAATGGAGTGGTGAGGCAGCTGAGTCTTTTGAAACCCAGGAGAAGGAGGGACCCGGTACATGGTGTCCAACCTACGGGAATGAGGAGACAGGGTTAGAGGAGTCTCCCAAAAATCCATCAAGTGTTCTTGAAGGATTTCATGGATAGGCAGAGTAACTGCCTCTTTAGGAGGTTTAGAGTATCCTAAAATATCCAATTTTTTTGATCTGGGTTCCTTTTCAGCAGATGTAGCAATAGAAAGTGCTTTAGCTACATCAACAATGAAATCCTGAAAGGATAAATCCTCTGGAGGAGACATCCTCCTCTTTAGAGAAGAGGGCTCCTCAGGAAGATCAAACTCAGCAGAGTCATCAGAGGAATTGAACTCATCAGAAGAATCTGAGTATTCTCTCTGTGCTTGCAATGCACGATACGCGTACCGATCGATATCGACATCGGGCGTATCGGGCATGGGATTGGTATCGGGCAAAAGCCTGAATCCAGCAAGCGGAACCGATCGACGCTTGGAAGTCGATGGTCTCGATTCCGGTGTGGATACCGGAACCGGGGTCGGTACCGATGGAATCGGTACCGAGGGCGTCGCAGCCTTAATGAAAGCCAAAACGGCCTGCTGCATGGTCTGGACAGTATTGCCCATGGACGCCACTGCTGCCTGGAAGTCGGTACCGGTATCGACCGGTACCCCAGAGCAGTCTAACAGGTGATCAGTCGAGGCCGTGCCATCGATGTCAACTTGTAACCCCATAGGTGATGCTTTGGAGGCCGGAGCCTCCCGCCGGGGTTTTTTGGTCTGGGCAGAATCCTCGAACTCAAGATTGAGAGCCTCTCGATCTTTTGAAAGAGATTTGCTTTTAGAGGATTTGCCCACAGAAAGTTTGGTTACCTGAGATCCATCCGGAGAGGAAGACCTGGATGACTGTGATGCTGGATTATCTGAAGCAAACAGCACATGGAACTTGTTGGCCCGGTTCTGCATACCACGTTTAGACATCTGGGAGCAGAATGGGCAGTCCGGTATGGAATGGTCAGGTCCTAAACATTTAAGACACCATTCATGGGTGTCTGTGAGAGAAATAACAGCATTGCACTTGGTACACTTTTTAAAACCAGGAGCTGGTTTCTCCATGAGGAGAATTTGTGTAGGCCTGAAGGCCTAACAAAAGTTACCAAGCTGTGCTGAGAAAATAAAAAAAGATTTTTTTTTTTTTTTTTTAAAGAAAGAAAGAGAGACCGGCAGTACCGGTTTTGGTATGGGGAAGGCAGGTACGCGGTCAAAAGAAACAAATTAAAATAACAATCTCTTCAGCGGTGACAGGAACATGACCTGCTGGCTCCGCGGAAAAAGAGAAACTGAAGAGAGCTGGTAAGGAAGGCGGGAAGGCAGCGCGCATGCGCTGTGGGAAGCCCCAAAAGCTTTTCATCTGAAAAGCTGGGGAGCTTTCCCGCGCGGGCTCCGTCGGTTCCGACTTACCCATATGTGAGGACTTATTCCTGCTTGTTCCTGGAGATAAATAAATACATTATTTTGCGTACTTTGTTTGAAGTTCCTACACCCCTAATGAAGGCTGATGTCTAAATACAGCTATGTAGGGTAGGAGCATTTATATCTCAATAAAGATCTAAATGTACATCCTCCACCATTTGTTCTTCCACTTTGCTCTTGGACGTTCTTCTGATTCTGCATGTGTGTCTGTTTCTTTTGTGGACTACATCCACTTAGTCTGCTTCAGGTTTCAGAATATACCAGGCTCCTGCTTCCCCCTGATACAAGTAACTGTTGATGAACCAGGCTCTTCTTATTCTTTTCAATCCAACGGAAGTTGGAAAGAATTATGTAAGGGTCAAGAATGTCTGCATGGGGTCAATACAACATTCCAAAAATGTAATGAAATAGGATAAAAATTGACATGTTGGAAAAACTGGTGAAGAGACACACCGAGGACAAAAATGGGTCAGAAATAAGGTCCCCCAAAAAATGCCCCGATGTGTTTTTATGGAAGTAGTTGTTCCAACTTCTGTAAAATAGAAGATTAGATACAGTGCTACACAGCAAAAAGGGAACTGCTCTTTCCAAACTTCTTCCTATTACTTCCCTATCCCAAGACTATCCCTTAAAACTACCCAACTTATCCCCTTAATAATCCACCATCCTCCAAAACTATCATCAAACCTTATTTATCCTTACACTTCAAAACTGCCTCATCATTCCTTCAAAACTAATCTCCCCCATTACCCCCTAAAATTACCCCACCACCCCTCAAACTTCCCCCTCCCCTCTAAGTCAAAGATACATACACAGACAGAAAGGGTTTGGAAGGAATTCATGGGTCATGCTCCACATGCTTTTCTCACTTGTTAATCTGTTTAGTAGTTTCCCTTTTAAACTGTATAAATGGAAATTACACTTACCTGGTAATTGATGTTCCTTGAGGGAGTACAGTTCAGTCCTCCACCACTGGGTAGTGCACCTCCTCCTGCAACATGGAGACTGGACAAGTCAAACTTGTGACATCACCGGGTATATCCTGCTGGTCTTCTCCCATGATCCCCCAGTGACCTACTGTCAAAGCAGACTCAAAGGAGCAAACAAACAACCAGTTAAAGTACTAAATACAAAGCTATGCTCAAACTTCAACTTTAAAATCACAGGGCCCCAAAAAGAAAGGCCGAAAACACCCTCCTCCGTGCCCCTGTCCCCCTGCGCACCAAACAGCGGAAGACAGAGAGCTAGAAGGAAGGAGAACTAAGGAAGAGTATAGGCAGAAAAGGTTGCTCTCGCGATTACCTGCCAATCAGAGCCCGTTGCCGACGCTAGGATCCGAAAGCACACTCGGAACTGACGCCTCGCGTCTGAAACATCCATCCCCGGGCGGGAATGAGGACTGAACTGTACTCCCTCAAGGAACATCAATTACCAGGTAAGTGTAATTTCCATTTCCTTATCGGTCCTACAGTTCAGTCCTCCACCACTGGGATGTACCAGAGCAGTAATCATTGGGAGGGACCTATCCAGTCGGCTCGGCCCCTAAACGAACAGAGCAGGCACCGACCCCAGCCCGCTCCTCACGTCAACAGGCGGTAAGCCAACCAGGAAGACACGACCGAGAGCCCACTTGGATCCTCTTCACTGGTGAAAACAGCACAGAACTCTGCCCCAAGCAGCGCTAGTGCTTCAGAAAGACAAACTCGCCATCGCAAACACACTGAACGCCCTAGAAACAGACCTACTGAGAAGGCTACCGGAGCTCCGCCTGAAAAATCCGCTTGAGCTCCCCCTTGGCTCTCGACCCCACCAGGGTGTCAAGTGTTAGCAACCGCTGCTCTCCCGCAGAACCCACCTCCACGGAGGGACAGGCAGCGAAGAGACCTCCCAGAAAGCGACGGAACCTTCACCTAAGGTCCAAGAAACGCAGGTTACAAGCAAAGTGTTCTTGCGTAAGTCCCAAACCGACAACTAGACAGGCACAGCCGAATTCCACGAGGGAGAACGGAACCGAGGTCCATCCAGACAGAGGTGGGAAGCAAAATGAGGGAAATGGAAAAACCACCAGCGTCAAACACCCTATTTGTCACACCTCTTAAGGGCTTTATTCTTTGCAACACAAAGTAGCTCTACAGCTATGTCCTGGACCAGTTGGAGTCTTTTTAATTGAGAATGTGGAATGCAGCTAAGCAATGAGTTGCAATAAACCAAGCGTGATCCACCAAGGGCATATAAGAGGGTGTCAAGTGCCCCAGAGTCCAGCGTTGTTTCAGAAGATGTGGAGTCTTACATGGTGTGACAAAAAAAGAAAGGAGACTCTGGTAGCCACGCCCACGACGCAATGCCAGTAGGCCAACCGCTTACATCACCTGGATATGCCCTCCGGAATTGGAGGAACCATGCAGAAGTAGCAATCGCCGACGTGATCCATGGGCCCTCTCCAGATCATTGGAACCGCAAAAGACTTTGATGGTCTTTTCCCATCCATCCACAGCCTGAGATCTGCTACACATGTATTGCAGCATATGTGTGGCGCCTAGCTTTTATCCTGATCTTTTATTCTGCAGCCAAAATATAAATTGTAGGCTTTCTGAACCGCCACAGTCATATGCCATTTTTGAGATGTAAAAGTCACATCACCACAACTAGAGCAGAAATTATCTGCATGATTAACACCAGTACGAGGAATCGCCAAATATGCTGTGAGTGACCTATCGGTATAAAATAAATATGTCTTTTTTTTTTTTTTTTTATATACTGTCAAGCGAGGCAAATTTAAGTAGTGACTGCATCAACTGGTTTTGGACAGTTATTTCGATTGGTTGCAAGTAAAGATTATGCAAGCTCACGCAAATGTTGCAGAATACACTGGTAATGGTCCTCACTGACTAATAAAGAGCACATATCTTAGCAACCAGACCCAGTCGGCCATTTTCACTATGACCTCTGAAAGGCATAGAATGGACCGGGCCACGGCCCCGTACCAATGCGTCGATGCTATCCAGTAGCCTCATATGTCCTCTGCTAAACATCGACCCGTCGCCGCAGACTGACAGGTCGCCATGAGGTCCAATATGGGCTGACCGCATCTGAGCACACGCGGCGCGCACATCGCCTGATGCAATCTCACTCCTCCGGCAAACACTCGGACCCCGCTAAGGACATTCGCCACCACAGTGTCCCCACCGAAACGCAGGCCGCCAAGGCTTCAACCGTGCACGCTGTCCCTTCGCTCGGGCCACCCTGACCACCCGACCGACTTCACCCTGCCGATCGAAATAGGCCACCATCCCGGAGATCTCAGACAGCACCTACAGCGCTCGATCCGCTACCGTGTCCGCGAACGCCTGCCACGGCTGACGTACCGCGTACCGTTCCAGTCAGACGATGGAACACTGGGCGTGCTGCGTACACTAAAACGCCTTGTACATAAAGGATCCCCAAAATGTAGCTGAGTCTAACCACGCTCCGGCCAAGCTCCCGGAAGAAAGGGACAGAACCTTATAAAAAAGAAGCGGGGACAATTAGGAAGGCTTTCCTGTTTGATTATTCTTTTTTTTTTTTTTTCCTTTTTACAACTCCATAAGGGCCACAAGGCACACAACCGAACAGGGCATTGTCCAGAGAACGCAAGGCCCCTCCTCCAGGCTGACTCCACATCCACAGCCTAAACCGGCAGTCACCTTGGCTGATGCCGAGCAGCGCGGAAGCCAACTTGTAAGCCCAGCATATGAAGTATGCCTACTAGTACAGCATTCCAAAATGGAGGGACATGTAACCGGACGGCTTTGAATATGAACCTACAGATATCCCGCGCTTGCTCCAAGACAAGCACTGTGCAGCCTACTGGTCCTCTCGGAGCACCGCCACGACCCGAAGACCTAAACCGGCCAGCAAAAGACGACGTACGCTGGGCCCGAAGGAACCTGGTTGAACGGATCCCAGCACTCCCTGTATCGCTAGGATTGGAGCCTCCCCCCAAGGACTCAGCCCTGGTTGGAACCGGATGAGCATAACTCCAGGCCCTGCGGCGAGCCCCCACGAAGAAGTGGGACGCAACGATGCCTTGAGGAAAGGGAAGGCGCAATGGGTGAAGCAAGTTGCTAGCCGACCAAGGGAGTAAACCCCACACGCACACCTCAACGGAAGGACGGAAGAACCGAGGATTCTGGTCCCACAGGTGCGCCTGCTAGCCTTTAACAACATACACCTCCGCAGGTACAAAAAACTTAAATTGTGAGCACCTTCAGGGGTAAGGGGAATAGACGACAGCCTCCGACTGTGGACCCCTTGTCTTGCACAACAGACAGCAGCACCCCACCAAACAAATGATTGGGAATATATGACCTCAGAACCCCAAGGCAGAGGTAAAACAGTAGAACGTGCAGTGGACGTGAATTTCCAGATCTGCCAGCCCCCCTGCCCACATTGAGAAGAGGCAGAGAAGAACTGGACCGGCGGATCTGGAGGGGTGACTCCTGGACAGCCGGGCCACCGAAGGGAAAGCTGATGACTGAGGCCCAAACTCCTCAGGATGGCCCCGTCTTGCATTGGCAACCCCATGCAACACCATGACAACCCCGCTCACGATATCCCAAGCGATCTCTGTCATTGCTGCAACAATCACCTGAGCATGAGATCACAGACGGAACACGGACATGCAGACGCACTCAAGGAGAGTGCACCTAAGAAGTATGAGCCTATCCAACATCCAGCACCACATGTCCAGGTGTCCCACTCCTGTCACCCAAAACACAGGACGCTTGAACCTAGGTGACCGTCATAGCAAAGACAGGGAGGCCTGACTGCCGCTATCAACCCTTCCAGGACCCTGGAACACTAAGCCCCGGACTGTGCCATCCAGCAACACTTCTCACGATCCCCAGCAGGGGCCTTTCCCCAGATGGCCCAGATGGGCAGTGTTCCCGCCAAATGGGCAAGCTGCGCTCTGATAACATAGTGCAGAAAACCAAATCAAAGTGTCTTAACCTAGCTAATTTTTGTCTAATAGTGATCATTCATAATATCAGCCAGGCTCAATCATAACATTAGTATTAATGATCTCTAAAGATTGAAGAGTTACTAATGTAACACTAATTGGTTTTTTTTTTGTTGTTTTTTTTTAAAGAGCTTCAAAGGCGATCTTGGAAACTGCAGACCAATGAATCTGAGTTCAGTGCCAGTTAAATGATAGAACTTGTTCTGAAAAGCAGCACCAAGCTGTCTTTTCAAAGGGTTAATAAACATGTGATTAAGCCAAATGATATGTATCTGGATGTTTTAGAAGGTACTTGAAAAAGCCCCTTATGAACTTCTGAGGAAGGAGATGATGTGCTATTATAGAATGGGAAATGGATCAAAAACAGGAACACAATAGGACTAAATGGCCAGTTTTCTCACAGGAGACCCGTAAATAGTGGAATGTCTCGGGATCTGCACTGGAACTGGCATCTGATAACATCTACTGCACTGAAATGATCTGGAAAAGAGATCAGCAAGCATGGCGATCAAATTTGCAGATGGCATAACGACATTTAGAGGCTGTCTGCACAATTTCCAAGCGTATAAACATGGAAATAGCATCCTTATGTAAATGACAATTTCAGAAAGGGCTCAATTTATAGGTGGTTGTGCCGCCGATGACCCTGAATGGCCAAATCCTAGCACGGAAACCTGCTGCTGACAGACGTCGCTAACTGCCAGAATGCAGACAAAGGTAAAGGTACCCCCCAAGAAGTAAAACCCAAACCAATCACATTGCATTCAAAGAACTATAAACTATCATGAAATTAAAAGGAAATTAAAATTAGAATTAAAATTAAAAGTAACAGCAAAAGGAAGTCCTTATCTGGGTGTAGCCGCGTGGAACAGCGTCGTCTGCTCAAATGCGGGGCTGCTCCGCTCCCCGCCACGAGGCCTCAGCCCTGCCGAGAAAATAGCGCCAATCCGAAGCAGGCCCATTTGGCGCCAGACACCACAGAGGCGGCAAGAGCTCAGAGCCCCTCCATGCGGACTCGAGAGACTCCCTTGTGGCGTCGGGATGCAGCAGTTACCCCGCTGTAGCTGCGGGGTGAAGAGCTGTCCAGACACGCTGCTGCCTCGCGCCACCAGAAGTAGCAGACGCTGCGAGCCCTGGCCCACCGGCTAAAGAACCTCGAACGGCCTGAGGCTCCCGCCGCAATGGGAATCTGCCGCATGGACACTGCCAAAATGCAGGTGTTCCACAGAGCTCTCCCCTGTACAGTCCTGGGGGAGAGATCATCACCGGGCACAGAGACCGAAGAATCCCAAGCAGAGAGGCTAGCTGGCAGCGTGAACTTTGAAAAGGGACAGAACCCCCCTTTACACCAAGGCAGACTAGGTGAAAATAAATAAAGTAAAAGTAAATGAAATTAAATGAAAATGAATACAATTTACAGGATTACACCTAAAGAAGGGCAAAAGAAATGCAAGGTAAATCAAATCCTGACTAACTGCTCCTAAACTGCTTCTCAAGTGAGCCCAGCACCTAGGCTCACTACGTCCTCATGCTGCATGGAGACTGGACACACTGGGGGATCATGGGAGAAGACCAGCAGGATATACCCGGTGATGTCACAAGTTTGACTTGTCCAGTCTCCATGTTGCAGGAGGAGGTGCACTAACCAGTTGTGGAGGACTGAACTGTAGGACCGATAAGGAACTAGCTTGTTAGCACCGCCATTCCCAGTAGAATGAATATTTCACTTTGCCTTGTGGTGCTAGTGGAGACCATTAGCTCCATGCCTCCCTCCTGCTTCCCAAGACAGCGATGCCATCTCAGTGAGACTGGGCTATGGTTGCCATGCTGTTGCAGGGAGGCATCAAAAGTAGCGTGCCCCTTTGTGCAACCCATGTGTGTGTGAATTCTTTTCATAAATTGTTTTATTACTTTTTTTACCTTTAGTTAGCTATCTACGAGGATCCTTCTATTCTAGATAAAGTGTGTTCCAGTTGATTTGGGGCAAGGGATATATGGGATACCAAACCCTATATATAAAATATACCAATTAAGGCAATGTACTTCTACACAGAATTGTAGGCAATTGCAGTGAAGATAATAGCAGCAAACAAAATAAATTTTCCATGCATTTAACATAGTAGCAGGTGTTCTCCGAGAACAGCAGGAATCAGTCCTCACATACGGATGACATCACTGACAGAGCCCATGTGGGAACGCTCCCCAGCTTCCATAGGAAGCTTTTGGGAGGTCAAGCATGCATGCGTGCCTGTTTTCCTGCCAGAAGGAGCCATTTTACCTCAATATGACGACAGCTTAATCAAGCCAAAAAAAGTAAACAACTCCACGGGGAGGAAGGAGGATAGTGAGGACTGATTCCTTTTGTTCCCAAAGAACACCTGATACAGGTAAGTAAGTACGCTTTCTCCAGGAACAAGCAGGAAGTCAGTCTTTACATATAGGACTCCACAGCTGCAGGCTACCGAAAAAACGAAATAAGTAAAACAGCATGAGAAATCACTGAGAGGTTCTGAGAGTCAGCATCCAGCATGATCAACAACAGCAGGTTGACTCTACAGTAGCCTGATGGACAGAAGGGGCGGTGGGAAGGAGTTGCATTAATTCCCAAACAGGTGCCGGAGTACGGCTTGGCCGAAGTTGCTGTTATGCCAGAAATCTCCATCCAGACAGTAATGGGCTGTGAAGGTGTGGACCGAAGACCACATAGCAGTTCTATAGATCTCCACTGTGGAGATCGAGTGCAAGTTTGTCACAGAAGTAGGCATAGCTCAGATGTTGTGAGCCGTGACATGGTGCTCCAAAGTCAGACCAGCTTGAGCATAAGCAAAGGAGATGCAGTCCGCAACCCAAAGCAAAAAGGTGCGCTTCGAGACCGCCACATTCAGCCTAATGGGGTCAAAGGAGACAAAGAGCTAAGAGAAACAGCGGTATGCATCCATTTGTTCCAGGTAGAATGCCAGTGCTCTCTTACAATCCAATGTGTGTAGAGAGGCCTCAGTCCTGTTGGCGTGAAGTCTGGGAAAAAAAGGTGAGCAGTGCCACTGACTGACTGAAATGAAAAGCGGAGACCACCTTAGGTAGAAACTTAGGATGAGTCTGAAGGACTACTATATTCTGATGGAATCTTGTATAGGGCAGATGTGCCATGAATGCCTGTGATTCGCCGAGACTGCATGGAGAGGGAGACTGCTACCAGGAGAATGATTTTCCAGGTGAGATACCTGAGCAAGCAGGAGCGAGAGAGAAGCTACCTCAGCCCTACGTTAAGGTCCCATGCCATCGGTGGTGGCTTAATGGGAGGACGTGAGGGTAAGAGGCCTCTCATGAAGCGGCCAACGAGAGGATGAACAGAGATAGGCTTATCAGCCCAACTGTGATGGTAGGCCAACACCACATTCAGATGCACTCTGACTGAGTTTGATTTAAGACCAGAATCGGAGAGGTGGAGGAGGTAAGTCAAGTACCACCTCCACAGAGCAGGAAAATGGGTCTAGTGCCTTGCCTGCACACAAGATTGAGAACCTGTGCCATTTGAAAGCAAAGGAGCGTCGCGTAGAGTCCTTGCGGGGCACAGCCAAGTCAGAGATGCTGCCTCCAGGACAGCTGAAGCAGAAGAGGAAACCATGGCTGTCTGGGCCAGTGTGGTGCTATGAGGATCATAGTGGCACTGTCTGCTTGAAGCTTGAACAGGGCCACCAGAGGATATGATGGGTAGGTATGCAAGAGGCAGTCGCTCCAGGAGAAAAGCATCTGAAGCTATCCAATTGCTGCATGGAACTGTGGAGCAAAACTGTGGCAGCTGTGTGTTGTGCAGGGTCGCAAAGAGATCTATTGATGGCGTACCCCACATTCGGAAAATGTGGTTTGCCACTTGCTTGCTGAGGGTCCACTCGTGTGGCTGAAGGACTCTGCTGAGATGATCTGCCAGGACACTGGGTTGCCCAGGCAGATACAGCATGCCGTGTGAGATGGCGAACTTCCAGAGGTGGACCGCTTCCCAACAGAAAAGATACGGCTTGCTGTCCTGCTTGTTGATGTAGAACATGGCTACCTAATTGTCCATTTGGATGAGGACCACCTGGTTTGCAGCTGTTGCTGAAACGCTCAAAGCACATTTGCAATGGCCCGGAGCTCCAGGAAGTTGATCTGGTGGAAGCTTTCCCGAGCCGTCCAGAGTCCCTGCATATGTAAGACGTTGAGATGAGAACCCAAGACCATCTTGGAGGCATCTGTCAGAGTACACTGATGCAAGGGGGCCTGAAAGGGGGAGCCCCGCGAGCAGGTTTGGAGGTTCTAGCCACCAGGAGAGGGAGTTCTTGAGTGGATGAGTGACCACCAACTTGGCCCTGAGATGACCAGTGACTGGATGCCACTGTGTGCAGAGAGTCTACCGTGCCTGTCGCATCTGGAGACATGCAGATGGAGTGACATGTGCCCATAAATAATCATGAGAGGGCAGAATACCTAGGGATTCATTAGGGAGGTACTGTGTCGTAACAGTCACATCAATAATACACCAAACTGTTTTATAAATGGGCTATAAAAACAAACTAGAAAGACAGATATTCTTAAAATCATGAAAGAATACCTTAAGGGGGCGGAGCCTGATGTCCAGCGGGATGGTCGCATAACGCTGAGGCTCCCGAGAGGCCTACTCAGAATCCTGAATTAACACCATACATACTTGGAACTTCTACTCTGATCTTGCAGGGGCACATTGGTGAGATGGCGGGGACCAAACCCACGCGCCTGGAATTTGGATCTCCGGCGGCTTCTCACGGCAAACGTTCCAAAACTGAACCCCCGTCCCCGCAGAAGGGGCTGGCCTTGCGTGAGGGCCCCGAAATGCAGCAGGAAATCCTCGCAGAGATTAGAGGGGTCAAGGACCTCGTGCAGTCAAACGGTGAAGCACTCCGAGCGCTGCGGGAAGATCTTGGTGTACTGCAGGGCAAGCTCGAGGGGCTCTCTTCGCGTCAGGACAAAATGGAGAGCATATTGGACTCCCATGTGGCCCGGTTGTCCAAACTCGACAAAGTTGAACGTCAGGTACGGGCCTTGCAGAAAGAAGTGGAAGATGGCAATAATAGAGCGCGCCGCAACAACATACGACTCGTGGGCATACCGGAGGGAGCGGAATCGGGAGACATGAAAGAGTTTTTATGTAAAATCCTCCCTTCCCTGCTCCAAATCACCTTTACCAAAGATTTGGAGATCGATCGCGCTCATCGTGTACCCTCAAGCATAACGCTCAACAGGAAGACTCCGCGGCCTATCATTTTTCGACTTTTGAGATATCAACACGTGGAGCAAATTCTCAGTGCCTCTCGGGCAAAGGGCCATATGGAGTTTGAGAGCCACAAGATCTCCTTCTATCCTGACTTGGCTAAACCCACGGTCGACCGCCGAAAGCGCTTTCTGGAATTCCGACCGAGGCTTCAACAACTACAAGCACGCTATGGCCTGATGTACCCGGCCAAGCTCCGAGTCACGCTTCACAATCAGACAAGAACATTTGAGGACCCTGATCTACTAGCGGAGTTTTTGGATTCCAAAGAAGCCGACTTGATGCGCTGACTTCCAGAATATTCCTGCCAGCATTCCCATATCCGCTGTACCTTCCATACTGGATCTGCCGCAGCCCAGCACAGAGTCAGGCGTGGGCAGTTTGTTTGCCTTACTTTTGATGATATCTGTGACCCGACTCCATCTACCCACAGTAGCCTCGATGAGTATCAGAGACAGTGTTAATTATGGACTCTGGTGTTTCTTTTCTTTTTTCATGTCTTTCTATCGCCTCTCTAGGGCCTCCTCCCGCAGACATATGGTCGCCATATTCATTGGGGGTTTTGCTTCTTCTCTAAGATACGTTGGTACATGCTTTTCAATATGGGGTGTATTAGCCAGCATACTCGGTGATTATGTCATTGTTGCACAGATTCTGATTATGTTGTATGTTTTCAAGTGCCCTTACCTAAAATGTCTATTACCGATTGATGGCACCATGTAAGCTTTTCTCATTGAACGTAAAAGGAATCAATAATCCGATAAAACGGAAGAAAATCCTAAGCTACCTAAGTCAGGAAGCTGCTGATCTGATTTTTCTCCAAGAAACGCATTTAAATTCGAAGGAAACTCTTAAACTCAATATTAAACCTTACATGGTGGCCGCCTATTCCCCAGCCGTTTCTAAGAAATGTGGGGTTGCCATACTGGTTAGGAAATCTTTGCATGCTACTATTATTGCGACTAGCTCAGATACAGAAGGTAGATGGTCCAGAGTTCACCTCAAGATAGGTAGCCTTGAAGTTACATGTATATGCCTTTACGCTCCTAATGTGGATGATCCTGCCTTTTTTGCTACCATTGCTCAGGTTGCGCAGGCCTCTGCTAATACTTCATTGATAATTGGGGGGGATTTCAATTTAGTCCTTGATCCCCTGATTGACAAACAGCCGCCTAGGACAAGTGGTCCCCCCAAGAGTCACACCACGCTTACCTCTTTGATCAAAGATCTTGCTTTAGTTGATCTATGGAGGTTACTACACCCCAATGAGCTTGACTTCACCTTCTTCTCTTCCCCTCACAAATCCCAGTCTCGCATAGATTTCTTTCTAATATCAAAACTGTTAGTTCCTCAGGTGGACACTGCAAAGATTCACTCCCAACATATTTCAGATCATGCTGCTATTTCCTTTCAATTACACACTACTGCACCCCAAGGGAATTCGGGGGCCTGGTTCTTTGATAGAGCCCTGTTAACTCAGCCAGAGTTCCAGTTAGAAATTCGAGCAGCCATAAAGGATTACTTCCATTTTAATCTACCCCAGGATACTGCAAATTGGGCTTGGTGGGAGGGCTTCAAAGCGGCCATTCGAGCAACGATCACTAGCTATCAAATCCGCCTGCGGAAACAACGCAAGCAGCAGCTACTCATACTAGACCAACAAATTAAAGCAGGCGAACGAGTTCTAACTTCACGTACTGATCCATGTGTATTAATTCGATTACAGCGTCTCCGTTTTCAATATAATTCAATCCTCTCAACTGCAGCTTCTAAGAGTATTGAGCTTCAACGAGGGACATATTATCGTGAAAATAACCGAGCCGGTCGACTCTTAGCCAACGCCTTGAAAGGTCAAAAAGAAGCCAAACGTGTAGCGGCCCTTCGAGCCCCACAGGGAGGGGGCATATTGACCACAGACTCCGACATTGTAGAACTCTTTCGGGATTTCTATACCCGCCTATATCAATCTGAATGTGAGTTCTCGTCAGAGACATTCGAGCGACTGCTTTCTGGCATTCAGCGGCCGACCCTCTCTGAAGATGATAGGGATGCGATGGATGAACCCTTCTCTACTTCAGAGATCCAATCTGCCCTAAAACGAACAGCCTCGGGCCGTGCCGCCGGGCCCGATGGCCTCCCGACCGAATTCTACAGAACGCTTAGTGCAGATTTAGTTCCCTATTTAAAACTCTATTTTTCTGCCCTTGCGGTAGATACATCCTCTTTGGGATCCTTTTCTGCAGCTAATGTGGTAGTATTTGAGAAAGAAGGCAGAGACCCGCTGCTAACCGCCAACTACCGTCCAATCTCCCTACTTAATGCCGATTATAAGATCTTCGCAACGATCTTGGCCACCCGGCTATCTGACAGGATGGCCACCCTAATCCACCCCGACCAATGCGGTTTTATACCCGGCCGATCCACCGCTGACAATGCTCGGACCTTGTGCCATGTGCTATCCAGTGCTGCCAATCTAGATCATCCATGGGTGGGTCTTTCCCTAGATGCCGAAAAAGCCTTTGATCGCCTAGAATGGCCCTTCTTATTTGCAGTTCTCCGATGGTATGGCTTTGGGGAGGGCTTCCTCCGATATCTCCAAGTCATGTATACTCAACCCGTCGCCAGTATTTGTGTAAATGCCATCAAGTCTCAGCCATTTAATCTCCAAAGAGGCACGCGTCAAGGTTGCCCCCTATCACCAATGCTCTTTGATCTAGCTCTTGAACCCCTAGCCCTCCTTATTAGGCAGTCCGCACGTATTCGAGGTGTCCCCTTCAGTCATAGAGAGATTAAACTCTCTGCATATGCAGATGACCTTATGCTTTTCGTATCCCTTGATTCGGTTCCAGCTGTTTTGGATCTGATTGACGGATACTCGCAATTATCGGGCTATAAAATTAACTGGACCAAATCTGTAGCATTCCCACTGAACCGCTGGGTACATGAGGCTGACATGCAGGCCTTTCCCTTCCTTTGGCAATCCCGCATGGTGAAGTATCTCGGGGTCCATTACTGTTCTCCTTTAGAAGACACTATCAGTTTTAATGCCAAAGAGGTAGTCTCCAAAGTCCGTGAGCTTACAAATCGTTGGTCTCCCTTATCTCTTACATGGTGGGGTCGCCTAGAAACTGTGAAAATGATGATAGTCCCCAAAGTGAACTACATTTTAGAAATGCTGCCATGCTTACTCCCGTTACATACTTATAAAGATATTGAGGGCCTTCTCGTCCGTTATCTCTGGCAGGGCAAGCCACCAAGGATAGCTAAACAAAAACTACAGTCTGCAAAGGAAATAGGGGGTACCAGATTTCCTGATTTTCTTAGATATCATCAAGCCTTCCTACTTAAGCAAGGTGCCCGATGGCTAGATGCCCCAACAGACAGCAGACCAGTTTGGCTTGACATAGAAGAGGAGCTTAGTAGCCCAATTCCGTTGACCCATCTCCCCGGTATGTCCTATCAAGTAGACACCCGCCATCCACCAATGATTGTCGATACTCTTGCGGCCTTTAACACTCTCATTCTATCACTGGGTCCGAACGTATGTCCTCAGGACGGACTCCCGCTATGGAATAACCCCAGAATTCAAGTCCTAAATAGAACGATAGCATGGAAACCCTGGTACTCAAGGGGGATCTGGACACCCCAACAGCTTTTTTCTGCAGCTCGTTGGAAAACCTTTTCTGATTTACAAAAGGAATTTGCGTTACCAGCGAAACACTACTTTCAATTGATGCAGCTTCAACACTGCCTCAAAAGTGCTCAAATCATGCCGCCCTCTGCCCCTACTGAGGACGGGCTATCAGAGATAGTTCACTCTATTAGTAGTACACATGGGGTAGCCTCTAACTTTTATAAAACATTATGTCAGGGTACAGACACTGCCACTTTTAGAGCTCAACAAGCCTGGGAGCGCGAACTGCAAACCACTTTAACCCCTGTGCAATGGAGCGTTTTCTGGAGCAAAGTAGTGCGGGTTTCCCGGTCCGCCTCTGTTACCCAAACTCTCTTCTTCTTTGCACACAGATGCTTTTATACCCCAGAAAAAATAGCCAAATGGAACACAACTGCTAGGGACCAGTGTTGGTCTTGCCATGCTGCTGTGGGAACCCTCGCTCATGTTATTTATGAATGCCCTCAACTACAGGTTTATTGGAGGCGGGTTTGGGGTTGTATTCAATTTATCTTACACCTTCACGAACCTCTCTCTTGGAAGATCGTGGGACTCCGCTCTGTGGCGGAGGTCCCCTCTCTTCCTAAGAAGGGTCGCTTTCTCCTTGATTTCATGCTGGGTATAGCCATATGCTTAATCACGAGGAATTGGAAGGATAGCTCTCGACTTACTGTCAATGAATGGTGGAACCTCGTCTGCTTATATAGTAAATATGAGCAGATACCTCGGAGAGCTATTCCCCATGCCCAAACTCACTCTCGCTTGTCTAAATGGCAGATGCTCAATGATTATGTACAATCTGCTCATTGTTCCGACATGCCTGTTTAATGTGCACTCATCATGTTTCAGATCACCGTTAGGTTTTGTAACACAATAATGTAAGTACACGCCCGCTTCGGGAATGATTAGTTTTCTAGAGAAGAAGCAGGGGGGAGGGGGGTGGCAGGGGTTTACTTTGATGTATGTATCACACTTTATGTATCTGTCTCTTAGCTGTATGTCTTCCTTTTCCTTTGTTGTTATAAAACGAAAATAAAGAATTTAAAAAAAAAAGAAAGAATACCTTAAGAACATATTTAACTATGAAAACATACATACGTCTTTTAGGCCTTGGTAATCTAAGAAGATAAAGTGAGTAGTGCACAATTTCCAGAGAATGAAGGCTAGAGACTCTAGGGCTCAATGAAAAGACCGGCTTCCTGTTGAGTTAGGGAAATGAGAGTTTGGTGGAGCTTCTTTGGAGGTGGAAACGCCTGCATTTTAGAAAGCAGCTAAAGCAAGGAGAGGTACATCAGAATAATGCTCAATTTGAAACAAATGATAATTACACTTACCTGGTAATTGTAGTTCCTTGAGTGACGACAGTTCAGTCCTCTACCTCTGGGTTGTCAACCTCCTCCTGCAGCTTGGAGACTGGTATGTCAGAATGATGACATCACTGGATATAGCCTGCTGCTCTCTGTCTTCCTTTCCAGTGTAAACTATTAACAAAGCAGACTCAAAGGAGCAACAAATAAGTAGCTATAACTCATATAACCAATGAACTCTAGATAAGTATCATAGTAGAACTTGCAAACAAAGCGTTCCTACGCCACGCACTGCCACCAAATCTATCAGGCAGACGTCCTTGTGCAGCACAAAAAATGCACACTGACTTACCTGTAACGACAGTCCACATGTCGCCCGGCTGCCCCCTTCCTGAAAAAATTTCTGGGCGGGATGGAGGACTGAACTGTCGTCACTCAAGGAACTATAATTACCAGGTAAGTGTAATTATCATTTCCTTATCGTTTATCCAGTTCAGTCCTCTACCTTTGGGATGTACCAGAGCAGTAATCAATGGGGAGGGCCTTTCCAGCCGGCACGCAACACCGCAGCCCCGAAACAAGCATCTCAAGCTGCTGCAACATCCAGACGGTAATGCCTACTGAACGTATGCAGAGACGACCAAGTGGCCGCTCTACAAATCTCACTTGGAGGAACCAAGCCGTGTTCTGCCCAAGAAGCCGCTTGCGCTCTGGTGGAATGAGCCCGTAAGCCAACCGGTGCTGCGCAACCTCGAAGCAGATAGGCGGAAGAGATCGCTTCCCGAATCCATCGCGCAATGGAAGCTTTAGACGCCACCTCTCCCTTGCGCCTACCACCGAACAACAGAAAAAGATGATCCCACTTGCGAAAAGATTCCATAGCCTTCAAATACTGACGCAACGCTCTCTTGACATCTAGCCGCCGTAAGCTGCGGTCCCCCGCGCTGCCTTCCAAGGACCCGAGAACCGGCAAACACACCGACTGATTTAAGTGAAAGGGAGACACCACTTTGGGCAAAAATGACGGAACTGGTCACAACACCACCTTTTCTTTTGAAAAGACCAGAAACGGCTCCCTAGAAGACAACTTCTGCAACTCCGAAATGCACCTCGCTGAACAAGTCGCTACCAGAAACACCGCCTTCAACGTTAAATCCTTCAACGACGACCGATGTAAGGGCTCAAAGGGCGGCTTGACCAAAGCTGACAAAACCAAATTAAGATCCCAAGACGGAACCATTATTCGACGTGAAGGTCGTAACCTAGCCACCGCTCTAAGAAAACGCAACACATCCGTATGAGCACCCAGAGCTATGCCCTGAACTTTGCCGCGATAACATGACAGCGCCGCTAACTTCACCCGCAAAGAGCTAGCTGCCAAACCCTTCTCAAATCCCTCCTGTAGAAAGCTGAGGACAGAAGAGACGGAAACCGTTGCCGCCCGAATTTGCTTGCGCAAGCACCAATCTTCAAAAATACGCCAGATCCGCATGTAAGCTAACGACGTGGATGACTTGTGCGCTCTGAGGAGCGTAGAAATGACCAACACTGAATATCCATTTTTCTTTAACCGCGCCCTCTCAATGGCCATGCCGTAAGCGAGAACCGATCCACTTGAGGCATGAATAGAGGACCCTGCAACAACAGATCCTGCCTTACTGGAAGTCTCCAAGGTCGTCCGTCTAGGAGTTGCACCAGATCCGCGTACCACGGTCGCCTTGGCCAATCGGGCGCAATCAGAAGCACCCTTCCCTGGTGCCGCTCTATCCTTTGAACCACTCGACCGATCAATGCCCAGGGCGGGAAAACGTACAGGAGACCCGACGTCGGCCACCGCTGCAAGAGCGCGTCGATGCCCTTCGACATTCTTTCTCGTCGCCTGCTGAAGAAGCGCGTGACCTTGGCCGACTGAAAGAACGCCATCAAGTCCATGATGGGCGTCTCCCACCGTACCAGCAACTGCGCAAACACCTCAGGGTGTAATTCCCACTCCCCGGCATCCACTCGAACTCTGTTGAGGAAGTCCACCATCACATTGTCTTTTCCTGCAATGTGTGCCACTGAAATCGCCGTCAACCGACTCTCCACTCAGGCGAACAGCAAATCCGACTCCTCCTCCATTGCTGCACTCCCCGTGCCGCCTTGCTGATTTATGTAGGCGACCATGGCGGAATTGTCGGCTAGCACTCGAACAGGACGCCCGAGCACCAAGTCCTCGAATGCCTGCAGGGTTCTGACTACCGCCCGCAGTTCCAGACGATTGATTGACCACGCAGTTTCCAGCGGGAATCAAAGCCCCTGCGAGAACTGGCCCCCGCAGTGAGCTCCCCAGCCCGCTAGACTGGCATCCGTCATCAAGGGAAGCCACTCCGGCAGTTCCAGTGGCATCCCGGCCGCTAACGATGCCGGAAGCAACCACCACCGGAGTGACTGCCTCACCTTGAACGGGCACGGAAGCCGCTTTCTCAAGGGATCCCGCTGATGCGACCAGCAGCGCAGCAAGGCTCTCTGTAAGGGACGCATATGCACTTTGGCCCAAGGCACCGCCTCCAGCGTCGCTGTCATCGTTCCAAGTACGCGGAGATACATCCATGCCGATGGCGCTGGAGTAGATCTGAAGCTGCGCACCAGACTGCGAAGAGCCCTCGCCCTCCTGACCGATAAAAACACCTGTCCTTGGAGGGTGTCGAATTGCACTCCCAGATACTCTAGCACCTGGGAAGGCTGGAGACAGCTTTTGGTCAGATTGACTACCCAACCGAGGCTCTGCAAAAACTCTACTGCCCTGTCGGTCACCTGATGGCTTTCCGACTCGGACTTCGCCCGAATCAACCAATCGTCCAGGTAAGGGTGCACCAAGATACCTTCTCTGCGCAACGCCGCCGCCACTACCACCATGACCTTGGTAAATGTGCGCGGCGCCGTCGCTAGACCGAAGGGCAATGCCTGGAACTGATAATGGCCCCAGGGCAAAGCGAACCTTAACCACCGCTGATGTGCCTCCCGGATGGGAATGTGCAAGTAGGCCTCCGTGAGATCTAACGACGTTAAGTACTCCCCCTGACGCACTGCTACGATTACCGACCGCAATGTCTCCATACGGAAGTGAGGCACCCTCAGACAGCGATTCACGCCTTTGAGGTCTAGGATAGGCCGCAGCGCTCCATCTTTCTTTGGCACCACAAAATAAATGGAGTACCGACACAAACCGTACTCTTATTTCGGGACTTCCACGGCCGCACCTAAGCGCAGCAGTCGCTCCAAAGTGCTGCGAACTGCCAGAGTCTTCCTCTGGCCCCTGCAAGGGGACATGACGAAAGAATCCCGCACGGGAAGTGCGAGCTCTAGAGCATAACCCTGACGAATAATTTCTAGAACCCACTGATCGGAAGTGATAAGGGTCCAGGCAGACAGAAACTCCCGGAGCCTCCCGCCTACGGAAGCTTCCTCCACCGGGACCCGCCTCATCTCATTGCGGCTTACGAGCTGTTGAGGGGGAGCCGGAGGAGAAACCTCTACTAGCTCCTTGAAACCCCCGAAAACCCTGCGCTCGGTAAGCAAAACTACCCCTCTGAAAGGACCCGTAGCGCGGCGACCGAAATCTGCGAAAGTCCCGAAACTGGCCTCTAAAACTTTGACCGGACTTTCCCTGTTTCGGTTTGTCCTCTGGGAGCCTACCTTGCTTTGTCTCCCGAAGGTCTTTCACCAACTTATCCAGATCTTCTCCGAACAGCAACCTTCCTTTGAACAGTAGCTTACTAAGTCGAGACTTAGAAGAACCGTCTGCCGCCCAATTATGCAACCACACTGATATGCGGGCGGCCACCAGGGACGCTGTGCTATTTGCGAGCGCCCTGATCAAATCATAGAAACATAGAAACATGATGACAGAAAAAGACCACAAGGCCCATCTAGTCTGTCCTTCCATAACAACTACGACAGTCCACTTTTTACCTTTAGAGATCCTCTGTGTTGGTCCCATGCTTTTTTGAATTCAGTTACTGTCCTCATCTCTACCACCTCCACTGGGAGACTATTCCACGGATCCACTACTCTTTCCGTAAAGAAATATTTCCGCATATCACTCCTGAATCTATCTCCCTTCACCCTCATCCCATGTCCCCTCGTAGCAGAACTTGCTTTCAATTGAAAGAGGCTCTCTCCCTGAACATTTATGCCACGGAGGTATTTAAACATCTCAATCATATCACCTCTATCCCGCCTTTCCTCTAAGGTGTACATATTAAGATCCTTAAGTCTGTCCTCATATGCTTTATAATGAAGCCCATTAATCATTTTAGTAGCAACCCTCTGCACCGACTCCATCCTGTTCACATCCTTTTGAAGGTGCGGTCTCCAGAATTGCACACCATACTCCAAATGAGGTCGCACCAAAGACTTATACAGAGGCATTATCACCTCCTTTTTTCTGCTAGCCATTCCTCTCCGTATGCACCCAAGCATCCTTCTAGCTTTTGCCGTCGCCTTTTCTACCTGTTTAGCTACTTTAAGATCATCAGACACAACCACGCCTAGGTCCCGCTCTTCTTTAGTGGACAAAAGTACTTCACCTCCTATACTGTATTGCTCCCTTGGATTGCCGCAGCCCAAATGCATGACCTTACATTTTTTAACATTAAATCCCAGCTGCCAAATTCTAGACCATTCTTCAAGCTTAGCTAGATCCCTCCTCATGTTATCTACACCTTCCTGGGTGTCTACTCTATTGCAGATTTTGGTATCATCCGCAAAGAGGCAAACCTTACCCGACAGCCCTTCCACTATATCACTAACAAAGATGTTAAAAAGAATAGGACCAAGGACAGATCCCTGGGGCACACCACTGGTAACATCCTTCTCCTCAGAGTGAGCTCCATTTACTTGTACTCTTTGTCGCCTCCCACCCAACCAATTTCTAACCCAAGCAGTAACTTTAGGGTCCATCCCTAGGGTGCTCAGTTTGTTTATAAGTCGCCTGTGAGGAACAGTGTCAAAGGCTTTACTGAAATCTAAATACACCACATCTAGAGATCTCCCTCGGTCCAACTCCCTGGTCACCCAGTCAAAGAAATCAATCAGATTTGTCTGACAAGACCTGCCTCTGGTGAATCCATGCTGCCTCGGATCCTGTAATCCGCCGGACTCCAGAAACCTCACTATTTTCTCTTTCAGCAGCGTTTCCAATAATTTACTCACCACCGAAGTTAAACTAACCGGCCTGTAGTTTTCAACCACATCCTTACTTCCGCTTTTGTGTAAAGGCACCACATGAGCCTCTCTCCAGTCCTTTGGCACCACTCCCGACTCCAACGAGGCATTGAAAAGGTCAGTCAGTGGAGTTGCTAGAACATCCCCAAGTTCCCTCAGTATTCTAGGGTGTATCCCATCCGGTCCCATCGCTTTGTCTACTTTAAGTTGAGCTAGTTTCTCACGAACACAGTCTTCTGAAAATTGTTCAAGATGTCCTTCGCTTCTGTTCTTATTTGTGGGTGTTTTCTGAGGTCCTGCTCCTGGTTCTTCATCTGTGAACACAGAACAAAAATATTTGTTAAGCAATTCCGCTTTATCCTTATCAGCTTCTACATATTCCCCCCCTGCACCCTTGAGTCTGACAATACCACTTTTGCCCTTCCTCTTCTCACTAATATATCTGAAAAATGTCTTATCCCCCCATTTTATTGCATTGGCTATTTCCTCCTCCTTTTGAATCTTTGCCTTCTTGACTACTTTGCTAGCTTCTCTAAGTTTTTCCAAATACAGATGCCTGTCTTCCTCTCTCTGTGATCTCTTGTATTTCATGAAGGCCTCCCTCTTTTTCTTCACTTTTTCAGCTACTTCCTTCGAAAACCATAGCGGTCTCCTGTTCCTTTTGCCTTTATTTACCATTTTAACAAAAAGGTTGGTTGCCTTTAAAATACTCCCTTTCAGTTTTGCCCACTGTTTTTCTACATCCCCCAGCTGTTCCCATCCCACTAATGACTCCCTGAGGTATTGGCCCATCTTCGCAAAGTTAGTCTTCCTAAAGTCTAAGATCTTCACCTTGGAATGGATTCTAACAGCCCTAGTCCTAATACTGAACCACACCATCTGGTGATCACTGGATGCAAAATGATCTCCCACTACAACATCAGAAACACTTTCACCATTGGTAAGCACCAAGTCCAGTATGGCCCCTTCACGTGTGGGGTCTGTTACCAATTGCCTGAATAGTTCTCCCTGTAGAGAATCCAGGATCTCCTTACTTCTAGATGATACTGCAGCAGGAATGTGCCAATCAACATCTGGCATATTGAAATCTCCTAGCAGTAGCACTTCTCCTTTCCTAGCAATGCTGCGTATGTCTTCAATTAACTCTCTGTCCACCTCTTCCTCTTGTGAGGGAGGTCTGTATATCACACCAATGCACATAGATTTCTCTTTCCCTCTTTCTAGTTTAACCCACAATGCCTCCTCTCTCCCTTTTAAGCTCTGTAATTCCAAAGCTTTAATAGTAGTTTTTACATATCATCATAGTGCACATCCGCCAAATAAGCTGCGCCGGACTCAAGGCGCCCCAGCTCCTTGAGCTCCTCGAGATCCAAATGAGGCGAGTGACGCAACCGTTGCACCCAGCGCAAACATGCCCGAGCCACCCAGGCCCCACAAATAGATATCTGCAACGAAAGGGAATCCACCTCGAAGGTCATTTTCAGGAGACTGTCAACCCTACGGTCCTGGGCATCTTTTAGCGCTGCGCTGCCCTCAACCGGAATGGTAGTCTTCTTGGTGACTGCCGAAACCACCGCGTTCACCCGCGGCATCCGGAACCTTTCCTTGTCCTTATCGGCCAGCGGGTACAGCCTATTCATGGTGCGCACGCCTCTGAGTCCTGTTTCCGGCTGGTCCCATTCTTCCTGAATCATCTTATCTACCACCTTATGGACCGGGAACACAACCTGGGTCTGACAGACCGCTTGAATGACGGGATCTTCTACCTCGACTTCCGGGGATGGCTGAGTTGCCAGCTTCAACATCTGCAATGATTCCGTAATCAACGCTGGAAGCTCCTCCCTCCGAAAGACCCTTATGATTTTAGACTGTTCCTCGGGCTCCAGAATCTCTCCTTCCTCTAGATCCTGCAGCTCATCATTTTCGCAGTCATACTCCTTGACCTCTGGCCAATCCGGCTCCACCGTCGAGGAGGCACGGGTCTTAGCCTTCTTAGGCGCCGAAGGACCCTCACCGACGTCGACCGAGGCCGCCATTGGAGCAGCCGCCCCGGTCAGAGGTGAAACGTCCGCCACTTTACTACCTAAACGTCTCAAACAGAACGCCTTGTGAAGCATTAATATAAACTCCGGACAAAACTCTGCAGGATTCTCTGGTTGCTCGCCTGGCAACGCTGTAGATGAACCCGCCAGTTCCTCCACGAGACACTCCTGGACTGGGGTTTGAGGAGACTCAGTCAGCGCCCCCTCAGCTTCCTTAAGGTCCATCTGCTGCTCCACTGTGGACGAAAGGGAGGCACAGCCGCGACAGACCCCTGACTCTGCCACCGTGCCTCTCCGGGTACCACAGATGACACACTGTGGATGCCGCCATAAAGTTGGCTTGGAAAGTTTTGTACAAGTGGATCTGAGAGCGCTTGATACAGGGGTTTACCCCCCGAAACGTGCACGTTGCGCATGGTTTTTCAGATAAGTGCCGTTTCTACTAACTTGGATTTGGTTTTCTGAGAAGTTTTATTTTGAATAACCTATTGGTTTGAATAAAAGGGATATGTATTGTGTATTGGGGCACGGGTTTGCAATGCCTGCCCTGCACGATTTATGTCCGACAAAAAAATTATAAGTTTGTTGAGGGATTCACGGGATCTGTTTCTTTATTACCGCCATAAAGTTGGCAATCTGAATTGATGTTCTCCTGAGAAAACGGAATCCTTATCTCCACGGACAGAGCAACAACTATCAATATGCCATCCCCTGTCCCTACACCGGGCTAAAAGGCCGGGCTGAAGCAGCCCCGAGGCGGAGCCCCTCCCCCCTCAGCGGCTGCCATCAGCCCTGTCGAAAACAAAAGTAGAAATGCACCCCAAATAAACGAGTGAAATTAGCACTCTCAAAAAAGAAATAAACTAATCTCCAAATTGAAACCGGTACCTGCTTACCTGCTCGGATCGTGGCGACACTAAGCAGCCATGCGGCTTGCCGCGCTGCCTAAAATGGCCGCCAGTGGTTAGAAGCTCAAAAGGGCGCCAAAATGCAGCCGGCCTGGTGCGCCTTCACCTCCCCAGGCCGACGCTGCTGCCACCGCAGCCTGCCACCGGTGGAAAGCTTACCGGGCAGGTCTGCATAGCTCCTGTTTGCGTCCCGGAGTCACGCTGCAACCCCGAACTCTGGGTAAGGGTATATAAACTCACCTGCAGATATAGCGCTGTGCGAGACTGCGACCAGCAGCCTCGTCAGTGCGGCGGATTACAGAGCGATCAGAGAGGGCTCTCCCCCGAAGAGTCCGGGGGAGAGATCCTCCGGCTGTCAAGCCTCAAGTTCTACCCGTGCTGCCTCTTACGGGAACTTTGGTGACAGGCAGGGAGCAAAGAATGCTAAGCAAATTAGACTTAAGCTGATTCATTTATTCAGCTCTTTTGTTCTTTATTATTATTATTATTATTATTTTTTTTTTAAGAACCTGTACCAAAGACAAATCTAACTAACTAATCTAGATCTAATCTCTCCTTATCTGTCACTCCAGTAAGCCCTCTCCTGGGCTCACAAAGTCCTCCTGCTGCATGGAGACTGGTAACACTGGAAAGGAAGACAGAGAGCAGCAGGCTATATCCAGTGATGTCATCATTCTGACATACCAGTCTCCAAGCTGCAGGAGGAGGTTGACAACCCAGAGGTAGAGGACTGAACTGGAGGAACGATAAGGAATGCTCTTTTAGCATATGCATTATCACCCTCAATTTATTTCCTATAGGAGTGTTAACCAAATTTGAGTGCACATCCTCAAACATGTAGGGGCTCGCAGATAGAATAGATCTGTGACCATGACTAAGGAAACAAAGTGAAGAGAAAACAAAAGTGCAAATGAAGTCTGAAAGTCTTCATACAGAGTCAGTATAAGAGTGCCAGATTGATCACTCTGTGCTAACAAGCAATATAACCAGGCCGGAGCCTGCAATGTGGAGGTTAAGCAGAGAAAAATTATAATTCTTAAAAGACTGAAGAAAACTGTGGACAATGCAAAAGTGATGAGCCACTGTGAGTGCTGAAAACATGGTTCTTAGAAAATTATTTTGACCAAAACAGATGTCTGGAGCATTTGAAGCAAGATGAAAAAGATGGGAGGCTGAAGCAAGACAAATTTACTTTAACTGAACTAGAGCAAACAAATCCTCAATCAGAAAAATAGCTGTTAGGAGCAAAAAACATGTTGACTACTCATTAAGAATCACAGGAATGAAAACAACCTGAACTTGGATGTGGCTAACCCAACCACTAGGTCAGCTAGGCATCCACCTAGGAAAGCAGAATTTGGGGGTGGCAATGCAGCTCCTATGCTGCAGGCGAACAGTACTTTAAAGCTCTTCCCCCTTCCCATTGCCATACCTGCCCCTGTCTTCATCACCTGCCTATCTCCTCCTGGCCTGAATCAGCAAAAGTAAATCAGTGGGGCATGGAGCCTTGCAGCACAGGGCCACATTCTAGCACTGCTGTGGCTCTTCCCCTTCTGAAAAGAAATTTGTGTTGGAGCAGTGGTTCTCAACCTTTTTTGTACCACGACCCCTTTTACCATTGGTCAACTTGTGATGACCCCCAATGATAAAATCAAATGCGTCTCTCTTCCTTTACCGTTAACGCATTGTCGCTGTAATCATTTGTTGAATTATTACTATATTATAGGCCTTTGCAATATGTTTTTATTTATAAAATTTACTTATTTAACCCTCGGATACACTCGGTAAATCGACTGACACTTATACACTACCCCCGGGTCACTTCTGATCCATATGTAGAAATATGGTAAAGGAGGAGTTACTTTGTTTCCTATCAGCTGTGAACTTCTCATTTGATTGGCCTGGTGACCCGCGGCTGCTGCACTCATTGGGGCTGCTTGATTTGACGGGCTATAACACTCTGCCCACAACGCGGGACGCCGAGGAGTTACTTTGTTTCCTATCAGCTGTGAACTTCTCATTTGATTGGCCTGGTGACCCGCGGTTGCTGCACTCATTGGGGCTGCTTGATTTGACGGGCTATAACACTCTGCCCACAATGCGGGACGCCGAGGAGTTACTTTGTTTCCTATCAGCTGTGAACTTCTCATTTGACCTGTGGCTGCTGCACTCATTGGGGCTGCTTGATTTGACGGGCTATAACACTCTGCCCACAACGCGGGACGCCGAGGAGTTACTTTGTTTCCTATCAGCTGTGAACTTCTCATTTGACCCGTGGCTGCTGCACTCATTGGGGCTGCTTGATTTGACGGGCTATAACACTCTGCCCACAACGCGGGACGCATAGCGGGCGCGTTTCCCGTGGTGCGTGCCCAAAGGGGCGTGACCAAAGGGGCAGGTCAAGCCCCTTTGGCACCCCTTCGGCGCACATTCGGTGAGTAGAAGCTCATTGATGGGGAAAAGGAAGAAACATCCTTTGCCGGCTGCAGTGCCGAAAGCGGGAAAGGTAGTCGGTCCAATGGACACTCATGTACAGGTCGGGAGACTGTTGCCTGACACTCAAGAGGATTTGGCTATGGAAGGAAAGTCAACCGTGAGTACTGTGTCTTCTGATATTACCCTGGATTTAAAGGATTTACCCCCAACTATACAAGAGAAAAAGTCTACAATTGGAGACTCTCCTAAAGCTAGCTTTGCTTGCTCTGACATTGGGGAACCTATAATTTCATCTTCATTTTTGCGGATTGAGTCTGCACCTGTGACTTTATCTCCTCCACTTCCATCGGTGGTTGTTTTTTCTGTGCCTGGGGAGCCTTGTGTTCCCCCTGATAATGTTTCCCTTAAAGATCTTTGGGCTTTGTTATCCAAGATGGAGTCAATTTTAGATTCGTCTTTACAAAGAGTATCTGTTTTCACGAAAGAAACAGTTGAAAAGTTGTCTAATCAGGAATCTAGATTGCTTTCAATGGAAAAGTGTGTTGAAGTTCAGGAGGGGAGGTTTACCTCGCAGCAGGGAGTCCTTGATGCTTTGGTTCAAGATGTTACCTTACTTCATCGTCAAGATGAATTGTTAGAGAACTCCCAGCGTGCGAGGAACCTCCGTCTCTTAAATTTTCCTAAAACTCATCTCACTTCAGTTATTCTTTTTCATAAATATTTGAAAGATGTTTTGCAGTTTTCTGATGTGGAGTCAATTGCTTTGTTAAATGTCTATTACCTTCCTTCTAGAGATTTAACTTTGGCAACTGCTTCTCAGGGGAAAGTTCCTCAGGAGGACCCTAAGGTTTTGCCTTCATTAAATATTTCTGAATTTCTAGAGTCTTCTCAGGATGAGATATCTACAAGAGCTACTTTATTAGTTACGTTGGCCTCAGATTTGGATAGACAAAGGATTTTTCGGGCCTATTTTAGGAAGAAACATGAAAACGTTTGTGGTCAGTGCATTCAGATCTTTTCCCGATGTCTCCCGGGCCACTCAGCGTTGTCGGAAGGCTTTTTTAGAAGTCCGACCACGCGTTTTGGCCTTGGGGGCTTCTTTTACCTGAAATTTCCATGTAAATGTTTTATTAATTATCAGGATAAACGATATGTATTTGGTGAGGTTGCTCAGTTGCTGGAAGTTTTGAAAGAGAAAGAGCAAAGTTAGTTGTAGTTTGATTAATTTATTTACTTTTGATTTCAATATTGATTTAACTCTTGTTTAGTATAGGGGTTGGATCAGATGTATGTTTTGCTATGTATTATCATAGAGCTCTTCCCGGATGTGGTCTTTTTGTTCTAATGATGATTTTTCTTTTATGTTGAGTTTCAAATGAGAGGTTGTTCTCATTTGTTGTAATTTCTTTGTATTGCTGTATGTTTTCCCTTAACAAATAAAAATTGGAAGAAAAAAAAAAGGAAATATGGTAAAACATCTACTTTTGTTTGTAAAACATGGTTAAATTGTGAAGAAAAAGACATACTTTTATTTATTTTTTATAATACTTGTTATTAATTCACCCTTTCAAGTGAATAATGTGCAATGCTAGCCAAGATCAGGCAGGACAAGTTGTACAAGGTCAGATATATGCTGCATAATGTCAATACCTGTTAACTATTCAGTTGCAAGCTTAAAAATGGTGTGCAGCACTGCACGCTTTGCAAACTACAATAGTTCTATATTTATTCGCTAGGTGGACAGCAACAGTCAAAGTATGGTGCCATTATGTCAAGTAATGGCATGATGCAAATTGCGACAAAAAAATTACTGTGTTATAACAAATTGACAACGGTGCATTGTAAACAACAGAAAACTAGTAAGCAATACATGAAGTACATTGACTGTTTTTTTCAACAACAGTTTATGCACAATGTGCTAGTAGTTGTTCTTGAATGTTCAGAACACACTCGCTTCAGACAGATTTCACATTCGGTAAATACTTTATCGATCTCTGTCACTTGGACAAAAGGAGCATCTTTTTCTTTTCTTTGCTGATGCCCGTGTGGTCAACGGTCTTGGTGGCTTAGGCATTTCAAGGCAAGGATAGCCAACATTGGCCATGGATTGACGTGTATGGCTTGTCAGACCTTCTGGATGGCTTTGACGATTTTGTAGCTGAGGCTTCATGAGATTCAAAGCGAGTTCCTCCAGAAAAAAACCTTCTCTTGCAGTTTTCCTTGTGATGAAACATAGGATTGTTGTACATAAATATTATGAATGAATTTACAGTCGCGATATCAAGCAGTCCATAAAACACGCAAAGTGGCCATCGACGAGTTGATCTTTTCACACTGTATGTGTGGCACAACTGATCTACTGTGTCAACACCCCCTTTCGTTCTGTTGTAGTCAAGTATTATTTCTGGCTTCTTTGATGTTTCATCAATTTTATTATCATGGTGAAGTGTTGACAGCAGCATAACTGATTTGTTTCGTTTTGGGACGAATGACACCAAAGTCTTGTCTCCACTGAAGCCAAATATTGAGGATCCCACAATTCTTGAGCGATTTGCCTGGAATTCTGAAGGTATGTCACGGTTGCAATGTCTTACAGTGCCCAGTAGTGTCAAATTCTTGCTAAGAAGAACATCAGCCAGTTGTACGTTAGTAAAGAAATTGTCGCAAGTAATGTTCCTGCCAGACCGTTCCAGAGGTTCAATAAGCTTCAAAACAACATCAGCTCCTAGAGATACTGTTTTGTCACGAGTAACTGACTCTTCACGCCCTAGGTATGGCTTCATGTTGAATACATAATACGTTTCGGCATCTGCACACACCCATAACTTTATACCGTATCGGTCTGGTTTAGACTTGATGTATTGACCAAACGGACACTTGCCTCTGAACCCCAACAATTGTTCATCAACAGTCAAGTATGCAGATGGTGTGTACATTTTCATGGACTGAGAAATGAATAAATTCCAAACATCTCTGACTGGAGTAAATTTGTCATTGGCCCTTCGTGATTCACGGGTTTGTTTGTCATCAAATCGAAGTAAACTCAATATTTCTGCAAACCTTTTACCTGACATAACAGCTGGAAATATAGGATTCTGGATAGGACTTTTAGCCCAAGTTCTGCGTACAGATACTTTGTTCAACCTGAAAACACCACTCATGTACAGAAGACCCAATGTTGCTTGGAGCTCTTCCATTGTTACCTGCTTCCAGTCAGTACATGGTGGCTGCATTGCTTCAGCTCTACGTATGCCTTCAGAATTTGTGAAATCTAACACTGCTGACAATATATCTGGAGTTACAAACATGTCAAAAATATCCTTAGCATTAGTTATACCTCTGATCAGAGCAATTGGTCCAGAAGATTCTCTGACTATATTTGCTTCCCTTGTTCTTGATGTTGGCGGTACAGTTTTATTCCAATGCATGCCAGAACGAGCTGTGTAATGACTGTCAGTAACTTCCTCATTTTCAGAATGTGATTCAGAAGTTTCAGAATTGCTGTATGAACTGCTATCGTCATCACTTGTTTTATTTTCTTCGACAGCATCTTCCGCTTCACTGCCGCTATCATCAAGATCAAGCTGATCGGACTGGGCGGGAACGACTGCACTATCCGTATCAGCACCTTCAGTATCATTACTCAAACTATCATTACTGTCACTTTCTTCATTCAACCAACGTCTAATTTTTTCAGTTGCTGCACAGCTGCTGAAGCGTTTTGGGAGTGGCATTGTTTACCTTTGTCGTAAAAAATTTTAATCCACAGAAACAAACAAGGAACTGACATCAGGTGACGTCATAAATGTAAGCAAGACGTTAGAAAACACAGGATTGTAATGTGGACTTGGAGTGGTGACTTTCTTTGCTGCTATAAAACAAAGGAGAGTGTTATTGTGCGAGTGTCGAAAATCACCCCTTGTTTGTTCAGCAGCATGCAGTACTGTATAAAAACGTTATTTTTGCAAACCATATGTATGAAAATACTTAAAAATGGTTCGTTGAGGAATACCTAGAGTACCAAAATACAATTCCTTACCATTTTGAAGAAAAAACACAAAAACCGACACCCGGGTCACCCCTGACCCGAGGGTAGTGTATCCGAGGGTTAAACCACAATAATTAATCACAATAACAAGGAACAATATTTGATTTCAAAATGATGATGATTTTGTAGTCAAATCACTAATGTGAAATAAAATTATTTTTTCTACCTTTGTTGCCTGACCAATTTATTCTCTGATCATGCTGGTCCCGATCTGAGGCTTCTGCTTTCCTGTCTTCTCTTAGCTCTCTTTCTGTGGTCTATGGTCCACCTGCCATTTCTTATATCTTCTTTTGTTTTCTTCACTTCTTTCCATCAGCCTATTTCCAGTCTCCTTCTAGTCCAAATACCATGACAGCCCCTCTCAGCATCCACTCCCTTCCAGTCCTGTTCTCCCATCCCCTCGCATCAGCCCATTTGTAGCCCTAGCCCCCAGTTTTATTCCAAGGCTAGCAGCTCTATCCTCTATCCTCCCCTCCCCACCATCAGCCCATTTCCAGTTGAAGGCTCCCCAATCAGCACCACTTCTAATGATAGTCCCCCCTCAACCCCATTACCAGTGCTAGGCTCCCCTAATCAGCCCATTATTAGTCCTACCCCCCCATCAGTCCATTACCAGTCCTAGCCTCCCCGATCAGCTCATTTCCAATGCTAGACCCCCATCAGTCCATTACCAGTCCTACCCCCCTATCAGCCCATTACCAGTCCCAACCACCCCTTTGATCAGTCCATTCCCAGTCCCAAGCCTTCCCTAATCAACCCATTACCAGTCCTAGCCCCCCCCAATCTGCCCATTACCAGTGCTAGCCCCCCATCAGCCCATTATAATCCTAACCCGCACTGTCTCTCCCCTCTGTCCAGCATTTATCGCCTGTCTGTCCAGTATGTCCCCCTGTCTCTACCCCTTTGTCCATGTCAGCCCTCCCTCCCTCCCTCTGTCCATGTCAGCCCTCCCTCCCTCCATGTCAGCCCCGTTGCAGGTTCCCTGCCCCCTCCTCCCCTCTCCCTATGTCAGCACAGTTACTTACCTGTAACAGGTGATCTCTGGGAACAGCAGGAATAAGTCTTCACATATGGGTATCGTCGGTACCGACGGAGCCTGCGCGGGAACGCTCCCCAGCGTCCAAAAGGAGAGCTTTTGGGAGCATCCCACAATGCCTACGCGCAGCCTTCCCGCCTTTCCCAACCGCCTCTCTCCAGTTCGAGTTTTAAAGCTGAGACAAAGAGAGAGAGAGGAAAGGAAAGATAGAGAGAGAGATACAACTCCTAGGGGAGGTGGGTGGGTTGTGAAGACTTATTCCTGCTGTTCCCAGAGATCACCTGTTACAGGTAAGTAACTGTGCTATCTCCAGGAACAAGCTGGAATGAGTCTTCACATATGGGGAACTCCCCAGCTAGAGATGCCTGGGAGATCACCCAGATTGTGAGTCCCTGGGAAGGGCTCCACCTCCACTCATGAATCTCAGGCATCCAGTCAGGGATGAAGGGTAGGAGTTGATTAGGTATGGAACAGGTGTTTAAGAACAGCCTGACCAAACAAGTCATCCCAGCGGGAGTCCTTGTCCAAGCAGTAAGGGGCTGTGAAGGTATGAACCGATGCCCAGGTGGCCGCTCGACAGATTTGGTCGATGGACACAGAGTTTAGATGAGCCATAGAGGTTGCCATGGCCCTCCAGAGAAAGGTTCTTACTCTGGTAGGCGAAGGAAATACACTGAGCAATCCAATTGGACAGAGTTCTCTTAGAGACTGGAAGTCCTAAATGAGAAGGATCAAAAGCAACAAAAAGTTGAGAGGACTTTCTATGTTGCTGTGTCCTTTGTAAGTAGAAAGCAAGTGCTCTTTTACAATCCAGGGTATGAAGATTCTTCTCTGCACTTGATGCATGAGGTCCTGGAAAAAAGACAGGTAAATACACCTCCTGGTTCAGATGAAAAGGTGAGACCACTTTAGGCATAAAGTGTGGATTAGTTCTGAGGACTACCTTGTCATGATGGAACCTTGTATAAGGAGGATTAGCCACTAAAGCTTGCAACTCACTGATACGGCGAGCTGAGGTGACTGCAATGAGAAAAATAACCTTCCAGGAAAGGAATTTCAAGGAGGTAGTGGCTAAGGGTTCAAAGGGTGGCTTTATAAGCTGGCCAAGAAAGCACAGTTACTTACCTGTAACAGGTGATCTCTGGGAACAGCAGGAATTAGTCATCACATATGGGTACGTCGGTACCGACGGAGCCCGCGCGGGAAAGCTCCCCAGCTTTTCAGATTAAAAGCTTTTGGGGCCTCCCACTGCACATGCGCGCTGCCTTCCCGCCTTCCTGACCAGCTCTCGTCAGGTCGAGTTTAAAGCTGAGACAATAGAGAGAGAGGACAGGAAGATAGATAGATAGAGATACAACTCCTAGGGGAGGTGGGTGGGTTGTGATGACTAATTCCTGCTGTTCCCAGAGATCACCTGTTACAGGTAAGTAACTGTGCTATCTCCAGGAACAAGCAGGAATAAGTCATCACATATGGGGACTCCCTAGCTAAGATGCCTGGGAGATCCCCCTCCAAGGGTAAACCATCTTCGCATGGATCTCAGGCATCCATCCAGGGAAGGTGGGCAGGAGTTGTTTAAGTATGGAACAGGTGTTTGAGGACAGCCTGACCAAACAAGGCATCCCGGCGGGAGTCCTTGTCCAAGCAGTAATGGGCTGTGAAGGTATGAACCGAGGCCCAAGTGGCTGCTCGACAGATCTGATCTATGGACACAGAGTGAAGATGAGCCATAGAAGTGGCCATGGCTCTCACATTGTGAGCTGTGACATGGCCCTCCAGAGAAATGTTCTTACTCTGGTAAGCAAAAGGAATACACTGAGCGATCCAATTGGAAAGCGTACGCTTGGTGACTGGAAGTCCCAAATGAGAAGGATCAAAAGCCACGAAAAGTTGGGAAGACTTTCGATGTGGTTGAGTCCTGTTGAGGTAAAAGGCAAGAGCTCTTTTACAATCCAGAGTATGAAGGTTCCTCTCTGCACTGGATGCATGAGGAGCCGGGAAAAAGACAGGTAGATATACCTCTTGATTAAGATGAAAAGGCGAGACCACTTTGGGCATAAAGTGGGGATTCGTCCTAAGGACCACCTTATCATGATGAAACCTAGTATAAGGTGGATGAGCCACTAAAGCCTGCAGTTCACTGATGCAGCGAGCCGAAGTGACTGCAATAAGGAAAACAACCTTCCAGGAAAGAAATTTGAAGGAGGTAGAGTCCAAAGGCTCAAAAGGTGGCTTCATAAGCTGACCTAGAACTAGGTTCAAATCCCATGCTACCGGAGGAGGTCGGATGGGAGGTTTAGTTAGAGTCAGGCCTCTCATGAAACGTGCAACGAGAGGATGAGAGGAGACAGGTTGTCCATTTATAGGTTTTAAGGATGCTGCAATAGCACTCAAATGGACCCTTACTGAATTCGTCTTAAGGCCTGCATTTGAAAGATGCAGGAGATAGTCCAAGAGGGAATTCAAAGGAAGTGCTAGAGGGTCAAGACCCTGCAGAGCACACCAAATGGAAAAACGTTTCCATTTGAAAGCATAAGAACGCCTCGTGGAAGGTTTCCTAGAGGCATGAAGGATATCTGTCACAGGTTGAGAAAGATTAAAGTCTTGAAGACTTAGGCCTTCAGTAACCAAGCTCTGAGATGTAGGGATTTGGGGTTTGGGTGCCACAAAGTCCCCTCCTCCTGAGACAGAAGGTCTGGCGCAGCTCCCAGGTCCAGGGAGGATCCCTGGGAGAGATGCAGAAGCAGAGGGAACCACACCTGGCGTGGCCAGCGGGGAGCTATGAGGATCATAGTCCCGTGATCCCTCTGGAGCTTGAACAGAGTCTTGGATATTAGAGGAATGGGTGGAAAGGCATAGAGGAATTCCTGACCCCAATGCAGGAGGAAGGCATCGTGGGCCTGAGCTCCCTGGCACTGAGTTCTGGAACAGAACCGGGGAAGTTTGGCATTCCACGGACTTGCAAAGAGGTCTATGTCCGGGGTCCCCCATTCCTGAAAGATTCTGCGTATCTGGTCCATATGTAGGGACCATTCGTGTGGAAGCAGAACTCGACTGAGTCTGTCTGCACGAGAGTTTTGAACTCCTGGAAGATACACTGCAAGAAGGTGAATTTGATGCTCTCTGGCGAAGGCCCATAATCTGAGAGCTTCGTTGCAAAGCGACAGAGAGCCTGTCCCTCCTTGTTTGTTTATATAGAACATGGCTACCTGATTGTCTGTCTGAACTAGGACAGTCAGGTTGACAAGGAGGGTATAGAAGACCTTGAGGGCAAGGTAAATTGCTCGCAGTTCCAGGAGGTTGATATGAAGGGTGGCCTCCTGTGGAGACCAAGTGCCCTGAGTGGAGAGGTTCTGAAGATGAGCTCCCCACCCTGTCTGGGAGGCATCTGTTGTGAGGGTTGCTTGGGGCAACAAAGGTTGGAAGGGGGCCCCCAACAACAGATTCTTGGTGGATGTCCACCATTGGAGGGACCAAAACAGACGGCTTGAGGTGAGTATTTGGTCGGAGAGCGCTCCAGATGCTTCAGTCCACTGGGTGGCCAAGGTCCATTGAGCTGCTCTCATATGCAGACGAGCGTAGGGCACCACATGTACCGTGGAGGCCATGTGGCCCAGAAGTCGCAGCATTTCCCGGGCTGTCAAATGACTGCTGGACTGAGCTTGGGAGGCCAAACTCAGCAGGCGTTGGGCCCTGACCTGAGGCAGGTAGGCCCTTGCAGTGATGGTGTCTAACTGGGCCCCTATGAACTCGAGAGACTGAGTAGGGATTAGTTGAGACTTGGGAAGGTTTACTACCAGTCCTAGATACTGCAGAAGACGCCTTGTGTGGTCCAGGGAAATTTGGGCCTGGGACTGAGAGGGAGCTCGGATGAGCCAGTCGTCCAGGTATGGGAATATGAAAATTCCCAGGCCTCTTAGAAAGGCAGCTACGACTGCCATGCATTTGGTGAACACTCTTGGAGCAGAGGCTAGACAGAAGGGGAGTACTCTGTACTGGAAATGTTTTCCCTGAAACAGAAATTGAAGGTATTTTCTGTGGGATGGGTGGATGAGTATGTGTGTATACGCATCCTTTAGGTCTAGAGAACAAAGCCAATCCTGACTCTGAAGGTATGGAAGGAGAATGCCCAGAGAAAGCATTTTGAATTTCTCCCTGAACAGAAATTTGTTCAATTCTCTCAGATCCAGAATTGGTCTGAAGCCCTCTGTCTTCTTTGGTATTAGAAAATAAGGGGAGTAGAATCCCGTCCCCTGTTGAAGAAGAGGGACCTCCTCTATTGCCCCCTGGGCAAGGAGGGAGGAGACTTCCTGACCCAAGAGGGCCAGGAGAGATGGGGGAGAATTGAACTGCCTCACCATAGTATAAGGAGGAAGGTCGGAAAAATGGAGTTTGTAACCCTCTCTGATGATAGAGAGGGTCCATTGCTCTGATGTAATTTGCTCCCATCTGGGAGCAAAGTGAGCTAACCTTCCGGGTATGGTGAGGGGCTCTGGTTGTTCTAGAGCCAGAAAAGTTAAGTTCTCTAGGGGCAAGTCAAAACCCCTGAGGGGGTGGAGCCTGCTGAGGCGTAGCAGACGCCGCAGGCTTTGACCTTGCCTGTTTAGGTTGCTGACGTTTAGCAGCAAAACGAGGCTGAGAGGATTGTTGGCCAGTATTTGTGGAAAATCTGGACTTCTTGTAATAAGGCCTCTTAAAAGATATCTTCTTGGCAGGAGTGGAGGTAGACTTAGAAAGTCTATCTAAGGTGGCATTTTCTGCATCCATTTGAGTGGCCTTAATTTGCCACTCCTCACCAAATAAGTTCTCACCTGTACAGGGCAGATTTCGTAAGCCATCTAGGACCCAAGGTTCTAGATCAGAAGCCTGGAGCCAAGCAAGACGTCGGGCTGCTATAGCAATGCCCGAAGCCCTACCAGCACCCTCAAAGGAATCAAAAGCTGCCCTGTTGGAGAACTTTGAAATATCCAAAAGGTGTTTCACTAAGGAAATGAACTGCTCCCTCTTATCCTCAGGGATAAAGGGGGCAAAATGCCGAACTTTTAGAGCGATTTCACTGAGAAACATGCCCATGTAAAGACTATAGGAATTAATCCTGGCTATAAGCATAGTAGCCTGGAAAATTTTCCTGCCAAAAGAGTCTAGAGTCTTACATTCTCGCCCTGGAGGAGTAGAAGAGTGCCTTTTGGTACTCTTTATCTTCTTCATTGCAGACTTCACCACAATAGAATGGTGAGGCAACTGGGTTTTTTGGAAACCAGGAGAAGGGGGGACACGGTACATGGTGTCCAACCTGCAAGAAGAAGGAGACAATGTTAGAGGAGCCTCCCATAAGTCCATCAAGTGTTCTTGAAGGATTTCATGGATAGGCAGGGTGACTGCCTCTTTAGGAGACTTAGAGTATCCTAAAATATCCAGTTTCTTTGATCTGGGTTCCTTTTCAGAGGATGAAGCAATAGAAAGACCTTTAGCCATTTCTATGATGAAGTCCTGAAAGGACAAATCCTCTGGTGGAGACATTCTCCTGTTAGGAGAAGAAGGCTCCTCAGGAAGATCAAGGGAGAACTCATCAGAATCATCAGAGGAGTTAAAATCCTCTGAAGAAGCAGAGTATCCTCTATGTGCTTCCAACGCACGATACGCATACCGTTCGGTATCGACATCGGGCGTACCGGGTATGGGATCGGTACCGGGCAAAAGCCCGGATCCGGCATGCGGAACCGATCTGCGTTTGGAAGACGATGGCCTCGGTTCCGGTATGGAAGCCATTACCGGAACCGGAACCGGTACCGCTGGTTGCGGTACCGAGGGCGTAGCAGCATTAATAAAAGCCAGAATGGCCTGCTGCATGACTTGGACAGTAGTGCCCATAGACGCCACTGCTGCCTGGATGTCGGTACCGGTATGGGCCGGTACCCCAGAGCAGTACAACAGGTGATCTGTCGAGGCCGCGCCATCGATGTCAACCTGTGACCCCATGATTGCTTTGGAGGCCGGAACCTCCCGCCGGGGTTTTTTGGCCTGGGCAGAATCCTCGAACTCAGAATTGAGAGCCTCTCGATCTTTAGAAAGAGATTTGCTTTTAGAGGATTTGCCCACTGGAGTTTTGGTTACCTGAGATCCATCCTGAGAGGAAGACCTGGATGACTGTGATGCTTCTGAAGGAAACAGCACATGGAACTTGTTGGCCCAGTTCTGCAATCCACGTTTCGACATCTGGGAGCAGGATGGGCAGTCCGGTATGGAATGGTCAGGTCCTAAACATTTAAGACACCATTCATGGGTGTCTGTAAGAGGAATGACAGCACTGCACTTGGTACACTTTTTAAAACCAGGAACTGGCTTCTCCATGAGGAGAATTTGTGTAGGCCTGAAGGCCTAACAAAGTACCAAGCTGTGCTGAAGAAAAGAAAAAAAAAATATATATATATATTTTTTTTTTTTTAAAGAAAGAAAGAGAGACCGGCAGTACCGGTTTCAGAATGGGGAAGGCAGGTACGCGGTCTAAAGAAAACAATAAAATTAACAATTTCTTCAGCGGTGACAGGAACACGACCTGCTGGCTCCGCGGAAAAAAAGAAACTGACGAGAGCTGGTCAGGAAGGCGGGAAGGCAGCGCGCATGTGCAGTGGGAGGCCCCAAAAGCTTTTAATCTGAAAAGCTGGGGAGCTTTCCCGCGCGGGCTCCGTCGGTACCGACGTACCCATATGTGATGACTTATTCCTGCTTGTTCCTGGAGATCCAGATTCAAGTCCCATGCCACTGGAGGTGGTCTAATGGGAGGTTTAGTCAAAAGAAGGCCTCTCATGAATCTTGCTATAAGAGGATGAGAGGAAATAGGTTGTCCATTGAGAGGCTTAAGGGATGCTGCAATAGCACTCAAATGGACTCTGATTGAATTTGTTTTAAGGCCTGCATGGAATAAATGCAGCAAATAGTCTAGTAAAGAATTCAAAGGTATTGCAAGAGGGTTGAGACCCTTCTCTGCACACCAAATGGAAAACCTTTTCTATTTAAAAGCATAGGAACGTCTGGTGGAAGGCTTTCTGGAAGCATGAAGGATATCCTTCACTTGCTGAGAAAGGTGTAAATCCTGAAGGTTGTCATGATGCGGGCACTAATAAAGTTGATTTTAAGAAAAGAAATCCTGTTTTAGAAGAACTAGATGTGCAGTTACCTTCAGGCACAGCTAGAGGGAGCAGGAACAGACATACTGGTCTTAATGAACCTAATCTCACTGATGACCTGCAGCTGAAAGGGAACCAGGAAGTCAGCAGTAACGGTTCACTTTATAAGCCAGAGCAGAATGCTTCTGGAGAGGAGTGGCATGAGGAGTGGCATAAGCAGCAGTGGCATGAGCAGAGGAAGCAGCAGGAGCTGAGGAAGGAGGAGAAAGAGGAAGAAGGAACTGGAGCTGGACTAGAAGGAGAAACAGCAGAGAAACCTGGAGGCTATCAAGGACATAAGCCTGATTGCTGTGAAAGAAGCCAAGCTGGAAGCTGGAGGAGAAACAGACCTCACAAGGTGGGAAGCCAGAAAGTCCAAACTGGACCTGTTGTGCAAGGGGAGTTTGGTGGAAGTTGCTCCAAGGTGAGAGGCTCTGCCACGCCTAGTTCCTATACTCTGCCTGTTTGTAACATAGAGAGAAGAAAGCTAAGAACCAGAGAGGGAGGTTCTGACAGAAGCTTATCTCTAGAGGATCATTGCCCAGTTTCACATATTCAGAGGGAAAAGGATTTTTATAAGCAACGGAAGTTTTTACTCAGTGAACCCAGGTATGAGGCATTGAACTTTAACTGTAATGATTGCACTGCTAAAAGCTATGCTAAAAGAAGGATTCCTCCTAAGAGAAACCAGAGTCAAGACTGGTTCACTAAACTACCACCAGCCTTAAAGAGTCCCTGGTTATGTGAAGCCAAACTCCCAAGCTGGAGATTACCATGCTGAAATAGACAGGGATAGTGAAAGCCCTTTGAATCAGTATAGGGGAGAGGATTTGATGGAAGTGGATTCTCCCAGCACTATTCCCTCACCTTTGCCTGAGGAAATGGAATGTGATTGGTGCACTGCCTATGCTCCAGAGTGTGTATGCTCCACAGAAGAATGAATGAAGTATAAGTTGATGTTTATTATACTGAATATTACTTTGAAGAAAACCTGCTTTAAACTGTGAAGTAACAGTTAACTAGCCAGTGAATATTGGTACCTTTTGAAACAAAGGACTGTTTCTGTTATCTAAAATATCTCTTAGTTGAACCTTGCTTTAAACGGGGAATAAAAACCTTTATTACCCTACACTCGGACTCTTTATTCTTTAACAGCGCTACCTAGTGGCGTATAATCTTTGTGTCACCGGCAACCGGGTGACAAGGTCTAGGCCTTCAGCAACCAGGCCCTGAGATGAAGAGACTGAGGATTTGGGTGCCACAAGGTTCCCTCCTCCTGGGAGAGGAGATCTGGAGCAGACCCCAGGTCCAGGGAGGGAGCTTGAGAGAGATGCAGAAGTAGAGGGTACCACACTTGGCGTGGCCAATGTGGTGCTATGAGGATCATAGACCCCTTGTCTCTCTGAAGCTTGAGCAGAGTATTGGGGATGAGGGGAATAGGTGGAAAGGCATAGAGGAAGTCTTGCCCCCAATGAAGGAGGAAGGCATCCCTGGCCTGAACTCCCTGACATGGAATCCTGGAACAAAACCGGGGAAGTTTGGCATTCCACGGACTTGCAAACAGGTCTATGTCTGGGGTACCCCAAATCCGAAAAATCTTGGCTATCTGGTCCCCATGGAGGGACCATTCGTGTGGAAGCAGAACTCGACTGAGTCTGTCTGCCCAAGAGTTTTGAACCCCTGGAAGATACACTGCCATGAGATGGATTTGATGCTCTCTGGCGAAGGCCCACAATCTCAGAGCTTCGTTGCAAAGCGACAGAGAGTCAGTCCCTCCCTGCTTGTTCACGTAGAACATGGCTACCTGGTTGTCCGTGTGGATGAGGACTGTCTTGTAGCTGAGCAGGGTGTGGAAGACTCTGAGAGCCAGAAAGATTGCTCTGAGCTCTAAGAGGTTGATATGTAGAGATGTCTCCTGTGGAGACCAGATGCCTTGGGTCGAGAGATCTTGTAGATGAGCTCCCCAACCCTTTGGAGAGGCATCTGTTGTAAGGGTTGCTTGGGGTAACACCTGTTGAAAGGGGGACCCCAGCAACAGATTTTGAGTGGACTTCCACCAGTGGAGGGACCAAAAGAGGCGACTGGAGGTTGCTATTTTGTCTGACAGGCAGCCTGATGCCTGGGTCCATTGGGTGGATAGGGTCCACTGAGCTGCCCTCATGTGAAGGCGAGCGTAAGGAACCACATGCACTGTGGATGCCATGTGGCCTAAGAGTTGCAACATCTCTCGAGCAGTTAAATGGGATTTTAACTGAATCTGGGAGGCTAACTGCACCAAGCGTAGGCAACGGGCCTGGGGAAGATAGGCCCTTGCAGTTGTGGTATCCAGTAAGGTCCCTATGAACTCTAGAGACTGAGTAGGGGTGAGATGGGATTTTGGAATGTTGATTACCAGTCCCAGATACTGAATAACACGCTTTGTGCAGGCCAGGGAAGCCTGGGCCTCTGACTGGGATGGAGCTCGGATAAGCCAGTCGTCCAGATATGGGAATACGAATATCCCTAAAGTGCGCAGAAATGCAGCTACTACTGCCATGCATTTTGTGAATACTCTTGGAGCAGAGGCCAGACCGAAAGGAAGCACTTTGTATTGGTAGTGCTTTCCTTGGTAAAAGAACCGAAGGAACCTTCTGTGTGTTGGATGGATGAGGACATGGGTGTACGCATCCTTGAGATCTAGAGAACAAAGCCAGTCCTGACTGTGGAGGTATGGAAGGAGAGTTCCGAGAGAAGTCATCTTGAATTTCTCCTTGCATAGAAACTTGTTCAACTCTCTGAGATCTAATATGGGTCTGTAGTCCTCCGTTTTCTTTGGGATGAGAAAATAAGGGGAGTAGAACCCTGAGCCCTGTTGAAGAAGAGGTACTTCTTCTATTGCACCTTGGGCAAGAAGGGTAGCAATCTCTTGACCCAGAAGGTTGAGGAGAGATGTTGGAGAGTTGAACTGTTTCACCATGGTGTGAGGGGGAAGGTTTAAGAAATGAAGCTTGTACCCATCCCGTATGATGGAGAGGGTCCATTGCTCTGCTGTGATTTGTTCCCATCTGGGAGCAAAGTGAGCTAACCTTCCTGGGATGGTGAGAGGCTCTGGATGTTCTAGAGCCAGAAAGGCTAAGTTCCCTAGTGGAAAGTCAAAGACCCTGAGGAGGCTGAGGCTGTTGGGCCGTAGCAGTCCTCGCAGCCTGAGGCTTGGTCTGTTTTGGTTGTTGCTGTCTCTTTGTAGCAAAACGACCTTGAGAAGAGGCCTGACCATAACCAGAAGAAAATTTCCTTTTTTGGGAAAGATCCTTTTTTGAACAATCTCTTTTTAAAAGGAGCAGTAGTAGACTTTGAAAGTCTATCTAAAGCAGAGTTTTCAGCATCCATCTGGTTGGCCTTTGCTTGCCAATCTTTGCCAAACAGGTTTTCCCCTGTACAGGGAAGGTTACCTAGACCATCCTGTACCCAGGATTCCAAATCAGAGGCTTGCAACCAAGCAACTCTGCGTGCACCTATGGCAATAGCCGAGGCTCTACTGGCACCCTCAAAAGAGTCAAAGGTTGCACGGTTGGAAAACTTGGATACATCCTGTGCATGTTTAAGCCAGGTGATATATTCTTCTCTCTTATCTTCTGACATATAAGGAGATAAGGTTTGCAGATGATCTGTAACCTCTTTCAGAAACATCCCCATATAGAGACTATAGGAGTTGATTCTGGCCACAAGCATACTGGCCTGGAAGATCTTCCTGCAAAAGGCATCTAAGGTTCTGCATTCTCATAAGAACATAAGAAATGCCATACTGGGTCAGACCGAGGTCCATCAAGCCCAGTATCCTGTTTCAAACAGTGGCCAATCTAGGTCATACGTACCTAGCAGTTTCCCCAAAAGACACAGGTTCTGCAGTGCTTGTACTAGGTCAAGCATTGATATCCTGGGTCCCTTTTTAATAGTGGTTTATGGACCTTTCCTCCAGGAACTTGTCCAAACCTTTTTTAAACCCAGCTATACTAACAGCCCTTACTACATCCTCCGGTAACAGATTCCAGAGTTTGATTACACGTTGAGTGAAGAAATATTTTCTCTTATTTGTCTTAAATAGTTTACCCCGTAGCTTCATTACATGTCCCCTAGTCCTTCTATATTCTGATAGCGTAAACAATTGATCCATGTTTATCCGTTCCACTCCATTCATTACTTTATAGACCTCTATCATATCTCCCCTCAGCCGTCTCTTTTCCAGGTTAAAGAGCCCTAACCTTTTTAGCCTCTCTTCATAGGAGTAGCCTTCCATCCCCTTCACCAATTTGGTGGCTCTTCTCTGTACTTTTTCTAATAACTCTATGTCCTTTTTAAGATACGGTGACCAGAATTGCACACAATATTCAAGGTGCGGTCGGTACCATGGAGCGATACAGAGGCATTATAATATCCTTTGTTTTATTCTCCATCCCTTTCCTTATGATACCTAGCATTCTATTTGCTTTCTTGGCCGCCGCTGCACACTGGGCGGAGGGTTTTAACATGTTATCCACGATGACTCCTAAATCTTTTTCCTGGGTGGTGGTTTCTAATGTGGAGCCTTGCATCGTGTAACTATAGTGTGGGTTGTTCTTTCCTAGGTGCATAACTTTGCACTTGTCCACATTAAATTTCATCTGCCATTTGGATGCCCAGTCTTCCAATTTATCCAGATCCTCCTGCAGTTTTCCACAATCCTCTTGGGTTTTAACAACTTTAAACAGTTTTGTGTCATCTGCAAATTTGATAACCTCACTAGTTATTCCCTTTTCCAGGTCATTTATGAATATGTCAAAAAGTAGCGGACCCAGTACAGATCCCTGGGGTACTCCACTATTCACCTTTTTCCATTGGGAATATTGGCCATTTAGCCCTACCCTCTGCTTTCTATCTTTTAACCAGTTCCCGATCCACAATAGTACACTGCCTCCTATCCCATGACTTTTTAGCTTTGCCAAAAGTCTCTGATGGGGGACCTTGTCAAAAGCTTTCTGAAAGTCCAGATACACTATATCAACCGACTCACCTTTGTCTACCTGTTTATGCACACCTTCAAAAAAACAGATCAGATTAGTAAGACAAGATCTTCCTTGTCTAAAGCCATGTTGGCTGTCTCCCATTAGGCCATGACTATCTACATGCTGTGTAATTTTGTTCTTTATGATGGTTTCTACCATTTTCCCTGGTACTGACGTCAGGCTCACCGGTCAGTAATTTCCCGGGTCACCCCTGGAACCCTTTTTAAAAATTGGTGTTACGTTGGCGACCCTCCAATCTTCAGGTATTACAGATGATTTTAATGAAAGTTCACAGATTACCAATAGCAGGTCTGCAATCTCATATTTCAGTTCTTTCAACACTCTGGGATGTATACCATCCGGTCCAGGTGATTTGCTACTATTCAGTTTATCAAATAGTTGTAATATATCTTCCCGGTGTAGCGATATTTCTCTCAATTCCTCTGCAGTATCACCTTTAAATACCACTTCAGTCTTGGGGGACCTTTAAATACCACTTCTCTTCCTGGAGGAGCAGAGGAGTGCCTTTTTGTACTCTTGATTTTTTTCATAGCAGACTCTACCACAATGGAGTGGTGAGGAAGCTGAGTCTTATGAAAACCAGGACAAGGAGGAACACGATACATGGTGTCCAACCTTCGAGAATGAGGGGAGATGGAAAGAGGAGTCTCCCATATGCCTAACATGTGATCATAAAGAATCTCATGTACTGGTAAGGTGGCTGCCTCTTTAGGAGCCTTAGGATATTGAAGGATATCTAATTATTTGGCTCTAGGTTCAGTTTCAGAGGCCACTGAGATGGACAGGCCTCTGGCCACCTCCCTGATGAAGTCCTGAAAAGACAAGTCTTCAGGAGGAGACATTCTCCTTTTTGGAGAGGAGGGTTCCTGAGGAAGGATCCCCAATGCTTCAATAGAGGCCTCTGATGCATCAGAGTCTTCAGAGGAATCGAAGTATCGACTGTCTGGATGCTCTCGGAGAGCCCGATACGCGTACTGGGGGGGGTATCGACATCGGGAGTAATCGGTACCAGGTCGGTACTGATGGGCATCACTGGATAGTGTACCGCTGCCGTTGACGCTGATGTTGATGCAAGCGGTACCGGTATCGGAACCGGTATCGGATCCGGTACCGGAATCCGTACCGGTACAGACAACGGGGTTTGTTGCGATACCGTAGGCGTCGCAGCTTGTATGGATGCCGTGATGGCACGCTGCATGGTCAGAATATTCTGATCCATCGACGCCACCAATGTCTGGATGTCGGTACCGGTGGAAACCGCCGGTACCCCAGAACATTGTAACAGGTGATCGGTCGAGGCCGAGCCATCGATGTCAACCTGTGACCCCATAGATAGAGCTTTGGAAGCCGGAGCCTCCCGCCGGGGTAATTTTGCTGCTGTGGATTCCTCAAGAGTAAGCCCGGGGGCATCTCGATACTTAGAGGGAGATGTACTCTTTGATTTAAGTTTGGTTACCTGAGATCCATGGGATGAAGAAGCAGCCCTGGAAGGCGTCGATGCCACAGAAGCTGCATCGGAGGGAAACAGGGTACTGAGCTTGGCTGCCCGATTTTGTAACCCTCTTTTAGACATCATGGAACAGGACTCACAATCCGCAATGGAGTGGTCAGGACCTAAACATTTTAGACACCAGTCATGGGTGTCAGTGACAGAAATAGTGCCACTGCACTTAGTGCACTTTTTAAACCCAGAGGCGGGTTTTTCCATGAGGAAAAAAAATATATATCTGTAGGCCTAAGGCCTCAGAAGAAAAAATGCACTGAAGTAAGAAAAGAGTAGTTTTTTGTTTTTTTTTTTGAAAGAAAGAAAAAAGACCGGTGGTACCGGTCCGGAGTCGAGAAGGCAGACACGCGACTAAAGAAAAATAAAAGAAAATAAGAAATTCTTCAGCGGTGACAGGAAACACGACCTGCTGGCTCCGCGGAAAAGAAGAACTGGAGAGAGGCGGTTGGGAAAGGCGGGAAGGCAGCACGCAGGCGCTGTGGGATGCTCCCAAAAGCTCTCCTTTTGGACGCTGGGGAGCGTTCCCGCGCAGGCTCCGTCGGTACCGACGATATCCATATGTGAAGACTCATTCCTGCTTGTTCCTGGAGATTGCCTGCTACTGCCCTGTTCTTCTGCAGCCACGGTTCCCTGTCTCTTAGGGAACCGCGGCTGTGCTGGTAAAGCTGTTGCGAAGCCTTCCTGTCTCTCGACGGGCTCCGTGCAGCATTATCCCACCTCCAAAGGAAGTTGTTTACCACTTCCTTTGGAGGCGGGACAATGCTGCATGGAGCCCGTCGAGAGACGGGAAGGCTCCGCAATGTTTTCACAGGCACAGCCGTGGTTCCCTAAGAGGCAGGGAGCCGCAGCTGCAGATGGGAGGCGGTGAGTTTGCCGCTGCCGACTCGGCAGCGGCAGCAACTTCTGCGCTTTTTTATTTTTTAACTTGGCAGTGAGGAGACCCCTGCTAAATCCTGTGGCGACCCCCATGGAGGTCGCGACCCACAGGTTGAGAACTGCTGTGTTGGAGAGTGGAGTGCAGCAGCGGCTTGAGCGCAGGCCTGAGCTGCTAAGCCTTAGACCAGGTTGATTTACTTCTTGCTTCTTCGACAGAGTTTGGGTGACTGCAGCAGGCTCTAGAGGGCTAAGGTCTTGAGCACCTTGGGGGAGGGGGGTATAGCTGAAGGTTCACCTATGGTGTCAGATACCCTTGGGCTGCTCCAGGCTGTGCAAGATGAAGGCTGAAATGCTCATCACTTTCTGACAGAGAGCAAGATATGCTATTATTAACATTGGTTGCGATACCTTTATGTTGGAAAAAGAACAAAATGACAACTTTAGACCAAACACAATGTGCAACCACTGAATACTGTAAAGAAAGAGAAATAAAGTGAAAGACGTAAAAAGATTTGAGTACAAAAGATAGAAAAATTTTGGGAGAGCTTTAAAGCATATATTTTCTGCAGAGGGGAAGAAACAAAACTGAGGAAGAGAGGAGGCAGCTGTGCACAGGAAAAGCCACGCATGCTCAGAACTTTACACTAAAATTTTGAGTTCTGTGAGAGCACTTCCATCCCCACATCACCAGATATATGTCAATTCTGTAAGAAAGTCCTGGAAACGGTGACTCACTTCAAGGCTGGCTGTGAAGTTCTGATAGCAGAAAATTTCTATACAGAAAGACATAATAAAGTAGCACGCCTCATCCATTGGAAACTCTAAAGCACTGGGACCATGACCCTAAGAGAATTACAGAGAATGAGGAGGATATGATCACCTGGGATACTCCCATTCCGACCGATAAAAAGCTGGATGTGAGGAAGCCAGATATAGTGGTTAAGGAGAAAAGCAACAGAACGGCATTAATAATAGAGGTGTCAGTTCTAAGTGACTACTCTGTGAATCGCATGGACAGGCAGAAGATCCTGAAATACCAGGAAATGTAGTCAGAGACCAAGAAAATGTGGCAGAAAGATACAAAAATATTTCCCATCGCGTTGGGTGTCACCGGCTTGATAAAGAAGAATTTCCAAGCACATCTTGACAAACTACCAATACATGTTACATCTTATAAACTCCAGCAGGAGGCTCTCTTTGGCATGATGCAAGTATTACGCTGAGCCTTAGCAGTAAATTTGAGAGATTGAGATCATACTCCATATGCCCTGCCTTAGAAGTGAAGTTCATGCCTGTCATGGTATGCGCAAAACTAACCCATTTGGAGAAACTGCCCAGGTGACATCACCCACTTGTGTGCCCGATTCAAGCCTGCTTGTCAACAGAAAAGGTTCTATACAAAAAAGACAAAAGGTAGCATGTCTCCTCTACTGGAAGCTTTGTAAACTCTACAACATCACTGTACTAGAAAAGCACTGGAGAATAAAGAGGTCATGATTACTTAAGACACGCACATTCCGACCAATAAATAGCTTGATGCAAGGAAACCAGATATAGTGCTAAAGGAGAAAAACATAACAATTGCATCAATAAGACATTTCAGTGCCAAGTGATTATTCTGTGAATCAAGCGGCAAGGAAGAAGATCCTGATGTACCAAGAAATGCAGTCAGGGACCAAGAAAATGTGGCAGAAAGATATAGAAATATTTCCCATTATATTGGGTGCCACATTAAAAGTAATTTCCAAGAACACCTTGATAGGTTGGCTATATATATTACATTCCATGGATTCCAGAAGGAAGCTCTTTGGAGTGATGCAAGTACTACATCAAGCAAAGGATATAAAAAGACTTGAAATGGTTCAGAGGAAAGCAACCAAAATGATTTGGAGTCTGCGCCAGCCAGAAGATATATGAGAAGAGACTTGAAGATCTGAATATGTATGCTCTAGAGCAGCGTTTTTCAACCACTGTGCCACGGCACACTAGTGTGCCGTGAGATATTGTCTGGTGTGCCGTGGGAAAAATTCCAATTTCATCCGTAACATGTGGCCTCGGCTCACAAATTAGGGTTGCCAACCGTCCGGTTTTCAGCCGGCCTGGCCGGTTTTTCCATGGCCAGGCCGGCTGCCAGCACAGTTGTAAAAACCGGCCATTGAAAAGCCGGTTTTTGCTCTGGCCGCAAGATCGGGAGCGGCCAGAGCAAAAAACCGGCTTTTGTGCCGAAGTCCGCGGCGCGAACGCGATTCCCTATAGCAGTGCAGCCGCTGGTTCTGCTTTGTACAGAGCAGCGGCTGCACTACACTTACATTGAAAAGTAAAGAGAAACTGTGTCAGGAGCCCTCCGATCATGCAGAGCCCGAGGAAGTGATGTCATGGGGGCGGGCTCCTCACAGGCTGTCTTTCCTTTTCAAATTAACTTTAGCTGCAATAAAGTTAATTTGAAAAGGAAAGACAGCCTGTGAGGAGCCCGCCCCCATGACATCACTTCCTCGGGCTCTGCGATGACCGGAGGGCTCCTGACACAGTTTCTCTTTACTTTTCAATGTAAGTGTAGTGCAGCCGCTGCTCTGTACAAAGCAGAAGCAGCGGCTTGGGCAGAGGGTGTGTGTGAGTGAACCAGCAAGGGGGGGGGGAGTGTGAGTGTGAGTGAACCAGCAAGGGGGGGGGGGGGGAGTGTGAGTGAACCAGCAGTGGAGGGGGGGGGGTGGTGTGAGTGAACCAGCAAGGGGGGGGGGCGATGGTGTGAGTGAACCAGCAGGGGAGGGGGGTAAGTGAGTGAGTGACCCAGCAGGAGGGGTGAGTAAGTGACAGGGGGGTGGGTGAGTGAACCAGCAGTGGAGGGGGGGGGGTGGTGTGAGTGAACCAGCAGGGGAGGGGGGTTGGTGTGAACCAGCAGGGGAGGGGGGTTGGTGTGAGTGTTTGATTCCTATTCAAGAGAATTACTTTATATATAGTCAATATAGGCACAGAGGTAAATTGTTTTAACATTTTCTAATGGTGGTGTGCCTCGTGATTTTTTTCATGAAAAAAGTGTGCCTTTGCACAAAAAAGGTTGAAAAACACTGCTCTAGAGGAGAGGAGGGACACAGCAGATATGATATAGACGCTTAAATACTTAAAGGGTATTAATGAACAAACAAATCTTATTCAAAGAAGGGGAAGCTATAATATTAGAGAGCATAAAATGAAGCTGCAAAGAGGTAAACTTAAAAGCAACATCAGAAAATATTTTGTTACTGAAAGGGTGGTGGATGCTTGGAATGCGCTCCCGATGGAGGTGGTGGGGGCAGATACAGTGAGGGAATTCAAAATGGCATGGGACAGACACAGTAGATCCCTTGATAGCAAGAGGATAAAATCTAAATAAACGTAACTATTTTTTTTAGTATTTCAACAATTAGAGAGAGGTGACCTAAACAGAGCGGCAGGGGTACAACCCTAAACGAAGGCATTGGGGGGGGGGGGGGGTGACCTGCACAGAGCAGCAGGTAAATCTACTCTAGTCATCTTACTGGGCAAACTAGATGGATCATACTAGTTTTTATCTGCCGTCATTTACTATATTAATAGTAAATCTGAGAGATCCTACTCCACATACCCTGGCTTAAGTTTGAAGTTCATTATTATGATATTCACAAAGCTATCCCATTTTTAGACAATGCTCCCGGAAAAGGTGGCTTTTAGAAGGTTAAGAAACTCCCAGCCTGAAGTACAAAATCCAGAAGAAACTATTGACCTTTTAGAGATTCAAGAATGGCCAGAACATGTTGGCACCATGAAAAAGAGCATCTGCCCTCCCTGTATTCCTCACTCAGCATCAGGATTATAGCTTCTAGGTACAGTAGTCTAGCCAGTACAGAGTTTCCGCCACCATGGCCTTCTTTGCCACCAAATAACATGGAGATTCCATGAAGGCCTCTGGCCCAATCTCTGGAACTTCAAAGAGCAGCCTTATCAAATAAATGTTCAGCACCCAGAGATTATAAGTGATAAGAGGTCCCTCCATATAGAACTGGCTGAGTTGACTTCCCACAAGCAGAACCTTGAAGCAAACCTCTTGACCTTCACTGAGAGGATCAGGCCCCCTAGCAGTGCCCTCTTCCCCATTCTGGCTAGCTTTCTTGCTCTCCTGAAAGGAGATATTCCTAAATGGCTGCCTATTCTTCTGTTTAAATCAAAGCTCCCGAAAGAAGAATATATAATTGAGGAGAAAAGACCTCAGTAGATTTGTTTCTCCCTCTATAAGGCAGTTAATACTTGCCTGAAGGGGAATCACTACTGTTTACCATCACTGGTCTAAAAAACTTGATTGTAAACACAAAGTCTTCTGGGAGAAGCTCTTTAAGCTAAGTAAAATTTGCCGGCAGAGCTTTTTTGAGAAATCATTGAGTTATTTAAGCTTTAATCTGTTTTGTTTCAGATAAGTGTTGGCTATTGAGAGCTAGCCATAGCGAACTTCTTGTTACAATGCTATATAGATAAAATGTTAGCTGTGGAGCATACTGGATAAAGGAGCTATAGGCTACTAATTGCAGAGTATTGTTTACAAAAAAGTTACCTAAAGAGGCTACTGGTTATTAATTGTAGCGTTATAATTAAATTATTTAAAAGTATGGATTTAATAAAAAGTGTTGGTTGAAAATGAAAAAAATGAGGTTTTTTAGACCAATGATGGTAAACGGTAGTGATTTCCCTTCAGGCATGTATTAACTGTCACTGAGGTTTTTTGATGGTATTAAGTACTTCAGTGTGTGTTTATTGTATGGTTGTGTGCCTACTCTTCTGGCCAAAGGTCAACCTCCCTGGCATGTACTTTATGGTCTCTCTCTGCCCCCACTTGCAGTAGCTCTTGAGGTCCTCTGGAATCTGTCTACCAAAACGTCTAGGGATTCCTCCAAGTTCTTTACTAGCTTTCTGAATTCCTCTGCAAAGAGGAGCATGTCCCCAAAGATTAGCTTACGAAAGTGTACTTTGGAGACCACCCAATGCCTCAACCAGGACAGACACGCTGAAACCACAGATGCCATGAACCTGGCCAACATTCGAACCAGATCATATAGCAAGTCTGCCAGGAATGTCATGTCCAGCTCCAGGAAGACTACCTTTCCATGGTACCACCCCCCTGTAGGCCTTGATCAGCAGGCTGCTTCAGAAGCCTTTTAGCTGCCAGAGTACAGCTTTTGCCACTAGTCTCTAACATACTACTGTGTGAAGCATCAGGCTAGTTGTTTGAAACCCTGCTTCAACAAGGCTTCTGTCTTGTGGTCCCGAGGGTTTCTTGGTACTATTCTCCCTGTCACTGGCATTGTGGTCTTGGGTGTGACTGCAATAACCAAGGCATCCACTTTGGGAAGCTCTATAACTTGCCCTGCTCTTCCCTAGGAAGGGGATAAACTTTGCTCTCACCACCTTAAAAACTGCCATTTGGCATGTTCCACTCCAGAGACACAATTTCCTAGATAGGTTGAGGGAATAGGAAGGCCCTCAGAGCCTGGTCCTTCACAATACCTAGAAAACTAACCACATGGAGAATCGGCTGGGGGGGGGGGGGGAGGAGGGAGGGAAGAAGAGCTCCTCCTTACTAAATAGAACCACCAAAAACTCCTTCAAGGTGGAGGACAGCTCCCATTCCCTTCAGTTCCTTAGAACTCTGCCCCCAACTTGGGCTTTGGTTCTTCCTCCAGAAGATTTCTCAGAGACTACCACCTCTAGGCAAGCCTCTGGAGATTCCCTTTCTCTCCAGTGTGGGCATTTTAGGAGTTAATCCATTTACCCCTTATTACCCCCTCCCCTTTTTAACAATGTCTCTATGTCCCAGGACCTTGATGCAAGGAGCAAATAGTATAAAATTTGAGCAAAAATGCATCAAATTCAGCTCCTCCAACACATGCTGGGAGAGCACCCTGACAACAGTTCTATTTTGTGAAGCTATACAGACCCCAAGATTCTGGTGCAGCCTTCCCCTAGGCCTTAGTGCTCTGCCACATGTTTGTGCCCAAGTATGGCAGCCATAACACCTGCTTTCTAGCCTTATTAAATGTTCAGTACTCCAGACCAGTCAAGACATCTGCACCATCTACCAGAGACAGAAAAACTGACTAGGGGCTCGGCTTTACCAGTCTTATAAGGGGAGAGAGTGTCAGCTTGGAATGTTTATCTGCCTCCATTGATGGCAGAGGAACACAACTTACTCATGTGGAATGGCTTGGTAATGATAGTATAGAAGAGAACTACATAGAATGGAAGGCATATGGCATCATTCACATGAGAAAGGCAATAGATATGCTTACACTGTTTTACTGGGGACATACAGTGCTGTAGGAGGACTTAGTAAACAATATTTTTATGCACAAAGGCTACCTCCCTAACTCGCTCCAGTGAGCTGGTGCAAAACGACACAGTCTCATGGTTCTCTTGTGTTTTATTTCCTTGAGAAATTTAAGGCCATTCAGAGTTCCTTGCCTAATGAATCAATAGAGGAACTACGGTCAGCTTTTCATCTGTTAAGTGACACGATTATCAAAAAGGCTTTACCAGAGTTAATGAGTACCAAATCAGTTTCAAACTCTTGTCCTGGATGGGGAGGGATGTGTGTGTTATTAAATCCTCATTAAACAACATTGCTAAATACCTACATCGTATATGGTACAGTAGTTGCTACAGGATGAAGAAATTCCTACCCTCTTAGAGTAGACAAATATTTGTCCAGTGATAAAAACTGAAAATAGCAACAACAAAAAAAGACACCCACCTTGAATCAAAATGTTTGAGCACATAATCCAATCAAAGCTTACTGAATATGTGATACTTATGCTGTTTCTAGACTTTATTGATGAACACATGTTAAATTTATATCAGTATGGCTTCCCTCTGGGCCATGGAGTTAAAACCCTGATGATGCCTATGCTTGATTATTTATTGTATGGTTTAGATAACGTACGCACAACTTATTTGATGGATTTTCAGAGACACCTCATCCACATTCAACACCCTGAAGTACACTATCTTGCTCGAACATCTTTGCAAGCTGGGTATAGGCCCATGGTGCTACAGTAGCTTCTATTTATCAGGGTACATGCAACAGCTCAGAATAGGGGAGCAGACCTCGGATGGGTATCTATAGAGCTTAATCACCCAGGGTTCCAAACCCTCATACTTGCTATTCAACCAGCACTTGAACTTTTGTGTGACACAAAAAGGTCTTGTGTAATATCATTTTATACTGATGATATGTTTTATGCCCCTTTTTAAGTTTAACAAGGTCCACACTTAATCATAAGAACATAAGATATGCCATACTGGGTCAGACCAAGGTCCATCAAGCCCAGTATTCTGTTTTCAACAGTGGCCAATCTAGGTCATACGTACCTAGCAGTTTCCCCAAGGGACACAGGTTCCACAATGCTTGTATTGGTTCAAGCATTGATATCCTGGGTCCCTTCTTAATAATGGTTTATGGACCTTTCCTCCAGGAACTTGTCCAAACCTTTTTTAAACCTAGCTACACTAACAGCCTTTACTACATCCTCCGGTAACAAATTCCAGAGTTTGATTACACGTTGAGTGAAAAAATATTTTCTTTTATTAGTCTTAAATAGTTTACCCTGTAGCTTCATTGCATGTCCCCTAGTCTTTCTATATTCTGATAAGGTAAACAATCGATCTATGTTTACCCGTTCCACTCCGTTCATTAATTTATAGACTTCTATCATATCTCCCCTCAGCCGTCTCTTTTCCAGGTTAAAGAGCCCCAACCTTTTTAGCCTTTCTTCATAGGAGTATCCTTCCATCCCCTTTACCATTTTGGTGGCTCTTCTCTGAACCTTTTCTAAAATCGCTATATCCTTTTTAAGATACGGCGACCAGAATTGCACACAATATTCAAGGTGCGGTCTCACCATGGAACGATATAGAGGCATTATAATATCTTTTGTTTTATTTTCCATTCTTTTCCTTATCATACCTAGCATTTTATTTGCTCTCTTGGCCGCCGCTGCACACTGGGCCGAGGGTTTTAACACGTTATCCACAATGACGCCTAAATCTTTTTCCTGGGTGATGGTTCCTAATGTGGAACCTTGCATCGTGTAACCATAGTTTGGGTTGTTCTTCCCTAGGTGCATAACCTTGCACTTGTCCACATTAAATTTCATCTGCCATTTTGATGCCCAGTCTTCCAATTTATCAAGATCCTCTTGCAATTTTCCACAATCCTCCTGGGTTTTAACAACTTTAAATAGTTTTGTGGAAGAATTAATCGGCATGCTAGAAACAAACATGAAGGTAGAAAAAGACCACATGGCCTATCTAGTCTGCTCTTCCATATCAAATACTAAAGTCCCTTCTTTTCCTTTAGAGACTTCTGTGTTTGTCCCATGCTTTTTTGAATTTAGATACTGTCCTCTTCTCTACCTCCACTGTGAAACTATTCCATGCATCTACCACTCCTTCTGTAAAGAATTATTTCCACATCTTACTCCTAAGTCTATCCCCTCATAGCAGAGCTTACTTTCAATCTAAAGAGGCTCTCCTCTTGTGCATTTATTACAGAGGCATTTAAATGCCTATCATATCTCCTATATCCTGCCTTTCCTCTAACATATACATACAGTATTAAGAACTTTAAGCCTGTCTTCATATGCTTTATAATGAAGACCACTAACCATTTTAGTAGCCGCCCTCCATCCTATTAATGTCCTTTTGAAGGTGTGGTCTCCAGAACTGAACACAATACTCCAATTGCACCAGAGACTTATACAGAGGCACTATCACCTCCTTTTACCTCCTGGAGATTCCTCTCCCTATGCATTCAAGCATCCTTCTGGCTTTCGCCGTCGCCTTTTCTACTTGTCTAGCTAACTTAAGATCATCAGAAACAAATCACGCCAAGGTCCCATTCGTCTTTCGTGGACATTAGTACTTCATCCACTAAACTGTACCGCTCTCTTGGATTTTTGCAGCCCAAATGCATGACCCTGCAATTTTAGCATTAAATCTCAGCTGCCAAATTCTTGACCATTCTTCAAGTTCAGCTAGATCTCTCCTCATGTTATCTACTCCTTTCTGGGTGTCTATTTTCAGATTTTGGTGGTATCTTCAAAGAGGCAAACCTTACACGACAGCCCTTCTGCAATATCACTAACAAAGATGTTAAAAAAGAAAAATCATACCAAGAACAAATCCCTGTGGCACACCACTGATAACCTCCTTCTCCTCAGAGAGAGCTCCATTTACCTGTACACTGTGTCGCCTCCCACTCAACCAATTTCTAATCCAGTCAGTTACTTTAGGGTCCATCTCTAGGGTGCTCAGTTTGTTTATAAGTCACCTGTGATAAGTTTTTCAATATTAAGAAGATTGTCACTACTGTATTTATTTATAATTTTAAAAATATGAACCGATGATTGAGACTGCTTGGCACCTTAAAGCTGAAAAAGGCGATGAATCTCAAATGAGAGGCTCTTACATATTTCTTACCTGATACTCTGAAGTTCATAAAAAAATCTGTTTTAAGGATCTGATACTCTCTGATGGTGGATTGGCTTGGTGATTATTTAAATACTTTTTTGACATGAGATCAATTTCTAGTGAATGTCATCTCAAAGTCAAGATGTGGTAAACTAATTTCTTCATTACAACCAGTGTTATTTTCCTAGAAAAAAGGTGCTATAGTCAAGAAGTGGGGTGACTGTCCATAGCTCTGCCCCCACAAACCACATCTGCTGCAACCAGCCACAGAGCATGTGAACAGGCAGCATGGCAAATACACCAATCCCTAGAACACCAACACATCTCTTAGTGGGTAAATAGAACAGGATTCTCTACACAGAAACTACAAGTCTGCAAAATATCTCTCTTATGTCACATATATGCGGAACATGGTTAAAGCCACAGCAAACCCAGCACTTCAGCAAATACAAAATAAGAGATCAGGAATTAGAGAAACTGAACTGGAAACACCAAGAATCCTGACTTTGCCTTCAGCAGAACACAGAAACAACTGAAATAGCAAAATATTAAAATCAGAGATCCGTAAATTCGCATTCCCAAAGGTGAAATTAGGCCTTACCTGCTCATTTTCTTTCCTATAGTCCCCCCAGTCCAGTACAAATGAGTGGGTTATGCATGCCAACCAGCAAGTAGAGACTCAGGAGCACTTTCTCAGTTCAGTATAAGTCGCCTGTGCCCACTGAGCTGAGCCAGTATTTGACCTTCACCAAGCAGAACCATCACATAGAGGCCAAACCCCCAATACTACCCAGGCCCACCAGGGACCAGAAACAGGTTACCCCAAACTCATGTGGAAGCCTTGCACCCATGACACTGAACCCCTGTCAGCTCCAGGGCTATATATGAACCCACGTCCATAGTTGCTGTGCCCACCTATAGAGGCAAATCAGCATTCATTGCGACATGCTGTCTACATTAAAAAAAAAAATTGTGTTTACTTTCGAATTAAAACTATGAAACAAAAACAGGATGAGGCAGACTGCCTCCAGAAAGATACACCTACACACACCCCACCTCACCAGGCAGATAACACTGCCATTCACCCGTAACTTTACTCTTATGTGGCAACGCGCCAGATTCCCAATAAACTGATCGCAGGATGGGTTCTGGACTGGAGGGACTACAGACACAGTCCAAAGACGTGATGTAGTGGAAAAACACAGCTTTATTAAATCGTAGACCTATTACCAACCCAAATAGGTCCAACCCAAATAGGGTTGGTAATAGGTCTACGATTTAATAAAGTTGTGCTTTTCCACTACATCACGTCTTTGGACTGTGTCTTCGATACATACGTGATTTCTTGCCTCACCTGTGGTACATTCTCTGACTTTCTGGAGGGACTACAGGAAAGAAAATTAGCAGATAAGGCCTAATTTCACCTTCCAGGGCATCTCTCCAGTCCAGTCCAGACAAGTGGGAAGTAGCAGAGCAGTACTAACACCAGGAGGTACCTGAAACCCCCGTGTACAGCACATTGCCCCAAAATGCGCATCCTGCTGCATCTGCAGATCCAGGCGATAATGCCGCACAAAGGAACAAAGGGAAGACCAAGTGGCCACCCAACAAATGTCGAAGGGAATAACCCTTCCCCTCTCAGCCCAGGAGGCGGTCTGAGCCCTAGTTGAGTGACCTCAGAGTCCTGCAGGCATTCACCTGCCCTTTAGCAAATAGGCTGACTCAATCGCCTCCCAAATCCAACAGGCAATCGAGGCCTTGGAGGCCACTTCTCCCTTGCGGGGCCCACCGAAGAAGATAAACAACCTCTTGGAACGCCGAAAAGTCTGCATCACTGCCAGATGACCTTGCGAACATTGAGCTTAGACGGGAAAACTCCATGGAATCCCGCTGCCCCGTGAACAAGGGCAGAGTAACCGTCTGATTAGGCAAAGTTACTCACCTGTAGCAGGGGTTCTCCAGGAACAGCAGGAATCAGTCCTTACATATGGGTAACATCAGCACCATTGCAGCCCACGCAGTAATCTCTCCCCAGCTTTCAAAGAAAGTCTTTGGGAGATCAACCACACATGCGTGGTCACCTTCCTGCCCAAGGAAGCCATTTTCCCTCAGTAGAATGACATAGCTCAATCAAGCAGAAAAGAACAGAAAAGAAAAAAAAAAACAATTCCATGGGGATGATGGAGGGTAGAGAGGACTGATTCCTGCTATTCCTAGAGAACATCTGCTACAGGTGAGTAACTACGCTTTCTCTGAGAACAAGCAGAAAGTCAGTCCTCACATATGGGACTCCCTAGCTACAGGCTAACGAAGAAACCTGTAAAAAGTCACAGATGACCCAAAAATCAAACCATGAATGGCAGCTGAAAAGCACTGAAAAGCCTCAAGCATCGGGATGCAACTCTAGCATCTGCGAGGGAATCCACTCTTAGGTAGCCTGGACATTTTATTTATTTATTTATTTTATTTATTTTACAATTTTTCTATACCGCACTATTCGGCATCAGCGCAGTTTACATGGAACAAAAGATCAGACAGGGTAAATAAGTCTGAGTTTACAATTAACAGGGTAACAAAACTTGGATAACAAAAGGTAACTATTTACACATTAGTGTCATAGAACAGCATAACATGAGTTTCATATTCATAGGCCAAGGACCACTTGTTGGGAGTGTTCGCCTAGCTGACTAGGTGTGTTGGTGTTATTGTAAATATTTGGGTGTTCGCCTGGCTGACTAGGTGTGCTGATGTCATTGTAAATATTTGAGTGGGGATGTGGAACGGTGACCTCAGGGAAATATTTGAGGAAGAGGTAGTGTTTAAGGGCCTTCCTGAACTGGAATATGTTAGTGATTGCCCTGATGTTTGGTGGTAATGCGTTCCAGATTCTAGGGGCACAAAGACTGAAGGCCCTATTTGCTGCTGTTGAAGTGCAACTTGTTAATTCCCTCGGCATTTTTAGCATATTTATTGCTGTAGATCTTCTTGATCTATTAGGGGCTATGGTTTGGATGAGGTCGGTTAGTGAGGAGGAGGAGAGACTATTGACCGCTTTGAAAGTCAGCAGTTGGAGGGAAGGAGTTGCACTAGTCCCCAAAGAGGTGCTGAAGAACAGCCTGGCTGAAGGCCCTGTCTCTCTAGGAGGCCTTCTCGAGGCAGCAGTGAGCTGCGAAGGTATGGAAAGAGGACCAGGTGACCGCTCAACAAATCTCTGGTAGGGAGAGGAAGCATAAGTTAGCTGAGGCTGCCATAGCTTGAACATTATGGGCCGTCACATGGTGCTCCAGAGAAAGACCAGGCTGTCCATACACAAAAGAAATGCAGTCAGCCAGCCAGGTAGAAAGGGTGTGCTTAGAGACCGCTACACCAAGTCTGTTGGGGTCATAGGAAACAAACAGTTGAGAGGAGCGACGATGAGCCTTCATCCAATCAAATTAGGAAGCCAAAGCCAGTTTACAATCTAAGGTGTGAACAGGGCGGAAGCCTCTCTTCATGTGTGGCCTGGGAAAGAACGTGGGAAGATCCACCTCCTGATTGAGATGGAAGGGGGAAAACCATCTTAGGAAGAAACTTAGGATGTGTGCAGAAGTACCACCCTATTTCTATCAGAAAAGGAGCATGAGCCACCAGCACTTGTCGCTCGTTAACCGTGTGCTGAAGTGAGAGCCACTAGAAGACGATCTCCACCCTTCCATGAAAGGTACATAAGATGGCAGGCGGCCAGTGGTTCGAAAGGAGGGCCAATGAGTTTACTCAGAACCATGTTCAGGTCCCATGCCACCGCAGGCGGGAGAATAGGAGGCTGCAAGAGCAAGAGGTCCCGCATAAAGCAGCCGATGAGAAGACGAACTGATAAGGAATACCAGTCAACTACATGATGGTACACAGCTAGGGTGCTCAGATGTACCCTGGCAAAATTGGACTTTAACCCAAGAGCCCAGGAGGAGCCCAGGAGACGTGCAGAAGGTACTGCAGTATCGCCTGCACCGGACAGGAGAACTGGCTGAAACCTCTATCTGCAAACCAGACCGAGAGAACCTGCACCATTTGAAGGCATAGCTCACTTGGTGGAATCCTTACAGGATGCAAGGACATCCTCAATGTCCCTAGGCAAGTGATGTTGAGCGAGGGCTATCCTCTCAGCATCCATGCTGTCAGTTAATGACTTGAGATTAGGATGCAGGAGGGTTCCGTTATTCTGAGAGATTAGATCCGGGGCAAAATCCAGGGGAATGGGCAGCACCTGAGAAAGTCGGAGCAGCAAAGAGTATCACGATTGCCAAGGCCAGCGCAGAGAAATAATAAGGATCACTTTGGCTCTGTCTGTCTGGACCATGCAGAGGATCTTGGCTACCAAGGGAGTGGGTGGGTAAGCACAGAGCAGGCCCTTGCCCCAGTGGAGAAGAAACACATCGGCCATGAGGCGGTTCTGGCACAGTATTCTGGAACAGAACAGCGGCAGCTGAGCGTTGTGGTGAAGAGGTCCACTGCCAGCGTGCCCCACATCACTGGTGAGTTGAGGCTTCACTCACTGAGGCTGCAGCACTCTGCTGAGCAGGTCTGCCAGGACATTTTCCTGCCTAGGGAGGTAGATGGCCTGGAGGAGCATACCCTGCCAGCTTGTAAAATTCCAGAATCTGATCGCTTCCCAGTAGAGAAGGTGTGACTCAGTGCCTCCTTGTTTGTTGATGTAGAACATCGCGGCTTGATTGTCCATGCGAACAAGGACAATCTGATTCACCAAATAGTGCTGGAATACCTGCAGGGCATTTGTGACTGCTCTGAGTTCAAGGATGTTGATCTGGTGCTTGCTCTCTTCCTGCGACCAGAGACCCTGGGACTGAAGGCTATTCCAATGGGATCCCCAGCCGAGCTCAGAGGCATCTGTGTGGGGGATCCTGAAAAGGGAGCCCTGCCAGAAAATTGCTCGGCTATTGTCACCAGGCCAGGGAATGGGAGAGGGGCGGAGTGACCCATACCTTATCTGACAGGTGCCCTGTCACTTGCTTCCACTAAGTGCAGAGAGTCCACTGGGCCCGATGCATGTGGAGATGGATTGAGGGTGTGACATGAACTGTTGAGGCCATGTGCCCTAGGAGGCGGAGCATATGACAAGCCGAGACCGGCTGACAGGTTTGGACCTCCTCCTGCCAAGACAGATAGGCGCTGAGCCCTATTGAACAGAAGAAATGCCCAGGCCTGAGTGGTATTGAGGAGATTTCCTATGAATTCCAGGCACTAGATGGGCTGTAGGTGAGACTTGGGATAGTTGACTGAATTCTAAAGTCTCCAACAGCTGGATAGTGTGAGGCAGGGCCTGTGGGACCTCATCTGAGGACCTTCCCCTTATCAGCCAATTGTTCAGATAGGGGAAGATGAACACACCCTGCAGTCGCAGGAAGGTGGTGAGCACCGCTAGGCACTTTATGAACACCCTGGGAGAGGAGGCCAGTCCAAACAAAAGGATCTGGTACTGGTAGTGACCACTGTTCCCTCTAAGCTGTGCGCGTGTGCGCGCACACACACCTCGCCGAGCGAGCGCACATACTTTACAACAGAGCGCACAAAAATTACAGCTCTGATTCTGATAGAAAACACAGACGTCTTAAAATGTAAAAGTTATGATTGTAATTACTAGAAATTTCCAGCTTCATTTAGTAATCGTCTATTTTCATTTAATTTAATTAAAATCAATGTGGTGTACATACTGTATTCTGACGTGTAGTCAAATTTTAAAGTATATAACTCTGAGTGTCGTTATGTGGCGCACAAAATTTAACCTTCCTTCAAAAGCTGCACACAGCTGATATTTTATGCACACACAGCTTACAGAAAATTAGAGGGAACATTGGTAGTGACACCCACCAACGACAAAGCAGAGGCATTGCCGGTGCAAGGAGTGGATCGGGATGTGGGTATAGGCAACTTTGAGATCCAAGGAGCATAGCCAGTCTCCCCAGTGGTGGTAAATGTTATTTATTTTAATGCTTTTATATACCGCGCTCTTTAAAATCAGTGCGGTTTACACCAGTGCGGTTCCAATGGATACCATCTTGAATTTCTCCTTCACTAAGAAGCAGTTAAGATCCTGCAGGTCTAGAATTGGGTGCAACTCATCTGTTTTCTTGGGAACCAGAAGGTAGTGGGAGTACAACCCTGTGCCTCTTTGAGGCAAGGGGACAAGCTCCACTGCCTTGTCGGTGAGCAGAACCATGAGCTCCCTTTGAAGGAGGTCTTGATGGGGGGGGGGAATCCAGAGGGAGTTCCCCGGAAAGCAGGATGGGGGCGTCTGATGTAAGTGAAGGAAGTAACCCCCCTTTATCACCTGAAAGGCCCTGGCATCACTGCTTATGCAGGGCCACCAATGGGCAAAGAACGTGAGACATCTCCCTATGTGCTGTGGTTCCTGATCTTCCGTGGGAAGAGGGGCTATGCCCTAGAAGTCAAACCCCCACCTCTCGAGGCTGCAGCAGAGGCACTGTTTGGAGGCCTTAGGCCTACGGGAGATCTGCTACTGGCCCTTGGACGGTTGCCCATGGGGGGAGCTTGAAAGGACTGAGAGGCCTGAAGTTGGGGGTACGTTCTGTAGACCTTTTTCTTTGGGTAGAAGGACTTTTTTCCCCTAAAGCCTTCCATCGGGAAGGATCAGCGGTCTTCCGAGAGAACCTGGTTCTTGTCATCAGCTCTGTCTCCATCTCAGCAGCCTTGTCTGTCATGGGCTTGCTGAAGAGATTTTCCCCTCAGCAGGTGACATTGACCACTATGTCCTGAACCCATTGTTCCAGGTCTGAGGACTGTAACCATGCCAGGCACCAATGCCCACCTCAGCCACTCTAGCCACAGACTCAAAGCTGTCATAGGCTACTCGAGTCACATACTTGGAGCACTCCTTGATAATGGACACCAGATTCCTGAAGGGCTGGAGATGTCCATTGAACAGTCCAGTGAGAACCCAGCGAGCTCTTTCGCCAGGTCTCTCAGGTACATGCCTATGACCAGCTGGTAAGCCTGGATACGGGCCACACGCTTAGAAACCTAGGAACACTTCCTAACAAACCCTTCCATGCTGCAGACCTCCTAAGCTGGGGGCACAGAGGAGTGCGTTTTCTGGCTTTTGATACGGCGCATGGTCAACTCCCACTACCATAGAGTTGTGTAGCAGTTGAGGCTTTATTTGAAGCCTGGGCTCTTGTGGACCTGATACATGGAATTGAGCCACTTGCTCACACCGTAATCGGGGTTTCCCACATCCTGAAAAGGAGGCACTCCAAGATGGGGAGTGTCACCCGGTGAAGGTCCCCAGAGGCTAAAGCGTGGATTTTTCACTGGGGCCTCTTCTTAACTAGCAAGGGGATGGTACAAAAAGGCGTTGCCATGCCCTCTGGGAGTTGCAGTCCCACAAGCTAAGTAAAGAATTGAGTTGTAGTCGAATGGTAAGGCTTAAGACAGGATTTTTTTATTCCCCTTCCGGGTGGATTTCCAAAGCCATAGAAACAAAGACAAAAGGACCATACGTCTGGTACAAAATAAAGGAACAACAGGAACCAAAAGTATTGCTTATCTTTAGCTTTACAGAGGAACAAAAAGGTAACTCAAACAGTCTTTTTCATACACAGGTAAGTTTCTTCACTTCTGTTTCTTTAGAAAACTTCCAACAGCCTCTTTAACATAAAGAAGTGATTTCATCAGAAATAATGAGTGTACAATCCATACAACTATCAGAGGCTGGTTCCTCATAGCAAGCAAACTGCATTTCTTCACATTCCTCTTCTGAATGATTCTCTTTTGGATTGTAATTAATGCTATTATTGAACAGTCTCTTTTCACGGCTAAGAGAGTTCCCCTCCTCCTCTCTGAGTGGAATGGGAAGCTACCACATTCTCTTGAGTTTCTCTTTTGAGAGCCACACAACTCTTGACAGGTGCAGGGAAAATCTTTATATTCTGTTTCTCTTATATTAGAAGCAATAAGCCTACCTTCAAGCTCCCTTTGCTCAGAGTTTCTCAGTACAGAAAAGTTAGCAGAGTTCTGCCATGACGGAAGCGTCTTACTGCCTTTCTCTCTCAGCTTTCCTTTAGGCACAAAATTGCCTTCAGGACAGAAGCTCTTTCCCTTCTTGTACCTGTTGCTGGGAAGGCTGTTCTCCTCGGCTTTCCTAAGCCTGGCTCCTGGAATATCTTCTGTCACCTTCGTGGTAAACTTCACTGAACTTTTGTTTGGCTGTGCACTGCTCTCTAAAGCAGTCTCCCGTGGTTCTCTCAGCTATCCTGGTTCTACCGGGTCTCCAACTTCCTCCCGTCCTCCAGTTATCAGCTGTTCTCTCGATACCACGACTCTCTGCTGGTCTCCTCCAGTTACCAGCTGTTCTGTAATTCCCTGGTGGTCTCTCCTCACTAACTTCCGGTGAGTGAATTTTATCTGCGTGTGTCCCAGTGTTTGCCTGGGCTCCGCCCCCTCCCAGCTGCCCTTCATTATCTAATGAACTGTGAGTTAGCTTGCTGCTTGGGCGTGCTCTCACACCTTGTGACGCAGTTTTATATGTTGCCTATAGCAACTCTGGGCTATGTGCTGCTCTGAGCTGTCAGTGTCAGATCTATTATCCTCAGTAGTACCTATCTCCATAGGCTCTGACCAATCTACACCATGACAGGAGGCACCGGTACAGTTATGGTCTCCTTGGGAGGAAAGTCACGGGTTTTTTGCTACGAATGCACTTGAAAGTCTTTATTATGCGTATTTGCTTCCACAGTAAGCTTCTTCTCAAATTCTCTCTTTGTCTGTCTTATCAATGCCTTGCATCTAACTTACCAGTGCTTATGTTGTTTCCAGTTTTCGTCATTTGGTTCCTTTTTCCATTTTCAGAAACTATACATGCATTTGCTAGTGTCCTTATAGCTATTTTATAAAATGTTTCTGTAAAATACAGAGGACATGTGAATGTCTCAACCTGAACATCCCATTTCTCGCATGAAGCCATTATGCAAAACATGGCTTCACACCTCCTAATTAATGCCCATAAAGTTGCTTTATGCATCTTAAAAGACGTTCTGGAGGAAAGTCCATAAATCATGATTAAGATAGTCTTGGGGAAAGCTACTGCTTATCTCTGGAGGTAAGCAGCATGGAATCAAGCTACTCTCTGGATCTTGCCAGGAACTTGTGATCTGGATTGGCCACCATTGGAAACAGGATACCAGGCTTGGTGGGCTTTTGTCCTAACCTCATATGGAAAGTCTTATGTTTTTATGTACTGTCCTGCCTACCTTTGTACTTCACTGTTTACATATAAAGGCTTGCAATGTAGCGTAGCAACCAAAAGTGTGCATATGATTACCACAGGCTGCGATGAGGGAGGGAAATGCCCCAGCAACAAAAGCATCATTGATAACTCCAATATTTCACTGAATGTCCATTTCATTCTCATACCTGCACCCGTGCACCGCTCCGACTGGCAAAAAAGCTGAGTATCCCGCAAGATTAAAAAGCCTTCTAAAATTTTATCAACAAGACTATTTCTATTCAGATTCAGAGTATTATCCTAATAACATTCCTAGCTTCAGTGAGTCCATGGTGTGAACAACGTTGGATTTTCCAGCTTCATTACGTTACCCCATCGGGTCTCAATTTAGAACAGGAGTGGTGGAGTCTGTTGTAATTTCCAATAAGAGGATTGTTTCATCCACATTTATGCTATTTGTTATAGTTTGAGGGGACGTTTTTTCAAATGATCCCTCTAAATTGACTTTGTCCTACTTTTGGTTATGATTGGGCACGTTCACTCACGTCCCCAGTCATATGATGCAAATTCATGGTCCAATCGGCGGCCATTATAGCTACGTATAAGAACCGTTGGGTTTGGCGTTTTTCGAGGCGATTGATTTCGACTGATGAAGGGGAACACTTGACACAGGGCTCTTGATGGGCCCGAAACATGCATGTCGTGTACATTTAAACCCGACATTTATGGAGGATGAACATCGCCTGCATCTAAGATAAGTGTGGTTACACTATTTTCACGAGATTGTGTGAATTCATTCACTTGATAAAAAGGGTTCTTCTGGCAGTGAGGGGAGAGTTTCCATATCTCCCACTCGGGCAGGTCGATCCCGACAAAAAATATAGCTGAAAATATAGCTGTGGTATAAGATGCATGGGTTGAGATATTAAGGCCACCCATCGGTACAATTATCAATGACTCTACACAATAGATAGCTTTACTGGTAGTCATTTGATCTCTGGAGGTTCATTTTCTAGATTAGCCTCAGTGAGAGCATAAAATGAATGACCCAGGATTTTTCTCAGACCGTGAACTCTCCTGCATGCCCTCTCGATGGAAGTGGTGGGGCAAATACAGTGACAGAATTCAAAATGGCATGGGACAGACACAGTGGATCCCTTTATAGAAACAAGATAAAATCAAAATAAACTTAACTGCCTCTGATATTTTAACAAGTCGTGATGACCTGTATGGTGGGTACAACCCTAAACAAAGGCATGGGGAGCGGCGACCTGCACGGAACGGCGGGCACACCAACTCTTGCCACCTTGCTGGGCAGACGAGATGGACCATGGTGGTCTTTATCCGCCGTCATATACTATGTTACTATTTTACATTAAACATTACACCATTACTGCAAGCTCAGTTTGTAACTTAATTGATCCATTTGTGGTTCATACAAACGAGGCCAGCTCTGCTGTTCAGCACCAAGCTCATAAATTCAAGCAAATGAATGGCAGGCCAAAATTTATAAGCATAGGGGGTGATATTCGAAAAAAGCTGAGTTTGTAAGTTTATGCATCTAAGTTAGGCATTATTTATATTTGTACCCTATTTTCAGCCAAACTTATAAGCCTAATTTTTCAGCTGAAACTTCATCTTAATTTAGGAGTGTAAAGGTTATAGGTCATATAGCCAGTTAGTAGAACCTTGTGATCTGATATGCCACGGCGCTATCCGGCTAGTATTGCTGAATATCCCTACAGACCATGGAAGAGACTCCTTGTTAATTCCAGGACAGTCTGCAGGTGGAATGGGGATGAGCCTGGCAGTGTCCAGTTAGCGGCGACACTGAGCTACTAGCCTGACACAAAATTAGGACAGGTCAATGGCTGTCCTAATTCTATGGGATATGTTTACTAAGCAGCAGTAGCGGCTTCCATGCGATATTGGAGCCGCGGCCCCATCACGGAAGCCGCTACTGCTGTTTAGTAAACAGACCCCTATGTGTTTTTTGCTATCTGGTCAGCAGATGAATATTGCCACCAACCAGATAGCAACCGTGCTGTTCAGTGAAACCGGAAATTCAGCGCTGGACACTAGACTAGCTCTGGTGCTGAATCTCTGGTTTAAATTAAAGTGACAGCTGCCAGGTGCTTTAAAAGAGCTGATCATTGCTGTTGAATATCGAACACTATGCTCCTAAAGTTTAGCCTTCCATTCATTCCCTAAATTTATGATCATAATTTATGAGCCTAGAGCCGAAAGCCACTGCTAAGCTCCTAGCTTGTTTCCCCAACCCTAAATCTGCCTCTGCTGCCATCTGCTTTTTGCGCTCCTACATTTAGGAGTTCTGTGAAATTTAAGCACTCGGCCTAAGTAAATGTTCAAAGAGGGACAGAGTCAAAAGGATTAACATGGCTTGTAAATCTGCAATACTAATAAGCAAGCTGTATAGGGGCAAAAGCAATAATGTTCAAACAAGTTGCTCCTAAACCAGAAATTATCTCATAAAGAAAACTACATAAAACAAATCACTTATTACAAAATGGCAAAGACCTCAGAACTTCTCACATCCCACAAGTAGCGTCCACAAGCGCTATAGGGAGTAAAGACGTTTACATCACCGGTCTTAATGCCACCACACAACCACCCTTAAAGAACATACACAACATTCAATAACATCCAATAACAATGGGAAAAGCTCTCAACAAATTCCAAAACAATACTAACTATCTAACAAACATCCATACTCATACATACAACAGCTCCTAATAGCACTCACACTCATACATGCAATAACTTCTAGCAACCACTCAAACCACGTCTTAAATACAAGACTCAAAAGAGCCTAAAGATGCAGGGGAGGGTAGAAGCTACCCGAGGCCACAACGCAAAACCTGAAAGAAAAAGAAAGTAAACTATATCAACGGTATTAGGAAAGTAATCCCAGTCACTTAACTGTTTGTTAGTGGGAAGGTAACTTGAATGTGTCGCAGTGCTTTTTGGCTTTTATTCTTTCCCCTGATGAAGCCTATTTGGCGAAACGGGAGCTTCTGTAGGGTGTTACTACTATCTGTGTAATCTAAGCTTTTCCTGCTTCCTGCTATATTTTGTGGAGGTCCTTGTGATCCTTTGTGAACCAACGTTGCTGTGGAGGTCTTCGTGATCCCGTGTGATCTGATGCTGATGTGGAGTACTGGCGGTCCCGAGGCTATGTTACTTTCCTTCAGTTAAGTGACTGGGATTACTTTCCTACTGTGGAGATATACCGTTGATATAGTTTACTTTCTTTTTCTTTCAGGTTTTGCGTTGTGGCCTCGGGTAGCTTCTACCCTCCCCTGCATCTTTAGGCTCTTTTGAGTCTTGTATTTAAGACGTGGTTTGTGAGTGGTTGCTAGAAGTTATTGTATGTATGAGTGTGAGTGCTATTAGGAGCTGTTGTATGTATGAGTATGGATGTTTGTTAGATAGTTAGTACTGTTTTGGAATTTGTTGAGAGCTTTTCCCATTGTTATTGGGTGTTATTGAATGTTGTGTATGTTCTTTAAGGGTGGTTGTGTGGTGGCGTTAAGACCGGTGATGTAAACGTCTTTACTCCCTATAGCGCTTGTGGGCGCTACTTGTGGGGTGTGAGAAGTTCTGAGGTCTTTGCCATTTTGTAATAAGTGATTTGTTTTATGTAGTTTTTTTATGAGATAATTTCTGGTTTAGGAGCAACTTGTTTGAACATTGTAAATCTGCAAACCATGTTAATTCCTGAAGACTGGGATATTCAGTAGCATATACGCAGTTTTTGCGGCCGAGTATCCTCTCCTAGGCTGACTGATGTGCCGATGGCAACAGGTATCAGGGACAGTGAGAGGTTAGCCGGTCAGCGGCAATATTGAGCCACTAACCATGTAACTAACATGGCTACAGTTAGGTCAGAAAAAATAGCTATCCTAACCATGGTCACTTCAGTTATCTGACCAGCACGGAATATTCCAGGTTGGATATTCAGTGCTGCTGGCTGGATATGGCCGCCACCCTTCAATATACCCCCCCCAAAGAGACCAATTTAGGAGCATAACTTCTATGAATATCCGGCCCATAACTTTTAAACTCCTAATTAAGATGAATTTTTAGCTGAAAGATCAAGCACCTAATTTTGACTGAAAATAGGGCACAAATTTAGGTGTCTAAATTTAGGAGCTTAAGTTATTTTGAATATTGGGCCCTTTGTGTACTATTTTTGACAATTCTGCTGGGGTAGCCATGTAAATAACTTAAGAAGAAAAACAGTGTGAATGATTTGCCTTCAAAGATATTGCTTTGGCAAAGCAAGACCTTCCTTGACTAAAGCCATGTTGGCTGTCAACCATTAAGCCATGACTATCTACATATTCAGTAATTTTGTTCTTTAAAATGTCTTCTGCCATTTTTCCTGGTACTGATGTCAGGCTCAACAGTCTGTAGTTTCCCGGATCACCCCTGGAACCCTTTTTAAAAATTGGCATTACACTGGCCATCCTCCAATCTTCAAGTATTACAGATGATTTTAATAATAGTTCACTGATTACTAATAGTAGGTCTGTAATCTCATATTTCAGTTCTTTCAAAACCCTTGGATGTATACAATCCGGTCCAGGTGATTTGCTACTCTTCAGTTTATCAAATAGTTGTAATATATCTTCCCGGTATATCGATATTTCTTTTAATTCTTCTGTAGCATCACCTTTAAATACCATTTCAGTCATTGGTAACATCCCTAGGACCCAACAAAAAAGCACAATCCCACGTGCACAAAGACCCCAGTAAGAAACGTGGAATGCAACGGAAAGACGTGAAGTAAAACCTCTATTTCTTTGCTGGAGTTGAGCAAAGAAATAAAGGTTTTACTTCACGTCTTTCCATTGCATTCCACATTGGTAACATCCCTACATCTTCCTCAGTAAAGACTGAAGCAAAGAATTCATTCAGTCTCTCCAGTATGGCCTTGTCCCCTCTTAGTGCCCCTTTTACCCCTCTATCATCGAATGGTCCAACTGACTCTGTCACAGGTCTTTTGCTACGACTGTACTTAAAGTTTTTATTATGCCTTTTTGCTTCCACAGCAAGCTTCTTCTCAAATTCTCTCTTTGTCTGCCTTACCAATGCCTTGCATCTAACTTCCCAATGCTTATGTTGTTTCCAGTTTTCGTCATTTGACTCCTTTTTCCATTTCCTGAAAGATGCTTTTCTGACACAACAGCCTCTCTGGCCTCACGTTTAAACCATGATAGCAGTTTTTTGGACTTCCTTCCACTTTTCTTAAAGCGTGGAATACAGCTGGTATGGGCTTCCAAAATAGTATTTTTAAACACCCATGCTTGATATAAATCTTTAACCTTTGCACCTGCTCCTTTTAGTTTTTTCTTAACTATTTTCCTCATTTTATCAGAGTCTTCCTTTTGAAAGTTAAAAGGTAGGACTGTGGATTTCCTTGCTGTCTTTCCTCCATTTATTAAATCAAACACGATCATGCTATGATCACCATTGCCAAGTGGACCCAACACCCTTATCTCTTGCACCAGATCTTGTGTTCCACTAAGGACTAGGTCCAAAATGGTTTCCCTCTTGTCTGTTCATGAACCAGCTGCTCCAAGAAGCAGTCATTTATTTCATGTAGAAACTTTATCTTCCTAGCATGTCCTGCCGTGACACCGCCCCAGTCGATACCAGAGTAACTGAAATCACCCATTATTATTACTGTCCTGTAACTTTTGTTAGCTTCCCTGATTTCTTTGAGCAATTCATCATCCATTTGTTCATTCTGGCCAGGCGGTCAAATAGTACATCTCCACTGCCATTGCCTTCCCCTTTTTACATGGAATTTCAATCCATAGAGATTCTACAATGTATTTTGTTTCCTGCAAAACTATAATCCTTTGTGACTCAATGCCCTCTCTAACTGAGCACAACCCCTCCACCAATTTGATCTGCTCTATCATTATGATATAGTTTGTACCCAGGTATCACAGTGTCCCACTGTTTGTCCTCCTTTCACCATGTTTCTGAGATACCAATCATACCTAACCTCTCATTTGGTGCTATATATTCTAACTCTCCCATCTTATTTTTTTAGACTTCTAGCATTTGCATACAAGCATTTTAGAAGTCACATTTTATTCATATTAATCTGGCTATCGGTAGACAGGATAATTTGGAATCTTTAAGCTCTGTCTGCTCTGTACTTAAGGGCATTTGGGTTACTTTTGTTTTTATTGGAACCTCTCTGTCGATATATCCTAACTTCAGTCTTTTGCCAGTATCATTCAAGGATACATTGTTCCAAACCATGTGCTCTTGGGCGACTGTCGGCTTTCCCCACACTGTGCCCCACCCAAAGCCCCATGTCCAGGGTACCCCACCCTTCATTGATCATGGCCCTCAGGGCCCAGTGGACCAGAAAGGACTGCGGGGGCCTGCAGATGCCTCCCATGAGAGCATCCTCGTCCAGGCTCAAGTCACTAAGTCCCGGCTCCGCAATCTGCAACACCACCAGCGATTCTGTAATTAGGGCAGGGAGCTCATCCCGGTGGAAGATACGAACCGCAGATGTATCCTCCCCTCCAGGGAACTCTCCTTTCTCCAGCTCCTCATGGAGCTGTTAAAGAAGGTCCGAGGGGCTCTCCACGGGCTCTCAAAGACAGCAGGGAGGCAGCGGAACCCAACTTGGGGTCCTCGCCCAGGCATTCCCACCTGGAGTGTTTGGCAGCTAACTCTAATCCCTCCTCCACTGGGGCCCAAGGAGGCCTCCCCAACTCCCTGCTTCATCAGGAAAGCCTGATGAAACAGAAGAACAAACTTCGGGGTAAATGAGGTTTCCCCCGCTAGTCCCTCAGCTGGAATAGTGTCCAGAGTCTGACTTGCTGTAAAAATGCACGAATCTTGTAAGACCTGAGGCCTCCATTCAGCAGCAACAGGCTGCATGGTCTTTTCCAACATGGTGGAAGTTCCTGCCAAAAGTGTGGGATCGCTGTCATCACTCATGGCCTCCATGCAATTGAGCACGTCGTTGCCATCTACTTCAGACCCTTCCCGGGGCCCTGTAAAATCGGCTGCAGCCAATTCCCCTGATCTTTGGCAGCCGCGGTACAGCCCGAGCTCAGAGAGCTGTGTCCTGCAGCTGCCACATAGTGGCCCCTTCTCCATGCGACCATGAGTATGTGCCAATAATCCCCCAGCTAAAGCAGAGATAAAGGAAACAAGAATCTCCAGGGCCGAAAGGACTTACTCAGGGCGCCCTCCTCCGCAGGAGACTGAAGGAGATCCCCCAAATGAGGTCTGTCAGTTTGTTTGTTTGGGTTTTTTCCAAGTAACTTTATTGACTGAAAATTAAGGGTGGTCAGGCAGGCTAGGCAGGGCAGAAGTGCTGTAATCTACCGGCCCCTCCTAAAGGTTGGGGAGGGGGGAAAAACAGAAGCACACAGAGGGGGCTAATGGGGGGATTAGTGTGGGAGGGACCTGGGTTGCCCAGGTTCTGCACGCCTTAGCCTAACAAGGCATAGTTGCCAGGTTCCGTAGTCTGTCACAGGCTATGTCACACCACCCACTGGAGACTGAGAAATACTGGCTCAGCTCAGTGGGCACAAGCTACTTATACTGAACTGAGAAAGTGTTCCTCAGTCTCCATCTGCTAGTTGGCGTGCATAACCCAATCATCTGGACTGGACTGGACGCAGGCCCTGGAAGCTGAAATTAAATCAGCCTTAAGTCCTCCAACACACACAAGTGAACAATTGGGGGGATTGGTGGCTAAGCACCAACATAAGACTATGCAAACACAAACGAATGATGTTAGACCTACCTACTCCCCCCACAAAAACAATGATGGGGGCTTCACTGCCCATACACAAAAAGGAAGTCAACAGGGTTCATCAGCCTTAATGTTATACTTAATTCCCCTTACACTATTTTAGCCTCCAATCTCACTATCCCACTCTCCTCCCAGCGCGAATTTGAATCCCCTCCCTCTTTTCCCAGGGGTCCAAATCAGCCTTCTTTTCTCCAACAAACGCTGATGCTGGCCCCATCCACTCTCCCACTCATACCCTATAAGGCCTCACATAACTCTCCCACTGCCCAACCACATCTCAGAGTGCTTACTCTTTTCTCCAAAACTTTTTTTTTTTTGCTTTCCCACTCAATCCCCAGCCCAGTATATGCTCACTGCCCACCCAATCCCAGAGCCCCACTTACCACTTTCTTCTTACTGGCCTCTCTTCCCCCTCCCCATTCCTGCTCTCTTTTTCTTTACCTGGGAGCAGTGCTACTTTTACCCTACTGCTCCAGTCGCTATTCCCAAAGTCCCAGGCTTTCCCCTCATCCCAAGCCCTGGCTCGCTCCTTCCCAGGCATCTTCCTGTACCTGTTCACCTCTTCACCAAAGTCCCACCAGACCCACCATTCTCCTCCAGAGTTCTAGTGACCCTGCACTGGCTCCCCTTTTTTAAAAATAAGACACCACCTCTCTCTGGTGTCCAGCATCTCCCCTTCCTTACCACTTTCCCCGACAGATGTCCATCATCTCTTTCCCTTCCCTATCCTATCCCAAAGGTATCAAATATTTCCTTCCTTTTACCTCCCTCCAGGTGTCCATTATCTCCCCTACAGGAACACAGCATTTTCCCATTCCTAAATCCCCCACATGTCCAGTGTCTCCCATTCTCTCACCTAAACCTCCCCACACAGGCATATGGCATCTTCCTCTTCCAATTGCCAAAAAACACATGTCCAGTGCCTCCCCTTCCCTACCCCCCCCCCCACCACACACACAGAGCTATGCTGCATTTCCATTTCCCATCCCTAAACACCTCACCCTTCTGGGGATACAGCATCTCCCTTTCTTTCCCTACCTTCCAGATGTCCGGCATCTCCCCTTCCTTTCCCTAAAACCCCCAGAAGTGCAGCACGGCAAGGCAAGCCACTCACTGCAAGGCTCAGTCATGGGCAAAGACTGAGTGAATCTCCATAGGCCTAGTGTGGGGCAGCTCATGGCAGTAGCAGCAGTGACAAGCGAAACTGGTAGGTTAGGATGGGGGTGCAAATTCAGCTGGGGTCAGGAGTAAGGCTGCAGGTGACAAAAAATGGCCAACCTGAATAGCTATACACAATAAAACTGAGACAGGGAAAGTATTGTAACCCAGTGACACTTTATGCCTTTGTAACATGCCAAAGCCCAGTGTTGCTAAGTAATTATTTACAAGTATCTAGTAACAGGGTCAATAATTGCTGTATATCTGTTTATAAAGGGAAACTCCTAACCAGTTATGTGCTCATTTATTGGCACGGGATGATTTAAGATATGATGATATGATGTAGTGTTTGAAGCTCAGAAATAGGAGTCTGCAAGCTGAGTACAAATCAAACTCTACTAACTCAATGCGAACTTAGACAAGTAATTTCATGTCCTGTGGCACAGTTTATCTGATTGTTATTAAACAGGAAAAGTAATCATGCTAAGAATGTAAAGCACTTTGGAAGTATAAATCCCCAATTTTTTAAAAAACAAGTTTAACTTATTCAGCATTAGGTTTTGACAGAAGGGATTCTGAAGCCAAAGCACCACTAATCTTCATTCAGTTCCTGGAGTTTTCTTTCCTTAAATTCTTCCATATCTAATCTGATATCATAGTCAAGTCCTCCAGCTGAGAATCACAACTCAATTCAAATACAAGACCATGATACCCTCAAGTCAGCTGGCACAGGCCATCACTGAATAATGAGCAGTACTTTGTTCCAAATCTTCAGAGTCTCCACAATTCAAGATTCAGATTCTTACCCAAACTCCTGCTTGTCAGGCCTGTCACAATATTGCTCCTTTTATCTGCTCTTTCTAAAATTTACAGCAAATACAAAAGTAAATAATTATATGCCACTCTCTCCTTCCCAGAGAATATGCTTAAGAGCTCTACTGGCCTGAGGGCTGGGGGAATATCTCCTCTGATTCATACCCTCAAAGCTGCTCACTGGATGAGCATCTTTTCTCAGCCCGAGTGCGTCACCTCTGCAGTATGCTCAGGCCTAAAGCAGTTCTAATGGACAATGAAAGTGATGAAAGTGAGCCCTGATCTCCCATATTACAGTATTATGATCCTATAAAGCAGTGTTTTTCAACCTTTTTTGTGCAAAGGCACACTTTTTTCATGAAAAAAATCACGAGGCACACCACCATTAGAAAATGTTAAAAAAATTTACCTCTGTGCCTATATTGACTATATATAAAGTAATTCTCTTGAATAGGAATCAAACACTCACACCAACCCCCCTCCCCTGCTGGTTCACACCAACCCCCCTCCCCTGCTGGTTCACACCAACCCCCCTCCCCTGCTGGTTCACTCACACCACCCCCCCCTCCACTGCTGGTTCACTCACCCACCCCCCTGTCACTTACTCACCCCTCCTGCTGGGTCACTCACTCACTTACCCCCCCTCCCCTGCTGGTTCACTCACACCATCGCCCCCCCCCCTTGCTGGTTCACTCACACCACCCCCCCCCTCCACTGCTGGTTCACTCACACTCCCCCCCCCTTGCTGGTTCACTCACACACACACACACACCCTCTGCCCAAGCCGCTGCTTCTGCTTTGTACAGAGCAGCGGCTGCACTACACTTACATTGAAAAGTAAAGAGAAACTGTGTCAGGAGCCCTCCGGTCATCGCAGAGCCCGAGGAAGTGATGTCATGGGGGCGGGCTCCTCACAGGCTGTCTTTCCTTTTCAAATTAACTTTATTGCAGCGAAAGTTAATTTGAAAAGGAAAGACAGCCTGTGAGGAGCCCGCCCCCATGACATCACTTCCTCAGGCTCTGCATGATCGGAGGGCTCCTGACACAGTTTCTCTTTACTTTTCAATGTAAGTGTAGTGCAGCCGCTGCTCTGTACAAAGCAGAACCAGCGGCTGCACTGCTATAGGGAATCGCGATCGCGTTCGCGCCGCGGGCTTCGGCACAAAAGCCGGTTTTTAGCTCTGGCCGCTCCCGATCTTGCGGCCAGAGCAAAAAAACGGCTTTTCAATGGCCGGTTTTACAACTGTGCTGGCAGCCGGCCTGGCCATGGAAAAACCGGCCAGGCCGGCTGAAAACCGGCCGGTTGGCAACCCTAATTTGTGAGCCGAGGCCACATGTTACGGATGAAATTGGAATTTTTCCCACGGCACACCAGACAATATCTCACGGCACACTAGTGTGCCGCGGCACAGTGGTTGAAAAACGCTGCTATAAAGCAGTGGTTCCCAAACTTGGGGTCGGGACCCCAAATGGGGTCACATCATCAGTGGATGGGGGTCACAGAAACAGCGCAGTTACTCACCTGTAACAAATGTTCTCTAGGGACAGCAGGAATCAGTCCTCACAAATGGGTGACATCGATGCCAACAGAGCCCTCACGGAAGCATCTCTCCAGCTTTCAAAGAAAGCCTTTAGGAGATGCCACCATGCATGCGTGGTCCCTTCCCACCCAAGGGTGCCATCTTGCTCAGTCAGATGACATAGCTAGGGCCGACAAAAGAGATGGCAAAAATAGAGCAGCAACTCCAGGGAAGGAGGGAGGATTGTGAGGACTGATTCCTGCTGTCCCTGGAGAACACCAATTACAGGTGAGTAGCTACGCTTTCTCCAGAACAAGCAGGAAGTCAGTCCTTACATATGGGACTCCCAAGCTACAGGCTAGCGATAACCTGTAGACAAAAAGCATAGCCCAGCTGTGAGCAATCGCAAGCGACTCCGAGGACAAACTCAGGACCCCAGTGTCCAGGAAGAAGCATGGCTCCAGTAGCGTGGACAAGAAGGGTCGGAGGGCTGGAGTTGCCTAAACCCCAAACAGATTCCAAAGTAGGGCCTGACCGAAGGCACTGTCCAGGCGGGACTCCCTCTCCAGGCAGTAATGGGTTGCAAAAGTGTGAACGGAGGACCACATGGCAGTTCAGCAGATGTCTGCCATCGGCACCAAGCAGAGGCTTGCAACCGAGGTCGCCATAGCCCTGACATTGCGTAAGGTTGCCATAGCCCTGACATTGCTCCAACGATAGCCCAGCCTGATCGTGGGTGAAGGCAATGCAGTCTGTCACCCAGGTGAATAGGATCCGCTTCGTGACCCTACGGCTGGCGTCATAGGAATCGAAGAGCTGCGAGGCTTTGAGGTGGTCCTGAGTTCTCTATAGGTAGAAGGACAGGGCCCATTTGCAGTCCAGAGTGTGGAGAACGGCCAATGCCTTGTTGGCATGGGGCCATGGAAAGAAGGTAGGAAGCACAACCTCCTTGTTGAGGTGGAAATCAGAGACCACCTTCGGGAGGAACTTCGGGTGAGTGCGGAGCTCGACCTTGTTTTTGTAGAACCTGATGTAGGGTGGCTCAGCCACCAAAGCTTGAAGTTTACTGACTGCAGGCAGAGGTGAGTGCCACCAGGAAGGTCACCTTCCAGGACAGGTAACGAAAAGGACAGGTAGCCAAGGGCTCGAAGGGCAGCTTGGTAAGCTGCGCCAGGACTATGCTGAGATCCCATTCCACTAGAGGCGGCTGGATGAGAGGTTTGGAGAGCAGCAGGCCCCGGATGAATCAGGTAATGAGCGGCTGCACAGAAACAGGCTTGCCCTCTATAGAATGATGATTCATGAAGAGTGTGCTCAGGTGTACCCCGACAGAGATGGACAAATACAGACCACGAGAGGTGGAGCAGGTATTGCAATATCGAGTGCACCGGACAGGAGAATGGATCCACACATTGCTCCGTCCAATATACAGAGAACCTGTGCCTCTTGAAGGCGCAGGCACGTCTCGGGGAGTCTTTACATCGAAGCCTTGTCGCGCTGGACCTTGAAGAGGGTCCGTGCCACCAGTAGTGTGGAAGGAAATGCATACAACAGACCCACTGACCATGAGGGGTGTGGCTGGGGCCCGCAGAAGCGGGGCAGCTGAGCGTTGGTTGGGCTGGCAGGTTTGGGGTAGCCTCTGTGCCGCCCTTGGGTCCAGGTGCCATTCGTGTGGCTTGAGGACCCTGCTCAGCCTGTCTGCTAAGGCATTTTCCTGGCTCTGAGGAGCATCCCCTGGCTGGTCGCGTAGCAGCATAGAGCCTGTGCCGCCTTGCTTGATCAGATAGAACATCGTGACCTGGTTGTCCATCTGGACAAGCACCAACTGATGCTGCAAGCGGAGCCGGAAAGCCTTCAGCACGAGGAAGATGGCCCTGAGTTCCAGCAGATTTTTCTGCTGCTGCTTTCCTCGGGGACCAGGCCCTGTGGGTGCGAAGTTCCTTGCAATGGGCACCCCAGTCCAGCAGGGAGGCATCTGTCGTGAGGACCTTCTGGGGGTTCAGGGATTGGAAGGGCATGCGCATCTGCAGGTGTTGCGTAGCTTGCAACCAAGTGAGCAATTCTGCCAACTGACGGGAAACTGTGTCCTGTAGCCAGACCCTTGGCCTGGGCCCATTGGGAGCGGAGGCACCACTGAGCTGCCCGCATGTGGAGGCGGGCGTCAGGAACCACATGGACTGTGGAAGCCATGTGGCCTAGGAGGCGAAGCATTGAGCGAGCCGACACGGTGTGGCGGCTTAGCACCTCGGCTGCTAGGGCTGTGAGGTGATCCACCCTGTCCAGGGGGAGGAAAGCCCTGGCCTGTAGGGTGTCCAAGCGAGCCCCTATGAGCTCCAGGACTTATGTTAGAGTAAGGTGGGATTTTTTGGGTGATTGATCACAAATCCCAGATGTTGCAAGACCTTGATAGTGCAGTCTGTGGCCTGCAGGGTCTGAGGCCCTGTCCCCTCTTACCAGCCAGTCATCGTGGTAAGGAAAGACGAAGGCTCCTTAGAGATGAAGATAGGTGGCCACCATCTCTAGGAATTTGGTGAAGATCCTTGGTGCGGAGGCTAGGCCGAAGGGAAGTACCCTGTACAGGTAGTGGTCACCCCCGACCACGAAAGCGTAGTTACTCACCTGTAACAGGTGTTCTCCGGGGACAGAAGGAATCAGTCCTCACACATGGGTGATGTCGGCACTGATGGAGCCCTCGTGCGGAGCATATCCCCAGCTTTCAGAGAAAGCCTTTGGGAGTTGCCATCACGCATGCGCGGTCCCCTTCCTGCCCAAGGGTGCCATCTTGCTCAGTCAAATGACATAGCTAAAAAGAGGGCAAAAAGAACAAAATATAATAATAATAGGACTGCAACTCCAAGGGGAGGAGGGAGGGTCGTGATTCCTGCTGTCCCCGGAGAACACCTGTTACAGGTGAGTAACTTTGCTTTCTCCAGGAACAAGCAGGAAGTCAGTCCTCACATATATGGGACTCCCCAGTTATAGGCTACCGAGAACCCACAGCTGAAAAATAGGCTCCCTCTACGAGAGCCACAAGCAGCCACAATAGAAATCTAACTAAAAGAATAGCACTCCGGTAGCCTGACACAGAAGGGTCGGAGGGCAGGAGTTGCCTAGACTTCAAAAAGAATACGGAGAACAGCCTAGCCAAAAGCACTGTCCCGTCGGGACTCCCTATCCAGGCAATAATGGGTTTGCGAAAGTCTGACATGAAGACCAGGTGGCAGCCCGGCAGATGTCTGCCAGTGGAACAGAGTGGAAATGAGCCACTGATGCCACCATGGCCCTGACCCAATGGACCACAACACGACCCTCCATTGGAAGCTCGGCTGCCCTGTATGCCCAGGCAATACAGTCTGCTACCCAGGTGGACAGCGTACGCTTGGAAACAGTTATCCCCAGCTTACTGGGGTTGTAGGATATGAAGAGCTGAGAAGCCTTTCAATGGGCTTGCATAAGCTGGATATAGAAGTCCAACGCCCTCTTACAGTCCAGGGTATGCAGTACTGTCTCTGTCCGACTGGCATGCGGCCTGGGAAAAAAGGTAGGCAGCACCACCTCCTGGTTGAGGTGGAACGAGGAGACTACTTTCGGAAGGAACTTGGGGTGCGTGCGAAGCACCACCCGGTTCCTATAGAACCTGGTGTAAGGCCTTTCTGACACTAGGGTCTGAAGCTCACTCACCCGCCGAGCCGACGTGAGTGTCACTAAGAAAACCACCTTCCAAGAGAGGTAGCGGAGATGGCAGGTCGCCATCGGCTCAAAGGGCGGCTGAGTAAGCTGCCCCAAAACCACACTCAGATCCCACTTGGTCACCGGAGGGCAAACCGGAGGCTTCAAAAGAAGCAGGCCTCTCAAAAAACGAGAAACCAAGGGATGGGCAGAGAGGGGCTTCTCCTCCATTGGGAAGTGGTTCGCCACAAGGGCACTGAGATGCACTCTGATGGAGTTGGACTTGAGGTCCAAATCCAAGAGGTGGAGAAGGTACTGTAAAACCACTCCAACCTGGCAGGAGAAAGGATCCACACCCTGCCCCTCGTACCAAGCCACAAACCTGCGCCACTTCAAGGCGTAGGCCAGTCTAGTCGACGGCCTCCTTGAGGCCAGCAAGACCTCTTCAATATCTTTTGGAAGAAGAAGCGGAGTGAGCATCATCCTTTCAGCAGCCATGCCATCAGGTTGAGGGAGCTGAGGTTGGGATGCAGGAGAACGCCCCCCTCCTGGGAATGGGGGCCTCCACCGCTAGCTGAAGCAGAAGCGGAAATTAGGGTTGCCTCGGCCACCACAGGGCTACAAGGATGACCGAGGCCTTGTCCTGGAGGATCTTGAACAGAGTCTTGGCCACCAGAGGCGTCGGAGAAAACGCATACATGAGGCCCACAAACCATGATATCAGAAAAGCATCGGCGGCCACCCTGTGCGGATGTGGCTGCCTGGAGCAAAACCGAGGCAACTGGTGATTGGCCGGACTCGCAAACAAGTCCATCAATGGCCATCCCCAGGTTTGGAAAAGCCAATTGGCTACCACACGGTCCAATTGCCACTTCTGAGGCTGGAGAATCCTGCTTAACCTGTCGGCTACCCAGTTGTCCTGGCCCGGCAGGTAGACGGCCCGCAGATGAATGCCATGCCGGGCTGCAAATGAGCACAGATCCAGGGTTTCCTGACATAGGAGACGGGACCCCGTGCCACCCTGCTTGTTCACATAGAACATGGCCACCTGTTTGTCTGTCTGTACCAAGACAGGTTCGTGGGCCAGGATCTAGCTGAAAACTCCCATGGCCAGGCGGATGGCACGGAGCTCCAAGAAATTGATCTGTTGTGTTCTCTCACTCGGGGACCACATTCCCTGAGTACAGAATCCCTGGCAATGGGCCCGCCAGCCCAGCAGGGACACATCCGTGGCAAGGATCCTCATGTGTAGAGGAGCCTGGAAAGGCATTCCCGCCTCCCAAGTGAAGTGGCTGAAGCCACCAGTCCAGGGACTGTACCAGCTGCCTGGACACTGTGACTCTGTTCCTGAGGCACCCTGTGGCCTGTGACCACTGGTCTCTGAGGTACCACTGAGCAGTCCGCATGTGGAGGCAGGCATCTGGGGTCACTTGGACCAGGGAAGCCATGTGCCCGAGGAGGCGCAAAAATTGTCTTGCTGACACTACGGATCTGCGACTCACCTGACCTGCCAGAGCCAGAAGCCTGCTTGCCCTGTCTGCAGGCAGATAGGCCCTTGCCTGAAGGGTGTTGAGTCTGGCCCCAATGAACTCCAGCTGCTGAGTCGGAACAAGGCTGGACTTGGAGTAGTTGATTACAAACCCTAGATGCTGCAGCACCTGGATGGTGCAAGACGTGGCCTGGTGGACTTCGCTGGCTGAAGTGCCTCTGATGAGCCAGTCTTCTAGGTAGAGGAAGACAAAGACCCCTTGGAGCCTGAGAAAGGCAGCCACCACTGCCAAGCACTTTGTGAATACCCTGGGGGCCGAGGCCAGGCCAAAGGGAAGTACCCTGTACTGGTAGTGATTGACCCCCACCACAAAGCGCAGATACTGCCTGTGGTCTGGGTGTATTAGGATGTGTGTATACGCATCTTTTAGGTCTAAGGAGCATAGCCATTCTCCCTGGCGGAGGTAAGGCAGAAATATTCCAAGGGAGAGCATCTTGAACTTCTCCCTCACCAAGAACTTGTTTAGGTTGCGCAGGTGAGGATGGGCCTGAGGCCTCCCATTCTCTTTGGTACCAGAAAGTACCTGGAGTAGAAGCCCTTGCCTTGCAGGTGGTGGGGCACCGGTTCTACTGAGTGATCCTTGAAATGACCCGCCAACTCCTTCAGAAGAAGGTCCCAAATGGGTACGTCGGTACCGACGGAGCCTGCGCGGGAACGCTCTCCAGCTTTCCATAAAGGAAAGCTTTTGGGAGCATCTCACAGCGCCTGCGCGCTGCCTTCCCGCCTTTCCTAACCAGCTCTCCTCAGTTCAAGTTTAAAGCTGAGACAATAGAGAGAGAGAGAGGAAAGGAAAGATAGAAAATGAGATACAACTCCTAGGGGAGGTGGGTGGGTTGTGAAGACTTATTCTTGCTGTTCCCAGAGATCACCTGTTACAGGTAAGTAACTGTGCTATCTCCAGGAACAAGCAGGAATGAGTCTTCACATATGGGGACTCCCTAGCTAAGATGCCTGGGAGATCCCCAAGGATATGAGACCCTGGGAAGGGGTCTACTTCCTCCTATGGATCTCAGGCATCCATCCAGGGAAGGAGGGTAGGAGTTGTTTAAAAATGGAACAGGTGTTTGAGGACAGCCTGACCAAACAAGGCATCCCGGCGGGAGTCCTTGTCCAAGCAGTAATGGGCTGTGAAGGTATGAACCGAGGCCCAGGTGGCTGCTCGACAGATCTGGTCGATGGACACAGAATTTAGATGAGCTATAGAGGTGGCCATGGCCCTCACATTATGAGCTGTGACATGGCTCTCCAGAGAAAGGTTCTTACTCTGGTAGGCGAAAGAAATACACTGAGCAATCCAATTGGACAGTGTTCTCTTGGAGACTGGAAGTCCCAAATGAGAAGGATCTAAAGCAACAAAAAGCTGGGAAGACTTTCTATGTTGCTGTGTCCTGTGTAAGTAAAAAGCAAGAGCTCTTTTACAATCCAGAGTATGAAGATTCCTCTCTGCATTGGATGCATGAGGAGCTGGAAAAAAGACAGGTAAATATACCTCTTGATTAAGATGAAAAGGTGAGACCACTTTAGGCATAAAGTGTGGATTTGTCCTAAGGACTACCTTATCATGATGGAACCTTGTATAAGGTGGATTAGCCACTAATGCCTGCAGTTCACTGATGCGGCGAGCTGAAGTGACTGCAATGAGGAAAATAACCTTCCAGGAAAGAAACTTCAAGGAGGTAGTGGCTAAGGGTTGAAAAGGTGGCTTCATAAGCTGACCAAGAACCAAATTTAAGTCCCATGCCACCGGAGGAGGCCTAATGGGAGGTTTAGTTAAAGTTAGGCCTCTCATGAATCTTGCAATGAGAGGATGAGAGGAAATAGGTTGTCCATTAATGGGCTTAAAGGATGCTGCAACAGCACTCAAATGGACTCTTACTGAATTCGTTTTAAGGCCTGCATTGGAAAGATGCAGGAGATAGTCTAATAGAGAATTCAAAGGTAGTGCTAGAGGGTTAAGACCCTTCTCAGCACACCAAATGGAAAACCTCTTCCATTTAAAAGCATAAGAACGCCTGGTGGAAGGTTTTCTGGAAGCATGGAGGATATCCTTCACTTGTTGAGAAAGATTCCAGTCCTGAAGGTCTAGGCCTTCAGTAACCAAGCTCTGAGGTGTAGGGACTTGGGGTTTGGGTGCCACAAAGTCCCTTCCTCCTGGGACAGAAGGTCTGGAGCAGCTCCCAAGTCCAGGGAGGGGGCTTGGGAGAGATGTAGAAGTAGAGGGTACCACACTTGGCGTGGCCAGCGTGGAGCTATGAGGATCATAGATTCTTGATCCCTCTGGAGTTTGAACAGTCTTGGGAATCAAGGGAATGGGTGGAAATGCATACAGGAGGCCCTGACCCCAATGAAGGAGGAAGGCATCCTTGGCCTGAACTCCCTGATGCGGAATTCTGGAACAGAACCGGGGAAGTTTGGCATTCCACGGACTTGCAAAGAGGTCTATGTCCGGGGTTCCCCATTCTTGGAAGATTCTGAGTACCTGATCCATGTGCAGGGACCATTCGTGTGGAAGCAGAACTCGACTGAGTTTGTCTGCCCAAGAGTTTTGGACTCCTGGGAGGTATACTGCCAGGAGATGGATTTGAAGCTCTCTGGCGAAGGCCCACAATCTTAAATCTTCGTTGCAAAGCGACAGAGAGCCAGTTCCTCCTTGCTTGTTTATGTAAAACATGGCTACTTGATTGTCCGTATGAATGAGGACTGTCTTGTAGCTGAGGAGGGTATGAAAGACCTTGAGAGCTAGAAAAACTGCTCGAAGCTCCAAGTGGTTGATATGAAGAGAGGTCTCATGTGGGGACCAAGTGCCTTGAGTGGAGATGTCCTGTAGATGGGCTCCCCAACCTGTTTGGGAGGCATCTGTTGTGAGGGTTGCTTGGGGCAACAACTGTTGGAAGGGGGACCCCAGCAACAAATTTTGAGTGGACATCCACCATTGGAGAGACCAAAAGAGACATTTGGTGGTTGTTATTTGGTCTGAGAGAGCTCCTGAAGCTTGAGTCCACTGGGTGGACAAAGTCCATTGAGCTGCTCTCATGTGTAGGCGAGCATAGGGTACCACATGCACTGTGGAAGCCATGTGGCCTAGCAGTTGTAGCATCTCCCTGGCAGTTAAGTGGCTCTTTGACTGAATCTGGGAGGCTAACTGCACTAGACGTTGGCAACGGGCCTGGGGAAGGTAGGCCCTTGCAGTAGTGGTATCCAACCAGGCCCCTATGAATTCTAGGGACTGAGTAGGGGTGAGCTGAGACTTTGGGAGGTTTACCACAAGTCCCAGATACTACAGAATGTGCCTTGTGCGGTCCAAGGAAATCTGGGCCTCTGACTGAGATGGAGCTCGAATGAGCCAGTCGTCCAGGTATGGGAAGACAAATATTCCCAGAATGCGTAGAAATGCAGCAACTATTGCCATGCATTTGGTGAACACTCTTGGAGCAGAGGCCAGACCGAAAGGAAGGACTCTGTATTGGTAATGTTTTCCTTGGAAAAGAAACCGCAGGAATCTTCTGTGAGAGGGATGGATGAGGACATGTGTGTCCGCATCCTTGAGATCTAGAGAACAAAGCCAATCCTGACTTTGAAGGTATGGAAGGAGAGTGCCCAGAGAAAGCATCTTGAACTTCTCCTTGCATAGAAACTTGTTCAATTCTCGGAGATCTAAGATGGGCCTGTATCCCCCTGTCTTCTTTGGGATGAGAAAATAGGGGGAGTAGAACCCTGACCCTTGATGAAGAAGGGGAACTTCTTCTATCGTCCCTTGGGCAAGAAGGGTAGCTACCTCTTGACCTAGAAGGTCGAGAAGAGATGTGGGAGAATTGAAGTGTCTCACCATAGTGTGGGGAGGAAGGTCTGAGAAATGGAGCTTGTAGCCCTCTCTTATGATGGAGAGGGTCCACTGCTCTGATGTTATCTGCTCCCATCTGGGAGCAAAATGAGCCAACCTTCCTGGAATGGCGAGAGGCTCTGGCTGCTTTAGAGCCAGAAAGGCTAAGTTCTCTAGCATGAAGTCAAAAACCCTGAGGAAGTTGGGCTTGCTGAGTTGCAGCAGCCCCTGTAGGCTTAGGTCTGGCCTGTTTAGGTTGCTGACGCTTAGTGGAAAAGCGACCTGTAGAAGATTGTTGGCCAGAAGTAGAAGGAAATCTTCCCTTTTTAAAGAAAGACTTTTTAAAAGGCTTTTTCTTGGCAGGAATGGAGGTTGACTTTGAAAGTCTATCCAGAGCAGAGTTTTCTGCATCCATTTGAGTGGCTTTTATTTCCACTCTTTGCCAAATAGGTTTTCACCTGTACAGGGAAGATTTCCTAAGCCATCTTGAACCCAGGGTTCTAAATCAGAAGCCTGGAGCCAAGCAATTCTGCGAGCAGCTATGGCAATGCCTGAGGCTCTGCTGGCACCTTCAAAGGAGTCAAAAGCTGCCCTGTTGGAAAACTTTGAAATGTCTTGAGTATGCTTAAGCCAAATGAGGAATTCCTCCCTTTTCTCCTCTGGAAGAAAAGGGAGGAAAGTCTGCAGTTTTTGTGCAACTTCTTTTAGAAACATACCCATGTAAAGGCTATACGAGTTGATTCTGGCAATAAGCATATTGGCTTGGAAGATTTTCCTACCAAAAGCATCCAAGGTCCTGCATTCTCTTCCTGGAGGAGCAGAAGAGTGTCTCTTTGTACTCTTTATCCTCTTCATAGCTGACTGCACCACAATGGAATGGTGAGGAAGCTGAGTTTTTTGAAATCCAGGACAAGGAGGGACACGATACATAGTGTCCAATCTGCGAGAATGAGGAGAGAGAGTGAGAGGAGTCTCCCATAGATCAATCATGTGTTCATAAAGAATCTCATGAATTGGTAAGGTGACTGCCTCTTTAGGAGCTCTAGAATAGCCTAAAATATCCAATTTTTTAGCTCTAGGCTCTGATTCAGAAGTTACTGAAATAGAAAGTCCTTTAGCTACTTCTCTTATGAAGTCTTGAAAGGACAAGTCCTCTGGAGGAGACATTCTTCTTTTTGGAGAAGAAGGCTCTTCAGGAAGGGCTATGGATACTTCAGGAGACTCGTCTGATGTATCAGAATCATCAGAGGAATCGAAGTATCGCCTGTCAGGGTGCTCTTCCAACGCTCGATGCGCGTATCGAGCAGTATCGACATCGGGCGTCCCCGGTACCGGATCGGTACCGGTAAGCCCTGGACAAGGAACCGCTGTAGCCGGTATCCTAGTCGATGTCAATGCAGTCAGTACCAGTATCAGCACTGGTGCCGGTACCGGAGCCGATACCGACAACAGAGCTTGTTTCGGTACCAGCGACGTCGCAGCTTGAATGAAGGCCGTAATAGCCTTCTGCATGGACAAAACATTGTGATCCATCGACGCCATGAATGCCTGGAAGTCGGTACCGGGAGATTGTGCCGGTACCCCAGAGCATTCTAACAGGTGATCGGTCGAGGCCGTGCCATCGATGTCAACCTGTAACCCCATAGGAGGAGCTTTGGAAGCCGGAGCTTCCCGCCGGGGTTGTTTTGCTGGTGCAGGATCCTCAAGGGCAAGCCCGGAGGCATCTCGAAACTTAGAGGGAGATCTACCCTTCAAGGACCTGCTAGGTACATGTTTGGTTACCTGAGATCCATCAGAAGAAGAAGACCTGGAAGATGTCGATGCTACCGACGCTGCATCAGCGGGAAACAGCACATGGAGCTTAGCTGCTCGGTTCTGTAAACCCCGTTTAGACATTAGAGAGCAGGACAGACAATCCGGAATGGAGTGTTCAGGACCCAAACATTTAAGACACCATTCATGGGTATCTGTAACAGAAATAGTACCGCTACACTTAGTGCATTTTTTGAACCCGGAGGCTGGTTTTTCCATGAGGGAAATTTTCTTGTAGGCCCTGAGGCCCAAGAGGAAAATTACACTAAGCGAAGAAAAATATATATATATATTTTTTTTTTTTTTTGAAGAAAGAAGAGAAAAAGACCGGCGGTACCGGTCCGGAGTCGGGGAAGGCAGACACGCGACCAAAGAAATAAAATAAAATAAAGAACTTCTTCAGCGGTGACAGGGCTTGACCTGCTGGCTCCGCGGCAAAGAAGAACTGAGGAGAGCTGGTTAGGAAAGGCGGGAAGGCAGCGCGCAGGCGCTGTGGGATGCTCCCAAAAGCTTTCCTTTTTGGGAAGCTGGGGAGCGTTCCCACGCAGGCTCCGTCGGTACCGATGTACCCATATGTGAAGACTCATTCCTGCTTGTTCCTGGAGATAAGGGCTTTTTACCTGAGTCCTTCTTGCGAGAAGGGGCAGAGGTCTTCTTGGAGAGCCGTGTCCTCGTCATGTACTCGGTTTCTAGTTCTGCGACCTTGTCGGTCATGGGTTTGCCAAAGAGGTTCTCCCCCTGGCATGGGACATCGACCAACTTGTCCTGAACCCACTGTTCGAGGTCTGACGACTGCAGCCATGCCTGGTGGCGTGCACCGATGCCAGCCGTGGCTACCCGGGGCGCCGACTTGAACCCATCATAGGCCACTTGAGACAAACTTCAAGCACTCACGGATGGCGGTGGACAGGCTCCTGAAGCGCTGCAAAGGCCCCTCGGAGAGATCAGCCGAGAACCCAGCGAGTTCCTTTACAGGTCTCTCAGGTACATGCCCATGTACAGCTGGGTAGGTCTGGATTCAACAAGTCAGCATTGAACCCTGGAAGCACTTCCTGCCGAAGGCATCCAAGGTGTAGGCCTCCCTGCCAGGAGGCACCGAGGAGTGCGTCTTCTGGCTCTTCAGCCTGTGCATGGCCAATTCCACAACCATGGAGTTGTGCGGCAGTTGCGACTTTTGAAACACAGAGCTCCAGCGGACTCGATATATCATTGAGCCATTTGCTGATGACCAGCACTGACGCCGGTGTCTCCCACATGCGAAGCATCAGTCGTTCTAGGATCAGAAGCACGGGTACAGTAAGGGCCTCGCGAGGGGGGGGCCTCATACTGCAGGATCTCAAGCTCGTCAGCTCGAGGATCCTCCTCGGACTCCATGGGGAACGCCAAAGCCTTGGACATATCCCTAACGAAGTCCAAGAACCTCGTGTCCTCCGGAGGGGACCTTCTCAGAGGCTCGGACACCGGGGAATCGGATGGGACATCCCTGTGCCGACAGGTGTCCAGGGAATCCTTGTCTTCCGTTTCCCACACTGATGCCTCCGAAAAGGAATCGGGGGGGCTCTGGCATCGAGGGCCCTGGCGCCGACCGCCCCGACGCCAGGAGGCTAGGCAGCGACGACCTCGGTCCTGAACAGGAGGCCAAGTGGGACCTCGGCCAAGGATCGACTCGAGCCCGAAAGATCTCGAGGATCAGTTCAGCCTCCGGAAATGACTTTGATGTCGAGGGCCCGGTGGTCTGGGTGGAGGAACCAGACACACCGGCAATCAGCGCCCTCTGCTGCTCCATGAAGGCAGTGAAACTGCGCTCCAAGGCTACCATTCTGGACTTGAGTCCGGAAGGCTCCACAGCCACTGGCTCGGGCCCTGACACAGTTGGGACCCACGCCGGTTCCACCGGAGGGGAGTCCTCGACGAGGAACCTTTGCCAAGCGCTCCTTCTTTGAAGATCCCGGCCAGCGCTCAGGGCTCCATGACAGGCCCCAGGAGTAGCCGATTTGCTCGGAGCCATCCAGAGACGCCGCCTTTGAGGATTTCTTCTTCCTCTTGTGTTCCCTCGAGGGAGACGCCCTCTCCGAGGAACCTTGACGCTGCTCGTGCTTGGAATGCTCCCCCGAGACGTAGAGGCCTCAGACGAGGTTTGGGCTCTCGAAGGCAAGGACCCAGAAAAAATCCTATCACGCTGCTGCTGGTGACTCTTCAGGGCCTTAGAGGACATTTTCCTACACGGGCTGCAGACCCACGGGTCATGGTCGGGCCCGAGGCACCGGAGACAGCAGTCATGCGTATCGGTGAGGGACATAAGTTTAACACAACGATCACATTTTTTAAACTTGCTGGTAGCCATCGGGGGAAAAAGGCCCCTGCAAGGTCAAAGACCCGGGCTGCCAGTGAAAAAGAAAAAAGGGCATGAACGCCAGTCACGAAGGACAAAAACTTAGAAACAGAGATGGACTCGATACCGGTGTACCGAGCCGAAGGCGGGAAGAGGAACCAGTGTCGACCGGTCAAAAAAAAGAAAAGATTTTTACTTTTTTCACGGGGACACAGGGACTATGTCCGAAGGGCTTCGCGGAAGAAAGGAGACTGAGCAAGATGCCACCCTAGGGCGGGAAGGGGACCGCACATGCGTGAAGGCAACTCCCAAAAGCTTTCACTGAAAGCTGGGGATTTGCTCCGCACGAGGGCTCAGTCGGTGCCGATGTCACCCATATGTGAGGGCTGACTTCCTGCTTGTTCCTGGAGAATCTCAGGTACTGTCTGGAAGGATAAGGATGTGAGCGTACGCATCCTTGAGATCCAAGGAGCATAGCCAATCTCCCTGCTGGAAGTAGGGCAGCAATGTTCCAAGGGAGAACATCTTGAATTTCTCCCGCACCAGTAATTTGTTCAGGTTTCTCAGGTCCAGGATGGGCCTTAGTCCTCCTGTTCTTCTTGGGACCAGAAAGTACCTGGAGTAGAACCCTTTTCCATTCAGGTAGTATATAGGCTCTACAGTACTGTCCTGAGAAGGCAAAGGGTGGAGGTGTCTGGTTCACGTGGAGGAGGTAAGCCTCCCTGACCACTTGAAATGCTCATGAGTCTGTGGTGATGAAGGTCCACCTGTGGCCAAATGAACTAGGCGCCCCCTATGTTGGCAGCTATCCTTCCAGTGGAAGAGAGGCTATGCTGGAGGCGTCAAAACCCTGGTCCAAGTTGGGCAGGGCCGGTGTCTGAGTTTTGGGGCCCTTGGGTTTGCATGGGCCCTGGCTTGTAACCTTACCCTGGTGACCGTGTTGAGGGGTCTGGGTAGCCGGATATGTGGGATAGCCCGGATAGGGCTGGCCCTTTTTGTGGAAGACAGACTTCTTTCCTGGTGGCTTCTTCCGTGGTAGAGTGGAAGTCATCCTTGAGAGCCGAGGCTTAGCAAAGTACTCTGTCTCGATCTCAGCCGCTTTGCCTTCCATTTGCCTCTTTTCGACTCATTGCTCCGGGTCCGATGTCTGGAGCCAGGCTTGGCATCGGGTGTCGATGCCAATGCTGCCACCTTCGCGCTAGACTCGAAGCCATCGTAGGTGGCTTGAGACAGATATTTAGAGTACTCCCCGACCGACTTCGTAAGTGTCGGAGATGGTCTCATAAGAACATAAGATATGCCATACTGGGTCAAACCAAGGTCCATCAAAGCCCAGTATCCTGTTTCCAACAGTGCCCAATCTAGGTCATGAGTACCTAGCAGTTTCCCCAAAAGACACAGGTTCCACAATACTTGTATCGGGTCAAGCAGTGATATCCCAGGTCCCTTTTAATAATGGTTTATGGACCTTTCCACCAAGAACTTGTTCAAACCTTTTTTAAACCCAGCTACACTAACAGCTTTTACTACATCCTCAGCTAACAAATTCTAGAGTTTGATTACACGTTAAGTGAAAGAGTAGTTACTCACCTGTAACAGGTGTTCTCCAGGAGCAGCAGGAATCAGTCCTCACATATGGGTATCATCGGCGCTGATGAAGCCCCAGTGGAGCATTTCCCCAGCTTTCCATGAAAGCCTTTGGGAATGCTGGCACGCATGCGCGGTTCCCTTCCCGCCTAAAGGTGCCATCTTACCTCAGTCAAATGACATAGCTAAGAACAGCACACAAAATTGAAAAAACTAAACTATGTACAACTGCAACTCCAAGGGGAGGAGGGAGGGTTGTGAGGACTGATTCCTGCTGCTCCTGGAGAACACCTGTTACAGGTGAGTAACTAGTCTTTCTCCAGGACCAAGCAGGAAGTCAGTCCTCACATATACCGAGGAACCCAGGCTGAACAAGAGGCCTCCCTCTAGTCACAGCAGCAAAGAAAGGCTTTTCAAGGACACAAACTCCACCGGTAGCCCAACAGAGGGCAGGAGGGCAGGAGTTGCCTAAACCTCAAAGAGATTCCAGAGTACTGCTTGCCAAAAGCACTGTCCCTACGGGACTCCCTCTCCAGACAGTAATGGGCTGCAAAAGTCTGGCTTGAAGACCAAGTTGCAGCCCTGCAGATGTCCACCAAGGGCACAGAGCAGAGATGAGCCACTGAGGCAGCCATTGCCCTGACACGATGGGCCGTGACCCTACCCTGCAAAAGGAAGGTCAGCCGCCTTGTAAGCCCAGGTGATACAGTCAGCCACCCAGATGGACAGGGTACACTTGGACACAGCCAACCCCAACTTATTGGGGTCAAAGGAGACGAAGAGCTGAGTAGCCCTCCGATGCCCTTGCGTACGGGTCAAGGTAGAAGGATAAGGCCCTCCTACAGTCCAGGGTATGCAGGACTGCTTCAGCCTGGCTTGCATGAGGCCTAGGGAAGAATGTTGGAAGAACCACCTCCTGATTGAGGTGAAAAGAGGAGACAACTTTTGGGAGGAACTTTGGGTGAGTCCTGAGGACAACCCTGTTCCTATAAATCCTGGTGTAAGGCCTATCACAGACTAGGGCCTGAAGCTCACTCACCCGCCTAGCCGAAGTAAGGGCTATCAGGAAGAGAGTCTTCCAGGAAAGGAAGCGTAGAGGTCAAGTAGCCATAGGCTCAAAAGGTGGGCGAGTCAGTTTCTGCAAGACCACATTCAGCTCCCACTCAGGAGCAGAACGACGGATGGGAGGCTTGAGCAAGAGCAAGCCTCTGAGAAACCTAGACACCAAGGGGTGCCCAGATAGAGAATGTCCTTCCACCAGGGAGTGGTGAGCTGCGAGAGCTGAGAGGTGGACCCGAACAGAATTGGACTTAAGTCCCTGATTGGATAAGTGCAGCAAGTACTGAAGCACTATTGGTACAGAACAGGAGAAAGGATCTTCTGTACGTAGCTGACACCACACAGAAAACCTTCTCCATTTGAGAGCATAGGTTTTCCTAGTGGACTGCTTTCTAGAGGCTAGGACAACCTCCTCAACTTCCTGAGGCAGGCCCCAGGGAGCCAAAACTACCCTTGCAGCCTCCAGGCCATCAAATTGAGAGCTTTGAGACTAAGGTGCAGAAGGGAACCCTGCTCCTGGGAGAGAAGGTCGGGCTGTGGTAAGATGGCACCTTTAGGCGGGAAGGGAACCACGCATGCGTGCCAGCATTCCCAAAGGCTTTCATGGAAAGCTGGGGAAATGCTCCGCTGGGGCTTCATCGGCACCGATGACACCCATATGTGAGGACTGACTTCCTGCTTGGTCCTGGAGAAAAAATAATTTCTCTTATTACCCTGTAGCTTCATTGCATGTCCCCTAGTCTTTCTATATTCTGATGACGTAAACAATCGATCTACGTTTACCCATTCCACTCCATTCATTAAATAGACCACTATCATATCTCCCCTCAGCTGTCTCTTTTCCAGGTTGAAGAGCCCTAACCTTTTTCGCCTCTCTTCATAGGGGTAATCCTTCCATCTCCTTTACCATTTTGGTGGCTCTTCTCTGTACCTTTTCTAATAAAGCTATATCCTTTTTAAGATACGGCGACCAGAATTGCACACAATATTTAAGGTGCGGTTGCACCATGGAATGATACAGAGGCATTATAATAGCCTTTGTTTTATTTTCCATTCCTTTCCTTATGATACCTAGCATTCTATTTGCTCTCTTGGCCGCCGCAGCACATTGGGCGGAGGGTTTTAACATGTTATCCACGATGACGCCTAAATCTTTTTATGGGTGGTGGTTCCTAATGTGGAACCTTGCATCGTATAACCATAGTTTGGGGTGTTCTTTCCTAGGTGCATAACTTTGCACTTGTCCACATTAAATTTCATCTGCCATTTGGATGCCCAGTCTTCCAATTTATCAAGATCCTCTTGCAATTTTCCACAATCCTCATGGGTTTTAACAGCTTTAAATAGTTTTGTGTCAACTGCAAATCTGATAACCTCACTCATTATTCCCATTTCCAGGTCATTTATGAATATGTTAAAAAGCAGCGGACCCAGCACAGATCCCTGTTCCCTTTCTCCATTGGGAAAAATGGCCATTTAGCCCTACCTTCTGCTTTCTATCTTTTAACCAATTCCTGATCCACAATAGTACACTGCCTCCTATCACATTACTTTTTAGTTTTGCCAAAAGTCTCTGATGAGGGACCTATGTCTACCTGTTTATTCACACCTTCAAAAAAACATAACAGATTAGTAAGACAAGATCTTCCTTGTCTAAAGCCATGTTGGCTGTCTTCCATTAAGCCATGACTATCTATATGTACAGTAATTTTGTTCTTTATGATGGTTTCTACCACTTTTCCTGGTACTGACATCAGGCTCACCGGTCTGTAGTTTCCTGGATCACCCCGGAACCCTTTTTAAAAATTGGTGTTACGACTGGCCATCCTTCATTCTTCAGATATTAAAGATTATTTTAATGATAGTTCACAGATTACTAATAGTAGGTCTGCAATCTCATATTTCAGTTCTTTCAACACCCTTGGATATATACCATCTGGTCCAGGTGATTTGCTAATCTTCAGTTTATGAAATAGTTGTAACGCATCTTCCTGGTGTATCGATATTTCTTTCAATTCTTCCGCAGTATCACCTTTAAATACCACCTCAGTCATGGGTAATTTCCCTACATCTTCATTCAGTCTCTCCGCTATGACCTTGTCTCCTCTTATTGCCCCTTTTACCCCTCTATCATCTAATGGACCAACTGACTCTCTCACAGGTTTTTTTGCTATGAATGTACTTGAAAAAGTCTTTATTACACGTTTTTGCTTCCACAGCAAGCTTCTTCTCAAATTCTCTCTTTGCCTGCCTTATCAATGCCTTGCATCTCTTCCCAGTGCTTGTGCTGTTTCCAGTTTTCGTCATTTGGCTCTTTTTCCCATTTCCTGAAACATGCTTTTTTGACAACAGCCTCTCTGACCTCACCTTTAAACCATGCTGGCAGTTTTTTGGACTTCCTTCCACTTTTCTTATAGCGTGGAATACAGGTGGTCTGGCCTTCCAAGATAGCATTTTTAAAACCCAAGCTTGATTTAAGTCTTTAACCTTTGCAACTGTTCCTTTTAGATTTTTCTTAACTATTTTCCTCATTTCGAAAGTTAAAAGGTAGTACTGTGGATTTCCTTATCATCCCCCCTCCATTAATTAAATCAAACGCAATCATGCTATGATCACTATTGCCAAGTGGCCCCAACACCCTTATCTCATGCACCAGATCTGGTGTTCCACTAAGGACTAGGTCCAAATTGGCTTCCCCTCTGGTCGGTTCATGGACCAGCTGCTCCAAGAAGCAGTCATTTATTTCATCTAGAAACTTTAACTCCTTAGCATGTCCTGTCGTGACACTGACCCAAGTCAATACCGGGGTAATTGAAATCACCTATTATTATTACTGTGCTGTAACCTTTGTTAGCTTCCCTGATTTCTTTTTAGGCCAGCAGTGAAACCTCCGAGTTCCTTGGTGAGGTCTCAGAGTAACATGCCGATGTATTTTTGGTAAGTTTATATGCAGCACGCTAGCATCGATCCTTGGTAGCATTTTTGCTAGAGGGCATCGAAGGTGCGGGACACTCTGCCCAGGGACACTAATGAATGCATCTTAGGGCTTTTCTGTCACCGCATGGCCGACCACCATGGAGGTATTAGGAAGTTCCTCCTTCCTGAACCCTGGGCCTTGTTGGACCTGGTACATGGTGTACATGCCGGTGTTTCCCACATCTGGATTAGGAGCCAGCTGAGGATGGAGGAGACGGGGACGTAAGGTTTCCTTGGGTGGTGCCTCGTACTGGAGGATGTCAAGCTCTTCCGTATGAGGGTCCTCCTCTGACTCGGTGGTGAGGGAGAGAACCCTTGCCCTGTCCCAGACAACTCGAGGAAAGAGGTATCCTCGGGTGGGGACCGGCACCTTGAGGTCAGTGGAGATGGGCCCGAGTCTCCAGAGACATCTCTATATCGGACTCCCAGTCCGAGTAGTCCGAGGAAGACTCTAGGCCCAACAGCTCCAAGGAAGTCATTGGTTTCGGCCTTCGGTGTCTCGAGCCAGGGCATGGCTAGAGCCAGAGGCACTCCCCTGAGAAGACCTTGCCCCTGAGAATTGGGAGCAAGATCGAGACCCTCGCCGAGGATCCTCACGAGGCGTCTGGCTCTTGGGGATTGCTTTGGCAGCCTGGGGAGTCCTCGTCACTGAGGTCCCTGAAGTTTCGGTGCAAGCTCCAGCGGGACCAGGCATCGATGCCTGCTGGGAGGCAATAAACGTAGAAACGCTGCATTCCAGTGTCAGCATTTGGGTTTCCCCACTCGGGAGTGGGAGCCTGCAACACAGATGCCGGGGTCACAGGATTAGTTACTGAAGAGGAGAGGGGGTCCTCTCTGGGACGGCCCTTGGAAGATCGGGCTCCATCGCTGGAGGCTGCAGTATTGGTCTGGGTACCTTTTGTGGCTGCTCCCACTCAGACTCCTCGGACGCTCATCGGGGGCTGAGGGACCACACACGGGATTTGCCAAGCTTGTCTGCCTCCCAGGACAAGGTTCATGAGGTTGTCTTCTTCTTCTTATGTCCACACTCCAGAGACCCTTGTTCAGAGTGTCTGAGAGCTTGCTCAGAAACCACGGGGGCTTTCCACAACTACGAGAGTTGTAGGGCCTTTGGGCGTGAGGCTACCAGGGATACCGGATCGACTTTGCCTTGTGGAAGACGTCGTTCTACTTCTGACGGCGGCTCTGGATGGCCTTGGTGGACATCTTTTTACACAGGGAGCATTCCTCTGGATCATGGTTGGCATCCAGACACCGGAGGCAACAGTCATGTGTGTTGGTGAGGGATATGTTTTTGGAGCACCGATTATATTTCTTGAAACTGGTGGCCACTGGGCCAAAAGGACCCCATTTGAAAAAGGCTCGAAAGCGCTAAGATGGAAAAGAGTCTAAAAATAAGGACTCGAGACCCGCTGCCGGGTTATTTCACCCACTCATTGCCATGTAAATATCTCATGCATATAATCAACCCTGTTATCCAAGCTACTCTTTACTATGTAAAAATCTCATGTATATAGTTACCCCTGTTATCCAAGTTTGGACCCCTGTTCGATGTAAAACCAAACAGCATGTTGTTATGGTTGTTGTGTTATAATGTAAACCGCGCTGATGCCAAATAGCGCGGTATATAAGAATTTGTAATAAATAAATAATAAAATAAATAAAGGAACCGGCGCTAGCCGGAAAGCATACAAAAACGCACGGAAAAAAAAAAACTTTTGTCCAGGGGGACAAGATGAAAGTCTGTAGGGCTCTGTGGAAAAAGACAGACTGAGCAAGATGGCATCCTTGGGCAGGAAGGGGACCACACATGCGTAGTGGTATCTCTCAAAGGCTTTCTTTGAAAGCTGGGGAGATGCTTCCACGAGGGCTCTGTTGGTGTCTACATCACCCATATGTGAGGACTGACTTCCTCTTGTTCCTGGAGAAATGACCATTTCCCCTTCTCTCTGGACTTTTGCTGTGACCTATGTCAAGTAGTGACAGTCACCAGTCATCAGCATAAACAAACTGAGCACCCTAGGGATGGACTCTAAAGTGACTGATTGGTTTAGAAATTGGTTGAGTGGGAGGCAACAAAGGGTACAGGTAAATGGAGCTCACTCTGAGGAGGATGTGGTTACCAGTGGTGTGCTACAGAGATATGTCCTTGGTCTGATTCTGTTTAACATCTTTGTTAGTGATATTGCAGAAGGTAGGGCCAGCCCGTCCATTGAGCAAGAAAGCATAGTTACTCACCTGTAACAGGTGATCTCCGGGAACAGCAGGAATTAAGTCTTCACATATGTTATCGTCGGTACCGACGGAGCCTGCGTGGGAACGCTCCCCAGCGTCACTGCCTCTCTCACTTCAGTTGAATTTGAAGCTGAGCCAAGAAGAGAGACAGAGAGAGATAGAGAGAAAGAGACAACTCCTAGGGGAGGTGGGTGGGTTGTGAAGACTTAATTCCTGCTGTTCCCGGAGATCACCTGTTACAGTTGAGTAACTACGCTATCTCCAGGAACAAGCAGGAATGTAGTCTTCACATATGGTGACTCCCCAGCTGAAAGATGCCAGAGGAATGACCCCAGCAAGCTGTGAACCCGTGTGAATAGGGTCATACTTCCTCCCATGGATCCCTGGCATCCTACCAGGATGGAGGGTAGGAGTTGTATTAAGTCTGAAAGAGATGCTGTAGGACAGCCTGGCCAAACAAGGCATTCCGATGGGAGTCCATGTCCAGACAGTAGTGGGCTTTGAAGGTGTGTACCGAAGCCCAAGTAGCCGCTCTACAGATATCATCTATAGACACAGAGCAGAGATTAGCAACCGAGGCTGCCATTGCTCTGACATTATGAGCTGTAACATGGCCCTCGAGGGAAAGACCTTTACTATCGTAAGTGAAGGATATGAAGTTTGCAATCCATTTAGATAGGGTTCGTTTGGAAACTGGAAGTCCCAAATGACTAGAATCAAAAGCAACAAAGAGTTGAGAAGACTTCCTATGTTGTTCAGATCTTTGACGGTAAAAGGCTAAAGCTCTTTTACAATCTAAGGTATGAAGGTTCCGTTCTGCACTGGAGACATGAGGCCTAGGGAAGAATACAGGAAGGTAAACCGACTGGTTTAAATGAAAAGATGAAACCACCTTTGGCATAAAATGTGGATGAGTCCTGAGAACTACTTTATCATGGTGGAACCTTGTATAAGGAGGGTCAGCCATTAAAGCTTGCAGTTCACTAATGCGCCTAGCAGAAGTTATTGCAATTAGGAAAATGACCTTCCAGGAAAGGAATTTTAAAGTTGCAGTGGCTAAAGGTTCAAAAGGCGGCTTCATAAGCTGCCCAAGAACAAGATTCAGGTCCCATGCCACCGGTGGCGGCTTTATGGGGGGCTTTGTCAAAAGTAGACCTCTCATGAATCTTGACACAAGTGCATGAGAAGAGATTGGTTGTCCATCTTGGGGCTTGTGAAAAGCCGCAATAGCACTGAGATGGACTTGCACTGAATTTGTCTTAAGACCAGAATTTGAAAGATGGAGGAGATACTCCAAAAGCGACTCCATGGGCATGGAAAGGGGGTTACGGTCCCTTTTTGAACAGCGGCAGTAAAATCGCCCAATCGGGGCTCACCTTAAGGCCTTAAAAGGCCGCGCCAGTCGGGCGCGTGGTCTCTCTCCCTCCTGCTACCATCTTCAGCTCTCCCCAGCCCGGGGATAGAGCCTCCGACAGCAGGAGGGCAGCGGCAGTAAAATCGCCCAATCGGGGCTCACCTTAAGGCCTTAAAAGGCCGCGCCAGTCAGGCGCGTGGTCTCTCTCCCTCCTGCTACCATCTTCAGCTCTCCCCAGCCCGGGGATAGAGCCTCCGACAGCAGGAGGGCAGCGGCAGTAAAATCGCCCAAACGGGGCTCACCTCAAGGCCTTAAAAGGCCGCGCCAGTCGGGCGCGCCCGCGCCTTGCGGGCCCGCGCCTGAGGGCCTCGCCAGAGGGCCCTTTGGCGTGGCCCTTAGGCGGGGCAATGGGAAAACAGCAGTTTAGATCATTCGTCTACCCCCACGGAGATCATAGTTCCACAACTTGTCCAACAAATCTCAACAATAACTCAAGAGATCATTTAATCCACCTGGACTCTAAGCAACTCTAATCAGCTTTCTCAGGTGAACATATATGTTTTCATTATGTAACCAGTTGTAAATGTGCAGTCTGTTAATGTGCAACTGTAGTTGCTAACCTAAATATGCAACGCTAAATGCCATGCAATATAATTTGATATTTTCTATATTATTATACCTCTCATTAAGTTTTTGTAACATTCATCTGTACTTAACTAAACTCTAGTGAATTCTCTCTGCCAAGCCAGATATTATGCACTTTACCACAGAAGAGTACACCCTATCTTGAAGCAAACGTCTGTTTATAGCTACTCAGGTCTCACTAAACAAATTGACCTCCCCTTACAATCTTTTACCAATCATTTAACAAATAATTCTATACTCTCCCACACTAAAATCTCCCTTTCAAGCAATTTTCTTCACATCTAGACAGGCTGAGAATGGCCCTACACATCAGGATAACATTAGGCCTATACCTCCTCCTCATAGGTCTGATACCAGATATTCTAGCTTTAATTTCTTCAGGCAATTCCATATCTATCTTACATAACAATTGGAGAAAATGGGCAGGCACCAGTCACCACAATGGAAACTGGGCCCACCGTTCTCATCACCATTATCTATTACACATACCTCTTCAACATACTACAAATTTAAATATAGAAAATTACAATCAAACCTGCTCTCTCAAATGTGCCCTCATTAATGCTCGCTCTCTTCGTAAGAAATGGCCAGTCGTCACAGACATAACAACATCTCACAACCTTGACATCCTTATGGTCACCGAAACATGGCTGTCTCCCGAAGATAATATAATTCTCAACCAGCTCCTCCCAATCAACTTCATGGTCTTCACCAGCAGCAGACAAGATAAAAGAGGAGGAGGGGTACTTATCCTCGCCAAGACAGATCTCCATTTTAAAATGGTTGACTCTTCTAGCAATAACCACCTGGAAACCGTCTCTATCTCTAATAACCTATGTTCTATAAACCTAGTATACAGAGCGCCATCATCCTCACCAGACGATCTATCAACTATTATAAACCTTGCCTCCAACTCACAGAACCCAAATAGACCCAACTGGATCTTAGGAGACATTAACTTACCATCTCTACAAGACAACCAATCCGATGCCTTTATAGATGCTCTAGAAACTCTTGGTTACAAGCAAATTGTACAACAATCCACACACATAAAAGGCAACATCCTTGACCTTATATTTGCCCCACAATCCACACACAATCAACTTCAAAATATTCCACTAACAATTACAGCTGTTCCATGGTCAGACCATAATCTCATTATATTCCAGATTCCCAGTCAAAAGAAACAATATTCAATCGACAAGGACCCAGACAAATACTCAAATTCCACATCCAGATGCTTCCAACCTTTTAACAGAGAACAGATCCTCGATGAAACTGATCCACTCTTCAAAGACTCTACACTAAACCTGGATGAGATTATCACCTCTTGGAATAACAGACTCAACCATATTTCGTCTCGTCCACCCAGAAACAAAGTCCTCAAGAAAAAAGGCTACGACACCTTGCTTTACACCAGATCTGAAAGAATCCCTAAAACATTTGCGAAAGCTTGAGAAGAAATGGAGGAGGTCACGCACCAATACCAATCAGACTACATACATGCAACATCTTGACGCCCACCGTAAAGCCATTTCAAAAAAAATGAAATTATATCATACAGACACCCTGAGACGTGCTCTAAATAAACCCCACGACCTATTTACTCTTGTCAAGAAACTAGCCAAGGAACCGTCACCGGAACACGAGTGTGAAATCAACCCACAAGAATACGCTCTTTACATACAATCCAAAATGTGCTGTACAAATAAAATTACAATACCCCCTGTCCCGAGCATTCAGGGGTTCCCAGCTCCTTTAGTATCATTCACCACCCCTTCTTTGAAGCTGATAGAAGATATGATCTCATCTCTCAACTTATCCACAGCTCATACTGATCCTTGCCCAGCCTTCTGGATAAAGGATCTTCGCAAAGAGCTCGCTCCAATAATATCCAAGATCATAAGGCTATCATTCGACACTGGCTCATTCCCTGCTGCCCTCAAACAGACATCAGACCTCTACTGAAAAACCTCAAGTTAGATCCACAAAAAACAGACTCTTATCGACCCATTTCCAGCATACCCACTCTTGCAAAAATAATTGAAAAAATAGCCTACAGACAACTACAAGACCATATTGACACTGAAGCACCTTTGGATACCTGTCAACATGGTTTTAGAGAATCGCACGGGGTCGAGACGCTCCTCACTTCACTCCTCAACAGCTTAAACTCTGGCATCGATAACATCAAACAGGGTTTTGTTCTCATATTCTTAGATATTGCGGCTGCTTTTGATTCGGTCTGCCACGATCTTCTCATTTTCCGCCTAAGAGAGAAGGGTCTTTGTGGAAATGCCCTCGAATGGTGTAACTCATACCTCTCAGATAGATGGCAGCATGTTCGCTCAAATGGTGAAACATCAGATCCGTTTCACCAAGGACAAGGAGTCCCGCAAGGTTCCTCTCTATCATCTCTATTATTTAACATATACATGCAACCTATATGTAACATTATCAGGTCCTTCAATGTCAACTGTATGATCTATGCTGATGACGTATTACTATATATGCCATTCTGCATAGATAATATGAACCTCACCCCCATAACCAACTGTTTTAACGCCATCTCAAACTGGCTATTGACTCAAAATCTTAGAATTCAGCACAAAAAAACAGAAGTTCTCTTTATCTCAAGGAACTCTAAGTTCACACCACCCACATTCCTTGAGGTTCAAGATGCCAAGTTGCAAGTAAAATCCCACATCCGATATCTTGGAGTGACTCTGGATCAGAATCTGGATTTGAAGTCCCACATAGCCAACACAGTAAGGGCAGTGTATTTCAAGATTCGCTCCCTCAGACACCTCCGCCAACTGATCGATCCAGATGATTTCCGCACGGTCTACCAGGCTCTAATTATTCCCCATTTTGACTTCGCAAATGCTATATTACAAGGACTCCCTCAATCTACTCTAAACCCGCTTCAACTAGCCTTAAACAGTGCAGCAAGAGTGCTTTTCGGGGTACCTAAAAGAGAACATGTAACCCCTCTCCTGAAACAACTACATTGGCTCCCCATCCAAGCGAGAATCACCTTCAAGACTCTACTCCTGGCCTTTAAAGCTCAAAAAGGACTCGCTTCCTCATCATTATCAGAGATGATCCAACCAATCCCTACCAACAGGCTAAGAAGAACCACGGAATTAAACATGCTAATGATACCAAAAGAGTCCTTAAGATACAACTCTACAACAGTAAACCGAGCCTTCAGTTTATGCGCTCCGAAACTGTGGAACACCCTCCCGCCACACATTAGGTCCATCACTGACCTCCTCCAATTCAAAAAGGCCTTGAAACATCACCTTTTCATCAAATACTTCCCAGAGAACATAGTAACACAGGCACACTCAAATTGCAACACAGCACACTCAAATAGCAACAATCCCGTTCTTTCCATGTAACCTCTGCTATCCCAACAATTCTTTACACCTCTCTCCCATACCAGCAATGTTCCTTTATATACAATGTATCTTCCAAATGTAAATAGTTTCACTGATTACTATTTGTTGTAAATAATTACCCCGGTTACCCAAGTTATTGTTCCCGTTATATGTAAAATACTCAGATAATTGTATTCTGTCTGATGTTTTCTTGTTCTATGTAAACCGCGCTGATTATGAATAGTGCGGTATATAAAAGATGTTAAATAAATAAATAAATAAATAATATAGAAAACCTTTTCCATTTGAAAGCATAGGAACGCCTTGTGGAAGGCTTTCTCGAAGCCTGAAGGATATCCTTCACTTGCTGAGAGAGGTGGATATCTAAAAGTTCTATGCCTTCAGCAGCCAGGCCCAGAGGTGCAGGGACTGAGGATTGGGATGCAGAAGCTTGCCGTTCTCCTGAGAAAGGAGATCTGGAGCATATCCCAACTCTAGAGGAGTTGCTTGAGAGAGACGCAGAAGCAGAGGGTACCATGATTGCCTTGGCCAACGTGGAGCTATCAGAATCATATAACCCCTGTCTCTCTGAAGCTTGAAAAGAGTTTTGGGAATTAGGGGAAAGGGTGGGAAGGCATAGAGGAAGTCCTGACCCCAATGGAGCTGGAAAGCATCGTTTGCTAGACAGTATTGAGCTGGAATTCTGGAACAGAACCGGGGAAGTTTGGCATTCTGTGGACTTGCAAAGAGGTCTATATCTGGTGTTCCCCAGGTTTGGAACACTCGAGTCAGTTGGTCTGACTGGAGAGACCACTCGTGTGGCAGCAGTATTCGACTGAGCTTGTCTGCCCACAAGATTTGAATGCCTGGAAGGTATACTGCTAGAAGGTGAATTTGGAGCTCTCTGGCGAGGGCTCATAGTCACAAAGCTTTGTTGCATAGCGACAGAGAGCCCGTTCCGCCTTGCTTGTTTATGTAAAACATGGCAACCTGATTGTCGGTTTGGACCAGAACTGTCTTTTGACTGAGCTGGGCCTGAAATGCTATTATAGCAATGTAAATGGCTCTTAGCTCTAAGAGGTTTATTTGAAGAGAGGCCTCTTGTGAGATCCAGAGACCCTGAATGGAAAGATCGTGCAAGTGGGCTCCCCAACCCAGCTTGGACACATCTGTTGTCAGGGTGATTTGTGGCAGTGGTTGCTGGAAGGGGAACCCTACCAGGAGGTTTTCGAGGGACTGCCATCACTGCAGGGACAAAAGGAGACGTGTCGAATTCTTGATTTTGTCTGTTAAGCGACCTGTGGCTTGTGTCCACTGCAAAGAGAGGGTCCACTGAGCCGCTCGCATGTGTAGGCAGGCATAAGGGACCACATGTACAGTGGATGCCATATGCCCCAGCAGTTGAAGCATTTCCCGAGCAATTAGGAGGGTTTTCTTTACTGCTTGGGAAGCCAAATCTATTTCGTAGACAGCGCGGCTGTGGCAGGAATGCCTTTGATTGCTGCGTGTCTAAGCGAGCCCCTATGAACTCTAGGGATTGAGAAGGGGTGAGGTGAGACTTTGGGTGGTTGATTACCAGACCCAAATATTGGAGAATTCTCATGGCACGAGAAACCACTCCTGTTTCTGGAGCTGTTGGTGCTCTGATGAGCCAGTCGTCTAAGTAAGGGAAGACGAATATCCCCATTCTCAGGAATGCTGCTACTACAGCCATGCATTTTGTGAAGACTCTTGGGGCAGAGGCCAGCCCGAATGGAAGGACTCTGTATTGGAAGTGGTTTCCTTGAAAGAGAAATCAAAGGTACCTCCTGTGATTTACATGGATGAGGATATGCGTGTACGCATCCCTTAGATCCAGAGAGCATAACCAATCCTAATTCTGAAGGTATGGTAAAAGTGTTCGAGGGAAATCATCTTGAACTTTTCTCGGAACAGATATTTGTTCAATTCTCTGAGGTCCAGGATAGGTCTGTATCCCCCTGTCTTCTTTGGAATAAGAAAATAGGGGGAGTAGAACTCCCTCCCCTGTTGGGATATGGGTACCTCTCCTATTGCTCCTTGAGCAAGAAGCGAAGAAACCTCCTGACAGAATGTTGATGACAGGGCCTTGAGAATTGAATTGTTTTATGACTGTAGGCGGGGGCATGCTGAGAAAGTGAAGTTTGTACCCCTGTCCTACAATGGACAGAGTCCAGTTTTCTGATGTTATTTGTTGCCATCTTTTGGCAAAATGGCATAATCTGCCCGGAATGGTCAAGGGCTCTGGACCCTTCAGAGGCAAAATGGTTAAGTTCTCTAGGTAGAAGTCAAAGCCCCTGCGGAGGCTGTACTTGCTGAGCCGGTTGAGCTCTGTGAGTTTGTGGCTTTCTTTGTTGTCTAGATTGCTGCCCTTTCTGGGGAGCATGAACTGGACAGTGAATTGGATGGGAAGAAGAATGGTAAGATTTTTTTCTTTTTGTTAAAGAAAAACTTCTTGCCTGTCTTTGATGGGTTGGTCGTATACTTTGATAGTCTATTCAAGGTGGTATTGTCAGATTCAATCTGATTAGCCTTGGTCTACCAATCCTTCCCAAATAGGAAACATTCCTTGCACAGGTGAAAACTTAACTTCTCTTGCACCCACTCCTCTAGATCTGATGCTTGGAGCTAGGCAATGTGCCGTGCTCCGATAGCAATAGCAGAGGTTCTGCTAATAGTTTCAAAGCAGTCAAAAGCTGTACGGTTCACAAATTTGGAGACATTTTGAGCGTGCTTGAGCAGAGTGAGGTACTGAACCCGTTTATCTTCGGGAAGAAGAGGGTTCATGCGTTCCAGATCCACTGTAACCTCCTCTAGAAACATTCCCATGTAAAGGGAATATGAGCTAATCCTAGCTGCTAGCATAGAGGATTGAAAGCATCGATGCCCAAAGGCATCAAGTGTCCTCGATTCACGGCCTGGCAGGTTGGAAGAATGTGCTTTAGCACTCTTTATTCTCCACATGGCTGTTTCCACTACCATGGAATGGTGTGGTAACTGAGTCTTCTGAAACCCTGGAGAAGGTGGGACTCGGTACATGGTATTGAGACGTTGAGAATGTAGTGACACCGTTAAAGGAGTTTCCCACATTCTGAACATAAGATCTTGAAGGATCTGATGAATGGGCAGCATTGCTGCCTCTTTAGGAGCCAAAGGGTATTGCAGAATTCTTAGTTCTTCTGCCCTAGGTTCCTTCTCAGGAATAACCGTGATTGAAAGCCCTTTAGCTACATCACGTATGAAATCCTGAAAAGACATGTCTTCTGGAGGAGACATTCTGTGCTCAGGAGAAGGAGATGGATCCTTCAACAGTATTGCTCTTGTATCGGTAGAGTCATCGGAATCAGAAGACTCATTGGAGCTTTGCATCGATCGATGCTGGTACTGATGAATATTGGTACCGTAGCGTTTCGGTTCCAACCCCTCGATGCCAGAGAAACTCTCGAGGCTCGGCATGGGAGGAAGCCATCCCACCTGAGTGTGTGCCACTGGAGCCGGTACCGGTGTCGGTACCAAGCTCATTTGAACTATCTGTAGCGGTCTTAGCGGTACCGAGGCAGCTAAGAGGGATGCTAGACTGCGTTCAATAGCAAGGATTCTCTTATCCATTGCTAATGCCGATGCCAGGTCAGTACCGGTGGAAGCGGCTACGACCCCAGAACATGACAACAGAGATTCTGCAGAGGTGGAGGCCTCTGGAACATTCTGAAACCCCGTTTGTGCTTTGGAGACCGAAGACTCCTGCCGGGGCAATTTTGCCAGTGTACTTTCCTCGAGGGTAGTGCCCGTGGCATCTCGATGCTTTGCAGGAGATTTACCCTTCAAGGACTGGCTAGTCTTTACAGACTTTTGTTTAGTTACCTGAGATCCATGAGAGGAAGATGAAGCCCTGGAGGACGTCGATGCAACTGACATCATATCGACAGTGAAAAGAGAACCGGCCTTTGCAGCTCTGTTCTGCAGGCCCCTTTTGGTCATCTTTCTACAGGAGAGGCACTCTGCTGGACAATGTTCAGGACCTAAACATTTGAGACACCATTTGTGGGTGTCGGTGATGGAAACAGTACCACCACAGTTTGAACATTTTTTAAAACCACTAATTGGCTTCTCCATGTCTGGAGATTTTTTGGGCCTAGAGCCCAAAATGGCGCCTAACCCCAGGAGGGGTGAGGCACCGAAGAAAAGAAGAAAGTTTCTTTTTTTAAAGAAAATAAGAAAAGAGAACCGGCGGTACCGGTAGGCGTCGAATGAAGGCAGACGCGACCACAAAAAACAAGAAAGAAGAAAAGGTTTTCTGCGGTGACAGGAGAAACGTCCTGTCGGCTCTGCGGAAAATGAAGAAGTGAAATGAGAGAGGCAGTGAGGCAGGAAGGCAGCAGGCATGCGCTGTGGGATGCTCCCAAAAGCTTTCCTTTTGGATGCTGGGGAGCGTTCCCGCGCAGGCTCCGTCGGTACCTACAATTCCATATGTGAAGACTACATTCCTGCTTGTTCCTGGAGATTGTTGTTTGCACAGGGCCCCGCGTTTCAGGGGGCCCCGCGCAAACAGTATTCTGCAATGCCCAAGTAAATCTAAAAATTTTTTTAAAAACTGGCTGCTGCTGCTGCCACTGTGGCAGCGGCAGAATCAAGTGTCCTGCGGGGCACCCCCCCCTCCCCCCGCCTGCTCGGCAGAGCCCTCCCTCCCTGCATCAGTCCCTCTCCGTGCCGGCTTTCAGAGCCGCAAAGGGAGAGTTTCTCGCGGCTCTGCTAAGCCTGCCGGCGCTGATGGGAAACAGGCATTTACTGTTTGAATGGTGTGGTAAATGATAATTACACTTACCTGGTAATTGTAGTTCCTTGAGTGATGACAGTTCAGTCCTCCACCTCTGGGTTGTGTACCTCCTCCTGCAGCTTGGAGACTGGACATGTCAAAATCATGACATCACTAGATGTAGTCTGCTGGTTTCTCCCATCAGCCCCAGTGAACTATTGACAAAGCATACTCAAGAGAGCAACAAATAAGTAACCAACATATAAACTCTAACCTTAATAACCGGTAACTAGATGAATAGTCAAAATTTCCCTCCTGACAGATCAAAACTTTGTCTCGTATCGTTTCCTCCTGACTCCTTCAGAAACAAAAGACAGAGAGGAGGATAAATAGAGAGACACAGACAGAGAAGAACGAAGCAAACAGGATCCCTCGAAATTCATACATATCTGTAAATGTACAGTTCCACCTACTGAAATTCCACTGCCAACGACACCACACCGGGCGGGATTGAGGACTGAACTGTCGTCACTCAAGGAACTACAATTATCAGGTGAGTGTAAATATAATTTCCTTATCGTTCCTACAGTTCAGTCCTCCACCTCTGGGATGTAACAGAGCAGTGTTCATTGGGAGGGACCCTTATAACCGGCTCGCAAGACTGCCGAACTGAAACAGGCATCATTTGCTGCTGGCACATCCAGGCGATAGTGCTTACTGAAGGTATGGAGAGACGACCAAGTAGCCGCTCTACAGATGTCCCCTGGCGGAACCAAGCTGTGTTCCACCCAAGGGGCTGCCTGCGCTCTGGTAGAGTGTGCTCACAATCCCAATGGAACCGAACGACCCTGTACCAGATACGCTGAGGCAATCGCCTCTCTAATCCATCTAGAAATGGACGCTTTCGCTGCCGCCTCACCCTTGCGAGGACCACCGAACACCACAAAAAGCCATTCAGATTTGTGTAAAGGTTCGGAAACTTGCAAATATCGCCACAACACCTGCTTGATGTCCAGCAGACGCATGCTGCGATCGGATGAGGTTTCCCCCCTTGAGCCAAGGACTGGAAGCGACACCGTCTGATTTAGGTGAAATGGAGAGACGACCTTCGGCAAAAAGGATGGCACTGGACGCAAGACTACCTTTTCCTTCGAAAAAGACAGAAAGGGTTCCCTGCAAGACAGCACCTGTAACTCCTAAATTCGCCTTGCCGAAAATATGGCCATTAAAAACACTGTCTAAGGTTAAATCCTTTATCGTTGCTTGAAGTAATGGCTCAAAGGGCTCCTTTACTAACGCTCCTAAGATCAAATTGAAATCCCACGGGGGTAGTACGATTTGAAGAGATGGCCTCAGCCTTGTCACCGCTTTCAGGAAGCGCAATATATCCGTATGCAACCCTAAATGCACATCCTGCACCTTACCCCTATAGCAGGCTAGTGCTGCCAACTGCACTCTCAATGAACTGGCTGCCAATCCTTTATCAAATCCATCTTGTAGAAAGCTTAACACCACGGGCACAGAAGCTGTAGCCGCGTGGACTTGCTGCCTTGAGTACCAATCCTAAAAAATACACCATACACGAACATATGCCAGAGAAGTTGACCTTTTCTAGCTCGAAGCAACGTCGCGATTACCGATCTAGAGTATCCTTTATTCTTCAGCCTCGCCCTTTCAATGGCCAAACCGTACGCGAGAACCGATTCACCTGAGGCATTCGAAGCGGACCTTGGCGTAGCAGATCTTCCGAGTGGCAGCCTCCAAGGCTCCCCGTCTAGCAGTCGAATGAGATCGGCATACCATGGGCGTCTTGGCCAGTCCGGGGCTACCAATAGCAATCTCCCGTGATGAGCCTCGATCCGCTGCACCACGCGGCCTATCAACGCCCATGGTGGGAAGACAGAGAAGACCGAACTCTGGCCATGGCTGCATCAGGGCCTCGAGCCCTTCCGACATCCTTTCCCGCTGCCTGCTGAAGAAGCGACTTGCTTTTACTGACTGATAGGTCGCCATAAGATCCATGATCGGTGGCCCCCATCTGCGGACTATTAGCGCAAACACTTCCGGATGCAACTCCCATTCCCCAGCATCTATTTGCACCCTGCTGAGGAAATCCACCGTCACATTGTCCTTTCCTGCAATGTATGCCGCCGAGAACGCTGGTAGACACTTTTCCACCCAAGTGAACAGTGTCTCTGCTTCTTCTTCCATGGCAGCACTGCCTGTGCCTCACTGCCGATTGATGTAGGCTACTGTCGCGGAGTTGTCCGACAGCACTCTCACCGCCGCTTCGAAGGTCTGAAGCGCCAGATACACCGCTCTCAACTCCAGCCGGTTGATCGACCAACTGCGCTCTTGGACGGACCACGCGCCTTCCGCAAAAAGATCTCCGCAGTGCGCCCTCCCATCCCGCGAGACTTGCATCCGTCAATAGAGGGAGCCATTCCGGCTGCTCCAGGGGCACCCCTGCTTGCAAGGTTCTGGGCAGTAGCCACCACCGCAGAGACCGCCTGACCCGGAGAGGACAGGGAAGACGCTTGTTCAACGAGTCTGTCTGATGTGACCAGCGACGAAGGCGTGCTCGCTGTAAGGGCCTCATATGGAATCTGGACCAGGGTACCAACTCCAAAGTCGCCGCCATCGTGCCTAGCAAGCGAAGATAATCCCATGCAGATGGCGCCGGAGCGGATCTGAACTTGCGTAGCAGGCGACTCAGGCCCAACACCCGACGATGTGGTAGAAACACCGCTCCTTGCTGAGTGTCGAACCGTACTCCCAGATACTTGAGCTCCTGGGACAGCACCAATCGGCTTTTGGCCGGATTGACCACCCAGCTGAGCCGCTGTAAAACCTTCACCACCTTGTCCGTAACCTGCACGCTCTCGGCCTCGGATTTTGCCCGAATCAACCAGTCGTCGAGATAGGGATGAACAAGGATTCCTTCCTTCTGAAACGCTGCCGCCACCACCACCATGATCTTGGTGAAAGTCTGCGGTGCCGTTGCCAGCCCTAAAGGTAAAGCTCGGAACTGATAGTGCCCCAATCGAAGGGCGAACCGTAGAAAGTTCTGATGGGCCTCTCGGATTGGGATATGTAGATACGCTTCCGTGAGATCCAGGGAGGACAAATACTCCCATTTGCTTACCGCCACAATGACTGATCGCAACGTTTCCATCCGGAAATGTGGTATGCGCAGACACCGATTCACGCCCTTTAGGTCTAAAATAGGGCGTAGAGATCCATCCATTTTTGGCACTACGAAATAAATTGAGTATCGACCCATACCGTAATCTGTCAACGGGACAGATATGATGGCCCACATGTGTAAGAGACGATCTAGGGTATTGCGAATCGCCAGAGTTTTTTGTGGACCTCTGCAGGGAGACATCGCAAAGGAATCCCGGACCGGTCTTGCCAATTCCAGCGCGTAGCCCTCGTGAATTATTTCCAAAACCCACTGGTCTGTCGTAATTTGGGTCCTGGCAGAAAGAAACTCCCAAAGCCTCCCGCCTATTGGTTGACTTCCTACCGGGACCCACCAGCTCTCACTGGGGTTTTCGTGAAGCCTTGGTGGACGTCCCTGCAAAACCTCTACTTGCTCGCCAAAATCCACGAAACCCCTGAGCTCTTGAAGCAATCTTCCTCTTTGGAAACCACCTAGACGAGGAGTACGGAATCTTCTAAAATCCCTAAACTGACCTCAATAAGCTGGAGAGGACTTTCCTGGCTTAGGCTTATCCTCTGGAACTCTACCACCTTTCGACTCCCCTAAATCCTTAACCAAGTTGTCAAGATCATCTCCGAACAGTAACCTACCCTTAAATGGAAGCTTACTGAGACGCGATTTAGAGGAGCCATCAGCCGCCCAACTCCTTAGCCACAGGGATCGGCGTACGGCAACCAAGGAAGCAATGCTATTAGCTAGCGCTCTGATCAAGTCATAATGCACATCCGCCAAATATGGGGTTCCTGACTCCAACCAATCCAATTCTGCAACACTCTCTTGATCCAGCTGAGGGGACTGCCTCAAGCGCTGAGACCATCTGAGGCAAGCTCTTGCCACCCAAGCTTCACAAATGGAAGCCTGCAAGGACAAAGCATCCGCCTCAAAGGACTGCTTCAATAGGCCATCCACTTTCTTATCCTGCGCATCCTTTAATGCCGCGCTACCTTCCACCGGAATCGTGGTCTTCTTGGTGACCGCCGACACTGCTGCATAAGATGGGAGATTTAGAATATATAGCACTAAATGAGAGGTTAGTTTTGATTGGAATATCAGAGACATGGTGGAAGGAGGACAACCAGTGGGACACTGTGATACCTGGGTACAAACTATATCGTAATGAAAGAGCTGATCAAATTGGTGGAGGGGTTGCGCTCTATGTTAGAGAGGGCATTGAGGCAGAAAGGATTAAAGTTTTGCAGGTAACAAAATTTTCTGTGAAATCTCTATGGATTGAAATTCCATGTAAAAAGGGGAAGGCGATGGCAGTGGGGGTGTACTATCGACCGCCTGGCCAGAATGAACAAATGGATGATGAAATGCTCAAAGAAATCAAGGAAGCTAACAAAAGTTACAGCGCAGTAATAATAATGGGTGATTTCAATTACCCCGGTATGGACTGGGTCAGTGTCACGGCAGGACATGCTAGGGAGATAAAGTTCCTAGATGAAATAAATGACTGCTTCTTGGAGCAGCTGGTTCATGAACCGACCAGAGGGGAAGCCATATTAGACCTAGTCCTTAGTGGAACACCAGATCTAGTGCAAGAGATAAGGGTGTTCGGGCAACTTGGCAATAATGATCATACCATGATCACATTTGATTTAATTAGTGGAGGAGGGATAGTAAGGAAATCCACAGAACTACCTTTTAACTTTTGAAAGGGAGACTATGATAAAATGAGGAAAATAGTTAAGAAAAAACTAAAAGGAGCAGCAGCAAACGTTAAAGACTTACATCAAGCTTGGGTATTGTTGAAAAATACTATCTTGGAAGCCCAGACCAGCTGTATTCCACGCTTTAAGAAAAGTGGAAGGAAGTCCAAAAAACTGCCATCATGGTTTAAAGGTGAGGTCAGAGAGGCTGTTGTTGCCAAAAAAGCATCTTTCAGGAAATGGAAAAAAGAGCCAAACGACGAAACCTGGAAACAGCACAAGCACTGGCAAGTCAAATGCAAGGCATTGATAAGGCAGGCAAAGGGAGAATTTGAGAAGAAGCTTGCTGCAGAAGCGAAATAAAGACTTTTTCAAGTACATTCGTAGCAAAAAACCTGTGAGAGAGTCAGCTGGTCCATTAGATGATAGAGAGGTTAAAGGGGCACTAAGGGGCGACAAGGCGATAGCGGAGAGACTGAATGAATTCTTTGCTTCGGTCTTTACTGAGGAAGATGTAGGGATGTTACCCATGACTGAAGTGGTATTTAAAGGTGCGGAAGAATTGAAGGAAATATCGATACATCGGGAAGATGTATTACAACTATTAGATAAACTGAAGAGAAGCAAATCACCTGGGCCGGATGGTATACATCCAAGGGTGTTGAAAGAACTGAAATATGAGATTGCAGACCTGTTATTAGTAATCTGTGAACTTTCATTAAAATCATCTGTAATACCTGAAGATTGGAGGATCGCCAATGTAACACCAATTTTTAAGAAGGGTTCCAGGGGTGATCCGGGAAACTACAGACCGGTGAGCCTGACGTCAGTACCGGAAAAAATTGTAGAAACTATCATAAAGAATAAAATTACTCAGCATGTAGATAGTCATGGCCTAATGGGAGACAGCCAACATGGCTTTAGACAAGGAAGATCTTGTCTTACTAATCTGTTATGTTTTTTTGAAGGTGTGAATAAACAGGTGGACAAAGGTGAGTCGGTTGATATAGTGTATCCGGACTTTCAGAAAGCCTTTGACAAGGTCCCTCATCAGAGACTTTTGGCAAAACTAAAGAGTCATGGGATAGGAGGCAGTATACTATTGTGGATCAGGAACTGGTTAAAAGATAGAAAGCAGAGGGTAGGGCTAAATGGCCAATTTTCCCAAAGGAGAAAGGTGAATAGTGGTGTACCCCACTGTGCTGGGTCCGCTGCTTTTTGACATATTCATAAATGACCTGGAAAGGGGAATAACAAGTGAGGTTATCAAATTTGCAGATGACACAAAACTATTTAAAGTTGTTAAAACCCAAGAGGATTGTGGAAAATTGCAAGAGGATCTTGAGAAATTGGAAGACTGGGCATCAAAATGGCAGATGAAATTTAATGTGGACAAGTGCAAAGTTATGCACCTAGGGAAGAACATCCCAAACTATGGTTACACGATGCAACCACCCAGGAAAAAGATTTAGACGTCATTGCGGATAGTATGTTAAAACCCTCAGCCCAGTGTGCAGCGGCGGCCAAGAGAGCAAATAGAATGCTAGGTATCATAAGGAAAGGAATGGAAAATAAAACAAAAGATATTATAATGCCTCTATATCGTTCCATGGTGAGACCGCACTTTGAATATTGTGTGCAATTCTGGTCACTGTATCTTAAAAAGGATATAGCGTTATAAGAAAAGGTTCAGAGAAGAGCCACCAAAATAGTAAAGGGGATGGAAGGATACTCCTATGAAGAAATGCCAAAATGTTTAGGGCTCTTTAACCTGGAAAAGAGACGTCTGAGGGGAGATATGATAGAAGTCTATAAATTAATGAACGGAGTGGAATGGGTAAACGTAGATCGATTGTTTACATTATCAGAATATAGAAAGACTAGGGGACATGCAATGAAGCTACAGGGTAAACTATTTATGACTAATAAAAGAAAATATTTTTTCACTCAACGTGTAATCAAACTCTGGAATTTGTTACCGGAGGATGTAGTAAAGGCTGTTAGTGTAGCTGGGTTTAAAAAAGGTTTGGACAAGTTCCTGGAGGAAAGGTCCATAAACCATTATTAAAAAGGGACCCAGGATATCAATGCTTGACCCAGTACAAGCATTGTGGAACCTGTGTCTTTTGGGGAAACTGCTAGGTAAGTATGACCTAGATTGGCCACTGTTGGAAACAGGATACTGGGCTTGATGGACCTTGGTCTGACGCAGTATGGCATATCTTATGTTCTTATGTTCGTGGAGAACGGAACCGCTCTTTGTCCTTATCCGCTAAAGGATACAGTCTGTTCAGAGTTTGAATGCCTCTGAGACCTGACTGGCTAATCCCACGCATCCTGTATCATCTTGTCCACCACTCAGTGGACGGGGACCACCACTTGCGCTTGCCTTACCGCTTGAATGATAGGGTCTTCCACATTCTCCTCTTCAGTCGATGGTGCTGCCGCCAGATTCAACGTCTGGAGGGATTCCGTAATAAGGTCTGCTAGATCCTCCTTCCGGAACACACGAATGATCTTTGTCTGATCCTCCGGTTCCGGAATCTCACCCTCTTCTAAGTCATTCATCTCTGCCTCAAGATCTAGCTCAGCCTCATCCGTTTCATTACCCTCGATGTCTGAGGGGGACCGCTCGCGAGGCCGCGATCTCTTTGAAGGTCTTGGAGAAATGCTACTCATTTCGGCCAGCTTAGGCTGCTGAGTAGATGCAGGTCGCGACAAGACGTCCGATAATTTCCCCTGACGCCGCATGCAGAATGCCCGATGCATTATTAACACAAAGTCGGGGCAGAAGTCCCCGAGCTGCGAACTGGACGCCAGGACCGGCATCTCAGCCGGTAGTCCAGCATTAAGCTCCTGGGTAACTCCCGAGGTAGAAGCCAAAGGGATCTCCCCTTCAGGTCCAGCCGTCGCAAGCTGTGGCTCCGGGCCAGCCTTAACCTCCATCTGCCACTCTATGCTCGTGGACACCATAGCGCAACCTCTGCAGATCCCTGAACCCGCGACCGTTCCCCTGCGAGTGCCGCAGAGCATGCACTGGGGGCGGGACACCATCCGTCAGGCACCCTCACCCTCTAGGGAGTCCCAGAGTCCCCTGCTCTTCTTTTTTTTTTTTTTTTAATGTCCGAGAGAGCAAAGGCTAGGAACAGGGAAAACAGAGTTAATATTTCATTACTCCCTCTTTTTTTTTTCCCCCACAGTAACTCCCTCTTATAAAATAATTAACCTTCCAGACAGCCCGAGGGTTCTTCGAGGCACTGAAGGGAAAAATGAGGCCTTGCAAATAGATTTGAGCACGCCACAAAGCATAAACAGTAAACTAGATACACCCCCCCCCCCCCCCCGATAGCAGTTACTCGTTAAAATCCCCTCTGGAGCTCTTGCCATGCGGCGACCATGCTCACAAAATGGCCGCCGCTGCTGGCGCGAGAAAAAAAGGCACCAAACACGAAGCGGGAGCTACCGGCCCTTTTTCTGCATGGTCCCCGCCCGCCGGAGAGATGCTCAGCCCCGAACCTTCACAAAATAAAGAAAGGACTTACAGATCTTTAACGGGGCTCCAGCCCGTGCGGTTCTGCTCAATGCTGACATGAGCAGAAAACCGCCTGGCGAGCCTCCTGTCAGCGTGCTAAAGCGCAAAGTAGAATCGCGGCTGCCTGCACAGCCGGAGGATGTCCCTTCGGTCCTGCAGCAGAGCTCTCCCCCGTCCTGTACAGGGGGAGAGATCTGAATAGATGAGCCCACAGCCCCGCACAACAGAGGCAGACAGGAACCGGCACCAGAGTAAAGCTTTTCTGCTTTTTATTTTTTTTTTAAAGGGACAGTATTAAAATAAAATGTAAAGGCCAACAACCAAAATTAAGGGTAAAAATTTAAGTAATCTATGCTAAGCTATACTATTGCTCCTTATGTGTTCCTCAAGTGAGCCCAGCACCTAGGCTCACTACGCTCTCCTGCTGCATGGAGACTGGACACACTGGGGCTGATGGGAGAGACCAGCAGACTACATCCAGTGATGTCATGATTTTGACATGCCCAGTCTCCAAGCTGCAGGAGGAGGTACACAACGCAGAGGTGGAGGACTGAATTGTAGGAACTATAAGGAACTGAATTTTTTGAAAACCAGGACAACTTGGCACTCGGCACATAGTGTGAAGGCGTCGGGAATGTGAAGATATCGTTAAAGGAGTTAACCACATTCTCAACATCAGATCATGTAAGATCTTGTGAATTGGAAGCATAGCTGCCTCCTTGGAAGCCATACGGTATTGTAGAATTCTTAATTCTTCTGTCCCAGGTTCCTTTTCTGGAATCACAGTGATTGCAAGGCCCTTTGCTAAATCACGTATGAAAACCTGGAAGGACATATCTTCTGGAGGACACATCTGGCGTTGAGGAGAAGGAGTTGATTCCTCTAGCAGGTTCGCTCTGGTACCGGTAGAATAGTCAGAGTCCGCACTCTGTACCGGGTGCTCCCGTAACGCATGGTATCGGTACCGCTTGAAGTCGGTACCGAAATGTCTCGGTTCCTGATCCCCGATACCTGAGATGGACTCAAGGATCGGCATGGGGGGGGGAAGCAGTCCTGTCGAAGCAGGGTGGTGGTTCCACATTAGGAACCACCACCCAGGAAAAAGATTTAGGCGTCATTGTGGATAGCATGTTAAAACCCTCAGCCTAGTGTGCAGCGGCGGCCAAGAGAGCAAATAGAATGCTAGGTATCATAAGGAAAGGAATGGAAAATAAAACAAAAGATATTATAATGCCTCTATATCATTCCATGGTGAGACCGCACCTTGAGTATTGTGTGCAATTCTGGTCGCCGTATCTTAAAAAGGATATAGCGTTATTAGAAAAGGTTCAGAGAAGAGCCACCAAAATGGTAAAGGGGATGGAAGGATACTCCTATGAAGAATGGCTAAAAAAGTTAGGGCTCTTTAACCTGGAAAAGAGACGGCTGAGGGGAGATATGATAGAAGTCTATAAATTAATGAACGGAGTGGAATGGGTAAACGTAGATCGATTGTTTACGTTATCAGAATATAGAAAGACTAGGGGATATGCAATGAAGCTACAGAGTAAACTATTTAAGACTAATAAAAGAAAATATTTTTTCACTCAACGTGTAATCAAACTCTGGAATTTGTTACCGGAGGATGTAGTAAAGGCTGTTATAGTGTAGCTGGGTTTAAAAAAGGTTTGGACAAGTTCCTGGAGGAAAGGTCCATAAACCATTATTAAGAAGGGACCCAGGATATCAATGTTTGACCCAGTACAAGCATTGTGGAACCTGTGTCTTTTGGGGAAACTGCTAGGTACGTATGACCTAGATTGGCCACTGTTGGAAACAGGATACTGGGCTTGATGGACCTTGGTCTGACCCAGTATGGCATATCTTATGTTCTTATGTACTGTTGGTACCGATACCTGTTGAACCATCTGTAGCTGTCTTAGCGGTACCGAAGCTCCTAAGAGGGACGCTAGACTGCGTTCAATAGCGAGGATTCTTTTATCCATCGCTCCTGCTGATGCCTGGGTGTCAGTACCGGTGGAAGTGGCTAAGACCCCAGAACATGGCACCAGTAGTTCTGCAGAGGTGGAAGCCTCTAGAACATCCTGGAGCCCCGTTAATGCTTTGGAGCCCGAAGACTCCTGCCGGGGCTGTTTTGCTGGTGAACTATCCTCAAGGGCAATGCCAGTGGCATCTCGATACTTTGAAAGAGATTTACCCTTCGAGGACCGGCCAGTCTTAGAAGACTTAAGTTTAGTTACCTGAGATCCATGGGAGGAAGATGAAGCCCTTGGAGGACGTTGATGCAAGTGACATTGTATCCGTGGCAAAAAGGGTACCGAGCTTTGCAGCTCTATCTGCAGGCCCCTTTTGGTCATCCTCATGCAGGAGAGACACTCCATTGGACAATGTTCAGGACCTAAACATTTTAGACACCAATCATGAGTGTCGGTGACGGAAATAGTAACGCCACACTTTCAGCATTTTTTTAAACCACTAGCTGATTTCTCCATGCCTGAAGAAAAGTGGGCCTAGTGCCCAAAATGGCGCCTAGCACCAGAAACAGGGGAAAGACCCCTGAAGAAAATATAAGTTTTTTGGGGGGTTTTTTGAAAAGAAAGAAGAACCACCGGCGGTACCGGCAGGCATCGAATGAAGGCAGACACAACCACAAAAAAAACAAAGAAAAGGAAATTCTCTGCGGTGACAGGGTACACGTCCTGTCGGCTCCGCGGAAAACGAAGAACTGAAGTGAGAGAGGTACAGAGGCGGGAAGGCAGCACGCATGCACTGTGGGGTGCTCCCAAAAGCGTTCCTATTGGACGCTGGGGAGCGTACCCACGCAAGCTCCGTCGGTACCGACAATACCCATATGTGAAGACTACATTCCTGCTTGTTCCTGGAGATAAAAAAAATGCACAAAAGGTAGAAAAATCTCTCTTTATTTTGAATTAATTAAGTGGAATATGTCAGCTCTGGGAAATGTGCATCATTAAGATATGTGCTTTGTTTAGTACAAGAGGAAATTAATTTATAGTTTTATTTCTACAGTGTTGTTGTACATTCCAAGTTGGGCTTTTGGGGTTCCCGGTTTAATTATTGTCTTCCTGTTTCTAAATTGTGATTCCTTGTTTGGTGATGGTCTATGTTCTGCATGTGTAACTGAGCTGAGGTATTCTGTTTATGTAATTCCTATTTGACATTGCCACTTGTTCTCTTTCCCCAGTAGGTCATGTATTGTTATTCTCTGAAATGTATTGGTTTAATATTTGCAGTGTTGCCTTTTGATAGGTAGACTATGGTGCTTTGTGAGTCCTGGTAGTGCTGTTACGATACGGCGGGTTTGGTATGGGTTCTAAATGGGCAGTGTTTGTAGTAGTTCAGCACAGTTACTTACCTATAACAGGTGATCTCCGGAACAGCAGGAATTAGTCTTCACACGTGGGAGACGTCGCCGACGGAGCCCGCACGGGAATGCTCCCCAGCATCCAATCAGAAAGCCTTTGGGAGCATCCCCCGCGCCTGCGCGGTGGCTTCCCGCCCTTCCTACTGCCTCTCCCCAGTTGAGTTTCATAGCTGAGCCGGAAGGAGAGGAGAGGAAGGAATAGAGAAAAAGAGAGAGATACAACTCCTAGGGGAGGTGGGCGGGTTGTGAAGACTAATTCCTGCTTTTCCGGAGATCACCTGTTACAGGTAAGTAACTGTGCTATCTCCAGGAACAAGCAGGAATGAGTCTTCACACGTGGGGACTCCCTAGCTTAGGATGCCCAGGGAGATCCCATAAGCGCAGCCCAGGACGGGATGGCATTTGCCCAACCTGAATCTCTACTAAATATGGGCAGTCTCTATTGAGCTTCTATGTTAACACATGTGATAGGACAAGCCTAAGCTCAAACTATAACCTGTGGAATAATGTTGTAAAACACAGTGTCAGGCCTTGAGGTCTCAGTTTAAAACAACGCAGCAATCACTTGGATTTTTTAACAAGTTTCTCAATGAAACTACGGCTGCTGTTCACATCAACGACCTTTAATAAATGCCTTCTTCTCTGTCTCACAACCAAAAACGCTTTTCCTTTATTATTTTTTCATTTTTTTCGTTTTCTTCGTTTTTAATTTTTCACTGTTTTACTTAAAAAACTTGAATAAGCAAAACTGCTCTCATAATCTGCTTTGTATAACAAGCTGAAAAAGATCAGTACAATTGATTCTACTAAATAGTCCCTATGATTTTTCTTCTCATTCACTCCGTATCAGCAAGATTCGCAAGAACAAAGTTGTAGAATCACACTGGTGGTACTTCCTAAAAATTATTACTGTCCATCGCTGTCATTTAAAACTGAGCTGAAGCAGCACTTATCATGAAAACGCCCCACGTTGTTCGCCTTTGTTTTTGCAGCTCTGTCTCCGACGTTTCCTTCCTTCATGGCATTGCCCAGTCCAACAGGGAAAATCTTAATGTAGCGATGTCAGAAGTATCTTCCAGCTTTACTCAAATCCCAACGCCGTTAATCTAAGGCGCCCAAGCGTTTCGTATTGGCAAGTTCTTCAGGGGAAGGTATCTCCCATACTGACCTGTAAAATCAGTCTATGCTCCGGAATCGCCGCAGAGAACACATTTCTCTCATTCCTCCACCGGTTATTGCGCGGCGTCGGAAGTAGTCCTGTGATGAAGGCACTGTAGACGCAGTAGCGAGGTCATCAAGGAAACTTCACCGCAGCGAGGAGGAAGTTCCAAATCCGGAAGGCCATGAGATCCAGGCGTCAGCTGGGTCAGGAGAAGGACGACAGGTCTTCCAGGGGGCTCACGGCAAGCTGAGCACTCTCTTAGGAGTAGAGTCCATAACTCAGAGGACTAACAGTGGAAGACAGGCCGAACTAGAGAGCCTATCCCGGAGAAGAGTAGAGGTGTACCCCGGAGCAGAAGGGGTACACAGTCTGCCCTAGCGAGAGATAGGGAGACAAGGGTTCGGGCCTCCGGGAGGAGGACCGAACTTCACAGCAGTAGGGTACCACCAGTCCGCGGGCCGATCGGGGAATAGGCAGGCGGACTGGCCGGACCCCCGGGGTGGGGGGAGGGGGGGGGAGTACCGGCCATAGGGGGAAAAAGGCGGTAGAACACAGGTACTGTGGGCATCCCCCAATAGGCGCCTGCCAAGCAGGTGATATCTAGCATATCTAGGCCGGTGGACATGGGGCGCCCCCTCCGGTACTAACGCAGGTACGCCGGGGGGCCTACCTCCATGAGCAGCACCCTGGTAAGGTGGATCTGCCATCGATCCCCAGAACGTCCACCTGGAGAGGTGGCCTCAAGATCCGTCAGGGGAGGGATCTTTTCCGGAGGGCAAGGGCAGATCGGCGAGCTAAGAGCGCAGTAGCATGGGGGACGGAGGATAGCATCAGTCCGGTAGAACGCCGTAGGAGTTGGAGGCCCTATATGTGTCCCCAGGACCTGCACGCAGAACTTGTCCCCCGCACAATCGGGGGACATGAGGGTATAGTCCCTGGCGAGTATTGGGGGACTATAGCGGCTGGAAGGGGAATTCCGGTACAGAAGCAATCAGCAAGAGAATACTGGCTGAGAGGGGTTCGGGGACGTACTGAAGAGTAAGTAGGGTGACCGTGGGCCATAGCTATCACGGCGTAAGGTGGTCTCCCTTCCCACGGAGGAGAAGACCTGAACCCCTTGATAAATCCCCGAACCATTCTCCAACTGAACGAGCCCCAGAGAAGAGCTCTATTCTAAACTTCTGGTAAGGAGATTAAGTGCAGGCAGCCGCCCACCTGAGCCTAGAAATGCTTAGTATGAGAGTCCTGGCGCGGGCCCGGGGACATCAACCCGGGGTGAGAGGTCCCTTGCTTGGGCGCGCCTGGAGGGTGGGCGGAGGGCTGACATTTCCTCTTCCTCGGGAAGGGAGGTCTGGAGAGGCGTTTACCACCGCCGGAGGGGAGCCGGGCCCTAAGCTGGCTGCTAACTCTGGGAAGGTTAGCGAAGCACTGTGCGGCCTGACATAAGGCTTCGATATTGAAGAGGTGATCTCCGTCGCAGGGAGAATTACCCAGGTTGTGCTGTGCCCGTCTACACAACTCGGACGCCTGCAACCATGCTGTACGGCATGCTCTAATGGAAGGAGTCCAGCGAAGCACGAGAAAGGAACCCGGAGATATTCCTGCAGTGATAAAGAAGCAGGGAATATTCAAAGGCCTTGGTTGCAGATACGAAGGTGGATAACCGAGATAACCTCTCGGTGACCTCCCGAAGCGACAGACTCATATAAAATATATATGAAATAATTCTGGCCGCCAGCATAGACGTTTGGAAGGCTTGACGTCCTAGAGTATCTAGCGTCTTCGAGGCGCGGCCTGGAGGGCGAGAAGCATGCTTCTCCTTGCTTCCGGCCTTCCTCAGCGCCGATTCCACCACAATGGACCGATGTGGAAGCTGGTGCTGCCGAAAACCCGGGGACGGAGGCACCCGGTACAGAGCCTGCATCGCAGTCGACGGCGCCGGAACCCTCAAAGGCGACCGCCAAGCCCCCAGCAGGAGATCCTGCAGGGAGAGATGCAGAGGAAGCATCACGGCTGCCTGTTCCGCAGGGCCTGGGCTCGGGTCCGGGATAGGGATGGCCAGCAAGTCCGCCATGTCAAGGAGGAAATCCTGAAAAGGCGGCTCTGCCGGAGCAGTTATGGCGGGAGAGGCCGCCAGGGCACTAAGAGGCCGCTCGGGCCGATGCCTGCTGGGCAGAGGAGGGGACCAACCGACCCGGATCGGGGCAGTCAACATGGCGTCGTCGGCTCCTGGAATTGATTCCAAGCTAGGCATCGAAGGGGTCGATGGCACCGACGGCACCGCAGGAATCGGCCTCGGCCCCGAACCCGGGGGCGGCGCTCCCCCCCGTGACTGGAGCGAATCTACGGCCGCCGGAGGGCAGGGGCCAGCGGTCTCTGCTCTACGCTGCGGGAGGGGGGAGGGGACAGGGGCCGATCCCGAGACGTGCTGTGGCCAGGCTTTCAAGGCTGGACAACGACTCCAGGCTGGGCATCGAACCGAGCGAGGAGATCGACTCCTTCCCTGAGGACACCGGCGGGAGCGACCGCACCGGTGGTGGAGATCCCGGAGCGCGGAACGGAACCGCGCCGACTGGTGCCGCTAGCATCAAGGGCCCCCGAGGACGGTGCTCGGTGGAGAGGGTGTCATCTGACGCCGGCGCCGATGTCGATCGGCGGGCGCTGCCCGATGCCGGGGCCCCCTCTCGAACCCGTCCTACCCGGAGGGAAAAACTGCCGGGGCATACGGCCCGTCCCCGAGGGGAGCCAGGTCACCCGACAACGAGTCCCTGCGGGGGGGGGGCGGGGAAGTGCAAGGCCCCTGCGGGTGGGATCGAGGCGATCGAAGACCCCGAGGCCCCTTTTCTAGGAAAGGGCGGGGCCTTCGACGGCCGCGTTGATGCCGGGGGGTCGCCCGTGTGCTGGTCGACACACCCCGAGGTCCCCGGGGAAGGTTGATGGCGGTTCCATGAGCTCGACGCCCCTGCCGTCGCCAGCGGAGTGGCGCCGCTCAAAACCGGTACCACCCTTGCGCAGAGCTGGGGTACCGGCGACCCAGCTCGGGTCGAAGCGAGCGGCTCCGAGGGGAGTGAGGCCAGGAGATCATCCCCGGCGAGGGGTGGAACCATCGATGCCGGCGTGCTCGAAGCGGGTACCGCCTCCGCGCATGGCCGGAACGCAGGGCCAGGCTGTGTCGAGCCGATCGGCCCCAGAGGTGCCGAGGGCAGCGGCTGGCGATCCCTGGTGGGGAGCGGGTTACTCGACGCCCACGGGTCGGCACCGCCCGAAGCGGATACTACCCCCGTAGGGACGCCATACCGGCGCGAGTCGGTCGGCCCCGGAGGCGCCGAGGACTGCAGCCGCCAATCCCCGGTGAGGAGCGGGACGCTCGACACCGGCGCCGACATCGAGGGGTCGGTACCGCTCGTAGCGGGTACCACCCCCGCGCATGGCAGTGATCGAGGAATGCCCGGCTGGACCGAGTCGATCGGCCCCAGAGGCGCCGAGGACAGCAGCCGACGATCTTCGGTGAGGAGCGGAACGCTCGACACCGACGCCGATGCCGGGGTCTCAGTACCGCCCGGAGCGGGTACCACACCCGAGCATGGCTGGGATGTAGGGAGGTCAGACCCGGTCGAGTCGATCGGCCCCAGAGGCGCCGATGACACCAGCTGACGATCCCTGGCGAAGAGTGGAACACTCGACGCCGACGCCGATGCCAGGGAATCGGCACCGCTCGAAGCGGGTACCTCCCTCGGGCATGGCTCGGGAATGTTCTGTGAGGAGCGAACCTCAGGAACATCCCGAAACCCCATAAATGCTTTGGAGCCCGAGGACTCCCGCCGGCGTATATTAGCCAAGGGGGACTTGAGGGGTCGGCCGGAGCTGTCGCCATGCCGCGCATGAGACTCGCCCCTCAAGACTCGGCTAGTCTTAACAGACTGTTGTGTGGATACCTGATCCTGGAGAGAAGCACAACCCGACGACCGCGCGTTGGGCGCGAAGACGTCGTCGAGGGATATCCGAAAAAGGGAGGGCCTTCTCCCGACACTGTAGCCCGGGGGATCCGGGAAAGAAGGGTCAGGCCCCAAACAGGAGAGGCACCAGGCATTGGAGTCCAATTGGAAAATTAGGTCCCCGCAGTGAGGGCACTGCTGGGGAGAAGGCGACTCCATGCTGTAAGCCCGGTAGGCCTCGGCGCCCGGAGGGGAGTGTCCCTCCGGGCGACCATAAATAAATGAAATTTAAATGAAAATTAATTGAAAAGAAAGAAAGGGGCACGGAGGTGCCACCGTCGGCGGGAAAAAGCCGCGACTACAGAAACAAGAACAAAGGAAAAAAATTTCTGCGGTGGCAGGAGGGACGTCCTGCCTGCTCCGCGGAAAACGAAAAACTGGGGAGAGGCAGTAGGAAGGGCGGGAAGCCACCGCGCAGGCGCGGGGGATGCTCCCAAAGGCTTTCTGATTGGATGCTGGGGAGCATTCCCGTGCGGGCTCCGTCGGCGACGTCTCCCACGTGTGAAGACTCATTCCTGCTTGTTCCTGGAGATCTAATGTTCCTGGCGGTTGGTACTGGATTATAGTAATGTAGAAATCTTTTAGTCTTTCTTTATCCATACACTCATTAAGAGGCATATTTACTAAAAGTTAGTGTATAGTAACATTACGCAAATATTTATGCAAATGAGACCCTGCATCGAGTCTCCGGACATGGCCCCGCACCCTCCTTGGGCCGCCCCTGGCAGAAGGACTGTCAGGTAAGGTCTGCTTGTTTGAGGATGATACCAAAATCTGCAACAGAGTTGACACCCAGGAAGGAGTCAATAGCATGAGGAGGGATCTAGCTAAGCTCGAAGAATGGTCTAGAATTTGGCAGCTGAAATTTAATGTAAAAAAATGCAGGGTCATGCATTTGGGCTGCAAAAATCCAAAGGAGCTGTACAGTGTAGGGGGTGAGGTACTTTTGTCCACAAAAGAAGAGTGGGACCTGGGTGTAATTGTATCTGACAATCTTAGGGGCTTGTTTACAAAGCCACGGTAGCGGTTTCCGATCGTTAGAGGAGCCACGGCCCCACTGAAATCAATGGGGCCGTGACTCCGATAACGATCGGAAACCGCTACCGCGGCTTTGTAAACAAGCCCCTTAAAGTAGCTAAACAGGTAGAAAAGGCGACTGCGAAAGCCAGAAGGATGCTTAAGTGTACAGGGAGAGGAATAGCCAGCAGAAAAAAGGAGGTGATAATGTCTCTGTATAAGTCTCTGATGCGACTTCATTTGGGGTATTGTGTGCAATTCTGGATATCGCACCTTCAAAATGATATAAGCAGGTTGGAGTCTGTGCAGAGGATGGCTACTAAAATGGTTAGTGGTCTTCGTTATGAAGCATATGAGGACAGACAAAGATCTTAATATATATACTTTAGAGGAAAGGCACAGGAGGGTCTCTTTGAATTGAAGGCAAGCTCTGCTACGAGGGCACATAGGATGAGAGTGAAAGGGGACAGACTCAGGAGTAATATGCGGAAATATTTCTTTACGGAAAGAGTGGTAGATGTGTGGAATAGTCTCCCAGTGGAGGTGGACATGAGAACAGTATCTGAATTCAAAAAAGCATGGGACAAACACAGGATCTCTAAAGGTAATAAGGGGACTATTGTAGTTGATATGGAAGAGCAGACTAGATAGGCCATGTGGTCTTTTTCTGCCATCACATTTCTATTTTTCTTTGTGGCCTGTGCACCTCCTGGGTAAGCTTCCTGTTAAACTGAGTAATGGGGTCTGTAAGCACACACTGTACACTGACCAAAGGGATCCTGTGCTGATTGCTGCTATCACTACTGTTGCCATAGTTTTCTGCTTTATATGAGTGGAGGGAGGGGAAGGAGGCTGAAGATCTGCTATTTTGATTTCATCATCTGGGGTTATATAACTTTTCAGTTGTTAAAATAGGGTCATATGGGATAAAAGTTTGAAAGACTGCTATAAAGGCTGAAGACCCAGTTTAAAAATCCAAAAAAACAAAAGTGTTATTCTAGGGCAGTGATGGCTAACCTTTTTGAGCCCGAGTGCCCAAACTGCCGCACAAAACCAAAGAATTTCCTCAAAGTGCCAGCACGTCAATTAAAGCCTCATTTGCATAAGGTGCCTCATTTGCATAAATATTTGCATAATGTTACCATACACTAACTTTTAGTAAACATGCCTCTTAATGAGTATATGGATAAAGAAAGACTAAAAGGTTTCTACATTACTATAATCCAGTACCAACCGCCAGGCACATTAGGAACTACTACAAACGCTGCCCATTTAGAACCCATAGCAAACCCGCCGTATCCTAACAGCACTACCAGGACTCACAAAGCACCATACCCTAACTATCAAAAGGCAACACTGCAAATATTAAACCAATACATTTCAGAGAACAACAATACATGACCTACTGGGGAAAGAACAAGTGGCAATGTCAAATAGGAATTATATAAACAGAATACCTCAGCTCAGTTACACATGCAGAACAGACCATCACCAAACAAGGAATCACAATTTAGAAACAGGAAGACAATAATTAAACTGGGAACCCCAAAAGCCAAACTTGGAATATACAACAACACTGTAGAAATAAAACTATAAATTAATTTCCTCTTGTACTAAACAAAGCGCAAAAATTAATGATGCACATTTCCCAGAGCTGACATATTCCAGTTAATAAATTCAAAATAAAGAGATATTTTTCTACCTTTTGTGCATTTTTTTTCAGTTGCAATTGTTCCAGCCACTTTCTTCTGGTTTCTTTGTGTCTTCTGCTAACTCTCCATCTGCTGTCCATTTGTCCTTTCTTCTGTCTTGTTTTTTTTTTCCATTCTCTCTCTACATCTGCTTTAACATACTAATCTTTCTCCTTTTGCTCTTTCCTCATTCCTATTTCATCTACTCAAAATTTACCCCTCCATCCTCAATCCCCACTTATTCTCCCAATACCCAGCCAATTGTAGATTTTTTATCCCTCCCACACAAAATATTTTTCCCCTATCCATTTTACTCTCCCAGCCCCATCCCATTCTAATCCTCCCCCAACACCAGCTCCCTTCTAGTTCCAGCCTCACCCAGCATCCATTCCCTTCTAGTCCCTGCATCAGCCCATTTCCAGTCCTAGCAGCCCCCCAACCCAATACCAGTCCTAGCCCCCCCTCATCAACCCACTTCCAGTCCTAACCCCCCATCACCCCATTTTCAGTTTAAGCCCCCCCTATAACCCATTACCAGTCCTAACCCCCATCAGCCCACTTCCAGTCCTAACCCCCCATCAGCCCACTTCCAGTCCTAACCCCCATCAACCCATTTCCAGTCAGCCCCCCATAGCCCATTGCCAGTCCTAACCCCCCCATCAGCCCACAGTCCATTACCAGTCCTAACCCCATCAGCCCACCTCAAGTCCTAACCCCTCCCCATCAGCCCATTTCGTGTCCTTGCCCACCCCCCATAGTCAATTATCAGTCCTAACCCCCCATAGCCCATTACCAGACAGCCCCAATCAGCCAACAGCCCATTACCAGTCTTAACCCCCCCATAGCCCATTGCCTGTCCTAACTCCGCCCTCAGCCCACAGCCCATTACCAGTCCTAACCCCATCAGCCCACTTCAAGTCCTAACCCCTCCCCATCAGCCCATTTCTTGTCCCAGCCCCCCCATAGCCCATTATCAGTCCTAAACCCCCCCATAGCCCATTACCAGTCCTAACCCCATCAGACCACCTCCAGTGTTAACCCCCCATCAGCCCATTTCCAGTCCTAACCCCACCCAACAGCCCACCTCAAGTCCTAACCCCTCCCCATCAGCCCATTTCCTGTCCTAGCCCCCCATAGCCCATTACCAGTCCTAGCCCCACCCGACAGCCCACCTCAAGTCCTAACCCCTCCCCATCAGCCCATTTCCTGTCCTAGCCCCCCATAGCCCATTACCAGTCCTAAGCCCCCATCAACCCACTTCCAGTCCTAATCCCATCAGCCCATATAGACTTAGCTCCCCCATAGCCCCCCCATAGCCCATCACCACTCCTAACCTCCCCCAGCCCATCACCACTCCTAACCCCCCCATCAGCCCATTTCCTGTCCTAGCCCCCCATAGCCCAGTACCAGTCCTAGCCCCAACAGCCCACAGCCATTACCTCTCCTAACCCCCCCAGCCCATCAACAGTCCTAACCCCCCAACAGCCCACAGCCATTACCACTCCTAACCCCCCCAGCCCATTACCACTCCTAACCCCCCAGCACATCACCACTCCTAACCCCCCCATCAGCCCATTTCCTGTCCTAGCCCCCCCCCAGCCCATCACCAGTCCTAACCCCCACCTGCCCACAGCCATTACCACTCCTAACCCCCCCCCGCCCATCACCAGTCCTAACCCCCCCCAGCCATTACCACTCCTAACCCCCCCAGCCCATCACCACTCCTAACCCCCCCCCCCCAGCGAAATTTCTTTTACAAAGAAAGCTGTCGCTGCCGGGGCCGGGGCCGCCGCGGCAGAATCGAGTGTGCCACGGGGCCCCCCCGCCCAGCAGAGCCTGCCCTCCGTCCCTGGTATCACCTCTCTCAGCTGCCTCCAGTCACACGCGCCGGCTTTCAGAGCGCGAGGGAAGAGTTTCTCCCTCGCTGCTCTGTTAAGCCCGCGGGGGCTGATGGGAAGTTCCCATCAGCCCCCGCGGGCTTAACAGAGCCGCGAAAGGGAAACTAATCCCTTCGCGCTCTGAAAGCCGGCGCGTGTGACTGGAGGCAGCTGAGAGAGGTGATACCGGGGACGGAGGGCAGGCTCTGCTGGGCGGGGGGGCCCCGCGGCACACTCGATTCTGCCGCGGCGGCCCCGGCCCCGGCCCCGGCAGCTTTTTTTTTTTTTTTAATGCCGCATATCTTGATTGCGGACCTTCCCGCGTGCCAGCTGCAAGGCCTTCGCGTGCCACAGCTGGCACGCGTGCCATAGGTTCGCCATCGCTGTTCTAGGGAGATTCAGAGAACAACAAAGGATCTACTAAAGCATTTGTTTCTTTAGTTTTGAAATAAGCTGAGGATGAACATTTGACCTCCTGAACAACCTCAGAAATGCAGTCCGCAGATCTTTACGAAAGAGCTGACTGATTCAACTGTTTCTCCATCCAATGCTACAATTAACAGCAATCAAAGCGACAATGATTGTATTTCCAGCAGATACTTGCGTATCCCACACTGATCTTCCATGGATTCCTCTATGGTTTTCCCATATATTAAAATCTCTAGGGGAGAAAATTCAAAGGCATTTATGCAGACCTGCAAACTGCATAAATGCTGCTCACTGGATATTCAGCAGCACTAACCCAATTAGTGCCACTGAATATTCCCGGTTTGGCCATTAAATGCCCAGTGGTCAACACTTAACATCGGGGTATTCTGCATGTGGCACTGTGGGTTAACCAGGCAATGGTAGTATTCAGCCACTGCCTGGTTAACCCTAACTGGATAAAGTTAGAACAGTTGAATGGCTGTCCTAACTTTAGCGGGTTTTGCAATCCGGCCAGCAGCTGAATATTGACACTGATCAGATTGCAAAATCGCACTCTGGGCAACATGGATATTGCTCCGGCATTGAATATCCGGGGCGAAGTTAAAGCGGCTAAGGCCAGCCGTTTTAAGTGTGCTGGCTACTGCTGCTGAAAATCCCCCCCTCTAGATTTAAAATAGCTTTTCATAAGTTCCCAGAGGAAACATCCATAAAACATTATTAAAGTGACTGGGAGAAGCTATCCATAGAATTTGTCTATCTTCTGGGATCCTTGTGAACTGGATTGACCACCGTTAGAAACAGGGTAACTTGATGGGCCATTTACCTGACCCAGTATGGCAAATCTTGTTCTTATATTCTCATGTTCTTATATTCACATGAGATTTATCTCAAGCTGCAGCAGAACCAGGAGCTGTTTTTGTTTGCTTGCCCCCAGGCTGTATATACAGCACTGGGGGAATGTTTCCTGCAACCATTCCCATTTCTATCCACAAAACACATCCAGTACAGTTTATGAAGCAACACATTCCCCCCCCAACCTTCCCTCCCAAGTTGATTCACCTCAGTACTCCCTGAGCAAATTGTTATATATATTCAAGTTTTAAGATTATGATGTACAAAACCACCATTCAAAAATTCAATGTAAACATATAGACAAGTTATAGTCAATTGTAAACTGCTTTCAATCTAAGGCAATGGTACATTAAAAAAAAGAACAAAAAATAAATAAATTTTTCCCAAGTAACAGGGGTTACTGAAAATAAATCATACAGACAGATGTGCCAACAAATGTTTGTACTAACAGACAGGGGTGGCCCAAGGGGGGGGGGGGGGTGGCATGTGCAGAGACTCATTGCATAAAGGACCTCATTTGCATAAATATTTGCACAATGTTAACATGCACTAACTTTTAGTAAATATGCCTCTTAATGAGTGTATGGATAATGAAAGACTACCAGATTTCTACATTATTATACTCCAATGCAAACCGCCAGGCACATTAGGAAGTACTACAAACACTGCCCATTTAGAACCCATAGCAAACCCACCATATCATAACAGCACTACCAGGACTCACAAAGCACCAAACCCTACCTATCAAAAAGCAACAATGCAAATATTAAACCAATAACTCTCAGAGAATACCAATACATCTCCTACTGGGGAAAGAGAACAATTGTCACTGTCAAATAGAAACTACACAAACAGAATACCTCAGCTCAGTTACACATGCAGAACATAGACCATCACCAAATGAAGAACAAGGGATCACAATTTAGAAATAGGAAGACAATAATTAAACTGGGAACCCCAAAAGCCAAACTTGGAATGTACACCACAACTGGGGAAATAAAACTAAATTAATTTCCTCCTGTACTAAACAAAAAGCAGACATTAACAAAGCACATTTCCCAAAGCTGACAAATTCCAAAGCATTTTTCTACCTTTTGTTGTTTCTCTCTCTACATCTGCTTTAACATACTGATCTTTCCCCTTTTGCCCTTTCCTCCATTTCTTTTTTATTCTTTTTTCATCCACTCAGATTTCACCCCTCCATCCTCAGTCCCCACTTACTCTCCCAATACATGGCCAATCATAGATTTTCCTTCCCTCCCACATAAAATATCTTTTCCCCTCTCCATCCTCATTCCCCAGTCCCATCCCATTCTAGTCCTCCCCCAATATCAGCTCCCTTCTAGTTTCAGCCCCACCCAGTACCCGCTCCCTTCTGATCCCATTCTCCCATCCCCCCCATCAGCCCATTTCCAATCCTAGCCCCCCATCAGCCCATTTCCAGTCCTATCCTAGTTCCCCATCAGCCCTTTCCAGTCCTATCCTAGCCCCTCCATCAGCCCATTTCCAGTGCAAGCCCCCTCCCCATCAGCTATTTCCAGTCCAAGCCCCCTCCCCATCAGCTATTTCCAGTCCAAGCCCCCCCCCCCACTCAGCCAATTTCCAGTCCAGGCCCCCCTCCCCATCAGCTATTTCTAATCTTAGCCCCCCCTCCCCCCGAAGAGCTCCGCGGCTGTCCGAATGTCTGTAGAGGGAGCCGGAGAGGCTCCGGCTCATCTCTGACAGCCGCCGACGTGAAGAGTGACTTTTTCTTCAGTTTGGCAGCTGTACTGTAGTATAGGCTGCTGGCGCACTGAGTGCCGGGAAACAGGATGTTCCCTTTGACCTATGGCGCACCAGCGGCCTATACTACAATACAGCTGCCGAAGTGAAGAACAAAGGCACTCTTCACTTCGGCGGCTGTCAGAGGTGAGCTGGGGCCTCTCCAGCACTAAAGCTGCCCTGCCAGTGCCAAATATGCGAGACGTTGTTGGCACGGGGCCCTGTGCGAACAACATTCTCACACAATGGATGGGCGGGCCCTGCTAACAGACTTAAAAGGGGGGCTGCTGCTGCTTGTGGGAAACTTATTTACACTCTGTACACCACTCTGATATTGTGAAGGGCGGTTAATCAAATCCTACAAAAAAGATAAAGATCCTTCCTTGCCACTGGAGTAAAGATACAGCATGGAAGCAAAGTAGAACATCTGAGGGGAACATACAAGAGTCCACTTTCCCTTCAGGTTGAGCCTTCTGGTACTCAGAAGCTGCCAGGACTTAAAAGCATAGGCCTGAGGTGTTCTCTACTAAGCATGGATGGTAAGAGGCTGGAGAAGCACAGCACCAAGATAGAATAAAGGACAAGTCCCCCTTCCTGTGACTAGCAAGGAGCAAGCCTACTTAGCTTTGGAGAACAAAGTCTGATAGATTCAAGACAAAGAGACTGTAGGTATAACAGACAGTTACAGGCGAAAAAAAGTATAACACACTAAGGAACTCTTACAAGTAACGTATCCAAGGATGAAGTAGAAGGTGAAATTAGACTTACCTGCTAATTGTTGTTCCTGGAGTGGAACCAGTCTAGTCCCGGAACCTCTGGGTTGCCCATCTCATCTAGCAGCTTGGAGACTGAGAAACTCCTCTTTTGTGACATCACCAGTATAACTCCCCGGTGTCCGCCTCCTGCCACCAGTAACCTATTGACAAAGCAGACTCACCGGAGAAACAAGCAAAAATTTGATCAACACCATAAACTACGCTAACTACATTACACAAATCACAGGGAACCATAGCCCCAGAGAAAAAGGACATACCGCACCCCCCTTGCTGTGACTGGGGACGTGCACAGACTACTCCTTCACCTCAAGGGAAGTAAAGAAGCCTAATGCCCTGATCATGGTTTTTTTTGTTTGTTTTTTTCTTTTACCGCAGTCCGCACCATCTGAACATCAGTCCTTACCTGTAATCTCAATAACATCTTCAGGCTGACATTCGCACAAGACGCACAGGGGGGGATACGGGACTAGACTGGTTCCACTCCAGGAACAACAATTAGCAGGTAAGTCTAATTTCACCTTCCTGATCATGTCCCCAGTCTAGTCCCGGAACCTCTGGGTCTGTACCAGAGCAGTGTAGAAATCAGAGCAGTGTAGAAATCAAACACGGGAGGGACCTGGCAAACCAGCCTGAAGCACTGCGGCGCCAAAAGATGCCTCCTCAGCCATTTGCACATCGAGACGATAGTGCCGAATGAAAGAATTCAAAGTCGACCATGTTGCCGCCTTACAAATCTCCACCGGCGGCACCAATCGCACTTCTGCCCAGGAAGAAGCTTGAGCCCTAGTGGAGTGAGCCTTCAACCCCTCCGGCACTACTCTACCCCCTCAGAACATATGCCGACGCTATAGCTTCCTTAATCCAGCGCGCGAGAAACGTCTTTGACGCAGCTTCTCCCTTACGAGGGCCCGCAAAGAGGACAAAAAGCCTATCTGACCTACGAAAAGACACCGTCCGACGAAGATACTTCAACGCACGCCGGACATCCAACAAATGCAGCTTCCACGACGAAGAAGCCGTACCGCCTTCGGCAAACACCAGTAAGGAAATCTCCTGGTTCACATGAAACATGGAAACCACCTTCAGGAGAAAAGCTGGAACCGGTCGCAACACGACCTTAGCCGCAAAGAAGGAAAGGTAGGGCTCCCTACATGAAAGCGCCCGAAGCTCCGAGACCCGCCGAGCCGAACAAATAGCTACCAAGACCACCACCTTAAGAGTAAGATCCTTGAGCGACGCCCACGCTAATGGCTCAAAAGGCTCCCGCTCCAGCGCATCCAACACCAAAGGCAGATGCCACCTAGGAACCACTTGCCGAGCCGGCGGCCGAGCAAGCGAAACGGCCCGTAGAAACCTCTTCACATCGCGCTGAGATCCCAGCAACTGACCTGCTACACTACCCCTATAGCAGGATAACGCTGCCACTTGCACTCGTAAAGCTGCCGCAAGGCCCTTATCAAAGCCAGCCTGTAAGAACTCCAAAATCTGAGGAATAGAAGCCCTTAACGCCTCACACGTCCTTTCCCCGCACCATGCCTCGAAGATCCTCCATACCCGAACATACGCAAGAGACGTGGACCACTTCCTGGAGTTCAAGAGGGTAGAAACGACCGCCGGCGAATATCTTTGTGCCCTTAGTCACGCCCTTTCAAGAGCCAGGCCGTAAGCGAGAACCGAGCCACGTGCGGCATGACCAGGGGCCCCTGACTTAGGAGATCCGACCGGCAGGGGAGACGCCAAGGACTGGCCACTAGCAACCTCACCAGGTCCCCGTACCAAGGGCGACGCGGCCAATCGGGTGCTATCAGAATTACGTGACCTCTGAACTTTTCCACCCTTTGCAGAACTCTTCCTGTCAGAACCCATGGAGGAAAAACATACAGCAGTTGCCCCTCCGGCCAGACCTGCATAAGGGCGTCCAGGCCCTCCGACATCCTTTCTCTGCGCCTGCTGAAGAAGCGCGGAGCCTTTGCGGAGGCAAGGGTTGCCATGAGATCCATGACCGGGTAACCCCACCGGTGGACCACCATCGCAAAGACCTCCGGATGGAGAACCCACTCTCCGGGATCCACCCTCACCCGGCTGAGAAAATCGGCCTCCACATTGCCCACGCCTGCGACATGTGCCACCGACAGATCCAAGAGATTAGTCTCCGCCCAGAGACAGACTTTCGGCCTCGGCTTCCACAGACACACTGCTGGTGCCCCCTTGCTTGTTCACGTAGGCCACCACTGTCGCATTGTCGGACAGCACTCGAACCGCCTTCCCGGCGAGCAACGTTCGAAACACCTGCAGGGCCAACAACACAGCTCTCAATTCCAACCGGTTGATCGGCCACGCCATTTCCAAAGAACTCCACTGCCCTTGAGCAAACCTGCCCTGACAGTGGGCCCCCCAGCCCTGCAAGCTGGCGTCCGTCATGACTGCCACCCAGTCCAGCGGCTCCAAAGATTTTCCTCGCTCCAGCGAGTCGGGAAGCAACCACCAGCGCAGGGCCTGGCGGGTGGCCTCTGGGCAAACTAGCTTTCGGGACAGCGGATCTCTCTGATGCGACCACCGGCGAAGCAAAGCCCTCTGCAAAGGTCTCATGTGCGCTCTCGCCCAAGGCACAGTCTCGATTGTCGCCGCCATGGTGCCCAACAGTTGAAGATAACTCCACGCTGAAGGAGCCTTGAGACTCAAGAACCTTTGCACCAAACTTCTCAGGACCTGAGATCGGTTCTCTGTGAGAAACACTCTCCCTAGCCGAGTGTCGAAGCGTGCCCCCAGATATTCCAGATTTTGGGAGGGCCACAAATGACTTCGCCAAATTGACCACCCACCCGAGACTCTCGAGGAAGGAGACTACCCGGGCCGTGGCCCTCTCGCTCTCGGACTGTGACTTCGTGCGAATCAACCAATCGTCCAGGTAAGGATGGACCAGAATGCCCTCCTTGCGCAAAGCCGCCGCTACCACGACCATCACCTTCGTGAACACCCTCGGGGCTGTCGCGAGACCGAAGGGCAAAGCTTGGAACCGATAATGCCCGAAAGGAACCGCGAACCGCAGAAACTTGTGATGCTCCGCCCTTATCGGAATGTGGAGGTAGGCCTCCGACAAGTCTAGAGCCGTAAGGAACTCTCCCTTCTGCACCGCTACTATAACCGACCGCAGAGTCTCCATGTGAAAATGCGATACCCGCAGGCAACGATTGACTCTTTTATGATCCAGAATCGGCCGAACCCCTCCGTCCTTCTTTGGAACGACAAAGTAGATGGAGTATCGACCGCAACCGTACTGATCGATCGAAATGGGAACGATCACTTCTAGGTCCAACAGCCTTTGCACCGTCTCCTGCAGCGCCGCACACAGATGCGGACTTGCCGGGCGATTGTATGAAGGCGTCCCGCACTGGTCTCAAGAATTCCAGAGCGTAGCCCTCCCGAACGACTTCCAGCACCCACTGGTCTGAGGTGATTTGGACCCAGGCGGGATAAAATTCCCGTAAACGCCCCCTATTGGCTGAGGGGGCGCCTGGGTCCCCCTCATCTCATTGGGACTTCTTGAAGGTAGAGGAGGAAGGACCGAAACCCCTCCCTGCTCCCCGGAAACCTTGCGAACTATTGGGGAAACGACCCCTTTGCCCCGCGTATGGCCTTTGGTACCGAAACCGACGAAAATCCCGAAACTGTTGCCGTCCTCCCGGGGCACCCCGCACCGGCTTAGGTTTGTCCTCCGGCAACCTGCCGCCCTTGGAGTCCCCGAGATCCTTCACCAACTTCTCCAAGTCCTCCCCGAAGAGAAGGCGACCCTTAAAGGGGAGCTTACTAAGCCTAGCCTTAGAGGAACGGTCAGCCGCCCAGTTGCGCAGCCACAGGTACCTCCTTGCTGCCACCGCCGAGGCCATGCTTTTCGACAGGCCCCGCATAAGGTCATAGTGAATATCCGCCAGATAGGCCGCTCCCGACTCTATCCGGGCTGCCTCAGCCGCAGGGGGCGTCGACTGTTCCTCCTGGACTTGCTGTGCCCAGCGCAGGCAAGCTCTAGCCACCCAAGCACCGCAGACCGCCGCCTGTAATGAGAGCGCATTAACATCAAACACCTGCCACAGCAAGACATCGAGCTTCCTATCCTGGCCATCGTTGAGTGCCGCACCGCCCTCAACGGGAATGGTAGTTTTCTTGGTGACCGCCAAGACGGCTGCGTCCACCTTAGGCGACTTGAAGAGTTCTTTGTCCTGATCCAGCAACGGGTACAGACGCCCCATAATGTGGGAACCCTTCAAGGGCGCTTCCGGCACGTTCCACTCCTCCTGTATCATCTCCTGAAACACCCGATGTACCGGAAAAGCCGTCTGCGTCTTTCGAAACACCTGCAGCAAAGGATCCTCCAGGGTATCATCCTCAGCCGACCCAGGGACGGGCATGTTCAGCGTTTTAAGAGTCTCCACATTGACAGCCGGCAATTTCTCCCTGCGGAAGAACCGAACAACTCTCGCCTGGTCGTCCTTCACAGAAATCTCCCCTTCTTCAAGCTCTTCATCTAGGACCAAACTGGGAACCTCGTCATCCAAAAGAGGAGCCTCGGACGACCCGGAAGGCTCTCTCCAACCCCCGTCGCCACGAGGCTTCTTGCCGCCACCTGAAGCAATGTCCCTCGAAGGAGACGGCGGTCTCTTTTTCGACCCCCCCGCTGACAGGGGAGGGCTGTTGCTGCAGCGAACCTCCAAAAACAGTCTGCTGAAGCAGAGAAACAAATTGCGGAGAGAAAATCTACGAGAGCTCCTTGGGGAACAACGGCTGGGAAGAAAGAGCACCCGCGGCGGAGGAAGGGCCCGCCACCGGCTCCTCCGGCGCTAAATCAGGAAATACCCCTGCTACTTCCTCAGAGGCACTCTCCGTACCCCCTGACTGCTGCGCCGGGACCAGCTCTGCTTCCGCGGAATCTTCCAGGCAGACCCTGCAGACCCCAGCGGACGCACTCTTCCGAGCCCCACACACGACACACTGATGTTTGGCAAGCATCACACACTCCAGCAAACTGCCTGAAACTGGCCGTGTAACCGAAGAATCAGGGAAATAAAAATAGAAACAGCCACAGCTAATGGAACCGAGCCACTAATACTGCGGTGTAAAACTAAGGTCCCCTGCCCTATCTCTCCCTTAGGAAGGCAGTAGGAGACCCCTTTTGTATCCTCCCGTACGTCTGGAGGCGCCGGCCCACCACACCGCGGCCACGCGGTTGGGACTAAGGCCTGGAGCACGCCAAATGCACGGCGGACAGAGAAAGCACAGTTACTTACCTGTAACAGGTGATCTCCGGAACAACAGGAATTAGTCTTCACACGTGGGAGATGTCGCCGACGGAGCCCGCACGGGAATGCTCCCCAGCATCCAATCAGAAAGCCCTTGGGAGCATCCCCCGTGCCTGCGCGGTGGCTTCCCGCCCTTCCTACTGCCTCTCCCCAGTTGAGTTTCATAGCTGAGCCGGAAGGAGAGGAGAGGAAGGAATAGAGAAAAAGAGAGATACAACTCCTAGGGGAGGTGGGCGGGTTGTGAAGACTAATTCCTGCTGTTCCGGAGATCACCTGTTACAGGTAAGTAACTGTGCTATCTCCAGGAACAAGCAGGAATGAGTCTTCACACGTGGGGACTCCCTAGCTTAGGATGCCCGGGGAGATCCCATAAGCGCAGCCCAGGACGGAATGGCATTTGCCCAGCCTGAATCTCCGGCATCCCCTGAGGGATGGAGGGCAGGAGTTGAATAGAGAAACAGCGAATCCAAAGACTATGGAGGCAAGTCTTTAGAGTGCAGAACAGGTACCATTAGGATACAGCAAAAAAAAAACCCAGGCTACGGGAGTAGTCAGAGGGGTGCATGAAGAGAATCATTAAGCATTTAATGAGTAAATGACCTAATACCATATAGAGCTTACCGGCCATTAAGTTTTAATGAATTAATGGTTTAGAACCCTGTACTGCTTATCCACCGGGTTGTCGGAAGTAGTCCTGTGATGAAGGCACTGTAGACGCAGTAGCAAGGTCATCAAGGAAACTTCACCGCAGCGAGGAGGAAGTTCCAAATCCGGAAGGCCATGAGATCCAGGCGTCAGCTGGGTCAGGAGAAGGACGGCAGGTCTTCCAGGGGGCTCACGGCAAGCTGAGCACTCCCTTAGGAGTAGAGTCCATAACTCAGAGGACTAACAGTGGAAGACAGGCCGAACTAGAGAGCCTATCCCGGAGAAGAGTAGAGGTGTACCCCGGAGCAGAAGGGGTACACAGTCTGCCCTAGCGAGAGATAGGGAGACAAGGGTTTGGGCCTCCGGGAGGAGGACCGAACTGAAAAAAAGGAGCTGTTGACTTCACAGCAGTAGGGTACCACCAGTCCGCGGGCCGATCGGGAAATAGGCAGGGGGGGGGGTGAGTACCGGCCATAGGGGGAAAAAGGCGGTAGAACACAGGTACTGTGGGCATCCCCCAATAGGCGCCTGTCAAGCAGGTGATATCTAGCATATCTAGGCCGGTGGACATGGGGACGCCCCCTCCGGTACTAACGTAGGTACGCCGGGGGGCCTACCTCCATGAGCAGCACCCTGGTAAGGCGGATCTGCCCTAGATCCCCAGAACGTCCACCTGGAGAGGTGGCCTCAAGATCCATCAGGGGAGGGATCTTTTCCGGAGGGCAAGGGCAGATCGGCGAGCTAAGAGCGCGGTAGCGTGGGGGACGGAGGATAGCATCAGTCCGGTAGAACGCCGCAGGGGTTTGAGGCCCTAAATGTGTCCTCAGGACCTGCACGCAGAACTTGTCCCTCGCACAATCGGGGGACATGAGGATATAGTCCCTGGCGAGTATTGGGGGACTATAGCGGCTGGAAGGGGAATTCCGGTACGGAAGCAATCAGCAAGAGAATACTGGCTGAGAGGGGTTCGGGGACTTACCGAAGAGTAAGTAGGGTGACCGTGGGCCATAGCTATCACGGCGTAAGGTGGTCTCCCTTCCCACGGAGAAGACCTGAACCCCTAGATAAATCCCCGAACCATTCTCCAACTGAACGAGCCCCAGAGTAGAGCTCTATTCTAAACTTCTTGTAAGGAGGTTAAGTGCAGGCAGCCGCCCACCTGAGCCTAGAAATGCTAGTATGAGAGTCCTGGCGCGGGCCCGGGGACATCAACCCGGGGTGAGAGGTCCCTTGCTTGGGCGCGCCTGGAGGGTGGGCGGAGGGCTGACATTTCCTCTTCCTCGGGAAGGGAGGTCTGGAGAGGCGTTTACCACCGCCGGGGGGGAGCCGGGCCCTAAGCTGGCTGCTAACTCTGGGAAGGTTAGCGAAGCACTGTGCGACCTGACGTAAGGCTTCGCTGACCTGGAAAAGGGAATAACTAGTGAGGTTATCAAATTTGCAGATGACACAAAACTGTTTAAAGTTGTTAAAACCCAAGAGGATTGTGGAAAACTGCAGGAGGATCTGGATAAATTGGAAGACTGGGCATCCAAATGGCAGATGAAATTTAATGTGGACAAGTGCAAAGTTATGCACCTAGGAAAGAACAACCCACACTATAGTTACACGATGCAAGGCTCCACATTAGAAACCACCACCCAGGAAAAAGATTTAGGAGTCATCGTGGATAACATGTTAAAACCCTCCGCCCAGTGTGCAGCGGCGGCCAAGAAAGCAAATAGAATGCTAGGTATCATAAGGAAAGGGATGGAGAATAAAACAAAGGATGTTATAATGCCTCTGTATCCATGGTACGACCGCACCTTGAATATTGTGTGCAATTCTGGTCACCGTATCTTAAAAAGGACATAGCGTTATTAGAAAAAGTACAGAGAAGAGCCACCAAATTGGTGAAGGGGATGGAAGGCTACTCCTATGAAGAGAGGCTAAGAAGGTTAGGGCTCTTTAGCCTGGAGAAGAGACGGCTGAGGGGAGATATGATAGAGGTCTATAAATTAATGAATGGAGTGGAACGGATAAACGTGGATCAATTGTTTACGCTATCAGAGTATAGAAAGACTAGGGGACATGTAATGAAGCTACAGGGTAAACTATTTAAGACAAATAAGAGAAAATATTTTTTCACTCAACGTGTAATCAAACTCTGGAATCTGTTACCGGAGGATGTAGTAAGGGCTGTTAGTATAGCTAGGTTTAAAAAAGGTTTGGACAAGTTCCTGGAGGAAAGGTCCATAAACCACTATTAAAAAGGGACCCAGGATATCAATGCTTGACCCAGTACAAGCATTGTGGAACCTGTGTCTTTTGGGGATATTGCTAGGTACGTATGACTTAGATTGGCCACTGTTGGAAACAGGATACTGGGCTTGATGGACCTCGGTCTGACCCAGTATGGCATGTCTTATGTTCTTATGTTCTTATTGAAGAGGTGATCTCCGTCGCAGGGAGAATTACCCAGGTTGTGCTGTTCCCGTCTACACAACTCGGACGCCTGCAACCATGCTGTACGGCGTGCTCTAATGGCAACAGCAGAGGCTCTGCTGACCGACCGGAAGGAGTCCAGCGAAGCACGAGAAAGGAACCCGGAGATATTCCTGCAGTGATAAGAAGCAGGGAATATTCAAAGGCCTTGGTTGCAGATACGAAGGTGGATAACCGAGATAACCTCTCGGTGACCTCCCGAAGCGACAGACTCATATAAAATATATATGAAATAATTATGGCCGCCAGCATAGACGTTTGGAAGGCTTGACGTCCTAGAGTATCTAGCGTCTTCGAGGCGCGGCCTGGAGGGCGAGAAGCATGCTTCTCCTTGCTTCCGGCCTTCCTCAGCGCCGATTCCACCACAATGGACCGATGTGGAAGCTGGTGCTGCCGAAACCCCGGGGACGGAGGCACCCGGTACAGAGCCTGCATCGCAGTCGACGGAACCCTCAAAGGCGACCGCCAAGCCCCCAGCAGGAGATCCTGCCGGGAGGGATGCAGAGGAAGCATCACGGCTGCCTGTTCCGCAGGGCCTGGGCTCGTGTCCGGGATAGGGATGGCCAGCAAGTCTGCCATGTCAAGGAGGAAATCCTGAAAAGGCGGCTCTGCCGCAGCAGTTATTGCGGGAGAGGCCGCCAGGGCACTAAAAGGCCGCTCGGGCCAATGCCCGCTGGGCAGAGGAGGGGACCAACCGACCCGGATCGGGGCAGTCAACATGGCGTCGTCGGCTCCTGGAATTGATTCCAAGCTATGCATCGAAGGGGTCGATGGCACTGACGGCGCCACAGGAATCGGCCTCGGCCCCGAAACCGGGGGCGGCGCTTCCCCCCGTGACTGGCACGAATCCACGGCCGCCGGAGGGCAGGGGCCAGCGGTCTCTGCTCTGTGCTGCGGGAGGGGACAGGGGCCGATCCCGAGACGTGCCGTGGCCAGGCTTTCAAGGCTGGACAACGACTCCAGGCTGGGTATCGAACCGAGCGAGGAGATCGACTCCTTCCTCGAGGACCCCGGCGGGAGCGACCGCGCCGGTGGTGGAGATCCCGGAGTGCGGATCGGAACCGCGCCGACCGGTGCCGCGAGCATCAAGGGCCCCCGAGGACAGTGCTCGGTGGAGAGGGGGTCATCTGACGCCGGCGCCGATGTCGTTCGGCGGGCGCTGCCCGATGCCGGGCCCCCTCTCGAACCCGTCCTTCCCGGAGGGAAAAACTGCCGGGGCATACGGCCCGTCCGCGAGGGGAGCCAGGTCACCCGACGACGAGTCCCTGCGGAGGGGGGGAAGTGCAAGGCCCCTGCGGTGGGATCGAGGCGATCGAAGACCCCGAGGCCCCTTTTCTAGGAAAGGGCGGGGCCCTCGACAGCCGCGTCGATGCCGGGGGGGTCGCCCGTGTGCTGGTCGACACACCCCGAGGTCCCCGGGGAAGGTTGATGGCGGTTCCTCGAGCTCGACGCCCCTGCCGTCGCCGGCGGAGTGGCGCCGCTCAAAACCGGTACCAACCTTGCGCAGGGCTGGGGTACCGGCGACCCAGCTCGGGTCGAAGCGAGCGGCTCCGAGGGGAGTGAGGCCAGGAGATCATCCCCGGCGAGGGGTGGAACCATCGATGCCGGCGCGCTCGAAGCGGGTACCGCCTCCGCGCATGGCCGGAACGCAGGGCCAGGCTGTGTCGAGCCGATCGGCCCCAGAGGTGCCGAGGGCAGCGGCTGGCGATCCCCGGTGGGGAGCGGGTTACTCGACGCCCACGGGTCGGCACCGCCCGAAGCGGATACTACCCCCGTAGGGACGCCATACCGGCGCGAGTCGGCCGGCCCCGGAGGCGCCGAGGATCGCAGCCGCCAATCCCCGGTGAGGAGCGGGACGCTCGACACCGGCGCCGACGGGTCGGTACCGCTCGTAGCGGGTACCACCCCCGCGCATGGCAGTGATGGAGGAACACCCGGCTGGACCGAGTCGATCGGCCCCGGAGGCGCCGAGGACAGCAGCCGACGATCCTCGGTGAGGAGCGGAACGCTCGACACCGACGCCGATGCCGGGGTCTCAGTACCGCCTGGAGCGGGTACCACACCCGAGCATGGCTGGGATGTAGGGAGGTCAGACCCGGTCGAGTCGATCGGCCCCGGAGGCGCCTATGACACCAGCTGACGATCCCTGGCGAAGAGTGGAACACTCGACGCCGACGCCGATGCCGGGGAATCGGCACCGCTCGAAGCGGGTACTTCCCTCGGGCATGGCTCGGGAATGTTCTGTGAGGAGCGAACCTCAGGAACATCCCGAAACCCCGTAAATGCTTTGGAGCCGAGGACTCCCGCCGGCGTACATTAGCCAAGGGGGACTTGAGGGGTCGGCCGGAGCTGTCGCCATGCCACACATGAAACTCGCCCCTCAAGACTCGGCTAGTCTTAACAGACTGTTGTGTGGATACCTGATCCTGGAGAGAAGCACAACCCGACGACCTCGCGTTGGGCGCGAAGACGTCGTCGAGGGATATCCGAAAAAGGGAGGGTCTTCTCCCGACACTGTATCCCGGGGGATCCGGGAAAGAAGGGTCAGGCCCCAAACAGGAGAGGCACCAGGCATTGGAGTCCAATTGGAAAATTAGGTCCCCGCAGTGAGGGCACTGCTGGGGAGAAGGCGACTCCATGCTGTAAGCCCGGTAGGCCTCGGCGCCCGGAGGGGAGGGTCCCTCCGGGCGACCAAAAATAAATGAAATTTAAATGAAAATCAATTGAAAAGAAAGAAAGAAAGGGGCACGGAGGTGCCACCGTCGGCGGGAAAAGCGGCGACTACAGAAACAAGAACAAAGGAAAAAAATTTCTGCGGTGGCAGGAGGGACGTCCTGCCTGCTCCACGGAAAACGAAAAACTGGGGAGAGGCAGTAGGAAGGGCGGGAAGCCACTGCGCAGGCGCGGGGGATGCTCCCAAGGGCTTTCTGATTGGATGCTGGGGAGCATTCCCATGCGGGCTCCGTCGGCGACGTCTCCCACGTGTGAAGACTCATTCCTGCTTGTTCCTGGAGATACACGTGCTCTGGCGCTGCGCAGCTTACCTCGTTCGATCCCAGGCCCCTTATCCGCTGCCGAGGTCCTCTGGCTGTCAGGAGCGGGTCCGGAAGCTCCCAGCTGCTCCGGACCCGAACTCACCGCCCGCACAATGAAGAACAGCCGTAAAGCCCAGTGCGGCAGGAGAGAGACGCCAGGCGCGCTTGCAGGCACCACTTCTGCGTGGCGCCGGCAGTCTCTCCTCTTCTTATTATAAAAGCTGCTCCCAGATAGTAGAGAAAGAGCCGCGTCCTGCCCCAGCCAAGATCCCCGGAGCAGGTAACAAAACCTCTAAGAACCCCCTCGCCAAAATAAACAGAGCAGACAGAAAGAGGGGGGGGGGGGGAAGAGAGAGAACAGAACAGACAGAGGAAAAAGGTGGTCTGATGCAGCCTTAAAGTCACAGACCCATGGGAACTCCTGACTAACTGCACAAAAAAAAATCAAACTAAAATCAAGCTAAACCACTAGTTTAACCCCTATTCGTTTCTCCAGTGAGCCCGGCTCCCCGGGCTCCCATCTATCCAGCTGCTTGGAGACTGAGGTAACTGGTGACAGGAGGCGGACACCGGGGAGTTATACTGGTGATGTCACAAAAGAGGAGTTTCTCAGTCTCCAAGCTACTAGATGAGATGGGCAACCTAGAGGTTCCGGAACTAGACTGGGGACACGATCAGGAAGGTGAAATTAGGTCTTACCTGCTAATTACCTTTCCTTGAGCTCTCTCCGGGCCAGTCCAGGGAAACGCTACGGTAGTCAATCCCCTTCAGCAGCTGAGGACTGAATACTTCAAGTTTTCTTGAGAGCCTAAGCCACTCCCCCTGAGGTCAATACTCCAGTCTACATCTGACAAAGCAGTTAGCTCAACATCTGAAACAGAAAGGGCACAACAGAGGAACTGATAAACTGCCATATTCTCAAGGCATGAACCACCCAATAGTATGTCGCTATTTTTTTGTTTTTGTTTTGCAATTTAAAATAAAAAAGACAGGAGAAAACAACTCCTCCGCCCACAGTTAACGAAACCCCAAGCTACGCCTAACCAAAGAAAAAAATGAAATCTTCTAGCAGTCTTGTGCTCCGGTAGACTAACCAAGTAGGGGTGGGCCCTGGACTGGCCCGGAGAGAGCTCAAGGAAAGGTAATTAGCAGGTAAGACCTAATTTCACCTTCCTTATCACTTCTCCGGGCCAATCCAGGGAAACGCTAGGGCAGTACCAAAGCAGTACCTAAATCCGGGAGGGACCCGCAAGACCAGCGATAATCGCCAAAGCCCCAACCTTCGCATCCTCTCGGGCCTGAACATCCAATCTGTAATGTTTTGCGAACGTATGCAAAGAAGACCACGTCGCCGCCCTACAGATATCCACTGGAGGCACGAACGCATACTCCGCCCAGGAAGTGGCTTGCGAACGAATGGAATGAGCCTTCAGCCCGTCAGGAGGCGCTCTCCCTCCGGCTTCATAAGCTGCGCCAATAGCCCGCTTCACCCATCGAGCAATCGAGGCTTTGGAAGCAGCCTGACCCTTCTTTGGACCGGCAAACAGAACAAATAACCTATCGGACCTGCGAAAAGGCTTAGTAATCCTCAGGTAACTTTTCAAGACGCGTCCCATATCCAATCTATGGAGAGAACGATCCATCGGGGAACCAGAGAGATCGGAGAAAATCGGCAACGCCACCGATTGATTAACATGAAAGGCCAACACCACCTTAGGCAAAAACGAAGGCACTGTCCGCAAAAGAACCTTTTCAGGCAAGAATTGAAGATAGGGCTCGCGACAGGATAGAGCTTGCAAGTCGGAAATCCGCCTGGCCGAACACAAGGCCACGAGGAAGGCTGTTTTCCATGAAAATTCTTTCACCCGAGCCGAGGAAGCCGAAGCAAACGGCGGGTGCGACAAAGCCTCCAAAACCAGATTCAAATCCCAAGACGGCACCACCCGACGTAACGGAGGTCTAAGAAGCCTGACCGCCCGAAAAAACCATTGCACATCGCCATGCGTTGAGAGACGGCGACTCTGCACCAGTCCTCTAAAACACGTTAGTGCCGCCAAATGCACCTTCAATGTACTGAAAGTCAAGCCCTTATCTAAGCCATCCTGGAGAAACAAGAGCAGTTGCGGCAAAGTAGAAGACATAGGTCGAAGATTCTGTTGCGTACACCAATCTTCAAATACCCTCCAGACGCGAACTTATGCGAGCGAAGTTGTAGGACGCTTAGACCGAAGCAAGGTAGCCACTACAGCATCCGAGTAACCTTTGCATTTTAAGCGATGCCCTTCAAGAGCCAAGCTGTAAGCAAGAAGCGATCCACCTGCGGCATGAGAACTGGACCCTGACTTAACAAATTGATCTGACTCGGAAGTCGCCAAGGAGAATCTACCAAGAGCCGCACGAGATCGGCATACAAGGACGACGAGGCCAATTCGGAGCAATGAGAATCACTGTGCCCTGGTGAGTCGCTATACGCTGAATGATCCGTCCCAGCATCGGCCACGGAGGAAACACGTACAGAAGAGTGTCCAAGGGCCAGGGCTGGACTAGCGCATCCAGTCCCTCCGACATGTGCTCTCTGCGCCTGCTGAAGAACCGAGGCGCCTTGGCATTGCCGAGAGTGGCCATGAGATCCATCACCGGGCGCCCCCAGCGCAGCGTCAACTCGTGAAAAAGCGCCGCGTTCAGTTCCCATTCCCCCGGATCGAGGACATGACGACTGAGAAAATCGGCTTGCAGGCTGTCCTTGCCTGCCACGTGCGCCACCGATAACGCCACTAGATGGCTCTCCGCCCAAACAAACAAGTCCTGGCATTCGACAAGCAAAGGCACGCTCTTGGTACCGCCCTGCCGATTGACATAGGAAACTGTCTCCGCATTGTCGGAAAAAACTCGAACTGCCATCCCTTCGATCAAGCGCTCGAAATGACGAAGAGCGAGACGGACTGCCCGGAGCTCCAACCGATTGATCGACCACGAGGCTTCTTCCGCGGACCAGCAACCCTGCGCCACTTGAGACTGACAGTGAGCGCCCCAGCCGGAGAGACTGGCGTCCGTGGTCACTAACACCCACGGAGGATCCTGCAAAGGCACCCCGGCCCTGAGATGCGTGGGATTCAACCACCAAACCAGACTTTGACGGATGAGCTCCGGACAGACTAGTTTCTGCGAGAGAGGATGAAGCTGAGGAGACCACCTGGAAAGTAACGCCTGCTGCAGAGGCCTCATATGAGCCCTGGCCCACGGGACCAGATCTAACGTTGCCGCCATGGACCCCAAGAGTTGCAAATAGGTCCACGCCGAAGGAGCCGGACTCAGCAAAAACGCCCGCACCTGCTCCAAGATCTTTAACATCCTGCTCTCTGGCAGTAGAACCGACCCTCGCTTCGTGTCGAAGAAAGCACCGAGATAGGTAAGTTGCTGCACTGGCTGCAAGTGACTCTTCGCATGGTTGATGACCCAACCTAAGCGCTCTAGCAGATGCACCACCCGAGCCGTCGCCTCGACCGAAGCCGCCCGAGTATCCGCTCTGATTAGCCAGTCGTCGAGATACAGATGTACCCGAATCCCGTCCTTCCGCAGAGCCGCCGCCGCCACAACCACCATCAGCCTCGTGAAGGTGCGAGGAGCAGTGGCTAGGCCGAAAGGTAATGCCCGAAATTGAAAGTGACCCACTGGAAGGGCGAAGCGCAAAAACCGCTGATGAGCTTCCCTGATGGGTATGTGCAGATAAGCCTCCGTGAGATCTATGGCCAAGAGAAACTCTCCCGGCCGAACCGCCCGAATAACGGCGCGCGGCGTCTCCATGCGAAAATGCGGAACGCGTAAGGCGCGATTTACGTGCTTGAGATCCAGAATTGGACGAAAAGAACCTTCCTTCTTGGGAACCACAAAATAAATCGAGTACCGACCGAAGCCGTACTGGTCACGAGGCACCGGAATGACTGCCCGCAGCTGCAACAGACGCAACAGCGTATCGGCGATTGCCTGCGATTTCGGTCCGGGAGCGCAGGGAGACAGCAGAAAAGCGTCCGTCAAAGGGGAAGCAAAATCTAGCACATACCCTTTTTGAATGATCTCTAGCACCCATTTGTCCGAGGTTATCGCGGTCCAGGCCGAGGAAAACTCCTGAAGACGACCCCCAACAGGGATCGGAGCCTGGACCAGCAAACCTTCATTGCGGCTTCTTAACAGCGGAGTGCTGAGCCGTAAAGTAGGATCTACCGAATCCACGAGCTCCGCGAAAGGAATTTCCGCGAGATCCGAAACGGCCCCTGGGATAGGGGGCAAATCGGGCTCCGCGAAACCTACGAGTATCTTTAAGCTGACCGCGTTGCCCGGGAATTCCTCTAGTCGCCTTTGGCTTATCCTCTGGCAAACGACCTCCCTTAGAATCCCCGAGGTCCTTAACAATCTTCTCCAGAGCCTCCCCAAACAGTAACTTACCCTTATAGGGGAGTCTACTGAGGCGCAACTTAGACGAAACGTCCGCTGACCAATTACGCAACCAAAGAAAGTGTCTGGCCGCCACCAGCGAGGCCATAGACTTTGCAGCAATCCGCACCAAGTCATAGAAGGCATCAGCCAGATAAGCTGCTGCCGACTCCAACTTCGCACCTTCCGCCGAAGCAGACCTCCCCTTGGAGCCAGCAGATGGAAGCTCTGGACACATACGCACCACAAACGGAAGCCTGCAGCGCAAGAGCGCTTGAAACAAACGCCTGCTTCAAGAGAACCTCTAACTTACGATCCTGCAGATCCTTAAGGGCCGCCGCACCTTCTACCGGAATCGTGGTCTTTTTAGTCACAGCAGAAACTAAGGCATCCACCTTAGGCATCCGCAACAAGTCTCTCTCCTCTTGCGGGACGGGGTAGAGGCGAGCTAAGGCACGACCACCCCTCAGGGAGGCCTCTGGACACTCCCACTCCGATTCAATCATCTGCTTGATAACACGGTGCACCGGAAAACAGCGTTGTTCCGCCTTAAAGCCCTGTAACAACGGATCCTTCAGGGGCTCCTGTGAACCCGAGGGTAAGAGGAGATTCAAGGCCGCCAAAGACTGAGAAATAAGAGCGCCCAGCTCCTCCTTCCGAAACACCCGAAAAACATTAGGATCATCGCCAGGCGCAATCTCACCTTCTTCAAGCTCCCCTGGCCAAGGATCGGCCCCTGCTTCGGAAAGGACCTCACCGTCCTCCCCTAGCTGGGCCTCAGTGACCAGGGATCCCAAGGGATCTAAACTGCACGGAGCCGCCAGCCCCGCTTGGGAAGTACCCTCACCAGGATCCCCTGCAACGTCTGCTGACCGAAGCACCTCAAAAGAAGGGGAACCGGAGGGCCCAGGTCCTGACTGAGAGGATTTCAACAAAAAGGCTTTATGCATCGCCAGAATGAATTCAGGCAAAAAAAAGGCAGACACCCCTTCCTGAGCTTCAGGAAGACCTTTGGGAACCTTCACTGCCCCCAGAGACTCCTTAGCAGACTTAGATTTTCGCTTACCAGGCTTCTGAAGGCCCGTGGGAGGAACAGACGGCTCCTTCAAAATGGCCGCCGTTCCCGCCTTTTCCGAGGCTACCAAGGGCCTCTCAGAATCACAGGAGAGCTTGCCGTCCATCCCGATGCTCCAAACAGAACCCCCCGGGAAGAACAAAACGCCCGCAGAGACAAAAAAAACCGCGGCCCGGCACTCTGAAGAACGGTGAAATCACACACCCAAACAGCCGCGAACGAACCCGGACGGAAGGCAAGCGACTCCCCGCCGCACAAGCTCACCTGACTGAACCATGCAGCGCGGCCCCGAAGATCGACTTCCTGCTGCTAGCGGGAGTGCGATCATGCGGCGGTACAGAGAGATAGAGGGAAACTGGGGCTCCCAGCACCAATCTATCAAGGAAGATGCAGACGCCCGAGAGAAGGCAGGCTCTACCCCCTCCGCCCCCTAGACAGGAAGGCTAGGGCCGTCAACACTGCTACAGAAGCTGTTATTATTATTTTTATGTTCTGAAAAAAAATATCAGACCCTTAAGTAGCTCCTGAGAATATAGCCAAATATCAGCCCTGCTAGGACCAAATCGCTATATAACCTAGGAAAATAAAACAAAATGATTCTCTGACAGGGAGATGGCTAACATCGATCCTCTTCAGCTGCTGAGGACTGAAAGACTGGAGTATTGACCTCAGGGGGAGTGGCTTAGGCTCTCAAGAAAACGAAGTATTCAGTCCTCAGCTGCTGAAGGGGATTGACTACCCTAGCATTTCCCTGGACTGGCCCGGAGAAGTGATAAGGAATAGGAGTTCTTGAGTCTAAAAAAGTGAAGGGGACCAATCAGAGAAGATGCATTTTCAGAGAACCAGTTAGGCCAGGATACTTCATCGGAGCTAGTTGCATCATTGCATCACTTCCCTGGTACAAATCCTCCAAACGGCAGGGGGAATTAGTGAGCAACACATCTTTCCTGTTGAGACTAGCTCCTCTGATGGCTTCCCTCTGTAGCCAGAACTATGTGAGGCTGGTGAGCCTCAATGAAGCTATGGGGCCCCGCATGATTCTGAGTGAAGCGAGAAGCTGGCAGAGAGGCAGCAGACAGGTTAAGTATGGCTCTCCCCATTCTTCTCCTCTGACTTAGGAGGCAGGTAGCAGAGCACAGATAACCGCCTGAAAGGTGGATGGGGGGGAGGGGGGGCGGGAGGTGTGCCGAGAATGAGGGGGAATTGGAGGCATTGTACAGTGAGAGTGAAGGGCTGAGAACAGATATGGCAGGGTAAGGAGGGAGTGTGGGGATGCGAATTGCTGTGGGATATGAGAGTATTAGAGGTGCGAACAGAGAGAAGAGTGGAGGGGCTGCAGGGTAAGAAAAAATGTTTACATAATTTAATAGGCATATATAATCTCCCCATATCACTTGGCAGCCCATCTGAAAGGGCTTTTTCTTCCAATGTGGCAGACATGGAAATTAGCAGCCTAGAAGTTAGGGCTACAGGCTGAGAACCAGGGAATCCAAGGTTTCAAATCCTGCTTCTTCCACTGCGATCTTGGGCTAATCATTTCATCTTCCACTGTTTCATTTCATCTTCAGGTATAAGATTGCAGGGCAGGGAAATAGTGTGTGTCCTTGATTATAACTTGTCTTTAGCAAGAATTTGTAAAAAAAGCAAGCTAACAAAACAACCCACAAAAAAATCATACCTCAGCAGTAAGCAAAATTAGTTATTGTTCCTTCAACATTTGTAAATTAGTTGCTAATTAGTAAAGGTCAAGAAAGCTATTAAACTACCATGTTTAACCTTTTTACTAAATTGTCATCTGGAAGACAAACAAACCTAGCAGTCACAAGGGTCAGCAAACCTAGGGCATAGTTTGCACTTTGCTTCCACCTGGTGGAGAAAGAACAAATACAAAAAGCTCCAAGGAGCAGCAGAACAATAAACCCGATGACAGAGCATAGGTTAGAAATATGGCAACATATAAATAGCTGAATTAGTACAAGCATAAAAGTTGTAACCACTATCAAAGCTTCAACTCTTGCTCTTCTTTTACTGAAACCAACTTTCATCAATACCAAGTCCCACATGCAACTCAAAAATGACAACATATATGAGAGGGAAAAATATGCAGAGGGTGGCCCATAGAATTCTTTCTAACGCCTCTGTGCATGCGTGTGTCATAGGGACGGGGGTTGTTTTGCAGAGTGAGGGCAATTTGCAGGGTGGTGGAGCAGTTGTGGAAGGTAGTTTTGGGGGGTGGGGCAGATGCAGGATAAGAACATAAGGATATGCCATACTGGGTCAGACCAAGGTTCATCAAGCCAAGTATCCCGTTTTCAACAGTGGCCAATCCAGATCAGAAGTACCTAACAGGTTCCCAAAAAGGCACACAAGTTGCACAATGCTCACCCCAGGATAAGCAGTGGATTTCCCGGGTCTTCTTTAATAATGCTTTATGGACCTTTCCTCCAGGAACTTATCCAAACCTTTTTTAAACCCAGCTACACTAAAGCATAGTTACTCACCTGTAACAGGTGATCTCCGGGAACAGCAGGAATTTAGCCTTCACATATGGGTATTGTCGGTACCGACGGAGCCTGCGCGGGAACGCTCCCCAGCATCCAATAGGAAAGCTTTTGGGAGCATCCCACAGCGCCTGCGTGCTGCCTTCCCGCCTTTTCCAACTGCCCCTCTCCAGTTGAGTTTATAGCTGAGACAAAGAGAGAGAGAGAGGGAAAGAGAGATAGAGAGATACAACTCCTAGGGGAGGTGGGCGGGTTGTGAAGATTAAATTCCTGCTGTTCCCGGAGATCACCTGTTACAGGTGAGTAACTATGCTATCTCCAGGAACAAGCAGGAATGTAGTCTTCACATTTGGGGACTCCCTAGCTACAGATGCCAGGGAGAAGCTTCAGAAGTTGTGTGCCCTTTTGAAAGGGCTCCACTTCCCCCCCATGGATCTCTGGCATCCTACCAGGGATGGTGGGTAGGAGTTGATTAAGTCTGGAACAGGTGTTGAAGAACAGCCTGACCAAACAAGGCATCCCGGCGGGAGTCCTTGTCCAAGCAGTAATGGGCTGGGAAAGTATGAACCGAGGCCCAGGTAGCTGCTCGACATATTTCGTTGATAGACACAGAGTGAAGATGAGCCATAGAGGCTGCCATGGCTCTGACATTGTGCGCTGTGACATGGCCTTCAAAAGAAAGGTTCTTACTCCGATAGGCAAAAGATATACACTGTGCAATCCAGTTGGACAGAGTCCTTTTGGAGACTGGAAGCCCTAAATGACTAGGATCAAAAGCAACAAAGAGTTGAGAAGACTTTCTATGCTGCTGCGTTCTTTGCAAGTAAAAGGCTAAAGCTCTTTTACAGTCCAAAGTATGAAGATTCCTTTCTGCATTAGAGGCATGAGGCCTTTGGAAAAAAACAGGAAGGTAAACTGTTTGGTTTAAATGAAAAGGTGAAACCACCTTTGGCATAAAGTGAGGATGAGTCCTAAGAACTACCTTATCATGATGGAATCTTGTATAAGGGGGATCAGCCACCAATGCTTGCAACTCACTAATGCGACGTGCTGATGTGATTGCAATAAGAAAAATAACCTTCCAGGAAAGGAATTTTAATGAGGTAGTAGCTAATGGTTCAAAAGGCGGCTTCATGAGCTGGCCAAGAACCAGATTTAAATCCCATGCCACCGGTGGTGGCTTAAGGGGAGGCTTAGTTAGAAGAAGGCCTCTCATAAATCTCGCTATGATGGGATGAGAGGAAATAGGTTGCCCATTTAAAGGTTTGAGGGAAGCTGCAATAGCACTCAAATGAACTCTCACTGAATTGGTCTTAAGCCCTGCATTAGACAAATGAAGGAGATATTCCAGTAATGATTCCAGAGGTATTGCAAGAGGGTTAAGACCCTTCTGCGAACACCATATGGTAAACCTTTTCCACTTGAAAGCATAAGAGCGTCTTGTGGATGGTTTTCTGGAAGCATAAAGGATATCCTTTACTTGCTGAGAAAGGTTAAGACCGTGAAGGTTCTAGGCTTTCAGCAACCAGGCCCTGATATGTAGAGACTGGGGATTGGGATGCCACAGCATCCCGTCCTCCTGGGATAGGAGATCTGGAGCAGATCCTAGCTCCAGAGATGGAGCTTGAGAGAGATGTAAGAGCAGAGGGTACCACACTTGTCGTGGCCAATGTGGGGCTATGAGAATCATACGGCCTCTGTCTCTCTGAAGTTTGAAGAGGGTTCTGGGAATTAGGGGAATGGGTGGGAAGGCATACAGGAAGTCCCGACCCCAATGGAGGAGGAAGGCATCCCTGACCTGACAACCCTGAGCCGGAATTCTGGAATAGAACCGGGGAGGTTTGGCATTCAGCGGACTTGCAAAGAGGTCTATGTCCGGGGTTCCACAAAATTGGAAAATTTTGGCCACCTGGTCTGCATGGACAGACCATTCGTGTGGAAGCAGAACTCGACTGAGTCTGTCTGCCCAAGAGTTTTGAATGCCTGGAAGATACACTGCAAGGAGATGACTCTGATGCTCTCTGGTGAGGGCCCAAAGTCGCAAAGCTTCGTTGCAGAGCGACAGAGAGCCTGTTCCACCCTGCTTGTTCACATAGAACATGGTTACCTGGTTGTCCGTTTGAATTAGGACAGTTTTGTAGCTGAGCTGGGTGTGAAACACTCAAAGAGCAAAAAAGATTGCTCTGAGCTCTAGGAGACTGATGTGTAGATCGGTCTCCTGTGGAGTTCAGGTACCCTGGGTAGAGGGGCCTTGCAAATGGGCTCCCCAACCCACCTGTGAGGCATCTGTTGTTAGAGTTACTTGAGGTGGGGGTTGCTGAAAAGGGGACCCCACCAACAGATTGTGGGGTGACTACCACCATTGGAGAGACAAAAATAAGACGATGTGAGGTTGCTATTTTGTCTGACAGGTAACCTGACGCCTGAGTCCACTGCGTGGATAGAGTCCACTGGGCTGCCCTCATATGGAGGCGTGCATAAGGGACCACATGCATGGTGGATGCCATGTGGCCTAGCAATTGTAACATTTCCCGAGCAGTGAGGTGAGACTTTAGCATTGCTTGGGAAGCTAACTGCACAATGAGAAGGCAGCGGGACTGTGGAAGATAGGTCCTTGTCTGTCTGGTATCCAGCAGGGCTCCTATGAACTCTAAAGACTGAGTGGGAGCTAGGTTGGATTTTGGGAAGTTTATGACAAGTCCCAAATATTGAAGGATAAACATTGTGTGAGATAGAGAAACCCTGGTCTCTGGCTCTGATGGGGCTCGAATGAGCCAATTGTCCAAGTAAGGGAAGACAAATATTTTTAGGGTGCGGAGAAATGCTGCCACCACAGCCATGCATTTTGTGAACACCCTTGGTGCCGAGGCCAGGCCAAAAGGAAGAACTCTGTATTGGTAGTGCTTCCCTTGAAATAGAAAGCAAAGAAATCTTCGGTGAGTTGGATGGATGAGAACATGAGTGTACGCATCCTTGAGATCTAGAGAACAAAGCCAGTCCTGACTCTGAAGGCATGGCAGTAGAGTTCCCAGAGAAATCATTTTGAATTTCTCTTTGAACAGGAATTTGTTCAATTCTCTGAGGTCCAAAATGGGTCTGTGCCCTCCTGTTTTCTTTGGAATAAGGAAAAAGGGGGAATAGAACCCTGCACCCTGTTGACGAATGGGTACTTCTTCTACTGCCCTTTGGGCAAGAAGCAGACTGACCTCGTGATCTAACTGGGAGTTGAGAGAGGTCTGAGAATTGAACTGTCTTACCATCGTAGGAGGGAGCATGCTGAGGAAATGAAGCTTGTATCCCTCTCTTACAATGAACAGAGTCCAACTTTCTGCTGTTATCTGCCCCCATCTGGGGGAAAAATAACATAACCTTCCTGGAATGGTGGAAGGCTCTGGCCCGTTCAGGGCCAGGAAGACAAATTTCTCTAGATGGGATTCAAAGCCCCTGTGGAGGTTGAATCTGCTGAGCCGGTTGAGGCTTAGCAGTCTTTGTTTTTCTTTGTTTAGGTTGCTGCTGACCCTTTTGGGCAGACTGACCTGAAAGATGCTCTTGATGGGTATAGGAGGGGTAGAACTTCTTCTTTCTAGTGAAGAATGTTTTTTTGTAGGACTTTTTCCTTGCAGGATCAGCTGTAGATTTTGATAATCTATCCAAGATGAGATTATCAGCATCTAACTCATTAGCTTTCTCTTGCCAATTTTTGCCAATGAGATTCTCTCCTGTGCAAGGAATATTCCCCAGTTTGTCCTGTACCCAAAGTTCCAAGTCAGATGCCCGGAGCCAGGCAATCCTACGTGCGCCTATGGCAATAGCAGAAGTTCTGCTTATGCACACAAAACAGTCAAAAGCTGCACGATTTACGAATTTGGAAACATCCTGAGCATGTTTGATAAGTGCAAGATAATCTTGTCTCTTATCATCAGGAAGGAGAGGGCTCATAAGCTCTAGATCTCCTGAAACTTCCTTAAGGAACATTCCCATATATAAAATGTAGGAACTAATCCTGGCAGAAAGCATAGAGGCCTGGAAGGTTCGACGCCCAAAAGCATCAAGAGTTCTACATTCGCGTCCTGAAGAATTAGATGCATGTCTTTTTGTACTCTTGATCCTTCTCATAGCTGATTCCACCACCATGGAATGGTGGGGCAGCTGAGTTTTTTGAAATCCAGGACAGGGAGGGACTCGATACATGGTATCGAGCCTACGAGAATGAGGAGAAGTGGTGAGAGGTGTTTCCCACATCCTTAGCATGAGATCATGTAAGATCTCATGAATAGGCAAAGTAGCTGCCTCTTTGGGAGCTTTGTGGGAGGAGTGGCCTAGTGGTTAGGACAAGGTACTTCAGGCCAGAGGGCCGGGGGTTCAAGTCCCACCTGGGGACAGCAATCTCAGGCCGGAGGGACTGGGATTTCTAGTCCTATAGGTACTCCTTGTGGTCTTGGGCAAGCCACTTAACCCTCCATTGCCCATGTTCCCTGTAAGTATTAGCGTATGTGTGTCATATCCCCTCGTGTTAAATGTATCTCCCAATTGACCGCTTTGACCCGGTGAAAAGCGGGATATAAATACAGCTAAATAAAGGATACTGTAGAATCTCCAATTCCTTCGCCCTAGGCTCTGTTTCAGGAGCCACTGTGATGGGAAGACCTCGAGCTACATCCTGGATAAAATCCTGGAAGGATATATCCTCTGGAGGAGACATCCTACGTTTAGGAGAGGAAGAATCCTCAGGAAGAAATACACTGGTATCGACAGAGCTGTCAGAGTCTTCAGACTCGTCAGAGGATTCAAAGTATCTCCTGTCCGGGTAATCGTGCAGCGCATGATACCGGTACCGATCGAAGTCGGTATTGACAGGGTCCGGTACTGACTTGTCAGTACCGGAGGGCACAGCATGCGTTGGTACCGGTAGTTCACCTGCCGACGTCGATGCAATTGGCCCCAGTACCGATGTAGGAGCCGGTACCGGTACCAGTTGAATTATCTGAAGCGGTTTGGGGGCATCGATGCCGCGAGAAGAGCCGCCAGACTGCGTTCAATAGCCAAAAATCTCTGGTCTATCGACACCGCAGATGCCTGGGTATCGGTACCGGACAAAGCGGCCAGTACCCCAGAGCATGGCACCAGTAGTTCTGCCGAGGTTGGGGCCTTGAGAACATCCTGGAGCATCCTGGATCATCGATGATGCTTTGGAAGCCGAAGACTGCCGCCAGGGCAATTTTGCAGGTGTGAGTCCCTCAAGGGCAACGCCAGAGGCATCTCGATACTTAGAAGGAGATCTACCCTTTGAGGACCGGCTAGACTTATGTTTAGTTACCTGAGATCCATGGGAGGAAGACGAAGCCCTGGAAGATGTTGATGCCACAGAAGCTGCATCGTAGGGAAAAAGGGTGCTAAGTTTAGCAGCTCGGTTTTGCCGACCCCTCTTCGACATCATCCCACAGGCAACACACTCGGAGATAGAGTGGTCAGGACCTAAACATTTGAGGCACCACTCATGGGCGTCGGTGACGGAGATGGTACCACCACACTTGGAACACTTTTTAAAATGCGAAGCGGGTTTTTCCATTGTAGAGGAAAGTTGGGCCTAGTGCCCAAAATGGCGCGTGGCACCAGAGGAGAAAAAAGCTGGAAGACTACAGGAAGTTTTTTTAAAGAAAAGAAAGAAAGAACCGGTGGTACCAGTGTAGCGTCGAAGGAAGGCAGACGCGACCACAAAAAAGAAGAATAAATGGGATATTTTCTGCAGTGACAGGAAGTGCGACCTGCCGGCTCCGCGGAAAACGAAGAACTGGAGAGGGGCAGTTGGGAAAGGCAGGAAGGCAGCACGCAGGCACTGTGGGATGCTCCCAAAAGCTATCCTATTGGACGCTGGGGAGCGTTCCCGCGCAGGCTCCGTCAGTACCGACGATACCCATATGTGAAGACTACATTCCTGATTGTTCCTGGAGATCAACTTTTACTACATCCTCCGGTAACAAATTCTAAAGTTTGATTACGCATGGAGTAAAACAATATTTTCCCTTATTATTCTTAAATGGGTTACATAGTAGCTTCATAGTGTAGCTTCATAGTGTGTCCTCTAGTCTTTCTACTTTTTGATGGCGTAAACAACCGATCTACATATACCCGTTCCAATCCATTCATTAATTTATAGACCTCTATCATATCCCCCTCAGCCATCTCTTTTCCAAGTTAAAGAACCCTAACCTTTTAAGGCTTTCCTCATAGGGGTATCCTTCCATCCCCTTCACCATTTTGTTGCTCTTCTCTGTACCTTTTCTAATTTTGCTATATACTTTTTAAGATATGGCGACCAGAATTGCACACAATATTCAAGGTGCAGTCGCACCATGGAATGATATTAATATCCTTTGTTTTATTCTTCATTTCTTTCCTTATGATTCCTAGCATTCTATTTGCTTTCTTGGCCGCCACTGCATAATGGACGGAGGGTTTCAATGCATTATCCACAATGACGCCTACATTTTTTTCCTGGCTGGTGGTTTCTAAGGATGGTGGTACAGATGCAGGGGATAGTTTTGGGTCTGGAAGACGTTTGGGGGCAACTTAGGCAGTTGTGTGGGGTGGTATATTTGGGGGCTGGGAAGAATTTCCAGGTGGCTCAGTTGTGGGGTGTCGTTTTTTTTCTTTTTGGGGATAGGGGGGTGGGTGAAGGCATTTTGAGCAGTATTGGGGCAGTTTGGGGTGGTGAGGCAGCTATGTGTGAAGGGGTTGTTGTAAGTGGTGGTAGGGATAGTATAGGGTGGTGAGGCAGTTGCAGGTGATTCGTTTTCGGAAGTAGGGCAGTTGCCAGGGTATTTTTGGGGGTGGTGCATTTTGTGAGTACTTTTTGGGATGGGGCGGTTTGGGAAGACTTGAGAACAAGAGAGAGGAAGTTTGAAAAGAGCAATTTCCTAACTATTATGTTTCACTGTATGAACATTTCTGTGCTTCAGAAGTTGTAACTTCTTTTTCCACAAAATGCAATGGGCCATTTTTCTTATGGGGGTGCTTATTTCTCTGGAACCTTCAGTCTGATATGTTCCATTATTTAACTGTGTGTCTTTTCACTGGGTTCTTCCTCCCTCCCCTCCACCCCCCGCCAAGTTTCATCCCATTTCAATTTTCAGATATTTTGCCACTGGGCAGACATTCAAAAGAGGTCAAGCAATGTCTAATTCTTTTCAACTTCCATTGGCTTGGAAACAATTTAAATTAAAAAAAGAGCCAAGCAAGAAGACTTGAAGGCTCAGCAATGGCACTACTTCTCTCAAATCTCTACCCCAAAACATTAGATCTGCACAGTCCACCAAAGATATGAAGAAACTACTAAAAATGCACCTCTTCATAGAACACTTCGGGCCAAATGACATTACATAAGTGTATATACAATAACCATCAATGATCCGTTGATGCAAACATAACCCCCATATTTAACTCCAAGTTGTTTTTCCCTTGTTCAAAGTAAAACAAATCTCCAAAGACTATGTGCCGTTGTTCATTGTAAACTGCTTTGGTACAAAAGCGGTATATAAAAAAAGTTAAATAAAATAAATAAATAAAATAAACCACCTGTGTAGAATGAGACACAAACAGTAATTTTGACTTTTAAAGCACTCTGTGTTTCCAAGCAAACCTTTCTACAAACAAGTTGAGCTCGCATACCTCAGGTCTTACACTGGGATCTTCATAGGGATCTCTACTGAATGATGAGAAAGATCTGCTGGTGGGCTAGAGCCTTTTTAGTAGCCGCCCCCACCTTGTGGAATAGGCTCCTTTTGAAGTAGTGTTCTGAAACCAATGTTTTGCTTTTTAAGAAAAAATTGAAGGCCTTTTTATTCCCACAGGTTTGATTGTTAGCGATGGGAGGCCAGAGTGGGTGGAATCAGGAGGCAGTAATGGTCTTTTAAGTTATGTTTTGACAGTATTGTTTTTATTATATTTTATGGTTTTAGCTGAGCTCCAAGAAGGCAGTATAATTTTTTTTTTATAAAATATATAAAAAATATATTTTCCAGTCCTGCTAAAGAACACAGAACCGCCATTACCTGAAATCCTAATTTCTGCAGACATCGTGCTAATCGCCTGGCACCAAACTTAGCTTCATCTTCACTGTGTTTAAAAAAAAAGAAAAAAAAAGAAAATGTTATCATAGCATTGCTAATAAGTTATCATGATAAAATCATACATCTTAGGATGAATAAAGTGAACTGAAGAAAGCAGACAAGCAAGTTTAGTTTCTTATCTGTAATAGCAGTTCGAGTACAAAGCAGAATAAATCAGATACATAAATGAAGGATGTCATCCAACAGTGCCAACATGGAACAGTCAAAAATATGAAGACTGTTTTGGTTGCACTATTGTTTGCGGCTTCTGCTATCTTCTGCTCCTCTGGTCAAGCTTTCAAAGCCACTTTTGCTACTACTACTGGTTTTGTCTCACTCACTGATACAGATATGATCTTCACAGGTGTTACTGTTTTCTGTAAAAACAAACTCTGCTTGACGGTAGCTGCCAAAAGCAGCTGGAGAATGGGACAGACCTTTATTAGGTCTACAGTTTTCACCTGCTCTCCAAAAAGATCTTCCATAAATGGGACATCTTGCTAAACATACAAAACGATGACAGGTAAAGGCCAACAGCTAATCCAATCTGCCCATCCATACCAACTACTAAGTTATACAATCCACTCCTTTCCCTTAGAGATCCTCTGTACTTGTCCCATGCTTTCTTGAATTTGGATGCAGTCCTTATCTCTACCACCTCCACTGTGAGGCTATTCCACCATTCTTTCCATAAAGAAATATCTCCACAGATTACTCCTGCGTTTAGCTTCTTTCACCTTCATTCTGTGCCCCCTGGATTTTCTTGACAAGGTATGACCGGAAGTAGATTTCCAGGCCTTTTCTTCTGAAGCAATGGAGGGTAACGCACAGTTACTTACCTGTAACAGGTGATCACTAGGAACAGCAGGAATACGTCTTCACATATGGGTACGTCGGTACCGACGGAGCCTGCGCGGGAATGCTCTCCAGCGTCCAAAAAGAAAGCCTTTGGGAGCATCCCACATGCATGTGCGCTGCCTTCCTGCCCATTCACTTCCCTCTCATCAGTTGGGTTTTTAGCTGAGACCGAAGGAGGGAAGTAGACAAGAGAGAGAGAGAGAGAGAGAGAGAGAGAGAGAGAGAGAGAGAGAGAGAGAGAGAGAGAGAGAGAGAGAGAGAGAACAACTCCTAGGGGAGGTGGGTGGGTTGTTAAGACTTTATCCTGCTGTTCCCAGAGATCACCTGTTACAGGTACGTAACTGTGCTATCTCCAGGAACAAGCAGGAATGAGTCTTCACATATGGGGACTCCCAAGCTAGAGATGCCTGGAGAAGGTCCCAGAATGTTGCAAATCTAATGGATAGGCCATGCTATTTCCTAGAACCTCAAGCATCCAAGGGATGGAGGGTAGGAGTTGAAGTAAAAAGGGGTGTGCTGTGGAACAGCTTGACTAAACAAGGCGTCTAGAGGAAAATCCTTGTGTAGACCATAATTGTTAGTAGATACTGAATTTCAATTTCTAATGTGGACCTTACTGAAAAATATTGCAAAGCATTTGCTGAGGTTAATATGGGTCTTATGCTGAGAGCCAGTAGATTATCCTCAGAGAAAAAATACCTCACTGTGAAGTAGAGGAAAATACATTTTGCAGTACAGGCAGAGGTCAGAAGCCTTAATGGCTAGAAGTAATCCCAGATGAAAAACTGGGGGAGTCTAATGAGGTTGAACTTTGGAGGAAAAGCTAAAGCTTCTGTAGGCCAAAGTTGAAAACTCTTTGTCCCTGGAGCAGAATAAGGCTCTAGGAAAGAGAGGAGATAAATCTGAGTGGTTTGGAAAGATTTGTAGTAGGCGGTGTAGCCTCCAATTTCTTGAAGATCAGTAATGTCTTACCTAAGTGGAGTCACTTAGGAAAAATGACTTTTTATGGAGAGCTTCAGATGTAACGTAACCTGAAAGGTTACAGTAAAGGGTAGTTTTTAATTACCATCGAAATTGGATGTCCATTGAAAACCTTATGGTATGCTGGGACAGCATTAATATGGACAGTAACAAATCTTTCAGAGTCAGATATACATATATCTATATCGAGAGAGAGAGAGAGAGAGAGAGAGATTCACTTAATAACAAGAAGGGGTAAGATCTGCTTGTGAATATGGATAGAGAATCTCTTTCTGGTTACAAGTGGAAGAACCATGGAGAAAGTTTCATGGAAACCAGTGGAATGTTCTTATCTATAAGGAGAGGTCTAGATTTCTTTAAAAATTCTAGGCTTTGAACAACCAGGAATGGAGACCTATGTGAAGGGGTGCAGAGGAGATCCTTAGTCATAAGACAATAAGTCTGGATCCTTCTATAACTTCAGTGTAGTAGCTGGAGAAGAAGACGCAATATAAGGGGATACCATGTTTGTTCCTTTATGAGGACAATATGAGTATCATGCGTTCTTTGTTCAGCATAAGCTGCAATGAAGTATAGGGAATTAGAAGGAATGCACTAGACAAGGACTGACTGCAGTGAAAAAGAAATGCATCCCTGTTGTAAAAATTCCACTGGAGATGTGGAACAACCCAGGGAATTGAGCAATTCTTTATGCCTTCACGTGGTCTAAGCCGTGGTTCCTTTTCCTTAAAAGGAAATTTTAAGGAAGATGGTAAGAGTAGGACAGAAAAAAAACAGTCATGTTGGGGCATGACTGGGCAAAGCCTTTTTAACCATCTGGAAGTTACCTACTAGGAATGGCTCTGACGCTCTCTGGCAAAGGCCCATAGTTGCAGAGCTTTTTTGTACAATTGCAGAGAGAGCACAGTTACTTACCTGTAACAGGTGATCTCTGGGAACAGCAGGAATTAGTCCTCACATATGGGTACGTCGGAACCGACGGAGCCTGCGCAGGAAAGCTCCCCAGCTTCCCAGAAAGGAAGCTTTTGGGGCCTCCCACAGCGCATGCGCGCTGCCTTCCCACCTTCCTGACCAACTCTCTTCAGTTCGAGTTTAAAGCTGAGACAATAGAGAGAGGAAAGGAAAGAGAGAGAGAGAGATACAACTCCTAGGGGAGGTGGGTGGGTTGTGAGGACTAATTCCTGCTGTTCCCAGGGGAGATCCCCCTCCAAGGGTTCCTCATCTTCCTATGGATCTCAGGCATCCATTCAGGGAAGGTGGGCAGGAGTTGTTTAAGAATGGAACAGGTGTCTGAGGACAGCCTGACCAAACAAGGCATCCCGGCGGGAGTCCTTGTCCAAGCAGTAATGGGCTGTGAAGGTATGAACCGAGGCCCAGGTGGCTGCTCGACAGATCTGATCGATGGATACAGAATGAAGATGAGCCATAGATGTGGCCATGGCTCTCACATTGTGAGCTGTGACATGGCCTTCCAGAGAAAGGTTCTTACTCTGGTAAGCAAAAGAAATACACTGAGCAATCCAATTGGACAGTGTTCTTTTTGAGACTGGAAGTCCTAAATGAGAAGGATCAAAAGCAACAAAAAGTTGAGAAGACTTTCGATGTTGCTGTGTCCTGTGGATGTAAAAGGCAAGAGCTCTTTTACAATCTAACGTATGTAGGTTCCTCTCTGCACTGGATGCATGAGGAGCTGGAAAAAAGACAGGTAGATATACCTCTTGATTAAGATGAAAAGGTGAGACCACTTTAGGCATAAAGTGAGGATTTGTCCTAAGGACTACCTTATCATGATGGAACCTTGTATAAGGTGGATTAGCCACTAAAACCTGCAGTTCACTGATGCGGCGAGCAGAAGTGATTGCAATAAGGAAAATGACTTTCCAGGAAAGAAATTTCAAGGAGGTAGTGGCTAAGGGTTCAAAGGGTGGCTTCATAAGCTGACCAAGAACCACGTTTAAGTCCCATGCCACCGGAGGAGGCCGAATGGGAGGCTTAGTTAAAGTTAGACCTCTCATGAATCTTGCAATAAGAGGATGAGAGGAAACAGATTGTCCATTGATAGGCTGAAGAGATGCTGCAATAGCACTCAAATGGACCCTTACAGAATTGGTTTTAAGTCCTGCATTGGAAAGATGCAGGAGATATTCGAGTAAAGAATTCAAAGGTAGTGCTAGAGGGTTAAGACCCTTTTTAGCACACCAAATGGAAAATCTTTTCCATTTAAAAGCATAAGAACGCCTGGTGGAAGGTTTCCTAGATGCATGGAGGATATCCTTCACCTGTTGAGAAAGATTGAAGTCTTGAAGGTCTAGGCCTTCAGTAACCAAGCTCTGAGGTGAAGGGACTTGGGGTTTGGGTGCCACAAAGTCCCCTCCTCTTGAGACAGGAGGTCTGGAGCAGCTCCCAGATCCAGGGAGGGTGCCTGGGAGAGATGCAGAAGTAGAGGGTACCACACTTGGCGTGGCCAGCGTGGAGCTATGAGGATCATAGATCCTTGATCCCTCTGAAGTTTGAATAGAGTCTTGGGAATCAAAGGAATGGGTGGAAAGGCATATAGGAAGGCCTGGCCCCAATGAAGGAGGAAGGCATCCTTGGCCTGAGCTCCCTGACACGGAATTCTGGAACAGAACCGGGAAGTTTGGCATTGCACGGACTTGCAAACAGGTCTATGTCCGGGGTTCCCCATTTCTGAAAGATTCTGAGTACCTGATCCATGTGCAGGGACCATTCGTGTGGAAGCAGAACTCGACTGAGTCTGTCTGCCCAAGAGTTTTGGATTCCTGGGAGGTATACTGCCAGGAGATGGATTTGATGCTCTCTGGCGAAGGCCCACAATTTTAGAGCTTCGTTGCAAAGCGACAGAGAGCCAGTCCCTCCTTGTTTGTTTATGTAGAACATGGCTACTTGATTGTCGGTATGAACAAGGACTGTCATGTTGATGAGGAGGGTATGAAAGACCTTGAGAGCAAGGAAAATTGCTCGGAGCTCCAAAAGGTTGATATGAAGGGTGGTCTCCTGTGGAGACCAAGTGCCCTAAGTGGAGAGGTCTTGGAGATGAGCTCCCCAACCTGTTTGGGAGGCATCTGTAGTGAGAGTTGCTTGGGGTAACAAAGGTTGGAAGGGGGCCCCCAACAACAGATTTTGAGTGGATATCCACCATTGGAGAGACCAAAAAAGACGTTTTGAGGTTGCTATTTGGTCTGAGAGAGCTCCTGATGCTTGGGTCCACTGGGTGGACAAAGTCCATTGAGCTGCTCTCATATGTAGGCGAGCATAAGGCACCACATGAACTGTGGATGCCATGTGGCCTAGCAGTTGTAGCATCTCCCTGGCAGTCAAGTGGCTTCTGGACTGAATTTGAGAGGCCAACTGCACTAGACGGTGGCAACGGGCCTGAGGAAGATAGGCCTTTGCAGTGGTGGTATCTAGCCAGGCCCCTATGAATTCTAGGGACTGAGTAGGGGTGAGTTGAGACTTTGGCAGATTGATGACAAGTCCCAGATACTGCAATATGCGTCTGGTGTGGTCCAGGGAAGTTTGAGCCTCGGACTGAGATGGAGCTCAGATGAGCCAGTCGTCCAGGTATGGGAAGACAAAGATTCCCAGAGTGCGTAGAAATGCAGCTACCATTGCCATGCATTTGGTAAATACCCTTGGAGCAGAGGCTAGACCGAAGGGAAGTACTCTGTATTGGAAATGTTTTCCCTGGAACAGAAACTGTAGGAATTTTCTGTGGGATGGATGGATAAGTATATGTGTGTACGCATCCTTGAGATCTAGAGAACAAAGCCAGTCCTGACTCTGTAGGTATGGAAGGAGAGTGCCTAGAGAAAGCATCTTGAATTTCTCCTTGTATAGAAATTTGTTCAATTCTCTGAGATCCAGAATGGGTCTGTACCCCCCTGTTTTCTTGGGGATGAGAAAATAAGGGGAGTAAAAACCTGACCCTTGTTGAGGAAGAGGAACCTCTTCTATTGCCTTTTGGGCGAGAAGAGTGGTCACCTCCTGGCCCAACAGGTACAGGAGAGATGGGGGAGAATTGAATTGTCTCACCATGGTATGGGGAGGAAGGCTGGAGAAATGTAGTTTGTAGCCCTCTCTGATGATAGAGAGGGTCCACTGTTCTGATGTGATTTGTTCCCATCTGGGAGAAAAGTGAGTTAACCTTCCTGGAATGGTGAGAGGCTCTGGTTGTTGCAGAGTCAGAAAGGTTAAGTTCTCTAGAATAAAGTCAAAAACTCTGAGGAGGTTGGGACTGCTGGACTGTAGCAGCCCCTGTAGACTTTGTTCTGGTCTGTTTAGATTGCTGACGCTTAGGAGCAAAGCGAACTTGGGAAGATTGCTGGCCAGTATTTGTGGAAAATCTGGTCTTTTTATAGAAAGGCTTCTTAAAAGGTTTTTTCTTGGCAGGGGTAGAGGTAGACTTAGAAAGTCTATCTAAAGCAGCATTCTCTGCATCCATTTGAGTGGCTTTGATTTGCCACTCCTTGCCAAACAGATTTTCACCTGTACATGGCAGATTGCTCAAGCCTTCTTGTACCCAGGGTTCCAAATCAGAGGCCTGGAGCCAAGCAAGTCTGCGAGCAGCTATGGCAATGCCGGAGGCTCTGCTAGCTCCCTCAAAAGAGTCAAAGGCTGCTCTGTTGGAGAACTTTGAAACATCTTGAGTTTGCTTTAGCAAAAGAAGGAACTCATCCTTTTTATCCTCTGGGATAAAGGGGAGAAAATGACGTATCTTCAGTGCAATCTCTTTCAAAAACATGCCCATATAGAGGCTGTATGAATTGATTCTGGCAATAAGCATGCTAGCTTGGAAGATTTTTCTACCAAAAGCATCCAGAGTCCTACATTCTCTTCCTGGAGGAGTAGAAGAGTGCCTTTTGGTACTCTTTATCTTTTTCATAGCAGACTTCACCACAATAGAGTGGTGAGGGAGCTGAGTTTTTTGAAAACCAGGAGAAGGAGGAACCCGATACATGGTGTCCAAACGTCGAGAATGTGGAGATAGGGTGAGAGGAGCCTCCCACAAGTCCATCATGTGTTCTTGAAGAATTTCATGTATGGGTAAGGTGGCTGCCTCTTTGGGAACCTTAGAGTATCCTAAAATATCCAAATTTTTTGCTCTAGGTTCCTTTTCAGAGGTTACAGATATGGAGAGTCCTTTAGCTACTTCAATAATGAAGTCTTGAAAGGACAAATCCTCTGGAGGAGACATTCTCCTTTTTGGAGAAGAGGGCTCTTCAGGAACAGTAAAAGAGACATCAGCAGAATCATCTGAGGTATCAGAATCTTCAGAAGATTCAAAGTACCGCCTATTAGCTTCCAGAGATCGATACGCATACCGACCGGTATCGACATCGGGCGTACCGGGAATCGGAGCGGTATCGAGAAAATCTCCGGAACCGGAGACCGGAACCGGCATACTACTGGAAGTAGATGCTCTGGGTACCGGTATCGGTTGCGGTACCGGAACCGGGGTCGGAACCGATTGTCGCGGTACCGAGGGCGTTGCAGCGTTAATGAAAGCCAGTATGGCCTGCTGCATGGATTGTACCGTAGTACCCATAGACGCCACAACTGCCTGGATGTCGGTACCGGTGTTAGCCGGTACCCCAGAGCAGTCTAACAGGAGATCGGTCGAGGCCGTGCCATCGATGTCTACCTGTAACCCCATAGGAGGAGCTTTGGAAGCCGGAGCTTCCCGCCGGGGTTGTTTGGCTGGGGCAGGGTCCTCGGGGTCAAACCCAAGGGCCTCTCGCTGCTTAGAGGGAGATTTGCCCTTTGAGGACCTGCCTGAAGAATGTTTGGTTACCTGAGATCCATCAAGAGAGGAAGACCTGGAGGATGTTGATGCTGGAGTATCCGCAGAAAACAGCATATGAAACTTGGCTGCTCTGTTCTGTAAGCCCCGTTTGGACATCAGAGAGCAGGATGGACAATCCGGAATGGAATGGTCAGGCCCCAAACATTTAAGACACCACTCATGGGTATCTGTGACTGAAATAGTACTGGTACACTTGGTGCATTTTTTAAAACCAGAGGCTGGTTTCTCCATGAGGGAGAATCTGAGAAGGCCTAGAGGCTTCACAGAAAAAAACACACCAAGTGAGGAAAAAGTAATTATTATTTATTTATTTTTTTAAGAAATAAATGAAAAAAGACCGGCGGTACCGGTCCGGAATCGGGGAAGGCAGACACGCGGTCAAAGAAACAAATTAAAATAACAATTTCTTCAGTGGTGACAGGAACACGACCTGCTGGCTCCACAGAAAAAGAAGAACTGAAGAGAGTTGGTCAGGAAGGCGGGAAGGCAGCGCGCATGCGCTGTGGGAGGCCCCAAAAGCTTCCTTTCTGGGAAGCTGGGGAGCTTTCCCGCGCAGGCTCCGTCGGTTCCGACGTACCTATATGTGAGGACTCATTCCTGCTTGTTCCTGGAGATCATGTTGTAGGTTGCTTAAAGAGATCTGGCTGTGTAATTGCCAGTGTGCAACCTAATCTATTCTGTGGGAGCCAAAGAATTGAAGATGGCTAAGAATAGTAGACAGACCAGTTGCCTGTAATGATAAATTATCCAAGTGGGTTTTGAAACCTCTCTTGGAAGTATCTGTTATTAAGGCAGCAGAAAAAAAGTTAGGTCCTAAAGATTGGAAAAGGACCGACAGACATAATTAGGAGTGGTAAAACTCAATTAATGTCTGATAAGCTGTCCTAAAAGAAAAATTTGAGAAGATTTCAAAGGGGAAGAAAACTCTGTATGGAAACCACTTACTGGAGTAGGTATAGAAGAAAATTCTATGGGCTTAAAAGTAAGCCCTCCAGTTGAATAGTATCACTCTTAGAGACTGAATGTCTCGACAAAGAGGGATAGAAGTAATACAGAGTTGAGAAGACTTACAATTTGGTGAGTCCTTGAAAAAGTAAGCCCCCTTGTAGTCAAAACTATGAGATATCCTCGTATAGGAAACTGTCAAGGTGAAGAGCATAACCTACCTTGTTGTTAGTTGTTACTCCTCTTTGTCCTTCAAAAGGGAGAGGAGAAACCTGTTATCTGTAGGCATGATTGTCCTTAGTAGCTCTAGGAGCTAAAAGGATGGATTGCTCTTGTGGCAAGAGAGTCATGTCTAGGGTCAAGGATTGAGTCAGTGTATCACTGATATCTCAGTAAGGATGAGATGAACTGTAGATGCTACTGTCGATAAGAAGTAGGTTACTGGTTCTAAACTTCAAACAGGAAAAAGATATTTAATGAACAAAATATCAAAAACCCTGCGACTGCTGGGTTTGGTGAACCTGTTGAGGTTTTGATTTTCTTAGCCTGGTTTGATGTTGCCCCTCTTTGGAAACATCTGCATGATGGGTAGAAGATGGATAAAACTTCTTTCCCTTAGACGGGGTAAAGTTTTTTAGGAGATTTTTTACTAGCTGGGATAGAGGAAAGTTTTGACAATCCTCTGAAAGCAGCAATATCAGTGTTTAACTGACTAGCTTGGAATAAAGCATCCTTGTTAAAGAGATTTTCACCAGTACAAGGAGTATTTCCCAGCCTTTCTTGTACCCATTCGTCCAAGTCTGAAGCGTGGAGCCAGGCCATGCGTCGTGCTCCTATGGCTATAGCATAAGTTCTGCTAATAGACTCAAAACAGTCCAGGGAAGCACGATTAAGGAACTTAGAGACATTCTGAGCATGACTGACTAATAAGAAATAGTCTGCTCTTGTATGTTCTTGAAGAAAAGGGTTCAAAAGCTTTAAGTTCTTTGTGACCTCTTCAAGAGATAATCCCATATAGAAAATATATGAGATAGTTCTTGCTGAAAGCATGGATGCCTGGAAGCATCGACGTCCAAAGGCATCTAAAGTCTTAGACCCACGACCTGGCAGATAAGAGAAGTGCTTCTTTGCACTCTTAATACGCCTCACTGCTGATTCTACAACAATAGAATGATGAGGAAGTTGAGTCTTTTGAAAACCTGGAGAAGGTGGCACCTTGTACCTAGTGTCAAGTGTCTCAGAATGTGGTGATACCGTTAAAGGAGTTTCCCACATCCTTAAAAGTAGATCTTGTAAGATCTGATGCAAAGGAAGCATGATCACCTCCTTTGGAAACCAGGGGGATTGCAGGGTCTCTGAATCCCCTGGCAAGGATTCTTTACCAGGTATAGAAATGGCAAGTAACTTTGCCATATCAAGCAGAAAAGCTTGAAAAGAAATCTCCCCTGAGGAAGACCCTCTAAAAAGAGGGGTAAAGGCTAGACTTGTTGAAGATTCAGCCTTGGTACCGAAGGACTCATCCCAGTCATCGGTATCGGAAGACTTGAAAGGATGAAGCATCGGATTTTCCTTAAAGCTATGTCTTCGGTACCACCCGAAGTCGGTACCGAGATGAGTCGGTACTGAATCATCCATGCTAGGGATCGATTCCAGGCTCAGCATCGAAGGAATCGAGTCTGTCGAAGCAAGCATGGACGGTACCGACACCGATGCCCATGTCGATACCGATACCGAAACCAATACTGGAGGAACAGTCTGCAGCAACTCTGGTGGTACCGAAGTAGCCGAGAGCGCTAGACTGCGATCATCGGTGAGGAGTGTTTCATCCATCACCATAGCTGATGCCGGGGTGTCGGTACCGCTCGAAGCGGCCACAACCCCCGAGCATGACCCAGGTATGTTCATCGAGGTAAGAACCCCGGGAACAACCTGGAGCCCCGTTAATGCTTTGGAGCCTGAAGACTCCCGCCGGGGCTTTACTGACAAAAATGTCCTCGAGGGCAAGGCCAGAGGCATCTCGATACTGGGAAGGAGATCTACCACTCGAGGACTGGCTAGTCTTTACAGACTTTTGTTTGGTTACCTGATCCTGTGGAGATATTCTAGCTGGTGACATCGAGTGCGATGTGAACCGGGTATCGAGTTGTGCTCGATTCTGAAGATTTCTTCTGTTTGAGCTCCAGCAGGAAAGACACTCCAGTGAGCAATGGTCAGGACCCAAACATTTTAGACACCCAGTATGGGTGTCTGAAAAAATATTTGTACCGCCACACTTAGAGCATTTCTTAATGGTAGTGGCTGGCTTTTCCATAACGGAAAAATAAAGGCCTAGTGGCCTAGAAACCATCAGACACTAAACTGGAAAAATTTCTGAAGAAAAGAAGAAATTATTTAGAAAAAGAAAGAAAAGTACCGGCGGTACCGGTGGGGTCGAGGGAAGGCAGACGCGACCACAAAAAACTACGAATAAAAAGAAGAATTTTCTGCGGTGACAGGAATACGTCCTGCTGGCTCCGTGGAAAATGGAAAACTGATGAGAGGGAAGTGAATGGGCAGGAAGGCAGCGCGCATGCGTGTGGGATGCTCCCAAAGGCTTTCTTTTTGGACGCTGGGGAGCGTTCCCGCACAGGCTCCATCGGTACCGATGTACCCATATGTGAAGACTCATTCCTGCTTGTTCCTGGAGATTCAGTAGTAGTAGTATATGTGGAATGTACCACAACAGTACCTAACAATGGAGGAGGAAGGGGGCAGGAGAGCCCAGCCTGTAACACTTGCACTCCAAACTACACAGCACCCTATGCCTGAACATTGAGACAATGATGATGCATGAAGGAATGAAGAGACAACCAAATAACTGCTTTACAACTCTCAAGGGGCAGCACCAAACCAAACTCTGCCCACGTCAAAGCCTGAGCCCTGGTAGAATGGGTCCCAAGTCCTGCTTGTACTGTCCATCCCTTAAGCAGATAGGCAGACGCAGTAGCCTCCTTCATACAGTGGGCAACCAACACTTTAGAGACCAATTCACCCTTGCGTGACCTTCCAAAAAGGAGAAAGATTATCTTACCACTGAAACCCCTTTGTTCTCTTCAAATACTGACAAAGAACAAGGTTGATGTCCAACTTGTGCAAAACCCAAAAACACCGGCAGGAACATTGACTGATTAAGATGAAAATGCCAACACCACCTTGGGCATAAATGAAGGTGCCGGCAGAAGGACCATCTTTTCCCTAGAAATCATCAGCAAAAGGCCCTCTTTAGGACAAAGTTTGGAGCTTGGAAATTCTGTGCACTGAACAGATTGCTAGTAAGAACACCACTTTCATTGTACGATCATTTTTTCAGCAAAATCTCTGGAAGAGGCTCAAATGGAGCTCCATTAAGCATAGAAAGTATTAAATTAAGATCCCATGACAAGACCGCCATACAAGTCGGAGAACGCACATACTTACCCCCTCTCAAGAAACATACCACGGTCCAGATGGGAGGAAAGGGATACTCCCTGAATTCTAACATTGCTGCTTACACCCTCAGAGAATTAAGGGCAAGCACCTCATAAAGCCCCTCTTGCACAAAGGCCAACAAGTCGGGCAGCGACAAATTCAAGGGATGAAAACCTCTTTCCTCGCACCAATTCTCGAAAATCTGCCATATTCAAATGTAGGTTAGAGAGGTAGAACCTTTACGCGCCCACAGCAAAGTTGCTTAGACCTGAGGAGAATAGCCCTTCTTCCTCAGCTTAGCCCTCTCAAGAGCCAAGCTGTAAGAATGAACTGACACACTTTTGGCATGAGAACAGGACCCTGAGACAGCAGTCTGTTCATCAATGATAATAGAAACAGATCTTCCACCACGAAACTTACCAGATCTGCATACCACAGCCTCCAAGGTCAATCTGGAGATGCCAAAAACCACTAGACCCAGATGAGCCTCTACTTACTGGACTATGGAACCTATGAAGGGCTATAGGAGAAACATCTACAACATACCCTCCCGAGGCCACCTTTCTACCAACTCATCCAGGCCTTCAGACATTCTCTCTCGTCTGAGGCCAAAGAACCTGGCTACCTTAGCATTTACCACAGACACCATGAGATCCATTATTAGCAACTCTAGTGGTCCACAATCTGCTAAAACACAGACTCCATGAGAGGCCACCCCCTCAGAGCCAATAAATTTTGGTTGAGATAATCAAACACTTTCTTTTCTGGCCACATGGGCTGCTGTCAGTACTAGCAGATGTGTCTCCACCCATTCCAGTGGAGGAGCTCCTTCCTTCATTTAGACAAGGCCCCCAGTGCCCCCTTGGCAACTGATGTAGGCTACCATGGTCACGTTGTCCGACAGTATTTGCTCGGCCCTGTGTTGGACCAAGGGATGAAAGGCTTTGAGAACCAAGATGACTACTCACATCTCCAGTTGACTGATAGACCAGGTCGTCTCATCCAGGGATCACCGCCCTTGTACCACCTGTGACTGACAGTGCACCCCCCAATGGCTCAAGCTGGAATCCATGGTGACCAATACCCATTCAGGCATTCACAGTGGCATTACCCTCAACAGCTTGATGGATTCACCCACCAGCAAAGATTCGCCCTGGCCTACCCCCCACAATGGCAGGCTCTGCTACTGCATCTGCGTAGACCATCTGGATAATAATGCCTGTTGCAAAGGGTGCATATGTGCTCTGGCCCCAAGGCACCAACTGCAACATTGCTGCATTGTTCCCAAGACCTGTAAATAATCCCAAGCCTTTCAACAATGCTTGAACCTGGCCCCGCAACTTCTGCATCTTCTCTGGCATCAGTGAAACTCAGATTGTTCTGCTGTCAAAGTGAGCCCCCAGATACCCTAGAGACTGAGTTGACGCCAACCTGCTCTTGGCAAAGTTGACGACCCAGCCCAACTCTGGAGCATGGACACCACTCTGTGCAAAGCTAACGAGCTTTCCTGAGAATTTCTCCATGAACAGTCAACTGGCAAGATAAAAGTGAACCAACATCCCTTCCCTGTGCAACGCTGTTGCTACTACCATCATCACCTTGATGAAAGTCCTGGGAGCTGTGGTTTGCCTGAAGGGCAGAGCCCAAAACTGAAAGTGACCTATGGGCACAGCAAAAAGCAGGTACCGCTGATGCTCTACTGAAATGGGAATGTGCAAATACATCTCCAACAGATCCAAAGAAGTCAAGTATTCCACCTTGTTTCACTGCCAGTATTAGCAACCGCAAGGTCTCCATGCAAAAATGTGGCACGCATAAGGCCCTCTTGACCTGCTTCAGATCCATAATCAGACAAAAATGTTCCTTCTTTCTTGGCACCATGAAGTAAATAAAGTATCAACCGAGGCTCCATTCCTTTAGAGGGCCTCAAGCTAGAGGAGACGCTTGAGGATCTCTGCTACCACTCATACTTTTCCGGCACCCAGCACAGATTCCATGAAAGAGTCTGAGGGGCTGTGCCAGTTCGAGGGCGTAGCCCTCTCAAATCACTTCCAGTACCCATTTGTCTGATGTTATCTAGGACTAATAATGGTCACTTACAGAGTGTACAATAAATATACTATATAAAGGAAAATGTAACACTCTACTAGATTCACCACTTAACAGTAGCTTATAGAAAAAGGGAAACCTTAAGAAAAAAACTCGAGAGAAAAACGGGTTTCCCTCTTTTTCTATAACCTTCTGTTAAGTGGTGAATCTAGTAGAGTGTTACATTTTCCTTTATATAGTACTGTATATTTACTGTACACTCTGAGTGACCATTATTAGTACTGTATTTCTACAACGGAAGGTCAACAAATTTTATGGCAAGATACATTAAGTTGGGATAAGAAGTGTTGAAGTTGAGGAAAGGGAGCCATGATTGGAGTTCAGATGAGTAGTGGCTATTCCTCTCTATGAATTTGAAATCAAAGGTTGTGATTATGAAAAATATGGGCGTTTTTTCAGGTCATTGATGTGACGGGGTAGTGTGATAGCATGAACGTGCTGAGGGGCGTCAGCAGTGAAAATTTGTTATTCACATGATAATAACCCAAAAGTTCTGAGACCTGTTTTTCTCTCGAGTTCTTTCTTGAGGTTTCCCTCTTTTTCTATAAACTGCTGTTAAGTGGTGAATCTAGTAGAGTGTTACATTTTCCTTTATATAGTGATGTTATCTAGGCCCAAGCAGAGAAAACACCTTCAGAAGTCCACCCATTGGGACCACTTCCGCTCAGACTCTCAAACCTTCATTGGGATGCCTTAAAACCTTCTATGGCTCCAGACACACAGTCTCTTCCTCCCCTGTAACCACCCTGAAAGGACTAGCCCCACGAGAAAAACCTTGAGTGCTGGGAAGAGCCAAAATACGCTAAATGAAACCTTTAAGTCTCTCGATACTAACCTCATGAGGACAAAGAGGAGTTAGACCTCCCATAGTCAATCCTTTGACAGCCTAGGCCTCTTGGAGTTGCCCATATCATTCAGCAGCTTCTCTAGCGCCTCCCCAAAGAGCAGCTTACCCTTAAATGGGAGTTTATTAAGCCGTGTCTTAAATGCTATGTCTGCTGAAAAATTGCACAGCCACAATAGATATTGAGCTGTCACCACAGAGGCCATGTTCTTTACCAAGGCTCTAACCAGGTCATAAAGGGAATAACTAAAAAGGCAGATCCCGACTTCAATCTAGCTGCCTCCAACAAAGACCCGTGGAGCTCCTGGTCACCCTCTGGAAGCTGCTGCGACCACCGCAAACAGGTCTGGGCCATTCAAGCCCCTTAGAGTAATCAAAGCAGAGATGTCGAAAGAGTACTTCATTAAGACCACCAGCTTCCGATCTTGAGGGTCCTTCAGTGCTGCTTCCATTCTATGTAGCCTTCTTGTTGACTGCCAAGAGTTCTTTCGGGAGCAATAAGAGTTTCTGCTCATCCAGCGGAATGGGATATAACCAAGCCATGGACCTGATCACTCGCAGGCCAGCATCCAGAAACTCCCACTCCACTGTGAACACATCCTTCATAGCCCTATGCAGCAGAAGGGACATAGGTGTCCCTAAGGATACCTTCCAAAATGTGATTTCCTAAATCTGTAAATATGTATTGTATAATGTAAATAAGTTTAACCCAAAAACTTTAACCATGTGTGCCGTGCCCCCCCCCCTCAGTCCTTTATGTATATACTCCCCACCCTGTCCTGATTGACACCTCCCAAAAGAAGAATCAAACCGCTGCTGATCGCTGGAAGCAGCGGTATATAAATGTGTTCTAAATAAATAAATAAATAAATCCTCCACCATCCCCACCACCATGAGAGTGTGCTCTGTAATATTCAGGGCCATCATGGTCTGAGAGATAAGTACAGACAACTCATCTCTGTGGAAGACTCTGACCACTATGAGATTCTCCCCAGCTGGGACCTCGCCCTCCTCAAGCTCCTCTCCCTGGGGACCATTCAACTACTCTGATATACTCTCCAGGGGATCATCCAACTCCCTTAAGAGAACTGAGGCTCGGTCCTCCCAGTCCTTGTCCTGGTCTCTGCAGGTTGCTTGGCCGCAGGTATAAGACCCTCCACCTGAAGCAGTGTGAAAACTGCTCCCGAGATCTGCGAGCCCCATGCACCAAACTGCTTCAGGCAAAAGGCTTGGTGCAACAGCAAAACAAACTTGGGGTAAAGGAAATGCTCTGCCACAAGGACAAACCATCTGGAGTCAACCCCCAAACCCTGTGCTGACCCAGGAAATTTCTGCATGGCCAGGGCCTCCAAGGCCTGACTGCAGTAACGGATCTGCCTAACATAGCAGGGATTTCCCGCCAAAACGTCCACTTGCTGTAATGGGGGGAAACCAGTTCTACCATGATCGCGGTCCTTGCAGCTCTCACATGACAAAGTGCCCCCCAAAGCCTTCAAAAGATGTTCCTCTGCTGACCGGCCCTCCTGCTCACAGCCACAGCAGAAATCGGCGTCATACAGCTGACTCCAGAGGCTGCCGCAGAATGCAGAAAGAGCATGTTGGGAGGCCATAAATCTCAGTGCCAACTTGCTCCCCCTCCCACTGGCCTGGCTTCACTAAAGCAGTCGGGCCCTGCTCATCTGTGCTGTTGAGTGGCCCGACTGTTCCACAGGGCTGCATAGCACTCCTTCAGCTCATGCCGTGCTGCTGCTGTGCATTCCCTGCTGCGGCCCAATGATAGTCTTATATTTTTTCCTCCTCACAGCAGTCTTAAAATGGCAACCCGCCCTGCTGGCAAGGCTCAACCATGGGCTCTCCCCATAAATAATAGGGAGGCAGAACAAAGGTGCTATCATAGAGTCCTTTCCCAGGGTTTTTCTGTTTGAGGCCTGTAGCTAAAGAAGGAGAGCAAAGGGGATGTACCTGGCACCGCCAGGTTCTGCATCCTAACTGAGCTTTGGCCCTCTGCAGAGCTGTGATTGAAGACACTAAGCCCCCAAAATCCTTCTTTGGCTCTTTTGTTCTTTATTTCTTTAAGCTGTCCAGTGGCATCCAGACTCCATCTGAGCCTTATGACTCCATCTGCTGGAGACTGAGAAATACTGGTGAGAGACTGGCTGCACAGGACCCTTACAGGGTGCCACCAAACCACTGGTTCTCAGTCTCCATCTGTTGGTAGAAAAGCATAAACCCATGTATCTGGGCTGGACCGGAGGGATGATGAGGAAAGGTGTGATAAGTGAGCTGCTGTACACTTTGTGTCTTCTGTAATTTCCTTAAAATGCTAGCCAGTAACCCCATTAAATGTGGGATTTAAATGTACCTGCTCACTTATTTTCCTCGAGTCCCTCCAACCCAGACAAGTGTGTTATGTCACCCTGCCAGAGATGGAGCCAAAGAAAACACAAACTCAGAGTAGATTTCATTCTTTTATAGGGGGCTGGTGCTGCTTCCAGCTCCTCAATAGCCTATGTCAAAGTTAAGATAATCAAAGGCAATTTCTATGTTTTGGATTTCAGTTCACCACCAAAGCCAAACCTGATGCAGCCAAAAAACACTATGGTCAATAACCCAGGCATGAGATAACATATACCAAGGCTATGATTAGGCTAAGTTTTTTCAGAGTGAACGACAACATACTGTTAGGTTCTGAATCTGTCAGATTAAGAGACCTTGATAACACTATTTCCAAGAGTGGGTTCTGGACTGATATGGCAGAACTTGAGGAAAAGAAATGAACAGGTATGTTTAAATTTCACCTTCCTTATCGTCCATGCCAGACCAGTCCAAGTGAGTGGAATGTACCCAAGCTCAACCCAGACCAGGAGGGGGGAAGCCACAATAGTTCTCATCTAAGATGTAGACTCCAAACCAGCATAACCACATTGAGGCACTTAACTAAGAGGTACAATGGAGGAAAGGGCGCTAATCTGCCATTATTCTCTGAAACAGATTCTAACTCTCCCTACAAGGACTCCTGTGCTCTAAAATGAGCACAATCCCCAGAAACCTCGTATACTGGCACAATATGCCTACTACTCACTCAACCACGCATTGAAACCTGAGGTTCTCTCAACCTCAACTATAGTATCTGAAAATTGTAGGGTGGCCAACATAATGCAATTTTTTTAAATGGTTCCAGGGATGACCCAGGAAACAGCAGACTGGTGAGCCTTAAGTAAATGCTAGGAAAAATGGAAGAAACTATGATAAGAAACAACATTATTGAACATATTATAGATAGTCATGCTTTACAGAGACCAAACCAACATGGATTTAGTGAAGTAAATTCTCAAATTACCAATCTAATACGTTTTTCTGACAGCATGAATAAACATGTGGATAAAAGTGAACCAGCTGATATGGGGTTTTGGATTTTCATAAAGAGTTTGAAAGAAGTCCTTCATGAGAGACTCCTTAGAAAACTAAAAAGTCATGGGACAGGAGGTAAGGAGAAATTTTCCATATCTGCTAATATCCCTTTCTTCATTCATTCTAGACCAGTTCAGATCAGTGGGTTAGGAAAGTAAATAAATGGAAAAGGAAAAGAGAACACTATGTTTTCAAAAGAAGCAGCTGAAAAGGTCATAAAAAAAGAGGCTAGCCTTCAGGAACTAAATGAGATCGCAGAATGAGGAAGACAAACAGCAATATCTGGAGAAGCTAAGAGAAGCTGGTAAAGCAGACAGAAAAGCAAATATGCAAATGGAAGAAAAAAATAACCGAGAGGATGGATTTTCAGGAATCTGCATCGACTCAAAGGCACACAACAACAGTAGGACATGGGGACTGGACTTCTGTTTATGATTTAGATATATTTGACATACCACTTTTGTGTGTTCAATCAAAGCAGTTTACAACAAAAATGTCTAAAAACAAAAAGGTATGAAAAGAACGCCATTTCTAAAAGTAAAGTATGCTAGGAAAGGAGATAACTGAATAAAGCAGGGAAGCTCTTGGCAAGGTGTCTAAGAGGCAGTCAAGGCCCAAGATTTGTAGTGGCACTGAAGTATCGGAGGGGGTCATATGTAGGATGATACAGGAAGTAGGAAGGTGCTGGGTGACTATTGCAAGTTGCCTTAGACAGGTGAAGAGGCCTCCCTCCATGAGAATTACTAGCTATTTGGCTCAGGTGGGCCTGTCCCTGGTTTTGAAGCAGCAAGCTGAACAGCTGGGAGCCCCAATTACAGCAAAGGAAGCACAGTGAGTTGGCAAAAGAGCCCAGTGTTGTAAGACCCCAGACTTAGATGGATTTAGGTATGTATGTTCTTGACAGAGGACGTGCAAGTGTAGCATTGAGCGCTTCAAGGGTAAAGGGGAAGAATATGTAGAGGCTGACGAGGATAAAGCAGAATTGCTTAATATTTTTGTTCTGTGTTCACAGATCGATGGCTGGGAATGGGATCCCAGAAAACAAAACACAATAGGAATGGAAGTGAGGTAGAACTCAAATGATTTCTAGAAATCTGTGTTCATGAGGAGCTATCAAAAATAAAAAAAAAGTGGATAAAATGATGTTGTCAGACGGGATTCATCTTAGGGTATTGAAAGAACTTAGAAATGTAATAGCAGCAACTCTGGCTGACCTTTTCATTGCTTCTTTTAGAGTCGGAAGTGAACCCAGATGACTGAAAATGGGTGAATGTGGTTCCTGTTCACAAAAATGGAAGAAAGAGGTTGGTAACTACCAAACGGTTAGTGACCTTTGTGGCAAATAAATTAATGGAAACACTGCTAAAAACAAAGGATGATGCAGTTTCTGGAATCCAAGGGATCAGAGATCACATAGCTTTACTAAAGGTAGGTCTTGTCAGACGAATCTGATTTCTTTGACTGGGTGATCAGAGAATTGGATCAGGGGAGAACACTAGATGTGGTATACTTGGATGTTATAGCAAGGCTTCTGACACCATTCCGCATTGGCAACTTATAAATAAACTAAGTGCCCTTGGGATGGACCCTAAAGTGACTGGGTAAGAAACTGGTTGAGTGGAAGGCACCAGAGAGTAATAGTAAATGGAGCTCATGTTGAAGATAGCACAGTTACTTACCTGTAACAGGTGATCTCTGGGAACAGCAGGAATTAGTCCTCACATATGGGTACGTCGGTACCGACGGAGCCTGCGCGGGAAAGCTCCCCAGCCTTTCAGATGAAAGGCTTTTGGGGCCTCCCACCGCACATGCGCGCTGCCTTCCCGCCTTTCTGACCAGCTCTCCTCAGTTCGAGTTTATAGCTGAGACAATAGAGAGAGGAAAGGAAGATAGAGATACAACTCCTAGGGGAGGTGGGTTGGTTGTGAGGACTAATTCCTGCTGTTCCCAGAGATCACCTGTTACAGGTAAGTAACTGTGCTATCTCCAGGAACAAGCAGAAATAAGTCCTCACATATGGGGACTCCCTAGCTAAGATGCCTGGGAGATCCCCCTCCAAGGGTAAACCATCTTCGTATGGATCTCAGGCATCCATCCAGGGAAGGTGGGCAGGAGTTGTTTAAGTATGGAACAGGTGTTTGAGGACAGCCTGACCAAACAAGGCATCCCGGCGGGAGTCCTTGTCCAAGCAGTAATGGGCTGTGAAGGTATGAACCGAGGCCCAAGTGGCTGCTCGACAGATCTGATCTATGGACACAGAGTGAAGATGAGCCATAGAAGTGGCCATGGCTCGCACATTATGAGCTGTGACATGGCCTTCCAGAGAAATGTTCTTACTCTGGAAAGCAAAAGAAATACACTGAGCAATCCAATTGGAAAGTGTACGTTTGGTGACTGGAAGTCCCAAATGAGAAGGATCAAAAGCCACGAAAAGTTGGGAAGACTTTCGATGTGGCTGAGTCCTGTTGAGGTAAAAGGCGAGAGCTCTTTTACAGTCAAGAGTATGAAGGTTCCTCTCTGCACTGGATGCATGAGGAGCCGGGAAAAAAACAGGTAGATATACCTCTTGATTAAGATGAAAAGGCGAGACCACTTTAGGCATAAAGTGGGGATTCGTCCTAAGGACCACCTTATCATGATGAAATCTGGTATAAGGTGAATTAGCCACCAAAGCCTGCAGTTCACTGATGCGGCGAGCCGAAGTGACTGCAATAAGGAAAAGAACCTTCCAGGAAAGAAATTTCAGGGAGGTAGATACCAACGGTTCAAAAGGTGGCTTCATAAGTTGACCCAGAACTAAATTCAAGTCCCATGCTACCGGAGGAGGTCGGATGGGAGGCTTAGTGAGGGTCAGGCCTCTCATGAATCTTGCAATAAGAGGATGAGAGGAGACAGGTTGTCCATTTATAGGTTTTAAGGATGCTGCAATAGCACTTAAATGGACTTGTACTGAATTCGTCTTGAGGCCTGCATTGGAAAGATGCAGGAGATAGTCCAGTAGAGAATTCAAAGGAAGTGCTAGAGGGTCAAGACCCTGTTGCGCACACCAAATGGAAAAACGTTTCCATTTAAAAGCATAGGAACGCCTCGTGGAGGGTTTCCTAGAGGCATGAAGGATATCTTTCACTGGTTGAGAAAGATTGAAGTCATGAAGGCTCAGGCCTTCAGTAACCAAGCTCTGAGGTGTAGGGACTTGGGGTTTGGGTGCCACAAAGTCCCCTCCTCCTGAGACAGAAGGTCTGGCACAGCTCCCAGGTCCAGGGAGGGTCCCTGGGAGAGATGCAGAAGTAGAGGGAACCACACTTGGCGTGGCCAGCGTGGAGCTATGAGGATCATGGATCCGTGATCCCTCTGTAGTTTGAACAGAGTCTTGGGAATCAAAGGAATGGGTGGAAAAGCGTACAGGAATTCCTGACCCCAATGTAGGAGAAAGGCATCGTTGGCCTGAGCTCCCTGACACGGAGTCCTGGAACAGAACCGGGGAAGTTTGGCATTCCACGGACTTGCAAAGAGGTCTATGTCTGGGGTCCCCCATTCCTGAAAGATTCTGCGTATCTGGTCCATATGCAGGGACCATTCGTGTGGGAGCAGAACTCGACTGAGTCTGTCTGCCCGAGAGTTTTGAACTCCTGGAAGATATACTGCCAGAAGATGAATTTGATGCTCTCTGGCGAAGGCCCATAATCTGAGAGCTTCGTTGCAAAGTGACAGAGAGCCCGTCCCTCCTTGTTTGTTGACATAGAACATGGCTACCTGATTGTCTGTCTGGACTAGGACAGTCAGGTTGACAAGGAGGGTGTGGAAGACTGTGAGGGCAAGGAAGATTGCTCGCAGTTCCAGAAGGTTGATGTGAAGGGTGGTCTCCTGAGGAGACCAGGTGCCCTGAGTGGAGAGATGTTGGAGATGAGCTCCCCACCCTGTTTGGGAGGCATCTGTTGTGAGGGTTGCTTGGGGCAACGAAGGTTGGAAGGGAATCCCCAACAACAGATTTTTGGAGGATGTCCACCACTGGAGAGACCAAAACAGTCGTTTTGAGGTGAGTATTTGGTCTGAGAGCAGTCCTGATGCTTGAGACCACTGGGTGGCCAAAAGCCATTGAGCTGCCCTCATATGAAGACGAGCGTAGGGCACCACATGGACCGTGGAGGCCATGTGGCCCAGAAGTTGCAGCATTTCTCTGGCTGACAAGTGACTTCTGGACTGAGCCTGGGAGGCCAAGCTTATTAGCCTTTGGCCTCGGACCAGAGGGAGGTAGGCCCTTGCAGTGGTGGAGTCCAATTGGGCCCCTATGAATTCCAGGGACTGAGTAGGGATGAGTTGGGACTTGGGAACGTTTACCACAAGTCCCAGATATTGAAGAATACGCCTTGTGCGGTCCAGAGAAATCTGGGCTTCTGACTGAGATGGAGCTCGGATGAGCCAGTCGTCCAGATATGGGAAGACAAAGATTCCCATGCCTCTCAGAAATGCGGCTACGACTGCCATGCATTTTGTGAAGACTCTTGGAGCAGAGGCCAGACCGAAGGGTAGTACTCTGTACTGGAAATGTTTTCCCTGGAACAGAAAGCGAAGATATTTTCTGTGGGATGGATGGATGAGTATATGAGTGTACGCATCCTTGAGATCTAGAGAACAAAGCCAATCCTGACTCTGAAGGTATGGAAGGAGAATGCCCAGAGAGAGCATTTTGAATTTCTCCTTGAATAGAAACCTGTTCAATTCTCTCAGATCTAGGATAGGTCTAAAGCCCCCTGTCTTCTTCGTTATGAGAAAATAAGGGGAGTAGAAACCTAACCCCTGTTGTGGAGGAGGAACCTCCTCTATTGCCCCTTGGGCAAGGAGAGAAGAGACTTCCTGACCCAATAGGGTCAGAAGAGATGGGGGAGAACTGAATTGCCTCACCATGGTATGGGGAGGAAGGCTGGAGAAATGAAGTTTGTAGCCCTCCCTGATAATAGAGAGGGTCCATTGCTCTGATGTGATTTGTTCCCATCTGGGAGCAAAATGAGCTAGCCTTCCAGGAATGGTGAGGGGCTCTGGTTGTTCTAGAGCCAGAAACGGCAAGTTCTCTAGGGGCAAGTCAAAACCCCTGAGGGGGTTGAGCCTGCTGGGGTGTAGCAGACACTGCAGGCTTTGACTTTACTTGCTTAGATTGCTGACGCTTAGCAGCAAAGCGAGGCTGAGCAGATTGCTGGCCAGTATTTGTGGAAAATCTGGCCTTCTTATAGTAAGGCCTTTTAAAAGACTTCTTTTTGGCAGGGGTAGAAGTAGACTTAGAAAGTCTATCTAGAGTGGCATTTTCTGCATCCATTTGAGCAGCTTTAATTTGCCAGTCTTCACCAAATAAGTTCTCACCTGTACAGGGCAGATTCCTGAGGCCATCTACAACCCAGGGTTCTAGGTCAGAAGCCTGGAGCCAAGCAAGACGTCGGGCTGCAATAGCAATTCCCGAAGCCCTGCCAGCAACCTCAAAGGAATCAAAGGCTGCCCTGTTGGAGAACTTGGAGACCTCTGAAAATTGTGTCACCATAGAAAAGAAGTCCGCCCTTTGATCATCAGGGATAAAGGGGGCAAAATGCTGTACCTTTAGGGCAAGTTGTCCAAGAAACATGCCCATATAAAGGCTATAAGAATTGATCCTGGCTATAAGCATACTAGCCTGGAACATCTTTCTACCAAAAGAGTCCAGGGTCTTACATTCTCGCCCTGGAGGGGTAGAAGAATGCCTTTTAGGACTCTTTATTTTCTTCATGGCAGACTTCACCACAATAGAGTGGTGAGGCAGCTGAGTTTTCTGGAACCCAGGAGAAGGAGGGACCCGATACATGGTGTCCAACCTACGGGAATGGGGAGACAGTGTTAAAGGAGTCTCCCACAAATCCATCAAGTGTTCTTGAAGGATTTCATGGATAGGCAGAGTGACTGCCTCTTTAGGAGCTTTAGAGTATCCTAAAATATCCAATTTTTTTGATCTGGGTTCTTTTTCAGAAGATGTAGCAATAGAAAGTGCTTTAGCTACATCAACAATGAAATCCTGAAAGAATAAATCCTCTGGAGGAGACATCCTCCTCTTTGGAGAAGAGGGCTCCTCAGGAAGAGCAAGCTCAGCAGAGTCATCAGAGGAATTGAATTCATCAGAAGAATCTGAGTATTCTCTCTGTGCTTTCAATGCACGATACGCATACCGATCGGTATCGACATCGGGCGTATCGGGCATGGGATCGGTACCGGGCGAAAGCCTGAATCCGGCATGCGGAACCGATCGACTCTTGGAAGTCGATGGTCTCGGTTCCGGTGTGGATACTGGAACCGGGGTTGGTACCGATGGAATCGGTACCGAGGGCGTCGCAGCCTTAATGAATGCCAGAACGGCCTGCTGCATGGTCTGGACAGTATTGCCCATAGACGCCACTGCTGCCTGGATGTCGGTACCGGTATGGGCCGGTACCCCAGAGCAGTCCAACAGGTGATCAGTCGAGGCCGTGCCATCGATGTCAACCTGTGACCCCATGATTGCTTTGGAGGCCGGAGCCTCCCGCCGGGGTTTTTTGGCCTGGGCAGAATCCTCGAACTCAAGATTGAGAGCCTCTCGATCTTTAGAAAGAGATTTGCTTTTAGAGGATTTGCCCACAGAAGTTTTGGTTACCTGAGATCCATCCGGAGAGGAAGACCTGGATGACTGTGATGCTTCTGAAGGAAACAGCACATGGAGCTTGTTGGCCCGGTTCTGCAAACCACGTTTAGACATCTGGGTGCAGGATGGGCAGTCCGGTATGGAGTGGTCAGGTCCCAAACATTTAAGACACCATTCATGGGTGTCTGTGACGGAAATGACAGCACTGCACTTGGTACACTTTTTAAAACCAGGGACTGGCTTCTCCATGAGGAGAATTTGTGTAGGCCTTAAGGCCTAACAAAAGTTACCAAGCTGTGCTGAAGAAAATAAAAAAGTCTTTTTTTTTTTTTTTTTATAAAGAAAGAAAGAGAGACCGGCGGTACCGGTTTCGGTATGGGGAAGGCAGGTACGCGGTCTAAAGAAACAAACAAAATTCACAATTTCTTCAGCGGTGACAGGAACACGACCTGCTGGCTCCGCGGAAAAAGAGAAACTGAGGAGAGCTGGTCAGGAAGGCGGGAAGGCAGCGCGCATGTGCAGTGGGAGGCCCCAAAAGCCTTTCATCTGAAAGGCTGGGGAGCTTTCCCGCGCAGGCTCCGTCGGTACCGACGTACCCATATGTGAGGACTTATTCCTGCTTGTTCCTGGAGATAGAGGTGTTACAAGTGGTATACCTCAAGGTAAGTCCTTAATCCTGTTTTGTTTTTTTGGGGTTTTTTTAAACATTTTTTGTTAAGTGATATTGGGAAGGTTTGCCAGGAAAGGTACTCCTGTTTGCAGACTATGCCAAAATCTGCAACAGGAAAGACACCGTGGAAGATGGAGATAGCATGAGGGGATCTAGCGGAGCATAAAGAATGGTTGAGAATTTGGCAGCTATGATTTAATGATCAAAAATGAAAGGTCATGTATTTGGGCTGCAAAAATCCAAGAGGCAATACAGTATAGGGGATGAAGTACTTTGGGTGCACAAAAGAAGAATGGAACCTTGGGGTGATCATACTGGATGATCTTAATGTGGCCAACAGGTACAAAAGGTGATGTTAAAAGTCATAAGGATGCTTGGGTACATAGGGAAAGGAATGGCCTATAGGAAAAAAAAAAAGATAGTGTCTTTGTACAAGTCTTTAGTGAAACCTCATTTGGAGTACTGTGTACAATTCTGGAGATCACACCTTTCAAAGGATGTAATCAGGATAGAGTCTGTCCAGAGGGAAGCTATTAAAATGGTCAGTGTTTTTTGTCAAAGCATATGGGGATAGGCTTAAATATTCCAACATGTACACTTTGGAAGAAAGGCAGGAGAGGGGGTGATATGACAGACACATTTAAATGTAATAAATGCATAGGAGGTGGTCCTCTTCCAGATGAAAGGAAACTCTGGAATGAGGGGTCATAAAATTAATATGAAAGGGATAAACAGGAATAATCTGAGGAAAAGCGCTGTTACTCACCTGTTACATGTGTTCTCTGGGGACAGCAGGAATCAGTCCTCACATATGGATTGGCACCAGCGCCGAAGGGGCCCGCATGGATCCACTCCCCAGGGTTCAAAGAAAGCCTTTGGGAATTACACCACACATGCGTGGTCACCTTCCTGCCCAAAGGTGCTATCTTGCCTCAGTATGATGATATGAGAAAAAAACAACAAGTGAACTTCCAATAAGGTAATATTCCCCATAAACCCAGAAATTTTTTGTCAGACCTGAAATCCTCACACCGAAGCTACCAACAGTGAGAGCTACGGTAAAGAGGACAGGTGTCCTTTTTAATCAAAAGCAGGGGTTTTTCTATTGGGTGATGACAAATTTACCTGAAGCAGGGTGTTGAAAAGTGAAGAACCCAAAACGCAGGACTGTGTCGTGTGGAGGTCACCTATTCCAGCATTTTTTCACCAAAATTGCAGATAAGTGAAGGGCGTTCTGACCGGATGACATTTCCGGCAGTTACGGCTTTCTCACTGCTTTTGATTAAAAAGGACAGAGATGCCAGAGCCTTCGACACCTTGGGGCGCAAGTGCTTCAAGGGATCCATGCTGAGCTGCTGGATACAGACCTATGAGTTCTACATATGCATGTATCTAAAGGACCTCATCCAGGAATTCGCCGGGTTCTCGGTAGGGATCGCCGGGGAACTCCTTCAGCGGCTCCAGGCCCTGGGTGCCGCCATCCGGAACTGTTACAAGTTCTTGCCCCGGGCCGCTTATGATGGTTTCGAGGCTGCACCCCGAGCCGCAACTGCGGGCATTGGTGCTCGGCGCCAGGCCTGGCTACAGATCTCAGACCTTAAGCAATGGGTCCAGGAAAAGCTGCTAGACGTCCCCTGCACCGGGGAGAACCTGTTTGGAAAACCTATGGCTGATAAGGCCGTCGAGATAGAGGCTGAGTTGGTGGCCTGGCAGAGGCTTTCAAGGAAGACCTCTGCCCTCCCCCAAAAGAAAATATCAGGGAAACGGCCAATTTTCTTGAGGAAAAAGGGGCATTTTCACCAGTCACCACTACCAAGCCTTCTCAGGCCAACAGCAGCAGGGACCCCAGTCTAAAGGCCAGGGTCACAGACCCAGAAGGCCAAAAGCCCCGAAGTCACAGGCCCCAGCCCCGAAGGAGCTTTTGACTGCCAGGTCAGGGACTCCCTCCCCCCGGGAGATCCTCACCAGCCCACAGGGAGCCGCCTAGCACTCTTCGCCCACAAGTAGGCCGAAGTCACTTCCGACCAGTGGGTGCTCCAGGTGGTAAAGGAAGGTTACTGCCTCCGCTTCCAGCAGACCCCACGGGGGTATTTTCCAGGAGAACCAGTGCAACCTCTCCTTCACCAGACCCTCTTGCTCTCAGAGCTAGTAGGTCTATTCAGGGAAAAGGCAGTAGAGCCCATATCCCGACACCTTTGGGGAAAGGGCTTCTACTCCAGATATTTCCTTGTTCCCAAAAGAACTGGGGGCCTCGGTCCCATTCTGGACCTCCGAAACCTGAATAAGTTTCTGTTGAGGGAGAAGTTCAAGATGCTCTCCCTTGGAACACTACTGCCCTACCTCCTCCAGGAAGATGGGCTGTGCTCCATAGACCTAAAGGATGTGTACACTCACATCCTGATCCACCCCTCTCACAGGTGATTCCTAAGGTTCGTGGTTGGAAGGGGCCACTTCAAGTACAGGGTACTTCCCTTCGGTCTGGCCTCCTCGCCATGAGTCTTCACAAGTGCCTAGCAGTAGTAGCCGCCCATTTGCGCCTTCAAGGAGTGTTCGTCTTTCCCTATCTGGGCGACTGGCTCATCAGGGGCAGTACAGCCACAGAGACCAGCCAGGCCGCAGAACGTACCATTCTCCTGCAGCACCTGGGGTTTGTCATCAATTACCCCAAATCACATCTCTCTCCAGCCCAAAACCTGGAATTCAGAGGTGCTCAGCTGGATATGATGCGGTCTAGGGCCTCCCCTCTTTCAGGGTGCTCTGGCATCTCTGCCTGGGGAGACAGAAAGAGTAGTTACTCACCTGTAACAGGTGTTCTCCAGGAGCAGCAGGAATCAGTCCTCACATATGGGTGACGTTGGCGCCAATGGAGCCCCGTGCAGAGCATTTCCCCAGCTTTCAAAGAAAGCCTTTGGGAATACAGCGTGCCTGCGCGGTCCCCTTCCCGCCCAAGGGTGCCATCTTGCTCAGTCTGATGACATAGTTAAAAGACAGCAAAAACAAAATGAAGTATATGACTGCAACTCCAGGGGAGGAGGGAGGGTCGTGAGGACTGATTCATGCTGCTCCTGGAGAACACCTGTTACAGGTGAGTAACTACTCTTTCTCCAGGACCAAGCAGGAAGTCAGTCCTCACATATGGGACTCCCCAGCTCTAGGCTACCGGGAACCCCAAGCTGAAAAAATGGCTCCCTCTGAAGAGCCTCAGCAACCATGATAAGACTATCCTCTAAGCACGCCCCGTACGGTAGCCCAACACAAGGGCCGGAGGATAGGAGTTGCCTAAACCTCAAAGAGATTACGGAGTACCGCCTGTCCGAAAGCACTGTCCCTTTGGGACTCCCTTTCAAGGCAGTAGTGGGCTGCAAAAGTCTGTCTTGAAGACCAAGTAGCGGCCCGGCAGGCCTGCCAACGGAACAGAGTGGAGATGAGCTACTGACGCAGCTTTCGCCCTGACACGGTGGGCCGTGACTCGACCCTGCAAGGGGAGGTCGGCTGCCTTGTACGCCCAAGCGATACAATCTGCTACCCAAGTGGACAAGGTACGCTTGGAGACAGGCAACCCTACTTTATTAGTGTCAAAGGAGACGAAGAGCTGAGTAGCTCTTCGGTGCCCCGCGTACGTTCTATGTAAAAGGACAACGCCCTCTTACAGTCCAGGGTATGCAGGACTGTTTCAGCCCAGCCCAGGAAAGAATTTCGGAAGAACCACCTCCTGATTGAGGTGGAAGGAGGAGACAACTTTTGGAAGGAACTTCGGATGGGTCCGTAGGACCACCCTGTTCCTATAGAACTGTGTGTACAGTCTATCAGAAAACAGAGCTTGTAGTTCACTCACACATCTGGCCGAGATAAGAACTACCAGGAAGAGTGCCTTCCAAGAAAAGTAGTGTAAATGACAAGTAGCCATCGGCTCAAACGGTGGGCAAGTTGTTGCTAGACCACGTTCAAATCCCACTCAGTGGCAGGTGGACGACTCAGAGGCTTGAGCAAAAGCAGGCCTCTGAGGAAGCGGGACACCAAGGGGTGAACCGACAGAGACTGTCCCTCCACCGGTGAGTGGTGTGCTAATAGAGCACTGAGGTGGACCCGAACAGAGTTGGACTTAAAGCCTAGGTCTGACAGGTGAAGTAGATATTGTAGTACTACTGGCACAAGGCAGGAGAAAGGATCCTCATTGCACTGAGCACACCATATTGAGAACCTATGCCATTTGAGGGCATAGGACTTCCTGGTGGACTGCCTCCTAGAGGCCAAGACCACCTCCTCAACTTCCCTAGGTAAAAGTAAGAGAGCAAGCACTATACTTTCAGCAGCCAGGCCATCAGATTGAGGGATCTGAGATTGGGGTGCAGAAGGGAACCCTGATCTTGAGACAGGAGATCGGGTTGCAACCCCAAAGGGAATGGAGTTTCCACTGCCAACTGCCGAAGAAGTGGAAACCACGGTTGCCTCGGCCATCGGGGGACTACCAGAATCACCGAGGCCTTGTCCCGGAGAATCTTGAACAGAGTCCAGGCCACCAGGGGCGTGGGAGGAAACGCATGCAGGAGGCCCGTAGACCAAGAGATCAGAAACGCATCTGCTGCCATTCTCAGGGGATGCGGCTGTCTGGGGCAAAACCTGGGCAGCTGACGGTTCAGTGGACTTGCAAAGAGATCGATGGATGGCAGTCCCCATCGTAGAAAGATCTGCTGGACCACCAGTGGATTCAACTGCCATTCGTGAGGCTGGAGAATCCTGCTTAGTTTGTCAGCCAAGAAGTTCTCCTGACCAGGTAGATAAACTGCTTTGAGAAACATGCCTTGTTTGACGACAAAGGAGCAAAGGGCCTGCGCCTCCTGACATAGAAGTCTGGACCCTGTGCCCCCTTGCTTGTTCACATAGAACATTGCTACCTGATAAGACAGACTGGTGAGAGAGGGCATGAGAAAACGTCTGTAGAGCCAAGCAGATTGCTTGCAGCTCCAAAAGATTGATCTGCTGTGTGGTCTCCCGAGGAGACCAGAGGCCTTGAGTGCACGTGCCCTGGCAACGTGCACCCCAGCCCTTTAAGGAAGCATCAGTCATCAGCACCCTGGTGTGTGCTGGGGCTTGTAAGGGTACCCCCCTGAGAAGGTTTGGAAGATGTAGCCACCACTGCAAGGAGTCCAAGAGTGGTTTGGACACCTTTAGTCTGTCTCGGAGGTCGCCAGTGGCTTGCGCCCACTGAGCTCTGAGGCACCACTGAGCCGCCCGCATGTGCAGACGGGCATTCGGGGTCACATGTACCGTGGATGCCATGTGGCCCAGGAGCCGCAGGAAGTGTCTGGCGGAGACCTGAGAATTGCTTTGGAACTGGTTGGTCAAGTCCATCAGTCTGTGGGCCCTGTCCTCGGGCAAGCAAGCTCTTGCCTGCAGAGTGTCTAATCTTGCTCCTATAAACTCTAGGTTTTGTGAGGGGAGCAAAGTGGACTTTGCTAGTTTATGACAAAGCCCAGATGCTGAAGAAGAGAGACAGTGCGAAGAGTGGCTTGTCTGGCCTCCTGGAGAGACTGACCCCTGATGAGCCAGTCGTCCAGGTATGGGAAGACAAAAATTCCCTGATTCCTGAGATAGGCCGCCACCACCGCCAGGCAGAAGTTAGGCCACCACCGGGGGCAGAAGTTAGGCCAAAGGGAAGCACTCTGTACTGAAAATGGTTTCCTCCCACCACAAATCTGAGATATTGTCTGTGGTCTGGATGAATGAGAATGTGAGTATAAGCATCCTTTAGGTCTAAGGAGCATAGCCAATCTCCCTGCCAGAGGCAGGGCAGCAGTATCCCAAGGGTAAGCAACCTGAACTTTTCCCTCTCCAGAAACTTGTTTAGGTTTCGCAAGTCTAGGATAGGCCGAAGGCCTCCTGTCCTTTTTGGTACCAGAAAGTACCTGGAGTAGAAGCCCTGCCCTTTCAGGTGGTGAGGCACCGGTTCCACCGCCTGTTCCTTTAGAAGACTTGCCAACTCCTGAAGGAGAAGGTTTCTGTGCAGAGGGAGTCTTGGAGGCTCCCCTGGAAAGTAGGAGGAGGGTATCTGGTGAAAATGGAGCATGTAGCCCTTTTGGACTATGCTGAGGACCCAGGTCTCCCCTGTGATGGCTAACCACCTGTAGGCGTACAGTGTCAGCCAACCACCTGTGCTGAGTGGAGACAGCTGTGGAGAAGAGGCTATGCTGTGGGAATCAAAATCCCGCTCCCTGCTGTGCAGGAGCCGTAGCTGGCAGCTTGGGGGTCTTCTGCCTACAGGGCCCATGCTCCTGCCCCTTGGCCTGCTGGCCCTGTTGGGGAGCTGGAGAGGCCTGATATTGAGGGTAGGATTTGTAGGCAGTACCCTTCCTCGGGATAAAGGGCTTTTTTTCCGAGCCCTTCTTTTTCTGAGAAGGGGCAAAAGTCTTCCTGGACAGCCTTGTACTGGTGAGAGTTTCAGTCTTGATTTCCACAGCCTTTTCAGTCATGGGCTTACCGAAAAGGTTTTCACCTTGGCAAGGGACATCGACCAACTTGTCCTGCACCCATGGCTCCAGGTGTGATGACTGTAGCCAGGCCTGACGGCGTGCACCGATGCCGGCCGCGGCTACCTGGGCCGAAGCCTCAAAGCCATCATAGGCTGCTCGAGAGATAAACTTCGAGCACTCTCGAATCCCTGTTGACAAAGCCTTGAACCTCTGCAAAGGTTCCTCGGAGAGGCCAGCTGAGAACCGGCAATCTCCTTTGCCAGGTCTCGTAGGTACATGCCCATGTACAGCTGGTAGGTCTGGACACGGCAAGATAGCATAGAGCCCTGGAAGCACTTTCTACCGAGGGCATCCAGGTTCCAGGCCTCCCGGCCGGGGGGCACCAAGGAGTGCATCTTCTGACTCTTCAGACGGTGCATGGCCGATTCCACAAACATGGAGTGGTGCGGCAGCTGCGCCTTTTGGAACCCATGGCTCTTACGGACTCAATAAATAGAATCGACCCATTTGCTAAGAACCGGCGTCGAGGCCGGTGCCTCCCACATATGGAAGAGCAGCCTTTCCAGCATCGGAGGAACCGGTAGAGTAAAGGCTTCCTTCTGAGGAAAATCATACTGGAGGGCATCGAGCTCCTCAGCTCGAGGCTCCTCCTCGGCGTCCACAAGGAAGGCCAAGGCCTTGGCCATGTCCCTCACGAAGTCTGAGAACCGGGTATCCTCCAAGGGGGACCGTCTCCGAGGCTTGGACTCCAGTGAGTCCGAAGGGACGCACTGGGTCCGGAAGGTGTCCAGGGACTCCTCGTCCTCCGTCTCCCACTCCGACTCCTCCGAGGAGAAAACGAGCAGCTCCGGCCGTGTGGGCTTCGGTGCCACCAGCCCCGACGCCAAGGGTATCGGCATCGACGACCTCGGCCCCGCACGGGAGGTCGAGGGGAACCTTGACCGAGGATCAACTCGAGACTTCATCGACTCGAGGATCGGCTCGGTCTCCGAGGTCGACTTAGACGTCAAGGTCCCGGTAGTCGGGGCAGATGCACTGGTCAGACTGGTGATCAGCACCCGCTGCTGTTCCATGAAGGCAGCCAAACTGCTCTTGAAGGCCGTCAACCTGAGTCCAAGCTCCTGAGACTCAGCAGCCCCCGACTCAGGCCCCGACGGCGTCGGGCCCGACGTCGGCTCCCCCGGAGGAGAGTCTATGAGGACAACTGCACTTACATGACTCGGGGACTCCGGCTCCACATGAGGTAGCTTGGAAGGCCTCTCCGACTCCGAGAGCCCGGGGCGGCGGTCAGGGCTACGCGACCTGGTCCTTGAGGAACCAAGAGCCTCCACTGACGCCGCCCTCGCAAGCTTTTTCTTCCTTCTGTGCTCCCAGGAGGGAGACTCCCTTTCAGAGGAACCCCAACGGCGCTCGGGGTCGGACTCACGAGATGTCGAGGCCTCTGACGAAGTCTGGGCCCGGCTGGACGCGGAGTCAGAGAAAATTCTCTCACGTTGATTCTGACGGCTCCGAAGCGCCTTCGACGACATTTTGCCACACGGGCCACAGGCCAGCAGGTCATGTCGGGCCCGAGGCATCGGAGGCAGCAGTCATGTGTGTCGGTGAGAGACATACGTTTCTTGCACCAATCACACTTTTTGAACCCGCTGGCAGCCATGGGGGGAAAAAGGGCCCCTGCAAGGTCAAAAGACCAGGCTGCCAGTGAAAACACAAAAAGAGCGCAAACGCTAGTCACGAAGGACAAAAACGAAAATCAAAACTCCGGACTCGATGCCAGTGTACCGAGCCCAGGCGGGAAGGGGCACCAGCGTCGAACCGGATAAGACAACGCGAAAATCGCAGAAAAAAAATCAACTTTTCCCAGGTGACACGAACTCACGTCCATCGGGCTCCGCGGAAAAAGAAAGATTGGGCATGATGGCACCCTTGGGCAGGAAGGGGACCGTGCAGGCGTGCTGCATTCCCAAAGGCTTTCTTTGAAAGCTGGGGAAATGCTCCACACAGGGGCTCCGTCGGCGCCTACGTCACTCATATGTGAGGACTGACTTCCTGCTTGGTCCTGGAGAATGTAATATACGCCATGATGCCCAGCCTCGATGTGATGTAATGTACCCTTGATGTTGTAATCTAACCCATGATCCCTGCTTGGAATGTATTTATTTATACTGTGTGTATAGTAAATTGCGCAGTAGTACTCGTTGTAGCAATGGGAGACAGCCAACCTGGTTTTGCCCTAGATTACACAGGTACACTACCAAAAAACTGCCTCCAGTTTTGCAACTGATTCCTATAGATTTTGGGGTGCTGAATCCAGGAAAAATAGCCAAAATGTTCCATCACGTCACGTTTTCTTGCAAAATTAGATTTCTTACCCATATAAGGAATGTTCACATAATTTCTTTTTAGCCGACTGCAGTTTACTTTCTTGGCCCAAAATAGAGGTTGTAATGGTTAACTAACTAGAAACACTCCCTCATGATATTTTAGAGTGTTTTGTATTCATTTTATACATTAACAGGACAATTGGGAGGCGGGGGGCTAAATCCAGTACTCGCGCTGGCGCATGTTCTTTCCTGTTCGCCTCGCCTCGTTCGCTCGCTCAAACACGGTGGTTGCGACATGAACGTTCCTGTCAAATTTCAGTTTCTTGCAAGTTCATTATTACCTTTTGTTTGCTCAGTCGTAATCCAGCTTTATTCCAAAGTGGTTCACTACAGTTGTAGTTTGCAGTGCTGTGTATTTGTGATGGCTCACAGAGCCAGAGGTTGCGTCAACTCTCCGGACAGTTTTTGTTTTATTTGTGGGGAATATACCGTGAAAAAGCGGCAGAGGAACATTTCTGCATTTATTAAAAAAGTATATTTCGCCTATTTCGGTTTGAAGTTAGGCGATCAAGACAAACCGTGGGCTCCTCACAAAGTGTGCAAGACATGTGAGGAAGATCTACGCTTATGGATGAAAGGTAAAAAACAAGCATTTCGTTTCGGAATACCTATGATGTGGCGTGAACAAAGAGACCACAGCAGTGACTGCTATTTTTGCTCTTGCATTGTGAAGGGATACAACTTAAAAAATAAGAACGTAATAAGTTACCCCAACCTTCCCTCAGCAATTAGGCCTATGCCTCATAGCAACGAAGTACCTGTGCCTGAACCACCAAAATCTTTGGATCATATTTGTGTGGACGGTTCTGATCATGATGAGACTCATCAGATGGCTTTTCCCGATGAGTCCAGTACTTCCGAGTTTGAAACTGAACCAGATCCGAAACCTGAACTTTTCTCTCAAGCTGAATTGAATGATTTAGTCTGGGATTTAAGACTCCCAAAAGATGCTGCCCAACTGCTAGGTTCTCGGCTTAAACAGAAAAATCTATTGTCACCAGGAACAACTTTTTATTGGTACCGCAACCGCGAGACACAATTTTTGAAGTATTTCAGCAAAGAGGAAGATTTGGTATTTTGCAACGATATATACGGAGTGATGGAAAAGTTTAAACTCAAGTATGATCCTGCTGAATGGCGGCTGTTCATTGATTCGTCAAAAGACAGCATAAAAGGTGTTCTTCTTCATAATGGCAACACATTCGCTTCAGTTCCTATTGCTCACTCTGTTATTCTCCAAGAAAAATACGAGAATTTGGCCCTGATTCTTCAGAAGATTCGTTATGATGAGCATAAGTGGATGATTTGTGGAGACTTTAAAATTCTATCCATGCTATTAGGGCAGCAATCCGGTTTCACCAAATATCCCTGCTTCCTTTGCTTGTGGGATAGCCGGGCCCGCGACCTACACTGGGGGAAAAAAGACTGGCCAATTCGGGAGTATTTGAGACCCGGTGAGAAAAATGTTCTTCATGAGAGCTTGGTACCTCGTGATAAAATTCTATTACCACCTCTCCACATTAAGTTGGGTCTCATTAAGCAATTCATCAAGTCCCTTCCAAAAGATGGTGAGTGCTTTCGGTACCTTTGCTCAAAGTTCCCCCGACTTTCTGAAGCAAAGCTAAAGGAAGGAGTGTTTGTTGGCCCTGATATAAGGAAACTCATTTCAGATGGAGCATTCGCTGAAACGATGTCTGAGAAGGAAAAAGAAGCCTGGGATTCCTTCAAGGATGTTGTTCTCAAATTCTTGAGGAACAGGCGGGATGAGAACTATAAGGATATTGTTGCCAGGATGCTCAATGCCTTCAAAGAACAAGGCTGTAACATGAGCCTGAAAGTCCATTTCTTGCACTCACATGTGAACTACTTTCCCGAAAACTTGGGGGCGTACAGTGAAGAACAAGGTGAAAGGTTTCACCAGGACATCAAGGACGCAGAGAGAAGGTACCAAGGAAGATTGAACACCACTATGATGGCTGATTTCTGCTGGTTGCTGCTGCGGGAAACCCCAGATGAAAAATACGCCAAGCAGCGCACCAAGAGAAGCATTCGGGGGAAGAAGAAACGGGCCCACCAGGAGATTGATTGACCCAAGAATGACTTTAAAATCTAAACTGTGTTGACAAATATCATGTTTTTACTAAACTTTGAAATAAAAATTTGCTAGTTATTACCACAGTGTCGGATCTCATTTATTAGAATTTTATTTTCACACCATCGGGTGTTTGTCTTCATGTATTGCAATGGTGCGGTTTGCGTTTTCTATTCTTACATACATACCTGTACAACATTTTTTGCACATTTCTTTGCTTTGCTTTGTGTCTAACCTCGCTCTTATATGCTCAATGTTTGTGCACATGTATGTGGCTGTTTTAAGTGCAGACAATTTTGCTACCATCACAGTGTGTTTTGTTGACATTACTCTATTCTTATGTGCTGCCTTGTTACAATTTTCTTTATTCTTATTTGAATAACTACTAAACAATTAGTATAAAGAATTCATCCAAGAAACTTTTATCTCGATCGCACTCAATCTGAAACGTTCACCTCAAACTGCTAACCCAATGTAGCAAAAAATCTGTACGTGATGGAGCAAATTGGTTACCAGATTTGGATTCAGCGCACCAAAAAACGTAAAAATCAATCGAAACATTAGAGGCAGTTTAAAAAAAAATTTTTTTAGTGTACCTGTGTTATTTTTCTGTGTTTTGTCTGTTTTCTCAATTAAGATTGTAAGCTCTGATGAGCAGGGACTGTCACTTTTTATATGTCTGCACAGCGCTGCGTACGTGGTAGCGCTTTATTAATGTTAGATATATAGGTATGTATTTAAGTTATTTGTTTACTTAGGTTTTGCTGGGGATAATTATACTAAAAAAACTATACCTAATACGTTTAATGGACTTTGTTCACCTCAACATTAATTGATCTCAGGTCCTTAATGTATGCCCGAGGAGGATAACCAGCTGCATCTGAGAGTGAATATGGGCTCCTCCTTCCCTTTAAGAGGTTTAAGCACCTATAAAGCTACAATTATCCAAGGGATGCGTGGGAGTTGGGAAGGGGGGAAGGGAGGGAGGGAGGAAGGGAAAGAAGACTTATTTAAAGTTGGCTGCTACACAATACCCTGTCCTGTGGTTCTACAGTTAAGGCCTACCAATTTCCTGGGTGATGCACACAGTCCTTGTTTTGATAGAAGGGGCCTTTTAAATTGCCCCTTTGATCTGTCACTTGTGTTTAACACCTATTTAAGTCAACTTCACAGATCCTTTGCCTCCTAATTGGTAGGGCTCTTTGTAAAGGTCACTAGAAACAAGTTTATTTTTCTTTCTACTCAAAGACTATTCTACTTGTATGCTAAGCTATATTCTGATTTGTTTTAAGTAATAAAGCTCTCTAGAAACAATTTTATTTCAGTAATTATTTACTCTATTTTACTTTCTAGGTTAAGCTAAACTTTGATTTGATTTAAATGAAAAGCTCTCTAGAAACAACATTTATTTCAAAGTCTATTTACTCTTATTTTATGTTCTATGCTAAGCTATACTCTGCTTTGACTTAACACTAGAAGCCCCAAAGTGCGTCAATTGACGCAAATGCATCTTCGAAGTTGTATACCAGCGCCACTGCTAGAACCATGTCAGTCATGTTCCATGACTTTGTTAGCAAGATCAAGATGTTCAAATATGTGCATCGAAAATTAATGGAAGATGCACCACCTAGCGGGAAAATGAATTTATGGCCTCCGGTTCTTTTCGGCACGAGGAAGTACCGAGAGTAGAACCCCTTGCCCTTTTGGTAGTGGGCGCTGGTTCATGGCCCTGTCTCAGAGTAGACCTGTGAGCTCCTGCCGGAGCAGGGACTGGTGAAGGGGAGTCCTGGAAGGCTTTCTTAGACAGAAAGAGTGGGGCATCTGGTCCAGGTGGAGGAGGTAACCCTCCTTGACCACCTGGACCAGATGCCCCCTGTCAGTAACTGACCTCCTGAGGGTAGAAGGGCTATGCCCAAGGAGTCAAAAACTCCTCCCAGATGGAGCCAAAGCTAGCGTTGGAGCCCTGGAAATAAGAACATAAGATATGCCATACTGGGTCAGACCACGGTCCATCAAGCCCAGTATTCTGTTTCCAACAGTGGCCAATCTAGGTCATATGTACCTAGCAGTTTCCCCAAGGGACACAGGTTCCACAATGCTTGTATTGGTTCAAGCATTGATATCCTGGGTCCCTTCTTAATAATGGTTTATGGACCTTTCCTCCAGGAACTTGTCCAAACCTTTTTTAAAACCAGCTACACTAACAGCCTTTACTACATCCTCCGGTAACAAATTCCAGAGTTTGATTACACGTTGAGTGAAAAAATATTTTCTTTTATTAGTCTTAAATAGTTTACCCTGTAGCTTCATTGCATGTCCCCTAGTCTTTCTATATTCTGATAAGGTAAACAATCGATCTACGTTTACCCGTTCCACTCCGTTCATTAATTTATAGACTTCTATCATATCTCCCCTCAGACGTCTCTTTTCCAGGTTAAAGAGCCCTAACCTTTTTAGCCTTTCTTCATTGGAGTATCCTTCCATCCCCTTTACCATTTTGGTGGCTCTTCTCTGAACCTTTTCTAAAATCGCTATATCCTTTTTAAGATACGGCGACCAGAATTGCACACAATATTCAAGGTGCGGTCTCACCATGGAACGATATAGAGGCATTATAATATCTTGTTTTATTTTCCATTCCTTTCCTTATCATACCTAGCATTCTATTTGCTCTCTTGGCCACTGCTGCACACTGGGCCGAGGGTTTTAACATGGTATCCACAATGACGCCTAAATCTTTTTTCTGGGTGGTAGTTCCTAATGTGGAACCTTGCATCGTGTAACCATAGTTTGGGTTGTTCTTCCCTAGGTGCATAACCTTGCACTTGTCCACATTAAATTTCATCTGCCATTTTGATGCCCAGTCTTCCAATTTATCAAGATCCTCTTGCAATTTTTCACAATCCTCTTGGATTTTTAACAACTTTAAATAGTTTTGTGTCATCTGCAAATTTGATAACCTCACTCGTTATTCCACTTTCCAGGTCATTTATGAATATATCAAAAAGCAGCGGACCCAGCACAGATCCCTGGGGTACACCACTATTCACCTTTCTCCATTGGGAAAATTGGCCATTTAGCCCTACCCTCTGCTTTCTATCTTTTAACCAGTTCCTGATCCACAATAATACACTGCCTCCTATCCCATGACTCTTTAGTTTTGCCAAAAGTCTCTCATGAGGGACCTTGTCAAAGGCTTTCTGAAAGTCCAGATACACAATATCAACCGACTCACCTTTGTCCACCTGATTATTCACTCCTTCAAAAAAACATAACAGATTAGTAAGACAAGATCTTCCTTGTCTAAAGCCATGCTGGCTGTCTCCCATTAGGTCATGACTATCTACATGCTGAGTAATTTTATTCTTTATGATGGTTTCTACCATTTTTCCCGGTACTGACATCAGGTTCACCGCCGGTGTCTGTAGTTTCCCGGATCACCCCTGGAACCCTTTTTAAAAATTGGTGTTACATTGGCGATCCTCCAATCTTCAGGTATTAGAGATGATTTTAATGATAGTTCACAGATTACTAATAGCAGGTCTGCAATCTCATATTTCAGTTCTTTCAACACCCTTGGATGTATACCATCCGGCCCAGGTGATTTGCTACTCTTCAGTTTATCTAATAGTTGTAATACATCTTCCCGATGTATCGATATTTCCTTCAATTCTTCCGCACCTTTAAATCCCACTTCAGTCATGGGTAACATCCCTACATCTTCCTCAGTAAAGACCGAAGCAAAGAACTCATTCAGTCTCTCCGCTATCGCCTTCTCGCCTCTTAGTGCTCCTTTAACCCCTTTATCATCTAATGGACCAACTGACTCTCTCACAGGTTTTTTGCTACGACTGTACTTGAAAAGGTCTTTACTTCGTGTTTTTGCTTCCGCAGCAAGCTTCTTCTTAAATTCTCCCTATGCCTTGCATTTGACTTGCCAGTGCTTGTGCTGTTTCCAGGTTGTGTCGTTTGGCTCTTTTTTCCATTTCCTGAAAGATGCTTTTTTTGGCAACAACAGCCTCTGCTTACGTGGGCCCTGTGTGTACCCCTTGACATGCTGCCCCTGCTGTGGAGCCTGGGAAGGCTGGTACTGCTGATATCCTCGGTAGGACAGTCCCTTCCTTGGGTAGGGTGGCTTTTTTCCCCCCCGAGGCCTTCTGCTTGGGCAGAGTGATAGTCTTCTTAGAAAGTAGAGTACTTGTCAGGAACTCAGTCGAGCTCCGGAGCCTTGTCTAACAAGGGCCTCAAGAGGTTCTCCCCTTGGCATGGGACATTGACAAGTTTGTTTTGAATCCTTTGCTCCAGGTCTGACGACTGGAGCCAGGCCTGGCATCGGGCGCCAATGCCCGCTGCGGCCACCCGGGCTGTGGATTTGAAGCTGTCATAGGTTGCTCGGGACATAAGCAGAGCAGTCACCGATGCCTTTGTCCAGGTTTCGGAACCATTGGAGGGGTTCCTCCGAGAGGCCAGCAGAGAACCCAGATAACTCCTTCCCCAGGTCCCTCAGGTACATACTCATATATAGTTGGTATGCCTGGATCAGACAGGCCGCATCGAGCTCTGGTAGCACTTTCTGCCGAAGGCATCGAGGGTCCTGGCCTCCATACCCGGGGGCATCGACGAATGCGTTTTCTGGCTTTTAAGCCGACACATAGCGAACTCCACCACCACGGAATTGTGCGGAAGCTGAGCCTTCCTGAAGCCCAGGCCCCGGTGGACTCAGTACATGGAGTTGAGTCGACGGCTGACTATAGGCACCGAGGCTGGTGAGTCCCACATTTGGAGGAGTAGCCATTCCAGAATGGCCAGGATGGGCACCATGAGTGACTCCTTTGGCGGGGACTCATATTGGAGGATCGAGAGCTCCTCTGTGAGAGGGTCCTCCTCTGAGTCGGTGAGGAATGCCAATGCCTTAGACATGTCCCGCACAAATTCGAGGAATACTGTCTCGTCAGGCAGTGACCTGTGTCTGGCCTCGGGTGGAGACGGGTCCAATGGCACATTGCGGTGCTTGCAAGTGTCCAGGGATGTCTTGTCCTCGGACTCCCAGTCGGAATACTTGATGGAGGACTCTATGGTGGGCCATGCCAGTGATGGACCCAGGGCTGGTGGTCCATGAGCCTTCAAGATTAAGTGGCCAGAGCCACAAGCACTGGTCAAAGACGATCGACAGCCAGAGGAATGGGACCGTGATTGAGACCGCTATCAAGGATCGACTCAAGGCTGTAAGCTCACAAGGATCAGCTCGACAACTGGGAAAGTCCTCGAAGTCAAGGTCCCGGTGGTCTGGGTGGATGAACCGGCTGAGCTGGACAACTCTACCCACTGCATCTCCAGGAAGGCAGACTGATTGCACTCCAGGGACTCCATCCTGGGTTCCAGTCCAGATGGTACCGCAGCCTTCGGCACAGATGCTGGAATAGCTGGGTCTGGCACTGGCAAGAAGGGGGAGTCCTCGACGAGGATGGCCTCAGAGGTTCAAGGCCAATCGCCAGGGGCTGACGATTCCTTCCTGGTGACCTTGGATGGCTGCTCCTGCTCAGACACCTCAGACCTTCTTCAGGGGCTGAGGGATCTGGCACAGGGCTTGTCCATTTTTGCTGAGTCCCGTGAAGAGGCTCACGAGGATTTTTTCTTCTTCTTGCATTCCTGGTCTGGGAAACCCCTGTCGGAGGACCATGTGCCCGGTTGATCACTGCAGGGTCACTACGTGACTCCAGAGTCTCTGATAGGGCCCTGGATCATGGGGTCACCGGGGACTATGGGGCAGAGTCTGACCTGGAGAAAACTTGGTCATGCTTCTGCTGACTGAGTTTGATTGCTTTAGTGGACATCTGCTTGAAGAGGCCACAAACTTCTGGGTCATAGTTGGGACCAAGAAAACAGAGGCAGCAATCGTGTATGTCGATGAGGGACCTATCTTTAGAACGCCGATCAAACTTCTTAAAGACACTGGCCATTAGTGAAAGAACAACCCCATCGAGATCGAAGACTTGAAGAACTGACAGCCGGCAGAAAAAAGGTGCGAAGCTGCACCAGAGAAAAAAGAACTTAACTAGGGAACAAAAGGACAGTTGGAGATGCAATGCCGAGGCATGCAAATTTGGAAGCAGGAAAGAAACCGGTCGCAGCTGATGAAAATTAACTGCTTTTTCCAGGGAAATCAGACACACATCCAGTGGGCTCCGCGAAAAAAAGGAGACTGAGCAAGATGGTACCCTTGGGCGGGAAGGGGACCACACATGCATGGTGCATCTCCCAAAAGCTTTCTTTGAAAGCTGGGGAGATGCTTCTGTGCAGGGCTCCATTAGAGCCGACGTCACCCATATGTGAGGATTGACTTCCTGCTTGTTCCCGGAGAATGTACATTACCAAATTCAAGTTACAATGTAAACCACTTTGACTGAAATGGTAAAGCGGTATAAAAACCTGTTAAATAAATGAGCGCTTTTTGAATAAATTCTTTTGTAACTGGGCCCTTGAATAACTTACAAAGAAACACTTCAGCACTAAACATCTTTATTGATAAAAGAAAATAAATAAATTAGAATATTCCATACAAACTGCTATTCAAAAGTTTAAAAAAAAAACACCTACCCCACACGCCAATTACAGAAATCTACCTCAAAGCTTGAAAGCATAATTTGCCTGGATATAATGCTTACCTTGTGGCTCCTGTACAAATGATTTTTCCTGAGGACCAAATTGTAGCTGTAATTCTAGGTTTCCTAAGTTTCATCAACACTTTCTGCAAAATGAGAACAAAACGTTTTTTACAGTTAAAGTATTGCATGATACAAACTACTGGTTTTCAATGTATTCTTTGTCTCACTTCAGTAGCCCCCAATATTAGTTTATACTATTCTTCTGAGCTTGAGCATGCAGTGGCTATATGAACCAGAGTTTGCTTATTCAACGACCAGTTATCAGCTCGTCAGTTAGAGTTTCCAGTTTGCGCAGTACCAGGCTAACAGTTGTTCCCTTCTGAAACAGTTTGGGAACAATATTCAATAGGGGTTAGCTGATTAATAGGACCTGCTGACCAGCTAAGCCCCGTTCTGCCTGATATTCAGTGGCACTAACTGACTAGTGCTGGTGAATATCCCTACAGACCAGCTCGGTAACATGTAGTTTGTTTCAGGGTGTGGGCAGAGCTAGAGCAATCCTGGCAACTATCTAGTTAGCAGTGATATTCAGCTGCTAACCAGCAGGCCAATGCAGAAAACCGGTGCTAGATGCGTGCCGAGGACTTCTTTAATGCTGCCCGACAACGCACATATTTTAACACCGGATGTAGCAAAGAGAGGGCATGCAAATGACCTCCGCATTAACCATGTGCATGCAAATGAGCCATCGCAGCGTTAAACTGGAAGAGCAAGCCAAACACACATTGTCATGAGGCTGGAGCTAGAGAAGAAACAGTGTTGAAAAAAACTCCTGATTTTCATGGAACTCAGAAAAGGCAGAGAGCGCAGTTCCAGCACAGCTCAGCCAGAGGGCGCATGAACAATTACACAGTACCTGAAGCAACGTGCTCTAGCATTGATCACATTAGTAACAAGCAGTTTCACCTGTCCTCAAACTCAGAACGTGCAAACCAGAAATCCCTTTATAAAGGAAACCAGATGATCAGTGAAAGGGGAACAGGAGGAGGAACAGGAACAGGAACAAGCAGAGGCAGGAGCAAGATCCAGAGAGGCGAGGTCAGAAGGACCGGCAGCAGGAGAAGGATTAGCAGCCGGAGCAGTGAGAGAAGCCTGTAACAGGAAGGCTTCCATGTTCAGCCAACTCAAGGAGACAGAATCCAAAAGAGGTATACTCAAAGGGATAAGGTCCAGAGAGGCCAAAGGTATTGGAACGGAGTCCAAAGCCAAGCAAACCAAAGAAGCAGCTTGCCTGATGAAAGCAACTCTCCTAGCCCAAGTAAGTCTCTTATGCTAAACCAGAAAGGCACAAGGAAAAGAGATTCCTTCTACAGTGATACTTTTGCCAAGAAACACAGAGAGTGGAAATCCCCACCAGGTTTTCCTGGTAACTCTGATTGTAGAGCAGTGCACAGAACAGCTTGTCAGCCTGAGAAGCTACGTCACAAGCTGAGTCCTGGGTGTGGCAGCCTACAGAAGCCAAGGTATGAAAAGCCTTTCATTATAAGGGAAAGTTTAAGTGATGAAAACCTTATGCAAATAGATAAGCCTCAGAAAGTTAGAAGAAGTAAAGCTAACCTTTTAAAAGCACTTCCCAACAGTGTGCTAAGGAAGTTGTATGAGAAACCGAAGAGCCCCTGTGAGGAGTTAACAGATACTGAAGACAGTCATAGCACTGAAGAAGGGAGTGACCCAGAGTCAATGGACTTTGATTGTGAAACCAGTGTTCCCATTCCTCAGAGTGAACCAATGGAATGTAACTTCTGTTCAAGAACTAGCTTGATTGCCTTGCTAGATGTATAGAGAAAAGAGAACTCTGCATATGGTGAAGTTGATAACCATTTGTTTCCTGATGTTAATTTCTATTGATTTGAAAGAAGCCTTATCCCAGATAAACAGTTAATTGTGAAGCCTACAACCCTTAACTGTTTATATAACAGTGGTACCTTTTTGTTAGAGGAAAGAATTACCTTCATTTTCTTTTGTGTCTTATTGAACCTAAGCGTTGACCGGGGAAATAAAGCCTTATTACCCTACACTTTGGCGTAGATTGTTCTTTATAAGGAGTTCTGCACTACAAGGACCAGAATCCTCCTGGTCCTTCAGCTCAACCACTCCTTAATATAAATTAAATGTCACCGGACGCCCTTATTTCCTACGCCAGTAGGGGCGCCTGGGGACAACATGCACAAGAAGTCTGCGGTAATTTGGCTTGCGCTCCGGGCACCACATGGTTAATTTGCATAGTAGCCCCAACAGTATTTTGATGGCATTGGGGGATCATCGCAGCATCGGGAAAAAACCCAAATGCCATCAAAATGCTGTCGGGGGCTGTACCCGACAATAAAATCATCCCTGGTGGTCCAACGGCCCCGATCCCACCCCCGACAGTATTTTGATGGCATCGGAAAAGGCCCCCAATGCCATCAAAATACTGTCGGGGGCTGTGCCCAACAATAAAATTATACCTGGTGGTCTAGTGGCCCCTTTCCCCCATCCCTTAGTAAATAAAAAAGCAAAACCTGGTGGTCTAGAGTCCACTACTTGGTGATCTGGCGGCCCCCAAATGCACCTGGGATTATGGCAGTCTGACCCCACCCAGGATGCACTGCGTGGGGCCAGACACTGCCATTTTGGGCAATGGCTGACCCAGAGCAGGAGCGCATAGGCAGCGTTCCCGCTTATGTGCATTTGGGGGCCGCCAGACCTCCAGGTAGGGGCCTCTAGACCACAGGTTTGCTTTTTTATTTGATGGCAGGTGGGGATGGGGGAAAGGGGCCACTAGACCACCAGAGATAATTTTATTGTTGGGCATGACCCTCAACAGTAGTTTGATGGCATCGGGGGCCTTTTCCGATGCCATCAAAATACTGTTGGGGTGGGGTCGGGGCCGCTGGACCACCAGAGAGCATAGTTACTCACCTGTAATAGGTGTTCTCCGGGGACAGCAGGAATCAGTCTTCACATATGGGTGACATCGGAACCGATGGAGCCCTCCGGAAGCATCCCCCCAGCTTTCAAAGAAAGTCTTTGGGAGATGCCAACAGACGTGTGTGGTCCACTTCCCGCCCAAGGGTGCCATCTTACACAGTCAGATGACACAGCTAAAAGACGGCAAAAATAAAAGATGGTAAAGGAGCAACTCCAAGGAGAGGAGGGAGGGTTGTGAGGACCGATTCCTGCTGTCCCCAGAGAACACCTGTTACGGGTGAATAACTACACTTTCTCTGGGAACAAGCAGGAAGTCAGTCCTCACATATGGAACTCTCCAGCTACAGGCTACCGAAAGCCCATAGCAAAAATAGGGGCTCTCTCACTGGGGAGCCACAAGCAGCAGCAATTTAGTCCATATACACAAACCGCAGTAGGACCCCTATGTCCGATGAAACCAGCACTCCGGTAACCTGAACACAGAAGGGTCAGAGGAGTAGGAGTTGCCTAAACCTTGAAAAGATAATGGAGCACCGCCTGGCTGAAGGCACTGTCCCTTCAGGACTCTCTTTCCAGGCAGTAATGTGCTGCAAAGGTATGGACTGAAGACTAAGTGGTGGCCCGTCAGATGTCCACCATCAGGACGGAGTGTAGGTTTGCCACCGAAGCCGCCATGCCCCTGACACAATGTACCACAGTGTGGGAGCCTCGCCTGCTCATAAGCGAGTGATACAATCCGCCACCCATGTGGACAGCGTACGCTTGGTCACCGCCTCCCCCAGCCTACTGGGGTCATAGGAGATGAAAAACTGAAAGGCTTTGCGGTGGCCCTGAGTGCTCTTGATATAAAAGGACAAAACCCTCTTACAGTCCAAGGTATGGAGGATCGTCTCCGCCTGACTGGAGTGAAGTCTTGGAAAGAAGGTAGGGAGCACCACTTCCTGATTGAGATAGAAGGGCGATACTACCTTCGGCAGGAATTTGGGGTGTGTGCAAAGCACCAATCTGTTCTTGTAGAACCTGGTATAGGGCGCCTCTGCCACAAGGGTCTGAAGCTCGCTAACTCTATGAGCGGAGTTTAGCGCGATCAGGAAAGCCACCTTCCAAGAGAGGTAGCGAAGGTGGCAGATAGCCAGAGGTTCAAAAGACGGGAGCGAGTGAGCTGCCCCAACACTACACTGAGGTCCCATTCGGTTGCCAGAGGGCGAACCGGGGGCTTCGATAAGAGCAGGCCCCAAAGGAAATGGGTCACCAACGGCTGGACCGAAAGGGGCTTACCATACACTGGATGGTAGTGAGCTGCCAGGGCACTAAGGTGCACTCAGACAGAGTTAGACTTGATCCTGGACTGAGAGAGGTGGAGAAGGTAATGTAACAACAGAGCCACCAGCCGAGCAGGAGAAAAGGTCAGCCCCGTATTTGGCGCACCAAACAGAGAACTTGCTCCATTTGAGAGCGTAAGCTTTCCTAGTAGAGGCCTTGTAAGAGGCCAGCAGAATATCTTCCACCTCAACCAGAAGGTTGAAAGGCGCCAGTCACCCTCTCTGCAGCCACGCTGTCAGCGACAGGGACCCCAGGATGGGGTGCAGGAGAGAGTCCCCTCCTGAGATAGGAGTCCCAGGACAGTCCCCAAGGGGATGGGGTCTCCACCGTAAACTATAGAAGCAGCAGGAGCCACGGTTGCTTGGGCCACCAAGGGGCTATCAGGATGAGCGAGGCCGTGTCGCGGAGGGTCCTGAACAAGGCCTTGGTAATCAGCAGCATAGGAGGGAAGGCGTACATGAGGCCTTCCGACCATGAAACCAGGAACGCATCCACTGCCACCCTGGAGGGGTGGGGGCCTGCCAGGAGCATAAGCAGGGCAACAAAGTTGTCTGGGCTGGCGAACAGGTCCATCACGGGTTCCCCCCAGAGCCGGAAAAGCCGACTGGTTACCCTGGGATCCAGCTGTCACTCGTGCGGCTGGAGAACTCTGCTGAGCCTGTTGGGCAGCAGGTTGTCCTGGCCTGGCAGGTACACTGCCCACAGGAGGATACCCCTGTTGGAGTATGTACAAGCAGAGAACCAGTGCCTCCTGACAAAGGGTACGAGACCCCGTGCCAAAGGTAAAACATCGCTACCTGGTTGTCCGTCTGGACCAGTACCAGCTGATGACACAGGTGGTGACATAACACCCTCAGGGGTAGGTGTATGGTTCGAAGTTCCAGGAAGTTGATCTGCTGGTTGCTCTCGTCTGCTGACCAGTTGCCCTGAGAGCGGAGATCTCTGCAGTGGTCTCCCCAGCCAAGCAGGGAAGCGTCCATGGTGAGGACCCTTGAGGGGCTTGGCGCCTGAAAAGGCATGCCCGCCTCAAGATGCAGGCCAGAGAATCCGCCAATTGGTGGGTCACAGAAACTCTGTCTCAGAGGTGCCCATGGCCTGAGACCACTGGTCCACGTGGAGGCAAGAGTCAGGGGTGACGTGGACCATGGAGGCCATGTGCCCGAGGAGGCGCAGGAGAAGCTAAGCAGGCACCGAGGGACGGTACTGTACTTCCCGAGCCAGAGTCCTGAGACGATTGGCTCGGTCCCTGCGAAAGAAAGCCTTCGACTGGAGTGTGTCGATCTTTGCCCCAATGAACTCCAGACATTGAGTCGGGTGGAGGTGAGACTTGGTGTAGTTTATGACAAAACCCAAGTGTTGCAGAACCTGGATGGTGCATGCGATGGCCTGCTGCACCTCTGAGGCCATGCCTCCCTTTAAGAGCCAGTCGTCCAGGTAGGGAAAGACGAAGACCCCCTGGAGCCAGAGGAAGGCGGCCATGACCGCCAGGCATTTTGTGAAAACTCTTGGGACAGAGGCTAGGCCAAAGGGGAGCACCCTGTACTGAAAGTGCCTGTCCCCCACTACGAACCTCAAATACTGCCCGTGGTTGGGGTGGATGAGGATGTGGGTATAAGCATCCTTGAGGTCTAAGGAGCATAGCCAGTCTACCTGCTGGAGGTAGGGCAGCAATGTTCCAAAGGAGAGCATCTTGAACTTCTACCTCACCAGGAATTTGTTGAGGTTGCGCAGGTCGAGGATGGGCCTTAGGTCCCCCTGTCCTTTTTGGCACAAGGAAGTACCTGGAATAGAACCCCTTGCCCTTGAGATGGTGGGGCACCAGTTCCACTGCTTTGTCTTTGAGAAGACCTGCCTACTTCTTCAGAAGAAGGTCCCAGTGAAGGGGGGACCTGAGGGGCTCTCCCAGGAAATAAGGGGGAGGTGTCTGAGTCAGGTGGAGGAGGTAACCCTCCCTGACTATCCAAAGTGCCCAGGAATCGCTGGTGATGGACATCCATCTCTGGGCATAGAGGGCCAAACGTCCCCCTGTGGGCTGCTGATCTCCTTGAGGTAGATAGGCTATGCTCAAGGAGTCAAAACTCCCCCCTGGCTGGGCCGGAGCTGGTGCCTGGGGTTTTGGAGCCTTCTGCTTACGTGGGCCATGCCCATGTCCTTTGGCCTGCTGACCCTTTTGGGGAGCTGGGGAGGCCTGATATGATGGGTAGTTTCAGTAAGCAGCTCCCTTCCTCGGGTAAAAGGCCTTTTTACTCGAGCCCTTCCATCGGGGAGGGGCAGCAGTCTTCTTGGAGAGCCTGGTCCTCGTCATAAACTTGGTCTCAAGCTCGGCAGCCTTGTCGGTCATGGATTTGCCAAAGAGGTTCTCTCCTTGGCAGGGGACATCGACCAATTTGTCCTGAACCCATTGCTTGAGGTCGGACACCTGTAGCCAAGCTTGGTGGCGTGCACCAATGCCAGCCGCCGCTACTCGAGCCGCCGACTCGAACCCATCATAGGCCATTCAAGACATGAATTTGGAGCATTCACGGACTGCTTTGGCCAAGGTTCTTGAACCGCTGCAAGGGTTTCTTAGAGAGACCAGCTGAGAACCCAGCGAGTTCCTTCGCCATGTGTCTCAGGTACATGCCCAGGTACATGTCCAGGTACAGCTGGTAGACCTGGATGCGGCCAATGATCATTGAGCCCTGATAGCACTTTCTGCCGAGGGTGTCCAGGGTGCGGGCCTCCCTGCCAGGGGGCACCGAGGAGTGTGTCTTCCTGCTTTTCAGGCGATGCATGACTGACTCGACCACCATGGAGTTATGCAGCAGCTGTTACTTTTGGAAGCCCGGGCTCCGGCAAACTCGAAACATCAAGTTGAGCTGTTTGTTCACTACCGGCACCAAAGCCGGTGTTTCCCACATTCAGAGCATCAGCTGTTCTAGGATGGGAGGGATGGGCACCGTGAGTGATTCCCATGGAGGGGCTGTACTGGAGGATTTCCAACTCATCCTCCTCCGACTCGGTCAGGAACGCCAGGGCCTTAAACATGTCCTTTACAAAATCAAGGAAGCCCATTACCCTTGGGCTGGGACCACTGTCGAGGCTCCGAGACAGGAGAGTCAGATGGGACATCGCGGTGGCGACGGGTATCGTGGGACTCCTCTTCCTCCGTCTCCCACTCAGAGTAGTCCATCGATGACTCGTAGGAGGACTGCTCCGCAGGCCTTGGGGCCCCTGATGCCCTGCGGCTTGTGCCCAGCAAACCTGCCGGGGTGACTGCAGTCCCGTCAAGCGGGACTCAGATCACGACCTCGGCCGAGGATCGACTCAAGGCCGAAGGACTAAGAGGATTGGCTCAGCCTACGGGGATGTCTTGGACATCGAGGGTCTGGTGGTCAGGGTGGATTAACCGGTCGTGCCGGACAACAACGCCCACTGCTGGTCCATGAAGGCAAACTGCGTTCCAGGACCGCCATTCTGGACTCCAGACCAGAAGGCTCTGCAGGCTTCGGCGTGGGCATCGAGGGACTTGGGCTCAACGCCGGCTCCCTCAAAGGGGAATCCTCGACGAGGATAGTGTCTAGGGACCAAGGCCAGTCTGAGCTGAGTAGGACATTATTGGGGGGGGGGGGTTGCATAGGTTATGTAGGCCATTCAAGTTGATTAGCTAGGCTGGGTGTGTAAGGTGTGCAAAGGAATGGAGGAGTAACCTAGTGGTTAGAGCAGCAGCCTGTTGACCAAGAGTCCAAGGTTTGAATCTCACTGGCCCTTCTTGTGGCCTTGGCAAATCACTTTACCTTCCATTGCCTCAGAAGAAAGGCCTGGCAATCTACTTCCGGTCAACAGCTTGCCATGAAAACCCTGGGGCTGCTGGGTCACACTATTTTTTTTTTGGCGCAGAGAAAGCGTAGTTACTTACCTTTAACAGGTGTTCTCCAGGGACAGCAGGAATCAGTCCTCACATATGGGTGACATCGGTGCCGACGGATCCCGTGCGGAAGCATTTCCCCAGCTTTCAAAGAAAACCTTTGGGACATGCTACCACGCATGCGTGGTCCGCTTCCCGCCCAAGAGTGCCATCTTCCTCAGTCAGATGACATAGCTAGGACGGTAGTAAAAAATAAAACAAGGTAGGAAGGCAACTCCCAGGGAGGAGGGTGAGTTATGAGAACTCATTCCTGCTGTCCCTGGAGATCACCCGTTACAGGTGAGTGACTACGCTTTCTCCAGGAACAAGCAGGAAATCAATACTTACATATAGGACTCCCTAGCTCCAGGCTGCCGAGGACTGAACCACGACAGCACCAACGGCAGCCAAGTTAGGTAGCCGTGAGTTGCAGAAGATGAGTCCCCACTGAGAGACCCTGCAAGACCTAGTGTCCAGCGACACTATCACTTCGGTAGCCTGAACACAGAAACATCAGAGGGCAGGAGTTTCCCACACCCCGAAACGTACTGTCTCTGTGGGACTCGCTCTCCAGGCAGTAGTGAGCTGCGAACGTATGAATTGAAGACCATGTAGCAGCCTTGCAGATCTCCATCACTGAGCAGAGGTTAGCCACCGACGTGGCCATCGTCCTCATGCGATGCGCTGTGATCCGGTGCTCGAGAGAGAGGCCAGCTTGCACATAGGAGAGGGCAATACAGGCCGCCACCCAAGTGGACAGAGTTCGCTTTGTCATGGGGAGCCCCAGTCTGCTGGGGACATAAGACATAAAAAGCTGAGGAGCTTTGCGATGGGCTCCAGTGTGCTGTAAGTAGAAGGACAGGTCCCGTTTGCAATCCAGTGTATGGAGAACTAGTTCCTCCCTGCAGGCGTGAGGACGCGGGAAGGTGGTGAGGAGGATCACCTCTTGGTTGAGGTGGAAAAGAGATACCACCTTCAGGAGGAATTTGGGGTGTGTACGGAGCACTACCCTGTTCTTATAGAACCTTGTATATAGTGGATCTGCCACCAGGGCCCAGAGTTCACTCACTCTTTGAGTGGACGTGAGGACCACCAGAAAGGCCACTTTCCAAGACAGGTACCGCAGGTGGCAAGTAGCTAGGGGTTCAAATGGCGGTTTGGTGAGCTGGGAGAGCACCACATTGAGGTCCCATTCCACTGCCGGAGGGTGGAGGGGACTTGGATAACTGAGGCCCCAGAGGAACCTGGAGACCAGGAGCTGGCCCTCGATAGAGTGGCAGTGAGCGGCTATGGCACTCAGATGTATTCTCACAGAGTTAGATTTCAGCCCAGTGTGCGACAGGTGCAGTAGGTACTGGACTACTAGTTGCACATGGCAGGAGAAGGGGTTCTTCTCCCTTTCCACACACCAGGCGGAGAACCTTCTCCACTTAAAGTCACAAGCCCGTCTGGTGGAGGGTTTTTGGGAGGCCAGTAGGATCTCCTCGACTTCTCCCGGAAGATTGAAACGGGCAGACACTATCCTTTCAGCAGCCAGGCTTTTAGCGTTAGCGACCCCAGACTGGGGTGCAGGAGGGAGCCCTCCTCCTGGGACAGGAGGTCTGGGGCTCAGCCCAGTGGGACTGGGAGTGCCACCGACAGGGAAAGCAACAGAGGGAATCAAGGTTGCCTGGGCCACCTGGGGGCAATAGTATAACTGATGCCCTCTCGCTCTGTACCCTGAAGAGGGTCCTGTCAACCGGGGGGGGGGGGGGGGGGGGGGGGTCGCTGGGAACACACAGAGTAGTCCTTCAGAACAGGAGATCAGGAAAGCATCTGTCGCCACTCTCTCCAGGTGAGATTGATGCGAGCAGAAGCGAGGAAGCTGTGTGTTGTCCGGGGGGGGGGGGGGGAAATATGTCCATCACAGGTCTGCCCCAGAGGTGGAAAAGCCGCTTCATCACCCTGGAGTTCAAGCGCCACTCGTGTGGATGAAGGACTTTGCTCAGCCTGTCTGCTAGGCAGCAGTCCTGGCCCAGGAGGTACACCGCTCGCAAGAGCATTCTATTGCATGCTGCGAAGGAGAGGAGGGCCACCGCCTCCTGGCAGAGGGAGTACAAACCCGTGCCCCCCTGCTTGCTGATATAAAACATGGCGACCTGGTGATCTGTCTTGATCAGTATGGGCCGGTGTCACAGGCAGTGGCGGAATGCTCGTAGGGCCAAAAAGATTGCCCTGAGCTCCAGGAGACTGATCTGTAAGAGTGACTCCTCCTGAGACCAGCTGCCCTTTGTGTGGCGGTCCCCACAATGTGCCCCCCCCCAACCTAGGAGGGAGGCGTCTGTGGTCAGGGTCTTCTAAGGTGCAGATGTCTGGAAGGGCATGCCCACCTGGAGGTGGTGCAAGTTTTGCCACCAGTTGTGGGACTCCGTCAGTTGGCAGGTAACCCTGATCTTGTCCCGTAGCCTGCTCGTGGCTTCAGTCCACTGCGAGTGGAGGCACCACTGGGCTGTCTGCATGTGCAAGCAGGCGGAGGAGGAGATGAGCTGGCACTGACCGGTGGCATTGTACCTCTCCTGCCAGTTGCCCGAGGCGTTCTGCCCTTTTTCTTGGGAGGACGGCCTTGACCTGTAACATGTCCAACTGAGCAACTATGAACTCCAGGCTTTGGGCTGGAGAGAGATGGGATTTGGAGTAGTTGATGATGAACCTCAGGTGCTGCAGGAGGATTGCGGCCTGACTGACCTCTGAGGCCGTGCCACCCCTGATTAGCCAGTCAATGTAGGGGAAGATGGAAGCTCTTTGTAGGCATAGGTAGGCGGATACCACCGCCAGGTATTTGGTAAAGACCCTTGGCGAGGAGTCCAGGCCAAAGGGTAGCACCCTGTACTGGTAGTGCCCTCCTCCCACCACAAACCGTAGGTACTGCCTATGGGAGGGGTGGATCAGGATGTGTGTGTACGCATCCTTTAGATCCAAGGAGCACAGCCAATCTCCCTGGCGGAGGTAAGGCAGCAGTGCTCCAAGGGAGAGTATCTTGAACTTACCTCTCACGAGAAACTTGTTTAAATTTCTCAGGTCTAGTATGGGCCCGACGCCCCCAGTTCTCTTTGGAGTTGAAGCCTTTTCCCCATAGGTGCATGGGTACAGGCTCTACTGTGTTGTTCTTGAGGAGACCTGTGGGCTCAGAGCAGATGGGTAGGGTGAAGGAGAGATTGCACCGGCTCTCCTGGGAAGAACGTGGGTGGTTATCTGCTATAGATGGAGGAGGTATCCTTCCCTTACCCCTTGCAGTACCCACTTGTGCAAGGTAACATTAGTCCACCTGTGGGCAAAGAGTGCCAGGCAGACCCCTGTGGGCTGGTGAAGGTCTCCTGGGGGAGAGAAAGCCCTGCCCTGGGAGTCAAAAGCTCCCCCAGGGTTGGGCAGGAGCTGGAGCTTGGGGCTTCTGTGCCTTTGACTTCTGAGCTCCATGGCCTTGTTTTTTAGGGTGAGAACCCTACTGCTGGCCTGAGAAGGGCTGGTAGTGGCGAATGTTGAAAGGGCCTCCTTTTTCATCGGGAACAGGGGCCTTTTCCTCTATGGTTTCTTACAGGGAAAAGGATGAAGTCCTTTTAGAGAGCCTCTGGCAAGTCACTATATCAGCCTCAATCTCGGCCACCTTGTTGGTCATAGGCTTGCCGAACAGGTTCTCCCTGGTGCAAGGGATGTCGAGCAGCTCATCTAGGACCCATTGCTCGAGGTCAGAAGACTGTAACCAGGCTTGGCGCTGGGCACTGATGCCAGCCACTGTTACTCGAGCCGCTGACTTGAAGCTGTCATAGGCTGTTCGGGAGAGGAACTTAGAGCAATCTTTGATCCTGGAGGTCAGAGTTTGGAACCGTTGGAGTGATTCCGCAGAAAACCCGGAAAACTCCTAGGTTAGGGCCTTTAGGTACATGCCTATGTAGAATTCATAGGCTTGGACCCTGCAACCCAGCATCAAGCCCTGGTTACACTTACACCTGAAGGCATCGAGGGCTCTAGCGTCTCTTCCAAGGGGAACAGAGGAGTGGGTCTTCTGGCTTTTAAGTTTCTGGATGATTGACTCAATACCCACAGATTTATGTGGGAAATGGAGTTTGTGGAACCCCAGGTCCTTCCAGATATGGTACATGGCATCAAGGCACCAGTTCACCACCAGTACCGATGCTGGCGTTTCCCACATTCTGAGCATTAGCCTCTCGAGGATCGTCTTCATGGACACTGTGAAAGTTTCCGTGGGTGGAGACTTGTACTGGAGAATCTCCAGTTCTTCGGTGCGCGGATCTTCCTCCACATCGGTTTGCACCGAGAGGGCTCTGGTAATATCTTTGACAAAGTCGTGGAAGGCCATGTCTTCTGGAGGAGAATGGTACCAGGGCGCCAGGTGAGACGGGTCTGAGGGAATATATCTTGGTGCCATTTGGTTTCGAGGGATGCCTCATCTTCGGTCTCCCACGGAGTCGAGAGGCGACGACAAGTCCGAGGCCCTGTGACTCATTATGTCGAGGCCAGCGCTGAGGGGCCGGCAGCCTCCAGAGGACCTGGGGTCCGAGTCGCAGAAATTAGCCAGGGAGGATTGGATGCCCGAGGAATGGGACAGAGACCTCGACCAGCACAGAGAGCTTACCGGAAGCCGATGGTGCTTGGAGCTCGGCTCGATGACTGGGGTCTCCCCCGCAGTCAGGGACCTGGTCGTCAGGGCAGATGCAGTCGAATCAGCCATCATTGCCTGCTGCAGGGCCAGGATAGCAGTGATGTTCTGCTCCAGGGCTGCCATTCTGGTTTCCAAACCGGAAGGCTCCGCAGCTTTCAGCACGGGTAACCAAGGATCACGCGTGCATCCTTGACGAGGACTATGGTCTCGAGGAACCTTGCGCAGTCTCCGCCAGCTGAGGAATCCTTCTTGAGGACCTTGGTAGGATGCTTCTTGGAGCTGCCCGAGTCCCTCCAGGTGGTTTTACTGAGTTTCTCTGGTGCAACCTCGGCAGACTTCAAGGATTGTTTTCTTCTCTCTCTCAGGGTCCAGGGTCTTCTCGGAGAGGCCACCACCACGGGACTCCGAGGATGCTCGGGCCTCACGGGAAGTGCTGGGTTTGGAGCTCGGCATTGGGGAGGGCCAGTGCCAAGCCAGACCTGGAGAACAGTTTTTTCCTGCAACTCTGACCTCTTTTTATTGGTCTTAAGCATCATGGCCTGGCACAGGTTGCAGGAGGTGCTGTCATGATCCGGGGCCTGACAGCATAGGCAGCAGTCATGGGTGTCAGTGACCAACATGGTTTGCTGCAGCAGTCTCCATTTTTTAAACTCACTGGGGGACATGGTGGGGAAACACTCGGAGGGGGTCGATGACCCCCGGGAGAAAAAGGGCACAAATGCCAGTCCAGGGAGCCTCGATCAAAAAAGACAAAAAGAGCCGAGAACATCGCCAGTGCCGGCTCAAGGCAGGGAGAGGAACCGGTATGCAAACCAGGAAACTAACGTTAAGGATAATTAGAAAGGATTTTTCCAGGGAAATAGGACAGACGTCTGTTGGGCTCCCCGGAAAAGAGGAGACAGAGCAAGATGGCACCCTTAGGCGAGAAGGGGACCACGCATACGTGGTACCAAGTCCCAAAGGCTTTCTTTGAAAGCTGGAGAAATGCTCCACAGGGCTCCGTCGGTGCCGACGTCATCCCTATGTGAGGTCTGACTTCTTGCTTCTTCCTGGAGAACAGGGTTTTAGATTTGTTAAGAACTGCGTAACATTCTGGTGGGAACGGGGGAGCTTTTCCAAAAGGATCGGCTTTACCTTAACCAGGGTGGAATCCGACTGCTGGCATTAACCTTTAAAGAGGAAATAGCAACTTTTAAACTAGATAAAAGGTAATTACTCACCTGTAGCAGGTGGTGTTCTCCATGGACAGCAGGAGTAAGTCCTCACCGTATGGGTGACGTTACCCATGGAGCACCACGCAGGAACACTCCCCAGCTTCTATTGGAAGCTCTTGGAAAGTTCCACCGCGCCTGCATGCCCCTCTTCCTGTCTGTCATAGCGCCATCTTGCTCAGTAAGATAACAAAGCTGTAGCAGAATAGAACTCCTTGGGAAGGTGGGAGGGTTGTGAAGACTTATTCCTGCTATCCATGGAGAACATCTGTTACAGATGAGTAACTAACTTTTCTTAGGGGACAAGCAGGAATGAAGTCCTCACGTATATGACTCCTAAGCTACAGGCTACCAAAAACAGAGGAGTCCGAGAAGCCCAACAGGGCAAATTGAACTAAGAACTGGAGAATAATTATGTACAGCAGTGGTACACAAAGGGGAACTCATGTGATTCAGCTTCTTCAACTTAATTCTTTTTTTTTTTGGTAGTCTGCACAGGCAGCAGGGCCTTGGGGGGGGGGGGGATGGAGTTGGATTCTAATCCCCAAACAAATGCAGCATTACAGATTGGCTTAAGTTGCTGTCAAGTCGGGAATCCCCATCCAGATGGTAGCGAGTTGTGAAAGTGTGGATAGAAGGCCATTTTGCAGCCCTGCACATCTCTTCCATGGAAACGGAGCACAAGCTAGCCACCAACACAACCATGGCTCTGACGTTGTGAGCTGTGACATGACCATCAAGGCTCAGGCCAGCCTGGGCATAAGTGAAAGAGATGCAGTCTGCCAGCCAAACTAAAGAGGGCATTTGAAAATGGCAGCCTCTAGCTTGCTGGGGTCAGAAGAGACAAACAGTTGGATGGATTTACGGTGGGCCTTCGTCCGCTCTAGGTAGGAGGCCCAGGCTCATTTACAGTCCAGCATGTGCAGAGTAATTTCCCCTCTATCAGCATGAGGCCTCAGGAAGAAAGTGGGCAGAACAACTGACTAAGATGAAAAGCCGATACCATCTTTGGAAGAAATTGAGGAGGAGTGCACAGGGCCACTATATTATGGTGAAACCTGGTGTATGCAGATGGGCCACCAGAGCCTGGAGCTCACTCACTTGGTGTGCTGAGGTAACTGCCACCGGGAACAAGACCTTCCAGGTCAAGAACTTCAGCGGCTCTAAGGAAGTTAACATGAGCTGCACCAGAACCACACTGAGGTCCCAAGCTACCGCCGAGGGTTTGAAGGGAGGCTTCTTCAGAAGCAACACCACATGAAGCGAACCACTAAAGGCTGAGTTGAGATGGACCTTCCCTCCATTCCACTATGGTACATCCCAAACGCGCTGAGGTGAACCCTGACAGGTTTGAGACCCGGTGTCGATTCTGATTGGACCGGTGTCGATAGAAAGGCAAAGCACAGTCTTATACAAAAAAATGAAAAGTTTTTCGGCAGTGACAGGATTTTGCAACCTGTTGGCTCCGCGGAAATGAAGAACTGAGGAGAGGAGATGCAAAGGCGGGAAGGCAAACACGCAGGCACAGTGGCGTGCTCCCAAAGGCTTTCCTATTGGATGCTGGGGAGCGTTCCCATGTGGGCTCCATCAGTACAGACGTCACCCATATGCGAAGACTGCATTCCTGCTTGTTCCTGGAGATATCTGAGATACATAAAGACAAGAATGAACGCTCACAGACATCTAAATAGGCAAAACAAAACAGACCAACGTGTAAATTCAGCCCGCCAGCATCTGCTATTGGAATGCACTTTGAGAGCTAGAGCACAGCATTGATGATTTTATGGTCAGGGTCCTAAGAGGAAGATTTAAATCTAACCAGAATCCTAAAACTTTTGAAATAAAGATAAAATACTTTGAATCAGAACAGACAGGATTAGTAAGGACAATGGTTCCTGTCACATTATAAACTGTAAATATTTACAGCCTGGGAATGCTGGCGGCTATGCTTGCTTGGCTTTGTTCCGCTGACGGCGACTGAAATCTCCGGCCACGACCAGTCCACATTGACCAGAGTGTGCTCCACAACCAGCAGATGGAGGCAGAGAACACTCACTTTCAGTGATAGCATTACCAGTATAAGGTACTTCAACTGCTCCCAATATCGTTTGCTCGTTGCTCCCACCCACCGGAAGTGACACGGCCGCGTTCTCCCTTGGGGTCCTGGCAAATATAAGGAATACCAGTGCGGTGTTGAAGTGCTGCTGCTATCTTGCTGTCTGCCTTCCTGCCTGAATTTGTGCCTGCTTTGCCTGTCTGTCTCCCCCCAGGTACTTCAACTGCTCCCAGCATCGTTTGCCCGCTGCTCCTGCCCAATGGAACTGATTCAGTCACGCTCGCATGGCTGCGTTCTCCCCCGAGATCCTGGCACATATAAGAAATATCAGTGTGGCAACCTGTTCCTTGAGCGAGCTCCTTGGGGCGTCTCTATCCATAATACCCCCTGGTTCTGCATGCCACACCATTTCAAGTTTTTGTCTGTCTCCCGCAACCTCCTCTCACCAGATAGGTCCAGTATACTGAGTTTGCTACTGTTTCTCTCTTTTCTATTCATGTCAGCCATTCCCTCTCACTGGGGATGGCGCCTGCCGCCTACCCTGGTCTGCCCAACACGGAACCTTACTAACCTTGTTCCCTGTTTGTTTGTCTTGCCCTCACCTATCAGCCTCTCCTCCTCTGGCATCCTCTCTTCTTCTGCCTGTTATTTATTTATTGTAAACCGCCCTGACGCTTCGGCATGGGCAGTCAAGCAAGCAACATAATAAAGATAAAGATAAACAGGACTTAAATACACGTACTTTCTGTCACATTATAAACTCAAACAGCCTGGTCACCCTCTGATCAACTATCCATCCCTTCCCCCTCCCCTCCATGTAATGCTTCGACATGGTGAAAAGCAGTATACAGTAAGACTGATAAATAAAATAAATAATATCTGTTTCTTATACTATCCTGACCTGAAGAAGGTTTTACCTTCGAAAGCTAGTCTACAAATGTATTAAATTAATCCAATTAAAAGGTATCACCTTATTTTCCTTTTTTATTTAACTACCATTCTAGTGGGCTAACACAGCTTCCACACCTGTTTCAGAGTTACATCCCAGTCACAGGAAGTATTTGTAGACAAATATATGCATCCTTTAGATCTAGAGAGCATAGCCAATCTCCTTTTTGGAGATAAGGGAGTAGGTTGCCTAGAGAAATCATTCTGAACTTTTCTTTGACCAGATATTTATTCAGATCTCTTAGATCTAGGATGGAACAGTGTCACACTGTTTTCTTAGTGATCAGAAAATACCTTAAATAAAATCCATGCCCTTCTTGCTCTGCTGGAAAGAGCTCAATTTCTAGATCTTCTTGAAGGGAGGCAACTTCTTGAAGTAGTAGTTTCTGATGCTAAGGATTTAGGGATGGAACCCTTGGAGGGCAATTTGGAGGAAGGTTGAGAAGATTAAATCATAAGCCTCTTTGGATAAATTTCTAAGACCCAAGTGTCTGAAGTTACAAGGGCCCAGTTGCGCAGCCATACAAATCATTGCAATGCTACCCCCAAGGCCATGCTTTTGGCCGAAGCTCATACCAAGTCACAGAAGTTATCAGTAAGATAAGTCGTGGTCTCCAACTTGGAGATTTCCACCGGCTCCATTGACTAACTCAGGCAGAGTTTGTATCCAATGCATACATGCCCAAGCCACATATGCCCCACAGATTGACACTTATTTTTTTATTTATTTAACTGTATTTATATCCCGCTTTTCACCGGGTCAAAGCGGTGTAACACATAACAGGGGGGGAATCAATGGTTATAGGGTGGGGCCATCACCATGGGGCAACATTAATGATTTGGGATGGACATAGACATGTACAATCCTACAGTTTCTAATCATGGGTTCTTGAAGAGGGGGTGGTGTTTCTGTTCAGAGATGTTCACGGAATAGGACCGTTTTCAGCTGTTTTTTGAATGATGTGAGATCACCGTTGTTTCTGATGTGGTTCGGCAGAGAGTTCCAGAGGGATGGAGCATAAAGTTCGAAGGCTTTGTTGCAGGTCCGTTGTGTGGACTTGGTTCTTTTGTGGGGGACGGTGATGGAGTTATTGGAGGATTGTCTGGTTGTTCTGCTGTGGATCGGGCGAGGCAGTAGTAAGGTGTGAAGCGGGGTGTTCTGTGTTTGGTGGATGGTTTTGTGGGTGAGTAGGATAGCTTTGTACTTGATTCTTGCTTCGATGGGAAGAATGTGTAGGTCTCTTAGGATTGGAGTGATGTGGTCCCGTTTTTTCGCATTCTGAATAATCCTTGCCGTAGTATTTAAGGCAATTCGGAGGGGGTTGGTTTGTGTGGCGAGTAGTCCATGGTAGATTATGTTACAGAAGTCCAGATGTGGGAGTGTCACAGCCTGCATTACTGTCCTGAAGTCCTGAGGTTCGAGGAGGGGTCGGAGACGTTGTACAGCTTTGTGGAATATAGTTCCGGTGGTCTTGTTGATTTGATGCTTAAGGGTTAGAGCTTGGTCAATGATAATGCCTAGATATCTTATTTGTGGCTGTACTTGAATTTGAGTGGTTCCCATGCTGAGGTGGGTAGGTGGCTTGAAGTCTGGGTCTTTTGTTACTACAAGAGCTTCGGTTTTTTTAATGTTAATGGATAGGTTGTTCTCTTGTAGCCAGTTGGATACGTTAGTGAAGCAGGCTGATAGTTGGTCATTTGCTGGGTTTGTGATGGCAAATGCATTGACCTCGAAGGCCTGCTTCAACAGAGACTCAAGCCACCGATATTGTGGGTCCTTCAGGGCCGTCCCACCTTCCACAGGGATGGTTGTCTTCATGTCCACTGTGGCCAAGGCATCCAACTCAGGAGCCTTGAACTGCTCCTTTTCTGCCGGCGGGATAGGGTACTGCTGAGCCATTTATGCGACCACCCCGCAACCTGCCTCCGGCGGGTCCCATTCAGCCTTGATCATTTGCATAACTGCCTTGTGCACTAGAAAGGCATTCTGAGGGAAGCGCATACCCTGCAAAAGCGGATCCTTGAGGGAGGAATACTCCTCCACTGCCCTGAACGGGATTGTTCAAGGCCACTAGAGACTGCGCAATCAAAAGATGCAGATGATGGAAAGATCCTCCCTCGGAGGCAGTTCTCCCTCCTTGGAAGGATCTTCGCCTGGAGGGAGCTCGCCCTTCTCCAGGTCAAAGGCCTCAGGATCCTTGTAAGGGGCCGAAAGGCCCTCTAAGAGATCCTCAAATCCCCAGAGAGGACTGAGAACTGATTGTGAGACTCACTCAGTTCCGAAGCACGCCTATGGCGCTTACTAGCCACTTCCAGTGCTGGCCTCTGTGGTCCCCGTTTGGCTGCTGCCCTGTGATCTGAGGGATGACCAATCTCTTCTATGTTTCCTGGTATTTCTCCAACCAGTAGACCCAATGTAAAAGGAGAATAAATGCCGGCGAAAACAGCTGAATTTCCTCCACAGAGGAGCTCTCCTCTGTTCCCTTGGGATTTTGTGGTTCTCCACCTGTGTCCATCTCGGTCCATGCCTGTGAGAGGCTTAAAAGGGCTCTGTCAAGACTGCCAAATTTAAATGCAAAGTGTTTTTTTTTTTTTTTTAATGTTGTTATGCAGTTTAACCTTTGGGGTCAGTTCAGTGTCCCATGTACCATCAACTATCAATGCGGTTGTAAGAGCAACTACTGTCCTCACTGAAGTCCATACAGATGTCCATCCACCAGCTGCTGGAGACTGAAACAACATGAGAGGGACGCTCACACTCTCTTATCTAGTGACATCATCAAGGATTTGAATATTCAGTCTCCAGTTGCTGGTGGAGGGATATAACCCATCTATCTGCATTGGACTGGAAGGACGTGAATGAACAGATGAAGTCACCCATACATGAGATCTTTCCCGCTTGTCCAAGGAGAAAATCAAGGATATTATATTGCTTCTGTATCACTCCATGGTGCAAACACATCTTTAATATTGTGCGCGGATCTGGTTGCCATTTCTGAAAAAAGAAGAATATAGCGGAAGTAGAAAAGGCACAGAGAAGAGCGACCAAAATAAAAAGGATGAAGGAAACTCCTACGAGGAAAGGCTTAAAAGGTTAGGGCTCTTCAGCTTGGAAAAGAGACAGCTGAGGGGAGATATGATAGAGGTCTATAAAATAATGGAGTGGAACAGGTAAACATAGATCAGTTGTCTACTCCTTCAAAAAGTAGAAAGACTAGGGGACACGAAATGAAGCTATAATGTAGCATATTTAAAACTAACCAGAGAAAATATTGTTTCAGTCAATGTGTGATCAAACTTTGGAATTCACTGCCAGAGGATGCAAGTAAAAGCTGTCAGTGAGCTGGGTTTAAAAAGAGGTTTGGACAAGTTCCTGGAGGAAATGTCCATAAAGCAGAACGACAAATCCCAGTGCCACGTCGCCATGGCAAATGAAAACTCAGACCCGGTGACTGGGGTTCAGAGCACATGTAGGTCGGTGCTGTCTACCAGGGAGTTAGGCTAGATTGCGGCTGAGATCGGCAAAACCTGCCCAGGGGATCCCATTCCCCCCAGGCAGAAGGGCTGCAAGACTAGTGAAATCTGCACGCAGGAGACAGGATCCCCCGGGCAGACAGCCCAGACTCAGCTGCAATTGTGGCCTTTTGCAGCCCTTCTGCTTGTGGGATATGGGATACCGGTGGGCAGAAGGGCTGCAAAAGGCCACAACTGCAGCTCAGATTGGCAGAGACTGGCTGCGGGGATCCCATCTCCCATGGGCAGACTTCACTAGTCATGGCCACGATCAGCAGCCCTTCTGCCCGCAGGAAATGGGATCCCTGTGGGCAGAAGGGCTGAAAAAGGCTGACGTGCTGCTGGAGCCTGCAAAAATAAAAATAAATAAAGGTTAAAGGCAGGGATTTTGCTACACAGACAGCTAAAACAATTTAAAGGGGCAGTAGGCATTTTTCTTTTAAAATAGAGTATTCAAAGGCATTTACACGGTGTGTGTCGGGGGCATTTCAGGGCGGCACCAGTTGCTAACTGGGCAGCAGCAATATTGAGCCGCTGCCCGGTTAGTGACATGCAGTGAAAGTCAGGTGCAGGAACACTGGCCTAACTCTCACCGCAGAAACTAACCGGGCAACAGCTGAATATCACCACTGCCCAGTTAGCTTTGCAGTAATCCGGGCAACTCAGATATGTCAGAGCCCAGATATGGCACTAGAACTGAATATCTGAGTTTAAAGTTCAGCACTGGTGGCTAGCCACTTTAGCAATGATATCCGCTGGCACTAATATTGGGCCCTGTGTGTGTGGGGGAAGGGATTTGGAGGGCAGGAGGTGAATGCAAGGAGGAAAGGAGAAGAGGAGAGAGACTGGGAAGGGAAACAAATATGGGAGTTGGGGAGGGACAGCAGAAGAGCAGTTAAGAGTCGGGAGAGGGAATAGTGCAAGCAGTTGGAGGGTGAAGAGATGAATGCATGGGAAGGAAAGGGCACAATGTATATGTGCAAAAAGTGCACCCTTCTTCCATCATACACATACAGACACCTCTCTCTGCACCCCACACACCCCAGGCACTCCATCTCCACACACACACACACCTCACACACACACATATGCACAGGTGGTAGCTTAAAGGATCAGTGGGGATAGTGGGAGAGGGAGGAAGAGTAGTGGGGCCACTTCCTTCTGTTAGCACTATGCAGTGGCCCACTAAGAACCTGATTTATTAAGCTTTTTCCCATAGAAAATGAGAAAGCAATAAATCAGGCACTAAAACCTAAAAAAGTAACTGCGATACACCTTTTTAGCGGTTGGGGGCATGCATTGTGACCTAGGTTTTGGCAGTAGGCTCTTAGATTTTTAGGCCGGCTCCTAGATTCCAAGAAAATTTGTCAAGGCCTGCCATAAACCATTATAACAGTGGATTGGGGAAAGCCACTATTTACTCCCTGGGATAAGCAGCATGGTCTACCTTTTGGGAACCTAATCAGTACTTGTGACCTGGATTGGCCACTGCTGGAAACAGTATACTGGGCTTGATGGGCCTTTGGTCAGAACCAGTATAGCATATCTTATGTTCTTAATTACCAATGCAGTGCAGATGCAAACTGTGCAAAAGACAAGAAGGCTGAGCTCAAAGCTCGGATTTTCCACAAGGTCTAAGGAGACATTAAGGGTTCGGTCAGCGCTAATGAGAAATGAATTTATGTCCGTTTCTTGAAAATACAGCACAAGTAACTTTTTCATGGCTTTGCTGAAGAGAGTACTGAAAAAAAGAAGTCAGGGGAAGTGTGCTGTAACAATATTATGCACACGTGCAGGAATGCTATCTGGCACATAATCATTATTCTGTGCAGAATAATATAGATGTATATGAACACCAATATTATTCTGAGCAGAACCTGTGTACAATGATATTGCTGTATGTGCCAAACAGCAATCCAGCACATGCGTACAAGTGGCAAACTATTTTTTTCTTTTGTGTACAAGATATAGGTGCTGCTGATGCAGACCCACCGATAGTGCGCATTTGCCTGGCTTGCTCTCTTTGTTTAGTGCAGACTTTTTGTGCGCAGCTCATTTGCATCCCTGAGCAAAACCTCCGTATTAGACTTGCTTTTAGGAAACCCTGCAGTAGAGATTTAGCACTTGGCTCTAGCATCGGGTTTCTTCATTGAGGAGTCAGTCAAATTAAAGTCTACATCGATTCATAACAATTCTCCAATAGGATCTTCATATAATTACAGCTGTGGTCAACATTCTTGGCATCCTTGCAGTTCAACCCCTTACTGTCCAATATCTCTTAAAAAATAAATGGCTAGTGAAATGGGCTTTGGACTATATATGCACATATATCTGACACATAAAAAAAATCAAATAAAGCAAGAACAATTAAAAAAAAGAAATAATAGGAAATAGTATAAAAATCGGGACATTGCCAGTACATGATTGGCACCCTTATAAACAACTGAAATCAGTTTGAACAGAAGAACCACATTCCCATTGCAGTAAAATTAGACACACCTGTGATCAACTATCAGTACTCGCACAACTTGAATAAACCAATGAATGATGGCTCTAATGTTTAAAATGGCCACATTCACTCCCTGTTCCATTTTCACAATGGTGAAGACAAGAGAGCTGCCTTGAAAAGCCATCATCACGAAACATCAAACTTCAAAGGGGAATAAGATCATCTGCAAAAACCTTGGGATTCCTGTGTCTACAGTTTACAATGTTATTAAGAAGGTTTCTGCTCATGGAACTGTCAAGAACCTCCCAGGATGTGGTGAGAAGAGGAAATTTAATCCAATAGGTCTTAGAAGGTTAGTGTGAACTGTTAGAAACGGTGACATTTTACTTATCAGTTAATGACCTTTCCTTGAGTCCTGCTAGACCAGTCCAGACAAGTTGTGTTCCTTTATCAGCAAACTGGTGGAGACAAAGAACCAATGAAAAGTCCAGATTTCAATGACATCACTCCCATTACTCTATTTGCCTCAGCCACCAGAGGTCCCTTCAGTATTCGTCCTAAGCATATGGGAGAAATATGGCAAGCCCCACACAACCTCAACTGTGGGCAACAATGAGTTATCAACAGTAGAGAACTATTTATTTATTTATTTAACATCGCTTATATACCGCACTATTATCATCAGCGCGGTTTACATGGAACAAACATATACATACAGAAAACTGTAGTGCATTTTACAAGTAACAGGAATTTGAACTTGGTAATATAGTGAAACTATTTACACTATATAACTATATACAATAGTCTATACACATTAGTCACAGTTGAAGTTGTCTTGACCTGGTTATGGATGTAGTGTTTCTCTTGTGTAAAACTAAATTGGGAAATAGCTTAAGAAGAGGTGGTGTTTGAGATTTTTTCTGAATTGTGTTAGGCTGGTTATGGCTCTCAGTTCTGGTGGGAGTGCATTCCAAGCTATTGGGGCATGAATGCTGAAGGCTCTTTTAGATGTTTCCTTATTGTATCTGACTGTTTGTCTTGGGATTGTTAATGAGTTTATAGTAGTTGATCTTCTGGATCTATTGGGAGTCTGTGTGTGTAAAAGGTTGGCGATCGTTGATGGTGCTTGATTGTTTAAGGCTTTGAAAGTAATGATTAGTATCTTGTAGTGGATTCTTGCGTTGGTTGGTAGCCAGTGGAGTCTTTTTAGGATTGGAGTTATGTGGTCTGTTTTTGATATTCCTTCGAGTACTCTGGCAGCGGTGTTCATCGCCAGTTGTAGAGGATTTAAAGATGATTGCGGGAGACCATGTAGAATTGCATTTGAGAAGTCGAGATGAGGCATCACCAAGGCTTGGTAGACAGTTCTGAAGTCTGTGGGTTCAAGTAACGGTCTTAAGTGGCGTAGTGTGCGTATCTTGTGATATATTAGTTTTGTTATGTTTTTTATGTGGGTCTTCATATTGAGGCGCTGGTCAAGGGTAATACCTAGGTATCGTATCGTAGGTTTTACTGTCAATTCCTTGTCCTTTATTTTTAAGGTAGTGGGAGGTGTGAAGTTTTGGTCTCTTGTGATAAACATCACATCGGTCTTGCTATGGTTGATTCTTAGGTTCTGTGAGAGGAGCCAGTCTTCTACTGATTCAAAGCATTTTATCAATGGTGTAAAATCAGGATGGTTGATGGAGAATGGCATGTATAGGAGAATGTCATCTGCATATGCTAGGCAGGTAACATTAAAGGAGCGGATGAGGTCACAGATCGGTTGCATGTATATGTTAAACATTAGTGCTGAAAGAGAGGATCCTTGTGGTACCCCTTGATCTTGCAGAAATGGTTCAGATGTCTTTTCCTCAATTCTTACTTGTTGCCAACGGTTATTTAGGTAGGATATACACCAGTCAAGTGCGGTTCCAAGTATTCCTTTTTCCTTAAAGCGATCGATAAGTATTTGATGGCTTACTGAATCAAACGCAGCTGAGATGTCCATGAATATAAGGATAAATCCTTGGTGGATATTATCTATTCCTGTAATTAATGTATTGAATAGAGTGATGAGGAGGGTCTCAACTCCGTGGGCTTCCCTGAAACCGTGTTGTGCAATGTCCAGTGGGGCTTCAGTGTCTATGTGTTGTTGTATTTGACGTTGTACCACTTTCTCAATTATTTTCGCTAGCAGAGGGATGCTGGATATTGGCCTATAGGATTCTACTTTTAGGGGGATTCTACTTTTTGTTATTTTTTAGTAATGGTCTAATTGAGGTTTGTTTAAGGCACTGAGGAAAGGTTCCGGTTGAGAATGATTGTTCAAGGATATTGTGTATGAAGAAGCTTACTTCATGTCTAATATTTTTTATCCAGGCCGCTGGACATGGATCATTCGCTGCAGTGGTGGCATTTATTGATGCGATAGTGTTTTCAATTTCTTTGGTTGATAATGCGTTAAACTTGGTTAGTGTGGTTGACTGTGATAGCTTGTCTATATTTGTTGATTCTGTGATGTAGGTGTTGGTTGTTTTCTTCATTTTTGATTTTAAATAGTCAGCATAATCTTGTGGATGTATCGTTTGAGTATGTTGGGGGGTTGGTTCCTTTGCCATTGTCTTTACAATGTTGAAGAGATCATGATGTTTATTTAATGATTGCTTTAGGAGATTAGTATGGAATTGTTTTCTTCGATCTGCTATTTCCTGGCGATGTTTTTTTAGGTACTTGCAATAGGTTGTGTAGGCATCTGTAGAGTGGGATCGTCTCCAGCGTTTTTCGAGTCTTCGAAGATGGAGGAGGGATGTTCTCAGTTCATTAGAATACCAAGCTACATGTGTCCGATGGTTGGGCTTTCTTGTCATATTTGCTGTTTGGGAATTGGTTCTAAGAGTGTGATCCCAGGTGTTGATTAGGCTATCCAAATCAGGTTCAGAGGTGTGTAGTATTGGTAGAATATTCTTGAGTACTTCGTCTTTGTCAAATGGGCGGAACCTCCTAGTTGTTGGTTTGGTGAGGGTGGATTTGGAGTTAATGGCCTTGGAGGAGTTGGGAATTTGGAATAAGATTAGGCTGTGGTCCGACCATGGTACTGGTATTATGGAAATGTCATAATTGTGGTCGGTTTCTGAGGTGGCTTGTGGAACGAATATTAGGTCGAGGGTATTTCCCATAGTATGAGTGGGTTCTTTGACTATCTGGTTGTATCCAAGGTTGTCGATCGCTTCTATAAATGCTGCAATTTGAGTATCATGTAGAGAGGGGAGGTTGAAATCTCCTAATATCCAATTAGATAATTGTGGTTTTTCCGTATTGCAGACACGGTCAACTATCATTGGCAGATCATCAGCTGACGTTGTTGGAGCTCTATAGACTAGGTTGATTGAATGCTCATTGTTTGATATATTTAGTACGTTTAGGTGGGTTGTGCTAATACTGTTGTCTAACTGAAATTGTAGCTGACTTTTAGAGATGAGTACTCCACCTCCTCTTTGTTTGGTCCTGTGACACGTGTAGATTGAGAAGCCTGGGGGTAGCATCTGGTTGAGGATGATATTATCAGAGTCAGATAGCCAGGTTTCTGTGATCATCAAAATGTCAAGGTTGTGCGTTGTTATGAGATCAGGTATCAGAGGCCACTTTGTGCGGATGGATCTAATATTGATAAGGGCGCAATGCAGTGGTGGTTGGTATTGTCGTTTAGGTTGAGATTTTTTGGTGAGCTGAAGGGCAACGTGGATTAAATGAGAGTGGTGAGTATGGGTAGGGTTCGGGTCTGTTTGTGTCTTGTTTGACCATCTCTTCCAATTATTTCTTAATATTGGTATGGAGTTTTGGTCGCCATTAAAGGCATTTGAGTGTCCAACTAGTGCAGTGAGGAGGTAGGTAATGATGAGGGTTACCAGTGTATGCATCATTGATGAGGTCATTGTGTGTTAAGAGAGAGGGATTACTGACAACAGTATATCTAGCTACTGGGAGACAGTACTTGCATGTAATGATTACTGACAACAGTATATCTAGCTACTGGGAGACAGTACTTGCATGTAATGATTACTGACAACAGTATATCTAGCTACTGGGGGACAGTACTTGCATGTAATGATTACTGACAACAGTATATCTAGCTACTGGGAGACAGTACTAGCATGTAATGATTACTGACAACAGTATATCTAGCTAGTGGGAGACAGTACTTGCATTTAGTGATTACTGACAACAGTATATGTTGCGTTATAACAAGTGTGCAAAAGTTCCAGGTATAGATAGTTCGATTTAGTGTGGTATACTTGCTGTGATCAATGAAATCTCTGTTGAGGATGGGAGCGAGCTCAACTTTGTAGGAGCTCAAGCTGCTTGGATTCGTGGGAGATTTGCAAACGGCGGTTTTCCTGTGGGCGTGAGTCTGCTTGTTAGATGGATGATCGTTGGCAGTGGATTCTGTTCAAGTTATTTGTATAGCTGGTATTTTGTATGCTGCTTGTTCGCTGGATATATTTCGCTTTTTGCCTGTCGTGCCCTGCCTAAGGGCCACGCCAAAGGGCCCTCTTGCGAGGCCCTCAGGCGCGGGCCCGCAAGGCGCGGGCGCGCCTGCCGGCGGCGCTTTTTAAAAGTAGCGCTGGGTCCTCCCACAGCCCGGATAGGGCTGGAGTTGCAGGAGCGGGAAACTGCTTCGCTCTGATTTTTGCTCAACCCCGACTGGGGAGCCTCCGAGATGGCCGCAGATGCTGAAAGGGCTGCTTCTCTGCCGGCGGCGCTTTTTAAAAGTAGCGCTGGGTCCTCCCACAGCCCGGATAGGGCTGGAGTTGCAGGAGCGGGAAACTGCTTCGCTCTGATTTTTGCTCAACCCCGACTGGGGAGCCTCCGAGATGGCCGCAGATGCAGGAAAGATGTACAGGAAAGCAAAAACATAAGGCTGTCAGTAGACGATGAACCTGGAAAGCCGTGTATAAAAATCACAGATGATCCAAGGGTAACGCAGCAGAAGAAACAAAACAAATACAGTTTCAGGGGTGAGCCCTGGACTGGTCTAGGACAACTCAAGGAAAGAATATTAACTGGCAAATAAAATGTCACCTTCCACATCATCCTGCTAGATCAGTCCAGACAAGTGGGATGTACCAAAGCTATAACTCCACTGGGGGGGCAAGACACCGTAGCTTGTAAAACCCTTGAGCCAAAGGCAATGTCTGCCCACACATGGATATCCAAGCGGTAATGCTCAACAAAAGTGTAAAAGTGATGCCGATGTTGCTGCCAGAAAAATGTCTGCAAGGCTACCATGCTCTGCCCATGAGGATGTTGTGCTCAGCTAGAATGGGCACGCAAACCCTCTGGAACTGGTCAGTTCCACAAGATATGCCAAGGCAATAGCCTCCTTAATCCAGCACCCCAATGTCGACTTGGCTGCCGCATCACCCTTGCGCAGGCCACCAAAGAGCTCAAAAAGATGGTCAGATTTACAAAAGAAATTCGTAACCTCCAAGTACCAGTGAAATACCCTTCGAACATCCAGAAGGCGAAGATTCTTATCCTTCCTCTGACATTGCTCCTTTGACAAGGAGGGCAGGCAGACCACTGGTGCATGTGAATGAGAGACAGTACCATAGGCAAGAAGGAAGGCACAGGCCGAATGGAAACTGCCTCTTCTGAAAAACACACATAAGGATCTGAGCAAGACAGAGCCTGCAGCTTGCAAATCTGCCTTGCAGAACAAATCACAATCAAGGAGACCATCTTGAGCATCAAATCCTTTAAGGAAGCGTGCTTCAAAGGCCACCGCCATCAGGGCCCTGAGCACCAGACACAGATCGAAGGGGAGGATGCAGATGCCAAACCCCTGAGAGAAAATGCAAGACATCCGGGTGCAAAGCTAGAGACTTACCAGCCCCGGGACATAGGAAACAGGGTAAAGCCGCCACCTGAAGTTTCAGGGAGTTGAGGGAAAGGCAGTTCTCCAGGCCATCCTATAGAAAAGCCATCAGAGATGGCACCTTGGACAATTCAGGAGCCAACTGCTGAGTGCTGCACCATCATTCAAAGAGGCACCAGATCCACTTGTATGACAGCTTGGCAGACCTCCTCCGGGCAGAGTAGAAACCACCGCAGGAGAGTATCCCGTACACTCTAGCCATCTCCTTTCAAGAGACAAGACATAAATGAGAAGAGAACCTGTGCTCCAGGACGATCGGTCCCTGCCGCAATAGGCCCCAAGACAGAGGCAACCTAAGAGGAAGTGCCTGCAGGAGCCGCATCAGGTCTCCAAGCCATGATCTCCTCGGCCAATCCAGCACCACCAGAATAATCCTGCCCAGATGGTGTTCTATACGCCAAAGCACACGCCCCTCCAGAGGCCTTGGAGGAATTACGTACAGCAGATGCCGACTTGGCCACAGCTGGGTTAGGACATTGACTCCCTCAGACCCCTGTCTCTGTGCAGTGACCAAGGAAGCAGCAAACTTGACACTGGCACAGGTTGTCATCAGATCCATTTTGGGGCAACCCTAGTGGCGCAGAATCAACTGAAACACCTTCTGACTCAACTCCAACTCTCCAGGATACAGAGAGTGCTGGCTGAGGAAATTTGCTTCCACATTGTCCACCCCGGCTGAGCTGACAAGGCTAGGAGGTTTTTCTCTGCCCAGGCCAACAGTAGAGCCATCTCCAGAGCTACTCTGGCACTCCTCATGCCGCCTTGCCGATTGACATAAGCAACCGCTGTGGCAGTGTCTAAAAACAAATCGAAATGCCCGGTCCTCAACCAGCAGCCAGGAACGCAAAAGACCCAACCTGATGGCCCTCACCTTAAGGCAGTTGATGGACCACACCACTTCCCTGAAGTTCTAAAGTCCTTGGACCGTACAGTCTTTCAATGGGCTCCCCAGCCCGAGAGACTGGCATCCGTCACATCAGGAGGATCCAGGAGAAATCATCCAGTGACGCACCTTTCCTGAGATGACCAGGCCATTGCCAGCACCACAGGCTGGACCTCACAGTCAATGGGAGTGGGAGCCTGTGTACAAACTCCTGAGAAATCGGGAACCACTGAGCCAGCAAGGACCGCTGGAGCGGTGGCACTTGAGCATGAGCCCATGGCAGCATCTCTATGGTTGCCACAATCAATCTGAGCAGCTGAAAATAACCCCAGACCAGGGGCCTGATACACACAAAACAGCGCCAGGCAATCCAACAGACTTTTGACTCTCTCCTCTGGCAAGAAAACCTCTGCCCATTCAAGTGTCTAAACATGCTCCCAGAAACTCCAGGGACTTGGAAGGTAACAGCTGGCTCTTTCCCCGACTGATCACTCAGCCAAGGCTTTTCAAAACGGACACCACGCGGGATGCCATCTGAGATGCTTCTGAAAGGGATCGGCCTGGATGAGTCAGTCACCCCGATATGCCTGGACACAGAACTCGGCTGCCACCACTATGAGACCTTGGAGAATGTCCTTGGGGCAGTGGTATCCCAAAAGAAAGGGCAGTGAACAAAGTGAGAGCAAAGCACGGCAAAATGCAGATACATCTGCTGATCCGACCAGATCGGGATTTGAAAATACGCCTCAGCCAGATCCAGAGAAGCCCAAAACTCCCCTCGGCACACTACTTGAAACACAGAGCACAATGTTTTCATCCGGAAGCGCAGAACACCCAAGTGCTCATTGACTCCCTTGAGGTCCAGAATGGACTGGAAGGAAGGTCTTTTCTGGGCACCACAAAACAGATGGGAGTATCTGCCCTTGTCTAGCGGGACAGGCACCACTGCCTTTACGTGCAACAACTTGTCCGAGGTGGCCCGCACAGCGGCACTCTTTGCTCGCAGACCCACATGGGGAGATAACAAAAGCATCTGGAATCGGCTCTTTGCACTCCAGGACATAGCTGAACTGAATGGTGTCTAGCATTCCAGGGACTTGGAAGGCAACAGCTGACTTTCTCCCCAATTGATCACTCAGCCAAGGCTTTTCAAAAAGGACACCATTCGGGATGCCATCCGAGATGCTTCTGAAAGGGAACGGCCTTGATTAGACTGTCATCCCGATATGCCTGGACACAGACCTCAGCTGCCTCAGTAACCTGGGCCCACTCCTGAAGCCTGGGTGAAGCCTGCCTCCAACTGGAGGACCCTGGGAATAGGCCCCCAAACCTTCATTGTGAAGCCCAGGAGGGTCCCCTCCTCTGGAAGGGGGGTCGAGCCCCTGGGCCACAAGCTCCACGAAAGGACTGAAAATGAGAATGAAGCCCAGCAGCAGAGGGGAAGAAAGGTTTTCCAGGTCGGTAACACCAAGAGTCCCAAGACCCTCAGGAATCCAGCCAGCACGTCCTTGGTGAACAGTCAGAGGCTGATGAAAAAGGGGCACCAGCCCGCTTTACAGGTTGCTTGGACCGGTCTTTCAAAATGCGGTAAGATTTTGTCTCGCCCAGGTGCTTCACCAGCTTCTTCAATCGGTTCCAAACAGAAGCTTCCCCTTAAAAACATAAGAACATAAAATATGCCATACTGGATCAGATCAAGGTCCATCAAGCCCAGTATCTTGTTTCCAACAGTGGCCAATACAGATCACAAGTACCTAGTAGGTACCCAAAAAGGCATATAGGTTCCACAATGCTCATCCTGGAGCAAGCAGTTGGGTCAGCCAGGCTATGGAAGATGTGTCCATTGCCCAGTGCCTGAGCCAAATCCAATGCTGTGACCCTGTCAGAGCATTATCTCTGGCTGCCAAGTATACCAGGTCATACATGGCATCAGAAGGAGGGCCAAAGCAGACTCCAAAAGAGGGGTAGTATCATCCGTCAGAACAGAATGAATCCACTGGAGCATGGCTTGAGATGTCAGGCTGGTACATACCGCCAGCTGCAGAACAGTAGCCGCCATGGCGAACTGGCTTCCTCAGCAACTAATCCATCTTACATCCAGAAAATCCTTTAAAGCCGATCCACCTTCCACAGGAATGGTGGTCCATCTGGTAACCCCATAACCTGCGCATCCATCTTGGGAATGCCAAAACACTCAACACAGTCCTCCGGGAGAGCAGAGATTTTCTTACACATCCATAATCCTTTAAGCAGGAAAATGGGAGCGCCCCACTCCGACCAGATCATATCATCCTTGATGACATCCAGGAATGGGAAGGTAGCCTTTTTGAGGCTGCTTTTGGATCCTGATGCCTCTCTTCTCTTGCCTACTACATATGTGCATCTTACCATTAGTCCCCAGTTTCACTATGTGTTTTGTCTTGATTAGATTGTTAGTTCTGATGAGCAGGGACTGCGTCTTACATCTATATGTAGAGTGCTGCGTATGCCTTGTAGCGCGCTATACAAATGATTAGTAGTGGTAGTGGAATTTCAAACCCTTTGAAGGAGAGGGTGTATCTTCTGCTCCTGCTCCGTGCAAGAAGCATCCACCACATTCAAGGCAGGTGAGACCCTGGCAATCAACGCTGCCAGCTCCTCCTCCTGGGATAGGCGGATCACTCTGGCCTCTGCACAATCTTCTGAAGGCAAGAGCACATCTTCATTCACATCAGAGTCCAGTACTGAGCTATCTGAATCCAAGTCACAGTCAAAATCTTGAACAGCTCTTAGCTGTTCCCCATATACAAGGAGGGCACCCTTTGCTGGGAAATGCTTAGCCAAAAATAATCAAACAGGGCTTCCACTCTCAGCCTGCTCCGCAAAAAACTGCATCTGGGGGCACCCAGAGGCCACAGGGTCTGAATTTCTATGCCAGAAGGACAAGGCCTGCTGCAAAAGGCAAAGAATTCCAGGGAGGACAAGCCGGAGTCCGGAAGCTTTCCTCTCAGCAGGACTCTCCAACACCAGAGGGCATGGCTGCCACAGGCCCCACAGAGGACAATGAGCAGCTCACAGCATGGTCGCTGGATCCTCTGACCAGCTGATATCCTTACTCATAGCGCCATCCGTCACCTCCTGCCCTAAGGCAGGCAAGGTCAGACTAACTATCCCCCGACTGGAAGGGGAAAAATCAGGCCCTCCAGGGAAAACTCAGAAGCTGCCATGCAAGAAAAGCAGAGTCCAGAATCTGGGGATGAGGTACCTCACTTGCCACAAGTCAAACAATGTTTCCTGAAAGAAGATGTAAAGAGTTAGACAAGTATCATATCGGTGAGCACTAAGACTGCGGCGGTCCAGTGGAGCAGGCTAACTGCACTTTTATGCAACGGGCGTTACAGGCGCTAGGGAAGGAATGCACATTGAAGCTGTTTGTTTGAAACATGCGTTAGGACATCCCAACCACCAGGCCCACAATAGGTAAAAAATGCTATTAACATGTGCAGAAAATGGCAGGAAAACCCCTCACCATGCTTAACAGTCACCAGCGGTCTACTCCGAATTGCATCCCAGGAAGACAGAATCGTGAGCCCCCAACAAGGACAATGACAAAATCAAGTCTCGATACTCACCTCCTGAGAGCCCCAGGCAGAGGATCCATGCTGGGTTCAGCGCTACTACCCTGAAACTGTATTTTATTGGTTGACTGTGCAGCGCTGCATTTAAGGTGGTTGGCAGGCATATCCCTCTGAAAGCCTTCTGCAATCTTCAGGAGACAGCAGAGGAAGAAGGAGGGGGCGTTGAGGTTGTGCAAGGCTGCTGAATTCTTCCATTCTTCCAATTTTCTGGCTACTCAACAGGCTCTTATCCAGGGAAAGAGCGTGGAGCTGAACCAATTTTCTCTCCTACGGCTACCGAAAAGACTGCATCTTAGTGCAGCCTCCCATGTTGTGCTCAAGTGAGAGAATTACCTTTGTTTCTCAAGGTGGTCATTCACGAGTGTTTAATCAATCTTTTTCTTTCAATTCTCAGGTTTTCTTCAGAGAGGAGAAAATCCATCCACCATCTGCTGGAGACAAAGAAATACTGAAGGGATCTATGGTGGCTGAGGCGAATAGCAGCATGGGAGTGATGTTATTGAAACTGGGGGTTTTCATTGATTCTTTGTCTCCACCAACCTGCTGGTAGGGGAACACAACCCATCTTTCTGGAATGGTCTAGCAGGATAATATGGAAACACCATGTACAACATCCAAAGAGCCTAAGACTAACCTGGAGCAATCTGAAGTGGTGGTTTCAGCCCGCACCATGCGCTGTGCACTAAACAAAGGCCAAGGCGGACCCCACTACTCAAAGACAGACATAAAAAGGCACGCCTGATCTTTGCACAAACCCATCTTGAGAAACCCCAATCCTTCTGGGAAAATGTTATGAGGACAGATGAAACAAAACTTGAGCACTTTGGCAATGCAGACCAGTGATACATTTACAGGTGAAGAAATGAGAATAAGGAAAAAAATGATATAATGGAGGTTCCATAATGTTATGGGTCCGTTTGCAGCCTGGAACGTATTAAAGGAATCATTATTTAGCTATTCTTATATACCACTACCCTTATTTGGTTTGCAGCGTCTCGTGCTGTGAGGGCTTGTGTGCATCAATGATGCTGAGGACTAAGCTATTGGTAGCCTAGCTACTGGCAGGGTCTCCCAAGATGGACAGGCCTCAGCTAAGGTGCCAGACCAAGACAAATCACCCATCTGGGCAGCAGCAGATTGGGATGGTGTTGGCGGTGGAGGATCACATTTCTGCGACAACGGCAACACCACTAGAATTATCTGTGTGCGGAAGAAAAGTAGATTGACAGACCTATGTATCTTGCCATGAAAACCCAATAGTCACAACAAAACAAATTGCACTATAGTGCTGGAAGATGAGAACTCCAGCTCGGAAGCCACTCAACTGGCTACTGGAGAGGAGCTGAAAACCTTTTAGAGTAAAGCCTGCAATTATGATGTGGTTGGATCAAACCCCTCAGGAAATCAGACTGCTGATGCAGCTGCGCATGAAATGAAAGTCAGAAGCTGCAAAGATGTCTTACATATTGGGACATGGAACATACGAAGCACGAACCAAGGGAAGTTGGAAGTGGTCAAGAATGAAATGGAACGTGTACAACTCGATCTGTTGTGTGTCAGCGAACTGAAATAGACCGGCATCGGGCACTTTGCATCTGATGATCACATGGTCTACTATGCTAGAAATGAACGACAAAGAAGAAATGGTATTCATTTATAATTAAGAAGAAACTTGCAGGAACTGTAATGAAATACAATGCAACCAGTGAACAGTTAATTTCTATTCGCCTTCGAGGAATGCCCATCAACACAACTATAATTCAAGTATATGCTCCAACAACAGCTGCAGAAGATGATGAATCTGATAAGTTCTATGAACAAGTACGAGCTGAAATTGAGAGAACGTGCAAACAGGATATCCTGATAGTCATGGGTGACTGGAACGCAAAGGTTGGCAACAAAGTAGGTGGCAGAGTAGTTGGAAAATATGTACCTAGCAACAGAAATGAAGCTGGAGAAAGACTGATAGAATTCTGCAAGACCAACAATCTATTCATCTCAAACACCTTCTTCCAGCAACACAAGCGACAACTGTACACATGAACCTCACCAAATGGACTGTAAAAAAATCAAATTGACTACGTTATTGGATGTCAATAATGGAAAAGCTCTATAACATCAACAAAGTCAAAACCTGGAACTGACTGTAGACAGATCACCAACTACTAGTATGCAAACTCAAGCTAAAGTTGAAAAAGACCTTGAGAATATACCACTGGAATTTAAAGACTGTCTGCAAAATCAATTTGCTGCTTAGATACAAATGACAGAGCTCCAGAAAAGTTATGGGATGACATCAAGAAGGTTGTTTTGGAAGAAAGTGAGAAGTCTCTACAAAAAGTGAAAAAGCAAAAACAGCCAAAATGGATGACCAAAGAAACTCTGAAAATTGCCCAGAAATGCAGAGAAGCTAAAGACTGAGGAGAAAGAGAGGCAATTGCAGAACTCAGAGATTTTCCAACATGCAGCAAGACAAGGAGAAGTACTACAATGATGCTTGCAAGAAAATAGATTCTGGATTTGAGATAAGTTTTCATGCTGAACAGTTTTAGCGCTGAATGCTTCTTTTGGCTTTGCTCTGTTTTCAAGCTACCTAGCTGATGGGGCATGAGAGGTTTTTTTCAGACCTTTGATGTAAAGAGAGTCTTCACACGTCTGATGGGACATGTCCCCTTTAGTGAGACTCGTTTCCTCCCTTTTCTGTATGGAGGGTTACTGAGGTCTTTTTTCCTCTGTCACGTTCACCCCATCTGGTTTTTTGGTTTCTGTCTCACATGCTGTATTTTTGTTTTTTTTTGTTTTTTCATTTTGTTTTTGTCAGCCTTGTTTGGGGTTTCTATAATTTATTGTGCAAGAAAATAGAAGCAGAAACTATTAGAGGAAGAACAAGATCGGCTTTCCTAAAGCTACAAGAGTTAAAGAAAAAATTCCAACCTCAAATTGGAATGTTACAAGATGCTCAAGGATCCATGCTGAATGTTGCTGAGAAGATCAAGAAAAGGTGCAAAGAATATACAGTCATTATACAATAAAAATCAAGTGGACCAACAGCCATTTCAACCTGCACCTTATGATCAGGAACCATTGGTGATGAAAGAAGAAGTCAAAGCAGCATTGACAGCCTTATCAAAGAACAAAGCCACGGGTAGAAATTCGAGAGCACCATCTCCTGTTTGAGGTGAAATGGGGATACCACCTTCGGGAGGAACTTAGGGTGAGTGAGAAGCACTATTCTGTTCTTGAAGAACTAGGTGTATGGGGGTCTGCCACCAGCGCTTGAAGCTCGCTGACTCTGTGAACTAAAGTCAGGGCCACCAGGAAGGCCACCTTCCAGGATAAGTATCTGATGTGGCAGGTGGCCAGTGGCTCGAACGGTGGCCTAATGAGCTGGGAGAGCACCATATTGAGGTCCCATTCTGATGCTGGAGGGTGGGGACAAGGGGCTTGGAAAGCAGAAGGCCCCGCAGGAAACCAGAGGCTGGCTAGATAAGGGCTTTCCTCCCACTGGGTGGTGATGAGTGGCTATAGCGCTCAGATGCACCCAGACTGAATTAGATTTCAGCCCTGTGTGCAACAGATGTACTAAGTGCTGTAGTATCAGCTGTACATGGCAGACGAATGGGTTCTCCTTCCTATCCATGCACCACAGAGCGAACCTGCGCCATTTAAAAGCATAATCTCTTCTCGTGGAGGGCTTCTTGGAAGCTAGCAGGATTTCCTCAACCTCTTGTGGTAGGTTGAGCGGAGCCAAGGCTTCTCTCTCAGCAGCTAAGCCATTAGAGTCAACGACCCCCTGTTGGATTGCAAAATGAAGTCCTTCTCCTGCATCAGGAAGTCCGGGGCTCGGCCCAGGGGTACTGAGAGCGTCGCCGCCAGTGAGAGCAGTAGTGAGAACCAGAGTTGCCTGGGCCACCTGGGAGCGATCAGTATCACCGATGCCCTCTTGTTCTGAATTTTGAACAGAGTCCTGGCAACCAGGGGAGTCGGCAGGAATGCATACAGCAGTTCCTTGGACCGTGAAATCAGGAACGCATCTGCCACTACCCTCTGTGGGTGCAGCTGCTTGGAGTGGAAGCAAGCCAGCTGCGCGTTGTCTGGAGAGGCGAAGAGGTCCATCTCGGGCCAGCCCCAAAGGCGGAAGAGCTTCTTCGCCACTGCAGGGTCGAGACGCCACTCGTGAGGGCAGAAGACTCTGCTGAGTCTGTCTGCCAAGTAGTTGTCCTAGCCCGGGAGGTAGACCGCTCGCAGTAGGATGCTGTTGTGCACCACAAAGTGAAGGAGGACTACAGTCTCCTGGCAGAGTACAAACCCGTGCCCCCCTGCTTGTTTATATAGAACATTGCAACCTGGTTGTCCATCTGGACCAGCACAGGTCTGTTCCGCAAGAGGATGTGGAATGCACACAGGGCGAGGAATACTGCCCGAATTTCCAGGAGATTGATCTGTAGTAGACACTCCTCTCTGGACCAGCAGTCTTGAGTGCAGTGAACTCCCCAGCCCTGGAGAGAGGCAACTGTGGACAGGGCAAACTGCGGTGGAGGCGCCTGGAAGAGCATTCCTGCCCAGAGGAGACCCAGGGTTTGCCACTAGTCGAGGGATCTTGCCAGCTAGTGGGAGACTCAGACCCTGTCCTAGAATTGGCCCATGGCTTGGGTCACTGAGAGTGCAGGCACCACTGGGCTGCCCACATGTGTAGATGGGCTAGGGGTGTGTGACATGGACAGTGGAGGTCATGTGTCCCAGCAGGCGGAGAAGGCTGCAAGCCGGCACCGTTGTATGGTGCTGGACCCCTTCTGCCAGCTGTTTGAGGCGTTCTGTCCTGTCCTGAGGAAGGAGGGCTCTGGCCCACACCGTGTCCAGCTGAGCACCAATGAACTCTAGGTCTTGCACAACTCCAGGTGCTGCATGAGGAGGATGGTACATTCTGTGCCCTGACTGGCCTCTACGGCTGTGCCACCCTAGATAAGCCAGTCATCCAGGAAGGGGAAAACGAACACCCCTTGTAGGTGCAGATGGGCGGCTGCCATTGCTAGACACTTTGTGAACACTCTTGGCAAGGAGGCCAGGCCGAAGGGAAGTACCCTGTATTGGTAATGACCTTCCCCTATCATGAATCTCAGGTATTGCTGGTGAGATGGGTGGACCAGGATATGGGTGTAAGCATCCTTTAGATCCAAGGAGCAAAACCAGGTAAGGCAGCAGTGTCCCAAGGGAGAGCATTTTGAATTTCCTCACCAGGAACTTGTTCAGATCTCGGAGGTCCAGGATAGGCCTCAGACTCCCAGTTCTCTTGGGGTCCAGAAAGTACCTTGAGTAGAAGCCCTTGCCCCAGAGGTGTTAGGAAACAGGCTCTACTGCCCTGTCCCTTAGTAGAATTTCTAGCTCTGAAAGCAAGAGCGCCTGATGAAGGAGAGGTCGAACTGGCTCTCACGGAAAATGACCCAGAGGTGGTAGTTGGAAGCGGAGGTAGTAACCCTCCTTCACCACTCGGAATGCCCACTGGTCCAAGGAAACCTCGGGCCACCTGTGGGTGAAGAGTGCCAAGCAGCCCCCTGTGGGCTGGTGAGGGTCTCCTAGGGGGAGGGAGGCCCCTCCCTGAGAGTCAAAAGCTCCTGCCAGGTGGAGCCGGAGCTGTGGTCTGCGGCTTGGGAGCCTTTGGCTTCCCGAGTCCGTGTTCCTGGCCCTTGGGCTGGGGTCCCTGGTGCTGCTGGCTTGGAAAGGCCTGGTAGTGGTGACTCTGATGGAAATGGCCCTTTTTCCTCAAGAAAGTTGGCCTTTTCCCCCGAGGCTTTCTTATGGGAAAAGGTAGAGGTCTTCTTTGACAGCCTCTGCCTGGTCACCACCTCAGCCCCAATCTCGGCCACCTTGTCGGCCATAGGTTTTCCCCGGTATAGGGGACATCCAGCAGTTTTTCTGGACCCATCACTAGAAGCCTGAGGTCTGCAGCCAGACTTGGCACCGAGCACTGATGCCTACGGCTGCTGTTAAGGCTGCAGCCTCGAACCCATCGTAGGAGGCCCGGGACATGAACTTGGAACAGTCCCGGATGGTGGCTACCAAGGTCTGGAACCATTGCAGGGGGGTTCCTGGCAAGCCCTGCTGAGAAGCCAGCAAGCTCCTGGATGAGGCTCTTAAGATACATCCCTATGTAAAGCTCATAGGTTTGTATCCGGCAGCCCAGCATGGACCCTTGGAAACACTTACGCCCCAGGGCATTGAGGGCCCTGGCCTCTCTACCCAGGGGTACAGAAGAATACGTCTTTTGGCTCTTGAGCTTTTGCATCGAGGACTCCACCACCATGGAATTGTGAGGAAGTTAGGCCTTCTGGAAGCCTGGACTCCTTTTGATGCGGTAGATGGCGTTGAGGTGTCGGCTGACCACCGGCACTGAGGCCGGGGTCTCCCATATCCGTAGGAGCAGCCATTCAAGGTTGGGTTGCACCGGCACTGACAGAGCCTCCTGGGGGGGGGGGGGGACTCATACTGGAAGATCTCTAATTCTTTGGTGTGCAGGTCCTCCCTCTGATTCGGTGGGGACTGAGATGGCTCAGGCCATGTCCCGGACGAAGTCGTAGAATGCCAATTCCTCGGGTGGGGAATGGCGTCGGAGTTCCGGGGGAGACGACTCCGAGGGGATGTCTCTGTGCCGAGAGGTCTTGGGGGAGGCCTCGACGTTGGTCTCCCAGTCTGACTCTGAGAGCTTCAAGGAGTCCGAGGCTCGGAGCTCCCATGCCCCGAGGCCTGCATCGGGGAATGAGGACCTCCCAACTGGTCTCAGGTCAGACTCCTGGAAACTAGCCAAGGAGGACCGGAAACCCGAGGATCAGGACCAGGACCTCAATTGGTGCCGAGGGCTGGTCCAAGGCCGATAGTGCTTTGGGCCTGGCTCGATGTCCGGGGACGTCACCATAGTTGGAGGCCCAATTGTCGGGGCGGATGATGCATGGTCAGGATAGCAGAGATACTCTGTTCCAGGACCACCAGAAGGCTCTGCAGCTTTCGTCGCAGGCACTGAAGGTTTCGGGTCCGGTGCTAGTGCTCTGGCAAGCACGTTCTCTATGAGGACCATGGCCTCGGGAAACCTCGTATGATCACCGCTGGCCAAGGACTCCTTTCTAGAGACCTTAGGAGGGCACTGCTCAGAGTCGCCCAAGTCCTGCCACGGGACCTTACCGGGTTTCCCCGGTGGACCCTCGACTGGTTTCGAGGATTTTTTCTTTTCTTGCAAGAATCCGATGTCTTTCCGGAGGAGCTGCCACCGCGGGACTCCGAAAACACCCGAGCCTCATGGGAGGTGCTTGACTTCGGGCTCAGCATCAGGGAAGTCGGAGCAGAGCCAGACCGCAGGAACATCTTCTCCTGCAACTCCGACCGTTTCTTATTGGTCCAAGGAGTCATGGCCTGACACAGGTCGCAGGAGGCATTGTCGTGGTCCGGGCCAAGGCAGTGCAAGCAGCAGTCGTGGGTGTCTGTGACAGACATAATTTGACTGCAACAATCACACATTTTAAAGCCACCAGAGACAAAGAGCAAAACGACCCCTGGGTGAAAAAGGGCACAAATGCCAGTCGAGGAGAGCCTTGATGAAAAAAAGAGAGAAAGGAACTGAGAACAGCGCCAGCTCGAGGCGGGAAAAGGAACCAGTACGCAAACCTGAAAAAACTCACTAAGAAGATAATTTTAAGGAATTTTTCCGGGGACATAGGACATGCATCCGTTGGGTTCCGTGGAAAAAAGGAGACTGAGCAAGATGGCACCCTTGGGCGGGAAGGGGGACCACGCATGCGTGTAGCATTCCCAAAGGCTTTCTTTGAAAGCTGGGGAAATGCTCTGCGCAGGCTCCATCAGCGCCAACGTCACCCATATGTGAGGACTGACTTTCTGCTTGTTCCTGGAGAACTACCAGTAGACAGATGTACAAAACTTATGGATGGCTATAAGAAACGTTTGGAGGCTATCAACCATTCAAAGGGTTGTGCACCCAAATATTAGTGAAGGGTGCCATTAATACTGTCCAGGTCATATTCTGTGGGTTTTTTCTCAGAAATTACTGTGTCTAAGTTGCACAGACATCTTTTTTGTAGTATATCCTTGAATATACTATTAGATTATTACTATGACATATAGTAGGAATATTTCCAAATAGCCCAATTATTAGAGCACTGGCTTGGGAATCAAGAGACCAGGGTTCAATTCCCACTACCACTCCTTGTGACTTTGGGCAAGTCACTTAACCCTCCATTGCCTCAGAAGATTCCAAGTTATCAATGTCCCTGTTTAATGTACATAATCCAGTTTAAGTTACAATGTAAACTGCTTTGACTAAAATGATAAAGCAGTATAAAAAACACAAACAAATAAATAAATAGAAATACTGTACACAACATACCTAAAATGCAAGGGTGCCAATAATGTTGCCACAACTGTAATATCACAGAAACCTGGCTTAACGATGGCAAGTAGACAACCCTATACCATGCATGTCCCCCAGAGGTCTCTCATCTTGCACACTGTAGACACCACAAACAAGGAGGAGAGAAGATAGCACTTATTCGTACACTTCAAGTGCACCTCCTCATTTCTTTTTCTAAAGCCTTCAAAGCTCTGATGGTTCAAACCATGCATGTACAGTATATTAATGTATTTTCCTTCAGCAGCAGGTATTTTGTTTGCTAAAGAGTTAGGGTGTCTTTTACTAAAGGGCACTAGCTGATAGCGGGTGTCTCTGTGCACGCTGGGACATGCATTGCCAGCTAGCATGGGGCCATGATAGTTTGAGTGGGACAATTTCCACATTAACTGTGCAACCCACATTAGGGTTTTGAGTGGGCAGGTTAGGGGCGGAAAGTGGGCATGGTGAGCACAGAGCAGTAGTACATGGATGTGATTGGTTGCATATGACTGGATCTGGCTTTGGGCAGTCACTAGTCCCCATGAAGGGAGCTGTGAAGTGGTTGCAGCAGGAGTTCTTTAGAGGTGGGGGTTGGGAGGAAGGGTGGAACTACTTGGGGGTGGGAACAGTTCTCCATAAAAAGGAAGGATTAGTAACATGAGAGAAGAATTATGATGGGAGTGAAAAAGGAGAACAGCTGTGTGCTGGAATTCATTAGCACTAAAAGGGTTGAAATGATGGCACAAAAAAAAGCTGATTAATAAAAGATAGTAAACTGCTGCAGATTTACTTTTTGTGCAAGAGACATTTAAAAAATGTCTCAGGTGCTTTTACTGAAAAATCAGGGCTATCTACATGTATATCTTGCTGCAGATGAAAAGATGCCCAGGAAAGGGGGGAGGGGTATGGAGGGGGGAGATTATGTTATTAAATAAAATAAAATTTTCTGTAGTCCGTGAGTGTAAGGATGATATGGGGCATTATATTATTATTCAGACTGATGGGATAGCATTTGTTCTGGCCTGTATTTATGCACCAAACAATAGTCGGGCAAGTTTTTTGATTTATTGAGTAATAAAATTATAGGTGTATAGTAGACAATCATCGATTATAGGTGGGGATTTCAATATGCCACTGAACCCACACTGAATAGCTCTAAGGGAGGGGGAATGGCAATCCAGTACCATAGAAAAAGGTTAAAGGTTTTGATGGACAGGTACAACCCCTTAGATGTCTGGAGAAGAAGTCATGGGTGGTGGAGAGAATATACTTTTTATTCCAGACTCCATGATTCTTTCAGCACAATTGACATGCTTTTGGTGGATTGTGTAGTATTTCAGGCGTGGAGTAGCAGCCTAGTGGTTAGAGCACTGGCTTGGGAACCAAGAGACCAGAGTTTGATTCCCATTAGCTTTCCTTGTGCTAATGGGAATCAAACTTAACTCGCCATTACATCAGAAGGCCCAGCAATCTACTTCCAGTCACATTGCCAAGAAAATCTAGTAGCTGCTGGGACGCTAGGAGTCAGCACAGACTCAAAGGCACGCATTGCATTGCATTGCAGTATTTCAAAATATTGCAGAAGTGTAAATGTCATCTATCACATGGTCTGATTATGCCTCCGTCAACCTGGAATTTGCTTTAGCTAAATGGAAGGAAGATATACATTTTTGTCAGCTAAATGACTCCTTATGATAATGGGGAAGTTTCTATAGAGGAGTATTGGATGGGATGGGATGGGATGGGAGCTGTGGTGAGAAGGTGGCTTATTTCTTTAGCTGCACATGTGAAAGGAGAAGGGCTTGCAAGAAAGGATGCTAAGGGCAACTATTAGAAGACTAGAGAAAGAGCATTGGGAGCAGCAGAGATAAAAAAAACTAGGTGGGAGGTTAGATATGGCATGTGCAGATCTTTAAAGATTACATAAGAACATAAGATACGTCATACTGGGTCAGACCAAGGGTCCATCAATCCCAGTATCCTGATTTCAACAGCGGCCAATCCAGGTCACAAATACCTGTCAGGTTCCCAAGAAGGCACCAGATTCCATGCTGCTTATCCCAGAGGTAAGCAGTGGATTTTTCTGGTTCTCTTTAACAATGGTGTATGGACTTTTCCTCCAGGAACTTGTCCAAACTTCTTTTAAATCCAGCTACGCTAAACAGATTTTACTACATCCTCCGGATCCAATTTTAGAATTTGATTACTCATTGAGTGAAAAAATATTGTCTGATTGGAAGTGCAGGATTCTGTACACAAAATGAAAAAGGTTCAGACGACCCACTTTGAAGATATCAAAAAAAGTTAGCCATCTACTGGCGCAAAAGCCAATAGATGGCTAACATGCTCAGATTACAACTGGGAAAATGCAAAATTAGATCTTACCTACTAATTGTCTTTCCTTGAATCCCTCCAGTCCAGTCCACGTGGGTTATTCTCCCTCCACCAGCGTGTCAGATTTCCGATGTCACAGTAGAATAGCTCCCTCTTTAGGCACCAGAAACCAGCATCCTGTTGACAAAGCAGAAACCCAGAGAGCACATCTAACCAATCTAGAGAAAAACATCCCCAAAGACAGAAAATAGAAGAAAAACACCAATGAAATGTGGCACTTAGAAAACCATGGAACTATATACACAGTGAGAACAGAGGAAGAAGTCAGGGTCATACTTGCCATTCCACTGACCAAGCTCCTGGAGGACCCAGACAGTAAAACAATGGGATTCTAAGTAAAACCCTCTAATGGGAATAGCTGGACACGCCCACTCCTCCAGACCTGAAAAACACAGAAAAGCATTCTTTGTAGAAGGAGGGGGGATCCTGGACTGGAGGGACTCCAGGAAAGACAATTAGCAGGTAAGATTTAGTTTCCCCCTTCCTAATCGTCCTTCCAGTCCAGTCTAGTATGTTTGGAATGTACCAGAACAGTGTCTACGTATGGGAGGGACCTGCACATCTGGTTTGGAGTACAGTAGCCCCAAAACATGCATCGTTAGCTGCCTGCAAATCCAGACAGCAATGATGCGTGAAAGTATTCAGGGACAACCATGTCGCCGCCCTACAATGTCCACCGCTGGAATTAGTCCGTGTTCCTCCTAGGAAGCTGCCTGTGCCCTTTCAGATCACTAGGAACAGCCTTACCTTTGAGCATAAAAGTGGAGACAATGGCCTCCTTTATCCAACATGCCACCAAGGCCTTAGAAGCCGCCTCCCTTTTGCGTGGACCACTAAACAAGATAAACAGCCGGTCCGACTTATGGATCGACTCTGTCCGGGACAGGTAGTGCACAAGTCCAACCGGTGAAGTTGACGATCCTCTGTGGACTCCATCGAACGCAAAAAGACTAGCAGAGTCATGGTTTGATTCAGATGAAAACGCGAAACCACCTTGGGCGGAAAGGAGGGGATAGGTCACACCACCACTTTTTCTTTGGACAACAGCAGAAAAGCTCCCTGCAAAACAGAGCCTGTAGCTCAGAAATACGTCCAGCAGAGCAAATGGCCACCAAGAAGACCACCTTCAAGGTGAGGTTTTTCATGGGCCCAATCACCTTTACCGACTTACCAGTCGATGTAGCAGGTAGAAGAGATTTTTTTTTACGTTTCCCCATTAGCAGCGATATAACAGCCATGGCTCCTCCCCCTATTGCTAATTCATCGATGGATTCCTCTAGCTCAGTTAGTCCTGGACTGCTTAGTTTGTCTCCTGAGCCGCGTAGGTATTATCCCCACCCAGCATGGAGCCTCAGTTATCGGGTAAGGGCCCCTCCTCTAGTTTAGAGGAGGAAGCTTCTCCCGGTTCGACGAAACTCCCTAATTCTTTCTTGAGATTAAACTCTCCAACTATGTCTCTACCTCTTCCTCTTGAATTTTCTTCAATTCCTGATAATGTAAACCCTCCGAAGGATGTGTCACTTTAGGATATATGGCAGATTGTTTCCCGAACCGAGATATCGTTGAAAACCTCATTGGCAAGAATCTCTCAATTTACAAGAGAGACTGTGGAAAAACTGGCTGAGCACCATGACAGATTAGTAACTCTTGAGTCTCAGAAATCTAAGATGGAGACTCAAATCTCCACCATGCAGGGGGTTTTAACATCTTCTGTGCAGGACTTTTTGTTACTACATCGTCATGATGAATGTTTTGAAAATGCTTTGCGAATGAAGAATCTTCTTATGTTAAATTTCCCCCGCACTCACTACCTATCCCTGCATATGCTACTCTCTAAATATTTGAAAGATATTTTGAAAATTCCAGACCCAGATTCTATAGTTATATCTAAATTGTATCATTTGCCTACTGGTATTAGAGAGAATATGGTTGTGGATTCGGAGACTGGGTGTGTTGTTGCGGGGGAAGTAGAACAATTGCACAGGTACACTAAAAGAAATTTTTTTTAAACTGCCTCTAATGTTTCGATTGATTTTTACGTTTTTTGGTGCGCTGAATCCAAATCTGGTAACCAATTTGCTCCATCACGTACAGATTTTTTGCTACATTGGGTTAGCAGTTTGAGGTGAACGTTTCAGATTGAGTGCGATCGAGATAAAAGTTTCTTGGATGAATTCTTTATACTAATTGTTTAGTAGTTATTCAAATAAGAATAAAGAAAATTGTAACAAGGCAGCACATAAGAATAGAGTAATGTCAACAAAACACACTGTGATGGTAGCAAAATTGTCTGCACTTAAAACAGCCACATACATGTGCACAAACATTGAGCATATAAGAGCGAGGTTAGACACAAAGCAAAGCAAAGAAATGTGCAAAAAATGTTGTACAGGTATGTATGTAAGAATAGAAAACGCAAACCGATGGTGTGAAAATAAAATTCTAATAAATGAGATCCGACACTGTGGTAATAACTAGCAAATTTTTATTTCAAAGTTTAGTAAAAACACGATATTTGTCAACACAGTTTAGATTTTAAAGTCATTCTTGGGTCAATCAATCTCCTGGTGGGCCCGTTTCTTCTTCCCCCGAATGCTTCTCTTGGTGCGCTGCTTGGCGTATTTTTCATCTGGGGTTTCCCGCAGCAGCAACCAGCAGAAATCAGCCATCATAGTGGTGTTCCATCTTCCTTGGTACCTTCTCTCTGCGTCCTTGATGTCCTGGTGAAACCTTTCACCTTGTTCTTCACTGTACGCCCCCAAGTTTTCGGGAAAGTAGTTCACATGGGAGTGCAAGAAATGGACTTTCAGGCTCATGTTACAGCCTTGTTCTTTGAAGGCATTGAGCATCCTGGCAACAATATCCTTATAGTTCTCATCCCGCCTGTTCCCAAAGAATTTGAGAACAACATCCTTGAAGGAATCCCAGGCTTCTTTTTCCTTCTCAGACATCGTTTCAGCGAATGCTCCATCTGAAATGAGTTTCCTTATATCAGGGCCAACAAACACTCCTTCCTTTAGCTTTGCTTTAGAAAGTCGGGGGAACTTTGAGCAAAGGTACCGAAAGCACTCACCATCTTTTGGAAGGGACTTGATGAATTGCTTAATGAGACCCAACTTAATGTGGAGAGGTGGTAATAGAATTTTATCACGAGGTACCAAGCTCTCATGAAGAACATTTTTCTCACCGGGTCTCAAATACTCCCGAATTGGCCAGTCTTTTTTCCCCCAGTGTAGGTCGCGGGCCCGGCTATCCCACAAGCAAAGGAAGCAGGGATATTTGGTGAAACCGGATTGCTGCCCTAATAGCATGGATAGAATTTTAAAGTCTCCACAAATCATCCACTTATGCTCATCATAATGAATCTTCTGAAGAATCAGGGCCAAATTCTCGTATTTTTCTTGGAGAATAACAGAGTGAGCAATAGGAACTGAAGCGAATGTGTTGCCATTATGAAGAAGAACACCTTTTATGCTGTCTTTTGACGAATCAATGAACAGCCGCCATTCAGCAGGATCATACTTGAGTTTAAACTTTTCCATCACTCCGTATATATCGTTGCAAAATACCAAATCTTCCTCTTTGCTGAAATACTTCAAAAATTGTGTCTCGCGGTTGCGGTACCAATAAAAAGTTGTTCCTGGTGACAATAGATTTTTCTGTTTAAGCCGAGAACCTAGCAGTTGGGCAGCATCTTTTGGGAGTCCTAAATCCCGGACTAAATCATTCAATTCAGCTTGAGAGAAAAGTTCAGGTTTCGGATCTGGTTCAGTTTCAAACTCGGAAGTACTGGACTCATCGGGAAAAGCCATCTGATGAGTCTCATCATGATCAGAACCGTCCACACAAATATGATCCAAAGATTTTGGTGGTTCAGGCACAGGTACTTCGTTGCTATGAGGCATAGGCCTAATTGCTGAGGGAAGGTTGGGGTAACTTATTACGTTCTTATTTTTTAAGTTGTATCCCTTCACAATGCAAGAGCAAAAATAGCAGTCACTGCTGTGGTCTCTTTGTTCACGCCACATCATAGGTATTCCGAAACGAAATGCTTGTTTTTTACCTTTCATCCATAAGCGTAGATCTTCCTCACATGTCTTGCACACTTTGTGAGGAGCCCACGGTTTGTCTTGATCGCCTAACTTCAAACCGAAATAGGCGAAATATACTTTTTTAATAAATGCAGAAATGTTTCCTCTGCCGCTTTTTCACGGTATATTCCCCACAAATAAAACAAAAACTGTCCGGAGAGTTGACGCAACCTCTGGCTCTGTGAGCCATCACAAATACACAGCACTGCAAACTACAACTGTAGTGAACCACTTCGGAATAAAGCTGGATTACGACTGAGCAAACAAAAGGTAATAATGAACTTGCAAAAAACTGAAATTTGACAGGAACGTTCATGTCGCAACCACCGTGTTTGAGCGAGCGAACGAGGCGAGGCGAGGCGAACAGGAAAGAACATGCGCCAGCGCGAGTACTGGATTTAGCCCCCCGCCTCCCAATTGTCCTGTTAATGTATAAAATGAATACAAAACACTCTAAAATATCATGAGGGAGTGTTTCTAGTTAGTTAACCATTACAACCTCTATTTTGGGCCAAGAAAATAAACTGCAGTCGGCTAAAAAGAAATTATGTGAACATTCCTTATATGGGTAAGAAATCTAATTTTGCAAGAAAACGTGACGTGATGGAACATTTTGGCTATTTTTCCTGGATTCAGCACCCCAAAATCTATAGGAATCAGTTGCAAAACTGGAGGCAGTTTTTTGGTAGTGTACCTGTGTTATCTGTGCGAAGTTTAGATTTATCTGCTTTTTTAGAGACTTCGACAGAGGAGATTCCCACTCGTGCTACTTTGTTAGTATCTTTCTTGTTGGAAAAAGATAAGAATTTGATTTTTCGTTCTTATTTTAAAGTATAGACATGAAAAGTTCTTTGGACAAGTGATACAGGTTTTTCCTGACATATGTCGTAGTACTCAAATGAAGAGGAAGGCCTTTTTAGCGCTCTGCCCTCGAGTCGTGGCGCTTGGGGCCTCCTTTTCGTTAAAGTTTCCCTGTAAATGTGTGATTGTAAGCAAGTACTAAAGTCAGATCCAATAAAAGAGTGAACTACTATCAAACTTAAAACTGTGAAAAATCCACTCCACACCTTCTTCTTCTTCAACCTAAATATTTTTGAATTTTATCAACGGTCTCAGATAAACGATACTTTTCTTTACACCTTAATATGGGTACTTAATTCACCCAATACAGTGTTCGTTCACATCAATGACCGGAAGCTGTTTTTTTGAAAGATTTTTTTTGTGCTTTTCTAATTAATCTTCATCCATTTAAAAAATGACTTTAAAATAGAACAAACACCATTCTACTTATCTTAGGCAGAACGGTGCTTAAACAATGCCCCTTCAGCGCTCGATGAAATGGAAAACCCCAACGCCTCAATGGTCCAAGCGCTCTAGCGTTTCTCCTGTTGGGTTTATCAAGGGGATATTGACATTGCTTTTCACCAGGGCTGTTTAACGTTTCCGATATACTACTGACTTTGATTCTGTCTATATAAACAAAAGCAGAAAAAATCATTTGGTTGATTTCAACATATCATATCTTTGTCTCTTCAATCATATCATCACTAATTCTTTACTTTACCAGAAAAACTTTGAGAGCAAACCAGTATTCTTTTCTTTATTGCTAGTCTTCAATGCTGTTAGCCGTTGCTTTCTGAATTAACGGAAGACGCCACGCATGCGTCTTTCCCACTGATTTAAATACCCTCCTGTTATCTTGATCTGAGGGAAACTACTGGGTGCAGGCCAACCAATCTACGCTAACATTCAATCCTGTTGGTTGAACAGTTCCTAGATGGTGTATCCACCATTGCTCACGATACAGGAGAGTTTGTTCTCGCGATCTCCCGTTTGATCCATTTTGTACTAATTCTACACACCAGCATTTCAGCATAGCAAAACTGTGACCCAAATCCAAGCAATGCTGCACTATTGGAGCTTCCACCCATCGACAACGTAATCTACTTTCGTGTTCCTTCACACGAATGTTGAAAGCCCTTATTGTTTTGCCAATATATATGAGAGAACAAAGACATTGTATTGCATAGACTACGAATTGAGATTCACAGGTGGTAACATGTCTTAAACGATAGGTTACTCCTCGATGGGCAAACTCCGAAATCTCCGACATCACAACACAGACCCCGCAATGACCCCGAATGTTAGCGTAGATTGGTTGGCCTGTACCCGGTAGTTTCCCTCAGATCAAGATAACAGGAGGGTATTTAAATCAGTGGGAAAGACGCATGCGTGGCGTCTTCCGTTAATTCAGAAAGCAACGGCTAACAGCATTGAAGACTAGCAATAAAGAAAAGAATACTGGTTTGCTCTCATAAAGTTTTTCTGGTAAAGTAAAGAATTAGTGATGATATGATTGAAGAGACAAAGATATGATATGTTGAAATCAACCAAATTATTTTTTCTGCTTTTGTTTATATAGACAGAATCAAAGTCAGTAGTATATTGGAAACGTTAAACAGCCCTGGTGAAAAGCAATGTCAATATCCCCTTGATAAACCCAACAGGAGAAACGCTAGAGTGCTTGGACCATTGAGGCGTTGGGGTTTTCCATTTCATCGAGCGCTGAAGGGGCATTGTTTAAGCACCGTTCTGCCTAAGATAAGTAGAATGGTGTTTGTTCTATTTTAAAGTCATTTTTTAAATGGATGAAGATTAATTAGAAAAGCACAAAAAAAAATCTTTCAAAAAAACAGCTTCCGGTCATTGATGTGAACGAACACTGTATTGGGTGAATTAAGTACCCATATTAAGGTGTAAAGAAAAGTATCATTTATCTGAGACCGTTGGTAAAATTCAAAAATATTTAGGTTGAAGAAGAAGAAGGTGTGGAGTGGATTTTTCACAGTTTTAAGTTTGATTGTAAGCAAGGGCAAGTCCTATATTTTTTTTTTATTCTTCCCAGTTGGAAGTTTTTCTACAGGGATTGAGCTGAGGGATTTTGTCTTTTTTGATATTACCTTATTCTATTTCATGGCTCCTGCTTAGTAATAGGGAATTGTCTTATAGGCTCTACTCTCTGCAGTGGCGTGATTATTGTTATAATGTATCATACTCCATTTTGTGGGCTAGGTTTGATATGTGATTATCGTTGTTTCATTTTTTTCTACGATATGTTGATTTCTTGTATTTCCTATGTTTTCCTTTAATAAAAGGATTACAATTTAAAAAAAAAAACACAAAAAAACAAGGTGAGGTTTTTCAGAGAAGCTCGTGCCAGAGGCTCAAAGGATGCATCCGTCAAGGAAGAATGAACAAGGTTGAGATCCCATGGAGGCACAAAAACCCGAAGCGGTGTGCATACCTGTTTCACCGCCTTTAGGAAACATCTCACATCTGGGTGAGCCACCAAGGAATAGACCTGCACGCGTCCCCGGTAACATGAGAGACCGCAACCTGAACCCGGAAGGAGTTCAGCGCCAACCTCTTATCCAGCCCCGCCTGCAGGAAGGCCAGAATATCTGGGAGAGAAGTGGCAAAAGGCCGGAGCCCATGGTCTCTGCACCAGCTTTCCAACATGCACCAAACTCTGATATAGGCCAAGAAAGTGGAGCGCTTATGAGCCTTTAATAGAGTGGCTATCACAGACACCGAATGGTCCTTCCGCCTCAGTCATGCCCTTTCAAAAGCCAAGCGAGAATTGATCCACTTGCAGCATGAGGATCAGACCCTGTAAGAGCAGGTTGATTCTGTTAAGGAGGCGCCAAGGACTCACCACCATCAGGGTCTACGCAACCAATCCAGAGCAAACAGAATCAACCGACCATGATGGGATTTGATGTGTTGTGGGACCCACGCTATGAGGGGCCACAATGGGAACACAGAGAAGTCCCACCGAGGGCCATTTCTGGGCCAGGGCGTCAAACTCTTCAGAAATGGGCTCCCTGTGCCTGCTGACAAACCGGTTTGCTTTGGTGTGGGAGGCGGAGATCATCAGGTCCATGATCAGAACACCCCAGTGAGCAGTGACCACATGCATTTAGCTCCCATTCTCCCGGGTCCAGCCGGTAGTGACTGAGAAAGTCTGCTTTGACGTTTTCTTTTCCCCACTACATGAGCTGCAGAAAGGGCCAAGAGGTTCTCTTCCGCCCACAGTAGTAAGGGATAAATGTCTTCCGCCTATGTCACATTGCCCGTGCTACCCTGGCGGTTGATGTATTCCACCGTGGTTTCAGAGCTGTCAGAGCAAACACGTACTGTGTTCTTGAAAATCCAAGGAGGGAAAAACTGAAGCGCCAGGAATACTGCCTTCATTTCCAGTTGATTGATGAACCATGTACTCTCCTCGGGAGACCAGAGTCCTGGCGTCACCTGTGACTCGCAATGCGCTCCCCACCCCATGAGACTGGCATCGGTCATTACTAGGATCCAGTCCAGCGGCATACCTGCCATCAAGTGTTCTGGTTGCAGCCATCATGAGAGCTTCGCCCTCGTGTCCAGAGGGCATACCAGTTTCATTGACATCAGATGTTGCTAAGGAGACCAATGAGAGAGCAAGGCTTGTAGAGCACTCATGTGGGCCCTTGCCCACTGGATTAGGTCCAGGGCCTCCACCATGGATCCCAGGAGCTGGAGATAGTACCATGCTGAAAGCTGCCTTCATATCTAGGAAGCACTGTATCTGGGATTGAATCTTCTGTACCCTTTCATCCAGTATGTAAACACATCCAGACTTGGTGTCAAAGCATGCCCCCAAATACACCAGATCCTGGACCGGGTCGAGTTTGTTCTTGGCCAGGTTCACCATCCAACCTAGGCTCTGAAGGAAGGTTACCACTTTCTGAGTGGCCGCCGCATTCTCCAGCTCTGACTTCACTCTAATCAGGCAATCGTCCAGATAAGGATGAATTAGGATGCCCTGCAGTCTCAGAGCTGCAGCCACCATCACCAAAGGGTAATGCTTGGAACTGTAAATGGCCCATAGGCACTACAAACCACAAGTATTTTATTTTTATTTATTTTTTAAGTTTTTTTATACTGCTTTATCATTTCAGTCAAAGCTATTTACATTCTAACTTAAACTTGACAATGTACATTAAACAGGGACATTGATAACTTGGATTCTTCTGAGGCAATGGTGGATTAAGTGACTTGCCCAAGACCACGAGGAGTGCTAGTAGGAATTGAACCCTGGTCTCTTGGTTCCCTAAACCATTAGGCTACTCCACTACTGCTGATGGTCCAGCTGAATTGGAATATGAAGATATGCCTCTGAGGTCTACGGCCAAGAGAAACGTCCCCTTTCCTGACCGCCACAATGACCGAGCACAAGGTTTCCATGTGAAAGTGAGGCACCCGCAGAGACCGATTTACATGTTTGAGATCCAAGATGGACCGAAAGGTATCGTCCTTTCTGGGAACCACAAAGTAGATGGACTACAGACCTGACCCGCATTGACCGCTCAGAACTGGCACTACAGCCTCCAGAGAAATTAAGCACTGAAGCATGACCTGTACCACCTGCCACTTCGAGGGGGCATTGCAAGGCGACTGAACGAAGGCTTTGAAGAGGAGACGAGCAAACTCCAGCATGTATCCCTCCCTGATTACTTCTAGAACCCACTGATCGATGGTGATACTGACCCAGGTGGAGTAGAACTACCAAAACCGATCCTCTACAGGCACAAGTTCCGCCTGGGCCCCCCTCGTTTCATTAGGACTTTTTGGGAGGAGCCGAAGAAGTGAAGCAATAACCCCTGTTGGCTCCTCTATAGCCTCAAAAGGGCTGACCATTCAAAACATTCTGTAGTTCCAGGACAGACCTCTGGGAGCAGTCCCTTGTTTTGCCACTTTAGGCTTATTTTCCGGAAACCGTGAGCCTTTAGAATCTCCCAGATCCTTGACCAACTTATCCAAGGCCTCCTTGAAGAGCAGTTTGCCCTTAAAGGGGGGTTTACTGACACTAGTCTAAGAAGATACATCCGCCAACCAGTTTCTCAGCCAGATAAAATGTCAAGTTGAAATAATAGAGGCCATGGTCTTTCATACCAGGTCATAAAAGGCGTCCGCCAGATAAGCTGAAGTAGACTCCAACTTGACTGCCTCAGGCACGGCCCCTTGTAGATTCTCCATCCACTGCTGCTAGACCTTGGATCCAGTGGATGGAAGCCCTGGTAACATAGGCTCTGCAGATAGATGCCTGTAGTGCCAAGGCACTAATGTCGAAAGCCTATTTCAACAAAGTTTCAAGTTTCAATCCTGAACATCCTTTAACGCCACTCCATTCTCCATGGGAATGGTAGTCTTTTTGGTCACAGCCGAGACCAAGATATCCACCTTAGGCATCTTGAGGAGATCCTTCTCCCCCTGAGGAATGGGATAAAGCCGAGCCATGGCTCTGCTGCCTTTCAAACAGGCCTCAGGAACCTCCCACTCTGCCTCAATCATTTGTTTAATTATGCAGTGAACAGGAAAAGAGGTTTGAGAAGATTTGAATCCTTACAGCAGAGGGTATTCCAAGGGCTCCTCTGCTGAGAGCGGTGCCTGCACAATGTTAAGAGCTGCCAGCAAATGACTAATCAAAGCAGGTAACTCTTACCGATGAAAAACCTTCACTACATTGGGGTCCTCCCCTGAGGGATCTTACCCAGCTCCAACTTGGGCCCAGCTACCTCCCCCACAGAAGTCCAAAGGACCCTCCCACGGTTCATCTGACAGTGGGGAATGAGGGCGGCTCTGGTCACACCAGGAATCAACTTCAGTATGTCTCCTTTTAGGAGGAGGATCCCCTGTCCAAAGGGCACTCTCCAGCAGATCTAACTGATCGTGGCTCCTTTTTGGCTGTAATTGACTAAGAGCAGCGCTGCCCATCTTCTGGGACAAGCAGTAAGCCTGGTGCAGCTTTAGAATGAAATCAGGTGAAAAAGACATTGCTGCTAAATCCGGAGCCCCTGTGTCTGCTGTCCCTGATGCTGAAACATGGGAAACTGCCTGCAAATTCTTTTGTTCCTTGTCCTGTGTTAAAATGGAGGCTGGAGGTAAAATGGCCGCAGTTCCCGCCCAAATCGCAGTAGCCCCCAACTGAGGAAAAACCTGCTCCTGAGTTACTCTCCGTTCCACCGGTGACAAACACACCTTCTGCCAACCTCCCCTGACGCAGACAAACCCAGCAGAGCTCCTGTACTGTTAAACCACAGTTTCCCCCACACACGGTGCAAGGAGGGACTCAGCTAACATGCATGCCGCAACGCTGAAAATAATGAAGACCCCAACAACCCAAAGAGGAAGGAAGCAAGGTACTCGCTGGCAGTAGCAGAGAGAAAGGAAGGCAGGCTTTCCCTGAGGCTAGCGTCTACCCGATTGAAAAAGAAAGTAAAACCGGCAGAGCTGAAAGCTGCTTGTAAACTGATTCCGTCTTTTTTTTTTTGCAAACAAATTTTAAGGTACAGAGCCAAAGAAAGAAGCTCAATGGACAAAAACAGGAAAAACAGCTCCTAAGGCAAAAAGGAGTGTAGCCTGTCCAGCTGGGGGGGGAAAGGGACCCGGACCACCGGGTACGTTAACCCCTGCACTGCACCATACCTACTTAAAGGTCGCCTGCTGCCCCCACTGTAGAGCTCCCAAAGTGACCCAGCTCACCAAAAGGAAGTTTTGTTTATTTTGTTTTATGTTTATGTTTATTTGAATTTGATATACCGCTCAGGCCAGAGGCATTAGAGCGGTTTACAATGCTATTTCATTTGAGGAAAAAGGAAAGGAACGCCATTTATATGATAGGACAGAAAAGAGGACAGAGACAGTCAAACAGATATGAGAAGAAGAGGAACATGGAACAGCAAGTTACCACAATAAAAGCAGCACGTCAATCCAATCCAAATCATGACAATGCTACCCTCAGCAACAGACGCCACGGCCCAACGCCTCTTTCTTCCTTATTAAACATTTTTTTTGTTAAATTCTGTCAAATGTCCCTTCAATGGTGTTCAGCTGTGCGGAAGCTGCTGAGGACTGAGATACAGGATACTGGTTTCTGGTGCCTAAGAAGGGAGCTCTTCTACTGTGACATCAGAAATTTGACATGCTCAGTCTTCAGCTGCTGGTGGAGGGAAATAAACCCACATGTGCTGGAATGGACTGGAGGGACAATTAGGAAAAGAAGTAGTAAATAATTTTAAGGATATACAATGGGTCTTCCAGCAATACTACCAGGACTTATACAGTAGTGAGATGGGACATGAGACGTATTTGGAAAAGCCTGCTAAACCTAGGCTCAGTGACTTGGATATGGGCCTTCTTGGATAGTAGAATCACTCCACGTGAAGTTCAAAATGTCATTGACTCTCTCAAAATAGGGAAAGCTCCAGGATTGGATGGGAGAACAGATATATTTTATTAAAAATTCAGCAATCAATTGGTGGGGCCTCTGTACGGATATTTAATGCAGTCAGTGGAGGGGAGAAGTTACCAAAGTCTATGGAAATGGCGGGGGTCACCTTTATACCTAAATTAGGGAAGGATGCTATTGTTTGCAGTTCATATGGACCAATTTCATTGATAAATTTGGATGCTAAATTGCTAGTCAAAGTGCTAGTTAATAGGCTTCAAGGTATGATTCTGCACCAAGTGCATAAGGACCAATCTGGCCTTAACTCAGGTAAGGAAGGCTAGTGACAATATATTTTTTCCATTTGATCATTTTATTTAGTATCATTACAAACATCACTTAACATGTATCAAACTACACATAACATTTATGTATCAAACTTCCCACAACATTTGTATTTATTAACAATTATATATTCTATTTATTAATTCATATATTACTCTAAATACTCTTTATATCATTCCCTTTCTAACCACCCTCTCCCACCCTCCCCCGCTCATCCAACCTCATCCATTATTGAATTAATATCCTCTTTCCTTTCACCCAACCATTTATCCTTCCAGTAAAATTTTATTTAAATTTTGTATAAAATCCCTCTCATATGTTCTCTAGCACTCCCACTCATTCTTCCTTCCATTTTTCCAACCACTTACACACACTCTTCCATTGTTCCAGAACTTTCTCACCTGTCCCCCGCCTCATCTCCGTCAATCTATGCATCAAACACATCTCTGCCACTCTTCACAAATCCTGCCTTATGTAGCATGGATTTCCCCTGCCAAAGTTGTGCTATTTCATTTCTAGCAGCTACTATACAGTGATGTATCACTCCACTAACTCTCTTTGGAATGTCTACATCTAATTGATGTAGTAAACAAATCTCTGTCTTTCTTTGTATTCAATATCCTATCATGTTATATATCAACTCCAAAATCTCAATCCAAAAGGCTTGTATCCACTTACAATTCCACCCCATATGCAACCAATTCCCTTTCTCATTGCCTCCCCTCTAACACTGATCATTAGTCCCCCTTCCAGCTCTTTTTTTTACATACTGGAGTCCAATACCATCTGAACAACAATTTATAAGCATTCTCTTTTACCCTTGTGGCTATGGATATACTTGCCACTGTTCGTATTATCTTATCCCAGTCCTCCTCAGACCATCTTATCTCCAAATCTTCTTCCCATTTTATCATGTATCTCAATTTGTTATTCCCCCCCTCCATTAGGCCTTTATAAATTTTGGACAAAACTCCTTTCTGCCCCAAATTTCCTAAATACAACGCTTCAAACCACCCCCTATTTTCCCAAAGATCATGCCACACCTTTGATTGTTTCAAAAAGTGACTCATTTGTAGATAAGCATAATAATCTCTATCTCCTAATCTATATAGATCCTTAATATTTGCAAATTCAAAAATGCCCTCTTTACTCACTATTTGTGAGATATATTTTAACCCCGCCTTATCCCATCTATTCAAAATGCCCATCTTTGGTCCTTGTCCGCTTTCAAAACAGGCTTCTAGAGGCATATACTGTGAGTACCTCTTATTCTGTATTAATCGTTTTCTATTTTGTTTCCAAACTTGTAAACTATGCACTATTAGAGGATTTTGATTTTTATTTTCTAAATTAAGTCTACCTCTCCAAACTATTTTGATTAGACTTTCTCCCCTTAAAAAAACTTCCTCCATTTGAACCCAATGTTTCTGTGTTCCTCGATGCCACTCATAAATTGTTTTTAATTGTCCTGCCTCGTATTATTTCCTAAAGTTAGGCACACCTAACCCTCCCTCTCCTTTAGTTCTTTGCATTATATCCATTGCTACTCTCCCCCTTCTATTTTTCCATATAAAACGATTAACAATTTTTTGTAACCTTTTTAACTGATTAGATGGTATTTTAATTGGTAACGTCTGGAAGAGAAATCGGTCAATCCAGCGCCACCAGAATAATCCTTCTCGGTTGGCACTCCATATGCCAAATCACACACCCCACCAGGGTCCACAGAGGAAACACATATAGCAGATGTTGACTACGTCAAAGGAAGAAGACACAGTTAGCATATCACTGAGCATGCATTAAGGCTGCATAGGTCCGCAAGCGCATGTTAACTGCGCTTTTACAGAATGCATGTAAAAGCGCCACGGAAGGAGCACATATTGGAGTCACTTAGGTAGAACAAGCGTTAAGACTCTGTAATTCACAGGTGCACAATAGGCAAAAACATTACTAACACATGCAGAAAATGGTGGGAACCCTCCACCCGGCACCAACAATTGCTAGCAGTCCACCCCAAATTGCGTCCCACAGAGACGGAACCAGGAAACCCAACAAGGATAATGACAAGGTCAAGCCTTGGTATTCCTTCCCTGAGAGCCCTAGGCAGAGGATCCGTGCCAGGCTCAGCTCTACCCCCCTGGGTTTTGATTTCAGCAGCACTTTGTGAAAGGTGGCTAGCAGGCAGATCCCTCTGAGAGACTTCTGCAATCTTCGGGAGAGAGCAGGAGGGAAGGAGGAGGAGCAGGTAGGGGGTGCTAAGGTTGTGTGAGGCTGCTGTACTCTTTCAGATTCTTCCAAATCCTTCCAAATTGTGGCTGTTCAACAGGCCCTTATCACGAAAAGGGCGTGGAGCTGAACCAATTTCCCTCCTCTATGGCTATCAAAAAGACCACAGTCTACTGGAGCCTCCCACATTGTGCTCAAGTGAGAGAGTCACCCCTTTAGGGCTTGAGGTAGTCATTCAGGATAGTTTAATCAATCTCTTTTCCTCTCAGTCAGGACCGTACCAATCGTGAAATGTGCCCTGTGCGACTTGCACATCAGGCGCCCCCCGCACCTCCATCTAACCACTTTATGGGGATGGGAGAGAAGAGGCGCGCAACCGATGTACAAGGCGCCGGCAAGTTAAGCACGTCTGGTCCCTCCCGGAGGGAACTGTCGCCACTGAGAAGAAAAAGTGGCAGCAACCAGCAGTGGCAGACAGCCGAAATGTGCCCCTTAAGCCTGTGCGCCCTGTGCAGCTGCACCGCTCGCACAGGGCTAGGTACGGTCCTGCTCTCAATCTTCATATTTTCTGTAGAGAAGAGAAACGCCATCCATCACTGCTGGAGACAAAGAAATGCTGAAGAGAGACCTCTGGTGGCTGAAGCTGATAGAGGCATGGAGTAATGTCATTGAAACCTGGGCTTTTCATTGGTCTTTGTTTCCACCAATTTGCTAGTAGAGGAACACAACCCACTTGTTTAGACTGGTCTAGCAGGACGATATGGAATTTACCTTTATAAGTCCAAAAAATGCCTTTATATGGCAGCCTGACCTCTTGTGTTGTTACCAAAAGACTACCATCAGGTTTCAAGCAATTCCATTTTGTTGTGAAGCAGTTTTGCAGCACTGGAGGATTTGGGGGATTAGTATGGCTATCAGAAGTTGACAGGTTCAATTTGGTGCGTGTGCTACATACATTTAGGGCAACACTTAAATTCTACATTGGGCGGTTTTCTGGGTTTTTTTTAATGCTGACTGCAATGTTTAAATAAAATCCAGATATTTGGTCCAGATATATGGATAGTGACCAGTGCTGAATATCCATATTCAATGTTGTCCACCCTGTGCTATTCAGCCCACTATCTGGATAGCTATCCATACAACTCTTTAGGATAGCACAGAACTGGAAGTCACTACTATCCAAATAATTTCCCACTCCAGCCCGACTGCTCCGATACAATCCGGATAGTGTGAAGACGACTTTGGTGATAACCAGCAACACTATCCAGAGTAGGCGGCTAATGGTTAAGCCAGGGAGGGAAGCCAAGTTTGAATCCTACTGCCACTCTCCTTGTGGTCTTTGGCAAGTCACTTAATCTCCTTTGCCTCAAGTACAAACTTGAGGACAGGAAATACCTTCTGAGAAAGGTGTATGCTAAATCTAGTTCCCCTGAATATCACGGTCAGCAAAGTTTATCTGGTTAGCAGGTGTTGCTAATCTGATACACCCTGCTGAATATCAGACCGATTGTTTTCAAGTTGGTGGTGCCTATGTAATGCTATGCACTTATGACCCTACATACCCATATAGTGAAATTAGACTTACCTGCTAATTGCTGTCCCTTGAGGAACTCCAGGTCAGTCCCGCACCTCTGGGTAATGCACCTCTTCCAGCAGCTTGGAGACTGAGCATGTTATCTTTTGATGACCCTGGTACAAATACGGCAGGATCCGCCCACTATCTCCAGTAACCTATTGACAAAGCAGACTCACAGGAGCAACAAATAAGTGGTAAGTAAAGCCAAGTAAAACTCGTTACCCTAAACACTCCACAACTTGTTCTCCCCTCCCCCCTAAGGCATGGGGGACCTGCCTGAGGTACGCCAGAATAGTGCCAGCCCTGCTGAGTGAGCCCCTGGCTCCAGCCACTAGCCCCCCCCCCCCCCCCAGGAGCACGATTCACCACCCATAACCTGAAGCCTCTGCAGCCCCTAAAAGACCAGTCACAGGCACACTGGTCCACAGACACTCAGGGAGTGATCCTGGATTGAACTGGAGTTCCTCAAGGAACAGCAATTAGCGGGTAAGACTAATTTCACTTTCCTTATCGTCCCTCCAGTCCAGTCCCGCACCTCTGGGATGTAACAGAGCAGTATTAAATCACTGGGCGAGACCTACCAGACCAGCCTGAAGAACCGCCGATTCAAAACGGACATCGCTAGCTGCCTGAACTTCCTGACGGTAGTGCTTAGTGAACGTATGAAGCGTTGATCAAGTTGCCGCCTTGCAGATCTCCAGTGGCGGTACCAATGCCAATTCCGCTCATGAGGCAGCCTGAGCCCTCGTGGAGTGCACCTGCAATCCTAACGGCACCAGCCTCCCTTTCAGGATATAGGCCGATGCAATCGCTTCTTTAATCCACAGTGCAATAGATGCCTTTGCCACATCTCCCCTTTGCGCGGACAGCCAAACAAGATGAACAAGCAATCTGACTTGCGAAAAGACTCCGTTCTCTTGAGGAAGCGACACAGTACACACCGGACATCCAGACGCAACTGAGGTCCTGCGGAAGAATCATCTGGGCTTTCGAAGACCGGTAGAGAGATGGCTTGATTCAAATGAAAAGCCGAGAGCACCTTGGGGAGAAAGGATGATGCCAGCCGTAGAACCACCTTATCCTTAGAGAAGGAGAGAAAGGGTTCCCGGCAGACAAGGCTTGAAGCTCGGAAATCCTGCACACCGAGCAGATGGCCAACAGAAACACCACCTTGAGAGTTAAGTCCTTTATGGATGCTCTGCTAAGTGGCTTAAACGGCTCCCCCATCAATGCTGCTAAGATCAGATTGAGATCCCAAGGGGGAACCACCAGCCTCCTCGGGGGTCGCAGTAGCGTCACAGCTCTCAGGAACCGCGTCACGTCTGGGTGAGACCCTAGGGAAACCCCCTGGACCTTGCCATGGGAACAGGAAAATGCTGCCAGCTGAACCTGTAAGGAGCTGGCCACCAGTCCCTTGTCAAAGCCTGCCTGAACAAACACCAGAATATCTGGCACCGAAGCCTTAGATGGCCGAGTCTGCCTGCGGCCACACCAGGCCTCGAAGATTCACCACACTCTCACATAAGCCAGCGAGGTAAAAAGCCTCCTGGCTCTCAATAACGTAGCGATTACCGGCAGTGAGTAGCCTTTCTTCCTCAAACGCGCCCTCTCAAGGGTCATGCCGTAAGTGAGAATTGATCCACCTGGGGCATTCACACCGGACCCTGCATCAGCAGGTCCTCCCGAGCCAATAGATGCCATGGATGACCTGCCAGCAGCCACCACAGGTTGGCGTACCACAGATGCCTTGGCCAATCCGGAGCTATCAAAATTACCATGCCCTGATGTGCCTTGATCCCCTGCACAACTCGACCTATGACAGCCCATGGAGGGAACACGTACAGGAGCCCCAGGTCAGTTCACTTCTATATCAGCGCGTCCAGGTCCTCTGACATTCGCTTCCGCCACCTGCTGAAGAAGCGAGTCGCCTTGACCGATGGAAAGTTTGCCATCAAATCCATCACTGGGGGACCCAGCAGCTTACCAACTGGGCGAAAACCTGTTGGTTGAGCATGCACTCCCCCGGGTCCACTAGCACCCGGCTCAGGTAATCCTCTGTGAGGTTGTCGGTACCTGCAACGTGCACCACCAACAGCATTTGGAGGTGGTTTTCCACCCACCTTAGCAACCCCTCGGCCTCCTCCTCTAAGGTAGCGCTGCCCGTGCCACCCTGACGGCTTATGTAGGTCACCATGGTCGCGTTGTCCGAAAGGACCCTTACTGCCTTTCCGTGCAGCCTCCCCTTGAAACTCCTGAGCACCAGAGATATCGCACACATTTCCAGTCTGTTGATTGACAGGCTGGCCTCTGCTCCAGAGCCCCTGAGCAAAGTGCCCTTCACAATGGGCTCCCCAACCAGCCAGACTGGTGTCGTTGGTCACCGGGCACCAGTCTGGTGCCTCCAGAGGCATCCCTCTGAGCAGATTTTCTGAGCGCAGCCACAACTTGAGGGTCTGTTTTGCCACCTTCGGGCACGGAAGCTTCTGGGACAATGGCTGGGGCTGGTGTGACCACGTCAGAGCAAGACCCTCTGCAAAAGTCGCATGTGCGCCTTTGCCCAGGGCACCAGCTCCAGCATAGCAGCCATGGTCCCAAGAAGCTGAAGATAGTGCCAAGTCGTAGGCTGTGTCCTTCGCAGAAATTGCCGCACTAGAGTCCGGAGGCCTCAAGCACATGGGGCCGGGAGGAACACCCTCCCCTTGTTGGTGTCAAAACGAGACCCCAAGTACTTGAGCTCTTGTGCCAGGACCAAATGGCTCTTGGCCAAGTTGACCACCCAACCTAGGCTTTGGAGGAACTGAACCACCAGAGCTGTCACTCGCTTGCTCTCACTCCTGGACTTCACCCAAATCAGCCAGTCGTCAAGGTAAGGATGAACCAGAATGCCCTCTTGGCAGAGCGCCACCACCACCACCACCACGACCTTGGTGAAAGTTCACAGTGCCGTTGCGAGACCGAACGGAAGCGCACAAAACTGGAAGTGCCTCATCGGAACCGCTGATGCTCGGGCCGTATGGGAATGTGTAGATACGCCTCAGTCAAGTCTAGAGATGTTACGAACTCCCCTGTTCTGACAGCCACAATGACGGATCACAAAGTTTCCATGTGAAAATGCGGAACCCGCAGGCAACGGTTCACCCACTTGAGATCTAGAATCGGGCGGAAGGAGCCCTCTTTTTTTGGTACTATGAAGTAAATGGAGTATCGACCACAGCTGTACTGCTCTCGAGGCACCGGCACCACGGCCCCAAGCTGTAAACTTCTGGTCAGGGTTACTCGAACCGCTGCCGCTTTGGAACAAGCTTTGCAGGGAGACAGAACAAAAGAATCACTCACTGGCTGAGCAAAGTCGAGGGTGTAGCCCTCTCGGATGACCTTCAAAACCCACTGGTTAGAGGTGATCTGGGCCCAGGCAGGGTAAAACTCCCACAGCAGACCCCCTATGAGCTGCACCTCTGCCTGGACCCCCCTTGCTTCATTGTGATTTCTTGGGCCCCAAGGTCGATGTGGTGGCAAAACCTCTGCTCGCCCCCCTGAAACCTCAAAACCCTTGCCCCCTGAGAGAAAATCTACCCCTCTGAAAGGGGGAGAAACTTGAGGGGCGAAAACGCCTAAAGTCCCGCTGCTGACTCCGGGATGTCGGAGGAGCGTGACTCTGCTTCTGCTTATCTTCAGGGAGCCGGTCTCCATTGGACCTTGGTCTGACCCAGTATGGCATATCTTATGTTCTTATGGACTTCCCCAGATCTGACCAGCTTGTTGAGGTCCTCTTCAAAGAGCAGCTTACCCCTGAAGGAGAGCTTACTAAGGTGCGCCTACGAGGAACTAGCCATTGCCCAGTTCCATAACCACAGGTAGCGGCGGGCCGGCACTACCGACGCCATGGAGTTCAAAAGACCTCTAATCTAGTCGTAGTGGATATCCGCTAAATAAGCAGCCCCCGACTCCAGGCGGGCCGCCTCCTTGGCTTGGTCCGCCGCTCCCTCTTGTTGCTGCAACCGCTGAGACCAGCACAGATAAGCTCTTGCAACCCAGGCCCCACAAATGGAGGCTTGTAATGAAAGAACACTGACATCGAAGGCCTGTTTTAACAAGGTGTCCAGCTTTCTGTCTTGGGCATCCTTGAGGGCCGTACTGCCTTCCACCTGGATCATAATCTTCTTTGTGACCGCCAACACTGCTGCATCAACCTTCAGGGTCTGAAAGAGTTCCCTGTCCTGGTCTGACAATGGATAAAGACGAGACATCGCTCACGATCCTTTAAAACCAGACTCCGGCAGATCCCACTCATCCTGGATCATTTGCCGAACCATTCTATGCACCAGGAACACCTTCTGCGGCTTGCGGAAAGCCTGCAGCAAGGAATCCTCGAGTGTCTCATCCTGCAATGGGCCACTGGTAGGCATATTAAGCGCCTTCAGAGATTCCACAATGAGCGCCAGTAACTCCTCTCTGCAAAACACCCATAAAACCCGCGCCTGTTCTTCCTGTTCCAGGATCTCCCCTTCTTCCAAGTCCTCGCACCTTCTGCTGCGACCAACTCCCCCCCCCCCCGGGTCCTTGGACAAGTGAGACTTAGCTTAACTGTCCACCAAGGACATGGGACTCTTGGCGACCCCACCCTCGGGATCCAAAACCTCCAGTCTCTTGGTTCCACGCTGTATCCCCAAAGGACTGCCCGCCTGCATCAGCTGATGGCCTAATGAAGGAGGACAAACTCTGGAGAAAACATGCCGGGGATATCTCCTTCCCCGAGGGGCTGGGGGATGTCGAGTGACTAGGCAAGGGCGGAGGACAAGGCACCAAAGCCTGAAAAGGCAGGCCTGATTCCCCTAACTCCTGCGCCCCAGCTACAGGAGAAGGCGCCTTATCTTGCATTCCTTGATCTCTAAGGGACTGCTCCATTGAGGTGGCTTCTAGAGTACAACCTCTATAAACGCCCGCCTCTGAGACCTCTCCGCGGCGAGTTCCACACATGAGACACTGGGACCTCGCAGGCATTCCTTAAATTAAAACACTGAGGGAAAGATACACAGCTTTAGGACAGTTCCCTCTTCTGGCCCCCTTCTCTTTTTTTATTTATTAATTTTTTTTCGTTTGGTAAACTAGACTCCTGTCTATTTTCCCCCCTCTCCAAGAACCCTTAAACCGAAGGACAACAAATGAAAAAGAAGGGGAGAAGGACAGGGAGGGAGAAAGCCTCGCAATACTCTTTTTTTTTTTTTTTTTTTTTAAGAAGTAAATATCAGAACTCTTTAAGAATCCCCCAAAAGCGCCCCGGGCTGGCTGAGCACCGTACCCAAGGACTCCCCCCCTGGTGCTGAGCTGCCGAAGAAAACTAACGTGGTTGAGAGCGGGAGCCTGGAAGGTATGCCCCCAATCTCCCGCTCTGAAGCAGCCACGCGGTAGGCCACTGTCCCACACACAGGCCTCCGTGCTGGGACCGCTACCGAGGCAGAGGTTAGAACCAGACCTTCCACTGTTCAGCACCTCCCCGGAGCTTAGAAAAGGATTACCTGCGCAGCCCGGAGTAAACACAAGAACAGCTTCTCCACTCCCTTTGTAGCCAGCCGGTCCTGCACTTGTATCCTCTTCCCCTCGCGCTCAGCCGAACGAGGCTTCGGCGCTAGAGGGGGGAGGTCTCCGGGGACTCTAGCCTCCTCAGCACTGATGGCTGTAAGCAAATGTGGTTCCTCACCCACGAAGGGATCAGGAGCTGCCAAAATATCACTGGAGCCCTCAGACCACTCACCCCGCATACCCCAACCAATCCGAAGGATGTGGGGGGGGGACCTCCACTCCTTCCAAGAAGCTGTCTTTGTTTTCCTCTTCACTTTTTTTTTTTTTTTTTTTTTTAAATATAACCAAGCCTGAAATCAGCAAGACAGAAAAAAAAATGCCCTACACTAGTCTAACCAAACGGGTCTCCTCAGTTGTTCCTTCAGTGAGTCCTGACCCTGGGCTCACCACCTCCTCCAGCTGCTAGGAGACTGAGCATACTGGAGCTAGTGGGCGGATCCTGCCGTATTTGTACCAGGGTCATCAAAAGATGACATGCTCAGTCTCCAAGCTGCTTGAAGAGGTGCACTACCCAGAGGTGCGGGACTGGACTGGAGGGACGATAAACAACACTCAAGCGTATAATCCCCATGCTCTCTTACTACTTTGAATTAAAGACCGGCCCCCATAAAAGATCTTGAAACTCGATATAAAACCAAGAAAACTCCTCCATGACCCCAGGTATTTTTTTAAAACCTCTTCAGAAACTGTACATCCCAAGAGCTGAAGGCAGCATGAGTCTCTCAGAAACAGATTATACACACAGAACTATCATAGTAGCCTTTCAAGCATATTTAACACCATCCGATCCAAAATACTCAAGAAGAGCTGAGGTATGAAAGTAAATAGCTAAATCTATTCTTAAAACATGGACACACGTTCCTACGAACAGGATTAAAAATCTACTAGCACATGATGGAAAAGGAAACAACATAAGTTGCAAAATAAGAGAAAACCAATTGGCTAAAGCATAAATATAGTGAGAAATAGAACGCAAACACAGATTAAAACATGACACAGGCATAGTTAAGAAAAGGCAAACATACATCTAAAAATGAGGCTGATAACTGCTGCAGTGGATAAGGTGGTTCAGAGCCAGCATACAAAAAAAAATTTGTAAAACAGGCAAATGTAGACTTTTTAGCACTGGATCTGGTAACCATCACGCATCTTGTCAGAGGTATGGACATGCTGATGTCGGAAAACATGTATACAGGGGGGCACAATAAGGTAGCACTTCACATCCACAAGAAACTGTCGCAATACTATAATAATGCCATACAGAAATTTACTGGTATCATGGCCCTCAGATGTGGAGAAATAAAAAAAGCAGAAAAAGGCACAAGAACAGAATTACTAATAAAGGTGTTGGAACCAAGTGGTTATTCTATCTTACATATGGAGAAAGAGAAGATTTTCAAATACCAATAAATGCAATTGGTGACCAAGAAAATGTGAAAAAAACATACAGAAATTGGTCTTAATTGTACTGACTACTACCAGCCCAATTAAAAATAATTTTGAAGCGCACCCTGATATGTTACCTGCAGGCATTATACCAGGAGGTAGCTCTTTTTGGCACAATGTAAGTATTGAGTTAAGCATTAGCAATAAATCTGAGACACTGAGATCATCTCTGATGTTCCTTAGCCGTGGAGCTAGGTTCATTCTTGTCCTAGGATGTGCAAAACTAACCCATCTGGAGATGTTACCATGAACAAAGCTTTACTAGGCAGATGGCACAATATTTTATGAAACACTATCAGCCTGATTTTAACATGGGAGCAAACCACCAGCAAGTCAGTCTGATAGTGTAGTGCAGTGTTCTCCCTGCACTACATTATACGACTAACTTGCTGGTGGTGTGCAAAATCCAGAGACTAGGGATGGCCCCCATAGATCAGTGGTTCTCAACCCAGTCCTCTGGGACCCCCAGGTCAGTCAGGTTTTCAGGATATCCACAATGAATATGCATGAGATAGATCTGCATACAATGGCAGCAGTGCATGCAGATCTCTCTCATGCATATTCACTGTGGTTACCCAGAAAGCCAAACTGGACTTGGGGTCCCAGAGGACTGGGGTGAGAACCACTGCCACAGACTCTCACTGCAGCCCGATGACTCTTTCCCCAATACATAATATTCTCTCATCTTCTCTACATACTTGCCGCTGGCATATCTTCATAATATTTGTTCTTTTTTCTATCTGAATTATGCAGCTCTCAGCAAGTCTGAGCCATAGACTTCCCAAAATCCCACATTATTCTTATGAGGCAAAGATCTGTACGGTGTTTGGGTACAGTGCAGTTCAAACTCATTGAGAGCTATGGTGTTACCAACAAACCTCTGAGGAAAGTATAGAGAGCAGATTAAAAATTGTGAGGGCAGGGGAGGGAGCTAATACAGAGCATATGCAAGTGGAGAGAGGATGGTAGAGACTGATTGGTGGGAAAGGCAAGTGGGGACAGAGACTAGTTGGGATTGAAGGAGGAGTGTGTGTATTTTGAAAAGACTAAGGGAGATGGGCTGGTGGCAGTGATACTGAATGAGTGTGGGGGAAGGGGGAGACAGGCTTAGGGTAAACAGAACGTGAGGGAGTAGTGTTTGATTTAATTACATGAATTTGAATGTGTCCAAGTAGCCAGCCCAACCATATCAGAGGAGAGCTCCCGAAGATGGGTATATCACTGGAGGGTATACCACTGGAGAGCAATTGATATCATTGGCTCAGGATATTAGTTGCTTTCTTCAACGAGAGTCTTGGTTCTCAAATTTATGTTTTTTTGCCAAAGTGGCCCCTGCTTGAAAAATAGTTAAGATCAGGAGGCGTAGCAGATATTCATGACTACATCACAAACAGTACTAAAAGGAATGCCATTGCAGATGGGGTAGATTGCCACCTAATACTTAGAAAATACTCACGCCAACATTATGCTTGTAAATTACATTTGCTCCCTCCAATGCAATCTTCCGTAAATTCAAATGGCATCTTGTTCGAAAAACACACACCACATTTGTGATTAAAATGTCCAATGCTACATCACTGTCTGTATCCATTGAGGTGGTTGATGCTCAGCTTCTCTCACAAAACACCATGAAGATTACATCCTATGAAAGATAATGATAAAAAAATTGTATTCACATCTATGTAGACTCACAAGATGTCGTACACCAATCCTTATTAAGCAAAGCAATGTTCTGCAATAAAATTAAAAGCACAGAGGACAGCTTGTTCTCAAAGTCTGACAAGGATAAATTGGAAGTCTGGTTGTGTAGAAGATCACAGCACAAGAGGATGCAGAAGAGCAAGCCTTTTCCTCCCGACTGCTAGAAAGCAAATACTTACCTACCTAAACCCATCTGCTCCAATTTAAAACTGAATAATGTTCCTATCTCACCTAATGAAACATTTGATCTTACCTATTTTGCTTTTTGTTACAATATGGATGAAAAGGACTGATCTTTTCAGTTCTAATCCTTATCAAATGAATGCTTCGTAGGAGATCAAGTATGGTATACGGTATCACAGTATGAAAGGAAACTGAACCTAACAGATAAGATTAGCTTGTAACGAGAGCAGTGTCAACCAAGCATACTACAACATTTTAGAATTATAAAAATCTGTCAAAAAGAAAAGAAAACTCATTAAAAAAAACACACAGTAAATATTTAAGGGATCTGATTAACATAGAACTTAAAACAAAAAAGCTTGCAAGCTTTCAAATTTGAGTAGCCTTACAACAGTTCTGCAAACAGAAACAAAAGGAAGGCTCTACAGAAGGTGACATTTTACTTGCCAGACAATGTCCTTTCCTCAAATCCTGCTAAACCAGTCCAGACAAGTGAGTTGTGTTCCTCTACTAGCAGAATGGTGGAGACAAAGAACCAATGAAAAGCCTTGGTTTCAATTACATCACCCCTATGCCTCTATCCACCTCAGCCACCAGAGGTCTCTTCAGTATCCATCCCAAAGCATATGGGAGAACATGGCAAGCCTCATACAACCTTAATGTTGATTCTGTAAGAAAGACCAAGGAAACAGTGACTCGCCTCATAGCTGTGAAGCTCTGATAGCAGAAAATTTCTATACAGAAAGGCACAACAAAGTAGCACGCCTCATCCATTGGAAACTCTGTAAACACTACATCACTGCGCCTGAAAAGCACTGGGATCATGACCCTAAGAGAATTACAGAGAATGATGAGGTTATGATCACCTGGGAAATTCCCATTCTGTTGATAAGAAGCTGGATGCGAGGAAACCTGACATAATGGTAAACTAGAAAAATACTAGAATGGCACTGATAATAGAGGCATCGGTTCCGTGTGATGATTCTGTGAATCATGTGGAGAAGCAGAAGATCCTGAAGTAGCAAGAAATGCAGTCAGATACCAAGAAAATGTGGCAGAGAGATAAAGAAATACTTCCCATTATACTGGGAGCCACGCTGTTCCTGGAGAAAGCGTAGTTACTCACCTGTAACAGGTGTTCTCCAGGGACAGCAGGAATCAGTCCTCACATATGGGTGACATCGGCGCCAACGGAGCCCCCATGCGGAACAAATCCACAGCTTTTGAAGAAAGCCTTTGGGACTGCATCACGCATGCGCAGTCCCCTTCCCGCCCAAGGGTGCCATCTTGCTTAGTCAAATGACATAGCTTAAAAGATGGCAAAATGAACAAATATAATAACAGGACTGCAACTCCAGGGGACTGATTCATGCTGTCCCTGGAAAACACCTGTTACAGGTGAGTAACTACGCTTTCTCCAGGAACAAGCAGGAAGTCAGTCCTCACATATGGAACTCCCTAGCTATTGGCTACCGAGAACCCATAACTGAAAAATAGGCTCCCTCTAGAAGAGCTGCAGCAGCCATGATAGGAGTTCAACCAAGAACGTAACACTCCGGTAGCCTGACACCAAAGGGTCGGAGGGTAGGAGTTGCCTAAACCTCAAACAGATTACGGAGTACAGCCTGGCCGAAAGCACTGTCCCATTGGGACTCCCTATCTAGACAGTAATGGACCACAAAAGTCTGGCTTGAAGACCAGGTTGTGGCCCGGCAGATGTCTGCCAGCGGAACAGAGCGGAAGTGAGCCACTGATGCGGCCTTAGCCCTGACCTGGTGGGCCGTAACTCGACCTGCAACAGGAGATCGGCCGCCCTGTATGCCCAGGCGATGCAATCTGCCACCCAAGTGGACAATGTATGCTTGGAGACTGGCATCCCCAGCTTACTGGGGTCATAAGAGATGAAAAGCTGAGGAGCCCTTCAATGCCCGCATGTACCCTCCATGTAGAAGGCCAAAGCCCTCTTACAGTCCAGGGTATGCAGAACTGCTTCTGCCCGGCTGGCATGGGGCCTGGGAAAGAAGGTTAAGGAATTTGAGGTGCGTGCGAAGCACCACCCTGTTCCTATAGAACCGTGTGTACGGTTGATCGAACACCAAAGCCTGCAGCTCACTCACTCGTCTAGCAGATGTGAGTGCCACCAAGAAAAGCACCCTCCAAGAAAGGAAGCGGAGATGGCAGGTAGCCATTGGCTCAAAAGGTGGGCGAGTAAGCTGCTCTAAGACCACATTCAAATCCCATTCGGTCGCCGGAGGGCGGACTGGGGGCTTCAGCAGAAGCAGACCTCTCAGGAACCTGGACACCAAGGGGTGTACAAAGAGAGGTTGTCCTTCCACTAGAGAGTAGTGTGCTGATAAAGCACTAAGGTGAACTCAGACCGAGTTTCACTTAAGGCCTAAATCTGAAAGGTGAAGCAGGTACTGCAACACCATTGCCACCTGGCAGGAGAATGGGTTCTCACTCTGCTGAGCACACCACACCTCAAATCTACGCCACTTAAATGCATAGGTTTTCCTAGTCGATTGCCTCCTGGAGGCTAGCAGCATATCCACTATCTTTTTAGGGAGGAGAAGTGGTGCAAGGACTACCCTTTCAGCAGCCATGCCATCAGGTTGAGGGACCTGAGGTTGGGATGCAGAAGAGAGCCCCTCTCCTGCAACAGGAGGTTGGGTTGTAATCCCAGAGGAATTGGAGCCTCCTCCGCCAGCTGCAGGAGCAGCGGAAACCATGGCTGTCTCGGCCACCTGGGCACCACCAGGATGACCGAGGCTTTGTCTTGAAGGATCTTGAATAAGGTCCGAGCTACCAGGGGCATGGGAGGAAACGCAAACAGGAGGTCCACAGACCATGATATTAGAAAAGCTCTGCAGCCACCCTGTGTGGGTGCAGCTGTCTGGAACAGAAGCGGGGCAACTGGTGATTTTGTGGGTTCGCAAACAAATCCATGGATGGTCGCCCCCAGCACTGGAAGAGCTGTTGGGATTCAGTTGCCGCTCGTGCGGTTGGAGAATTCTGCTTAGCTTGTCGGCTAAGAGGTTCTCCTGACTTGGCAAGTAAACCGCTTTGAGGTACATACCCTGGCAGACTGCAAAGGAGCATAGGGTCCAAGGTTTCCTGACATAGGATGCGAGAACCTGTACCCCCTTGCTTGTTCACACAGAATATTGCCACCTGGTTGTCTGTCTGAATCAAGACAGTTTGATGAGCCAGGGTTTGGCAGAAGGTCCGAAGAGCTAGCGGATCGCTCGAAGCTCTAGGAGATTGATTTGTTGTGTGCTCTCCCACAGAGACCACACATCATGAGCGCAGACCTGCTGGCAATGAGCAACCCATCCCAGCAGGGATGAATCCATAGTCAGCACCCTCAAGTGCATGGGAGGCTGAAAAGGCACTCCCTCCAGAAGGTTGTGAGGCTGAAGTCACCATTTCAACGACTGTACCAGGCGTTGGGACACCTTGATTCTGTCTCTGAGTCTGCCTGTGGTTTGTGTCCACTGGTCCCCTGAGGCACCACTGAGCTGTTCTCATGTGTAGTCGGGCACTGGGTGTCACATGCACTCTGGAGGCCATGTGACCAAGTAGGCACAGAAAGAGTAGTTACTCACCTGTAACAGGTGTTCTCCAGCAGCAGCAGGAATCAGTCCTCACTTATGGGTGACGTCGGCGCCGACGGAGCCCTCGCGGAGCAATTTTCCCCAGCTTTCGCAGAAAGCTTTTGGGAATTGCAGCGCGCATGCGCGGTCCCCTTCCCGCCCAAGGATGCCATCTTGCTCAGTCTGATGACATAGCGGAAAGACAGCAAAAATATGCAATAAGAATGACTGCAACTCCAAGGGGAGGAGGGAGGGTAGTGAGGACTGATTCCTGCTGCTCCTGGAGAACACCTGTTACAGGTGAGTAACTACTAGTTCTCCAGGACCAAGCAGGAAGTCAGTCCTCACTTATGGGACTCCCAAGCTTAAGGCTACCGGAGACCTCAAGCCTAAAGAGCTCCCCCAAGCTCAACAGTACAGAGGGAAGGAATCTTCTCTGAATACGAATCCGGCCGGTAGCCCAACACCAGGGCCGGAGGGTAGGAGTTGCCTAAACCCCAAAGAGATTGTGGAGGACTGCCTGATCGAAAGCACTGTCCCTGCGGGACTCCCTCTCCAGACAGTAATGAGCCGCAAAGATCTGGCTTGTAGACCAAGTAGCGGCCCGACAGATGTCTGCCAATGGAACAGAGCGAAGATGAGCCACGGACGCAGCCTTCGCCCTGACACGGTGAGCCGTGACTCGACTCTCTAAGGAGAGGCCGGCTGCCCCATAAGCCCAGGCGATACAGTCAGCTACCCAGATGGACAAAGTACGCTTAGAGACAGGCACCCCCAACCTATTGGGGTCAAAAGACACGAAAAGCTGGACAGCCTTTCTATGCTCCCGCGTACGGTCAAGGTAGAAGGACAAGGCTCTTCTACAGTCCAGGGTATGCAGAACAGTCTCAGCCCGGCTGTAATGCGGCCTGGGAAAGAAGGTCGGAAGAACCACCTCCTGGTTGATGTGAAAGTGGGAGACCACCTTCGGAAGAAACTTAGGGTGAGTCCGTAGGACAACCCTATTCCTGTAGAACCTAGTGTATGGGGGCTCCGACACTAGGGCCTGTAGCTCGCTTACGCGCCTAGTGGAAGGGCTACCAAGAAGAGCGTTTTCCATGAGAGGAAACGAAGAGGGCAGGCAGCCATGGGTTCAAAAGGCAGACAAGTAAGCCTTTGCAGAACCACATTGAGGTCCCAGTCAGGAGCTGGAGGACGTAACGGAGGCTTAAGCAGGAGGAGGCCTCTGAGAAAACGCGCCACCAAGGGGTGCGAGGAAAGAGGCTGGCCCTCCACCGGCGAATGAAGCGCAGAGAGAGCACTGAGGTGGACTCTGACAGAGTTGGATTTGAGGCCCAGATCAGAAAGGTGAAGCAAGTATTGCAGCACCACCGATACTAAGCAGGAGAAGGGGTCCTCAGACCGCTGAGAACACCAGACAGAGAAGCGACGCCATTTAAGGGCGTAAGATTTCCGGGTGGAAGGTCGCCGAGACGCTAGGACGACAGCTTCCACCTCCGGAGGAAGCAGAAGCGGAGCTAGGACTACCCTTTCAGCAGCCAGGCCATCAGATGCAGGGCCCGGAGGTTGGGGTGCAGAAGAGTACCCCGATCCTGTGTCAGGAGATCGGGCTGAAACCCCAGAGGAAGAGGGGTGTCCACCGCTAGCTGTAGAAGTAGAGGGAACCACGGTTGCCTCGGCCAACCTGGGCGCTACCAGGATCACGGAGGCCCTGTCCTGGACGATTTTGAACAATGTCCGGGACACAAGTGGTGTGGGAGGGAAGGCATACAGCAGACCCGTGGACCACAAGATGAAGAAAGCATCCGGCGCTACTCTGAGAGGATGTGGGTGCCGGGAGCAGAACCTGGGAAGCTGTCGGTTCAGGGGACTGGCAAAGAGATCCACGGTGGGAGAGCCCCACCGGCGGAAGATCTGCTGGACCACTGCGGGGTTCAACCGCCATTCGTGCGGCTGCAAAATCCGGCTCAGTTTGTCCGCCAGGCAATTGTCCTGCCCTGGCAGGTAGACAGCCTTGAGGAGGATGTCATGACCGACTGCCCAAGAGCACAGTCTCCGAGCCTCCTGACATAGAAGGAGGGAGCCCGTGCCCCCCTGTTTGTTCACGTAGAACATGGCAACCTGATTGTCCGTCTGCACCAGTACAGACTGACAAAACGTGAGGTGAGAGAAGGCCCGCAGGGCTAGGCGGATCGCCCGTAGCTCCAGGAAGTTTATCTGCTGGGCGGCCTCCCAAGGTGACCAAAGGCCTCGAGTGCATGTCCCTTGACAATGCACTCCCCATCCCAGGAGAGAGGCATCTGTCGTGAGCACCCGGGACGGTGGGGGAGACTGAAAGGTCATGCCGAGTACCAGGTTGGGCAGGTGAAGCCACCATTGCAGAGAGGAGACCAGGCGGTCGGAAATCTGTATTAGGTCCGACAGCTTCCCTGTGGCCCGATGCCATTGAGTGCGAAGGCTCCACTGAGCAGGTCTCATATGTAGACGGGCATGCGGAGTGACATGGACCGTGGAGGCCATGTGCCCGAGCAGCTGCAGGAACCGTCTGGCCAAGACCAGTGACGTGCTGTTGAACCTGCCGGCCAGAGCTATGAGCCTGTTGGCCCGTTCTAGAAGCAAGACGGCACGCGCCTGCAGAGTGTCCAGCCGTGCCCCTATGAACTCGAGATCCTGAGAGGGGAGCAAAGCGGACTTTTCGAAGTTTATGACGAAGCCCAAATGCTGAAGCAGAGCCACTGTGCGTTGAGTGGCCTGAATGACCTCTGGAGCAGACGGTGCCCGGATGAGCCAGTCGTCCAGGTATGGGAAGACAAAGAGGCCTTGAAGCCTCAGGAAGGCTGCCACCACTGCCAGGCATTTCGTGAATACCCTGGGAGTGGAGGACAGGCCAAAGGGCAGTACTCGGTACTGATAATGATTCCCTGCCACCTTAGATATTGCCGGTGGTCCGGATGAATAAGGATGTGGGTATAAGCATCCTTTAGATCCAAGGAGCATAGCCAATCTCCCTGCTGGAGGTAGGGCAGTAGGATTCCAAGAATAAGCATCTTGAACTTTTCCCGCTGCAGGAACTTGTTGAGGTTGCGTAAGTCCAGAATGGGTCTGAGGCCTCCTGTTCCTCTTTGGAACCAGGAAGTACCTCGAGTAAAACCCGTGACCCCACAGGTGCTGGGGCACTGGCTCCACAGCCTGTTCGTGAAGCAGACTTTGCAGCTCCTGAAGCAGTAAGTCCCTGTGCAGGGGGGGTCTTGGAGGCTCCCCTGGAAAGTAGGAGGGAGGCACCTGGTGAAAATGCAAGAGGTAGCCCTTTTGAACCACCTGCAGCACCCAGGAATCGGATGTGATGGCGGACCACCGGTGGGCAAAGTGGGTCAGCCGGCCCCCTGTGCTGGGCGGAGGCCCCTGGGGAGGAGAGGCTATGCTGGCATAGTCAAAAACTCCCACCTTGCTGGGCCGGGGCCTGCGTAGTGGGCTTGGGGGCTTTCTGCCTCCGGGATCCGTTACCCTGCCCCTTAGGCTGCTGCCCCTGATGGGGAGTTGCTGAGGCCTGATATTGTGGATGGTGTTGTTTATAAGCAAACACCTTCCTCGGGTAAAAAGGCTTTTTCCCCGAACCCTTCTTCTTCTGTGAAGGGGCAGAGGTCTTTCTGGATAGGCGAGTCCTGGTGAGAGTCTCTGACTCGAGCTCCGCCGCCTTTTCGGCCATGGGTTTGACGAAGAGGTTTTCGCCTCTGCAAGGGACATCGACCAACTTGTCCTGCACCCATGGCTCGAGGTCGGATGACTGAAGCCAAGCCTGACGGCGAGCCCCGATGCCGGCTCCGGCTACTCGAGCCGATGTTTCGAAGCCATCGTAGGCCACTCGAGAAATGAACTTCGAACACTCTCGAATCCCTGTGGACAAGACCTGGAACCGCTGCAAGGGTTCCTCGGAGAGACCCGCAGAGAACCCCGCAATTTCTTTTGCCAGGTCTCGAAGATACATGCCCATATACAGCTGATATGTCTGGACTCGACAAGCAAGCATAGAGCCCTGGAAGCACTTTCTACCGAGGGCATCCAGGTTCCAGGCCTCCTTACCCGGAGGCACCGAGGAGTGCATCTTTTGACTCTTAAGTCGATGCATGGCCGATTCCACCACCATGGAATGGTGCGGTAGTTGTGCCTTCTGAAACCCGGGGCTCTTGCGGACTTGATACATGGAATCGACCCGCTTGCTCAACACCGGCGTCGAGGCCGGGCTCTCCCACATGCGGAAGAGAAGCTGCTCCAGCATCGGGGAAACTGGTACAGTAAAGGCCTCCTTCGGGGGAGAGTCATATTGAAGGGCCTCGAGCTCTTCGGCTCGAGGCTCCTCCTCCGGATCCGCGGGGAAGGCCAAAGCCTTGGCCATATCCCTCACAAAATCGGAGAACCGGGTATCTTCCGGGGGGGACCGCCTCCGAGGCTCTGACTCGGGCGAGTCAGAGGGGACGCACCGAGTCTGAAAAGACCCGGGTGACTCGTCCTCCTCCGTGTCCCAGCCCGACTCCTCCGAGGAGGAATCGAGCGGCTCCGTGCGGGCGGGAGCCGGTGACCTCCGCCACGACGCCGAGGCCGGCGTCTAGGACCTCGGTCCCGAACGGGAAGCCGAGGGAGACCTAGGTCGAGGATCGACTCGAGCTCGTATGGACTCGAGGATCGACTCGGCCTCCGGGGTCGACTTGGGCGTTGACGTCCTGGTGGTCGGGGCAGATGCACTGGCAAGGCCGGTGATCAATGCCCGCTGCTGGTCCATGAAGGCAGCGATACTGCGCTCCAAGGTCGTCAATCTGAGACCAAACTCAGAAGACCCAGCAGCCCCCGACGGCGTCGGGCCCGACGTCAGCTCTCCCGGAGGAGAGTCCAGGAGGACTATGGCACTCACGTGTCCAGGCGACTCCACCTCGAGACGAGGAAGCTTCGAAGGCCTCTCCCCCTCCGAGGACCCGGGGCGTCCGACGGGGCTATGCGATCTGGCCCTCGAGGGACCAGGAGCGTCCTCCGACGCCACCCTCGTGGGGTTTCTTCTTCCGATGGTGTTCCCGGCCGGGGGATCCCCGTTCAGAGGAACTCAGACGATGCTCGGAGCCGGAGCCACGAGACGTCGAGGCCTCTGACGAGGTCCGGGCCCGACCGGACACGGGGTCAGAGAAGATTCGTTCCTTTTGCGACTGCCGACTCCTCAGCGCCTTCGAGGACATCTTGCTGCACGGACCGCAACTCATTGAGTCATGTTCGGGCCCGAGGCAGCGGAGGCAGCAGTCATGCGTGTCGGTAAGAGACATAAGTTTGACACAACGATCACATTTTTTAAACCCACTGGCAGCCATCGGGGGAAAAAGGGCCCCTGCAAGGTCGAAAGACCGCGCTGCCAGGGAAGAAGTAAAAAGTGGCGGGAACGCCAGTTGGAGAGAAAAATATGTGAACGGGCCCGATAGGAGATATCGAGGCCTGGCGGGAAGAGGACACACGAACCAAGAAAAACAACAAGAAAACAAAAGAAAAGAAAATCAACTTTTTCAGTGGCGACAACAAAACTACGTCTCTAGGGCTCCGCGGAAAAATGGAGACTGAGCAAGATGGCATCCTTGGTCGGGAAGGGGACCGCGCATGCGCGCTGCAATTCCCAAAAGCTTTCTGCGAAAGCTGGGGAAAATTGCTCCGCAAGGGATCTGTCGGCGCCGACGTCACCCATAAGTGAGGACTGACTTCCTGCTTGGTCCTGGAGAAAGTGTAGTTACTCACCTGTAACAGGTGCTCTCCAGGGACAGCAAGATTCAGTCCTCACATATGGGTGATGTCGGTACCGACGGAGCCCTCGTGCAGAGCGATTTCCCCAGCTTTCAAAGAAAGCCTTTGGGAATGCCTCGTATATGTGCGGTCCCCTTCCCGCCCAAGGGTGTCATCTTGCTCAGTCAGATGACATAGCTAAAGACGGCAAAAAATATTAAAAAGCAACAATATGACTGCAACTCCAGGGGAGGAGGGAGGGTCGTGAGGACTGATTCCCGCTGTCCCTGGAGAACACCTGTTACAGGTGAGTAACTACGCTTTCTCCAGGAACAAGCAGGAAGTGAGTCCTCACATATGGGACTCCCTAGCTACAGGCTACCGAAAACCTATAGCTGAAAAAAGGCTCCCCCTCTAGGCGAGCCGCAACAGCGGAGAGAGAACTTTTTCTGAGAATGCATCCCCCAGGGTAGCCTCACACCAGAGGACTGGAGTTGCCTAAATCTCGAATAGATTCCGGAGTACCGCCTGACCGAAAACACTGTCCCATCAGGACTCCCTCTCCAGGCAGTAATGGGCTACAAAAGTCTGGCTTGAAGACCAAGTTGCGGCCCGGCAGATGTCTGCCAACAGAACAGAGCGGTGATTAGCTACTAATGCGGCCTTAGCCCTGACACAGTGAGCTGTGATATGACCCTGCAGCTGAAGGTCAGCTGCCCTGTACGCCCAGGTGATGCAGTCTGCCACCCGGGTGGATAACGTGCGTTTGGAGACCGGTATACCCAGTTTATTAGGGTCATAAGAGACAAAGAGCTGAGAAGCCCTCCGATGTCCCCGCGTACGCTCCAGGTAGAAGGCGAGCGCCCTCTTATAATCCAGGGTATGCAGAACTGCTTCTGCCCTGTTGGTATGTGGCCTGGGAAAGACGTTTGGAAGAACCACCTCTTGGTTGAGGTGAAAGGAGGAAACCACTTTTGGGAGGAACATGGAGTGTGTGCGGAGCACTACCCTGTTCTTGTAAAACCATGTGTACGGCCTATCTGACACTAGAGCCTGTAGCTCAATCACACACCTAGCCGACGAGCGCGCTACCAGGAAAAGCACCTTCCAGGAGAGGAAGCGTAGATGGCAAGTGGACTTCGGCTCGAAAGGAGGGCGAGTAAGTTGCTGCAAGAGCACGTTGAGATCCCACTCCGTCGCCGGAGGGCGGATTGGAGGTTTCAGCAGGAGCAGGCCCCTGAGAAACCTGGCTACCAAGGGGTGAGCCGAGAGAGGCTGACCATCTATCGGTGCATGGTTAGCCGACAAGGCACTCAGGTGGACCCTGATGGAGTTAGACTTAAGGCCTAGCTCCGAGAGATGAAGTAGGTACTGTAATACCTTGGGAAGCTAAGATGAGAAGGGTTCTATAGTATGTTGGCGACACCACACTTGGAACCTGCGCCATTTACATGTGTAGGATTTTCTGGTGGATGGCCTCCTGGAGGCTAACAACACTTCTTCTACCCCTTCGGATAAGAGAAAAGGTGCAAGGCCTACCCTCTCAGCAGCCAGGCCATCAAATTGAGGGATCTGGGATTGGGGTGCACTAGGGAACCCTGCTCCTGGGTGAGGAGGTCGGGCTGTACCCCCCCTAAGGGGAGAGGGGTTTCCACCGCCAGCTGAAGAAGACGTGGGAACCAAGGCTGTCTGGGTCACCTGGGCGCTACCAGGATCACCCAGGCCTTGACCCTGCCAATCTTGAAGAGAGCTCGTGCTACCAGAGGCGTAGGCGGAAAAGCGTACAGGAGGCTTCCTGACCAAGGGAGAAGAAACGCATCTGCTGCTACCCTGAGGGGGTGTGGCTGTCTGGAGCAAAAGCGGGGCAACTGACGATTCTGTGGACTGGCAAAGAGATCCATGGACGGGAGGCCCCAGTGGTTGAAAATCTGCTGGGCAAGCTCCCTGTTCAGTTGCCATTCGTGGGGTTGAAGAACCCTGCTCAGTCTGTCTGCCAGGCAGTTCTCCCGGCTCGGTAGGTAAACTGCATGGAGAGACATATTGTGTCGAACTGCAAAGGAACAGAGATCCAGAGACTCCTGGCAAAGGATCTGCGAACCTGTGCCGTCCTGTTTGCTCACATAGAACATAGCCACCTGGTTGTCCGTCTGTACTCGGACAAACTGGTTGGAGAGGACAGGAGCAAAGGCTTTTAGAGCTAAGCGAATGGCCCGGAGTTCCAACAGGTTGATCTGGAGTGTGGCCTCCTGAGGAGTCCACTGACCTTGAGTGCAAGAGCCATGACAATGGGCTCCCCAACCCATCAAGGAGGCATCCGTGGTCAGCACCCTGGTATGCATGGGAAGCTGCAACGGTACCCCCTGCAGGAGGTTCCCTGATTGTGACCACTACTGCAGGGACTGCACTAGGGGTTTGGATACTGCCACTCTGTCAGACAGGAGTCCCGTGGCCTGTGTCCACTGGTCCCGCAGGGTCCACTGAGCTGTCCGCATGTGCATGCGTGCGAAAGGAGTAACATGAACCATGGAGGCCATGTGGCCGAGCAGGCGTAAGAACCTCCGTGCTGACACCTGGGGTACTTGACTCACCATGCCCACCTGAGACAGCAGGCGGTCTGCCCTGTCCAGTGGAAAGTAGGCCCTCGCCTGTACGGTGTCGAGCCTTGCCCCTATGAATTCTAAGTTCTGGGTGGGGAGCAAAGAGGACTTTGCGTGATTGATGACGAACCCCAAATGCTGAAGCAGAGCTATTGTGCGAGCTGTGGCTTGGTGCGTCTCCTGAGCTGACTGGCCCCTTATGAGCCAGTCGTCTAGGTAAGGGAACATAAAGATCCCCTGGCTTCTGAGGAAGGCCGCTACCACAGCTAGGCACCTAGTGAAAACCCTTGGAGCGGAAGCTAGACCAAAGGGAAGCACTTTGTATTGGAAGAGGTTTCTTCCGACCACAAACCTGAGATATTGTCTGTGGTCTGGATCACTGTTCCCTCTAAGCTGTGCGTGTGTGTGCGTGCGCGCACACCTCGCCGAGCGAGCGCACATACTTTACAACAGAGCGCACAAAAATTATGGCTCTGATTCTGATAGAAAATTTCACAGACTTCTTAAGATTTATGTTATGATTGTGATTACTAGAAATTTCCCGCTTCATTTAGTAATTGTCTATTTTCATTTAATTTGATTAAAATCAATGTGGTGTACATACTGTATTCTGACGTGTAGTCAAATTTTAAAGTATATAACTCCGAGTGTCGTTATGTGGCGCACAAAAATTTAACCTTCCTTCAAAAGCTGTGCACAGCTGATATTTTATGCGCACACAGCCTACAGAAAATTAGAGGGAACATTGGTCTGGATGTATGAGGATGTGGGTGTAAGCATCCTGTAGAGGTCCAAGGAGCATAGCCAGTCTCCTTACTGGAGGTAAGACAGAAGTATCCCAAGTGAAAGCATCTTGAACTTTTCCTTTACCAAGAACTTGCTGAGATTTTGCAGGTCTAGGATGGGGCGAAGGCCTCCTTGTCTTTTCAGTATCAGGAAATACCTGGAGTAAAAGCCTTTCCCCTGCAGGTGGTGGGGCACCGGTTCCACCGCCTGATCCTTCAGAAGACCAGCTAACTCCTGCAAGAGGAGGTTCCTGTGCAAGAGGGGTCCGAGATGCTCTCCTGGGAAATAGGAGGTAGGTACTTGGCTGAAATGGAGCAGATAGCCGTCTTGGACTATCCTTAGAACCCAAGTATCTGATGTAATGGCTGGCCACCTGTGGGCATACAGGGACAGCCGACTTCCTGTGCAGGGCCAAACCACTGGTGGGAGAGGAGCTATGCAGAGGGAGTCAAAAAAACCCTCCCTGCTGGGCAGGAGCTGGAGGCTTGGGGGTTTGAGGCTTACGAGGGCCATTCCCCCGTCCCCTGGCCTGCTGCCCCTGCTGGGGAGCTGTGGAGGCCTGGTAAGTGGGGTAGTTTCTGTAAGCCTGTCCCTTCCTCGGGTAAAAGGGCTTTTTTCCCCCCCGAGGTCTTCTTCCTGTGAGAAGGAGCAGATGTCTTCTTCGACAGCCTTGTCCGGGTCAAGTACTCGGACTCGAGTTCAGCAGCTTTCTCAGTCATGGGTTTGCCAAAGAGGTTATCTCCTCGGCAGGGGACATTGACCAACTTGTCCTGTACCCATGGCTCAAGGTCAGACGACATGAGCCAAGCCTGGCGCCTTGCACCGATGCCGGCTGCAGCTACCTGGGCCGAAGCCTCGAAGCCGTCGTAGGCTGCTCGAGACAAACTTCGAGCACTCTCTGATCACGGTGGACAGGGCCTTGAAGCGCTGCAAGGGTTCCTCGGAGAGGCCAGCAGAGAACCCAGCAATCTCCTTTGCCAGGTCTCTTAAGTACATGCCCATGTACAACTGGTAGGTCTGGACTATGCATAATAGCATCGAGCCCTGGAAGCACTTTCTGACGAGGGCATCCAGGTTCCGGGCCTCCCGGCCGGGAGGCACCAAAGTGTGCGTCTTTTGGCTCTTGAGCCTTTGCATGGCCGATTCCACAACCATGGAGTTGTGCGGCAGCTGCGCATTTTGGAATCCGGGGCTCTTACGGACTCGATAAATGGAATCGACCCGTTTGCTGAGGACCGGTGCCGAGGCCGGGGACTCCCACATGTGGAGCATCAATCATTCCAGCATCGGAGGCACTGCTACAGTAAGGGTCTCCTTCGGAGGAGAGTCATACTGGAGGGTGTTGAGTTCCTCGGCTTGAGGTTTCTCCTCGGCATCTGCAGGGAAAGCCAAAGTCTTAGCCATATCCCTCACAAAGTCCGAGAACCTGGTGTCCTCCGGGGGCGACAGTCTCCGAGGTACCGAACCCGGGGAGTCCGATGGGGGTATCGGGCGAGTGTTCCTCCTCCGTCTCCCAAGCTGAGCCCTCCGAGGCGACCTCAGTCTCGAAAGGGAGGTCGAGGGAGACCTTGGCCAAGGATAGTCTCGAGCCTGCATGGATTCGAGGATCGGCTCTGCCTCCGGAGTCGACTTAGATGTCGAGGTCCCAGTGGTCAGGGCGGATGCACGGGTGAGACCGGCTATCAGCGCCCGCTGCTGGTCCATGAAGGCAGACACGCTGCTCTTCAAGGCCACCAACCTGAGACCCAGCTCAGAAGGCTCCACAGCCCCCGGCTTGGTTCCCGACTCCGGGACCGATGCCGGTTCTCCCGGAGGAGAGTCCACAAGGACAACAGGCATTATCTTGTCCGACGCCTCCGGCTCCATACAGGGTATTTTAGCAGGCCTCTCCGACTCGGCGAACCCGAGGTGGCGTTCTGCACTCTGCGACCTGGAACCCGAGGGCCCCGGCCGATTGGAGTCCTCCAGAGACACAGCCCTCAAGGGTTTCTTCTTCTTACAGTGCTCCCGGATGGGAGACCCCCTTTCAGAAGACCCCCGACGGTGTTCGGGTTCAGAGTCCCAAGACGTCGAGGCTTCTGACAAGGTCCTGGCCCGGATGAATCCAGACTAGGAGAAAATAGTCTCACACTGGTGCTGCCTGCACCTCAGCGCTTTGGAGGACATCATGCCACATGGACCACAGACCACTGGGTCATGGTCGGGTCCGAGGCAGCGGAGGCAGCAGTCATGGGTGTCGGTGAGGGCCATAAGTTTTTTACACCGATCACACTTCTTGAACCCGCTGGCAGCCATCGGGGGAAAAAGGGCCCCTGCGAGGTCGAAAGACCGGGCTGCCAGTTAAAAGAAAAAGAGCGCAAACACTAGTAACTAAGGACAAAAACAAAAAAGTTAGTCGGACTCGATACTGGTGTACCGAGCCGAGGTGGGAAGGGGAACCGGCGTTGAGCCGGTACCAAAAATGGTAGAAATAATTAAAAAACAATCAACTTTTTCAGAGGAAAATGGGACGACGTCTGTCGGGCTCTGCGGAAAAAAGAGACTGAGCAAGATGGCACCCTTGGGTGGGAAGGGGACTGCGCATGCACGAGGCATTCCCAAAGGCTTTCTTTGAAAGCTGGGGAAATTGCTCCGCAAGAGGTCTCCGTCGGCACCGACGTCACCCATATGTGAGGACTGATTCCTGCTTCTTTTTGGAGAAAGTGTCTTGCTGAGATTTGGGTTCTGCGACTCACTTGCTGTACTAGGGCCACAAGTCTTTGTGCCCTGTCCTCTGGTAGATAAGCCCTTGCCTGAAGGGTGTCTAACCTTGCCCCTATGAACTCCAGCCCCTGAGTGGGAACCAGAGTGGACTTTGTGTAGTTGATCACAAAGCCCAGGCGCTGGAGCAACTGGATAGGGTGGGATGTGGCCTGTTGGGCTTCTAGAGCTGACTGGGCTCTGATGAGCCAGTCGTCTAAGTAGGGGAAGACAAATACCCCTTGAGTTCTTAGGAAGGCCGCCATCACTGCAAGGCACTTTGTGAATACCCTGGGTGCCGAGGCTAGGCAAAATGGAAGTACTCTGTACTGAAAGTGTTTTCCTCCCACTACAAAACTTAGATATTGTCTGTGGTCTGGATGAATCAAGATGTGTGTATACGCATCTTTGAGATCTAAGGAGCATAGCCAGTCTCCCTGGCGGAGGTAAGACAGCAATATACCAAGGGAAAGCATCTTGAACTTTTCCCTCTCCAGGAACTTGTTTAGGTTTCGCAGGTCGAGGATGGGTCTTAGGTCTCCAATTCTCTTTGGTATCAGAAAGTACCTGGAGTAGAAGCTTTTGCCCTGCAGATGATGGGGCACCTGTTATACCGCCTGATCCTCGAGAAGACCTGCTAACTCCTTCAAGAGGAGGTCCCTTTGAAGAGAGGGTCTGAGAGGCTCCCCTGGAAAGTACGAGGGAGGTGCCTGGGTGAGATGTAACCGATAATCCATTTGGACTATCTGGAGAACCCAGGTGTCTGTTGTAATAGCTGGCCACCTGTGTACATACAGGGTCAGCCTTCCTCCTGTGCGTGGCCTTGCTTCGAGAGAGGGACTATGCTCTGGGAGTCAAAAACCCCCTCCAGGCTGGGCCGGAGCCGGTGCCTGGGGCTTGGGGGGTCTTTTGCTTATGCAGGCCCTGCTCCCGTCCCTTAGCCTGCTGCCCCTGCTGGGGAGGCCTGATACATGGGGTAGTTTCGGTAAGTCGTATCGTTTCTCGGGAAAAAGGGCTTCTTACCTGAGGCCTTCTTCTTATAAGGGGCAGATGTCTTCTTCTCGAGTCTTGTCCGGGTCATGTACTCGGACTCGATCTTGGCAGCCTTCTCTGTCATGGGCTTGCCAAAGAGGTTTTCACCTCGGCAAGGGACATCGACCAACTTGTCCTGAACCCATGGCTCCAAGTCTGACGACTGTAGCCATGCCTGGCGGCGTGCACCGATGCCAGCCCCAGCTACCCGGGCCGAAGCCTTGAAGTCGTCATAGGCTGCTCGAGTCATAAACATCGAGCACTCTCGGAACCCAGCTGACAAAACATGGAAGCACTGCAAAGGTCCCTCAGAGAGACCAGCTGAGAATCCGTCAATCTCCTTTGCCAGGTCTCGCAGGTACATGCCCATGTACAGCTGGTACGTCTGGATTCGGCATGACAGCACTGAACCCTGGTAGCACTTCTTACCGAGGGCGTCCATGTTGCGGGCCTCCCTGCCAGGAGGCACCGAGGAGTGCGTCTTCTGGCTCTTGGAGTTGTGCGGTAGATGTGCTTTTTGGAACTCGGGGCTCTTGCGAACTCGATAGATGGAATCAATTCGCCTGCTGAGGACCGGCATTGAGGCCGGTGTCTCCCACATGCGGAGCATCAGCCATTCCAGAAAGGGAGGCTCCGGCACAGTAAGTGCTTCCTTAGGAGGAAAGTCATATTGGAGGACCTCAGCTCGAGGCTCCTCCTCAGCCTCTGCCAGGAAAGACAAAGCCTTTGCCATGTCCCGGACAAAGTTCAAGAACCGAGTGTCCTCCGGGGGTGACCTTCTCCGAGGTTCAGATCCCGGGGAGTTTGACTGGACATATTTGGTACAGTGGATGTCCAGAGACTCCTCGTCCTCCGTCTCCCAACGGGACCCCTCCAAGGAGGAATCGAGCGGATCCGGCCTCGGCTTCGGTCTCGACAGCCCCGACGCCGAGGGAATCGGCGTTGACGACCTCTGTCCCAAACAGGAGGTCGAGGGGGACCTCAGTCAAGGATCGACTAGAGTTCTTAGTGTTTCGAGGATCGGCTTGGCCTCTGGGGTCGACTGGGACGTCAAAATCCCGGTGGTCGGGGCGGACGGATGTATGAGACAGGCTATCAGCGCCCGCTGCTGGTCCATGAAAACAGACACGCTGCGCTCCAAGGCCGCCAACCTGAGACCGAGCTCAGGATGCTCCGCAGCCCCCGGGTTGGGTCCCGACGTCAGCTCTCCCGGAAGAGAGTCAACAATGAGGACAGTGCTTACCTGCCTCGGTGTCTCTGGTTCCTTTCGAGGAAGTTTGGCAGGCCTCTCTGACTCCAAGGATCCGAGGCGGTGAGCCGGGCTCCGCGACCGAGCCCGCGAGGGACCAGGCTTCTCGGAGCCCTCAGACGACAGTACCCTCATGGATTTTTTCTTCCTCCGGTGTTCCCACGAGGGAGACCCCCTTTCAGAGGACACCCAACGCTGCTCAGGATCAGAGAGCTCCCGAGAGGTCGAGGCCTCTGACGAGGTCCGGGCCCCAGCAGGTGCAGACTAGGGAAAAATCATATCATGTTGCTGCTGCCTGCTCCTCAAGGCCTTGGAAGACATTTTCTTCCACAGGCCACAGATCTTGGGGTCATGGTCGGGCCTGAGGCAGCAGTCGTGTGTGTCGGTGAGAGACATCAATCGTGTGCACCGATCACACTTTTTAAACCCGCTGACAGCGATCGAGGGAACAAGGGCACCTGCAAGGTCAAAGGACCGGACTGATAGCTAAAAAAATAAAAAATAAAATAAAAAAAATAAAAGAGCGCAAACAATAGTCTCTAAGGACAAACCGAAAAATTGGACTGGACTCGATACCGGTGTACTGAGCCGAGGCAGGAAGGGCAACAGACGTTGAACCGGTTAAGCAGAAAAATAAATGTTCTAACTTTTACTACTTTTTCCACGGGGAAACTAGGACGACGTTCGTTGGGCTCCGCGGAAAAAAGGAGACTGAGCAAGATGGCACCCTTGGGCGGGAAGAGGACCGCATATGCGTGATGCAGTCCCAAAGGCTTTCTTCGAAAGCTGGGGATTTGTTCATGGGGGTTCCGTCGGCGCCAACGTCACCCATATGTGAGGACTGACTTCCTGCTTGTTCCCGGAGAAAGAAGAATTTCCAAGCACATCTTGACCAACTACTCATATATGTTACATCTTATAAACTCCAGAAGGAAGCTCTCTCTTTGGCATGATGCAAGTACTACATGGAGCATTAGCAGTAAATTTGAGAGAATGAGATCATACTCCACACACACTAGCTTAGAAGTGAGGTTTATAACTGTCATTGTATGTGCAAAATTAACCCACTGGGAGACACTGCCCTACCTCAATGTGGGAAACAATGAGTAATCAAACAGTAGAGAACTATGTACAGGAAAGCATAAACAAAAGGCTGTGAATAGAAGAGAGACCTGCAGAGTCAAGTATAGAAATCACAGTGTATCACCACAGATGAACAGAGCAAATAGTTCCAGGGACAGGCCCTGGACTAGTCTAGTAGAACTGAAGGAAAGGACATAACTGGAAAATCTAAACAAGTGGGACATACCAAAGCTATGCCTCCACTGGGTGGGAAGAAAACACAGCAGCTTGCAAAACCTTAAAGTCTGAGCATGGACATCTAAGCAGTAATGCTTGACAGAAGTGGAAAGGGATGCCCATGTGGCCGCCCAACAAACGTCTGCAGGATCTACAGAGCTCCACTCATGAGGATGCTTGCACTAGGGTAGAAAGGGGGTGCAAACCCTCTGGGAACCAGTCAGTTCTGCAACAGATAGGCTGAGGCAATAGCCTCCTTAATCCAGCATCCCAATGTAGTCTTAGCCATCACGTCACTCTTGCACAGGCAGCAAACAGCACAAAAAAAAGATACGTAATAGGACTTACGAAAGGCATTCATAACATCTAAGTACTGGAGTACAACCCTCTGAACATTCATGAGGCGAAGATCTTATCCTTCCCCCCCAACACTACTCCTTAGAAAAGAAGGGCAGGCAAACCATCTGGTTCACATGAAAGGGAGAAATCACCTTAGGCAAGAAGGTAGGTACAGGCTGAATGGAAACAGCCTCCTCTGAAAAAGACAGATAAGGATCTCAGAAAGACAGAGTCTGCAGCTCATAAATCCACCTCGCAGAACAAATCGCGAAAAAGACCACCATCTTGAGTGTCAAATCCTTCAGCGTAGCATGCTTCAAAAGGCTCAAAGGACTCCAACATGAGGGTCCTGAGCACCAGACAGAGATTCCAGGAAGGGACAACAGACTGGAAGGGAGGACACAAATGCCAAATCCCCTGCAGAAAGAGCGAAACATCTGGGTGTAAGGCTAGCAACTTACCAACCATTGGACCTCTGAAACAGGCCAAAGCTGCCAAAAGCCCATATCCAGACTTTCCTGCAGAAGGCCAGCAGATGGCACCTTGGCCGCCTCAGGAACCAACTGCAGTGTTACACCATCGTTCAAAGAGGCACTAGATCTGCACGTATGCCATGTTGGTAGACCTCCTCCGGGCTCCGAGCAGAGTGGAAACCACCGCTAAAGAGTAGCCCATACATACTAGAGCCAAGCTGTGAGCAAGAAAGGAGTCTGGTCTTCCAGGACAATCGGCCCCTGACAGAAGGGGCCCCAAGATGGAGGCAGGCAAAGAGGTGGCGCTTGCAGGAGCTGCATCAGATCTCCAAACCACGCTCTCCATGACCAATCCAGCACAACCAGAATAATCCTTCCCGGGTGGTACTCTATACGCTGAATCAAATGCCCCACCAGAGGCCACAAAGAAAACACATACAGCAGGCATTAACTTGGCCAAGGCTGAGCCAGGGTGTCGATGCCCTCAGACCCCATCCCCGTGCGGTAACTGAAGAAATGGCACACTTTGGCATTGGAGTGGGTTGACATTTGCTCTATCTTAGGGCGACCCCAGCGGCATAGAATAAACTGTAATGCCTCTTTACTCAACTCCCACTCTTATGGATCCAGAGAATGTGGGCTGAGAAAGTCTGCTTCCACAATATCTACCCTGGCAATGTGCTGAGCCAACAGCACTAGGAAGTGCTTCTCTGCCCAGGCAATCAGGAGAACCATCTCCAGGGCTACCCCAGTACGCCACATGCCACTTTGTCAACTGAGATAAGCCACCATAGTGGCATCTTCTGAAAATACCCAAATTGCCAGCTTTCAACCAGGGGCTGGAAACGCAGAAGAGCCAACCTGATGGCCCTCTACTCGAGACAGTTGATGGACCACACCACCTCCCTGCGGTTCCAACAGACCTGGGCTGTGCGGTCTTGGCATCCATCATCAGGATCCACAAGTACTCGTTCATCAGCACAGCCTTCCTCAGATGACTGGGCTGCTGCCACCACCGCAAGCTGGATCATCAATAGCGGGAGCCTGAAATTGAACTCCTGAGAACTCTGGGACCACAGATTCAACAAGGACTGTTGGAACAGCTGTATGTATGCATGCTCCTATGGCACCATCTCGATCGCCGCCTTCATCAATCCAAAGAGCTGAAGATAATCCTGGACTCTGAAAGCCTGCTGCGAACAGAAGAGTGTCAGGCAATCCAATCACCTTTTGGACTTTCTCCTCTGGCAGAAAGATTCTGCCCAGTTGAGTATCAAAACGTGCTCCTAGGAACTCCAGGTACTAGGAAGGCCTCAACTGGCTCTTTCCCGATTGATCACCCACCCGAAGCTTTCCAAAAGGGACAACACTCTGATCATTATCCAAGACACTTCTGAAAGAGAATGGGCTCAGATGAGCCAGCTGTCCAGATATGGGTGCACACAAATCCCTTGGTGCCATAGCGCTGCAGTCACCACCACTATGACCTTTGAGAACGTCCTTGGGGCAGTGGAAGGTTTGAATGGGAGTGCAATGAACTGAAAGAGAGAGCCAAGCATGACAAAAACACCCTGCAAGGAACTGGAGAAAGGAGTGGCTGACTGGGCATGCACACTCGAGGGCATATCCTTCTTGGATGACCTCCAAGACCCATTGGTCCAACGTGATCTGGACCCAAGCAGAGTAGAAATCCCGCAGCCGGCCCCCCACGAGAACCAATCCTACCTGGGCTCCCCTCATTTCATTGTTTCTTCTTAGGCCCCAAGGAGAAAGGGGATCCAAACCCCTTTCCTGCTCCCCAGAAGCCCCGAAAGCCCTGCCCACGAAAGGCAGGCTTACCTCTCTGATAACGCCCAAACCTTGAGAGTCTAAAATGTCTGAAGTCTCTCGCCTGCCCCTTCCCTGTCAAGGCAGGGCGGCTCTGCTTCTGCTTATTTTCAGGCAGGCAGCCCCCCCTTGGATTCCCCCAAATCCTTAACCAGTTTCTCCAAATCCTCCCCAAAGAGCAACTTGCCCTTGAAAGGGAGCTTACTAAGATGGGCCTTGGAGGATCCATCCGCCGCCCAGTTCCTTAGCCACAGACAGCGACAGGCCACCACCAGGGAGGCCATGCTCTTTGAGATCCCCCTGATAAGATCATAGTGGGAACCCGCTAGATATGCAGCCCCCGACTCCAACTTTGCCGCTTCCTCAGGGGAGTCTGCGCCCGGCTCCCCTTGTTGCACTCACTGGACCCAGCGGAGGCATGCCCTCGCCACCCAGGCCCCGCAAATGGAAGCCTGTACGGCTAGGGCATTGATAGCAAAGGCTTGCTTCAGCAAGGTGTCTATCTTCCTATCCCTGTCCTGACCATCTTTGAGGGCTACGCTACCTTCTAGCGGGATTGTCGTCTTCTTGGTGATGCAGACACTGCGGCATTCACTTTGGGAGACTGAAGCAATTCACGCTCTTGCTCTGGCAAGGGGTAAAGCCGTGCCATGGCCCGTAGCCCCCTGAGACTCGCCTCTGGCAGATTCCACTCCTCCTGGATCATCTGCTTAACCAGTTGGTGTACCGGAAAGACCTTCTGCGGCTTCCGCACTGCCTGGAGCAGCAGGTCCTCCAGTGCTTGATCCTCTGCCAGCACACATACCGGCATATTCAGCGCCTTCAAAGATTCTCCAATGAGAGCTGCGAATTCCTCCCTGCGAAACACCTAGATTACTCTAAATTTTTGTCAGAACTAATGCCTTGAAGATATACCATCTTCTCGAAGCATGAACGTTCCCAAGGATTTGGATATCTTACAGGTATAGTTGGTAGGGGTTGCTTCCCCATCTTTATTAAATTGAGGCCACCCTAGGATTTGGATATCTTATGGGTATGGTTGGTAGGGGTTTTGTCCCCATTTTATAAAAAAGAAAAAAAGGAACGTTCATGCTACGAGAAGATGGTATATCTTCAAGGCCTTAGTTCTGACAAAAATTTAGAGCTTTAGAATACACATCCCTTTGTATTTGAGTATAGAAGAGAATGCTGGCAACTCCAGGACTGCACCACTCAGATATAGTGAGAATGTCATCCCTGGAAAACTATTCTCTGCCTCTTTCTGCTAGTTAAACTGGCATAAAACCCAAGCGTCTGATCTGGTCTAGCCGGGTGATATGGAAAATAATTTCATAAAATTACCTCCTAAAAATGTGATGAAAGAGGAAAGAAAAGAACCAAGATAAAATAGCATCACAAAATGCATGTAAGGATCAAACATAAAGGAGTATATCATCATCAACGGTGTCAAAAGTATAGGACATCAAAGAGAAAGAAGACCAATTGAGGGCCTTTGACTTTGGCCATAAACAGGTTACTGGAAACTCTGGTAAGAGTTGTTTGTAGTGGATCAGAATTAGCTCGATATGAAAGCTGGATGGAAATTATCTAGGGCACAGGGAGTTTATATAACTAGGCAATGTGTTACTACTACTACTTATCATTTGTATAGTGCTACAAGGCATACGCAGTGCTGTACAGACACATGTAAAAGATGGTCCCTGCTCATCAGAGCTTACAATCTTGTCAAGAAAGACAACATAATAGCTGATGACAAGGATATATCTAGGGGAATGATAAGGAAACATATAGGAGGACTAAGAGGATCAGGATCCAAAAACAGCCTCGAAGAGATGAGTTTTCAGAATGAATTTGAAAAGGGCCAGAAATGAAGCCTGATGCACAGACTCAGGTAGTTTGTTTCAGGCATAAGGAGCAGCAAGGTGGAATGATCGAAGTCTGGAGTTGGCAGAAGAGAAGGGTACAAATAGAAGGGATCTTTCAGAAGAGTGGAGTTCCTGAGAAGGGGTGTAGGGGGAGATAATAGAGGAAAGGTAGTGAGGAGCAGCAGAATGAGTGCACTTCTAGGTCAGTAGGAGCAGTTTGAACTGGATACGGAAATGAATAGGGAACCAGAGAAGCGGGCTTATATGAGCATTATCGAGGCTGGTAGAAGATTAGCAGCTGAGGTTTGAACAGACTGAAAAAGAGAAAGAAGGAGACCAGCAAGGAAGATGCAATAGTCTAGATGGGAGGTGACTCAGAAGTGGATACGAGTCTTAGTAGTGTGTGTAGAAAGGAAGGGCCAAATTTTGTCAATGCTGTAGAGAAAGAAGTGACAGGTTTTACCTGTCTGTTGAATGTGTGCAGAGAAAGAGTAGAATCAAAAATAACCCCATGGTTGTGAGCTGAGGAAAGGGGGAGTAGTGTATTGTTATCCACAAAATATTGGGGAGGAAGGGGGGGAAAGTGGATTTAGGGGGAAAGATAAAGGAGCTCAGTTTTGGCTATGTTCAGTTTCAGACAGCGGTGAGACATTAAGGCAGCAATGTCAGATAAGCAGGCAGAGATCCTAGCCTGGATTCCTGCAGAGATTTCAGGCACAGAAAGGAAGATCTTAGAGTCATCAGCATAAAGATGATACTAAAAACCATGTGAGGAAATAAGTGCACCAAGGGACCAAGTGTAAAGAGAGAAAAGGCAAGGTCCCAAGACAAAGCCCTGAAGTACACCAACTGAGAGGGGGATGGCAGTAGAGTAGGAACTACCAGAACAGAACTAAAAGTGCAATGGGAGAGATAAGAAAAACAAACCCGGGACAGAACAGAGCCCATAAATCCAAGCAAGGGACAGGATATCGAGGAGAAGGTAGTGATCAACAGTGTCAAAGGCAGCAGAAAGGTCAACAAGGATGAGAATTGAATACAGGTCTTTGGATTTGGTGAGGAACAAGTTGCTGGAGACTGGCAAGAGCCGTTTCTGTGGAATGTAGAGAACGAAAGCCAGATTGCAGTGGGTCCAGAAGATCTTGAGAGGAAAGAAAGTCAAGACAGTGGTGGTGAACCACTTATTCAAGTAGTTTTGAAGCAAAGGGGAGGAGAGAGATAGGTCTATAACTGGAAAGACAGGTCGGATCTAGTGAAGGCTTTTGAGGAGAGGTGTAAATACAGCATGTTTGAAGGCCACAGAACAGTTGCAAAGGAAAGTGATAGGTTAAGGATATGACAGATGGAAGAGATAGAGCTTAGCAGATGGGTGGGGATGGGACCAGAAGAACAAGTAGTCGGTTTGGAAGAGGAGAGACGATTTTCCGTTTCCTCCTCAGTAATTTCAAAAAAGGAAGAAAGGGTGACCGAATGTGAGGAAAGGATATGGGATTGAAGAGGGGGGAGATGGAGGTGGAGGTGACCTAACAGAGAATTCAAGGCTAATCTTCTGGACTCTGTCATCGAAGTAGTCAGCCTAGATCTAGGCAGACAGTGAAGGAGGGATTGGGGGAGGAGGGACCTTGAAGAGAGAGTTGAACGTAGCAAAGAGACAGCAAGAGTTCAAGGCAAGAGAGTTAGTGAGATAGACATAGTACTCTTGCTTGGTGAATGCTATGGCCAACTGGAAAGAGGTTAGCATGAATTTGAAATGTAGGTAGTCAGCAAGAGTACGTGATTTAAGCCAAAGGCGCTCAGCAGAGCGGGCACAGGAACGAAGGTAGCAGGCTGTCGAGGACATCCAGGGCTGAGATACAGTACTTCTCACAGGCAGTGGAATGGGAGAAGCCAATGCATCCAGAGCAAAGGAGAGTATAGAGCTATAGGAAGATTCTACCCCATCAACAGACTCAGATGACATAGTGGAAGAAAGAGGTGAAAACACAGCAGAGAGCCGAAGGGTCGACAGTATGAAGATTCCTAAACATACTGGTGAAGATCGGGCGAGACCAAGATGGGGAGTGCTTAAGGGTGAAGGTTATCAGGTGATGGTCAGATAAGAGCAGAAATGAGGTGGAGAGGTTTGAGAGTGAGTAGTTGGAGAAGACAAGATCAAGGCAGTGAGCATGTTTGTGAGTAGGAGCAGTAGAGCACAATTGGAGGTTGAATGAAGAGGTTAGGGACAGGAGCTTTAGGAACATAAGAATAAAAGACATGCCATACCGGGTCAGACTAAGGTCCATCAAGCCCAGTATCCTGTTTCCAACAGTGGCCAATCTAGGTAACAAGTACCTTGGAGTTTCCCCAAAAGACACAGGATCTACAATGCTTGTTTTGGGGCAAGCAGGGGATATTCTGGGTCCACTTTAATAATGGTTTATGTACTTTTCCTCCAGGAACTTGCCCAGGAACTTTTTTAAACCCGGCTACAGTAACAGCTTTTACTACATCCTCCAGTAGCAAATTCCAGACTTTGATTATTTATTTTTATTTATTTATTTACATTCTCTTATATACCGCGCTATTCTGCATCAGTGCAGTTTACATTGAACAAACTGAAATTACACTGAACAGGGAATTATAACTTGGAGATAACTATTTTACAGGGACCATGGGCTATGGAGGGTTAAGTGGCTTGCCCAAGACCACAAGGAGCACCTGTGGGAATAGAAACCCCAGTCCTTCCAGCCCAAGGTCGCTGTCCTCTAGTGGAATTTGAGCCCCCGACCTTCCGGCCTGAAGTACCTTGCCCCAACCACTAGGCCACTCCTTCACTCCAATTTTTACAGGTTGCGTGAAAAAATATTTTCTCTTATTAGTCTTAAATAGCTTATCCTGTGGCTTCATTGCATGCCCCCTAGACTTTCTATATCGTAACAGTGTAAACAATCGATCTACGTTTACCCATTACATTCATTAATTTATAGACCTCTAACATATCTCCCCTTAGCCGTCTTTTGAAGGTTAAAAAGCCTAACCTTTTTAGCCATAGGGGTATCCTTCCATCCCCTTTACCATTTTGGTGGCTCTTCTCTGTAACTTTTCTAATAACGCTATATCTTTTTTAAGATATGGCGACCAGAATTGCACACAATATTCAAGGTGGGGTCGCACCATGGAATGATACAGAGGCATTATAATATCATTTGTTTTATTTTCCATTCCTTTCCTTATGATACCTAGCATTCTATTTGCTCTCTTGGCCACCGCTACACACTGGGAGGAGGGTTTTAACGTTATCCAAGATGACGCCTAAATCTTTTTTCTGGGTGGTGGTTTCTAATCTAGAATCTTACATCGTGTAACCATAGTTTGGGTTTTTCTTTCCTAGGTGCATAACATTGCACTTGTCCACATTAAATTTCATCTGTCATTTGGATGTCCAGTCTTCCAATTTATCAAGATCCTCTTGCAGTTTTCCACAATCCTCATGGGTTTTTAACAACTTTGAATAGTTTTGTGTCATCTGCAAATTTAATCACCTCACTAGTTATTCCCATTTCCAGGTCATTTATGAATATGTTAAAAAGCAGCGGACCCAGCACAGATCCCTGGGGTACTCCACCTTTCTCCACTGGGAAAAGTGGCCATTTAGCCCTACCCTCTGCTTTCTATCTTTTAACCAGTTCCTGATCCACAATAGTACACTGCCTCCTATCCCATGACTTTTTAATTTTGCCAAAAGTCTCTCATGAAGGACCTTGTCAAAGGCTTTCTGAAAGTCCAGATACACTATATCAACTGACTCACCTTTGTCTACCTGTTTATTCACACCTTCAAAAAAATATAACAGATTAGTAAAACAAGACCTTCCTTGGCTAAAGCCATGTTGGCTGTCTCCCATTAAGCCATGACTATCTACATGTTCAGTAATTTTGTTCTTTATGATGGTTTCCACCATTTTTCCCAGTACGGACGTCAGGTTCACCAGTCTGTAGTTTCCCAGATCACCCCTGGAACCCTTTTTAAATATTGACATTACATTGGCCATCCTCCAGTCTTCAGGTATTACATCTTCCCGGTGTATCAATATTTCTTTCAACATCTCCTTTAAATACCATTTCAGTCATGGGTAACATTCCTACATCTTCCTCAGTAAAGACCGAAGCAAATAATTCATTCAGTCTCTCTACTACGGCCTTGTGCCCTCTTAGTGCCCTTTACCCCTCTATCATCTAATGGTCCAACTGACTCTCACAGATTTTTTGCTACAAATGTACTTCAAAAAAAGTCTTTATTATGCGTTTTTGCTTCCACAGCAAGCTTCTTCTCAAATTCTCTTTTCCTGCCTTATCAATGAATTGCATCTAACTTGCCAGTGCTTGTGTTGTTTTCAGTTTCTGTCATTTGGCTCCTTTTTCCATTTCCTGAAAGATGCATTTTTGGCAACAACAGCCTCTCTAACCTCACCTTTAAACCATGCTGGCAGTTTTTTGGACTTCCTTCCACTTTTCTTAAAGCGTGGAATACAGCTGGTCTGGGCTTCCAAGATAGTATTTTTAAACGAACACCCAAGCTTGATGCAAATCTTTAACCTTTGCAACTACTCCTTTTAGTTTTTTCTTAACTATTTTCCTCATTTTATCATAGTCTCCCTTTCGAAAGTTAAAAGGTAGCACTGTGGGTTTCCTTACTATCCTTCCTTCATTTATTAAATCAAATGTGATCATGCTAAGATCACTATTGCCAAGTGGCCCCCAACACCCTTATCTTTTGCACCAGATCTTGTGTTCCACTAAGGACTAAGTCCAAAATAGCTTCCCCTCTGGTCAGTTCATGAATCAGCTGCTCCAAGAAGCAGTCATTTATTTCATCTAGAAACTTTATCTCCCTAACACGTCCTGCCGTGACACTGACCCAGTCGACACTGTGGTAATTGAAATCACCCATTATTATTACTATTGTGTTGTAACTTCTGTTAGCTTCCCCGATTTCTTTGAGCATTTCATAATCCATTTGTTCACTCTGGCCAGGCGGTCAATAACCCAACTGCTATTGCCTTCCCCTTCACCTTTTTACCTGAAATTTCAATCCACAGAGCTTCTACAGTGAACTTTGTTTCCTGCAAAAGTTTAATCCGTTGCGACTCAACGTTCTCTCTAATATGCTTTAAGGCATAAGGGTCAGAAAGGTCATCAACGTGAATGTTAAAATTTCCAAGAAGGGAAGGTGCATCCAGAAAGGAGGAAAGCCAGGAGTCAAAGTCCGTGATAAAGGTAGACTTGTTGGGGGGGGGGGGTTAATAAACCATGGCTATCAAGAGAGGTAGTGGAGAAAATAGGCAGATGGCATGGACTTCAAAGGAAGCAATGGAATTCGATGGAGGCAGGAGGAGGGGCTGGAATTGGCAGGAATGAGAGAGTAGGAACCCAACACCGCCACCACAACCAATGGGCCAAGATGTATGGGAAAGTAGGCAGCCTCCATGATAAAGAGCAGTGACAGAAGCAGAGTCTTCAGGAAGAAGCCAAGCTTCAGTAAGAGCCAGGCGATGTAGAGTATTAGAGATAAAGAGGTCATGAATGGAGGCAAATTTATTGGAGACAGAATCTACATTCTACAATGCACATGAAAAAAGGAGAGGAGAGAGATATGAACAAAGATTAGAAAGGTTATGCATTGACCTGCCCTTGGAGTATGAAAAAAATCTAAGGGGGGCCAGATGAGAGGAGGAGGAGTAGGAGAGAACAGGGGAGAGAGGAGGCAGCATGACAGAAGCAAGGGTGAAGTTCCTTCGGTGAGACTGGAGATGGCTGAATGAGAGGAAGAAAAAGGTGAAGCTCAAGGGCAGAAGATAAGGTACAAAACAAAATGGTAGGGGAGGAGGGGATAGTAAGAGAGGGGGAAGATGAGAGAATGCAAATCAAAGGAGATAAAGGTAGAGAGGGTGGCTTCAGGTGCACCTGAGTAATTGCGTCAACGAGCAGAGGAATGCTACAAAAGAATGTTAGGCCAGGGGTGGGTTGACATTAAAGTATTTAGAACGGAGACACAGCACTGCATAAGGCAGGAGCTGGGTAACAGGACAAACAGAAGATAGGGCTGTGACAAAACAAAAATATAGACAGAACATCATGCTAGATTCTAACAGGCATAGAAGAATGCCTGAACATTTATTTATTTATTTAGACAGTTTTGTATACCGCCTTATCCTTCAATCAAAGCGGTCACAACACAATTGGGGGATACATTTAACATGCGGGGATATGAGACACATTCACTAATACTTACAGGGAACATGGGCAATGGAGGGTTAAGTGGCTTGCCCAAGACCACAAGGAGCATCTGTGGGACTAGAAACCCCAGTCCTTCCGGCCCAAGGTTGCTGTCCTCTAGTGGGATTTGAACCCCCGACCTTCCGGCCTGAAGTACCGTGCCCCAACCACTAGGCTACTCCTCCCTCTCCTCCCCCCTCCTCCCCCCATAGCATACAAGGTTTGCAAGCATCAGCTATGAAAGTGCTCTCCCTAGGTCCCAATGTGAAACTGATTTGCATTGGAGAGACCTGGGATTAGGGGTTATCCAGAATGAACAAGGTTTAATGGAAGTGTTAACTGCATTGAGAACTGAAAAAAATGAAGGTTTCCAATAAGGTCTGAGATCCCTTTAAAAATATATGAAGGAGGTGTTGAAAGAGTAGTTACTCACCTGTAACAGGTGTTCTCCAGGAGCAGCAGGAATCAGTCCTCACATATGGGTGATGTCGGCGTCGACGGAGCCCCGATGCGGAGCATTTCCCTAGCTTTCACAGAAAGCCTTTGGGAATGCAGGCACGCGTGCGCGGTCCCCTTCCCGCCCAAAGGTGCCATCTTGCTCAGTGTGATGACATAGCTAAAAGACAGCACAAAAAGAAAATTAACTATATACAACTGCAACTCCAAGGGGAGGAGGGAGGGTTGTGAGGACTGATTCCTGCTGCTCCTGGAGAACATCTGTTACAGGTGAGTAACTACTCTGTCTCCAGGACCAAGCAGGAAGTCAGTCCTCACATATGGGTGACTCCCTAGCTCTGGGCTACCAGGAACCCAGGCTGAAAAATAGAGCTCCCTCTAGAGCCTCAGCAACAGTGAGAGAATCTTCTCTGAGACCATACCTGAACGGTAGCCCAACACCAGGGCCGGAGGGTAGGAGTTGCCTAAACCTCAAAGAGATTACGGAGTACCGCTTGCCCAAAAGCACTGTCCCTACGGGACTCCCTCTCGAGGCAGTAGTGGTCCGCAAAAGTCTGGCTTGAAGATCAAGTAGCGGCCCGGCAGATGTCTGCCAACGGAACAGAACGGAAGTGAGCTACTGATGCGGCCTTCGCCCTGACCCGGTGGGCCATGACTCGACCCTCCAGGGAGAGGCCGGCTGCCCTGTATGCCCAGGCGATACAGTCTGCCACCCAGATGGACAACGTACGCTTAGTGACAGGCAACCCCAATTTATTAGGGTCAAAGGAAATGAAGAGCTGAGAAGCTCTTCTATGACCCTGCGTACGTTCAAGGTAAAAGGATAGCGCTCTTCTACAATCCAGAGTATGCAAAACAATCTCTGCCCTACTGGCGTGCGGCCTGGGAAAGAACATTAGAAGTACCACCTCCTGGTTGAGGTGGAAGGAGGACACTACCTTGGGAAGGAAATTAGGATGAGTCCTCAAGACTACCCTGTTCTCATAGAACCTGGTATACAGCCTATCCGAGACCAGGGCCTGAAGTTCACTCACCCGCCTAGCCGAGGTGAGTGCCACAAGGAACAACACCTTCCAGGATAGGAAGGTTGCCATCAGCTCAAAAGGTGGGCGAGTCAGTTGCTGCAAGACCACATTCAGATCCCACTCAGTGGCCGGTGGACGGATAGGAGGCTTAAGCAAAAGCAGGCCACCAGAGGGTGGCCTGAGAGAGATTGACCATCCACCAGCGAGTGGTGAGCTGAGAGGGCACTGAGGTGAACCCGGACAGAGTTGGACTGAAGTCCTAGGTTGGACAGGTGGAGCAGGTATTGTAGCACCACCTGGACCGAGCAGAAGAAGGGGTCCTCTTGCCGTTGAGAACACCAAGTAGAGAACCTATGCCATTTCAGAGCATAGGCCTTCCTAGTAGAATGCTTCCTGGAGGCCAACACTACCTCTTCAACCTCCTTTGGTAGGAGCAAGGGAGCAAGGACTACCCTTTCAGCAGCCAGGCCATCAAATTGAGGGATTTGAGGTTGGGATGCAAGAGGGACCCCTGATCCTGAGTCAGAAGGTCGGGTTGCAGCCCCAGAGGAAGTGGAGAATCCACCGTCAACTGCAGAAGAGAGAACCACGGCTGCCTGGGCCAGCTGGGGGCTATCAGGATCACCGTGGCCCAGTCCTGCTGGATTTTGAAAAGAGTCCGGGCCACCAGAGGTGTGGGAGGAAAAGCATACAGCAGGCCTTCTGATCAGGGGATCAGGAATGCATCTGCCGCCGTCCGCAGAGGGTGCAGTTGTCTGGAACAGAACTTGGGTAGTTGCCTGTTCAGTGGACTGGCAAAAAGATCCATGGTTGGAAGTCCCCACTTCAGAAAGATCTGCTGAACTACCAGAGGATCCAACTGCCACTCGTGAGGCTGCAGGAGTCTGCTTAGCCTGCTTAGCCTGTCTCTTGGCCTGGGAGGTAGACCGCCCTGAGGGTCATGTCCTGCTTGATAGCCCAGGAGCAGAGAGCTTGTGCTTCCAGGCACAGGAGTCTGGATCCTGTGCCTCCCTGCTTGTTGACGTAGAACATAGCCACCTGGTTGTCCGTCTGAACTAGGACAGACTGGTGAGACAGGATCTGAGAGAACGTCTGTAAGGCTAGTCGAATGGCTCTCAATTCCAACAGGTTGATCTGCTGGGCAGCCTCCCACGGAGACCACAGGCTCCCTGGCAGTGTGCCCCCCAGCCCTGCAGGGAAGCATCTGTTGTCAGTACCTGAGTGTGTGGGGAGGCCTGAAAAGGGACACCCTTGACCAGATTTGGGAGATGCCTCCACCAGCGTAAGGAGTCCACCAAGAGTTTGGACACCTTTATTTTGTCTGACAATTTCCCTGTGGCCTGTAGCCACTGTGCCCTGAGGTACCACTGAGCCGGTCTCATGTGCAGACGGGCATTTGGGGTGACATGCACCGTGGAAGCCATGTGACCTAAGAGCTGGAGGAAGTGTCTGGCGGAGACCAGAAAGTTTGCCCGAAACTGGCCGGCCAACTTTATCAGCCTGTGAGCTCTGTCCACAGGCAAGTAGGCCTTTGCATGGATGGTATCCAATCTTGCCCCTATGAACTCCACGTCCTGCGAGGGGATTAAAGTGGACTTGGGGAAGTTTATCACGAACCCCAGGTGCTGAAGCAGGAATATACTTCTGAAGGTGGCCTGCCTGGCCTCTTGTGGAGACTGGCCCCTGATAAGCCAGTCGTACAGGTAAGAGAACACAAAGATCCCCTGGTTCCTGAGGTAGGCCGCAACCACCGCCACGCATTTTGTAAAAACCCTAGGGGCGGAGGTGAGGCCAAAAGGAAGCACTCTGTACTGGAAGTGTCTTCCTCCCACCACAAATCTGAGGAATTGTCTGTGACTTGGATGGATGAGGATGTGAGTATAAGCATCCTTCAGGTCTAAGGAACATAGCCAATCCCTCTGCTGGAGGTAGGGCAGTAAGATTCCAAGGGTAAGCATCTTGAACTTTTCCCTCTCCAGAAACTTGTTCAGATTTCTTAGGTCCAGGATGGGTCTGAGGCCTCCTGTTCTTTTTGGTACCAGGAAGTACCTCGAGTAGAAGCCTTGCCCTTCCAGGTGGTGAGGCACCGGTTCCACCACCTGGTCCCTTAGCAGACCTTCCAACTCCTGAAGGAGTAAGTTTCTGTGCAGAGGGGGTCTTGGAGGCTCCCCTGGAAGGTAGAAGGGGGGTATCTGGGTGAAGTGGAGCAGATAGCCCCTTTCGATGATGCTTAACACCCAAGTATCCTCTGTGATGGCTGGCCACCTGTCTGCGTACAGGGTCAGCCGGCCTCCTGTGCCCTGGAGAGGAGGAGAGGCTATGCTGGCATAGTCAAAAACTCCCTCCCTGCTGAGCAGGAGCCAGAGTAGGAGGCTTGGGAGCCTTCTGCCTACGGGGCCCATGACCCTGCCCTTGGCCTGCTGGCCCTGTTGGGGAGCCGCAGAGGCCTGGCAGTGAGGGTAGGTTTTGTAGGCAGCGGTCTTCCTCGGGTAAAAGGTCTTTTTCCCCCGAGCCCTTCTTCTTTTGAGAAGGGGCAGAGGTTTTCCTGGACAGCCTTGTCCGGGTAAGAGTCTCGGTCTCGAGTTCTGCAGCCTTTTCGGCCATGGGCTTGCCAAAGAGGTTTTCACCTCGGCAAGGGACATCAACAAACTTGTCCTGTACCCATGGCTCGAGGTCCGAGGATTGTAGCCAGGCCTGGCGGCGTGCACCGATGCCGGCCCCTGCTACCCGGGCTGAAGCCTCAAATCCATCGTAGGCTGCTCGAGATATAAACTTTGAGCACTCTTGAATACCAGAAGACAAGGCCTTGAACCTCTGCAAAGGTTCCTCGGACAAACCAGCAGAGAACCCGGCAATCTCCTTTGCCAGGTCTTGAAGGTACATGCCCATGTACAGCTGGTAGGTCTGGACACGGCAAGCAAGCATAGAGCCCTGGAAGCACTTTCTACCGAGTGCATCCAGGTTCCGGGCTTCCCTGCCGGGGGGCACTGAGGAGTACATCTTCTGACTCTTCAGGCGATGCATGGCCGATTCCACAACCATGGAGTGGTGCGGCAGCTGTGCCTTTTGAAACCCGGGGCTCTTGCGGACTCGATAAATGGAATCAACCCGCTTGCTTAGAACCGGCATTGAGGCCGGCGCCTCCCACATGCGGAAGAGCAACCGCTCCAGCATCGGAGGAACCGGGACAGTAAAGGCCTCCTTGGGAAGAGAGTCATACTGCAGACCCTCGAGCTCCTTGGTTCGAGGCTCCTCCTCGGGGTCCGCAGGGAATGCCAGTGCTTTGGCCATGTCCCTTACGAAATCCGAGAACCTGGTATCCTCCGGGGGGGACCTTGTCTGAGGCTCGGATCCCGGTGAGTCCGAAGGGACGCACCGAGTCCGGAAGGTGTCAGGAGACTCCTCCTCCTCTGTTTCCCACGCTGATTCCTCTGAAGAGGAATCGAGCAGCTTCGAGTGGGCGGGCACCGACGCCATCCACACCAACGTCGAGGGAACCGGCGTCGACGACCTTGGTCCCGAACGGGAGGCCGAGGGTGACCTCGGCCGAGGATCGACTCGAGTTCGCATGGTCTTGAGGATCGGCTCGGCCTCCGGGGTCGACTTGGACGTCGATGTCCCGGTGGTCGGGGCAGATGCGCCGATGAGACTGGCAATCAGCACCCGCTGTTGCTCCATGAAGGCAGACAATCTGCTCTCCAAGGCCGTCAACCTGAGTCCGAGCTCAGGAGAATAAGCAGCCTCTGACTCGGGCCTGACGTCGGCTCTCCCGGAGGAGAGTCCACGAGGACTACAGTGCTCACGTGACTCGGGGCCTCCGACTCCACACGAGGATGCTTTGCAGGCCTCTCCGACTCTGAAGACCCGGGACGGCGATCGGGGCTATGCGACCTGGCCCTCAAGGAGCCAAGAGCGTCCACCGATGCCGCCCTCGCAGGTTTCTTCTTCCTTCGATGCTCCCTCAAGGGGGACTCCCTTTCAGAGGAGCCCCAACAATGCTCGGGGTCAGACTCCCGAGACGTCGAGGCCTCTGACGAAGTCCGGACCCATCCAGAGGCAGATTCAGAGAAGATCCTCTCACGCTGGTGCTGACGGCTCCGTAATGCCTTAGAAGATATTTTTCCATAGGGGCTACAGACCGTAGAGTCATGGTCTGGCCCTAGGCACCAGAGGCAGCAGTCGTGTGTGTCGGTGAGAGACATCAGTTTCTTGCACCGATCACACTTCTTAAAGCCACTGGCAGCCATGGGGGAAAAAGGGCCCCTGCAAGATCAAAAATTTGGGCTGCCAGGGAAAAGAAAAAGGCACGAATGCAGTCTCTAAGGACAAAATCAAAAAAACGAGATCTGGGCTCGGCACCAGTGTACCGAGTCCAGGCGGGAAAGGAACCGACATCGAACCGAAGAAAAACTCAATCCAACACATAAAAATCAACTTTTTTTCACGGGTGACAAGGACAGGTGTCTGAAGGGCTCCGCGGAAGAAAGAAGACTGAGCAAGATGGCACCTTTGGGCGGGAAGGGGACCGCGCATGCGTGCCTGCATTCCCAAAGGCTTTCTGTGAAAGCTGGGGAAATGCTCTGCATGGGGGCTCCGTCGACGCCGACGTCACCCATATGTGAGGACTGACTTCCTTCTTGGTCCTGGAGAATATACAGTAACACAGTAGGGGCCTTTGTGGAAAGGGGGGAAATCTAGGAGAAATGTGAGCACCTATTAGATTGTTAGGCATTTGTATGCCATATTTGGGAGTAGCGTGATATAGATTTGAAACTGTTTGTATGTTTTGATGCAAACATTAAAAGTAGCAAATTTAAAAAAAAAAAAAAAACACCTAGCTTGAGATGAAAAAAAGAGACAACAGACATGAATGGCACATTCAAATAGTTTAAATGTCAATGGGATGAGGGAGATGGGACAATAATTTGCTAAAAAAAGAGACCCCTCCCCCCTCGTGTTGGGTTCCAGAACCAATAACACCATGAAGCAATCATTTACCATCTCCCCTTAGCATGTCCTAATGGAACACTGACTCAGCCTATACTGGCATAATTCAAATTACTCATTACTGTTGCCAATTTTGTTAGCATTTCTGCTAGCATTTCATCATCTGTCTGTACATTCTTGTCAAGCAGATGGTAGTACATGCTCACTGCTATTCCCTTCCCCTTCTGACATAGAATTTATCCATAAAGATTTGACAGTGCATTTTGTTCCCTGCAAAACTTTTATCCTGATTGACTCAATACCCTCTTTTAAACATATAGCGTCACCCTTCCATAGCCTTTCACAGTGTCCCACTGGTTATCCTACTTCTACCAGGTCTGAGATGCCATTTTATCTACCTCGTCATTCATTGCTATTCTGAACTTTCCATGCTTTATACTTAAAGGCACCTGGACTACTTTTACCTGTATTGCAAACTCTCTATTGGTAACCTTCAAAAATACGTTATTCCAAACAATGTACTCCTGGACGACTGTCGGCTTTCTCCCAATATCTAGGTTAAGAGCTGTTCTCTCCTTTTTAAAGCCTCTAGTGCCAGCAGCCTGGTTCTATCCTGGTTAAGGTGGAACCCATCCTTCCGAAAAAGGTCTTCTCTTTCCCAGAATATTGCCCAGTTCCTAAGAAATCTAAGACCCTCTTCCCGACACCATTGTCACATCCACATACTGAGAGTCTGGAACTCTGCCTGCCTCTTGGGTCCTGCAGATGGAACAGGAAGCATGTCTGAGAAAGCTACCCAGGAGGTCTGGATTTCAATTTTCTATCTAAAAGTCTAGATTTGACTGAGAATCTCCTTCCCACACTTTCCACATGTACCAAGACAGCTGACTCTTCCCCAGCACTGTCTAGAATCCTATCTAGGTGACGTATGAGGTCCACCACTTTCATACCACACAGGCCAAGTGACCAAGCAATCCTCACACTTACCAGCTATCTACATTCCTAATGACCAAATCATCAACTCAAACATCCATTCTAAACCCTCCCTCCTGGGTAAAAGCCCCTGGAGACATATTATTGGTGCAAGAGGATATTGCATCCACTGGAGCACAGGTCCTGGCTACATGATCATTTCCTGACACACCAAGGTGATGCTCTTCTTCCAGGTGACCTCACAGCGCTGTGTACAACTGGTAGCGCTATATAAATGCTGAGGAGTAGGAGTAGTAGTAGTAGTAGTAGTCATCTCCAAGGCAGCACTGAGACTGCCAGACAGTCTTCTTTATATATGTCTGTTTCAACTCCTCTTAGTCTGCCACGCTAGCCTCCAGAGATCAGACTCATTCTCCAAGAGCCAGGAGCTCTTCACACAGCATGCACACATACAACCTGTCACCAACTGGGAGATGATCATACATGTAACACTCACAAAAGACTGGACAGCCCCCAACTTACTGCTGGACTGGTCTGCATCTTTGTATTAGTGAATTTAGTTGTTCAGAGTTGTTAAGGAAGATACCTAAGCAAAAATAAAAGGCCTTTAGGATTATTTGGTATATTTTATGCTATTATTTTTTGTTTGCTAATAATCTGATAAGAATTAATCGCTTGCTAATGGAAATACACTGTAGAGTCAAATTTCACTCTCTCAATTGTGATAACTAAATATAAATTTGAGGATGTGCCTAAGGTGGGTGGGATAAGGCTACTTATCTTTGTTTTCATTTCACATTACAAAAGTACCTATCTAAATCTAACCAAAATTAAATTAAAAATCTCTAAAGCAAGATGCTATTTGCCTGCTTTCTTTTCAGACTATAATACAACACATCTGAAATTAAAACAACCACTTTTGAACAAACACAAACGGACTTTAACAGCAAACCTGTATAGTTCACTCACCTGTCAACCCCTCTCTTTACTGAGCTTTAATGGCATATGCAGACAACCTAGTTTATTTTTTCTATGTCAACCCAACATAACTACAGAGAATAGTTCTTAAAACCTCGTCATAGATTTGCTAATTGAATAGAAAGATGTCATCCAAAATATAGTAAATGATGGCAGGTAACAGACCAAAATTAATCACTTAATCTACTCAGTAAGATAGTTGGGTTGTAAGTGCTGCTTCATATGGGTTATCCTCCATGTTCTCAATTATAATAAACTTTAATCTTTACATTTTTTGGTACCAACTCAAAAGCATTCAAAACATAAAGTATTAAATAATACATATTTGATATTTTACTGCATATTATGAATGCTTCTGAGTTTAGTACTACTGTTATAATTTTCAGAACAATGCTCAAAAAACCCAAGCACCAGGACGCCATGGCAAATACAATTAGGTCTAGGATCCCTTTAACAAATATATGAAGGAGGTGTTGAATATATAGTAATACAGTAGGGGCCTTTGTGGAAAGGGGGGAAATCTAGAGGAAATGTGAGCACCTATTAGATTGTTAGGCATTTGTATGCCATGTTTAGGAGTAGTGTGATATGGATTTGAAAACGTTTTGTCCAACTGCTTGTATGTGTTGATGCAAACAATAAAAAATGCTAGGAGCACATGTGGGAACAGGAAATTGTCATTTGCTGCAGTATCAATCCAGTTCTGCTACTGGCCCAATATCTTTAAATTTCACTACAAAGCAGCAGGAGCTTGTTTTTTCACTGCCGCTGCTTTGCCTGCCCTGCACCAGCTCTGTACAGTCCCAGACTAGAGCAGCAAACACACATGCAACAGACCAAAGCTAGCAAAAAGGTGAGATGAGAAAACTGACAGCACACCAGTGGCTAATCAAAACAGGAGCAGATTTAAGTCTTGAGAGCCCATACACTTCAATCACCCTACACAATGGTGTTTCGTCTCTACCAGACTTCTTCAGGGATGTAAAATCTTAAATAAATACAACCCCCCCCCCCCCCCCCCACAAATAAGTTTATGCAGAATAAATAAAAATCATATTAAAACCATAAAATCAATCTCAAAACATATCACAAGGTACTTCAGGCCGGAGGGCCGGGGGTTCAAGTCCCACCTGGGGACAGCAATCTCAGGCCGGAGGGACTTGGATTTCTAGTCCTATAGGCACTCCTTGTGGTCTTGGGCAAGCCACTTAACCCTCCATTGCCCATGTTCCCTGTAAGTATTAACGTATGTGTGTCATAGCCCCTCGTGTTAAATGTATCCCCCAATTGACCGCTTTGACCCGGTGAAAAGCGGAATATAAATACAGCTAAATACAGCTAAATAAAATTAAAATCAATACTTAGATAAAATGATAATAAATATCATATTCTATGATTAATACATCAAAATGAATAAATGAACACATCTAGGAAATCAAACATATGTTAATAAAAAAATAATAAAAAATAAATAATAAAAGATATATCACCCCCATATGGGGTATGTATGCATGCATATAAATATGACTTCTAATACCTCTGTATCGTTCCATGGTGCGACCACAACCTTGAATATAGTGTGCAATTCTGCTTGCCATGTCTTATAAAAGGATATAGCAGAATTAAAAGGTACAGAGAAAAGCTACCAAAATGATAAAGGGGATGGATGGATACTCCTATGAGGAAAGGCTTCAAAGGTTAGGGCTCTTCAACTTGGAAAAGAGATGGCCGAGGAGAGATATGATAGAGTTATATAAATTAATGAGTGGAGTGGACTGGGTAAACATAGATCGGTTGTTTACACCATCAAAAAGTAGAAAGACTAGGGGACATGAAATGAAGCTACATTGTAACCCATTTAAGACTAAAAAGAGAAAATATTTTTTCACTCAACACAAACTCTGGAATTCATTATCGGAAGATGTAGTAGTAGCTGGGTTTAAAAAAAGGTTAGGACAAGTTCCTGGAGGAAAGGTCCATAAACCGCTTTGGCACCTAGCTCACAACACAAAACAAAGCACAGATACTCACAAAAAAAGGTATACCCATGACTCATAAAACTACACAAAAATTAAGAAGAATATAACATAAATGGAGGAATTCAAAATCAGAACATGACAGAGAATTCTATATGAATACTCTTCAGAACTATAAAATAAACATAAACAGTGCCAAAAGAAAATATTATATGAATATCCTCACAAAAAGCATCAACCGCCAAGAGAACTATTTGATATTGTCAAATCATTAACACAAGTATCTTCACCAGAAACAATCAACAAATCTACAGACCCTGAAACCATAGCAATCCATTACATGGATAAACTTAAAACAATCTGATATCCCTCTTATAGAAACATATCCTGATAATACCCATGCCTCTAAATGGCAATCATTTCACAAAATTGACCTAAGACACATCAAAAATACAATCTCAAAAATTAACACTATGACACTAGCCTAGACCCCTGTCCAGTCATCTGGCTAAAGGCCTCCAAAACACAACTGGCACCATTCATACTCAACACTGTCAACCAATCACTGCACCTAGGAATAATGCCATCAGCCCTAAAACATGCCTCCATTAGACCTTAAAAAAATAAAACACTAGATAAACACCACCCTAACTCATATAGACCCATATCCAGTCTCCCATTCATAGCTAAAATAATTGAAAAAACTGTTCAGGTTACAACTCCAAGACTTTATTGACCAAAATTCCCCACTAAATGACACCAATATGGCTTTAGACCATATCATGGTGTAGAGATCCTTCTTTTATCCCTATTTGATAAGATCATTCAAGGATTGCATAACCCAAAAAATGCCTTTGCGATTGTATTTTTGGACATAGTAGGATGCTATGGCTGATGATATCAAATGCCGATACTAACGAGACTCTGACAGATAGGCATAAACTATATTGTCCTTAAATGGTTTCAATCCTATATATCAGAACATAAGATATGCCATACTGGGTCAGACCAAGGTCCATCAAGCCCAGTATTCTGTTTCCAACAGTGGCCAATCTAGGTCATAAGTACCTAGCAGTTTCCCCAAGGGACACAGGTTCCACAATGCTTGTATTGGTTCAAGCATTGATATCCTGGGTCCCTTCTTAATAATGGTTTATGGACCTTTCCTCCAGGAACTTGTCCAAACCTTTTTTAAACCCAGCTACACTAACAGCCTTTACTACATCCTCCGGTAACAAATTCCAGAGTTTGATTACATGTTGAGTGAAAAAATATTTTCTTTTATTAGTCTTAAATAGTTTACCCTGTAGCTTCATTGCATGTCCCCTAGTCTTTCTATATTCTGATAAGGTAAACAATCGATCTACGTTTACCCATTCCACTCCGTTCATTAATTTATAGACTTCTATCATATCTCCCCTCAGCCGTCTCTTTTCCAGGTTAAAGAGCCCTAACCTTTTCAGCCTTTCTTCATAGGAGTATCTTTCCATCCCCTTTACCATTTTGGTGGCTCTTCTCTGAACCTTTTCTAAAATCGCTATATCCTTTTTAAGATATGGCGACCAGAATTACACAAAATATTCAAGGTGCGGTCTCACCATGGAACGATATAGAGGCATTATAATATCTTTTGTTTTATTTTCCATTCCTTTCCTTATCATACCTAGCATTCTATTTGCTCTCTTGGCCGCTGATGCACACTGGGCCGAGGGTTTTAACATGGTATCCACAATGACGCCTAAATCTTTTTCCTGGGTGGTAGTTCCTAATGTGGAACCTTGCATCGTGTAACCATAGTTTGGGTTGTTCTTCCCTAGGTACATAACCTTGCACTTGTCCACATTAAATTTCATCTGCCATTTTGATGCCCAGTCTTCCAATTTATCAAGATCCTCTTGCAATTTTCCACAATGTTCTTGGGTTTTAACAACTTTAAATAGTTTTGTGTCATCTGCAAATTTGATAACCTCACTCGTTATTCCACTTTCCAGGTCATTTATGAATATGTCAAAAAGCAGCGGTCCCAGCACAGATCCCTGGGGTACACCACTATTCACCTTTCTCCATTGGGAAAATTGGCCATTTAGCCCTACCCTCTGCTTTCTACAAGTACAAATAGGACAACACACATCTTGACCATATAAACAGGAGAAAGGTATCCCACAAGGATCGGCACTCTCTAATAGATTTATTACAAATTATGTAACCACAATATAAAGAAATCCACAATATAAGGTATTGATACAAATAACACATCAATCTACAATATGCATGGTCAAGCCCTCATCAAGGGAGAAACATTAGGGAAAACAAACACATTACCATAAGGAAATGAAATGCCGAAGCGCTACCTGAGGAGATAATGAAAAGGCATGCTAACACCCACAGCTCTTCATTACCTATTCTCTCTATCCCTTAAAAAAAAATTACAATTGGGAGGTATAAAAAAAAACATGTGTCTGACCCTGCAAAGCTATTACACGTTTGCAGGGAAATTTCAAATAAAACGTCACCCCCAATTGAACTACCCATTGCTTAAGCTCCAAAAACTGACAACGCCTAGCTTGAGTCTGGCTAGTAACATCAGGAAAGCGTAGTTACTCAACTGTAACAGGTATTCTCCGGGACAGCAAGAATCAGCCCTCACATATGGGTGATGTCGCCACCGACAGAGCACTCGTGGAAGCATCCCCCCAGATTTTAAAGAAAGCATTTGGGAGATGCCACCACGCATACGTGGTTCCCTTCCCGCCCAAGGGTGCCATCTTGCTCAGTCAGATGACATAGCTAAAAGACGGCAAAAATAAAGGATGGTAAAGGAGCAACTCCAAGGGGAGGAGGGAGGGTTGTAAGGACTGATTCCTGCTGTCCCCGGAGAACACCTGTTACAGGTGAGTAACTACACTTTCTCCGGGAACAAGCAGGAAGTCAGTCCTCACATATGGGACTCCCCAGCTACAGGCTACCGAAAGCCCATAGCAAAAATAGGGGCTTCCTCATGGGGAGCCACAAGCAGCAGCAAATGATTCCATGTCCACAGACCACAGTAGGACCCCTATGTTGGATGAAACAAGCACTCCGGTAGCCTGAACACAGAGTATGGACTGAAGACCAAGTGGTGGCACAGTAGATGTCCACCATCGGGACACAGCGCAAGTTTGCCACTGAAGCTGCCATGGCCCTGACAAGGTGCGCTGTGATGCGGTCTTCCAGCGGAAACCTCGCCTACTCATAAGAGAGGGCAATACAGTCTGCCACCCAGGTGGACAACGTACGTTTGGTCACCGCCTCCTCCAGCCTACTAGGGTAATAGGAGATGAAAAGCTGAGAAGCTTTGCGGTGGCCCCGAGTGTGTTGGATATAGAAGGACAAATCCCGCTTGCTGTCCAAGGTGTGGAGGACTGTCTCCACCTGACTTGAGTGAGGTCTTGGAAAGAAGGTAGGGAGCACTATGTCCTGGTTGAGATGGAAGGGCGACACTATCTTCAGCAGGAATTTGGGGTGTGTGCGAAGCACCACTCTGTTCTTGTAGAACCTGGTATAAGGCGCTTCTGCCACAAGGGGCTGAAGCTCGCTAAATCTGCGAGTGGATGTGAGCGCAACCAGGAAAGCCACCTTCCAAGAGAGGTAGCAAAGGTGGCAGGTAGCCAGAGGCTCGAAGAGTGGGCGATTGAGCTGCCCCAAAACTATGTTGAGTTCCCATTCGGTTGCCGGAGGGCGAACCGGGAGCTTCAATAAGAGCAGGCCCTGAAGGAAATGGGTCACCAACAGCTGGACCGAGGTGGTGCACCGCCAGGGCACTAAGGTGCACTCGGACGGAGTTAGACTTGAGCCCGGATTTAAAGGTACTGTTAACACCAGAGCCACCGGGCAAGAGAAAGGATCAGCCCTGTGTTCGGCGCACCAAACAGAGAACCTGTGCCATTTTAGGGCGTAAGCCTTCCTAGTAGAGGCCTTACAAGAGGCCAGCAGAATGTCCTCCACCTCAACCAGAAGGTTGAAAGGGGCCAGAGTAACCCTCTCAGCAGCCACACTGTCAGCAACAGGGATCCCAGGTTTGGGTGCAGGAGAGAGTCCCCCTCCTGAGATAGGAGTCCCTGGGCATCCCCAAAGGGATGGGGGCCTCCACTGTCAACTGTAGAAGCAGCAGGAGCCACGATTGCCTGAGCCACCAAGGGGCTAACAGGATGAGCGAGGCCCTGTCGTGGAGGGTCCTGAACAAGGTCTTGGCGATCAGCGGTGTCAGACGGAAGGCGTACATGAGGCCTTCTGACCATGAGACCAGGAATGCATCTGCTGCCACCCTGGAAGGATGGGCCTGCCGGGAGCAGAACCAGGGCAAACAGGTCCATCACAGGTTTCTCCCCCCCCCCCCCCCCCGAGACGGAAAATCTGGCTGGCTACCTTGGGTCCAGCTGCCACTCGTGCAGCTGGAGAACTCTGCTGAGTCCGTCGGCCAGCAGGTTATCCTGGCCTGGCCTGGCCTCACAGGTACACTGCCCGCAGGAGGATACCCTGCTGGATTGCGTATGAGCAAAGGGCTAGAGATTCCTGACAAAGGGTACGAGACCCTATGCTGCCTTGCTTGTTCACATAGAACATTGCCTCCTGGTTGTCTGTCTGGACCAGAATCGGCTGGTGATGCAGATGGTGACAGAAGACCCTCAGGACTAGGTGTATGGCTCGGCGCTCCAGGAGGTTGATCTGCTGGGTGCTCTCATCTGGTGACCAGTTGCACTGGATGCAGAGATCTCCACAGTGGGCTTCCCAGTCGAACAGAGAGATGTCCGTGGTGAGGACCCTCGACGGGCTTGGGGCCTGAAAGGGCATGCCTGCCTCGAGACGCTGGGGTGACTGCCACTAGACCAGGGAGTCCGCCAATTGGTGGGTCACAGAAACTCTGTCTCAGAAGCAGCCTGTGGCCTGAGACCACTGGTCGCGGAGACACCACTGCACCGCCATCATGTGGAGGCGAGCATCTGGAAGCTATATGCCTGAAGAGGCGCAGAAGAAGCCAGGCGGGTACCGAGGGAATGTACTGTGCGTCCCAAGCTAGAGACTTGAGACGATCGGCTCAGTCCTTGGGCAAGAAAGCCTTTGAATGGAGAGTGTCGATCCATTCAATGAACTCCAGACACTGTCAGTAGGAGGTGAGACTTGGGGTAGTTTATGACAAAGCACAAGTGTTACAGAAATTGGTTGGTGCGTGCAGTGGCCTGCTGCACCTCCAAGGCTGTGCCTTCCTTTATGAGCCAGTCGTCCAGGTAGGGAAAGATGAAGATCCCCCTGGAGTCGGAGGAAGGCGGCCATGACCACCAGGCATTTTGTGAAGAATCTTAGGGCAGAGGAAGGCCGAAAGGGAGCACCCTGTACTGAAAGTGCCTGCCCCCCACTACAAACCGCAGGTACTGCCTGTGGTTGGGGTAGATAAGGATGTGGGTATAAGCATCCTTGAGGTCTAAGGAGCATAGCCAGTCTCCCTGCTGGAGTTTTGGCAGCAATATTCTAAGGGAGAGCATCTTGAACTTCTCCCTCACAAGGAACTTATTGAGGTTGCGCAAGTCGAGGATGGGCCTTAGGCCCCCTGTCCTCTTTGGCATGAGGAAGTATCTGGAGTAGAACCCCTTGCCCTTGAGGTGGTGGGGCACCGATTCCACTGCTTTGTCCTGGAGAAGACCAGCCAACTCCTTCAGGTGGTGGTCCCGGTGGAGCGGAGACCCGAGGGACTCTCCCGGGAAATAAGGGGGAGGTGTCTGAGTCAGGTGGAGAAGGTAACCCTCCCTGACTACCCTTAGTGCCCAGGAATCTGTGGTGATGGTCACCCACCTCTGAGCACAGAGTGCCAGAAGTCCCCCTGTGGGCTGCTGATCTCCTTGGGGTAGAGAGGCTATGCTCAAGGAGTCAAAAACTCCTCCCCACCCCCCCAGCTGGGCTGGAGCCGGTGTCTTGGAATTTGGAGCCTTCCGCTTACATGGGCCATGCCCATGTCCCTTGACCTGCTGACCCTGTTAGGGAGCTGGGAAGACCGGATAAGGTGGGTAGTGTCTGTAAGCAGCTCCTTTCCTCGGGAAGAAGGGTTTTTGTTTTTGTTTTTGTTTTTTTACCAAAGCCTTTCTGTTGGGAAGGGGCAGCAGTCTTCCATGAACTTAGTCTCCAGCTCGGCAGCCTTGTTGGTAATGGGTTTGCCAAATAGATTCTTTCCTTGGCAGGGGACATCGACCAATTTGTCCTGAACCCACTGTTCGAGGTCAGACGACTGTAGCCAAGCTTGGCAGCATACACCAATGCCAGCCACCACTACTCGAGATGCAGACTCAAACTAGTTATAGGCCGCCTGAGACATGAATTTGGACTGCTTTGGACAGGTTCTTGAACCGCTGCAAAGATTCCTCAGAGAGACTAGCCGAGAACCTAGCGAGTTCCTTCACCAGGTCTCTCAGGTACATGTCCATGTACAGCTAGTAGGCCTGGATGATGCCGATGAGCATTGAGCCAAAGGTAGCACTTTCTGCCGAGGGCGTCCAGGGTATGGGCCTCCCTGCTGGGGGGGGGGGGCACCGAGGAGTGCATCTTCTGGCTTTTCAGCCGACACATGGCCAACTCCACCAGCATGGAGTTATGCGGCAGCTGTGATTTTTGGAAGCCTGGGCTCCAGCGAACTCCGAAACATCGAAGCTGCTGTCTCCCACATTCAGAGCATCAGCCGTTCCAGGATGGGAGAGATGGGCACAGTGAGTGATTCCCGTGGAGGGGCTTGTATTGGAGGATTTCCAACTCATCCGCCTGAGGGTCCTCCTCTGACTCGGCTGGGAATACCAGGGCTTAGACATGTTCTTGACAAAATCGGGCAGGGACGGCCATTGAGGCTCCGAGATGGGAGAATCAGATGGGACGTTGCGGTGGCGACAGGTATCAGGGGTCTCCTCATCCTCCGTCTCCCACTCGGAGTAGTCCATCAAGAACTCATAGGAGGGTTACTCTTTGGGCCTCGGGGCACCGATGGCAACTTGCCAGGGATGACCGCGGTCCTGTCGAGTGGGACTTAGATTATGACCTCAACCGAGGATAGACGCGAGGATCGGCTCAGCCTCCTTGGACGTCTTGGACATCAAGGGCCTGGTGGTTGGGGTAGATGAATCGGTCGTGCTGGACAATAGCGCCCACTGCTGGTCCATGAAGGCAGACAAACTGCGCTCCAGGGCCGCCATTCTGGACTCGACCAGAAGGCTCCGTAGCCTTCGGCAAGAGCACAAAGGGACTCGAGCCCGATGCCGGCTCCCCCAGAGGGGAATCTTTGATGAGGACAGCGTCTGGGGACTGGTGTCGGTCCGCAGTCGGATCCTTCCAGGAGACCTTTGCAGGCTGCTCCTTCTCCAACGCCTCGGATGAATGTCTCGGACTGCGGGACTGGGCCCAGGGAGCACCTGGCTGGTCGGAACCGTCCAAGGACGCCATCTTCGAGGGTTTCTTCTTCTTCCTGGGTTCCCTCGAGAAAGACCCCCCTTTCTGAGCGTCCACAAGGCTCGGGTTCGGAAGGCTCCGCCTGAGATGTCGGGGCCTCAGACAAGGCCCTGGCACTAGGAGGCACTGGGGACTCGGAGAAAAAAACTTATCATGCTGCTGCTGGCAGCTCCTGAGGGCCTTACTGGACATCCTCTTGCAGAGACCGCAGGCTGCCGGGTTGTGGTACTGCCCGAAGCAGTGGAGACGACAGCAGTCATGTGTGTCAGTCAAAGACATAATTTTGGAGCACCGATCACTTTGTAAAGCCACTGGTAGCCATGGGGGAAAAAAGTACCCCTGCGAGGTCGAAGACTCTCCAGGATGCCTGTGGAAGATAAAGGCGTGAAGACGCCAGGAAAAGAAAAGAATGAAAAACTACAAAAATAGACCGAACTTTATGCCGAGGCAAAGAGGTTGGTAGGCAGGAAGAGTACCGGTGTGATACCGGAGGAGAGTATGAAACTTGGAGAGGGCGGTAAGGGGACCACGCATGCATGATGGCATCTCCCAAAGGCTTTCTTTGAAAGCTGTGGGGATGCTTCCGCGAGGGCTCCGTTGGTGCTATCACCCATATGTGAGGGCTGACTTCCTGCTTGTTCCCGGAGAAAAGTATTTAGCTTATGGCCACAGAATAGCTCATCCTTATGTTGGAAAAGCATAGTTACTCACCTTTAACAGGTGTTCTCCAGGGAGAGCAGGAATCAGTCCTCACTTATGGGTGACGGCACCGATGGAGCCCACGCGGAGCAAAGAAAGCCTTTGGGATTGCTACCACGCATGCGTGGTCCTCTTCCCGCCCAAGGATGCCATCTTGCTCAGTCCGGTCCCTTAGCTCGAGCCCTACCAAGCAGATGGCAAGGGATGGACAAAAATACAGCAACTCATCAGGGGAAGCGGGAGGGTAGTGAGGACTGATTCCTGCTGTCCCTGGAGGTAACTATGCTTTCTCCAGGAACAAGCAGGAAGTCAGTCCTCACTTATGGGACTCCCTAGCTACAGGCTACTGAACCTGTAACCAAAAAATGCCTCCGCAAGGCCATAAGCAGGAGCTGAAGCCTGAAGGAACCCGAGTCCTCGGGTCCTCAGGGTGAAAAACCTCGGTAGCCGTGAAGAAGGGCAGGAGTTGCTTACACCCCGAACAGATTACGGAGTCAGCCTGGCCAAAGGCACTGTCTCAGCAGGACTCTCTCTCCAGGCAGTAGTGGGCGGCGAAGGTATTCGTAGAAGACCAGGTTGCTACCCGGCAGATGTCAATCATGGGCACGGAGTGCAACGAGGCCACCGAGGTCGCTTTGGCTCAGACCACATGAGCAGTGACTCAACGATCCAGAGGGATGCCTGCTTTCGCATTGGCAAATGCGATGCAGTCTGCTACCCAAATACAGAGGGTGTGCTTGGTGACTGCTTGCCCCTGCCTATTGGGATAGATGGTCACGAAAAGCCTGACAGACTTGCGCTGAGTCTGGGTGTGCTGCAAGTAGAAGGCGAGGGCCCGCTTGCAGTTGAGGGTGTGGAGAGCTGCAGACACCTGGTCGGTGTGGGGCCTCGAGAAGAAGGTCGGGAGCACTATCTCTTGGTTGAGATGAAAAGCCGACACGACCTTGGGTAAGAATTTAGGATGGGTCCAGAGGACCACCCTGTTCCGATAAAACCTGGTGTAAGGGGCGCCAGTCATGAGCGCCTGAAGCTCACTGACTCGGCGAGCCGAGGTCAGTGCTACCAGGAAGGCCACCTTCCAGGACACGTGCCGGAGTGAACACGTCGCCATCGGCTCCAAGGGTGGATGAGTGAGCTGCGTGAGCACCACGTTCAAGTCCCTTTCCACCAGAGGGGGGCTGATGGGTGGCTTGGATAATAGAAGGTCCCGCATGAAGTGGGAGACTAGTGGCTGCCCCAAGAGAGGCTTTCCCTCAATAGGGAAATGATTAGCCGATATGTTACTCAAATGAACTCTAACAGAGTTCAACTTCATCCCTTCCCTCGAGAGGTGGAAGAGGTACTGGAGAACCTACCGAACTGGGCACGAGAAGGGGTCAATCTGGTGTTTCGAGCACCAGATGGAGAAGCGTTTCCACTTAAAGGCGTAAGCCCATCTAGTGGAGTCCTTCCTCGAGGCAAGGAGGATTTCCTTGACCTCCTCCAGAAGGGCCAGAGAGATCCGTTCAGCCGCCAGGCTGTGAGGGATAGGGAGGGTAGGTTCAAGTGTAGTACCCAACACTCCTGCATCAGCAGGTCCCTGGCAGATCCCAGGGGAATCGGAGGCTCTGATGACAGCCAGAAGAGGAGTGGGAACCAAGGCTGCCGAGGCCACGAGAATCAGCGATGCCCCATCCCGTTGAATCTTGAACAGAGTCCTCGCAATGAGGGGGAAAGGAGGGAATGCATATAGGAGACTGGAGGACCAGTCCAGGAGAAATGCATCGGGGCCCTCCCTGCCCAGGTGTGGTACCGGACCGCAGAAGCGAGGGAGCTGTGTGCTCTGGGGGCTGGTGAAGAGGTCCATCGCTGGAGTGCCCCAGCGTAGAAACAGCAAGCCTGCCACTCTAGGATCCAGGCACCACCCATGGGGGCGAAGGATTCTGTTGAGTCTGTCCGCCAGGCCATTCTCCTGACTACGTCGCCTTGAAGGACATCCTCCGTCGGGCGGCGAAAGAGCAGATGAGGACTGCTACCCTGCAGAGGCAGCGTGTCCCTGTACCCCCCTCTTTGTTGATGCAGAACATCGCTACCCATTTGTCGGTTTGTACCAGAACCAACTTCCTGCTGAGAAGATCCTCGAAGGCCCTCAGGGCCCACCAGATGACCCGGAGCTCGAGCAAGTTTATCTGCTGCTTAGCCTCCCCGGGTGACCACTGTCCCTGCGTGCAGAGAGACCTGCAATGGGCTCCCCACCCTAACAGGGAAGCGTCTGTGGTCAGCACCACATCGTGTTCTGGGGCCTGAAAGGGCGATCCCGGCAGGTTGCGGGAGTTTTGCCACAAATTCAGGGACAAGCGAAGATCGGGAAGAACCCTGATGGGGTCCCTGAGGTGTCCAAGGGACTGGCTCCATTAGGTACTGAGAAACCACTGGGCCGTCCACATGTGCAGGTGAGAGTGAGGAACCACATGCATGGTCGAGACCATGTGGCCCAGGAACCATAGCATGGACTGAGCGGTGACCTGGTGGGTGCTTTGGACGGGAGCCACCAGAGCTCAGAGACAGGTGGAGCGATCCATCGGCAAGAAAGCAATGGCTTGCTGAGTGTCGAGGCGGGCCCCGATGAACTCAAGAGCCTGTGTTGGCTCAAGGTGAGACTTTGGGTAGTTGACCAAGAACCCCAAGCTCTCCAAGAGCAGGACAGTGCATAACATCAATTGCCAGGACTCCTTGGAGGAGCCCATAATGAGCCAGTCGTCGAGATAGGGAAACACCGGCACACCCCGGCGCCACAGGTGAGCAGCGCCACGATGAGGCACTTCGTGAAGACCCATGGGGCGCATGCCAGGCCGAAGGGGAGCACCCTGTACTGGAAGTGCTCTCCCTGCACTCTGAAACACAGGTCCTGCCTCTGTTGGGGATGGATCAAGATATGGGCTGAAAACCATGCTGTTCATAGAACACTATGGACACATCACATAACCTAATTGACTGTATAGCAGCACATGTTAACCGCCTAACACTGTATGTATATAAATGTCTTTAGCACCACTGTATATAGCCCACATTGTACATAGCTCAAACCAATCCAGCACACAATACAACACACACTAAACAAAATCCTCACCCTCACTGCATATATAACACACTCACACTACCAGATTGTTTGCTGTGATACCACCTTGATTATTATGATAAGGCGGTTTAGAAATACTGTTAAATAAAATAAAAATAAATAAATAAATGGGCGTAAGCATCCTTCAAATCCAAGGAGCATAGCAGTCGCCCTGCCGGAGGAAGGGCAGCAGCACACCAAGAGATAACATCTCGAATTTCTCCCGCACCAGGAACTTGTTCAGCTTGTGGAGGTTGAGGATAGGCCGGAGACCCCCCGTCTTTTTCGGGACAAGGAAGTACCGGGAATAAAAGATCCGACCTCGGAGGTGAAGAGGGAATTTCTCGACTTCCCGTTGGGCAAGGAGGGAGTGTAATTCCCGCTGCAGCAAAAGATGGTGTGCGGGGAGTCGAGGAGGCTCTGCCGGGGAGAAAATGAGGTGGAAGCCTGTTGAAGTGGAGGCGGTAGCCATCCCGGATGACCTGGAGGACGAGGTGTCCAAGATGATAAGTGCCCACGATGGGACGAAGCAGGACAGGCTTCCCCACCACTGGCTGCTATATCGCCAGAGGGTAAAGGGCCGTGCCGCTGTCGTCAAAACCCCTGAGGGGGTTGCAGGTGAGCCAGCGTCTGGGCCTTCGGTCCCTTTGGTTTACAGTCGCTCTGGCCGGGCTTCCCCTGCACAGGAGTGGTCGACGTGGGAGTATCCGGGTACGGCGGGTAGCTGCCGTACTGGAGGTATTTCCTAGGGAAGAAGGGCTTCTTGGTAGTCTGCTTCTTCCGAGGCAGTGTAGAGGTCTTGCGGGAGAGACGGATCCTAGTGACATACTCCGCATCGATTTGCGCAGCCTTCTCCATTGGCTTACCAAAATGTTGTTCACCGAGACAGGGCATGTCCAGGAGCTTTTCCTGCACCCATTGCTCCAAATCCAAAGATTGGAGCCAGGCCGGGCAGCGAGCTCCGATGCCCGTGGTCACCACCCGAGCCGATGTCTCGAAGCCATCATAGGAGGCTCGAGAGATATACTTGGAGCAGTTGGCCACTGATTTCAACAGGGTGCGGAATCTGTCAAAGGGTTTGCCCTTGAGGCCCACGGAGAAACCTCCAAGCTCCTTTGCCAAGTTGCAGAGGAACATACCAATGTATAATTGGTAAGCCTGGATGCGACAAGAGAGCATGGAACCTTGATAGGCCTTGTGGCCCAGGGCATCAAGGGCTCTCGATTCTCGGCCCGGTGGTACCGATGAGTGGGACTTTGAGCTTTTCTGCTTCTTCATGGCTGATTCCACCACCATTGAGGTGTGCGGAACTTGGGTCTTTGGGAAGCCTGGCCTGCGCTGCACCTTGTACATTGTGTACAAGGTGTACATTGTGGAAAAAAGAAAAAAAAGAGCCAAACGACGAAACCTGGAAACAGCACAAGCACTGGCAAGTCAAATGCAGGCAAAGGGAGAATTTGAGAAGAAGCTTGCTGCGGAAGCAAAAACGTGAAATAAAGACTTTTTCAAGTACATTCGTAGCAAAAAACCTTTGAGAGAGTCAGCTGGTCCATTAGATGATAGAGGGGTTAAAGGGGCACTAAGAAGCGACAAGGTGATAGCGGAGAGACTGAATGAATTCTTTGGTTCGGTCTTTACTGAGGAAGATGTAGGGATGTTACCCATGACTGAAGTGGTATTTAAAGGTGCGGAAGAATTGAAGGAAATATCGATACATCGGAAAGATGTATTACAACTATTAGATAAACTGAAGAGTAGCAAATCACCTGGGCTGGATGGTATACATCCAAGGGTGTTGAAAGAACTGAAATATGAGAATGCAGACCTGCTATTAGTAATTTGTGAACTATCATTAAAATCATCTCTAATACCTGAAGACTGGAGGATCGCCAATGTAACACCAATTTTTAAAAAGGTTCCAGGGGTGATCCCGGAAACTACAGACCGGTGAGCCTGACATCAGTACCAGGAAAAATGGTAGAAACCATCATAAAGAATAAAATTACTCAGCATGTAGATAGTCATGGCCTATTGAGAGACAGCCAACATGGCTTTAGACAAGGAAGATCTTGTCTTACTAATCTGTTATGTTTTTTTGAAGGTGCGAATAAACAGGTGGACAAAGGTGAGTCGGTTGATATAGTGTATCTGGACTTTCAGAAAGCCTTTGACAATGTCCCTCATCAGAGACTTTTGGCAAAACTAAAGAGTCATGGAATAGGAGACAGTGTACTACTGTGGATCAGGAACTGGTTAAAAGATAGAAAGCAGAGGGTAGGGCTAAATGGCCAATTTTCCCAATGGAGAAAGGTGAATAGTGGTGTACCCCAAGAATCTGTGCTGGGTCTGCTGCTTTTTGACATATTCATAAATGACCTGGAAAGTGGAACAACAAGTGAGGTTATCAAATTTGCAGATGACACAAAACTATTTAAAGTTGTTAAAACCCAAGAGGATTGTGGAAAATTGCAAGAGGATCTTGATAAATTGGAGGACTGGGCATCAAAATGGCAGATGAAATTTAATGTGGACAAGTGCAAAGTTATGCACCTAGGGAAGAACCCCCCAAACTATAATTACACGATGCAAGGTTCCACATTTGGAACCACAACCCAGGAAAAAGATTTAGGTGTCATTGTGGATAACATGTTAAAGCCCTCGGCCCAGTGTGCAGCGGCCGCCAATAGAGCAAATAGAATAATAGGTATCATAAGGAAAGGAATGGAAAATAAAACAAAAGATATTATAATGCCTCTATATCGTTCCATGGTGAGACCGCACCTTGAATATTGTGTGCAATTCTGGTCGCCATATCTTAAAAAGGATATAGTGATATTAGAAAAGGTTCAGAGAAGAGCCACTAAAATGGTAAAGGGGATGGAAGGATACTCCTATGAAGAAAGGCTAAAAAGGTTAGGGCTCTTTAACCTTGAAAAGAGACGGCTGAGGGAAGATTTGATAGAAGTCTATAAATTAATGAATGGAGTGGAACGGGTAAACGTAGATCGATTGTTTACGTTATCAGAATATAGAAAGACTAGGGGAAATGCGATGAAGCTACAGGGTAAACTATTTAAGACTAATAAAAGAAAATATTTTCTCACTCAACGTGTAATCAAACTCTGGAATTTGTTACCAGAGGATGTAGTAAAGGCTGTTAGTGCAGCTGGGTTTAAAAAAGGTTTGGACAAGTTCCTGGAGGAAAGGTCCATAAACCATTATTAAGAAGGGACCCAGGATATCAATGCTTGACCCAATACAAGCATTGTGGAACCTGTGTCTTTTGGGGAAACTGCTAGGTACTTATGACCTAGATTGGCCACTGTTGGAAACAGGATACTGGGCTTGATGGACATTGGTATGACCCAGTATGGCATATCTTATGTTCTTATGTGTCAAGGCGTTTGCTCACAATGAGAACCGAGGCTGGGGCCTCCCACATGCGGAGCAATAGCTGAGATAGAATCGGCGGTACTGGCACGGTGAGGGATTCCCTGGGTGGGGCCTCGTACTGAAGAATATCAAGTTCCTCAGCACGAGGGTCCTCTTCGGCCTGGGTGCCCAGGTTGAGGGCCTGAGCCATGTCCCGGATAAACACCAAAAAGGAGGTGTCCTCGGGTAGTGAAGGCCGCTGGAGACCAGGCAATGACAGGTCTGATGGGAGATCCTGGTGGGTGCTGGTCTCCGGGGAGGTATTCCCATCGGATTCCGAGTCCGAAAAGTCGGTAGAGGGATCAGAGCCAGCCGGATTGCCTGGACAATCTTGCCTCCGAGGAACAGGAGGGCGAGCGAGACCAATGTTATGGACCCATGCAAGGCCCATGGCTCTCGGGGGTTTCCTGGACGGATTTTGGTGTCCCACACGAGGAACCTGCAGTCTCTGTGCGTAGGTCAGCGAAGCTGGCCGTAAGTGCCTGCTGGGAAGCAATGAACGCAGAAACGCTGCGTTCCAGTGCCAGCATATGGGACTCCCACATGGGCATGGGGCCCTGTGACAACGATACCGGGGTCACCGGATTAGGCGTCAAAGAGGAGAGGGGGTCTTCACCAGGACGGCCCTCAGGAGACTGGGCGCCTTCGCCGGAGGCCTCCATTTCTCTGCGAGGTACCTTGCGGGGCTGCTCCTTGCCCGACACTCAGGAACGCCGAAGGGGGCTAAGCGAATGAGAGTGGGAATGCTCCCGTTTGTTGGGGGGCCCCAGACAGCGACTTTGAGGCCTTCTTCTTTTTGCGTTATTTTACCTTGTGGGATCCTTGGTCCGAATGCTGCCTGGAAAGCGGTGCCGCAGGGGGAGAACCCACCAGAGGGGAGATGACCGAGGGCACCACCAGAGACTCCAAGGTAGTCTTTCGAAAAATGTCTTCAGACTTCTGCTTACGGCTGAGCAGGGCCTTAGAGGACATTTTCTTACAGAGCAAACAGAGCTCTGGGTCATGGTCGGCTCCCAGACACCTTAGACAACAGTCATGAGTGTCCCTAAGTGACATGTTCCTAAAGCATCTATCACATTTTTTAAACCTGGTGGTCATGAGGGGAAAAACGGCCCCTGCGAGGTCGAAGACCCACGCGGCCAGCGGTTAAGAAGGAAAAAAGGGCACGAAGCCTGTAAAGAAAAAATTAGGAAAGTTATCCCCGTAAGCTCTGAAAAAGAGAGCAAGGGGAGGATGGGTAGAGGACCGGTGCAACCGGAAAAAAGAAACAAGAGCCTGTTAAGGTGAGGAAAACTAAACTTTTTCCGAGGGACAAGGACATGCATCAGAAGGGCTCCGTGGAAAAAGGGAGACTAAGCAAGATGGCACCCTTGGGTGGGAAGAGGACCACGCATGCGTGGTAGCAATCCCAAAGGCTTTCTTTGAAAGCTGGATAATTGCTCCACGCGGGCTCCATCGGTGCCGACGTCACCCATAAGTGAGGACTGACTTCCTGCTTCTTCCTGGAGAAAAAAGCTTTAAGTACTTTAAATTTAGCGGATTCTGACCCCAGCATAACCACTAAGGTGCACCGCTTATGAATCACATCCAAAGAATCCTCTAAAAAAGCAAACAAATCCTGGCTGGGTACTGGGAGATGAGTATCAATTTCCCCTTGATCCTCACTCACCACCCTAATCTTACTAGGAACATAATACATCTGTAACACATCAATAGGGTCTGTGAACTTAAGAATCTCAGAGAAATATTTTTGAATAAGCGATTCTGAAGAGAGCAGGTTGATCAAGGAACAGCTTAAAAAAAAATGAAGATTCTTAGCCAGTGCACCATTCTCCAAAGCCTCTAGTTTGGCTTGAACAGTCAAAGAATCTTTAATAAAAGCAGTGTTTGAAACACAAGACTGGGCTTGGGAATGGGTTTGAGCCACAGACTTACTCAAAATACATAATTGTTTATCAATCTCAAAATTTATCCACAACCCCATGTGTAAAAGTACATAAAGAGGCTACTGTGGCAGTCAATCGTATTAATTGCCCCAAGAAGGTCTTTAAGGGTTACGTCACCCCCTCTACAGAGGGAGAAATATCATCCCCCAAAGCCACCGGTGACACAGGCTTAGGAATAGAAACTCCTGAAGAAACATCAACTGCTTTTTCTTCCATCACTGTAGAGGACAGAGCAGAAACAGGAAATTGTAGCGGGACCCAGATATCAGGGCTTAAAGAAACCCCATGTGGAGATAGCAAACTGGATGAAAGGAGGAATCAAATGTCTTCCATAGGTCCCAAAGTCTTAACTTGCACTCCTGTAGAAGCCACTATCTTCGTGTCGGCTTAATTCTTACGTTTCCCCATCATAAACCATGGAAGACAAAGTAACAACGAAGAGGCACCAAAGGGGCGTGTCCTGCCCCTTTGGTCACGCCCCTTCAGTTCGCGACACGTGAGCGGGGGTATGCCGGCTGCTGATTTAAATAGGGCTCGGGGTCCTCGCTGAGGAAAGTCCTCCAAGCACTTGCCCACTCAGAGAGCAAACATCTGCAAACACCAGGGCTTACCAGCAAAACAGATGGTATGCTACTCATTCTCCTCCACATGCCGATACAGCTCACCTCCTCTTTACTTTTTAATATATACCTACAACCTATCTGTGACATCTTCAGGAAATTCAAATTAGGCTACCACATTTATGCAGATGACATAATATGCTACCTATCAAATGGAAATTACACTTACCTTGTAATTGTTCTTCCTTGAGGGACGAGTTTAGTCCTCCACCTCTGGGTTGCGCACCTCCTCCTGCAGCTTGGAGACTGGGCATGTCACAAAAATATGACATCACTGGATGTACTCTGCTGGCCACTCCCAACATCCCCAGTGAACTATTGACAAAGCACACTCAAAGGAGCAACAAATAAGTAGCTAAACCATAAAACACTGCAAGTGAAAACTTTCACCATAACTAAAAACAATAGCAACTTCTTGTTCTGGAAAATTGGTTTGCCACTCTGTGCCGTATCCCTGCGCCCCCGCCAGAAGGACAGACCAGAAAATACCAGAAGAAGCAAACAACCACTGAAACAACAGATACCTACCGGTAATGTCATCCTTACCCGGCTGACCTCCGCTGCTTAGCCTAATATCCCGGGTGGGCATGAGGACTAAACTGTCGTCCCTCAAGGAAGAACAATTACCAGGTAAGTGTAATTTCCATTTCCTTATCGGTCCTCCAGTTTAGTCCTCCACCTCTGGGATGTAACAGAGCAGTACTTATTGGGAGGGACCCGTCCAGCTGGCCTGCAACACCGCCGCCCCAAAAACAGCCTCCTTGGCTGCCCAGAGATCCAGGCGGTAGTGTTTACTGAAAGTGTGAAGAGAGGACCAAGTAGCTGTCCTACAAATGTCCACCGGCGATACCAAACTGAGCTCCGCCCAAGAGGCCGCTTGCGCTCTGGTGGAATGAGCCTGCAATCCAGAAGGCACCTTTCGCCCGGCTGATATGCTGAAGCAATCTCTTCTCTTATCCATCGAGAAATGGAGGCCTTCGCTGCAGCCTCTCCTTTACAGGATCCGCCGAACAGCACGAAGTAGTAATTAGGACTTACCTGCTAATTATTGTTCCTGAAGGAACGACAGTCCAGTCCCTTAATCTGGGTTGCGTAACCCTTCCAGCAGCTTGGAGGCTGAGCCCATCCTTTTTGAGGATGGTGCGGTATAAATACCACTGGCACCACCCACTGAAACCAGTATTCTATACAAAGTAGTCTTAAACAGAAACCAAAACTCTAAAAAGAGAACAAAAAAAATTAGTCAAAGATAAACAAACGAAGACCCATTGATCTCAAGAGGAAGAGAGGAGGGGAGTGGGGAGGAGGAGGAGGTTCACCTGGGCTTGAACTAACTTTGCTTCACCCTGGACCCCCGAACCTGTTGCAATGGTCCTCTGCTTAGCTCCAGCCCTGTCTTCGGTCCGCAGACCTTCACCTGCCCACTGGGACATTACACCCATAAGCGTAACTGGGAGGGAACAGGGACTGGACTGTCGTTCCTTCAGGAACAATAATTAGCAGGTAAGTCCTAATTACTTCTTCCTTATCGTCACTCCAGTCCAGTCTCTTACTTCTGGGATGTAACAGAGCAGTTCAGGCCTGGGAGGGTTTCGCTATCCCGGACCGAAGTACCGCTTCTCCAAACCGAGCATCAGCTGACCCCTGAACATCCAGCCTATAGTGCTTGGTGAAGGTATGTAGAGAAGACCAAGCGGCCGCTCTGCAAATGTCAAGAGGCGGAACTAAGCTATACTCCGCCCAAGAAGCCGCCTGCGCCCACGTTGAATGAGCGCGCAGACCTCCTGGAACTTGCTTCCCTTTGAGGATATAGGCAGAGTCAATAGCTTCCCTGATCCATCTAGAGATAGAGGCCTTGGCCGCCGCCTCCCCTCTATGAGGTCTTCCAAATTGAATAAAAAGACTTTCGGACTTCCAGAAGGACGCCGTGCGGGAGAGATAAAGCTTTAACGCTCTCCGGACGTCCAGAAGATGTAGCTTCTTGTCATCCCCTGCTAGCTCTTCAGCCGCAAAGGACAGAAGAGAAACCGTCTGGTTTACATGAAAAGGGGAGATGACCTTGGGTAAGAAAGAGGGGACTGTCCGTAAGACCACCCTGAAGAATGAAATAAAGGGAAACTGAGAGAACAGCGCTTGAAGTTCCGAGACGCGTCTGGCCGAGCAAATGGCAACCAGAAAGAACGTCTTCAGAGTAAGATCCTTCAGGGAGGCTCTCTTGGCAGGCTCAAAAGGCTCCCTGGTCAAGGCATTTAACACCAGATTGAGATCCCAAGGGGGTAACACCGATCTTTGTTGAGGACGTAGGCGCCTAACTGCTCTTAGGAACCTGGCTACATCCGAGTGTTCTCCTAAGGACTTGCCTCGAACCCTGCCCCTATAACAAGCAATAGCCGCCAGCTGAACTCGTAGGGAGCTGGGCGCTAAGCCCTTCTCGAAACCTGACTGGAAGAATTCCAGTACCTCTGGAACAGAGGCCGACAGAGGTTTCTTCCGGTGTTCTGCACACCAAGCCTCGAAGATGCGCCAGACCCTAACGTAGGAAAGACAGGTGGAGCGTTTGAGCGTTCAACAAGGTAGAGATTACTGACCCCGAATATCCTCGCTTCCGAAGCCGCCCCTTTCAATAGCCAGGCCGTAAGCGAGAATCGACCCACATGAGGCATCAGTATCGGTCCCTGACTCAGAAGACCCTTTTTGCAGGGGAGCCGCCAAGGCCGGTCTACCGATAACCTCACCAGGTCCGCATACCAGGGGCGGCGAGGCCAATCCGGAGCTATGAGGATCACCAAGCCTCGGTGGGCTTCCACTCGTTGTAGAACCCTTCCGATGAGAGCCCAAGGAGGGAATACATACAGAAGTCCTTCCGCGGGCCATCTCTGGGCTAAAGCATCTAAGCCTTCGGACATCCTTTCCTTCCTTCGACTGAAGAATCTGCACGCCTTGGCTGAGGTGCACCACGCCATGAGATCCATGACTGGAGTGCCCCAAAGGGCTACAATCTGAAAGAAGACCTCCTTGTCCAACTCCCACTCTCCTTGGTCAATCTTGCACCTGCTGAGGTAATCGGCCATGGTGTTGTCCGTTCCGGCCACATGCTGGGCTGAAAGAGCCTCCAATCGGGCTTCGGCCCACTGGAATAGGCTGTCCGCCTCCTTTTCCAAGGGGGGACTGCTTGTACCTCCCTGGCGATTGATGTAAGCCACCACGGTGACATTCTCTGAAAGGACGCAAACTGCTCTTTGGCGAACTAAGGGCTCGAGCGCCCGGAGAGCCAGGGCTACCGCTCGCAACTCTAGTCTGTTGATGGACCACCGGGACTCCGCTAAGGTCCACCGACCCTGGACGAACTGATCCTCGCAATGTGCTCCCCAGCCTGTCAGGCTGGCATCTGTCATCAGCAGTAGCCACTGCGGGGGTTCGAGCGGCATCCCGCAATTCAGGTTCCCCGAGTCCCGCCACAACTGGAGGGTTTTTCTGGTCCGGGGAGCACAGGGCAGCCACATCGATAAGTGGTGATGTTGGGGAGACCACCGACGCAACAGGGCCCTCTGAAGGAGTCTCATGTGCGCTCTGGCCACGGAACTACCTCTATTGTTGCAGCCATGGTTCCCAACAACTGAAGGTAGTGCCACGCCGTAGGAGTACGTCTGCTCAGGAATTGCGATACCAGGGTCCTTAGGTCCCTTGCCCTTGTCTTGGACAGGAACACCTTCCCTCTTCTGGTGTCGAACCTTGCTCCGAGATACTCTATTTCCTGAGAAGGCACCAACTTGCTCTTTGCCCGATTGATGACCCAGCCTAGTTCCTCCAGGACTTCTACCACTCTGGTAGTGGTTGAGCGACTCTCCTCTTCTGACTTCGCCCGGATTAGCCAATCGTCTAGGTAGGGATGAACCATGATTCCCTCCTGTCTCAGGGCCGCAGCGACCACTACCATTATCTTGGTGAAAGTCCGAGGAGCTGTAGCTAGCCCAAAGGGCAGTGCCTGGAACTGAAAGTGACCTCTCGGCACCACGAATCTCAGAAACTGCTGATGGGACCTTCGAACCGGGATGTGCAAATAGGCTTCCGTCCCAAATCCAGGGAAGTTAGGAACTCTCCGCTTACGGACACTATGACCGACTTCAGGGTTTCCATTCGGAAGTGAGGCACCTTGAGACAGCTATTGACTTGCTTCAGATCCAGGATCGGGCGGAACGAGCCTTCCTTTTTTGGTACCACAAAATAAATCGAGTATTGACCGGAGCCGCATTGATCCGGCGGAACAGGAGCCACCGCTCCGAGCCTTGAGAGTGTGACATCTATCGCCGCCCTCTTTACCGGAGATCCGCAGGGAGACTGAACAAAGGCTGGACGCATTTGCTTCGCAAATTCGAGGGCATAGCACTCTCGGATCACCTCTAGGACCCATTGATCTGACGTGACTCGGGACCAGGCGGGAAGGAACTGCTTTAAACGGCCCCCCACCAGCAGACCCCTCACCTGGACCCCCGCTTTCTCATTGTGGTTTTCTAGGTCCTGCGGAGATGGAGGAGGAGGCCCCAAAACCTCTCCCTGCCCCCCGAAATCCTCTGAAGCTTTGGCCCCTGGAAGGGAAACGGCCCCTAGGAAAGGAAATCGATCTGGCTGGATGAAACCTCCGGGAGTCCCTGGGCTGGCTCCGCACGGGAGCTAGGGAGCGAACTTGCTTTGGTCTATCCTCCGGAAGCCTGCCACCTTTAGATTCGCCAAGATCCTTTACCAATCTATCCAAATCTTCTCCAAACAACTTCCCCTTGAAGGGAAGCCGACTTAGGCGCGCTTTTGAAGAGGCATCAGCCGCCCAATTCCTTAGCCATAGGTAACGCCTAGCAGCTACCACAGAAGCCATGTTCTTAGCCAGGCTTCTGATGAGGTCATATTGACTATCCGCTAGGTAGGCAGTCCCGGACTCCAACCTAGCCGAGATAGCCTGGGCATCCCCCGAGGAGCACTCTGCCATCTGAAGTTGCTGGGACCACCTCAGACAGGCCCTAGCCACCCAAGCTCCTGAAACCGAGGCCTGTAAGGCGAGAGCGCTGATATCAAAGGCTTGCTTGAGAAGAGTGTCTAATTTTCTATCTTGAGTATCTTTCAAGGCCGCGCTATCCTCGACCAGGATAGTCGTTTTCTTCGTGACCGCAGATATCGCTGCATCTACCCTGGGTGACTTCAGCAGCTCTTTGTCCGATTCCGGTAATGGGTAAAGTCAGGTCATAGCACGCACCCCTCTCAAACTTGACTCTGGCTGGTCCCACTCCTCTTGGATCATCTGAAGCACCACTCTGTGAACGGGAAAGACCTTCTGAGACCTCCTCACTGCTTGGATCAAAGGATCCTCCAATGCTTCCTCCTCCCTTGGGGCATCTGAGGCCACATTGAGCGCCCTGAGGGATTCGTTAATTAATGCCCGGAAGCTCCTCCCGCCGAAAAACCCTCACTATGCGGGATTGGTCCTCCTCCGGAATCTCTCCTTCTTCTAGTTCCTCCTCATTTTCCAATAGGTCCTTGTCAGAGGACTCCTCTTCCAGGGTGTCAGGAGAGAAGGACGAGAGAGGCTCCTCACTCATTAACCGTGCGCGCTTGTGAGGGATCTCGGACGCCTGTGAACTAGCTTACAATGGCCTGCCCCCCAGGTTGTCTTTCGCTGAGCTCGGCTCCCCTGACCCTAGGCCCTTATTGTGCATGCAATAGGCCTTGTGCAGCAAAAGAACGAACTCAGGGGAAAAGAGGTCGTTGGCACTCCCCTCCCCAGCTGCGTTTGGGGGAAGGGGAGGGAGAGAGACCGGTAAGTCCGAGGTAGGAGGAGGGGGGGGGGGACAGGGGAACCCTATCCTCTTCTAGAGGGTCCCCTGACCCTTGAACGGCTTGGGACATGGATAATTGGATACCTTGCTCCACCGAGGCAGCCTCTGCAGCGCAACCCCTGCAGATCCCTGAATCGGAGGCCGTACCCTTACGTGTGCCACAAGATGGGCACCGCGTTTTGCCAGTCATGACCTTCTTGCAGATAGGCTGAGATAAATTTGTCAATAAAGAAGAAAATAAATTTGTCAATCAGTAGCAGATTAAGGTAAAAGAAATAACCAAAATAACAGCAATATGCCCTCCCCTCCCCCAGACTAGCACTGGATATGGGCAACGATTTTCAGAAATCGAAAACAAAAACTATTCCAAAAATAAACTAGAAATAAACTACAACAAAAATTAAAACAATCCTAGACTAAACGTCAATAGCCCCAGTACCTGCGTTTAGCAGCTCCTTTCATAGCGCGAAGCTCCGCGGCAGGCCGGCGCGCTCCGGGGGCTCACACTTGGAAGGCCTCAGCCAAGTGGAGCGCCACCCGGTCGGCGTTTCAGCCGGACAATTGCTTCAGCCGCCACGCTGGAGAGCGCCGGAATCGAGTGTTTCCCAAATCCTAAGCTCTGAGGCTGCTGCGCCCAGTCAGAGGAGAAGGGGAAGAGAGCTTTGTTGCCTCAAGTGCTCAGCCACCAGGAGGGCTTCGGCGCGAGGTAAGGGGGGTCTGCAATCAAGCCCGCGGTAGCTGACCGACCCAGCAGGGGAGAGACCGCGGTCCTTCACTGTGCTGCCGAACAAATCCTCTTGTCCCGGTGAGCACGTTGTAGCCCCGATGCAAACCTCCTCTTCAGGCCAGGGATCGGAGAGAGGCGCGGGGGGGGGGAGGGGGGGAAGGAGCTTAAAGAGGCAGAGCCCGAGAGGGAATACCAGAGGTTGCTCCAAACGATCAATAAAGAAAATAAAGAAAATAAATTAAAGTAAATGAAAGAGAAGTGAAAACAAGTGAAAATAAAATGCAAGGAAGACTCCAGTAAGCTCTTGGCTTAAGGAACCCTCCAGCTGCTTGGAGGCTGAGAATACTGGTTTCAGTGGGTGGTGCCAGTGGTATTTATACCGCACCATCCTCAAAAAGGATGGGCTCAGCCTCCAAGCTGCTGGAAGGGTTACGCAACCCAGAAGTAAGGGACTGGACTGGAGTGACGATAAGGAACAGACGGTCAGATTTACAAAACCCCTCCGAAACCTTCAAATAATGACGCAACACCCGCTTTAAATCCAAGCGGCATAATCCGCGATCCAAAGCGCTATCCCCTAACGCCCCGAGGACCGGAAGGGAAATAGTCTGATTCAAATGAAACGGCGACACCACCTTGGGCAAAAAGGAAGAAACCAGCCGTAGCACCACCTTCTCTCTAGAAAAAGACAAAAATGGCTCTCTACAAGACAAGGCTTGTAAGTTAGAAATTCGCCTAGCCGAACAAATATAGAAATTTAAGTAAATCACTCCTCTTTTAACTTCTGGCTATAATCAGGGTTCTGGTAGTATTTCTCTATCTCCCGAATGTAGTCTCAGATCAAAGCAGCGCTCATGAACACTTTGTGTAGTGAAACAATAACTGCGCTTGATGACATCAATGACTACCGGGTCTACTGGCTTTTTTAAGATTTTCTCTTCCTATTTTTTATTTATTACTTTATTTTCTTTAAATATCTTTCTTCTTGCCGATACACCAGTGCTCAAACCTCTATTAATAGATGTGTGTAATTTAAAAGTCTGTAGAGAACAGTGGAACAAACTTAACTTTCTCTGTACGCTTATTCAACTCGGCTCCCTTGGAGGCGTATGGAGGATTGTTAAGATTAAGGGAGCCGAGTTGAACAAGCGTACAGAGAAAGTTAAGTTTGTTCCACTGTTCTCTACAGACTTTTAAATTACACACATCTATTAATAGAGGTTTGAGCACTGGTGTATCGGCAAGAAGAAAGATATTTAAAGAAAATAAATCCTCTACCCACTCCACGAAAGCCCTGGGCTCGGGGAGCGAAACATCCCCTTTGGAATCCGCCCAAGCAAGAAGTTTGAAACCTTCGAAAATCTCGAAAGGCCCCCGGAAAGTTTGAAGCAGACTTCCCCTGCTTAGGCTTATCCTCCGGTAATCAACCACCTTTAGACTCCCCTAAGTTCTTAACCAACTTATCAAGATCCTCTCCGAAGAGCAACTTGCCCTTGAAAGGCAGCTTACCTAGATGAGCTTTGGACGAACCGTCCGCCGCCCAATTCCGCAACCACAGGGATCTGCGGGCGGCCACAAGTGATGCCATACTATTAGCCAGAGCTCTGATCAGGTCATAATGCACATCTGACAAATAAGCTGTCCCGGACTCCATGCGATCCAGTTCACTCAGGCCCTCCTGCTCCAGCTGAGCCGAGTGACGTAAACGCTGAGACCACCGGAGACAGGCTCTTGCCACCCACGCTCCACAAATGGAAGCCTGCAATTTATTTTTATTTTATTTATATTCTCTTATATACCGCACTATTCAGCATCAGCGCAGTTCACATAGAACAAAAATCTCAGTACAGTCAACATGCATGAGTTTACAGATAACAAGGGAAGGAACTTGGATAACAAGGGAAACTATTTACAATCTATTTACAGGGGTAATACTACTGCATAGGTACATGTTATTAGGAACAGTTGTTAAGAATATATTCAATAACACAGGTACAAAAAAAAAAGTTTTTTTTAAATTGCCTCTAATGTTTCGATTGATTTTTACGTTTTTTGGTGCGCTGAATCTAAATCTGGTAACCAATTTGCTCCATCACATACAGATTTTTTGCTACATTGGGTTAGCAGTTTGAGGTGAACGTTTCAGATTGAGTGCGATCGAGATAAAAGTTTCTTGGATGAATTCTTTATACTAATTGTTTAGTAGTTATTCAAATAAGAATAAAGAAAATTGTTAACAAGGCAGCACATAAGAATAGAGTAATGTCAACAAAACACACTGTGATGGTAGCAAAATTGTCTGCACTTAAAACAGCCACATACATGTGCACAAACATTGAGCATATAAGAGCGAGGTTAGACACAAAGCAAAGCAAAGAAATGTGCAAAAAATGTTGTACAGGTATGTATGTAAGAATAGAAAACGCAAACCGCACCATTGCAATACATGAAGACAAACACCCGATGGTGTGAAAATAAAATTCTAATAAATGAGATCCGACACTGTGGTAATAACTAGCAAATTTTTATTTCAAAGTTTAGTAAAAACACGATATTTGTCAACACAGTTTAGATTTTAAAGTCATTCTTGGGTCAATCAATCTCCTGGTGGGCCCGTTTCTTCTTCCCCCGAATGCTTCTCTTGGTGCGCTGCTTGGCGTATTTTTCATCTGGGGTTTCCCGCAGCAGCAACCAGCAGAAATCAGCCATCATAGTGGTGTTCCATCTTCCTTGGTACCTTCTCTCTGCGTCCTTGATGTCCTGGTGAAACCTTTCACCTTGTTCTTCACTGTACGCCCCCAGGTTTTTGGGAAAGTAGTTCACATGGGAGTGCAAGAAATGGACTTTCAGGCTCATGTTACAGCCTTGTTCTTTGAAGGCATTGAGCATCCTGGCAACAATATCCTTATAGTTCTCATCCCGCCTATTCCCCAAGAATTTGAGAACATCATCCTTGAAGGAATCCCAGGCTTCTTTTTCCTTCTCAGACATCGTTTCAGCGAATGCTCCATCTGAAATGAGTTTCCTTATATCAGGGCCAACAAACACTCCTTCCTTTAGCTTTGCTTCAGAAAGTCGGGGGAACTTTGAGCAAAGGTACCGAAAGCACTCACCATCTTTTGGAAGGGACTTGATGAATTGCTTAATGAGACCCAACTTAATGTGGAGAGGTGGTAATAGAATTTTATCACGAGGTACCAAGCTCTCATGAAGAACATTTTTCTCACCGGGTCTCAAATACTCCCGAATTGGCCAGTCTTTTTTCCCCCAGTGTAGGTCGCGGGCCCGGCTATCCCACAAGCAAAGGAAGCAGGGATATTTGGTGAAACCGGATTGCTGCCCTAATAGCATGGATAGAATTTTAAAGTCTCCACAAATCATCCACTTATGCTCATCATAACAAATCTTCTGAAGAATCAAGGCCAAATTCTCGTATTTTTCTTGGAGAATAACAGAGTCAGCAATAGGAACTGAAGCGAATGTGTTGCCATTATGAAGAAGAACACCTTTTATGCTGTCTTTTGACAAATCAATGAACAGCCGCCATTCAGCAGGATCATACTTGAGTTTAAACTTTTCCATCACTCCGTATATATCGTTGCAAAATACCAAATCTTCCTCTTTGCTGAAATACTTCAAAAATTGTGCCTCGCGGTTGCGGTACCAATAAAAAGTTGTTCCTGGTGACAATAGATTTTTCTGTTTAAGCCGAGAACCTAGCAGTTGGGCAGCATCTTTTGGGAGTCCTAAATCCCAGACTAAATCATTCAATTCAGCTTGAGAGAAAAGTTCAGGTTTCGAATCTGGTTCAGTTTCAAACTCTGAAGTACTGGACTCATCGGGAAAAGCCATCTAATGAGTCTCATCATGATCAGAACCGTCCACACAAATATGATCCAAAGATTTTGGTGGTTCAGGCACAGGTACTTCGTTGCTATGAGGCATAGGCCTAATTGCTGAGGGAAGGTTGGGGTAACTTATTACGTTCTTATTTTTTAAGTTGTATCCCTTCACAATGCAAGAGCAAAAATAGCAGTCACTGCTGTGGTCTCTTTGTTCACGCCACATCATAGGTATTCCGAAACGAAATGCTTGTTTTTTACCTTTCATCCATAAGCGTAGATCTTCCTCACATGTCTTGCACACTTTGTGAGGAGCCCACGGTTTGTCTTGATCGCCTAACTTCAAACAGAAATAGGCGAAATATACTTTTTTAATAAATGCAGAAATGTTCCTCTGCCGCTTTTTCACGGTATATTCCCCACAAATAAAACAAAAACTGTCCGGAGAGTTGACGCAACCTCTGGCTCTGTGAGCCATCACAAATACACAGCACTGCAAACTACAACTGTAGTGAACCACTTCAGAATAAAGCTGGATTACGACTGAGCAAACAAAAGGTAATAATGAACTTGCAAGAAACTGAAATTTGACAGGAACGTTCATGTCGCAACCACCGTGTTTGAGCGAGCGAGCGAGCGAACGAGGCGAGGCGAACAGAAAAGAACATGCGCCAGCGCGAGTACTGGATTTAGCCCCCCGCCTCCCAATTGTCCTGTTAATGTATAAAATGAATACAAAACACTCTAAAATATCATGAGGGAGTGTTTCTAGTTAGTTAACCATTACAACCTCTATTTTGGGCCAAGAAAATAAACTGCAGTCGGCTAAAAAGAAATTATGTGAACATTCTTATATGGGTAAGAAATCTAATTTTGCAAGAAAACGTGACGTGATGGAACATTTTGGCTATTTTTCCTGGATTCAGCACCCCAAAATCTATAGGAATCAGTTGCAAAACTGGAGGCAGTTTTTTGGTAGTGTACCTGTGTAATTATAGAGAGTCAGCCTTGGCGTGTTATTGAAACACCGAGGAATTGAATAACTGGGTGGAAACACTGAGGTCAATGGGTGTCGTTGACTCTATAATGTACTTGTTGAAGAGATGGAATTTGAGGGCTTTCCTAAATTACATTAAGCTGTTGATAGCCCGGATGCCAGGGGGTAGTGCATTCCAACACCTAGGGGCACAGAGGATAAAGACTCTGTTGGCTGTAGACGAAGAGCAGCTTGTAAGGGCCTTTGGGAGCTTTAGGGAGTTGATGGTCGTGGATCTTCTTGCTCTGTTTGGTGTAGTAGAGTGAATAAGGCAGATAAGGATGCAGCGGAGAGCTTATTGAGAGCTTTGAACGTGAGAAGTAGAGTTTTGAAGATAATTCTGGCCTGGATGGGTAGCCAATGTAATTGAATTAGCAGAGGTGTAACGTGGTCAGTCCTGGCGGCTCCCTGAAGGACCCTTGCTGCGGCATTCATTGCCAGCTGTAACGGGTTTAAGGTGGATTGAGGAAGACCTAGAAGAATGACATTAGCATAATCGAAGTGGGGCATGATCAGTGCTTGGTAGATTGTCCTGAAATCTTTTGGCTCCAACATGGAGCGTAGGTGTCTCAGAGAACGGATCTTGTAGTATATTGTTCTGACTGTGTTTCCTATGTGGGACTTCATATCCAGGCGTTGATCCAGAGTGACTCCCAGGTAGCGTATTGAGGGTTTGGATTGCAAATCAGCTTCCTTAGTTTTGAGATATTGTGGTGGGATGAAGTTGGGATTCCTCGTGATAAAGAGGACTTCCGTTTTCTTATGTTGTATACGGAGGTTTTGTGAGAGAAGCCAGTCAGATACTGCATTGAAACAGTTTATTGGAGAGGAGAAATCTAAATGGTCAGTGGAGATAGGGGTGTAAAGTAGAACATCATCGGCATAAAGCATGCAGTCGACATTAAATGACTGTATGATCTTACAGATTGGTTGCATGTAAATGTTAAACAGAAGGGCAGAAAGTGAGGAACCTTGAGGGACTCCCTGATCTAGGTGGAAGGGTTCTGAAGTTCTGCCTCCTGAGCGGACACGCTGCCATCTTCCGGATAGGTAGGACCTGCACCATTCAAGCGCTGTTCCACTGATGCCCTTCTCAATTAGCCTCGCTAAAAGGAGTTCGTGATTCACTGAATCAAACGCTGCGGCAATGTCCAGAAAGATGAGGGCGAAACCTTGGCGGATGTTATCTATGCCAGTGATTATCTTGCTGAAGAGTGTGGTGAGGAGAGTTTCGACTCCATGATATTCCCTGAAGCCGTGTTGGCAGGGGTCTAGCGGTGCAGCGGTGTCAATATGGTCCTGTAACTGTTGTTGGACCTCCTTTTCGATGATCTTAGCAAGTAGAGGTATGCTAGAAATGGGTCTGTAGGACTCTACCCTTAGGGGGTCGAGCTTGCAGTTTTTCAACAGGGGTCTAATTGAGGTATGCTTAAGGGCTGAAGGGAATGATCCTGTTGAAAAGGAGAGGTTCATTATGTTGGCAATTACTGGGCTAAAGTGACTGCGGAGCTCCTTGATCCAGAAGGCAGGGCATGGATCAGACTGGGATGTAGTGATGTTGAGGGCTGTAATGGTGTCTTCAATTCCCTTCTTAGAGGGGATAGAGAATGCAGAAAGAGCTCCTGGAACGTCCTGCACAAGGGTGGTAGTTGTTGTAGTGTTTCTGTTGATAAGGCACATCTTAGATTGTAAGTGGGTTGCAAAGTCTTGAGGATGTATCTCAACTTGAGGCCCAGAGGATGGCTCCTTAGATAGGGACTTAACTAGGTCAAAAAGGTCATGTGGCTTATTGAGAGATCTCATCAAGATATCAGAGTGGTACCGTTTCATTGACTCGGAGATTGCCTTGCGGTGAGCAGCCAGGTGGCTATTGTATGCTGTCAGGTCAACAATAGCATGGGAGCGACGCCAGCGTTTTTCGAGTTTCCGTAATTGGATGAGGGATTCTCTAAGGTCCGCTGTGTACCAAGGAGCATTCTCTCTTTTCCTTGTATGCTTTTTTGATGGAGGACGCACAGCAATAGCACTGAGACTATTGCTCCAGTGAGAGACTAGGTCCTCAAGGTTCATGGTGGTGGTATTGATGAGCTGTTGAGTTTCAGCAAGGATGAGCTCTCTGTTAAATGACTTAAAAGATCTAGTGGTCGGTCTCGCTGTGTTAGCCGATGTCTTGATGCTCTTGGTAAGGATTTTGCTTGAAGGAATCTGGAGGATGATCAATTTGTGATCTGACCAGGGAACAGGAGTTATGGATGTAATGGGATCAAGAGATGGGTTGAGGGATGACTGTGGGGCGAATACCAGATCTAGGGTGTTGCCTTTAGTGTGAGTGGGAACTTTCACTAGTTGCTTGAAGCCGAGGTTCTCAAGGGCATCTAGGAATGAAGATGCTTGATTATCCTGTAACGTTGGTAGGTTGAAGTCACCTAGGATCCACGTTGGGTGTGTGGGCTATGAGTGTTGGAGGCAAGCTCAATGATAGAGGCAAGCTCATCCAGTGACGTAGAGGGTGCTCTGTAGAGCAAGCTGATTGAGCAGCGTCTGTTGGAAATGGTAATGGTTTCCATGTGACTTGTGCTGGTGGAGTGCATCATCTGGAACTGGAGGTCTGATCTGGTGAGGATGAGGACACCACCACCTCTTTTATCTTGCCTGTGACTGGTATGTACTGTAACGTTTGGGGGGAGGAGCTGGTTGATTATGACATTGTCTTCCTCAGATAACCATGTCTCTGTGACCATGAGTATGTCAAGTTCATGAGTGGAGATTAAGTCAGTGACAGCTGGCCATTTCTTCCGGATGGAACGTGCATTGATGAGGGCACATTTTAGGCTGTGGGGGGTAAGGTTTTTCAGATTGTTTGTCTCTGATGGAATGTTGAGGAATAATATGGAGGAGAAGGGGGTGGCGAGGGCGTGTGTCCCAGTCTAAGTTGCTACGAGAAGCACCAGACCATCTCCTTCCATGGCTCTGCAATATTGGGATTTGGTTGACAGATGGGGTTAAGGCTAGAGAGCAGGAGAACCAGCTTGTGAGGATAATATAGCATCCAAAGATGGTGGTAATGGGGGAACCCATCTTAGTAAGGATGAAAGAATTGTGTTAGGGAAGTGAGGGTGGACACCAAGTAAGTATTGTCAAATGGTGCTCAAGAAGGCAGCCTAGAGCAACTACTGGGTGGATCTTTGAGGGTGGTTGCTATACCTGCTGCTGCTGCACAGATAAAGCTCTGACTCCAGAGGGAAGGCTGCTGGATATGTCTAGAGCATATGAAATAGCACAGCAATTAGTTACAACGTATCTTTGACTCAGTAGCATTTCAAATTAGCCCAAGCTATGGGATACAATGAAATTGCATATGCATATTATACAATGCGATTCAATATGCTATATGAGATCAGAGTAAGCACTAGAGAGGCATGAGAATGGAAGGGCACCAAAGCATTGAAGTATAACAAGCTAAGTTAATTGAGACTGTGACAATGACACTGTGTTGGCCTCAAAAGCTTGCTTCAACAAACCATCCAACTTTCTATCCTGCGCATCCTTCAAGGCAGAGCTGCCTTCGACAGGAATAGTGGTCTTTTTGGTCACCGCTGACACAGCAGCATCAATTCTTGGTGACCTAAATCTCTCCTTGTCCTTATCCGCTAGGGGATAGAGTCTATTCATGATACGAATTCCTCTTAACCCAGCTTCCGGTCGATCCCATTCATCCTGAATCTTCCTGTCTACTACCTTGTGAACGGGAACCACCACCTGCGTTTGCTGCACCGCCTGGATTATGGGGTCTTCCTCATTGTCGTCCTCCGCACGCGTCTCCGTAGCGAGCTTGAGTGTCTGCATCAACACCGTGATCAGCTCCTCTTTCTGGAACACACGAATAATCTTTGCGTGATCCTCCGGTTCAAGAATTTCTCCTTCCTCTAACTCCTCATCCGTACCATCCATGTCAACCTCGTGTTCTTCTGACTCCTGCCCCTCCAGTTCAGAAATTGAAGGCACCCGAGTCCTCGCTCGCTTCGAAGGCCTCGCAAAACTGGTACTCGCTTCGGCCGGGCTTGGTTGCTGCGGTGTCTCAGCCAAAGACAGCGGCTCCAGCACTTTCCCCTGTCGCCGAAGACAAAAAGCCTGATGCATGATTAAGACAAAGTCAGGGCAAAAATCACCGGGCCCACAGCCGGCAGAGCCGCTGACAGACCCGCTGGCGACGCGGACCGCTGCACCGCAGCGTCCGACCCCGCCAAGAGCCCCTGAGCATCATGAGCTCCCTTAACTTCAATTTGCTGCTCCACGCTGGTAGAGACCTGCGTGCAGCCGCGGCAAATCCCAGAGTCGGCAATAGCCCCCCTACGGGTACCACAGACACACTGATGCTGCGAAGCCATCGCTGTCGCTTTCCAGTGGCCTTCCTGTGTGCTCTTATTTATTTTATTTATTTATTTATTTAACAGTTATTTATATACCGCTCTTTCCCTAGTATCAAGTGCGGTTTACATGGAACAGTAGGTTAATTGGTATGTAATATACCAAGTCAGTTTACATAGAACAGATAATTATAATTTACAAGGAATGTTGTAACATTAAAGGTATAACATATTAGAACATATATACATTGTTAGTTTAAATCTATAATCATCATGTGAATGAGAGTGTGGTATGGTTAATAGTGTATTAGTGATATTTATTTTGAAAATAGAGTATGTAATAATAATGTATAAATGTTAGCCTGTATCTATTTGAGTATTCTGTTCTGAGGGTGTATGGTTCACTAAGGGTAGAATGAAAGAAGAGAGTATTGAGAAAGTCTTCTTTATCCAATCAACTGGGCATGGATCAAGGTATGAGGTTGTTGTATTAATGTTAGTTATTGTAGTTTTGAGAGTAGATTTTGATATTAAGTTGAAATTGGTCCAGTTATCAAATGTAGCTTGCTTTGTTTGTGTTTGAATTTGTGGTTGAGTAATATGTAGAGGTGTTATTTGTAGCTTTGTTTTATTGATATAGTATTGAGCTAATTCTTGTGGGGAGATATCAATTGATATTTCATCAGAATTTAGTGTTTTGTTTGTTAGTTTTTGTACTATACAGAATAGTTCTCTTGGGCGATTAGTGGCTCTTGAGATTATATTAGAATAATAATTTTGTTTGGAGTTGTTTATTGTTTGTTTATAAATTTGTAGTGTATTAGTGTAGTTCTCATGATTTATTAATGATTTTGATTGTCTCCATTTCCTTTCCTCTTTTCTTAGTTGTCTTTTTAATGTTTTGATAGATATATTAAACCATGGAGCATGTTTTTTTTCAATTTTATTGTTGTTTATATTTTGGTGTGATTGTTTTGGATTACTTTCAGCTGCTTTAGAGATTATATTGTTCCAGTTTTTGATAGATTCTTCAAGATTTGTGGGTGTTTGTGTTAGTTGTGGTATTATTTGATCTAGAAATTCTTCTTCATTGAATTTTCTGAATCTATTAGTTTGAGGACGTTGTGGTCTTTTAGTTTGATTGTTATAGATGATGGTTATATTGAATTTTAGAAGATAGTGGTCAGACCAGGGGACTGGAATGTTTGAGAGGGATTCAGAGTTATATAGGTTGTGTAGAGAGTTTGGTAGGAAGACCATGTCAAGAGTTTTTCCTTTATTGTGTGTTTGTTCAGTTATTATTTGGTGAAAGTCCAAATTATTTATCATTTCTAAGAATTGATTAGAGTGATTGTTGGGTATTGAAGGAAGATTAAAGTCTCCCATAAGTATTACAGGATTTGTATCTGTGGATGATGCTAGTAATTCAATTAAATTGTAAATTTTATCTATGTTGTATTCTGGCGGTCGATATATTAATGATATAGTTGTGTTTTTAATTTTTATGGTGAGTATGTCAACATTATCTATATTATTAGATGATATTAATTTTGCATTGAGGTTTTTCTTTATTATTATAAGTACTCCTCCTCCTTTTTTTAGTGTTCTGTGAGTATGGAAGATCTCATATTCAGGTGTCTTTAATTGGTTTAAGAATACTGAGTCAGTATCTTTGAGCCAGGTCTCTGTTATACAAAGGATATCAGGTTTATCATCATTGATAATGTCTACAAAAATTGGTAGTTTGTTTTTCATAGATCTTGCATTAATGAGTTGGCAGGTGAGAATTGTGTATTTCTGTGTCTGAGGTGAGTGTGGTGTGTTGCCTATTTTTGTTGTTGTTATATATAAAAGTCTAGATTGTCTAGATCTAAGGTTGGTTCCTATTATGAATGGGTGTATTAAGTTATCATGTTTTGATATTCTTTGTATTATGGGAATTGGTCTATTATTCTTATTATCTATGGATTTTATTAGGTTAATCAGTGTAAGGATTGTGATACTTATAAGTATAGCATTGATGGGAGAAAGGAATTGTTTATGCATTTTTGGTTTGTATTTAGATTTACTTTTTATGTTTTAACTAGTAATAGGTTCAATAAATAGAATAGTGCTAGTGATTAATATCAGTGATAATTACCTGTGGTAGAGATACTACTGATAATACTAGTGTTTCAGTGATAGTAGGATAATTGAGGCTTACGTGAAGAATGAGTAACTATAACATTAATACTAGTGTCACAATGATAGCAGTATAACTGCAGATGATATTGTGAATGAGAAGCTATTTAGAGATAGCAGGATAATTGTAGCTTACAGGGAGAATGAGAAACTATAATATTAATACCAGTGTCCCAGTGATAGCTTACAGGGTGAATAAGAGCCACACTTATGCACTCCTACTTCTTATTATTAATATTATATATATATATATATACATACATATACATACAGTCAAACCTCGGTTTTCATTTGCCCCGATTTTCATACGCTTCGGTTTTCAACGTCTTTTTTGACTGAGATTTTGTCCCGGTTCTCGTACATCGCTTCGATTTTCGTAAAGTACAGTCCTGTACATACATACACCCTCATGCTGCACACCGGTCTGTATACACTGCCGGAACGCCCGCCCGGTCCCGGCAGCACTGCCCCCCGGACTCACCGATCGCCAGCGTGATGAGAAGCGAAAGCCAGCTGAGCACGTAAATGAAACACATCCTCAGCCTGGTCAGAGTCAGAAAGGCAAGGATTGTGCAGAGAGGAAGGCCCCGATCTCGTCCACCGCCTGCCCGTTCTCTGGAGCGCCCCCTCAGGCTCGGAGGTAGCAGGGAAGAAAAGCTGTCAACGTAAGCAGGAGATGTTGCATGAATGTGGGAGGCAGTTCTTTTTCTTGCAGGGTACGTCTAAAGCTATATCATTAAGATTTTCTGCCATTCTGAAGCATTGAGCAGATAATGTAAAGGTATTTTAATGGGCTGAATCCAATGTGATTCCGAAGAGAGCTGGGCACAGCAGCTTGTCAGGGGTGGCTAAGGCCAGATGTTAACATACTGTACTGTACAGTACTGTACTTAGCTTGCTTTCAGTGATGTTAAATGTTCATTTATCCATTTCATTAGTCATTTATATTTATTTCTCATTGTTTTCTGTATGTAAAAATATAGTTATTCTCTATAAAATGCATTTTTTGTGAATATTTTTGGGTGTCTGGAACGGATTAATTGGATTTACATCATTTCTTATGGGAAATATTGCTTCAGTTTTCATACGTTTCGGTTTTAGTCAGACTTTTTCGAACGGATTAATCATGAAAACTGAGGTTTGACTGTATATATATAGATAGATAGATAGATAGATAGAAAGATATATACAGATATAGACAGATATAGATATGTCCCAATAAAGAGCTCCTTGTTCAACTCTTTTTTTTTTAAACAAGATTGTACAGCCAAGGGATCTGAACGTACACCCCCGCAGCCACACTAACACCTAACCCAGGGGATACCTTAAAATCAAACAAAAGACAGTAAAGAAAAATGAATGGCAGTCAAAAACTAAACCTGACTTTCAAAATGCCGCCGATCCCGCTGCCTGCCAGCATGCAGGCAACATGCAGGCAAAATGGCCGCTGCTTCTGTCTGCAAGCAAAAAGACGCCAAAATCGCCAGGCCTTTCCCGGCGCGCCAGCGGCCGTCTTTCCGCCCAACACAGCAGGCTAACGCCTGTACTCACGGTCCTGCAGAACACACCGCCTGAAGAGACGAGCAGCAGACCACCTGTCCCCTGCTCCGCTGCACAGAACAACGAGCGGGCAAGAGAGAGGAAGTTTGGCGGTCAAAAAGAAGAGGGCAAAGCTGTCGGCGCTGCCGCTCCGCGGTGCCGAAGACTAAGCGGTCCTTCGGTACTGCAGTGCTCTCCCCCGTACAGATCAAGGGGGAGAGATCTGCTTCGGCGGGAGGGAGGAAATAGCACAAAAAGTGACAGGAGCAGCAGGATCAGGCACAGACTAGCAGCTCCACTACCACTCTCCCTTTATAATTTTTTTTTTTTTAAATCAACAGTACCCAATTTAAAAGAAAATGTAAAAGTAGAGATAAAGTCAAAGCAAATTAACCCCAATCAGGTACAAATCCCTACTCTTAACTGCTCCTTATCTGTTCTTTAGTGAGCCCAGCACCTAGGCTCACACTATCCTCCTGCTGCATGGAGACTGGACACACTGGGGATGTTGGGAGCGGCCAGCAGAGTACATCCAGTGATGTCACATTTTTGTGATATGCCCAGTCTCCAAGCTGCAGGAGGAGGTGCGCAACCCAGAGGTGGAGGACTAAACTGGAGGACCGATAAGGAATAAACATTACAGATGCCAGTTTCAACCAACTTACAAACATGCTTCCACAAAATAACAAATTGGCTGAAATTATATATTCTCCACATAAAATCACAACAAAACGGAAATACTATTCGTAACAAGAAACCAAAGTTTTACCCCACCTTCTAAGATAAAACTTATGGACATGGAAATAGATGTGAAGAATTAAGTAAAATAAAAATAAATACTTAGGGGTTACCTTTGATCAAAATCTTACTACCCATATAAAACGGATCTCAAGAACCATCTTACACAAACTACGTCTACTCCAACAGCTCAGGCCATACCTGACAAATGACAACTTCTGGTCTGTACTACAGGCCATGATCATGCCTCACTTTGATTTCACTAACAATATTCTGCATGGTCTCCCTAAACAAACTCTCAAACGTCTTCAATTGGCACAAAATGTAGCTGTACCTATCATATTTAAGAAAAATAGCATGGCATACATTACACCAATCTTATACGAACTTCTTTGGTTACCTATAATTAGCCATATAAAATATAAAATCCTCACAATAATCTTAAAACTTACAAGGGAAATAGCTCCCTCATTTCTTTCCACACTAATTAAAACCACCTCATCTGAAAAAGCCAGAAGAAACGGTAATAAAAATACAAATGATTGTCCCAACTAATTACCGCAAAACAAAGCAATCCACAAGCAACAGAGCATTCTCCTATTTCTCACCCATGCTCTGGAATACCCTTCTAGACAAGCTAAGAGCCAATAATGACTTTAAAGACTTCTGAAAGGAATTAAAAACTCATCTGTTCTTAGAATATTTTGACAAACCAGAAAACAGAAACAAAAGATTTAAATCTCATGACTTACTGACCCAATACAGAGTTAAACAACTTGAATATAATGATCTTATAAATGAACATAAACAACTTTATCATACCAATATAATTATGAAATCAATAGACCGAGGGAGCTGTTTACCATTGTTTTGAAGCTCACAAAAGACTCTATGCAGCATCGTGCCCACCATATAGACCCACAGGTTTTTGCAGATTACCTAAGATCCAAAAATATCACCACTCATACATGCCCTTCTTCTACACTGACAATGACTATAGTATCAATGATTCCCAACACATTTGGGAGAACTTCACTATTCCTTTACCCCAGCAAACTGAAGACATAATACAGGGACTTAATACTACAACGTCACCGTCAGACCCATGTCCAGTGTCTTGGATCAAAGCAACAAAATATATGCTTTCACCTTACATTCATAAGATTGTTAAGAACTCTCTCTAACAAGGATACTTACCACAGTCATTAAAACAAGCCATGATTCTGCCAGTCCTTAAGAATAACACACTAGACCCTTCTGATCCGAAATCTTACCGTCCAATTTCCAGCTTACCATTCCTTACCAAAGTCATTGAAAAGTCAGTACAAAATCAACTTCAGGATCACTTGGACTTACATGCACCACTGGACATTCACCAGAATGGCTTCAAACATCTTATCTGCCGTCACTTACTATGTTACAATGTTGAAACCTTGCTCACCTCTCTGTTTGATAATCTTTTAAGAGGTATCGATAACATTAAGAAAGGATTTCTGCTAGTATTCATGGATGTTTCAGCTGCTTTTGACACAATATCTCATTCTAAGCTACTGCACCGTTTGCATCATATAGGTTTACGAAAGAATACTCTAAACTGGTTTAGCTCTTACTTGGAAGGTCGTATGCAACAAGTCAAATGTGACCAAAAAAAATCTTTGCAATTCCCAATCATTCAAGGAGTGCCACAAGGTTCAGCTTTATCTTCTATTCTGTTCAACATTTATATCCAGCCTTTATGCAATATTATTAAACTACACAAATTCCATTATCACTTTTATGCTGATGACATCATGGTATATACGCCAATTGTTTTATAGTCTCTTGACTTTTCAGCAATTTCTAGATGTCTCAAAGACATGAATACCTGGCTTTTAAATAATAACTTTACACTTAATTATGACAAAACTGAGGCAATGTTTGTTACTAGGAACCCTAATTTCATTCCTCCAAATACTAGGTAGCCCATCATAGTTAAAAACGAAATCAGGGGTGGAGGTTCCAAGATGGCGGATGAGCTGTTCGGTCTGTTGGAGGTGTGCTAGTCGGCGCTGGTTGGAGATGCTACTATGGGGAGAAAGAGGAAGCAATATACGCAGAAACCCCCTGAAACCTCTACTCCTACCGTTGGAGCGTCAGTCAGTGATTCCTGGCTTTTTCCCTCCGATGGTTCCTGTTGTGGCTTCGGCGGATCAGTCGTGTTTATCGTCTGATTTGAGTAATGGGGTGGTTTTGAGCCCCCAGTAGCAGTTGCCGCCGCAACCCGGAAGAGTTTTACAGGCCGGTTTGCCTGTTGGCTTACCCTTGGATGATGGAGGGTTGCTCGCAGTGGAGGGTGCCGCCCCGACCCAACCAGAGAGTGTTCCCGCTGCTGTGCTGGAAGGAGGAGGGGTATTGTCGACAGCTGAAGCAAGCAGAGGCCCGGAGAGTTCAGCTTCGGTCTTCTCTCTCTCTTTGGTTGCTCCCGAGTTCCAGGCTTTGCAAAAACCGGCAAGTTACTTTGGGAAAACTTATGGGATGCCATAACTTCCCTTCAGAAATCTCTCTTACCTGTTGTGGCTGTTATATCCAAGGATTTGAATTTGGTGAAGACGCAGGGTGAAGCTGAACGCTTGAGAGTGGATGGACATGCCGCGAGGCAATTGGAGACTCAGGCAGCTGCATCGCAGGACTTGGGTGCTTCTCAGGCAAAAGGAGCCTTGATTATGGGAAGACGCCTGGAGTTTTTGGACAATCAGGCAAGGCGAAATAACTTGCGTTTGTTGAACTTTCCCAAGTCACCTTTACTGGATCCTATGGAGCTGGTTCGTAGGTATCTCATAGAGGTCCTGCTCATGCCTTCTGGCAATTTGCCTCCTATTATTCGTGCTCAATATGTTTCTATTTCCTCAACGGAAGGATTGGGTGGGAAAGCTTCTGGGGAGCCTAATGTCCCAGCACAGATGGACCTGACAGGTTTTCTTGAGAGTTCTCTCGATGTAGTAACCAGTAGAGCCACCTTACTGGTGTCCTTTGCTTTCGAGTCTGATCGGAATTCTGTTCTGCGATTATATTTTCTTAAGATGAATGTTTCTCAGTTTATGGGGTCTAAGATATTGATATTTCCAGACTTAGCACCAGATACCCAGAAGGAGGAGGAGAGAGTTTTTGGCTTTGCGCCAACGCTCTCTTGCCCTGGGGGCACAGTTTAAATTGAAATATCCATGTAAATGTTTAATAGTTCATAGTACCAAGCAGTTTCTTTTCTTTGAACCCCTGCAATTGAAATTATTTATTGAGAGTAAAGAAAGGGATGGGTTGCATCCTGTACCGGCTGCCACAAGTACCATCTAAGCTCTATTTGGAATAGCCTTTTGTTATATTCCTAGACACATTTCTTTTTTCCTGGAACCGTATAGAGGTTTATTTTGGGGTCTATGCCCAGATCTTTGTTACTTTTTCTTGTTGTTTAAATTTTGCTTGATATGTTTTGTATTCTAATTTACACTTAGTTTTACTCTGGTGTATTTTGAAAACTTAATAAAGATTAAATAATAAAAAAAAAAAAAAAAAAAAAAAAAAAAAAAACGAAATCAAATACCTTGGCATAATTTTGGATAAGGCATTGAACCTTAAATCTCACATTGCTAAAACTGCTAACAAGGCCTATCATCTAGATTGTGAGAAAACTAAAGTCATTAATCCATCAAGACCATTTCCGTACCATTTGTCAGGCTCTCATCACCCCCCTCCTAGATTACGGAAATCTGCTTTATCAAGGCCTCCCTCAGCTAACTCTACACCCTCTCCAGATGGTTCAGAATACTGCTGCACGTATTATTACTGGTTCAGCGAAAACGGATCATATCTCCCCTGTCCTACAACAATTACACTGGCTTCCAGTAAGTGTCAGGTCAAAATTCAAGACACTTTTAATTATCTTTAGGATTTACAATCACCTATCAGCAGATGCATTACAAAATATTATAACTAGAGATGTTATCAATAGACCAAGAAGAAGCAGCGCCAATAATGACAACATAATTGGTACCCCTGCTGGATACTGTAGGACTAAACAAGCAACTTCAAAAAGAGCTCCTTCCTTACTGGCTTCCAAACTTTGGAACTCTCTCCCGATGGACCTTAGAATTATGACTGATATTAAAGATTTTCACAAAGCCTTGAAGACCCTGCTATTTGCTGAAACTTATGATTTGATATATAATCAATAGGTCCATTTTATTACATTAATTCTTATAGTTTGTTTATGTCTTATCTACCCTATGTTCTTTGTAACCTTCCATTTGTATTGTGACCACTTTGATTGAAGGATAAGGTGGGATACAAATCTGTCTAAATAAATAAATAAAATACTCCAACATAACATGTATAGGACAACATCTGAACCCACTAACTTAACTCTAACCTCCAATCCTCTCTGATCCTAATCACATTTACGCAATTCTTATCTAAATTCATCCTCTCTACATCCAACTTATGTAAATATGCCAACACAGCTCTAGTCACCAATTCATTCTGACCCTCCTGTACATACATCTTATGTAAATGTTAGATTTTATATTGTTTCAGTGATCATTACTATAATTGTATATTCTCCTAAATTCTGTTCAATGTAACCACACTACTCTAGTTCTTCTCAACAGTTTAATGTAAACATTTTGTTATGGAAGGGGTAGTATATAAAAGCTCACAAATAAATAAAAAGGAGCCTGTGTACCTTGTTGGGAAACTGCCAAATAGTTGTGACCTGGATTGACCACCTTTGGAAATAGGAGACCAGGCTTAATGGACCTTAGTCTGACCCAGTATGGTATTTCTTATGCTCCTATTATCCTTGGCTTTATTCTCCATTCCTTTCCTTATGATTCCTAGTATTTTATATGCTTTCTTGGCTGCCGCTGCACACTGGACGGAGGGTTTCAATGTATTGTTCCTAATGTGGAACCTTGCATTCTGTAACCGTAGTTTGGGTTGTTCTTTCTTAGGTGCAATCCACATTAAATTTCATCTGCCATTTCAACATCCAGGCTTCCAATTTATTTAGGTCCCATTGCAATTTCTCACAATCTTCTTGTGTTTTAACAACTTTGAATAATTTTGACTCATCTGCAAATCTGATCACCTTACTCATTATTCTCATTTTCAGGTCATGTATGAATATGTTAAAAAGCAGCGGGCCCAGCACTGATTCCTGTGGCACCTCATTATTCATCTTTCTCTATTCAGAAAATTGGCCATTGAGCCCTACTCCCTTTTTATCATTTAGCCAGTTCCTGATCCACAATAGTACACTGCCTCCTATCCAATGGCCTTTTAATTTTGCCAAGAGTCTTTCATGAAGGACCTTTTCAAAGGCTTTCTAAAAATCTAGATACACTATATTGACTGGCTCACCTTTGTCTACCTTTTATTCACACCTTCAAAAAGATACATACAGATTATTAAGAGAAGACTTTCCTTAGCTAAATCCATGTTGGCTTTCTCACATTAAACCATGACTATCTACATATATGCAGTAATTTTATTCTTTATAATGGTTTCCACCTCTTTGCCTGGTACTGACGCCAGGCTCACCGGTTTGTAGTTTCCCAGATCACCCCTGGAACCCTTTTTAAAAACTGGTGTTACATTGGCCATTCCACAAGTACTACAGATGATTTTAATGATAGTTCACTACTAGTAGGTCTGCAATCTCATATTTCAGTCTTTCAACATCATTGGATGTATACCATCCGGTCCAGGTGATTTGCTACTCTTCAGTTTATCAAATAGTTGTAATACATCTTCCCAGTTTATCAATATGCCTTTCAATTCTTCTGATGCATCATATATATATAGTGCACTATCACCTTCTGAACCAATAATCTTAAATCCAGCTTTTCTTTAAAATAAAGAATATCACCCTTTACGTGAAATTGGCCTTACAACAAGACAAAAAGCTATAAACTTACTGAAGGTGTCTCAGATTCTGGCTTCCAAGCCAGAGCAAACCCCATAAACAGATCTGAATCATGATATATTTATTTTGAGACTGTACATTTTAACATGCTTTTTATTAGTTTTTAATGTTGTGGAGCAATCTACTTCCAGTCACACTGCCAAGAAAATCCAGGAGCTGCTGGGTCATCAGGAATCAGCACTGACGTGAAGGCACACATTGCATTTGTGTTGCAATGCTGTTGATGCATATATGTATTACTTGGGGGTTTTTTTACATTATTTATAATTTTACATCTTTGAAGAAGTCTGGTAGTCATGAAATACGATTGTGTAGGGCAATTGCAGTGTATGCGCTCTCAAGAAATAAATCTGCTCTTTTTTCATTAACCACTGGTGTGGGGTCAAAGTTTTCTCACCTCACTTTTTAGCCACCACCAGCACCATGGAAGGAGTTGAAATCAGAGAACAATTGCGTCTTGTATCACATGACAAACAAAAAATTGTTTTCTGCTTTCAACTCCTGCACTGTGCCAGTGGCTAGAGCCAATGAAAGACAGGCACAATTGCAGCAGCATACAAATGAGCTCCTGCCACTCTGCAGTGAATTTAGAAGTGCCAGGCTGGTAAGAGAACGAGGATGATGCTGGGAACAGGGCTCAGAGGAGGCAGATGGTAAAGCAGTACTCTCCCCAGAGATTTTTGCCAGGTGAGCGCATGAAGGAATAGCTAGTTGAGCTGCAATATAAACCAGCTAGCAAACAACGTAATTAGCCATTTTTTAGAAAGTTCAATATATGATGTATTTGTCAACGTTTCAGATTCATTTAAGTGTAATTCATTCATATAGTTACATATACTATTACTTTTTAAATATTAAAATTACAAAACCACTTAAATCATTCTTCTATTCCTGCTAATTATTCTGCTTTGTCAATTCATCATATTAGTTAACCGGGCGGACAGTAAAATCAGCCAGGTGGCATGCCTATTCAAATTGTTTTGGGGAGAACATTGCTAAGGAGTGGGAATGGAAAAAAGGTCTGATGCTAGGACCAGGAAGAAATGGTAGAAATTAAGAGATGGGAGTGGGAGAAGGGATCTAATGCTGGGCCTGGAAGAAGGCAGCCGAGGGCTAACAAGGGGGGAGGTGGGAGAAATGAGCAGAGTGGATAAGTGGGGAGGTAAGGGATGGCTAGGGGCTGCAACTCCTGAGTTGCATGGGTAGTTGGCAGGGGAGGTATGCATAAATAAGTAAGTATTCCAATCATTTGCAAGTCTGGCTCCTAGATCCTAAGAAAATTTGTCAAAGACCATTTTACAAAATTCTAATGCATTTTATTTATGCTGTTTGTTATATACATAATGTTTCGTTATGTTGTACTCTGTTTTGTGTTTAGAAAGGTGAGCAATATATTTAATAAATTAAATGGCACTATTTTTTAGGAATTTGTACGAACTAGTTTTTCATTTATGAACAGATTCATCCAAATTGATGTCTATCAAGCTACACCTTTTGTACAACTTACACTATAGTAACAGCATAACAAAACAGAGTAACACACAATTAAAACAGCAAGAGATACTTGAAAAAAAAGAAAACTAAACCATAGTAATAACAATAATGATACCAGGGTCAGTAAATGTACACACTAAAACAGCACAGTGGAATAGTCATTGTACAGAAAGAGGATACTAAATGTCAGCATAATAAAAGTTAAACTTCCTAATAGGCAGCACAGTGGAACATTTGTATAACATAAATATGATAGATATTATAAAGATACATGGGCTGATTCAGTTTGCTCAGAGGCTTTGCACATAGGCTAGCTCGGTTTTGTGTGCTGCCAATGCAAGAAGGCGTTGTTACTCACCTGTAACAGGTGATCTCCGGGAACAGCAGGAATCAGTCTTCACATATGAGTATCATCGGCACCAATGGAGCCTGCGGGGGAATGCTCTTCAGCATCTAATTGGAAAGCTTTTGGGAGCAATCCACTGCACTTGCACATCTGCCTTCCCAAGCCCTCTCCTCAGTTGAGTTTGTAGCTAAGAGACAGAGGGAAAAAAAAAAAGAATACCCTACAACTCCTAAAGGAGGTGAGCGGGCTGTGAAGACCGATTCCTGCTATTCTCAGGGATTACCTGTTACAGGTGAGTAACAATGCTATCTCCAGGAACAAGCAGAAATATAGTCTTCATATATGGGATTCACTAGCTCCCAGGGACAAGACTGGAGTGGAAGCAGTGGTATCTCCGAGGCTAAAGGATACAGCTGAGGTGACGTGGATATAAAAATGCACTGGACTTGACTGCAGTTGGCAAGACCATCACCAGGGAAGTCTGGTGCCAGCAGAAGTCCAGAACGGAGGGTAGGAGTTGCAGTTGTCCTAAAAAAGTGCTGGAGGACAGCCTGGCCAAAGATAGCATCCCAACAGGAATCCCTGTCTAGGCAGTAGTGTGCAGTGAAGGTATGGAGAACCAGGTAGCTCCTCAACAGATTTCATCAATGGAGATGGAACGAAGGTTAGCAACTGAGGTTGCCATGGCTCGCACATTGTGAGCGGTGATGTGACCTTCAAGGGAGAATCCCACTTGAGCGTAGGCAAAAGAAATGCAGTCCGCAATCCAATTGGATAGGGTATGTTTCGTCACTGGCAGTCCACGGTGACTTGGATGAAAAGAAATGAATAATTGAGAGGATTTCCTGCGATTCTTGGTTCTGTCCAAATAGAAAGCCAATGCGCGCTTGCATCTAAAATGTGTAGTGCTGCTTCAGCCCTAGAGGCATGCAGTCTGGGGAAGAAGACCAGTAGCATCACCAATTGGTTGAGGTGGAAGAGTGAGACCACCTTCGGAAGGAAGGATGGATGAGAACGGAGAACCACCTTGTCATGGTGGAACCGGGTGTACAGAGGATCCGACACTAAAGTCTGCAGTTCGCTGATGCGGAGAGCTGAGGCAAGGGTGATAAGGAAAATTACCTTCCAACACAAGAACTTTAAAGAAGTGGTAGCTAAAGGCTCAAAAGGAGTCTTTAGAATTTGCACTAGGACCATGTTGAGGTCTCAGGCCATCGTTAGTGGTTTGATCGGTGGCTTGGACAGCAGGCGACCCCGCATAAGTCATTGCACCATGTGGTGCGAAGAAATAGGATGCCTGTCCACCAGCCTATGATAGGCTGAGATGGCACAAAGATGAACTCTGACCGAATTAGTCTTGAGACCTGCCGAGGACAAGTGGAGGAGATATTATAAAAGGAATTCCACCAGGCAGGTAGAGGGATCAATATGTTTTGGGGTACACCAGAGAGTGAACCTTCGCCATTTGAAGACATAAGAACATCTGGTAGATGGCTTGCGTGATGAAAGTAGAATGTCCTTCACCTGTTGTGGAAGGTCAAAGTCAGCAAAGATTATGCTTTCAGCAGCCACACCATGAGACGGAGGGCTTATGGATTGGAATGGAGAAGCATCACATGATCCTGAGAGAGTTGGTTAGACATGTCCTAGGCTGAGAGGTGGAGTCCGTGCCAGATGAATCAGAAGAGGAAACCATGGCTGACAGGGCCAATAAGGGGCTATTAGGATCATGGAGCCCCTGTCAGCCTGCAGCTTGAACAGGGTCTTGGGTATTAAGGGAATGCATAAAGTAGGCCCTTTCCCCAATGGAGAAGGAAGGCATCCTTTGCCTGGCTGTGCAGAGAGCAAACCATGGAAGACATGCATTCTCCTGAGTGGCGAACAGATCTATTCTGGGGATCTCCCACATGTGGAAGATCCAAGATGCCATTCCCGATTTAAAGTCCACTCATGTGGATGTAGGATACAGCCGAGTCTGTCCACAAGGAGAATGAGTTTGCCTGGGAGAGACCCCGTCCTGAGATGGATGCAGTGTGCAATGGAGAAGAACCAGAGATGAGGGGCTTCCTGGCAGAGGGGATAGGAATCTGTTCCTCCCTGCTTGTTCAAATAGAACATGGCCACCTGGTTGTCTATTCGGACTAAGACCTGTTTGTTCAGAAGATGGGATTGAAAAACCCAAAGGGCATGTGTGAGAGCATGCATCTCCAGGAGGTTGATCTGCAACTAAGATTCCGATTGTGTCTACTGCCCCTGTGTGGTAAGACTGTCCAGATGTACTCCCCGCCCGAGTTGGGAAGCATCTGTGGTCAATGTGCATTGAGGTGGAAGCATCTGAAAAAGTGACCCTCCAAGTAGGTTTTGAGGGGTGTGCCGCCACTGAAGGGAGTTGACAAGTGGAGGGGTGATGAAGATCTTGTCTGAGAAAGCCCAGTTGCTTGGGTCCATTGAGACACCACAGTCCATTGGGCTTGCCACATGTGCAGGCGGGTACAGGGAACAACATCGACTATGGAGGCCATGTGCCCCAGAAGACACAGCATTTCTCGATCTATCACAGCACTGTAACCTCTTATACTGTTGGCCAGCTCGATGAGAAACTGACAAAGCAGTCCAGTGGAAGGAAAGTTCCTGACGAGTGTCCAGAAGTGCTCTGATGAATTTGAGTTGCTGGGATAGGACCAGGTGCAATGTGGAAATTTTAAGACGAATTCCAGATCTTGGAGCATCGTGATAGTGTGATGAAGAGGTAGTTTTACCTCTTGTGGGGATTCTCCCCTGATTAGCCAGTCTAAGTAGGGGAAGATGAAGAACCACAAAGTATGAAGGTAGGCAGCAACCATTGCCATGCATTTTGTGAACACTCGGGTGCGGAGGCTAACCCGAAGGACAGCACCCAATATTGGAAGTGGGTTTGCTGAAACTGTAAACGCAGATACTGTCTATGTTGAGGGTGGATCAGCAAATGTGTGTATGCCTTTTGGAGGTCCAGAGAACATAGCCAGTCATTCCTCTGATGGTATGGCAGAAGTGTACTGGGAGAAATCATTTTGAATTTTTCTTGAACGAGGAATTTATTTAGGTTCCTTAGATCTAGAATGGGCCTGAACCCTCTTGTCTTCTTGGGGATAAGAAAATAAGGAGGGAATAGAAGCCCATGCCCTCTTTGGTGGGCAGAGCTCTTTATACAGCCCCCCTGAGCTAACAGGGTGGATACCTCAAGTGATAGATTTGTCTGCAAGGGGTATGCGAGACAATCTCTTGTGGAGGTGGTGGGGGGTAAGCTTTCAAAATGAAGCAGATAGCCCCTTTGGACGATGTTGAGAGTCCACTGTTCTGATGTGACAGCTGTGGGCATAGGAACAGAGTCTGCCTGCTATATGTAGGGGTGAGGAACCCTGCAGAAGCAGAGTAGCTATGCTCTTTAGGAAGGAGTCAAAAACCAGGTGCTGGCTGTGGCTATGCAGCTGGCTGTGGCTTAGGCATCTTAGGCTTTTTGGGCTAGCGAGGGTCCTGCTGTCGCTGCTGAGGTTGATAAGCAGCTACAGGTGGATAAGAAGGATATCATGTTTTCTTCTTAGGATAGAAAGACTTCTTTGAATCAATCAATCTCTCTCCTAGAGGAGTCTGACATCTTTCTGGAGAGGCTTGAGAGCGAGATCATCTGTCTCGATCTCTCTGGCCTTTTCTCTCCAATCTTTTCCAAAGAGGTTCTCTCCAGAGCAGGTGATGTTGGCCAATTTATCCTGAACCCACTGCTTTGAGGTCAAATGCCTGGAACCAGGCCATTCTGCGAGACTAATACAGACTGCTAAAGCTCTGCTGGATAACTCAAAGGAATTGAAAAATGCTCTGGTAAGAAATTTGGATGTATTCTGATTTTGCCTCATTAAGGCCTGGAATGCAACACGTTTGTCATCAGGAAGGATAGGGGCAAGTTTCTCTAGCTCCTTAAAGATATCCTTGAGATACATGTCCATATAGAGCATGTAGGAATTAATCCTAGAAGTGAGCCTGCATGCCTGAAAGCACAGACGGCTTCTGGAGTCCTTGCCCAGAGGCATGGAAGAATGATTTTTAGAACTTTTGATGCAACAAATTGCTGATTCTATCACCATGGAATGGTGTGGTAATTGAGGCTTTTGAAAGCCAGGGCATGGCAGAACTCAGTACATGGTATTGAGTCGTTTGCTGATCAGCAGAACTGTTAGCAGGACCTCCCACATAAGTAGCATTAGATCCTGCAGGATATGATGCACTGGTAACATAGTCGCCTCTTTGGGCGCTGAGGGATATTGAAGGATTTCCAATTCCTCTTCCCTCGGTTCCATCTCCAATGCCACAGTAATCTGCAGGCCTGCTGCCATGTCCCAAATGAAGTCTTGGAAAGACATGTCTTCTGGCGGGGACTGATGCCGCTCACAAAGAGGAGACGGATTGGAAGGGAGATCCCAGGCTCCTCTGGAGTCTTCCAATGCAACAACGGAATCGGAGGAGGTAGAGTCTGATTCTAACAGAAAGTCAAAGTATCAACGGTCTTGTGTCGATGTCAAGGCACGATGCAGATACTGATAATCAGCGGTGTGGCACCGGGAGCCTGTTAGATACCAGTGATGTCTGTCGGTTCCAAAGGAAGCATCAGAGGGAGAGGATCCCCCGATGCAGGTTTGAGGTCCAGCATCGATCCTGGAAGTATCAGCTGTAGGCCAACATCTGCACCACTGTAGCTGTCGAAAGAGTTGGTACCGAGGCTGCCAAGAGTGCTGTCCAACTCCTCTCAATAGCAAGGATGCACCAGTCAAGGGAGAAGGCTATGCTGGGTGGAATCCCGCACGAGGCTCTGAGCTACAGTCCAAAAGCATGAAACCTACTACTACTACTATTACTATACTACTACTATTTAGCACTTATAAAGTGCCACGCACGCAGCGCTGCACAGTTAACCTACAAGAGGTAGCCAACAGACAAGGGACAGTCCCTGCCCGTCAGAGTAATGCTCATTGGAGCTTACAATCTAGTTAGAACAGTAGAGAGCATTAGTCAGTTCTGCAGAAGGTACGGTGTGGTACAGTTTGGCCTATGGTATGGTTATAAACGTTGATGGGGTTAGGGTAAGATGAGGATGGAAGTCAGGATCTGAATGCAATGGTGAAGAGGTGGGTCTTCAACCTGGATTTGAAGAGGGTTAGGGAGAATGCCAGGCGCACAGACGCAGGTAGGCTGTTCCAGGCGTATGGTGCAGCAAGGTGAAAGGAGCGCAGTCGGGAGTTCGCGGTGCAGGTGAAAGGCAGTGATAGAAGTAATTTGTTAGCGGAGTACAAATTTTGAGAGGGGACGTAGGGAGAGATAAGAGGTATTGAGGGGCCATAGAGTGAATGCATTTATAGGTGAGTAGGAGAAGCCTGAATTGGACAGGGAGCCAGTGGAGTGACTTGAGGAGTAATGTGGGCATGGTGAGGCTGGCAGAAGATTAGTCGAGCAGCGTGATTTTGTATAGATTGAAGGGGGAGGAGGCTCACGGGGAGACCAGCGAGGAGTAGGTTGCAGTAAATCGAGGCAAGATGAGATTAAGGAGTGGATAAGCGTTTTGGTAGTATGTTCAGAGAGGAAGGGGCGAATTTTGCTGATGTTGTAGAGAAAGAAGCGACAGGTCTTAGCTACAAGCTGGATATGAGCGGAGAAGGAGAGGTGTCAAAGATAACCCCTAGATTGTGGGCCGAGGGAACAGGAAGGATAGTAGATCCATCCACATGGACTGAGAGAGGGGGAAGTGAGGGGGGGGGAGTTGGATGGAAAGATAAGGAGTTCAGTCTTGGCCATGTTCAGTTTCAATCGGCGATGAGACATCCAGGCAGCGATGTCCAAAAGACAAGCAGAGATCTTGGCCTGGGTTGCCAGAGAAATATTAGGTGTAGAGAGGTAGATTTGGGAGTCATCGGCATAGATATGGTACTGAAAGCCAGTAGCTCTCCGAAGGTCGAGGCCTCGGGAGTATCCTTGAGCCCCTGTTGGGGCTTTGGAGGGCTGGTCATTCCTGCCAGGACAGTTTGGCAGGCCGGTATGCATCGGATGCATCTTTCAGTGAATCCCAAGGATGATGAAGGGACTTACCTCAAGGATCAGTATTGATTTTCCATGCCAGTGACTTAGATTTAGTCTTATGTTTGGACTTTGAGGAGATCTGAGAACAAAGAGAGGACTGACGTCCTCGACGATATAGAAGCCACTGAAATCAAGTCTGGGGCAAACAGAGAACCATACTATTTGGCTCTGTTCTTTAGGCCGCTTTTCGTCATTTGTTAACACAAAGGACAATCAGTCGGTAAATGGTCTGGACCCAAACATTTTAAACACTAGCCATGTTTATCAGTGACTGATATTGTACCAGAACACTTGGTACACTTTTGAAGCCGCTAATGTGTTTTTCCATCATGGTGGAACAAAGTAGGCCAAGGCCTAATTTGGCAGTTGAAACCACCAAAATTGGAAAAAATGAAAAATGAAAGAAAAAAATATTTTGAAAACAAAAGCAATATTGGACCTGGTATCAGGGAAGGTAACGGCGTTGACGGAAAGGCAGAGCAGAGATTTAAACCAAAAGATAACGTTTTTCGGCAGTGACAGAAGAAAACAACCTGCTGGCTCCACAGAAAACAAAGAACTGAGAGGACTTGGGAAAGCAAAAAGGCAGATGCACAGGCACAGTGGCAGTGGTTTGCTGCCAAATGCTTTCCAAGTGAACTCTGGGGAGCATTCCCGCATGGGCTCCATCAGTGCTGACGATACCCATATGTGAAGACTCCATTCCTGCTTGTTCTTGGAGATACAGTCTTCTGCACAAGCTAACTGCACAAATCCTCTGAGCAGACAGCAGGGCACAGAATTATTTAAATCTATGCAAACTGATGGTAATGAGACAATCAGCTACAGATGTGGTTAACATTATTGGCACCCTTGCATTTTAGGTATGCTCTGTATAATACCTTGAGAAATAATTGGAAATATTCCAACTGTATGTTATCATAATATTCCAATAGCGTGTTCAAAGGTATACAACTTAGATGTAGTAATTTCGGAGGAAAAACAAACAAAATATGACCTGGACAAGATTAATGGCACTCTTTCACTATTTTGGTTGCACAACCCTTAGCAGTCATGACAGCCTCCAAACGTTACTTGTAGCCATCTATAAGCTTCATACATCTGTCTGCTGGTAGTTTCTCCCACTCTTCAACTGCGATTTGTTCCAGTTCATGAATATTTGCAGGATTCCTTTTACTAATGGCAGATTTCAGCTCTTTCCAAAGGTTCTCGATTGGAATGAGATCAGGACTTATTGCTGGCCAGTTTAAAATAGTCCATTTGTTCCTTTTTAAACATTCATTGGTACTTTTGGATGTATGTTTTGGATCACTGTCCTAGTAGAGGGCCCATGACCTTTGAACCAGACCTAGCTTTCTGACGCTAGGTAACACATTTCGCTCCAAAATATCTTGGTAGCCCTCCGACTTCATGATTCCTTTAATACGTTCCAGGCCTCCAGTTCCTGAGACAGCAAAACAGCCCCACAACATTATGGAACCTCCACCATATTTATAACTGTAGGGTGGGTGTTTTTCTCCTTATAAGCTTCATTTCACCTGTAAATGTATCACTAGGCTGCATTGTCAAAGAGCTCAAGTTTGGTTTCATCTGTCCACTGAACATTTTACCAGGATTGTGGTTTCCAAAGTGGACTTGGGCAAAGATCAGGCGTGCCTTTTCATGTCTGTCTTTGAGCAGTGCGATCCTCCCTAGCCTTTGCCCATGAAGTCCTTCTTTAACATGTGGCATTGCTCACAGATTGCTCCAGATCAGCCTTAAGCTCTTTCGATGTTGTACGTGGTGTTTTCCCAACACAGTTCACTCTAACCTTCGAAGACTTCTTGGATTAATTTTCCTCTTCCCACCACATCCTGGGAGGTTCTTGACAGTTTTATGAGCAGAAAACATTTTAATTACATTGCAAAACTGAAGAACACAGGAATCCCAAGGTCTTTGGAGATGGTCTTGTACCCCTTTGAAGTTTGATGTACGGTGATAGTGACTTTTCTGACTGTCTCAGGCAGCTCTCATCTTCATCATTGTGAAAATGGAACAGGGAGTGAATGTGGCCATTTGAAACATTACTGTAGAGCTATCATTCATTGGTTGATTCAAGTCATGTGAGTACTGACAATTTATCACAGGTGCATCTAATTTTACTGCAATGGGAATGTGGTCCTCCTGTTTAAACTGATCTGAATTGTTTATAAAAGGTGCCAATAATCATGTCCTGCCAATGTCCCAGTTTTTAAACTATTTCCTTTTTTAATTGATCTTGTTTTATTTTATTCCGTTATGTCTCAAATATGCATGCGTATATAGTCCAAAGCCATTTCACTGGGCACTTTTTTATTAGGAGATTTTAGACATTAAGGGGTTGAACTGCAAGGGTGCCAATAATGTTGACCATAACTTTATGCAGCACAGATGTAGAGAACTGCATATAAGATCAAGAGGCTAAGTCCAAGGCAGTGCTTTACTGCAAGGTCTGAAGAGGAGCAAAGGGTAGCTCGTTGTTCGGCACTCAGCAAAAGTGAAGAGTTTATGCCTATTTCTTCTGCAGCATATATTGTAATACTATTCTGCGCGCACTGCAATTTTGTTGTTTATGTGCAGAATAACATCCGTGTATATAATGGAATGCTATGCAATGCAGCTCTGAAGTGCCACACACAGTTCAGCACTTCAGAGTTGCATACGCATAACATCTGTGCATATGATGGAATGTTATCTTGTGAAGCATCCTGAGTGCATGGATGTGCACATGCTTTCCCCTAACACAGTGTTTTCACACACATTCCGATTTACATACTTTTATTTACAGCACTGAGGAGCAAACATCCTGACTTGCATTAAAAGAGACACACATTGAGCTTTACCGCAAGGGTCTAACGCAAGGTAACTGCATCGGCCTGAGAATGCCAATATATTTCTCTCTTGTAAGCACCAATTGCTATATTTTCCTCATAGTTTGAGGCGTAATGATTTTAGATAAAGTCTGGACAAATCCCAGATGCCAGGTCACCATGGCTATTATAAATTTCTCTCTAATATCTGGAATTTTTGTGCCCTTAATGTTCAGCTTTTTTGTTGTTCTTGTGATAGATGCTGCAACTGCCGCCAAAGCAGGAACAACAACTTCCCTGCACTGTGTGAATCCGAGTTGTGTGGCGCAGAAAGTCTTCTATTGGTAGCTAGTTCTTGAATCTTGCAAGACCAGCGTGGGAGTTTCTACACAATGTGGCTCATATTCACACAGCTGCACAATGTGGGGAGGAAGAAGTTCCTGTTCCTGCAGTGAGCACAGACTGCACAGTGATTATCTGGTTCTGAGGGTGAAGGAGGAGAGGGGTGCAACTGGCTGGCAGGAGGGAAATAGTGTGATAGGGGAAGAAGATTAGGCAACAAGATGAGGGAGGAAGGAGAGCAAGAGAGACTGTGGGGGGAAAAGAGGCTGGCTGCTTGCTTGTAGGAATGCATTAAGGACTTAACTTATGACAGAACGGGTACACACCCTGTCTAAACCAGGCTCTAAAGGAGCTGCAGTAGACCTCAAGAGGTATCCCCCCCCCCCCCCATCCCACTCAAACTTCAGTGGAGACAAAAGGGATGGGGAGGTCTCGACTGCTGGTTCCTAAATCCAAAGAAAATGTGTCAGGGCCTGCTCAGGTGAATATTTGAATGATGTGTACTAGTTGGTAGTCCCATAGCCTACAGCCATGATACCACTGACAGTCCTTGAGGGCTGCAATCACACCCAGTTTTCTCTTCTTTTATGTGCAGAACTTCACTTCCTTTACTCAAGCACTTCCTTGGGCTTTTACAGCTCAAATGCATTACTCTGTATTTTTTAGCATTAAATCTTAGCTACTAAACTCTGGACCGTTCCTCAATCTTTGCTAGATCACTCTTGTTATCCACACCTTCTGGGATTTCTATCTATCCAGTTGCACAGTTTGCTATTATTTGCCAAAAGGCAAACAATCCCTCTGCAATATCACATACAAAAATATTTAAGAGAACTACACAGGCTTGATCCTTGTGCCATACCACTCATAATGCTCCTTTTCTCAGACTGAACTCCATTTACCATTATGTTCTGTCATCTCTCAAGTCAGTTTATTTATATCACCCATGCGAAAAACCATGTCAAAGACCTTAATAAAATCCAAGTATATTACATCTAGCACTTTTCCTGATCCAGCTTTTGAGTCATCCAAAAACCTGACTGGATCTGTCTAACAGGCAAGCCATCTGCCTATTAGTCGTAAGGCAGGGCTTCTCAAACCAACCACAGGAACCCCACAGGCAATCTGTTTTACAAGATACCCAAAATGTATATGCATGAAATCAATTTGCATATATCAAGTCTTTATGTATATTCATTGTGGGTATTCTGAAAGTCCAACTAGTTGTGTATGGGATCCCATGATAGAATTGGAAACCTGCCCTAAGGTTAAGTAGCATCTAAGGGTATTTCTATTATACAAGATCCTTCAAATATAGATGTACAAACTTTGCAAAATATAAATCTACCTTTTCTGCATAATCATTTACTATAAGAGCCATCATGAGGCCTAAGCTCCCAGCTATTTCTTTTTACCATGAACATCCTTTCCTAAAACAGAACCCGTTAAAGTTATGTTTTATGAGAAAGGCTTGCAAAAAAATGCAAGGATCAAACGTTCTTCCATCAATTAAAAAGTAGGAATAAGTTGCACACATACACATAAAACATTAGTGCAAAAGTAAAACATGTAATACCACTCTGCAATCTGAACTCCCACTTAACAACTCTGTTTAAATTGCCTACAAGACTTTGCCCCAAACATTTAAGGGAAAAACCCCCCTCAAAGAATCCGAGAGCAAACCTCTCAAAACAAAGACACTAGGAACAAAACACTGGCAGGGGCACAGTATTGTTGATTCATAGGAAGACAGATGTGCCAAGATCAGGCGAAATACCACTCAACTCCCACGAACTGAATACACAACATGCACATATAGATGTATGCTTCCTACAATAAAGGGGCACTGTTGCTCTGGCCGCATTGCGCGGAAGGCCCTGCGCCGGAGATAAACGGACAGACGAGTGGAGTGTGTGTGTATACAGATCGCTACTGAGGGCCGTTGCATTTAGGCTGAGAGGAAGGGGGTGAAAGTTACCGTTGAGGGCTGCGTCCCGTCTCCATGGAGTTGCCGAGCCCGTCCCGTCCCTCGCCTCGCCGCCCACCCTCTCTCGCTCCCTTACTTGCGTCACTCAGGGGATATGTGTAGATTAGGGGGACGGAAAAGAAGGTTGTTTTTGCGCCGTCCCACGTACACCGTCACTTCAGTGACTCGCGACCCTCTTATTTCGTCACTGCTCGCGCGCAGACACTTCTAAGCCGTCACTGAGACAATGTCCGGCCCTTGCATTATTCCGTCACGCTCATTCTTTTTTTTCCTTTGTTGAACCAGCACCGACACTTGATGCCGCTCCTCGCGTCAAGGTGAGGGGTGCAGAATGGCTCGACAACATCAACGGGCCACTTCGCTTGCGCTACCCTAGAAGTCTTGACGAGTCTCTTGCGTACGCTCGCTTCCGTTTTTCAATGATGGACTGCATCACCGATCGCCCTACTGCGAAGCGCACGGGTGGGCGCGTAAGGCCTACTTAGGACAGACCATAGAGACGCGAGGAAAGGCTAGAGGAGCAGGACACTCGCTGCTGTCATCAAGAGGCGCCCCGCCGTCACCAGTTATTTAGCCAGAATTACTTAAAAGCATGCCGAGAGAGAAAAAGAGTTTGAAAGCAAATTCTTGTAGTTCAAATATGCACTTCTCTTTCTTCCGGAAGGCCACTGCTATAATGCGAGTATAAAACTTAACTTTGTTGGAATTGCTTTATGTGAAGCGGCATTTTAGAAAGGACGTGGAGTGGTGAATTCCCACATCCATCCCAGGTCATGGAGAATTAGGACGGTATTCTGCAAGAGGTTCTGCCATACTTAGAGCCCCATGTAAAATAGCTGCAGGACTGCAAAGATATGCCCCTGAATGTATGTCGGGAGCAGTGATTTTAGGAAACAGCATTTAGAAAAAAACCTCAGACAATCCCTTTACCTGACGTGGGAGCAGCCTCCTAAAATTACTACACCAGTAGAGATGGCGCCCCCTCCCCAACCCTGACCCTAGACACCGCCCCACCAACAATTTCCTTCCCACTGTCAACTATCTGATCCCTCTTGCCTCGCTCTCACCCAAAGCACGTAGGAAAGGCCCTCCCTTCTCACAAAGGCCCCACAAGATAGTATGACTTCCTTCCCCTTAGGGTGCTAACTGGCTCCAGATGCGCCTGACAGGCTTGATCCAGTCCTGGGTTTACTCCATTGCATGCAGAGATAGCACAGTTACCTGTAACAGGTGATCTCTGGGAACAGCAGGAATTAGTCCTCACATATGGGTACGTCGGTACCGACGGAGCCTGCGCGGGAAAGCTCCCCAGCTTCCCAGAAAAAAGCTTTTGGGAGCCTCCCACAGCGCATGCGCGCTGCCTTCCCGCCTTTCTGACCAACTCTCCTCAGTTCAAGTTTAAAGCTGAGACAATAGAGAGAGAGTAAAGGAAAGACAAAGAGAGAGAAAGATACAACTCCTAGGGGAGGTGGGTGGGTTGTGAGGACTAATTCCTGCTGTTCCCAGAGATCATCTGTTACAGGTAAGTAACTGTGCTATCTCCAGGAACAAGCAGGAATAAGTCCTCACATATGGGGACTCCCTAGCTAAGATGCCTGGGAGATCCCCAAGGGTATGAGACCCTGAAAGGTTCCTCGTCTTTCTATGGATCTCAGGCATCCATTGAGGGAAGGAGGGTAGGAGTTGTTCAAGAATGGAACAGGTGTCTGAGGACAGCCTGACCAAACAAGGCATCCCGGCGGGAGTCCTTGTCCAAACAGTAATGGGCTGTAAAGGTATGAACCGAGGCCCAGGTGGCTGCTCGACAGATCTGATCTATGGACACAGAATGAAGATGAGCCATAGAGGTGGCCATGGCCCTCACATTGTGAGCTGTGACATGGCCTTCCAGAGAAAGGTTCTTACTCTGGTAAGCAAAAGAGATACACTGAGCAATCCAATTGGACAGTGTTCTTTTAGAGACTGGAAGTCCTAGATGAGAAGGATCAAAAGCAACAAAAAGCTGGGAAGACTTTCTGTGTTGCTGTGTCCTGTGTAAGTAAAAAGCAAGAGCTCTTTTACAATCTAGAGCAGGGGTCTCAAACTCAAATTGCTTTGAGGGCCAAATGAGGACTTGTAAAATAACCCGGGGGCCGCATGAGACGTGGGACTTCATTTGCATAAGGGACCTCATTTGCATAAATTTGCATAATGTTGCCATACCCTAACTTTTAGTAAACATGCCTCTTAATGAGTGCATGAATATTTATTTATTTAACAGCTCTTATATACCGCACTATTTTTATCAGCGCGGTTTACAAATAACAAAGAATACTCAGATCAGCGGAGACTGATTGGGTTTACATTAAAACAGGTAATAGATCTTGGGGAACATGGGAATTTTCAGAATAACATAAGTCCAAACTTATGTTATTCTGAATAAAGAAAGACTAAAAGATTTCTACATTACTATAATCCAGTGCCAACCGCCAGGCACATTAGGAACTACTACAAACAAACACTGCCCATTTAGAACCTATAGCAAACCCGCCATATCCTAACAGCACTACCAGGACTCACAAAGCACCATACCCTACCTATCAAAAGGCAACACTGCAAATATTAAATCAATACATTTCAGAGAACAACAATACATGACCTACTGGGGACAGAGAACAAGTAGCAATGTCAAATAGGAATTACATAAACAGAATACCTCAGCTCAGTTACACATGCAGAATACACCATCACCAAACAAGGAAACAATTTAGAAACAAGACTATTAAACTGGGACCCCCAAAAGCCAAACTTGGAATGTACAACAACACTGTAGAAATAAAACTATAAATTAATTTCCTCTTGTACTAAACAAAGCGCAGACGTTATTGATGCACATTTCCCAGAACTGACATATTCCAGTTAATAAATTCAAAATAAAGATATTTTTCTACCTTTTGTGCATTTTTTTTCAGTTGCAATTGTTCCAGCCACTTTCTTCTGGTTTCTTCGTGCCTTCTGCTAACTCTCCATCGTCTGCTGTCCATTTGTCCTTTCTTCTCTCTTCTACCTTTTTCCATTCTCCCTCTACATCTGCTTTAACATATTAATCTTTCTCCTTTTGCTCTTTCCTCACTCCTATTTCATTCACTCAAATTTTACCCCTCCATCCTCAATCCCCACTTACTCTCCCAATACCTGGCCAATTGTAGATTTGTCTTCCCTCCCACACAAAATATTTTTCCCTTCTCCATTTCACTCTCCCAGCTCCATCCCATTCTAATCCTCCCCCAACATCAGCTCCCTTCTAGTTCCAGTCCCACACAGCACCCCCTCCCTTCTAGTCACTGCATCAGCCCATTTTCAGTCCTAGCCCCCCCATCAGCCCATTTCCAGTGCTAGCTCCCTCCCCTCACAGCCCATTTCCATTCCAAGCCCCCCTCCCCATCAGCTATTTGCAGTTCAAGCCCCCCTTCCACTCAGCCCATTTCCAGTCCTAGCAGACCCCCCAGCCCATTATCAGTCCTAGCCCCCCCATAGTCCATTACCAGTCCTAACCCCCCATAGCCCACTTCCAGTCTTACCCCTCATAGCCCATTACCAGTCCTAACCCCCCCATCACCCCATTTTCAGTGTTACCCCCATCACCCCATTTTCAGTTACCCCCCTCATAGGCCATTACCAGTCCTAGCCCCCCCCCCTTAGCCCATTACCAGTCCTAACCCCCCTCCCACCATCAGCCAAGGTAGATTTTAAAAAAATGTATATTTGTTGCTGCTGCCGCAGTATTAAGCGTCCCGCGGGCCACTCTGCCTGGCCAGAGTCCTCTCCTCCCTGCAGCATCAGCTCCAAAAGCGGCGGCTTTCAGAGCCGCGAAGAGAGAGAGTCTCTCGCGCGGCTCTGAAGACTCTCTCGCTGCTCTTCAGAACCGCGCGAGAGAAACTCTCTCTCTTCGCGGCTCTGAAAGCCGCCGCTTTTGGAGCTGATACTGCAGGGAGGAGAGGACTCTGCCAGGCAGAGGGGCCCGCGGGACGCTTAATACTGCGGCGGCGGCAAGTTTGGATTTTTTTTTTTTTTACACGCCGGTAAGTGCTTCGCGGGCTGCACAAGATGCTCTGGCGGGCCGCGTGTTTGAGACCCCTGATCTAGAGTATGAAGGTTCCTCTCTGCAGTGGATGCATGAGGAGCTGGAAAAAAGACAGGTAAATATACCTCTTGATTAAGATGAAAAGGTGAGACCACTTTAGGCATAAAGTGAGGATTTGTCCTAAGGATTACCTTATCATGATGGAACCTTGTATAAGGTGGATTAGCCACTAAGGCCTGCAGCTCACTAATGCAGCGAGCAGAAGTGATTGCAATAAGGAAAATAACCTTCCAGGAAAGAAATTTCAAGGAGGTAGTGGCTAAGGGTTCAAAAGGTGGCTTCATAAGCTGACCAAGAACCAAGTTCAAGCCCCATGCCACCGGAGGAGGTCGAATGGGAGGTTTAGTTAAGGTTAGGCCTCTCATGAATCTTGTAATAAGAGGATGAGAGGAAACAGGTTGTCCATTGATAGGCTTAAGGGATGCTGCAATAGCACTTAAATGGACCCTTACGGAATTCGTCTTAAGGTCTGCATTGGAGAGATGCAGGAGATATTCTAAGAGAGAATTCAGAGGAAGTGCTAGAGGGTTAAGACCCTTTTGAGCACACCAAATGGAAAATCTCTTCCATTTAAAAGCATAGGAAAGCCTAGTGGAAGGTTTCCTGGAAGCATGAAGGATATCCTGCATTTGTTGCGAAAGATTGAAGTTTTGAAGGTCTAGGCCTTCAGTAACCAAGCTCTGAGGTGAAGGGACTTGGGGTTTGGATGCCACAAAGTCCCCTCCTCCTGAGACAGAAGGTCTGGAGCAGCTCCCAAGTCCAGAGAGGGGGCTTGGGAGAGATGCAGAAGTAGAGGGTACCACACTTGGCGTGGCCAGCGTGGAGCTATGAGGATCATAGATCCTTGATCCCTCTGAAGTTTGAGCAGAGTCTTGGGGATCAAAGGAATGGGTGGAAAGGCATACAGGAAGTCCTGACCCCAGTGAAGGAGGAAGGCATCCTTTGCCTGAACTCCCTGACACGGAATTCTGGAACAGAACCGGGGAAGTTTGGCATTCCACGGACTTGCAAATAGGTCTATGTCCGGGGTACCCCATTCCTGAAAGATTCTGAGTACCTGATCCATGTGCAGGGACCATTCGTGTGGAAGCAGAACTCGACTGAATCTGTCCGCCGAAGAGTTTTGAATTCCTGGGAGGTATACTGCCAGGAGATGGATTTGATGCTCTCTGGCGAAGGCCCATAATCTGAGAGCTTCGTTGCAAAGCAACAGAGAGCCGGTTCCTCCTTGTTTGTTTATGTAAAACATGGCTACCTGATTGTCCGTTTGAATAAGGACTGTCTGGTAGCTGAGGAGGGTATGAAAGACCTTGAGAGCTAAGAACACTGCTCGAAGCTCCAAGTGATTGATATGAAGAGAGGTCTCCTGTGGAGACCAAGTACCTTGGGTGGAGAAGTCCAGCAGATGAGCTCCCCAACCTGTTTGGGAGGCATCTGTTGTGAGGATTGCTTGGGGCAACAAAGGTTGGAAGGGGGACCCCAGCAACAGATTTTGAGTGGGCATCCACCATTGGAGAGACCAAAGGAGACGTTTGGAGTTTGCTATTTGGTCTGAGAGAGCTCTTGAGGCTTGAGTCCACTGGGTGGACAAAGTCCATTGAGCTGCTCTCATGTGTAGGCGAGCATAGGGGACCACATGTACTGTGGAAGCCATGTGGCCTAGCAGTTGTAGCATCTCCCTGGCAGTTAAGTGGCTCTTTGACTGAATCTGGGAGGCTAGCTGCACTAGACGTTGGCAACGGGCCTGAGGAAGGTAGGCCCTTGCAGTGGTGGTATCCAACCAGGCCCCTATGAATTCGAGGGACTGAGTAGGAATGAGCTGGGGCTTTGGGAGGTTTACCACCAGTCCCAGATATTGCAGAATGCGCCTTGTGCGGTCCAGGGAAATCTGGGCTTCTGACTGAGATGGAGCTCTGATGAGCCAGTCGTCCAGATATGGGAAAAACAAAGACTCCCAGAGTGCGCAGAAATGCAGCAACTATTGCCATGCATTTGGTGAACACCCTTGGAGCAGAGGCCAGACCGAAAGGAAGGACTCTGTATTGGTAATGTTTTCTCTGGAACAGAAAACGTAGGAATTTTCTGTGGGATGGGTGAATGAGTATATGGGTGTAATCATCCTTGAGATCTAGAGAACAAAGCCAATCCTGACTCTGTAGGTATGGAAGGAGAGTGCCTAAAGAGAGCATCTTGAACTTCTCCTTGTACAGAAATTTGTTCAATTCTCGGAGATCTAGAATAGGTCTGTATCCCCCTGTTTTCTTTGGGATGAGAAAGTAGGGGGAGTAAAAACCTGACCCCTGTTGAAGAAGATGAACTTCTTCTATGGCCCTCTGGGCCAGAAGGGAGGTTACCTCCTGATCCAGAAGGTCAAGGAGAGATGTGGGAGAATTGAAATGTCTCACCATGGTGTAGGGAGGAAGGTCTGAGAAATGAAGTTTGTAGCCCTCTCTGAAGATGGAGAGGGTCCACTGCTCTGATGTGATTTGCTCCCATCTGGGAGCAAAATGAGCCAACCTTCCTGGAATGGTGAGAGGTTCTGGCTGTTGTAGAGCCAGAAAGGTTAAGTTCTCTAGCAGTAAGTCAAAACCCCTGAGGGGCTTGGGACTGCTGGGTTGCAGCAGCCCCTGCAGGTTTAGGCCTAGCCTGTTTGGGTTGCTGACGCTTAGTAGCAAAGCGACCTGCAGAAGACTGTTGACCAGAAGTGGAAGGAAATCTGCCCTTCTTGTAAAAAGACTTTTTAAAAGACTTTTTCTTGGCTGGAGTGGAGGTAGACTTAGAAAGTCTATCAAGAGCAGCATTTTCTGCATCCATTTGAGTGGCTTTAATCTGCCACTCCTTGCCAAATAGGTTTTCACCTGTACAGGGTAGATTTCCTAAACCATCTTGAACCCAGGGTTCTAGATCAGAAGCCTGGAGCCAAGCAATTCTACGAGCAGCTATAGCAATGCCTGAGGCTCTGCTGGCAACCTCAAAGGAATCAAAGGCTGCTCTGTTGGAAAACTTTGAGATGTCTTGCGTATGCTTAAGCCAAAGAAGGAATTCCTCTCTTTTATCCTCTGGAATAAAAAGGGAGAAAGTTGTGCAGCTTTTCTGCAACCTCCTTCAGAAACATACCCATATAAAAGGCTGTATGAATTGATTCTGGCAGTAAGCATGTTAGCTTGGAAGATATTTCTACCAAAAGCATCCAAGGTCCTGCATTCTCTTCCTGGAGGAGTAGAAGAGTGTCTTTTAGTACTCTTTATTCTCTTCATAGCTGACTGCACCACAATAGAATGGTGAGGAAGCTGAGTTTTTTGAAAACCAGGAGAAGGAGGGACACGGTACATAGTGTCCAATCTATGAGAATGAGGAGAAAGGGTGAGAGGAGTCTCCCACAATTCAAGCAAATGTTCTTGGAGAATTTCATGAATTGGCAAGGTGACTGCCTCTCTGGGAACCTTAGAGTATCCCAAAATGTCTAATTTTTTTGCTCTAGGTTCTTTTTCAGAGGTTACTGAAATAGAGAGTCCTTTAGCTATTTCCATGATGAAGTCTTGAAAGGACAAATCCTCTGGAGGAGACATTCTCCTCTTTGGAGAAGAGGGCTCCTCAGGAAGAGCAAGAGATACCTCGGGAGAGTCATCCGATGAGTCGGAATCATCAGAAGACTGGAAGTATCGTCTGTTGGCTTCCAGGGATCGATACGCGTATCGACCGGTATCGACATCGGGCGTACCCGGAACCGGATCGGTATCGGGAAAAGCCCGGGAACCGGAACCGGTATCCTGGTCGACGTGGATGCCCTGGGTACCGGTATCGATTGTGGTACCGGAACCGAGGTCGGTACCGCTTGCTGCGGTACCGTGGGCGTCGCAGCCTTAATGAAAGCCATTATGGCCTGCTGCATGGATTGAACTGTATGATCCATGGACGCCACGACTGCCTGGATGTCGGTACCGGAAGAGTGTGCCGGTACCCCAGAGCAGTCTAACAGGTGATCGGTCGAGGCCGTGCCATCGATGTCAACCTGTAACCCCATAGGAGGAGCTTTGGAAGCCGGAGCTTCCCGCCGGGGTTGTTTGGCTGGGGCAGGGTCCTCAGGGTCAAGCCCGGAGGCATCTCGATACTTAGAGGGAGATTTGCCCTTTGAGGATCTGCCAGAGGAGTGTTTGGTTACCTGAGATCCATCAGGAGAGGAAGACCTGGAAGATGTTGATGCTGGAGTATCTGTGGAAAACAGCATATGAAACTTGGCTGCTCGGTTCTGTAAGCCACGTTTAGACATCAGGGAACAGGACTGGCAATCCGGAATGGAGTAGTCAGGCCCCAAACATTTAAGACACCATTCATGTGTGTCGGTAACTGAGATGGTACCGCTACACTTGGTGCATTTTTTAAAACCAGAAGCTGGTTTTTCCATGAGGGAAAGTTGTTCTCTAGGCCTGGGGCCTAAAGAGAGAAAATTTCACCAAGTAGTGAAAAGAAAATAATTTTTTTTTTTTTTTTGAAAAGTAAAAAGAAAAAAAGACCGGCGGTACCGGTCCGGTAGCGGGGAAGGCAGACACGCGGCCAAAGAAACAAATTAAAATAAGAACTTCTTCAGCGGTGACAGGAACATGACCTGCTGGCTCCGCGGAAAAGAAGAACTGAGGAGAGTTGGTCAGAAAGGCGGGAAGGCAGCGCGCATGCGCTGTGGGAGGCTCCCAAAAGCTTTCTTCTGGGAAGCTGGGGAGCTTTCCCCCGCAGGCTCCGTCGGTACCGACGTACCCATATGTGAGGACTTATTCCTGCTTGTTCCTGGAGATACATAGTTCTGATTTATCCATGGCACTCCATAAGAAAAGCAAGACTACAAGTCCCTGCATGCAATGGGGTAAACACAGGATTGGATCAAGCCTGTCGGGCGCATCTGGAGCCAGTTGGCAACCCTTCTTCCCCATAAAGCCCCACCTTACCAGTAGATTGGGAATCCTGGGGTATAGTAAGAGCCATTTTGCAGATCTGCATACCAAGCAGAAGGGAGTAGGCTTTGCTCCTGCTTCCACTATACCTAACCAAACTGGTAAGCCCAACAGGTGCTTATCAAGGACTCGAGGGGGGTCACTGTCTTTCAGTTTGCTTGAGGAGCTTCCTGGGGGAGGCGGCCTTTAGTAGGTAGGATAGCTTCTGTTGCCTTGAGGGAGAGATGGGACCTCTGTTAAGTGTCTTGGGTAGGAGGCAGGGAGGGGGAACAGATGATTGTTGGTAGCAGGGATTGGATGGTTAACTATGGGTGGGTGTACCTACCAGCCGGGGGGTGACTGGAGTTGGGGCTGAAGGTGGAAGCCCCCGCTCAATGTCGGTAACATCTATCCCTGTCAGCAGATACATACAGTATTCGTGCCCAAGGTAGGGTTGCCAACTTTTTCACCGAGAAAAACCGACACCTTTGGCTCGCCATGCTCCACCCATTCTCCTCCCCTAGTCCCACCCCCAGCCCCACCCACAAAAATTACCGAGGATACGTGTAGGCTAACTTCCTTGGTCAGATAATAATTAAACTGGGAACCCCAAAATCCAAACATGAAATGTACAACACTGAAGAAATAAAACTATAAAGTAATTTCCTCTTGCACTAAACAAAAACGCAAAGATGTTAGCAATACACACTTCCCAGACCAGACATATTCCAGTTAATAAATTCAAAATAAAAAGTATTTTTCTACCTTCTGTTTGGGCATTTCATTTTTCAGTTGCAATTGCTCCAGTCACTTTCTTCTGGTTTCTTCGTGTCTTCTGCGAGCTATCCATTTGGCCTTTCTTCTCTTTTAGATGTTTTCCATTCTCTCTCTATATCTGCTTTAACATACTGATTGTTTCCCTTTTGCTCTTTCCCCCATTTCTTTCCTTATTCCTTTATCATCCACTAAAATTTCACCCTTCCATTCTCAAGCCCCTCTTACTCTCCCAATACCCGGCCCATTAGAGACTTTTCTTCCACACAAAATATTTTTCCCCTCTCCATTCTCATTCCCCATCCATTCTAGTCCTCCCCCAAAATCAGTTCCCTTATAGTTCTAGACCCACCCAGCATCCACTCCCTTGTAGTCCCATTCTCCCATGCCCCATATCAGCCCATTTCCAGTCCTATTCCAGCTTTTCATAAGCCCATTTCCAGTGCTAGCCTTCACATCACAGGCTATTTCCAGTCCTAGCCCCCGCCCCCCAATCACAGCCCATTTACAGTCCAAGTCCCCCATCACAGCCCATTTTCAGTCCTAGCCCCCCTAATCACAGCCCATTTTCAGTCCAAGTTCCACCTCCCTCCACCATAGCCCATTTCCAGTCCAAGTTCCCCCCCCCCCCCCATAGCCCTTTTCCAGTCCAGGTCCCACCCATCACAACCCATTTCCAGTCCATGTCCCCCCTCCATAGCCCCTTTTCTGTCAAGGTCCCCCCCCCCCATCACAACCCCTTTCATGTCCAAGTCCCCCCCCCCCCCAATAGTCCTTTTCCGGTACAGGTCCCCCCCCCCCCATCACCGCCCATTTCCCGTCCATGTCCCCCCCCCCCAGCCCTTTTCCAGTACAGGTCCCCCCCATCACAGCCCATTTGAACCCCCCCCCCCCCCGTGCAGCTGCTGCTCCTGCTTCTTACTGAGCAGCAGCTGCAATAAAGTTAATTTAAAAGTAAGGAAACCTGTGAGAAACCCTCCGCTCCTATGAAACTCCTTCTGCGGGGTCCCTGGCTGAAAAGGAAGTGACATCAGAGGGGCAGGCACTGCAGAAGGAGTTTCATAGGGCCGGAAGGCCCCTCACAGGATTCCTTACTTTTAAATTAACTTTATTGCAGCCGCTGCTCTGTAAGAAGCAGCAGCAGCGGCTGCAAGGGGGGGGCCAGGACTGTGATCGCAATCGCGATCGCAAGTGCAAAGCCGGTTTTCTGCTCTGGCTGCTCCAATCTCGCAGCCAGAGCAAAAAGCCGGCTTTTCAATGGCCGGTTTCGGTTCTCTGCCGGCAGCCGGTCCGACCACAGGAAAACTGGCCAGGCCGGCTGAAAACCGGCTGGTTGGCAACCCTAGCCCAAGGGCAGGTGTAAATGCCGACATCCATATTTTTTCCAGATATGGATTCCCTTTATAAAATGGGGAATCCACGTCTGCATGATGGGCCCTGCCCACACCACTTCTACTTTTGCCCCCTCTCCCTGACAGGGTAGACATGGCAAGCATTCCTACATCTACAAAAAAGCAGATTCTGAAATGGCATTGAGAGACCTATATTTCAATCTACACATCTCAATGCTGGTTTTTGGATGCGGAAATGCTTCTAAAATAACCCCCTTAGTATTTAGCTCATGCCTTTCCAATAGTTGCTCAAGGCTTGTTACAGTACAGTATAGGTACACTAGGTATTTCCCTTTTCTTAGAGAATTTACAGTCTAACAGGCCGAGGCAGAAAACTAGCGTAGCCTTTAAACATAGAAAACGGCACATTTAAGCTAACGTCAAATGCAGAAAAGAGATAGATGTGCATGTAAATGGTGATGGAAAAACTACTGCCCAGTTAATGCCACAAGTATTTAAATGTATTTAAACTGCAAGCAAATGAGCTGCACATAATAATCTGGAATGCAAATGATTACTGCGCCCAATACAGAGACAGGCATAGAGAATTTTGCAACCAGCTTTAACGTCAGTCTTTCTACGCCTGGGTCTGAGGTGTCTTAAACCTCTGGTGCATGCCCCCGACAGGATTTTGATGGCAATGGGGATGATCACAGCATCGGGAAAAATCCCCGATGCCATCAAAATACTGTTGTGGGCTGGTGCCACAACAGAAAGTCACTCCCTGGTGGTCTAGTGGTCCGATCCCACTACCTCTCACCCCACTTAAAAAAAAAAAAAAAACACTAACCTGGTGGTCTAGCAGTCCTAGAACCCCACACCCTCCATCACACTTAAAAAAAAATATGAACCTAGTGGCCTTCGTGGGGTTCTGGGGCTGCCAGACCACCAATTTCATTTTTTTAAGTGGGGCGGGGGGTTCTGGGGCCGCCAGACCACCAGGGAGTGATTTTCTGTCAGAGTATCAGCCCCCAACAGTATTTTGATGGCACTGGGGACTTTTCCTGATGCCGCGATCACTGCCGATGCCATCATCATCCTGTCTGGGCTGATATGCAAATTAACCACACAGTACCTGTTTCTCTGGGAGAGCATGCCAAACCAGCGCCAATTTCTTGTGCGCATGTGTTTGGCTTGCTCTCCCTGTTTAACGCTCCAATTTTGTTTAATGTATATGAGCGCCTTTCTGCATAGCTGTGCTGAAGTCGCGTGCTATCGGTGCACTGCAAACAGGCGTAAAAAGCTGATAGCATGCGACTTCAGCACCCATGTTTTGCGTTGGCCTGTAAGTTTGTACCTGAGGCAATGGAGGGTTAAGTGACTTGCTTTTAGAGCAGCAGTTCTCAACCTGTGGGTCGCGACTCTGACAGGATTTAGCGGGGGTTGACTCGCCTCCGCCAAGTTTTAAAATTTTTTTAAAAAAGCGCACAAGTTGCTGCCGCTGCTGCTTCTCGGCAGCAGCAAACTCACCGCCTCCCTTCTAATGCAGCCGCAGCTCCCTGCCTCTTAGGGAACTGCGGCTATGCCTGTAAAATGGTTGCGGAGCCTTCCTGTCTCTCGATGGGCTCCGTGCAGCATTGTCCCGCCTCTAAAGAAAGTTGTTTACCACTTCCTTTGGAGACGGGACAATGCTGCACGGAGCCCGTTTAGAGACAGAAAGGCTCCGCAATGGCTTCACAGGCACAGCCGCGATTCCCTAAGAGACAGAGAGCCGCGGCTGCAGAAGAAGGAGGAAGACATGGGGAGAGCGGAGGGGGGGGGGGGCAGGGAACCTGCAACGGGGCTGACATGGACAGATGGGGGGGCTGACATGGATGGAGGGAGGGGGCTGACGGAGGCAGGGAGGGGGGCTGATATGGATGGATGGAGAGAGGGGGGCTGACATGGACAGAGGGGGCTGACATGGACAGAGGGGAGAGACAGGGGGATATACTGGACAGATGGGATAAATGCTGGACAGAGGGGAGAGACAGTGTGGGTTAGGATTATAATGGGCTGATGGGGGAGCTAGCACTGGTAATGGGGTTGAGGGGGGACTAGCACTGGAAATGAGCTGATTAGGGAAGGCTAGGACTGGTAATGGGCTGATGGGGTGGGGTAGGACTGCTAATGGACTGATGGGAGGCTAGCATTGGAAATGAGCTGATCGGGGGGGCTATGACTGGAAATGGGCTGATTAGTGGAGGCTAGGACTGGTAATGAGCTGATGGGGTGTAGGACTGGTATTGGGCTGATTAGGGGAGACTAGCACTGGTAATGGGGTTGAGGGGGGACTAGCACTGGAAGTGAGCTGATTGGGGGGCTTTGACTGGGAATGGGCTGATTGTGGGGAGGGGAGGATAGAGCTGCTGGCCCTGGAAGAAAACTGGGGGCTAAGGCTACAAATGGGCTGATACGAGGGGATGGGAGAATGGAACTGGAAGGGAGTGGATCTGAGAGGGGCTGCCATGGTATTTGTACTAGAAGGGACTGGAAACCAGTGGCAGTCATGGGAATGCAAGTTGACATTGGAAGGTACTGGGAGTGAGGACTGGAAAGGGGCTGATACTGGGGAGGAATACTGTGACTGGAAATAAGCTGATGGAAAGAAGTGAAGAAAACGAAAGAAGAGATAAGAAATGGCAGATGACCATAGACCACAGAAAGAGAGCTAAGAGAAGACAGGAAAGCAGAAGCCTCAGATCGGGACCAGCATGATCAGAGAATAAATTGGTCAGACAACAAAAGGTAGAAAAAGCGTAGTTACTCACCTGTAACAGGTGATCTCCGGGAACAGCAGGAATTTAGTCTTCACATATGGGTATCGTCGGTACCGACGGAGCCTGCGCGGGAACGCTCCCCAGCATCCAATAGGAACGCTTTTGGGAGCATTCCTCAGCACATGCGTGCTGCCTTCCCACCTTTCCAACTGTCCCTCTTCAGTTAAGTTTCTAGCTGAGTGAAAGGATAGAGGGAGAGAGGAAAGAGATAGAGAGACAACTCCTAGGGGAGGTGGGTGGGCTGTGAAGACAATTCCTGCTGTTCCCGGAGATCACCTGTTACAGGTGAGTAACTACGCTATCTCCAGGAACAAGCAGGAATGTAGTCTTCACATATGGGGACTCCCTAGCTGAAGATTCCAGGGACATGACCCCCAGGAAGCTGCCACCTATGATGAGGTGGGCCATGCTTCCGCCCATGGATCTCTGGCATCCCACCAGGGTTGGTGGGTAGGAGTTGTATTAGGTTTGAAAGAGATTTTGAAGAACAGCCTGGCCAAAGAAGGCATCCTGATGGGAGGCTTTATCTAGGCAGTAGTGGGTTGTGAAGGTATGTACCGAAACCCAGGTGGCTGCTCGACAAATGTCATCAATAGACACAGAGTGAAGGTTAGCCATAGAGGCTGACATAGCTCTCACATTATGAGCTGTGACATGGCCTTGAAGAGGAAGACTCTTACTCTCATAAGCAAAGGATATGCACTGTGCAAATCCATTTGGATAAAGTCCTCTTGGAGACTGGAAGTCCAAAATGACTAGAATCAAAAGCAATAAAAAGTTGAGAAGACTTTCTATGTTGCTGTGTTCTTTGTAGGTAAAAAACCAAGTCCCTTTTACAGTCCAAAGTGTGAAGGTTCTTTGCATTAGAGGCATGAGGCCTCGGAAAGAATACAGGAAGATAAATCACTTGATTTAGAAACATAGAAACATGATGACAGAAAAAGACCACATGGCCTATCTAGTCTGTCCTTCCATAACAACAACTACAACAGTCCACTTTTTACCTTTAGAGATCCTCTGTGTTGGTCCCATGCTTTTTTGAATTCAGTTACTGTCCTCATCTCTACCAACTCCACTGGGAGACTATTCCATGGATCCACTACTCTTTCTGTAAAGAAATATTTCCGCATATCACTCCTGAATCTATCTCCCTTCACCCTCATCCCATGTCCCCTCGTAGCAGAACTTGCTTTCAATTGAAAGAGGCTCTCTCCCTGAACATTTATGCCATGGAGGTATTTAAACATCTCAATCATATCACCTCTATCCCGCCTTTCCTCTAAGGTGTACATATTAAGATCCTTAAGTCTGTCCTCATATGCTTTATAATGAAGCCCATTAATCATTTTAGTAGCAACCCTCTGCACCAACTCCATCCTGTTCACATCCTTTTGAAGGTGTGGTCTCCAGAACTGCACACCATACTCCAAATGAGGTCGCACCAAAGACTTATACAAAGGCATTATCACCTCCTTTTTTCTGCTAGCCATTCCTCTCCGTATGCACCCAAGCATCCTTCTAGCTTTTGCCGTCGCCTTTTCTACCTCTTTAGCTACTTTAAGATCATCAGACACAACCACACCTAGGTCCCCGCTCTTCTTTAGTGGACAAAAGTACTTCACCTCCTATACTGTATTGCTCCCTTGGATTGCTGCAGCCCAAATGCATGACCTTACATTTTTTAACATTAAATCCCAGCTGCCAAATTCTAGACCATTCTTCAAGCTTAGCTAGATCCCTCCTCATGTTATCTACACCTTCCTGGGTGTCTACTCTATTGCAGATTTTGGTATCATCTGCAAAGAGGCAAACCTTACCCGACAGCCCTTCCGCTATATCACTAACAAAGATGTTAAAAAGAATCGGACCAAGGACAGATCCCTGTGACACACCACTGGTAACATCCTTCTCCTCAGAGTGAGCTCCATTTACTGAAGACCACTAATCATTTTAGTAGCCACCCTCTGCACCGACTCCATCCTGTTCACATCCTTTTGAAGGTGTGGTCTCCAGAATTGCACACTATACTCCAAATGAGGTCGCACCAAAGACTTATACAGAGGCATTATCACCTCCTTTTTTCTGCTAGCCATTCCTCTCTGTATGCACCCCTTCTAGCTTTTGCTGTCGCCTTTTTTACCTGTTAGCTACTTTAAGATCATCAGACACAATCACGCCTAGGTCCCGCTCTTTAGTGGACAAAAGTACTTCACCCCCTATGCTATATTGCTCCCTTGGATTGCTGCAGCCCAAATGCATGACCTTGCATTTTTTAACATTAAATCCCAGCTGCCAAATTCTAGACCATTCTTCAAGCTTAGCTAGATCCCTCCTCATTTTATCTACACCTTCCTGGGTGTCTACTCAATTGCAGATTTTGGTATCATCCGCAAAGAGGCAAACCTTACCCGACAGCCCTTCCGCTATATCACTAACAAAGATGTTAAAAAGAAGCTGGGGTTACCTGTTTCCAAGCGTACGCTGTCCACCTGGGTGGCAGACTGCATTGCCTGGATGTACAGGGCAGCCGACCTCCCGTTGCAGGTTCGAGTCATGGCCAACCGTGTCAGGGCTATGGCCGCATCAGTGGCTCACGTCCGCTCTGTTCCGCTGGCAGACTTTGAAGCCAGACTTTGCGGCCCATTACTGCCTGGATAGGGAGTCCCGACGGGACAGTGCTTTCGGTCAGACGGTACTCCGTAACCTATTTGAGGTTTAGGCAACTCCAATCCTCCGACCCTCTGGTGTCAGGCTACCGGGGGGTGTTGCTTTCTCGGCTGAATTCCTATTGCAGCTGCTGCGGCTCTTCTAGAGGGAGCCATTTTTCAGCTATGGGCTCTCGGTAGCCTATAGCTAGGGTGTCCCATATGTGAGGACTGACTTCCTGCTTGTTCCTGGAGAAAGCGTAGTTACTCACCTGTAACAGGTGTTCTCCAGGGACAGAAGGAATCAGTCCTCACGACCCTCCCTCCTCCCCTGGAGTTGCAGTCCTATAATTGGTTTTATTCGTTTTGCCGTCTTTTTAGCTATGTCATTTGACTGAGCAAGATGGCACCCTTGGGCGGGAAGGGGACCGCGCATGCGCGATGCAATCCCAAAGGCTTTCCCTGAAAGCCTGGGAATTGCTCCGCATGAGGGCTCCGTCGGCGCCGACATCACCCATATGTGAGGACTGATTCCTGCTGTCCCTGGAGAACACCTGTTACAGGTGAGTAACTACGCTATCCTCCAGTATGAGGCTCCACCTAAGGAGGCCCCGAAGGTCCCCATCCCCGCCATCCTCGGGAAATTCCTCCTTCAGATGTGGGAGACACCGGCGTCAGTGCCAATAGTTAGCCAATGCCTCAACACCATGTACCGGGTCCAGCGGTGCCCCAGCATTCAAAAGGCACAACTCTCTCACACCTCTGTGGTGGTGGAGTTGACTATGCGCTGACAGAAAAGCTCAAAGACTCACTCTTCTGTGCCCTTGGACGCAAATGCTACAAGGGCTTGATGCTGGGTTATTTATTTATTTACAGTTCTTATATACAGCGCTTTTTGGTATCAGTGCGGTTTACAAATAACAGAAATTTGTATCAGAACAGGATCTTTTGCTTACATTGAAACAGGGTATGTAACTTGGAATGTAACAGGGGTAACTATATACAAAACTACAGTTGAAGTTGTGGAAACTATTTACATCTTATATTCAGCAAGTTGTTAATCGCAATGGAGAAAGACCTTGTGATCTATGATCATTGAGGGTGTCAAGGGTTATGTTGTTGGGGCATCAGAGGCTGAGTATGTGGGTTGCGGGGCGGGGAAAAGTGATTGTGTTGGATTAGGGTGGCCAAAGTGGAGGCAGAATAAGTAGTGTTTAAGGGCTTTTCTGAACTGAGAGATGTCATTGATTGTTCGGATGTGAGGTTGGAGGTCGTTCCAGCACCTAGGAGCATAGAATGTAAAAGCTCTATTCCTTGTTTGTGTGCATTTGGTGGACTCAGTTGCCGAATCCAAGCTGTATATTGGTATGTATCTCCAAGACCTAGCAAGAGAACTTGCAGGTTTCTCGGCGGGTCTCAGTGGAGATCACCTCCAGCAATTCCAAACCCTTACAAACTGCGATGGGGAGTGTTCAAAGTACATGTCTCCATGTCTCCTCCTCCTTCAGTCATAAGAAACACTAAGGATCCTAAAGCCTTCTGTAACTGCTAAAAACATTCCTGTTCAAGGAGCACTTTGGTGAACCAGTCACCTAGTGACAATTCTACATGTAAAACTACAATCCTCACACTTTTCAAGATGCTTTCAAGTTCATTGTATCTAATTTATATATATGCTTAGTTCTCTGTACATAGTTATTACTTAAATCAGCTGTTACTGATTTAAGTTAATTTGTCCCTTTTCCCCTTTCACTCCCTGTTAAGATGTTACATATATTTTTGTTTAATGTAATGTTCAATCCTTGAGTTTTCTGTAAACCGCTTTGATTCATGAAAAGCGGTAAATAAGCACTAATAAATAAATAAATAAATGTCTCGAGCTGCCTACAATGGCTTCAAGTCTAACGTGAGGGTGGCCACCGCAGGCATCAGTGCCTGACCCCCGGCCTGGCTCCAGGCATCGGACCTTGAGCAGTGGGTGCAGGAGAAACTCCTCAACGTCCCCTGTCTCGGTGAAAACCTCTTCAGCAAACTGATGGAGGACAAGGCAACTGAGATAGAAACCGAGTACGTCACGCAAACTCAATTCTCTAGGAAGACCTCCACCCTTCTCAAGAAGAAACAGTTGGGGAAGAGGCCCCCTTTTCACAGAAAAGGCCAGCCTTATCGAGGCTATTCCCAATACCAGACCCTGTAGCAGGGTCACCAGGGCAAAGAATCGGGCCAAGGCCAACGTAAGCCTTAAGGTCTCTAAGCCCCAAACACCGGCTCCTGCCCAGACTGGGTTGGGGTTTTGACTCCCTGAGCATAGCCTCTCCTCCTGGGAGGGAGCATCTGCCAACAGGGGGGTGTCTGATCCACTTTGTCCTTTGGTGGTCAGCCATAACCACCGACACCTGGGCCCTTCAGGTAGTCAGAGAAGACTATCTCCTTCACTTGGACCGGATACCTCCCCCTTTCTTTTCAGGAGAGCCCCCTCGGACTCCTCTGCACCAGGCCCTGCTACTAAAGGAACTTGCAGGCCTCATCAGGGATGGAGCTGTGGAACCAGTACCCCTCCACCTCAGGGTTAAGGGGTTCTACTCCTGTTACTTTCTGGTCCCAAAAGGAACAGGAGGCCTAAAGCCCATTTTGGACTTGTGAAACCTGAACAAGTTCTAGGTGCAGGAGAAGTTCAAGATGCTCTCCCTTGGAACATTGCTGTCCTACCTCCAGCAGGGAGATTGGCTGTATTCCTTGGACCTAAAGGATGCTTACACCCACATCCTTATTCATCCTAGTCACAGACAGTACTTAAGGTTCATGGTTGGGGGTGATCACTACCAGTACAGGGTACTATCCTTCGGCTTAGCTCCACACCAAGAGTCTTCACCAAATGCCTGGCAGTGGTGGCCGCCTACCTCTGACTCCAAGGGGCCTTCGTCTTCCCATACCTAGAAAACTGGCTTGTGAAAAGGGACTCAGTCACTGAGGTGCAACAGGCCACTGCCCGCACTGTCAAGGTCCTGCAGCATTTGGGGTTCGTGATAAACCACCCCAAATCTCACCTCACTCCAACTCAGGATCTGGGCCACTTCAGGGCCCTGGCCACCGAGGTACAGCGCCATTACTCAGTGTCGGTGCGGCTCATTCTCTGCCTACTAGGCCACATGGCATCCACAGTCCATGTGGTTCGCAATGCCCGACTCCAGATGCGGGCTGCTCAGTGGTATCTCTACTCGCAGTGGACACAAGCCACAGGCAGGCGCTAGGACAGGGTCTCAGTATCCCATCAACTAGCAAAGTTGCTTGACTGGTGGCAGGGCACACAGCACCTGCAGAAGGGCATGCCCTTCTAGTCCCCAAACCCCCAGAGGGTCCTCACCATGGACGCATCCCTACTGGGCTGGGGTGCACACTGCGAAGAACTGTACATGCAGGGCAACTGGTCCCTAGCAGAGAGCCAGCAACAAATCAACCTGCTGGAACTCAAGGCCATTTATCTGGCGATCAAAGCCTTCCACCACAGCCTGCAGAACCAGTCGGTGCTCCTCCAAGTGAACAAACAGGTTGCAATGTTCCACCTGAACAAGCAAGGGGCAGTCTCGGCACCTCTGGCAGGAGGCAGTAGCCCTCTGCTCATACGGGATTGGTCAGGGAGTGCGCCTCAGGGCAGTATACCTTCTGGACCAAGGCAATGCCTGAGCGAACAGGCTGATCAGGGTTCCGCAGCCACACGAATGGCGACTAGACTTCAGGGTGGCACAGCGGCTATTCCAACTCTGAGGAACCCCAAGTCTGGACCTCTTTGCCAGCCTGACCAATGCTCAGCTGCCCCACTTCTGCTGTCCCCAACCGCATCCGTCCCAGATAGCAGTGGATGCCTTCCTCATCTTATGGTTGGAGGGCCTTCTGTACACCTTCCCTTCCACACCACTAATTGCCTAGACTCTCTTCAAGGTCCTACAGGACAAGGCTTCCATGATCCTGGTAGCCTCACGGTGGCCCAGGCAGCTTTGGTTTCCCCTGTTGCTCTGCCTCTTGACGGAGCTCCTGGTCCCTCTGGGGCATGCCCCAGGGCTACTGACCCAGGAGGAGGGCTCCATCCTTCACCCCAACCTGGAGTCCTTGTCGCTAACAGCATGGCTGCTGAATGGATAGCCTTAGCACCCTTCATCCTCGCACGGGAGGTGGAGGAAATCTTCCTGGCCTCGCATAAGAACTCCACGAGACGTGCCTATGCCTTCAAGTGGCGCAGATTCTCAGTTTGATGTATGGAGCAATGGATCGACCCATTCTCTTGATAGGTACACACAGTTCTGCAATACTTGCATCACCATTCGCAAACTGGACTCAAGTCCAACTCCATTAGAGTGCACCTGAGGATGCTCTCGGCGCACCATCATTCCATAGAGTGCATACCGTTCTTTGCGCAACCCCTCATTACCCAATTTATGTAGGGCCTTCTGCCTGTAAGCCTCCAATCCGCCCGCCCCCGACGGAATGGGACCTCAATGTGGTTCTAATGCAGCTCACCAAGCCGCCTTTTTGAACCTCTGGCTACCTGCCATTTGCGTTATCTCTCCTGGAAGGTCATTTTCCTGGTGGCACTGACATCTGCCCGCAGAGTCAGTGAGCCTCTGGCCTTGGTGGCCAAGCCACCTTATACCAGGTTCTATCCATGTTGAGCTCTGATGTGGTGGGGCTTCCGAGGAGCAGCCTTTGCTCTGTTGTAGCTTCCTTCTGAGTATCGTGCCCTGGATTCAGTTTTGAATCTACCTGGGATGGTGTCAATGTGGAGGCAGTGAGACCTACTGTATTTACTTTAGAAAGTTTGTAGGTTGCTCTTTCTACAATGGAAAGTTCCATTTCTTTGCAACTTCAGACTATTTCACAGCAGTTTAGTCTGTTTGGGCAGAAGTTACTCTTACAAGATTCCTCTATTGCTATAGAGACTCACCTGGATCAGGTTGAAGAAACTGCCGTAACATCTATTAAGGACTCTGAAATCATCCATAAGAAGCTTGAACTTTTGGAGCATTCCTCGCAATGCAGAAATCTGCGAGTACTTAATTTCCTGAAGGTTCCAACTATTTCAGCTTTGGAACTTTTTAAGAGGTTTCTCACTACCACTTTGAAGATCCCATCAGAATCTTTGCCACCTATTTCAGGAGCTTTTTATTTACCTTCTGCTAAGATCAAGACTGAGGACAGATTAGAGCAGTCCTCGGCTTTGTCCTGTGATAATCTAGACTCGACTATCTATTTGGAGAGGTCTGTCTCTGATTCCAGGATGACCGCCATGTTATTGTTTGCCCTGGTGTTAGAAACAGACGGATTGGATTCTTAAAATGTTTTTTACCTTCTTCTAGTAAGGTGTTCATGGACGCACAGATCAGGCTGTTTCCAGATGTCTCTAGGGCTAAGGAAACGTGAAGGAAGCAATTTTTGTTGCTTAGGCCTGGGGTTCTCCAGGTGGGTTATTTTTCCTACGCTTCCCATGTAAGTGTTTAATTAAACTTACAAGGTCTAGTTTCCTCTTTTATGACTCACTCCAACTGTCCTCCTTTATTTCTTCCAGATTTCAGGCAGCCCAAACTTCTTCCAAAAGTCTGTTTGATAGTGGCCCTGCATTGGGTTAGGGCTACTGTGGCGTTAATGATGATATATCTCCCTTTTGAGTCTGTCTTGCCTTTATTGTATTTTCGGGATACTTTCTTTTGATTTGTGACTCCTTCTTTCCTCTATTACTTTTTGAGGGCTTGTGGGCTAGGTCCTTTATTATTTCCTTACTTTGCTTCTTTACCCTGTATAGAGTGGTATATCTGCTGGACCTTATGCTCTTTTCTGTGAGCATATTTGCTGGACCTTATGCTCTCTTCTTGTATGGTTTAATTGAAACTTTATAAATAAAAAAAAAGTCTAGGGAATTTTCTGTTAAATTAATACTATTGTAAAGCAAGCCAAATGGAATGCCAAGAAAAGTTGCAATAGGCAAGCGACCTCAAGTGCACCAACAGCATACTCTTTATATAAGGTTTAGCTGGGCCTCTACCTCAGCTCATGGCAAAACAAAACAAAAGTAAAATACTAAACCAAACAGGTGCTTGCTCTGTTGGAGTCATTCAGCCACTTCCAGTGGACTCTAGCTTCTTGCTCTTCCTATCGCCAAATCCAAATATGTGGACATCATCTCAATTCATGGCCCACAACATGCATAAGGTATGTCACGGGGGTGTTCCCGGACAATAAAGATTACGCCATTATGTCACGACGTTATTGATTAAAGAGACCAGGTGGAGGGAAAGCGTAGTTACTCACCTGTAACAGGTGTTCTCCAGGAGCAGCAGGAATCAGTCCTCACATATGGGTGACGTCGGCGCCGACGGAGCCCTCGCGGAGCAATTTTCCCCAGCTTTCAAAGAAAGCCTTTGGGAATTGCAGCACGCATGCGCGGTCCCCTTCCCGCCCAAGGGTGCCATCTTAGCCAGTCAGATGACATAGCTAAAAGACAGCATAAAAATTTGCAAAAAAACTAAAGCAGATGATTGCAACTCCAAGGGGAGGAGGGAGGGTTGTGAGGACTGATTCCTGCTGCTCCTGGAGAACTGCCTGTCCAAAAGCACTGTCCCTGCGGGACTCCCTCTCGAGGCAGTAATGGACCGCAAAAGTCTGGCTCGAAGACCAAGTAGCGGCCCGGCAGATGTCTGCCAACGGAACAGAGCGGAGGTAAGCCACTGACGTAGCCTTCGCCCGAACACAATGAGCCGTGACTCGACTTTCTAACGAGAGTCCGGCTGCCCCATAAGCCCAAGCGATACAGTCAGCAACCCAGATGGACAGAGTACGCTTGGAGACCGGGAGCCCCAATTTATTGGGGTCAAAAGACACAAAAAGCTGAGCAGCTTTACGGTGCTCCCGCGTACGGTCAAGGTAGAAGTTCAATGCCCTTCTACAGTCCAGGGTATGCAGGACCATTTCAGCTCGGCTGGAGTGTGGCCTGGGAAAGAAGGTCGGAAGTACCACCTCCTGATTGATGTGAAAAGGGGAGACCACTTTTGGAAGAAATTTTGGGTGAGTCCGTAGGACTACCCTATTTTTGTAGAACCGAGTGTAAGGGGGATCAGACACGAGGGCCTGCAATTCACTTACGCGTCTAGCGGAAGTGAGGGCTATCAGGAATAAAGTTTTCCAAGAAAGAAAACGGGAGAGAACAGGTAGCCATAGGTTCAAAAGGCGGACAGGTGATCCGCTGTAAAACCACATTCAGATCCCAGTCAGGTGCTGGCGGGCGCAGAGGTGGTTTAAGTAGAAGGAGACCTCGGAGAAACCTCGCTACGAGAGGGTCGCTGGAAAGAGGTCTGCCGTCCACCGGCACATGATGTGCTGAAAGAGCACTGAGGTGAACTTTGACGGAGTTGGACTTAAGTCCCAGATTAGAGAGGTAGAGCAAGTACTGCAAGATCACCGACACCGAGCAGGAGAAGGGATCCTGAGACTGCTGGGCACACCAAGCGGAAAAGCGACGCCATTTAAGGGCGTAGCATTTGCGGGTAGAAGGTCGCCGAGAAGCTAGGACAACCTCTTCCACCTCTGCCGGCAGTAGAAGGGGAGCAAGGACTACCCTTTCAGCAGCCAGGCCATCAGATGTAGAGACCTGAGGTTGGGGTGTAGCAGGGACCCCTGATCCTGTGTTAGGAGATCCGGTTGAAACCCCAGAGGGAACGGATCCTCCACCGCTAGTTGCAGCAGGAGTGGAAACCACGGCTGTCTGGGCCAGCGAGGAGCTATCAGGATCATGGAAGCTTTGTCTCGGAGAACCTTGAAAAGAGTTCGAGAGACTAGCGATATGGGAGGAAAGGCATACAGAAGGCTCTTCGACCATGAGAGCAGAAAAGCATCCGCCGCTACTCGAAGGGGATGCGGCTGACGAGAGCAGAAGCGAGGAAGTTGCCGGTTGAGAGGACTGGCAAAGAGATCCATCGTGGGGAGGCCCCACTTCAGAAAAAGTTTCTGAACTACCAAGGGATCCAGGCGCCACTCGTGCGGCTGGAGGATCCTGCTGAGTTTGTCCGCCAGGCAATTTTCTTGGCCTGGGAGATAAACTGCCTTGAGAAGAATGCCGTGGCTGACGGCCCAAGAGCAGAGCTTCTGTGCTTCTCGACAGAGAAGGAAGGAGCCCGTGCCTCCCTGTTTGTTCACGTAAAACATGGCAACTTGATTGTCCGTCTGGACAAGGACGGACTGGTGAGAAGTCAGGTGGGAGAAAGCCTTGAGAGCCAGACGGATTGCTCTGAGCTCCAGGAAGTTGATCTGCTGAGCAGACTCCCACGTGGTCCAGAGACCTTGAGTACATGCCCCTTGGCAATGCGCTCCCCATCCTAGGAGAGAAGCATCGGTCGTCAGCACTTGAGCCGGCGGAGGGGACTGAAAAGGCATTCCGAGCACCAGGTTCGGCCGATGAAGCCACCACTGTAGAGAAGAGGCCAGCGGGCCGGAGACGCGCACTAAGTCGGCTAGGCCGCCCGTGGCTTGTTGCCACTGCTTGCGAAGGCACCACTGAGCAGGCCGCATATTCAGGCGGGCATTGGGGGTCACGTGGACGGTGGAAGCCATATGGCCGAGTAGTCTCAGGAAGCGCCTGGCTGAGACCAGGGGCTGGCTGCGAAAATGGCCGGCTAGGTCCATGAGCCGTTGAGCCCTGTCGAGAGGCAGGAAAGCTCGTGCCTGAAGAGTGTGCAGTCTTGCGCCGATGAACTCGAGATCTTGCGAGGGGAGCAAAGTGGACTTTGCGAAGTTTATGACAAAGCCCAAGTACTGCAGAAGAGTCACAGTGCGGTGTGTGGCATTTGTGACTTCTGGAGAGGACGATGCTCTGATGAGCCAGTCGTCGAGGTACGGAAAGACATAGAGGCCGTGAAGCTGGAGATAAGCCGCCACCACCGCGAGACATTTTGCGAAGACTCGTGGTGCGGAGGATAGGCCAAAGGGCAGTACTCTGTACTGGTAATGATTTCCTGCCACCACAAACCTTAGGTATTGGCGGTGGCTTGGGTGGATGAGGATGTGCGTGTAGGCATCCTTTAGATCCAAGGAGCATAGCCAATCTCCCTGCTGGAGGTAGGGCAGAAGGATTCCAAGGGTAAGCATCTTGAACTTCTCCCTGACGAGGAACTTGTTGAGGTTGCGCAAGTCCAGGATGGGTCGGAGGCCTCCCGTTCTTTTTGGTATTAGGAAATACCTGGAATAGAAGCCTTGACCCCTCAGGTGGTGGGGCACCGGTTCCACAGCCTGTTCCTGAAGAAGACTTGCTAACTCCTGAAGGAGTAAGTCCCTGTGCAGAGGGAGTCGTGGAGGTTCTCCCGGGAAATAGGAGGGAGGGACCTGGTGGAAGTGGAGAAGATAGCCTTCTCTCACAACATGAAGCACCCAGGCATCCGAAGTGAGTGATGTTGGACCACCTGTGGGCAAAGTGAACCAGCCGGCCTCCTGTGCTGGGAGGAACCAGCTGAGGGGGAGAGGCTATGCTGATGAAGTCAAAAACCCCCACCCTGCTGAGCAGGGGCCGGTGGTGCAGGCTTGGGGGCTTGCTGCCTACGGGACCCGTTACCCCGTCCCTTGGCCTGCTGACCCTGTTGGGGAGCTGCGGAGGCCTGATATTGAGGGTAGTGTTTATAGGCAGCCGCCTTTCTCGGGTAAAAGGACTTCTTTCCCAAGCCCTTCTTCTTCTGGGAAGGGGCGGAGGTCTTCCTAGAAAGCCTAGTTCTGGTGAGAGTCTCCGTCTCGATTTGTGCAGCCTTTTCAGCCATGGGCTTGCCAAAGAGGTTCTCACCTCGGCAGGGGACATCGACCAACTTGTCCTGCACCCAGGGTTCCAGGTCAGACGACTGAAGCCAAGCCTGTCGGCGGGCACCGATGCCGGCTGCGGCCACTCGTGCCGATGCTTCAAAGCCATCATAGGCTGCTCGAGACATGAATTTGGAGCATTCCCGAATACCAGTTGTCAAGGCTAGGAACCTCCGCAAAGGTTCCTCGGACAGCCCAGCGGAGAATCCGGCTATCTCTTTAGCCAGGTCTCTGAGATACATGCCCATGTAGAGCTGGTAGGTCTGGACCTGACAAGCAAGCATAGAGCCCTGGAAACACTTCTTACCGAGGCCATCCAGGTTGCGGGCCTCCCTGCCAGGAGGCACCGAGGAGTGCATCTTCTGGCTCTTAAGCCTATGCATGGCCGATTCCACCACCATGGAATGGTGCGGTAGCTGTGCTTTTTGGAAGCCAGGACTCTTGCGGACTCGATAGATGGAATCGACCCGCTTGCTTAATACCGGCGACGATGCCGGACTCTCCCACATGCGGAAGAGTAGTCGTTCCAGCATGGGAGGAACCGGTACAGTAAAGTGCTCCCTGGCGGGAGAGTCGTACTGAAGGGCATCGAGTTCTTCGGCTCGAGGCTCCTCCTCGGGATCCGCAGGGAAGGCCAAAGCCTTGGCCATATCCCTGACGAAGTCCGAGAACCGGGCATCCTCCGGAGGGGACTGTTTCCGAGGTTCGGACTCAGGCGAGTCCGAGGGGACACACCGAGTCCGAAACGAATCAGGTGACTCTTCCTCTTCAGACTCCCAGGCCGACTCCGAGGAGGAATCGGTGGGGTCGGTTCGGGCGGGCGGGCGGAGGCGTCGGCCGCCCCGACGCCGAGGGAGTCGGCGTCGACGACCTCGGTCCCGAACGGGAGGCCGAGGGTGACCTCGACCGAGGATCGACTCGAGCCCGCATGGATTCGAGGATCGGCTCGGTCTCCGGGGTCGACTTAGACGTCGACGTCGGGGCAGAGGCGCCAGCGAGGCTAGCGATCAGTGCCCGCTGCTGGTCCATGAAGGCAGATAGTCTGCTCTCCAAGGCCGTCAACCTGAGTCCGACCTCAGGTGACCCAGCAGCCCCCGACTCGGGCCCCGACGGCGTCGGGCCCGACGTCGGACCCCTCGGAGGCGAGTCCAGGAGGACTACAGGACTTACCCGAGCAGGCAACTCCGACTCCAGACGAGGTCGCTTCGGGAGATGTTCCTTTTCTAAAGACCCGGGACGGCTATCGGGGCTATGCGACCTGGCCCTCGCGGAACCAGGAGCGTCCACCGACGCCGCCCTCGCGGGTTTCACCTTCCGATGATGGTCCCCGGAGGGAGAACCCCTGTCGGAGGAACTCCGGCGACGGTCAGAGCTGGAACCTCTAGACGCCGAGGCCTCCGACGAGGTCCGGGTATGGGTGGGATCAGCGAAGATTCATTCCCGCTGATGCCGCCGACTCCTTAACGCTTTGGAGGACATTTTGCTGCAGGCCCCACAGATCAGTTCCTCGTGATCCGGGCCAAGGCAGCGGAGGCAATTATCATGTGTGTCAGTGAGTGACATATTTCTGTCACACTGAACACACCGCTTGAAACCACTGGCAGCCATCGGGGGAAAAAGGGCCCCTGCAAGGTCAAAGGACCGGGCTGCCAGCGAAAAACCGAAAACAAAACTGACAGAAAATCAGAAAAACCGAAAAATAACAGAAGGACTCGCAACGGCGTCGCGAGTCCGGGCAGGAAAGAGACTGGCGTCGAACCGAAGAAAAAATAGAAATAAATCACAAAAAATCAACTTTTTCAGCGGGGACAAGACGGGCACGTCTGAAGGGCTCCGCGGAAAAAAGAAGACTGGCTAAGATGGCACCCTTGGGCGGGAAGGGGACCGCGCATGCGCGCTGCAATTCCCAAAGGCTTTCTTTGAAAGCTGGGGAAAATTGCTCCGCGAGGGCTCCGTCGGCGCCGACGTCACCCATATGTGAGGACTGACTTCCTGCTTGGTCCTGGAGAAATAAAGGCTTTTATTCCCTGGTTAATGCAAAGGTCCAACATAAGAGACAAATCAAGAAACAGAAAGTCCTTTGTGTCAAAAGGTACCAGTATTTATAATGAGTGCTTAACTGTTGCTTCACAGTTAAGGCAGGCTTTCATATAGTAGAATTCAGTGCAAGAAACATTAATTACATTTCATTCATTCTTCTGTGTTATATGGAACATACAGAGTCTGGAGCTGAGGCAGTGCACCAATCACATTCCATGAGTTCTGGCATAGGTGAGGGAACAGTGTTTGGATAATCAATTTCCATGGACTCTCCTTCACTGTACTCAGTTGAGGAGTATTCACTGTCCCTGTCTATCTCAGCCTTGTAATTTAAAACTCTGGAGTCTGGCTTCCCATAGCCAGGGATTCTCAAGGCTGCTGGTATTTTACTAAACCAATCTGGTTTCTTTTTTCTCACAGAAGGAACACTTGTTTTAGCAGAACCTTTAGGAGCACAATAATTACAGTCAATGGTTAATGTCTCATACCTTGGTTTAGCTGAGTTGAAATCCACAGTGTTTTCTCTTCCAGCCCCTCTCCCTTGGTAGCTGAACTTCTGCCTGCCAGCGTGGGACACAGCTGTGCTTCTAGGCAGTGGAGTAAAACTTATCCTGGATTCTCCTCTCACTCTGGGTAAAAACTCCTGTTGATTATAAAAGTGCTTTTCTCTCTGACCTGGTAAAACTTGGCAATAATCCTCCAGAGATAGTAAGCTCTTCTCAGAACCCTTCTCCCTGGTTCTTGGCTTCCGTCTCTCTGTTCTATATCCAGGCAGACTATAAGAACTAGGCGTGGCAGACACTCTCACCTTAGGGCAAGCTCTACCAAACTCCCCTTGTGCAACAGGGTCAGTTTGGGCCTTCTGGCTCCCCACCTTGTGAAGTCCTTTTCTCCTCAAGTTCTTCTCAGTCCTTTCTTGATGGCTCTCAGCCTTGCTTCCTTCACAGCCCTCAGGCTTGTCTCCTCGGTAGCTCCCAGGCTTGTCCTCTTGGCTCTCAGCCTTCTCTCTTTGGCTCTCAGCCTTCCTTCTCACTCTGGAAGCATTCTGCTCTGACTTATAAAGCAAACTGTTTTGAATGACTTCGTGATTCCCTTCCAGCTGCAAGTCATCAGAGTTCCTAGGCTCATTAACTCCCAAATGTCTGTTCCTGCTCCCTCTAGCTGTGCCTGGGGGTAATTGCACACCCAGTTCCTCAAAAGAAAAAGGATTTCTTTTCTTTAAACCAACTTTATCAGTGCCCACATCATGACAGATATCAGCATACACTCTTCTCTTGGCAACTCTTAGCTGTCATTCTGCGTTAAAAAAAAGGGGGGGGTACTTGGCAGGGGGAGGAGCCAAGATGGCACTGGACTGAGTTGCTGCTGCAGTTGGCTTTTCCGCGATGGGGAAAAAGCAGAAGGTTAAGGTGTGCTTCAGCCCCCTCAGCCTGTCCTTGCCTCCACTCCCTTACCTTCTGTGCCTGTCGGGCCTTTGGATGTGTTTTTCCGTCCTCTGCAACAGCTAGGGGTAGCAGGAGAAGGAAGCCCGGCATCAGGTTTGTTGGAGCCGGAGGACTAAGCAGCTGTTTCATGCATGTCATCTGCTTCTTTTGGTTCCCAGCCTGCCACCAAGTTCATGCGCATCCAGCATTCTTCTGGGAGCGATCTGCAGCAGAGCTCTTCCTGGTCTGGGGGAGAGTTTGCAACGCTAAGGGGGCCAGATGCCAGGGATCGAGGCACTGGTGTTGGATTGCCAGTGCCCTCTGCGCATGGTAGCTTGTTGGTGGCTCCAGGAGGTCAAGTGGCCGCACAGTCGGCCGATCAAGTGGAGGTTGGTGTAGCAATGGAGAGGGAGAATGTTTGATCGGACTAGTTTTGAGCTGCAACGTCCTGCAATGATAACTTTGGAGACTATTTGGGCTACGATTGTGTCACTGGGCAAGGCAGTATTACCCCAAGTTTCATCTTTGGCATGGAGAGTTGCAGATCATTTTAAGGCTGTAGAAGAGGTCAAATCACAGGTCACTTTAATCAAGTCTTCTTATATGGATCTCCAAACTAAGGTGGAGGTTCTGGAAAATCATGTGCATTCTATTAAAAAGAGTTTGGCTATAGTTTTTACCAAATTGGAACATCTTGAGAATGCATCAAGATCAGCTAACTTAAGACTTATTAACTTCCCGAAGAGTCCAGTATTGTCTGCGAAAGAGATGTTCAAGAAGTATCTTAATGAAGTCTTCATGGTCCCTGTTGAGTCTCATCCTCCTCTTGTGAAGATATATCTCCCAACAGAGAAGAAGGATCCTTCCTCTGAGGATATTGGGACATAGCATGTAGATATTTTGAATGTTACTGATATGTTGGAATGTTCACAGGAAGTAGTAGTAACCCCTTCTACTATGTTAGTGACATTTGCCTTGCTCTCAGACAAGGAATGGTTGTTGAAATTATTTTTTAGGAAACAAAATGTAATGTTTCATGGTTTACTAGTGAGGATTTATCCAGATCTATCTAAAGATACTCAGAAACATAGGAGAGAGTTTCTTCTTCGACCGGGAGTCCAGCAGCTAGGTGTTCGCTTTTTTTTTCTTAAACACCCGTGTAAATGTTTGATTAGATATCAATCTAATTCTTATATTTTTTATGACTCCTGCCAGCTGCTGGCCTTCATGAATGCTCTGTGCTTAGAATCCTCAATTAATTCTCCTGATGGGTGAACATTTGTAGAGTACCGGCTGTAAACTTAGTTCTGTTTTCTTGCATTTTTGGTGTGTATATTAGGTCCCCACCCCCTCTGGTTTGTGGGCTAGGGAGAGTATTATATTTCTTTGTATCCTTTAGAGCAGCGGTACTCAACCTGTGGGTCGCGACCCCCAGGGGGGTCGCCACAGGATTTAGCAGGAGTCGCCTCACTCCAAGTTAAAAAAATAAAAAAGTGCACAAGTTTCTACCGCTGCCGCTGCAAACTCACCACCTCCAATCTTCTGCAGCAGTGGCTCCCTGCCTCTTAGGGAACCGCTCTGTGCCTGTGAAAATGTTGCGGAGCCTTCCTGTCTCTCGATGGGCTCTGTGCAGCATTGTCCCGCCTCCAAAGGAAGTTGTTTACCACTTCCTTTGGAGGCAGGACAAAGCTGCACGGAGCCCGTCGAGAGACAGACAGGCTCCACAACGGCTTCACAGGCACAGCAGCGTTTTCCTAAGAGACAGGGAGCCGCAACTGCAGAAGAACAGGGCAGTAGCAGGCAGACATAGGGAGAGGGGAGGAGGGGGCAGGGAACTTGCAACAGGGCTAACATGGGGGAGGGAGGGAGGGGGCTGACATGGAGGGATGGATGGAGGGAGGGAGGGAGGGAGGGGGGCTGACATGGACAGAGGGGGGCTGACATGGATGGAGGGAGGGAGGGAGGGGGCTGACATGGACAAAGGGGAGAGACAGGGGGATATACTGGACAGACGGGATAAATGCTGGACAGAGGGGAGAGACAGTGTGGGTTAGGATTATAATGGGCTGATGAGGGCTAGCACTGGTAATGGGCAGATCGGGGGGGGGGCTAGGACTGGTAATGGGTTGATTAGGGAAGGCTAGGACTGGGAATGGACTGATCAAGGGGGGTTGCGACTGGTAATAGGCTGATAGGGGGTAGGACTGGTAATAGACTGATGGGAGGCTAGCATTGGAAATGAGCTGATCGGGGAGGTTAGGACTGGAAATGGGCTGATTAGAGGAGGCTAGGACTGGTAATGGGCTGATGGGGGGTAGGACTGGTAATGGGCTGATGGGAGGCTGGCATTGGAAATGAGCTGATCGGGGGGCTATGACTGGAAATGGGCTGATTAGCAGAGGCTAGGACTGGTAATGAGCTGATGGGGGGGTAGGACTGGTATTCGGCTGATTAGAGGAGGCTAGCACTGGTAATAGGGTTGAGGGGGGGGACTAGCACTGGAAGTGAGCTGATTGGGGGGCTTCGACTGGGAATGGGTTGATGGTGGGGAGAGGAGGATAGAGCTGGGGGCTAAGGCTAAAAATGGGCTGATACGAGGAGATGGGAGAATGGAACTGGAAGGGAGTGGATCTGAGAGGAGCTGCCATGGTATTTGTACTAGAAGGGACTGGTCAGTGGGGAAGGAGGGGGACTGGAAGAGAATGGACACCAGTGGCAGTCATGGGAATACAAGTTGACATTGGAAGGTACTGGGAATGAGGACTGGAAAGGGGCTGATACTGGGGAGGGTTACTGGGATTGGAAATAGGCTGATGGAAAGAAGTGAAGAAAACAAAAGAAGAGATAAGAAATGGCAGATGGACCATAGACCACAGAAAGAGAGCTAAGAGAAGGCAGGAAAGCAGAAGCCTCAGATTGGGACCAGCATGATCAGAGAATAAATTGGTCAGACAACAAAGGTAGAAAAAATAATTTTATTTCATATTAGTGATTTGATTACAAAATCATAATTTTGAAATCAAATATTGTTACGTGTTATTGTGATTAATTATTGTGGTTTAAATAAGTAAATTTTATAAATAAAAACATATTGCAAAGGCCTATAATATATTAATAATTCAACAAATGATTACAGCGACAATGCGCTAACGGTAAAGGAAGAGAGACGCATTTGATTTTATCATTGGGGGTCATCACAAGTAGACCAATGGTAAAAGGGGTCACGGTACAAAAAAGGTTGAGAACCACTGCTTTAGAGGGATTTTCTTACTTTTTGTTCTTTTTTTGCTCTATTGCTGTACAAGTGTACTCTTGGATTATTGTAAAATTGCATAGATAGAAAATAAAAAAAGGAGGGAGGGGGCAGGCAGAGAAGAGAATGAACAAAAACAGAAAGAATAACCAAACCAAACTACAATACACAATACAGTTCATCACTCACCAATGGCAGCATTATTTTAAACCATCCTAAATCTTTCCTCATCACAGGCCAGAGGCTCTGCTTTAAAAAAAAAATAAATGAGAGACAGAAGGGAACGTAATAACCAAGCATCAACTTTTTAGTTTCCCGCTTCCCGCATCACTCTTACTGTAATACAGACTTCTTTTAATAACTAAGTTCCAATCATGCCTGCTTCGCAGTGCTCCCTAGCTTAATAAGGCCAGACACTCACTTCATCTAAGCTATGATGTGCAGCCATTCCATAATCAACAAAACATCCCTGTTCTGCTTAAGCATTTGAGTTTGTCATGTCCAGGGTGCCTCTATAGCTTCCCCTTCAAGTACCTGCCTTGGTCGTATGTTTAAAAAAAGACCCTTCACCCTGCTTCTATAATTTTCACTTTAACATACTGCAGCAGAAGATCTCTGGTTGCAAGGGCCCCTTTTTGACAATTTCAGTTGCAACACTCTCAAATTGGGAATCACCCACATGCATAGCTAATTATCTCCAGGAACAAGCAGGAATGAGTCTTCACATATGGGTACGTCGGTACCGACGGAGCCTGCGCGGGAACGCTCCCCAGCGTCCAATCAGAAAGCTTTTGGGAGCATCCTACAGCGCCTGCGTGCTGCCTTCCCACCTTTCCAACTGTCTCTCCTCAGTTGTTCTTTTTCCGCGGAGCCAGCAGGTCGTGTTCCTGTCACCGCAGAATTTCCTTATTTTTTTCTTTATTTCTTTTCTGTCGCGTCTGCCTTCCTCGACGCTATACCGGTACCGCCGGTCCTTATTCTTTTCCTAAAAAAAAAAAAGACCTTCTGTTTTTTTCTTCAGGTGTACTTCAGTTTTGGGCCTTAGGCCCAAAACCTTTTTCCTCAAATATGGAAAAACCTGCCGCAGGTTTTAAGAAGTACACAAAATGTGGCGGTACTATATCCGTCACCGACACCCATGACTGGTGTCTCAAATGTTTAGGCCCTGACCATTCCATCAAAGATTGTATGTCCTGTTCCATGATGTCTAAGAGAGGTCGACAGAACCGAGCTGCCAAGCTCAGTACCCTGTTTCCCTCTGATGCAGCTTCGGTGGCATCGATGTCTTCCAGGGCTTCTTCTTCCTCACATGGATCTCAGGTAACTAAACATAAATCCAGCCAGTCCTTGAAGGGCAAATCTCCTTCTAAGCATCGAGATGCCTCTGGCCTTGCCCTCGAGGATTCTGCACCGGCAAAATTACCCCGGCGGGAGGCTTCAGCTTCTAAAGCATCATCATCGGGGTTCCAGGACGATCTAGATGGCGTGGCCTCAACCGATCTCTTGGTGCCATGCTCTGGGGTACCGGTGGCCTCCACCGGTACCGACTTCCAGGCATTGGCAGCGTCCATGGATCAGAGGATTCTGTCCATGGAACGCAGTCTGGTGGCTTTCCTTGTGGCATCGACGCCCATGGTACCTCAACAGACTACTCCGCAGGTACCGGCTCCGGTATCGCCACCGGTACCGATCCCGGTACTGGTGGCATCAACATCGGCATCGGTGTCAGCCATGCCGGTACCCTGCCCTCTGCAGCCTTCCGGTACCGATACCCCGGTACCGATGATTCCCGATACCGACCCCGGTCGGTACAGGTATCGGGCTTTGCAAGAGCATCCCGACAGACGATACTTCGATTCCTCTGATGACTCTGAGGATTCTGAACAGTCTGTCGATGCAGCGATGCTTCTTCCACAGGAGGAGTCTTCTCCTAAACGAAGGATGTCTCCTCCAGAGGACTTGTCTTTTCAAGACTTTATCAGAGAGGTGGCTCGGGGTCTCTCTATTACAGTAGCCCCAGAGTCAGAGCCTAGAGCTAAGGAGTTAGATATTTTACAATATCCTAAAACTCCTAAAGAGGCAGCTACCTTGCCTATTCATGAGATTCTGTATGATCTCATGTTAAGGATGTGGGAAGCACCTCTAACCACCTCTCCTCATTCTCGCAGGTTGGACACCATGTATCGTGTCCCTCCTTGTCCTGGTTTCCATAATACTCAGCTTCCTCACCACTCTATTGTGGTTGAGTCTGCAATGAAAAAGATTAGAAGTGCCAAGAGACATGCCTCTAATCCTCCTGGACGTGAATGTAGAACCCTGGATGCTTTTGGTAGAAGAATCTTCCAAGCTTCCATGCTTGCTGCAAGAATTAATTCTTATAGTCTTTACATGGGCATGTTCTTAAAAGAGGTCACTGACCATTTGCAGACTTTAAGTCCTTTTATGTCTGACAATAAAAGGCAAGAATTTCTCTCTGCGCTCAAACATGCCCAGGATGTCTCCAAATTCTCCAACCGTGCAGCTTTTGATTCCCTTGAATGCGTAAGCAGAGCCTCAGCTATAGCTATAGCAGCACATAGGGTTGCTTGGCTTCAAGCTTCTGATTTGGAGACCTGGGTCCAAGATGAATTGGGAAATATCCCTTGTACAGGTGAAAATCTGTTTGGTAAAGATTGGCAAGCAAAAGCCAATCAGATGGATGCTGAAAATTCTGCTTTGGATAGACTATCCAAATCTACAGCTGCTCCTGCTAAGAAAAGGTTGTTCAAGAAAACACCTTTTTCAAAGAAGGGAAGATCCTATCCTGCTTATAGTCAGAGAGCATTTTCTGCAGCTCAGTTCCCTTCCAAACGTCAGCAATCCTCCAAACAGACCAAGGCAAAGTCTGCGAGGCCTACTCCAGCCCGGCAGTCTCAGCCACCTCAGTGCCTTTGACTTTCTGCTAGAGAACTTAGCCTTTCTGGCTCTAGAAGGACCAGAGCCCTCCACCATTCCAGGAAGGCTATGTCACTTTGCTCCCAGATGGGGGCAAATCACAGCAGAGCAGTGGACACTCTCCATCATAAGAGAGGGGTACAAACTTCATTTTTCCAGCTTGCCCCCTCTCACAAGAGTGCACCAGTTCAATTCTCCAACCTCCCTCCTCAGCCTATTACAGCAGCAGGTTGCCACTCTTCTAGCCCAAGGGGCAGTAGAGGAACTGCCTTCTCAACAACAGGGCACAGGGTTCTACTCCCCCTATTTTCTTATCCCAAAGAAAACAGGGGGCTTCAGACCCATTTTAGATCTCAGAGAATTGAACAGATTCCTAGTCAAAGAAAAATTCAAGATGGTTTCTCTGGGAACTCTGCTGCCATACCTTCAGAGTCAGGATTGGCTTTGTTCTCTAGATCTCAAGGATGCGTACACTCATGTTCTCATCCATCCAACTCACAGAAGGTTCCTTCGGTTCCTTTTCCAGGAGAAGCACTATCAATACAGAGTGCTCCCCTTTGGCCTGGCCTCTGCACCAAGGGTGTTCACGAAATGCATGGCAGTGGTTGCTGCTTTTCTGCGCACCCTGGGAATATTTGTCTTCCCCTACCTGGACGACTGGCTCATTCGAGCTCCCACTCAATCAGAGGCCAGGACTGCTCTAACCTGCACAATGCGTATCCTTCAATACTTAGGGCTGGTAATAAACATCCCAAAATCCAATTTGATCCCTACTTAGTCCCTGGAGTTTATAGGGGCATTGCTGGATACCACAAAGGCAAGGGCCTTTCTTCCCCAGGCCCGTTGCCTTCGCTTGATGCAGTTAGCTTCTCAAGCAGAGTTGAAACCCCTACTCACTGCTCGAGAGATGTTACAGTTGCTAGGCCACATGGCTTCCACCGTTCATGTGGTACGATATGCTCGCCTTCACATGAGAGCAGCTCAGTGGACTTTATCCACCCAATGGACCCAGGCATTAGGCTGCCTGTCAGACAAAATAGCAAACACAAGTCGCCTCATTTTGTCCCTCCAGTGGTGGAAGTCCCCTCAGAACCTCTTGCTGGGGTGTCCTTTTCAACAGCCTCTACCCCAGGCAACTCTTACAACAGATGCTTCTCCAATGTGCTGGGGAGCTCATCTTCAAGACCTCTCCACCCAGGGCATCTGGTCCCCACAGGAGACTTTATTTATTTTATTTATTTTATTTATTTATTTATTTATTTAACATTTCTTCTATACCGCGCTATTACAATCAGCGCGGTGTACATCGAACAAAACATACTACAATGCATACAAGCAACATTGAGTTTTACATAGAACAGGGAAAAAAAACATAGGATAACCGGGGTAACTATTTACAGGGTAACTATTTACATGTTAAATTAGTATTGTCACCAATATTCTAAGCCAATTTGGTATCATCTTCATTTCGTGAGGGAGGGACAGGAGTAAAAGTGGTGGGTGGGCAGTAGTATAGTCTAACCATTTTCTGGTTGTAATAAGGTGCTATGGTAGCTGAGACATGAGGGAAGTTTACCCGATGTGTGGGTGTCAGGGTAGTATATTGTGAATAGGTGGTGTTTCAGAGCTTTTCGGAATAGGATTAAGCTTTTGATGCCACGGATTTCATGTGGAAGGGCATTCCAATTTAGGGGAGCGAATATAGAGAAAGCCCTGTTGGAAGTGGTCTTAGTACATGACGTCATCATCTTGGGGACTATTAAGGTGTTCATTGAAGTGGATCTCCTGTCTCTGTTTTCCAGGGTGCTGTGGATTAGTTTGCTAATCGGTGTAGGTGGGTAGTTATTCAGGGCTTTGAAAGTAAGGACTAGTGACTTATATTGGAGTCTGGCATGTAACGGCAGCCAATGCAGATTTTTCATGATTGGTGTTATGTGGTCAGTTCTTGATGATCCAGAGAGAACTCTTGCGGCGGCATTCATAGCTAGGCGGAGCGGATTTAAAGTTGATTGAGGCAGGCCGTGCAGGACGATGTTTGCAAAGTCCAGGTGTGGGAGGACTAATGCCTGAAAGGTTGTCCGGTAGTCACTGGATTCCAGTAGGGGGCGGAGGTGACGTAACGTTTTGATCTTGTGATATATAGACTTTGTAACGTTCTTCACATGTGTGGTCATATCTAGGTGCTGGTCCAATGTGATGCCAAGATATCTGATTGTAGGTTTGGACTTCAATTCTACATTGTTGACAAGTAGCGATGGGGGGGGTGTGAATTTACGGTTCTTCGTAACAAAAAGGACATCAGTTTTACTATGATTGATCCGAAGGTTTTGTGTCAGCAGCCAATCAGCTACAGCTCCGAAACAATTGATTATTGGGGAGAACATCGGTTGGTCAATTTTGAACGGCATGTAGAGGAGGATGTCGTCTGCGTAAGCCAGGCATCGTACGTTGAAAGATCGGATCAAATCACATATCGGCTGCATATATATATTGAACATTAATGCCGATAAGGACGATCCTTGAGGTACCCCCTGAGACTGCAGGAATGGTTCCGAGGATGTATGACCTGTTTTTACTTGTTGCCACCTGTTGGATAGGTAGGATTTACACCATTCAAGTGCTGTGTCTTGAATCCCCTTTTCCTTCAGGCGTTGTAGAAGTATGTCATGATTCACAGAGTCAAAGGCGGCGGAGATGTCCAGGAAGATGAGGACAAATCCTTGTTGGATGCTGTCCATACCAGTGACCAATTCGTTGAATAGGGTTGTGAGGACTGTGTCGATGCCATGCGCTTCCCTGAAGCCGTGTTGTGACGGGTCCAGTGGAGCTTCAGTGTCAATATGGTGCTGGAGTTGTTGTTGAGCAGCTTTTTCTATGATTTTTGCAAGCTGGGGGATGCTCGAGATTGGCCTAAAAGATTCGACTTTGGACGGGTCAAGTCTGCTATTTTTTAGTAGGGGCTTGATGGAGGTGTTTTTCAGGCGCTGTGGGAACGAGCCTGTTAGAAAAGACTGGTTCAATATATTGCACAGGATTTGGCTTAGGTCATGACGCAGCTCTTTGATCCAACTGGCTGGACAGGGGTCATTGGGTGCTGTGCTGGGATTGATAGAGGCGACAATGTTCTCCATCTCTCTATTTGAGACCACAGTGAAATTACATAGTGGAGTTGCTAGGGGTGTCTTAGACGGTATGGGTGATGTACTGCTACACATGTTTATGTTGGTCTTAATCATCTTTGATTGCAAGTAGTTTGCAAAGTCCTGTGGTTGAGGCATTGAGGGTTGGGCGGAGACCGGTTCGCCTGTTATGGATTTTACTATTCTGAATAGGGCTTGTGGTTTATTGATGGAACGTTTCAATAAATCTGTGTGGTAGAGTTTCCTGCTCTGTGTTATCTTTCGACGGTGGGTTATTAGGTAAGAGTTGTATGTATCAAGTGATTCTGAGGAGTGTGATCGTCGCCACCGTCTCTCAAGTTTGCGCAGGTGGTGGAGAGATGAGCGAAGGTCAGAAGAGAACCATGGTGCGTGTTCCCGTTTCCTTGTTCTCTTTTCAGTGTGGGATGGACAGGAGGCAGCTCGAAGGTTCTCGTCCCATTTGGAGATGAGATCATCTAGGTTTAGAGACGTGTTGGTCATAAGTGGCAGAAGATTTTCCAGGACTACGCTCCGGTTGAATGGACGGAAGCGGGCAGTATGGGTATCAGAAATGTTTGATGACATTTGGCTCTTGTAGGATGTATTAAAGGGTATAATGAATCTAAGGAGGTTGTGATCTGACCAAGGCACAGGTGATATATACAGTGCAAGGTCTTGGGCTGTTGAGTCGTTGAAATGGGGGGCAAAGATGAGGTCCAGTTTACCTCCCTTAGAGTGTGTGGGGGAGTCGACATGTTGTTTGTAGCCTAGATCCTCTAAGGCGTTTAGGAATGCCGTTGAGTGGCTATCATGAAGAGACGGGAGGTTGAAATCGCCTACCAACCAAGTTGGGGAGCGTGAGGAGGACGACATGCAGGCAAGCTCAATTATTGTTGGGAGGTCATCTGGTAAAGGGGTGGGTGCCCGATAGAAAAGGTTAATTGTGCATAGCAATTGTGCACTTGTCTCCACATTAATCTCTTGGAACTCAGAGCAATCTTCCTTGCTCTACGAGTTTTCCACACCCTGCTCAGCCACAAGACAGTCCTTGTCCACACGGACAATCAGGTTGCCATGTTCTACATAAACAAGCAGGGAGGAACTGGCTCTCTGTTGCTTTGCAACGAAGCTCTGCGACTGTGAGCCCTTGCCAGACAGCATCACATTCATCTTCTGGCAGTCTATTTTCCAGGGGTTCAAAACTCTTGGGCAGACAGACTCAGTCGAGTTCTGCTTCCACACGAGTGGTCCCTACATATGGCCCAGGTCTCCAAAAGTTTTCAAATTTGGGGAACCCCGGACATAGACCTCTTTGCAAGTTCGTGGAATGCCAAACTTCCCCGGTTCTGTTCCAGAACTCCGGCTCAGGGGGCTCAGGCAAGGGATGCTTTCCTCCTTCACTGGGGTCAAGACTTCCTGTATGCCTTTCCACCCATCCCCCTAATTCCCAAAACCCTATTCAAGCTTCAGAGAGACAGAGGCCACATGATTCTCATAGCACCACATTGGCCACGGCAAGTGTGGTACCCTCTGCTTCTACATCTCTCTCAAGCTCCCTCCCTAGAGTTAGGGTCTGCTCCAGACCTCCTCTCTCAGGAGGACGGAAAGTTGTGGCATCCCAATCCCCAGTCTCTGCATCTCAGGGCTTGGTTGCTGAAGGCTTAGATCTCCAGGATCTTCCTCTTTCTCAGCAAGTGAAAGATGTTCTTCAAGCTTCCAGAAAACCTTCCACTAGACGTTCTTACGCCTTCAAGTGGAAAAGGTTTACCATCTTGTGTTCTGAAAAGGGTCTTAACCCCCGTGCCATACCTCTGGAATCGTTGCTGGAGTATCTCCTGCATCTGTCTAATGCAGGCCTTAAGACAAATTCAGTAAGAGTCCATCTGAGTGCTATTGCAGCTTCACTCAAGCCTCTAAATGGACAACCTGTTTCCTCTCATCCCCTTGTAGCACGGTTCGTGAGAGGCCTCCTTTTAACAAAGCCTCCCATTAGACCACCACCGGTGGCATGGGACTTAAATTTGGTTCTTGGTCAGCTTATGAAGCCACCTTTTGAACCTTTAGCTACTACCTCCTTGAAATACCTTTCTTGGAAGGTTATCTTTCTCATTGCAATCACATCAGCACGCCGCATCAGTGAATTGCAAGCACTAGTAGCTAATCCACCTTATACAAGGTTCCATCATGACAAGGTGGTCCTTAGGACTAATCCACTTTTTATGCCTAAGGTGGTCTCACCTTTTCACCTCAACCAAGAAGTCTACCTACCTGTCTTTTTTCCAGGACCTCATGCATCACCTGCAGAGAGGAATCTTCATACCCTGGACTGTAAAAGAGCTCTGGCTTTTTATTTACAGAGGACACAGCAACATAGAAAGTCTTCCCAACTCTTTGTTGCTTTTGATCCTTTTCATTTGGGACACCCAGTCTCCAAGAGAACTCTTTCCAACTGGATTGCCCAATGTATTTCTTTCGCCTATCAGAACAAGAACATTTCTCTGGAGGGCCATGTCACAGCTCACAATGTGAGAGCCATGGCAGCCTCAATGGCTCATCTGAACTCTGTGTCTATCGACGACATCTGTCGAGCAGTCACTTGGGCCTCAGTTTATACCTTCACAGCCCATTACTGCTTAGACAAGGACTCCCGCCGGGATGCCTTGTTTGGTCAGGCTGTTCTCAAACACCTGTTCCATACTTAATCAACTCCTACCCACCATCCCTCATGAGATGCCAGAGATCCAGGTGGGGAAGTGCAGCCCTGTCCCAGGGACACACAACTTCTGGGCGCTCTCCCTGGCATCAAAAGCTAGGGAGTCCCCATATGTGAAGACTCATTCCTGCTTGTTCCTGGAGATAGCACAGTTACTTACCTGTAACAGGTGATCTCTGGGAACAGCAGGAATTAGTCTTCACAACCCACCCACCTCCCCTAGGAGTTGTCTTTCTCTCTCTCTCTCTTCCTTTCCCTCTCTCTCCCTCTTTGTCTCAGCTATAAAACTCAACTGAGGAGAGACAGTTGGAAAGGCGGGAAGGCAGCATGCAGGCGCTGTGGGATGCTCCCAAAAGCTTTCTGTTAGGACGCTGGGGAGCGTTCCCGCGCAGGCTCCGTCAGTACTGACGTACCCATATGTGAAGACTTATTCCTGCTGTTACCAGAATTCACCTGTTACAGGTAAGTAACTGTGCTATATCCTGCTTGTCCATGGAGAAAGTGAGGTTACTTACCTGTAACGGGTTCTCCATGGACAGCAGGATAAATGAGGCCACAATCCCACCCACCTCCCTTCCAGTTGAAATAGATTTCTTTCTTATTATTCAGTTCTGGAACATTCTGAAAGGGAGGAGCAATGTAACACAGGAGGAATCATCTGCACATGCCCAAAGAGTCTTTCTAGACTCTTCTGAGTTCTGGGAGAGCAGTCCAACCAGGTGCCATTAGGAGATGACATCACCCATATGTGTGGCTGATTTATCTTGCTCTCCATGAAGAACCCCTGTCACAGGTAAGTAACTTCACTTTCTTGATGTGACCAAAGAAACACAGAAGCGAAGAGGGAGGCAATTTTTTTTTAAATTTAATTTTCTTGTATGTTCATTATCAGCCCTAATTCTGTTAAGTGTATTTTCTTTGAGCCCTCACAATTAGAAGGTAATTTTAAAGGGTCATGCGTTTGCATGTGGAAAGCATGGTATTTTAGTGGATTCTGTTTATAATGGCCATCAATGGGGCCGCGGCTCCGATATCGCATGGAAGCCGCTACCGCCATTTAGTAAACATACACCATAATGTAGTCAGTCACGGTTCTGTAAGTATGTGCGTGGGACCGATGGAATGTACTTGCATTGTGGAAGTGCAAAGGAATAGAGTTTGGGCAGAGTATGGGTGGCGTGCTAACATATGCGCATTCTTGAAAAATCTAGGCAACAGCACTTACACTTGCTATGGGGCAAGCGTAAGTGCTCACACCTAGTTTATTGCATGCCCTTATAAAACAGGCTTGAAATATATGCGTGAAAAGTGCATATAAATCTAGGCAATCCTTATAAAATTATCCTCCACACATGTTATTGCTTCTAGGCAGATTGTTAGAACTGCTATGATGTAGAGCCCTATTAATGATGAAGCAGCTGTGAGTACCAACTGATTATGAGTGATAGTCATTCCACAGAAGAAAATTAATCTGTTATAGCTCCTTGTCTTATACAGTGCCAATTTATTTTTCTTGCTAATAATCTGATTGGATTCTCCCTTTATTGAGGAGTAGAGTATGCATGGGTATTAGGTTCCTTGGCTGGCATTTTTGTTTTTCTTTTTTTAATTAATCTTCTATTTTTCCATGCCATTTTCTGTACAACTGGTAAACTTTGCTTGATTGTAATTGTAGAAGTCAAAAAATTTAAAACTAAAGAAGTGAAATGTGTTAATCAACCTTATTAATAAACATTGCAACTGGACATCCTTTTAAAGATCATATTGTTTTTGTTCATCTGCAACTTGATATCAGCAAATCATTGTAAAAATGCCTTACTAGTGAATAAGTTTGTTGATCTCATCCTGTGGGCAATGTCTTGCCTGAAATGTCAGTGATCACAAACAATTCTTAGGAAATGAGGCTCTTGGATTGCCTCACTACATTTAATCTTTCCTGTTAAATGTTTTTGTGTATATGACATTTATAGCTTGGTCCAGTTGTTCCCACGATCCAGCTTGGGGCAACAGCCACTTCGAAATTTAGCAAATAATCTCAAACCCTTGAAATAATGTTTCTGGGCCAGTCTGTTTATCTACCCACCCTATTTTGCAATAGGACTATTTAGCTTATGGGGGCATTACTTTAAATTTGTGGATTCTCTTTGACTTTAAAAACATCTCTTACATCTTTCTTGTGTTTTGTGCAGTGAATTTAGGAGCAAAATATCTATATGTATGTTTACATCTATAACCATATGAGTATATATATCATAGAAACATAGAAAAATGACGACAGAAAAAGACCATATGGCCTATCTAGTCTGTCCTTTTGTATCAACAACTACAACAGTCTCCTTTTTTCCTTTGGAGATCCTCTGTGTTTGTCCCATGCTTTTTTGAATTCAGATACTGTCCTCATCTCTACCACCTCCATTGGGAGACTATTCCACGGATCCACCACTCTTTCCGTAAAGAAATATTTCCGCATATCACTCCTGAATTTATGCCCTTTCACCCTCATCCCATGTCCCCTCGTACCAGAACTTTCTTTCAATCTAAATAGGCTCTCCCCCTGTGCATTTATGCCACAGAGGTATTTAAACGTCTCAATCATATCACCTCTATCCCGCATTTCCGTTAAGGTGTACATATTAAGATCCTTAAGTCTGTCCTCATATTTTTTATAATGAAGACCACTAACCATTTTAATAGCCACCCTCTGTACTGACTCCATCCTGTTTATATCCTTTTGAAGGTGCGGTCTCCAGAATTGCACACAATAATCCAAATGAGGTCACACCAAAGACTTATACAGAGGCACTATCACCTCCCTTTTTCTGCTAGCCATTCCTCTCCGTATGCACCCAAGCATTCTTCTAGCTTTTGCTGTCGCCTTTTCTACCTGTTTAGATACTTTAAGATCATCAGACACAACCACGCCTAGGTCCCGCTCTTCTTTAGTGGACAAAAGTACTTCACCCCCTATACTATATTGCTCCCTTGGATTGCTGCAGCCCAAATGCATGACCTTGCATTTTTTAACATTAAATCCCAGCTGACAAATTCTAGACCATTCTTCAAGCTTAACTAGATCCCTCCTCATGTTATCTACACCTTCATGGGTGTCTACTCTATTGCAGATTTTGGTATCATCTGCAAAGAGGCAAACCTTACCCAACAGCCCTTCCGCTATATCACTAACAAAGATGTTAAAAAGAATCGGACCTAGGACAGATCCCTGGGGCACACCACTGGTAACATCCTTCTCCTCAGAGTGAGCTCCATTTACTTGTACTCTTTGTCGCCTCCCACCCAACCAATTTCTAACCCAAGCAGTAACTTTAGGGTCCATCCCTAGGGTGCTCAGTTTGTTTATAAGTTGCCTGTGAGGAACAGTGTCAAAGGCTTTACTGAAATCTAAATACACCACATCTAGAGCTCTCCCTCGGTCCAACTCCCTGGTCACCCAGTCAAAGAAATCAATCAGATTTGTAATCTGCTGGACTCCAGAAACCTCACTATTTTCTCTTTCAGCAGCATTTCCAATAATTTACTCACCACCAAAGTTAAACTAACCGGCCTGTAGTTTTCAACCACATCCTTACTTCCGCTTTTGTGTAAAGGCACCACACAAGCCTCTCTCCAGTCCTTTGGCACCACTCCCGACTCCAACGAGTCATTGAAAAGGTCAGTCAGTGGAGCTGCTAGAATGTCCCCAAGTTCCCTCTGTATTCTAGAGTGTATCCCATCTGGTCCCATCGCTTTGTCCACTTTAAGTTTAGCTAGTTTCTCACGAACACAGTCTTTTGAAAATTGTTTAAGATGCCCCTCGCTTCTGTTCCTGTTTGTGGGTATTTTCTGAGGTCCTGTTCCTGGTTCTTCATCTATGAACACAGGACAGAAATATTTGTTAGGCAATTTGCTTTATCCTCATCAGTTTCTACATGTTCCTCCCCTTCACCCTTGAGTCTGACAATACCACTTTTGCCCTTCGTCTTCTCACTTACATATCTGAAAAATGTCTTATCCCTCCATTTTATTGCATTGGCTATTTCCTCCTCTTTTTGAATCTTTGCTTTCCTGACTACTTTGCTAGCTTCTCTAAGTTTTTCCAAATATAGATGCCTGTCCTCCTCTCTCTGTGATCTCTTGTATTTCATGAAGGCCTCCCTCTTTTTCTTCACCTTTTAAGCTACTTCTTTCGAAAGCCATAGCCGTCTCCTTTTCCTTTTACCTTTACCATTTTAACAAAAAGGTTGGTCGCCCTTAAAATATCCCCTTTCAGTTTTTCTACATCCCCGAGCCACTCCCACCAAAGCTTCAACATCAGAGATCTTATTTCCCATGCTATGGGCATTTATAGATGCTGCTTTCCATATGTTACCCCTTTACCCATTTCCATAAAGGTATTTAATGTTTCACTTACCTGGGGGCTTTCTTCAGCCATCCCCAACTAATCTAGTTTAAAGCCCTCTTCAGTAGATTAGCCAGTCTACTACTGAAGACATGTTGACCTTTCTTGGACAGATGGATGCCATCTCTGCTCTGCATTACTTATATCTATCTAGATATATATATATATATATATATATTTTATTTATTTATTTACATTCTCTTATATACTGCGCTATTCTGCATCAGTGCGGTTTACATTGAACAAACTGAAATTGCATTGAACAGGGCATTATAACTTGGAGATAACTATTTTACAGGGAACATGGAGGGTTAAGTGGCTTGCCCAAGACCACAAGGAGCACTTGTGGGACTAGAAAACCCAGTCCTTCCGGCCCAAGGTTGCTGTCCTCTATTGGGATTTGAACCCCTGACCTTCCGGCCTGAAGTACCTTGCCCCAACCACTAGGCCACTCCTCCACTCCATATATAAATATGTTCCTTTTTCCTAACCTCAGTGTTTAATACTACAGAGTAAATTGCCAGAAATCCATTGCGCATTCCCACTTACAATTGCAATTTAATAAAAATACTGAAGTTCTAATTTTTACTGGATAAGGAACACAGAGGAGAGAGAGAGATGTAATAAATGTTTTTAAAGTCAACAAGAATCCACAAATTTGAAGTTATTGCCCTCACATGCAATATTCCTTCTGCAAGATAAGATAGGCGGATTAATAGGATGGCCTAGAAACTTTATTTCAAATGTTTGTAATTATTTGCTTAGTTTTGAAGTGGCTATCATCCCAAGCTGGAGCTTGGGAACAACTGGACCCAAGCTTTAACTGTTTAACTGTGGGAGGTAGGAGTGTTCAACATCTCCTGTCCTGATTTCTGACTACAAAAAAATAAGCTACAGTCTTTTCTGTCTTTAGTTAAAAACTTGCAAGAGGATAATTTAAACCTCAGGAAGCAATTACAAGATAGTGAAACAGAAAACAAACTTGAGGTTAACCTGAACTGGTCACAGTTCACAGAAGTTGGAATTAGCGTGTGTTCTACACTGGAACACCCCCATCACTAAATACAGAAGGCATATTTATTGGGATTTTTTTTCTTTTACTATGCACTGCAGTATATTTCATACAACAGAATGATCTACTAAATTGATGTCCCGAATATCAACTTGCCTGCTTTTTGACTCTACTGCTTCTTGTCTTGATCTTATTCCTAGGCCATCTTTGTTTTACATGTTGGTATATTTTATTGCATATGATTGAATGCCCTGTCAATGGAATTAATCTGATGGAAGGGAAGGGAAGCTTTGCTATCATTGCTGCCTAAACATCAAAATACTTGAGTTGCCAGACGTCTTTTTGGCTTGCAGAGGCAACTATTGAAGTCAAAAACAAAACTAAACAAACTTGTCAAAGCAAATATTCACAGATACAGTTGGCAAAAAAAAGAAGATACTTTGTCGTGTCATATGCGCAGGGTTGCTGATAATGCCATGAGCATGGTAGGAGAGGGGTTTGAGAGATTATTTCTTTTTCTTCTTATATACGTGCAAGCCTTTCTTACCTCAGACAAAACCTTTATCGTTCTTCTACACAGGACAATGATAGTCTCCAGGAACAAGCAGGAAGTCAGTCCTCATATAAGGGTGATGTCGACGCCGACGGAGCCTGCGCGGAGCATTTCCCCAGCTTCCTGCCCAAGGGTGACATCTTGCTCATTCTCCTTTTTTCTGCGGAGCCCAACGGATGCTTGTCCTGTTTCCCCAGAAAAATCTCTCTACAAATATCATTAAAAGTTGTTTTTTCCCGGTTTGCGTATCGGTTCCTCAAGCTGGCACCGATCTCGGCACCCTCTTCTTTTTTGACGAGGCTTGCCTCAACCAGCATTCGCGCCCTTTTTCGCATGTCTCCCGATGGCTTCAAAAAATGTGACCACTGCAGTCAAACTATATCTGTCATAGATACCCATGACTGCTGCCTACGTTGCCTGGGTCCAGACCACGACAGCACTACTTATAACCTGTGCCAGGCCATGATTCCGAAAACCAACAAAAAACGGTCGGAGTTGCAGGGGAAGATGTTCCCATGGTCCGACTCAAATCCAACTTCTCCGATGCTGAGCTCTCAGCCCAGCACCTCCCACAAGGCCTGGGAGTCCTCGGAGTCCCGCAGCAGCGGCTCCTCCGAAAAGACCCCAGTCCTCGAGAAGAAAAAGAAAAATTCCTCAAAGTCAGTCGAGGTTCTACCAGCAAAACCCGATAAGGTCCCGCGAGAGTGCTGGCGCTGGGCCCAAGAACATTGGTGCCTGCACCAAAAGCTGCAGAGCATTCTGGCCTCAAAACCAGAATGGCAGCTCTGGAGTAGAATATCTCTGCTATCCTGGCCCCGCAGCAGGCAATGATGTCTTGCTCATCCGCATCAACTGCCCCGACAACCGGGCCCCTGACTGTGGAGAAGTCCCCGGGCATGGAGCCAGGCACCAAGCGCCACCAGCCTCGGGCAAGCCCTTGGCACCGATCAAGGTCTCGGTCCCAATCCTTGGGTGTCCGGTCCTCCCTGGCCAATTTCCGGGAGTCAGTCTTAAGATCTTCCGGAGGAACCCGGTTCCCCGGACCTGGCCTCAAGGCCTGGGAATCCCGAGCCTCAGAGTCCTTGATGCCTTCCGGCTCCGAGGTGAGTAACTGATGATGAGGTATCCCTGGAGACCTCTCAGCACCGAGGCATCCCCTCAGAACTGTCTTCCCCAGCATCCTGATGCCATTCTCCCCCGGAGGACATAGCCTTCCATGACTTTGTCCGGTATATGGCCCGAGCCATGTTGGTCACGACCAAATCAGAGGAGGACCCGCACATCGAAGAACTGGAGATTCTCCAATATGAATCCATGCTGAAGGAGACTCTCACAGTGCCAGTGCAATCTATCCTTGAGCAGTTGCTCCTATGAATATGGGAGACCCCAGCCTCGGTGCCGGTAGTCAGCCGATGCCTCAACACCATCGACTGCGTCAAGAAGGGCCCTGGCTTCCAAAAGGCTCAGCTCCTGCATAACTCCATGGTTGTGGAGTCATCTATGCAGAAGCTTAAAATCCAGAAGAATTATTCCTCTGTCCCTCTGGGCAGAGAGGCCCAAGCCCTCGATGCCATGGGTTGCAAGTGCTTTCAGGGCTTCGTGCTCAGCTGCCAGATACAGGCCTGTGAATTATACATAGGCATGTAACTTAAGAGTCTCATCCAGCAACTGACGGGTTTCTCTGCGGGCCTCGCTGGGGAACCTCTGCAGAGGTTGCAAACCCTTACAGCCGGGATCCGGGACTGCTCAAAATTCCTCTCTCGTGCCGCCTATGACGGCTTTGAATCAGCAGCCCGGGTAGCAGCAACCAGCATCGGCGCCCGACACCAAACCTGGCTGCAGAACTCTGACCTCAAGCAGTGGGTACAAGAGAAATTGCTCAATGTCCCCTGCACTGGGAAAAACTTGTTCGGCAAGTCCATGGCTGACAAGGCAGCCGAGATGGAGGCCGAGGTCGTGACCAGTCAGAGGCTCTCGAGGAAGACCTCAGCCCTTCCCCGGAGGAAACCATCGGGGAAAAAACCCTCTTTCCCAAGGAAAAAAGGGTCCTTTCATCAGAATTACTACCAGCCCTTCTTGGGACAACAACAACAGGGCCCTCAGCCCAAAGGTCAGGGCCACAGGCCCAGAAAGCCCAAGGCTCAGAAGCCCCAGGCCCCAGCTCCCATCCAATCGGGGGTGTAAGATGTGGTCAGGTTACTCTCCTGTAGGTCCTGGGTTCATTTCACTTCACAGAGGCAGTAGGACTTGTAATAAGATAACCAAACAGGGGTGGATTGGAGAAGGTTTTTTTATGTAGAAATAGGCTTATTACATGGGTATTGAACAGAGGTATATAGTGATTGTTACAGAGCTGCTTCAGTGTGCCTCAATGAATCTGTGTGTGTGTGTGTGTGCATGTGTGTGTGAGAGAGAAAGGTAAGAACATGTGGGTCAGAGCCTCATGGCAAGGTGTAGTGGAAGAGAGAGAGAGAGCGGGGGAGGGGTGAAGGGAATTGATTATCAGAGCCTCCTGTCCTTCATGTCCGATGAATGGTGGAAGAGAGAGAGAGAGAGGAAGTGTTTCTGTCCTTTATAGTGAATTCTCTAGCACTTCCCTTTGAGGTCTGCTATTGTTTCTAGCCACTCCCTTTGAGGTCTGCTATTCTTGATTTAGCAGACCAGATGCAGACCATTCTCAACAGGCTTGGAGACTTATATCAACAGGGGGTCAGAGTTAAACTGCCCTATTACCTTTGGAGACTGAAATCACCAGAGGAACACAGCTGCATGAAATCCAAGGTCTGGGGAAAAAGCCATGACTCCTATGTCATGTATGCTGACATCTCCCACACCTTTTTTATTTTTATTTATAATTTGTGCCTGGAAATGGTGGAAGCAAACCTGTGGTACCTGTCCCAGCTGCCATTACATGATAATAGGCAGCTTGTCTAACACCTCCTGTATTAAATACCTTGCTATGTCCAGCAAGTCCCCTGTCCTGCACAATACTGTCTCTAGTGTTCTAGAGATAAACAAGTCTCCTTATGAGTCCAAACCTCGTGTCTTAGGTAGGGTAGCCACTACTGGGGGTGGGGGAACCCAATATGCTACCTCCGTGCCCGTCTTAGAGAGAGTGAACAGTGCATAAGGGCTGCAGGAATTTTTGAGGAGGTTAAAGCCAAAAGGTACCAGGATGCTGTGAGTGAGGATAGGAAGCAATACTAGACTGCAGCTGACTCTGGTATTCAGTGTAATAGGAAATGCCAAATTAGCAGGCCAATTGAGCCTGGATGTAGGGGTAGATGCTAGAGAAATTCAGTGTAACTACCTTAAAATGTTGTTGTTCTGTATGACATGCGCTGCAAGGATATGTACATTTGTTTCATTTTACCACACAGGAAAATTGTGATAATGCATAGAAATATTTGTACAGCAGTTAAAATAATAATAGGGTGAATAAAAACATTAAAGACATGATCAGCAGTAGGTGAGTAACCAAATAACAATTCCCACTCAGACACATGAGCATCTTGTAGCAAGTGTCCAACAATTTGTTGAATGTGTCCATTCTCATAAGCGATGGTGTGATTCACTTCAATGGATGTTGTTTTAAGGTGATCAGTATAGGCATGGAGTTCTGTAAAGTTGAGCAGTTTATGTAGTGTCTCTTCTCCCATGCCAAGTGGTAATGGATGCACAGCATATGAGATAAAATCTGGAATGTCCATAGAGTCATTGGTAACCAGCGGTGTGGAATAAGTTGTCCCATTAATGGTGAGGGAGACCAGTGGTGTATGACTGCACCAGGTATTGTTTGGTAAATAGTTTGAACTGTACAACAAAGTGTTCTTGGGAAGGCAAATGTCATGCATTCTGGGAGCAATCGAAAAAGAAACATTCTGGGGAAAGAACAGATGACCAGCTCCAAGGTAATACAAACTGTGTGAGGTAGTCAGGGAATATGAGAGCTTAACAGTCAGGGAGCAAGAGGAGGAATTGTTCCAGCAGGAGGTGTCAGCCTCTTTAAACTGGTGAGGTTGACACTTGAACTGAAATGTAGTCTGCTCACACAAACTGGGGTCCATCGGCTTGAATGAAGTCCAGGTGTCGTCCAGTGGCTGCACCCATGTGAGATGGTCCACAGGATACATAAGCATATTATCAAACTGCACCCCAATATTAACAATAGGATAAATAACTGTGTGTTGTCCTGACCATGGGATCAAAGTACAGATAGAGCAGCCTTGTGGTTAATAAATGGGAACACTAACTGTCCACCAATCAAGGTGAGCTATAGCAAATTCAGGTATTTTGGTACTAGCCATATGGATGAGAGATGGTGGCCAGTGTCCTAACTTAGCAGTGATCAGAATTTCCTTTAGTATAGTAATAAGCTCGATCTGTACTTGATCACAGGCAAGAGCCCAGGAAATATTCTTTCCCAATCTATATTCTGCATGTGCTAAGGTAACAATTTTCTGTTCTATAATGGGAGATATAAGAGCAAAGGTATCTACAACTACATTGGACAGTTTAAAGGAAGCTTCATTAATAATATGTTGTGAGGTAAAACCATCAGCAGCATGCTGAGCAGTGGATCCCATTTTATTACGGAGCACCTCTATATCAATATATTAAGGGCACCCAGTGCAGTCCCTGTGCCACCTAAAATTGTATCAATTAATTCACACTTGTGTCGAAATTGCTTGGCTCGGGGTGTTACTGACTGCATATCAAACCAAGCATTGAGCATTTGTATGTGGTTGGCAACAAACTGAGAGCAATTTGGATATTTGTGAGTAACTAGAAACAATTTGGGAAATAGATGCCAAGTAAGAAAATGGTATTCCACATCATATAAAACATCGTGTGGTGCATCATATTTAATCTGAAAGGGATGTCCTTCCTGAAATGGGTGGATATCAGAAAGGTAGAGTACAGGAGGAGCAGAAGTGGTGGGAGGGGTGGGATGAGGGGTGGTAGGTAAACAAGATACATCCAAAAGGAATGAAGTCTCAGTGATGTGCTGTTGATCACTCACAACCCATGTATAAGTTATTTTCCAGGTACCTCTGTCCTGACAGGAGATATTGTACAAAATCAAAGCAGGAGGACCTAGAAAGTAACATTCTGGGCGCGCCCTCAATTCTTGTGTCCTTTCTAGAGAAGTGGAAACTGGTGGCTCCCACTGTACTTGAGTGATGTTTAATGAATAGAACACTGGCTTGTCCTGTACCGAACAGAAACTCAGGATGACCAGATCCTTTCCTTCCGGGAAAGGTAGGGGTATTTCTTGGTAGCGATACACTCCACCTGTGGAGTTAGCCCAGCCAATCGTGCATATTTGGATGATAGTTCCTGTAATGAGACTTGAGTAGAAGAGAACAGATACAAGAACAACAGGAAACCGAGACATATATTAAAAGCTAACTTGTTTCACTCTACTAGGGAGTAAACTAATGCTCCCCACTTATACTATGTAAGAACAAAACAAAAAAACATTTTTTTTACTACTTATTTACATAACTATTAAACACATGTCAACTATACAGCAGGAGTAAATAGTTACTGTCCTCAAGCGACTTTTGTTCAGAAAGCAGCTGTCCGTGCTGTCTTCAGGTGGTATCTGAAAACAAAGACTGATAAAACACGTATTACCCATATGGTTTTAACTGGGTGATGTGTTTCCAGTACTGCTGGTTGTCAGGCATTAGGATCTGGTATAGGCTTGGGCCTAAGGTATCAGTAACTAAGTACGGTCCCTCCCACTGTGCAGTTCCAAAGGGGAGGTTTGGTCTAGGTCTCATCTCTGCAAGACACTAGTGACAGGGCTTCCTTCATTTATTCATGAAATATTGATGGGGAATCCTTATATCCCTGTGGAAGCACAGTCCATGCATATTGTTTATTCAGCCACTGAAAGGCTGTTTTGTACTGGCATTCAAGGGCCAGGGGCAGACTCCAAAACCAATTGGATATGTCTAAAGCAGAAAAAAATTTACATTTGGGGTTCAGTTTAGAGATCATTTGAGGGTATGAGGCTACCACGGGCACTACAGATTTTGAAACTTGATTCAGGGCACGGAAGTCCATAGTGAGCCTGAAGGAACCCCCCCCCCCCCCCACCGGTTTAACTATCGGCCAGGCTGGTGAATTACATGTGGAAGAAATAGGCCAGGCTGGTGAATTACATGTGGAAGAAATAGGTCTAATCAGACCCCTCTCCTCCAGTATCTTCACAATTTTAGTCACTGGTTCTATAGCCTGATGAGGTACTGGGTATTGCTTCTGTGGTGGAGGATCCTCAACTTCCAACAGTATTTCTGTGTGCATTTTCCCACAATCTAACTTGTCTTGAGCCCAGACTGGAATATCAGCCACTTCTGAGGGAATTACACACAGATCATACTGCTGAGCTGCCTTGGTGCACTGAGTTGCTAACTGCATGGGAATGACTTCATGCACTAAAGTTTTAGAAGCACTTGAAGTTCCTGAATACTGCCACAATTTAAGATTAGCCATATCCACCACCATATTTAACTGGTTGAGAACATCAATTCCAATTATTTCTTTTGGTGTGTTTACTATAGTGGAGGCAGTGGTTTCCAACATTTCCTTGTTTTGTTCACTGTGCACAGGGATACCCCATTTAACTGGGATAGCCACACATTTGGAAGCTGTGTCATTAATTCCTTGAATTTCATAAATTTCCATATTTTTCTGATCTGCAGTGGGAGAAGCTCTGTTAGTAAAACTAATTCCAGCCCCTGTGTCAATCAAAGCTAGTTTATCCTGACCCCCTATTCTACTGATAACATTGGGGCGTGCCCAAGAGTCCAGTATCAAGGGTGTTACAAGCCTTAAATTGTGTCCTGGGCCTGTATCCATTTCATCATCCAGAGGCTCTGGAATTGAGTCCTCTGCTGAGATAAAGGAGGCAGGCTGGGCTATGAAGGCTTGAGACATTTTGATATCTGAACCCAGAAGGTCAGGACACCCCTATGCACTAGCCTTGTGTTTGTCCTGAGCTGCTTGTAAATCCTGTTTTAATTTATCTAGTTCTATCTGCAGTATGTGTTTGTCTTGTTCCCATTTAGTTTTCTCCTTTTCTAGCCCATCTCTCTGTGCTTTGAGCTCTTGAAAGGGGATGTAACCTGAGGAGTTTCTAAAAGTACCTCTGCTTTGTCCTCTCCAAGGTGTGTGTCCTCTGTCTGTGTTTCTTGTGTACTGAGAGGATCCCTCGGCTTGCCACTTCCATGCTTCTGATACTGTAATGACCTGTGAGGGCTGGGTCTTCCAAACAGACCCAATTCTGAGCATTAAAGTATCAAAAGGGGTTGCTTCAGGGTCTTCAGAAAATAACAGAAGGTGTTTTATAATCTCAGGGGATAGCAATTCTAATAAAAATGCCTTATGCTTGTTCTCCCCATAATCTTCTGCATTGGGCCAGGACTCCTGCTCATTAAGAACTGCTTTAAAAATCCAGGCTGTATATGCAAACTCTTCCAGTGTATCATTTGGTAGAGGTGAAATAATTTTAAATACTTGCATTGGGGAACAGTGAAATAGTTTCTCAATGCCCCTTTTAACCAACTGGTATGGGTGAGTGAGAGAGCCAACTTTATAATAGTGTGGCCCCAGAGCCAGATGCATAAGTCTATCAAAGTCTGATTGTTTTCTTCTGTATTTCCCTAGACCCCAGTGAATCAGAATATCAATGGCCCATTTACACCAATGATTTACATTAAAAGGCATAGGGCCAATTTTCTCAATTATTTTTTCTATGTCTCTATCTTTTAAATTGTCCTGCAGCATTACTTTAACTGGTGCTCTGAGTTCAGTACTGGGTGCCATGTCTAAGTCATCTGAATTATCCTCCTGACACAGATCCTGATTATTGCTCTGTTCTGACTGAGATAAACTGTCAGTTCTTAGTCCAGCTATGCATACTTTAGTATTCTTTTGTTTGTCAATAGCTTGTATGCATGGCTGATAGGGTGTGTCATAGGCATAGGGGGCTGAGGGAGGAGTGGGCGTATATTTAGTCTTTGGTTTCTCAAGAGCTTGTATGCATGGCTGATAGGGTGTGTCATAGGCATAAGGGGCTGAGGGAGGAGTGGGTGTTGGCTTTTGTCTTTCAGAGGCTAATTGATCCTTAATGTGTCTCAGTTCAAGTTTAAGTGCTTCTAATTGCTCACTAACAGTTATAAAAGAATTTGTGGCTTGTATCACTTGAGTTCTTTGCATAGAGATGCAAATTTGTGCCTCCTCAAGGTCTTTGGTCAATTGGGTACACTGAGAAGTCAGTTCAGTATTGTCCTGTTTCATGCTAATTAGCCCCCTGCACATGCCTTGGATAAAAAGGCATTTTCTTTTATTTGTTTTCTTTTTGAATTCTTGATCATGGTTTAACATTTGTCTTTGAATATTATACCATGATGACTCAGGGAATTCACCTTCAAAGGGACCACCTTTCCTCTTACAGTATGAAACTACAATTTCTTTAAGTTCTTTAAAATCAAAGGCTTCCATATTTGAGACTGTAGTAAGGCTGTAGTTGGACTATCTAAAATGTGTAACCTTAGAAGGAGGAATGCTCACTTTTATGAAGAAGTGAGACTTAGAATTATAGTTGGAATGGTATAAATTTTATGGGTGTTCAGTAAAGAGTACTGGCATAAAGACCACACCTTAAAATTATACCTGAATAAAAAGTGCTTATCACCTTTTTAACAGGGTGGAAGTTTAGGGTGAAGTTATAGTAAGAAGGGTGTTAGGAGATTAACAGAATTGTTGTATCAATTGCAGCCAGCTTTAAGCCTGCTCTCACTAAGATACTTACTGACAGGAGACAGATAAATAAAAGTTAAAAGGGACAGGAGGTAATAGCTTTATGAGGAAAGATGTATATTGTATTCAATGAGGGACTGTTTACCTGTGTACCACTTCCAAACTAAATCTGGACTATCTCTCTGTCTTTTCCTAGCTGCTCAAATACTATAGAAAAATCTTTAGCAAGCCTATACATCAAAATAAGACAATTGCAAGCCACTCTGTGTGATGTCCTTAAAATTCTAGATTCTTACAGAGCCTTCTGACAATAGAAATCTCACCTTGTCTAACCCACAAAACAAATTTATCACTGGAACTTTTTGTAAATGGTCACAAGGACTTTTGATTCTGTCTCACCTGTCTGAAATCTACTTAAAGTATTATACAAAATTATTACTTACCCAACTGGAGATCTGCTGTGAAATCCGAGAAGGCGAGCTCCCATAAAATGTAAGATGTGGTCAGGTTACTCTCCTGTAGGTCCTGGGTTCATTTCACTTCACAGAGGCAGTAGGGCTTGTAATAAGACAACCAAACAGGGGTGGCTTGGAGAAGGGTTTTTTATGTAGAAATAGGCTTATTACATAGGTATTGAACAGAGGTATATAGTGATTGTTACAGAGCTGCTTCAGTGTGCCTCAATGAATCTGTGTGTGTGTGTGTGTGCATGTGTGTGTGAGAGAGGTAAGAACATGTGGGTCAGAGCCTCATGGCAAGGTGTAGTGGAAGAGAGAGAGAGAGAGCGGGGGAGGGGTGAAGGGAATTGATTATCAGAGCCTCCTGTCCTTCATGTCCGATGAATGGTGGAAGAGAGAGAGAGAGAGGAAGTGTTTCTGTCCTTTATAGTGAATTCTCTAGCACCTCCCTTTGAGGTCTGCTATTGTTTCTAGCCACTCCCTTTGAGGTCTGCTATTCTTGATTTAGCAAGGAGGGGCTGCAGACCATTCTCAACAGGCTTGGAGACTTATATCAACAGGGGGTCAGAGTTAAACTGCCCTATTACCTTTGGAGACTGAAATCACCAGAGTAACACAGCTGCATGGAATCCAAGATCTGGGGAAAAAGCCATGACTCTTATGTCATGTATGCTGACAGGGGGGAGCTTTTGACTCCCCGGGCAGAGCCTCCTCTCCCCTGGGAGACCCTTCCCAGCCCACAGGGGGCTGCCTGGTGCTCTTTGCCCACAGGTGGGCTGGGGTCACCACTGACCAGTGGGTCCTAGAAGTGGTAAGGGAGGGATATCTCCTCCACTTCAAGCAAACACCCCTAGAGTTCTTCCAAGGAGAGCTGATGCGGCCTCTCCTTCACCAGACCTTCCTCCTCTCAGAGCTTGCAGGCCTGCTCAAGAACAAGGCAGTGGAGCCTGTACCCAAACATCTACGGGGAAAGGGCTTTTACTCTAGGTACTTCCTTGTCCCCAAAAGAACTGGGGGTCTCAGGCCCATACTAGACCTGCGAAACCTGACAAGTTTCTGGTGAGGAAGAACTTCAAGATGCTCTCTCTTGGGACACTGCTGCCCTACCTCCACCAGGGAGATTGGCTGTGCTCCTTGGATCTAAAGGATGCATACACCCAGATCCTGATCCACTCCTCCCACAGACAGTACCTAAGATTTGTGGTGGGAGGAGAGCACTACCAGTACAAGGTACTCCCTTTCGGCCTGGCCTCATCGCCAAGGGTTTTCACAAAGTGTCTGGCATTAGTGGCCGCCTATCTGCACCTACAAGGGGCCTTTGTCTTCCCCTATCTGGAAGACTGGCTCATCAGAGGCACTACGGCCATCGAGGCCAGCCAGGCCACAGGCCTGGAAGTCTGCCTCCTGCAGCACCTGGGTTTTGTCATCAACTACCCCAGGTCCCATTTCTCCCCGGCTCAAGGCCTAGAGTTTATAGGGGCACACCTTGATATGCTACAGGCAAGAGCGGTCCTCCCAAGAGAAAGGGCAGCTCACCTTCAGCAGCTGGCGGGGGAGGTGCAGCACCGCAGGACAGTTCCAACATGCCTCCTCCTCTGTCTCCTAGGCCACATATTCTCAAAGGTCCACGTCACTCTCTCGGCCTGCCTGCATATGTGGACGGCCCAGTGGTGCCTGCGCTCACAGTGGACTCAGGCCACAGGCAGACTGAGGGACAGAGTCAAGGTCACCAGCCGACTGGCGACCTCACTAAACTGGTGGCAGAACTTGCACTACCTACAGGCGGGAATGCCCTTTCAGGCATCCGTACCACAAGCGACTGACGACAGACACTTCCCTCCTGGAATGGGAAGTAAACTGTGATAGCCTATGCACCCAAGGCAGTTGGTCCCCGGAGGAGTCCCTCCTATGGATCAATCTCCTGGAACTCCGGGTGATCTTTTTGGCCCTACAAGCATTCCGCCACCGCCTATGGCATCTTCCAGTGTTGATCCAGATGGACAGCCAAGTGGCAATGTTTTACATCAACAAGCAGGGGGGCACAGGCTTGTTCTCCCTCTGCCAGAAGGCAGTAGCCCTCCTCTCCTTTGCAGTGTGCTACAGCATGCTGCTGCGAGTGGTATACCTCCCGGGCCAGGACAACTGCCTAGCGGACAGGCTGAGTAGAATCCTGCAGCCACACGAGTGGTGCCTGCACCGCAGGATAGCGAGACAGTTCTTCAACCTCTGGGGCAGGCCCATGATGGATCTCTTCTCCTCTCCAGACAACGTGCAGCTGACCCGCTTCTCCTCCCATCAGCCGCACCCAGAGAGAGTGGCAGCAGATGCCTTCTTAGTCTCGTGGGCCGAGGGACTACTCTATGCATTCCCGCCGACCCCCCCTGGTAGCCAGAGCCTTCTTCAAAGTTCAGAGTGACGGAGCGTCAGTAATACGATTGCCCCAGGTGGCCCAGGCAACTCTGGTTTCCCCTGCTGCTCTCCTAATGGGCGGCATTCCCAGTTCCTCTGACACTGGGAGTCTGAGACACTAACAGCATGGCTGCTGCAAAGGTAGCCTTAGCCCCTTTCAGTCTTTCAGTGGAAGTCAAAGAGATCCTGCTGGCCTCCCGGAAGCCCTCTACCAGAAGGGCATACGCCTTTAAGTGGAGGAGGTTCTCCGTCTGGTGCGCGGAACGAGAGGAGATTCCCTTCTCCTGCCATGTGCAGCTTGTCCTCCAGTACCTGCTGCACTTATCGTGCACCGGGCTGAAATCTAACTTGGTACGGGTGCACCTGAGTACCATAACGGCTCACCACCATCCCATCAAGGGGAAAGCCCTCTCCAGCCAGCCCCTGGTCTCCAGGTTCCTCTGGGACTTAATGCTATCCAAGTCCCTCTCTGCCCCCTGGTGGCAGAATGGGACCTCAATATAGTGCTCTCCCAACTCACCAGACCACCATTCGAGCCCCTTGCCACCTCAGGTACCTATCATTGAAAGTGGCCTTTTTGGTGGCTCCGCTCGAAAAATTACAGGTGAGTAACTATGCTTTACATGCGTACGTCTTATAGCGCTATACAAATGTTCAGTAGTAGTAGTTCTATTTCAATAAGTGCATGCCCATGGGGTGCTCCATTTCAAGCGCTTATTTTGAAATATTCAGTACCTTCCTCCACTGGGCAACTGTCAGGTTGGTGAGTTATGATGACAAGGTGTCAACTGTCCTCCCTACTATTCACAGGGAGGACAGTTGACAGGGATTGCAGGTGGCTACTTACTACCTTTTCAGAATTAGCGGCATTGTTAGGAGTCTCAGTTGCACAAGCTATAATGGAGATCCCCACCACATCCATTTATTTTTTAGGGATCGAGTGGGACTTGGTGATGAGATTATGGCTACTGGAAGACAAGGTCAGCACATTAAGGGATGCAGTGAGCAATATCAAAGGCACTAAGAAAGTGATGTTGCAGACAATGAATTCACTAATTGGCAGTCTGAATTTTGCTGAGTTATTGCAATGGGCAGAGCCTTCATGAGGTGATTGATGGTCTTGATGAAGGGAATCTGCAAGCAGTCTTACTTTATTCGACTCCTGAGGTGCATAAGAAAGGATTTGAAAAACTTGGAGGTCTTTTTGGAGCATTTTATTGTGTAGCACTATGGCATGGGGAGCTAGTCCATAACGAGGAACTAGAATTCTTCAGAAATGACACGTATGGGTAGGGATTTGGGGCATACTTTGCTAGAGAATGGGTGGCAGCAGTATAACTGTTGGTAGTGACATAGGAGGTGTGAGGAAAGAGACTATGGAACTGATGGGCCATGCTGCAATGTTTCAGTTTGGGAATGGTGAAGGTAATGAATTGGCAATATACAAATGTTTACAGGTGGCAGAGTTATTGAGCAAATTTGTATTAAAGTGCTGCCAGTTCAACGTGATAGCATGAGTGAATCGTGCCTGGCATGCATACTGTAACTCAATTGCCAATGCTTTATCTCATTCCAAATGGCCCAACTTCTGGGTGCTGGCTCCTGGAGCAAAGGAGCACAGGCTACCAGTTCTCTCATACTGCTAGTGATTTGGATCAAGGAATTATGGGACCTGCTGAATCAGAAGGTGGTAAATTTCTAATTATTTTTTATTAGAATTTGTCACTGAGGCAAATGGAAATAGGATGTTCCACTCAGCAGTAGTATTAGACATATCAGGCTTCTTCTTTCAGAAGGCACATGGCTGGGGTAACCTGGCAGGCAGCTTTATGGTCCAGAGCCCTAGCAGGCTGGGAACAATTGAAGGGGCCTCCCTATCGATAGTAGGTGACTAATTATATATAATATCTTGCTGAGGTTTTGGTTTACCCTGGAAGAGATATGCCCTTATGAGTTTGAAACTTGCCTCTTTTATGCAGTAGCTTTCTTTGGGGTGCTGCAAATAAAGGAGTTAGTTGCAAATTCTAGGGGAAGGCACATGCAGTCAGGGCCAGGTTATCCACCAGGTGGGCTAGGCGGCCGCCTAGGGCAGCAACCATGGCGGATAGCATGGTGGCTTTGTACCACCCCTTTGGTGCCTGCAGCAGGCCATGTGCTTTGGTACAGATGGCCTACCATTTTTCATCCCCCTCCAATGCAACTTCCTGTTAGAGGGGGTCAAAAGTGGAAGACCATGTGTGCCGAAGCACATGGCCTGCTGTGGGCAACAAAGTGGCGGCACAAAACCGCCACTTTTAAACTACTGCTGCCATCTCACCTGAAGATGGAATCTGCAGCGGCCGCAGCAGGGGGGGGGGGGGGGGGTTTACACATGGCTGGGGCTCCTGCCTGAGGCGGCAGAAACCCTTGGGCCAGCCCCATATGCAGTCAAACTTGTTTATGGAACATATTCAGGTCAAAGACGATGTCCCATGCATTAAGGTAAGATGCTCAAAAACGGACCAGTGAGGCATAGGATAGGTGGTGCAGTTGCAAAAAATTGACTCAGTTGGTAACGTGCTGAGTAACTATAGTATGAACCTTCAAGGATAAGCATTCAACTAGGGGTCAGCACTTCCTGGTGTACCAGGACATATCCCCATTGACCCACTTTCAGTTTGCAGGGGTACTACATAAGGCTTTGAAGGTGACTGGGTTGGAGCCCAGTCAGTATGGGGCACACTCTTTCCAAATTGGGACAGCCATGGGCGCTGTGGAGTCCATTCTTCCTACTCCAGTTATTTAGTGCATTGGAAGATGGAAGTCTGGAGCATGTGGCGGATATATCCATCTAAATGATGGGGATGGAGGGAACATATGACAACTATATTTTCTTTCCCTTTTTAGATGGGAGAAACATGGAAACATGATGGCAGAAAAAGACCATATGGCCTAGCCAGTCTGTCCTTCTTAACGAACTACTGTAGTATATTTTTTTCTTCTAGAGATCTTCTATGTTGGTCCTATGCTTTCTTGAATTCAGATACTTTCCTGGTCTCTACTACTTCCACTGGGAGACTGTTCCACATATCCACAACTCTTTCCATAAAGACATATTTCCACATATTACTCGTGAGTCTATCCCCTTTCACCTTCATCCTATGCTCCTTTGTTACAGAACTATCTTTTCTCCTGTGCATTTATGTCATGGGGGTATTTAAACATCTTTATCATATCTCCTCTCTACCACCTTTCCTCCAGAGTATATATATTGAGATTTTTAAATTTACAGGAACATGCAGGAATGCAATCTTCACATATGGATGATGTCCCCAGTGGAGCCTGTGCAGGAACGCTCCCCAGCATCCAATGGGAAAGCCTTTGGGATCACTCCTCTGCCCCTGTGTGCCTGCCTTCCCAACTTCTCTCCTCAGTTCTTCGTTTTCCACGGAGCCAGTAGGATGCACCGTCCTTTCACCACTGAAAAACTCTCTTCTTTTTTGGTGCCTTTCAGGGTACGTCATGCTCTTTTGCCTTCCCGTTGACGCTGGTACCGTCAAGTCAGACACTAGTCCCGTTATTTCTCACCACTGTTCTCACCGCTGGCCTAGGCCTCCAGACAATTTTTTCAGGCATGAAAAGCCAGTCAGTGGTTTTAAAAAATGTACAAAGTGTGCCACTACCATTTCGGCCACTGATAATTATAACTGGTGTTTAAAATGTTTGGGTCCTGACCATGAACCCACTTCTTGTTCTTTGTGCCAACAAACGACAAAGAGAGGCCTCAAGAACTGAGCCAGGCAGTTTGGATCATTGTTTGCCTTGGATTTGGTTTCAGTGGCTTCCACTTCATCGAGGGCATCGACTTCTCATGTCCAAACACAGAAGTAAGTCAAAATTTCTGGCCATTTCCAAATCTTCAGCATTGAAGGCTGATTCCGTTGCCAGGGAAAAGTCCCAAAATAAGCATCGTGACTCCCCCAGAGGTTCTTCCGATGCAGATCGGCCAGTGAAACAGCCCGGCGGTAGGATCTGTCCTCCAAGGCACAAGTGGGGTTCTGGGATGCTCCCGTGGCATTGACCTCCGGAGAGCTACCAGTTCCTTGTTCTGGACAATGGCTCAGAGCCCTGTATGTGATTCCACCCAGACATCTGCCACCTCCCTGGACCAGTGCATGCTTGCTTTCGAGAGGAATTTGGCAGCACTCCTGACAGCCTTGGTACCACTACAATCGAGAGCTTCAGGAGTTCAGGCTTCAGTACCAAGTCTACAACCAAGCACCTCATCAGCCCCGATACCGGCCCTTGAGCCAGCATCGTTGGAGAACCCAAGGCCGATTCCTTAGTTGGAACCAGTCAATGCCCCCGGTATCCAACTGACTCAGGCTCCCATGCCTTTTGGTTCTGATATCTCGGAGTATCAGTATCGGCATTGACTATCGACTGTCAACTTCCACAAACATCGAGGTCAAACGCATAATCCGCCGATACTTTGATTTATTACTGAAATCTGATTCAAGTTCTTCAGAATCCAACGTAGAGCCACTCGATTCCCGGGAACTTCCTGACATCCCTTCAGACCCTTCACCGCCTCAGGAACAGCATTGGTCCCCACCAGAAGATATGTCCTTTCAGGACTTCATCTGTGATATGGCAATGGGGCTTTCCATCATGGTAGCCTCAGAAAAGGAAGCGAGGGCTAAGGAATTGGAGATATTCTAATACCCTCCAACACCCAAAGAGGCTGCTACCTTACCAGTGCATCGGATCCTTCAGGACCTTATGCTCCTCATGGTTCCTCCAGTTAGCAAAAGACTCAATAGCGTGTACCGAGAAATGGAGTGCCCAGGTTTCCAAAAACTTCAGCTTCCCCACCACTCAATAGTGGTGGAATCGGCGATTCACCGAATAAAGAGCTCCAAAATCCATTCATCCATGCCTCCTGGCAGAAAATTTAGAACAATCGATGCTTTTGGGCGTCAAAGTTTCCAAGCATGTATGTTAGCCTCCAGGATCAACTCTTACATGCTTTACATGGACATGTTCCTGAAGGATGTCACCAGGAATCTGGAGACTTTCTCCCCCCCTGCTTCCAGAGGATAAACAGGCTGCATTCCTGACCCTCATTAAGCATGGTCAGAGCATGTCTAAGTTTCTTACCAGAGCTGCTTTCGGTGCCTTTCAGTCTACCAACAGAGCTTCAGCAATCTGCATTGGAGCTTGCAGGATGGCCTGGTTACAGGTCTCAGACCTTGAGTAATGGATCCAGGATAAACTGGTCAACATCCCATGTACTGGCAAAAACATTTTTCACAAGGATTGGAGGGGAAAAAGCAGGGGAAATTGAAACAGATGATCTCACCCTAAAACATCTTTCTAGGAAGACAGATGACCCATCCAAGAGAAAAGCCCTTCCCAAGAAATCTTTTTAATCTAAAAAGAGATACTATCCTTCTTACCTGCCTTATGCTGCCTATCAACCTCAGAGGCAGCAGGGTCCTCGCCAACCTAAAAAACCCAAAGCTCCTAAACCTCAACCAGTTGCATAGGCACAGCCTGCACCTGTTTTCTGACTCCTTCCTAGAAAGCATTGCCAATCTGCTCCTGGAGGGCCCCCAGCCCCTCCACATTGCATGTAGACTTCTTTATTATGCCCATAGGTGGCACCTCATAACATTAGAATAGTGAACACTCCAGATTGTCCAAAGGAGTTATCAGCTTCACTTTGAAACCTTACCCCCACCTCCCATACAACCCCTTCGCAGCACCCTCTTACAACAGGAGGTGGCCACCCTTTTGTCCCAAATTGCCATAGAAAGAGTTCCTCCTCCTCAAAAAATGTTGGGCTTCTATTCCACATACTTTTTCATTCCAAAGAAAACAGGAGGCTTCAGGCCCATTCTAGATCTCAGAGACCTAAATAAGTTCTTGGTCTGACAAAAATTCAAAATGATCTCCCTAGGAACTCTTCTGCCATATCGCCAGAGACACAATTGGCTCTGTTCTCTAGACTTAAGAGAGGCATGCACGCATGTTATGATACATCCCTTGCACAGACAATATCTGTTCTTCATGTTTGAAGGAAACCATTACTGATACTGGGTTCTCCTCTTTGGTCTAGCCTCTGTCCCAAGGGTCTTCACAAAATGCATGGCAGTTGTCACTGCCTACCTAAGCACCCTAAAAATTCGTCTTTCCTTACTTGGATGACTGGCTGATCAGGGGAGACTCTCCCAAGGAGGTAACTCATAAAAAAAATGATGACAGAAAAAGACCACATGGCCTATCTAGTTTGTCCTTCCATATCAACTACTACAAGAGTCCCTTTTTTTCCTTTAGAGATCATCTGTGTTTGTCCCATGTTTCTTTGAATTCAGATACTGTCTTCATCTCTACCACCTCCACTGGGAGACTATTTCACAGATCCACCACTCTTTCCGTAAAGAAATATTTACGCATATCACTCCTGAATCTATCCCCTTTTACCCTCATCCCATGTCCCCTCATAGCAGAGCTTGTTTTCAATCAAAAGAGGCTCTCCTTCTGTGCATTTATGCCATGGAGGTATTTAAACATCTCAATCATATCACCTTTATCCCGCCTTTCCTCTAAGGTGTACATATTAAGATCTTTAAGCCTGTCCTTATATGAAGACCACTAACCATTTTAGTATCCACCCTCTGTACTAACTCCAGCCTGTTTATACACTTTTGAAAGTGCGGTCTCCAGAATTGCACACAATACTCCAAATGAAGTCGCACCAAAGACTTATACAGAGGCACTGTCACCTCCTTTCTTCTGCTGGCCATTCCTCTCCCTATGCACCCAAGCATCCTTCTAGCTTTTGCCGTCGCCTTTTCTACCTGTTTAGCCACTTTAAGATCATCAGACACAATCATGCCTAGGTCCCGCTCTTCTTCAGTGGACAAAGTACTTCACCCCTATACTATATTGCTCCCTTGGATTGCTGCAGCCCAAATGCATGACCTTGCATTTTTTAACATTAAATCTCAGCTGCCAAATTCTAGACCATTCTTCAAGCTTAGCTAGATCCCTCCTCGTGTTATCTACACCTTCCTGGGTGTCTACTCTATTGCAGATTTTGGTATCATCTGCAAAGAAGCAAACCTTACCTGACAGCCCTTCTGCTATATCACTAACAAAGATGTTCAAAAGAATCAGACCAAGGACAGATCCCTGGGGCACACCACTGGTAACCTCCTTCTCCTCAGAGTGAGCTTCATTTACCTGTACTCTTTGTCGCCTCCCACTCAACCAATTTCTAACCCAAGCTGTAACTTTAGGGTCCATCCCTAGGGTGCTCAATTTGTTTATAAGTCACCTGTGAGGAATGGTGTCAAAGGCTTTACTGAAATCTAAATACACCACATCTAGGGCTCTCTCTCGGTCCAACGCCCCGGTCACCCAGTCAAAGAAATCAATCAGATTTGTCTGACAAGACCTGCCTCTGGTGAATCCATACTGCCTCGGATCCTGTAATCCGCTGGACAGAAACTGAGATGGGATAGCATGCTAGAAGAAAATGGCTTGCTGGCTGAAATATCTGGCAACAAAGACAGAAGCAGCAGCACAAGAATACCCACAGGCTAAACCAGATAAACTATCTTTACAACCAAGCTGACAAAAGAATGGGAAGGAGGAGGTAGAGAGATGCCTTTGCTAGAGTTATCTTCTCAGGCACACACACAAAGGAGTAGGGCGTTAGCTACAAATACCTTAGACTGCAGGGAGAGATAAGGTAGCCACCCCTCAACTGACCAATCAGGGAATCCTAGCCGTTAGGTACATTCCAGATATGCCACCTAGATAAGCAAGGGGCCCAGAGAATTCTTCCAAATTGCTATTCTGCTCTAACCTATGTGACAAACTGCTATGCTAAGACTGTATAAAAACCTGTGTGAGTGCTGGACTCCTTGATAGCTTACTATGAGCCAGCCCTGCTACAGCAGTAAATAAAAAGGTATCTGCCTGGAAATTTTGTCCCTCTCTTTCCTTGTTTTGTTCTCTCCTTGCCAGGTATTATCTGGACTGTACTGGGACCCCACTAGATGCTCGTCCCGTGACAAAATGGCACCCCAGATGGGACCATCTAAGCCACCGGAAATCTCTCCCCCTTCTGGATCGATGGAACATTAAGTGCGCATCCACTAAGGTCAGTGTTACCGGGGAAAACCTTCCTGATCCTGAAGGGAGAGAAAGGTGATAAGTGGGAGGTCTAGAGAAGATTGATAGACTGGTGAAGAGACAGCAAGACACTTGACAAGTTTCCAGGTAGGGAAAATTAATCACCGGTGGGGAATTGGTCACCTCCCTCATTTACAGGCTTGGTGTTAGGTTTAAACACCTCCCTTAGAGGCTTTGGTGGGAAGTAAGAATTGGGAAATTTAAAGGTTTAAGGGTCCCGGGACTGAAACACCTTTAGCATGCATTCTAAGAACTGGGGACCGTTTGCCAGATATGGCCAATCTGTCCAAATCGGTCCTAACTAAAAAGGGTGGGTCCTTTGACCTCCCAGTTCTTTTAAATCTTAGACGCATTCTAACGGACCAAAAGATGCATCAACTTGATTATTATTAGTAGTATTTGTTTGAAAATTCTATGAAATTCTGTCTTGAGAAAAATTGTCAGAAAAGTGTTTGTCCTGTAGTAAAGAGAAAGGATGAAGGGCCCCCTCCTCCTTATCAGGATTTAGATAATCCCCTTGACCCCTTGCTTTATAATTTAACCCCTACTGCCCCAAGAGTACCTGATGTTCTGGAGCCTCCAGATGACCTTCCCATCCTGAGGTTAGAGTGCCCCCCCCTTCAGTAAGTTTAGTATCCCAGGGGTCAGTTAATCAGACACCCAGCCCCACACAGGCATAAAGTTCATCGCAGGCAACAGTTTCCCTGGAAGAGGGAGAGAGCATTTCTCAAAGAACACGCTCTCATCTTCCTGTACCAATCTGTAAATTTGCAAAAATTGCCACCAGTGTCCGAGATATGCCAAATATTATTTAAGCTATAATACATTCTAATAATGCCCAAGATATTACTACCCTAATACCCCTGAGAGTTGTCCTACTACGGTGGAGGGATGATCTAGAAGGAGTTATTAAAGTTTTTGAAACTATTTTCCTTACGCATGAGGCAGACTGGAAAGACTGTCAGGTACTCCTTCAGACTCTCCTTAAGGCTGGGGAGGGGCCAGAGGTTATTAGGGCTGCCAAAGAAGCCTGAACTACTATTAACTGAGATAATGATAGACCCCAGGGTATTAGACGCCTTGCTGATGATGATTTTGACTGTAATCCCAATTGGGACCCTAACACTGCAGAGGGAAATTTCTTTACCTTGATCTTCCATCTCTGCATTTTGGAAGGTCTCCGTAAGGCTGCCCATAAGACTGTTAATTGGCAGAAAGTGCATGAAGTGAAGCACGGACCAGATGAACACCCTTCAGATTTCTTTCAGTGCCTTAGGGAAGCTGTAAGGGTCTGGGGAGGTATAGAAGACCCTGATGATGATGCCCATGTCGCTTTAATGCGAGGCTTGTTTAAAGGACAATGCACTCCTGATATAAGGCACAGACTAGCATCAAGAGATGATTTTAATGGTAAGAATTTAAATGCAATACTATCTGTGGCCACTTCTGTGTTTAACAATAGAGACAGTAAGGAAAAGTGCAATAAGAAAACTATGACTAAGCTATTGTCTGCTGTTCATTACTCAAAATCAAAACATATTTCCTAGGGTCCTCGACCAAATAATCCTGGAATCAGTACCCATTTCCAGTGTGGTCAGAAGGGCCACTTTAAACGTGAATGTCCTCATAAGGGAAGCAAATGTGCAGGATACTAAAGACCTTTAATTAGTTTAGCTTGCGAAGGCCACAAAGTTTCCCTGACAAAGATTCAGTTTGCCCAAAAGGAAGTACACTAATTGGGCCATGTGCTATCAGAAGGTCAGAGGAAATTATCTGAAAGCAGACTTCAGGGTATCATAAACTGTCCTAAGCCACATACTAAAAGACAGATGAGAGTATTCTTGGGAATGGCAGGGTTTTGCTGAGCCTGGATCCCAGGGTTTGGGGAATTGTCTAAACCTCTCACTGCCATGACATGTAAAGAGGAACCTGATGAATTGTACTGGACTATAGAGGCAAGCAATTGCTTTGATCAGCTGAAACATGCCTTGTCCACAGCCCTAGCCCTAGGTCTCCCAGTTTACCGTAAACCTTTCACCCTCTTTGTCCATGAATAGAAGGGGGTGGCTTCAGGGGTCTTCACTCAAGAGTCGGGACCACGTAAACGACCCATAACTTACTTTTCCTGCAATTAGACCCAGTGGCCCAAGGATCTGTAAGTTGGCTGAGAGCAGTAGCTGACACTGCTGCTATTGTGGAAAGAGCAAATGAGTTTGTACAGGGACATGAACTGACTGTAGCAGTTCCTCATTCTGTCCACATGCTGCTAAATCAAAAGAACACTCAGCACTTTTCAAATGCTAGACTAAATAGGTACAAAACTGAACTTCTGACTCCTAGTAATTTCATCTTTGTCAGAACTAATACTTTAAACCCAGTTGCTCTATTGCCTATCCTGATGACGGAGAATCTCATCATGATTACTGCCAGATAGTGCAGCTCAATGAGAAACCCCGTCCTGATCTTTTTGATGGTCCCTTGGAAAATCCTGACTTGACCGTCTTTTGTGTTGGGAGTTTTAAAAGGTTATGCAATCATTGACCCAGATTATTCTGATCCTGTGTTAGAGTCTGCTGTACTCCCATCTAATTATAGTGCACAAGCAGCAGAGCTAGTGACTCTCACACATGCCTGTGAATTAGCTGCTTATGTGGCTGTAAAATTATTAATTTAACAGGTTTTATATACTGCTTTATCATTTCAATCAAAGCAGTTTACATTGAAATTTAAGCTTGGTAATATACTGTACATTAAACAGGGACATTGGTGACTTGAATTTTTCTGAGGCAATGGAGGGTTAAGTGACTTGCCCAAGGTCACGGGGAGTGTTGGTGGGAATCAAGCCCTGGTCTCTGTGTTCCCAGGCCAGCGTTCTTAACCATTAGGCTACTCCTCCAGATAGCCGGTATTATTTAATCCACAGGTCAGTTGTGGAGACAACGAGGGTTTCTCACCTTAGCAGGAACTAAGATTGCCAATGCTCAGTCAGTGCCTTATTAGAAGCTATTCAGCTTCCTGAAGCTGTCTCTGTCATGCACTGTAAAGGTCACTGCCAAGACTCTGATCCTATCTCTATAAGTAATAGAATGGCTGATTATGCTGCTCAGAAGAGGCTGCCTTTCTACCCCCTTCTACCTCATTATACATGCAAGCCTCTGTCTGCCCAAGTGCTGCCAAGTTCCCTGGTCCTCTGTATACTAATTTACCCCCGAGACAGTAGAACAATGGACGTCCTGGGGTCTCATCATCTGTAAAGGGAGGGGTCATTGACTGCACCAGAGGGCAGAGTAGCTATCCACACTCCTCAGTTAATGCAGCTTTTAAGATTGTTGCATCAAAGAACTCATTGGTCAGCTATGAAAAAGGGAGATTCAAGTTTGTCCCTGGAGTCTACTCCCTGACTAAACAGATTGTTAAGGATTGCTTGCTGTGCACAGCAAGTAATCCAAGGGGGGAGGTGCAAAACCATGGGCTTTTGTTCCTTTTGAGAGACTGCAAATTGATTTCACTGACTTGAATCCTGCCAAAAGGTTTAAATCTGTATTAGTTATTGTTGATCAGTTAACTGGATAAATTGCATTTCCTACTACCAATAAAAAGACTCAGCAGGTTGCAAAAATATTGGTAAAGGAAACTGTGCCAAGATATGGTCCACCTAGGGTCATTGCTTCAAACATTATTAAAACTCTGTCTGCATTTCTGGGTTTCACCTGGAAACTCCACACTCCTTGGCATCCTCAGAGTTTAGGACAAGTTCAGAGAATGAATCAGACTTTAAAACTACAACTGTTAAACCTTTACAAAGAAACCAAACTGACTTGGCTGGATGCTTTACCCGTAGCTCTGTTTAATATCCTCACAGCCCCAATGGGAAGACTTAAAGTCTCCCCATACGAGCTGTTATATGGAAGACCACCTCTAGGGTGTGGACCCCAACTCCCAGAGCTTCCTACATATGTTTTACAAGACTCTCACCTCACTTCTTATATTTTGCAGCAGCAGCAGTTGTCCTCTCTCCACAGGTATGCACAACAGTTCAAGCCTCTTCCATTAGATGTGTCTGCACATTCATTCCAACCTGGAGAGTGGATCCTCATCAAGACCTATCGCCAGCAAACACTACAGTCACCGTGGGAAGGGCCCTTCCAAGTGTTGCTGACCACCCCGACTGCAGTTAAAGTTGCCGGTAAAGGATCCTGGACTCACTATACACGCTGCAAGCACGCACTACCCCCATAAGCGCCTGGACCAGGGCGAGAAGCAGCTGACGACGGGGCAGCCAAAGCCCTAGCAGCTGGTGAGGGAGAGGAGAAGACTCCTGAAGAAAAGAGGTTCACGGAGGTCATACCGGACCAAGGCTTGAAGATAAAGCTCAAGAGACTGAAATAATCTTATCTTTACTGATATTGTGACTCTCTATGCCTGCCTGCTATCTTTTTGGAAGGAGACCTTTGCCAGAAGAAACTCCAGTGCTTTACAGAAGAACTTTAAGGACTGAAAATATTGTATACCTCCTTTTTTTTCTGCTGTTTGCATTATTAGTTATTGTTATATTTCTTGTATGGTTGGTTAGGATATGGGTAACCTCAATAGTCACAAGCCCTTTAGAATGATGTTTACTTATATTTTCTGCATTGTCTTCCTGCCCTTGAAAAACCCTGGCTCTATGGCATTACAGGGGAGCCGGACTAGGGGGAAGGGATTGCTGCTTGTGTCATACATATAAGGATTACTCAGGCTGTCCCTCCAATCTGATGAAAGTTGAATACCGGCCTTCTCCTTCTTTATGTCAAAAGCCAGAGCTTATAGGTACTCTTAGATTTACTTCTCATAATGCTTATGTTTGTATAAGGGTTGATTCTTTTTGTGGTAAGGCTGTGATTCAGGCTCTGAAGGATAAACAACCATTGCTGGTGGGTCACATAGGCCGCAAGATGCCTAAAAACCAAAGCACTGTTGCCACTCCAACCTCTGACCCTGAACTCCTTGATCACATTGGTCATTGGGAACAAAATGTACATGTAAAATTACTTAAAGATGTTGCCTCAAGGACAAGTCAAGATTGTTATATTTGCTCCCATATTCCTTCACACTGTCAAAGTGGTATTCCCTTAATAAGCATAGAGGTTGCTTACGCTGATTATAATATCACTAGCTTCACCCTATCCAAAGCTTTTAATACTTCTTCTACCTTCATTCCACTGACAAATTTAGGCCACAAGCCTGTTTGCTTCCAGAGAGATGGAAAAGGCCAGAAATTAGGGAGAAGTGTCTGTCTGTATAGAATCATATATGAAAGTACTAACAACTCTGGGACCCTCCAGCACTCTTTTAGTCTTTTTGACCCCACCTCACATATACTCACCTCTCCAGATTTAACTACTTTCTTATGCAGTATTTCCTCTTGCTCCCTTTCCCCTCTACTTATAGGTAGACTAGCTTCCTGGAAACCTCTTCCAGGAACTTACTGGGTATGTGGATTCAGGGCCTTCTCTGTATTTCCAAAAGGAGAAAAAGGTACTTGTTTTATTGGCCTTGTGATCCCTGGAGTGCAAATCACCCCTAAACTCCCCGAGCGATGGTTAAGGACCCTGAGATCTCCATCTCCTAAAGAAGGCCATAATAAATTCTTAGATAATATAGTGACCCAGTATGATGGGGACTCACTGGGGAAAGGAATTACACCCGGTGTTTTCTTTAGTGTAGGTGTTATGATGAATCATAAAGAAATATGTAATCTCCAGGAACAAGCAGGAATGAGTCTTCACATATGGGTATTGTCGGTACCGACGGAGCCTGCACGGGAACGCTCCCCAGCGTCCAAAAGGAAAGCTTTTGGGAGCATCCCACAGCGCCTGCGTGCTGCCTTCCCGCCTTTCCCAACCGCCTCTCTCCAGTTCTTCTTTTCCGCGGAGCCAGCAGGTTGTGTTCCTGTCACCGCTGAAGAAGTTCTTTATTTTATTTTATTTCTTTGGTCGCGTGTCTGCCTTCTAAAAAAAAAAAAAGACTACTATTTTCACTTCTGTGCATTTTTCTTTTGGCCTTAGGCCTACGAAAAATTCTCCTCATGGAGAAGCCCGCTTCCGGGTTTAAAAAGTGCACGAAGTGCAGCGGCACTATTTCTGTCACTGACACCCATGACTGGTGTCTAAAATGTTTGGGTCCTGACCACTCCATCACGGATTGTGAGTCCTGTTCCATGATGTCTAAAAGAGGTCTACAGAATCGAGCAGCCAAGCTCAGTACCCTGTTTCCCTCTGATGCAGCTTCGGTAGCATCGACGTCTTCCAGGGCTTCTTCTTCCTCCCATGGATCTCAGGTAACCAAACTCAAGTCCAGCCGGTCCTTGAAGGGTAGATCTCCCTCTAAGTATCGAGATGCCTCCGGGCTTGCTCTCGAGGAATCTGCACCGGCAAAATTACCCCGGCGGGAGGCTCCGGCTTCCAAAGCTTTATCTATGGGGTCACAGGTTGACATCGATGGCTCGACCTCGACTGATCACCTGTTGCCATGTTCTGGGGTACCGGTGGTTCCCACTGGTACCGACATCCAGACATTGGTGGCGTCGATGGATCAGAATATTCTGACCATGCAGCGTGCCCTTACGGCATTCATACAAGCTGCGACGCCCCCGGTACTGCAACAAACTCCGTTGTCGGTACCGGTTCCGGTGCCGGTACCGATTGCATCAACATTGTCTTCGGTGTCGACTGCAGCGGTACCCTGTTCTGTGATGCCCATCGGTACCGAATCGGTACCGATCACTCCCCATGTCGATACCACTCGGTACGCATATCGGGCTCTGCAGGAGCATCCAGATAGGTGATACTTCGATTCCTCTGAAGACTCTGATGAATCAGAGGTTTCTGTCGAAGCATCGGTACTCCTTCCTCAGGAGCCCTCTTCTCCAAAAAGAAAATGTCTCCTCCAGAAGACTTGTCTTTTCAAGACTTCATTAGGGAAGTGGCCAGGGGCCTCTCCATTTCAGTGGCCCCTGAGGCAGAGCCTAGAGCCAAAAAATTGGATATCTTACAATATCCTAAGGCTCCTAAAGAGGCAGCTACTTTACCAATTCATGAGATCCTTTATGATCACATGTTGGGCATATGGGAGACACCTCTCACCACCTCCCCTCATTCTCGTAGGTTGGACACCATGTACCATGTTCCTCCTTGTCCTGGCTTTCATAAGACTCAGCTTCCTCACCACTCTATTGTGGTGGAGTCTGCTATGAAGAGGATAAAGAGTGCAAAGAGGCACTCTTCTGCTCCTCCAGGAAGAGAATGCAGAACCTTAGATGCTTTTGGCAGGAGAATTTTCCAGGCCAATATGCTTGTTGCTAGAATCAACTCCTATAGTCTCTATATGGGGATGTTTCTAAAAGAAGTTACAGATCACCTGCAAACTTTATCTCCTTTTATTTCAGAAGATAAAAGAGAGGAGTTTCTCACCTGGCTTAAACATGCCCAGGATGTTTCCAAGTTTTCCAACCATGCAGCCTTTGACTCTTTTGAGTGTGCTAGCAGAGCCTCGGCTATTGCCATAGGTGCACGCAGAGTTGCTTGGCTACAAGCTTCTGATTTGGAACCCTGGGTTCAGGATGGACTAGGAAATCTTCCTTGTACAGGTGAAAACCTTTTTGGCAAAGATTGGCAAGTAAAGGCCACTCAGATGGATGCTGAAAATTCTGCTTTAGATAGACTTTCAAAGTCTACTTCTGCTCCTGTTAAGAAAAGGTTGTTCAAAAAGGCTATCTAGCCGACTCCATCCGTTTACAGCCTTCTCCCCGTCTTCTTCACTCAGCACATGGGAATTGCCTCTTCCTTCCCTCCCTCCCCTTCCTCAGCTCACCTGGAATCCACACGTCATTACGCTTTCTTTTTCTTGGCCCCTGCCCTCTGGAACTCTCTCGCTCTTGTCCTTTGTATCGAACCATCTAATCTACGCTTCAAGACCTCACTCAAAACCCACCTCTTCCAGCAGGCATTTGACCTCCCGGATCCTTAAGGCATTGACATTTCACCAGCCCCCCCCCCCCCCCCACCGGGCCTCTCCTCTGCCTAACTGTCCTTTTCTGTCCCTCTCTATCCTGTCTAAATAATGGCGTTCCTTTCTTTTTCCACTCTCCAATTGTTTTTATTGTACACTGCCCTGGCGCATGTGCTTGGGCGGTATGTCAAGCGATAAATAAAGATAAAGAGGAGGTGAAAGCATCCCTGGAAAGGGAAGAACCAGAGCTCAAGCACCCCAAAGTTGCAGAATCAGTGACCACAAGGAAGCAAACGTTAGTGGTGGTTGGTGACTCTCTTCTGAGGGGTACTGAGATGTCCATCTGCTGACCAGACTTGATGTCCAGAGAGGTATGCTGTCTGCCAGGTGCCAAAATCTGAGATGTTACGGAGAGTTTGCTGAGCTTCATCAAGCTCACTGACTATTACCCAATGTTGCTAATCCATGTCAGCACAAATGATACTGCCAGGTATCCCTCTGAGCGTATCAAAAGTGACTTCATGGCTCTGGGACAGAGGGTGAAGCAGATAGGGGTGCAGGTGGTGTTCTCTTCAATCCTCCCTGTTGAGGGTAAAGGCCATGACAGAGAAGCTCGCATCTTGTAGATGAATGCATGGCTGCATGGATGGTGTCATCGAGAGCGTTTTGGTTTCCTGAACAATGGGATGCTGTTCCAAGGGTTGCAGAGAAGAGGTGGTGTCCATCTGTCCAAAAAAGGTTGACATGTCTTCAGTAGCAGACTGGCTAATCTATTGAAGAGGGCTTTAAACTAGATTTGTTGGGGATGGGTGAAGAAAGCCCCCAGGTAAGTGAAACATTAAATACCTTTATGGAAATGGGTAAAAGGAACAACATATGGAAAGCGGTGTGTATAAATGCCCGTAGCATGGGGAATAAGATCCCAGATGTTGAAGCTTTAATGGGAGAAGCTGACTTTGATTTAGTGGCAGTTACAGAAACATGGTTCACAGAAAACCATGACTGGAATGTAACTATACTAGGCTATATTTTATTCAGAAATGACAAGGTAGGAAGAAGGGGAGGAGAAGTGTCTCTATATATAAAAAATAATATTAAAGTTTTGGAATTACAGAGCTTAAAAGGGAGAGAGGAGGTACTGTGGGTTAAACTAGAAAGAGGGAAAGAGAAATCTATTTGCATTGGCGTGATATACAGACCTCCCTCATAGGAAGAAGAAGTGTACGGAGAGTTAATTGAAGACATACGCAGCATTGCTAGGAAAGGGGAAGTGCTACTGATAGGGGATTTCAATATGTCAGATGTTGTTTGGCACATTCCTGCTGCAGTATCATCTAGAAGTAAGGAGATCTTGGACTCTCTACAGGGAGAACTATTCAGGCAAATGGTAACAGAACCCACACATGAAGGGGCCATACTGGACTTGGTGCTTACCAATGGTGAAAGCTTTCTGATGTTATAGTGGGAGATCATTTTACATCCAGTGATCATGAGATGGTGTGGTTCAGTATTAGGACTAGGGCTGTTAAAATCCATTCAAAAGTGAGGATCTTAGACTTTAGGAAAACTAACTTTGCCAAGATGGGCCAATACCTCAGGGAGTCGTTAGAGGGATGGGAACAGCTGGGAGATGTAGAAAAACAGTGGGCAAAACTGAAAGGGGATATTTTAAGAGTAACAAACCTTTTTGTTAAAATGGTAAATAAAGGTAAAAGGAAAAGGAGACCACTATGGTTTTCAAAAGAGGTTGCTGAAAAAGTAAAGAAAAAGAGGGAGGTCTTCATGAACTAGAAGAGATCACAGAGAGAGGAAGACAGGCATCTATATTTGGAAAATCTTAGAGAAGCTAGCAAAGTAGTCAGGAAAGCAAAGATTCAAAAAGAAGAGGAAATAGCCAATGCAGTAAAATGGGGGATAAGACATTTTTCAGATACGTTAGTGAGAAGAGGAAGGACAAAAATGGTATTGTCAGACTCAAGGGTGAAGGGGAGGAATATGTAGAAGCTGATGAGGATAAAGCGGAATTGCTTAACAAATATTTCTGTTCTGTGTTCACAGATGAAGAACAAGGAGCAGGACGTCAGAAAACATCCACAAACAGGAACAGAAGCGAGTGGCATCTTGAACAATTTTCAGAAGACTGTGTTCGTGAGAAATTAGCTAATAAAAGTAGACAAAGCGATGGGACCAGATGGGATACACCCTAGAATACTGAGGGAACTTGGGGACATTCTAGCAGTTCCACTGACTGACCTTTTCAATGCCTCGTTGGAGTCGGGAGTGGTGCCAAAGGACTGGAGAGAGGCACACGTGGTCCCTTTACACAAAAGCAGAAGTAAGGATGTGGTTGAAAACTACAGGCCGATTAGTTTAACTTCAATGGTAAGTAAATTATTGGAAGTGCTGCTGAAAGAGAAATTAGTGAGGTTTCTGTCGTGGAACGAGCATCTAGCGGGGTCCCAGTCCAGTCCAGATAATACCTGGCAAGGAGAGAACAAAACAAGGAAAGAGAGAGACAAAATTTCCAGGCAGATACCTTTTTATTTACTGCTAGAGCAGGGCTGGCTCATAGTAAGCTATCAAGGAGTCCAGCACTCACACAGGGTTTTATACAGTCTTAGCATACCAGTTTGTCACGTGGGTTAGAGCAGAATAGCAATTTGGAAGAATTCTCTGGGCCCCTTGCTTATCTAGTTGGCATATCTGGAATGTACCTAACGGCTAGGATTCCTGATTGGTCAGCTGAGGGGTGGCTACCTTATCTCTCCCTGCAGTCTAAAGTATTTGTGGCTAACGCCCTACTCCTTTGTGTGTGTGCCTGAGAAGATAACTCTAGCAAAGGCATCTCTCTACCTCCTCTTTCCCATTCTTTTGTCAGCTTGTTTGTAAAGATAGTTTATCTGGTTTAGCCTGTGGGTATTCTTGTGCTGCTGCTTCTGTCTTTGTTGCCAGATATTTCAGCCAGCAAGCCATTTTCTTCTAGCATGCTATCCCCTTTCCCATCTCATTCCCCGCTTTGATTGCCTTCTTGTCCCAGGAGGCAATCACACCTTTTGCTCCTGCTTCCCTCTGCTCAGGTTCTTCTTGGCCATTGTTTAGGCAGGGGGGTCCTTGAGCCAGAGTGGGGAGCATGTCTGATTACGTCTCTGATGCTCGAATTTCAGAGACAAGGAGATTAGCATTCATTATTGTCTTCTGGAGTGAGGCAAGCTTTGAAGATCTGCACCAAACTTGGGAGACTAGGAGAGCAACATCTATGATTGAATAGAACACAAGTTGTTGTAGCCAACCCTAGTTTCCAAATCACTCAGCAATGTTTCCTAAGCCAGTCTTATCCCTAATTCTAAGCCAGTCTTATCCCTACTAATATCTTGGAGGGGTCTCTGTAAATCTTGCATGACATTAATATGGTAGGTTCTTCCGATTAGACTGCGCATGCCCCCCTGGGCAGCAAGGAGATAATCAAGGGCCCATCGATTCTATAGTGCAAGGTTTTTCTACTGACCCAGTTCTTCCTTAACATTTTTAAAAGCACCTGCAGTTTCATTCAGGAAAGCAGATAAAATAGAAGCAAGAGAGCACAGTTACTTACCTGTAACAGGTGATCTCTGGGAACAGCAGGAATAAGTCTTCACATATGGGTATCGTCGGTACCGACGGAGCCTGCGCGGGAACGCTCCCCAGCGTCCAAAAGGAAAGCTTTTGGGAGCATCCCACAGTGCCTGCGCGCTGCCTTCCCGCCTTTCCCAACCGCCTCTCTCCAGTTCGAGTTTTAAGCTGAGACAAAGAGAGAGAGAGAAAGGAAAGGAAAGATAGATAGAGAGATACAACTCCTAGGGGAGGTGGGTGGGTTGTGAAGACTTATTCCTGCTGTTCCCAGAGATCACCTGTTACAGGTAAGTAACTGTGCTATCTCCAGGAACAAGCAGGAATGAGTCTTCACATATGGGGACTCCCCAGCTAGATATGCCAGGGAGATCCCCAAGGTTGTGCGTCCCTGAGAAGGGCTCTACCTCCCCCCATGGATCTCGGGCATCCAACCAGGGATGGGGGGTAAGAGTTGATTAGGTATGGAACAGGTGTTTGAGAACAGCCTGACCAAACAAGGCATCCCAGCGGGAGTCCTTGTCCAAGCAATAATGGGCTGTAAAGGTATGAACCGAGGCCCAGGTGGCCGCTCGACAGATTTGGTCGATGGATACAGAATTTAGATGAGCCATAGAGGCTGCCATGGCCCTCACATTGTGAGCTGTGACATGGCCCTCCAGAGAAAGGTTCTTACTCTGGTAGGTGAAAGAAATACACTGAGCAATCCAATTGGACAGAGTTCTCTTAGAGACTGGAAGTCCTAAATGAGAGGGATCGAAAGCAACAAAGAGTTGAGAGGACTTTCTATGTTGCTGTGTCCTTTGTAAGTAAAAAGCAAGCGCTCTCTTACAATCCAGGGTATGGAGATTCCTCTCTGCACTTGATGCATGTGGTCCTGGAAAAAAGACAGGTAAATACACCTCCTGGTTCAGATGAAAAGGTGAGACCACTTTAGGCATAAAGTGGGGAATGGTCCTGAGGACTACCTTGTCATGATGGAACCTTGTATAAGGAGGATTAGCCACCAAGGCTTGCAGCTCACTGATGCGACGAGCTGAAGTGACTGCAATGAGAAAAATAACCTTCCAGGAAAGGAATTTCAAGGAGGTAGTGGCTAAGGGTTCAAAGGGTGGCTGCATAAGCTGGCCAAGAACCAGATTCAAGTCCCATGCCACTGGAGGTGGTCTGATGGGAGGTTTAGTTAAAAGAAGGCCTCTCATGAATCTTGCTATAAGAGGATGAGAGGAAATAGGCTGTCCATTGAGAGGTTTAAGGGATGCTGCAATAGCACTCAAATGGACTCTTACTGAATTCGTTTTAAGGCCTGCATGGGATAAATGCAGCAAATACTCTAGTAAAGAATTCAGAGGTATTGCAAGAGGGTTAAGACCCTTCTCTGCACACCAAATGGTAAACCTTTTCCATTTAAAAGCATAGGAATGTCTAGTGGAAGGCTTTCTGGAAGCATGAAGGATATCCTTCACTTGCTGAGAAAGATGCAAATCTTGAAGATCTAGGCCTTCAGCAACCAGGCTCTGAGGTGAAGAGACTGGGGATTTGGGTGCCCCAACGTTCCCTCCTCCTGGGACAGGAGTTCTGGAGCAGATCCCAAGTCCAGGGAGGGAGCTTGAGAGAGATGCAGAAGTAGAGGGTACCACACTTGGTGTGGCCAATGTGGTGCTATGAGGATCATAGACCCCTTGTCTCTCTGAAGTTTGAACAGTGTCTTGGGAATTAGGGGAATGGGTGGAAAGGCATAGAGGAAGTCTTGCCCCCAATGAAGGAAGAAGGCATCCCTGGCCTGAACTCCCTGACACGGAATCCTGGAACAGAACTGGGGAAGTTTGGCATTCCACGGACTTGCAAACAGGTCTATGTCCGGGGTTCCCCAAATTCGGAAGATCCTGGCTATCTGGTCCCCATGGAGGGACCATTCATGTGGAAGCAGAACTCGACTGAGTCTGTCTGCCCAAGAGTTTTGAACCCCTGGAAGATACACTGCCATGAGATGAATTTGATGCTCTATGGCGAAGGCCCACAATCTCAGAGCTTCGTTGCAAAGCGACAGAGAGCCAGTCCCACCCTGCTTGTTCACGTAGAACATGGCTACTTGGTTGTCCGTGTGGATGAGGACTGTCTTGTAGCTGAGCAGGGTGTGGAAGACTCTGAGAGCTAGAAAAATTGCTCTGAGCTCTAAGAGGTTGATATGTAGAGATGTCTCCTGTGGAGACCAGATGCCTTGAGTGGAGAGATCTTGAAGATGAGCTCCCCAACCCCTTGGAGAGGCATCTGTTGTAAGGGTTGCTTGGGGTAACACCTGTTGAAAGGGAGACCCCAGCAACAGATTTTGAGTGGACTTCCACCACTGGAGAGAGCAAAAGAGGCGACTGGAGGTTGCTATTTTGTCTGACAGGCACCCTGATGCCTGGGTCCATTGGGTGGACAGAGTCCATTGAGCTGCCCTCATGTGAAGGTGAGCGTAAGGAACCACATGCACAGTGGATGCCATGTGGCCTAACAGTTGTAACATCTCTCGAGCAGTTAAATGGGATTTTAACTGAATTTGTGAGGCTAACTGCACCAAGCGTAGGCAACGGGCCTGGGGAAGATAGGCCCTTGCAGTTGTGGTATCCAGCAAGGCCCCTATGAACTCTAAAGACTGAGTAGGGGTGAGATGGGATTTTGGGATGTTTATTACAAGTCCCAGATACTGAAGAACACGCCTTGTGCAGGCTAGGGAAGTCTGGGCCTCTGACTGGGATGGAGCTCGGATGAGCCAGTCGTCCAGATATGGGAATACGAATATCCCTAGAGTGCGTAGAAATGCAGCTACTACTGCCATGCATTTTGTGAACACTCTTGGTGCAGAGGCCAGACCGAAAGGAAGCACTCTCTATTGGTAGTGCTTTCCTCGATAAAGGAACCGAAGGAACCTTCTGTGTGTTGGATGGATGAGGACATGGGTGTACGCATCCTTGAGGTCTAGAGAACAAAGCCAATCCTGACTCTGAAGGTATGGAAGGAGAGCACCGAGAGAAATCATCTTGAATTTCTCCTTGCATAGAAACTTGTTCAATTCTCTGAGATCTAATATGGGTCTGTAGCCCCCTGTTTTCTTTGGGATAAGAAAGTAGGGGGAGTAGAACCCTGAGCCCTGTTGAATAAGGGGTACTTCTTCTATTGCCCCTTGGGCAAGAAGGGTAGCAATCTCCTGACCCAGAAGGTCGAGGAGAGATGTTGGAGAATTGAACTGTCTCACCATGGTGTGAGGAGGAAGGTTTAAGAAATGAAGCTTGTACCCCTCCCTTATGATGGAGAGGGTCCATTGCTCTGCTGTGATTTGTTCCCACCTGGGAGCAAAGTGAGCTAACCTTCCTGGAATGGTGAGAGGCTCTGGTTCTTTTAGAGCCAGAAAGGCTAAGTTCTCTAGTTGAAAGTCAAAGGCCCTGAGGAAGCTGAGGCTGTTGGGCCGTAGCAGCCCTTGCAGCCTTAGGCTTGGCCTGTTTAGGTTGTTGCTGTCGCTTTGCAGCAAAACGACCTGCAGAAGATGCCTGTTGACTATAAACAGGATAATATCTCCCCTTTTTGGGAAGGATGTCAAAAGCAGAAGATAGATCCAATGCCACCACGAGGGAAAGGTCACCCCAGTCGTGGGATTGGTGCACTTCGTTCAGAAGGGAAGTGAGAACGGTTTCAGTGCTGTGACCTGTGCGAAAGCCGGATTGGCGTGGGTGAAGGGAAAGGGTAGAGTCAAAATGAGCAGAGAGTTGGGCAAACACAAGCTTTTCTAAAATCTTAGACAGGAAGGGAAGGTTGGACACAGGACGTCAATTAGCTGGTATGGAAGGATCAAGGGATGAATTTTTAAGGAGAGGGCGAATGAGGGCGTGTTTCCAAGTAGAAGGGAAGACACCTGAGGAGAGGCTGTTATTAAAAAGAAGAAGTATATAGGGCTGCATAATGGTTCTTCAATTCAAGGGCTGGAGAAGTTGGATTGGTGATTCTGCAGGCCCTGGTGACTTGTGTCTAACCTTCATCATTCCGTAGGCTCCCATCTTTTCTGCTGCTGGAGAGCTTGGATGTTGCAAGAAGCATCTCATCAATGTACTTCTCACTCTCTTGAATGCTTCTCAGCCTCGCCACCTCCTCTCTGAGTTCCTCCACTTGTTTCCTGAGAGTTTCTGCCTGTAGGCATCCTGCACATGGAACTGGGCCTTTAGTATTAATCTTTTTATTAATAAGTCCAGAAAATAATACAAATTTACATTAAGAGAAGAAATAAAGAAAACCATTTAGTCCACATCCAGGGGAGGAACCAGTACCAATTAAATAAAAATAAAGAAAAATAATCATTACAGATAGAAATTTATGCATGGAAGGGAGCTGGTGCCCTGAAAATTTATACAAAACACTAATTATTTCAACTTGTTGACTTTATAAACAAAATAATATAAATTATATCTGTGGAACTTGATTTATAATAAACGATTCTAAAGACGAAGCCTCAGAGAAAACATACTTGGTGCCACCCAATGTAACCAAACATTTACAGGGAAACTTAAGGAAAAAGAATGCACCAAGTGCTAAAACGTGTGGCTTTAATAACAAAAAAGCCTTGCGCCTAAGCTGAGTTTGCCTTGAGACGTCTGGAAAAATATTAATTTTCCCCCCATAAAATTCAGCATTCATAACTATATTTTTATCAACCTCAGAGGAAAAGGAGACAAGAAGAGTGGCCCGTGTAGGTATCACACCATGAGAAGATTCAATAAATTCAGAAACATCTAATGAATCTAGCGAGGAAATAGGAGCGGCTCCCTGAGAAACACCACCTGGGGTCGCCCCCTTACAGGCAAATAATATAACTTATTAATAGCCGGTTTAGTGTTATCTTGGTACCCTAAGATTTCAGATAAATATTTATCAAACAATGTCTGAGGAGACAACAAGCGAGTATATGGGAAATTTAAACATCTAATATTCATTGCCCTCAGAGAATTTTCCAATAATTCTTGCTGGGTATGCAAGGTAAGACTATCTTAAATAAAAGACAAAGAATTCTGCAAGGTAACACATTGAGTTTCCAATTTCTGACATTTAATATCTAATGCTAGTAATTGAGAATCATGCTGAGCCAACTTAGCCACTGAATCCTTCAAAAACTCTGAGAATTGAGATACAACAGAGATTATAGAAGCCTCAATTTGTGAGAGGACACGCCATACATCAGTTAAAGAAATGTTCTGAGTGTCCACAGGTAAACTAGGTAAACCATCTTGATGGGCCCTCACGAGATCCTCCGGTACCTGAAGAGCCCGTGGCAGAAGAACATCCACAGGTTCTAAGGGACTCCCAAGGAGGGCGGATGGAGATAGTAAATCCACTCGTCGAGACTACTCCTCCACCATAGGAGAAGACGACACTGGGCCGATGGAATCCAAATCAGCAAGAGGGGCAGAATTTAAAACCCCCGACAATACTGAAGAGCCATCAGAGAGAGGCAAAGACTTGGCGGCAGCACCAGGAATCCCATCTACATCATTCACAGACACAACGTGTCTATCCATAAGCCCAACAGTTTTAACAACCTTAGAGGGATTCACTGTACTCACATTTAGGAGACGTTTTCTACGCTTGCCCATTCCAAGGATGCCAGCTCTAGAGCTCCTCAAGTGCCGAAGGAGTGCAAAAGGAGCTTAACATGCCCCTTTAAACCGCGCCCCTTCAAAGCGCGACCGCTACCGCGTGACCGTGGAGCAAGCTGGAATTTAAGGCCCCCGAGGTGACGTCAGGGCCAGGCGCCACGTCGGTGTACTGGGAAGTCCTGCAGGTGCCTGAAGAAACAACTCTGGACACGGAGCACAATTCGGGCAGGAACTCCTCCTCCTCACACGCTCCCGACTGCTGGCAAGATCTGCTGCACTTTTAAAGCCCTCGAGGTGACGTCGGGGTGAGGCGCCACGTTGGTGTACCGGGAAGTCCTGCAAGTGCCTGAAGAAACAACGCTGGACGCGGAGCACAATTCGGGCAGGAATTCCTCCTCCTGAAACGCTCCCGACTGCTGGCAAGATCAGCTACACTTTTAAGGCCCCCGAGGTGATGTCGGGGCCAGGCACTGCGTCGGTGTACCGGGAAGTCCCGCAGGTGCCTGAAGAAACAATGCTGGACGCGGAGCACAATTCGGGCAGAAAATCCTCCTCCTCACACGCTCCACGAACTGGGCCTTTAACTGGCATTGGGACCTCTGTCTGGATAGATGCAGAAGTTGTAATGGGGGCAACAGCTTTGGCAATATGATTTTTCCCAGCCATCGTTCAGTCGGTGAAGCTTAGGTATCTGTTAAAGCAAAAGAGAGAGACCTACCAAAGTATCAGCTGGTTTCCCAGCTGTCCTTTTAGAGAAAAAGCAGCTAAATCTCTTTAAGTGTGTTCAAAATATGCTGTTCCAAGTCCCTATGTGTAGTTAATTGGGGAGGTGCCCTAAAAAGCAAGACTGCTCACTAGGGATGGGTGGGAGTTGGGGGGGGGGGTAAGGGGGGGAACACCTGATGAGGTGTCAGTAGCTTCAAAGAGCTGAGAAAGATACTAAAGCAGAGCTTTAAACCTACCCTACTAAAGAAAATATTTCCCCTTTTAAACTAATGCACCAAAAAGAATGTAACTTTATTTTAAAAATGTACTAAAACCCTTTTAAGAGCTCCCAGGCAGAGAGCTGTAATTTAAAAAGCCACAAACTCCTACCTTTGCTTGAAATGTATAGCCCCTGTTATGAATGCCTCAACATTGAAAGGCTCTGAAGCCTTTTATGCAAGCTTCAGCGGCTCTCAGTTCCTTCACAGGCTAATCAGGCCCACTAACTCCTGATGAGGTGTCAGTAGCTTCAAAGAGCTGAGGAAGATACTAGAGCATCGCGGTGCTCCAACACCTGGGTTTTGTCATAAACTTCCCAAAGTCCCACCTCATTCTGACCCAACAACTGGAGTTCATCAGAGCGCTCCTAGATACTCGACAGGCCCGAGCTTTCCTCCCAGAAGATCACTGTGCCTGCCTCATTGAGCTGGCAAAAAAAGGTACAACATCAGAACCGTGTAACAGCTGAAGAGATGCTACGGTTATTGGGACATATGGCCTGCATGGTCCATGGTGTCCCCTACGCTTGATTACATATGCATCAGGTGCAGTGGACTTCACAATGGGCATAATCAAAGGGTTGCCTCAGGGACAAGATCCACATCACACCTCACCTTATCATGTTCCTTCAGTGATGATGTCTCCCAGAAAACCTACTTGTTGGGTCACCTTTTCAGATGCCTCCCCTCGATGCACCCTGATGATGGATGCTTCCAAGCTGGGTAGGGGGGGGGCTCTTTTGAACAACCTGACCACATAGGGACTGTGGACACAACAAGAATCTGCCTTGCAGATCAACCTGCCTGAGCTACAGACACTGACAAATGCTCTTTGGCTTTTTCAACCCCAGCTATTGGAGCAGCCTGTTCTAGTCAGAACGGATAACCAAGTTGCCATGTTCTACATAAACAAACAGGGGGGAACGGGATCCCATCCCTTCTGTGAAGAGGCAATTCGCCTATGGTCCTTTGCTATCTTTCACCACATCCACCTGAGAGTGGTGTACTTCCTAGGTGAACTCAATGTCCTAGTGGACAAATTAAGTCATATCCTTCATCTGCACAAATGGATCTTGCATCGAGAGATGGCAGCTTGGATCTTTCAAAAACGTGGGGAACTGCACTCATAGATCTCTTCACCACTCTACAAAACATGCAGCTTACTCGTTTCTGCTCCAGGGTTCCATCTCTACATTGCTATTCAAACTACAGGCCATCATAACTCATAGCTCCCTTTTGGCCCTGTCAACCTTCATTTTCTCTGCTTCTTCGCCTTGCATAGACTCAGCCCCAACCTGGGATGTGCCCCGGACCTTCTCTCCCAGGACCACAGGACACTCCTCCATCCCAGTCTTTACTCCATCCGCAGGACAGCATGGCTGTTGAAAGGCTAGTGCTCACTGACCTTAACCTACCACAGGCGGTTCTTCTTGCATCACATAAAGATTCAACCAGGCGATCTTACATAAGAACATAAGATATGCCATACTGGGTCAGACCAAGGTCCATCAAGCCCAGTATTCTGTTTCCAACAGTGGCCAATCTAGGTCATATGTACCTAGCAGTTTCCCCAAGAGACACAAGTTCCACAATGCTTGTACTGGGTCAAGCATTGATATCTTCGGTCACTTCTTAATAATGGTTTATGGACCTTTCCTCCAGGAACTTGTCCAAACCTTTTTTAAACCCAGCTACACTAACAGCCTTTACTACATCCTCCGGTAACAAATTCCAGAGTTTGATTACACGTTGAGTGAAAAAATATTTTCTTTTATTAGTCTTAAATAGTTTACCCTGTAGCTTCATTGCATGTCCCCTAGTCTTTCTATATTCTGATAACGTAAACAATCGATCTACGTTTACTCGTTCCACTCCGTTCATTAATTTATAGACTTCTATCATATCTCCCCTCAGCCGTCTCTTTTCCAGGTTAAAGAGCCCTAACCTTTTTAGCCTTTCCTCATAGGAATATCCTTCCATCCCCTTTACCATTTTGGTGGCTCTTCTCTGAACCTTTTCTAAAATCGCTATATCCTTTTTAAGATACGGCGACCAGAATTGCACACAATATTCATGGTGCGGTCTCACCATGGAACGATATAGAGGCATTATAATATCTTTTGTTTTATTTTCCATTCCTTTCCTTATCATACCTAGCATTCTATTTGCTCTCTTGGCTGCCGCTGCACACTGGGCCGAGGGTTTTAACATGGTATCCACAATGACGCCTAAATCTTTTTCCTGGGTGGTGGTTCCTAAACCTTGCATCGTGTAACCATAGTTTGGGTTGTTCTTCCCTAGGTGCATAACCTTGCACTTGTCCACATTAAATTTCATCTGCCATTTTGATGCCCAGTCTTCCAATTTATCAAGATCCTCTTGCAATCTTTCACAATCCTCTTGGGTTTTAACAACTTTAAATAGTTTTGTGTCATCTGCAAATTTGATAACCTCACTCGTTATTCCACTTTCCAGGTCATTTATGAATATGTCAAAAAGCAGCGGACCCAGCACAGATCCCTGGGGTACACCACTATTCACCTTTCTCCATTGGGAAAATTGGCCATTTAGCCCTACCCTCTGCTTTCTATCTTTTAACCAGTTCCTGATCCACAGTAGTACACTGCCTCCTATCCCATGACTCTTTAGTTTTGCCAAAAGTCTCTGATGAGGGACCTTGTCAAAGGCTTTCTGAAAGTCCAGATACACAATATCAACCGACTCACCTTTGTCCATCTGTTTATTCACTCCTTCAAAAAAACATAACAGATTAGTAAGACAAGATCTTCCTTGTCTAAAGCCAAGTTGGCTGTCTCCCATTAGGTCGTGACTATCTACATGCTGAGTAATTTTATTCTTTATGATGGTTTCTACCATTTTTCCCGGTACTGACGTCAGGCTCACCGGTCTGTAGTTTCCCGGATCACCCCTGGAACCCTATTTAAAAATTGGTGTTACATTGGCGATCCTCCAATCTTCAGGTATTAGAGATGATTTTAATGATAGTTCACAGATTACTAATAGCAGGTCTGCAATCTCATATTTCAGTTCTTTCAACACCCTTGGATGTATACCATCCGGCCCAGGTGATTTGCTACTCTTCAGTTTATCTAATAGTTGTAAGACATCTTCCCGATGTATCGATATTTCCTTCAATTCCTCCGCACCTTTAAATACCACTTCAGTCATGGGTAACATCCCTACATCTTCCTCAGTAAAGACTGAAGCAAAGAATTCATTCAGTCTCTCCGCTATCGCCTTGTCGCCTCTTAGTGCTCCTTTAACCCCTTTATCATCTAATGGACCAACTGACTCTCTCACAGGTTTTTTGCTACGAATGTACTTGAAAAGGTCTTTATTTCGTGTTTTTGCTTCTGCAGCAAGCTTCTTCTCAAATTCTCTCTTTGCCTGCCTTATCAATGCCTTGCATTTGACTTGCTAGTGCTTGAGCTTTTTCCAGGTTTCGTCATTTGGCTCTTTTTTCCATTTCCTGAAAGATGCTTTTTTGGCAACAACAGCCTCTCTGTCCTCACCTTTAAACCATGCTGGCAGTTTTTGGACTTCCTTCCACTTTTTTAAAGCGTGGAATACATCTGGTCTGGGCTTCCAAGATAGTATTTTTCAACAACATCCAAGCTTGATGTACGTCTTTAACCTTTGCAACTGCTCCTTTTAGTTTTTTCTTAACTGTTTTCCTCATTTTATCATAGTCTCCCTTTCGAAAGTTAAAGGGTAGTACTGTGGATTTCCTTACTATCCCTCCTCCACTAATTAATTCAAAGGCGATCATGCTATGATCACTATTGCCAAGTGGCCCTAACACCCTTATCTCTTGCACTAGATCTGGTGTTCCACTAAGGACTAGGTCTAATATGGCTTCCCCTCTGGTCGGTTCATGAACCAGCTGTTCCAAGAAGCAGTCATTTATTTCATCTAGGAACTTTATCTCCCTAGCATGTCCTGCTGTGACACTGACCCAGTCGATGCCGGGGTAATTGAAATCACCCATTATTATTACTGCACTGTAACTTTTGCTAGCTTCCTTGATTTCTTTGAGCATTTCATCATCCATTTGTTCATTCTGGCCAGGCGGACGATAGTACACCCCCACTGCCATCGCCTTCCCCTTTTTACATGGAATTTCAATCCATAGAGATTCTACAGCAAATTTTGTTTCTTGCAAAACTTTAATCCTTTCTGACTCAATGCCCTCTCTAACATAGAGAGCAACCCCTCCACCAATTTGATCAGCTCTATCATTGCGATATAGTTTGTACCCAGGTATCACAGTGTCCCACTGGTTGTCCTCCTTCCACCATGTCTCTGATATTCCAATCATATCTAACCTCTCGTTTAGTGCTATATATTCTAACTCTCCCATCTTGTTTTTTAGACTTCTAGCATTTGCATACAAGCAATTTAGAGACTGTATTTTATTCATATTAATTTGACTATTGGTAGACATGGGTAATTTGGGATCTTTAAGCTCTGTCTGCTCCATACTCGAGGGCATTTGGGCTACTTTACTCTTTTTTGGAACCTCTCTGCTTTTTGTAGTATCCTTCAAGGATACATTCTTCCGAACCATGCGCTCTTGGGTGACTGTCAGCTTTGCACTATTATCTAGTTTAAAAGCTGCTCTATCTCCTTTTTAAAGGTTAATGCCAGCAGCCTGGTTCCATCCCGGTTAAGGTGAAGCCCATCCCTTTGGAAGAGCCCCTCCTTTCCCCAGAATGTTCCCCAGTTCCTAACAAATCCAAACCCCTCATCTCTGCACCATTGTCTCATCCACGCATTGAGACTCCGGAGCTCTGCCTGCCTTTTGGGTCCTGCGCGTGGAACGGGAAGTATTTCGGAGAATGCTACCCTGGAAGTTCTGGATTTCAACTTCCTACCTAAAAGCCTAAATTTAGCTTCCAGAACCTCCCTACCACATTTTCCTATGTCACTGGTACCGACATGTACCAAGACAGCAGACTCCTCCCCAGCACTATCTAAGACCTTATCTAGGTGGCGCATGAGGTCCGCTACCTTCGCACCAGGCAGGCATGTTACCAGGCGATCCTCACGTCCACCAGCCACCCAGCTATCTACATGCCTAATGATCGAATCACCAACTATAACTGCTGTCCTAACCCTTCCCTCATGGGCACTTGGCCCTGGAGAAACCTCCTCGGTGCAAGAGGGGTTTACATCACCTGGAGGACAGGTTCTAGTTACAGGATCACTTCCTGCCACACCAGGGTGATGCTCTCCTGTCACGTGACCTCTCTCCTCCATGGCAACAGGGATGCTGCCCGACTGGAGGTGGGACTTCAGGACTATATCCCTGTAGGTCTCGTCTATGTACCTCTCTGTCTGTCTTATGCTTTCCAAGTCTGCTACTTTAGCCTCTAGAGAACGGACTTGTTCCCTGAGAGCAAAGAGCTCCTTGCACCTAGTGCACATGTAAGACCTCTCACCAGCTGGGAGAAAATCATACATGTGACACTCAATGCAAAAGACTGGAAAGCCCACATCCCACTGCTGGACTGCTGTCTGCATCTTAGTTTTAAGTTTGTGTTTAGATCTTTAAGTTCTTTACGTACTAAAGGGTGCTATGGATATTTATACCACTAAAACTGTACCTAATAAGTTTAATATGCCTTGTTCACCTGAAGCTTAATTAATCTCAGGTCCTTCACCTGAGAGCACCTCCTGTCTTTTAAGTTGTGCAAGTACCTATAAAGCTGTGATTATCCCAGGGGAGGCTGGGTGTGGGGAGGGAGGAAGGGATATAACACTTATTAAAAGAGGGCTGCTACACAGTACCCTGTCCTGTGCTGCTGAGGTAAGCTATATTCTGATTTGATTTAAATTATAGCTCTTTGCTGCTGCTAGGCTCTAACCTATTATGAAATTTAAACTACAAGCTCTCTGCTGGATTCTAAATTTAACCAGAAAGCTCTCTTCTGTGTTTTAATTTGAAACTAAAAGTACTTAGCTGAAGCTAGGCCCTGAGTGACTATGAAATTTAAACTACAAGCTCTCTGCTGGATTCTAAATTTAACCAGAAAGCTCTCTTCTGTGTTTTAATTTGAAACTAAAAGTACTTTGCTGATGCTAGGCCCTGAGTGACTATGAAATTTAAACTACAAGCTCTCTGCTGGATTCTAAAGTTAACCAGAAAGCTCTCTTCTGTGTTTTAATTTGAAACTAAAAGTACTTTGCTGATGCTAGGCCCTGAGTGACTATGAAATTTAAACTACAAGCTCTCTGCTGGATTCTAAAGTTAACCAGAAAGCTCTCTTCTGTGTTTTAAATTGGAACTAAAAGTACTTTGCTGATGCTAGGCCCTGAGTGACTATGAAATTTAAACTACAAGCTCTCTGCTGGATTCTAAATTTAACCAGAAAGCTCTCTTCTGTGTTTTAATTTGAAACTAAAAGTACTTTGCTGATGCTAGGCCCTGAGTGACTATGAAATTTAAACTACAAGTTCTCTGCTGGATTCCAAAGTTAACCAGAAAGCTCTCTTCTGTGTTTTAAATTGGAACTAAAAGTACTTTGCTGATGCTAGGCCCTGAGTGACTATGAAATTTAAACTACAGCTCTCTACTGGGTATGAAAGGTAACCAGAAAGTTCTCTTCTGTCTTTTAAATTGAATCTTAAACTGTTGCTACTAGGCCCTGACTGATTTAACAAAAAATAGTGGGTTCACAGATTAATTAGCTTTAAAAGAAAAAAATTCCTTTCAGAAAAATTCCCAGAAGTATATACTCACAATTTCAGATTTCTCTCCAGAAGTAACATAGCATAAGTTTGCCCTTTGATGCTCCCCAAAGGACCTTGACCATTTTTCTTGCCCGGTGGAGTCACTTCTACAATATCTCCTCCCCTTATCCTTGACAGGTATTAAGACTAACTCAGTGAGAGCTCACCTTAGTGCCATTGCGGTCTCTCACAGACCAGTGGATGGAAAGCCCTATCTCCTTACCCCCTTAGTAGCACGCTTCATATGGGGCCTCCTGCAGTCCAAGCCAACCATTAAGCCATCTCTGGTGGCCTGGGATCTGAATCTGGTTCTGGCTGAACTTCTAAAGCCAACCTTTCAAACCTTTAGCCGCCATTTCACTGAATTTTCTATCTTGGAAGGTCATCTTCCTTATTGCCCTCACTTCAGTTCATCACATCAGTGAGCTGCAAGCTCTAGTGGTGGATCCACCCTATACTCTGTTCCACCATGACAAGGTGGTTCTGCTTACCCATCCACATTTCCTCCCAAAGATGGTTTCCTCCTTCCTCAGCAAATCTATGTAAGCAAACAACATAAATACATAAACACAACCTTAAAAATAAGATGCAGACAGCAGTCCAGCAGTGAAATGGGGGCTTTCAAGTTTTTTGGATTGAGTGTCACATGTATGATTTTTTCCCAGTTCGTGAGGGGACTTATATGTGCAGTAGGTGCAAGGAGCTCTTTGCCCTCAGGGAACGAGTCTGATCTCTGTAGGCTAGAGTGTCAGGCTTGGAGGATATAAGAAAGATAGATAGGTACACAGATGAGACCTACAGGGATGTAGAATAGAAATCCCACCTCCAGTCTGGCAGCATCCATGTTGCCATGGAGGAGAGAGGTAATGTGACAGGAGAGCATCACCCTGGTGTGGCAGGAAGTGATCCTGTAGCTAGGACCTGTCTTCCAGGTGATGTAAAACCTTCTCACACTGAGGAGGTTTCTCCAAGGCCAGGTGCCCATGAGGGAAGGGTTAGGACAGCCATTATAGTTGGTGATTTGATCATTAGGCATGTAGATAGCTGGGTGGCTGGTGGACTTGAGGATCGCCTGGTAACATGCCTGCCTGCTGTGAAGGTAGTGCACCTCACGCACCATCTAGACAATGTCTTAGATAGTACTAGGGAGGAGTCTGCTGTCTTGATACATGTTGGTAACAATGACATAGGAAAGTGTGGTAGGAAGGTTCTGGAGGTCAAATTTAGACTTTTAGGTAGGAAGTTGAAATCCAGAACTTCCAGAGTAGCATTCTCTGAAATGCTTCCTGTTCCACGTGCAGGACCTATAAGGCAGGCAGAGCTCTACAGTCTCAATGCGTGGATGAGACAATAATGCAAGGATGAGGATTTTGGATTAGTTAGGAACCGGGCAACATTCTGGAGGAAAGGAGGGGCTTTTCCGAAGGGATGAGCTCCATTTTAACCAGGATGGAATCAGACTGCTGATATCAATCTTTAAAAAGGAGTTAGTTGTTCTTGTTAAGTGCCATTGAGGCATGGCGACCCTCTGGATAGCTGTCCAAAACTGCGTTTGGTCTTCAGTCAGGCGGCTCATTGTTGACAGACTGGCACCTATAGCTGCAGTTATTGTATCGATCCATCTCATTGCTGACCTTCCTCTTTTGCGTTGACCTTCTACCTTGCCAAGCATGATGTCTTTCTCTAATGATCTCTCTCTTCACATGATATGTCCAAAATATGAAAGTCAAAGTCTTGTCATCTGAGCTTCTAAAGAAAGTTTAGGTTGGATGATCTCTAGTACTGACTGTTTTATTCTTTGGGCAGTCCGTGGTATACATAGTATTCATCGCCAGCACCATAATGCAAAGTCATCAATTTTCTTCCTGTCTATCTTTTTCACTGTTCAACTTTCGCATCCATATGGCTTTATTGAAAATACCATGGCTTGAACAACTCAAATCTTTGAATGGAGAGAGACATCTCTGCTCTTGAGAATTTTATCTAGGTCCTTCATAGCCATTCTGCCAAGAGCAATGCATTGTCTGATTTATTGACATCTTGTTGCTTCTTTATTGATAGTAGATCCAAGTAGGTTATAGTTGTCCACTATTTCAATTTCTTCTCCACCAACAATGAACTTATTGATTTTGCCAGTAGCCAGGATCTTTGTCTTCTTTACATTAAGGTGCAGGCCCATTTTAAGACTATGTCCCTTGATCTTGAGAAGCAAATGTTTCAGATCGTCTTTACTTTCAGCCAGTAATGTGGTATCATCAGCATAGTGAAGGTTGTTGATGAGTCTCCCACCAATCTTCACACCTCTGTTGTCTTCATACAGTCCTGCTCCTCTGATGATTTGTTCCGCATGTAAATTAAACAGGTAGGGGGAAAGTATGCAGCCTTGTCATACGTCTTTGCTGATTTTAAACCATTCTGTTTCTCCTTGTTTCGTTCGAACTGTTGCTTCTTGATCAATGTAAAGGTTGTGCAAGAGAACGATCAGGTATTTTGGTATACCCATGCTTCTAAAGCCGACAGTCGCCCAAGAGCGCATAGTTCAGAAGGATATTAGCAAAAGACTGAGGTTAGGGCATATCGACAGAGAGGTTCCAATAAAGATAATAGTAACCCAAATGCCCTTAAGTACAGAGCAGACAGAACGTAAAGATTCCAAATTACTCCTGCCTACCGGTAACCAAACTAAAATGAATAAAATGCAGACTCTAAAATGCTTGTATGCAAATGCTAGAAGTCTAAAAAATGATAGGAGAGTTAGAATATATAGCACTAAATGAGAAGCTAGATATGATTGGTATCTCAGAGACATGGTGGAAGAAGGACAACCAGTGGGACACTGTGATACCTGGGTACAAATTATATTGCAATGAGAGAGTATTTCAAATTGGGGGAGGGGTTGCACTCACTGTTCCCTCTAAGCTGTGCGCGTGTGCGCGCGCACACACCTTGCCGAGCGAGCGCACATACTTTATAACAGAGCGCACAAAAATTACGGTTCTGATTCTGATAAAAAACAACACAGACGTCTTAAAATTTAAAAGTTGTTGTGTATTTACGGTTTCACAAGTTCTACAATATTTTCTAGTGCAATCAAAGTGGTGTACATACTGTATTCTGATGTGTAGTCAAATTTTAAAGTATATAACTCCGAGTGTCGTTATGTGGCGCACAAAAATTTAACCTTCCTTCAAAAGCTGCACACAGCTGATATTTTATGCGCACACAGCCTACAGAAAATTAGAGGGAACATTGGTTGCACTCTATGTTAGAGAGGGCATTGAGTCACACAGGATTAAAGTTTTGCAGGAAACAAAATACAATGTAGAATCTCTATGGATTGAAATTCCATGTAAAAAAGGGGAAGGGAAAGGTGATGGCAGTGGGGGGTGTACTACAAACCGCCTGGCCAGAATGAACAAATGGATGATGACATGATCAAAGAAATCAAGGAAGGTAACAATATTTACAGCACAGTAATAATAATGGGTGATTTCAATTATCTCGGTATCGACTGAGTTAGTGTCACGGCAGGACATTCTAGGGAGATAACATTTCTAGATGAAATAAATGACTGCTTCTTGGAGCAGCTGGTTCATGAACCGACCAGAAGGGAAGCCATCTTGGACCTAGTTCTTAGCGGAACACAAGATCTGGTGCAAGAGATAAGGGAATTTGGGCCACTTGCAATAGTGATCATAGCATGATTTTGTTTGATTTAATAAATGGAGGAAGGACAGTAAGGAAATCCACAGTCCTACCTTTTAACTTCCAAAAGGGAGAATATGATAAAATGAGGAAAACAGTTAAGAAAAAATGAAAGGAGCAGCTGCAAAGGTTAAAGATTTACATCAAGCATGGGTGTTGTTTAAAAATACTATCTTGGAAGTCCAGACCAGCTGATTTCCACGCTTTAAAAAAAGTGGAAGGAAGTCCAAAAAATTGCAAGCATGGTTTAAAGATGAGGTCAGAGAGGTTGTTGTAGCCAAAAAAGCATTGTACAGGAAATGGAAAAAGGAGCCAAATGACGAAAACTGGAAACAACAAAAGCATTAGGAAGTTAGATCCAAGGCATCGGTAAGTAGGCAAAGAGAGAATTTGAAAAAAAGCTTGCTGTGGAAGCAAAAACACATAATAAAAACTTTTTCAAGAACATTCATTGCAAAACACCTGTGAGAGAACCAGTTGGACCACTGGATGATAGAGGGGTAAAAGGGGCACTAAGAGGGGACAAGGCAATAGCGGAGAAACTGAATGAATTCTTTGCTTCAGTCTTTACTGAAGAAGATGTAGGAAAGTTACCCATGCCTGAAATGGTATTTAAAGCTGATGGAGCAGAAGAATTGAAAGAAATATTGATAAACCGGGAAGATGTATTACAACTATTTGATAAACTGAAGAGTAGCAAGTCACCTCCCTCACTTGGTTTGCAGCTTGTCATGCTGTGAGGGCTTGTGTGCATCAGTGATGCTGAGAGCTAAACTATCGGTAGTTTAACTACTGGCAGGATCTCCCAAGATGGACAGATCTCAGCTGAGGTGCCAGACCAAGACAAACCACCCATCTGGGCAGCAGCAGAATGGGATAGTGTTGATGGTGGAGGATCACATTTCTGTGACAACGGCAACAACACCAAACTTAAACTGCACGGAAGAAAGGCCCGGCAATCTACTTCTGTATCTTGCCATGAAAACCCAATGGATAGTTACAACAAAACAAATTGTGCTATAGTGCTGGAAGATGAGACCCCCAGGTCGGAAGGCACTCTAGCTACTGGGGAAGAGCTGAAGACTTTTCAGAGTAAAGCCAGCATTTATCATGTGGTTGGATCAAAGCCCTCGGGACATCTAACTGTTGATGTAGCTGCGCATGAAATGAGAGTCAGAAGCTGTAAAGATGTCTTACACATTGGAACATGGAACATACAAAGCATGAACCAACGGAAGTTGGAGGTGGTCAAGAATGAAATGGAATGTGTACAACTTGATCTGTTGGGTGTCAGCGAACTGAAATGGACTGGCATCGGGCACTTTGCATCAGATGATCACATGGTCTACTATGCTGGAAATGAAAGACAAAGAAAAAGTAGTGTTGCATTTATAATAAAGAAGAAACTTGCAAGAACTGTAATGAAATACAATGCAATCAGCGAATGCTTAATCTCTGTTCGTCTACGAGGAATGCCTATCAACACAACTATAATTGAAGCATATGCCCCAACAACAGCTGCAGAAGAGAATGAAATTGAAGAGGTCTATGAACAAGTATAAGCTGAAATTGACAGAACATGCTAACAGGATATCCTGATAGTCATGGGTGACTGGAACGCAAAAATTGGCAACAAAGAAGAAAGCAAAGTAGTTGGAAAATATGGACTTGGCAACAGAAATTAAGCTGGAGAAAGACTGATAGAATTTTGCAAGACCAACGATCTATTCATCTCAAACACCTTCTTCCAGCAACACAAGCGGCGACTGTACACATGGACTTCACCCAATGGATTGTATAAAAATCAAATTGACTACATTTGTGGAAGTCAACGATGGAAAAGCTCTATAACATCAACAAAGACAAACCCTGGAGCTGACTGTGGTGCAGATCATCAACTACTCGTATGCAAACTCAAGCTAAAGTTGAAAAAGAGCAAACCACTCATGAATGCAGTGAAATATGACCTTGAGAATATACCACTGGAATTTAAAGACTGCCTGCAAAATCGATTTGCTGCTTTAGATACAAATGACAGAGCTCCAGAAGAGTTATGGAATGACATCAAGAAGGTTGTGTTGGAAGAAAGCGAGAAGTCTCTTCAAAAGGTGAAAAAGCAAAAACGGCCAAAATGGATGACGGAAGAAACTCTGAAAATTGCCCAGAAACGCAGAGAAGCTAAAGCCAGAGGAGAAAGAAAGACAATCGCAGAACTCATCAGAGATTTCCAACGTGCAGCAAGACAGGACAAGGAAAAGTACTACAATGACGCATGCAAGGAAATAGAAGCAGAAACTATTAGAGGAAGAACAAGATCGGCTTTCCTAAAGCTACGAGAGTTAAAGGAAAAGTTCCAGCCTCGAATTGGAATGTTACAAGATGCTTAAGGTTCTATGTTGAATGATGCTGAGAAGATCAAGAAAAGGTGGAAGGAGTTTTTATATGATAAAGTTCAAGTGGACCAACAGATGTTTCAACCTGTACCTTATGATCAGGAACCATTGGTGATGAAAGAAGAAGTTGAAGCAGCATTGAAAGCCTTATCAAAGAACAAAGCACCAGGCATTGATGGCATTCCTATAGAAGTATTACAGCAATCTGATGCAGCTGTTATCACACTTACAAGTCTCTGCCAGGAAATTTGGAAGACAACATCATGGCCAACTGACTGGAAAATATCTGTGTTTATACCAATACTAAAGAAAAGTGATCCAACTGACTGTGGAAATTATCACACAATCGCTCTGATCCCACATGCCAGCAAGATTCTACTGAAGATTATTCAAAAGAGACTACAACCATACCTGGAACAAGAACTACCTGAAGTGCAAGCAGGGTTCAGGAAAGGGCGAGGAATGAGAGACGTCATTGCAGATATGAGATGGATCCTTGAAAAGACTAAATAATACCAAAAGGATATCTATTTGTGCTTTATTGACTATAGCAAGGCTTTTGACTGTGTAAACCATGAGAAACTCTGGGCCACATTAAGAAGCATGGGTATACCAGAACACCTGATCATTTTCTTGCACAGCCTGTACATTGATCAAGAAGCAACAGTTTGAACGGAACAAGGAGAGACAGAATGGTTTAAAATAAGCAAAGGTGTAAGACAAGGCTGCATACTTTCCCCCTACCTGTTTAATTTATATGCAGAGCAAATCATCAAAGAAGCAGGATTGTATGAAGACAACAGAGATGTGAAGATTGGTGGAAGACTCATCAACAACCTTCGCTATGCTGATGATACCACATTACTGGCTGAAAGTAAAGACGATCTGAAACATTTGCTTCTCAAGATCAAGGGACATAGTCTTAAAATGGGCCTGCACCTTAATGTAAAGAAGACAAAGATCATGACAACTGGCATAATCAAGAGGTTCATTGTTGAAGGAGAAGAAATTGAAATTGTGAACAACTTTAACCTACTTGAATCAACTATCAATAAAGAAGCAACAAGCAGTCAAGAAATCAGACGACACATTGCTCTTGGCAGAATGGCTATGAAAGACCTAGATAATATTCTCAAGAGCAGAGATGTCTCTCTCCATATAAAGATTCGACTTGTTCAAGCCATGGTACTTTCAATAACATCATATGGATGTGAAAGGTGGACAGTGAAAAAGACAGACAGGAAGAAAATTGATGCCTTTGAATTATGGTGCTGGCGGCGAATACTGTGTATACCATGGACTGCCCGAAGAACAAACCAGTCAGCAATAGAGGAGATCAAACCTAAGCTTTCTTTAGAAGCTCAGATGACAAGACTTCGACTTTCATGCTTTGGACACATCATACGAAGAGAGAGATCATTAGAGAAAGACATCATGCTTGGCAAGATAGAAGGTCAACACAAAAGAGGAAGGCCAGCAGTGAGATGGATCGATACAATAACAGCAGCTACAGGTACCAGTCTGTTAACAATGAGCCGCCTGACTGAAGACTGAACACAATTTAGGATAGCTATCCAGACGGTCGCCATGAGTCGACTCCGACTCGATGGCACTTAACAACAACAGCAAATCACCTGGACTGGATGGTGTACATCCAAGGGATTTGAAAGAACTGAAATATGAGACTGCAGACCTACTATTACTAGTCTGTGAACTATCATTAAAATATTCAGTAATACCTGAAGATTGGAGGATAGCCAATGTAATGCCAATTTTTAAAAAGGGTTCCAGGGATGATCCGGGAAACTACAGACTGGTGAGCCTGACGTCAGTTCTGGGAAAAATGGTAGAAACCATTATTAAAAACAACATTTCTAAACATGTAGATAGTCATGGTTTAATGGGAGACAGCCAACATTGCTTTAGCTAGGGAAGGTCTTGTCTTACTAATCTGTTATTTTTTTGAATGTGTAAATATGCAGATAGACAAAGGTGGGTCCATCGATGTAGTGTATCTGGATTTTCAGAAAGCCTTTGACAAAGTCCCTCATGAAAAACTCTTGGCAAAATTAAAAAGTCATGGATTAGGAGGCAGTGTGCTATTGTGGATCAGGAATTGGTTAAAAGATAGAAAGCAGAGGGTAGGGCTAAATGGCCTATTTTCCCAATGGAAAAAAGTGAATAATGGAGTACTCTGGGGATATATGCTGGGTCTGCTGTTTTTAAACATATTCGTAAATGACTTGGAAATGGGAATAACGAGTGAGGAAATCAAATTTGCCAATAACATAAAAGTATTCAAAGTTGTTAAAACCCAAGAGGATTGTGAAAAATTGCAAGAGGACAAGTTCATATTTATGCACCTAGGAAAGAACAACCCAAACTATGGTTGCACGATGCAAGGTTCCACATTAGAAACCACCTCCCAGGAAAAATATTTAGGCGTCATTGTGGATAACATGTTGAAATTTTGTGCCCAGTGTGCAGTGCCTGCCAAGAAAGCAAATAGAATGCTAGGAATCATAAAGAAAGGAATGGAGACCAAACCAAGGATATTATAATGCCTTTGTATTGTTCCATGGTGTAACCTCACCTCGAATACTGCATGCAATTCTGATCGCCATATCTTAAGAAGGATATAGCAGAATTAGAAAAGGTACCTAGAAGAGCTACCAAAATGTTAAAGGGGATGGAAGGATACCCCTATGACGAGAGGCTAAAAAGGTTAGGGCTCTTCAACCTGGAAAAGAGACGGCTGAGGGGAGATATGATAGAGGTCTATAAATTAATGAACTGAGTGGAATAGGTAAACGTAGATCGATTGTTTATGCCATCAAAATGTAGAAAGACTAGGGAGCATGCAATGAAGCTACCGGGTAACCTAGTTAAGACTATTAAGAGAAAATATTTTTTCACTCAATGCATAATTAAACTCTGAAACTCATTACCGAAGGATGTAGTAAAAGCTGTTAGTGTAGCTGGAAAAAAAAGGTTTGGACAAGTTCCTGGAGGAAAGGTCAATAAACCATTATTAAAGGGGACCTGGGAAATCCACTACTTGTCCCAATACAAGAATTGTGGAACCTGTGTCTTTTGGGGAAACTGCTAGGTACTTGTGACCTAATTTGGTCACTGTTGAAAACAGGATACTAGGCTTGATGGACCTTGGTCTGACCCAGTATAGCATATCTTTTGTTCTTATGTCTACTGGTGACGAAGAGTACTGCAACCGCCGCACCGGAGGCTCTCCAGCAATTGGGGAGAGCGGCAGTTACCAAGATCGGGGGGTTGAGCGGGAGCTCCTCCTCACTTCTCCATGAACTGCCAATCATCTGCCTCAGAACGGCACTTCAGCCGCCGCACTGGAGGCTCTCCAGCGATCGGGGAGAGCGGCAGCAGCAGCAGTTACCAAGATTGGGGGGTTGAGCGGGAGCTCCTCCTCACTTCCCCATGAACTGCCAATCATCTGCCTCAGAACGGCACTTCAACCGCCCCACCGGAGGCGCGCCCGCGTCTTGCGGGCCCGCGCCTGAAGGTCTCGCAAGAGGACCCTTTCACGTGGCCCTTAGGCGTAGGACTGTGCGGGACTGAATAACTGCTGCTATATGTTGGTCTGTTTAGCGGTATAGTTAATGTAATGTATGTTATGTACTATGTTTCCTTGTTTGTACTCCTAATGTTTATTGCTGTGATGTAAAGATATGTAATGCATGTTTCCCTTACCTTTGTTTAACTTTGTGTTGTATTGACCGCTTTGATTGAAGGAAAAGACGGGATACAAAACTTGTTAAATAAATAAATAGATCATAAATGGACTCACTCCATCTTCCTTATCCGATCTCATACTGATAACCCCCCCCCCCAATAGATCTAGAAGATCTCATGCTGCCAATAAACTAGTAGTCCCAAAATAAACGACCAAGTGTTGCCAAAGCACAATGAACAGGTCTTTTAAGCTCGCCGCACCTAAATGCTGGAACACCCTTCCACACAATATCCGTGATATCACCAATCTAACCCAGTTCAGAAAAGCCGTGAAACATTACCTCTTCCTCTTACACTACCCGGATGACAGCACCACTGATCACTCACCATCCAGCTAGGCAAATCTACGCAAATGTCCAATCAATTCACCTTTTACAGATGTAAATAGTTACCCCTGTTTCTTTCCAAGTTTCTATTCCTGTTATTTGTAAACACAAATCAAGTCATTTGAAATGTGTATGTAAAATGTTCCATGTAAACCGCACTGATGGAAAATAGCGCGGTATATAAGAAAATGTAAATAAATAAATAAAATAAATGGATAGCAGATTGCAGCTCTTTTGCTTATACACAAGCAGGACTCATTGGAGAGTCATGTCACTGCTCATAATGTGTGGGCTAAGGCAACATCCATAGCTAATCTCCGTTCAGTAGCCATTGAGCACATCTGCCGGGCAGATACCTGGTCCTCCATTCATACTTTTGCTGCACACTATTGTCTGGACAGAGACTCCCATCGGGACACTGTCTTTGGTCAGGCTATACTCCAGCATCTCTTTGGGACTTCAACTCAACTCCTTCCCTCCGTCCCTGACTTCTACAAGATTGCAGACTATGTTTGGGGGAGTATCGCTTTCTGGAATTGAGTCCAATGGCCCACAACTCTTCCAGACTCATCAGCTACAGGTTTTTGCCTCAGAGATCGCACTTCTCTTCCCCCTGTACCAGTCTGGTATCTGGGAGCTAGTGAGTCCCATATGTGAAGACTGCATTCCTGCTTGTTTCTGGAGATAGTGTAGTTACTCACCTGTAACAGGTGATCTCCGGAAACAGCAGAAATCAGTCTTTACAACCTGCACTCCTCCCCTAAGAGTTGTAGAGTTCTTTTTGTCTTTCTTCTTCTTCTCAGCTACAAACTCAATTGAAGAGAGAAGTTTGAAAGGCAGGAAGGTAGGCACACAGGCACAGAGGAGTGCTCCCAAAGGCTTTCCTATTGTACACTGAGGAGCATTCCCACAAGGGCTCCGTTGGGGATGTCACCCATATGTGAAGACTGATTCCTACTATTCTCAGAGATCACCTGTTACAGATGAGTAACTAAGCTGTCTGTCCTCATATGCCTTATGACGAAGTCCACTGACCATTTTGATAATTGCACACAATACTCCAAATGAGGTCTCACCAAAGATTTATACAGAGGCACTATCACCTCCTTCCTGCTGGCCTTTCATCTCCCTATGCACCCAAGCATCCTTCTGGCTATTGCCGTTGCCTTTTCTACCTGTTTAGTCACCTCTCATCAGAAACAATCATCCCCAGGTCTCGGTCCTCTATTGTGGATAGAAGTACTTCACTCCCTATACTGTACTGCTCCCTTGGAATTTTGCAGCCCAAGTGCATGACCCTGTATTTTTTAGCGTTAAATCTCAGCTGCCAAATTCTTCATCATTCTTCAGGCTTAGCGAGGTCTCTCCTCGTATTACCTACTCATTTCTGGGTGTTTACTCTATTGCAGATTTTGGTATTGTCTGCAAAGAAACAAACCTTTCTTGACAGCCCTTTAGTAATATCACTAACAAAAATGTTGAAATGAATCGGACCTAGGACAGATCTCTGCGGCACACCACTCCTCAGAGTAAGTTCCATTTACCTTTACCCTTTGTCACTTCCCACTCAACCAGTTTCTTACCCAGTCAGTCACTTTAGGATCTATTCTTAGGATGCTCAATTTATTTATAAGTCGTCTGTGCGGGACGGTGTCAAAGGCCACTAAATCCAAATCAGCCTCTTCCATTAAAGTCTCAATATCTGGGATCTTATTTCCCATACTATGAGCATTAATGCACACTGCTTTCCAGACATTGTCCCTTTTACCCATTTCTACAGAGGTATTCAATGTTTCATTTACCTGGGGGCTTTCTTCACCCATCCTAGAGGTTGGGGCAATTTACCTTGGGCCAGAGCGGTAGGGGTTTGAATCCTGCTAGATGACAGCAACTTTGGGTCAGAAGGACTGGGTTGTCTAGTCCCACAGGTGCTCCTTGTGGCCTTGGGCAAACCACTTTACCCTCCATTGCTTCAGGTACAAAAACATAGATTGTGAGCCCTTTGGGGCTATACAATACCTGAATGTACACAGCTTTGACTGCTAGAAAAGTGGTATAGAAGCCTAGTTAAATAAATAAATCTCTCTATAGTAGATTAGCCAATCTGCAGTGGAAGACATTTTGAACCTTCTTAGATAGATTGACACCATATCTGCTTAGCAGCCCTTGGAAAATCATCCCATGGTCCAGGAAGCTAAAATGCTGTTGATGACACCATCCATGCTGCCATGCATTCATCTCAAGGACGCAGATTTCTCTGCCTTGTCCTTTACCTCCCACAGGGAGGATTGAAGAGAAGAATACCTGTGCATTTATCTGCTTTACCCTCTGTCCCAGAGCCATGACGTCACGCTTGATACACTCAGAGGGATACCTAGTAGTATCATTTGTGCCGACATGGATGTGCATCATTGGATAATAGTCAGTAGGCTTGATGAGTCTCGGCAAACTCTCCGTAACATCTCAGATTTTGATACCTGGTAGACAGCACACCTCCCTGGACATCAAATCTGGTTGGCATTTGGACGCCTCAGTACCTCTCAGAAGAGTCATCATCCACCTTCCTTGTGGTTCCTTGTGGTTACTGATTCTGCAACTTTGGGGTGCTTGCGCCCTGGTTATTCCTGTTCCTGGGATGTTTTCACCTCCTCCACTTCCAGGGCTGCATACTGGTTCTTCAGTTCAAAAACTGGAGGAGTTGGATTGTCAATTCTGCAGGCTCTGGTGACTCATGTCCAACTCTCTATTCTGTAGCATACCATCTTTGTGTCAAGAACCATCTCATCAATGTATTTCTCGCTGTCAAGGATGCTACTCAGCCTTGTCACCTCTTCTCTGAGCTCCTCCACTTGTTTCATGAGAGCTTCAGCTTGCAGGCACCGTGCACATGGAACTTGTACCTTGACTGGGAATGGTCTGTCTGTCTGGACAGCGGCAGAAGCTGTAATGGGACAACAGCTTTCTCAACATAATTCTTTCCAGCCATAGTTCAGCTGTTGGAGCTGTGGTTCCTGTTGAAGGAAATGAGACCTACCAAAATCCCTAACTTTTCTCATCCTGAAAGCAAATGGTCTGGGTTGTGGGCCGTTCTTTTACCTTTTTGGTATCTCAAAGGACTTTGATGTGTACAGGCCTCACCTGGTGTAGAAATGGACAGGTAAAAGGGATACCAGAATCCCCAATATGTAATTAAAGATGGATGAATTTCTTGATGCAGATCTCTAAAATGTGTTCAGAATTTTGGCTTTTCATCTACTTTCTCTTAAATAGAATAGGATATCATGATCATGAGTTCTGTGTAACTGTCTTTAAAATAGTTTGGGAACATTGTTAATGCAAGCATAAAGAGTAAACATAGGCTACAAACTGCGCAACCATAGTTCATTGTACAGTCAACTATAGGTCCCTGCTGGCACAGCATAATTTTTGCAACTTTGCAATTATAAATAATTCTGTCATAATCAAGTAAATTTCATCTAATACAATGTAATCAGCTCTTACTCTGTAGAAAGAACTCTAGCGACACCTCGTGTTATGATTAATGACTGTTACTTCCCTTTTTTCTTTAATAAAAAGAGCTATTCAGGAGGAAGAATTTGAATCCAACAGACGTAGAACTGTGCTATGCCCATAGACCGTCTGTTGTTTTCCCTCTGAGCTCAAAGAAAGTAGCACTTTGTGTGTGATTGTGTTACTCTCTGCTTATTTCTCACTGCTTGAGGGACCAGAGACCGAAAGAGCCGTGGTATTATGGCCAGATCACGGGGTTTTCTTCAGTTGGTGGATCACTGTGTCCTTCAGCAGTTGGAAACAGCAGACAAGTCTCCAGGATACGTGTGGCAGGTTTTCTGCGTGAGTATTAAAAGGCAGTTTTTCTGTCGTGAATATTAAGAGGCAGGTTTTTGTTGTGTGTTTTGAAATGGGCAATAATGCCGGTAAAATTAAACAGAGTACTCTGTTAAATGAATAGGGCAGTAAAAGCTCGTAATATAGGGCAGAGAAAGCTCGTATTATAGGGCTGAAAAAGGGAAGCCCGAATTATGAAATGAGGCGCAAGTTTGGTGATAGCGCCCTTATGTTGGCCGTTAACATTCGATGACTGCCAGTAACCTCAGTTTGCAGTTCCTCTTGGGGTGGAACTTTTCAGGAGGACAAACTGTGTTGGTTATAGTATGAGATGGCCCTTAATGATTTGGGGTGACCTCATACCAGTCATGAATGGGTCGGGTATGGTTGGTGGCAGTTTACGGCTGCTGAAAAAGTGCAGCAAGCCACTGACTCTGTGTTTGAAAATTTTAAAAATCAAGTGTTTAGGATGGATATGTGTTTTAACTAAACAGACAGAAACTGAAATCAATGCTAGTAATTGTGAATGCGCACAATATCAGCTAAGGCGGAGATTGAAGATTTTGATCAGTAATTAGTTTGAGTGGTTGGAAGGATAGTGTAAATATAAAAGAAACTAAAACTTACAGGGAGAAACTTACAGCTTGGCATGACTGTATATTTTTTGCAGGAAGAAAGTCTTGAGCAACCGTGGTAAGATTTTTTTTTGTGTTAGACTAACCATAAGCCTTATTGGGGAAGTTAAAAAAAAACCTCCAAATGTGATTAACCATTCGTTTACTTGTGTATATATAGTAAATAAGTTTTGTTTTCTAGGTCATGGATCTGAACTTATTTTGGTTATGAGAATTTATCTACTGATTTCATTCTATGTGTAATAATGCAAATGCTGAAAAGTATTAGTAGAAACAGTACTCCTTGGTGCTTTTTATATCTTCGGATACTCTGGGAAGAAAAATGATTGATGATATTCTGCAAATTGTATTTTTAGTTATAATTGATGTGAATGAATGGTAAGATCTTCCATGTATTTAGATATTTGATAAATTGTGTGGATTTGTGTGATGTGACAAAGGTTAAGAAAAATTAAGTGTTTAAAGGAAGGCTAGAAGTTAGTAACTTAACTGGGAAAACAAAACAAAATTGAATTGCTTGTCAAGTCAAACAAGTTTGTTTACTTAAAGGAAGAAAGTGAATGATACAACTACATTCAAACAAGTGAATAAAGTAATTAAAACAATATGGTAAATATATGCATAATGTTTTATTTTTTCTTTGTGATAGTAGACTAGTTGAAAATTACAACTATGATAGTGTATGAGTAACAATGTCTGCAGAAAAAATGCTGATATTTCTCCTAGTCTCTTTTAAACTAATCTGCAAGAGTCGATTGGAGGAGTGATCTTAAATTCTTATATCATGTATGTTTTAGTTATTATGGAAGGACTTCTGCAGAACTGATGTTATTAATTGCAAGTGTGAAGCGAATGCCTTGTTGCTAGTGGAATAGTTTTAAATTAGTATCACTGAATTAAATGCAATATGCTTACCTCTTCTATTGCTACTGTTTGTGTTCTCACTCAGAGATTTCCCACTGGACTTAAGCCACTGGGCTATTTTTCAGACTTTTGTTACCCTGTTGTAGCAGGAATGCCTCCATGCTTTCAGTCTCTGGCAGCAGTAGTCTTTGCAATCCAAATTACTGATTTTCTAGTACTACAACATGTCTCTCATTCAGTTTTCGCATCTTCTACACTTGGAATAAAAAAAAAAACAGCTATCTTCCAGCTCTAGATTGTTACTGTTGACCTCACTATGTACTGATGGTTCTGCTTTGCACAATGAATAAGGAAAATTGATGCAATTGTAAGAGTTGATTCTGTGACAGAGTCGGCTGCTTTGCTATTTGCTAGTGCTCAACTAGCTGGAGTGTTCACTCTTTCTAGAGCTCTTGGGTTATCTGCTTACTTGATCATCAATACTGGGTTCCATTTTGGTAAGGCAGCCATTCACCAGCTCTGCCAAGAGCTGGAGACACTCCTAAGCTCAATCATACTCACCTGGCACTGGAGACATCTGGCGTTGTGATCTGGACAGGACTGAATCATGTGCTAGAACCAACTAATGCTGCAGATGAGAGTTCAGTTAGTGGACGAGCGCTTCACCCAGGTGGTAATTGTTCATCTTGGGAGAACAATATTGGTAAAATCATGGATAAAAACTAATAGAGGTGGTGAGAAATAACTTCTTCACATTAATGCATTAGAGTACCAGATGTCTGGATCAGATAGTCCAACCTAACACCTAGACCTAAATCCAAGAAAGAGTCATTGTGGACAAGAGGTGTTAGAAATGTCAATAAACAAATAGGAAGATGGATTACAAAGCAAGGCAGGTTTAGGTTAAAGCATAAATGGCTAGAAGTAGGAGTGGCCTAGTGGTTGGGGCATTTTACTTCAGGCCAAAGGACCAGGGGTTCAAATCCTGCTAAAGGACAACAGCATTGGGCTGGAGGGACTGGGGTTTCTAGTCTCACAAGTGCTCCCTGTGGCTTTGGGCAATCCACTTAACCCTCCATTGCTTCAGATACAAAAACAAAGATTGTGAGCCCTTCAGGAACAAGAGAAAAATATACAGTACCTGAATGTACACCACCTTGACTGGTAGAAAAGCAGTATATAAGCCTAGTTAAATAAAATAGAAGGGGTTTAGGGAGAGCTATTCTGATTAGATGGTATTCATCTGTCCAACATTGTTATTCTCTATACAAAAAAGGAACCCCAGAAGATATTAATGCCAAGCAGTGTCAATAACATAATCCTCTGTATTTCATATTATCTTCAGAAAACAGTCCACAGTATATTCTCATATATAGAGAAACAGTTACAAGGAAGGAAAAAAGACCTTAGTACAAATTTAAGGCCATTAGTCAGCCTCAAAGAGGGCCATGGTGATCTTTAAGTGGACAGGCATGGGTGGCCCTTGTGTATGATTGAGCTTAGGAGTGTCTCCAGCTCTTGGCAGAGCTGGTGAATGGCTGCCTTACCAAAATAGAACCTGGTGAGGCACTGCTCATTAGATAGGACCATGTACAGGTTTCTGAGTCTCCTGCTCTCCTGTGGGCCTCATACAGCATTGCCAGTGCAAAGTGTGTATTTCCTCCCTACCAGATAGCTCCCACCACTAGCACCCTTGTGCATCCCACCACCCAGTGATCTCCTCACACACCTAATGAATCTCACTTGCACAGACACAGGCTCCTACAGACACGTACACAGACAATGACACCCACACCCACACAGGGGCTAACCGGACAGCACAAGCACTGGGAAGGAAGGCAAACAGAGAAAATGGGAGTCTCATAGTACAGCACAAACACAATACACAGATGACAGTCAAGGGGTTCAATCGCCAGTCTCCTCCAATCACAACTAACGCAATCAGTCCAAGCAGACAGCAGAGTCCCCAGCTTATTCCACATTTATTGCAGGTATAGATTGTTTCTGATGATCTATACCTGCAATCTTTGCTGCTGCTTTTGGATCTTGACCCACCTGATCTCCTTTTCTCTCCCTTGTTCGACCCCTGCCTACACCTTCCATGTTTCGTGTGTTTTGTCTTAACTAGATTGCAAGCTCTGATGAGCAGGGATTGTCTCTTACATGTCTGTGCTGTATAGTGCTGCGTACGACTGGTAGCGCTATATAAATGCTAAGTAGTAGTAGTATAGTGTGTCACATGCAGGAGCAACATCCTGCACGTATCTGGGCAGTTCTGAAATATGTTCTGGATATGCACCTTTCAAACATGCCTTTTCCCTGCCCCAGTATGTCTATGGAACACCTTTTGTGGAAACATCCACACGTGGACATGCCGCTGTCTTTCCAAAATGGCAATTTTGCGTGCTGTGACTTGCATGTTGTCCAGCATCACTGGCACATCCATATTATATTTAGCCTTTCTAAAATGACCTCCTTAATACTTTGGTAGCCAGGATTCCATAAATGCGATCATATCTCACTCAGACCAAGGATATGGATATTGTTTCTGCAGTTTCTGATAGATATGGCCTGTAGGTCTCTCAGGAGCATGTCCATTTTCTTAAGCTTGCTTTGTATCTGTGTCATATTCAGAGAGTGTGACCATTTTTGTCTCCGCTACATCTACCTGCTCCAGAAATTGCTGAAGACGCATATTGATAACATTTAAGTCATTTTTATCTCACAGGTATTGTCATGAGTGACTTTAATCAGTTCATTCATAGAATGTAATTGTTCTAGCAGGGAGTCAGTATCAGGTTGCAGGATTCTGGCTGGCATCATTTTCTCTGGAGTTGGGAGGATCTTGTTTAGGTCATTTAGTGCCTGAGTTTGCAGAGAAAGCTGCAATACTTTTGCAGTTTATGTTGCTGGACATCTTAATTAGGTAATTATTTATGACTGTGCTGAAACTCGTGTAAATAGGATAGAGTTACCCTGATTTTTTGTTGGCTTCTCTTGGAACAAAATCTCTAAGCAGCCATCTTCCTCAAGTGCTCACTAGTGCCCCTAGTACATACTGCTTAGAATCACAACAACTTATGACAAACAACTTGCCCTTTTTCCAACTGGTTGCGTGAATTTGCCCAAAAATCTGCAACCTGTAATACTTTCCTGCAGCTGCATTGGGTGGGAAAACCACATAAATGCAACACTGATTTTCAGTCCCTGTGAATCTCCCTTTACATTACTCATTTCCTTTTAAACAGAAAGCAGAAGGGGAGGCGTTGCATGCTCACTGTTATGCTCCTGTCACAATGTGGGGAGGATGAGGGGGTAGAGTTTGGTGAGAATAGATGATTGGTTGGCCGAGAAACAACATGGAGGGGGGAACAGCAACACAAGAGTGGAGAGGAACAACATGGGAGCAGATATGGTAAGAGAAGAGAAATAACACCATAGAAGTATTTATTTATTTATTTAGCAGGACTTATATCCCGCCTTTTCCTTTAATCAAGGCGGTGTACACAGCAACCAATCGAATTATATTGACATTTGTGTTATCATGCAGTGTTATACAGTGTGTGTGTGTAAGTAGGCGTTGATTCGTTGTGGTCTATTTACAGCATGAGCTACATTACAATGTTATGTACATTAGGGATAAAGGGTGGGGGGCCGATCTTAGTCCAGGGGCTGTCGGGCACTATTATGTGCTGTCGCTGTAATGCTCGATGAAGAGCGCTGTCTTGAGTTGTTTTCAAAATTCTTTAATGTCTTCTGTCGATCATAGTTCGTCAGGGAGGGCGTTCCATATTGCAGGTGCTGCCATCGATAGAGCTCTTCTTGCGGTGCTCTTGCAGGCCTTTGTGTAGTCCTTTGGTGTGTTGATGGTGCCAGAGGAGCCTCTCCTCCTTGGCCTTGTGCTGGTGTCTGGTTGTATGAGTGGTTGTAGGCTGAGTGCTGAGGTCCGGTGTTTGATTTTGAATATGTTTAGGACTGTCTTGTACCTGATGCGGAAGCTGATTGGGAGCCAGTGGAGGTCTTTTAGAATGGGAGTGATGTGGTCTTGTCTTGATGAGCCGGATATTATGCGTGCTACTGTGTTTTGAGCCATTTGCAGTGGCCTGAGTGTCTGTTTGGTTAGGCCAAGATAAATTGGGCTGCAGAAGTCTAGGATTGGAGTTATTAGGGCTTGACAGACTGTGCAGAAATGTTCTTGAGCGAGGAGGGGTTTGAGATGTCTGATTAGTCTCATCTTGTGATATGCATTCTTAGTGGTTCTGCTGATGTGGGACTGTAGGTCTAGTTCTTTGTCAACAGTCACTACGAGGTATTTCACTTCTGGTTTTATGGGTATTGTTATACTGTTGATGGAGGGTGGAGGAATGCAGCTGGTGTTTCGGGTGATGAGTAGTGCCTCCGTCTTATTGTAGTTTATGGTCAGGTTGTTGTCTTGAAACCAGCTGGACATGTGTTTGAGACAGTCTGTTATCTTGGTGTAGTCTGGGTTGTCAAGGTTGACTGTGGTCATAGATTGTGTATTGTATTTTGTGTTCCTTCATGATGTTGCAGATTGGTTGAATGTAGAGGTTGAATAAAAGTGCTGATAGGGCGGAGCCTTGTGGGACGCCTTGCTTGATTTTTGAGGGTCGGGAGGTGTTGGGGCCAATCTTGACCTGGAACTGTCTGTCCGTTAGGTATGAGTTGAACCACTTCAGGGTGGTGCTGTGTAGTCCAATGCTCTGTAGTCTTGTTAGCAGGATTCTGTGGTTCACTGTGTTGAATGCTGATGAGATGTCTAAGAAGATCATAAGTGTTCCTCTCTTGAGGTTGTTTATGATTTGGATTATGTCATTGAAGAGGTATAACAGGAGTGTTTCGACTCCATGGTTCGGGCGGAAACCGTGTTGGTGGATGTCCAGTGGGGCATGTGCATCAATGTGGTCCTGGAGTTGCTGCTGTACCGTTTCTCTATGATCTTTGCCAGTAGGGGTATGCTTGAGATGGGTCTGTCGGCTGCTGGGTTGTTCTTGTCTAGTAGGGATTTATTCGGGATTGGTCTTATTGTAGCTAGCTTTAGTTGGCTTGGCATGACTCCTTGGGACAATGAGTTGTGCACCATATTGTGTATGGCATGGATGAAACTTTCCTTCGTTGCTTTAATCCATGTCACTGGGCATGGATCTGTTGGTACAGTGCTCTTGTTGGGTGCAGTGATGATGAGTGAGAGTTGCTTTGTAGATGGAGTGCTGAATTTGTCCCATGTTTTAGAGGGTGTGGTTGGTTTGGTGGTTGTGCTTGTCGTTGGTTGTGGTGTGGTATCCAGCTTTTCTTGTAGGTGGTCTGCGAAGGATTGGGGGTCTATCTGTACGTCTCTTTTGGTGTTAGGTTCGTTTTACATAGAAACATAGAAATATAATGACAGAAAAAGACCACATGGCCTATCTAGTCTGTCCTTCTATATCAACAACTAAAACAGTCCCCTTTTTACCTTTAGCGATCCTCTGTGTTTGTCCCATGCTTTTTTGAATTCAGTTACTGTCCTCATCTCTACCACCTTCACTGGGAGACTATTCCACGGATCCACCACTCGTTCCATAAAGAAATATTTCCGCATATCACTCCTGAATCTATCTCCCTTCACCCTCATCCCATGTCCCCTCGTAGTAGAACTTGCTTTCAGTTGAAAGAGGCGAGGCTCTCACCCTGAACATTTATGCCACGGAGGTATTTAAACATCTCAATCATATCACCTCTATCCCGCCTTTCCTCTAAGGTGTACATATTAAGATCTTTCAGTCTGTCCTCATATGCTTTATAATGAAGGCCACTAATCATTTTAGTAGCCACCCTCTGCACCGACTCCATCCTGTTCACATCCTTTTGAAGGTGCGGTCTCCAGAATTGCACACTATACTCCAAATGAGGTCGCACCAAAGACTTATACAGAGGCATTATCACCTCCTTTTTTCTGCTAGCCATTCCTCTCTGTATGCACCCAAGCATCCTAGCTTTTGCCATTGCCTTTTCTACCTGTTTATCTACTTTAAGATCATCAGACACAACCATGCCTAGGTCCCGCTCTTCTTTAGTGGACAAAAGTACTTCACCCCCTATACTATATTCCTCCCTTGGATTGCTGCAGCCCAAATGCATGACCTTACATTTTTTAACATTAAATCCCAGCTGCCAGATTCTAGACCATTCTTCAAGCTTAGTTAGATCCCTCCTCATGTTATCTACACCTTCCTGGGTGTCTACTCTATTGCAGATTTTGGTATCATCTGCAAAGAGGCAAACCTTACCCGACAGCCCTTCCGCTATATCACTAACAAAGATGTTAAAAAGAATCGGACCAAGGACAGATCCCTGGGGCACACCACTGGTAACATCCTTCTCCTCAGAGTGAGCTCCATTTACTTGTACTCTTCGCTTCCCACCCAACCAATTTCTAACCCAAGCAGTAACTTTAGGGTCCATCCATATGGTGCTCGGTTTGTTTATAAGTATGATGTTTGTGTGGTATTCTCTTTTTGCCTGGTTGATGAGTTCGTTATATTCCCTTTGCTTTGTTAGGTATAGGGCCTGAGTGGAGGTAGATTTGTTGCGTCTCCATCTGCATTCTAGTTTCCTTACATCTTTTTTAGCATTACGTATGTCCTTTGAGTACCAGGGCGTGTGATGGTTTTTGATGTCGTGCGTCTTCTTGGCTTTGTGTTCATTGGCTGTGGCAGCAGCATTGATGATACTGTTCCATTTGTTGATTTGCTTGTCTAACTCCTCTGATTCAAGGTCCATGTGGGGTAGAGTGTCCTGTAGAAATTGGTCCTTGTCGAAGCTTCTGAATCTTCTTTGCACGGGTGGGTTGTCTTGAGGCTCGTTGTGTCCTCCTTGTGGCACCATTGTGGTCCTCCTTGTGGCACAATTTTTAGTTTAATTCTGTGATGGTCTGACCAAGGTAGAGGTGTGACAGAGGGTGTTGACATGCAACCTTTGTCAAGTAGGTAGTTGGGGGCGAATATGAGGTCTGGTGAGGATCCGTGTCTGTGCATCAGTGTTTTGATCAGTTGAGTGTATTGTAGGGTGGTCATTGCTTGCAGGAAGGTTTCTGTATCCTTGATGGTTGTGGATTTGAGATTGAAGTCTCCTAATAGTAACAGTGGTTTGTGGTTGGTGTTGATCGCACAGACGGCCTCTAGCATGGAGGCTAGCTCATCTGGTGGAGCATGGGAGACTCTGTAAATGAGGCACAGGGCCATCTGTTTTCCACAATGATTGTGTTGCATTGGTCTGAGTTTGATGAGCTTCGGGACTTGAGCTTTAGGCTGCTTTTTGCGATGATCAAAACCCCTCCTCCTCTCCTGTGTGTGCGTGGGCAGTTGAATGCTGCATACGAAGTAGGCACTAATTGATTGAGGAGTACATTGTCAGTGGGGGTGAGCCATGTTTCTGTGATGCAGAGGATGTCATGTTGTTGAGCTTCTATGTGGTCTGCTAGCGTGTTAATTTTGTTTCATAAGGATCTGGTGTTGATGAGCTCTGTGGAGATGGTAGTTGGCCTGTCTACTGCTCTGGTGGCTTTTTTTGGGTTTGCGTGGGTGTTGGTCTTGGGGTCGGATTGTTTGTTGTGTTTGGTTTTCTTGTGAGTGCTCCAGCTTGTGTACTGGAGGGGGGTGTAGTCTGGTGGGGTTGTTGGTAACCATAAGGTGTGTGTGGGTAGGTAGTGGGTGGTTGTGTGCTGTGGAAGGAGTTGGGTAAGGAGGAGGCATATAGGCACATACATGGTTGCAGTCATGTCAAGTCCTGATGCACTTACTTTCTGGTGCTCTTGTTGCTCTTGGAGTTTTTTGTTGCTCTTGGGGTCCACTGCTGTGGTCTGGGATTGTCGATTTTTTGTAGGGCCGCTTGGGGTTGTTGCTGTGGTCGCTCCTGTGGCCGCGCCTAAGGACCACGCCAAAGGGCCCTCTGGCGAGGCCCTCAGGCGTGGGCACGCCCGGTTGGGACGCCGCTTTTTAAGCTTGTTTCCCACTGTCCCGATTGGGCAGGAGCTTCTGAGCGGGAGGACTTCCTGCTCAGGTGCTCTACCCCAATCGGGGGAGCTTCTGGAGGTCGGTGGGGAGGAGTGGGCTGTGTGCAGTGCTCCCGGTTGGGACGCCACTTTTTAAGCTTGTCTCCCATTGCTCCGATTGGGCAGGAGCTTCTGAGTGGGAGGACTTCCCGCTCAGGCGCTCTACTCCGATCGGGGGAGCTTCTGGAGGTCGGCGGAGAGGAGCAGGTGGTGTACGGTGCTCCCGGTTGGGACACCGCTTTTTAAGCTTGTCTCCCACTGCCCCGATTGCGCAGGAGCTTCTGAGCGGGAGGACTTCCTGCTCAGGTGCTCTACCCCGATCGGGGGAGCTTCTGGAGGTCGGTGGGGAGGAGCGGGCTGTGTGCAGTGCTCCCGGTTGGGACGCCACTTTTTAAGCTTGTCTCCCATTGCTCCGATTGGGCAGGAGCTTCTGAGTGGGAGGACTTCCCGCTCAGGCGCTCTACTCCGATTGGGGGAGCTTCTGGAGGTCGGCGGAGAGGAGCAGGCGGTGTACGGTGCTCCCGGTTGGGACACTGCTTTTTAAGCTTGTCTCCCACTGCCCCGATTGCGCAGGAGCTTCTGAGCAGGAGGACTTCCTGCTCAGGCGCTCTACTCTGATCGGGGGGGGGAGCTTCTGGAGGTCGGCAGGGAGGAGCGGGCTGTGTGCAGTGCTCCCTGTTGGGACGCCGCTTTTTAAGCTTGTTTCCCATTGCCCCGATTGGGCAGGAACTTCTGAGCAGGAGGACTTCCCACTCAGGCACTCTACCCCGATCGGGGGAGCTTCTGGAGGTTGGCGGGGAGGAGCGGGCTAAGTAAGGGAAAAGAAACAACATGTGAAGATAAGGCAAGTGAAAGGATCAACATGGGGAAAGAAGAGAAATAGGAGGGTGAGAGGAATTGTGGAGAACACAATTTGTGGGAAATTAGAAATGAGTGAAGATAGTGAGGGAGAATTAGGGGTTTGGGTAAGGTTTGCCTCCTTGCAGATGATACCATAATCAGCAGAAGGTAGACACCCTGGAAGGTGTAGATGTTTATGTTTATTTGAGCTTTATATACTACCTTTCTCTTATTGTATCTTATTGTGGAGGAGTGGCCTAGTGGTTGGGGCAAGGTACTTCAGGCCATAAGGTCAGGGGTTTCTAGTCCCACTAGAGGACAGCAACTTTGGGCTGGAAGGACTGGGGTTTCTAGTCCCACAGGTGCTCCTTGTGGTCTTGAGCAAGCCACTTAACCCTCCATTGCACATGTTCCCTGTAAGTATTAGTGTATGTGTCTTGTATCCCCCAATTGTGTTGTGACCACTTTGATTGAAGAATAAGGTGGTATACAAAACTGTCTAAATAAATAAATTGTATCAAAGCAGTTTACAAATCATAATCAAGCATAAATAGCTTGAGTTAACAGATATGAAAGTAGTTTAGGCATAGAAAACAGGAAAGATGCTATACTCTGTACAAACTCCTTAGCAGTCTCTCCCATCCCCATTATGACGTCAATCAAGAAATGCCATTAAAAAATAGGTTTTTAACCCACCTTTATTTTTAAAATGAAGACTCCATCCTCAAATACAGGAGCTGGGGACTGAGTTCCACAGTGTACAGGATAAAAAAGAGAAGGCTGAATGTCATGAACTTCAAATCATATCATCAATGGAGGCGGTATCCTCAATAGCTCTCATTTTGAGAACAAAGTGATCGCCCTGTAGATAATATGAAGAGGGATCTACTGAAGCTTGAAGAATAGTCGAGAACTAGGCAGCTGAGATTTATTGCTGAAAAATACAGGGTCATGCATTTCAGCTGCAGGAACCCAAGGGAGTGGTACAGTATAGGGGGTGAAGTACTTCTGTCCAAGAAAAAAGAACAGAGCCTAGGAGTGATTGTATCTGATGATCTTAAGGTGACAAAATGGGTGACTGAAAAGCCATAAGGATGCATAGGGAGAGGAATAGCCACCAGGAAAAATAAAGTGATGGTGCCTCTGTATAAGTCTCTTGTTAGACCTCATACGGAGTACTATCTGCAATTCTGGAGACCTCACCTTCAAAAAGATATAATCATGATTGAGTTGGTGCAAAGGGTGACTACTAAAATGGTCAGTGGTCTTTGTCATAAAGCATATGGAGACAGACTTAAAGATCTCAATATGTGTACTTGGCAGAAAGGTGGGGAGAGGGAAAATACTGTGATAGAAATGTTTAAATACCTCCATGATACTCGTACATGCAGAGAAGAGCCTCTTTCAATTGAAAGAAAACTCTGAAACAAGGGGGAATAGAATAAAGGTGAAAGATGATAGGAGTAATCTAAGGAAATATTTAATTATGGAAAAAATGGTATATATGTGGAACAGCCTTCCCATGGAGATAGCAGAGCCCAGGACCATATATGAATTCTAGAAAGCATGGGATAAGCACAGAGGATCTATAAGGGAGAGGAAGGAGTTGTAGAGTTTAGTAGTTGGTATGGATGGGTAGACTGGATAGGCCATATGTGCCACTAGTGTGTCGCAAGCACCCGGGAAGTGTGTTGTGGAGCCAGCACAGGCAGGGGCAGGAGAGGTGACCACACCGGCAGAAGCAATTCTTGTTTAATGTATGTTCCGCTGTGCTTCTTCTCTGCGTTGTAGCACCTGGAGCTCTTATTATGATTTCCGTTCCAGGTGTGCAGAGCACACCAAGAAGTGAAAGCACATTAAGCACCACTTGCTGCTGCGGCCTGGGGAAGGAACACAGCTGAACGGCGGTCTCATCTCCTGTCCCTGCCGCTACCTGTGCCTGCTCCGGATACTACTGCTACCAGTACTACTACTGATCATACAAGATAAGGGAATAAGCTGCACTGTTTGGGAAGGGAGCGTTGTTAATGGAGAGGGGAGAATTGAGAAGGAAGATGCTGCACTGTTTGAGGGGAGGAGGGAGAGGATAGGGGACAAGGGAATGCTAGATCATTGCTGCAGAGGGGACAGGGAGATGTTGTACTGCAAAGGTGGGGTAAAGGGGGATATGTCTGGCCACATGGGGGGGGGGGGGTAGAGAGATTATGATGGACTGCAAGGGTAGATGGAGGGAAAGAGAACGGTGATATACAGGGCTTCATAGGTGGGGGGGGGGGGGGAGAGATAATGGAGGGAGCCACCAGCTGGGCAGGCTGGCTGGGTGAGTGAGTGAGTGAGTGAAAAATAGAGAGAAAATATGTTGGGCTACCTTGTGAGTGGGTGGGGAGATGCTGGGCTACATAGGATGTCGATGGATGGGTGGATAAGAGAGAGAAGGGAGATGTTAGGCTACAAGGATGGATGGATGGGGGAGAGGGGAGGTTCTGATCTACAAAGGTGGGGAGGATGGGATAGCAAGGGTAGATGCTAGGCATGATGTGGAACCTTGTGGGGGTGTCAAGCAGACACAAGTGAGAGAAGCATGGTGAGTAGAGGGTAGAAATGTTGTAATTGGGAATGGGTGAAAGATAGAAGAGAATAAGAGACCAGGGAAGGGGTGAAATGAGGAATGGCAGAGCTAGGAGAGATGAGCTGGACAGGAGATAGAAAGTTGATAGGTACATGAAAATTAAAAAGGAGACTGAGAACTAGAAGGTGAAATTTGAGTAGACAAAGAAGTAGGAAAGGAATAAATGGGAATGATCAATATGTCAGAGAGAGATGTAGGGAGGGAATGGAGAACGATAGGAGGAAAGAGGAAAAAGAATGGACAGCAAACATTGAAAGAAGACAGACGAAGAAAGAAGAAAAGAGAAATTGGGACCAATGTGATTGGAAAAATAAAATACCCAGACAAAAAAGATAGAAAAATTATTTTATTGTGAATTTATTAATTGGAGTATGTTAGCTTTGGGAGATGTGCATAGTGGATTTTTTTTTGTATTTTGTTCAGTACAAGAGGAAATGCATGTCTATTTTTAGTTTTCTAGTGTTGCAGTACCTGCCGAGTTTGACTTCTTGAGATTCCCAGTTCAATTTTTATTTTCATATTTCTATTTCTAATTTGTGGTCCCTTGTTCTGATGAGAGACTGTCCGTGATTGGTGATTTTTTTCAGGTATTGTGTTCTTTCATAATACTTCTGGTAGTGGGAAGAGTTATAGAAACATAGAAACATGATGGCAGAAAAAGACCACATGGCCTGTTTCTATGCTTCTGTAACTCTTCCCACTACCAGGCATATTGTGAAAGAACACAAAACCTGAAAAAAATCACCAATCACCGACAGACTCTCACCAAATCCAGAACAAGGGACCACAAATTAGAAATAGAAATATGTTGCTGTTACACAAATGAGGTGTGCATCAGAATATTTTATATGGTTACTTCCATGGAGAAATGTCCTAGTTCTGATCTGCACTTGTAGGGTTTTTGCAGACAAAGAACATGTTTACATTTAACTACTACTGTGTCAGACAAAAGATCTATGAGGGCCACGTGTGTGGTGTTTTCCATATGTGAGCATTATCCTTCAGGTGTGTCCTGATGGAAAAAAAGTTGAGAACCACAGCTATAGAGGATAAAGGAGCAAAATGGGAAAGGAGTATCACAGTGAAATATGCGTGTGCTGGTGAGAGGAGTTATATGGGAGAAGTTTCATGGTGAAATATATGGGGGGGGGAAGGGGGGCAACATGAGAATAGGGTTGCCAACTGGCCGGTTTTCAGCCGGCCTGGCCGGTTTTTCCATGGCCAGGCCGGCTGCCGGCACAGATGTAAAACCGGCCATTGAAAAGCCGGTTTTTTGCTCTGGCCGCAAGATCGGGAGCGGCCAGAGCAAAAAACCGGCTTTTGTGCCGAAGTCCACGGCGCGAACGCGATTCCCCATAGCAGTGCAGCCGCTGCTTCTGCTTTGTACAGAGCAGCGGCTGCAATACACTTACATTGAAAACTAAAGATAAACTGCGTGAGGAGCCCTCCGGTCATCGCAGAGCCCGAGGAAGTGATGTCATGGGGGCGGGCTCCTCACAGGTTGTCTTTCCTTTTCAAATTAACTTTGGGGGCGGGCTCCTCACAGGTTGTCTTTCCTTTTCAAATTAACTTTAGCTGCAATAAAGTTAATTTGAAAAGGAAAGACAACCTGTGAGGAGCCCGCCCCCATGACATCACTTCCTCGGGCTCTGCGATGACCGGAGGGCTCCTTACACAGTTTGTCTTTACTTTTCAAAGTAAGTGTATTGCAGCCGCTGCTCTGTACAAAACAGAAGCAGCGGCTTGGGCAGAGGGGGAGGGGGGGGTGATGGTGTGAGTGAACCAGCAAGGGGGGGAGGGGTGATGGTATGAGTGAACCAGCAAAGGGGGGGGGGTGTGAGTGAACCAGCAAGGGGGGGGGGGGGTGGTGTAGGGTTGCCAACCAGCTGGTTCTCAGCCGGCCTGGCCGGTTTTCCTGTGGTCGGGCTGGCTGCCGGCAGAGAACCGAAACCGGCCATTGAAAAGCCGTTTTTTTTGCTCTGGCTGCGAGATCGGAGCGGCCAGAGCAGAAAACCGGCTTTACGCTTGCGATCACAGTCCTGGCCCCACCTTGCAGCCGCTGCTGCTGCTTCTTACAGAGCAGCGGCTGCAATAAAGTTAATTTAAAAGTAAGGAATCCTGTGAGGGGCCTTCCGGCCCTATGAAACTCCTTCTGCAGTGCCCGCCCCTCTGATTTCACTTCCTTTTCAGCCAGGGACCCTGCAGAAGGAGTTTCATAGGAGCTGAGGGTTTCTCACAGGTTTCCTTACTTTTAAATTAACTTTATTGCAGCTGCTGCTCAGTAAGAAGCAGGAGCAGCAGCTGCACGGGAGGGGGGACTACAAATGAGTTATGTTGGGGGGGGGACCTGTACTGGAAAAGGGCTATGGGGGGGGGGACTTGGACTGGAAATGGGTTGTGATGGGGGGGGGGGACCTTGACTGGAAAAGGGCTATGGGGGGGGGGAACGTGGACTGGAAATGGGCTATGGTGGAGGGAGGGGGAACTTGGACTGCTGTGGGGGGGACTTGGACTGGAAATAGGCTGTGATTAGGGGGGCTAGGACTGCAAATGGGCTGTGATGGGGGACTTGGACTGTAAATGGGCTGTGATTGGGGGGCATGGGCTAGGACTGAAAATGGCCTGTGATGTGAAGGCTAGCACTGGAAATGGGCTTATGAAGAGCTGGAATAGGACTGGAAATGGGCTGATGTGGGGCATGGGAGAATGGGACTAGAAGGGAGTGGATGCTGGGTGGGTCTAGAACTATAAGGGAACTGATTTTGGGGGAGGACTAGAATGGATGGGGAATGAGAATGGAGAGGGAAAAAATATTTTGTGTGGAAGAAAAGTCTATGATGGGTCGGGTATTGGGAGAGTAAGAGGGGCTTGAGAATGGAAGGGTGAAATTTAAATGGATGATAAAGGATAAGGAAAGAATTGGGGGAAAGAGCAAAAGGGAAACAATCAGTATGTTAAAGCAGATATAGAGAGAAAATGGAAAACATCTAAAAGAGAAGAAAGGACAAATGGATAGCTCGCAGAAGACACAAAGAAACCAGAAGAAAGTGACTGGAGCAATTGCAACTGAAAAATGAAATGCCCAAACAGAAGGTAGAAAAATGCTTTTTATTTTGAATTTATTAACTGGAATATGTCTGGTCTGGGAAGTGTGTATTGCTAACATCTTTGCGTTTTTGTTTAGTGCAAGAGGAAATTACTTTATAGTTTTATTTCTCCAGTGTTGTACATTTCATGTTTGGATTTTGGGGTTCCCAGTTTAATTATTATCTGACCAAGGAAGTTAGCCTACACGTATCCTTGTTAATTTTTGGGGGTGGGGTTGGGGGCTGGGCTGGGGTGGGCCTAGGGGAGGAGAATGGGTGGAGCATGGCGAGCCAAAGGTGTCGGGTTTTTCTCGGTGAAAAAGTTGGCAACCCTAGGGTGGTGGTGTGAGTGAACCAGCAGGGGAGGGGGGGGGGGTGATGGTGTGAGTGAACCAGCAAGGGGGGGTGTGGTGTGAGTGAACCAGCAAGGGGGTCAAGGGTGGTGTGAGTGAACCAGCAAGGGGGGGGGTGTGAGTGAACCAGCAGGGGAGGGGGGTTGGTGTGAGTGAACCAGCAGTGGAGGGGGGGTGAGTGAGTGACCCAGCAGGAGGGGTAAGTGACAAGGGGTGGGTGAGTGAACCAGCAGTGGAGGGGGGGGGTGGTGTGAGTGAACCAGCAGAGGAGGGGGGTTGGTGTGAACCAGCAGGGGAGGAGGGTTGGTGTGAGTGAACCAGCAGGGGAGGGGGTGAGTGAGTGACAGGGGGGTGGGTGAGTGAACCAGCAGGGAGGGGAGGGGAGGGGAGGGGTGGTGTGAGTGAACCAGCAGGGGAGGGGTGAGTGAGTGAACCAGCAGGGGAGGGGGTGAGTGAGTCAGCAGGGGGGAGTGAGTGAGTGAACCAGCACTGAGGGGAGGGGGGGTGAGTAAACCAGCACTGAGGGGGGGGGTGTGACTGAATCCTCGGTAATTTTTGTGGGTGGGGCTGGGGCGGGGCAGGGGTGGGACTGGGGGCAGAGAATGGGTGGAGCATGGCGAGCCACAGGTGTCGGGTTTTTCTCGGTGAAAAAGTTGGCAACCCTACATGAGAAGTGTGTGAGAAAGAAAGAGATGGAGGAGCAGAGGGACCAGAGAGAAGATTCTGAAGGGAGCGAGGGCATAAGATAGCATGTTAACAGGGCAAAGGGGTGTCAGGGGAAGCAGATATGAAATCTAAAGGGATGAGGTGGTAGAGGGATGTGACAGACAAAACCGGAAAAGGAAATGAGATCTGGAGTCAAGGGGGAAGTGAGATGGCTAGGAGGAGCAATGGAGTGGTGAGGCTTGAGAAAAAGGGGAGATGGGTTGAGATACAGACAAGAGTTTGGAAGAGACTACTACTAGTATTTATCACTTGTATAGCGCTACAAGGAGAGAGAGAAAAAATAATAAACAAGTATCATTGTGGGAAAAGAAAATGCTTAGAAGACAGAGCGACATTACATGGAAGAGAGAAAATGTCAATAAAAAACAGTTGGAAAAGGGCAAAGAAATTGAGAAAACCATGGGGAAAAAAAGAGTATCAGCTAAAGGAATCAGGAGAAGATGAGAGGAAGGGAAATCAACAGCAGAAAAAAAGAAGGATCAAGCTAGAACTTTATAGAGGATCTGGGTTCATTTTAGGGGCAAGTTTTTGTTTCCTAGGCTATGGATGCTGCAGAACTGGCTCCATGTCATAAGGAATAGATCAATCCACTCCTGGCTTAACCCTATTACATGCATGGAATATGTCATTCTGATTGTCTTAGGGAGGTAAAAGAGAAAGTCAGAACTGCAAGCTCTTGAATGCAGTAAGGGTAAAACCGGAACTAAATTAGCCTATTTCTTTCCACCTGTCTTATTAAACTTGATATATCGCCTTGCTCCAAAAATCACAATGCAGTTAACAACCCTAAGAGTGTGGATGGGAGACGTCTGATGTTACCTGGAATACTTCTCTATTTGAATTTTCCAGCATTGGAATATGCAGTCTGTGAGCTGGAAATCATCGGCTTAGTTATCAGGGTTTTGAGCAGCGCTGTTCCTGCCCTTTGCCTGCGAATCCAGGCTCTCTAAGCATCCTCAAGCCCCTGCCCACTGCAGTACTCGGAGCTCTCCATCGGGTTCTCCTCTGCAGCGACCCTAACCCTGCCGCTGTCCCTTCTCTCCAAAGCCCGCATGCAGGAAACTGCGATCTCTACCTACTCGGACTGAGCACAGGGAAAAGACTCAGAGCTAAGCCCAGCAAACTACATGCAGTGTCCTCTTCTGCTCAGGCTTCCAAGTGAAATCTCAAAGGAAGCATTTAAATGAAAAGGAACTAGACCTATAGCCAGCCTCATACTTCTGTTTTCTAACAGGTAACTTTTGCTGCAGTTGGGATGGGAAGAGCCATGGAAGAATAAAATAGCTTTTAAAAAATCATTGCATAATACCCATTCAGAAAGCAGTGCGTTCAAACAGAACATGCCTCCTCAAATAATGCTTTTCATTCTCAAAGGAAAATGTAGCTGTTACTTAATTTAACAAATACTAATTATGAAAGAGCTTGGAAAATATTTAGATCATATCATATACACACACACTGCAAAAAAAAATTTATTAAGAAGTTAAAAATTATATTCTGTCCAGAACCGCATATTTGCACAGTTAAAAAAAAGAGTGCAATGTTCTAAGCAAGATTAGGAAACATATTTGTACCTGTAAATGAATACACTTTTCACATGTATGCACTTCAAATTAAATATGTACAACTTCACATTATGTATTAAGAAAGATACAGAAATATTTCCCATCGTATTGGGTGTTTGATAAAGAAGAATTTCCAAGCACATCTTGACAAACTACCCATATATGTTACATCTTACGAACTCCAGCAGGAGGCTCTCTTTGGCATGATGCAAGTATTACGCCAGCCTTAGCAGTAAATTTGAGAGACTGAGATCATACTCCCCATACCCTGGCTTAGAAGTCAGGGTCAGGCCTGTCATGGTATGGGCAAAACTAACCCATTTGGAGAAACTGCCCCTCTATTAACTTTTGTTTTTGTAGTGCATATGTTTATAGTTCTGTACTTAATTTGTTTGAGATAACGACTTCCTTATTGCCACCTTTATGCTGAAAACTTCTTTAAAGAAAAATAATGTTCTACTTCATTTGATATTTTACAGGCAAAGAACTCATTTAGAGAATGCAATAACAAAATTCTGAATAATAATCAGACTGAAACGTGGTAAACCAAATGTGTTGAAAAACTATCTTATAAGGAAACACAATTTATTTTAAAAATCTGTGTGGAGAACGACGCCGACCTACATTTTAGGAGTAAAGGCTGCCTAGTTTATTTGTAAGGAAATATGAAAAGCAGCTGTAAAATACCATCATCGCCAAACTGATAGCATTAATGTCACACGCCAGAAGAATGATGAGTTTAGACCCACGAATGTCAATCTTATCCCATTTACTCAACTTGAAAAACGGGGGGAACAAAAACCCTGCACAACATCAGTCAATATACTCCCAACAATATATTTCAAATAAATCCCTTCGCTGTTGGATAAAATTCCTGGAGTTGCACATATCAGCTAGGATGTCTGCATATCTGAAAATCGATTAATCCCATTAACTCCTGCAAACCCAGAGTTTGTGTTCCAAGCTTCTGACCTTCATTAAATTGTTGATATTTCTTTTAACAATTGCAGTTAAAACTTCAACCGCCGGAGTATATCCATTGCTTATTGTAATATATTTTTTGTAACAATTATCTGAGCTCTTCACCTTCTACAGCAAGAAAGATAGTTAACCAATAAAAACGAAGTAAAGGTCCCATAAATCGCAGCCTAAGCAAGGGAAACATCCAGCTGCAAAAGTGTAAACTGATTTTCTCCGCTATTTCATGAATATCATTAATGCACCGCCAGATAAGAAAAGGCTTGAATTAGAGATGAATATTACGTGGTCTCAAAATCAAGAAGGGAGGCGGATACGTGCCACTGGATTCTTGCAGTACTGTTTATTACACTGGTCAGAGCCTGACAAAATAAAACTGTACCCAGCTGAGATGTGTACGAATATATTTCATCTTTGCAGTCTTTATGATTTGTGCGGTCTCCTCCGTTGCCAAAGTCTTTATCCAGATAATAATTAGCTTTTCCAATGTATCAATCGACCAATGAAATAGCACAATAAACAATCTGTGTTCTTGCACTGCTTGATGGCCGTATGCACCCTTCCCCCGTGTATTTTGAGTCACAATGCACGGTACAGCATCTTTTCTTTGCTCACTGGAATTTATGGAAACACCTATCTGTTATTCAGATCACATTAGCGTAAGAATAAAGCATATATTATTGTATATAATACTGTATATTTCAACGAATGGGCAACTAGCGATAAACAACGGTTGAAATAAACAGGTTTATCATTAAAAGTTTATAGGAGTCTATGCCTTTGCAAGTTTTGAAGCTGAACACTTTATAGGATGACCAATGAACCTTTTAGGATTTTTGGAACAGCTCTTGTTTGTCCTCTCCTACAGCAGTCAAACAGTAATGAAAACACCGTGATCTCACTGTTTCAGATATGAGGTCGTTAAAGTCACCTTAGCGAGAGGCTAATAATGATGACAGTAGAAGGTCAAAAGTTCAAGAGAGCGCCAAGCGAAATAAGTAATGTAAATATGAGGCTGCAAGCTAAAACCCAAGAACTAAATAATAAGATGGGGTAGATTTTCTGCGTCATGTCTACTTTCGGTGTGCATAAGTTGTATTTGATGGTTGTTTAGTAATTAAGGTCACAGCGATAGGGAGAGGAGTTGGGAAGCTAGCTTTACACTAATAAAAACAAAACAGTGGTGCTATGCTTTTTAAAAGAAAAACTGGACTTCCTAAATACTTACACATTTTGGACCTACTGGACTTGACTCCGCAAATCCTACAAAAGACTTCCTTACTTACATCTTGCGCTGATACCTGCATGATTCCATTTTCGCTAGAACCTGAATCAAAGGCTTAAAACCAGTCCTAGACTATCTTCCAATGAAGAATCCATTATAACAATGACCACTATTAGAGCTAGAAACATCAAGCAGAAAGGAGGGGGTGGGGGGGATTCTAACCAGCAAACGAGGCAGAAATTTAAAGCGCCCTGCTCCCAACAACAGTATAAATTACTGAAGCCATCTTGTAAACAGTGCGGTCATAACCCCGAAACGTTAAACAAGTCGATGGGATCTGGCGCGGGAACCCAGGCTGAGCCTGAGCACCCTGCCCGGGCGGGGAAGCTCTGCTATCTCTCTTCCTCGCTGTTTATCCCAGTGTAATGACTTCCAGGCTGCCATCCCTTGCCAATATCTAGAACTCGGGGGGTTTGAAGGAGAAATGGGGAGAGAATAAACACGTGTCTCCCTCCTGACTGCAGGCCGCGGCTACAGGGCAGCTTTTACGGCGTGCAAGGCCTCCCCTCCCCCCTTCCTCTGCCCTGCTTTTACGATGCATGCACGTTTCGGGTTCTACGGATTACGTCCCAAACACACAGACTGGATAGGGGACAAAGTGCTTAAACGTGGGGAAATAAACTGGGTTGTTTGGGTGAGAAGTTGTAGTGCAAACCAGCGACGGGCAGCAGGTGATATGAGGAGAGGGATTTCGCTTCCCGCCTTCTGCTTGCTGCTGGCTCTTTTCGCGCCACGCGAGGGGATCAAATCCAGAAACAGCCCCGGGGAAGTCGCATTTCCGAACCAACAGGTGTGAACTGGCAGCGGATTCAGGTTTTAGCCTGCGATGGCCAGGGAGGCTCAGCGCGAACCGAACACCTTTAGTTGCTTTTTGATCCTCCCCCGGTGGCTCTGCGGGGAGAATACGAAAAGCACGGCGCAGGCAAAACTCATAGGATAACAAGCCTTTGAAAGCAAAATACGCCTTGCCTCATTATATAAAGAAAGATTTATTAACAGAAATAAGAAAAACACGTTTAAAGAAAAAATATATAAAATCTTTAAGGCAGATTGCTTTATAGAGGTGACTATCAAAGTCATCTGCTTCTATGGCTCTACATGGACAACATCTTAGAAAAAGCATACATTAAGTTTCATGGCTCTCGAACCCGCAAGGCCTCCAGACAACTGTACAGGATAATAAAGTTTAAATATATGGGCTTTCGCTTCTTTTATTTTCCCCCCTTTGGTACATTTGGTCTCTTCTTTGGAAGAATAGAGAATGAATCTCATCGTCGTTAAAGAGTTTGGGGTGATTGTTGTTGTTTTTTTTTTCCCATATAGGTTGTCTCTCTTCTGAAGATTGTCTTTCCTATATGCTCCGTGCTTTCATGTTGACGCTGGGTCAGGATGCTGTAGGGCCGCACAGACGATTGCTGTTCATCACTTCTTTCAAATCGCTGTCTGGTTTTCCAGCAACCATAAAGGGCCAGGTCTGCCAGGAAAAGACAGGAGAAAATAGTATTATTAAGTATGTTAGTCGCTTTCCAAATATATACTGTCAGGCATAGCATTTCTGTCCAATTTTCTAGCCTAACGATAGTGAAAATGAAAAAAACTTTTCAAGTTAGTCTTCAATAGCAGAAAAAGGACGACCACATATAGAATAAAACGGTTATATATAAAGAATTCGTATTCGGCAGACTTGAAAATGACAGAGCTCATTGAGGAAAGTAGGTACAAATATATTACCAGTCTAATTCCCCTCTATTTAGATAGCTTTGAATGAATATTTGGAAGAGATTTACTTTTTTTGCATTATTATTTGGTTTTTTTTTAGTGCCATCAAGTCAGTGTTGACTCATAGCGACCCAGCTACCTCTGGGTTTTCTTGGCAATGTATCACCGGAAGGAGATTGCCAGCCTTTTCTTCCGAGGCAATGGAAGGTAAAGTGACTTGCCCAAGATCACAAGGAGTGCCAGTGGGAATACAAACCCTTGATCTTCTGGGTGGTAGGCAGTTGCTCTAACCACTAGACTACTCCTCCATCCTTGTTTTTCCTTATAGTCGCTGTAAATTGTAGCACATATTTATACAATCCTACAGATCAAATTTTCATGCTTAGTTAGTGTCAAACGCCTCGTCTTCTCCCTTTCCTTTTATGTAAACAATGCTTTCTTTGGTACTAAAACATTTATCATACCATAAAATAGGGCCTTACTTTGTAGGGTTAATTTAATTTGTTTCCTAAGTATTTTAATTAATATTTAAGGCCCGATTAACCAAGACTTTTCTCCCGTTCTGTGTGTATGGGGTGGGGTGAATCAGGCCCATAGTCATATAGTTATAATTATTTTCCTTCTATTTCTAGTTAGAATTGAAACAATTGAATAAACTTAAAATAAATCCGAATTGACCTTACAGCCTGTCTATTTTGGATTGCAAAGTGTCAAAAGGCTAAAGGGCAAATTAAAATAAACTGACGTCAAACCAAGATAGGGCCGCACTTGCCACAGTCGGTCTGAGAGGTCATTGGAAGAAATAACATGCAGACTGTTATATACAGAATTATAATATTTAAATCAGACGTTCAGTGACGATTTAAGGAAGGCGCTCACTTTTAATGACGAAAGTGCAGACTATAGTACTCTGCCGGGGCCCCCCTCCCCATCCCAAAAGAATACTCTTTTACTATTTACTCATGGACTCAGGAAGAGAGATGTATCAGCAGTTATAGCCTATTATTTCCATGCAGGCTACTTAGTTATTGTTGATATTTTATACTGGAGAAAGGAGCATTTACTTGGAAAATACATGTTTTTTAAAACCCGATACAACTGGCTTTAGGCTGCAGTATAAATCAAATCATCTGAAAACCGATCATGCAATTGATGAGCTGAAGTAATCACACATTGTTTCTACAGAACTGAGTAATCCAAACATTTACCCATTATTCCCAGTGCAAACGTTACTTTTATATAGATCTGCTGTGCAAGTATTTAACATGACCGAATTTCATTTTACGGTAGGTAAACGTAACATTAATGTATTATTATATTTCTCTGTCGTTTCTGCAAACGAGTGCCCTAGGCCAGTTAGAACAGAAACAGTAAAATAGTTCACTGTCTGCTTATATGCCCTTTCCTGTTTTAAGACGTAATTTAATGTGTATTCACTGTGAAAACTATATCCTTCTCCTTATGAAGTACAATTTAGCTCGAAGCGAAAGATGCAGGAACTAGTAAATTGCACAGCACTGTCTTCTACCGATACTGGTTAATAAAGAGCAATTGATCTGATCTTCAGTAATTCGAAACTATAACTTCACGATATTAACTGAACAGTGATGCCCTGTCCTCGGTATCTGCAGTCAGTTAATGCATCGTGCGAATTATTTATTCACTTTCCTGTGCTCCAACACCGCGCATCTATGTAAAATTCCACTTACCAGGTTGACCGGATGAATGTAACCGTTTTCATACTTGTCGTTGGCTAGGATCTGCCTCAGATGAGCAATGTAGCTGGATGCAAGTCTCAGGGTATCCAGTTTGGAAAGTTTGGTGTCCGGGGGAACCCAGGGCAAGGTAGTCTTTAGCCTAGAAAACGCTTTGCTGAGAACTCTCATCCTGGCTCTCTCCCGGGCATTGGCTGCGTTTCTTTGAACTTGCTTCCCTTCTTGATTCACTCCACTTAAAGAGCTCTTCTTAGTGGCCGCCTTCCTTCTTTTCCCCGAGGCTCCCCTGCCCTTTTTGGGAGAGCCATTTTCACAGTTGGAGCTCTCCTCGTTGCTCTCGGACGTCCCGAACTCTTTATGAGAGTCCATTTTCATCCCCTCGCATTCCAGCAGTTCCACCTCCTGCAGGTCTTCAGCATCACTGAGGGAGCCGGTGGACATGATCCCCAGTATGCCGCAGGGGTGACCTCCGCCGGGATTGCAGTCTGAAGTGCCAGGTGGGACGGAACTGACCCGCAAAGGAGGACGGGCTGCCTGGGAGTGGGAGACAACCTCTCTGAGGCTAGTGCTTATGTTAGAGGGAACTCTGGAATTTGGCAGGGACACCAGTAATTTATCTGGGAGCCTTCAGAGGCGTGCCCAGGGAGGGGTCGGAGAGATAGGGGAGGGTCCCAGGGGAGCCCACGGGGTGGTAAGAGATCCGGGCCTCCCTGGCCAGAGGCTTCGCCAGCACAGAACCACGATTCTTTCTCACACTCGGAAACATTGGGTGGGGGGGGGGGGGGGGGGGGGGGGGTAAGGAGCAGGGTAAATTTTCGTTTAAAAGTTTAATTCAGATCATTACAACTGGGGGAAAAAAACCAACAACCCTCCTCTACTACTTCTGTCCCTTCTTTGAATGGAACAGCGCTTCCCTCCTCCGAGATAAGGCAGGCATCTCCTTATCCGTTTCATTGATTAATGGCAACACAAACCAGAACCCTTGGAACACATAAAATGTAATATCCTTCTGACAGCCCTTAAGAAGAGCAGTGATACCGAGAATTTTGTTTTGCACAGAACACTGCTAAATATTCCGAGGATTAGAGTATTACACAGGGGAAAAACAACGTAGGTGATTTTTCAATAACAGCAACGAGCTGCAATTTTCAGATAATTAATGTTTCTGCTTGCATTTTGTTGAGGCTATTAAACCGTTTAAAAATGTTGCAAACGCAACTCCCCCAACCTCTCTCAAAGACACCCCCCCCCCCCCCCCCACTCTCGCAAAGTTTTCCGTTCTAAGTGCATATGAACTATAAATGAGATGTACATACATTCGGAGTGAAACCCTGGACTTTATAATCATTGTGTCTGTTAAAAATTCGGACGCTACAGTAAAAGCTTGTTCATGTTAACAGTTACGACACAATCTGGCAAATTCTTGTTCCTGAGCTATCATAAAGAAAATCTTTACTCTGACCCATCTCTCCCTTTTCTTCATATAGAGATTGACTTCTTTTGCTCGTGAATCAGAGCTACCTCTTTACATGAAAAGTTAGAACATAAATGCAGACTGGGTTATATTTTTGTTATTCTGTGCTCACGGAGACTAGTTCATCACCTATTGCATCCCTGCACTTCTGCATCTCTATTTATCTTGCACAGATCTGTGCGGGGTCCCAGCTACGTAGAACACTTTAACTTAATATTTCGTAAATAGACTTCTGGAGTTTAAAAATCCAGGATGAAACCATAGGAAACGGACTGCAGCAAAGTATATATTTTCATTTCTTTTTTTGGAGGTGTTTATTCAGTTATATTAATAACAGGCCCGCTTGTATTCTTATGGCATTAATTTTTATCTAGAAAGAATGAAATGCCATATTTAATGGTAGTAAATCTGAACGAACATGTCAAAGTCCTGGCGAAAATAAAAATAAACTCGTACAAAACAAAACAAGAGCACATCAAAACAAAAAAAAAACATCAATCATGATTTTTTTTAAGAAGGGGCACCAAAGGCTAACAATTGTTTAAGCTTTTGAAACCTTCTGGTCCTTTCTTTTAACGATGCCCCCCCCCCCCCCCCCCCCGGAAGAGAGGCTGATCAGTTTACAGCTCCCCATAGGCTCTGGTGGGGAGATAGCGCCCAAGTGTCAGTGGCAGAAGTACACGAAGCTGTATATGTCCTACCCGCTGAGAATTCACTAACCTCCAGAGCTCTGTTATTGTAAAAGAGCCCCTGTTTGCCTTTTCCCTCTGCGTTGAAACTAAACAAATTGTCAGCCCATCAGGGTTTTATTCGTGAATTACTACTAGTTTCACAGGACATCTTTTGCTATAGACTCCAAAATTGCGAATCGCCAGAGCTGTTATTTACAGAACCGCTTGATTTTTTAGGTGCTAAAAGTTATTGTGCAGGTGACTACCTTCTGCAAAGATTTATAATGCAAATGTTTGATGTTATAAACGAGGAAAGGGCTCTTGGTAACACAACAATAACAGAGACGTCAAGTTGAAGTTTGCATCCTGCCTTGTGCCAAAGGACATCTAATTGAACCAAGGCTGCTGGAGCAGGATGCAAAAGGATCCCCAGCTCTTTTCACAGTCGCTATTATAGTCTTTTAGAGGTGACGATTATTCCTGCTAATGTTATTTTGAAATAGACAAGAACAAAAGATATGCTGTTAGACACATCAAAATCTGTAAACTGGCGTTTAAATTACATTTCTCAGATATTAAACAGAGACGAAGATCTGATGTAGCGGGATACTGTCAGTATTTTTCAGCCTACGGATCTGTGGTGAGCTAAAGATCTAAAACGAGGATTACTAGCCTTAATATGACTTTGATAATATATTCCCACTGGAAGAAAAGGAGTATTCCAGACTGCTGATTTCACTGCAAGGAGGATCTCGACTATTAGAAACATAGAAACAAGACGGCAGAAAAAGACTACATGACCTATCTAGTCTGCCTTTCGAATAGTCTGCCTATTGAAATATGTTAAATATTACAAAACAGGCCCCGCATATCTGTCTATATGCGTTCTTTAAAGTATAATATGTTTCTTTTTATTTTGCAAAATGCATAAATAAGAGTAAGTTACAACGCTTTGTTCTTTATTTAGTACAGACTTTATACTAGCCACTTATGTTTTTCTCTGTATGAGGACCCCCCTCGCTGTGATTACAGAATCTTTAAGGTGAAATGAGCACACAAGTGGCTAAATCTGAGTCCAGGTTTTTATAGTATTTTGGCAGTCGGCAGAATGCCTACATGAGATTTTTTCAGGAGGGGTCGGGCAGGGGAGAGAGAATAATGTCCATAGTGTCTATGGTCTGATTTCTTATTAAGCCCCTCAGGGTTTCATTTTGTTGCTTTGATGCTTCAGTATAAGTGCTTATTTTCTAACATTTGCCTATTCATCGTTTGTTGAAAAAATCTCGAGTAGCTTTATTGTTCATGACTGTAGGACAAAAGCTTGAATGAAAATGGTATGTAGTCTACATGTAGAGCACTATTACTACCTTGTAAAAACCTGCAAAACTGGAGTTTGTAAATAATACATTGACTACTGTCATCTGTTCAGCTCTTGAACTGGTGGTCACAGATCAGTCAATAGTTCATACAGGGACAGATTATTAAGGATCTGTGGTAAAAAGAAATAGCTCTTTAGTACATCTGGTCTATAATAGCTGTGTTCTGCTGCCGATCTACAACTTACCCTGTTGTTTCTAATGGCCCAATTATTTTCTATACAGTAAAAGAATAGACATTCACACATACACCTCACAAGAGAGACTTAATACCTACCGCTAGTTGTCTGTAGTCTCAGGTATTAACTAATGTTTTTATACTTATTAACAAAATTCTTTAAGCTATAGGCCTCCTGATACTGTTTATTAATTTAATTTACAGACTATGAAGGTTGAGATCTCTCAAGTAAAGAGATAGAACGGTATTGTATACATTAAATAAAATTTTAAAACTACACCACACTTTATGCATAATTTCTATTATATCTACCATCGGGAGAGGAAAGAAACTCCAGTAAAGGTACTTTATTTATTTAACAGGTTTTTTATACTGCTTTATCATTTCAGTCAAAGTTGTAACTTAAACTTGGTAATGTACATTAAACAGGGACATTGATAACTTGGATATTTCTGAGGCAGTAAAGCCCAGAGGGAGACTATGTAGAGTAAATAGTAACCCGAAGGTAATACTGATGTAGCATCATGCTCCGAAAAGCAAACTGTCAGCTAACCGAGTACCCATTAATTTATATTAACATTATTTTCTCTGGTGGCATGAAGCTACTTTATATTTGGAAAAACATTATAATGGTGAGGCTTCAACAAAAACATTCTTTACAATGTGGTTCATGACAAAACATTTAGAAGGAAGCTATACAAATATCTCTGCACCAATGGCCCAAGCTTCTTGGCAGAGAGAAAAACTTTTTGTATAACAGAAATACAAATTGAAAAGTGATGCTGTTTATAACATTCTTTCAAACATGGGTGTTCCCATAAGTGCAAAGAGTGCATGGAAGCATCTTATATGAACTGACAAACATGACTGCAAGACTGATGCTCGCCTTGGATACTTCTGAAACCTTGTCCAGCACACAATGGCCATATTCTCTTTTCAGGGGGAATATTTTCCTTTACTGTTATCTGAGACAAGGCAGGGGGTGTTTTACCTGGTTATTATAGCATCCTCTACTGCATTTTGTACAGAGTCAAAGACTGAATTTTTGTGTTCCTGAATTCTTCAGTCTTTCCTCTAAATGTTTTCAGGTTGTGAGCGAATGTAAATTTGCACGTGAGTAGCGAGGACAACCCTGCCCCCTTCCCACAAGCTGTTTCTATAATGCGCCTCATCAGACAGCAGAGACCAAAAGCCCTCTTTCCATCTTTCACCTCTTTTCTTTATGTTTCATCTCACTCCGTTCTCCTTTCTAGCATCTTGCAGATCTCTCCCCTACTCTTCCACTTCATCTTTTCTAGCTTTCCATTCCTTATCATTGTCACCCAACCCAGCCTTTCCACATCCTTTCTCTGTTCCTCCATTTCAACACCATGGAATGGAGGAGCAGACAAGTGGTTAGAGCAATGGGTTTGAGAACTACAGTATCCTCCTACTACTACTATTAATCATTTATATAGCGCTAGAAGGCGTATGCAGCACTGTACAGATACATATAAAAGACGGTCCCTGCTCGTCAGAGCTTACAGTCTAATCAAGACAGACAAAGCAATAGTTGAGAACAAGGATACAAATAGGGAAAGGTAAGGAGACACAAGGAAAGCAAGGGATCGGGATCCAAAAGTAGCCACAAAGAGTGAGCCTTTAGCATGGATTTGAAAAGGGGGAGAGATGGAGCCTGATGTACAGATTCAGTTAGTTTGTTCCAGACATAAAGAGCAGCAAGGTGAAAGTATCAAAGTCTAGAGTTCACAGTGGAAGAAAAGGGCACAAAGTATCCAAGGTTCAAATCCTGTCTCTCCCACTGACACTTCTTGTGACCTTGGGCAAGTAATTTCCCCTTCATTACCTCAGGTGTAACTTAGATAATTAGCCCTCTAGAACAGGCACCTACCAATTACACCTCAAATGTGTAACTCACCTGGGGCTCAGATTTGTAAAAGGCAGATAATTAAATTTACATTTTTTTTTCTAAATTCCCAGCATCTGCCTTTTGCCTAGTGTCTGTAGAGAAAAGTATTTGGGAGGAGGCAAAAAGCCAAAGTAACATTTCTGTACATCATACACACCCCATAGAATGACCCTGACACTACAAGAAAAATTCCAAAGGGCCTTCTGTGCAAAAAAGAACCCCCTGGCCACTATCAACTATTCAGTAAAAATGCTATTAAAATGATTCAGAAACATCTTTCACTAATCCTTCTATATAGCAGTGAAGTCTGGAGTCTATACAAAATGGGACACAATCTCAAGATAAACCCTATGTCGCTGGTTTTCTAACACGCACACATACTCCATATCCCCCGAAATTCTCCTAGCAATTGGTCAGAGAAGAGCTGAGACATTTCCCCTTACAACTCACTATACAAAAAATAAGTTATTCAAAATCTGGATGTCACGTCAGTAACTTCCTGCACTGCAAGGAACTTTGTGAAGTAGCATACACCCTTCAAAATCAGACATTCAGAATTAAAATAGCAACATCTGCCATGCTAAACTGCACTAATTCCCACAATTCAGGCAGCACTTGTAAACTAGCTACCAGTTTTTCACCCCCACTATCACTCTCAGTCCTCACATTCTGCCTTTCTCTCTCTACTTCCCCATTTTCTTGTTCCCTTTTTATCTTTCACCTACTTCGTACACCCCATTTTCCACCCTCTGTATTCAACCCCTAACCCAGTCCTCATCTACTTTTTTCCGCCCCTTGTCCTCTTTCCAGCCCGAGCTAATTCACTGTCACTCATCCACTCTCTGACCTCCTGCACCTTTCTTCTCTCTCTTACCCCCACTTCTCCCTAACGTCTTCCTACAGGCCTATCTATCCCTTTCCAGTGTCCCTCAACCTCTCCCTTCATACCATCTCTCTACCTCCTCATCCATCTTTACCCACTCATATACCCACAGCCCAACATTCTTCTCTTCATATCCACCACTCAAGTGCTGTTCCTATTAAATTGAAGTGCTCCCTCTTTCTCTGAGTCCCTCTCCAATCCGACTGCATGCTCTTCCAATTTCCCATCTAATCAAAAGAGTCTCTGCACTCTCCCAGCCTCAGATCCCTATTCTCCCCTGGCGCTCTAGCTTGTTCCTCCTGCCTCTTGTCCCAAAGTCTCTCTCTCCCTTCCAGCCAGACCTGACTATAGGGGGTGAAGAGTGTGTGCCAAGAGCAAGTCAGTTGGTGAGGGGCTTCCTTTCCTTAACATTTTTATATGGGATAGCATGTCTCTCCTAGAGAAGTGCATTCATCGTGGTTTAGTCCTTGTTTGTTATTGTTAAGTCAATGTTGACTCATGGCAACCCTCTGGATAGATGTCTTAAACTGTGTTCGGTTTTTAGTCAAGCAGATAATTGTTGATAGAGTGGCATCCATAACTGCTCTTATTGTATCAATTCATCGCATTGCTGGCCTTCCTCTTGTGCTACCTTCAACTTTGCCAAGCATGATGCCTTTCTCTTCAGATGTCTAAAGTATGAAAGTTAAAGTTTTGTCATTTGAGCTGTTGTATTCAGTTAGTTTTGTTATGTTTTCTGAATGCTTGCTACTGTGATATAAAAAAGAAATAATAAAATATCTTTTTTTGTAAGGAAAATCTCTGAGAATATTGTGCCAAGTATGAGTATAAACTGCATGAGGTGTGGTCTATTGGGAGGGGTGGTAAGCCCTCCCTGGGTGTGTCAATTTTGTTCCCCTGAGAAGGTGGTCTGGAGATTTCATCTGGCCAACAGAGTCAGCCTCCCCTTGGTCCATACAGAGCTTCTAAAGAAAGCTTAGGTTTGATCTCTAGTATTGACTGATTTGTTCTTTGGGCAATCCATAGTACATGTGGAGGCACATTCCATAGTGTGCGTCCATGCCTCTGTGCATCCAGTCAGAACAGGACACCCAGAGGCAGACCCAATTCTGATCGCGCATGGGCTAGACGTGTCCCATGGGATCAGAATCGTGTCTAGGGTCTGTATGTGCAGGCTGGTCCCTATTCCGGTCAGCCCTCATGTATTGAGCCAAGCCCAGCTAACTCAGTCAGGCTCCTGAATGGAGCCGCGATGCCATGGCATCCGGTTGCCATGGCACTGCGGCTCCATTCAGGAGCCGCGATCCCTGGCCACCAACCACTCTGTCCTTTCCCTGCAGCCTGACTCCTGATCTGGCCTCTCATGGCCAGGGTCGGGCTGTGGGGAATCTCCTGCACCCCCTCACCTGTTTGATGCTGGCTGGGCCTCCCATCCCCTGACATCTAGGGGGACCTATTCCACCTCTGAGGTGGAATAAGTCCCCTATCCAGTCTGCCGACCCCAGACGTAGAGGGCCAACCTCAGAATCGGCCCTGTATGTCCGTGGCCGTGCATTGTGGAACTTGTGTCTCTTGGGGAAACTGCTAGGTACATATGACCTAGATTGGCCACTGTTGGAAACAGAATACTGGGCTTGATGGACCTTGGTCTGACCCAGTATGGCATATCTTATGTTCTTATGTTCTTTTCCCTAACTACGCCTCCGCAACACCCCTTCCTGCCCCTGTCTAAGCCTCCCCGTACAAACTCATTGTTCGTATGGGGAGGCTTTAGACAGAGCCGGCAGGGGGGTGTATAGCGGGGATGAACATCCCAAAGGGACATCCAGCCCCGCTATTTGCGGGACAGAATAGACCCCATAGTGTTCTTTGCCAGCATCATAATTAAAAGTAATCAATTTTCTATCTGAGTGTCACATCCATATGACACTATTGAACATACCATGACTCAGGCAAATAGAATCTTTGTGTGCAGAGATACATCTCTGTACTTGAGAATCTTGTCTAGGACCTTCATAGCTGTTCTGCCAAGAACAATGTCTCATTGCTTGTCATTTCTTTATTAATTATTGATCCAAGCAGGTTAAAGTTGTCTACTATTTCTATTTTCTCTCCATCAAGAATGAAATGATTGATTTTGTCAGTTGTCAGAATCTTTGTCTTCTTCATGTTAGGTACAGGTTCATTTTGGGTCTACGGTCCTTGATCTTGATAAGTAGATGTTTCTGATCATCTTCACGTTCAGCCAGTAAAGTGATATAGTAGGCATAGTGAAAGTTGTTGATGAGTCTTCCACCAATCTTCACACCTTAGTTGTCTTCATACAGTCCTACTTTTCTGATGATTTGTTCTGGGGAAAATATGTAGCCTTGCTGTACATCTTTGCTTATTTTAAACCATTTGGCTTCTCCTTGTTCTGTTTGAATTGTTGCTTCTTAATCAATATAAAGGTTATGCGTGGGAACCATCAGGCATCTGATTTAACCATGCTTCTTAATGTTGCTCAGAGTTTTTCATGATTTACACAACAAAGATATTGCTGTAGTCAATAAAGCACATATAGATATCCTTTTGGTATTCTTCAGTCTTTTCATGGATCCATCTCACATCTGCCATGATTTCTCTTGTTCCCTGCCCTTTCCTGAATCCTTTCAGGAGTTCTTGTTCCAGGTATGGTTGCAATCTCCACTAAATGATCTTGAGTAGAATCTTGGTGGCATATGGGATCAACACAATTGTACGATAATTTCCACAGTCAGTCAGCTCACATTTCTTCAATATTGGTACGAACACAGATCTTATCATCAGTTGGCCATGATGTTTCCTTCCAAATCTCCTGGCAGAGCTTTGTAAGTATGGTAACAGCTGCATCTGGTTGCTGTAATATATCATAAGAACATAAGAAATGCCTTACTGGGTCATACCAATGTCCATCAAGCCCAGTATCCTGTTTCCAACAGTGGCCAATCCAGCCCACAAGTACCTGTCAGGTTCCCAAAAAGGCACTCAGGTTCCACAATGCTTGTTTTGGGGTAAGCAGTGAATTTTCCGGGTTGTCTTTAATAATGGTTTATGGACCTTTCCTCCAGGAACTTGTCCAAACCTTTTTAAACCCAGTTACACTAACAGCTTTTACTACATCCTCTGGTAATGAATTCCAGAGTTTGATTACGTGTTGTGTAAAAAAATATTTTCTTTTATTAGTCTTAAATGGGTTGCATTGTAACTTCATTGTGTGTCCTCTGGTCTTTCTACTTTTTAATGGCCTAAACAACCGATCTACGTTTACCTGTTTCACTCATTCATTAATTTATAGACCTCTATCATAAATCCCCTCAGCCATCTCTTTTCCAAGTTGAAGAGACACAACTTTTTAAGCCTCTCCTCATAGGGGTATCCTTCCGTTCCCTTTACCATTTTTGTTGCTCTTCTTTGTACCTTTTCTAATTCAGCTACTGTATATCCTTTTTAAGATATGGTTGCCAGAATTGCACACAATATTCAAGGTGTGGTCGCACCATGGAATGATACAGAGGCATTATAATATCCTTTGTTGTATTCTCCATTCCTTCCCTTATGATTTCTAGCATTCTATTTGCGTTCTTGAATACTGGTCAGTGTTTCAATGTATTATCCAACGCCTAAATCTTTTTCCTGGGTGGAAGTTTTTTCCTGGGTGGTGGTTTCTAAGGTGGTACCTTGCATTGTGTAATCATAGTTTGGGTTGTTCTTTCCTAGGTGCATACGAGGGGGGTTGATAAGTCTCTGGCCTTGTAATGAAACAGAAAGCTACGGGCACACTTCAGTTCTGGAACTCCGAATGATCTCTCTGCAGTTTTATTTTATTTGGTACCAAATAAAACAAAACTGCAGAGAGATCATTCAGACCTCCAGAACTGAAGTGTGCCTGTAACTGTTTCATTACAAGACCAGAGACTTATCAGTTCCTCTTGTAACTTTGCACTTGTTCACATTAAATGTCATCTGCCATTTGGGCATCCAGTCTTCCAGGTTTTCAAGGTCCTCTTGCAATTTTTCACAATCCTCTTGCATTTTAACAACTTTGAATAATTTTATGTCATTTGCAAATTTGATCATGTCACTCATTATTCCTATTTCCAGGTCATTTATGACTATGTTAAAAAGCAGTGGGCCCAGCACAGATCTCTGGGGTACTCCACTATTCACCTTTCTCCATTGAGAAAATTGGCCATTCCAAGGGAATACCATCAATGCCCAGTGCTTTTTTTTTTTGCCTGCACACCCCTATTGGGAATGGGGAAAGAGGCAGAGGGCAATGAAGAGGGTGAGAGACAGAGAACAGGACAGGTCTTTGAGGGAGTTGAGAGAGGGTGGAGATAGGGAGGTAAAAGGGGGAATGGGAATCTGGATAGGGGTAAGTCATAAGAAAGGGGACTGGAGGAGAAGGGGATAAGTGACAAGGAAGGAACACGGTTTGATGAAGTGAAGAGAGGCAGAGAGATAAGGCTGTGGAAGCGATGAGTACAGAGGTGGAAATGGGAGCTAGAAAATGGATGAAAGACAGGATGGGGGAATAGGAAGCTAGGGAAGGAATAATAAAGACACAGATGGGAATGAGAGGACTAGGGAGGTAATCATAGGAAATGGAAAGTTGGTAAGTAGATGAAAGTTGGAAAGAGGGAGACTGATAATAGGGGTGGAATGAAATCTCTCTATAGGTAGAAGAGAGAAATAGAGACAAAAGAAAAAAAACCCTGGAATAATCAATATCAGAGAAAGATGTAGGAGAGGAAGGGGAGAAAAAAGGGACAGTGAAGAAACAGAAAATGGAAATGAGATCCTGGAAAAGGACTTAGGAGAAAACCAATAAAAAGAAGTGGACAAACCTAAATGGAAAAGCAAAATGGTCAGACAACAAAAGTACAAAATAATTTTTTTGTCCATTTTAGAGAACGAAGTATGCCAGCTGTTAAAATGTGGATTTCTTGTATCACGTTCAGCACACCTTCTATGTGTATCTGTACCATTCCCTTGTATTTACTCTTGTCCCCAGTTGTGTTATCTGTCTTTATTAGATTGTAAGCTCTGATGAGCAGGGACTGTCTCTTACAGGTCTCTATACAGCACTATGATAAGTAGTAGTAGAAGTATTTTGCTGTTCACTGTCTGGTTTCTTGGGTTTTCAATTTCATCTTTTTTTCTGGATATTTGTTTCTAATTTTTAGTCTCTTTTTTTCTATGTGATAATCTGTGTTTTCCTTATGTAACTGCAGTGAGAGATTCTGTTAGCATGTAGGTTCTGTGTGGGAATCTATAACGGTCTGGCTTGTCCTCTTTTTCCAACTGGAGCGTACTGATTTTCTAGAACATTTTCAGTGCTGACTTTTCATTGGTATATTGGTGTTTTAGGGTCCATGAAATATTGCCAATATTTGAGTGCTGCCTTCTCATATAGGGATTTTGTTTTTTGAGTTTTGGGACCTAATGCTATTTTGGTAGGCAGGTTTGCTATATAGTTGCCGTCTGAGTGTCTTTATTGAATGGTTTTGTGCTACCTTATACAATACCTGCTAATGAAGAAAGTTAGCGTCTTTATTACAGAAGTGACAGCAGAATTAAAATATTTTTTCTATGGTAGTAGTAAGGGGAAACATCCTTGATTACCCTAGCCAGCCATTTCATGAGGATTACATTCATTATTTGTAATTTATAAATTTGTATGCTGAGCTTTTAAACCAGAAAGAGGTCGGCTATGATTCTGTTAGAGGCTAGAGTATCCAAGGGCAGCAGAATGGCCATATGAGTGGAGGGCCCATGCTCTGTCCCTAGCCCCTGCAGCCTTCCCTTCCTGTTCTGCCTACTGGGATCCGATCACAACCATTCCCTTCTCTTCTGCCTGCAGGAGATTGGAGCCCCATGGGTAGACAACCTGCATGGAGACCGTAATAATGGCCTTGTCCTCCTGTTCTGCCCACAGGACTCTGATCTCCAGCAAGCAGATAGAAGGAGTCTTTGCCATGATCATGGCTGCCTTCTTCTGCCCATGGGAGATAGGATCCCTGCAGGCAGAACAGGAGGGGAAGGCTACGATCGTGGCCTCCATGCAGGTTATGGCTGGCACCTTACAGGCAATTTTGGTGGGACCAGAGCTCATGTGGACCACCACGTTCTAACGTCTATGAGAGTATCTCAAAATTCTTCTTTTTCAGCTACTTGGCAGTAGCAAATTTTCTGCTGCATCACCAACTTCAATGATTAACCTACACAGGGCCGGCACTAGGCAGTAAGCCTGGTAATCACAGCAGGGGTGCACCGATGATCATGGGGCAAAGCCAGGGCATTTGCAGAGCTGAAAAATTACCTAATCTCCCTTCATGACAGCACATATGTCCTCCCTACTCCATGGCACTCTGGGTTGCAATGCTACCTGATGAGTGCAGCAGGAAGGATGCCAATATTTGAGGTAAGGGTATCAAAGCCAGGGCAGTTTCAGAGTCAGAAATGGAAATCTACCCTTCCCCCATGAGCACATACATGACCTTCCTCCATGGCACATTGGGTCCCAATGCAAGTGGATTGGGCGGCTGACCATGTTCCCTTCTCACCGCCACTGACAATGCCTGCTTTCTGCTGGTGCTGTGTTTGCTGATTCATGCAAAGTCATCTAGTCCCAGGCGAGAAGGGCTGTAGTGGCAACTTGGTTTTACTGTTTTCCTTAGAGGGAGGGGGTCCCCAGTCCCGGACAGGGCTTTTTATTTCTGGCCTCTGTCTACGTTCCCAGGTGGGAGTTTGTTAGTTCTTCCTCCAGTTAATTTGTTGAAAACAATTAAGGTGCAAACTCAGGTTTTTTTGTGTGATGGCCCTGCACTGTGGAACAAGTTGCCAACTTTTTTGAGGCAATTAGATGATCTGTACCAGTTCAGAAAGGTTTTGAAAACTGATTTGATAAATTAGAATGGATGATTTGGGGAGTTGCCTGCGTATAGTTCTAAATTGCTCAAGGTTCTATTGTGCCATTTTAATCCAGTGCTGATGACTAGTTTGTTAGACTTCTAATGTTGTTCTTAGATGCTGCTGAGTTGGTGTTGACTCATGGCAAACCTCTAGATAGTTGTCCTAAACTGTGTATGGTTTTCAGTCAGGTGGCTCATTGTTCACAGGGTGCCACCCATAGCTGCTGTTATTGTATTGATTCATCTCATTGCTGGCCTTTTTCTTTTGCGTTGACCTTCTACCTTGCCAAGCATGATGTCTTTCTCTAACGATATCTCTCTTCGCATGTTGTGTCCAAAGTATGAAAGTCAAAGTCTTGTTATCTGAACTTCTAAAGAAAGTTTAGGTTTGATCTCCTCTAGTACTGACTGGTCTGTTCTTCAGGCAGTCCATGGTATACACAGTATCCGTCACCAGCACCATAATTCAAAGGTATCGATTTTCTTCCTGTCTGTCTTTATGACTGCCTAACTTTCGCATCCATATGACGTTATTGCAAATACCATGACTTGAACAAGTCAAATCTTTGTATGGAGAGAAACATCTCTGCTCCTGAGAATCTTGTCTAAATCCTTCATAGTCATTCTGGCAAGAGCAATGCGTCATCGGATTTCTTGACTGCATGACATTTCTTTATTGATAGTTGTCAACTATTTAAATTTCTTCTCCATCAACGACTAACTTATTGATTTTGCCAGTTGTCAGGATCTTTGTCTTCTTTACGTTAAAGAGCAGGCCCTTTTTGAGACTATGTTCCTTGATCATGAGAAGCAAATATTTCAGATTGTCTTCACTTTCAGCCAGTAATGTGGTGTCATTAGCATTATGAAGGTTGTTGATGAGTCTTCCACCAATTTTTACTCCTCAGTTGCCTTCATTCAGTTCTGCTTCTCTGATGCTTTATTCTGCATATAAATTAACCCTGGAATTACCGAGATTTTTTGCACACACTGAATACTGTTGGGGTCATAAATGACCCCACGACAAATTTTAATTGTTAACCATGAAAAATTTAAACTAAACAGACAAAATATTATTCCAAATTAATTATTTATTATATGAAGGTTAAATGTTTTGAAATTTAATGCTTTATCGTAAAATTACATGAAGAAGAGTTGCCATGAAAGCAGTTTTTGCATGCACTTGATGAAAACAGTAAAGTACTACAGTCATTTACATGAGACACAGACAATTTTTGAATGTTCTTTGCAAACATTGCGCTTGCAGGAGGTGCAAACTATGTTACTTTTCTTGTCTTTTTCTCTGGAACAGCAGTGACACCTTGCCCCTTTCTTTGGGATCCCAACATTGCAAACAGCATCAGTAACTTCTTCAATGCTGGAAGAAGTCTCACTGCAATTACTCTGAAGCAGCTGCTTTCCTAATTCCAAGAGGAATAGACGATGTCTGTGCTTTGACTTGGACTGCCATTCTGGATTTAGTGACATCCAAACAATGAAGGCGTTCAAAGCACTGATGTCCAACATGTTGTAGAAGATTGTCACTGGCCAGTGTCTTGTCATTCGTTTTGTGGTATACGTGTGCAACATTTGATCTGCCGTATCTACTCCACCTTTACTAGAATTATAGTCCAAGATCATGCGTGGTTTTTTGTCTGGACATGTGTTATCTACTTCTTCTTGATCATGCAAACTGCTCAGAAGAACAACCACTTTTCCTTTCTTCAGGCAACAGGAAACCAGAGTGGCGTCATCGCGAAAGGCAAACAGTGAAGTGAATACCTCTCGGCCCTTTGCTGTTACAAATTCTGGAGGTAATTCTTTTCTGTTCTTTCGAATTGTCCCCAAAAGTGTCATTTGTTTTTTTAGCAATTTCCGTGACAGGGATAAACTGCAGAAGAAATTGTCAACAGTAACATTTCTGCCGGATCGCGTCAATCCTTCAGTGAGTTGCAGCACAACCCCTTCACCCTGATTCTGTTCCCTGTTTTGTCTGAGTTCCCTTCCTGTATATACTTGAAGACGCAGAACATATGACGTTGCACTGTCACACAACATCCATAGCTTTATGCGATATTTCCCAGGTTTGCTGGGAATATATTGTCTGAATGGAACACGGCCATGAAATGTAAGCAGTTGCTCATCCACGGTAACATTTTCACCAGGAACAAAGGCGTCACTTAGAGTTGCTTCCCAGGCTTCAAAATTGTGTCTGATTGGAGCAAGCTTATCTACGCCTCGTAGTTCATGTCTGTTGGTTGCATCATCAAATCTGAGAGCACAAGAAATTTGCTGAAAACGGTTACGGGCCATATTTTTGCCAAAAACAGAACAACCATCTTCAAGGTTCCACAACTGAACTATGGATTCATTTCGTGACTTGTACACGCCTGAGAGGATCAGAAGTCCAAGAAAATGTTGAAATTCTCCATCTGTCAAATCTTTCCAGGTGTCGTCATAAATGTGTCTTCCTTGTTTGCTCGTCCACATCATGATTTCATTCAATAAGTTCTTCCTCATGAACAAGTGGAATGCTGCGAGAGGGCCATCAACATTTCGTACAGCATACCTTGTAGGACCTTGTTGTACGGGCATGACATTAGCTCTGGCGTATCTTCCAGCAGCTTGCTTTATAGATTTCCTGTTCCATGATGTGGCATCCTTAGATACATAGGCTTCAATGGCAATATTTGTGCTTATAGTTGATGACCTCTTAGCTCCTCTACGACCACAACTAAGATTCCTCACAGATGATACTGACACTGAGGACTCCTGCCTTCTTCCCCGTCCAGCACAGCCTCGACCTTTGCCTCGACCTGTAACTTGACTCTTTGCTGCAGGCGATGTTACTGGCTCAGCATCAGTCTCACATTCACTTGGCGACCAACTGCTGTCGCCATCTGAATCATGACTGTCATCATCAGATTTATCGCCCAAACTTGGCTGATATGCTTCTTCGCTTGATGAATATGCTGCATCATCAGACAACTCAGAGCCGTCACTGTCAGCATCTCTTTGCAATATTTCTCTTACTTGGGCAGCTGAATACTTTCGTTTTGACATCATAAACAATAACCTAAAATAAATAAACAAAGATAAAGTTGAATAAAATGCAAAGCAGTTTTACTATAGGTGTACAATAATCGTGATGAACGAGCAGAAAGCCTTTAGATTTCATCGGAAATAATGAGAGAATGTACGATATCAATTACAGAAAATGTGTAATTTTCATAAAATAAAATAAATGATACATAATTAATGATAAATACCTTTGTCAGATCAAAAAATTCACAAAACTGCAAATTGTATCACGATCCAAACCGGACGTAAGCAACTGGGGTCAAAAATGACCCCACTGGTACTCTGTGCTGCAATTTATCACTAGCGTCACCTAGCGGATGAAAATTATTCCTCTCATGGCGCAATATAAAGAGAATATTGACATGTGAAAAGTCATAAAAAGATTGCATTCTTGAACAACTAGTTTCCGAGATATGTGTTGTGAAACTTGCAATGGCGTCACTTTTGACCCCATCGGTACTCCCAGGGTTAAACAGGTAGAGGGAAAGTATACAGCTTTGTCATACAACTTTGCTGATTTTAAACCATTCTGTTTCTCCTTGTTCCGTTAAAACTGTTGCTTCTTGATCAATGTAAAGATTGTGCAAGAGAACTATCAGGTGTTCTGGCATACCCATGCTTCTTAATGTGGCCCAGAATCTGTCATGGTTTACACAGTTAAAAGCCTTGCTGTAGTCGATAAAACACATATAGATATCCTTTTGGCATTCTTTTGTCTTTTCAAGGATCCATCTCGCATCTGCAATGATGTCTGTTTCTTGCCCTTTCCTGAATCCTGCTTGCATTTAAGGCAATTCTCGTCCCAGGTATGGTTGTAGTCTCTGCTGAATAATCTTAGTAGAATCTTGCTGGCATGTGGGATCAGAGAGATTGTGTGATAATTTCCACAATCAATTGGATCACCTTTCTTTAATATTGGTATAACACAAATCTTTTCCATCAGTTGGCTATGATATTGTCTTCCAAATTTCCTGGCAGAGCCTTGTAAGTATGGTAATGGCTGCATCCGATTGCTGTAATACTTCAATGGGAATGTCATCAATGCCCAGTGCTTTGTTCTCTGATGTGACTTTCTATGCTGCTTCAACTTCTTCTTTCATCACCAATGGTTCCTGATCATAAGGTACAAGTTAAAATGGCTGTTGGTCCACTTGATCTTTATGGTATAATGACTCTGTATATTCTTACCACATTTTTTGATCTTCTCAGCATCATTCAACATGGATCCTTGAGCATCTTGTAGCATTCCAGTTTGAGGCTAGAATTTTTTCTTTAACTCTCTAGCTTTAGGAAAGCCAATATTCTTCCTCTGATAATTTCTGATTCTTTTTCCTTGCATGTGTTATTGCAGTACGTCTCCTTGTTTTGTCTTGCTGCATGTTGGAAATGTCTGTCGAGTTCTGCGATTGCCTCTCTTTCTTCTCTGGCTTTAGCTTCTCTGCATTTCTGGGCAATTTTCAGAGTTTCTTCGGTCATCCATTTTGACCGTTTTTGCTTTTTCACCTTTTGTAGAGACTTTTCACTTTCTTCTAACACAACCTTCTTGATGTCATCTCATTACTCTTCTGGAGCTCTGGAACGGATTTGTGGAAAGTGACATTGAAAAGCGAAAATGCTAAACAAATACTTCTGCTCTGTTTTTACTAAAGAAAATCCTGGAGAAGGACCACCTGTGATTCCCAAATATACAAATGGGAATGGAGTAGATACCACACCAGTCACAGAAGATGATGCATTAGAACAACTTGCAAAACTGAAAGTGGACAAGGCCATGGGACTGGATGGGATACATCCCAGGATACTGAAAGAGCTCAGAGAGGTTCTTGCAGGGCTGTTAAAAGATATTTTTAATAGATCCTTGGAGACAGAAGAAGTTACACACGACTGGAGAAGGGCTGATATGGTACCTCTTCACAAAAGTGGTAATAGGGAAGAAGTGACAAACTACAGGCCAGTAAGCCTTACCTCAGTGGTGGGAAAAGTAATGGAGACGCTCCTGACAGCATGAATAATGGACTTTCTCGAAACCAACAGGTTGCATGATCTGAGGCAACATGGTTTTACCAAAGGTCGATCTTGCCAAACAAATCTGATTTAGTTCTTTGACTGGGTAACCAGAGAACTAGATCAGGGGCATGCGATGGATGTCATCTACCTGGATTTCAGCAAAGCCTTTGATACTGTTCCTCATAGGAGGCTTGTCAATAAACTCATTAGCTTGGGGATGGGTCCCAAGATGGTAAACTGGATTAGAAATTGGTTGACTGACAGACGACAGAAGGTGATGGTACATGGAGCTCACTCGGATGAAAGGAAGGTGATTAGCGGGGTGCCCCAGGGTTCGATACCTGAATATTGGGCCCTCACTGTTTAGTTTTGAATGCCTTGCTATTATACTCCCACTGCATGCCTACACCTCTGCACTATGCAACTTGATTCATTTGGAGTGGAAACCGCTTTGATTTTAGTATAAAGTGGGATGTAAATCCTTTAAAATAAATAAATAAATACATAAATTTATACAATGCAGATGCCAGGAGGGCCCACCTGTCCATTTTAGTTAGAGAGGTCAAAGGCTTGTTTGAACAGATGAATTTTAAGGTCTGCTTTAAAGCATACATATGAATCCTGGAGAGAAAGCTTATAGGGGTGCTAAACAGAAAAGGCAGATTTCCTAGTTGATTTGTAGTGAGATCTGGTTGTGGAGGGTAAACATAAGTGGTTGCTGTGCAGTGAATGTAGAGAGTGGGTGAGACAATATGGAATGATTATAGATGACATATAGTCTGCATTCTGGTGAATCGCCTTGTGGGCAAATGTTAAAACTTAATATTCCTTATCGTCCCTCCAGTCCAGTCCAGTCCAGTATATGTGGACTGTCTCCCTCCAACAGCAGCTGGGGATTGAGCATGTCAGATTTATGATGTCATAGTACAAGGACCCCCTCCATAGACTCCAGAAATCAGTATCTCAGTCCTTAGCAACTGGTGGAGAACTTCCCCATGGCTGAGCTCTACTGGAAGGATTTGTTTGGACCCATATGACAAAAAAATAGAAAATAAAATTCACAAGGATTAAAGCAGAGATCAAGTGCTTATAGGTTGGGATACTGTTGTGCTGAACTGTTTAAAGTAAAGGGGACTACTCCAAATTCTTTTGATTGCATAAAGGGATAAGCCAAGGGTGCCCGCTCTCACCACTTCTTTTTATGCTTGCCTTAGAGCCCTTAGGGGAGAGGTGTGGAAGAGGGAGGAGGTGAAAGCAGTATTAGTGAAGGGGGGGCAATATAAGATTTCCCTCTTCGTAGACAATATTCTGTTAACCCTCACACAACCGGACGTTTCCCTGACCGCTTTGCAGGAGCTACCAGGGAGTCTCAGAATTTAAGATTAATCTTGACAAAACAGAGGTGTTCAATCTATCCCTATCAGTGAATGAAAGTCACAGAATGAAACAATCTTTTCCATTTAGATGGGCTAAGGGCTCTATTAAATATTTAGGAGTAAATATTAGCGCAGAAGTCTCCCAACTTTGCCAAACTATGTTCTCCTATGGCACAAACTGTTTTTAGAATTGGAGAGATGGGGAAAACTTCCATTATCATGGCTGGGTAGAGTGGCTTGTATTAAAATGGTAATATTGCAAAGGTGCTCTATCTCTACCAGACGCTGCTGATTGGGGTTCCCCAAGGAGACGTTAGAAAGGCACAACACAAGGTTTTCCAGTACATTTGGAACCGCAGGCCACCTAGGGTAACGAGGAGTGTGCTCTATTGCCCTAAGGCAGAAGGGGGATTAGCAGTACCTAATCTATGCTAATACTATCTTGCAGATCAATTTGCAAACTTGAGGAGATGAGTACAAATTGAAGAGGTGCAGACAATGGGCCCCCCCCCCCTCAGGTTTCTTCCCTGAATGATAAGGCAATATAGGCAACCTGATAACCCTTTTGTGAAGCAGATGGTGCATATATGGAGGACAGTGGGAGTGGACAGTGGAGGAACGTGATGTGTCCAAGGATAGAACAAAATAAATGTGTTTTAAAAAGAGGCTTTTATTACAATACCAATGGATGCTGCCCACCCGACACAGGCCGTGTTTCGTTTAATAAAACTTCATCAGGGGTAAAGGGCAACTAAAAACAAAAACATCCAATAAATACATTCAGATAAACACATGACAATACAACATGCATTAAAAGAAAGCATATAAATAGTTAAAACCATAATAAACATATCATAAATAAAGAACTATATAAATAAACACTTATATAACTAAATGAATAAAATTGTTGGAACACTATATAAATAAAACAAAGGAGACTGAGGAAAGAGCAAAAAAACAAAAAAAACCACCCATATTAGACTAGTGCAACAAATGTGAACCAAAAGAAGAAGAGGAAAATGATCTGTGGGCAAATATGAAAAACATATGTCATCAACAATTATAAATAAATAAATAAATAAATAAATAAATAACATCATCAACGTGTGCAAGAAACTAAAGCCCGGTTTGTGTTTTGTTTTACTTTAGACTTTTATTTCTGCTGCACTATTTTGATTTGGGTTAGTTTTTCTCCTTTTATGACTTTGGTATGTATGTTCTCCTCCGGTTCTGGTTGAGTAATTAATTCTCCCCCCCCCCCCCTTTTTTGTAAGAGGCGGTTATTTTGCAATCCCTATGCTATGGATCGCGGCGTTTCTTTTATTGTTTTTTAAGATCTAGTATACATCATCTATAACAGAATTTATTTGGGTTAATGTGTGTGTTTAGAGCACTTTTTGATATAGTGTTGAGATCGCCGTTTTTTCAATCCAGTACGGGGGTTTTCCTTTGGTGGTGACGTCACCGCTTGGCTCCTCCCACTTTTCTGAATGCACATGCGCCGGCGATTTTTATCATGAGGAGTTCCACAACGCCATATAGTTTTTCGGCACAATTTCAGGAAGTAGATGAGACTCATGGTAGAACGAGGTAGGTCTCTCTTGGTGTTTCTAATGTCGGTTTCCTTTGCCGTTTTGATTGGTATAAAATAATATATATATTTTTTGCCTTTAGTTTCTTGGCAGCGATTTTGGCGGCTATTCTGAGTGGTTTTATTACCAAGGTTGCAGTGCCGCTGATTGTGCAGCCTGTTTAGGCTTGACACACAATGTGAGTAAGATTGAATATACAAAATTTTTTTTGTTTCATTTCTCTATGATGCACTGTTAATGCCTTTTTTGGCTTTTGATACAGTTTGTGGTCAAGAAGAGACTTTGCATAGTTTTGGCCAATGTGAGACTCTCTAGTGAGTATTGTGTTCAGTTATTGATTTAACACGACTGGCACGACAGTGGGCATGGTTTTACATTTTTAAGCACTAGGTTTAGTTTCTTGCACACGTTGATGTTGTTATTTATTTATTTATTTATTGTTTTTAAGTCATCCTCATATATTTATGTTTTTAGTATATAATTTTTAATTGTTGATGACATATGTTTTTTATATTTGCCCACAGATCATTTTCCTCTTCTTCTTTTGGTTCACATTTGTTGCACTAGTCTAATATGGGTGGTTTTTTTTGCTCTTTCCTCAGTCTCCTTTGTTTTATTTATATAGCGTTCCAACAATTTTATTCATTTAGTTATATAAGTGTTTATTTATATAGTTCTTTATTTATGATATGTTTATTATGGTTTTAACTATTTATATGCTTTCTTTTAATGCATGTTGTATTGTCATGTGTTTATCTGAATGTATTTATTGGATGTTTTTGTTTTTAGTTGCCCTTTACCCCTGATGAAGTTTTATTAAACGAAACATGGCCTGTGTCGGGTGGGCAGCATCCATTGGTATTGTAATAAAAGCCTCTTTTTAAAACACGTTTATTTTGTTCTATCCTTGGACACATCACGTTCCTCCACTGTGTACTGTTTCTGACGTGACATCTTGCTCTTAGTTGGACTGGACAGTGGGAGTGGTACAGAAGCTTTGTAGGGAATACTCCCTTTTGCAACCCTTAAGGTACAACTCATTGTATCGTAGATGGGAAGAGCAGGGCCTGGCGGTGTTGTATCAGTTTTGCAAGGAGGGCCATGGGGTCTCTTATGTGGATTTGGTAGACAAATATAACCTCCAACTGCGAGACTTTTATGGGTACATTCAGGCACGGCACTGGCTTTCTGATGAAAAGTGGAAAACAGCGATGAGCAGAGGCCTATCAGATTTTGAAGGCTTGTGTTGGAGGGAAGGTACATGCAGGAGAGTATTATCATAAATCTATCACCTACTGGTGAGTGCTCATACATAGGAGAAGGCATGCTTTCAAATACAGTGAGAGGAGGATTTGGGCAAGGAAATAGAAGATCAGACACGGGGCAATATTTTTCAAGGTCTGCTTAAAGAGTGCATGGCTACATAACATAAGAAGAATGAATACAAAATATTATTTAGGTGGTATTTGATCCGACATGCCTCCATGGTATGACTGGGGAGCGTGATGATCATTGCTGAAGAGGATGCCCAGTGATAGAGTGTTACCGCCGTATGTTGTGGACCTGCCACTATGTATTCGGTTTTTGGGAGGTGCTAAAGAGAGAAATGGAGGATATACTGAGGGACAAGATAAGTTGGGACTATGAAAATATAATGTTGGGGATGAAGGGGAAGGGCTGGGAGGGTCGAAGTGGCAAGCTATTACAGCTTTAATACATGGCTCCAGACCTGGTGCAAACAAGAAGGATTCAGATTTATTGGCGACTGGGGAAACAGATGGACCAACAAGAGACTATACTGTGCTGATGGACTACATCTCTCTGTCACAGGGAAAAGAATCTTAAGTGAAAAATTCAGGCAGTATGTGGATATGCGTTTAAACTAGGAAAAAGGGGTGACGGATGTGGAAGGTCAGGACCTGCACGCCACCCCCTGCAAAAGCAGAATAACATCAGAAACAGCCACACTTTTAAACCACACATCAAAAACAAGTGGGAAGATGTGGGCAGAACAAAATCAATGCAAAATACACACAAGCCAGGTAAATGCTGGAAAGCAATCAGCACAAATGCTCGAAGCTTAGCCAACAAAGTTCCGGACCTGGAAGCCCTAATGGTGGAAATGGATTTGGACATTGTGGCCATTACAGAAACATGGTTTAATGAATCGCATGATTGGGATATAGCCATAGCTGGCTATAATCTATTCAGAAGAGACTGAAAAAATGGAAAAGGAGGAGGAGTAGCCTTGTATGTCAAAAGAAATATTAAAGCTACTGAAATGTAGGGGACATGGGGAAAAGAAGAAGCGCTCTGGATATCGTTGGAAAGAGGAGATGGCTCTGTCATCCATACTGCTGTAGTCTACAGACCTCCGACTCAAATTGAAGAGATAGATAACAAATTGATTATAGATATTGCCTAGATAGCCACAAAGGGGGAAGCAATCATTTTGGGTGACTTTAATCTACCTGATATGGATTGGATTACTCCTTCTGCACATCTGGAAAAAAGCAAAAAAATTGTGGATGCTCTCCAAGATGCATCACTTAGACAAATGGTCATGGAACCAACCAGGGAAAGCTCAACGCTGGATTTAGTGCTCACCAACAGTGATAGCATGTTGAATGTCTGCGTGAGTGCCCCTCTGAGCACCAGCGATCATCACACGGTGTGGTTTGAAATAAAAGCCAAGGTACAAGCCAAACATAGCAAGCTCAAAGTCCTAAACTTTAAAACCACTGACTTCAATAAAATGACCGAGTACCTAAAGGAGGAGATGACGGGGTGGAAGGAGATAAGGGAAGTGGAATTGCAATGGGCTAAACTAAAGGTGGCAATAAAAGTGGCAACAGATAAATATGTAAAAAAAGTAAATAAAAACAAGAGGAGAAGGAAACCTATTTGATTTTCCAAAGAAGTAGCTGCTCATATAAAGGCAAAAAACACAGCTTTCGCAAAATTCAAAAGCTTGCAAACAGAAGAACACATAAATGAATGCAGGATAAAACTCAAAGAGTCAAAAAGAGAAATAAGGATAGCAAAATCAAAGGCAGAGGAAAAGATGGCTAAAGATGTTAAGGGTGGCAACAAAACTTTCTTCAGGTATACTCAGGAAAGGAAGAAGATCAGAGTTGGAATTGCAGGACTCAGAAGTGCTAGGAAAGGTCTCATGGAAAGTGACATAGAAAAAGCGAAATTGCTAAACAAATACTTCTGCTCTGTTTTTACTAAAGAAAATCCTGGAGATGGACCAGCTGTGACTCCCAAATATAAAAATGGGAATGAAGTAGATACCACACCATTCACAGAAGACGAGGTGTTGGAACAACTTGCTAAACTGAAAGTGGACAAAGCCATGGTACCGGATGTGATACATCTCAGGATACTGAAAGAGCTCAGAGAGGTTTTTGCAGGGCCGTTAAAGGATGTATTCAACAGATCCTTGGAAACAGGAGAGGTTCCTCAGGACTGGAGAATGGCTGATGTCGTACCTCTACACAAAAGTGGTGACACAGAAGAAGTGTCAAACTACAGACCCGTGAGCCTTACCTCGGTGGCTGGAAAAGTAATGGAGGCACTCCTGAAAGAGCGAATAGTGAACATTCTCAAAACCAACAGGTTGCAAGATCCGAGGCAACATGGTTTTACTGAAGGACGGCTTGCCAAACAAATCTGATTGAGTTCTTTAACTGGGTGACCAAGGAACTAGATCAAGGGCATGCGATGGATGTCATCTACCTGGATTTCAGCAAAGCCTTTGATACTGTTCCTCATAGGAGGCTTGTCAATAAACTCAGTAGCTTGGGGATGGGTCCCAAGATGGTAAACTGGATTAGAAATTGGTTGATTGACAGACGACAGAAGGTGATGGTACATGGAGCTCACTCGGATGAAAGGAAGATGATTAGCGGGGTGCCCCAGGGTTCGGTCCTGGGCCCGGCACTGTTCAATGTATTTGTGAGTGATATTGCTGAAGGACTGAATGGAAGGGTCTGTCTTTTTGCAGATGACACAAAAATTTGCAACAGAGTGGACGTCCCTGAGGGAGTGGATAACATGAGGAAAGATCTACAGAAGCTGGAAGAATGGTCTAATGCTTGGCAATTACGATTTAATGCGAAAAAGTGCAGTATCATGCACTTGGGTAGCAGAAATCCAAGGGAAATGTACGCAATAGGGGGCGAGAGGTTGGTGTGCATGGTTCAGGAGAAAGACCTTGGTGTGATTATCTCTGATGGCAAAACAGTGCGACAAGGCGGTGGCAAAAGCCAGGAGGATGTTGGGCTGCATACAAAGAGGGATTACCAGCAGAAAGGAAGAGGTGTTTATGCCACTGTACAGGTCACTGGTGAGGCCTCACTTGGAATACTGTGTTCAGTTTTGGAGACCATATCTTGTAAAATATGTAAAAAGACGGGAAACTGTTCAGAGGAAGGCGACCAAAATGATTTGGAGCCTGCGTAAGAAACCTTATGAGAAGAGACTTGAAGACCTAAATATGTACACTTTGGAGGAGAGGAGGGATAGGGGAGATATGATTCAGACCTTTAAATACTTGAAGAGGAACGATGAACAAACAAACCTCTTCCAAAAGACGGGGAAGCTGCAAAACTAGAGGGCATAACATGAAGCTGCAAGGTGGTAAATTGAAAGACAATGTCAGGAAATATTTTTTCACTGAAAGGGTGGTGGATGCTTGGAATGCTGTCCCGATGGAAGTGATGGGGGCAAACACGGTGACAGAATTACATAACATAAGAACATACTGGGTCAGACCAAGGTCCATCAAGCCCAGTATCCTGTTTCCAACAGTGGCCAATCTAGGTCATACGTACCTAGCAGTTTCCCCAAAAGACACAGGTTCTGCAATGCTCGTACTAGGTCAAGCATTGATATCCTGGGTCCCTTCTTAATAATGGTTTAATGACCTTTCCTCCAGAAACTTGTCCAAACCTTTTTTAAACCCAGCTACACTAACAGCCTTTACTACATCCTCCGGTAACAAATTCCAGAGTTTGATTACACGTTGAGTGAAAAAATATTTTCTTTTATTAGTCTTAAATAGTTTACCCTGTAGCTTCATTGCATGTCCCCTAGTCTTTCTATATTCTGATAACGTAAACAGTCGATCTACGTTTACCCGTTCCACTCCGTTCATTAATTTATAGACTTCTATCATATCTCCCCTCAGCCGTCTCTTTTCCAGGTTAAAGAGCCCTAACCTTTTTAGCCTTTCTTCATAGGAGTATCCTTCCATCCCCTTTACCATTTTGGTGGCTCTTCTCTGAACCTTTTCTAATAACGCTATATCCTTTTTAAGATACGGTGACCAGAATTGCACACAATATTCAAGGTGCGGTCTCACCATGGAATGGTATAGAGGCATTATAATATCTTTTGTTTTATTTTCCATTCCTTTCCTTATGATACCTAGCATTCTATTTGCTCTCTTGGCTGCCTCTGCACACTGGGCCGAGGTTTTTAACATGTTATCCACAATGATGCCTAAATCTTTTTCCTGGGTGGTGGTTCCTAATGTGGAACCTTGCATTGTGTAACCATAGTGGGGTTGTTCTTCCCTAGGTGCATAACTTTGCACTTGTCCACATTAAATTTCATCTGCCATTTTGATGTCCAGTCTTCCAGTTTATCAAGATCCTCTTGCAATTTTCCACAATCCTCTTGGGTTTTAACAACTTTAAATAGTTTTGTGTCATCTGCAAATTTGATAACCTCACTCGTTATTCCACTTTCCAGGTCATTTATGAATATGTCAAAAAGCAGCGGACCCAGCACAGATCCCTGGGGTACACCACTATTCACCTTTCTCCATTGGGAAAATTGGCCATTTAGCCCAACCCTCTGCTTTCTATCTTTTAACCAGTTCCTGATCCACAGTAGTGCACTGCCTCCTATCCCATGACTCTTTAGTTTTGCCAAAAGTCTCTGATGAGGGACCTTGTCAAAGGCTTTCTGAAAGTCCAGATACACTATATCAGCCGACTCACCTTTGTCCACCTGTTTATTCACACTTTCAAAAAAACATAACAGATTAGTAAGACAAGATCTTCCTTGTCTAAAGCCATGTTGGCTGTCTCCCATTAGGCCATGACTATCTACATGCTGAGTAATTTTATTCTTTATGATGGTTTCTACCATTTTTCCCGGTACTGACATGAGGCTCACCGGTCTGTAGTTTCCCGGATCACCCCTCGAACCCTTTTTAAAAATTGGTGTTACATTGACGATCCGCCAATCTTCAGGTATTAGAGATGATTTTAATGATAGTTCACAGATTACTAATAGCAGGTCTGCAATTCAAAACAGCATGGGACAAGCACAGCGGATCCCTTTACAGCAACAGTACCTTTACTAAGTCTATCTCTCTCTTGCTCAAATATCTTTCTCTGTCTCTTTCTGTCCTGTCTAAATAATGGCGTTCTTTTCCTTTTCCTGTTTTTATTGTTTATACTGTACACCGTCCTGACGCATACGCTTGGGCGGTATATCAAGCGATGAATAAAGATAAAGATAAAAGATAAAGGATAAAAACAAAATAACCTGAACCATCTAACTTCTCAACAAATAGGGGTGTCCTACATGGAGTGGTGGGTCCACCCCTAAACAAAGACATGGGGAGGAGTGGCCTGCACAGAGCGACAGGTGCACCTACTCTTGCCGTATTGCTGGGCAGACTGGATGGACCATGCTGGTCTTTATCTACCGTCTTTTACTATGTTACTATGTGTTATTGCTGCACGATGTAAGATCGCGGCAGGTTGGATGCTAGCAATACTCCCAGAGATAAGCTCTTGGAGGACCCATATACATGCAGTTTACTTGATGGAAAAACTGACTGCAAGCCGGAAGGACAGTCTGTCACTCTTTCAAGACATTTGGATGACATTTATAGATAAATATTTAGATAAAGTTCATGTTGGGGAGGGAAGGGCTTAGGGATTTTACTTTACATATTGTGTTTAAAACACTTGTATTATATGTTGTTCCTTTACACTTTATACTAAAAACCCAATAAACATTTATATATAAAAAAAAAATAATTATTGGTGAGAGGTAAGAAGCATACAGAAATTTAAGTTTAGGAAAGGAAGTGGGGAGAAGCGATTATAGGAAACAGGTGAGAGAGAGAGAGAAGTAAGGTGAGTTGTGAATGGGAAAGTGAAAATGGATAAGGAGAAACTGCAAAGAAGTATATGGAGGTGTGTTGGGATTGGAGTGGTGCATGAGTAGGGAAATTAGAGCACCCTATTAAGAAGCCCAACTGTCAGCTGGCAATAGAATAGGGAAGACAGATTTTTAAGGGAGGAGTTTAGGAGAAGGTTAGTACTTTTCCGGCCCACCAGCTCTTCCAGGAGGGAGAAGGCCCAACATCGACTCCTGGGCTGCCCCCAATGCCACAGCTTGCTCCCGCTGCCCAATCGGGGCAGCCCGGAGCCATTAAAAAGGAGCGCCGGACCAACTGAAGGCCTTTCCGGCCCACCAGCTCTCCCAGGAGGGAGAAGGCCCAACATCACCTCCAGGGCCGCCCCCGACGCCACAGCCTGCTCCCGCTGCCCAATCGGGGCAGCCCAGAGCCATTAAAAAGGAGTGCCGGACCAACTGAAGGCCTTTCCAGCCCACCAGCTCTCCCAGGAGGGAGAAGGCCCAACATCGCCTCCAGGGCCGCCCCCGACGCCACAGCCTGCTCCCGCTGCCCAATCGGGGCAGCCCAGAGCCATTAAAAAGGCGCGCCGGACCAACTGAAGGCCTTTCCGGCCCACCAGCTCTCCCAGGAGGGAGAAGGCCCAACATCGCCTCCAGGGCCGCCCCCGACGCCACAGCCTGCTCCCGCTGCCCAATCGGGGCAGCCCGGAGCCATTAAAAAGGAGCACCGGACCAACTGAAGGCCTTTCCGCCCACCAGCTCTCCCAGGAGGGAGAAGGCCCAACATCGCCTCCAAGGCCGCCCCCGATGCCACAGCCTACTCCCGCTGCCCAATCAGGGCAGCCCGGAGCCATTAAAAAGGAGCGCCGGACCAACTGAAGGCCTTTCCGGCCCACCAGCTCTCCCAGAAGGGAGAAGGCCCAACATTGCCTCCAGGGCCGTCCCCGACGCCACAGCCTGCTCCCGCTGCCCAATCGGGGCAGCCCGGAGCCATTAAAAAGGAGCGCCAGTTAGGCGCGCCCGCGCCTTGCGGGCCCGTGCCTGAGGGCCTCGCCAGAGGCGGTGGCCCTCCACTGATCCACTGATCTCCTGAGAACAACCTACTAATAAGCCTAGCCCTCTCACCACAACATCCCGGAAGAATTCTCCACCTTCTCTCTTGCCGATCATCTCTACTAGACAAAAAGAAAATCTACTGACCACGAGGTAAACCCCCATTAAAAGAGGACACTTATCTGAGACCCTGTGACCTGATCGCTATTTTACTACCTTGAGCTATATTGCCTTTGCATTAAGCCGGTCACGCTGTTCAAACACTGTTACTAATCTCCAGAACCTTTGCTGATACTTTGTTATATTCTTTACAACTGTTACCACACAACCTTTTACCAAAATCTGCATTACTGTGTTGTTCCTTGTTAATCCTGTACTTAGTCTTATCAGCCTGCACCTTATCAGCCTACTTAATCTTATCAGCCTGTAGTTTGTCCCACATAGAACACCCAATATGCATCCAATCCTATCCTTGACCCTCATCATCCTCACCTCCTGGACCCCCAACATATCACATGCCTTTAACCATGGTATTAGTCACATCCCAATCCTCCACAACCATGGTAGAAGAGGGTTTGAAAACCCCCGCCACACCTCAACAACACTCCACTCACACCTCCTACACATCCCTCTACAGAGCCTTAAGAGAATCCAAACTGAGAAATATAAATACCAAAGCTTACTCAAATGTGCACTTATAAATGCTAGATCAATACGCTCGAAATGGACTGTATTTATTTTATTTTATTTATTTATTACAATTTCTTATATACCACGCTATTTGGCATCAGCGCGGTTTACATTATAACACAACGACCATCACAATATGCTGTTTGGTTTTACATCGAACAGGGGTCCAAACTTGGATAACAGGGGTAACTATATACATGAGATATTTACATGGTAAAGAGTACTTGGATAACAGGGGTCAATTATATACATGAGATATTTACATGGCAATGAGTAAAAATATCATAATGAACGTGGTGATTGTTTCTAAAGTGGGTCATTTCTTCAGAGGGGATGTCTAGGTGCCATTGGTGGTTGGGTAGCATTGGAGGAAAAGATGGTATTTGAGTGCCTTCCTGAACTGCGAATCAGCCATGGACCTGATAACCCGCCATGACCTCGATATCCTAATGATAACTGAAACATGGCTATCTGACTGTGATAATGTTCTAATCAACCAGATGTCACCACCTGGTTACTCGACCTACGCCTGCCATAGGACCCACCAGAGGGGAGGAGGCACACTCATCCTTGCCAGATCCGAACTCCAATTTGCACTAAACAACACCAATAGCTCAACCTATCTGGACATAATCTCCATATCGAACGAACACTGCTCAATTAACCTACTGTACTGAGCACCAACATCATCACCAGATGACCTTTCATCAATAATTGATCTAGCCTGTAACTCTAGTAATCCACGCTCCCTGAATTGGTTGATGGGAGATTTCAACCTACCCTCCTTACTAGATACACATTCATCAGCCTTCCTTAATGCAATGAATGAGCTAGGCTATATGCAACTCATCGACTCCCCCACGCATAACAAGGGTGGTAAACTGGACCTGATCTTCGGCCCTCAGACTTCTGTCAACTCATCCCAGAGCCTGCTGCTCTCCATAACACCTGTACCCTGGTCTGACCATAACCTACTCCTATTCCACATACCCACCAACTACCCCAGCAACTTCAACAATAAAGCAAGTGCCCCCCCTAGAATTATGACAACATGCTTTCGGCCCCTTGTTAAGGAGAAGGCTCTCGAGAAGATCCTACCTCTCCTCTCTAATGAATCCCTTGACCCAGACGAATTGGTATCCAACTGGGATGATGCCCTCAGAGCTGCTGCCTGTCTCCCAGCTACCAACAAGAACCCAGCAAAACGGGAACACGCACCATGGTACTCCCAGGACCTGCGAGCTTCGCTTCTCCACCTACGCAAGCTCGAGAGACAGTGGCGACACACCTGGACCTCCGAGGCACTCGGGGCATACTCTGCTCAACTACAGTTACACCGGGAGAAAACCATGGAAAAAAGAAAACAGTACCATTCTGAATTACTAAAGCGATCTTTGAAGAAACCACATGACCTATTCACTATTGTCAAGACCTTGACAGGCGATCCAGCTCTAGCCCAATCACCCATGCCCCAGCCGCAAGACTATGCCAATTACCTACAATCAAAGTCGATCCAGACCAATACGGTTGCAACCATCACATCCTTCTTAACCCCGCATGTGTCCTCCCAACCAACTTCTCTGCTGAAATTCTCCGAGTTATCCAATGAAGAGATTGTAGATATTATTTCCTCTATTAACCTCACTACTGCTCCTAACGATCCTTGCCCTGCAAGCTGGATTAAAGAGTTGCGCCATGACCTCAGTCCAACAATATGCAGAATCCTGAACCAATCCCTATCAACAGGGTCCTTCCCTCAAAGCCTAAAATACACGTCCATCTGTCCTCTGTTAAAAAATAGTAAACTTGATCCATCTAAAGTTGAGTCCTTCAGACCAATTTCGAGCATCCCTCTACTTGACAAAATCTTTGAGAAGGTAGTCCAGTGACAAATTCAACACCATGTCGACATTGAAGCACCTCTGGACCCATCCCAGCATGGCTTTAGAGAAGCACACAGTGTTGATACCATCCTTACAACCCTCTTTAACAATCTAGTCACTGGACTTGACAACATCCACCAAGGATATGTCCTCATCTTCTTGGACATAGCAGCCGCTTTTGATTCGGTGAACCACCAGACACTCTTACTTCGCCTCAAAGAAAAAGGAATACTAGGCTCAGCGCTAGCCTGGTGTAAATCTTATCTGTGCAATAGATGGCAACAAGTCAGAGCAGGATCCACGACTTCAGAGCCATTCCCACTGAAACAAGGCGTACCTCAAGGCTCATCCCTATCTGCATTGATGTTTAACATCTACATGCAGCCCATCTGTGCATTAATTCCATCCTTCAATGTCCAATGCCTAGCCTATGCAGACGACATCCTCATTTACACACCCTTCAAGATCGATCAACCTGACTTCTCCCCAATATTAAGATGCTTTGAAGCAGTAGCAGACTGGCTCCTCTCTCAAAATCTACAAATTAACCACAGCAAAACGGATGTTCTATTCGTCACAAGAAACCAGAAGTTCACGCCACCTCCCTCACTACAAGTCAACAACACGGAACTTAAGGCAAAACCCACAATTCGCTATCTAGGTATTACTCTTGACCAGAGGCTAGACATGTCAGCACATGTCAAAAACACCACAAAAGCGATTTATCACAAGATCAGATCACTACGTCATCTCCGACCACTACTGGACTTCCCTGAATACCAATCAATCTTCCAAGCTTTAGTTATTCCTCATCTCGACTTCGCTAACATCATCCTTCAGGGTCTTCCACAGTCGACTCTAAGCCCGCTCCGACTTGCCATGAACTCAGCTGCGAGAGTACTGGTAGGTCTATCAAGATCAGACCATATAACGCCAGTCCTGAAGAACCTACACTGGCTACCGCTGCAGGCCAGAATCCACTACAAGACTCTTGTCCTGACATTCAAAGCTCTCAAGAACCAGCCACCCACGCCCATCAGTAAACTTCTCCACAGCACTCCAGCCAACAGAATCAGGAGATCTACATTGATGAATACCCTTGAAGTCCCTAAGTTAGTGATAAAATGTACAAAGACAACAGCCAGTAGAGCCTTCTCCATTTTCGCACCTATGGCCTGGAACGCCCTCCCAGCAGAAATCCGAGCTATCTCCAATCTACCGTTATTCAGAAAAGCTGTCAAACACCACCTGTTCCTGCTACATTACCCCGATAATAATTCTGGAAAGCACACAGCCATCACCTTACCCTCCTACCTAGCCCACCCCATTGATCAGCCTCCCTTAGAGAACAGTTAATCACCTGTCCCCTACCCTGACCCAGGAGCTTAGGCATCTGTTTACGATCCTTATATGTCCTGTAAGAATGTCCATAATCTGCATATAGTTCCCCCGGTTCTTCCAAGTTTACTACCCCTGTTCAATGTAAACTTAATGTGACCTGCTGCATTGTAGTATGTTTTGTTTCAACTGTAAACCACACTGATTATAATAGCGCGGTATATAAGAGATATAAATAAATAAATAAACTTTCTCCCATGATGCTTCCAGCCGAAGTTCTGCAGAGTTCCTGAGACTGACATCGCTGTGATTAGAAAGACCAGACCTGTGATCCAAGGGAAGTGGAGAAAGAGAATGGGCCCCAATGTGAAGATGAAGACCTTATATGAACTGGCACAATTATTGGAGCTCAAATAAACTGACACCAAGCCAAGGAATGATTTGAGGAACTATTTTATTCACTATTATTTGTTTCTGCCTTACACATTTTTTGTCAGGTTTTATATTCTTTTAGTAAGATGGTTCTGTTACATACTTATCACCTATACTCTTGGAGTGAATAACATTTTAATTGTACCAACTAAATGCTCCAAACACTTGAAATGAATCCTAAATTATTTTTTTCTTCCCAACTGTGTTCCTCTGAGGTATTTCAGTAGGAAATAGGAATTTCTTTAACACCTGGGCTCAAGGAGGGTTAACGGTTGCCCTAATTTATCTTCTGGCACATCAATGACATTTTCAGCACAGGGAAACCAACCATTCCAACAGTCCCTGAGTAATCCAGGTGGCTTACATCTATCAAGCAGCCCCTGCTCAATAGAGATTACAAACTATTCAAGACAGACAGACAGAACAAACAGGGGACCTTGGCAGAACTAAGTGGAAATGGTTATAACACACATGGTGGTTACACGGGAGAATAAGGGGTGCACTAGGAGCCAAAAGCAGCCTCAAAGAGATGGGTGTTTAGTCTGGATCTGAATAGGATCAGAGATGGAACCTGACATGCAGACTCAGGCAGTCTGTTCCAAGCATAAGGTGCAGCAAGGTGGCACAAACAAGGTGGATATTGGGAGAGGGGTATGGGATGACAGGGAGGTGAATGGCAAGAGCTGGCCTAAGCTTTTACACCTGTCCCTTCAAGCAAACTCTTATGCCTGCCTTGGGGCAGGTGTTGATGCCAATGTCTAGAATTTTTAATTTTAATGTGTACTCTCCTTGTAAAATGGGGAATATCTGTAAATTGCCAGGTCTTTCTTAGCACAGTAAGTCTACAGCACCTGGTATGCCAAGGTGGTCTCCCATCCAAGTACTAGCCATGCTGGACCTTACTTAACTTCTAAGATTGGATAGATCAGGTTCATGTAGGGTGGCCAAGCCATAGTGACCATACCTCTAAAGCAGTGATCCCCAAATGTTTTGGCCTGCTGCCCCCTTGGTTCCATAAATTTATTACAGTGCCCCCACCTCACCCAGTGAAGCTATTCTGAGCACTAATGTCATTCCTGCCACAGATTATTTCTTCCCACCATCCAAGACTGGCCACTGGCTGTTTTACAAGTTTATCTATCGCATTTCATTTTCGTTATATTTTGTTTGCGCATAGAAATCTGACTTGCTGGACGCAACTTACTGCTTATTCCTGCCAAATATGCTAGTGAAACCCACTGGTGCAATCGTGTATTGTAAACATATGCATCTTTGGTTCTCTTGCAACTATGCAAACATATGCTCATTTAGTATACAGTCAATTTATATTGCACAATGTGTATACTTTGTTACTTCTTAGTTCACGCCGCTATATTGTGCTTATCCCTGCAGCGTCCCCATGCCCCCACCTTGTCTTTCAACGCTCCCCTAGATTAGCCCAACGCTCCCAGGGGGCGGTGCCACCCATTTTGGGAATCAGTGCTCTAAAGTGTCTCTATAAGGGTATTTCTTGATTTGACACAATTGCCATTAAGGGAATATCTCTTACATGACCACTGGTACCACTTGAGAGCAATCTAAAGCATTCCTTGCTCCTAAATGCCTGCAAACAGCCATGTGATCAGTTTCTTAAACGGCACTGTTTAAAATATAAGAACATAAGAACATAAGAAATGCCATACTGGGTCAGACCGAGGTCCATCAAGCCCAGTATCCTGTTTCCAACAGTGGCCAATCTAGGTCATACGTACCTAGCAGTTTCCCCAAAAGACACAGGTTCTGCAGTGCTTGTACTAGGTCAAGCATTGATATCCTGGGTCCCTTTTTAATAGTGGTTTATGGACCTTTCCTCCAGGAACTTGTCCAAACCTTTTTTAAACCCAGCTATACTAACAGCCCTTACTACATCCTCCGGTAACAGATTCCAGAGTTTGATTACACGTTGAGTGAAGAAATATTTTCTCTTATTTGTCTTAAATAGTTTACCCTGTAGCTTCATTACATGTCCCCTAGTCCTTCTATATTCTGATAGCGTAAACAATTGATCCACGTTTATCCGTTCCACTCCATTCATTAATTTATAGACCTCTATCATATCTCCCCTCAGCCGTCTCTTTTCCAGGTTAAAGAGCCCTAACCTTTTTAGCCTCTCTTCATAGGAGTAGCCTTCCATCCCCTTCACCAATTTGGTGGCTCTTCTCTGTACTTTTTTCTAATAACTCTATGTCCTTTTTAAGATACGGTGACCAGAATTGCACACAATATTCAAGGTGCGGTCGTACCATGGAGCGATACAGAGGCATTATAATATCCTTTGTTTTATTCTCCATCCCTTTCCTTATGATACCTAGCATTCTATTTGCTTTCTTGGCCGCCGCTGCACACTGGGCGGAGGGTTTTAACATGTTATCCACGATGACTCCTAAATCTTTTTCCTGGGTGGTGGTTTCTAATGTGGAGCCTTGCATCGTGTAACTATAGTGTGGGTTGTTCTTTCCTAGGTGCATAACTTTGCACTTGTCCACATTAAATTTCATCTGCCATTTGGATGCCCAGTCTTCCAATTTATCCAGATCCTCCTGCAGTTTTCCACAATCCTCTTGGGTTTTAACAACTTTAAACAGTTTTGTGTCATCTGCAAATTTGATAACCTCACTAGTTATTCCTTTTTCCAGGTCATTTCCAGATCCCTGATAACATTTTTAAGGATACTCAATTAAGTGGGAACAATCAACGTTTTGCTCTATGTGCTCATTTCAATATTCATAATAAAGTAGGGCAAGCCATCAGTGAATGGAAAAGTACTGGACTAGAACAATGAAACTGGAGGAACATACAGTAAATGCCAAAAATACCAGCAGCATAAAATTGGGGCAAATCAGACCAAAATATCCTACAGTTCCTCTAATGTGGAATTTGTATAAAGGGCAGCTAAAATATGTTCAGAAAAGGGCAACAAATATGATAAATAAGATGGAACACTTTCCTTATGAAGAAAGACTAAACAGGTAGAGCTTTTCAGCTAGGGAACGAGATTATTAAGAGGGTATATGATAGAAGTTTAATAGATCATGAATGGGGTGGAATAGTTAAATAGTGAATGGCTGTTTAACCTTTCAAACAAAACTAAAACAAAAGGACGCTCCATGAAACTACAACCAACACATCATATCAAATACTTTTTCATACAGCACACAAGTAAATTGTGGAATATGCTGCCAGAGGACATGATCAGGGTTTGGATAAGTTCTTGGAGGAAAAGTTCATAAAATTTGATCTACATTTTGGGATCTGCCAGGTATTTGTGACTCGGATTGGTCATTGCCAGAGACAGGATGTGGGACTTGATGAATCTTGGTCTGACTGAACATGTTTTTTATTATATTCTTATGGTGGTAAAAGCTATTTTTCCATTGATGTATAAGCATCATAGATGAGGTGATCAGACGTTCTATTTATAACTTCAGCATAAGACCTAGATCTTTTTCAGTTCTCCATAAAATGTGCTGTTTCTAATTAATGTTCTAACACTTTGTAAAGAACCTTGATGATAATATTAGCTTCAGGGCAGTATAGCACAATTCTGCTTTTGACTAACATTCCTGCCACCAGGTAAGAACATATGATATGTCATACTGGGTCAGACCAAGGGTCCATCAAGTCCAGTGTCCTGTTTCCAACAGCAGCCAATCCAGGTCACAAGTACCTGGCAGGTTCCCAAAATGTAGACAGAGTCCATGCTGCTTATCCTAGGGGTAAGCAGTGGATATCCTCAATCCATGAACTTGCCCAAAATTATTTTAAAGCCAGCTACACTAACAGCTTTTACTACATCCTCCAGCAATAAATTCCAGAGTTTGAATACACATTGAGTTAAAAAATATTTTCTCCGATTAATCTTAAATGTCCTACATTGTAGCTTCATTGCATATCCCCTAGACCAGTACTTCTCAAAAATTTTTATTCTGTAGCACACTTTTGAATATGTTCTGTCCTTAGGGCACACAAACCAAATTTTGCATCACGATCGTTGCTGCTCAGTCCCTCCCACTGGCAAAAGGAGAGCAGTGTGTTTTACCTGAGGTACCTCATTCTGTCAGATTCAATCTCACATCTGAGCATAAGAGACCAGCAGGTCTTGTGAGATGGGAGGTCGCCATGCATTCAGATACCAGACTGAAGCCAGTGGAGGAGGCACACAGGTGAGACTCCTCCCCATACCCTGGCTTAGGAGTGAGATTCATTACAGTCATGGTATGCACAAAACTAACCCATATGGAGCAATTCCCCCTGTAAGAAGTGCTGCTGTCCTACCGATGGGAGGAGGGAGTGTCAGTAGTAAGCAATCAGTTCAATTTGGTGGGGAGGATGAGGGAAGTCCCATGGACTCTCGCCATGAAAAAATATAGTAATCTACTCCAACTATATCTAAAAGCACATTCTTTCAGTTTTGCTACTACAAAGTATTTTGAGATTCAATACAAAAGCCTCAAGGCTGGTGGGCATGTCCTGCCTACAAGATAATTAATTATGCACCAGAGAAAAATCAGAATTAGCAAAGTATTCCCAGTGTAAATTCTGTGTAGGAGATAGGTTTGTCTGCTTACTGCAGGGAGCTTACAGCTACTAGATCACAAATTACAATCACTAATCTGCAAATAGAAGTTGTGTTCCTACATTTAGGATAGAAGAGAAAGGGACTGGAGCTGAAAGAGTACTGGCTCTACTTTCAAATGGAGTATATGCTTCAGTTAGTCGCACTCCTGTCCTGCTGTCCTAGATGACAGGAGGACAGGGGTGGATTAAAAGGCAGGCTAGATCTTCTTTGCTGTATCTGCTCCAAGTTTACTCTGTTTTCTACTGGTCTCTGTGCTCTGCCTGGGAGAAGATGGGGCTGGAGAAGGAAGCAGATGGTTATTTTCAGGACTACTGTCCAATTGAGATGGTGCTAGCACCTCATGAGCCCATGCCTGGCCACCACCAAGGCACACCAGGAACTTCCCAAGGCACACCAGTATGCCCCAATGCTCTGGATGAGAAGCACTGCCCTAGACTTTCTATTGTCTGAAGGAGTAAACAACTGATCTACATTTACCTGTTCCACACCACTCGTTATTATATCGACCTCTATCATATCTCCCCTCAGCCGTCTTCACAGCTAAGAGGATCAGCATTTTCAGTACTGGCCCCTCTATGGTAGAATAAACTTTCCTGTAAGCTATGGGTAAAAAAAAATTATTAACTTTTAGGAGGAAATTAAAGGCATTTTTGTTTACTGAGGAAAAGTCCATAAACCATTATTTAAAAGGACCAGAGTAATCCACTTCTTACTCCTGGGATAAGCAGCATGGAATATATGTACTTTTTTGAGAACCTGACAGGTACTTTGAACCTGGATTGGTCACAATAGAAACAGGATATTGGGCTTGATAGACCCTTGTTCTGATCCTGTATGGCATATCTTATATTCTTATGTTCCTAACACTCATAGAGAGGATACATACAACACTTCTTCCTCCTGTGACCACAAGGCCCATGTAGGAATATATTTACCCAACATTATTTTGCAAATATACTGAGACCTGGCCCAAACAAAGCCTAAATACAAATGAGAGAAATTTGAATAATATACTAAACACTGCAAGCCAGTGGCATTGCTTCAGTAATAGGGAAATATGATTATTAACCTTCAAGCCTCCAATGGTCTGTGTAGCCATGTTTTGAATTAACTGTAGATGGTGCACTGCTATCTGTAAATCCCCACTGAAACCTCATTTCAGTAATCCAAGCATGACATAACCCAGGACTGAGATAAGGTCTGCAAATCAGATGAGGATAAATAAGGTCACAACTGATGAATTATCCATTAATATATGAAAAAAACTCTAGACAATCTCAGATACCTGACCCTTAAATATCAGGTTTGAATAGTGTCAAACACCCATATCTCACTTAAAGACCTCACTGGGATCTGAAATGTATCAAAATTAATAAGACTTTCTATTTGCCTATCATCCCCAGTATCTTTGCAATATTCAGCTTTACAATGCAATGTGTGCCTTTGAGTCAGTCCTGACTCCTGGTGACCCAAAAGCTCCTGGGCTTTCTTGGCAGTATCACTGGAAGTAGATTGCCAGGCCTTTCTTCCAAGGCAATGGAGGGTTAAGTGATTTGCCCAAGGCGTGCTAGTGGGAATCAAACCCTGGTTGCTTGGTTACCAAGCCAGTGTTCTAACCACTAGGCTACTCCTCCACTCCATTCAGGTTTAACTATTGATCAAAAAGCCATTCCAAAATCAATGCAATCCTATCCATCATCAGCATCTCACTTCTAGAAGCTGGAAGCAAAACACGAACATCATCTGCAAAAACACAAAATCGTAACCCAGTAGTAGCCCATAGAACACTACAAACAAGACCATCCTTCCTCGGGAACTCCACTCATTAAACAAATCCCTTCTGTCTGTGCCCTTCTCTCCCACTGCCAACTGCAGACTATGTTCTTTCCACCTTGCTGCACCGCATGCCTGGAATAGACTACCTGAGTTGGTTTGCAGGCTCCATCTCTAGTTCTATTCAAATCCAGGCTAAAAGTCCACCTCTTCATTGCTCCTTTTGAACCCTGACCCTTATGTTTCTGTATCATCTATGTGTATCAAGACCATCTCTAATCCCCACTCTGTAGTGTGTCTGTCTTGCTTAGATTGTAAACTCTGTCTCCCATGTACATGGAGGGAGGAGTGGCCTAGTGGTTGGGGCAAGTTACCAAAGGTCAGGGGCTCAAATCCTACTAGAGGACAGCAACCTTGGGGCAGAAGGACTTGGGTTTCTAGTCCCACAGGTGCTCATTGTGGTCTTGGGCAAGCCACTTAACCCTCCATTGCCCATCTTCTCTGTAAAATAGTTATCTTCAAGTTATAATGCCCTGTTCAATGTAATTTCAGTTTGTTCAATGTAAACCACCTTGATATCATGAAAGGCAGTATATAATAAATGTTAAATAAATATGTGTGCTGCATACACCTTGTAGCTCTATACAAATGATAAGTAGTAATAGTAGCAATAAAAATATTCAAAAGAAAGTAGGATAAGACTGACTCATAGGGCACTCTACATTTTTTGACTCTAGAACTAGAATCTCCTATCATTCTCTCTCTTTACATTGAGAAAGAGTGGTTCATGTTGTGATAACTCCACAACTTGGCTACTGGAATGTACTATATATGGATCTGCAACAAAAACAAATTATCTTCAGCAGGAGTAGTCCAATAAAATCCTAAACCTGTTAAAAAATAAATACAAATAAAATAAATCCCCAAACACCCACTCCTGCAATTATCAAGCCATTAACCATTAGCCACAAAGGCTTATAATGTACAAAAACTTCAATGTTTAAAGAGACTCTCAGTCTGGGCATAAGCGTGTACCACAACATGTCAAGTTCCCAACATGAATTCATGTTTCAGGCTCACTAGGAGCCCTGCCTCAGGGGAATAGTTAATGATAATGTATTCAGCATTGTTTCATAACAAAAAAATTCACTCAGCGACCAACTGTCGGTGATACCCTGCTCTTCCAAAGTCGCTGTAGAGAAACAGGAAGTGACATTAGAATTTAACGCAACACAGGATATCATAGCAAATTAATGTTAATGAGCAACATGATCAATCCTGTAACAAGGATGACCATTCAATTTCCTGATTAAAACCCTGAGGGGCAACTGTTTGCAGCCTAAGAATTCATGTCGGGAACCTTGGGAAAATTGGAGATAAGTGATTGTAAATGCAGTTATTAAATATTCTTAAAAAATAGCACTTTGGTGGAGACCAATGATGGTACTAAGAACTGTGTGACGTGCTAATACCCAGACTGAGGGTCTCTTTAAACATTTACGTTTTTTTACATTATAAACCTTTTGTGGCTAATGGTTAGTGGCTTGATAACTGCAGAAGTGGATGTTTGTGAATTTAGGATATGGATCTGCAGCACAACCAATAACGTTGCAACAAAAGTAATCATATCATACCATTCCTGCCAAAACTTCACTGGCTACAAGTACATTACATGGCCAAATTTAAAACTCAATTTTTCTTAAATTGAATTTCCAAAAAGTTACACAAGAACAAGTTTGTTAAAGAAGAAAAGGCAGAAATAAACCAAAAAAGCAGAAGGATATTACATCATACCCTATAAGGAAACACACATAATACAAACCATTAGCTCACCAGCCTACCAAGAGGGAAGCAATACACAAGTCAAAGACAATACAATTTTATTTATTTAGCTGTGCTTATATACCACTTTTCACTGGGTCAAAGTAGTTTATGGATATATGCTAACAGGCACTATTTATTCTCTTGTTCCTGAGGGGCCCACAATCTAAGTGTAACTGAGGCAATGGAGGGTTAAGTGGCTTGAACAAGGCCACAAGGAGTGGCCATGGGACTAGTAACTGTATGGCCTAATTGTGTACACGTACCCTAATGTTAAATGTAACCCTCCAACTGTTATGTGACGTGACCACCTTGATTGAAGGAAAAGGTGGCATACAAATCTGTCTAAATAAATAAATAAATAGAGACCCCAATCCCTCTGGCCTGAGGTTACTTATCCCTACATAGGAATTGAACCCCTGGCCCTCCAGCCTGAGATAGCCAGTCCCAACCACTGAGCCACACATAAATTTAACAGTCCAAGTATTGGTAAATTAGTAATAGCAGGCTTCAGCAATAGAAACTGCTTCCTCCTTTTCTGCATTATACAGGAAACATCAGGAAACTTCATCACTCTACAGTCCAAAAACTGGGGGGTTTTACATAAAAAAACATCTTTAATACCCAATCTCTATCTGGTTCCAGTGCTAAGGTCACCAATAACACAGCAGTGATCAGAGGCTCGGAATCAGATCTCTCAAGAAAAACTATAAGATTGAAGCTATCTGAAGACATCAGAGGAGATTGAACTTACCTACCCATAGGCTTCACTTTCGCTTAGGAAAATTTAAAAGCCTGAGATTACATCGCCTATTAGTGCTTTTCAGTGCCTCCAATTTCTAATCAATAATTCCAGAATCCTTCATAAACGCCACCTGTGCAGAGGACGACTGCTCCATCTTATCCTGCAATGCAGACACTTTGTTCTTCAAGTCCAATATATCCTGATCATGATCAACCAGCCTTTGGGCAGTATGAACAACAGAAGTAGCAATAGAATGTAAGTGGTCAGAGAGAGACTGTTCCAGAAAGGATAAACCATCCCAAATAGATTCAAAGTTAAAAATCTTTGGTTCTCACCAATGCTATCCGCAATGCAAAGGAAGAAACGTAGAAACATGACGGCAGAAAAAGACCACATGACCTACAGTAGTACCCTTTTTACCTTTAGAGATCCTCTGTGTTTGTCCCATGCTTTTTTGAATTCAGATACTGTCCTCGTGTCAACCACCTCCACTGGGAGATTATTCCACGGATCCACCACTCTTTCTGTAAAGAAATATTTCTGCATATTACTCCTGAGTCTATCCCCTTTCACTCTCATCCTTTGTCATAGCAGAGCTTGCCTTCAATTGAAAGAGAACCTCCTGTGCATTTATGCCATGAAGATATTTAAATGTCTCTATCATATTGCCCCTATCCTGCCTTTCCTCTAAAGTATACATATTAAGATCTTTAAGTCAGTCCTCATATGCTTCATAATGAAGACCACTAACCATTTTAGCAGTACCCTCTGCACCGACTCCAACTGCTTATATCCTTTTGAAGGTGCGGTCTCCAGAATTGCACACAATACTCCAAATGAAGTCACACCAGAGACTTATACAGAGGCATTATCGCTTCCTTTTTTCTGCTGGCCATTCCTCTCCCTATACACCCAAGCATCCTTCTGGCTTTCAGAGTCATCTTTTCTACCTGTTTAGCTACTTTAAGATAGTCAGGCACAATTACGCCCAGGTCCCGTTCTTCTTTTGTGGACAGAAGTACCTCACCCTCTACAATGTACCGCTCCTTTGGATTTTTGCAACCCAAATGCATGACCCTGCATTTTTTTGCATTAAATTTCTAGACCATTCTTCAAGCTTAGCTGGATCCCTCTTCATGTTATCTTTATCTTTATTCATTTCTTTATATACCGCCCACACCGAGGCATCAGGGCGGTTTGCAATATAAATTGACTGCAGGAAAAAGAAACGGAACTCCACTGATGTGACAGGAAAGGGATAGAATCAAAGGTAAAGAAAAGGCGAGAGACGAGCTTGAAATTCAGAGAATGGACAAACAGGGGAAAACAAATCACTCAGAAGACTAAGGAGGACTGGAGCGGGGAGGAGGGAGGGTGCAGGTCGCAGGCGGCACAGAAGAGGTGAGTCTTCAAGCCAGCTTTAAATTTGGGGAAGGAGAGTTCAAGGCAGAGGGCAGAGGGGAGTGAATTCCAAAGCTTGGAGCCAAGGAAGAAAAATGCAGTAGAGTGAGTGGATTCTAGGTGGGCAGAGGAAAGGGGAGGGGAAAAACATGTGGTTGGCGTGAATTGATCTGAGAGAGCGTTGGGAGGTATGAAGGTGAATCGGGTCAGGCAGGTAGTGAGGGACACCAGGGTGGATGACTTTGTGGATGAAGGTGAGAATTTTATATCTACATTCCTGGGTGTCTACCCTATTGCAGATTTTGGTATCATCCGCAAACAAGCAAACCTTACCCAACAGCCCTTCTACAATATCACTAACAAGAATGTTAAAAAGAATTGGACCAAGGACAGATCCCTGCAGCACACCACTGGTTACCTCCTTCTCCTAGAGTGTGCTCCATTTACCTGTACACTTTGTCACCTCCCACTCAACCAATTTCTAACCCAATGAATAACTTTAGGGTCTATCCCTAGGATGCTCACTTTGTTTATAAATCGCCTGTGCGGAATGATGTCAAAGGCTTTACTGAAATCTAAATACACCACATCTAGGGCTCTCCCTTGGTCCATCTCCCTCGTCACCCAGTCAAAAAAATCAATCAGATTTGTCTGACAAGACCTGCCTCTGTTGAATCCATGATGCCTTGGATTCTGCAATCCATTGGACTCCAGATAATTCACTATTCTCTCTTTAGTAGTCTTTCCAATAATTTACTAACCATAGAGGTTAGACTAACCGGCCTGTAGTTCTCAATGTCATCTTTACATCTGCTTTTGTGTAAAGGGACCACATATGTGCCTTTCTACAGTCCTCTGGCACTGCTCCTCACTAAAAAAAGTAATTGAAAAAGTCAGGCAGTGGAGCCGCTAGAATGTCCCCAATTTCCCTCAGTATTTTTGGATATATCCCACCCAGACCCATGGCTTTGTCTACTTTTAGTTTAGCTAGTTCCTCATGAACACAGTCTTCTGAAAATCATTTGAGATCCCCGTCACTTCTGTTCCTGTTTGTGGGTGTTTTTTGAGGTCCTGCTCCTGGCCCTTTATCTGTGAACACAGAACCGAAATATTTGTTAAGCAATTCTGCTTTATCCTCATAAATTTCTGCATATTCCTCCTGTGCACCCTTGAGTGTGACAATACCACTTTTGTCCTTCCTCCTCTCACTGACACATCTGAAAAATGTCTTATCCCCACATTTGGCTATTTCTTTTTCTTTTTGTACTTTTGCTTTCCTGATTACTTTGCTAACTTCTCTAAGTTTTTTGCAAATATAGATACCTGTATTCCTTCTATTATCCAATGTTTCTTATCCATGTCAGCACAATGTCCATTTGTGCCAACATGGATCAGCAACATCGGATAGTAGTCAGTAGGCTTGATGAGTCTCATAAAACTCTCTGTAACATCTCAGATTTTGGCAGGGATGGCCCTATAATGAGGCCAAGTGAAGCGGTGGCCTCAGGCGGAAACTTTTTGGGGGCGGCAAAAATTGCCCCCAAAAGCCTGCCTCACTCGGCCTTAAAAAAACAACAACCCCGATGAGAGGAACCGCTGCCGGAGCTGCTGCCACTGTTGCTGCCGCTGCCACTGCACCAGCGACAGAATGAAGTGCCCCGCAGCCGCAGCCTCCCCGGCAGATCCCTCCTATTTCCCTCAGCGCCGGCTTTTCAGAGCCACGAAGGGAGTTTCCCTTTTTCGTGGTTCTGTTAGTTGAGCCCGCAGGCACTGATGGGAAACAGGAAATACCTATTTCCAATCAGTGCCGGTGGGCTTAATAGAGCCGTGAAAAAGGGAAATAGGAGGGCTCTGCCAGGGAGGCCGCAGCTGCGGGGCACTTCATTCTGCCGCTGCTGAAGCTTCAGCTTCTGCAGCCAGGTTTTTTTTTCAATTTCCCTGGGGTGGGGGGGGGAGGCTAGGTCTGGAAATGGGCTGATGGGGGGGGGGAGTTAGGACAGGAAGTGGACTGATGGGGTGTTAGGACTGGTAATGGGCTATGGGGGGGGGGTTAGGACTGGAAGTGGGCTGATGGGGGGTTAGGACTGGTAATGGGCTATGGGGGGGCTAGGACTGGAAATGGGCTGCTGGGGGGGGGTTAGAACTGGAAATGGGCTGATCGGGAGGGGGCTAGGACTGGTAATGGGCTATCGGAAGTAGCTAGGACTGGAAATGGGCTGATGGGGGTTAGAACTGGAAATGGGCTGATGGGGGTTAATAATGGAAATATGCTGATTGGGAGGGGGGTTAGAATTGGAAATGGGATGATGGGGGGTTAGAACTGGAAATGGACTGATCAGGAGGGGGTTTAGGACTGGAAATGGTCTGATGTGGGGTGGGGGGGTTAGAACTGGAAATGGGCTGATGGGGGGTTAATAATGGAAATATGCTGATTGGGAGGGGGTTAGAATTGGAAATGGGATGATGGGGGGTTAGAACTGGAAATGGACTGATCGGGAGGGGGGTTAGGACTGGAAATGGGCTGATTGGTGGGCTAGGACTGGAAATTGACTTATTGGGGGGGGGGGATAGGACTGGTAATGGGCAGATGGGGGGCTAGCACCAGAAATGAGCTAGGACTGGTAATGGGCTGATGGGGGCGCTAGGACTAGAGTGGGCTTATAAGGGGGATATGACTGAAAATGGGCTGATGTGTGGTGGGGGGGTTAGGACTGGAAATGGGCTGATTGGGAGGGGTTTAGAACTGAAAATGGGCTGATGGGGGGTTAGAACTGGAAATGGGCTGATCGGAAGGGGGGGCTAGGACTGGTAATGGGCTGATTGGTGGGGTTAGGCCTAGAAATGGGCTGATTAAGGGAGGCTAGGACAGAAAATGGGCTGATTGGAGGGCTAGGACTGGAAATAGACTTATTGGGGAGGTTAGGACTGGTAATGGGCAGATGGGGGGCTAGCACTGAAAATGAGCTAGGACTGGTAATGGGCTGATTGGGGGGCTAGGACTAGAGTGGGCTGATTAGTGGTATAGGACTGGAAATGGGCTGGGACTGGAAATGGGCAAATGGGGGAGGGGAGGAGAGTGCTGCTGGCCCTGGAAGAAAACTAAGGGCTAGGGCTACAAATGGGCTGATGTGGGATGATGGTAGAATAGGACTGGAAGGGAGCGGATAATGAGAAGGTCTGCCAGGGGAAGGAGGGGGCAGGAAGGAGGGGGCAGGAAAGGAGCTGACATGGGGAAGGAGGGGACTGGAAAGGAGCTGACACCTAGGATGTACTGAAGGGGAACTGGAAGGGAGCTGACTCTTGGGGATAGGAGTGGTAGGTGGTTGTGTAATGGGGAGGAGGCTGGAAGGGAGCTGACATGCAAATGGCACTGGAAGGGGGATGGACAGAGGGTAGGGCGACTGGAAGGGAGCTGACTGGGGGGGGTGACACTGAGAGTGGACGTGAGCTGATATCTGGGATGGTATTTGGACTAGAAGGGGCTGGACAGTGGCGAAGGAGGGGGACTGGAAGGGAATGGACACGAGTGGCAGTTGTGGGAATGCAAGACGGTTGAAATTGGAAGGTACTAGGATGGGAGGACTGGAAAGGGGGCTGATACTGGGGAGGGTTACTGGAACTGGAAATGGGCTGATGGAAGGAAGTGAAGAAAACAAAAGAAGAGATCAGAAATGGCAGATGGACCATGAACCATAGACCACAGAAAGAGAGCTTAGAGAAGACAGGAAAGCAGAAGCCTCAGACCAGGACCAGCATGATCAGAGAATAAAATGGTCAGACAACAAAGGTAGAAAAAATAATTTTATTTAATTTTAGTGATTGGACTTTGTGCTATTTTTATATTTTACACAGTATTGGGGAACTGCTTCTCTTATTTATCTGATGTTGCATTGCATGTGGCTTCTTGGGGTTTCAATTTAAATTTTGTCTACATATTTTATTTTTACTTTAGATTGTGTTTACTTATTCTGTACTTGATGAGGGTCGAAGTTGTGAGTGTGTGACTGAGGTCAGGTGTTGTTAACATGGAGTTTGTACATAAAGATCTATACTGTACTGTAGTAATTTATTTATTTATTTATTTAAGGGTATTTCTATTCCGCCTTATCCTTCAATCAAGGCGGTGAACACATCAAACAATCAATGGCAATGGTGTTTATGTCAGATAAGTTTATGTACAGTGAGGGTGCATGGGTGTGGGTGTGCTGATTAGTGTGAGCTATTTACAGTATGCGCTTTTTACAGTTATATACATGGGCTTGCTGGTTCCGTAGCGGGTTGTGATTGAACTTCAATTGAGTCTAAGGTTGGTCCAAGTCTGTAGATTCTGGCTATGCGTTTGGGCCGTAGTGCTCAGTGAAGAGTACTGTCTTTAGGTGTTTCCGGAAGTCCTTCGGGTCTTCAGTTGATCGTAGGTCGTCTGGGAGTGTGTTCCATATTGTTGGAGCCGCCAGTGATAGGGCTCTTTGTGTGGTGGATTTGCATGTTTTTGTGTAGTTGCTTGGGGTGCTGAGTGTGTCTGCTGTGGTCTTTCTTCTCGGTCTATTGCTGGCGTCAGGAAGTATGAGGGCTTGGAGGCTGAGTGCAGAGCTCTTGTGTCTGATTCTGAATATGTTTAGTATCATTTTGTATTTGATGTGGTGGCTGATTGGGAGCCAGTGGAGGTCTTTTAGGATGGGGGTGATGTGGGCTTGTGTTGGAGAATCGGTGATTATTCTGGCTGCTGTGTTTTGAGCCATTTGAAGCGGCCTGAGTGATTGTTTTGGCATTCCGTTGTACATCGGGTTGCAAAAGTCAAGTATGGGAGTTATAAGCGCTTGGCAGACTGTGCGGAAGTGTTCATGTGAGAGTAGGGGCTTGAGGCGTCTGATTATTCTCATTTTGTAGTATGCATTTTTGGTGGTTCTTCTGATGTGTGATTGTATTTTCAACTCTTTGTCGAGTGTTATTCCGAGGTATTTCACTTCGTTCTTCAGTGGTATTGCCGTGTTGTTGGTTTTGATGAAGGGTGGGGGGCTGAAGTTGGTGTTTCGTGTGATGATGAGTGCTTCTGTCTTGCTGTAGTTTATGGCTAGGTTGTTGTGCATGAGCCAAGTGGACATGCTGTTGAGACAGTTTGTTATTTTGCTGTAGTCGGGGCTGTCGAGGTTGATTGGCATGTATATCATGATGTCATCTGCATAGATTGTGTAGTCTATTTTATGAGCTTTCATGATGTCGCAGATTGGTTGGATGTATATGTATATGTTGAATAGTGGTGAGGATAGTGCGGATCCTTGTGGCACTCCTTGCTTGATCTTTGCGGATTGTGAGATGTTGGATCCAATCTTGACTTGGAACTGTCTGTCTGTTAGGTATGAGTTGAACCATTTTAGTATGGTGCCAGTTATTCCAATGTTCTGTAGTCTGGTTAGGAGGATTCTGTGGTCCACTGTGTCGAATGCAGCTGACTTGTTCAGCATTTCAAATAGGTGTATGGATGTTCCAGGGCCCACTGTAGTATTTACAGTGATGCTTTTTTTGGATGGGCTCTTTATGTGAGTTTTGGAAGTTTATGCTGATATGGTATGGTATGGTAGGTTTGCTCTTTGTTGTAGGGTTTTGTATTAGTTCACAATATGCCTGGTACTGGAGAATAGTGGTTGTTATTGTTGTTGTTGTTAGTGTTAGTAAGATGATCATAATCAGATTTTTTTAAAAATATTGAGTTCTGTGGGTGAATGTCCTGGTTCTGCTCTGCACCTACTGTGGATGCAAAATATATGTTGAAAAAGAAAAAGCAAGAACCATAACGCAGTTTATAATAACAAAATAAAAATGAGTTATAATTTAGTTTTATAAACTGTGCTGTTGGTTCTTGCTGTGTTTTAGTTCCTTGGTGTGCAAACGGGACCGTACGTAGACCTGTGCAAGCGATGCAGCCGCACAGGGTGGAAAGGCTTGCGGGCCGCTGGCAGGACAATAGCAGGCAGCCGAAATACGCTCCCCAAGCCTTTTCGCAGCACTTTAAGCAGGTCTGGTCCTTCCCTCCTCTGTCACGATGTCAGAATAGGGAGGGACAGATCTGCTTAAAGTGCTGGTGCCTTTCAGATTGGGCGTATGCCCCCCTCCTTCTCCCCATACCTCTGTCCAGTGCTGCCTGCTCTTTCCCTGCTGCTGGCGCCGCCATGAAAAAAACAGAGGGCGGCAGCAGCAGGGAAAGAGAAGGCAGCACTGGGTGGAGGTAAGGGGGGGGAGAGGGGGGGGCGTGTGCCCAAGCTGCAAGTCGTACAGGGCAGCTCGATATGGCCCTGTGTGCAAACATCTTGCATTTTCTCCATATAATCTAATCGGCTTTTTGGTTTGGTTCAGTCTCTGATTAGATTTCTGAGAAAGCCCTGCCCCTCTCTAAGGTGGGTGGGGGAGAGCACCATTTCATACTTCGCCTCAGGCAGCAGATTGCCTTGAGCCGCCCCTGGATTTTGGCACCTGGCAGATAGCACACCTCTCTTGACATCAAATCTGGTCGGCAGATGGATGCCTCATTACCCCTCAGAAGAGAGTCACCAACCACCATTACCCTTCACTTCCTTGTGGTGACTGATTCTGCAACTTTGGGGTGCTCGAGCAGTGGTTCTTCCCATTTCTCAGATGCTTCCATCTCCTCCACTTCCAGGGCTACATACGGGCTTGTCAATTCAAGGGCTGGAGGAGTTGAAGTTTTGATACTGCAGGCTCTGGTGACTCATGTCCAACCTTCTTCTTTCTGTAGCCTCCCATCTTCACCTCTGTCAGAGACCTTGGATGTTTCAAAAAGCCTTCAGAGAACCAGTATCACCAATAAAATCCAAGCCCACCACTCTGGACCTCTGCACCTCCATACACAACAGACAGAAGCCCCAAGGCCAGGGAGTCCTCCCCAACCCGGGGCACCCCCAGCTGAAGGAAAATGCTGACTTCTTCCTGTGGTGCACCCCCAGCTCTACCTGTGGTTCCCACAATTGCTGGTTTCTTCAGAGGTGTTCGGCACTCCAGGTTCAATGATGTTTCCTGTTATGGGATGAACAGGATGTTTCTAGTTCTGGGGTCAGTTCCCAACAGGAATTCATGTTTCAAGTCCTCTAGGAGTCCTGCTTTATTGGAATAGTTAATCATAACGTATTTAGTGTTGTTTTATAACCAAATATTCACTCAGCAACTGTCAACAATACTCCACTCTTTCAAAGTCGCTGTAGAGAAACATGAAGTGACATCTGAATTTAAGGCAACATGGCAAATTAATATTAATGTGCAATATCTCCCACCTCCGTTACACCAGTTGGATGCTCCGGATTCCTTTCCACATCCACGGGCCAAACGAAAGCATTCATTGGCCCGCCCAGCTTCGATTGCCAGTAGGAGCCATAAGAACATAAGCAATGCCATACTGGTTCAGACTGAGGTCCATCAAGCCTAGTATCATATTTCCAAAAGTGGCCAATACAGGTCATAAGTACCTGGCAGTTTCCCAAAAAGACACACAGGTTCCACAATGCTTGTATAGGAGCAAGCAGTGGATTTCCCGAGTCCTCTTTAATAATGGTTTATGGACCTTTCCTCCAGGAACTTGTCCAAACTTTTTTCAAACCCAGCTACACTAACAACTTTTACTACATCCACTGGTAATGAATTCCAGAGTTTGATTACATGTTGAGTGAAAAAATATTTTCTCTTATTAGTCTTAAACGGGTTACACTGTAGCTTCATTGTATGTCCCCTAGTCTTTTGACGTTTTGATGGCGTAACTAATCGATCTACGTTTACCCGTTCCACTCCATTCATTAATTTATAGACCTCTACCATATCTCCCCTCAGCTCTCTCTTTTCCAGATTGAAGAGCCCTAACATTTTAAGCCTCTCCTCATAGGGGTATCCTTCCATCCCTTTTACCATTTTGGTGGCTCTTCTCTGTACCATTTCTAATTCTGCTATATCCTTTTTAAGATACGACAACCAGAATTGCACACAATATTCAAGGTCGCACCATGGAACGATACAGAGGCATTATAATTCCCTTTGTTTTAGTCTCCATTCCTTTCCTTATGATTCCTAGCATGATTTGGATTGTTCTTTCCTAGGTGCATAACTTTGCACTTGTCCACATTAAATTTCATCTACCATTTGAACATCCAGTCTTCCAATTTATCAAGGTCCTCTTGCAGTTTTTCACGATCCTCTTTGGTTTTAACAACTTTGAATAATTTTGTGTCATCTGCAAATTTGATTACCTCACTTATTCCCATTTCCAGGTCATTTACGAATATGTTAAAATGCAGCGGACCCAGCACAGATCCCTGGGGTACTCCACTATTCACCTTTCTCCATTGGGAAAATTAGCTATTTAGTCCTACCCTCTGCTTTCTATCTTTTAACTGGTTCCTGATCCACAATAGTGCACTGCCTCCTATTCCATGACTTTTTAATTTTGCCAAGAATCTCTTATGAGGGGCCTTGTCAAAGGCTTTCTGAAAATCCAGACCCGTATCACCATTGTGAACTGGCTAAACTGTTGTCTACCTATTTATTCACACCGTCAAAAAAATATAATAGATCAGTAAGACAAGACCTTCCTTGGCTAAAATTATGTTTGCTTTCTCCCATTAAACCACGACTATCTACATGTTCAGTGATTTTTTTCTTTATAATGGTTTCTACCATTCTTCCTGGTCTGGCACACTGGTCTGTAGTTTCCTGGATCACCTCTGGAACCCTTTTTAAAAACTGTAAATACAGTGGCTATTCGCCAATCTTCAGGTATTACAGGTGATTTTAATAATAATTCACAGATGATCCAGGTGATCTGCTACTCTTTAGTTTTTCAAATAGTTGTAATACTTCTTCCAGATTTATTGATATTTCTTTCAATTCTTCTGATACATCACCTTTAAATAACATTTCTATCATGAGTAACTTCCCTACATTTTCTTTAGTAAATACCAAAGCAAAGAATTCATTCAGTCTCTTTGCTTGGTTTCCTCTTCCTAGAGGAATGTGGCATTATATGGCAAACAGAGAGACCTCAGCAGCGCATTTGCTCAGGCATGCCTGGTGGCAGCCATCTTTCTCCCCCCTTAAAACGCGATCTTTGATCTGCAAGGCCTTCAAAAGAAATGGGCCAGAGTACTTAAAGAATAGACTACCTACTATGCACCTTTATATTCTCTAATGTGCTCTGAAGGAGAATCCCCAACCATACCATCATCAAAAGAAATTAAACAATGTGATACTCACCAGCAAGCTTTCTCATGAGCAGCCTTCGCAGTCTGGAACTCACTTCCAGAAGGGCTTTGCCTAACGGAAAATAACCTCTACTTCAGGAAGCATGTTAAAGCATGGCTTTTCTCACAAGCTTCTAATGGGGAATGCAACTGAACAGCCAGATACACAAAATCTCATTAAACTCAGCTACACACACCATAGCATGTACTCAAACTGAAATTCATTTAACTAATTTAAATTTAACAAATTTAAATTCATTTAACTTATTTAACTGTAAATACTTAATTCACATAGGTCAGAAACATGCAGGGAGGGGGTTTTTATATGTGCAAATGACACCTGCTATAAATCACAAATAAGGATAAGACCCTGTTGTCTGTTAGGAATGCATATATCGTTGGTGACTGGAGGAGCTTGGTTGTGAGTTTTTGGCTTGACTGTCATCTGTGTTTATGCAGATTTCTTTTGAACTATAGTTTGTTTCTCTGTAGCATATCCTATACCCTCTCAAACTTATTCTTTCTTTCCAAGACCTCTGTAGATTCCACTCCCTGATCCCTCCTCCCCCCAGCTGTGCCAATCCTAAATCCCCAGTGACCCACTCCCTGACCCTTAATGTGTCTGTCTTCCTGTTGCCCAGTTTCCTACTGCCTACAGTTACTGTGTGTGTCCCAGTGTTCCAGAAGCCAGTGTGTGTGTGTGTGTGTGTGTGTGTAGGTACATATCAGTACTGTGGGTGTTGAAAATCACTTAGTGTTGGTGGCAACTCTGGACTGCTGCTTGTCCACCTTAGCTTGGATGCCACTGTCATCCCCGGTTGTGACAACCTGCGGTGTGGGACTTTTTGCAGGGGTCTGCACTACTGCCCTCCATTGAATCTCCAGACTCCTCATCTCCTGTAAGTAGGACATAAAATGTACTCATTCGCCATTTTCCAGTTGTCTGTCCATCTCATGTCATGTTAATGATGCACATCCATTCCACAGAAATATACCATCTGGTGTGGTGTTGCACAGTATGTGACCAAGGATGGGCTTCTGAGTGGTGGCCATAGCCCCTATCGCATCAGCATTGCCTATGGCTGCTTGTACCATACAGATGAGAGGACCAGAACTGTAGCCAGACTCACCATGGATAGGGTCTAAAAGCTGAACTCTCCAGTGTCACACACTCTACATATCTATAGCAAGTCACATATTCAGCAGTGCACACTGAGAGTGGGTGTTGGCAGGGTATGGGGTTTGGAGGTGTCAACTGTACACATCTCATTACCGTGCCCACAACAATTTACATGCATCAAATGCCCATAGATATATGTTGGCCTCAACCCAAGACAAATGAAGCTCCCTGTAGGTGTTCAGGCAAGTAGGGAAATAGAGACCAGAAGCGTGGGGATGAGCCTGGTATAGGTCTAAGGGACAGGGCCCAAACTGTAAGGACTGAGGTGGATACTCCTCATGCACTATCATCGCAGAAGGAATGGGGAGTGGCTCATGATTCCCTTGGAGCTCTTTAAGATGCTTCAATATAGCTTTAGCAGTAGTAGTGTGCTGTTATGAGGGGTACCTGATCACTGCAGCCAAGTTTTGTGGGACATGACTTCTTCACAGAGTAGACTGAAGGGGCGATAACCAGAGCTGTGGCCTGCCAGTGCAGCATTTCTGACTAAGGGAGTGGGGACAACATCACTGCAGGCCTGTAATACCCATTGTTGACTGTAATCCTGGTTCCCCCCCCACCACCACCACCACTGCTGCATGCATCCCTGTCAAGGCATGAGGCACACATTCCTGAAATGGGTGACATCTGTGAAGTGAGAGTGATAGATGCTACCTAGTAAGCATGGTAAGTGCGGTAGAAGAGCACCTATGTCAGTGAGGTGCCATAGCTAGCGCCCCACCCATGGCCCCACTCCACTTCAAGCCCTGCACCTGGCCACTTCATATCGGGACCATCCCTGCCCTCTCCAGCTGCTGCCATAGATACCCGGTATAAGATGCCCCAATCGGGGCTGTCAACCAGGCAGGCAGCACAGCTGCTAATATTGTATTAGCTTTCTCAAAGGCAATTTTTGTTACCGCTTTCTGAGATGTGTTCCCTGCAGCAGCGGCAAAGAAAAGAAATCATAACATAGGCGTAGGGGCTTTCTGTCAGCGTCACTATGAGCTTTGCCAGTCCCCCCCCCCCCCCTCAACAACAAGAAGTCAAAACCTAAGTTAAAGGGGGCGGGACGAACAGAGCTTATAACGACAGAAAGTCCTTATATTTGTATGTGATTCCTTTTCTTTGCCACTGCCACAGGGGACAGATCTCAGAAAGCAGCAGTGGAGAGAGGAGTAACTGAGAAACGGTACTGGTCCGGGGATAGGGCAGTATAATAGAAGATACATGATTGAAATGCTGAGTCTGGGGGGGGGGGGGGAGGAAGGAGGAGGTGCTGGATTGCAGATGGAGGAAAGAAAGGGGACAATGGAGGCTTGTGGGCAGACACAGGAAGGCGAGCAGGGTGGCAAGGGGATATGCTGGCTTGGGGATAGGGAAAGAAAGGTCAGTGCAACAAAGGGTGGATACTGAGGAGAGAGGCTAATTAGGGTGACAGGACAGATTGCTTGGCATGGAGAGAGCAGAGGGACAGGGGAAATGCTGCTGGACATGGGAGTGGGGTAAGGAGAAAGAGGGGACATGCAGAACACATAGGGAAGTACTGAGACAGAAGAAATTATGGATGAAAAAAGGTGTGGGGAGGGAACAGATGTTGGGTGAAAAGGGGTTGGAGAGAGAATATGAGTAGATGTTGGATGGAAAGTGGGTGGATAGAGATGATGCTGGATGGAGGACAAAGTGAACGAATGAAATCTGAGTGGATAGAGAGATAGAAAAATAAATGGAAAGCCAAAAATAAAGTTCATTATCAGAGATGGATGTAGTGGAAGAATCAAAAATGACACAAAGAGAAAGGAAAATGACAAATGGACAGAAGCCCCTGTAAAGAGAGCTAAGAGAAGACAGAAAAAGACAGAAAACAAAGACTAAAGCAAACATTAGTAGAAAAATGAAATGGCCAAATAAAGGTAGAAAAAGAATCTAATTTTTAATTTAGTGATTAGACTATGTCAGTTTTTGAAATTTACATCTACTGTCTTTATATTTTAAACAGTACAGAAATGCATTCTCTGGTGCTGCACTGCATGTGGCGTTTTGCTTCTTGGGATTTCAGCTTAATTTTTATCAACATATTTCTTTTGGTAGTTTGGTAGTTTTGCTTTGTTGTTTGTTGATTGTTGTTCACTGTAAACCGCAACTGAACTTTGGAAGATGCGGTATATAAACGTGTATAAATAAATAATAATAATAATAATAATAAATAATAATTTATTCTGTACTTGGCAAGGGTCTATCTATGTTCTAAAGTGTGTGACTGAGGCCGGGTATTCTGTTAGTATGTAGGAATCTGACTTGTTCAGTTTTCCCAGTAGGTGTATGGATGTTCTAGGTTCTACTGCAGTGTTTATGGTGCTGCTGTTTTCTGGGTAGGCTTCTTCTTATGAGAGTTTTGGAAGTTAATGCTGCTAAGGAATGGTAGATTTGCTCTATAGGTCCTGTACTGTTGGTTCGTGCTGTGTAGTCACTTGTAGTGTGTTGGTGGTTGGTAGTGCAATATGGATTGTCTTTGAAATTTGCAGTTTTGCATTCTTGACGCTGCCAGTCTGAAATTGTAAATGCTTTGTCACTTCAGATTCAAGGAAATCTCAAATTTTAAGAGAACGTCTCTTGTTTTGTAACCCAATAGCTTCACTGTTGCTGATTTCTGGGCTCTTCCAGCTCTAGCATGGTCCAATCCAGCCTGGGCACTGTGATCTTGAATTTATGGCTACCAGGATTTGTTTTTCTCATTTTATATCTTCCCTCATCAATATGTTGGTCATGACACTGACAAAATAAATCCAGTATGCAGATATTTATAGTGGTTTGTTATTCTGTAACTGTGAGAAAGCGGTTTTAAGTTGATTTTGATTCATGATTGCTATGTTTATCCTATTGTAATGTCTATTTAAATAATTTGCATATATATATGCTTGGAAGCCATCTAGGATTTTAGATGGGCAGCATATACATTTTAAAATTAAATTTATACAAATGAGGCCCAATGGATATGTAAATATTTATGTAAATGAGGCCCCTCAATGAATCTCCGCAAATGGCCCCGCATCACCCCTAGCAAAGTGGACCATAAGTAGATTGCCAGGTCTTCTTCCAAGGAAATGGAGGGTAAAGTGACTTGCCCAAGGCCACAAGGCGTGCCAGTGGGAATCAAATGCTGGTCTCTTGATCTCCAGGATGCTGCTCTAAACACTAGGCTCCTCCTCCACTCCAAATATATATAGAGTAATTTTTTTATTTTACAGAAGTCTAATGACATGCTTGTATACTGTTGGCCTATTTTACTAATTATTCTTCACAGTGCTACAGCTTGTAACCTAGTGGCTTGTCATTGAAACCTGTTAATATTGTCCCTGTCTTCCTATCATGACAGACTACATATTCGTTACATCGACATTATACCAGTTCTGTTTATAGTTTCTAGATGTACATTGATGCATGGTTATCATGTTGCTGATTTCTACATTCTGTGCAAAATCTTTCTCCTGCATATTTTTTAATGAGTAAAATATTTCTGAGCTGTCCATACAGCCGAGTGTTTTTCTTTTGATCCATATCTAAAATTTAGCATGCTCTTGGACTATAACAGCCTGTTCATACTGCTCAGTAAATATTTATTCTGGCTATGCATTTGCCCCTTCACTGCAATTTTCTTACAACATTGGATTTGAAGGAGAAATACTAGCATCATGTAAAAAGAGTTCAGAAAGGAGTTTTGGAAAATTGTAGTCAGAATTAATAGTAATGAGGGATGGGGCGCCAATCTATAGTGTGCAGGGGGGGGGCACTAGAAACCCTAGAACCAGCCCTGGATAGATGTTTGCATGCATTGGACCTAGGTGGAGGGGTGGCAGAGCAAGCAGAGAAAGGTAGGATATGTGTAGGAATGTTGCTAAAAATACCTACTGTGTTCCTTGGAGGCTCTTGATGTGTCCAGGTCACCCACTCTGCTCACTGTCTCCTTGTCAATTGTTTGGAACACCTGTTGTTCCAGGTTGCTGAGGGGATGAGGCAGGTCATCTGGTCCCCTCTTCTTGGTTTTCCTTTTACCTCCTTCCACTTGTGTTTCATGTCTCTGATGCATGAAGACCTCCTCTAACACAGGTTCCACCTCATCCTGACAGAAGTTGTCCTTTTTTGGTGGGCCACTTTCATGTGGTGCCCTTTGGGGATGAGGGAATATATCCAGTACCTGCTTGTAGCGTTTGTAAACCGCTCTAATGCCTTTCAGCCTGGGCAGCAGGGCCGGCCCGTCCATTGAGCAAGAATGTTTTTTGCACAGGGCCCCGCGTTTCAGGGGGCCCCGCGCAAAAAACATTCTTCAGCATCCCAAGTTTTAAAAAAAAAAAACAAACCGGCTGCTGCTTCTCTGCCGCGGCAGCAGCAAGAGCTCTGCCGCGGCAGCATCAAGAGCTCTGCCGCGGGGCCCCCCCCTGCCCGGCAGAGCCTCCGTGCATCCTCAGCAGCTTTCTTCATGTCCAAAACGCGGGCTTCTTTCAGAGCCGCGAGAGTTTCCTTTCTCGCGGCTCTGTTAATCCCGCCGAGGGTGAGGGGATTTCCCATCAGCCCCGCGGGCTTAAGAGAGCCGCGAGAAAAGAAACTCTCGCGGCTCTGAAAGAGGCCCTCGTGTTGGCCAGGAAGAAAGCTGCTGAGGCTGCACGGAGGCGCTGCCGGGCAGGGGGGGCCCGCGGCAGAGGTCTGGATGCTGCCGCGGCAGAAGCAGCCAGTTTGGTTTTTTTATTTATTTTAATTTGGAATGATAGGGGGGGGGGTGGTTAGGACGGGTAATGGGCTATGGGAGGGGAGGCTAAACTGGAAGTTGGCGGATGGGGGGGGGGGGGGGTGTGGTGAGGACTGGTAATGGGCCGGGGGGGGGGGGGCTGGTTAGGACTGGTAATGGGCCAGGGGGGGGGTGGTTAGGACTGGTAATGGGCCATGGGGGGGAGGCTAAGACTGGAAGTGGGCTGATGGGATGGGGGGGGGGGTTAGGACTGGTAAGGGGCTATGGGGGGGGGGCTAAGTGGGCTGATGGGGGGGTTAGGACTGGTAATGGGCCATGGGGGGTGGAGGCTAGGACTGGTAATGGGCCATGGGGGGGGGGCTAAGTGGGCTGGGGGGGGGCTAAGTGGGCTGGGGGGGGGCTAAGTGGGCTAAGTGGGCTGGGGGGGGGCTAGGTGGGCTGGTAATGGGCCATGGGGGGGGGAGGATAGGACGGGTAATGGGCTGAAGGGGGGGGGTCAGGACAGTTAATGGGCTAAGGGGGGGCAAATGGGGCAGGGGGGGGGGTTAGGACTGGTAATGGGCCATGGGGGGGGAGGCTAGGACTGGTAATGGGCTGATGGGGGGGTTAGGACTGGTAATGGGCTATGGGGGGGCTAAGTGGGCTGATGGGGGGGGTTAGGACTGGTAATGGGCTATGGGGAGGGGGCTAAGGCTGGAAGTGGGGGGGTAGGACTGGAAATGGGCTGATGGGGGGGCTAAGACTGGAAATGGGCTGATGGGGGGGGTAGGACTGGTAATTGACTATGGGGAGGGGGCTAAGGCTGGAAGTGGGGGGGTAGGACAGGAAATGGGCTGATGGGGGGGGTTAGGACTGGTAATGGGCTATGGGGGGGCTAAGACTGGAAGTGGGCTGATGGGGGGGGGGTGGTTAGGACTGGTATTGGGCCATGGGGGGGGGGTAGGACTGGAAGTGGGCTGATGGGGGGGGGTGGTTAGGACTGTTAATGGGCCATGGGGGGGCTAAGACAGTAATAGGGCTCATGGGGGGGGGTGGTTAGGAATGGTATTGGGCCATGGGGGGTTAGGACTGGTAATGGGCCGGGGGGGGGGGGTTAGGACTGGTAATGGGCTGATGGGGGGAGGGTTAAGACTGGTAATGGGCCATGGGGGGGGAGGCTAAGACTGGAAGTGGGCTGATGGGGGGGGGGTAGGACTGGTAATTGGCTATGGGGGGGGCTAAGACTGGAAATAGGCTGATGGGGGGGCTAGGACTGGAAATAGGGTGATGGGGGGGTTAGGACTGGTAATGGGCTATGGGGGGCTAAGACTGGAAATGGGCTGATGGGGGGGTAGGACTGGTAATTGGCTATGGGAGGGGGGCTAAGACTGGAAATAGGCTGATGGGGGGCTAGGACTGGAAATAGGGTGATGGGGGGTTAGGACGTAATGGGCTGATGGGGGGTTAGGACTATTAATGGGCTATGAGGAGGCTAGGACTGGAAATGGGCTGAGTGGAAGGAGGGCTTGAACTGCAAATAGCTGATGGGGACGGGGGCTTGGAATGGAAATGGGTTGTGAGGGGGAGGGAGCTAGGACTGGAAATGGGTGAGGGGGGGCTAGGACAGGAAATGGGCTGATGGAGGGGCTAGAATAGGACTGGAAATTGGCTGTTGGGGGGTGCTAAGATTGGAAATGGGCTGTGGTGGGGGTTTGGATTGAAATGGACTCATGAAGGGGCTAGAACTGGAAGGAGGCTCATGGGGGGCTTGGATTGGAAATGGGCTGAGTGGAGGGGAGCTAGGATTTGACATGGGCTGATGGTGGGGCTAGGAAAGGACTAGAAATGGGCTCATGGGGGGCTGGGATTGGAAATGAGCTGATGGAGGGACTTGGATGGGACTGCAAATAGATGGGGGAGCTAGGACTGGAAATGGGCTTATGGGGGGCTAGGACTGGAAATGGGCTGATGCGGGGACTAGAAGGGAGCGGATGCTGGGTGGGACTGGAACTAGAATGGAGCTGATGTTGGGGGAGGATTAGAATGGGATGGAGCTGGGAGAGTGAAATGGAGAGGGAAAAAATATTTTGTGTGGGAGGGAAGACAAATCTACAATTGTCCGGATATTGGGAGAGTAAGTGGGGATTGAGGATGGAGGGGTAAAATTTGAGTGGATGAAACAGGAATGAGGAAAGAGGAAAAGGAGAAAGATTAGTATGTTAAAGCAGATGTAGAGAGAGAATGGAAAAAAACTAGAAAAGAGAAGAAAAGACAAATGGACAGCAGACGATGAAGAATTAGCGGAAGACACGAAGAAACCAGAAGAAAGTGGCTGGAGCAATTGCAGCTGAAAAAAAATGCACAAAAGGTAGAAAAATATCTCTTTATTTTGAATTTATTAATTGGAATATGTCAGCTCTGGGAAATGTGCATCATTAACGTCTGCGCTTTGTTTAGTACAAGAGCAAATTAATGTATAGTTTTATTTCTACAGTGTTGTACATTCCAAGTTTGGCTTTTGGGATTCCCAGTTTAATTATTGTCTTCCTGTTTCTAAATTGTGATTCCTTGTTTGGTGATGGTTTATGTTCTGTTCATGTGTAACTGAGCTGAGGTATTCTGTTTATGTAATTCCTATTTGACATTGCCACTTGTTCTCTTTCCCCAGTAGGTCATGTATTGTTGTTCTCTGAAATGTATTGGTTTAATATTTGCAGCGTTTCCTTTTGATAGTTAGGGTATGGTGCTTTATGAGTCCTGTTAGTGCTGTTAGGATACGGCGGGTTTGCTATGGGTTCTAAATGGGCAGTGTTTGTAGTAGTTCCTAATGTGTCTGGCGGTTGGCACTGGATTATAGTAATGTAGAAGTCTTTTAGTCTTTCTTTATTCATACACTCATTAAGAGGCATGTTTACTAAAAGTTCGTGTATGGTAACATTATGCAAATATTTATGCAAATGAGGACCCTTATGCAAATGAGGCCCCGCACCGAGTCTCCGCACATGGCCCCGCACCCCCCTTGGGCCGCCCCTGCTGGGCAGTATATCAAGAAATTAAATAAAGATAAAGATAAACACATCATTTCTACAATGGGGCCGCACATGCGCATGTTCCAGTTTTATAAAGAGGCAGGACTTGCACGTCCATAATTTATGTGTGTCCCTCTGAAATGGGCCACAGGTGGGCATATACACAGGATCCAAATGTGCGCAGCAGCCAATTTAGAAATGGGAAATTCATGTGGCAAATCTGCAAGTTTCCCATTACAAAATAGCCAACTCATGGAAGGCAACTGGATTGTTACCTCTAACACCTCAGTTGTTTCAAATCTATTACTACTACTAATGTAGCTGTTGGATTTGGTTGGCGAGCACAGGCCGACTGGGAAAAAGGATATTAAACACACTTATAGTCTCAAAAGAGTGGAGGAGTAGCCTAGTGGTTAGAGCACTGGCTTGGTAACCAAGCAACCAGAGTTCAATTCCCACTGACACTCCTCATGGCCTTGGGCAAGTCACTTAACCCTCCACTGCTTCAGAAGAAAGACCTGGCAATCTACTTCCAGTGACACTGCCAAGAAAACCCAGGAGCTTCTGGGTCGTCAGGACTGACTAAAAGGCACATATTGCATTTGCATAGTCTCAAATGTCACACCAACTGCCATACAGAACAACAGAATCACCACTGACAATAGTTTCCTTTCTTTTCTCACTGGCCACCTCTTTTCATTATGAGCACTGGCGTTATGATGTATTTTATTTATTTATTTAACAGTATTTATATCCCGCTTTATCCTTGAATCAAAGTGGATTTCATTGCAAACCAATCAAGTAGGGTAGTGCGGGGGTGTCAGCAGGCAGTGGCTGTGAAGGTAGTGTTTGTGAGTGTGTGGATAGGTAAATCTTGATTTGGGGTGCAATATACCGTATTTTTCGGACCACTTGACGCACTTTTTCTTCACCAAAAAGTGGGAGGAAAAGTGCCTGCGTCTTATGGTGCGAATAGAAGAAGTTGCAGAGCGGCAGCGGGTCCCCCGGGACCTTCCGTGTCCCTGGGGACTGCATCATCCCTCCCCCCCCCGGCTTCTGCTGCTGCTGCCGCTGCGTGGCAGCGGCAGAATCAATTGTCCCGCGGCCCCTTCCCATCTGCCCGGCAAAGCATCTTCTGAGCTCCATCAGCGGCAGCTTTCAGGGCCACGAAGAGAGTAGTATTTCCCTCTCGCGGCTCTGTTAAGCCTGCCGGGGCTGATGGGAATTCCCATCAGCCCCGGCAGGCTAACAGAGCCGCGAGAGGGAAATCACTCTTCTCTTCGCGGCCCTGAAAGCTGCCGCTGATGGAGCTCAGAAGATGCTTTGCCGGGCAGATGGGAAGGGGCCGCGGGACAGTTGATTCTGCCGCTGCCACGGCAGCGGCAGCAGCAGAAGCCCAGGGTTTGTTTTTCATTTTTAAATTTACTTGGGCTGATGGGGGGGAGGGGGGTTAAGACTAGTAATGGGGGGGGGGGGTTAGGACTGAAAATGGGGTGATGGGGGATAGTACTGAAAATGGGGTGATGGGGGTTAGGACTGCAGGTGGTCTGATTGGGGGGCTAAGACTGAAAATGGGATTATGGGGGGGCTAAGAATGAAGATGGGGCGATGGAAGGGTTAGGACTGGAAGTGGGCTGTTGGGGGCTTAGGACTGATAATGGGCTATGGGGGGGGCTAGAACTGGTAATGGACTGGGGGGGGGGGTGCTAGGACTGGAAATGGGCCAAGTAGAAGGGGGAGCTTGAACTGCAAATAGCTGATGGGGACAGGGTTTTGGAATGGAAATGGGCTGAGTGGAAGGGGGCTTGGAATGGAAATGGGCTGATGGGGAGGGGGGCTTGGAAAGGAAATGGGCTGATGAGGGGGGGGGGGGGCTACGACTGGAAATGGGCCGAGTAGAAGGGGGAGCTTGAACTGCAAATAGCTGATGGGGACAGGGTCTTGGAATGGAAATGGGCTGAGTGTTATACTTTATTAAATATTTTATTACACTATTTGGTTCAGAATATTTTTTTTCCTATTTTTCTCCTCTAAAAACCAGGTGCGTCTTATGGTCGGGTGCGTCTTATGGTGCGAAAAATATGGTATACAGGTTGAGCTATCTACATTGGGCTATACACATTTTATTAAGAGTAATAGGATGTTTTGATGTTGTGGATGTCATGTCTCGTGTAGCTTGTTTTGTGGTGTGGTTAGGGTGGATTGGTGGTCTTCATTGAATTGTTCAATGAATAGGGTTGTTTTAAGTAGCTTCCGGAATTCTTTTATATCTGTTATTGATTTTATATTATCTGGGAGCTGATGTTGGCATTCCCAATTATTAAGCGTTCAATCATTTCTGTTTACACTTGAAATAAGAATGAATTTAAAGGCCTTTGTTTAGTGAAAGGATACAACAAAGATTTTAATAATAGAAGAGAAAAAATTAAGAATGCTTGCCCTTGTAATGCAAGAATGGGCTGATCGCCTCCTGAATGATCTGCATGCCTCTATCTTCAGGAAGGAAAATAAAATGCTCCTCCGGGTTTCCTGTAATCCTTCCTTGGTGATGACACGGGATTCCCCAAGGAACTCTGGTACAATTGTTTACATGCTTTTTCTGTACTTTTTCGCATTGGTAATTATCTTTCAAGTGAAAGACTCTTCCGTTGAACAAACAAGCCAGCTCTTCAGACTTGCCACAGTTATCTCTTGGTGTGTGAGCACCCTCATTAGCATGGAAGCAGCATTTCAACCTAAAGCCTTCACAGGAAGCATGGTAAGCTGCACATGCAGTATAAAAATGTCTATCTATATGACAAAAATGTGGTGAGAATATTCCAGAATCAGAGGACTGGAAAACCAGACACAAATATATAACCATAGTTCGATAAATGGCATCACCTACAGCCCCGTTTGTTAACATTTGTTTCTACATATTTCATTAGAAGAATCGAATTGCAATCCAGGAATGAGGAAATATTCAACAATGTTGACTGGATAAATAAATATGCTTGGATTGGTTATTTTTTCCAGTTCCTAACAGTAGCCAATGCACTGCATTTATGTGATTCAGGCTTGCACTATCATCCCCCCCCCCAACACTTAAAAAAAAAAAAAGTTAACAAGGAATGAAAATTTGAACAAACTCGAGCAGCCCATTAGACGATATCTAAAAGGTGGAGTCTAACTATGCACCCTTCATGCTTTCAAAGATTTGGGTGAAGTGCAACTAATGCATTTTGTTTCACTTCTAAAGGGTACCTGTGTCCTGGAGGTGGTCACGCTTCAGCCAAGGCAATGCTCTAAGGATTTGTACCTATGCTCTTTCTCCACAGTAATGACTTCCCACTCCAGACTTCCTTACATCCGGTCAAGACTTTCTAAAATAATTTACTAATGATGTTCAGCTGCATTATTTCCTTTAATTAAAATATTTTATAGAAATGTATGTGACGTAGCTTGGATTCCCTTTTTATGCAGATTAATATCCATGGATTTTGTAGAAAACATTTTTGGTTTAATTTCTCCACCTCCTTAATGTGCCAAGATTTAAATTTATTGTAGGATAGAGCCAGGTTTTATCTTGGCATCATATTTCAGTAATACGAATTATATTTCAACCACATTCTTAAAATAATACTATTAAGAAGAAACTTCCCTGTATGTATAAAACCAATAGTTATCAAACAATGATAAAAATGGACCGAACTAAGATGGAATATCATCAAATCGTAAACTGATAAACAAGTTTAGGTATCTTATTGTTGCTCATGTAGTTCCTATGGCTTATCATGCAGAACAAAAACGACACCATTTTTATATGATCATGCACACCTTCACCTTCTCGTCTCCCTTCTTGTTTTATGTTTCTATACACACTCCTGTCCCATTTAGAAAAGTAAAGTCAGGACTTTGGAAGAACATCATTACCAGCAAAAGTGGAGCAGATCAGTTTAATCAAGAACTGCTAAAATGATCTAGCATGAAGAGTAATTTGATTGGCAAGACTCAATACAGTATGTTTTATTTAATACTGAGGCTAAACTACGTGCACAGCTAAGGTCCTGTGGTCCCAAAGATGTGTTCCAGTGAGTCACCATGGGGGACAGGACCCCAGATAAGCGCCTGCCACTTGGTTGCTAGCATTCGGTTACACGGAGACATTTGAGGCCAACAGTGATAAATGACCATCTCATCACAAATTGGTTTTTTTTCTTGCAGAAATTAGTGACAGATTACACTTTATCTCTGACTGACATTTAGCCAGACGAGATAACCAGCAACATGAAAATCCAAGGTTCAAAAATAAGGGATGAAAAAGGCTGGAAAAATATCACTCTTCCAAAATGAATCTGGTTGTTTCTTTCCCAGTTGCATTATTTGCAGATATTTTTAAAATACTTGTTGCTAGAAGTTTTTCACTGTATGATTTTACTCACTTTTTACCTCATCTTGTTTTCCTTGAGGCTCTCTCATCAGTAGCATCAATCAAGGCTGGGGGTCTTTATTATTTTTTCTTGTGGTTGCCTGGAAGACTGATCGTGCGAGATAACTAATTATTGGCGTTCAATGAATCATTAAATTAACACCTATTAATTTGTGTAGCTGCGATATTATTCATTTTCTGAACAGTACCAAGAGAAAATATATTATAAATCTGTAAAACACAATTCGGTCGCTTAGAGGTGTGTGTGTGTATGTGTGTGTGCTCATTTAGTTTGATCAAATAATGGAATAGATACAGCTGCTTGAAACACAACAGCCTGATCGCACATGCAATACTTGCTTTATAGAATACTGATGTTTATCAATTAAATTGAATAAATATATTGCTATGCTGAAGATGAGACAGAATGCCTTATTCTACAGTAGAAATCTTTCTTGCAGTGGTGTAAGTTCAAATGAGGGGCCCCCAAGCAAAATTTGCTAAGAGCCCCTCATGATGACAGTGGCAGTGACCATGAGAAGGGGGGAAGGCAACTTTCCCTCCCAACCTATTCTATCCCCCTCACCCCCGAAAACTAAAAAAAAAAAAGTGGTAGCAGGCAAAACATAAGCTTAGTTGAAAAGATGTTTGCCACACCGCCTCCAGCTGCCTCTCTGCCAGTACAACTGTACCGCGGCAGCCAGAGAAGCAGATCTCACTGCTGGGTGGACGTCTCGGGTATCACGAGACTTTGTCCATGGAGGTGGAGATGCTTTAAGGGCCCCTGGCTGTAATGGAACAGTTTTACAGGCAGAGAGGCAGCACAGTATTGAAGTAAGTACAGTATAATGGAGATGTTGGCCACCCTCTGCCATTGTAGCGTACCACTGGGCCAAGTGGGACCTCTTCAAGCTTGGGTCCCCCTCCGCATTGTGGACAGTATTAACACCACCGCTTTCTTGCTATTGATTCAAAAACAGGAAAAAAGAGAGATCATACTGTATATGAGAGAAAGAACAAGCTGAAGGAATTTTGAACCTGTATCAACACTCCAAAACCGTGAACGACATAAATATACTATCTTTTTAGGTATTTTGTAAAATCTTTCAGGGATGCTCAAGAAGATGTATTTCCCTGAAGGAAATCCTGGCATTCATGTGGTCTAAGTCTAAGACAGTAGGGGGAAAGCAGTTAATAAGTATAAATTCCAGTGTCTTGTTTCCAAGAGCTTTTCCCAATAGGCCCCTGTGAAAAAAAACGTTTGAAAATATAACATTAAGTGTTTACAAGGGGTGAATAATTTTTAGAAAGCATTTCCCTTGGATGCATGTGCATGTAGGCAGCTAAACATTCTGCCTTGTGTCAGCTCATCTCAGCCTGGGCAAGGAAGGTTAATGGATCAACCTTTCCTTTCAAAAACCCCACCACTCGGCCAATTTGTCAAGAATTCTGCAGGAAAGAGAGGTGCTTGGAAAAAGCTCTTCCCGGTGACTAGTTCAAATAAATCACAGTCATTTTTGCTGAGCGCCTCAGTGGGCAGTTCTGCTTTAATGGATGTAATCAACCTTCAGACCTCCAGAGAAGATTCCTCAAAATCTACAACCAGCACAGGAGAAAATCTACTAGCTGACATTAGGGATTTACATGCAAATTCATATTGCAGAAGCAGAGTATCACACTCACTGGAAGGATCTCTCACTCGAGCTCCTTCTCTCACTCATAGATCCAAGTGGCCTTACCAGTGGGAAGACATCTGAGCACACTTTCCTGTGCGCTTTGCCCTCCCCTCCCCTCCCTTATCCCCTTTCCCTGCACTTACAAGTGCCTGTGCTGTGAAACCTGCACACATACTTTCAGCCACTGAATGGAGGATAGTTTTCAACACCCAAGAACCTCTTAGTTGCTAAAGCAAATTCCTTTGACATTTGCGTCATGCTTCCTCCACTCTATCTATAACCCAAAAGCAAGCATTTTATGCACTTCTTTCTTCATTTGCAAAGTAATATCAAACAAATCTATCAAGATTTATATCCTGGACATGCCATCTGAAAAACCTGACTCGCTGATCTCCAATCTCATTACTCGGTATCATCCGCGCTTGGCATCTCTGCAGAAAGCTATTTCAATGGGCAGCTGCAGCTCTCTCGAATAAATGATCTTGCCTAGCTCGTCGGGCACGTTCACGTTTTGCTTATTCTCAACTTGATTACACCGGTTTCATATTGTATAAATTAACAAGGGATTGACAAGCAAGCTTTCTACTAAACAACACAGATTTCCACTAGTAGACGCCAAATCCGAAGCTTTTCCGTCTACGCTGACCCGAACGTTCCCAAACCGAAAACTGTCTCATGCGGATAAACCCAAGTCTGGCCCACGTCAGTACAGTTCTTAGCATGACGTGCGAACAGGTTCCTCGCTAGCACTTCGGATGAATGCCTTCATCCTCCAAAGTTTCGCATCCATTTGCCCCCTTTGGGATGCCTGCTCAAATACCTGCTGGCGCCAGAGGAAATTCTCATGTAACAGATACCTGTCGGTGTAAAACCAATATTTTGCTTCCAGTGTAATTTCCCCCCTCCAACCCCAAGAACCTGCCTCTGGCCAAGCCAAAACATGAGGAATTATTGCGAATCCTAAGTGCGCAGTTTAATGGACGCGATGATTGCTATCTCACACGTTTCCTCGGCCTCTGGCTGGGCGATGAGCTGCTTTTTCATAGCGCCTGTAAAGTGAACTTGCTACCAGATGAGGCTGTACAAGTCAAGACCCTTGAGCTAACACTGTGGACGCGATGAGTTTTGCATTCTGTTTCTTTATTAATTAAGGGTGACTCGGAAGAGGGGGGATTATCTTTTATCTCGTCATCAAATTCGAGGAGTCCAAAGTTAATTTGTAGCGAGTCTTGCTGAAATAAATACAAACATTATTTCAAAGCACTACTATCAGAGGCACAGTATTCTCTTTCTCTTTTAATCTCCGAGGACTGTAGTCTTTTACGTGAAGCTAAGAAAAATAATTTATGAATAATGGTAACGATACAGAAACAGAGTAACATGACTGCAGAAAAAGACCATAGGGCCCATCCAGTCTGCTCTTCCATTCCAATTACTATATTCCCTTTTTTCTTTTAGTGATCCTCTGTGCTTGTCCCATGCTTTCTTGAATTCATATACTGTTCTGGCCTCTACTTCCTCCAGGGGGAGACTATCCACGCATCTAACATTCTTTCCGTAAATAAATTTTTCCACATATTATTCCTGACTCTATCCCCTTTCACCCTCAAGTCTCCTCCTTTCCTAAGCTGTCTTTCAGTTGAAAGGCTCTCCTCCTGGGCATTTATGCTATGGAGGCATTTAAGCATCTCTTTCATTTTTCCTCTATCCCGTCTTTCCTCTAAAGTATACATATTGATATCTTTAAGTTTGTTCCCATATTCCTTCTGATGAAGTCCACTGACCATTTTGGTAGCCATCCTCTGGACAGACTCCATCCTGTTTATATCCTTTTGAAGGTGCGGTCTCCAGAATTGCACACAATACTCAAAATGACGTTGCACCAAAGACTTTTACAGAGGCACTATCACCTTCTTTCTTCTGCTGGCCATTCCTCTCCCTATGCACCCAAGCATTTTTCTGGCTTTTACTGTTGCCTTTTCTACCTGTTTAGCCATCTTAAGATCATCAGAAACAACCACACCCAGGTCCTGTTCTTGTGTGGACAGAAGTACTTAACCCCCTATACCAGGGGTCGGCAACCCGCGGCTCCGGAGCCGCATGCGGCTCTTTCTCACCTTTGCCGCGGCTCCGGAGCACACTGCCCGCCCGGTGACAGGCAATGGTGTTGTAAGCTCCCTCCCTTCTGCAGCCGCAGCTCCCTGCCTCTTAGGGCACCGCGGCTGTGCTTTTAAAAATCATCACGGAGCCCTTCCTGTCTTGACGGGCTCCGTGCAGCATTGTCCCGCCTCTAAAGGAAGTTTGGAGGCGGGACAATGCTGCACGGAGCCCGTCAAGACAGGAAGGGCTCCGAGATGATTTTAAAGCACAACCGCGGTTCCGTAAGAGGCAGAGAGCCGCGGCTGCAGAAGAAGGGAGGGAGCTGACAGGGAGGGAGCAGATATGGATGGAGGGAGGGGGCTGACATGGAGGGAGGGAGCTGATATGGATGGATGGAGGGAGGGGGGCTGACATGGAGGGAGGGAGGGAGGGGGGCTGACATGGAGGGAGGGAGGGAGGGGGGCTGACATGGATGGAGGGAGGGAGAGGGGCTGACATGGAGGGAGGGAGCTGATATGGATGGAGGGAGGGGGGCTGACATGGAGGGAGGGAGCTGATATGGATGGATGGATGGAGGGAGGGGGGCTGACATGGAGGGAGGGAGGTGATGGGGCTGACTGGAGGGAGGGAGGGAGGGAGGAGGGGGCTGACATGGAGGGAGGGAGCTGATATGGATGGAGGGAGGGGGGCTGACATGGAGGGATGGAGGGGCTGACATGGAGGGAGGGAGCAGATATGGAAGGAAGGAGGGGGGCTGACATGGAGGGAAGGAGCGGGCTAAAATGGATGTAGGGAGCTGATAATGGATGGAGGGAGGGGCTGACATGGAGGGATGGAGGGGGCTGACAAGGAGGGAGGGAGCTGATATGGATGGATGGATGGAGGGAGGGGGGCTGACATGGAGGGAGGGAGCTGATGGGGGCGACATGGAGGGAGGGGGGCTGACATGGATGGAGGGAGGGAGGAGGGGCTGACATGGAGGGAGGGAGCTGATATGGATGGAGGGAGGGGGGCTGACATGGAGGGATGGAGGGGGCTGACATGGATGGGAGGGAGCTGATATGGATGGAGGGAGGGGGGCTGACATGGAGGGATGGAGGGGGCTGACATGGAGGGATGGAGGGGGCTGACATGGAGGGGGCTGACATGGAGGGATGGAGCACTGGTAATGGGGTTGAGGGGACTAGCACTGGAAATGAGCTGATTAGGGGAGGCTAGGACTGGTAATGAGCTGATGGGGGGTAGGACTGGTATTGGGCTGATTAGGGGAGGCTAGCACTGGTAATGGGGTTGAGGGGGGATTAGCACTGGAAGCGAGCTGATTGGGGGGATTTGATGGGGCTGGGGCTGATTGTGGGGAGGGGAGGATAGAGCTGCTGGCCCTGGAAGATAACTGGGGGCTAAGGCTGCCATGGTATTTGTACTAGAAGGGACTGGTCAGTGGGGAAGGAGGGGGATTGGAAGGAAATGGACACCAGTGGCAATCATGGGAATGCAAGTTGACATTGGAAAGGTACTGGGAGTGAGGACTGGAAAGGGGCTGATATTGGGGAGGTTACTGGACTGGAAATAGGCTGATGGAAAGAAGTGAAGAAAACGAAAGAAGAGATAAGAAAATGGCAGATGGACCATATACCACAGAAAGAGAGCTTAGAGAAGACAGGTAAGCAGAAGCATCAGTTAGGGACCAGCATTTTGAAAGAATAAATTGGTCATACAACAAAGGTAGAATAAATTATTTTATTTCATATTAGTGATTAGACGACAAAATCAATATTTTGAAATCACATATTGTTACTTGTTGTTGTGATTTGTTCTGGCGTATTTTTTTTGGTGTGCGAAGGATGAGGGGTAGTACTATACGGCGAGTATAGGCCAACACCTATATTTTAACAGGAAAAGTAGGGGGTCGTATATAGCATTAAGGTAAGAAACAATATATGCAGTGTTAGATTTGTTTTAAATGTCGCAATGGTTTTGCGGCTCCCAGTTTTTTTTTTCCCTTCGGAAACGGGTCCAAGTGGCTCTTTATGTCTTAAAGGTTGCAGACCCCTGCCCTATACTGTACTACTTACTTGGATTTTTGCAGCCCAAATGCATGACCCTGCATTTTTTAGCATTAAATCTCAACTGCTAAATTCTTCACCGTTCTTCGAGCTTAGCTAGATCTGTCCTCATGTTATTTACTCCCTCCTGGATATCTACTCTATTGCAGATTTTGGTTCATTCACAAAGAGGCAAACCTTACCCGACAGCCCTTCTGCAATACTGTATCACTAACAAAAATGTTAAAAAGAATCACATTAAGGATAGATCCCTGTGGCACACCACTGGTAACCTCCTTCTTCTCAGACTAAGCTCCCTTTACCTGTACCCTTTGTCACCTCCCACTCAACCACTTTCTAACCCAGTAAGTTAATTTAGGGTCCATTCCTAGGGTGCTCAATTTAATTATAAGTCACCTATGAGGAATGGAGTCAAAGGCTTTACTGAAATTTAAGCAAACCACATCTAGGGCTTTCCCTCAGTCCTACTCTCTGGCCGCACAATCAAATAAATTAATTAGATTTCTCTGACAAGACCTGCCTCTGGTAAATGCATGCTGCCTCAGATCCTGCAATCCAATGGACTCCAGAAACCTCATTATTCTCTGTTTCAGCAGTGTTTCCATTAATTTATTCACCACAGAGGTCAGACTAAACAGTCTATAGTTCTCAACCAAATCCTTACCTCTGCTTTTGTGTAAAGAGACCACGTGTACCTTTCTCCAGTCATCTGGGACCACTCCCAACTGTAAAGAATCACTGAAAAGGTCAGACAGTGGAGCTGTTAAGTTCCTTCAATTATCTTGGAAATATCCCATCTGACCCCATCGCTTTATCTACTTTTATTTTAGCTAGTTCCTCATGAACACAGTCTTCTGAAAATTGTTCAAGATTCCCTTCACTTCTGTTCCTATTTGTCAGTGTTTTCTGAGGTCCTGTTCCTGGTTCTTCATCTATGAACACAGAACAAAAATATTTATTTTACAGGTTTTTATACATTGTAATTTAAACTTGGTAATGCATATCAAACAAGGACATTGATAACTTGGATTCTTTAGAGGAAATGGAAGGTTAAGTGATTTGGCCCAGGACACAAGGAGTGCTAGTGGGAATCAAACACTGGTTTCTTGGTTTTTAACCCAGTGCTCTAACCACTAAGCTTTATCCACATCAGCTGCTAGATATTCCTCACCTTCACCCTTGAGTCTGACGCTATCATGTTTGCACTTCCTCCTCTCACTAACATATTTAAAAAATGTCTTGTCCCCTCATTTTACTGCATTGGCTGTTTTAAATTCTATTTGTATCTTTGCTTTCCTGACTACTTTCCAAACTTTAAATCTTTCCAGATATTGATGCTTGTCTTTCTCTTTCTGTGATCTCATGAAGGCCTCCATCTTTTTCTTCACCTTTTCAGCTACTTCTTTTGAGAAGCATAGTACGCTACTTTTCCTTTTACATGTATTTACTTTCCTAACAAAAGGTTTCTTACCCTTAAAATATCCCCTTTAAGTTTTGCCCATTGCTTTTCTACAGCCCCCAGCTGTTGCATTTGGCTAATGACTCCTTAAAGTATTGCCCATCTTGGGAAAGTTAGTTTTCCTGAAGTCTATGACCCTCACTTTTGAATGGGCTTTATCAGCCCTAGTCCAAATACTGAACCACATCATCTGGTGATCACTGGATGTGAGATGATCTCCCACTATAACATCAGAAACACTTTCACCATTGGTGAGCACCAAGTCCAGTATGGCCCCTTCACGTGTGGGTTCTGTTACCAGTTGTCTGAATAGTTCTCCCTGTAGAGAATCTATGATCTCCTTACTTCTAGATGACACCGCAGCAGGGATGTGCCAATCCACAACTGGCATATTGAAATCACCTGTCAGAATCACTTGTCTCCTTTCCTGGCAATACTGCATATGTCTTCTATTAAAGCTCTGTCTACTTCTTCTGCCTGTGACAGAGATCTGTATATCACACCAGTGCAAATGGATTACCTGTTCCCTTTTTTCTAGTTTAGCCCACAGTGCTTCCTCATTCCCTCGTAAGCCCTGTAATTCTGTAGCTTTAGTATTATTTTTTTTACATATAGTGCCACTCCTCCTCCCCTTCTTCTTAGCCCATCCTTCTGGAATAAAGTATAGCCCAGTATAATTACATCCCAGTCATGGTTGTCCGTGAACCATGTCTCTGTAACTGCTACTAAATTCAAGTCAGCTTCTCCATTAAAACCTCAACATCTGGGATCTTATTTTCCATACTACAGACATTTATGCACACTGCTTTCCAGATGTTGCCCCTTTTAACAATTTCTACAGCGGTATTTAATGTTTTACTTACCTGAGGGCTTTCTTCACCCATCCCCAACAAATCTAGTTTAAAGCCATCTTCAGCAGGTTAGTCAGTCTGCTACGGAGGACACTTTGACCCTTCTTAGGTAGGTGGATGCCATCTCTGCTTTGCAGCCCTTGGAAAGTCATACCATGGTCCAGGAAACCAAAATGCTCTTGATGACACCATTAACACATTCCATGCATTCATCTCCAGGATGCTAGCTTCTCTGCCTTGGCCTTTTCCCTCAATAGGGAGGATTGAAGAGAACTCTTTCTGTGCACTTATCTGCTTCACCCTCTCTCCCAGAGCCATGAAGTCAGTATCATTCGTACCAACATGGATGAGCAACATTCGATAATAGTAGGCTTGATGAGTCTCAGCAAACTCTTTGTAACATCTCTGATTTTGGCACCTGGCAGACAGTACACCTCTCTGGACATCAAATCTGGTTGTCAGATGAACACCCCAGTACCCCTCAGAAGAGAGTCACTAACCACCACTATCCTTCGCTTCTTTGTGGTCAGTGATTCTGTAACTTTGGGATGCTGGTGCTATGATTCTTCTCTTTCCTGGGATGTTTTCATGTCCGCCACTTCCAGTGTTGCATGTTGTTGTTAAGTACCGTCGAGTCGGAGTCGACTCATGGCGACCCTCTGGATAGCTATCCTAAATTATGTTCGGTCTTCAGTCAGGCGGCTCATTGTTGACAGACTGGTACCCGTAGCTGCTGTTATTGTATCAATCCATCTCATTGCTGGCCTTCCTCTTTTGCGTTGACCTTCTATCTTGCCAAGCACAATGTCTTTCTCTAATGATCTCTCTCTTCGCATGATGTGTCCAAAGTATGAAAGTTGAAGTCTTGTCATCTGAGCTTCTAAAGAAAGCTTAGGTTTGATCTCCTCTAGTACTGGGGGTTTACAGGGCCCCACAGTACCGACTGGTTTGTTCTTCGGGCAGTCCATGGTATGCACAGTATTCGCCGCCAGCACCATAATTCAAAGGCATCAATTTTCTTCCTGTCTGTCTTTTTCACTGTCCAGCTTTCACATCCATATGATGTTATTGAAAATACCATGGCTTGAACAAGTCAAATCTTTGTATGGAGAGAGACATCTCTGCTCTTGAGAATCTTATCTAGGTCTTTCATAGCCATTCTGCCAAGAGCAATGCTGTTCAATGTAAAACCTGACAGTTTGTCGTTATGGTCGTTGTTGTTATGATGTAAACCGCGCTGATTCTAAATAGCGCGGTATATAAGAAACTGTAATAAAATAAAAATAAATAAAATAAATAAATGCGTCATTGATTTCTTGACTTCTTGTTGCTTCTTTATTGATAGTTGATCCAAGTAGGTTAAAGTTGTTCACAATTTCAATTTCTTCTCCTTCAACGATGAACCTGTTGATTATGCCAGTTGTCATGATCTTTGTCTTCTTTACAATAAGGTGCAGGACCATTTTGAGACTATGTTCTTTGATTGTGAGAAGCAAATGTTTCAGATCATCTTCACTTTCAGCCAGTAATGCAGTATCATCAGCATAGTGAAGGTTGTTGATGAGTCTTCCACCAATCTTCACACCTCTGTTGTCTTCATACAATCCTGCTTCTCTGATGATTTGTTCTGCATATAAATTAAACAGGTAGGGGGAAAGTATGCAGCCTTGTCTTACACCTTTGCTTATTTTAAACCATTCTGTTTCTCCTTGTTCCGTTCATAATGTTGCTTCTTGATCAATGTACAGATTGCGCAAGAGAACGATCAGGTATTCTGGTATACCCATGCTTCTTAATGAGGCCCAGAGTTTCTCATGGTTTACACAGTCAAAAGCCTTGCTATAGTAGATAAAGCACAAATAGATCTACTTTTGGTATTCTTTAGTCTTTTCAAGGATCCATCTCACATCCGCAATGATGTCTCTCGTTCTTCGCCCTTTCCTGAACCCTGCTTGCACTTCAGGTAGTTCTTGTTCCAGGTATGGTTGTAGTCTCTTTTGAATAATCTTCAGTAGAATCTTGCTGGCATGTGGGATCAGAGCGATTGTTCGATAATTTCCACAGTCAGTTGGATCACCTTTCTTTAGTATTGGTATAAACACAGATCTTTTCCAGTCAGTTGGCCATGATGTTGTCTTCCATATTTCTTGGCAGAGCCTTGTAAGTATGGTAACAGCTGCATCAGATTGCTGCAATACCTCTATAGGAATGCCATCAATGCCTGGTGCTTTGTTCTTTGATAAGGCTTTCAATGCTGCTTCAACTTCTTCTTTCATCACCAATGGTTCCCGATCATAAGGTACAGGTTGAAACGGCTGTTGGTCCACTTGATCTTTATCATATAAAAACTCTGTATATTCCTTCCACCTTTTCTTGATCTTCTCGGCATCATTCAAGATAGAACCTTGAGCATCTTGTAACATTCCAGTTCGCGGCTGGATCTTTTTCTTTAACTCTCGTAGCTTTAGGAAAGCCAATCTTGTTCTTCCTCTAATAGTTTCTGCTTCTATTTCCTTGCATGCATCGTTGTAGTACTTCTCCTTGTCCTGTTTTGCTGCACGTTGGAAATCTCTGTTGAGTTCTGCGATTGTCTTTCTTTCTCCTCTGGCTTTAGCTTCTCTGTGTTTCTGGGCAATTTTCAGAGTTTCTTCCGTCATCCATTTTGGCCGTTTTTTCTTTTTCACCTTTTGTAGAGACTTCTCGCTTTCTTCCAACACAACCTTCTTGATGTCATTCCATAACTCTTCTGGGGCTCTGTCATTTGTATCTAAAGCAGCAAATCGATTTTGCAGGCAGTCTTTAAATTCCAGTGGTATATTCTCAAGGTCATATTTTGCTGCATTCATGAGTGGTTTGCTCTTTTTCAACTTTAGCTTGAGTTTGCATACTAGTAGTTGATGATCTGTACCACAGTCAGCTCCAGGTTTTGTCTTTGTTGATGTTATAGAGCTTTTCCATCATTGACTTCCACAGATATAGTCAATTTGATTTTTATACAATCCATTGGGTGAAGTCCATGTGTACAGTCACCGCTTGTGTTGTTGGAAGAAGGTGTTTGAGATGAATAGATCATTGGTTTTGCAGAATTCTATCAGTCTTTCTCCAGCTTCATTTCTGTTGCCAAGTCCATATTTTCCAACTATTTTGCCTTCTTCTTTGTTGCCAACATTTGCGTTCCAGTCACCTATGACTATCAGGATATCCTGTTTGCATGTTCTGTCAATTTCAGCTTGTACTTGTTCATAGAACTCTTCAATTTCATTCTCTTCTGCAGCTGTTGTTGGGGGCATATACTTGAATTATAGTTGTGTTGATAGGCAATCCTCGTAGACGAATAGAGATTAAGCGTTCGCTGACTGCATTGTATTTCATTACAGTTCTTGCAAGTTTCTTCTTTATTATAAATGCAACACCATTTCTTCTTTGTCTTTCATTTCCAGCATAGTAGACCATGTGATCATCTGATGCAAAGTGCCTGATGCCAGTCCATTTCATTTCACTGACACCCAACAGATCAATTTGTACACGTTCCATTTCATTCTTGACCACCTCCAACTTCCCTTGGTTCATGCTTCGTATGTTCCACGTTCCAATGTGTAAGACATCTTTACAGTTTCTGACTCTCATTTCATGCGCAGCTACATCAGCAGTCAGACTTCCTGAGGGCTTTGATCCAACCACATCATAAATGCTGGCTTTATTCTGAAAAATCTTCAGCTCTTCCCCAGTAGCTAGTTGAGTGCCTTCCGACCTGGGGGTCTCATCTTCTAGCACCATAGCACAATTTGTTTTGTTGTAACTATCCATTGGGTTTTCATGGCAAGATACAGAAGTAGATTGCCGGGCCTTTCTTCCGCGCAGTTTAAGTTTGGTGTTGTTGCCGTTGTCACGAAAATGTGATCCTCCGCCGTCAACACTATCCCATTCTGCTGCTGCCCAGATGGGTGGTTTGTCTTGGTCTGGCACCTTAGCTGAGATCTGTCCATCTTGGGAAACCCTGCCAGTAGTTAAACTACCGATAGTTTAGCTCTCAGCATCACTGATGCACGCAAGCCCTCACAGCACGACAAGCTGCAAACCAAGTGCTGCATACTGGTTCTTTAATTCGAGAGTTGGAGGCATTGGCTTGTCAATTCTGCAGGTTTTGGTGACTAGAGTCCAACTCTCTTCATTCTGTGGCATACCATCTTCACCTCTGTGAGAGAGCTTGGATGCCTTAAGAAGCATCTCATCAATATACGTCTTGCTGTCACATATGCTTCTTAGCCAACTCTTCTCTGAGCTTCTCCACCTGTTTCATGAGGGCTTGAGTTTGTAGGCATCTTGCATATGCAACCAGTTTCTTGACTGGGATCAGGCTGTCTGTCTGGTCAGAGGCAGAAGCTGTAACGGGGGTAGCAGCTTTGGCAACACAATTTTCCCCAGCAATAGCTCAAATGTTGGAGCTCCGGGAGCTGTTGAAGTAAATGAGAGACCTAACGAAGTCCCTAATATTTCCTGAGCTGTCCTTTATGAGAATGCCCTATCCTGAATCTGGTAGAAATCTTATTAAAAATGAGTGTGAACTGCTCCATTAAAAACACACATTCCTCTATTTCTAAAGAAATTAGTGCCAAACGAGGTTTAAATCTTTGCATTTGAGCAGATGTTATCACAGCAGAAAGACAGCTCTTATAGAGAGTTTGGGAAAGAAAACGTGAACCACTAGATTAAATGATCATTTTTCTGCCTTTGCCTTCACTTATGACAAAACACCTCTGCCCCATATCTATGCAAATCTATAAATCGCAACTCTTATCTTGTAGATGACTTCCAGCATCATCTCAAGTGCTCTAAACATGACAAAAGTGGCAAAATGGAGAAAATGGCAGGGAAAAATGTGCAAAGCCAAATATTTTTGTCTGTCAGTTGTGAATGAGTGAAAATGGCATGCTCTGTGATGAGCCTTAAAAATTTGGGATATTGGTTGATTTCATCAATTGAGTTGTCCTGTGCCTGGCTATATATGGTAGTCTCGGGGCAGTTTCTCCAAATGGGTTAGTTTTGCACATACCAAGAAAGTCGTGAACCTCACTTCTAAGTCAGGGTATGGGGAGTATGATCTCAGTCTCTCAAATTTACTGCTAAAGCTCGGAGTAGTACTGGCATTGTGCCAAAGAGAGCCTCCTGCTGGAGTTCATAAGATGTAATATAGCATAGTATAGTATCTGACGTCAGATAAAGACCAGTATGGTCCATCTAGTCTACCCAGCAAGGCGGCAAGAGTAGGTGCACCTAATACTCCGTACAGGTCACCCCTCTCCATGCCTTTGTTTAGGGGTGTACCCACCACTCCATGTAGGCCACCCCTGAGAAATAAGAGATAGTTATGTTTATTTTGATTTTATCCTGTTGCTATAAAGGGATCCACTGTGTCTGTCCCATGCCATTTTGAACTCTGTCACTGTATTTGCCCCCACCACTTCCATCGGGAGGGCATTCAAAGAATCCACCACTCTTTAGTGAAAAAATATTTCCTGACATTGCTTTTCAATTTACCCCCTTGCAGCTTTGTGTTATGCTCTCTAGTTTTACAGCTTCCACGTCTTTGGAAGAGGTTTGTTTGTTCATTAATGCTCTTTAAGTATTTAAAGGTCTGAATCATATTGCCCCTATCCCTCCTAGTTTGTCAAGATGCGCTTAGAAATTCTTCTTTATCAAGCCTGTGGCACCCAACACGATGGGAAGTATTTCTGTATCTTTCTGCCACATTTTCTTGGTCTCTGACTGCATTTCCTGGTATTTCAGGATCTTCTGCCTCTCCATGCAATTCACAGAGTAATTGGTTGGAACTGACACCTCTATCAATGCCATTCTGGTGTTTTTCTTCTTAACCACTATATCCAGCTTCCTTGCATCCATTTTTTTATTGGTTGGAATGGGAGTATCCCAGGTGATCATAACCTCCTCATTCTCTGTAATTCTCTTAGGGTCATGATCCCAGTTCTTTTTGGGCACAGTGTTGTAGTATTCGCAGAGTTTCCAATGGATGAGGCGTGCTATTTTATTATGTCTTTCTGTATAGAAATTTTCTGCCATCAGAATTTCACAGTCAACTATGAGGCGAGTCACCATTTCCAAGTCTTTCTTACAGAATCAACATATGTCTGTGTTGCCAGTTTTTTCAGTGCTCTCTGTAAACCATGTCATCCGTAAGCCACTGTCCTGGGCTACAACTATCAACCTCTCATCCTTCGGTTTCAGTTCACCTCTCCTTAACCATTCATGTGTCCGTTCTTGATCAACAAAGGGTTCCTGGAGTAACACTCTGTATTTCCCACTGTATTTGTGCATCTGCCACTTATTTTTCCTTGTTTGTTGATTTAATTCCTTGAAGAATTTTTTTCTCTTGTTTTGCAAATTCTGTTACTGCCTTCCCTGTGCATGCTTGTGGATCTTCACTCATCCTTCTACAGTAGTCGTCGGAACACTTGTCCAGGTTTAATGATGGAGACAGATTCTGGATGTTTACTTCCATATTCAGCACTTTTTGTGGTAGCTATAAGGGGAGGTCAATATTCAGACCTGGCATCAAGTGATTTATTTTAAATGCCCACCACGGTGTTTAAAAAAACAGACATATATTCAGAACTGCTACCTAGATAGGCAGTAGGGCTGAATATATGTAGAAAGTGCTTGCTGTCAGCAACTTTACATGTAGGAGGTAATTTTATATGTCACGCCTAGGTTTATGCATATAAATATAAGTATTTTAGGCATTTACTTGCTTATTTGATGAGGTTGCTAGTGGCATAAATTCCACCCAAGCAGAGTAAGTGGCCCACATGGCAGCAGCATCCCCACGTGCATGGCAAACTTACTTTAACCTGTTTGCTGTGCTGCCCACACACCAGTCCAGCGGCTGTCACCACCCAGGATGAAGTCTCATGATAACAGTCACATATTGAGACTTTAGCCTAGGAGGTAACAGCTGTCAGGCCTGGAGGGAAGACAGCATGGCAAAGAAGATAAAGTAAGTTTGCCATGTGCAGGGGGGTTAGGGGGTGTGCTACCACCATTACAATGGGGGCCCTCAGCAAATTTTTGTGTGGAGGCCCCTCGTTAGAATTTGTACCACTGGTGGTCGCTATTCTGCAAGTATGTGCGTTGGGCTGATTGTGTGTGTTTTTACTGTGGATGTGTACAGGGGTGGAGTTTGAGAGAAGCATGGGCGGAGCACAAAGTTATGCATGGAAATGATAAAATACTATAATTTATGTGCATTCTTGAAAAAAGTAGATGTGGGCATTTATACATAAGAACATGTCATACTGGGTCAGACCAAGGCCCATTAAGTCCAGTATCCTGTTTCCAACAGTGGCCAATCCAGGTCACAAGTACCTAGCAGTTTGCCCAGAAAACACAGGTTCCACAATGCTTGTACTGGGGCAAGCAGTGGATTTCCCAGGTCCCCTTTAATAATGGTTTATGGACAGGTAGACAAAGGAACTTGTCCAAACTTTTTTTAAACCCAGCTACACTAACAGCTTTTACTACATCTTCTGGTAACGGATTCCAGAGTTTGATTACGTGTTGAATGAAAAAATATTTTCTTTTATTAGTCTTATATGGGTTACACTGTAGCTTCATTGCATGTCCTCTAGTCTTTCTATATTTTGATGGCATAAACAATCAATCTACGTTTACCCGTTCCACTCTTTTCATTAATTTATAGACCTCTATCATACCTCCCCTCAGCCATCTCTTTTCCAGGTTGAAGAGTCCTAACGTTTTTAACTCTCCTCATAGGGATATCTTTCCATCCCCTTTAGCACTTTGGTGGTTCTTTTCAGTATCTTTTCTAATTCTGCTATATCCTTTTTAAGATATGGCGACCAGAATTGCACACAATATTCAAGGTGTGGTCACACCATGGAACGATACAGAGGCATTATAATACCCTTTGTTTTATTCTCCAATTCTTTCCTTATGATTTCTAGCATTCTAGTTGTTTTCTTGGCTGCCACTACACACTGGGCAGAGAGTTTCAATGTGTTATCCATGATGACGCCTAAATTTCTTTACTGGGTGGTGGTGGTGGTTCCTAATGTGGAACCTTGCATCATGTAACCATAGTTTGGGTTGTTCTTTCCTAGGTGCATAACTTTGCACTTGTCCACATTAAATTTTATCTGCCATTTGGATGACCAGTCTTCCAATTTATCAAGGTCCTCATGAAAGTTTTCACAATCCTCTTTAACAACTTTGAATAATGTTGTGTCATCTGCAAATTTGATTACCTCACTCACTATCCCCATTTCCAGGTCATTTATGAATATGTTAAAAAGTAGTGAACCCAGCACAGATCCCCAGGGAACTCCACTGTTCGCCATTCTCCATTGGAAAAATTGGCCAATTAACCCTACCCTCTTCTTTCTATCTTTTAACTGGTTCCTGATCCAGAATTGTACACTACCTCCTATGCCATGACTATTTAATTTCTCCAAGAGTCTCTCATGAGGGACCTTGTCAAAGGCTTTCTGAAAATCCAGATACACTATATCGACTGACACACCTTTGTCTACCTGTTATTTACACCTTCAAAAAAATATAACAGTTTAGTAAGACAAGACCTTTCCTGTCTGACGCCATGTTGGCTGTCTCCCATTAAAACATGACTATCTTCATGTTCAGAAATTTTGTTCTTAATAATGGTTTATACCATTTTTCCCAGTACTGATGTCAGGCTCACTGGTCTGTAGTTTCCCGGATCACTCCTGGAACTCTTTGTAAAAATTGGCATTACATTGGCCATCCTGCAGTCTTCAGGTATTGATGATGACCTTAATGATAGTTCACAGATTAGTAATAGAAGATCTACAATCTCATACTTCAGTTCTTTCAACACCCTTGGATTTTTATCATACAGTCCAGTTTATCAAATAGTTGTAATATATCTTCCCAGATTATCAATATTTATTTCAATTCTTCTGCTGCATCTGCTTTAAATACCATTTTAGGCATGGGTAACTTACCTATATCTTCTTCAGTAAAGACTCATTCAGTCTCTCCGCTATTGCCTTGTCCCCTCTTAGTGCCCCTTTTACCCCTCTATCATCCAATGGTCCAACTGACTCTCTCGCAGGTTTTTTGCTATGAATCTACTTGAAAAAGTTTTTTTTATCATGCCTTTTGCTTCCACGGCAAGCTTTTTTTTCAAATTCTCTCTTTGCCTGCCTTATCAATGCCTTGTATCTAACTTGTCAGTGCTTATGTTGTTTCCAGTTTTTGTTATTTGGCTCCTTTTTCCATTTCCTGAAAGATGCATTTTTGGCTACAACAGCCTCTCTGATCTCACCTTTAAACCATGCTGGCAGTTTATTGGACTTCCTTCCACTTTTCTTGAAGCATGGAATATAGCTGGTCTGGTCTTCCAAAATAGTATTTTTAAACAACGCCCATGCTCGATGTAAATATTTAACCTTTGCAGCTGCTCCTTTTAGTTTTTTCTTTACTGTTTTCCTCATTTTATCATAGTCTCCCTTTTGAAAGTTAAAAGGTAGGACTGTGGATTTGCTTGCCATCCTTCCTCCATTTATTCAATCAAACGCGATCATGCTATGATCACTATTGCCAAGTGGCCCCAACACACTTATCTCTTGCACCAAATCTTGTGTTCCACTAAGAACTAGATCCAAGATGACTTCCCCTCTTGTCAGTTCATGAACCAGCTGCTACAAGAAGCAGTCATTTATTTCATCTAGAAACTTTATTTTCCTAGCATGTCCTGCCATGACACTGACCCAGTCGATACCGGGCTAATTGAAATCACCCATTACTGTGCTGTAACCTTTGTTAGCTTCCCTGATTTCTTTGAGCATTTTATCATCCATTTGTTCATTCTGACCAGGCCATCGATAGTACACCCCCACCGCCATCACCTTCCCCTGTTTACATGGAATTTCAATCCTTAGAGATTCTACAGTGTATTTTGTTTCCTGCAAAATTTTAATCCTGTATGACTCAATGCCCTCTCTAAAGTAGACCTCAACCCCTCCACCAATTTGATCTACTCTATCATTGCAATATAGTTTGTACCCGTGTATCACAGTATCCCATTGGTTGCCCTCCTTCTACCATGTCTCTGAGATACCAATCATATCTAACCTCTCATTTAGTGCTATATATTCTAACTCTCCCATCTTATTTTTTAGACTTCTAGCATTTGCAAACAAGCATTTTAGAGGCTGTATTTTATTCATATTAATCTGATTACTGGTAGGCAGGGGTAATTTGGAATCTTTAAGTTCTGTCTGCTCTGTATTTAAGGGCATTTGAATTATTTTTGTCTTTATTGGAACCTCTCTGTCGATATGCCCTAACTTCAGTCTTTTGCTAGTGTCCTTCAAGGATACATTGTTACAAACCATGTGCTTTTGGGTCACTGTTGGCTTTCCCCTATTATCTAGTTTAAAAGCTGCTCTTTCTCCTTTTTAAAGGTTAATGTTAGCAGCCTGGTTCCATCCCAGTTAAGGTCAAGCCCATACTTTGGAAAAGAATTTCCTTTCCCCAGAATGTTGCCTAGTTCCTAACAACTCTAAAACCCTCATCCTTGCACGATTGTCTCATCCACGCATTGAGACTCCGGAGCTCTGTCTGCCTTTTGGGTCCTGGTATAAGGGCTTGCAGCTTACTGAATAGATTGTGGATGCCTTCCAAGGAGAATTGCTGAGCCAAATGGTGATGGAACCAAACAGGGAAAGTTCAACCCTGGATCTAGTACTCACCAATGGAGATAGCATGTTGAATGTCCAGGTGGGTGCCCACGTAAGCAGTAGCGATCATCACATGGTGTGGTCTGAGGTAAAAGCAAAGTCAGAGTCCAATCACAGCAAACTCAAAGTCCTAGACTGATGGAGGAGTTGACAGGGTTGGTGAGATAAAGAAAAGTAGAATTGCAGTGGGGCTAAACTAAAAGAGGCAATAAAAGGGGCAACAAATATATATGTAAGGAAAGTAAATTAAATTAAAACAAGAGGAAAAGGAAATATATATGGCTCTCCAAAGAAGTGACTGCACAAATAAAGGTAAGAAACACAGCTTTCACAAAATTCAGAAGATCACAAATAAAGGAACACAGAAAATAATACAGGATAAAGCTAAAATAGACAAAGAGAGAAATAAAGATAGCAAAAGCAAAGGTGGAAGCAATGATGGCTAAAGATGTAAAGTGTGGAGGCAAAACCTTTTTCAGAGCATTTCGGAACCATTACATAGTATGGCATGGACATATATTATCCTCCATTATCCCGCACTCTGAACCCCCCTCTGTACATAGGCTAGCCTAAGTTATGTTAACATCCCAGTTTATGCTCCCTGGTCACCTTGTATCTTAATAAGTTATTATGTATAAAGTTAACCTGTAACCGTTATGCTACAATGTTTTTTAATGTAAACCGTTATCTTGTTATATTGTAAGCTGCTTTGATTAAAGAATAAAGTGGCATAGAAAATCTGTTAAATAAATAAATATTCTGGAGAAGAGGAAGATAAAAGGTGGAATTGCAGGACTCAGAAGTGCTGGGAGAGGACTCGTGGAAAGTGACATTGAAAAAGCGAAATTGCTAAACAAATACTTCTGCTCTGTTACTAAAGAAAATCCTGGAGAAGGACCATCTGTGACTCCCAAATATAAAAATGGGAATGGAGTAGATACCACACCATTCACAGAAGATGATGTTTTTGAACAGCTTGAAAAACTGAAAGTGGACAGAGCAATGGGACTGGATGAGATACATCCCAGGATACTAAAAGAGCTCCGAGAGGTTCTGTCAGGACTGGAGAATGTTTTTAATAGATCCTTGGAAAAGGGAGAGGTTCCGCAGGACTGGAGAAGAGCTGATTTGGTACCTCTTCACAAAAGTGGTAATAGGGAAGATGTGACAAACTATAGGCCGGTAAGTTACCTCGGTGGTGGAAAACGTAATGGAGGTGCTCCTGAAAGAAAGAATAGTGGACTTTCTAGAAACCAATGGGTCACATGATCCAAGGCAACATGGTTTTACCAAAGAACGATCATGCCAAATATATTTGATTTAGTTCTTTGACTGGGTGACCAGAGAACTAGATTAAGGGCATGTAATGGATGTGATCTACCTAGATTTCAGCAAAGCCTTTGATACTGTTCCTCATCGGAGGCTTATCAATAAACTAAATAGCCTGAGGATGGGTCCCAAGGTGGTGAACTGGATCAGAAATTGGTTGACTGACAGATGACAGAAGGTGTTGGTAAAAGGAGCTTACTCGGAAGAAAGAAAGGTGAGTAGTGATGTGCCCTAGGGATCGGTACTGTTCAATGTATTTGTGAATGATATTGCTGAAGGATTGAAGGGGAACGTCTGCCTTTTTTCAGATGTCAAAAAAATTTTCAACAGAATGGACTCCTCTGAGGGAGTGGACAACATAATGAAAGATCTACAAAAGCTGCAATAATGACCTAATGTTTGACAGTTAAGATTTAATGCAAAGAAGTGCAGAGTCAGGCCCTTGGGATGCAGAAATCCAAGGGAATTGTATGCATTCGGGGGCGAGAGGTTGCTGTGCATGAATCAGGAGAAGAACCTCGGAGTGATTGTTTCTGAGGATTCCAAGGTGGCAGAACAATGTGACAAGGCAGTGGCCAAAGCCAGAAGGATGCTGGGTTGCATATAGAGAGGGATAACCAGCAGAAAGTGGGAGGTATTAATGCCCCAGTACAAGTCATTGATGAGGCCTCACTTGTAATATTGTGTTCAGTTTTGGAGACCATATCTCACAAAGGATATAAAAAGACTTGTCATAGGAAGGCGACCAAAAGGATTTGGAGCCTGCACCAGAAAATTTATGAGAAGAGACTTGAAGACCTAAATACGTATACCCTAGAGGAGAGGAGGGACAGGGGAGATATGACACAGATGTTTAAATACTTAAAGGGTATTCATTAACAAACAAACCTCTTCCAAAGATGGGGAAGCTGTAAAACTAGAGGGCATAAAATGAAACTGTAAGGAGGTAAACTTAAAAGCAAGTCAGGAAATACTTTTTCACTGAAAGAGTGGTGGATGCTTGGAATCCCTCGCAATGGAGGTGGTGGGGGCAAATACAGTGACAGAATTAAAAATGGCATGGGACAGACACAGTGGATCCCTTTATAGCAAGAGGATAAAATCAAAATAAACATAACTACTTTTTTATATTTCAACAAATAGAGGGTTGACCTGCATGGAGCAGTGGGTACAACCCTAAACAGAGGCATAGAGGGGGGTGACCTGCACGAAGTTGCAAGTACACCTAATCTAGCCACTTTACTGGGCAGACTAGATGGGCCATACTGTTTTTTATCTGCTGTCATTTACTATGTTACTATGAATATGCATTTCCTTTGCATTTACATCCTATTTTTTAAAGTCTAGTATGGACGTACTTGATTTTATAAAATAGGAGTGAAATATATGTGTTAAACTTGCATTAACCTAGGCGTGCCTTATAAAACTACCTTCATATTGGCAATATTCAGCGAAGATGAGGGTAATTTTGTAAACCCCCATGCAAGCAACACACATCACCGTAGCCAAAATGTGTGTGGAAATGCCCAGTCACACACATAAGTCCAATAAAATTGGTGCTTGCATGCATAATTAGCGAGTATCTTTCCACAATGCCCTTATAAAATCACCCCCTGCAGGCCTAAATTAAAACAATTTATATGGATAGAGGCTGAATATCTCTGCTGTACGTATAGGTAGGTGGAGCACCCTCTCTCCGCGCTTGCTCTATCTCAGCACTATCCAAATAGTGCTGGGAAGTTTAGAGGGATTTTCAGCAGCTCTATTTATACACATTGGATTTAATTCATACTTTTCTCAGAAGTTCAAGGTGAGATACAGTCAAGTACATAAGTGTTTTTCCAGAAGGTTTACAATCTAACGGGCCTATGCAGAAAACCGGCGCTGAAGTCGTGTGCCATTAGCTATGTATGTCTTTATGCAGTGTACTGATAGTGTGTGATTTCAGCGCCAGCCTTCAGAAAGAATCACATTTGCAAATTAGCTATACGTTAAAGTTTGGTACAAATATCAGCGTTAAACTGGGAGAGCAAGCCAAACACATGTGCACAGAAGTCGGTGCAAGATTGGCATGCTGTCCCAGAGAAACAGGGTCATCTGAGGGGAAGTTTGATGATCCATGCATTGCGGAAAGCCCCCAATGCCATCAAAATACTGTTGGGCAGCCGGTGCCCCCAACCCTGACCCCACAATAGAAACCAAAGCCCTGGTGGCCCAGCAGTCCTGATCCCCCCACCCACCCAATTAAAAAAAAACCTGGGTGGCCCAGCAGCCTCAACCCCCCCCCCCCCCACCTCCTGGTACCTTTATAATGGAGCGGGAGCATTGCTCAACTCTTTCAGGCCGCTTTTGGATCTTAATCCTTTGTTTTCCTTCTGTCTCCTTACCCTTTCCCATTGTACCCTTGTTCTTATCTATTGAACTGTCTGTCTTGATTAGATTCTAAGCTCTGATGAGCAGGGAGCATCCTTTATATGTGTCTGTACAGCACTGCGTATACCTTGTAGCACTATATAAATGATTATTATTATTAGTAGTAGTAGAATGTAGAGGATGGAAGGTAGATTGCAGTGGATCTAGAACAGCATGAGAGGAGAGAAAATCAAGTTAGTGGTGATGAAGCACATCCTCAAGTAGTTTGGATACAAAAGGGGAGAAGGGTCAATTGGAAGGAAAGGTAGGGTCCAGAGAAGGTTTTAGAGGAGGGTATAACTGCAGTATGCTTGAAGACTGCTGGAACAGAATCTGTTGAAAGAGATAGGGTGACGATGTGACAGAGGGAGGGGGCCACAGCAGGAAAGTAGATGAGTGGGAATGGAATTAGAAGAGCAAGTTTAGAGGAGTAGAGAAGATCTGCAGTTTCCTTCTCAATGATTTTAGAAAGGAAGAACGGGTGACAGAGGTTGAAGGAAGGATTTGTGAGTGAAGGGGGAGGGGGATATTGAGATGGATGTGGTGCTGTGGAGAACTCCAGATTAATCTGGTGAATCTTATCATAGAAGTAGTCAGCCAAAGGTTGTGCAGATAGTGAAGGAGGGATAGGAGGCAGCGGTACTTTGAGGAGAGAACTGAGTTGCAGTGAGGGTTGCAGGCAAGAGAGTTTGCTTAGCAAGTGCTATGGCCGACTGGAAGGAAATAAGCATGGCTTTGAAAGGTAGGAAGGCAACAAAGATATGTAATTTAAACCATAGGTGCTCATTAGAGTGGGTACAGTAATGTAGGTAGCAGATTTTAGAGGTCAGCCAAAGATGAGGTATAGCATGCCTCACAGGGCGAGAAATGCAGTTGGAGACCAAGAAAATGTGGCAGAAAGATGCTGAGCTATTTCCCATTGTATTGTATGCCACAGGCTTAATTAAGAGGAATTTCCAAGCACACCTTGATAAATTATAATTTATCCATACACGTAATATCTTACAAACTCCAGTGGGAGGCTCTCCTTGCACAATGCAAGTACTATTCAGTAAACTTGAGAGACTGAGATGGCATTTTAAGCCTATAAGCTGTAGTTTGCAAGCTGATGGAGAAACTTTATTGCCTCTATGGATCTGAACTTTGGATAAAGTTGTGCAAGGAAGCTGTATGTTAGCTGTGAAAGTTAATGTTAGAAGCCTATCGAAGTTTGTAAATAAGCATATATATATAGTAACCCAATGTCATGACTTGCATGTGGAAGCGAGAAGACTTTGCTGAGTTTCTGACTCAGAGAGTTAACCTAAATGGACCAGCTTGTGACAATATGTTATCAAATTGGGTTTCAATGTTTTTTAATTTTATTTTTATCAAATTATCAAAAACAACTTCAAGAGAAATCTTGAAAAGGAAAAGATATAGACTATTGAATACAATCAAGCAAGAAAAAAAATCAGGAATGCTGTACCATCAATATCACCAGCCCTCAAGATAAAAGTAAAATGAGAAGGAGCCTAATACCAGTTTTAGATAAGGTACAGTATTAGGAGATTATTCGAGGCTCTAAACTTATCTTGTATTCTCATTTTTAAAAAACGTGTAAAGTCTGTCTTCTATAAATTTCTTATGGTCCAGAGATGACGAGACTATCTTGAGGTTAATGAGCAAGAAAGTAAAGGCTTGTTTTTTATTCTCAGGCCTTTGCCTAGATATATAAACGAGAATGCATATTTGTTGTTTATTATATTGTTGTCTCATCTGTATGTATACTTAAAATATTTTAAGGATGTTTTACATCTGGAGTCCACCCCCCTCACTTCCCATTTCTAGGGCCTACTATGTTCTTTTCTGAGAGAGGAGTCTGGGAGTTGCAAATGGTAGCATTGAATATGAGTCCTTAGATTTGACAACATAGTTAGAGATTTCCATTGTGGAGACCCGTAATAGGGCCAACGTAGCGGCTTCTTTTTTGCTGGCCTCTGATATGGATAATGTTTTAAAGTTAGTTTTGCTTTGAGGGCACAATTGTTTCATAGGCATAAGGTTTATGTCTTTCCTGATGTCTCTGCTAAATCTCAGAGAATTGGAAGGGAATTTCTACAGCTGCGTCCCCAGGCTTTGGCACTGGGTATGAGTTTCTTTCTGGAATTTCCTAGGAAGTATTTTGTCAGATTGCAGGGTCGAGATTATGTATTTCTTGATTCAGTTTATTTGGAAGAGTTAATAGTGAACCAGGAATGGGCCCTTACTGAGAGCCTGGAAAGTAGGTCATTGGAGAATGGCAGGGGGAACGTTTAGAGGTTCATGTAAAGGGTGAGATATTAGTAGTTCATGTACTTTACTTTTACTGTTCTCTCACTCATTTTATAGCCTAATAAGTTACGTGGCATGTTGCTTTATTTTGGGGTTTATTTGCTAGTCTTACGAGCAATGCAAGCATTACCTTTTCTTAAGTAATGTGTTGGATCACTGATATTTTGGATTTCTGAATTTTGAATATGTAATAAATATTTAAATTGAAAAAAACAAAACAAAACTGCATATAGACCTGATCTCAAGGGGGGCCCAAGGACTCTTAACTATGTATATGGGGGATGGGTGGATATTGTAATAATGTTGCAAAATGTACAGATATGTTTCAAAGAGGACCTCCAGGGCTGGTTTTATAGGAGGGCATATTCACAATTTTTATTTAACATTTCTTATATCAAGGTGGTTTACAGTGAACAGGGCATTATAACTTGGAAATAATGATTTTACAGGGAACATGGTAATAGATGGTTAAGTGGCTTGCCCAAGACCACAAGGAACAGCTGTGGGACTAGAAACCCCAGTCCTTCTGGCTCAAGGTTGCTGTTCTCCAGTGGGATTTGAACCCATGACTTTCTGGCCTGAGGTAACTTGCCCCAACCACTAGGCCACTCCTCCCTCAATGACTTAGCTGGTTAGCAGCCCAGCTAACCAGAGCTCAGCAGGATATTTCACAGGCACAGCACTAAATATCCCCTCTTACCCAGTTTGTTTTATTTAACTGTTTTTTATACCACTTTATCATTTCAGTCAAAGTGGTTTATAGTGTAACTTGAACTTGGTAATGTACATTAAACAGGGACATTGATAACTTGGATGTTTCTGAGGCAATGGAGGGTTAGGTGATGTATCCAAGCCCACAAGGAGTGCTAGTGGAAATCGACCCCTGGTCTATTGATTCCCAAACTAGTGCTCTAACCATTAGGTTTCTGGTCCACTTAGCGTTGGGGCATTTTGAAGTAGGACTAGGGGTAGCAACCCAAGTTAACAGGGCAGTGGCAATATTCAGTTAGGTAACTTTAGCTGGTTTAGCTATCCGAGCAGCCCCTGACATTGAATATCTGGTATAAATTAAAGCGGTGATAGCCAGCTGCTTTAAGTGTGCTAGCCGCCACAGCTGAATATGCCTCTTATAATGTTTCAGGGGAGAGGGTTGTAAGGATGTTTAATCTGTAGCCCTTATGTATAGGGATATACACAAGGGGCAAGGGGATGGGTCCATTTTCATTAGTACCTTTGTCAATCATGTGTGTTCCTCGTGCAGGATTTTCTTTTGTGAACAAGGGGCAGAAGTATTTGTTTATTTCTGCTTTTTCCTTGTTGCTGTTTACACACTGGTGCTCAGCATCTTTGACTACTGCAATTACATCTCTAGCCTTCCTCCTCTCCTCAATATACCTGAAAAGAGTCTTAGCAACTCGCTTCACATCTTTATCCATTTTTTTTCTGCCTGTGCTTTTGCCAGCCTGGTTTTGCTCTGTCTCTTTCACTTTAGATAGTTTTCTTTCCGGTGCTCCTCTGTTTGTGATCATCTGAATTCTGCGAATGCTGCCTTTTTAGCAGTTACTTTAGAAACATAGAAACATGACTGCAGAAAAAGACCACATGGCCTATCTAGTCTACCCTTCCATATCAACTACAATAGGCCCTTTTTTACCTTTAGAGATCCTCTATGTGGTCAGGTGATGTTTCAATGTCTTTATTAAGGGGTACAACACAGTCACACCTGACATGGCCGAGTTTCAGCACCTGCCTTCGTCAGGGATATAATGGCACCAATACTGTAGCAATGTGAAACCAGTCTTCTTGCGCATCTGAAATTATACGCTTGGTGATCAATGTCAGTACCTTCCCAACTTGACGGAAGCTGTTAAGTATGGAAGGTACTGACATTGATCATGAAGCATATAATTTCAGATGCCCAAGAAGACTGGTTTCACATTGCTACAGAAAGATGCACTCCATCATACAGTTTGGTGTCTTGTTTCATCTCTAGCCTCAGCCACCTCAGTATCTAAAACCAGGTTTGGAGCCATATATGAAAGTTGATGGTATGATGCAGCCTCTCTTCTCCCTTACCACAAACAGACAGAACTGCTGAGAATGCTATAACATTGATGGTGGGTTTAAGTCTTTCTCTCAAAATCTGAAAATCTCTTTGCACTGTATAGGTACTGTTTCTAGTCAGATCATTCATTCCCAGATTGATAACAAGATCAGTTTTAGAATCCTTACTTTCCTCTCTCACTTCACTAACAATTTGGTTTGTATTCCTGCTAGCGGAAGATCCTGGGAGACATTTGACTATCTTCTGTCCCTTGAACTGTATTCTCAAGTTAATGCTTCTGATGAAGGACTCTCAGAGTAGTAGCGGTCTTCTGTTTTGCATTCTTTTGGCAATATCTGGCGTGTTTTTGGAACATTGGGTGTCACCCTTCTTGTCTAAGGCCACTTTAGTTTTTCTATCATTGGAGCATCCTCATTTACCAAGGCAGAGAGGAATTTTGCAGGGGTAACTCTTGGTATAGGAATGTCCTTGTTTTACAGGTTGTAACCTACCAGAGCCCAATGTGATTCATTTATTCCTGGTTTGTTTGATTCTTTGAGGGAGAAGTGGCGGATTATTTTTATGTTGTATCTTCTGGGGGTGGCTTTGTTTATTGCAGATAATTTTTCCCTTAGTTGATTTAATTTTTTTTCATAGCAGACAGCACAAGACAAATAGGGAAAGATCTAAGACTCCAAATAATTTTCCTTAAGATTAAGGCACCACAGCTGTTGTTGTTAAGTGCCATCAAGTCGGTGTCGACTCATGGCAACCCTCTGGATAGTTGTCCTAAATTGTGTTTGATCTTCAGTCAGGTGACTCATTGTTGACAGTGTGGCACCCATAACTGCTGTTATTGTATTGTTATTGTATCAATCCATCTCATTGCTGGCCTTCCTCTTTTGCATTGATCTTCTACCTTACCAAACATGATATCTTTCTCTAATGATCTCTCTCTTCACATGATGTGTCCAAAGTATGAAAATCAAAGTCTTGTCATCTTTGCTTCTTTTTTTTTTTAAATTATATTTATTGAATTTTTAACTGACAATACAATTATCAGAATAAAAGAACCATGGAAATACAAAATAGCATCAATAATTTACAGTACGAGAAACCCTGAGAGGAATACATTAGCCCACATCTCGGGGTATCCAGACCACATTAGTAACAAAGAAAACTTAACCAGAGAGGCCCTCAAAAAAGGCAAGTCTGGCTAACACATTTCCCCAGCCCTATACCCTCCCATACACCCGGTAAGAAAAGAAAAAGAAATTATCAAAAACTAAGAAAAGGAACCAATCATGCATCCTCCCTACCCACGAGCCATTTCTCTAAATCTAAAGAGGACAAAAAGACAAATTTATCCTTCCCCAAAGAAATTAAACATTTGCATGGATAACGTAAAAAGAAGGTAGCGCCAAGGACTAGCACCCTAGGCTTACAGACTAGAAAAGATTTCCTGCGCATTTGTGTTATACGAGATACATCTGGAAAAATAGATACCCTGTCTCCACAGAACAGGGTTTCCTTTCTCCTAAAGTATGCTTTAAGAATAGCAACTTTATCATTGTTGACAATGTGGCACCCATAACTGCTGTTATTGTATTGTTATTTTATCAATCCATCTCAATGCTGCCCTTCCTCTTTTGCATTGATCTTCTACCTTACCAAACATGATATCTTTCTCTAATGATCTCTCTCTTCACATGATGTGTCCAAAGTATGAAAATCAAAGTCTTGTCATCTTTGCTTCTAAAGAAAGCTTAGGTTTTTTCCTCCTCTAGTACTGACTGGTTTGTTCTTCGGGTAGTCCATGGTAAACACAGTATTTGTCACCAGCACCATAATTCAAAGGCATCAATTTTCTTCCTGTCTATCTTTTTCAGTGTCCTACTTTCACATCCATATGATGTTGTTGAAAATGTCATGACTTGAACAAGTCGAATCTTTATATGGAGAGAGGTTTTTGGGTTCTATAAAGAACAGTTAGATGAGGGGTAAAAGGGACACTAAGGGAGGACAAGGCCATAGTGGAGAGGCTGAATGAATTCTTTGCTTTGGTCTTTACTGAAGAAGATGTTGGGAATTTACCCATGACTGTAATGGTATTTAAAGGTGATGTACGGAAGAATTGAAAGAAATATCAATAAACTGGGAAGATGTATTGCAACTATTTGATAAACTAAAGAGTAGCAAATCACTTGGACTGGATGGTTTACATCCAAGGGTGTTGAAAAAACTGAAATATGAGATTGCAGACCTGCTATTATTAATCTGTGAACTATCATTAAAATCATTTTTAGTAAATATCTGAAGATTGGAGAATGGCCAATGTAATTCCAATTTTGTAAAAGGGTTCCAGGGATGATCCAGGCCACTACAGACTAGTGAGCCTGACGTCAGTACCAGACAAAATGGTAGAAACCATTATAAAGAACTTCTTGGGGTTAAAGCTGAAAAATCTGTGTATTGTAGAATTCAATGTTTTTGCTGAGTCAGTCAGGTCTTAGTACCAAAAGTGAGCTTTGTATTTAAGTCAAAGCAGAGTATAGTTTATCTTTATTTCGCATTTGATATACTGCCCAAGCCATGGCATCAGGGTGGTTTGCAACACATAGAACATAAAATAAGAGTAAATAGTCTTTGAAAGAAATTTGTTTCTAGAGAGTTTTTCATTTAAATCAAATCAGAGTATAGCTTAACCTAGAAAGTAAAATAGAATAAATAGATACTGAAATAAATTTGTTTCTAAGAGAGCTTTTTTACTTAAATAAAATCAGAATATAGCTTAGCATACAAGTAGAATAGTCTCTGAGTAGAAAGAAAAATAAACTTGTTTCTAGTGACCTTTACAAAGAGCCCTTCCAATTAGGAGGCAAGAGAATTGCCTTAAACAGGTGTTAAAGGCAAGTGATAGATCAAAGGGGCAATTTAAAAGGCCCCTTGTAACAAACCAAGGGCTGTGTGAATCTCCCAGGAAATTGGTAAGACTCTACCTTTGAAGCACAGAACAGAGCACTGTGTAGCAGCCAACTTTTAATAAGTCTTCTTTCCCTCCCTCCCTGACTCCCACCCACCCCGGGATAATCGTAGCTTTATAGGTGCTTAAACCTCTTAAAGGGAAGGAGATGCCCATATTTGCTCTCAGGTGCAGCTGTTTATACTCATCAGGCATACATTAAGGACCTGAGATTAATTAATCTTGAGGTGAACTAAGTCCATTAAACGTATCCCCAGCAAACCTAAGTAAGTGAACAACTTAAATACCTAAACACATCCTTAAAACTAAGATAGGGGCAGCGAGATGGGGGCTTTCCAGTCTTTTGCACTGTGTGTCACATGTATGATTTTCTTCCAGTTAGTGAGAGGTCTTACGTGTGCACCAGGTGCAAGGAGCTCTTTGCTCTCAGGGAATGTGTCCAATCTCTGAAGGCTAGAGTAGCAGACTCGGAAGACATAAGGAAGACAGAGAGGTACATAGACAAGACCTACAGGGATATAGCACTGAAGTCCCACCTTCAGTCTGGCAGTATCCCTGTTGCAATGGAGGAGAGAGGTCATGTGACAGGAGAGCATCACCTGGTGTGGCAGGAAGTGTTCCTGTAGCTAGGACCTGTCCTCCAGGTGATGTAAAACCCTTTCGCACCGATGATGTTTCTCCAAGGCCATGTGCCCACGAGGGAAGGGTTAGGATAGCTGTTATAGCTGGTGATTTAATCATTAGGCAAGTAGATAGCTGGGTGTCTGGTGGATGTGAGGATCGCCTGATAACATGCCTACCTGGTGCGAAGGTAGCAGACCTCATGCGCCACCTAGAGAAGGTCTTAGATAGTGCTGAGGAGGAGTCTGCTATCTTGGTACATGTTGGTACCAATGATATAGGAAAGTGTAGTAGGGAGGTTCTGGAGGTCAAATTTAGGCTTTTGGGTATGAAGTTGAAATCCAGAACTTCCAGGGTAGCATTCTCTGAAATGCTTCCTGTTCTGCATGCAGGACCCAAAAGACATGCAGAGCTGCAGAGTCTTAGTGTGGATGAGACGATGGTGCAAGGATGAGGGTTTTGGTTTTGTTAGGAACTGGGCATCATTCTGGGGAAAGGAGGGGATTTTCTGAAGGAATGGGCTCCACCTTAACCGGGATGGAACCAGGCTCCTGTCATTAACCTTTAAAAAGGAGATAGAGCAGCTTTTAAGCTAGATAATAAGGGAAAGCCGACAGTCACCCAAGAACGCATGGTTCGGAACAATGTATTCTTGAAGGATACTAGCAAAAGATTGAAGTTAGGGCATATCGACAGAAAGGTTCCGATAAAGACAAAAGTAACCCAAATGCTCTTAAGTACAGAAGAGAAGAGACACCAGAATGGTAAAGGGGATGGAAAGATACCCCTGTGAGGAGAGGCTAAAAATGTTAGGGCTCTTCAACCTGGAAAAGAGACAGCTGAGGGGAGATATGATAGAGGTCAATAAATTAATGAATAGAGTAGAACAGGTAAATGTAGATTGATTGCGCTATCAAAATATAGAAAAATTAGGGGACATTCAATGAAGCTACAGTGTAACCTATTTAAGGCTAATAAGAGAAAATATTTTTTCACTCAATGCATAAACAAACTCTGCAATTCATTACTGGAGAATATAGTAAAAGTTGTTAGTGTAGCTGGGTTTAAAAATGGTTTGGATAAGTTCCTGGAGGAAAGGTTCATAAACCATTATTAAAGGGGACCTGAGAAATCTTCTGCTTGCCTCAGTGCAAAGATTGTAGAACCTGTCTTTTGGGAAAATTGCTAGGTACTTGGACCTAGATTGGTCACTGTTGGAAACAGGATACTGAGCTTGATGGACCTTCATCTGACCCAGTATGGCATATCTTATGTTCTTATGTTTTTATGTACAGAGCAGACAGAGATTAAAGATTCCAAATTATCCCTGCCTACCGGTAACCAGATTAATATGAATAAAATACAGCCTCTAAAATGCTTGTATGCAAATGCTAGAAGTCTAAAAAATAAGATGGGAAAGCTAGAATATATAGCAGTAAATGAGAAGTTCGATATGATTTGTATCTCAGAAACATGGTGGAAGGAGGACAACCAGTGGGATACTGTGGTACCTGGGTACAAACTATATCATAATGATAGAGCAGATCAAACTGGTGGAGGGGATGCACTCTATGTTAGAGAGGGTATCGGGTCACAAAGAATTAAAGTTTTGCAGGAAACAAAATACACCGTAGAATCTCTATGAATTGAAATTATATGTAAAAAGGGGAAGGGGAAGTCGATGGCAGTGGGGTTGTACTATCGATTGCCTGGCAAGAATGAACAAATGGATGATGAAATACTCAAAGAAATCAAGGAAGCTAACAAAAGTTACAGCACAGCAATAATAATGGGTGATTTCAATTACCACGGTATAGACTGGGTCAGTGTCACGGAGAGATAACGTTTCTAGATGAAATAAATGACTGCTTCTTGGAGCAGCTGGTTCATGAACCAACAAAAGGGAAGCCATTTTGGAACTAGTCCTTAGTGGTACACTAGATATGGTGCAAGAAGTAAGGGTGTTGGGGGTCACTTGACAATAGTGAACATAGCATGATTGCGTTTGATTTAATAAATGGAGGAAGGATGGCAAGCAAATCCACAGTCCTACCTTTTAACTTTCAAAAGGGAGACTATGATAAAATGAGGAAAACAGTTAAGAAAAAACTAAAAGGAGCAGTTGCCAAGGTTAAATATTTACATCAAGCATGGGTGTTGTTTAAGAATACTATTTTGGAAGACCAGACCAGCTGCATTCCACGCTTTAAGAAAAGTGGAAGGAAGTCCAAAAAACTGCCAGCATTGTTTAAAGGTGAGGTCAAAGAGACTGTTGTTGCTAAAAAAAACATCTTTCAGGAAATGGAAGAAGGAGCCAAATGACGAAAACTGGACAACATAAGCACTGGCAAGTGAGATGTAAGGCAGGCAAAGGGGGAATTTGAGAAGCTTGCTGTGCAAGCAAAAATGCATAATAAAGACTTTTTTAAGTACATTCGTAGCAAAAAATCAGTGAAAGAGTCAGTTGGACCATTAGATGATAGAGAGGTAAAAGGGGCAATAAGAGGAAGAAGGCCATGGTGGAGAGACTGAATAAATGAATTCTTTGTTTTGGTCTTTACTGAGGAAGATGTAAGGATGATATCCATGACTGAAATGGTAGTTAAAGGTGGTACCCCAGAAGAACTGAAAGAAATAGCGATAAACCAGGAAGATGTATTACAACTATTTGATAAAATGCAGAGTAGCAAATCACCCATACCAGATGGTATACATGCAAGGGTGTTGAAAGAACTGAAATATGAGATTGCAGACCTACTACTACTAATCTGTGAACTATCATTAAAATCATATGTAATACCTGAAGACTGGAGGATGGCCAATGTAACACCAGTTTTTAAAAAGGGTTCCAGGGGTGATCCGGGAAACTACATACTGGTGAGCTTGATGTCAGTACCAGAAAAAATGGTAGAAACCATTAAAAAGAACAAATTACTGAACATGTAGATAGTCATGGGTTAATGGGAGACAGCCAACATGGCTTTAACCAAGGAAGATCTTGTCTTACTAATCTGTTACGTTTTTGAAGGTGTGAAAGACAGGTAGACAAAGGCGAGTCTGTTGATATACTGTATCTGGGTTTTCGGAAAGCCTTTGACAAGGTCCCTCATGAGAGACTCTTGGTGAAATTAAAAAGTCATGAGATAGGAGGCAGTGTACTATTGTGGATCAGGAACTGGTTAAAAGATAGAAAGCAGAGGGTAGGTCTAAATGGCAAATTTTTCCAATGGAGAAAGGTGAATATTGTAGTACCTCAGGAATCTGTGCTGGGACTGATGCTTTTTAACATATTCATAAATGTCCAGGAAATGGGAATAATGAGTAAGGTGATCAAATCTACAGATGACGGAAAATGATTTAAAGTTGTTAAAACCCAGGAGGATTGTGAAAAATTGCAAGAGGACCTTGATAAATTGGAAGACTGGGCATCCAAATGGCAGATGAAATTTAATGTGGATAAGTGCAAAGTTATGCACCTAGGAAAGATCACCCCAAACTATGGTTTCATGATGCAAGATTCCAGATTAGGAACCACCACCCAGGAAAAAGATTTAGGTGTCTTTGTGGATAATACATTGAAACTCTCCACGTAGTGTGCAGTGGCAGCCAAGAAAGCAAATAGAATGCTAGGAATCATAAGGAAAGGAATGGAGAATAAAACAAAGGTTATTATAATGCCTCTGTATCGCTCTATTATGTGGCCACACCTTGAATATTGTGTGCAATTCTGGTCGCCTTTTCTTAAAAAGATATAGCAGAATTAGAAAAGATACAGAGAAGAGCCACTAAAATAGTAAAAGGGTTGGAAGGATACCTCTTTAAGGAAAGGCTTAAAAGGTTAGGGCTCTTCAATTTGGAAGAGACGGCTGAAGGGAAATATGATAGAAATCTATAAATTACTGAATGTGGTGGAATGGGTAACGTAGATCAGTTGTTTACTCCATCAAAAAAGTAGAAAAACTGGGGGACATACAATGAAGCTACAATGTAATGCATTTAAGAGTTGTAAGAGAAAATATTTTTTCACTCAATGCTTAATCAAACTCTGGAATTCATTACCAGAGCATGTATTAAAAGCTGTTAGTGTAGCTGGGTTAAAAAAAATTTGGACAAATTTCTGGAGGAAACTATTATTAAAAAGGACCCAGGAAATTCACTACTTACCCTGGGACAAGCATTGTGCATTGTGGAACCTGTGTACCTTTTGGGAACCTGCCTGGTACTTGCGACCTGGATTGGCCACTGTTGGAAACAGGATACTGGGTCTTATGGACCTTTGTCTGACCCAGTATTCCATTTCTTAGGTTCTTATGTTATGTTTTTTATGACTGTACTCTCTCTTTCTCTGCACACATGTAACAAATTGCTAAAATCTGCCACTTCTTTATAAGATCAGCAAAATTGGTCCCTTCCTTTCTATACACACTACTAAAACCTATATCCACTCACTAGTCACCTCCCGTCTTGACTATTGTAATCTGCTCCTTGCTGGTCTCCCTCTATCTCCCTCTAAATCCGGGGTCTCAAACACGCGGCCCGCGAGAGAACTTTGTGCGGTCCGCGACGGAGGAAAACAAAAAAACCCAAAAAACCCTGGCTTCTGCTGCTGCCGTGGCAGCGGCAGAATCAACTATCAAATTTTAAAAAAAAAACTGGCTTCTGCTGCTCAAGCAGCAAACTCAGCTGTCCTGAGGCCCCTTCCCCTCTGCCCGGAGATCCCTGAGTCTGCTCCATCAGCGGCGTGCTTTTCAAGCCGCGAAGAGAGTATTTCTCTCTCGCGCGGCTTGAAAAGTGAATAGGCTTAAGCCGCGCGAGAGGGAAATACTCTCTTCGCGGCTTAAAAAGCCGCCACTGAAGAAGCAGACTCAGGGCTCTCCGGGCAGAGGGGAAGGGGCCGCGGGACAGCTGATTTTCTGCTGCAGCAGCAGAAGCCAGTTTTTTAAAAAATTTGACAGTTGATTCTGCCGCTGCCATGGCGGCAATGGCAGCAGCAGAAGCCAGGGTTTTTTGGGGTTTTTTGTTTCCCTCCATCGCGGGCCGCGTGTTTGAGACCACGGTTCTATATGATGTGGCTCGGTAGCACTTCACTTCACTTGTCAGCAGCAGAAGCCAGGTTTTTTTTTTTTTAATTTACCTGGGCTGATGGGAGGGAGGGAGGGAGGGAGGGGGGGCGGTGTAGGACTGGAAATGGGCTGATGGGGGTTAGTAAGGACTGGAGGTGGGCTGTGGGGGTTAGTTCGGACTGGTACTGAGCTTTGGAGGGGCTGCGTGATATGGGGTACTGGGGGTTAGGACTGGAAGTGGGCTAATGGCAGGGGGGGTTATGACTGGTAATGGGCTATGGTGGGGCTAGGACTGGAAATGGGCAGATGGGGGTTAGGACTGGAGGTGGGCTGATTGGGGGGTTAGGACTGGAGGTGGGCTGATTGGGGGATTAGGACTGGTAATGGCCTATGAGGGAAGGTAAGACTGTAAATGGGGTGATGGGGGATAAGACTGCAAGTGGGCTATGGGGGGGACTAGGACTGGTAATGGGCTATGGGGGGTCTAGGACTGGTAATGGGCTGGGGGGGTTGCTAGGACTGGAAATGGGCTGAGTGGAAGGGGGGCTTGAACTGCAAATGGCTGAAGGGGAGGGGGGCTTGGAATGGAAATGGGCTGTGAGGGGAGGGAGCTAGCACTGGAAATGGGCTGAGTGGGGGGGGGGGAGCTAGGATTGGAAATGGGCTGATGGTGAGGCTAGGATAGGACTGGAAATGGACTGATTCAGGGACTAGAAAGGAGCAGATGCTGGGTGGGGCTGGAACTAGAAGGGAGCTGATGTTGGGGGAGGATTAGAATGGGATGGGGCTGGGAGAGTAAAATGGAGAGGGGAAAATATTTTGTCTGGGAGAGAAGACAAATCTACAATTGGCCAGTTATTGGGAGAGTAAGTGGGGATTGAGGATGGAGGGGTAAAATTTGAGTGGATGAAATAGGAATGAGGAAAGAGCAAAAGGAGAAAGATTAGTATGTTAAAGCAGATGTAGAGAGAGAATGGAAAAAAAACTAGGAGAGAGAAGAAAGGACAAATGGACAGCAGACGATGGAGAGTTAGCAGAAGACATGAAGAAACCAGAAGAAAGTGGCTGGAACAATTGCAACTGAAAAAAAATGCACAAAAGGTAGAAAAATATCTCTTTATTTTGAATTTATTAACTGGAATATGTCAGCTCTGGGAAATGTGCATCATTAATGTTTGCGCTTTGTTTAGTACAAGAGGAAATTGATTTATAGTTTTATTTCTACAGTGTTGTACATTCCAAATTTGGCTTTTGGGGTTCCCAGTTTAATTATTGTCTTCCTGTTTCTAAATCTTTTAGTCTTTCTTTATCCATACTCATTAAGAGGCATGTTTACTAAAAGTTAGTGTATGGTAACATTATGCAAATATTTATGCAAATGAGGCCCCTTATGCAAATGAGGCCCCACATCTTATGCGGCCCCCGGGTTACTTTACAAGTCCTCATTTGGCCCTCAAAGCAATTTGAGTTTGAGACCCCTGCTCTAAATCATGTCTCTCCTCTTCATTCTGTTCAAAACTCAGCTGCACAGCATATCTTATTTATTTATTTGTTAAAAATTTCTATACCACGTTTTCCAAAAGATCAAGCGCGGTTTACAAATAACAACAATTTGAGTAGTACATAAACAGATACATACTCAGTTCCATGGAACATTGTAAAACGATATACAGTAGTATAGGATACATTAAACTATGTACATGAACAAATTGGAATCAGTCAAAGATGCAGAAGTCTTAACAATAACTATATACAGCTCTGTGTGTAAGGTGGAGTAGTGATGCACTTGGTTAGTTTTGGGAGGATGGTGGAGCTGTATCAGGAGTATTGCGTTGATCTTGTGAGCCAAAAGGGAGGGTGAATAGATGAGTCTTAGGTTTCTTTCTGAATGTTTGGAGGTCGTGTAATCTTCCGCTAGTGTCTCTATGCTCACACAACCTCTCTTCTCAAGTCACTTCACTGGCTCCCTATTAGTTTTTGCATCCAGTTCAAACTTCTCTTGCTTACCTACAAGTGCATTCATTCTGTGGCTCCTCACTACCTTTCCTCTCTTATCTCACTCTACACTCCTCCTCGGGATCTTCGCTCCTCTGGCAGATCACTTTTATTTGTGCCCTTCTCTATCACTGCCAACTCCAATAATTTGGAGCCTGTGTCAGCAGCCTTATGAGAAGTGACTTGAAGACCTAAATATGTACACTCTGCAGGAGAGGAGGGACAGGGGAGATATGATTCAGACCTTTAAATGCTTAAAGAGTATTAATGAACAAACAAACCTCTTCAAAAGATGGGGAAGCTGTAAAACTAGAGGGCATAACGTGAAACTGCAAGGGGGTAAATTGAAAGGCAATGTCAGGAAATACTTTTTCACTGAAAGGGTGGTTGATGCTTGGAATGCCCTCCCGATAGAAGTGGTGGGGGCAAATACAGTGACAGAATTCACATTGGCATGGGACAGACATAGTGGATCCCTTTACAGCAACAGGATAAAATCAAAATAAACTTAACTATCTAGTTTCTCAACAAACAGGTGTGTCCTACACGGAGCGGTGGGTTCATCCCTAAGCTAAGACATGGGGACGGGTAACCTGCACGGAGCGGCAGGTGCACCTACTCTTGCCATCTTACTGGGCAGACTAGATGGACCATACTGGTCTTTATCTGCTGTCAGTTACTATGTTACTAGCAACACTGGCAAGTTCTTTCACCCCTTACACACAACCTATTCCAGTTATACACACAATTCACCAGCAAGGAGCAAATTGGGGAACCAGCAAGCCATGGATCAGAAATACGCAGAACAAGCATAGACTCATTCCTGTCAAGCTACTTAACCCAGGACATTGCTCTTGCAATACAAATTGCAAGAGGACCTTGATAAATTGGAAGACTGGGCATCTAAATTGCAGATAAAATTTAATGTGGACAAGTGCAAAGTTATGCACCTAGGAAAGAACAACCCAAACTATGTTTCTCGATGCAAGGTTCCACATTAGGAACCACCACCCAGGAAAAAGATTTAGGTGCATCATGGATAACATGTTGAAACCCTCCGCCCAGTGTGCAGTGGCGGCCAAGAGAGCAAATAGAATGCTAGGTATCATAAGGAAAGGAATGGAGAATAAAACAAAGAATATTATAATGCCTCTGTATTGTTTCATGTTGCAACTGCACCTTGAATATTGTGTGCAATTCTGGTCGCCGTATGTTAAAAAGAATATAGCGTTATTAGAAAAGGTACAGAGAAGAGCCACCAAAATGATAAAGGGGATGAATGGATACCCCTATGAAGAAAGGCTAAAGAGGTTAGGGCTCTTCCACCTGGAAAAGAAATGGCTGAGGGGAGATATGATAGAGGTCTATAAATTAATGAATGGAGTGGAACGGGTAAATGTAGATTGATTGTTTATACCATGCAATGAAGCTACAGGGTATCCTGTTTAAGACTAATAAGAGAAAGTAATTTTTCATTCAATGTGTAATCAAACTCTGGAATTCATTCCGGAGGATGTAGTAAAAGCTGTAAGTGTAGTTGGGTTTAAAAAAGATTTAGAAAAGTTCCTGGAGGAAAGGTCCATAAACGAGTATTAAAGGAGACCCGGGAAATCCATGCCAATACAAGCATTGTGGAACTTGTGTCTTTTGGGGAAATTTCTAGGTATTTGTGACCTAGATTGGCCACTGTTGGAAACAGGATACTGGGATTGATGGACCTTGGTCTGACCCAGTATGGCATATCTTATGTTCTTATGTTCTCTTCGATAACTCCAGACAGTCAAAAGGAGCTCAAATTTTAACTTGCGCTCTGTTAGAAACAAAATTCCTATCATAACGGACTACATTAGTTACAACAACCTGAATGTTTTATTCATAAAGGAATCATGGCTCACAACAAACGACACAGTTCTAATAAACTAACTGAAACCAGATGGATATGACATATTCCCACTAGAGGACAGCAACCTCGGGCCGGAAGGACTGGGGTTTCTAGTCCCACAGGTGTTCCTTGTGGTCTTGGGCAAACCCCTTAACCCTCCATAACCCATGTTCCCTGTAAAATAGTTATTTCTAAGTTATAATGCCCTGTTCAATGTAATTTCAGTTTGTTCAATGTAAACCGCACTGATGCAGAATAGCGCGGTATATAAGAGAATGTAAATAAATAAATAAAATAAATAAATATTTAACAGCCAAAGATTAGAGAAGAAGGGAGGAGGAAACATAGAAACATAGAAACATGACAACAGAAAAAGATTACATGGCCTATCTAGTCTGCCCTTTCATATCGACAACTACAATAGTCCCCTTTTTTTCCTTTAGAGATCCTCTGTGTTTGTCCCATGCTTCTTTGAATTCAGATACTGTCCTCTTCATTGCCACCTCCACTGGGAGTCTATTCTAAAGATCCACCACTCTTTCCATAAAGAAATATTTTTGCATATCATTCCTGAATCTATCCTCTTTCACTCTCATCCCATGTCCCCTAGTAGCAGGGCTTGCTTTTAATCGAAAGAGGCTCTCCCAGTGTGCATTTATGCCATGGAGGTAATTAAACATCTCAATCATTTCTTTATCTTTATTCGTTGCTTTATATACCGCCCACACCGAGGCACCATAGCGCTTTACAATATAAAAACAAAATGTTGGGCTGCAGAAAAAGGAAACAGAACTCCATTGGTTTGATAGGAAAGAGATAGAGTCAAAAGTAAAGATAAGATGTCACCTCTATCCCGCCTTTCCTCTAAGGTGTACATATTAATATCCTTAAGTCTGTCCTCATATGCTTTATAATGAAGACCACTAACCATTTTAGCAGCCACCCTCTGTACTGACTCCAGCCTATTTATATCTTTTTGAAGGTGTGGTCTCCAGAATTGCACACAATGCACCAAATGAGGTTGCACCAAAGACTTACAGAGAGGCACTATCACCTCCTTTCTTTTGCTGGCCATTCCTCTTCCTAAGCACCCAAGCATCCTTCTAGCTTTTGCTGTCACCTTTTCTACTTCTTTAGCTACTTTAAGATCATCAGACACAATCAAGCATAGGTCCCGCTCTTCTTTAGTGGACCAAAGTACTTCACCCCCTACCCTATACTATATTGCTTCCTTGGATTGCTGCAGTCCAAATGCATGACCTTGCATTTTTAACATTAAATCTTAGCTGAGAAATTCTAGACCATTATTCAAGCTTAGCTAGATCCCTCCTCATGTTATCTACACCTTCCTGAGTGTCTATTGCAGATTTTGGTATCATCCGCAAAGAGGCAAATCTTACCCGACAGCCCTTCCGCTATATCACTAACAAAGATGTTAAATATATATAAAATATAAATATAAGTACCTTGCCCCAACCACTAAGCCACTCCTCCTTGATTGGAGGAGTAGCCTAGTGGTTGGGGCAAGGTGCTTCAGGCCAGAAGGTCAGGGATTCAAATCCCACTAGAGGACAGCAAACTTGGGCCAGAAGGACTGGGGTTTCTAGTCCCACAGGTGCTCCTTGTGGTCTTGGGCAAGCCACTTAACCATCCATAGCCCATGTTCCCTGTAAAATAGTTATCTCCAAGTTATAATGCCCTGTTTAATGTAATTTCAGTTTGTTCAATGTAAACTGCACTGATGCAGAATAGCACAGTATATAAGAGAATGTAAAAAAAAAGAATCAGATCAAGGACAGATCCCTGGGGCACACCACTGGTAACTTCCTTCTCCTCAGAGTGAGCTCCATTTACCTGTACTCTTTGCCGCCTCCCACCCAACCAATTTCTAACCCAAGCAGTACTTTTAGGGTCCATCCCTAGGGTGCTCAGTTTGTTTATGTCGCCTGTGAAGAACAGTGTTAAAGGCTTTACTGAAATCCAAATACACCACATCTAGGGCTATCCCTCGGTCCAACTTCCTGGTCACCCATTCAAAGAAATCATTCAGATTTGTATGACAAGACCTCCCTCTGGTGAATTCATGCTGCGTCGGATCCTGTAATCCACTGTACTCTAGATACCTCACTGTTTTCTCTTTCAGCAGCGCTTCCAATAATTTACTCACCACCAAAGTTAAACTAACCAGCCTGAAGTTTTCAACCACATCTTTTCTTCCGCTTTTGTGTAAAGGGACCACATGTGCCTCTCTCGAGTCCTTTGGCAACACTCCTGACTCCAGCGAGCATTGAAAAGATCAATCAGTGGAGCTGCTAGAACATCCCAAAGTTTCTTCAGTATTCTAGGGTGTATCCCATCCAGTCCCATTGCTTTGTCTACTTTAAGTTTAGCTAGTTTCTCATGAACACAGTCTTCTGAAAATTGTTCAAGATGACCCTCACTTTTGTTCCTGTTTGTGGGTGTTTTCTGAGATCCTGCTCCTGGTTCTTCATCTGTGAACACAGAACAGAAATATTTGTTTAGCAATTCTGCTTTATCCTCATCAACCTCTACATATTCCTCCCCTTCATCCTTGAGTCTGACAATACCACTTTGCCCTAACATATCTGAAAAATCCTCCCATTTTATTGTATTGGCTATTTCCTCCTCTTTTTGAATCTTTGCCTTCCTGACTACTTTACATAAGAACATAAGATATGCCATACTGGGTCAGACCAAGGTCCATCAAGCCCAGTATCCTGTTTCCAACAGTGGCCAATCTAGGTCATATGTACTGTGACATAGCGAGCCCTTTTAGTCAGGGAGAAACTCCCAAAGATCAGCAAAAACGTGCAGGGCTGCAACGTAAACAACAGCACATGGTCGGTTGTCAGGGAAACCAAGCCCCAGAGAGAGAAACAGGCCCCTGCTATCAGTTCAGCAGAGAGTCACGAGGTAATTATGAACACCTGCTAAGGGGTGGAGTCAGGCCTGACCCGAGGAAGCTGAATCATAAAGAGGGCCCAGTTAATGGAGAGAGGGGCAGAGCTGAGAGCAGAACAGAGAAGGAAGAGAGAGACGGAGACGAGGAAAGGTCAGAGGCTCGGTGTGAGAGATACAGCAGGAGCAGACCTGGTCAGTGGAAGTCCTCTCCTGATTATGAATGAGAGAAAAGGCCGGGAGGGCAATTGAATTATACTCTGCACAAGTCAGGTTGGGAACCTACACCAATTTGCAAACCTCAGAGAAAACCTTATACAGCCAGAGTAAAAGGTAAGCCCAAGGGCTTGAAGTACAATAACCACTGTGGGTTTATTGACCAGGAAAGTTGGGGCTACGGTACAGGGGACTATAATGAGAATGGTTATTTAGAGCTGTACCAAACCCCAGAGTTGATCCCAAGGCCTAGCGTGGGAGCGGGCGTGGCTCCAGTGAGAACGGAGCAAACAATTTCTGCCTCAGAGGAGGAGGGCATGGAAATTGAGCCATCTTTTGTAAATAATTCGTCGGAAGCAATGGACTGTACGATTTCTATGGCAGAGGGAATAATATCTCTGTGTTAATGTTTGATGCTGAAGGAAGCTGCTTTATTTTGTCCTTTTGTCTGCCAGAAGTGCAAGAATTTATGTTACCTTTTATCCTGGTGAAATCCACCCCGGGAGGGGAATAAATCCCTTTTTGCTTTACCAACTTGAGTCACACTACTCTTCTTTGAGCTATCAAAGGAAATACATTTCCCTACATGCAGTTCTACAGGAAATAGTAAACCTCAGTTCAAGAAGAAAACTTAACCTCCTTAAGCCCTACCTACCTACGGGTACTGGCAAGGGGGAACATCACAGTACCTATCAGTTTCCCCAAAAGACACAGGTTCCACAATGCTTGTACTGGGTCAAGCATTGATATCCTGGGTCCCTTCTTAATAATGGTTTATGGCCCTTTCCTCCAGGAACTTGTCCAAACCTTTTTTTAAACCCAGCTACACTAACAGCCTTTATTACATCCTTCGGTAACAAATTCCAGAGTTTGATTATACGTTGAGTGAAAAAATATTTTCTTTTATTAGTCTTAAATAGTTTACCCTGTAGCTTCATTGCATGTCCCCTAGCCCTTTCTATATTCTGATAACATAAAGAATCGATCTACGTTTACCTGTTCCACTCCGTTCATTAATTTATAGACTTTTCTCTGAAAGTCCAGATACACTATATCAACCGACTCATCTTTGTCTACCTGTTTATTCACACCTTCAAAAAAACATAACAGATTAATAAGACAAGATCTTCCTTGTCTAAAGCCATGTTGGCTGTCTCCCATTAGGCCATGACTATCTACATGCTGAGTAATTTTGTTCTTTATGATGGTTTCTACCATTTTTCCCGGTACTGACGTCAGGCTCACCGGTCCCGGATCACCCCTGGAACCCTTTTTAAAATTGGCGTTACAGTGGCAATCCTCCAATCTTCAGGTATTACAGATGATTTTAATGAAAGTTCACAGATTACTAATAGCAGGTCTGCAATCTCATATTTCAGTTCTTTCAACACCCTTGGATGTATACAATTCGGCCCAGGTGATTTGCTACTCTTCAGTTTATCTAATAGTTGTAATACATCTTCCCGATGTATCGATATTTCCTTCATTTCTTCCGGACCTTTAAATACCACGTCAGTCATGGGTAACATCCCTACATCTTCCTCAGTAAAGACCAAAGCAAAGAATTCATTCAGTCTCTCCGCTATCGTCTTGTCGCCTCTTAGTGCCCCTTTAACCTCTCTATCATCTAATGGACAAACTGACTCTCTCACAGGTTTTTTGCTATGAATGTACTTGAAAAAGTCTTTATTTCGCATTTTTGCTTCCGCTGCAAGCTTCTTCTCAAATTCTCCCTTTGCCTGCCTTGCATTTGACTTGCCAGTGCTTGTGCTGTTACAAGGTTTCATGGTTTGGCTCTTTTTTCCATTTCCTGAAAGATGCTTTTTTGGCAGCAACACCCTCTCTGACCTCACCTTTAAACCATGCTGGCACTTTTTTGGACTTCCTTCCACTTTTCTTAAAGCGTGGAATACAGCTGGTCTGGGCTTCCAAGATAGTATTTTTCAATAACACCCAAGCTTGATGTAAGTCTTTAACCTTTGCAACTGCTCCTTTTAGTTTTTTCTTAACTATTTTCCTCATTTTATCATAGTCTCCTTTTCGAAAGTTAAAAGGTAGTACTGTGGATTTCCTTACTATCCCTCCTCCACTAATTAAATCAAAGGCGATCATGCTATGATCACTATTGCGAAGTGGCCCCGAGACGCTTATCTCTTGCACTAGATCTGGTGTTCCACTAAGGACTAGGTCTAATATGGCTTCCCCTCTGGTCAGTTCATGAACCAGTTGCTCCAAGAAGCAGTCATTTATTTCATCTAGGAACTTTATCTCCCTAGCATGTCCTGCTGTGACACTGACCCAGTCGATACCGGGGTAATTGAAATCACCCATTATTATTACTGCGCTGTAACCTTTGTTAGCTTCCTTGATTTTTTTGAGCATTTCATCATCCATTTGTTCATTCTGGCCAGGCGGTCGATAGTATACCCCCACTGCCATCGCCTTCCCCTTTTTACATGGAATTTCAATCCATAGAGATTCTACAGCAAATTTTGTTTCCTGCAAAACTTTAATACTTTCTGACTCAATGCCCTCTCTAACATAGAGCGCAACCCCTCCACCATTTTGATCAGCTCTATCGTTACGATATTTTGTACCCAGGTATCACAGTGTCCCACTGGTTGTCCTCCTTTCACCATGTCTCTGATATTCCAATCATTTCTACTTTGCTCGCTTCTCTAACTTTTTCCAAGTATAGATGTCTGTCTTCCTCTCTCTGTGATCTCTTGTATTTCATGAAGACCTTCCTGTTTTTCTTCACCTTTTCAGCTACTTCTTTTGAAAATCATAGTGGTCTCCTTTTCCGTTACCTTTATTTGCCATTTTAATAAAAAGGTTAGTTGCCCTTAAAATATCCTCTTTCAGTTTTGCCCACTGTTTTTCTACATCCCCCAGCTATTCCCATCCCGCTAAGGACTCCCTGAGATATTGGCCCACCTTGGCAAAGTTAGTTTTCCTAAAGTCTAAGACCCTCGCTTTTGAATGTATATTAACAGCCCTAGTCCTAATACTGAACCACACCATCTGGTGATCACTGGATGCAAAATGATCTCCCACTATAACATCAGAAACACTTTCACCATTGGTAGGCACCAAGTCTAGTATGGCCCCTTCACATGTAGGTTCTGTTACCAGTTGCCTGAATAGTTCTCCCTGTAGAGAATCCATGATCACCTTACTTCTAGATTAAGCATCATAGTCAGAAAGGAACTTTGGGCCCAATATTCATCTGGGCATAGCTAAATGCTGTTGCTGCTTATCACTTCCCTCCAACCCCTTAACCACAGATATGCACCTCCGTGGCAATGGAAGTGAATATCCGGGTCTGGCCACACTGCCCGGTAGCTGCCGAGGCTAACTGTGTAGCATCGATATTGGATGCTGCATGGTTAATGCTCGGCATCTATAAGATAGGCAAGGATTTTCCTTGCCTATCTTATAGGCACCAAGCACTAATTGTGCAGCTTCCAATATCGGTGATGCACAGTTACTGCTGGTCGCCGCCTCCACTTCACTCCAGAATGCCCCTGGCATGCCCCGATGGAAGCTGGCTAGCATCGGGGTGTGTAGGGGAGTTAGTTGGGGATATTCGATGGCACTACCTGTGTTAAGTGCCGGCGAATATTCGGTTAGGAGGCATTTACACGGTTAACTGGCTGTTAACCATGTAAATGCCCTTTGAATATCAGGACCTTAAATTCTCAATAGTGGCAACACAAAATGTAGCAATGCAAAATGGTAAATAGTTGGTAAATAGTAGAAAACAAACATCTTTTGGTTTTCCTGGTATATAGACCTCCCACGTCCAAAGGAAAAGATCTATTAACCATTCTGGAAATTATATGCACAAATAATACAATCTAATATTAGGAGACTTCAACCTTAATGCATACAAAACTAACCACGCTCAAGCATTGTTAGATTCAATGGAAGAATTAGGATACCAACAAATCATACAGAACTCCATGCATGTCTAGGGTAAGAGACTGGACCTTATCTTCATGGTAACAGAAATGACAACAACATGGAACCAGCCTCTTATACAAATCCAACTAATTCCATGGTTTGATCACCATGCAATCAACTTCAACATACCTAATATAGCAGATATGAACACTGCAAACCCATCTAATGCTGCATCCCTAAGATATCGCGGATTAAACAAGAAAGATTTCCTAGATGAAATCAAACCATATCTCTTGTTAAATACCTCAAGTTTAGATGAACTCATCCAGAATTGGAATTTAACCATAAGACAGGCAGCCTCAGAACTAACCAAGGATCCTATAAACAGGAAACGGAAAAAGAATGCAGTTTAGTACACCCAAGAGCTTCGGAACTTAAAAAAACAACTGATAACACTGGAAAGGACCTGGAGAAGAACAAAACAATCAGATATTCAAATAATTTACTTTAAAAAAACTAGAAAAATATAGTATCTTTATTAATTCAAATAAGAGAGATTATCATACAAAACTAATAAGGTCATCTTTAAATAAAGCGAGGAAGCTATTTTGGATGCTAAAATCTCTAACCAAAAATCCACAGAATGAGGGGTCAACCATCACACCAAGCCCACAAACCATGGCCACATACTACTTGGGAAAAGTAAGCAAATATCCTACAACAACAAATGTACAACAAAACATTCATACTGACACAAACACTCCCTGGTCACATTTATTACTAATCTCCTTAAAACAATTAAAAAACATCATAACAAGAATAAATACAACAACTTTGGCCATTGACCCATGCCCATTGAGCTGGATAAAGATAACAAGGGAGGAGTTTGCTCCCATAATACTTAAGGTAGTGCATGCATTATTATCAAAAGGATACTTTCTCAAAGATCTTAAAATAGCATCAATTCGAACAATACTAAAAAAACCTGCACTAAATAAATCGGATCATGCTTCATATAGACCGATCTCAAGTCTACCTTTTTTGGCAAAAGTAATAGAAAAGGTGGTCTAATAGCAATTGCAGGATCATGTTGATGAAAACTTGACCCGCAACAACACGGGTTTCAAACGGGACATGGCATGGAAACACTGCTCATATCACTTATGGACAGGATAATATGAGGTCTTGACAAACAAAAAAAGAGCTTTGTATTAATTTTCCTAGACATTAAAGCAGCATGTAACTCCATAGACCACAACATACTGCTGAACAGACTACAAGAGATTGGAATTAGGGACACAACTTTACTATGGTTTAAGTCATACCTTTCTGAAAGGAGACAACAGATAAGAATGGGTAACACCACATCTAAATCTTTTTTGCAAAGACAGGGTATTCCACAAGGCTCTGCACTATTGGCTGTTATTTAACATTTATATACAGCCCATCTGCAGGATCATCCAGAGACATAATGCTCATTATCACATATATGCAGATGACACAAACCAAACTGACAATTCAGGAATAGTTACATGCTTCAACAATATCTCTACATGACTATCTGAATGTAATGTTCGTATCAATTTTGATAAAACAGAGGTCCTTTATATCTCAAAGGATAAAACATTTAATCCACTGGCTAATCTAAAGGTCAGGGATGCAACCCTAGACGTAAAACTGGAAGTGAGATACCTAGGTATCACACTGGACCAACAGATAACCTTCAATACCCATATCAACAAGACTATTAGAGCAATATATTCAAAACTAAAAAAATTACAACATCTATGACCACTCTTATCTGCGCGCGACTTCCGCACAATAGTTCAAGCAATAGTTCATTCCCACCTGGACTTCTGTAACAGTATCCTGAAAGGGATTCCGAAGCAAATCATAAATCAGTTACAGATGGGTCAACACGCAGTGGCAAGATTCATATCACAGACCTCAATAAATGAGCATATTACTCCAGTATTGAAACAGCTTCACTTGCTTCCAATAGAAAGCAGAATTAAATTTAAAATCTTACACACAACATTCCAGATCCTACAAGACACTATCTCCTATTTGGGCTCTTTTCTTCAAGCTACACCAAAAAACAGAGACCGTAGAACAGAGGTTCCCAACTCCAGTCCTGGAGGGCCAAACACCATTCAGGTTTTCAGGCTGTCCCTAATAAATATGCATGAGATGCATTTGCATGCACTGCCCCCATTGTGTTCAAATGTATCTCATGCATATTCATTAGGGACAGCCTGAAAACCTGAATGGTGTTTGGCCCTCCAGGACTGGAGTTGGGAACCTCTGCCGTAGAAGCTAGGCAAATAGCACATTACTAATACTGCGAGAGTATGCGAGATGTAATGCAGTTTGTAAACGGGGGCGCTGGGTGAGAATGTCCACAGTCTTGGCAAAGGCAAATATTAGTATGACTTGCAAAGGATTGTGGGAAATGTAGTCCATTCATACCAGAATCAGCCGTTCACAAATAAATGAGTTGTGCTTGCTCGAGTGTAAGCAAAGAAAATATATTTTATTTATGGGGTTATTTCTCCCACACAGATTTACTTGGTAGCACAAAAAGGATACTTGCTTTCAGTATTATACTTAGAAAAAACAAATCAGGAACAACAACTGAACTTCTTATGCAATCAAACAATAAAGACCTTGATGGGAACAGAAAGGTCTTTCTGTGGGCTCCTGCTAATACCTTTTAGCAGTGCTCCAAAAACAAAACAAAACCCGAAAAGTAATCAAAAACTGTTCTTTTTTTAAGGATAACTTCTTGTATTTTCACACACACACAGAAGTGTCCTTTCAGAGCTCACATGCAATTAGGCAAGGCTTAATTGCTAACAATTAACCAGCTGCAAAACCTCTTGGCTGGTTTACTTTCTATACGTGGCTCAAATCCTACCCTAAAGCTTTCTTGTAAACTTTTCTGGGTAGATAAAAGAACAAGATATATTTCTTTTTGATGGTTGTTGTATTTGTGAAAGTATATTACCATAGCAGCCTAGACAGAGAGCAATCCATGTATCACTCTGATCATTTAAAATATCTCCTTCTTCTTCAACTATCATAGAATCAATATCATGGACTGGCTCAGGGGAATTCCTTAATGGAGCACTCTCAGGACAATACTTGTTTCCCTGCTGTCTTCCAAGTGAAGAGCTAGGGCATAGATCAGTGTTCATACCTGAGCTTCCATTGCTGTTAGGGTTCCTCTCCAGATATCCTGGCCAGTATGTAGTCCAGTTTTTATGTCCAGCCTTCCAATCAAGATCCCTGGACACTGGGTCTCTCTTCACATACCTTCTTGCACTGGTCTTAGGGCCCCTTCCAAATGCAGCCGTCTCCCTCACAGGTGCCGTCCGGGGATTCCTGGCTCTGTAACCCCACTCATCTGGTTTCCTCCAGTCCAATGGAGTATGCTTGCCTCTGGAATGACTCCCAGCACACGTACTGCTATGGACTCCTTTAGACCTCCAAGATGCTTTTCTCTTCTTTCTTCCACGCTGCTTCTTGCTCTCTCTGTCCTTGAGCTCTGGGTTCCTCATCAACTCCAACTCCAGCTCTCTGGTCTGCAACTGCTCCTCCGTCTGCTGATTCTGTGTAGAATAGGTTTTACTTTTAACTTGTTTAGAGGGACACTCCACCCTAGCACAGCTCAGCTGTGCTGAATCAAGCCCTGCCCTTGGAGATGAGAGATTGGGGATTACCTCATAGTTCTCCTGATTGAACACATGTTTCCCCACTTCAGCTCTTCTAGTGGCTGTTTGAAACCTGGTGCATTCTGGGACTGGTAGTCTTTTATGAAAACATTCTGTTTTTTTATTTCTACCAGCAAAGACAGGTTGCTTGTTCAGAGCCAATTCACCTCTATTATAGCTCCTTCCTGAACTATGATAAGCTTCCTTATCACAAGTAACAACCAAAAGAGCATTCTCACTGTTCACACCGGGCCTCTGGAATGCTCTTCCAGAGGATATAAGAACCACCACAGATCCAAAGGCCTTCTGCAAACTCCTTAAGATGTTACTGTTTAAAGAGCACTATGGGGACTCGGTGACATGACTAAGACACTACCAGAATAATGATCCTAGTCACGCAGCCCACATAACTGTTAACTAGGCCTCAAAGGACTTAAGACTGAACTACTTAACTATACATGTAAATAAGTTCAAAATCAGATGTAAATCATTTTGGTCAATGTGTAGTGTTAAATGTAATCTAGTTTATGTTTCAAGTTCTAATACTGTGTTACATGTAATATTTCTTGTTTTTTGTTTAATGTAAACCGCTTTGATGATGGAAAAGCGGTATATAAGATCACATAAATAAGTAAATAAATGTCAGAACAAAATACCTCTCTGCATTCATCTGTTAAGATATAAGCTGGCCCTGTCCTTCCTGAGAAAGAAAAACAAATCTAAAATTGATTAATTTGTCAGACAAATCTGATTGATTTCTTTGACTGGGTGACCAGGGAGTTGGAGCGAGGGAGAGCCCTAGATGTGGTGTATTTAGATTTCAGCAAAGCCTTTGACACTGTTCCTCACAGGCGACTTATAAACAAACTGAGCACCCTAGGGATGGACCCTAAAGTTACTGCTTGGGTTAGAAATTGGTTGGGTGGGAGGCGACAAAGAGTACAAGTAAATGGAGCTCACTCTGAGGAGAAGGATGTTACCAGTGGTGTGCCCCAGGGATCTGTCCTTGGTCCGATTCTTTTTAACATCTTTGTTAGTGATATAGTGGAAGGGCTGTCGGGTAAGGTTTGCCTCTTTGTGTATGATACCAAAATCTGGAATAGACTCCCAGGAAGGTGTAGATAACATGAGGAGAGATCTAGCTAAGTTTGAAGAATGGTCCAGAATTTGGCAGCTGGGATTTAATGTTAAAAAATGTAAGGTCATGCATTTGGGCTGCAGCAATCCAAGGGAGCAATATAGTATAGGGGGTGAAGTACTTTTGTCCACTAAAGAAGAGCGGAACCTAGGCGTGGTTGTGTCTGATGATCTTAAAGTAGCTAAACAGGTAGAAAAGGCGACGGCCAAAGCTAGAAGGATGCTTGGGTGCATACAGAGAGGAATGACTATCAGAAAAAAGGAGGTGATAGTGCCTCTGTATAAGTCTTTGGTGCGACCTCATTAGTGTGCAATTCTGGAGACCGCACCTTCAAAAGGATATAAACAGGATGGAGTCAGTACAGATGGTGTCTACTAAAATGGTTAGTGGTCTTCATTATAAAGCATATGAGGACAGACTTAAGGATCTTAATATGTACACCTTAGAGGAAAGGTGGGATAGAGGTGATATGATTGAGATATTTAAATACCTCCATGGCATAAATGTACAGGTGGAGAGCCTCTTTCGATTGAAAGCAAGTTCTGCTACGAGGGGACATGGGATGAGGGTGAAGTGGGATAGATTCAGGAGTGATATGCAGAAATATTTCTTTACGGAAAGAGTGGTGGATCCGTGGAATAGTCTCCAAGTGGAGGTGGTAGAGATGAGGACAGTATCTGATTTCAAAAAAGCATGGGACAAACACAGAGGATCTCTAAAGGAAAAAAGGGGACTGTTGTTGTTGATATGGAAGGACAGACTAGATAGGCCATGTGGTCTTTTTCTGTTGTCATATTTCTATGTTTCTATATTTCTAATCCACTTCATAATAATAGTAAAGGCCTTTATGCATTAAAGAAGACCCAAATCCTCCCTACATATCAGGAAAAAATGTTCTGGACCCTGTAATACTGGACACTGGACACTTTGGGGCTTGCCCTCTTGTAAAGTCTACTTCGGCCCCGTCCAGTGTGACCCACAAGGGAGCAGGGCCATGAGGTCACAACATCAGTGTGCCTCAGGACCACGAAGAGAATCCACAAATCAGAAGGCTAGAAGTCCCCAGATGCAGCAGCAGGTAGGTGTCAGAACAAGGAACTGGCCTGGACTTCTCAAGCAGCTGGAAAGTTGCAAGCAGCGGCTGCTTCTGGTTATTTAATGATGGAGGCTAAGTTTTATTATGTTCCTATCTGCCTCTCACTGTAATCTCTTTTGCACCATGCTGCATCCTTGAGTCTTGAACAGTACTGGTTCTGCTATTCTTAATCACAGAACACAAAATCCACTGTGGATATTCACCTAGCTAGCTTGGAAGGGGAACCTACAAAGAATACGAACTGGCGAGATCAGTTTAAGAATTTTGATTAAAATAATCAGAATGATTTTATTCTCTTCTATCCCCTCCCTCCAACGTCGTTCTTTCTCTCTGAGTCTTCTTCACCCATTCTTTTCTTACCTTACACTGGAATTCATACACCTAAAAGTGCTAAAATTGTGTTTTGCTCATGGGTATGTTGCAGAAGTGAGAGAGAGTGAAGCTATAATGGCAGTGACTCCTAGCCAATGAGTAGCAGTGAGGGTGTGCTTAGAAGAGATGCCATGCTCTGGAGAGGGTCCGTCAAGCTGTCCAGTACCTCTTCTGAGGAGCAGGGAGTGAGCGCGGTTGGATTAAAGGAGAGTATTCAAGTGTATGGTTAGGGAGGTTTGCTTTATGCAAAACATAACACCCCCCTTTCTAATGTCTGATTCCTATTTCTTAATTGCCTGACACAATACCTTGTTCATTTGGCTGGCTAATATGTATATGCATCTCCACTGCATGAATCACTAATAGATGGCTTCATAAAAACGAATGCATCAAGCCTCACTGGAAAAAAATGGAAACAACATTCCTGTTAGTTCTTATTTTTGTCTTTTGACAGCACTTTTGTAATAAAACTGATGAAACATGAATTATTGGACAAGTACAACTAAATGATTGCACACATATGCTGTGAACTCTTCAACACAGATTAATGTTTTCCTGTAAGCACAACTGGCTGCTTCTTAGTTCACTTCAGATGACAAGTTATATTTCAGTACAGCAAGAAAGAGGAATCCAAACAAAGTATTTTGGAAAATAGAAGCCAATGTTTTTTGAGCTATTGCAGTCAACTATTGAATAGCATGTGTGTTTTGTGTGCCATCAAATCATTGCTGACTCCTGGCAGGCATCTTGTTTTTAAACATCACACTATAGTGGGGGCATGGTTTTCCGCAAGATGGCTGTGTGAGGGTGGAGCACGTTTCTACTCATGCCAAAGAGAAAGGGTAAGACTAGGGCTTACCTGGCTGAGCCACAGCCTGCTGTTTCCGGTCCAATGGACAGATTCGTGGAAGTCTCCGAGGCTGCTAAGCGGGAGATTAGAGCAGGTGGCGGTGAACGGATGGAGGACTCCGCCCATTCCTTTTGCCTGGATGTCACTTTATCTCCCGATACACGGTCTCCGCCTCCACCTCCTGGTTCCTCCGCTTCACCCCAGTAGCTAGTGCTTCTGGCTTATCGGGAGTGGTGCTCAGCAGTAGGGCAGTGAGCTTTGGTGGTGCAAGGTGGAGTGTGTATCCCCGGTTTTTCTGGGGGTTTGTCTGGAAGCGAATTGGCGGTAGAAGATTCACCGCAAAGTGGCGTGGAAGCATGGAAGCCTACTGAGGTAACTCCGGCTGTATTATCAACAATTTCTTTGGCATTATCCCGCTCGAAAACAATAATGCTTGAAAACATCTGGGGGACTATAAATTAGGAGATTCTATTTTCAACAGGCTGCCAGGATCTCTGCTAAGGTAACTCATACTGTGGAAAGGTTGGGAAACTATGCATCTATGACTGAGAATATGAAATTGAAGGTGGAAGAAAATGAGCAAAAACTGAACCATGTTTTTGATGTTACTATGATTCTTGTTAAGGACAATATAGCCCTTTGGACAAAAGCTGAGGTGCTCGAGAATTCTGCTCGTGCTTCAAATTTGTGTATACTTCATTTCCCAGTAATTCCGGGTATTACACCCATTGACCTCTTTAAAAAGTATCTTATGGACATTTTATTGGTCCCACAAGAGTTAATGCCACCTGTTGCAAGAGCATTCTATTTAACGGTTGGTAAAAAAGAACCAGGAGCTACCGATGCAAATTTAGAAATGGATGTCCTTAATATCTCAGACTTTCTTTTCTGACACATTGAAGTTGTCTACCCTGTTAGTAATAAGTGCATTGGCATTGGACAGAGACTGGCTGTTAAAGCTTTAGTATAAGAAGCGTTCACTATTCTTTTATGGAGTAAAGGTTTCTATGTTTCTGGTTATATCTAGGGAAACTCATAAAAGGCGGAGGCAATTTCTTTTATTAAGATGGGGGTTCTACAGTTGGAAGCCTCATATTATTTACGATATCCTTGTAAATGTTTAGTGGTGTTTAAATCACAAAGATTTATTTTCTTTCAACCTGAGGATCTGTCTGATTTTATTAGTGCTAGACTTCCAGTATCTTCTACTCCAACTGCGGTTATAGAGTCATCTGAATTTATTTCATGTCTCGGTCCCTCCTTACCATCTTGAAATGCTGAGTAATCCTCCAGCTCAGCTGGTAATTACCTCTTCACCCCGTTCCTATATTGTGCACTACAGGTATTTCTATCATGTATTATTCTTATTTGAGTTTGTCTTATGATGTAATTTGCTGGATGGTATACTTTTTCTGTACAAGCCTGTCTTGATAATTATGTAAAAGCTTATAAATAATAAATAAAAAAAATCACACTATATTGAGACATTAATGGCAAAACTCAGTTTGTAAATGCAAAAGTGAGACCACGATTGTCAATGTATTACAGGTTTTAGGAAAGAGGTAAAGAATCAAAGCAACCAGAAGTTTTAGCTTAATTGTGTAACCAGATTTTCAAAACCTTATTTGAACTTATAGATGTGTTAGAAAAAGAGCAACATCTGACATGCAAATTGATAAACACTTCACAAGGGCAAGAGGCGTAGCATAATGGTTAGGGCATTGGGCTGACAACCAGGGAAGCCAAGCTTGAAGCCCACTGCTGCTCTCAGTCACTTAACACTCCTTTGCCTCAGGTACAAATGTAGATTTTAAGCTCTCCAGCAACAAGCAAATGCCACTGTACCTGATGGTGTGCTCCTCTTGAACTTTTAAGAGAGGTATGAGCTTAAATCAGAATCTTGCTCCTCAGTATTCTAAATGGAGATCTCAAAAGACCCCTTTTAACTCACGTTTTCTGCTTATATCTCTTTTGCCTTCTTGTAAGCAATATAATAAAAAATAAGGGAACAATTTTCAAAGATTGGGATGTCAGCCATGGTATTAAATATTTATTTTATTTATTTGGTTTTATACCGCACTATTCATGATCAGCATGGTTTACAATATAACAACATATTACATGGAACATTTTACATTGAACATATTACATGGAACAGTTAACACTGAACAAGTGAACAATGTATAACACAGTTAACATGTTTGCGTTCATAGATCATACACAGTAGCATGTAAGAATGGGGGAACTATTAACAGACTGACAGAATCTTGATCATGATATTGATGGACAAGCTTTAAGTTACGTGGTCGAAAGCAAGATGGAATAGTTAAATATCCAGTAGCATCCGGATAGTGGCCGCTGCTGAATTCCAGATTGTATGGCCTCTCCAGATAATGGCAGCTCTTATTCAGATAGTGGCTGAAGGTTACTGCTAGCTGGATGACTGCAACCAACATCCAGATAGTGACGGTACCACCCATGCTCCGTCCCAGCACTATTCGGCTAATGCTGAGGCGGTCAGTGATGACATTCACCGGCACCATACTGATAGTGGCACTGAGGATCTGGCTGAGAGCCTCCGTGGTGGTCTGGATAAGGTTTTTTGTTTGAAGTAATATCACATTTTGACAATAATCTACAATAACATAGGATAAATTATCCCATCCCACTAGGATTACGGCATCTGTTTCCTCGAGTGTGAATTCCACTACTGGAATCGGCAGAAATAAAGTGTATCACCATGCCAGTGTGAAGACTGAACAGATGTGATGACATAATGCAGCCCTGTTGAAACTTTAACTTGTTTAAAATTCTAGCAAAGTTACATTTATTTAAATTGCACGCTTGGAAGAAGTAATGAAATAGCTTTCAGGCAACCTATTAGGCCAAAAGCAAATTGAACTGTGTATATTTTTCACTGAAAGTGGTCAGAGATGACATTAAATTCATAAATGTGGTCAGAAATGTTAAAAGAACAGCATTGCAGAGAACCTAAAGAATCTGCCCTCAGGCCAAACCGTTAATTAAGTTATAGATGTTCCATTTCAGCCATAAAAGGATTCATAACATAATAAGAGACGTATAAATGTAGGAAACATTTACCATACTATTTACGCACATGAAACAATGGCTTAGGCGTGGAACGGCTTGTAAAATTGCTCCTACCTTTAAGGGGGCAAAACTATTCGTGTAATGCATTTCATGCAGGTTTTTGCCTACAGTGAGCAGATACATTCCTGGGGCACAGTTGGGGCATGTGCTGCACTTTCATGTGCGCTCTCTTTGAAAACTGAGGCAACTTACATTGGCTGGACAAATTAAGCAGGCTGTTACAAAATAGTTTGGGTCCGATATTCAGCGGCAGCAACTAGTGCTCCCCGGTTATGCAATGCTGGGGCTATATCGGGCTCCGGCATTGAATATCTGGGTTTCCTGGATTGCCGAGAAACTAATTGGGCAAGGGCAATATTCAGCTGCTGCCCAGTTAGGTTCTGTAGCAAAAGTACAGCCAAGGTTTATTGTGTCTGACTTTTGCCGCATATTGCTAACTGGGCAGCTGCTTAATTTATTTATTTTTATTTATTTAAAAGGATTTATATAGCGCTTTGTCCTGAAATCAAAGTGGTTTGCACTTCAAACAATCAAAGAACAGTGTCAGTAAGGGTAGGCATGCAGTGCTAACACAGGAGAATAGTTCTGGGAGTGAAGACAATGATTTCTTGGTGAGGTATATACAGGATGAGCTATGTACACCAAGAAGCTATGTACAATTAGTTATATACAGGGAGGGGGGGGGGACGGAGGGGGGGGCGGAATGTAGGGTAGCCATGGGTTAAAGTACAGGTTATTTATGTGATGTCACTATAGTGTTCAATAAAGAGCGTGGTTTTGAGCTGCTTCCTGAAGTCCTTGACGTGTGTAGTTGATCGTAGGTCGTCCGGGAGGGAGTTCCAGAGAGTGGGGTCAGCCAGGGATACTGCTGCTGCGGGGGTAATAATGGAGCCTGAGGTGCCTCTCCTCCTTGGTCTGCTGCTTGTGTCGGATTTGATGAGGGGTAGCAGGCTGTTTGCTGAGAGGTTGTGTTTGATTTTAAAGATGTTTAGTATTGCCTTATATCTGATGCGGGAGCTGATAGGGATATCACAGCTGCCTGGTTAGCAACCCTGAAACATCCCCAGAATGCCCCAATGCTAACTGCTGAGACCTTTATTTATTTTTGTTTAAAAAATGTGTATTCTGCAGATTGCTGAGTTCTCTGTGGATTCCAACAAACATATTTTCTGACATAAATTACATCAAATACAGTACATACAAACACTTCAAACAAGACCATAAAAACATGAAAACAGGCAGCATTATTCAATTATGATACAACAACCTAACAGCAGCAATTTAAGAACAGGCAACCATGGGGGGCGGAGCCCGATGTCCAGCGGGATGGTCGCATAACGGGGGGGCGGAGCCCGATGTCCAGCGGGATGGTCGCATAACGTTGAGGCTCCCGAGAGGCCTACTCAGAATCCTGAATTAACACCGGACAAACTTGAATTTCTGCTCTGATCTTGCAGGGGCATATTGGTGAGATGGCGGGGACCAAACCCACGCGTCTGGAATTTGGATCTCCAGCGGCTTCTCACGGTAAACGCTCCAAAACTGAACCCCCGTCCCCGCAGAAGGGGCTGGCTTTCCGCGAGGGCCCCGAAATGCAGCAGGAAATCCTCGCCGAAATTAGAGGGGTTAAGGACCTCGTGCAGTCAAACGGTGAAGCACTTCGAGCGCTGAGGGAAGATCTTGGTGTACTGCAAGGCAGGCTAGAGGGGCTCTCTTCGCGTCAGGACAAAATGGAGAGTATATTAGACTCCCATGCGGTCCAGCTGTCCAAACTCGACAAAGTTGAACGTCAGGTGCGGGCCTTGCAGAAAGAAGTGGAAGATGGCAATAATAGAGCGCGCCGCAACAACCTACGACTCGTGGGCATACCGGAGGGAGCGGAATTGGGAGACATGAAGGAGTTTTTAAGTAAAATCCTCCCTTCCCTGCTCCAAATCACCTTTACCAAAGAATTGGAGATCGATCGCGCTCATCGTGTACCCACAAACATAACGCTCAACAGGAAGACCCCGCGGCCTATCATATTCCGACTTTTGAGATATCAACATGTGGAACAAATTCTCAGTGCCTCCCGGGCAAAGGGCCATATGGAGTTTGAGAGCCACAAGGTCTCCTTCTATCCTGACTTGGCTAAACCCACGGTCGACCGCCGAAAGCGCTTTCTGGAATTTCGGCCGAGGCTTCAACAACTACAAGCACGCTATGGCCTGATGTACCCGGCCAAGCTCCGAGTCACGCTTCACAATCAGACAAGAACATTTGAGGACCCTGATCTACTAGCGGAGTTTTTGGACTCTAAAGAAGCCGACTTGATGCGCTGATTTCCAGAATATTCCTGCCAGTACTCTCACATCCGCTGTACCTGCCATATTGGATTTACCGCAGCGCAGTGAAGAGTCTGTCGAGGGCGGTTTGTTGCCTTATTTTGAAGATATTTGGGACCCGACTCCATCTACCCATAGCAGCCTCGACGAGTATCAGGGACAGTGTTTCTTATGGACTCTGGTGTTTCTTTTCTTTTATTATGTCAATATCTTCCTCTCTAGGGCCTCCTCCCGCAGACATCTGGTCGCCATATTCATTGGGGGTTTTGCTTCTTCTCTAAGTTACTTTGGTTCATACTTTTCAATATGGGTGTATTGGCCAGCATACTTGGTGTTTATGTCATTATTGTACAGATTCTGATTATGTTGTAAGTTTTCAAGCGCCCTTACTTGAAATGTCTATTATCGATTGATGGCACCATGTCAGATTTTCTCATTGAACGTACAAGGAATCAATAATCCGATAAAACGGAGGAAACTCCTAAGCTATCTAAGTCATGAAGCTGCGGATCTGATTTTCCTCCAAGAAACACATTTCAATTCGAAGGAAACTCTCAACCTCAATATTAAACCTTACATGGTGGCCACCTACTCCCCAGCCGTTTCTAGGAAATGTGGGGTTGCCATATTGGATAGGAAATCTCGGCATGCTACTATTGTTGCGACTTGCTTAGCTACAACGGGTAGATGGCCCAGAGTTCACTTCAAGATAGGTAACTTTAAAGTTACATGTATATGCCTTCATGCTCCTAATATGGATGACCCTGCCCTTTTGCTATTATTGCTCAGGTTACGCAGGCCTCTGCTACTACTTCCTTGATATTGGGGGGGATTTCAATTTAGTTCTTGATCCCCTGATAGACAAATAGCCGCCTAGGACAAGTGGTCCCCCCAAGAGTCACATCGCGCTTACCTCAGTGATCAAAGATATTGTTCTAGTCGATCTATGGAGGTTACTACACCCCAATGAGCTTGACTTTACTTGCTTCTCTTCCCCTCACAAATCCCAGTTTCGCATAGATTCCTTTCTAATCTCAATACTGCTAGTTCCTCAGGTGGACGTTGTAAAGATTCACTCCCAGCATATTTCAGATCATGCTGCTATTTCTTTTCAATACCACACTGCTGCACTTCAAGGGAATCCGGGGGCCTGGTTCTTTGATTGAGCCCTATCAACTCAGCCAGAGTTCCGGTTAGAAATTCGAGCAGCCATACATGATTACTTCCAGACCCTGGTACTCCAGGGGGATCTGGACACCTCAACAACTCTTCCCTGCAGCTCGTTGGAAAATCTTTTCTGATTTATATAGGGAATTTGCGTTGCTAGCACAACATTACTTTCAATTGATGTAGTTTCCATGCTGCCTCAAAAGTGCTCCAATCATGCCGCCTTCTGTCTTTATTAAGGATGGGCTATTAGAACTATTTCACTCTATTAGTAGTACACATGGGATAGCCTCTAACTTTTACCAACTATTATGTCAGGGTACAGACACTGCCACTTGTAGAGTCCAACAAGCCTGGGATCGCTAACCGCAAACCACTTTAATCCCTGTGCATTGGAGCGTTTTCTGGAGCAAAATAGTGCGGGTCTCCCGCTCTGCCTCAGTTACCCAAACTCAATTCTCGTCTTTTGCACATAGCTGTTCTTATATTCCAGAAAATAGCCAAATGGAACACAACTGCCAGGGACCAGTGTAGGTCTTGCCATACTGATGTGGGAACCCTTGCTCATGTTCTTTATGAATGTTCTTAATTACAGGTTTCTGGGGGCGGGTCTGGGGCCGTATTCCACTTATCTTACACCTTCACGAGCCTCTTTCTTGGCAGACTGTGGGACTCCGCTTAGTGGCGGAGGTCCCCTCTCTTCCTAAGAAGGGTCGCTCTCTCCTGATTTCATGCTGGGTATAGCCATATGTTTAATCCCGAGGACTTGGAAGGATAGCTCTCGACTTACTGTCAATGAATAGTGAACCTTGTCTGCTTATATAGTAAATATGAGCAGATATCTCGGAGAGTTATTTTCCATGCCCAATTCATTCTCGCTTGTCTAAATGGCAGATGCTCAATGATCATGTACAATCTGTTTACTGCTTCGACATGTCTGTTTACTGTACATTCATCATGTTTCAGATCGCCGTTAGGTTTTGTAACTCAATAATGTCAGTATACGCCCGCTTCGAGAATGACTTAGTTTTCTAGAGAAGAAGCAGGGGGGAGGGGGGTGGCAGGGGTTTACTTTGGTGTATGTATCACATTCCATGTATGTATTGTCTTTTAGTTGTATGTCTTCCTCCCTTTGTTGTTGTAAAACGAAAATAAAGAATTTAAAAAAAAAAAAAGAACAGGCAACCATGTATTAGGTACATCCTCTACCAATAGTTAATTATCTCAAATCCATCCTTTAACCTCATCCCCAAAAAAGACACACATAACTTGCTTACAGAAGTAGATAAGCCAATTTCTGATCTAACCTCAACATCCAGGAAGTTCAAAATCCAGGTTTATGCTAGTAGTATTGCACAGGTACATGTACAAACTTTACGTGCCACCTAGGCATGTACATTCGCTTTCGTCCGAATGGAAAAATTGACAGAAATTGCAATTTTCAGTTCACCCCAGTGTCAACTAACTCGGCATGTATGCTCTGAAAATCTGCATGAATGGCCCATGCATGAACTTCGTTTTTGTCATATGTGCATGTGCAGCCAGACATACTGGAGCCAATGTGGGAGGAGGAAGAGGTCAAGGAGGGGTCACAAGCAGCCAACACCAGGCACTAGAGCCAATCATGCTACAGGTTTTTGACAGGCAGCCAGCAAAATGCATCCCCTGCCTGAGTTCTGCAAATCCCATGGCTGATGAGGTCACAGCAGGGGTGGTGCAACCCATTCCCCGCTGATTTCCCTCTGAGTCATCTTTTCTTCCTTCAAACTGTTCAAAACTCAGCAGCAAAGCTAATCTCCCTCAAGGCTTGTTATGGTAACATAACCCTTTTCTCAAGTCACTTCAGTGGCTCCCCATCCGTTTCTGCATCCAGTTCAGGGTTCTCCTACTGACCTATAAATGCATTCATTCTGCAGCTCCTCACTACCTTTCTTCTCTTATCTCATCCTATAGCTCTCCTCGGGAACTCTGCTCCTCTGGCAGATCCCTTTTACCTAGGGCCTTCCCTGCCACTGGTAACTCCAAACGTCGTTCATTCTACCTTGTTGCTCCATATGCCTAGAACAAACTGCCTGAATCAGTACATCAGGTTCCATCTCTAGCCCTATTCAAATCCAGGCTAAAACCCCACCTCTTCAAGGCTGCTTTTGGATCCTGATCTCCTTAGTCTCCTGTTCACGACCTATGTGTATCTTTACCTTTCCCCTAGCTTTATCCTAGTTCCCAGTTTTATGTTGTCGGTCTTTATGAGACTGTAAGCTCTGATGAGCAGGGATCATCTCTTCCATGCACTGGAATGTTTTGGAGGTTAATAAAGGGGCCACACAACCATAATAATTGGGAATCTCTGCCCTAGAAAGATGATCTTATAATAAGCATAAGAATATAAGAAATGTCATACTGATTCAGACCAAAGGTCCATCAGGTTCACTGTCTTGTTCCCAACAGTGGCCAATCCAAGCCACAAGTACATGGCATATCCCAAAAGTAGCCATTGGGATGCTGCTTATCCCCAGGGATAAGCAGTGTTTTTCTTGATTTATCTTCATAGTTTATGGACTTCTCTTCCAGGAACCTTTTTCAAACTCAGCTACATCACCTACCTTTACCACTTCCTCTGGCAGTGAGTTCCAAAGCTTAATTATAAGTTCTGAGAAAAAAACCCCAACATTCTCCTTTTTGTTTTAAATATACTACTTTGTAGTTTCATGGCGTGTCCCCTTGAAAGAAAACGAATGATATTTAGGTTCTAGTTACACTGTGCCACTTGATTGGAATGGATTAATGAGGAGACTGGGTAGAGGGCAGCGGGTAATGAGTTTGTATGAGAAATGAAAGCTTAGTTTTCTTTGCAAAGTACAATAAGACATTTTTCCAGAATAGTACTTTGCAGTCTGTTTTTTAGGGTTTTTTAAATTCCATTTTGGCTGCATGTTTCTGTTTTGAATTTTTGTTAGCAGAGGGTCTGTCCACATTCTGTGTCTGTGACTAGGATGAAGGACTCTTGCCAGTGTGTGGTTCCTGTGTAGGGATCTTCAGCAGTCTATTTTGTTTTGTTTGTCCCATAGGAGGTATATAGATGTTCTTCGACACTGCATAATATTTGCAGTTTTTCCTTTTCGTAGGTGGGAGTATATTAGTTTGAATCTTTGGAGTTAATGTTGATTTTATATAATATTTGTTTTATAGGGTTTCAGTCTTTTGCATGGTTTTATTGTTACTTCACAAAGGACTATTTTACTTACTAAAAGACACTACTGCATTAGTGCATTCTAACACACATCAGCAAAAAGAAAGAAAACCCTTTCCAAATAAATTCTTCTTAATTTATGCTTGGTAAACTCTCATGCAATCATACATATGATCATACACTATGGGGTATGTTTACTAAAGGGTGATAAGGTAGCAGGCATTATTGAGCATTGACAGCAGCGATAAGGGGTTTTATATGCGAAAAAGGCTCTGGGCGAGTAGGTGGCGTTCTGGCGGTAAGGGCACAATAGGCCATTTAATGTGTGTTAACACGACATTGGATGTTAAAGCGTCAAGCATGCACCTTAATGTCCGAAAATGGTTGTCACCCTAACGCTGGATAAGGGAGCACCAAGGAAAATCGATGTAAAGGTGATGGATGGAAAGACAAGTGGGAGCTGATGGACCTGCCAGATCCGTGGGCACCCTAAGTGGCAGCCAGCAAATTGGATGAGCATATGGGAAGCAGCTGTACCGATGCACTGGGGAGTGCCATTGTAAAATGGTGCAATGTCACTGTGTAGCATAGGATGGGGAAGACGTGTCCCCCAGTGGAATCAGAAGTGGTAGGATGTGTGCAGTGAAAGGAGGATGGAACAGGAGTGGTGACATGCAGATCAGGCATAGGAGAGGCATGCTTGAAGAGCTGAAATGCGGGAAAGAGTACCTGTGTAGGCTATGGTGTAGCAGCTTGCATGAAAAGACATGACTACACACTGCCGACAGGCGGATGAATGGGTTGAAGGAAGGATGGTGGCAGAGGAGAGGGTGGAATGGGCTGGCAGCACCAATGTGCCACAGGTGCCATCCCAAGTTTATTTGTACTGTGTGGAAAAATGTGTGTCATTGCCATGTGAAAGGCCTGATACCAGACAGGTGGGTCTCACACCTATCCCAGCCACACAACCATCATACAACACCCCAGACAAATGTGAGGATAACAATTGGACAGGTGTCATCCAAACTGGGCAAATGGGGCACGTACGGACATGAGGTGGTACCTGCAAGTGGCTATCCAAAGGGTAGGATGTGTCCACATGTACTGTAAAGATGTGATGGAGCCAAAGTTGTACAGTCACAGTCATGATGTCATACATGACTCATGTCTCACATATAGGTTACAACAGGCATGTAACTGCCTGTTAGTATACCGCTGTATCAGTGCAGTCATGTCAGGGTACATCATACTGATGAATTGGTTATGTCTAATGATAAACAGGGACTTACTGACCTGCAGTCAGCTGAGCCATTGGTGAATTAAGTGATCTGCTCAAGGTCACAAGGAGGTGTTGTAAGTTCATGAAGATTGTGGCAGACCAAAAATGTGACAGTAGCACATTCTGAAATGTCACATAAGGAATGCTAGTGGGCCTCAAACTCTGGCATCTTGGTCCACAAACCATTGCTATTACCATTATGCCACAGCTCTAAGCAGGTGCCTGACATCTACAGGGTGAACATGTCTAACCCCCTGCAATGGGCTGCAGAAGAGCCAATAAAACCATACTCGCAGAGGGGTATGATAGAGAATAGTATGTTTACTGACCCAAAGTATGGCCAGAAAGAACTGTTGAAAGAACTGAAATACGAGATTGCAGACCTGCTATTAGTAATCTGTGAACTATCATTAAAATCATCTCTAATACCTGTAGATTGGAGGATCGCCAATGTAACACCAATTTTTAAAAAGGGTTCCAGGGGTGATCCGGGAAACTACAGACCGGTGAGCCTGACATCAGTACCGGGAAAAATGGTAGAAACCATCAAAGAATAAAATTACTCAGCATGTAGATACTCATGACCTAATGGGAGACAGCCAACATGGCTTAAGACAAGGAAGATCTTGTCTTACTAATCTGTTATGTTTTTTTGAAGGAGTGAATAATCAGGTGGACAAAGGTGAGTTGGTTGATATTGTGTATCTGGACTTTCAGAAAGCCTTTGACAAGGTCCCTCATGAGAGACTTTTGGCAAAACTAAAGAGTCATGGGATAGGAGGCAGTGTACTATTGTGGATCAGGAACTGGTTAAAAGATAGAAAGCAGAGGGTAGGGCTAAATGGCCAATTTTCCCAATGGAGAAAGGTGAATAGTGGTGTACCCCAGGGATCTGTGCTGGGTCCGCTGCTTTTGATAAATTGGAAGACTGGGCATCAAAATGGCAGATGAAATTTAATGTGGACAAGTGCAAGGTTATGCACCTAGGGAAGAACAACCCAAACTATGGTTTCACAATGCAAGGTTCCACATTAGGAACCACCACCCAGGAAAAAAATGTAGGCGTCATTGTGGATACCATGTTAAAACCCTCGGCCCAGTGTGCAGCAGCGGCCAAGAGAGCAAATAGAATGCTAGGTATCATAAGGAAAGGAATGGAAAATAAAACAAAAGATATTATAATGCCTCTATATCGTTCCATGGTGAGACCACACCTTGAATATTGTGTGCAATTCTGGTCGCCGTATCTTAAAAAGGATATAGCGATTTTAGAAAAGGTTCAGAGACGAGCCACCAAAATGGTAAAGGGGATGGAAGGATACTCCTATGAAGAAAGGCTAAAAAGGTTAGGGCTCTTTAACCTGGAAAAGAGACGGCTGATGGGAGATATGATAGAAGTCTATAAATTAATGAACGGAGTGGAACGGGTAAACGTAGATTGATTGTTTACCTTATCAGAATATAGAAAGACTAGGGGACATGCAATGAAGCTACAGGGTAAACTATTTAAGACTAATAAAAGAAAATATTTTTTCACTCAACGTGTAATCAAACTCTGGAATTTGTTACCAGAGGATGTAGTAAAGGCTGTTAGTGTAGCTGGGTTTAGAAAAGGTTTGGACAAGTTCCTGGAGGAAAGGTCCATAAACCATTATTAAGAAGGGACCCAGGATATCAATGCTTGAACCAATACAAGCATTGTGGAACCTGTGTCCCTTGGGGAAACTGCTAGGTACATATGACCTAGATTGGCCACTGTTGGAAACAGAATACTGGGCTTGATGGACCTTGGTCTGACCCAGTATGGCATATCTTATGTTCTTATGTTCAGAATGCATAACAAAGTATAAAGATGGGTGTCTGCAAGTCACAGTAGAGCCTGGACTGTTACAGGCAGGGAAATGACCTGAGTAGCGCACAAGCGAAGAATGAACAAGTGGGAATTGAACCCATGGAGACACTGCATTAACCACACTTCTCTATTCAGCACACTTCTCTATGCAGCAACATCTGGATTCAAAGAGACTGCAGGTCACTGCATAAAATGTCTGCTGTGTGTGCCGGTATAGGTTAACCCCTCCAGTACCCATGAGGCACTGCACATGCGGGACAGCAGTCAGCAGCTGATCACCAAATAGAGAATGCACAGATCTATCACATCAGCTCAGTAAGCTCTGACAGCATGTGCTACAAGCACATAACAGCTACAAACCATGCTACCGAGCTGTTTCAGCTGTCACCCTGAGGGTGAGGATGGGCACCCGTCACCTGGTCCCCAGAACTTGCACTGCTAGAGATGGTCTCTGCTGGCAGTGTGACAGATCCACATCACTGCCAGTGTGTAGCAGGTATTGTCTGAAGTGTGTTATGCTAGTCACCTTGTTTCCTAAATAATTGCAGCATGCTGTAGGTGCCTGTCACATCTGGGCCCTGTGTCCTGCCCCTGTTGGATAGTGACTCTCCTAGAATAGTGCCCAGTATTGCAGCAGCTAATACCATGGATGCCAAATGCAGTGGGGGCTTCTGGACTTACATAGGATTGCTGCTACCATCCTGTTATGACCACAGTGAGCAGGTTAGGAATAGCTGCTGTCCCAACCATCTGGGATTACTAAACCACCACAGCAAGCACAGTCAGACTGTACCTGCTGCTCACCACAGGGCTGCATTAGCCATGCACAAACCAACTGTGGCTGGCCAGCACACAATAAATGTGCACAGAGCGACCGCGTACACCCTGACTTGGGTCAAACAGCATGGTCACCCAGCATTTGGCACAGTGATTGGGCTCCCAGGACAGAAAGAGCACCCACATCATTGGAGCTAGACATTATATAGCACTATGTAGATACATAGCCGTGTCATGGTCACAGCTTGGTCAGAGTGAGAGTGCCCTCGCAGCGTGAACTGCTGTGGCCACCCAGGCCATGCATGTGGCAGATGGGCACTAAGAAGTCTCAGCCAATGACCCTACTTCCAATGAAGACACATTCTGGGCAAACTGCTCTGTTTCAGGCCATACCCATAATCCTCTGCTCCTCATCATGCACATTTGTAGACTAATGCTGGGAACAGGCAATGCGAGGCACAGTATAGTGCAGTGCAGAAGGCTACAGAACTCTGGAGAGACATACACAAACACACACATTGCCACGGTGTGCAAAAGTGGGGATGGTTGACATTCCCGCCTGCCACTTTGACTCCATATCAGCTCATTGTACAGGCACTAGTAGTGTATTCTGACATTCATGCTCGTTCAGTGTACCAGTGCTATCAGCCTGTCTTTCCATCTAGCTGTAGATAGTGGAGCCTGTGTGGCTGATGGGTGTTTGTACCATTGCTGGCCGATTTCTTGGGGGTTGCACATGCTGTACCTGCACTGTAGGCTAAGTTTACCCACAGGGACATGATCCATAGCTAGGTCTTGAATTTGTGATCCTCTACTCATATTCACACTAGCTTTGTGTATTGAGCCACAGAATTGCCATATAGATTCAGCAATTCCTGGGGACGACATGTTGCCCATCAGACAAACCTTGGCACATGTTGCAATGCGAACTGCTCACAGGACCGGGACATGGGTTTTGTCTGCTACAGATGGGTGCTGCTGTACCCTTTGCCAACACCCACGTACCATGCTGATATGCCAGCATGCCGTCAGTGGGGGTGGTGCACAGCCCTGACCTGTCCATCATGCAGCTTTGGTGGATGCCTAGAGCACCAGGTCTGGATGGGGGGGGGGGGGGGCAGAGGCACACATTGATGGCCACACTGCCCCTCCCAACCAACCACTGCTGCTGGGACCCCATCCCCACTTGCCATCAATATATCTCAGGAGAAGGCAGACAGCCACAGCTGTGATATTTCTCTGGGCACCTGCATTTTGCAGCTCCCTGTAGCACTACAGCTGTTGGGCACTATCAGCCTTTTCCTCCGGAACTGGCTTCAGTGGCAATGGTGGTGGGGGGGGGGCCTGGCCGGGGTCTTTGCCTAGGGTGCCAGGAACTCTTGGATTGCCCCATGTGGCGCATCACCTTTCCACTGAAGCGGCATGTCGGTGTGCCGTTTCTGTCGATGTGAGATCGTGATAGACATCACAGATGATCCACTTGGGCAGTTGCTTGGTTGGCTTTATGCACCAGCAACCCCCATTGCATGTCCAACGTGCCACTTCCTTTGCCCCATTTGCACCATCAACAAGGTGCCCTTTCATACTTGGGCACTATGCTGTTGTTGCTAATGGAACACTACTATCACCATCTTGGGCTCCCTTGCCTGTGCATCAAATTGCACATGTTGAAATCGGCTCTTTCCCCTCAAAATACACCCTTTCCGTGAGGTTTTACTTGTCGTTAGGGTTCCCAACGTTAAAAGGCTCTAACACATACTTACACAACAGGAGTTAAGGGAGCACCCACTCTCTGCCCCGCTAATGCCCACTCTTTGCCTACTGTTCCCTTAATGCTGCAAGAGCCTTTAACACTCGTTAATGCAGCTTTTTAGCAGTGTTAAGGGTGCAAGGGTGCAAATAACAGGTGTGAACGGCACACTTGCTCCCTTAACACCCGTTAGTAACAATACCCCTATGAGAAGGAAAAAAGACCTCAGTGCCGATCTGTCAGTATACGTTGACCTTGGCAGCACTCCTGAACATCATTGGTCATAAAAATCCTTTTCACTTTTCAATTTGCAATCACAGGACATATTCAAAATATTATATCAAAACTTGCAATATTCAATCATTCTACTGTGGTTTCTACTGTGGCCTCGGGACAAAGTTCATTGTATTTATTTTATTGTATATAATTTCAACGTTATCTGTTATGATGTAACTGGTCCAGTTCTTGGTTAAATGTAAACCGCTTTCATTGTGTGATAAAGTGGTATATAAAAATGTTTAAATAAATAAACTGCATTCAATAGTGACCTCAACATGGAAAATTGTGCATGATGTCAAAACACCAGCAAAGTTCAATTAATTGTTTAAATATTTCTATCTTTTATGTGCAGTGTATCTTATCACATGACCATGGTACTTCTGTTATCTTAAGACCTCACTCTAACGGGTCCCATTTCGCCAATATGGCTGCCTCAGGAAGTGTCCATTTATAGTCCATACTATTGCACACACAATCTTCACAGTTTCAGCATATCTAAATACAATACCCACATCATGATCAACAATGTCCTATTCACAGAAATGCACTGTTGTTCCAATACGTCCTCTAAACCCAAAGCCATTCATATATCGTACAGTATATTACACAAGGGTGTACTACAATAAATATGGTTAAATATGTTCACCACAACACATCATGAAGAGTATTTGCAAAAGGCAGGAATCTACATACAGCCCCACTGTATCTTTCAAACATTGATCTACACACGTACCGTAACTTTCTACAGCTCTTTCACATACTCTCTTCACTTCATCTGGCACAAATGCTGTCAGGACAATGGCACGTCCTTATCCAAACATGCAGCACATGCGCCCATAGAGAGCACTATACGGTGATCTCCACCAATCACCTTCCAAAGCCGGTTGATTACCAATTAACCCTCCATATGCTTCCTCAAAGGAAGATAGCATCACATGATTCCCTTAGGTGCAAGCCCAGGCTATATTACTCTGCTGTATAATGTTGAAAATACTCACCCACCGTCATTATAATACCCAAACCACTGAATATTCATTCTCATATAACAGACATCCAATCAGTGCAACTATTCAGACCCATTGGTTCAATGGAATTTAACTGATGAATCCATTGTTGCTCCCATCTAAACAGTACCCCTTCTCGATCCCCCCCCCTTGCGAGGATAGGGGGACATGAAGGGAATAAGGGTTAACTGAAAATCAATCGGCTTTGGGAGGTGATTGGTGGAGATCGCCATATAGTGCTGTCTTTGGGTGCATGAGCTGCATGTTTAGATAAGGATGCGCCATTACCCTGACAGTGTAGAATGAATTGAAGAGAATATGTGAAAGAGCTGTGAAAGTTACGGTACGTGTGTAGATCGATGTTTGAAAGATACAGTGGGGCTGTATGTAGATTCCTGATCTGTTGTGGTGAATATGTTTAACCTTGTTGATTGTAGTACACCCTCGTGTAATACACTATATATGAATGGCTTTGGGTTTAGAGGATGTATTGGAACAATAGTGCATTTCTGTGAATAGGACATTGTTGATCATGATGTAGGTATTGTATTTAGATGTGCTGAGGCTGTGAAGATCGTGTGCAATAGTGTGGACTATAACTGGACACTTCCTGGGGCAGCCATATCAGCAAAATGGGACCCATTAGAGTGGGGTCTGAAGATAGCAGCAATAACACGGTCGTGTGATGTGATACACTGCATATAAAAGATAAGGATATTTAAACAGTTTCTTGAACATTGATGGTTTTTTGACATCATGCACAATTTTCCATGTTGAAGTCACAATTGAATTTTTGAACTTTGCCCGAGGCCACAGTAGGAGCCACAGTAGAATGATTGAACACTGCTAGTTTTGAATGTTTTGAATGTTTTTCCTTCTCATAGAGGTTGATCATATGTATGATTGCAAGAGAGTGTACCAAGCATAAAGTAAGAAGAAGAATTTGTTTGGAAAGAGTTTTATTTCTTTTTGCTTAAGATTTTTCTCTTTCTTTGGATTATTTTGTGGTGGTATTAACACACATGAACAAATATTAGTTACCGCAGGTCCTATTTCATGCAATTTCACCTATTAATAATAACACACATTAAATGCATTAGCACTCAGTAGCATGTTAATACATTTTAGTAGATCTAGCCCAAAGTGTTTGGCAGTAAAATGTGAATGTGTGGTAGTCCTGAGATGATATCACAATTTGAATGTATGTTTTCATATGGTGATTTGAAAAGAGCAACATCCTACGTTCATTGTTGAGGAATGTGGAATATGTGTTATAGAACTGGAGGTGCAGGATTTAATATGCTTATATTCTGTTCAATCCAAGACTTCAGTCCCACATATAAAAATGTGTTGAATACAGTGGTAGTTTTACAGGGTGGTTGAAACTGGAATTGCTGATTAGGAACAGTGAGGGGCTTAAAAGCCACTGGAGGCATTGTAATGTATGGTGGGAGCATAAGGTTGCCAGCTCACCCTAGGTCCTAGGTGGTCAGTGACTCAGTTGTTTGGGGAGGCAAAAGTGGGGTGGAGGTAAAGTGAGGCAGAGCAGGAATAGTTAAAATCCTTAGGGTGGAGGGCAACCTATGTCAGCAGTAAAAGGTCAGAGGGAAGGACCCCTTCACTCTGTGGCCTTAGGGCAGCTGTACCTGCTGCCTCTCCCTAGTACCTCTGTCACTGATGGTAATATGCAAAAAGTCAGAATAACGCACCAAAATGGTGTAACATATTAAACAGAACAGCATTTGTAGTGTTCTGAAAATACATGCAGGTACTTTAACCCTTGGAACCCTAACCTTTTTAGCCTTTCCTCATAGGGCTCACTGTTCTTTATACGTTTTCTAATTCCACTATATTCTTTTTTGGATATGGTGACCAGCAGGGCCGGATTTACCTTGAGTGAGGCCCTACGACAACAAAAATTGTGGGCCCCCAGCAGGGGCGGCCCAAGGGGGGTGTGGGCCTCATTTGCATAAGGGGCCTCATTTGCATAAATATTTGCATAATGTTACCATATACTAACTTTTAGTAAACGTGCCTCTTAATGAGTGTATGGATAAAGAAAGACTAAAAGATTTCTACATTACTATAATCCAGTGCCAACTGCCAGACACATTAGGAACTACTACAAACACTGCCCATTTAGAACCCATAGCAAACCCGCCGTATCCTAACAGCACTACCAGGACTCACAAAGCACCATACTCTACCAATCAAAGGCAACACTGCAAATATTAACCAATACATTTCAGAGAACAACAATACATGACCTACTGGGGAAAAGAGAAAAGTGGCAATGTCAAATAGGAATTATATAAACAGAACACCTCAGCTCAGTTACACATGCAGAACATAGACCATCACCAAACAAGTAATCACATTTTAGAAACAGGAAGACAATAATTAAACTGGGAATCCCAAAAGCCAAACTTGGAATGTACAACACTGTAGAAATAAAACTATACATTAATTTGCTCTTGTACTAAACAAAGCGCAGACGTTAATGATGCACATTTACCAGAGCTGACATATTCCAATTAATAAATTCAAAATAAAGAGATATTTTTTCTACCTTTTGTGCATTTTTTCAGCTGCAATTGCTCCAGCCACTTTCTTCTGGTTACTTCGTGTCTTCTGCTAACTCTCCATCGTCTGCTGTCCATTTGTCCTTTCTTCTCTCTTCTAGTTTTTTTCCATTCTCTCTCTACATCTGCTTGAACATACTAATCTTTCTCCTTTTGCTCTTTCCTCATGCCTATTTTATCCCACTCAAATTTTACCCCTCCATCCTCAATCCCCACTTACTCTCCCAATACCCGGCCAATTGTAGATTTTTTATCCCTCCCACACAAAATATTTTCCCTTCTCCATTTTACTCTTCCAGCCCCATCCCATTCTAATCCTCCCCCAACATCAGCTCCCTTCTAGTTCCAGCCTCACCCAGCATCCATTCCCTTCTAGTCCCTGCATCAGCCCATTTCCAGTCCTAGCCACCCATCAGCCCATTTCCAGTCCTAGCAACCCCCCAACCCAATACCAGTCCTAGCCCCCCATCAACCCACTTACAGTCCTAACCCCCCATCACCCCATTTTCAGTTTAAGCCCCCCCTATAACCCATTACCAGTCCTCACCCCCCATCAGCCCACTTCCAGTCCTAACCCCATCAACCCATTTCCAGTCAGCCCCCCATAGCCCATTGCCAGTCCTAACCCCCCCATCAGCCCACTTCCAGTCCTAACCCCATCAACCCATTTCCAGTCAGCCCCCCATAGCCCATTGCCAGTCCTAACCCCCCCATCAGCCCACAGCCCATTACCAGTCCTAACCCCATCAGCCCACCTCCAGTCTTAACCCCCCCAGCCCATTTCCAGTCCTAGCCCCCCCATAGTTACCAGACAGCCCCCATCAGCCCACAGCCCATTACCTGTCTTAACCCCCCCAAAGCCCATTACCAGTTCTATACCCCCCCAACAGCCCTTTTTCAGTCCTAACCCCATCAGCCCACCTCCAGTCTTAACCCCCCCAGCCCATTTCCAGTCCTAGCCCCCCCATAGCCCATTACCAGACAGCCCCCATCAGCCCACAGCCCATTACCAGTCTTAACCCCCCCCAAAGCCCATTACCAGTTCTAACCCCCCCCCAACAGCCCACAGCCCATTACCAGTCCTAACCTCATCAGCCCACCTCCAGCCTTAATCCCCCAACCCATTTCCAGTCCCAGCCCCCCCAATAGCCCATTACCAGTCCTACCCTCCCCTTTCCCCTCCCCCGGCCTAAAGTAAAATTTGATTTAAAAAAAACAACCTGCTGGCTGCCACCGGGGCCCCCTCTGCTGCCGCGGCAGCATGGACTGACCCGCGGGGGCCCCCTCAGCAAGCTCGATCCCTCCGTGCCGGCTGTGAGAGGCGCGAAGGAAGACTCTCTCCCTCGCGTCTCTGTTAAGCCCGCCGGGGCTGGTGGGAAATGTACCATCGGCCCCTGCGGGCTGTCCAGCGACGCGACGGAGACAGTCTGCCATCGCGTCTCTCACAGCCTGCACGGAGGGAGGGAGGGAGGGAGGGATCGAGCTTGCTGAGGGGGCCCCCGCGGGTCAGTCCATGCTGCCGCGGCAGCAGAGGGGGCCCCGCGGCGGCAACCAGCAGGGTTTTTTTAAAATTTTATTTAAAAAAAAAAGCCGAACTTGATCCTTTTTTGTGGGCCCTTCCCAGCTGTGGGCCCTACGCCATGGCGTACATGGCGTATACGTAAATCCGGCCCTGGTGACCAGAACTACACACAATATTCAAGGTGTGGTCATACCATGGATCAATACAGAGGCATTATAATATCCTTGCTTTTATTTGCCTTTCCTTTTCTTATGATTCCTAGCATTTTATTTGATTTCTTGGCCGCTGCTACACACTGAGCAGATGGTTTTAAAGTATTCTTCCGATGATGCCTAGATCCTTTTCCTTGTGTGGAACCTTGGATTGTGTAGCTATAATTTGGGTTGATCTTCCCTAAGTGCATAACTTTGCACTGGTTCATAGTCAATTTCATGTGCCATTTGCACGCCCAGTCTCCTAATTTCTCAAGGTCTTCTTGCAATTTTTCAAAATCCTCTTATGATTTAACAAATTTGAATAATTTTGTGTCATCTGCAAATTTGATTACCTCACTCCCTTTTCCCCATTTCTAGGTCATTTATGAATATGTTAAAAACCAGTGGGCCCAGCACAGATCCTTGGAGTACTCCACTCTTTACTTTTCTCCATTGAGTAAATTGGCCATTTATCCCTACTCTCTATTTTCTATCTTTTAACCGGTTTCCAATCCACAAGAGCACACTGCCTCCTATCCCATGACTTTTTAATTTCCTCAAGAATCTCCCATGAAGGACTTTGTCAAAGGCTTTCGAAAATCCATATACACTGTATCAGCTGGCATACCTTTATTTACCTATTTATGCACAACTTCAAAAACATTATAACATATTAGTGAGACAAGACTTTTGTTGGATAAATCCATGTTGGCTTTTCCCCATTGAATCAGGACTATCCATACTTGCCTACCTTTTAGCCACCATCTGCTTCTCCCCCTTCCATCCAGATCCTCTCTTTCCACTCCCTTTTATTCAGCTCCTTACCACTGTCTTCCTTCTCCATGTCCAGCATCTTCTCTTTCTCTCCCCACTTCCCCGTATCCAGCATGCCCCTATCTCTATATTTCCCCCATTCCCTGCATATCCCCATGTCCCCACACCCTCTGAGTCCAGCACCTCCCCTCTCTTTTCTTATTCCACCTTGTATTCAGCATATTTTTTTTTACTTTGTATTTTTACATTTTCTGTATTTTTTTAGTCTTTTCTTAGTTGTTCCATCTAGACCAATGGGGGTTGAGCAGGTTAAAACAAATTAAATTAAATATACCATGTTTTCCTTCTCCCCCTTATATCCAGCATCTTCCCCCATCTCCCTACTCTCCCCCCCCCCCCCCAATGTCCAGCATATCTGCCTTGTCTCGCTATCTCTCCCATGCCTGGAATCTCCCTTCGGTCTCCCTACTCCCCCCTCCCATATCTATCATCTTCTCCATCTCCCTTTCCCCCATATGTCCAGAATATCTACCCTTTCTCCCTAGCTCCCATGTTGAGCACCACCTCTCTGTCTCCCTATGCCCCCTGTGTCTCCATGTCAAGCATCTCCCTATCACCGTATTTGCTCTCCAGCATCCCTCTTTGAGCCCCTAGTCTTCTTTTCCTCACCCCCAAGCCATCATATCACCACCATCTTCCTACTCTCCCCTCCTGTGTCCACCCCCAAGCCAGAAGAGCAGCCAGCATATCCTGTTTCTTTCCCCCTTCCCATACCCCAATTCAACATCTACAGTCCCAGCATCAACCCTCTTTTCCTATACATTCCTAGCATCTGCTAATATCAGACCCACTTCTCCCACCCTTCTCCTAGCCCAAAATGTAGCCCCTTCTTATATGTGCTTCCAGCATCTGCAAATATCAGTCCTCTTCTCCCATCCCCACATCTGCCATTATCACTCCCCTTCTCCCAGCTCCAGCTCCAGCTCCAGCTCCAACATCAACTTCCTTCTCCCATCTGCCTCCATTATCTGGCTTAATCCTGAGAACAATAGCAGCACAACAGCAGGAGCTTGTTGTTTTATTTCTCGCTGCTCTGTCTTTCCCTAGCACCTGCTATCATCTACACCACAGGCAGTTGAAATGTGAGAACAGGCACTTTCTATATCTTGTGAGATACAGGAAATGCCTATTCTTGCTTTTTAAACTTGCCCACAGTGCTGGCAGCAGCAGGCATCTTGGAAAGGGTAGAGCGGTGGCAATGCAATGTGTGCCTTCGAGTCAGTCCTGACTCCTGGCGACCCAGAAGCTCCTGGGTTTTCTTGGCAGTGTCACCAGAAGTAGATTGCCAGGCCTTTCTGGAGAGAGTACAAAATTTAGCTGAACTAAGTCCCAGCTAGCCTACCTTGTTCCAAAGCCTATGACCTAAATAGGTGTGAGTTATAGGCCTCTATCACAAGGGGAGGAACTAGATAAAGACAAAACAGAAACCATCCTAAGAAGAGCAGGCAAACGTGAAGTATCATTATTGGGGCACTTGAAGTTTTCAGATGTAAAATGGAGAATTCTAGGGGCTGGATGAACTGAATGTTGAAGGATACTGGAATCCATGCAAAATATCTTTCTCAAGCAAGTACTATAGTTGAAGAATCCACGCATAATAAAGCAACAGTAGTCTAGGTATTGATAAACTGAGTTAGTATCATTGATTTTATGGGAGGAGATAGTCTTAGGTCCAATGATTACTGTTTGGTATGGTTCAATGTAAATGTAATTTCTACCAGTCCAGAGTACCTTTCAGCAGCCACATATGCTGTTTGGCAGATGGGGGGCACAACTTCCAAGAGTCTATACTGTCCTTGCAGAGAATTAGCTCTTGGGAATTATAAGAGTTCCTGGGGCAGGACCAATCAATGGGAGGCTTTGGCATCTTTACTCCACTCACTCCAATGCCCTCTCACTCAATAACAGAGTGCAGGCCGAAATTTAGTGTTTTGAACAGAGTGCTTTACCAAAACATGCTAGGCTTCTGCTCCTCACTCAATCACTCTAACCTCACCCATATTCCTCTCTCCTTCCTCTCTCCCTTTTTCTTGTGCCTTATGCAATGCTCCTTCAATAGCTAATAAACTCCCCTTTACCCATGATCTCTTCGGGCCAAATTTTCATTTAATCAGGCTATGTGCTGCATTAGCGCATAACCTGCCCACCAACCCCCCTTAACCCGGATTTTAATTTCTGTGGCAACGGAAATTAAAATCCGGGTCATACCACACAGGCCGACAGCTCCCAAGGCTAAGTGGGTAGCAGTGATTTTCCATGCTACCCGTTTAGCCCCAGCACCTTAAACATAGGTGAAGGTTGTCCTTGCCTATCTTTAAGGCGCAGAGCGCTAAGCAGGCAGCATTGAAAATCTCTGCTACCCTCTTAGTGCCATTCCCTGCCTCCACTCCACCCTGGAACACCCCAAACATGCCATGATTCTAAGTGGATAGCATCTCGGTGCATTAGAGTCTTAACTGTGATTTTACAAAGGCACTACCCGTGTAGGTGCCTTTGGAAAATCACAGTTAAGGCATTTACATGGGTAACATGGGCTGTTAACTGTATAAACTGCTTTTGAAAATCTCAACTTCTAACTCTTACTGAAACCTGGTTCCTCCCTGATGACACTGCTTTGGTCGCTGCCCTCTCTCACAGCAGCAACCAATTCTTACATACTCCTCCTGCCACTGGCCTGTGCAAGAGCCCCCTGTGGCTGGGCAGATAGACACCAGCAGCATAGCAGTGAGAAGAACAGTGAATTTCTGCCCCGATGAGTCTAAAGCCATTGCCTTTTCTGTGCTGTGGTACGAGGGGGTGCTATAGTCCAGGGGTGCCAGCTGCTGAATCTGTGGCTCTCCATGGCCATATGGAGGGCAATCCAACTCCACCTGCATAGGTAAGGAGACCTGGGGAGCTGAGCACCATGCTAGGCCATACACGCCCTGAAAGGCACAGCAGTGTGTCTGCACAGTGAGACAGGGCTGTGGGGCTGAGTCTTGCTGGTGGCAGCACCAATGGTTGCAGAACAGGTGACTGCGGGGGGATGGGCCATGTATGGTACAGGTACCATACCTGGCTGCCCGCAGCATTGGCATATTCAGACACAGCAGGCAGGGAGGCCGCTGCATCCCTGGTGGCGGATGGCAGCAACATCACAGGGCTCACACAGCAATGGCATTGCCCAGTGCATGGGGAGCTGTGGTCAGGCTGCCCACCCCAGGGGACTCCATTGGCCCATGTGGACACCCTGGACATGCGCCCTACCCTGAAGCCCCTGCAACCCTGGCCCAAGGGTTGGAGGAGGCCAGTGGCAGTATCCACATATGTGCTGTCCATCTGTTCCTGCAAGTGGATCAGCCATCACTGCCCACCACCCCCTGTCCGACTGTGGCAGCATGTTGATAATGTGAAACCACAGGATTTGACAGATGTGTAATGGTGGGCATGCACAAACTATGACACCCTGTCCAGAATGGTGCCTAATGAACCATTCAATGATGTGGTTCCTGAAGCAGTGGATACCTCCTGCCATGACACTTGCCCACAGCCGAGGTCACTCACGGACTACAACCATGTACCATGCTGCCAAGGCAAGACTGTTTGCAACAGATGGGAGCAAGGGAAGGGGGGAGGACTGCAGAGATAGCTAAAGAGACCAGGGGGTAACACAGGTGAATCAGTGGCCCAGATGGCACTGTTGGTGGTTGCATGGGGCATGTGTTAAAGGTCCAGTGGTGGGTAGGAATCTGGTGCCAGACGCCAGAAATGTACCATCACATGCACCCCTCACCTGCTACCCTTGGGTATGCTGCTGCCCCCAGGATGGGCAAGCCACTAGGTATGCACAATAGGTGATGTGGAAGCACACAACTGAGCCCATGTGTGTCCCCTCCCCCTCTCTCCCACAGTGACTATGGCATACAATGCACCTTGGAGGCCCTAAAGTGCCACTACACTGCGCCAGAAGCGACCGAACCAGCTTCAGCACATCAGGGAGCAGCTGGTGGCTGAGGAAGGTCAGTGGGATACACAGTGGAGCCCAAGAGATGCAAGGAATGGCAGCTATGGCTATCAGACAGGTACAGGTAGACTATCTGGTGGTGGATCCCCTGTATGCAATGATGTGAATGTGTTTGGGGCGGCCGTGCCATTCCACAGTGCCACTACCTTGTGTGTGCACCAGCCGGCACCCAATACATGCAGGTGCACACACACATGGCCGGGACATGGCATGGAAGGGCAGTACAGGGGCACACACCACCAGCAGTGGGCACAGATGCACATTGCGCACCTGCCCACACTGCTCCCTGTGGATGTCCATCAACCGGGGGCGGGAGGCAGAAAACCACAGCTGGGCATGTGAGAGGGAGAACAGAGCTGTCTGGGGGTGGGCAAAGGGGAGGGCATGCAGTGTGCACTGTGGGATGGCAAATCCAGTGGCCGGAAGGTGGGCTGCACAATGAATTTGTGGGCCCCATGGAGTTTGGCCAGTCCCACTCCAGAGCCATTCCTGTGTGGACCATTATCCCCACCTCCCTCTTCTCCCACAGTTGATTCCAGGAAGGACCTGGACAATGCTGGCACACCAAGGTCACCAACCCAGAGCAGCAGTCCAGCACCAGTGCAGATGTCCTGAGGTGCAGATTCCAGCAGTACTTCCAGCAGTGATGGGGAGGAGGAGTCCAGTGGCACTGCAATGGAGGACAGCACCATGGAGGGGGAGGGCAGTGAGGGGGCCATGGTGCAGCAGCAGGATGGTGAGTCTGAGGTGGAGGAGGGATCAGATGGTCAGGGGCAGGGTATGAAGTCTGAGAAGGAGGAGGGATCAGAGGGTCAGGGGCAGGGCAAGGAGTCTGAGGAAGAGGAGGGATCAGAGGGTCAGGGGCAGAATGGGGAGTCCAAGGAGGAGGAGGTGACAGCGGTACCAGAGCTGTCCCCTGCATCCAGAGCAGAGGCAGGCCCAGAGGGAGTAGCAGTGGGGATGCATGCCCCACCCTCCAGGCACCCCAGCTATTGCGGTGCAGCACATTGCCAACAGGCACCCGGCGGGGAGGAGGGCAGAGGAGGATCTGCTGCCCGGTTGAGGCCTGTAGCCCACAGCCATGCCTGCCGATGTCCCTACCAGGGAACAATGTGTCCACCGCATGGCTTGGCATGGACCATGCATGACATGCAGTGGAGCTGTGGTCCACATTCCGCTGTCGTGGGCCCCCACAGCACCCATGGACACGGCATGGCCATGACGCACCAGGCCCCTCTGCACCACCACCCACTCGGCTATCTGGTGACTGGGCTGTGGCCGCCCTGGTGGCAGAGGTCTGGCTCCTTAGGGAGGACTTGCGGGCAGCAGCACAGGCAATCAGCACGCATCTGGATGCCCTCACTACTGTAGTACTGCAACAAATAACCCAGTTTGGTGATCAAAACTAATAGCCCTATGAAAAGAGATTCACCAAAATATGAAAGCAGGAACTCTCCCACCCCTAAACCAAATGTTTTTTGTAGGAAATGCCACCAAGGAGGGGAGGAAACCTCTTCCCATAAGTAGCAAGTCCTTTTTAATCACATAATTTTTGTATTTAGCTCTTAAGAATGAAGTGCTGCTCAAACAGGATAGGCGAAATGGGCAGAACAGGAATCCTCCACAACGTGCCATGTCACTGCTGCAGTGACAGGGCACAGGCAGGGACTCCCTGCACCATAGGCTGTCGCCATATCAGGGATTGCCCTGCGATGGGCCATAATGGGGCAGACTGCGTGGCCACAGACATTGGTGCGCAATGTCCCCGTGTTTTGGAGCTGGACAATGGGGGATGGTGACATGGATTGGCCTGTTAGTATGGGCGGAGGAGGGGGGGGCGCAGGAGCATGGCACGAAAATAAGGTTGGGGTCTGCTGGCTGGGATGGTGGTAGACATGGATGTCCCTTACACGGGCTGCTGCCATGTGACTGCACTACATGGCGCCAGCCCGTGCTCTTCCTCATGCCACATATTAGTGCGTGCTGTCTGCTCCTGGCCATGGGGCTTCCCTGGTTGTCTCCATGATGTGCGACATGGACCACTATGCACATGGTTCTGAGGGACAGCAGCGCATGTGCATGCAGTGGTCATCATGTGTTGCAATATGTACATAACACATATATACCCACCTGTTTGCATTACACATTGCATCATACTGCAGTAACTGTTTGTTCTGGGCTTGTCCTGGTGATCACACATGTGCACACCCACCTAGCAGCCACACATCTCCGAGCTGACCCCCAGCTGCTGCCTGTCCCAGGCTGGACTTGGTGAGGACAAATGCATCATGGCAGGACCCCGGGTAGTGGGCACACACATCAGTAAAGGTCATGTTGGCATCCAAAACAACCTGCGTGTTCATCGATGCGTAATTATGCCTGTTCCAGTATGCCCTCTGCTCCAGTCATGGTGTCCGCAGTGTGATGTAGGTGCAGTCTATACTTCCAAGCACCAATGGGAATCCAGCAACATTGTAGAATGCCTGCATGGTCTCTTTCCACATCTGCTGTGTCCAGGGGAAGGATATGAAGTGGCGCATCCTTTCCAGTAGGGCACTGGTTAAGGAACTTATACAGTGGCTGGCAGTGGACTGCGTGATTCCAACAGTCATCCCTTTCACATGCTGGAAGCTGCCAGTTGCCAAATATCCCAGGGCAATGGTCACCATCACAGCCACTGGCAAGGCCTGGCTTGTGTAAGTGGAGGGTGTCAGGTCCACACTGAGTAAGCTGCACAACTCAGTTATTGTTGCCCCATCCAGTCTGTATCTCTGGTAGACCTCCTCCTCCATCAATTGCAGGTAGCTCACCCTGGGCCTGTGTACCTGCATCTCGGGTGCTGGGCTACTGCCTGCTGATAGATGCGCACTGCCTGCCACATCCTCTGCTGTGCCCGGGCACAGCGAGCACGTCTCCACCTCTGGAACACCATGTGCATGGCCCACATGGCTTCATGGCTGGTCCAACAACGCTTTACCTCTTCATGGTTTGGGTACAGACCTGCACACATTCTCCTCGCTGTACTATGCACTGTAACATCACTACACGGGTTTGCTGCATACCATCAGCAGTTGTATGCGCCGGGAAACATCGCTTAGGCTTACGTGGTTAGTGACATCCAATGTTGGTGCACACGGCTTTTGGAAATCCACTTTACGCAGGTTTGAGGATGACATGCCCCCATTCCACCCTCGGACCCTGGTGCCTGGCGCTGTGCAGTTAGCTGGGCCTCTCCGATTCAAGCCGCCTTGTTGAATATCTGGTTTACACGGATATGGCAGTTTTACACGGGTAAGGCCGTCTTTCACACGTGTAGCATGTACGTAGGGCTTTGAAAATCTGGCCCATGATGCTGATATTTCTCCTTATAATCAAATGTTCTAACAAGAAAATTGCAGTGAAGGGGCAAATGCATAAGTGGAATAAAAATACAGAGAAGTAAATATTTAAGATTGTATAAACAGGCTGTGATATCAAAAGGTTAATGTGATCGAAACAAAGACAATGTGTTATTTATTTAACCAATAAAAGATCTACAAAAATTAGAACCACTTAGTTTTCCTGCCTCTTCTCTAACCTGTTATCATTGCTACAGATACTACCTCTGTTCTATCTCTGCATGCATGGTTGTGCAGCTCTTTTTTATTCTGACAAATAAGGAGACGGTGATAAAAGGAATTAGTGTAGCTGGGCTTAAAGTCAATAGACTGTTATTAAGACAGACTTGGGGAAAGCCACTGCTATCCCTGGGTGTAAACAGCATGGAATCAACAGTGAGCACTAAGAGGCAGAGTTGATGATGGCAATCCCGACAGTCGATGGTGGCAGCATCAGTGTGAGAAACACCACTTGGCTGGAATTTGGGATTTCTTTGAGAGCACTATTTCAATACTGCAACTGTGAAGCATGCGGAGACTTTGCTGGCATTGCAACCAGGCTGGACAAAAGTGGCAAGATCAATCCAAAGCCTTCCATGAGAGTCAGCAGTGGTGCTCCTTGGCAGTGATTGGCAGTGATACTAACTACAAGCTTCAGGCCCTGTGCTCTGATGAATGTGTGCCTGAATCCAATCAACCAATTCGCTGCACTGGAAGCTGCCCCCACTCCCTCTATTTTCTGTGGCTGGTGGGCTGGCTGGGACATAAAGGTATATATCACCCTAGCAGCAGTGTGCTACGAGAGGGAAGGAGGGAGGTCCGGCATCTTTGGTGTCCTGCAGTGAAGCTGAAACAAGTTGAAAAGTTTATACTTTACAGTGTGACATAATGGCGTGTTTCCCTCATTCAGGATCAGACATTTGGGGGCTTCATCTATGTGTGTCTTAGGAAGTGTCAGGGGAGTGGGTGTCCATGCATGATTGTGTATCAGTTGGTGCGTGTGTTTGTGACTTTCTTTCTGTCATGGAGACTGCCAGAGGCTACATACATGTGTGTGTGTGTGTGTGTGTGTGTGTGTGTGTGCCATGGGGATTGTCAGGTGCTACATACATGTGTGTGAATGTCTGTATGTGTATGCATATATGTGCCATGGGGACTGTCGGGTGCTACATACAAGTATGTGTGAATGTCTGAATGTGTATGCATGTGTGTGTCATGGGGGCCTGTTGGGTGCTATGTGTGTGTCTATGTCACGGAATGTCAGGGGCTGCATGTGTGTGTGTCTGTGTGCCATGAGGAGTGTCGGGGCAAGACTGTATATGTTAATATATGTCTGGGACTGTGTGTGCATGTGAAACAACATACTCACTGTGACAAAGTGATGTATTTCCCCTTCTTTCATTTGCACAATATACATATCTGGGTGGGAGTGGGGGTTTGTGGAGGAAGGATCAAAGACAGATGATAAAGTGTGTCATGTTTTGGTAGTAGAGGTTGTATGAGGAATCTTTATAACTAGTGTTATTTATATATATGTCTTGTTCTTCAGATAGTGGGTGTGTAGTGCAGATGAGGTGCCTGTGTGTTTGTGTGTGTGCTGTAGTGTGGGGGTGGCGTGCCTGACTCTGTGTTTCAGTAGTATGGGGGTGGGGTTCCTGAGTGTGTGCATGCTGCGTGGGTCAGGTGCCTTTGTGTGTGTTTGTATGTTTGCTGCATGGGTAGGGTGTCTGTGTCTATGTTTGTGTGGTGTGGGGCAGAGATGGCTTTGTAAGTCGTGCAGGGTTAGGGTGCCTGGGTATCTTCTGGTGGGGGTGGGAGCAGTGCCTTTTCAAATATATTCATTGCTCCCTTTTCTCCCCTCTCTTCAGCCTCCAACCCTTGCAATCTTATACCCCCTTCCTAAAGACCCTCTCCAGCTGCCTCTCCAAAACTCTGTTCCCTTCCTAGCCTGTGTCTCTTTCTCTCTCCCTCTTGCTCTCCATTTCTTTCCCCCTATCTTTCTTTGTCAAACCCATTGCCCCTTTACATTTGTCCCTCCTACCTCCTGTACATCTTTGGCCCCAGCAACTCTTCAGCAGCCTTCCTCTTTTGTTCAGCCCACAGGACAGGCTGCTTCCATGGGCACTGAAGAAGGCCACAATCGTGGTGAGCAGCATAGCATATTGGTATTCTCAGGGCCAGACCAACCACTAAGTAACCTAGGGCAGCAACCTCTGGAGAGCAGCAAAAGCAGGCAATTCAAAGCTAAATAATAGATTTTGACAGCCAGAGGTAGTGTAATGCTTGAGGTTCACCTCGGGCTCCAACACTTTGGACCAAGTCTAGGGCCGGCCCTGGGTGTCCTACTTATGGTCCATGGGACAGGCTGTTCCCACGAGCACTGCACACTACTGTGCTACTGGCTACAATCATGGCCTTCCTCAGTGCCTGTGGGAGCAGCCTGTCCCGGGGCTAAAGAAGAGAAGAAGGCAGCGATCATGGAGAGTAGCGCAATGGTGTTCAGTACCTGCGGGAACAGCTTGTCCTGCAGACCAACGAGCAGAACACCAATACACTGCTCACTGTGATTGCAGCCTTCTTCAGCCTGCAGGACAGGTTGCTCCCAAAGGAATTTAAGAGGGCTGTGATCACAGCCAGCAGTGCACTGGTGCTCTGCTCTTCGGCCCATGGGACAGGCTGTTTCAGCAGGCACTGAATACCATTGCACTGCATGAAGACTAGCACCATCCTGCCGCGCTTACCCCGCTTACTGGGCAGCGCCAATCCTACTGTGGTGGCTGAAAATACCTTGCTGTGATTTCAATTACCTCATCTCATCTCCTTGGGGCTGGATGATGTTTCTCCCAGCTTCGAGTCAGATGATTCATCAGAGTTAAAGGAAGGTTCTCTATAGTTGTGGTGATACAGAATCACCTGTCCTGGAAAATGGTCCCGCTGTCAGTGCTGACACAGCTCTCAGCCCATCGGCATTCCTTTCTTTTTTTTTTTTTTTAAACTTTTATTTTCATTTTGCAACAAACAAAAGAAACAACACACCAAAAGAGACAAAACAAGTATACAATAAGGAAAAGTAAACCCATTACCCCCCACCCCGGTGCTTCTTCTCTACCCGTTTATATCAGCATGTGAGCGCTTCCAATTAACAGTGATTATACATCAAACGATCAAAAAAAAAAAAAAAGTATCCACAATACAGCATGATCATGAGACAGAGATATATACAAAGTTAGACAGTCAGATGAGAGCATTTAGCAAAATGTACATATTCATTGAGCATCTTCCATTGAGACCAATGAGAAGGAGTCTGAACGGAGGAAGCGAGCAGACGAGGTAGTTGTTCATATTTACTGTAGAGACAGGCATGATTCCACCATTCATTGAGGCTCAGATGGGAACTAATTTCCCAGTATTACTTAATTAGGGAAATAGCAATGCCAAGCATAAAGTTCAAAAGGAGATAAGCCATTTTTTGGGAGAGAGGGGATCCCCGCAACTGGGCGAAGTCCCACTATCCTCCGAGAAAGGGACTCCTGAGAGTGCAATATAGACTAAATACGACCCCAGACCCGACGCCAGTTATACTGTAGTGCGGGATATTCATGCATAACATGAAGTAATAGACCAATGGCCACAGGACGTGTCCAGCAACCATTACCCTGAGTAGTGTTCCATTTGTCTAATCTGTGAGGAGTGTAAAAACACCGGTGGGCTAGAAAGAAGAGGGTCTGAGTGAGTGAGGCGGGTCGGGAACCCGTGTCCCTCTGCTCCAGATAAGGCTCCATTGCTCCAAGGTTAAAGTCACATGCAATTCGCTCTCCCATACTTTCTGCGCTATAGAGGTATCTCTAGTGATAGCATTACATAAGGTTTAGTAAAATTGGATGCTACACCCGGTGAACTACCGAGAGATCGGAAGTCTCCAATAAACCTTATGCAGAGAGTGCCGATGGCGGGAGTACTCTAGTGCTCCGAATGCAATGCTGAAGTTGCACTGACCAGAGTCGGGAAGTCGAAAGGTTGCATAAGAGTATTAAAGGCACCTAAAGTGTCGAAAAACATTGGTGGGTAGTGGGAGTCTAATGGGAGAGTCATACCAGGGAGTAAGGTAAGAGGAATCCGGTGAGCAAAGGCCCGCTACTATATCTAGCCACACAGGTCTGCTCGGTACTGGAGCTTCCAACCAACGAGCACCTTGTTTGAGAAGAAAAGATTGAGGGAACACTTGAGTAAAATCGCCACCAAGTAGTAATGGAGCATTGGCGGAGGCCGAGGCCAACTGCGCAAAACTTGCATAGTAAGCAGGGTTGTCCACAGTCGGGGCATAGTGCAAATACACGTGAATTCACTATCTCCAACCTCAAGGTGTACACGGGCCCATCTACCCTCCATGTCAGCGCTAATATCAGGTACAGTAGCGTGCAAAGACTTCTTAACCAGAATGGCTATCCCGTACCATTTGGAAACTGTGGGATAATAGGCAGCTACCATGTGAGGCCTAGCATTGAGTTTCAGTGTTTCAGCAGAGTGTAATGCGTTTCCTGAAGAAACACCGAATCAACATGCTCGTGGCTAAGATAGCTAAGGATTTTCTTTCCTTTGAGTGGACCAGTAATGCCTTTGACGATGAATAATAAGATTTTACATAAGGCCATTCAGAAAAGTTAAAATTCTGAGCATGATAGCACACATAATTTCACTGTGTCCCTCAAGCTGACTGTATCTAGCTGTACACTGACATAGGAAAAATAAGCTAATATAATACAATGAAGCGCCCCACATTAACAAAGAAAACCGCAGTACGGTAGAGGAGAAGCAAAACCCCAAAATTACTGGCGACCATGTGTCTGCGGGGAGAAACCCCAGAGAAGGCCGAAATTGAAAAAACATATAACCTGTAGGACTGTGCGTGCTCCGAATCCGACCGAGGCACACATCATGAAGGGATAGGAGACCAAAGACAAAAGTCATACAGAGAAAGAAAGAAAGTCCAGGCTATTTCTGTGCTGGGCTATGACCGCCGCATCGGGCCCTTCAAAATGGCGGACAGAGCCGGCAGATAAGAGTCCAAGATTTGGGATTAGCGCATCTGCTCTGCTTCTTTGGAGTCCAAAAATGTTGATAGTAGATCAGGATCCTCGAACGTCCTGGTCTGGTTGTGGAGAGTCACTCGGAGCTTCGCTGGATACAACAGGCCAAAGCGAGCCTGTAGCTGTTGAAGTCGAGGGCGAAGAGCAAGGAGTTTCTTCCGACGGTCAACGGTAGGCTTTGCCAAATCAGGAAAGAAGGAGACCTTACGACCTTCAAATTCCAAATGATGATTCGCTCGGGCAGCATGTAAAATTTGTTCCACTTGTTGATATCGTAGCAAGCTGAAGATAATAGGCCGGGGGGTCGTGCGGTTGAGCGCCATGCGGGCAGGAACACGGTGTGCTCGATCGATTTCCAGTTCTCTGTGAAAAGTGATCTTCAGCAAGGAGGGAAGAGTTTTGAGCAAGAATTCTCTTATATCTCCTGCTTCCACCCCCTCCGGCATTCCGAGGAGCCTCACATTGTTGCGACGGGCTCGATTATTGCTATCTTCTAACTCCTTTTGAAGATTCTGTATCTGGCGCTCAGCCTTGTCCAGTTTGCCCAAGCGCACCTCGTGCGAGTCGAGAACCCCCGCCATATTGTCCTGCCGCAATGAAAGACCTTCAAGTCGGTCCTGGAGCACTCCAAAGTCTTCTCGCATGGCTCGAAGCGCTTCTCCATTGGACTGCACCAATTCCTTCACGCCGCGTATTTCCTCCAAAATCTCCAGGTGCATTGCGGGGTTTTCACGAAATGGAACCATCTTCTGTGGGGAGGACACCTCTGTTTTGGAGCGTTTTCCGTGAGAAGAAGAAGGAGACCCGAAGTCCAAGCGCGCTGGTTTATGGGCCGCCATCCCCCCGAGGTGCCCCGGTCAGCTCGGAGCGAAATAGTAAATTTATATAGGTATTAAGTCAGGATTCTGAGTAGGCCTCTCGGGAGCTTCAACGCAAAGCGTCCTACCCGCTGGACATCAGGCTCCGCCCCCCCCGGCATTCCTTTCTTGATGGAGAGTAACAATTTGGGCTTCAGGTAGTGAGATTTATTTATTTATTTAAACGGATTTCTATACCGCCTTATCCTGCAATCAAGGTGGTCTGAACAGTAAACAATCAATAAGATACAGTGTCTAGTGTGCGCATGCAGTGGGTAGTGTATGCGCGTGAGTGTGTCTGATCGTTGATTCTTGGTGTGCTATTTACAGCGTGCACTATTTACAATGCTATGGGTATCAGGTCCTTGCTTAATTACTATTATAGTGACATGGGAGGGGGGTATTGAGGTGTCTGTTGCATGGTTTAAGTAATGTCACCGTAGTGTTCTTTGAAGAGGGTCGTCTTTAGTAGTTTCTTGAAATCCTTAAGGTCTGTTGTTGAACGCAGTTCGTCGGGGAGGGCGTTCCAGATTGTTGGTGCTGCCTTTGATAAGGCTCGTTTTTCAGTGTCCTTGCGTACCCTGTTGTTGTCTTTAGGTGTGTTGACACGGTTGGAAGTGCCTCTTCTCCTTGGTTTTGTGCTGTTGTCGGGTTGTATGAGTGGGTGTAGGCTGAAAGCTGATGACTGTTGTTTGATTTTGAAAATGTTTATGATTGTCTTGTATCTAATGCGGACCCTGATAGGCAGCCAGTGGAGCTCATTTAGGGTGGGTGTGATGTGTTCTTGTCTTGTGGTGCCGGCTATTATGCGTGCTGCAGTGTTTTGTGCCAGTTGCAAAGGTCTTAGTGTCTGTTTCGTTAGGCCCAGATAGACTGGGCTGCAGAAGTCTAGGATTGGGGTTATTAATGCCTGACAAACTGTGCGGAAGTGTTCATGAGTGAGGAGGGGCTTGAGGCGTCGTACTAGTCTCATCCTGTGGTATGCATTTTTGGTGGTTCTGCTGATGTGGGACTGAAGGTTAAGTTCTTTGTCCATGGTCACTCCGAGGTATTTCACTTCTGATTGTATGGGTATAATTTTGGTACCTATCTTGATGTCGTGGGGGGGGGGGATGAAGTCGGAGTTTCGTGTGATGATTAGCGCCTTGGTCTTGGTGTAGTTTATAGTCATGTTGTTGTCTTGAAACCAGGTGTTCATGTGTGTGAGACAATCTGTTATCTTGGTGTGGTCTGGATTGTCGAGGGTGATTGGTGTGTATATCATTATATCGTCCGCATAGATTGTGTATTTTATCCCGTGCTCTTTTATGATGCTGCATGAGATATAGCTGTTCAGTTGCAGAAGCCAGCTGGATACCCATTTTTGCTAATGCAGCTATTTTTCTTCCAGTGCACTTAACATAAGAACATAAGAACATAAGATATGCCATACTGGGTCAGACCAAGGTCCATCAAGCCCAGTATTCTGTTTCCAACAGTGGCCAATCTAGGTCATATGTACCTAGCAGTTTACCCAAGGGACACAGGTTCCACAATGCTTGTATTGGTTCAAGCATTGATATCCTGGGTCCCTTCTTAATAATGGTTTATGGACCTTTCCTCTGGGAGCTTGTCCAAACCTTTTTTAAACCCAGCTACATTAACAGCCTTTACTACATCCTCTGGTAACAAATTCCAGAATTTGATTACACGTTGAGTGAAAAATATTTTCTTTTATTAGTCTTAAATAGTTTACCCTGTAGCTTCATTGCAGGTCCCCTAGTCTTTCTATATTCTGATAAGGTAAACAATCGATCTACGTTTACCCGTTCCACTCCGTTCATTAATTTATAGACTTCTATCATATCTCCCCTCAGCCGTCTCTTTTCCAGGTTAAAGAGCCCTAACCTTTTTAGCCTTTCTTCATAGGAGTATCCTTCCATCCCCTTTAACATTTTGGTGGCTCTTCTCTGAACCTTTTCTAAAATCGCTATATCCTTTTTAAGATACGGCGACCAGAATTGCACACAATATTCAAGGTGCGGTCTCACCATGGAACGATATAGAGGCATTTTAATATCTTTTGTTTTATTTTCCATTCCTTTCCTTATCATACCTAGCCGAGGGTTTTAACATGGTATCCACAACGACGCCTAAATCTTTTTCCTGGGTGGTGGTTCCTAATATGGAACCTTGCATCGTGTAACCATAGTTTGGGTTGTTCTTCCCTAGGTGCATAACCTTGCACTTGTCCACATTAAATTTCATCTGCCATTTTGATGCCCAGTCTTCCAATTTATCAAGATCCTCTTGCAATTTTCCACAATCCTCTTGGGTTTTAACAACTTTAAATAGTTTTGTGTCATCTGCAAATTTGATAACCTCACTCGTTATTCCACTTTCCAGGTCATTTATGAATATGTCAAAAAGCAGCGGACCCAGCACAGATCCCTGGGGTACACCACTATTCACCTTTCTCCATTGGGAAAATTGGCCATTTAGCCCTACCCTCTGCTTTCTATCTTTTAACCAGTTCCTGATCCACAATAGTACACTGCCTCCTATCCCATGACTCTTTAGTTTTGCCAAAAGTCTCTGATGAGGGACCTCGTCAAAGGCTTTCTGAAAGTCCAGATACACAATATCAACCGACTCACCTTTGTCCACCTGATTATTCACTCCTTCAAAAAAACATAACAGATTAGTAAGACAAGATCTTCCTTCTCTTAAGCCATGTTGGCTGTCTCCCATTAGGTCATGACTATCAACAAACTGAGTAATTTTATTCTTTATGATGGTTTCTACCATTTTTCCTGGTACTGATGTCAAAAAGCAGCGGACCCAGCACAGATCCCTGGGGTACACCACTATTCACCTTTCTCCATTGGGAAAATTGGCCATTTAGCCCTACCCTCTGCTTTCTATCTTTTAACCAGTTCCTGATCCACAATAGTACACTGCCTCCTATCCCATGACTCTTTAGTTTTGCCAAAAGTCTCTGATGAGGGACCTTGTCAAAGGCTTTCTGAAAGTCCAGATACACAATATCAACCGACTCACCTTTGTCCACCTGATTATTCACTCCTTCAAAATAACATAACAGATTAGTAAGACAAGATCTTCCTTGTCTTAAGCCATGTTGGCTGTCTCCCATTAGGTCATGACTATCTACATGCTGAGTAATTTTATTCTTTATGATGGTTTCTACCATTTTTCCCGGTACTGATGTCAGGCTCACTGGTCTGTAGTTTCCCGGATCACCCCTGGAACCTTTTTTAAAAATTGGTGTTACATTGGCGATCCTCCAATGTTCAGGTATTAGAGATGATTTTAATGATAGTTCACAGATTAATAATAGCAGGTCTGCAATCTCATATTTCAGTTCTTTCAACACCCTTGGATGTATACCATCTGGCCCAGGTGATTTGCTACTCTTCAGTTTATCTAATAGTTGTAATACATCTTCCCGATGTATCGATATTTTCTTCAATTCTTCCGCACCTTTAAATACCACTTCAGTCATGGGTAACATCCCTACATCTTCCTCAGTAAAGACCGAAGCAAAGAATTCATTCAGTCTCTCCGCTATCGCCTTGTCGCCTCTTAGTGCTCCTTTAACCCCTTTATCATCTAATGGACCAACTGACTCTCTCACAGGTTTTTTGCTACGAATGTACTTGAAAAGGTCTTTACTTCGCATTTTTGCTTCCGCAGAAAGCTTCTTCTCAAATTCTCCCTTTGCCTGCCTTATCAATGCCTTGCATTTGACTTGCCAGTGCTTGTGCTGTTTCCAGGTTTCGTCATTTGGCTCTTTTTTCCATTTCCTGAAAGATGCTTTTTTGGCAACAACAGCCTCTCTGACTTCACCTTTAAACCATGCTGGCAGTTTTTTGGACTTACTTCCACTTTTCTTAAAGCGTGGAATACAGCTGGTCTGGGCTTCCCAGATAGTATTTTTCAACAACAGCCAAGCCTGATGTATGTCTTTAACCTTTGCAACTGCTCCTTTTAGTTTTTTCTTAACTGTTTTCCTCATTTTATCATAGTCTCCCTTTCAAAAGTTAACGGGTAGTACTGTGGATTTCCTTACTATCCCTCCTCCACTAATTAAATCATAGGCGATCATGCTATGATCACTATTGCCAAGTGGCCCCAACAACCTTATCTCTTGCACTAGATCTGGTGTTCCACTAAGGATTAGGTCTAATATGGCTTCCCCTCTGGTCAGTTCATGAACCAGCTGCTCCAAGAAGCAGTCATTTATTTCATCTAGGAACTTTATCTCCCTAGCATGTCCTGCCGTGACACTGACCCAGTTGATACCGGGGTAGTTGAAATCACCCATTATTATTACTGTGCTGTAACTTTTGTTAGCTTCCTTGATTTCTTTGAGCATTTCATCATCCATTTGGTCATTCTGGCCAGGCGCTCGATAGTACACCCCCTCTGCCATTGCCTTCCCCCTTTTACATGGAATTTCAATCCATATAGATTCTACAGCAGATTTTGTTTCCTGCAAAACTTTAATCCTTTCTGACTCAATGCCCTCTCTAACATAGAGAGCAACCCCTCCACCAATTTGATCAGCTCTATCATTACGATATAGTTTGTACCCAACTACTTGGCTGTAGTTGGTAGGCTGCAGGGAAATCTGAGGCCTAGTCAGCTTTCTTGATGCTCAAAGGTTTCTCATTTGACCCACTTGGTTCTCCCTGCAAATGATGCTGGTTGTCGAGGCACAACTTAAATGCATGGTGCTCTTGCACATGCTCTGATGCGCTCCAATTGGGCGAGCATGTACATGTGCTCAATGATGCCATTCTCTTGTATGACCTCCTCCTTGCTGCACATACATTCCCATTTATGCACATTGCCAGTGCCCGTTGGAGCGAAGAATTTTAAAAAGCAGTTTTTCCAAAGTAAAGACTGCAGTTTTCACCCAAATCTTTCACAGCATTTTAACTTCCTACTGCCTCTGCTGTTGGCTGCAGTCCTCCTGCTTAATCCACCTGTTCTCTGTCAGGACCTCCAAGAAAAAGACCAGTACAGTAGCAACAGCAAATTGGAAGGGAAAATTCATCATCGGGCCTGCCAGAACTGATACCTTGACAAGCCCTGTTGCAGCCCGTGCCTTGCCCAGTAACAGGAAACCAATGCAGGAGGTAGTCTTTGGGACTCCCTCCCAAGGACGTCCACCACTAGCCCTGCTTCTTTAACTTCTCCCACTTTTGGTATGATCCTGCTTAAAAAGACAATTCTTTAGTAGGGATCTAGGTGGACCCTACATTTATAAGGAAAATAACTATTTGATTCACTTAGATGACAATAAATATGCATTAGATAAATTTGCAGGCAATGGAGGCAGTGTATGCAGATCTATCTCATATATGTTCATTGTGGTTGCCCTGAAAACCTGACTGGCCATTTCTCCCCCAGGACAGATTTGAGAACTACTGGCCTGAAAGATTTCATGAGCCTCCTACTTCAGCCAACACAGCTAGCTCTCTGGAATGAAATGAAAATAGTAAACCTATTTTAAGACGTGTAATCACTTTCTACATAGGTGGGTTAATACTCTTATAAATAAATTAGGGCTTCTATTCCTAGGTGATTATAAATTGCCAATTTAGTGTCTATTTTCCTGCTAATTAAGTGTTTTTTGAGAATACAGAGTTTTCGCTCCACTTTTCCACTTTTTAGCATCATGAACATTTCTGTCACTTAGAAGTCATTAATGCAGAAAAGTCACAAAAACTGAGTGGAGGATACAAGATAAGCCAGGAGAGAGGTGAAAATGTACCTGGGGAAGTGATGTTTTCCTAGTGTTTATCAAATAGCACCTATTTTGCAGTTGCAGTTCAACTCTTCATACTGAAGCACCTACTTTAATTTTTTGGCATCTGAAGTGTTTTATCGATATTTATCAGTTAAAACCTAAAATCTGAAGCCCTAAATATAATAACACTTTTGTAAAATTTGTAACTAGTTTTGTTCTTTGATTTACTAGTAAGAGATTAATGGCCTGATCTTGCATTCTGTATGGACGGAATGGTACATCAGACATGATATGTGCTAAAGAGATGGAAATGTTTATGCTCAAAGCAAAGCAAATGGCGTTTCAAACAAAAAGGCTACTTACTTTGTAGTTTTCCAGTGAGATGATTAGTCTTTCTGTCTCTGTGCTTAAACACTAAAGATTACGCAAAAGGGAATTTTAATTGCTTCATGGAAATGCTAAAGCAAAACAAGTATCTCTAGGGAGGAGTGTTGCCTTTAAACTATTTTATAACAGAATAGTTTAGATTTAGATCAACTTGTACTAGGTCAATGAAAGGGGATACTGGTCCTTAGCAGAAGGGAGTAGACAAGTGATGAAGTCAGGAATGTGCCGATATCCCAAAGCTGAATGAGGGGGCGCAGTGTGGGAAGCTACAGCAACATTAAAATGAAGTCAGTGTTGGCTTAATTAATTAGAGTGGGATGTCTGCACATTAAAAGGATAGAGTCAAAGCCCTGATTTGGCATGGAACAAGCTCTTAAAGCAGTTACAAAGGATTCTGGGGCCACAGTAAGGATGGGAGAAGTGTCGGGCATGGCTTAATCTGGCCAGGAGCCAGGAGACATGTCAGTTATTAGTGAAAACAGAGAGCAGCTGCCACGATAAAAGTGTTTTACTTTACATGCACCCCAATAAGATTTGAGTGAGGTCGGGGGGGGGGGGGGGGATTCACTGCCCAAAAATCCACCAACCAAGGATCAGATTGCACGTGCATCATGACAATAGAATTTGAATCAACATAGTTTGTCCTTTTATATTCCCACTATGAACTTCCTCTTCCCTGATTTCTCCTCTCCTCTTCTTAAATTAGTATCATTATAAACAGGACATAATGGAGAGCCAATGACATTGTTTATGCACAAATATGATTTTACATCAAATATCAGGGTCTAAGGGGTAATGCCTGATATTCAGCCAGCTGTGGTACTTAAAAGACAGATATTCAATGCCATGTTACGAAGAATTTGCAGAGACTCATCGAGCCTACTGATTATTATCTGATGTTGCTCATCCATGTCTGCACAAATGATACTGCTAGGTGTCTCTCCAAGCATATCAAGAGTGACTTCATGGCTCTGGGACAGAGGGTGAAGCAGATAGGTGCACTGGTGGTGTTCTCTTCAATCCTCCGTGTTGAGGGTAAAGGCCAAGCAGAAAAGCTCGCATCCTGGAGATGAATGCACGGCTGTGTGGATGGTGTCATTGAAAGCGTTTTGGTTTCCTGGGCCATAGGATGATTTTCCAAAGGCTGCAGACAAGAGATGGTATCCATCTGTCCAAGAAGGGTCAAAGTGTTTTCTGCAGCAGACTGGCTAACCTACTGAAGAGGGCTTTAAACTAGATTCATTGGGGATGGATAAAGAAAGCTCCCAGGTAAGTAAAACATTAAATACTTCTCTAGAAATGGGTAAAAGGGATAGCATCTGGAAAGTGTTGTTCATAAATGCCCACAGTATGGGAAATAATATCCCAGATGTTCAGGTTTTAGTGGAAGAGGCTGACTTGGATTTAGTGACTGTTACGGAGACATGGTTTATGGACAACTATGACTGGGAAGTAATTATACTGGGCTATTTGTTAAAGTGGAGGAGTAGTCTAGTGGTTAGAACAACAGCCTACTACCCAGGCGATCTGGGTTCAATTCCCAATAGTACTTCTTGTGGCCTGGGGCAGTTGATGTCACCCTCCATTGTCTCTGCAAAAGATCTGGTAATCTACTTCCATTTATACCTTGCCAAAAAGACCCAGGGGCTGCTGAATTGCCAGGAGTCAGCATTGACTTGAAGGCACTTAAAAAAAATACTTTATTCAGGAAAGACATGGTAGGAAGAAAGGGAGAATAAGTGGCACTATATGTAAAAGATAATATTAAAGCTATAGAATTACAGTGCTTAAAAGGGAGTGAGGAAGCACTGTGGGTTAAACTAGAAAGAAGGAATGGGAAATCCATTTGGATTGGTGTGATATACAGATCTTCTTCACAGGGAGAAGAAGTGGACAGATATTTAATAGAAGATGTACACAGTATTGCCATGAAAGCAGAAGTGCTACTGATAGGCGATTTCAATCTGACGGATGCTGACTGGCACACCCCTGCTGTGGTGTCATCTAGAAATAGAAACATGATGGAAGAAAAAGACCACATGGCCTATCTAGTCTGCCCTTCCATATCAACTACAATAGTCCCCCTGTAAGGAGCAGGACCTCAGAAAACACCCACAAACAGGAACAGAAGTGAAGGAGATCTTGAACGATTTTCAGAAGACTATGTTCATGAGGAACTGTCTAAACTAAAAGTAAACAAAGCGATGGGGCTGGGTGGGATAAATCCAAGAGTATTGAAGGAACTTGGAGAAGTTCTAGCGGATCCACTGTCTGACCTTTTCAATGCTTCTTTAGAGTAAGGAGTGGTCCTAGAGGACTGGAGAAAGGCACATGTAGACCCATTACAAAAAAGCATACGGATGAGGTTAAGAGCTACAGGCTGATTAGTCTGAACTCTGTGGTGAGTAAATTAATGGAAACACTGCTAAAACAGAGAATAGTGAGGTTTCTGGAGTCCAATGGATTGCAGAGTTCAAGGCAACATAGATTTACTAGAGGCAGGTCTTGTCAGACAAATCTGATTGATTTCTTTGACTGGATGACCAGAGAGTTGGACTAAGGGAGAGCCCTAGATGTGGGAGACAGCCAACATGGCTTTAGACAAGGAAGATCTTGTCTTACTAATCTGTTATGTTTTTTTGAAGGAGTGCATAATCAGGTGGACAAAGGTGAGTCGGTTGATATTGTGTATCTGGACTTTCAGAAAGCCTTTGACAAGGTCCCTCATCAGAGACTTTTGGCAAAACTAAAGAGTCATGGGATAGGAGGCAGTGTACTATTGTGGATCAGGAACTGGTTAAAAGATAGAAAGCAGAGGGTAGGGCTAAATGGCCAATTTTCCCAATGGAGAAAGGTGAATAGTGGTGTACCCCAGGGATCTGTGCTGGGTCCGCTGCTTTTTGACATATTCATAAATGACCTGGAAAGTGGAATAACGAGTGAGGTTATCAAATTTGCAGATGACACAAAACTATTTAAAGTTGTTAAAACCCAAGAGGATTGTGGAAAATTGCAAGAGGATCTTGATAAATTGGAAGACTGGGCATCAAAATGGCAGATGAAATTTAATGTGGACAAGTGCAAGGTTATGCACCTAGGGAAGAACAACCCAAACTATGGTTACACGATGCAAGGTTCCACATTAGGAACCACCACCCAGGAAAAAGATTTAGGCGTCATTGTGGATACCATGTTAAAACCCTCAGCCCAGTGTGCAGCAGCGGCCAAGAGAGCAAATAGAATGCTAGGTATGATAAGGAAAGGAATGGAAAATAAAACAAAAGATATTATAATGCCTCTATATCGTTCCATGGTGAGACCGCACCTTGAATATTGTGTGCAATTCTGGTCGCCGTATCTTAAAAAGGATATAGCGATTTTAGAAACGGTTCAGAGAAGAGCCACCAAAATGGTAAAGGGGATGGAAGGATACTCCTATGAAGAAAGGCTAAAAAGGTTAGGGCTCTTTAACCTGGAAAAGAGACGGCTGAGGGGAGATATGATAGAAGTCTATAAATTAATGAACGGAGTGGAACGGGTAAACGTAGATCGATTGTTTACCTTATCAGAATATAGAAAGACTAGGGGATATGCAATGAAGCTACAGGGTAAACTATTTAAGACTAATAAAAGAAAATATTTTTTCACTCAACATGTAATCAAACTCTGGAATTTGTTACCGGAGGATGTAGTAAAGGCTGTTAGTGTAGCTGGGTTTAAAAAAGGTTTGGACAAGTTCCTGGAGGAAAGGTCCATAAACCATTATTAAGAAGGGACCCAGGATATCAATGCTTGAACCAATACAAGCATTGTGGAACCTGTATCCCTTGGGTAAACTGCTAGGTACATATGACCTAGATTGGCCACTGTTGGAAACAGAATACTGGGCTTGATGGACCTTGGTCTGACCCAGTATGGCATATCTTATGTTCTTATGTTCTTATGGTGTACTTGGATTTCAGTAAATCCTTTGACACTGATCCACATAGGCAACTAATAAATAAATTGAGCAACCTAGGGATGAACCCTACTGCTTGGGTTAGAAATTGGTTGCGTGGGAGGCAACAAAGGGTACAGGTAAATGGAGCTCACTCTGAGGAGAGGGATATTACTAGTGGTGTGCCGCAGGGATATGTCCTTCATCTTTTAAAAATTTTTGTTAGTGATATTGTGGAAAGGTTGTCAGGTAAGGTTTGCTTCTTTGCGGATGAAAGCAAAATTTGCAATAGAGTAGACACCCAGGAAGGAGTAGAAGACATGAGGAGGGATCTAGCCATACTTGAAGAATGGTTGAGAATTTGGCAGCTGAGAATTAATGCTAAAAAATGCAATCATGCATTTGGGCTGCAAAATTCAAGGGAGCAGTTCAGTATAAGGGGTGAAGTACTTCTGTCCATGAAAGAAGTGAAGAACCTGGGCATGTTTGTTTCTGATGATCTTAAAATTGCTAAACAGGTAGAAGAGGCGACAGTGAAAGCCAGAAGGATGCTTGAGTGCATATGGAGAGAAATGACCAGCAGAAAAAAATGAAGTGATAGTGCCTTTGTGTAAGTCTTTGATTAGATCTCATTTGGAGTTTTGAGTGCAATTCTGGAGACCGCACCTTCAAAAGAATATAAACAGCATGGGGTCAGTGCGGAGGATGGCTACCAAAATGGTCAGTGGTCTTCTTTATAAACCACATGTGGACAGACTTTAAGATCTCAATATGTATACTTTAGAGGAAAGGCAGGATAGAGGTGATATCATAGAGACCTTTAAAGACTTCCACGGCATAAACGCAGAGGAGAGCCTCTCAATTAAAAGTAAGCTCTGCAACGAGGGGACATAGGTTGAGGGTGAAAGGGGATAGACTCAGGAGTAATATGTGGAAATATTTCTTTATGAAAAAAGTGGTAGATGCATGGAATAGTCTCCCAGAAGAGGTGTAGAGATGAGGACAGTATCTGAATTCAAGAAAGCATGAGACTAACACAAGTCTCTAAAGGAAAAAAGGGACTGTAGTAGTTGATATGGAAGGGCAGACGAGATAGGTCATATGGTCTTTTTCTGCCATCTTGTTTCTATTTTATTTATTTAAACTTATTTCTATACCGCTTTTCTACGATCCAAAGCGGTTTACAATTAGCAAAATGTAACAGGGCTGTGATCAACATACTGTTTTACAGAGAACTAGAACTAGAACAAGAAGAATGACAACTAGAACAGAATAGTTTAACCTCAGAACTATTTACAATTTTGGTCTTAGGATTAAAATGGTCAACTTATGAACACGTGCAAGAGTAATTGTCCTTTGGATGCTTAGGGTGCATATTTAAGGTGGCTGAGCCTCTGAGTCTGGGCAAATAGGAAGAATGCTCGGTTGCAGATGGATTGCTTGCTCTTGTTTTTCTGAGGTGGGATGGTTAGCAGGTTGAGGATGGAGATTCTTCTTGATTTTTCAGGTGCGGACTTGGAGATGAGAGATTGAATCCAAGTGGCAGATTCATTGTGTAGGATCTTAAATGTTACCGCGAGGGCTTTGTATTTAATCCTGACAGTGATGGGGATGTATTAGTATTGGAGTGATGTGGTCGCGATGGGGTGCTCCGGTGATTACCCATGCAGCTGTGTTCTGGGCCATTTGCAAGGTATGAAGGGTGTGTTTAGGGAGGCCTTGGTAAATGATGTTACAATAGTCGAGAATAGGTGTTTCTGGCAGATAAAGGATGCTGTTCTCTTTATGTGAGGTTGGAAAGTTAGATGCTGGTCCAGTGTTATGCCAAGGTACTTTGTTTCAGGTTTGACTCTGATTTCATCGTTGTCAAGTCTCATTGTTGATGGTGGGGAGAGGGTTGAGTCAGTAGTTATGTATAGGGCTTCTGTCTTCTCAGGGTTGATGGGAAGCCAATCTCTTGCATCCTTGAAGCAACTTTAAAAGCTATTGAGGCCAGGATGAAGGATGTTAATGGGGGTGAAAATCATTATATCATTGGCATAAATTTTAAATTGGATTTTGTGTGTGTGGAAGATTGGCAGACTGGCTGTATGAAGATATTGAAGAGAAGGGCTGAAAGGCTTGAGCCCTGAGGAACTCCCGTTTGTTGAGTGAATGGGGTTGAGGTCCTTTTGCCAATTATGACTTGCTGTTTTCTATTATCAGGGTAAGAGTGCAGCGAAGAGAATGTGGTCCCTTGGAGTCCAATCTCTGAGAGTCTGTGTAGTAGTAGGTGGTGAGGAATGGAGTCGGGCGGAGGCAATATCAAGAAATATCAGAATGAATCCATTCTTAGCGTTTTGTGAGTCAGTTATTAGGACATTTAGTAGGGAGAACATAAGAACATAAGATATGCCATACTGGGTCAGACCAAGGTCCATCAAATCCAGTATCCTGTTTCCAACAGTGGCCAATCTAGGTCGCAAGGACTTAGCAGTTTCCCCAAAGGACACAGGTTCCACAATGCTTGTATTGTGGCAAGCAGTGGATTTCCTGGGTCCTCTTAAATAATGGTTTATGGACCTTTCCTCCAGGAACTTGTTCAAATCTTTTTTAAACCGAGCTACACTAACAGCTTTTATTACATCCTCCGGTAACGAATTCCAGAGTTTAATTATGCGTTGAGTGAAAAAATATTTTCTCTTATTAGTCTTAAATAGGTTACACTGTAGCTTCAATGCATGTCCCCTAGTCTTTTTATATTTTGATGGCATAAACAATTGATCTATGTTTACCTGTTCCACTCCATTCATTAATTTATAGACCTCTATCATATCTCCCCTCAGCTGTCTCTTTTTCAGGTTGAAGATCCCTAACCTTTTTAGCCTCTCCTCTTTACCAGTTTGGTGGTTCTTCTCTGTACCTTTTCTTATGCTATATGCTTTTTAAGATATGACAACCAGAATTGCACACAATATTCAAGGTGTGGTTGCACTATGGAATGATACAGAGGCATTATTATATCCTTTGTTTTAGTCTCCATTCCTTTCCATATGATTCCTAGCATTCTATTTAGTTTCTTTGCCACTGTGCACTGGGTGGAGGGTTTCAACATGTTATTTATTTAATTTTATTTACATTCTCTTATATACTGTGCTATTCTGCATCAGTGTGGTTTACATTGAACAAACTGAAATTACATTGAACAGGGCATTATGACTTGGAGATAACTATTTTACAGGGAACATGGGCTATGGAGGGTTAAGAGGCTTGCCCAAGACCACAAGGAGCACCTGTGGGACTAGAAACCCCAGTCCTTCCAGCCCACGGTTGCTGTCCTCTAGTGGGATTTGAACCCCTGACCTTCCAGCCTGAAGTACCTTGCCACAACCACTAGGCCACTCCTCCACTCCACAATGATGCCTAAATCTTTTTCCTGGGTGGTGGTTCCTAATATGGAACCTTGCATCGTGTAACTATAGTTTGGGTTGTTCTTTCCTAGGTGCATAACTTTGCACTTGTCCACATTAAATTTCAGCTGTCATTTGAACATCCAGTCTTCCAATTTATCAAGGTCCTCTTGCAATTTTTCACAAACCTCTTGGGTTTTAACAACTTTGAATAATGTTATATCATCTGCAAATTTGATTACCTCACTCGTTATTTCCATTTCCAGGTCATTTACAAATATGTTAAAAAGCAGCGGACCCAGCACAGATCCCTAGGGTACTCCACTATTCACCTTTCTCCATTGGGAAAATTGGCCATTTAGCCCTACCCTCTGCTTTTTATCTTTTAACCAGTTCCTGATCCACAATAGTACACTGCCTCCTATCCCATGAGTTTCAGCTCCGTGATGTTGTTTGAATCCATGTTGAAATGGATCGAGTGGGGCACTTTCTGTCAGGTGTTTTTGAAGTTGTTTAGTATGATTTTTTCTAGGATCTGTGTAATAAATGGGATGCTTGATATTGGTCTATAGGATTTTGAGCAGGCTGGGTCCAGCTTGTTCTTTTTTATAAGAAGTCGGATTGATGATTGCTTCAGTGGGGCGGGGACTTGCCCTAGGGACAAGGAATCATGAACTATCTTCATTAGGAAAGTACTGAGATGAGGTTGAGTGAGTTTCACCTAGGATACTGGGCATGGGTCAAATGTGGAAGTTGTTGTATTGAGGGCTTGGATTATGTCTTCTATATTTTCAAGTGATGGGAGGTCGAATTCTGACCATGTCTTTTGGGGAGTGGCAGTGTGGTCAGTAGTCGTCAAGGGGTGGATTATTGAAGGGGCATGTAGTTGCTTGGAGGTTAGAAAAGTGGCAAGCTGGTCATGTGGAGGAGTAGCCTAGTGGTTAGAACAGCTGCCTAATACCCAGCAAATTAAGGGTTTGATTCCCACTGGTACTCTTTGTGACCTTGAGCAAGTCACTTTACCCTCCGTTGCCTTGGAAGAAAAGGCCTGACAATCTACTTCTGGTGATACATTGCCAAGAAAACCCCAAGGTAGCTTGGTTGCTATGAGTCAACACTGACTTGATGGCACCAAAAAAAGAATAAAACTTGTCATGCTGTGGTCTTCCTATGTTTCCATATCCAGATAGTGACTCTTGATGAATATCTGGACAGAGTGGTGACCAGTGGAATTATCCAGATAGCAGTGATATTCAGTGCTGCTGTCCAGGTAATCCATTGCTGCATCAATGGATCATCCCAGTACTATACAGATAGTGCCAAGGCAGTCTATAAGTGATTGATTTTTTCTGAACAGAAATGCTGAATATCACTGCATAGCCTAGGCCAGCGCCACATATCTGACGGCAGACCAGAGTGAACACGTTTCTTTGTAAAATGGCTGCTCCTACTCTAGATGCCAGTATTTACACATATAGAAGAAAGGCCTGGCAATCTACTTCCGGTGACACTGCCAAGAAAAGCCAGGAGCTTCTGGGTCGCCAGGAGTCAGGACTGACTCGAAGGCACACATTGCATTGCATCCCATGACTTTATTGATATTTTGCAAAAGGCTCTGTGATTCATGAGCCTTTTGTAAAATACTCTGCAAATTGTACCCTGACTTGGATGTCCCTTTTGCTACCTAAAAGAGCTATGTAAAATCAAGCTAATTTTGTAATTATAATATATAGCGTTGTCCAGATTTTTCAGGGAAAACCACACAGGTACTTTCCCTTTGAAAATCCATATAAAGTATATACATATGAACCCATCTGAGCAGTTTGCACTTGCTCTTTTATGTAGGTGGACAAGAGACAGGAAAATAGCCTGCATTCTTCTGAGAATATCATATATGCCTCTTTTTAATGTGACCAAAAGCATGTCCATTATGAACTCCATGCGTAGTTCTTAGCTCAAATCTTTTTATTAAATTGTTTATAGTACATAGCATAAAACTCCCCTCTCTCAATCAGTAACAAAAACCTTCCAAATAACAAATATTAATGATGCATACTCACTGCCACATTGATATCCCTTCTGGTGCATTGTGTGGGTATGGTGAGGATGGCATTCTCAGTGGTGGCCATGGCCCCTATGGCATCAGCACTGCCCATGAGTACTCATACCATAGAAGTGATAAGGCCAAGGTTGTATGCAGACCCACCATGGAAAAGATCTGAAATCTCTGCCCTTCAATGTCACGCATTTGTCATATCCATAGCAAACCACATTTAAGAGTAGCCTAATGGTTAGAGCAGAGGGCTGAGAACAAGGGAAGCCAGATTCATATCCCACTGCTTATCCTTGTGATCTTGGGTAAGTCACTTAACCCTCTATTGCCTCAGGTACCAAATTTGATTGTAAACTCTCTGGGACAGGAAAATGCCTACTGTACCTGAATGTAACTTGCGTTAAACTTCTGAGAAAGGTGTGAGCTAAATCCAATTCCCTTATACAATGGGAGGGAGAACTGCTGAGGCACTGGGTCAGGAGGTGTCCCATGCACATATCCCATCATCGCACACAAACCAATGCACATGTAGCAAAAACCAAACAGACTATATAAGCATAGTGGCCCCAACCTGAGCAGATGATGCATTTCGTAGAGGGACAAGCAAGTAGCAAAACTGCTGAGTTAACAGAGGTGAATGCTGCTCACTTGCCTCCATAGCAGAAGGCCTTGGGAGTGCCCTATATGTCTCCTGGAGATCCCTTACAAATCTGTTGGTATATCATTACAATTGTAGGGTGCTATTCTGAGAATTTCCTGACCACTGAAGCAAAGTAGTCATGATCTCTGTATACACAGTGTGAAATGGAAGGGACATTCCCAGAGAAGTAGCCTGCCCATCATAGCTTTCAGCTGCACAGAGTTGAGACAACAACATGGCATGCCCATAAGATACCAATGGGGACTGTGGCCTGACTCTCCTCAGCTGCACACACACTCAGAAATACATGAGGCATAAATTCCCACAAAGGGCAAAGTCTGTGAAGTGAGGGTGATAGGTGATCACATGTCTCAACATTAGGCCCAAGTGAAGGGAAAGTAGCTACAGTAGATGGCAGAACAGGCAGGGAAAGGTAGGAAGAATGTAGGAATGGGAGCTAGAGATACTACCTACGTGTACCTTTGAGGCTCTTGAAATGTTCAGGTCTCCAATTCCTCTCATTATGTCCTCATCTATAGTTTGTAACCCTGTCGCTCTAAGTCACTGAGGGACTGCGGCTGCCCATCTGGACCAGTCTCCATATCCTTCATCTTTGTTTCTGCTTCACCCCTCTCCACTTGCATTTCAGGTCCTTTGCATCTCCTTTTCTATGATAAATGTCATTCACATGTTGACATATGTCTTGCCAGAGTTTTTGTTTTTGATAGGCTAATCACGTGGATATAGTATGTCCCAGGAGAACTCTCTGGAGAACCTTCTACAACATGAGTTCTACCTCACACTGGCAGAAGTTATTTTTTCTGGTGAGCTCCTTTAGCTTGAGCACCATGACCTAATCAGATTCAGCACAAATAACAGCATTTCCAAAATGTGCCATAAGAACATAAGATATGCCATACTGCGTCAGACCAAGGTCCATCAAGCCCAGTATTCTGTTTCCAACAGTGGCCAATCTAGGTCATATGTACCTAGCAGTTTCCCCAAAAGAGACAGGTTCCCCAATGCTTGTACTGGGACAAGCATTGATATCCTGGGTCCCTTCTTAATAATGGTTTATGGACCTTTCCTCCAGGAACTTGTCCAAACCTTTTTTAAACCCATCTACGCTAACTACATTCTCCGGTAACAAATTCCAGAGTTTGATTACACGTTGAGTGAAAAAATATTTTCTTTTATTAGTCTTAAATAGTTTACCCTGTAGCTTCATTGCATGTCCCCTAGTCTTTCTATATTCTGATAACGTAAACAATCGATCTACGTTTGCCCATTCCATTCCATTCCGTTCATTAATTTATATATCTCCCCTCAGCCGTCTCTTTTCCAGGTTAAAGAGCCCTAACCTTTTTAGCCTTTCTTCATAGGAGTATCCTTCCATCCCCTTTATCATTTTGGTGGCTCTTCTCTGAACCTTTTCTACAATCGCTATATCCTTTTTAAGATACGTCGACCAGAATTGCACACAATATTCAAAGTGCGGTCTCACCATGGAATGATTTAGAGGCATTATAATATCTTTTGTTTTATTTTCCATTCCTTTCCTTATGATACCTAGCATTCTATTTGCTCTCTTGGCCGCCGCTGCACACTGGGCCGAGGGTTTTAACATGGTATCCACAATGACACCTAAATCTTTTTCCTGGGTGGTGGTTCCTAATGTGGAACCTTGCATCGTGTAACCATAGTTTGGGTTGTTCTTCCCTTGGTGCATAACCTTGCACTTGTCCACATTAAATTTCATATGCCATTTTGATGCCCAGTCTTCCAATTTATCAAGATCCTCTTGCAATTTTGCACAATCCTCTTGGGTTTTAACAACTTTAAATAGTTTTGTGTCATCTGCAAATTTGATAACCTCACTCGTTATTCCACTTTCCAAGTCATTTATGAATATGTCAAAAAGCAGCGGACCCAGCACAGATCCCTGTGGTACACCACTATTCACCTTTCTCCATTGGGAAAATTGGTCATTTAGCCCTACCCTCTGCTTTCTATCTTTTAACCAGTTCCTGATCCACAATAGTACACTGCCTCCTATCCCATGACTCTTTAGTTTTGCCAAAAGTCTCTGATGAGGGACCTTGTCAAAGGCTTTCCGAAAGTCCAGATATACTATATCAACCGACTCACCATTGTCCACCTGTTTATTCACTCCTTCAAAAAAACATAACAGATTAATAAGACAAGATCTTCCTTGTTTAAAGCCATGTTGGCTGTCTCCCATTAGGCTATGACTATCTACATGCTGAGTAATTTTATTCTTTATGATGGTTTCTACCATTTTTCCCGGTACTGACGTCAGGCTCACCGGTCTGTAGTTTCCCGGATCACCCTGGAACCCTTTTTAAAAATTGGTGTTACATTGGCGATCCTCCAATCTTCAGGTATTAGAGATGATTTTAATGATAGTTCACAGATTACTAATAGCAGGTCTGCAATCTCATATTTCAGTTCTTTCAATACCCTTGGATGTGTACCATCCGGCCCAGGTGATTTGCTACTCTTCAGTTTATCTAATAGTTGTAATACATTTTCCTGATGTATCGATATTTCCTTCAATTCTTCCGCACCTTTAAATACCACTTCAGTAATGGGTAACATCCCTACATCTTCCTCAGTAAAGACTGAAGCAAAGAATTCATTCAGTCTCTCCGCTATCCCCTTGTCGCCTCTTAGTGCCCCTTTAACCCCTGTATCATCTAATGAACCAACTGACTCTCTCACAGGTTTTTTGCTATGAATGTACTTGAAAAAGTCTTTATTTCGTGTTTTTGCTTCTGCAGCAAGCTTCTTCTCAAATTCTCCCTTTGCCTGCCTTATCAATGCATTGCATTTGACTTGCCAGTGCTTGTGCTGTTTCCAGGTTTCGTCGTTTGGTGCTTTTTTCATTTCCTGAAAGATGCTTTTTTGGCAACAGCAGCCTCTCTGACCTCACCTTTAAACCATGCTGGCAGTTTTTTGGACTTCCTTCCGCTTTTCTTAAAGCGTGGAATACAGCTGGTCTGGGCTTCCAAGATAGTATTTTTCAACAACACCCAAGCTTGATGTAAGCCTTTAACCTTTGCAACTGCTCCTTTTAGATTTTTCTTAACTATTTTCCTCATTTTATCATAGTCTCCCTTTCGAAAGTTAAAAGGTAGTACTGTGGATTTCCTTACTATCCCTCCTCCACTAATTAAATCAAAGGCGATCATGCTATGATCACTATTGCCAAGTGGCCCCAACAACCTTATCGCTTGCACTAGATCTGGTGTTCCACTAAGGACTAGGTCTAATATGGCTTACCTTCTGGTCTGTTCATGAACCAGCTGCTCCAAGAAGTAGTCTTTTATTTCATCTAGGAACTTTATCTCCCTAGCATGTCCTGCCATGACACTGACCCAGTCGATAACGGGGTAATTGAAATCACCCATTATTATTACTGCGCTGTAACTTTTGTTAGCTTCCTTGATTTCTCTGAGCATTTCATCATCCATTTGTTCATTCTGGCCAGGCAGTCGATAGTACACCCCCACTGCCATTGCCTTCCCCTTTTTACATGGAATTTCAATCCATAGAGATTCTACAGCAAATTTTCTTTCTTGCAAAACTTTAATTCTTTCTGACTCAATGCCCTCTCTAACATAGAGAACAACCCCTCCACCAATTTGATCAGCTCTATCATTATGATATAGTTTGTACCCAGGTATCATAGTGTCCCACTGGTTGTTCTCCTTCCACCATGTCTCTGATATTCCAATCATATCTAATCTTTCATTTAGTTAGTGCTATATAGTCTAACTCTCTCATCTTATTTTTTAGACTTCTAGCATTTGCATACAAGCATTTTAGAGACTGTATTTTATTCATATTAATTTGGCTATTGGTAGACATGGGTAATTTGGGATCTTTAAGCTCTGTCTGCTCATAGTCGAGGGCATTTGGGCTACTTTACTCTTTTTTGGAGCCTCTCTGCTTTTGGTAGTATCCTTCAAGCATACATTCTTCTGAACCATCCGCTCTTGGGCGACTGTCGGCTTTCCCCTATTATCTAGTTTAAAAGCTGCTCTATCTCCTTTTTAAAGGTTAATGCCAGCAGCCTGGTTCCATCCCAGTTAAGGTGAAGCCCTTCCCTTTGGAAGAGCCCCTCCTTTCCCCAGAATGTTCCCCAGTTCCTAATAAATCCAAAACCCTCATCTCTGCACCATTGTCTCATCCACGCATTGAGACTCCGGAGCTCTGCCTGCCTTTTGGGTCCTGCGCATGGAACTGGAAGCATTTCGGAAAACACTACCCTGGAAGTTCTGGGTTTCAACTTCCTACCTAAAAGCCTAAATTTAGCCTCCAGAACCTCCCTACCACATTTTCCTATGTCATTGGTACCGACATGTACCAAGACAGCAGACTCCTCCCCAGCACTATCTAAGACCTTATCTAGGTGGCACGTGAGGTCCGCTACCTTCGCGCCAGGCAGGCATGTTACCAGGCGATCCTCACGTCCACCAGCCACCCAGCTATCTACATGCCTAATGATTGAATCACCAACTATAATGGCTGTCCTAACCCTTCCCTCATGGGCACATGGCCCTGGAGAAACTTCCTCGGTGCGAGAGGGTTTTAAATCACCTGGAGGACAGGTCCTAGTTACAGAATCACTTCCTGCCACACCAGGGTGATGCTCTCCTTTCACGTGACCTCTCTCCTCCATGGCAACAGGGATGCTGCCAGACTGGAGGTGGGACTTCAGGACTATATCCCTGTAGGTCTCATCTATGTACCTCTCTGTCTTTCTTATGTTTTCCAAGTCTGCTACTCTAGCCTCTAGAGAACGGACTCGTTCCCTGAGAGCAAAGAGCTCCTTGCACCTAGTGCACACATAAGACTTCTCACCAACTGGGAGAAAATCATACATGTGACACTCAATGCAAAAGACTGAAAAGCCCCCATCTCGCCACCACATATGTACTGTATATTCTGTTTCATAAATTCATATAGAGGTGGGACCTGCATGTTGCCATTTTACACATGGGGGTGGATATTCAGTGGTGGCGGCTAGCTAATCTAAAATGGATAGACATTGCTGCTGAACTCTAAACCTGGATATTCAATACCAGGGGCCATATCCGGGTTGACTGGATTACCAGGAAGCTAACCTGGCAGCTGCTGAATATTCAATATGCGATATTCAGCCGCTGCCTCGTTATCTTTTCGGTGAAAGTTAGGCCAGTCTTTTCTGTGGCTGACTTTCACCATGTGTCGGTAGTGGCTCAATATTGCTGCTGCTTGGTTATCGATGTGTGCCACCCTGGAACTCCCCTGGCATGTGTGCAGCTGTGGTACCAATGGATATTCACCAGCACTAACTGTGTTAGTGCCACTGATTATTACTACTACTACTACTACTACTATTTAGCACTTATAAAGCGCCATGCACGCAGCGCTGCACAGCTAGCCTACAAGAGGTGGCTAACATACAAGAGACAGTGCCTGCTCATCAGAGTCATGCTCATCGGAGCTTACAATCTAGTTAGAACAGTACAGAGCAATATACAGTTATGCGGAAGGTACGGTGTGGTACAGTTTGGTCTATAGTTTGGTCATAAATGTTAATGGAGGTTGGGGTAGGATGAGCATGGAAGTCAGGATCTGAATGCAACGGTGAAGAGGTGAGTCTTCAACCTGGATTTGAAGAGGGCCAGGGAGGGTGCCTGGCACACAGATGCAGGAAGGCTGTTCCAGGCGTGTGGCGCAGCAAGGTGAAAGAAGCACAGTCGGGAGTTCGCGGTGCGGATGAAAGGCATTGAAAGAAGCGATTTGTTAGCAGAGCGCAAGTTTCGAGAGGGGACGTAGGGAGAGATAAGAGATATGAGTTATTGAGGGGCCATAGAATGAATGCATTTATAGGTCAGCAAGAGAAGTTTGAATTGGATGCAGAATTGGACAGGGAGCCAGTGAAGTGACTTGAAGAGAGGAGTAATGTGGGCATGGCGAGGCTGGCAGAAGATTAGTCAAGCAGCATGATTTTGTATAGATTGGAGGGGAAGGAGATGGCTCACGGGGAGACCAGCGAGGAGTAGGTTGCAGTAATCGAGGCAAGAGGAGATTAAGGAGTGGATAAGCGTTTTGGTGGTATGTTCAGAGAGGAAGGGGCAGATCTTGCTGATGTTGTAGAGGAAAAAGCGGCAGGTCTTAGCTACAAGCTAGATATGAGTGGAGAAGGAGAGAGGTGTCAAAGATGACTCCTAGATTGCGGGCCGAGGGAACAGGAAGGATAGTAGATCCATCCACATGGACTGAGAGAAGGGGGAGTGGGGGGAGAGGAGTTGGGTGGAAAAACAAGGAGTTCAGTCTTGGCCATGTTCAGTTTCAATCAGCGATGAGACATCCAGGCAGCGATGTCCAAAAGACAAGCAGAGATCTTGGACTGGGTTGCTGGAGAAATATTAGGTGTAGAGAGGTAGATTTGGGCGTCATCGGCATAGAGATGGTACTGAAAGCCATGGGAGGAGATAAGCGTGCCAAGGCCTTGGGTATAGAGAGAGAAGAGGAGGGGGCCCAAGACAGATCCCTGGGGTACACCTACATGGAACGGGGTAGGGGAGGAGGAGGAGAAGCCGCCAGAGCATACACTGAATGAACGATGGGAGAGGTAGGAGGAGAACCAGGATAGTACGGAGTCCTTGAAGCCAAGTGAGGAGAGTGTGGTGAGGAGAAGGTCGTGGTCAACGGTGTCAAAGGCAGTAGAAAGGTCAAGAAGGATGAGGATAGAATAGAGGCCCTTAGATTTAGCCAGGAACAGGTCATTGGTGACTTTTGTGAGTACCGTTTCAGTGGAGTGTAGGGGACGGAAGCATGATTGTAGTGGGTCCAGGAGGGCCTGGGAGGTGAGGAAGTTGAGGCAGCGACGGTGGACTGCTTGTTCTAATAGTTTAGATATGAAGGGAAGGAAGGAGATGGGTCGATAGTTAGAAGGACATGTGGGATCAAGTGAGGGTTTCTTGAGTAGGGGTGTGACAACAGCATGTTTGAAGTCAGCGGGGACAGTTGCAGTGGAGAGTGAAAGGTTGAGGATATGAGTGATGGAGGGGACAATGGTGAGGGAGATGGAGTGTAGGAGATGTGTGGGGATAGGGTCTGATGAACAGGTGGTGGGTTTGGAGGAGGAAAGAAGAAGTGCGGTTTCCTCTTCAGAGATTGGGGGGGAAGGAGGAGAGGGTAGCAGGGGGAGTATGGATGGGGGAGGAGAAATGGGGGGGGGAGGGGAGGTAGATGAGGGGGTAGGGAATTGGAGGGTAATTTTGAGGATTTTGTCATGGAAGTAGTCGGCTAGGGTTTGGGCAGAGAGGGAGGGCGGGATCGGGGGCGGGGGGACCTTGAGAAGAGAATTGAGGGTTTTAATGAGGCGGCGAGGGTCAGAGGCAAAGGAATTAGTCAGATGGATGTAGTAATCTTGTTTGGCAAGTGCTAAGGCTGACTGGAACGAGCCAAGCATGAATTTGAAGTGTAGAAGGTCTTCCAGGGAGTGGGATTTGGACCAGGCTCGTTCGGCAGAATGGGCACAGATACGTAGGTAACAGATTGTGGGTGAAAGCCAGGGTTGGGGAGTAGATCATTTTACAGGATGTGAGGTGGGAGGGGCAAGAGTGTCAAGGGCTGAGGATAGTATAGCATTGTATGAAAATAATGCTTCGTCGACGGATTCGGAGTGTAAAATGGAGGAAAGAGATGGAGAAATGGTGGAGGAGAGAGTCAGCGGATTAATATTATGAAGGTTTCTAAGTAGGAGACAGGATGAGGTTGGGATGGCGGGAGCTGAAGAGTAAATGTTAGTAGGTGATGGTCAGATGAGGGAAGGATTGATTTGCGGAGGTTTGAAGGAGAGGAATTGGAGAAGAGTATTAGGTCAAGGCAGTGGCCAAGTAGGTGTGTGGGGGCAGTGGAGCAGAGTTGGAGGCCGAATGAGGAGGTAAGAGCGAGGAACTTTGAGGCATGGGGGTCGGAGGGGTTGTCGATGTGAATGTTGAAATCGCCAAGAGTGAGAGTGGGTGAGGAGGGATCCATAAAGGCAGAAAGCCAGGAGTCAAAGTCGGTGAGGAAGGTTGATTTGGATGTTGTCGGGTGGGCGATAAATAACAGCTACACAGAGGGGAAGTGGTGTGAGGAGGCGAATGGAGTGGGCTTCAAAGGAGAGGGGGGAGTGTAATTGGGGTGGCAGGAGGGGTTGGAATTGGCAGGAGGGGGAGAGTAGGAGGCCAATGCCACCACCGCGACCAGTAGATCGAGGTGTATGGGAGAATTGGTAGCCCCCATAGCAGAGAGAGGCAATGGATGCGGTGTCATCTGGGGGGAGCCAGGTCTCGGTCAGGGCAATAAGGTGTAGGGCATTAGAGATGAAGAGATCGTGAATAAAAGTAGTTTTTTAAATGACTGAGCATGCGTTCCATAGGGCGCATGTAAACGGGAGAACAGAGGGGGGGAGGAGAGGGATATGGATAAGATTGGATAAGTTACGTGTGGATTCCTTATCAGAGTAGCGTGGGAGTCTATTTCTAGGGTAGTATCGAGATTTAGAGGGAGTAGGGTTTGGGTGGGTATGTCTGGGTGTATGTGCTCTCCAAGAGGGACATGAGGGAGGGGAAGTGAGGGATAAATTGATGGTATCAGATAGGTTATGTGAGGGATTATATTTGGGGGTAGGGTTGGAGTTGATATCAATGGTTGAGTGACTGTGGGATGAATGGGGGAGGGTGGAAGGAGGGAGGAGCAGGATGTGGATGAGATTAGATAGGGTACGTGAGGAACTTTCTTTAGTGTAGGAGAGAAATCGGGGGGGGGCAGGTTGGGGTTGATGTTACTTGATGAGAGAAGGAGAATGAGTATTAGAGAGCAAGGTAAAGTGGAGATAGTACGGCGGAAGCGAAGATGGGGTTGCCTAAGAGAGAGGGGGGTTGGTTGAATGCCGGGGATGGTGTGAAGAAGCTCAAGAGCAGGTGCAAGGCTAGCGGGCAGAACAGAGGGAGAAGTGAGGAGGGTAGGGGGAAGAGGAGGGAGGATGTTGATAGGAGGGGAGGCAGTTGGGGAGGAAGAGGAAGAGAATGATAATGAGATGTGGGGCCATGGTAGTGGGCAGCAAGGTCTGAGCAAACAATGGGTAGCAGTTCTATGCGGGCAATGGTAGCATTTCTAAGCAGGCAATGGATAACAGTTTAATGCAGGCAATGGCAGCAGTTCTATGCTGGCAATGGTAAGAGTTCTATGCGGGCAATGGCAGCAGTTCTATGCGGGCAATGGTAAGAGTTCTATGCGGGCAATGGCAGCAGTTCTATGCGGGCAGTGGTAGCAGTTCTATGTGGGTAAGGGTAGCAGTTCTAAGCAGGCAGTGGATAACAGTTCAATGCAGGCAATGGTAGCAGTTCTAAGCCAACAATGGGTGGAGGAGCGATCGTGCTTACTCAGATCCAGGGGGCTGCGGTGAATTAGAAGAGAAGGACGGATGAACCACACCAGAGCGCCCCTGGGCCCGCGCCGAAGGGCCACGCCAAAGGGCCCTCTGGCTAGGCCCTCTGGCACGGGCGCACCGGCTGGAGCACGCCGCTTAAAGGGCCTATCGCCCTTTGATTTCCTGGTGGCGTGTGATGATGGCTCTGGCTGGAGCACGCCAGTTAAAGGGCCGATCGCCCTTTGATCTCCTGGCGGCGTGTGATGATGGCTCTGGCTGGAGCACGCCACTTAAAGGGCCGATCGCCCTTTGATCTCCTGGCGGCGTGTGATGATGGCTCTGGCTGGAGCCCGCCGCTTAAAGGGCCGATTGCCCTTTGATCTCCTGGCGGCGTGTGATTATCCCACTGAGCAGCATTTACATGGTTTGAAGGTCTGCAAACCATGTAAATGCCTTTGAATATCCCTCTCATGGTTCTTTCTGAAATGAGCTGCAAGAGGCAAATGCATGGGATATAAGCATGTGCAATGATCATTTTAGAAATGGGGAAAGCCATGTAGGTAGCCTACATGTTCCCAAATGCACAATTGCTACCTCACATATAGCAATTGTGCTAATACCTTCACTGCCTGAGTGGGTCCTCTTTTAGTTGTAGGTGCACACTCTCTGGCAAGGGCTCATATGTGATGCATTCTGTTTATTATGGGCTGGTTTGTCACCTAAATGGGACTCATCTGTATGTTTCCAAAGGAAGTTGCCTCCTTCAATTTGGTGGCTGTGTGTTGGGGAAGGAAGGAAAGGTGTTTGTTATTTATTTAACAGATTTTATATACTGCTTTATCATTTCAATCAAAGTGGTTTACATTGAAACTTAAACTTGGTAATGTACATTAAACAGGGACATTGATAACTTGGATTTTTCTGAGGCAATGGAGGGTGAAGTGACTTGCCCAAGGCCACAAGGATTGCTTGTGAGAACTGAGCCCTGGTCTCTGGGTTCCCAAGCCAGTGTTCTTAACCATTAGGCTACTCTTCCACTTCACTCCACTTGTTGAGGCAGCTATATGTCTATCTATGTTGTAAGCCACATTCTAACTGTAGTTTCTGTTTCCTCTGCAGGTGGTGTAAACTAACTGGTTAGAGAGGGCTTTTAGGAAGTGGTGGGAAAGAGTTTTTATGTGTTTTTATCATTATACATATATGCTCACGAGGGCCCCCACAGCCCATTTTAACATGTACACAGCGGCAGGGAGCCAGAGTATCTGCTTGTTTGCCTGAACATTAACATGTATACTGTGGATTCATACTACTTATTGTTATGTACACATGGCTGTCTCAGCGATATGGTTCCACTGTGACCACACTCTTAAACAAGTCTCTTACATTGACACTTGGCATTCTGCCTCACTTCTTCATATCTGCATATCAGGTGAATAGTAAGTTGGTATGCCACCAACACATTTTGATTATGAATCCCTTTACACATGATGTGGAAGCAGAGGCTGGTAGATGTGGCAACAGTAACCTCGGGCCACTGCATGAATGAAGAATGTGGGGACCAGGACATTCTGCACAAATAGTGAAACCTATGTAGAGGTTGGGGAAACTCAACCAAGACCATAATCAGCCATGTTCCAGCATGGGCAACCCCTGGCACTGGATCCATATCTTGGCATATCCTCTGAAGGTACATACTAACCAATGTTCTTGGGGGCATGGTATACAACACCAGACATATTGTACATGCTCATGTAGATGTAGGTAGGTCTCTACCTGTCCTGTGTTTGCATACTGTCATATCCCTTGCCTAGGACCAATGGCTGAACGGCAAAAGGGCTGCCTTATTTGTTTTCGAGCAATGTCTCAAGCCTAGTGCGCCAGCAATGGATGCTGGGACTTGTAGTTTAATTACTCTCCAACAAAGTATTGTGACCACACGGGTTCAAGGCAAACAAATAAATTTTATTCAGGGTTTTCCCCCTCGCATAGAATTCTTAACACAAGACATGGCATGGATTATTTCTCCAAAATAATAGGATAACAGGAACAACTGAAAGTTGAGAATCAAAGGACAGTAGTACTGTTTCATTCACAGCTCTGCTCAGGCTTCTCTGCAATACCAGCTTTCCACAGCCAAGGCTGAAGAACTGATCAGACAAACTTAAAAGTTTCAATAAAATGTCTTTCTTTCTCAGGTTTAGCAACAGCTATGCACTTCTCTAATGCAGAGGTAACTCAGCGTAAGTCCAAGCTGTTTGCTACACATAAAGAACAATCCATTTCACATACGTCACTATCAACAGGTGCTTCATCAACATCTATTATCATATCTTCACAAGCTCCATTAGCATTCTCTTCTAAGGAACTTTTATAATCAGGTTTAAACTGAAGCTTATTTAGAATCTCTTGCAGTTGTCCTATAAACTGTTCTCTCTGGTTTTCACGTACACTGCTTAGGGAAGGAGTTTGATTCTCTTGTAAGAATTTGAACACAGAATCTGAAGCTGTCTCAGGGCACTTACTTGGAATACTTTTACTCCTAGCTGGAGTTGGTTTTACTGCGTTCCTGTCCTGACTTTGCTCAGCACTGAACCTTAGCTTCTTAACAATATCCTCAGCACAGCTCTTGTTAGGGACTGAAGCACACGTACCTTTCCAACGTGCAATGCTTTCTCTACAGTCAGAGCTCTTTCCCCGGGTAAAGGTAAGCCCTTCTACCTTCTCTCTGGGTTGCTTTGGCAGAAGCTTCAGGTTTGCTTTCAGTGCTCCTTGAGAATAGGGATCAGCAGCCTCTCCAGAATCCTCCTTAGCTTCCTTAGCTTGTTCTGAGTTCCGTGTTTTCCCTGCTAGTTCGCTTCCTGGTTCACCTCCTGGCTTCCTTCCTCCTGGCTTCCTTTCTCCTGGCTTCTTCCCCTTACTAAACTCTGAGGCAGCCTTAAAACAGCTTTTCTCACCAGCCACTCCCTCCTTGCTGCACATGTGAAGTTCATTAGGGCTCAAACTAGCTCTTACATCACTGCTGGGGCAGGGTTTAGCTCTAGCTAGTACATGCTCTGAAAGCTTGTGGTTTCCATGGGAACCCTGTTTGCCTTTACTTTTAAAGGTGTATCCCTCATTTCCTTCCCATTCCATCTGGTCCACACAACTCTCCTTATTACAATACCTATGTCAGTGCCCTCGGGTCAATATATCCCCTGGATCATACAGTAGATAACAGCAGTAACTGTGAGCACCAGGGAAGGTATGCTTTTTGTAAGGGGGAGGTATGAATAGCTTAATCACTCGGATGTTGTTTAAGTGCCAGGTAGCTGAGAATGAAGGAGGGCTGCTATGGATGGAGTCTTCACACTTTCTAGTGAACATGTACTTGGCTAGATATCCCCATGGGGTGGCTGGTGAATCTGTAACAGGCTGGCCTCCCATTGTAGGCATACAGGTGTTTACATACCCAGGGCACATGAGGTTGGCATCAGGTGGTGGAGAACTGCATAGCTGGGGTGGTGAGATTGTGTACATCATCAAACAGTAGAGGACACAGCTTGAAAGCAACTTTAAATGTGCCACCTAGGCCACTGGACTGAAAAATAATTATTTTACACATAGATTCTCCAGCTGCTTACAAAAATGCAACCCCTCTAACACAGCATCTGCAGCCTATTCCCAAACCTCCCCCTCCTGTCTGGAGTAACTGGAGCAGAGATACATGCCAGAAGCTGGTTGAAGCCCTCTACCATGTCATGCACATATTTCTGCTCACAGCCCTTTCAGATGCATCATCATAAGGTCCTGGGACCTCATAACTGCAGCAAAGCCCTGCTACACCTTTCACTGCAGAGACATGAAATGCAGCAGAACTTTGGGGTCCTTGAAATCCCTGGGGACCTCATGAGGGCTCATGTGGTTCAGTTTGGAGGCAGACTAGGCAGGTTGGGTGACCAGTAGCTGCAGTGAATCTTCAGCCTGTCCACCTGCCTCCTCCCCAACCCACCTTCCCCTCACCTCCACACCCTGCTCCTCCCTTACCTCTTCCATGCCATCTCCCCCTCCTTCTCCTGCTCTTTGCCCTCCAGATCCCCCTCCTGCATGACATAGGGGCCAATGGGGCCTATCTCCTCCCTCTCTAGGCTCGAGTGAGAACCAGGGCCAGTTCTTAGTGCCAAAGGTAGTCCTTGAACAGCCCTGGTCACTGCTGTGTCCCCTGCTGCATTGGTACATGGGCCCAAAAATTTGCCATCATGTCCCTCATCAAGGACCTCTGACACTAAGGCTGATAAAAAGACTGAAAAAATCCATTTAAAAACTTTAGGAAAACGAACTTTGCAAAGATGGGACAATACCTCAGAGAGTCGTTAGCGGGACGGGAACAGCTGGGGGATGTAGAAAAACAGTGGGCAAAACTGAAAGGGGATATTTTAAGGGCAGCAAATTTTTTTGTTAGAAAGGTAAATAAATGTAAAAGGAAAAGGAGGTCATTATGGTTCTCAAAAGAAGTAGCTGAAAAGGTGAAGAAAAAGAGGGAGGTCTTCATGAAATACAAGAGATCACAGAGAGAGGAAGACAGGCACCTATATTTGGAAAAACTTAGAGAAGCTAGCAAAGGTACAAAAAAACAAAGCTACAAAAAGAAGAAGAAATAGCCAATGCAATAAAATGTGGGAATAAGACATTTTTCAGATATATTAGTGAGAGGAGGAAGGGCAAAAGTGGTATTGTCAGACTCAAGAGTGCAGGGGAGGTATATGCAGAAACTGATGAGGATAACGTAGAATTGCTTAACAAATATTTCTGTTCTTTGTTCACAGGTGAAGGGCCTGAAGCAGGACCACAGAAGACATCCACAAATAGGAACCAAAGTGATTGGGATCTCGAACAATTTTCAAAAGACTGTGTTCGTGAGGAACTGGCTGAACTAAAAGTAGACAAAGCCATGGGTCAGGATGGGATACATCCAAGAATACTGAGGGAACTTGGGTATGTTCTAGCGGCTCCACTGTCTGACCTTTTCAATGCCCCTTTGGAGTCGGGTGTGGTGCCAGATGACTGGAGTGAGGCACATGTGGTCCCTTTACACAAAAGCGGATGTAAGGATGACATTGAGAACTACAGGCCGGTAAGTCTAACCTCTGTGGTTAGTAAAGTATTGGAAAAGCCACTAAAGGAGAGAATAGTGAGATTTCTGGAGTCCAATGGATTGCAGCATCCGAGGCAGCATGGATTCACCAGAGGTAGGTCTTGTCAGACAAATCTGATAGTTTTCTTTGATTGGTTGACCAGGGAGTTGGACTGAGGGAGATCCCTAGATGTGGTGTATTTAGATTTCAGTAAAGCCTTTTATACCGTTCCGCACAGGCAACTTATAAACAAACTGAGCACCCTAGGGATGGACTCTATAGTTACTGATTAGGTTAGATATTGATTGTGTGGAAGGTGACAAAGGGTACAGGTAAATGGAGTACACTCTGAGGAGAAGGAGGTTACCAGTGGTGTGCCGCAAGGATCTGTCCTTAGTCAAATTCTTTTTAACATCCTTGTTAGTGATATTGCAGAAGGGTTGTTGGGTAAGGTTTGCGTGTTTACGGATGATACCAAAATCTGCAATAGAGTAGACACACAGGAAGGAGTCGATAACATGAGGAAGGATCTAGCTAAGCTTGAAGAATGGTCTAGAATTTGGTAACTGAAATTTAATGCTAAAAAATACAGGGTCATGCAGTTAGGCTGCAAAAATCCAAAATTGCTGTACAGTGTAGGGGGTGAGGTACATCTATCCACAGAAGAAGAGCGTGACCTTGGCATAATTGCATCTGACGATCTTAAAGTAGCTAAACAGGTAGAAAAGGCAACTGCGAAAGCCAGAAGGATGCTTAGGTTTATAGGAAGAGGAATTGTCAGCAGAAAAAAGGAGGTGATAATGCCTCCATATAAGTCTCTGGTGCAACTTCATTTGGAGCATTGTGTGCAATTCTGGAGACCGCACCTTCAAAAGGATATAAGCAGGTTAGAGTTGGTGCAGAGGGTGGCTACTAAAATGGTTAGAGGTCTTCGTTATGAAGCATATGAGGACAGACTTAAAGATCTTAATATGTATACTTTAGAGGAAAGGCAGAATAGAGGCGATATGATAGAGACCTTTAAATACCTCCATGGCATAAATGCACAAGAAGGTCTCTTTCAATTGAAGGCAAGCTCTGCTATGAGGGGACCTAGGATGAGAGTGAAAGGGCATATACTCAGGAGTAATATGTGGAAATATTTCTTCATGAAAAGAGTTGTGGATCCGTGGCATAGTCTCCCAGTGGAGATGGTGGACACAAGGACAGTATCTGAATTCAAAAAAGCATGGGATAAACACAGAAGATCTCTAAAGGTAAAAAGGGGACTATTGTAGTTGATATGGATGGCAGACTAGATAGGCCATGTGGTCTTTTTCTGCTGCCTTGTTTCTATCAGCCCAATTTTGATTTAGGTGGTGACGGAAGTGAAAATCCGGGTTATGTTGGATGTGCCGGCAACCACTGAGGCTAAGTGGGTAGCAGCGATTTTTGATGCTACCCGCTTAGCCCCTGTGCCTTAAAGATAGGCAAGGAAAAACCTCGCCTATCTTTAAGGTGCAGAGAGCTAAGCGGGTAGCATCAAAAATCGCTGCTACCTGCTTAGCCCTGTCCTCCGCCTCCACTCCACCCTGGAACACCTCTAACACGCCCTGATGCTAACCACATAGCATCTGGGCGCGTTAGGGACTTATCCGGGATTTTCGAAAGGCACTACCCGTGTAGGTACCTTCCAAAAATTCTGGATAAGGCATTCGCATGGGTAACTAGGGCAGTTACCCATGTAAATGCCTTTGAAAATACTTCCCTGTGTTTCTAAGGGTGATGACCACATCGGGGGATTCTTCCTCCTTTCCTTTCTCCTTCTCCGATGTGGATGATTCCCCTTACAAGCAGCTGCTGGTACTTCTGGCAGCCTTCTCTGTTGTGGTAGTGGTAGTGGTATCCTCCATGGCTTCGGGCCTGAGTGCCGCTGTGTGCAGTGTTGGTGGTGGCAGCAATGGAGATGCAATATATACTGGTACTGCTGCAGCTGCAGACCTGCCTAGTGCAATGATGTGAGCTGGTGTGTTACAGGGATATACACATTACAATTGCGTCCTCACTGGCCCTCCTGCACAAACTGGAGTCCAAGAGAGGTACACGCACTTGCAAACACAAGCGAACCAACGGAAGAGCAAGATGAAGAAACACTCGACCCTTTGAATATAAAACTAGCCTTTATTTACCACCCCTACACTGATAGTGGTTCAGCACACAAGCCCTTATCAGGTGGTATGTTTCCAATCTCCAACAGATGAAAACGTAAAGAATATTAAAACTATAATAATACAGTATAGAACAATTATAAAAATGAACACTTAAATAAAAACTGAAATATTGTACAATGATAAGAACAGCCGTAATGTAAAATAATAATAAAAACTTAAATGTTGAAAAGGATACATGACACAATACATGTGTAACAACGAGAATTTTAAATAACCATGCTGCAAATAATTACCATACGTACAGCCTAGGTTCTGTAAGCACTATGGGCCCGATTCAGAGAGACGATTCACAGGGCTGCGTTCTGCTGGGACATACATCTTGATTCCACTTTGGTTTACATCTGGTTATAGTGACATGTGAAGAGATGGGTTTTTAGTTTCTTTCTGAAGGCATTTATGTCTTTTATAGCTCGCAGTTCGTGTGGTAGATGATTCCAGATTATTGGGGCAGAGAATGAGAAGGGTGGATGGGGACAGGTATTGGTAATGTTTTGGAAGGAGTTGGGTAGGCAGGAGTATTGCTGCTATCAGTTACAGAGGGCCCAGATAGAGGGGGGAGGGGGGAAAAGGGGAGCATGAGAGGGTGGGGTGACATGAGCGAACGCCACGGAGAGTCACCGGGAGCACTGGGGAAGGCTCTGGAGGAAGTGGTAATGAGGGGAGGAGGGGGGTAGGGGAGGGAGGGGGGAGGGGAAGGGGGGAGGAAGGGGGGGAGGGAGGGAGGGGGGAGGGAGAGGCCCAGCACTTTGCAGATAGGGAGGGGGGAACAGGGACTGCTATGGGGGGTAGGGGAATGGTAGGGTCAATCAATGCAAAAGGGCTGAATGATCCCCGCAAACGGCACCAGTTGTATCGGGAGGTTATGAGATTGGGCTGGGAGATCGTGTTGGTGCAGGAGACCCATTTGCAGAGGAAAAACGAGGGGTTGCTATGTCATGCATTATATCCGCAACAGTATTTCGGGGGTATAAGGGGGGCAGAGGCGAGCAAGAAAGGGGGGGTTGCTATACTGGTACGACGGGGCAGTTCATTTAGGGTGAGAGTTGAAGCACGGGATCAGGATGGTAGGGTGTTGCTGTTGGGGGGAGAATGGCAGGGGAAGCCTGTTACCTTGGTTAACGTGTATGTGCCCAACGTGGGGCAGGCCCAGTTTTGGAAGGGGGTGAGTGTCCTACTGGCTAAGCACGCCCAAGGGAGAATTATTCTAGGGGGCGATTTTAATCTGGCCCTCGACCCAAAGTGGGACAGACAGGCCCAGGGGGGAGATGGTAGGAACCAGGCCCGTGGAGTGCTGCAGCGCATCATGCAGAGATATAACCTGAGAGATGTGTGGCGGCAGTACCATGAGGGGTGTCGGGAGTATACTTTTTACTCATCCCCCATGATAGCTTCAGTAGAATTGATTACCTCTTGATGGATGGCCGGTGGAGTAGCCAGGTTCAGGAGGTAGAGATTGGGAATATTACCTGGTCCGACCACGCACCAACGTGGGTGACCATTAGACATAGTCCGGGGGAGGGGGGAGTGCGATTCTGGCGGCTTAACGAAAGCCTATTGAGGAAGAAGGAGGTGGTGAAGGATGTTAAGCACTGCCTCCAAGAATACTGGGCAATCAGTAATAATGGAGAAGTGGGCAGAGTGGGACTTTGGGGAGGGATGAAGGAAGTGGCGAGGGGGCGGCTGGTGATGTGGGCGGCCAGATATAAAAAACAGCGCCTGGCTCGTGAGGAGGCCTTGCAGAGGGAGATTAAGCAGGTGGTGGAGAGATACCAGGCCCGAGGCAATCGACAGGATTTCAAGCAGCTACAGCAGCTCCGGATGGAGTTGCACAAACTACAGGTTGAGAAGATAGGGTTCAAGCTAGAGAGGGTAAAGCAGCGCTATTATGAGTGGGGGGATCGGGCAGGCAGAATGCTGGCCAACAAACTCCGGAAAAGGGAGATGCAGACGGCCATCGAAGGGATAAAAGGGGATATGGGGGAGATACTACGGGCAGAGAAGGATATAGGGGAGCAATTCTGTAAATTCTACCGGGAGCTATATCAGAAGGAGGGAGGGGGGACAGAGCGGCGGGAGGATTATTTGAAAGGATCGAGTTGGCTCGGTTGGGGGAGACAGAAATTCAGGGTTTGGAGGGAGATATCACTAGGGCAGAGGTTGAGCAGGCCTTGGGGGAGCTTCCGCAGGGGAAGGCTCCGGGCCTCAATGGCCTAACGGGAGCATTCTATAAAACGTTCCGGGAAGAAGTGTTAGACGGGTTGGTGAACATAACCAATGGGATACAGCAGGAGGGGGGGCATCTGTCCTCGGAAATGCTTACGGCAGGGATTACTGTTATATTGAAGGGGGGGGGGCGGGACCCGATGCAGTGCGGGTCCTACCGCCCAATTTCATTGCTGAATGTAGATGTGAAGATTATAGCGAAGGTGTTGGCCAGGCGATTGGCTGGGCTGCTCCCGGGGTTGATTGGGCTGGATCAAACTGGATTCATAATGGGGCGACAGGCATCTGATAACATTAAACAGATGCTGGAGGCCATCTGGGGGGCGAGGGAGCAGAGGGAGCCGGCCATGTTGCTTTCTATCGACGCTGAGAAAGCGTTTGATAGGGTGGATTGGGAGTTCCTGTTTAGGGTAATGCGGAAAATGGGGGTGGGCCCAAGGTATCTGCGATGGGTTCAAGCATTATACCAGGGACCCCAAGCGCGGGTGCGGATTAACGGGCGGTATACGGCGGCCCTGGTGCTGGAGAGGGGGACATGACAGGGGTGCCCCCTGTCACCGTTGCTGTTCGCTATAGCTATTGAGCCCCTAGCCCAGGCCATCCGGAGTGATGGGAAGATATGGGGGTTGCAGAGGGGGGGAGGGGCTTCACTATAAGATCTCACTGTTTGCGGACGATGTCCTGCTGGTAGTGACAAAGCTGGAGGAGTCACTGCCGGAGATTATGGCGCAGCTGGGAAAGTATGGTGCAGTCTCCGGGTTCAAAATGAACCCCGATAAGACGGAAGCCTTGGGTATTAGCCTGCCCATGCCGATGGCAGAGAGATTGAGGGCACGATACCCCTTTAAATGGGCTGGGAATGCTATTCGGTACCTGGGGGTCAATATTACGACTACGCCACGGGGTTTGTATGAGGCAAACTATAGTACCTTATGGAGGGAAGTTGAGCGGGACTTGCAACGATGGGAGCGAATGGAGATTTCATGGCTGGGCAGAATAGCAGCGATTAAAATAAATGTGCTCCCGAGACTGCTGTATTAATTTCAGGCTCTGCCTGTGCCCATCCCGGGGGCACATTTAAGAGGGACACAGCGGAAGGTTAATCAGTATATCTGGAGGAAGAGACTGCCCCGGATAGCGCAGGCAGTGATGTATAGGCGTAGGGAGGAAGAGGGGCTGGGCGTGCCAAACCTACAGGGGTACTATTGGGCGGCACAGGCTCGCCATATGATGGACTGGTGGGAAGGGAGGTAGCAGAAGAATTATGTGGAAATGGAAAAGGGGAGTGGACCAGGGCGGCAGTTGGCCTGCTTTCCTTGGATGGGGAAGGGGGAGCGGGGGTTAAAGGAGGGGGATAGTCCCTATGTCTTGCATGTCCTACGGGAGTGGGACAAAATTAGGGGTCAAGAGCGGAAGGGGGTAGGGGCCTCGTTTTCGCTGATGAGGGAGTTGTGCCACACGGCAGAGTTTTGCCCGGGGCGGGAGGGGGGGATATCGCAGGTGGGCGCGGGGGGGACTGAAGTATTTTTATCAGTTTGTCGATGGGGGGGGAGTGGGTCCCTTTTGCAGATTTGAGGGAGGCATTTGACCTGCACGAAGCAGATAGGTTTTATTATGGGCAGGTGGTGCATTTTCTTTGGAAGAAATTAGGGCGGGATGGGCTGGCGCAAGACTATACACCACTGGAGGTAGTGTGGTATGGGAAGAAGCTTTCGGCGGGCCTAACCTCGGCGCTATATAGGGCGATACAGGGGCCACGGGCTGGTAAGCATAGGTACATGTGTGAGTGGGAAAAGGACTTAGGGAGGGAGCTGGAGGAGGGGCAGTGGAGAAGCCTCCTGGACCAGGTGCGATATAGAAACATAGAAACATGATGACAGAAAAAGACCACAAGGCCCATCTAGTCTGTCCTTCCATAACAACAACTACAACAGTCCACTTGTCGGTGGCCATCAGGGAGAATTGGTACAAAGTGGTGATGCGATGGTACTATATGCCCACACGCTTGAATAAGATGTTCCCCCGAGTGTCTAATAGATGTTGGAGGGACTGTGGGGAGGAGGGGACCTTCTTCCACATATGGTGGAGTTGCCCAAAGATACAGGGCTTTTGGGGGGAGATTCAGAAATGGATTCAGGAGGTGGTAGGAGGCAGAGAGGTGACCCTCGACCCCAGTGGGTATTTGAAGGGGTGGTGGAGCGAGGGGGGTCCGGAACGGGACAAGAGGCAGATAGTGGCCTGCCTTAGTGCCGCCCGCTGTGAGGTGGCATATAGATGGAAGCAGAAGGAAGCCCCACAAGTGGCCCATTGTGTGGATAGATTGAGGCAGGTATATTTAATGGAAAAGTTAACAGCTGCGAGGAGACAAAAGATTGACCGGTTCGAGAAGCAATGGAGCAAGGTGCTGGAGTACCTTCGAGTAGATTCAAAGAAGTGATCCGGGGAGGCGGTGGGGGAGGGGGTTGGGTGGGGGGAGGGGGAGGGGGGAGGGAGGAGGGGGGGAGGGGGGAGCTGAAGGTGGGGAAGGGGGAAGGTGGAGGGGGGGTGAACGGGGGAGAGGGGGAGAGGGGTGGGGGAGTAGGGGGGTGGGTGGGAGGGGGAAAAGTGGTAAAAACCATAGGTGGGTTGAGTAGCCTGTTCAAGAATGCTGGTTTGAGGCTGTTGGCATTTTTCTAGATGTTGTATAACGTTGGATAATGAGGGTGATGTGTTTTGTTTGCTTTGTTTACAAATTCTAAATAAAAAATATACAAGAACTGAGGCTTTTGTCATCTAATTCCTTGTGTTTGGGTAGAGAACCTGGGAGAGAGCTCAAAACACCGCTATCCTCTCCCAGTACATAATGTGACCCCCCCCCCTGGTTTTCTTCTTATCTCTCCCATAGCACTTTTAGTGTATGTTCTAGTGGACCTTCCTCTACTGCCATTTCTCTTCCAGTTGGTATACCTCAGGGCTTTGTCTTGGGGCCTCTACTTTTCTCTCTCTACTCTCAGTCACTTGATGCACTTATTTCCTCCCATGGTTTTCAGTACCATCTTTATGCTGACAACTCTCAGATCTACCTCTCTGCGCCTGAAATCTCTCCAGGAGTCCAGTCCCGGATATCTGCCTGCTTATTCGGACATTGATGCCTGGATATCTCATCGCTGCTTGAAATTGAGCATGGCCAAAACTGAGCTCCTTATCTTTCTCCCTAAACCCACCTCCCCACTTCCTCCCTTCTCTATTTCTGTGGATGACACTACACTCCTCCCTGTTTCCTCAGCTTGCAGCCTTGGGGGTCATCTTTGACTCTTCTCTCTCTTTCTTTGCATACATCCAACAGATAGCTAAAACATGCCACTTCTTTCTCTATAACTTCAGCAAAATGTTTCCCTTCTGTTCTACTCACATTACCAAGACTAATATCCACTTACTAGTCACCTCCCACCTTGACTATCGTAACTTGCTCCTCGCTGGTTTCCCACTGAATCATCTTTCCCCCCTTCAATCTGTTCAAATCTCAGCTTATCTTCTACCGTTGTCGCTATGCTAATGTAGCCTCTCTTCTCAAGTCAAGTCACTGGCTTCCTATCAGTTTCTGCTTACAGTTCAAACTTCTACTGATCTACAAGTGCATTCATTCTGTGGATCCTCATTACCTTACCTCTCTTATCTCACTCTATACCCCTCCTCGGGAACTCCACTCCTCTGGCAGATCCCTTTTATCTGTGCCCTTCTCTGCCACTGCCAACTCTAGACTTTGCTCATTCCACCTTGCTGCTCCATATGCCTGGAACAAACTATTTGAGTCTGTGTGTCAGGCTCCTTCTCTAGCCCTATTCAAATCCAGGCTAAGAACCCAACTCTTTGAAGCTGCTTTTGGATCCTGATTCTCCTCACTCTCTTATTCACTACTTATGCGTATCTTACCACACTCTTGTCCCCAGTTTTGCTATGTTTTTTCTCTAGATTAGATTGTAAACTCTGATGAGCAGGGACTGTGTCTTAATCTGTATGTACAGTGCTGCGTATGCCTTGTAATGATATACAAATAATTATTAGTATTACTAATAGAAGTAGTACCTCTACCAACATAAACAAAAAAGACAACATTTTTTGATTAGTGTCGTTGGAATGTTATTATGGGGGTCATTCCAGAACACGAATAAGGGGTTTGTATGTGCGGTGGGGACATTTATGTGCCAAAAACGTCCCAGACCATATTCCAAAACACTGCTGACATTCACGTCCACGGCGCTAGCACAGGGATCTCAGAATACTGGCGGGAGAGGACTGAACAGGGGCATGGTTAGCTGCGAAGACATAGAAAGTATATTCAAGAAAGGCCCGTGTACGTATTAAGGGGTATGTTTACTAAACTGCGTTAGTGCAATTCGCGTTAGGAGCAGCGGTAGTGACAGAAACCCCAAATAAGGACATGGGCGGTACATCGTTAACACTAACGCGCGTTCCAAAAACTAACGAGCGTTACAGGGCGCCGTGACACGTTACTGCGCGTTAATTGTAAGAAGGCGTACAGAAACAAATCACTGAAACAGAGCTGTAGCACAATGGTTACTGTACTGACCGCTGTTACAGGCAGCATGGGTTCGAGTCCCCAGTGTGCCTAACGCAGAAGGCTGGCCCAGGCATCACCCTGTACATTACATAGGGAATGAGGAGGCATGTTTTTCTTTACGTTGAGTAGTGGTGTCAGAAACACACCCTCGCAGTGTGCGTAGCCACGTACGTTGGTGCGTGCGTGGCTGCGTGCGTTGGTACGTGTGTTGGTGCATGCGTTGGTGCGTGCGTACAATCGTGCGTGGGTACTGTGTTTTTACCAGCGTGGGCACCTTATATTACAGACTCTTTAGGGTGTCTTGCACCTATGCATTATGCTAACAGATGTACGTGTGATGGCCTATGGTTTATCAGAGCCTGTGAGCAGGTGCTGGATTTTCCCAGGGTTGGATTGTGCCAGTCACACCCATGATGCACTGCACATGCAAATCAGCCATCCACAGATACACACCATGGGGAATGCACCCCCACAGCACCTCGGCCTGGTAGGGGGTACTGACCGTGTGTTGTATTGGCACAGAGTAGCTACACACCGTCACATTGTGCGGGTACTGTGCTCACCCTGAGGGTGCAGTGAGGCGCCCAGCACCAGGTCCACAGCAACGTCCATGGCGCAGATCCAAAGCAGTGTTAATGTGTGAGATAGGTAGTTTCTGCAGAAACACCTTGGATATCTCTGTCTGTTTCAGTCAGGTGTAGCCCCCCATGGACCCCTAGGTGGCCCATGTACCACCACCCCCCTCCCCCAGGGCCGAGGGTGGCAAACAGGGTCTCCTATCAATAGATCCACATTCTACCTCCCTGCAAAGGTGGCAGTAGAGGGGAACATCAACCCCAGTCCTGCTGAGGAACAGACACCCCACAGGGCAGTCAATGCAGCTCTGTACACATCCATAACACAATAGCAGACAGACAGTAGACCTGGATATGGCAAGCTGCACCCCACCACTATCTGATATTCTCCTGCTGCAAGCCATCAGCCGCTGCACCCTGCAAGCCACTCCACCAAGACACATACCACCTGCAAACAGTCTGCTAGTTAGTCAATAGTGCATGTGCCCAGTGGAGATGCATGCACCCAGAACTGGAATGTCAGCATACACAGCAAGCAGATAAATCAGTGACTGGGCCCCAAAAGGAAACCCATATATATCACATGAGAGAAATACCATATAGCACTATGGGGATGCCTAGCCATGCTCTGGTCACTGCACAGTCAGGGTGAGATTGATCTCCCTGCAGGACATACAGCGGTCACCCTGTCTGTGTAGGTGGTGGCCGGGCACTAATATGCCGCAGTCAGTGCCCTATGCGCTGTGCAGATGCAGCCTGCCCAGGCCACCCTGTCTGGGCTATACCCATGGTACCTTGCTCCTCATTATGCACAGTGTCAGGCCAATACTGGCAACAGTGCTGGCAGTGTGGGCAGTGGAAGGTGTTTGCAGCCACCACACACTGTAGAGACAGACACACACTCCGACACCTATGCAAGCATTGTGCTACTGTAGAGGGGTTCAGCAGCCCTGCCCACCACACCAGTCCTGGGCACAGTACAGGCATGGATATGGTACGCAATACTGTTGGGCGTCACTCCCCAGGGTGGTAAACACTGTCAGAGACCTGACCTGTAGCACACACCGCTGACATCAGACAGATTGCTATGATGGAGCTCAATGAGCAAACTATGCTTAACGTAGGACTTGCTATCTGCCAGTACTCATAGGAAACGTTTGATAGGTGTGTACCATATACCCAGGTGTAGGGTGGCATTGATAGGGTATGCATGTAGTAGCATTGGGAGATGCACGCAGGGCCCAATGTCCTGCCTCTCCAGGAGGCATGAGCCAATGGGGCCTGTGGGTGTGGGTGTGGGTGTGTCTGGCTCTGTTGGCTGCTGCTTTACGGCAGCGGTTCCCAACACCAGTCCTGGTGTGCCAAACACTGTTCGGGTTTTCATGCTGTCCCTCATAAATATGCATGAGCTACATCTGTATACCATGGGGGTGGTGCATAGATATGCTGCACAGGCATCTTTATTCGCGGCAGCATGGAACCTGAATGGTGTGTGGCCCTCTAGGACTGCATTTGGGAGACTCTGCTCTAGGTAATGCACCTGTTTATGGTGTCTGTGCTCGGTGGGGTAAAATATAGGCGTATTAACTATGCGTATGTTCTCAGCAATAAAGGTTTGTCATTACAATCACGGTACAGTTATTGGAAAAATATGTGGACTGGATTGGATGTAGCTCCAGCTGGGCTTTGAACCTGTGACCCTCTGGTCCTACAGGTACTCTCTGTGTCCGCTGCACCACACTGTGGCCACAGAGACAGTGCAGTCCCTGGAGATAGGACACCTGGCCGAGAGAGCCCGAAACCCTGCTCTGCACATTTTTACTGTGGGCTCATTCACCTTGTATGGAGACATAGGTGCACATAAACCCCGAATATGACCTCATAAGAAGGGGATGGAAACATACCCACACTGACCAATAGTGATATTAATGGGCAACCATAGGAAACACTCCCAGGAACGCTCATAATTAGAATTAGGGAATGATTTTTGGAAGGGTCTACGCTACGTGGACCCTTCCACAACTCATTTCTTTTATTTGGAGCTTTCCTGGGAGTGTTTTGTATGGTTGCCCATTAATATCACTGTTGACCAGCTGGATTATAGTTTTTTATGATTTTGTTGTGGTCTTTTTCCATTTCTATTTGCTCTTTTGTTCAGTGTACATGTATCACACTGCTCACGTTTTGTAGGTTTCCCCGGTTTTGCTGTACATTGCTGACGGAAATGGTTTCTCTTCTCTTTAATATGCCTTTAACGACAGGTTTTCATTCGCGTTGGAATTGAGCTCTGAAATTCAGCGCGTTAGTTTGAGGGGAGCCTCTCCCCGCCCACTCTCCGCCCATTGACCCCTTCTCTCCGCCCACTCTCCACCTTCTGCACTGTTTTAACGCGCCGCGGGGGTTTACGGTCGTTAACTGCGGTTAACGCGCGTAACGTACACTTAACGATCGTTCGCACATCAGAACGCGCGTTATGACGTGCGAACGATCATTAAGTGTACGTTACGTGCGTTATTCACGATTACCGCAGTTTAGTAAACATACCACTAAGTGTTTCCCAGAAATGTCCATGTAATTCCTGCTGAAACATGATATAAGGCTAGGACTTAGAAAATATTCTACTGTGCTCTGCAATTTGTCCCTTATAGAAGAATGATTGTGACAAGTATGTTTTGAACTGGTATGACTGCAGTCTGGAAAAATACAAGATGCAGTCTATACAGGGAGCAGAGGAGAGGGAATGTTGTAAGATAAAGAAACATTTCTGAACACCCTTTTTTTTGTGTTGTCAAGTCAGTGCTGACTCCTGGCGACCCAGCTGCCTCTAGGTTTTCTTGGCAATGTATCATCAGAAATAGATTGCCAGGACTTTTCTTCTGAGGCAATAAAGGGTAAAGTGACTTGCCCAAGGTCACAAGGAGTGCCAGTGGAAACAGTGGGCAAAACTGAAAGGGGATATTTTAAGAGCAACCAACCTTTTTGTTAAAATGGTAAATAAAGGTAAAAGGAAAAGGAGACCTCTATGGCTTTCGAAAGAAGTAGACGAAAAAGTGAAGAAAAAGAGGGAGGCCTTCATGAAATACAAGAGATCACAGAGAGAGGAAGACAGGCATCTATATTTGGAAAAACTTAGAGAAGGTAGCAAAGTAGTCAGGAAAGCAAAGATTCAAAAAGAGGAGGAAATAGCCAATGCAATAAAATGGGGGATAAGACATTTTTCAGATATGATAGTGAGAAGAGGAAGGGCAGAAGTGGTATTGTCAGACTCAAGGGTGAAGGGGAGGAATATGTAGAAGCTGATGAGGATAAAGCGGAATTGCTTAACAAATATTTCTGTTCTGTGTTCACAGATGAAGAACCAGGAGCAGGACCTCAGAAAACACCCACAAACGGGAACAGAAGCGAGGGACATCTTGAACAATTTTCAGAAGACTGTGTTCGTGAGAAACTAGCTCAACTTAAAGTAGACAGAGCGATGGGACTGGATGGGATACACCCTAGAATACTGAGGGAACTTGGGGATGTTCTAGCAGCCCCACTGACTGTCCTTTTCAATGCCTCGTTGGAGTCGGGAGTGGTGCCAAAGGACTGGAGAGAGGCTCATGTGGTGCTTTTACATAAAAGCGGAAGTAAGGATGTGGTTGAAAACTACAGGCCAGTTAGTTTAACTTCAGTGGTGAGTAAATTATTGAAAATGCTGCTGCAAGAGAAAATAGTGAGGTTTTTGGAGTCCAGTGGATTACAGGATCCGAGGCAGCATGGATTCACCAGAGGCAGGTCGTGTCAGACAAATCTGATTGATTTCTTTGACTGGGTGACCAGGGAGTTGGACCGAGGGAGAGCCCTAGATGTGGTGTAGTTGGATTTCAGTAAAGCCTTTGATACTGTTCCTCACAGGTGACTTATAAAGAAACTGAGCACCCTAGGGATAGACCCTAAAGTTACTGCTTGGGTTAGTAATTGGTTGGGTGGGAGGTGACAAAGAGTACAGGTAAATGGAGCTCACTCTGAGGAGAGGAATGTTAGCAGTGGTGTGCCCCAGGGATCTGTCCTTGGTCCAATTCTTTTTAAGATCTTTGTTAGTGATATAGTGGAAGGGCTGTCGGGTAAGGTTTGCCTCTTTGGGGATGATACCAAAATCTGTAATAGAGTAGACACCCAGGAAGGTGTAGATAACTTGAGGAGGGATCTAGCTAAGCTTGAAGAATGGTCTAGAATTTGGCAGCTGGGATTTTATGTTAAAAAATGCAAGGTCATGCATTTGGGCTGCAGCAATCCAAGGGAGCAATACAGTATAGGAGGTGAAGTACTTTTGTCCACTAAAGAAGAGCGGGACCTAGGCGTGGTTGTGTCTGATGATCTTAAAGTATCTAAACAGGTAGAAAATGCGATGGCAAAAGCTAGAAGGATGCTTGGATGCATATGCAGAGGAATGGCTAGCAGAAAAAAGGAGGTGATAGTGCCTCTGTATAAGTCTTTGGTGCGACCTCATTTGGAGTATGGTGTGCAATTCTGGAGACCGCACCTTCAAAAGGATGTGAACAGGATGGAGTTGGTGCAGAGGGTGGCTACTAAAATGGTTAGTGGTCTTCATTATAAAGCATATAAGGACAGACTTAGGGATCTTAATATGCACACCTTAGAGGAAAGGCGGGATAGAGGTGATATGATTGAGATGTTTAAATACCTCCGTGGCATAAATGTACAGGGGGAGAGCCTCTTTCAATTGAAAGCAAGTTCTACTACGAGGGGACATGTGATGAGGGTGAAGGGGGATAGATTCAGGAGTGATATGCTCAAATATTTCTTTATGGAAAGAGTAGTGGATCCGTGGAATAGTCTCCCACTGGCAGTGGTAGAGATGAGGACAGTAACTGAATTAAAAAAAGCATGGGCCAAACACAGAGGATCTCTAAAGGTAAAAAGGGGACTGTTGTAGTTGTTGATATGGAAGGACAGACTAGATGGGCCATGTGGTCTTTTTCTGTCATCATGTTTCTACGTTTCTATGTTTCTATGTTTCTAACCCTTGATAAGAAGAACAATAATGTTTATTCAGGCTATGCACCAATGTGCTATTTGTGCTAAAGGAGCCAATCTATTGAACCTTAACAATTACCATGTTCTGAAAAATGGGACTGCCGATGCAGGGATAGTATAGGTGTGATTGCCTCTCTTTCTCCTCTGACTTTAGTTTCTCTGTGCTTCTGGAGAATTTTCAGAGTTTCTTCAGTCATGCAATTTGGCCGTTTTTGCTTTTTCACCTTATGTAAAGACTTCTCACTTTCTTCCAACACAACCTTCTTTATGTCATCCCATAACTCTTCTGGAACTTTGTCATTTATATCTAAAGCAGCAAATCTATTTTTCAGTCAGTCTTTAAATTCCAGTGGTATATTCTCAAGGTCAAATTTTGCTACTTTCATGAGTGGCTTGCTCTTTTTCAATTTTAACTTGAGTTTGCATACTAGTAGTTGGTGATCTGTTACACAGTCAGCTCCAGATTTTGTCTTTGTTGATGTTAACAAGCTTTTCCATCGTTGTCTTCCACAGATGTAGTCAAGTTGATTTCTGTACAATCCATTGGGTAAAATCCACGTGTACAGTCGGTGCTTGTGGTGCTGGAAGATGGTGTTTGATAGTTGAAGGAGAATAATACTCTATTAGCTCTTTATTTTTGGGCATGTATGTGTTTCACCGCACCTTGAATATTGTGTGCAATTCTTTTCACCATATCTTAAAAAGGATATAGCAGAATTAGAAGAAGTACAGAGAAGAGCCACCAAAATGATAATGGAGATGGAAGGATAGCGCTATGAGGAGAGGTTTAAAAGGTTAGGGCTCTTCAGCTTGGAAAAGAGACAGCTGAGGGGATTTATGATAGAGGCCTATAAATTAATGAATGGAGTGGAATGGGTAAACAGATCGGTTGTTCATGCCTTCAAAAAGTAGAAAAACTAGGAGATAATGAAGCTACAATGTAGCCCATTTAGGACTAATACATTTTTTTTTCACTTAACAAGTTATTAAACTCTGGAATTTGTTACCAGAGGATCTAGGAAAAGTTATTAGTGTAGCTGCATTTAAAAAAGATTTGGACAAGTTCCTGGAGGAAAAGTCCATAAACCTTCATTAAAGAGAACCTGGGAAATCCACTGCTTACCCCGGGATAAGCAACATGGAATCTGTATACCTTTTTGGGAACCTGACAGGTACTTGTGAGCTGGATTGGCCACTGTTGGAAACAGGATACTGGGATTGATGGACCTTGTTCTAACCCAGTATGGCATTTCTTATGTTATATTCTTATGATTCATTATTTATTACTATCTTTATACATAGAACAGATTTTAAACCATCTTTTTGTATTTTTCTTTCACAGATTTTATGTCTTTATGTACCCTGTATACAGGTGGAAGCTGAAACATGGCCATTGGGTTTTATGATTTTATAATTTTAATATTTATATTATTACAACTACAATTTATTAAATTATTGAAAAGGCCCAACAACTATGCCTTCCTCTCTGTTACTCAGACCCTCTGCCTGTTTTTGAGTATTGGCCTGGCTGTCTCTGTGTGTGTTTGTCTGATTGTGGATTTGTCTGTTTCTGTGTTTGGTACGAGCTGGATGTGGCGGTGGATCCGGGTCTGGGTCTGGGTCTGGTGCTAGATTTGGTGCTAGGTAGGCTAGCTACAATGAGTGGTAAGCACATGAGGATCACAGGCACTTTGGCTTGGAGAAGGGAGAGGCAAAAGATAAGGACAAGGATATACATATCTAGGACACAGTTTCTATACTTGTCTGAGGATCAGTGTATACACAGGTCTAGGTTTGACAAGCTACCTATTCTCCACTTGTATAACCATCAGGAGTCTCAGCTGTAGTTTACTGCTTGGAGAGGCCAAGTCCTGTCAGTTCACCTGAAGATCACCACAGCCCTTGTCTTCCTCATCATTGGTACCTTCCAGACACCTCTTGGCACCACAACTTCATCTGCAGTGTCTGAACTATCGCTACCACTATCTCTAGTTCTAGTGGACACCTTGTTATCTTGCTTCAGCCAGTCAGTACCTTATGTGCATAGCTCAGTTTCTAAGTACTTTTCTCAAGAGAGTCAATTTATGTATTAGCCTTTCTGAACAAGCACAGCAGCTGCATGAAACTATGACAAAATTTTATGAACTGGTTATATCAATCACATCCACATGCCTATCTGTCCACATGTAGGGAAAGAGAGCACATGCAGAAAGTCCTTTCACTCACTAAACACTCAGGTGGTTGGCAAGACCTCCAATTTCATAACTGATATTGTGTATGTGCAAACTTCCCAGGCTCCTTTCACGATGCCCACATTCTGTCACAAGCAGACATGCATGATCGCTTTGAGAGTAGTGAGATAACAAGGGGATGGCTTCTAGTAGGCAAACACCTCCCACACCCACTTTCCAAACTAGCATTCTATTTGACCTTTGACTGTGCAACCTGCAAGCTTCAGGGACCTGCTCTGCAATTGCCTAGCAGCCTCATGTAGCACCATAAATCCACACACTGATGTCTCTTCTGCTTTCTGCCCCACAGATGATAGAGGCTCTCCCCTGGAAATGTGGCTCATGACCTTCATCACCATTTCCCACAAGAAGACAGAGGCAGTCACTGAGAGGACCTTTGGCCTGTTGAAAACACACTTCAGGTGCCTGGACAGATCAGGGGAGAACTACTATATAATCTTTCCAAGGCATATGTCACTTTCAAGGCCTGCTCCATACTACATATCTCGCCTTGCAGGCTGCCTTCTCTTTAGGGACCTCAGCTGGAATCCAAAGATGGTGATGAGGAGGGGGAAGCAGTACAACAGCAGGAACCCCCACATCCCCAAGTGCATAAGTGGGCAATGGTATCAAGGGATGAGCTCTTTCACAGACATTTCTAGTGCATAAGTGCTCATTTATTTATAGTGTACTATGTACTATCGATACAATAACAGCAGCTACAGGTACCAGTCTGTCAACAATGAGCCGCCTGACTGAAGACCGAACACAATTTAGGATAGCTATTCAGAGGGTCGCCATGAGTCGACGCCGACTCGACGGCACTTAACAACAACATGTACTATACATCAGTGTTTTTGTGGCCGACCATGGTCTCGCCATCATGGAGTAGGTTGCAGCCTATGAGGCAATTTCTTTATTTATTTGATTTATTTGGTTCTTCTATACCGCCCCTTCCAGAGATCAGGGGCGGTTTACAGTTAACAAAAACAGTTAGGCAATCACATGCTATGCCTCACTGGGTAACTGCAGAGATCATGCTGGCCTCAGAGGGGGCCCATTCACCCGTTGCTACCTCTGAGACTTACCTTGATGCCCCATGGAAATCAGGGAAGGTCAAAGACTTGTGTCTTACCCTGTACTGGGCAGCATCATGGTTGGCATGAGAGGAGGCAAAAGGAGGAGGAGGTTTCTGAGCAGGTGTTAATGCCAGAGAAGATGACTCTGGAGGTGGGAGGTGGTCTACCATCCTCTTCAATAGTTGAAAGTCAGCGTGAATTCTAGCTACATCCTCATGTATCCAGTTATTTTGTTCATGGAAATCTCTGTGCATTTCACCTCTTGTTTGCACAGCCTCAGAGACCCTGGACCTGCTGCATTGCTGTTATAATGACTTCTCTGCAGTTGGTGGTCTAACTGCTGAGATGGACCATATTGGCTTATCATGTCACCCCTCTCCTCCTCCTCCTTTTATACATGTAAAGTATTTGGCTGCTTTTCACCTTTTCGGTTTTGAGCCCCCATTGCCTCTGCATTGCCTGCCACTTAGGAGGATCCAGCACTGCTTCAATTCTGGTATATCCCTACTCTCGCCATCTTCTACCTCCTGTGGCCTGGATGTTGGGTCACCTGCAGGTTGGAAAACAGTAAGGATACTTATAAACTGAGCCATGTCATGTTTGTCTACCTATTGTTTGGACCATTGAGTTGGAGGACCAGACCTCACAAGTTAGCAGCCACTATAGACTGCTGCCAACAGATATGTAATCCCTGCAAGATTTATGAGCTCTACTCAGGGTTGCTCACAACAATTCCTGTCTGCTGGCCTTCCACTTATCATATATTTCCTCTAAGAGTCAGATAGCATTTCTGGCCCACAACGGCACCCTTCCAGTTAGGTGTGAGGGAAGTGTTAGGACAGCAGTCTTTCACACATTTAACACTGCTGCCCTGGAAAGTCTATCCACACTTTCTCCCCTCTGATAGTTTTTCATAGGGATGTGGAGGAAACTGCATAAAAAGCAGGTCTATAAATGCTCCTGGACAACATAGTAATTTTATGATGTAGATTTTACATTTGCCAGAGTAGACTCAGCATGTGCTAGGGCCTAGAAAAAAATGTTGTTTACCATTGTATTGCATTTTTAGGCATTGCACCATATCTTAGGACATGGTTATGTTTGCCAAAATTGGATGTCATGCTGGTTCAAAGGGAAAATAACAAGCAATAAAGCAAATAACGAATTATAAGGACAGACATGAGATGGCTGCTAATAGGGTCATAGATAATGACTTAAACATTCCATGGTAGGTGGGCATAAGGTATTTAGCTAGCCGACTCCTATGATTGTGGTATCATCCACCATAAAAAGGAGCTGGCAATGGATCTGGGAGAGTGTGACCTGACTAGATGGCCCCTCGCAGGCTTGTGCAAAAATGCGATGTGTGCCATTGAACCAATGCTAACTTCTGGCAACCCAGGTCCTGGGGTTTCCTGTCATGGTGGGATCGGAAGTAGATTGCCAGGCCTTTCTTCAGCGCAGTCTGCTTGATTTTGGCTTTCTTTTTCAAGGTCTTGACAGTCATGGTTATTATGTATATTGCATTAATTTCCTTACAGATCACCCTCTGAAGTAGGATTATTACCATGGCATTAAGGACTCTAGGTAAATCTTCATTCTTGTGCCCCTCTCAGATAACTTTCAGACCACTAGCTCAACCCACCAAGATTCTGATAATTAAAATCAGCAATCATGATTAACCTAACACCACCCCTCCCAGAACAATCCTTTAAAAATATATAACTGGAGATCACACTTTTAAATATTAAGCATTTTTGGGTTGATATTAAGCCCATGGTGGTCAGCGCTAAAATGAAACTGGATATTCAGCAGAATCTCTAGATAGCGGTTTCAGCTGAATACCCAGTTCCAGCTGCTATCCAGATAGCCAATTAACTAAAGCTGGGCCTGCCATTTTGACGGCCTAACTTTATGCAGTTTGTTACCCAGTTAGCAGTATGAAAATAGCCATTAACCAGATAACTCCAGGGACAGTACTCAACCCACCTCCCTGCCCATCTCCGAACGGTTGTGTAGCAGTTAGAGGAAATATTCAGCCATGCTCTCTGGATAGTGCAGCTGAACATCCCTCTCACTGGCATTTATCCAGGTAGCAGGTGCTTTGGAATATCAGCCCTTTTGTTTATATGCACACATAATGGGGGTAATTTTCTAAAACATTTTTTCACATTGAAAACATATTTTTCATGCAGCAAATACCTACTATAAACTTGCACGGGTGAATGGGCATGTACAAATGCACATGCTGACAGAAGCATTCATACTTTTATATGGTTCGTGCATTGGGATTCATGGGGATGGTGTATGGGCAGAATTGTTAGGTATACGTGTAGTTTATAGAATACACACGTACACACACATAGGTACACCTGCTTCGGAACAGATATAAATTTGTGTACATTTGCACACTACTGAGGATAGTTCTGGGAGTCTATTTTCAAAAGGCATAGATACCTATGTTGCTTTTATAAAATTGGTGCATGCTTGTAAATTTCTAAGAAAGAATATAAGAACACCCAACTAGGATCCACATAGAAAATGCACATTAGAATGCTCCCATAGTTCAAACAATACTTGTAGCTAACAATTCAATCTGTTGGGGAGCATAAATAATTTTAAGAATTTTTTTTTTGATTGAACCTCAGAATATTGGGCAATGAGATATAGAAGCCTCTAGTATGAGACTCATCATCTCAATTGTTTCTACCTTCTAACGCCCAACAATGTAATCATCGGTTCAGAATTTTAAAGTTTTAAATAGACACAACAGTTTAATAGTCTCCTTAGCAACAAAAGCTTATCTTCATTATATCAAGAACTTATCTTCCATCTATATCTTCCCTTTCTGACATGAATTCATGTTTCGATCAATCTCTGCATCAGGGCAGGGACAAGAGAGCTCAGCACTAGCAGTCCGACTCGCCTGTCCCAAATGGAAACAGGAAACAACATAAGCACTGGCAAGTTAGATGCAAGGCACTGATAAGACAGACAAAGAGAGAATTTCAAAAAAAGCTTGACTTGGAATTAAAAACACATAATAAAAAATTTTTCAAGTACATTTGTAGCAAAACAACTACGAGTCAGCTGGACCAGTAGATGATAGAGGAGCAAAAGAGGTGCTAAGGAAGGACAAGGCCATAGTGGAAAAAGTGAATTAATTCTTTGCTTCACTCTTTACTGAAGAAGATGTAGGGAAATTACATATTCCTGAAATGGTATTTAAATGTGATATATTGGAAGAAATGAAACAAATCTTGATAAACTGGGAAGATGTATTATAACTATTTGATAAACTAAAGAGTAGAAAATCACTTGGACCAGATGGTATACATCCCAGGACACTGAAAGAACTGAAATATGAGATTGCAGATTTACTATTCGTAATCTGTGAAATATCATTATAATAATCTGTAATACTTGAAGACTAGAGAATGGCCAATTTAACACCAATTTTTTAAAAAATGTTCCAGGGGTGATCCAGTGAGCTACAGATTGGTGAGCCTAACATCAGTACCAGGCAAAATGGTAGAAACAATTATAAAGAATAAAATTACTTAATATATATATATAGGTATGATTTAATGGGAGAAAGCCAACATGGATTTAGTCAATGAAAGTCTTGTTTTACTAATCTGTAATATTTTTATTTATTTATTCTTGTTATACTGCTTTATCATTTCAATCAAAGCAGTTTACATTGTAACTTAAATGTGGTAATGTACATTAAATAGGGACATTGATAACTTAGATTTTTCTGAGGCAATGGAGGGTGAAGTGACTTGCCCAAGGCCACACGGAGTGCTAGTGGAAATCAAACCCTGGTCTTTTGGTTACTAAGCGAGTGCTCTAACCATTAGGCTACTCCTCTACTCCAATATACTCCCACCTAATCAAATGTTGACATTCCTAACCTCCGCTGAAGAGATGGACTACCACCAAATAATCACTACCCATACCCACACCAAAGGAAACATACTGGATATAGTTTTTCTACCTGATAATTTATTTCATGCCTATGATCAAAAATCACTAGCTGTACAACCTATACCATGGTCAGACCACCATCTAAGAAAATTCCACCTACCATACCACGACAACCCACAATCGAAATTCAGACATACACCCAGAACTAGAAGATTCAAGAAATTCAACAAAGATGAATTTCTAAATCAAACACTGCTACACCTAAATCAAACACCTACAAATCTTGATGAAGCAGTGACCTTGTGGAATAAAACACTGTCAGAGGCTGCAATAGTACAATCACCCCATACCCACCCCACAAGAAAACAAAATGCACCATGGTACCTACCCAGAATTAAACAGCTTAAAACAGATCTTCAAAAAACTGAACACAAATGGCATCACTCAAAATCTAATATTCATCAATCTCAATACCTATACTCTCTCAAACTCTATAGGGAAGCCATTAACACCACTAAAAAAGACCATTACTCCACACTACTATCTAAATCACTAAACCGCCCAAGAGATTTATTCAAGATAGTGATATCCTTAACTATAAACTCAGCCAAAAAGAATCTACCAGCCTTGTAATAACACCCCAGACTCTGGCCAATTACTACAAGGAAAAACCGAAAAACAGACACCAATCACAACCCAAGAGATATTACATTATAACAAACAACTCTTGGTCATACTTCTATCCTGCAAACAAAGACACTATTAAAAACATCATCTCCAAACTAAATACTACCACATCCTACCTTGATCCCTGTCCAGTAAACTGGATAAAAGAAACAAAATCTGAAATCTCATCTTTTATCCTATCCATCATCAATCTGTCATTACAGAATGGCCAATTACCAACCTCACTTAAACATGCACTCATCCGCCCAGTCTTAAAAAACACAACCTTAGACAAAACCTCACCAACATCATACAGACCCATCTCAAGCCTCCCCTTTATGACCATACTTATAGAAAACGTAGTCCTAATCCAACTTCAAGGTCACATAGAGTCATTTGCACCACTAGACGAACACCAATATGGCTTTTGGCCTTTCCATGGAGTCGAGACCCTACTAACAGTACTATTTGACAGACTCACACAAGGCATACATGACACAAAACAGGTCTTTCGCTTATTATTCCTGGACATTACCACTGCCTTTGACAGCATAAGCCATCAGATTATGCTTAACAGGCTCCAGCAGATAGGGATCAAGGAAACGGTCCTAAACTGGCTCACCTCATACTTAACTAATAGAACACAACAACTAAGAATCGAACAACATACATTTGAACACTATAAACAGGAACAAGGACTCCCACAATGCTCAGCATTATCTGCATTACTGTTTAACATATACCTACAGCCCATCTGCTCCATATTCAAAAAATTCCAAATAAACTTTCATATTTATGCAGATGACATAATGTTATACCTCCCCATTAACACATCAAATCTTCCAAATCAACAACTTACTGACTGTTTTCTTGAAATAATCGAATGGCTAGAAAGACACAACCTAAAGATCAGCTTTGCCAAAACCGAAGCTATGTTTGTAACTAGAAATCAGAGCTTCTCTCCCCCAACAACCATCAGATTACAAAATATATGCATAACAGTCAAAAACGAGATAAAATACCTCGGCACAATCATTGACTGCACCCTCAATATGGCATCACACATCACACATCAACCAAACAACCAAAAAAATATATTATAAACTCAAAATGCTAAAACAACTCCGCCCACTAATTCACCACAATGATTTCAAATCCATCATCCACTCAATCATAACCCCCCACTTTGACTACGCCAACACAGTCCTCCAGGGTACCACAAAACAGGTCTTAAAACAACTTCAACTTGCACAAAATGTTACTGCACGGATCTCAATGAGAATCAACCCAACAGAACACATTACCCCTATACTGTACAACTTACATTGGCTCCCCATCCAGAGCCGCATAAACTATAAAATAATTGTCACAACGTTTAAATTAATGAACGGTATTACCCCATCTTTCCTATCCACCCTTATCACAAAAGAAGAGCACAGCCAATCACAATGCAATCAAAACAAAAATAAACTCAAAATGCCTAAAGATTTCAGAAAATCAAAAAAGGTGACCAACAACAAAGAATTTTCACACACTGCCCCCATACTATGGAACGCCCTCCCCGCCAACATACGAGAAATAAACGATCTCATCACCTAAAAAAAAAAGCTTAAAACCCATCTATTCACCCTTCATTATGGCACTGTACCAGACTACAACAACTCAAGCCCTACCCTTCCCACCCAATAAAAACACTACTTCCCCCCATACCAGACTACAACAACTCAAGCCCTACCCTTCCCACCCAATAAAAACACTACTTCCCCCATTTATCTATGATGCCTTTATAATGTATATAGTTCCATATTAATAAAACTCTGTTTCACCAATGTTAATGTATATAGTTAAAAACGTTCTATGTAATGGAATATGCAGATGTTTTGTACTTTTCAAATTGTTGTTATATGTAAACCGCTTTTGATCGCCTGAAAAAATGCGGTATAAAAATGTTAAATAAATAAATAAAATATGTTCATGTGGTATGTTTTTGAAGGTGTAAATAAACAGATAGATAAAGGTGAGGAAGTTGATGTGGAGCCCGATTCACATAGGGGCACGTCTGGGCCGTCTGGACGGCCCCGAGGAAGAAGGGCCAGTTAGCACCCGATTCTGTACTGCGGGAACAAAATGTTCCCATGGTGTACAGAATCGGGCCCATGGACGGACTGCCATGTTCCTACTGCCTCCGGGCACATCCTACCCGCAGGTGCCCCCGACTCCCGCAGCTTCGGCTCCCCACTTCCCCACCTCCCGGCCCACAGCTGACTTGCCAGGGCCTGGATCAGGCAACGGGGACCTTCTTGCACCCGGCCCCAGCCCCAGGGGGATCCTCAGGCACGATCACCGGGTTGGTGCTGCTTATTTCACCTTTGTGTTGGAAGAAGCAGCATGTTCCCTTTGACCTGGCAGGATGTACAGGACCGTGACCTGAATCGGCCCTGTACGCCCTGCTGGGCTGACATGCCCCTGCTCTGCCAAGATCCCGTCCCCTCCCTCCCGCCCACTACCGGCTCTCCCCATCCCGCTGCTCAGGATGTATGGGAAGAGCCGGAGAGGGAATCGGGCTCAGACGGTTTGCAAGACTGCATGTCCTCGGGGACGTGCAGCCCCGCAACCCGCGTCCCAGAATTGGGCCCATAGTGTATCTTGATTTTCAGAAAGTCTTTGACAAGGTCCCTCATGAGAGACTCTTATGGAAATTAAAAATGCAATGATAGGAGGAAGCTCACTATTGTAGATCAATAACTTGCTAAAAGATAGAAAGCAGAGAGTAGGGCTAAATGGCCAATTTTCTCAATGGACAAAGGTGAACAGTGGAGTAACACAGGGATCTGTGCTGGCCCCACTGCTTTTTAACATATTCACAATTGACCTAGAAATAGGAACAATGAATGAGGTGATCAGATTTGCTGATGACATAAAATTATTCAAAGTTGTTAAAATACAAGTGAATTGTGAAAAATTCCAAGAGGACCTTGATAAATTGAAAGACTGGACGTCCAAATGGCAGATGAAATTTAATGTGGACAATGCAAAATGATGCACTTAAAGACTGATTCTGCTTCCCACACATCCGCCCGCAGTGCCTGGCCAAAACCTGGACGTTCCAGAGATGTACCCGATTCTGCCGCCACAGGGCCTGGACATACTCACAGTGGCAGAATCGTGGACATAGACGTCTGGGAGCTCTCCATATGCCGAAGAGGCAAGAGAGCAGTGGCGTCCCCACTCCATGGCAACTGTCTATAAGGCGGCTTGGAATGCCATCGCCCACACCCGCCCTGCAGACCACAGTCTGGCTGGCACTGGAGGCCCCTATGGCCCGGATCATGGCTGCAGGTCATGGCAAGGCCAGGAGCCAGTGAAGCGGGAGTGTGAGGCACACGATCAGCGAGGACCCCTTAGCTTATTCCGCCATTGAGGTGGAAAAGCTTGGCTGTCCAAGGGGGTGACGGAGAACGTACAGAGACCTGACCTGAATTGCCTCTGTACATTCTGGCAGTTGGCCACTCCCCCGCTCCACCCCATCCCTCCCCAGCACCGCCCCCTCCCGCCCACATCCAGTGCTCCCCGCACAAACGCTGTATATGTTCAGGGAGCTCTGGCAGCAGAATCGGGGTTAGGAGATGAACGTCCAGCTCACACATCCAATCCTGCTATTCGCACCATGGAATGCTCCCCCCCCCCCCAAGGGAGGAACAACCCAAGCTATGGTTACACGATGCAAGGTTCCACATTAGGAACCACCACTCAGAAAAAAGATTTGGATGTCATTGTGGATAATACATTGAAACCCTCTGCCCAGTGTGCAGCGGCGGCCAAGAGAGCAAATAGAATGCTAGGCATCATAAGGAAAGGAATGGAGAATACAAAAAAGGATATTATAATGCCTCTGTATCGTTCCATGGTGCAACCTTATCTTGAACATTGTGTGGAATTCTGTTTGCTGTATCTTAAAAAGGATATAGCAGGATTAGAAAAGGTACAGAGAAGAGCCACTAAAATGGTAAAGGGGATAGAAGGATACCCCTATGAAGAGAGGCTTAAAAGGCTAGGGCTCTTCAACTTGGAAAAAAAAGGGTAGAGGGGAGATATGATAGAGGTCTATAAAAAAATGAGTGGAGTGGGACAGGTAAACTTAGATCGGTTGTTTACACCATTAAAAAGTAGAAAGACTAGGGGATGTGCAATAAAGTCATAGTTTAACTCATTTATGACTAATAAGAGAAAATATTTTTTTCACTCAATGCGTAAGAAAACTTTGAAATCCTATATTGGAGGATGTAGTAAAAGTTGTTAGTGTATCTGGGTTTAAAAAGGTTTGGGCTAGTTCCTCAAGGAAATGTCCATAAACCATTATTAAGGAGGACTAGAAAAATCCACTGCTTACACTGGGGTAAGCAACGTGGAACCTATGTATCTTTTTGGGAACCTGACAGGTACTTGTGACCTGGATTGGCCACTGTTGAAACAGGATAGTGGGCTTGATGGGCCTTGGTCTGACCCAGTATGGTATTTCTTAGGCTCTTATGTTTTTCAAATGACATGATAGATGCCTTCAATATTTACTGTGATAAGAAGTCTCTTAGCTTGCCATAATGCTACTATCTGACACAGGAAAGTAGCAAGAAGCACCAGGCTTGGAGTTGAGGAGTAGCTTGATAGTTAGTGCACTGTTTTAGCAACCAAGCAACCAGGGTTCAATTCTTACTAGAACATCTTGAATGAGTCACTTAAACCTCCATTGTCTCAGAAAAATTCAAATTATAAATGCCCCTTTTAAATATACATTACCAAGTTTAAATTACAATGTAAATCATTTTGACTAAAATGATAAAGTGGTATAAAAAACCTGTTAAATAAATGATGATTTAGGAATAAATGCTGTTTTCTCATTTTTATACAAAGTGAAATAAAATAGTTCTTAAATGGAGCTGGCAGGCTCTTCTTTTACTGCATCTTTAGGATGAGAAACATTTCAGGATCGGTGTTAATTTTATGTCAGGTTTCAGTTGTCCCTAATTTGATATCTTGTACAACTATTTTTATTGGCCCTAACGTTAAATTTTATACTTATTAACAAGATCCCCATTCTGCCAAATTCTGAAGTGCTTTAATGGATGCATAACAGGAGATATTATTCACCAATGATAATTATTCCTGGCTCTGGCCACAACAGCCCTGCCAAGGTATCCTCTATTTCAACTCACATATGCAGTCTGTAGTGTTTCAGGTAGCTGCCTTACACACAGGGCTGGCAAACTAGGCAAACTAGGCAGTTGCCTAGAACATCAAACTCTGGCGGACAGCAAAAGCAGGCCATTCAAAGCTAAATAATAGATTTTGACAGTCAGAAGGGGTGTAAAGCTTGAGGTTCGCCTAGGGCTCCAGCACTTTGGACCAACTCTAGGGCTGGCCCTGCTTACAGATGTGCTCTGGAGACACCAACGTGGACTCTGCCCAGGAGGAGGTTTATGCCCTAGTGGAGTGAGCACTGACTCCCTCCAGCACTTGTTTTCCACCCAGAAGGTATGCTGAACCAAAGTCCTCTTTGATTCAGCAGGAAAGCGAGGACTTGGCCTTTGCCTGTCCTTTCCTTGGACCACTGAAGAGAACAAAAAGATAGTCCAATTAATGAAAGGAGTTGGTTACTTCCAAATATTTCAGTAATGCCCTCCTCACATCTACCACACACAGAGAAGGAGGGTAGAATGACTGCCTGATTGAGCTGAAAAGGAGACAGCATCTTTGGAAGAAAGGATCGTATTGTCTGCAAGGTGACAGAAGCTATCACAGTGACAAAAACAAGGGCTCCCGGCAGGACAAGGCCTGCAGTTCCGACACCCATCTAGTGGATTTTAAGGGTCAAATCTGAGAAAAGCCTTACACAATGGCTCAAAGAGAGGGCTCTTTCAATGCAACACCAGAGAAAGGCTCCACTGGGAAACCCTGGACACACGGGCGGGCAAATCTGTTTAACTCCTCTGAGGAATTGTGAAACATCAGGGTGCCCTGAACGTGCTTCCAGTAGCATGCCAGAGCTGTTCCCTGAACCTTATGAGAGTTCAGGGCAATTCTTGTTCCAAGCTCGCTGCAAAAAGGACAAGAAGGCTCCCATATCTGCTTTCCCAGCCTCCAGAGCCTGAGAGGAACACTCCTTCTCAAAAACAGGGTAACAACCACCTTGAGCGCCACTCCAGCCCTCATTGCTTGTTTTCATACACCACTGCCGTAGCATTGTCTGAGAACACATGAACTGCCTTGCCCTCTAGAAAGGGCTGAAACTTTTCTTTTGCCATGTTCTTGTGCCAGAAATTCTTTGAAACAATGTCTAAGTACAGTATAAGAGACATTTGCCAAGCTTAATTCAAGTGATGATCTCTAATTGGACATCCAGAATCTGGATTAGGCTTAGTGAACTATAGCAGTGCATCGTATTTCCTAGGCTGGCCTGAACCAGTGACTTTAGTAATAGAAGGCAAATATCTTGCAGGAGGAGCTAATACACCTCTAATCTTGACTTAGGACCCCAAGGGCCACTAGTCTAACATGATATAGGTTCCTCAGGAAGAAACAGTGGGAGTCACACTCCAACCAGCTGCCTTGGAAGAGAGCACTGGAACTCACTGAGGAGAATTACTGGCTCCCAATGGAGCCTTGGTGGAGCCTTAAGCACATTGAAGCTCTGAAAGGACTGATCTTTCTGGACTGAGTCCCAAAGAATGTCTGCAGCCTCTATGCAGGGCCCTAAAAGAAGTGCTCCTGGAACCTGCAGGCCTATCTTCTAGGAGTCTGTGTGGGCAAGCCTCTTCAAAGACTTTCATCATTTCACCAGGCCTACCCCAACGAGTAACTGTCCCTTAAGGAGAGTTTCTTCAATAACAGCTCAGAGGTACTATCTGCTAACCAAGCGTAGTGCCAAAGTCATTTGTCTAGGTACCACCGCTACCCTTGACTTGGAAGAGATTCTTATCAAGTCTTAGAGGGTACAAAACACCTAGGCACCAACCTTGTAGCCTAAAGCACTGGCCACAAATACATTCTTAGAGAGGACATTGACCCTATGAACATAAGACTCCTATCCTAGCTCAAGAGGCTGAACCTGTTTACCTTGGAGTGAAGGGTACAGCCAAGACTGGACTTTAGGGCCCAACTTGGGGATTTTCTCCCTGATACCTTATGTGCTGCTGCACAGGATAAGGTAGAGAAATAAATGCAGCAGGAGGCCGGAGAACCTCCATGAAAAGGTGTGGCCTGCCTGATAACCTCACCAGAGAGTAGGCTCCACTATATGCAGAGCTGCCATAGCATCCTGAAAGGGCAGAAAAAAGATCCTTCTGTGAAATTGGTGGATCACAGAGACCTAGCCTCCCACCAGGGGAATCACTCTATCCTCCTCAGAAACATAGAAACATGATGGCAGAAAAAGACCACATGGCCTATCTAGTCTGCCCTTCCATATCAACTACAATAGTCCCCACTAACTTTCTGGAGAAAGGATTTCTCATGAGCCTCTCAACCAACCCCTATCGGAAAGGCTAGGCTCCCAGAGAAAAGGACAAGTGCAAGGAAGAAGTGGGGGCCTTGACTGCCCATGACAGAGGTACTTGAGGGCCTCAGACCGCTTCAAAGGGACTACCAGGCAGCTATAAAAGAATGACAACAGCCCATGGACTGTTTCAAGAGCTGCAGCTCAAGCTGGTTAGAAAGGGGATCCTAGACCCCCCAGAGGGTCTTCAGAAGCCCATGAGCCTGAGAATAAGGCCACCTCACCAGACTGCAGTACCCATTGGGAGGAAACAAAAAGCAAAGGAACAGTAGGGGTCATCCACATGGGGAGTTCCAAAATGTAAAAAAAAAGGTACCTCTAGCATTCCAGCCACAGCTGGGGCAAAAAGAAGTAGCCATGGAAAAAAAATGCTGAGTGTTGCAGGCTGCATTGAACTGTGCAGCTGAGCACTGCAACATCAAAAAGAAAAAAAACCCTAAAGAGAAAGTAGCAAGGGCTGCAGCATAAAGGGAGTCCCAACAAGGGAATCCCAGCACCTGTCAGACTGATTGGAAAAACCTTAGCAGATTCTCATGAAGGCCTGGGAGGCCAGCTGCTGAGCAAAGGCTCTATTTTATTTAAAAAAAATGTGGAGCTGTTTTATTTCCAGCATCAACAGAGCCAAATACAGCTTACTGAAATAAATGGGAGGAAAAATAACAAATCATTAAAACAAGGGAAAGAGGAGAAAAAGCAAATGATCAGGACAGCAAGAGGGAAAGGGGCTCCATGGGGTCCTCCTGCTCCTGTCAGGCCCATCAGTGCTTGAACTCGTGGTTAAACAGCACTGGACACAGGGCAGCTGCTGGTTCAAGGAGACAGGGGCATATCTGAGCTCCTAGCAACATTGAGCCTATAGGTCTCAGTCACACAGGCCACAGCACTTTGGTGAGGGCCAGGGGAAAAGGCTTATCTGTATTGCTGCACCAGTCCAAACACCTTGCCACCTGCTGGAGGTAGACAAATATTGGCTTCTCTCAGTGTTGCACCATCATATATATATAGTGATGACCTCACTGAAAATTGCTCAAGCTTGTCTCCAGCTGCTGGCAAGGGAATATAAGTCACTCATCTGGACTGGTCTAGCAGGATAAAGAAGCAGTTCTTTTTCTTCATGCCAGCAACCTGATAGCACTCCAATTAAAGTAAAGCCCATCTTTGTGGAACAGTCTCTCCCTTCCTCCGAATGTATCCTAGTTCCTAACAAAACTAAATCCTTCTTCCCAGTACTACTGTCTGATCCATACACTGAGACTATGGACTTCTGCCTTTCTCTTGGGTCCTGCAAGTCTAAATATGGCTTCCAGAACATCCCTCCCACATTTTACTATGCCACTGGTATCACCATATACCAGGACAGCCAGCTCCTCCCTTACATTGAATAAAATCCTTGCTAGGATATACATGAAGTCTGTCACCTTCTTACTAGGCAGGCAAGTGAGCAAGCAATCCTTTGGTCCACCAGTCACCATCTATCAACCTACCTAATGGTCGAATCACCAACAGGAATGGCCATCCTAACCCTTCCCTCTTGGGCAGAAGCCGCTGGAGACACATCCTCAGTTCAAGAAGATATTGCATTCCCTGGATGGCTGGTCCTGGCTACAGAATCACTTCCTGCCACACAAAGTGATGCTCTTCTTCCAGGTGACTTCTCTCCTCCAAGGCAGGATAGAGGCTGCCATATTGGAGATGAGACCCTCTAGCCTCTTCTTTATACCTCTCTATCATCCTCAACTCCAAGTCTGCTACTCTAGCCTCAAGAGATCGGACTCCATTTCTGAGAACCAGATGTTCTTTTCACCGAAGGCACACATACAACCTCTCACCAGCTGGAGATAATCATATATATGATACTCAGTGCACAAGTTTGGATAGCTCCCATCTCGCTGTTGGACTGCTGTCTGCATCTTTGTGCAGATGAGTTGTTTAGTTATTTAGAGTTGCTAAGGGAATAGAGATACCTAAACTAAATGAAGGTCTCTAGGATTGGAACTGATGCGGGATGTAGAAAAGTAGTGTGAGAAACTGAAAGGGATATTTCAAGTGCAGCAAACATTTTTGTTAGAAATGTAAATAAAAGGAAAAGGAAAAAGAAGCCACTATGGTTCTCGAAAGAAGTAGCTGAAAAGGTAAAGAAAAAGGTCACCTTCATAAAATATGAGAGATCATAGAAAGAGGAAGGAAAAGCTAAGAGAAGCTAGGAAAGTAGTCAGGAAAGCAATGATACAAATGGAAGAAAAAATAGCCAATGCAGTAAAATGGGGGGACAAAACATTTTTCAGATATGTTAGTGAGAAGAGCAAGTGCAAACGTGATATTGTCAAACTGAAGAGTGAAGGGGAGGAATATGTAGAAGCTGATGATGATAAAGCAGACTTGCTTAACAAATATTACTGTTTTGTGTTCACAGATGAAGGGCCAAGAGGAGGACCTCAGAAAAAGCGTAGTTACTCACCTGTAACAGGTGTTCTCTGGGGACAGTAGGAATCAGTCCTCACATATGGATGATGTCGGTGCTGATGGAGCCCTTGTGGAAGCATCCCCCCAGCTTTCAAAGAAAGCCTTTGGAAGATGCCACCATGCATGCATGGTCCCCTTCCTGCCCAAGGGTGCCATCTTGGTCAGTCAGGTGCCATAGCTAGAGTCCAACCAAGAAGATGGCCAAAAATAAACAGCGACTCCAAGGGGAGGAGGGAGGGTTGTGAGGACTGATTCCTGCTGTCCATGGAGAACACCTGTTACAGTTGAGTAACTACGCTTTCTGTAGGAACAAGCAGGAAGTCAGTCCTTACATATGGGACTCCCTAGCTCCAGATTACCGAAGACTGGTGGAAAAAACACGGCCCAGCCGTGAGCAGCTGCAAGTGAATCTGAGGACAGACTCTGAGGACTCCATTGTCCAGAGAGAACCATGCCTCCGGTAGCCTGAACAAGAAGTTGCCTAAACCCAGGAGTTGCCTAAACCCTGAAGAGGTTCCAGAGTATGGCCTGGCCAAAGGCGCTGTACCATCAGGACTCCCTCTCCAGGCATTAATGGGCTGCAAAAGTGTGAAGGAAGACCAGGTGGCTGCCCGGCAGATGTCGGCCATAGGCATCACCTGGAGGTTCACAACTGAGGTCACCATCGCCCTGACATTGTGCGCCATGACTCAGCACTCCAGGGAAACATTGGCTCGGCTGTGTGCGAAGGCAATGCAATCTTCTACCCAGATGAATATGGTCTGCTTTGTGACAGCCTGCGAGGCTTTGCGGTGGCCCTGGGACCACTGTAGATAGAAAGACAGGGCTCGTTTGCTGTCCAAGGTATGGAGAACAGCCAACACCGCATCGGCATGAGGCCGTGGGAAGAAGGTAGGGAGAACCACCTCCTGACTGAGGTGGAAGTCAGAGACTACTTTCAGGAGAAATTTGGGATTAGTGCGGAGCACCACCCTGTTCATGTAAAACCTAGTGTAGGGAGGTTCGACCATCAGTGTCTGGAGCTTACTGACTCTGCGAGCAGAGGTGAGTGCCACGAGAAAGGCAACCTTCCAGGACAGGTGGCGCAGGGAGCAGGTAGTCAAGGGCTTAAGTGGTGGTTGGTGAGCTACGCCAGAACCACATTGAGATCCCATGCCTCCGGAGGTGGCTGAATGAGAGGTCTAGAGAGTAACAGGCCCCACATAAACCTGGTGATGAGGGGCTGCACAGAAAGGGGTTTGCCCTCAATAGGGTGGTGATTCACTGAGAGAGCGCTCAGATGTACCCAGATAGAGTTGGACTTAAGCCCTGACTGAGACAGGTGAAGGAGGTACTGAAAGACCGAATGCACCGGGCAGGAGAACAGGTCGATCCGATACACCATGCACCGCACGGCATACTGCCTCCACTTGAATGCCTAAGCCCATTTCGTGGAATCCTTGTGAGATGCCAGGATGATTTCATCCACCTCCCTGGGGAGGTTCAGTGGGGCTAGGGTGACCTGCTCAGCTGCCATGCTGTGAGGGATAGGGATCCTAGAATGGGATGGAGGATCAAGATCTCCTCCTGTGTCAGGAGTCCCAGAAAGTTCCGAGGGGAACCGGTGTCTCCACCGAGAGGTGGAGCAGCAGGGAAACCAAGGTTTCCTGGGCCACTGCAGGGCTACAAGGATCACCGATGCCTTGTCACGCCGGATCTTGAAAAAGGTCCGAGCAATTAGTGGCTAGGGGGGAAGGCATACAGGAGACCCCTGGATCATGACAGAAGGAAGGCGTCGGCTGCCACCCAGGAGGGGTGGGGTTGAGGGCTGCAGAACTGAGGCAGCTGAGTGTTGGTTGGACTGGTGAAGAGATCCAGGCTGGGGGTTCCGCATAGCCGGAAGAGCCAGAGCACCACTTCAGTGTCCAGTCACTACTCATGCGGTTGAAGGATCCTGCTCAGCCTGTCCACCAAGGTATTGTCCTGGCCCAGGAGGTAGATTGCTCTGAGGAGCAATCACTGGCTGATCGTGAAGTAAAAGAGGACCATAGCCTCCTGGCAGAGGAGGTAGAAGCCCATGCCGCCTTGCTTGTTCACGTAGAACATCTTGACCTGATTGTCCGTCTGGATGAGCACTGACTGGTGTTGTAGGTGGTGCCTGATGACCTTCAGGGTGAGGAAGATGGCTCTGAGTTTGAGTAGATTGATCTGCCGATTGCTCTCCTCAAAGGACCAAGCCCCTTGGGTGTGCCGCTCCTCGCAATGGATGCCCCAACCCATCCGGGAAGTGTCCTTCGTGAGAACACTTTTGGGGTTCGGGTGTTGAAAGGGCATGCCTGCCTGCAGGTGCTGGGCATCTTGCCACCAGCTGAGAGACTGTGATTCGGTCCCGAAGCCAGCCCGTGGTCTGGGTGCACTGGGACCGGAGGCACCACTGAGCTGCATGCATATGGAGGCATGCATTGGGGACCACATGGACTGTAGAGGTCATGTGGCCCAAGAGGTAAAGTAGCGATCGAGCCAACATGGTGTGGAGCTGCTGAACCTCGGCCGCAAGGGCCATGAGCTGGTCCGCCCTGTCAAGGGGAAGGAAAACCCTGGCCCGGATGGAGTCCAGGCATGCTCTGATGAACTCCAGAGCCTGCATTGGTGTGAGGTTGGACTTTGGCTGATTTATCACGAAGCACAGGTCTCGTAAGACGTGAATAGTGCGGTCAGTGGCCTGTCCAGTTTCTGAGGCCGTGTCCCCCTTGATGAGCCAGTCATTGAGGTAGGGGAAGACGAAGGCTCCATGGAGGCAGAGATAGGCTGCCACCACTGCGAGGCACTTAGTGAAGACTCTGGGGGCAGAGGCGAGGCCGAATTGGAGTACTCTGTACTGGTAGTGGTTGCCTCTGACCAAGAACCTGAGGTACTGTCTGTGACTTGGATGGATAAGGATGTGGGTATAGGCATCCTTTAGGTCCAAAGAGCATAGCCAATCGCTCTGCTGGAGGTACGGCAGCAGTGTTCCAAGGGAGAGCATCTTGAACTTCCCCGCACCAGAAATTTGTTGAGATTTCTCAGGTCCAGTTTGGGCCTTAGGCCCCCTGTCCTTTTTGGAACCAGGAAGTACCTGGAGTAAAACCCTTTGCCTCTTGCATGAGTGGACACGTGCTTCACAGCCCTGAGGAGGGCTGTGAGTTCTTGCCTCAGCAAGGTCTGGTGCAGGGGAGACCGAGGGGGCTGCCCGGGAAAGAAGGGTGGAAGGGCCTGTTCGAGGTGGAGTAGATAGCCCTCCTTGACTACCCGAAGAGCCCTGGAGTTGGTGGTGACGGAGGCCCACTGATGGGCAAAGTGAACTAGGTGCTCCCCTGTCAGAAGCTAGTCTTGCAGCAGAAGAGAGGCTATGCCAATGGTATCAAAACCCCAACCCTGGCTGGACCAGAGCTGGCAGCTGGGATTTGGGGCCCTTGGGCTTGTGCGGGGCCTGGTCTATTCCCTTCCCATGAAGTCCCTGCTGAGGGGTCTGGGCAGCAGGGTAGCCCAGTAAGAGTGGACCTTTTGGAGGAAAGGGGGTTTCTTGCCCTGTGGCTTCTTTCGAAACAAGGTGGAGGTTTTCTATGAGCGCTGGGTACGAGTCACATACTTGGTCTCGATTTCAGCCGCTTTGTCCTCCATAGGCTTACCAAAGAGCTGTTCGCTGAGGCAGGTGACATAAAGAAGCTTCTCTTGTACCCGCTGCTCGAGATCAGAAGATTGGAGCGAGGCCTGGCATCAAACGCCTTAGCCCGTAGCTGCCACTCTTGCACTGGACTCGAAGCTGTCGTAGGCGGCTCGGGACAAGTACTTTAAGCACTCCGAGACAGACTTCGAAAGAGTCTGGAAACGCCGGAGGTGGTTTCCATCAAGACCAGCCGCAAAGCCCCCGAACTCCTTGGCCAGGTCCCGGAGGAATATGCCAATAGAGAGCTGGTATGTCAGCATCGAGCCCTGGTAGCATTTCCACACAAAGGCACCGAGGACATGGGACGCCTTGCCTGGGGGCATTGAAGAGTGCAACTTCAGGCTTTTTTGTTGGCGCATGGCTGACTCCACCACCATGGAAGTATGGGGGAGTTGCGCCTTACGGAAGCCTGGGCGACGCTAGACCCAGTATATCGTATCCAGCTGACAGCTGATGATGGGTACTGATGCAGGGGTCTCCCACATCCTGAGGAGGAGCCAAGTAAGGATGGAGGGGACGGGGACCGTCAAGATCTCCTTCGGTGGTGCCTCATACTGGAGGATGACAAGTTTCTCCATATGAGGGTCCTCCTCCGACTCCGTCATGAGGGAGAAAGCCCAAGCCATGTCCCTGACGAACTCGAGGAAGGAGGCGTCCTCTGGTGGGGATCAATGCTTGGCAGCCAGTGGAGACAAGTCTGAGGGGAGATCTTGGTGGGCTCGAGTCTCTGGGGATGTTGGATTCCCAGTTGGAGTACTCCAAGGAGGACTTTAAGCCCACTGGCTGCAGGAGCACTGACAGCTCCAGTCATGGATGCTTCGAGGCTGGGGCATGGCCGGAGCCAGAGGTGCTCGCCTGTGATGATCTCGCTTCCGAGGAATGGGAATGAGAACGAGACCCTCGCCGAGGATCTGACTGAGGCGTCTGGCTCTTGACAATTGCTTCAGTGGCCCAGGGAGTCCTCGAGGACGAGGTCCCTGCGGTCTCTGTGGGGCCAGGCGGCATCCACTGGGAGGAAATGAATGCAGAAATGCTGCGTTCCAGGGCCAACATATGGGCTTCCCACTTGGGGGTAGCAGCCATTGATAATGACACCAGAGTGACCGGATCGAGAAGGAGATGGGGTCCTCGATGGGATGGCTCTCGGGGGACCGAGGTCCATCACCGGAGGCCATAACATCTGTTCTGGGCACCTTTTGGGAACGCTCCCACTCCAGGTCCTCGGGATTTTGCCGGGGGCAAAGGAACTGGAAGCAGGATTTCCCATGCTTGTCCACATCTCTGGAAGAGGCCCTTGAGGTCTTCTTCTTCTTCTTACACTCTCACTCCAGAGTACCTTGTTCGAAGTGCCTGCGGATCCACTGAGGGGCCGTGGGAGCCGTGCGGGACTTTCGAGCTGAGGCTACCAGGGATACCAGGGTGGAGCCTGCCTCATGGAAGATGTCATCCTGCTTAAGCTGGTGACTCTGGATGGCCTTTGTGGACATTTTCTTGCAGAAGGGGCATTCCTCCAGATAGTGGTCTGGGTCCAGACACAGGAGGCAACAATCATGCCTGTCGGTAATGGATATGTTTTTGAACACCAATCACATTTTTTAAAACTGGTGGCCATTGGGACAAAAAGGACCCCCATGATGTTGAAGACCCTCATTGCAGCCAGTGGTTGAAAAGGGCGTGAAAGCACTGAAAACAAAAATATGACAAAAAAGCAAAAACTTTGAGGCCCAATGCCTCAGCAATGGGTCCCAAGGCGGGAAAGGGCCGGTGCAAGCCCGAAAGTACAAGAATGTACAACTTAGAAGAAAATTTTTTTACGGGGACAAGATGAACCACGGAAAAAGGGAAAATGACCAAGATGGCACCCTTGGACTGGAAGGAGGCCACGCATGTGTGGTGGCATCTCCCAAAGGCTTTCTTTGAAAGCTGGGGAAATGCTTCCGCACAGGTCTCCATCAGCGTTGACAGCACCCATGTGTGAAGACTGACTTCCTGCTTGTTCCTGGAGAATACTGGCAAATAGGAACAGAAGTGAGGTAGATCTTGAACAATTTTCAGAAGACTGTTCTTGAGGAGCTAGATAAAATAAAAGTAAAAAAGTAATGGGGCCAGATGGGATATATCCAAAAGTATTGAAGGAACTTAGGGAAGTGCTAGTAACCCACTGTCTGACTTTTTCAATGCATCTTTAGAGTCAGGAGTGGTCCCAGAGGACTGGGGAAAGGTGCATGTGGCCCCTTTTCACAAAAGCAGAAGGAAGGAGTGGAGGAGTGGCCTAGTGGTTGGGACAAGGTACTTCAGGCTGGAAGGGCAGGGGTTCAAATCCCACTACAGGACAGCAACCTTGGTCCGGAAGGACTGGGGTTTCTAGTCCCACAGGTGCTTCTTGTGGTCTTGGGCAAGCCACTTAACCCTCCATAGCCCATGTTCCCTGTAAAATAGTTATCTTCAAGTTATAATACCCTGTTCAATGCAATTTCAGTTTGTTCAATGTAAACCAGAATAATGCGGTATATAAGAGAATGTAAATAAATAAGTAAGGAAAAGGTTGGGAACTACAGACTGGTTAGTCTGAGCTCTGTGGCAAGTGAATTAATCACAAGGCTGCTAAAACAGAGGATAATTAGGTTTCTGTAATCCAAGGCAGCATTATTTTACTAGAGGCAGATCTTGTCAGACAAATCTGATTAATTTTTTTGACTGGGTGACCAGAGATTTGGACTGAGGGAGAGCCCTAGATGCAGTGTACTTAGATTTTAGTAAAGCCTTTGACATTGTTCCAGACAAGTGACATAAATAGAGTATCCTAAGGATGATACCAAAATCTGCAATAAAGGAGACACCAAGGAAGGTGTGGATACCATGAACAAAAGTCAAAGAATAGTCAAGAATTTGGCAGCTGAGATTTAATGCTAAAAAATGCAGGGTCATGAATTTGGACTGCAAAAATCCAAGGGAATGATATAGTATAGGGGTGTGTGGGATGTATATCCATGAAAGAAGAGCAGGACCTGGGAGTGATTGTTTCTGATGATCTAAGGTGGCTAAACAGGTAGAAAAGGTGATGGTGAAAGCCAGAAGGATACTTGGGTGCATAGGGAAAGGAATGGCCAGCAGTAAAAAGGAGGTGGATAGTGCCTCTGTATAAGACTTTTTTAAGACCTCATTTGGAGCATTATATGCAATTCTGGAGACCAAAAGGATATAAACAAGATGAAGCTGGTGTAGAGGGAGGCCCAAAATGATCAGTGGGCTTTGTCATAAGGCGTATGGAGCCAGACCTAAAGATCTCAATATATATATTTTGGAAGAAAGGCGAGAGAGGGGAGATATGATAGAAATGTTTAAATATTTCTGCGGCATAAATTCACAGGAGAGCTTCTTTCAATTGAAGGGCTATTAGGAAAAGTTTGTCTTTTGGTAAATCATACCGAAGTCTACCACATGATGAACATGAGGAGTGATCTAGCAAAATTTGAAGAATGATCTAGAGTTTGGTAAGATTTAATATTAAGAAATGCAGGATTAATGTATCTGGGCTGCAAAAAGCGCAGTACAGTGCATGGGATGAAGCTCCTCTGTGCATGAAACAAGAATGGGATCTGGGGGAGATCATATCCAATAATCTTAAAGTGGTCAAATAGATAAGGCAACAATAAAAGCCAGAAGGATATTTGGGTGCATTAGGAGAGAGATAGCCTGCAGAAAATAAGACCATGTTACATCATGTCTGGTGAGAGTTCATTTGTAAATTTGAGACACTGTACCTTCAAAAGAATATAAGCCATCAGGAGCTAGTCCTGAGGGGGCTACTAAAATTGTAAAACATATGGGTATAGGTGGGAAGGGGCAATACAATAAAGATATTTAAATACCTCCATGGTATTGGTTGGACCAATGGGTGGGGGGAGAGAGGGGGTGCTGTGGGATCAGCTAATACCATTGATTCTCAGGAGTAGAAGTCACAAGCTTGGCCATTATCCTCTATTAGGTGGCAACAACAGAATGTCCACATACAGTGTGGAGCTCATCAAAAAGATACAGAAAGACTGCATTATAAAAGCATGTCTCTTCCCAACTATACACATTTTCTGGTCATACATCACAACCCTAAAACTTTGGAATGGGGGTAACTTGCACAGAGCAACAGTTACAACCTGTGAAGGTACATTTTAGGATAGGACATAGAGATCGGAATTGAGACATCAAGGTCCCAACATACATATTTCCAGCTGTATTTTAGAAAAGGCTCTGCTAAATGTAGCGCGTTTGTATTTACCAATCTGTGAGCTGGAAATCCCATTTTGCAAATCTACATGCGGGAAAAATCAAACGGGGGGAAGCTCTGCAATTTCCATGTATAGGTGCCAGCACTTAAATGCGGAAGTTGGTATTTCATAGATTATATATTTTACTTGCACTATCTTCATCTCACAGTGGAAAATGAGAGAATTTGGGTCAAGAGATCTACATTATTTGATCAAAAAGAAAGTTTATCAGATGACCCCAATAAAGCAACCCCCTTTGAACAGAAGAAGAAGAGAAGCAGGAGTGAATCAGTGAGAAGAAGCTTGCTGCGGAAGCAAAAACGCGTAATAAAGACTTTTTCAAGTACATTCGTAGCAAAACACCTGTGAGAGAATCAGTTAGTCCATTAGATGATAGAGGGGTTAAAGGGGCACTAAAAGGCGACAAGGCGATAGCGGAGAGACTGAATGAATTCTTTGCTTCGGTCTTTACTGAGGAAGATGTAGGGATGTTACCTATGACCGAAGTGGTATTTAAAGGTGCGGAAGAATTGAAGGAATATATCGATACATCGGGAAGATGTATTACAACTATTAAATAAACTGAAGAGTAGCAAATCACCTGGACCGGATGATATACATCCAGGGGTGTTGAAAGAACTGAAATGTGAGATCGCAGACCTGCTATTAGTAATCTGTGAACTATCATTAAAATCATCTGTAATACCTGAAGATTGGAAGATGGCGAACGTAACACCAATTTTTAAAAAGGGTTCCAGGGGTGATCTGGGAAACTACAGACCGGTGAGCCTGACGTCAGTACTGGGAAAAATGGTAGAAACTATCATAAAGAACAAAATTACTGAACATGTAGATAGTCATGGTTTAATGGGAGACAGCCAACATGGCTTTAGACAAGGAAGATCTTGTCTTACTAATCTGTTATGTTTTTTTGAAGGTGTGAATAAACAGGTAGATAAAGGTGAGTCGGTTGATATAGTATATTTGGACTTTCAGAATGCCTTTGACAAGGTCCCTCATCAGAGACTTTTGGCAAAATTAAAGAGTCATGGGATAGGAGGCAGTGTACTATTGTAGATCAGGAACTGGTTAAAAGATAGAAAGCAGAGAGTAGGGCTAAATGGCCAATTTTCCCAATGGAGAAAGGTAAATAGTGGTGTACCCCAGGGATCTATGCTGGGTCCGCTGCTTTTTGACATATTCATAAATGACCTGGAAAAGGGAATAACGAGTGAGGTTATCAAATTTGCAGATGACACAAAACTATTTAAAGTTGTTAAAATCTAAGAGGATTATGGAAAATTGCAAGAGGATCTTGATAAATTGGAAGACTGGGCATCAAAATGGCAGATGAAATTTAATGTGGACAAGTGCAAAGTTATGCACCTAGGGAAGAACAACCGAAACTATGGTTACACGATGCAAGGTTCCACATTAGGAGCCACCACCCAGGAAAAAGATTTAGGCGTCATTGTGGATAATATGTTAAAACCCTCCGCCTAGTGTGCAGCAGTGGCAAAGAAAGCAAATAGAATGCTAGGTATCATAAGGAAAGGAATGGAAAATGAAACAAAGAATATTATAATGCCTCGATATCGTTGCATGGTACGACCACACCTTGAATATTGTGTGCAAGTCTGGTCGCCGTATCTTAAAAAGGATATAGCGTTATTAGAAAAGGTTCAGAGAAGAGCCACCAAAATGGTAAAGGGGATGGAAGGATACCCCTATGAAGAAAGGCTAAAAAGATTAGGGCTCTTTAACCTGGAAAAGAGACGGCTGAGGGAAGATATGATAGAAGTCTATAAATTAATGAACGGAGTGGAACGGGTAAACATAGATCGATTGTTTACGTTATCAGAATATAGAAAGATTAGGGGACATGCAATGAAGCTACAGGGTAAACTAAAACTAATAAAAGAAAATATTTTTTCACTCAACGTGTAATCAAACTCTGGAATTTGTTACCAGAGGATATAGTAAAGGCTGTTAGTGTAGCTGGGTTTAAAAAAGGTTTGGACAAGCTCCTGGAGGAAAGGTCCATAAACCATTATTAAAAAGGGACCCAGGATATCAATGCTTGACCCAATACAAGCATTGTGGAACCTCTGTCTTTTGGGGAAACTGTTAGGTACATATGACCTAGATTGGCCACTTTTGGAAACAGGATACTGAGCTTGATGTGCCTTGGTCTGACCCAGTATGGCATATCTTATGTTCTTATGTTCTTATCGGTTGAAAACAATGATGCCTCTGCACCACTTTTTCGACCTATAAAGATATGTCTGAACATCAGAGAGATAAACGTAAAGAAAAAATTTTTTTTTTAACATGGATCAACTATGGAAGGAGGGTCGTCGGGATTTCTCCCGGTCCCGTCCACCACCACTAATGGATTCAGACAGAGAACTAGGCCAAAATGAAGACAGGATGTACAACAATACAATCCATTCAGAGGTCAAGGTCGAGGACGGGGGAAAGGCAAGTGGGGATCAGATTGATCCCACAAGAGGAGATATTGAAGTCTAATAACGTGATCAATATTTCAAATAATACTCTTACGTCAGATGAAACATCGGTGTTAAATAAAGGCCTATCTTTTGTTCCCACAAAGACGTATGATCCATTCAAAATTCAAGTAGACTTGTACAAATTTTTTCGTAAAATTCGTAGTCATCATTTTTTTATCAACCAGGCGGTTTCTATGAACGATAAATCTATTGTTAGTAGGAAGTCAAGGTGGGTTCCTCCTCCACACACAGATCCTCTCATTGAAGCTTTTGAACATGTGGTGTTACAGCAAATTGATAAAGTTGTTGGAAATACACGGTTACCCTTTCAAAATTTAACACAGGGTGAAAAAACAGCTATTAAGTCTTTACAAAAGAATAATGAGATTATTATCAAACCCGCTGACAAAGGAGGAGCTGTGGTGATTTTAGATAAAAAGAAATATATAGATGAAGTAAACAGACAACTTAACGATAAGTCTTTATATCTTAGAATGGATGATGATCCCACAGATAAATTAAAAAGTAGCATTGACAATTTGGTTATGTCCGCTTATGAAATAGCTCATACTTTAAAACTAGGTTTCACTGATTAACCACAACGCGATTATATAAACAAAAATCAAACCTCTAAACAAGGCTAAAGCAAGCCTCAGAACAGACTCATAGATCTTAACCCTGCCCTACTTAGGGAACAGGAGATCAAACACAAGTCAAGACGCATCACCGGCTTGCTAAGCCCAAACCCTATCCACCATACTCATAAATTCCAACATCTAATAACATTTACAAAAGTTATGAATACTGAACATTTAGAAACACTTAAATTATGGTATTGGTGAATGTCCCCTGACGCCTTTTTAAGACATCTTTTTCAAGCGTTTCGCAGCAGCTGTTTCAAGGGGAACTGCAAAACAAAAGAAGCTTATTCAATCTCAATATCAAAAATAGCTAAAAACCTCCCTTATGTCCTCTTTAACGCAAACCTACTTACATTTAAAGCAATCGCTGGGACTCATCTTAGTAAATAAATAATCAAAAGCATCGAATGGCCAAACCAGCTCTATCACACAGACGAGCCCAAAGCTTTCAACGCTCAAGCTATCCTCCATCTTTAAATCCAGCTACCAATCACCTCCCGAACCAAAAACACCTGAAGGCTACCACCACAATCAAAATCTAAACAAATTAATAGCTGTCTCCTAGGATAACCCAACATATTTAATTCACACATACACACCATAAACTGCAACGAATGCTGATAACCACCTAGATCAATCCAAAAAATATACAAATATACTCATCCTCCACATTACCTATACTCCATTATAAACAAGTCCCCCACTCAATACTCAAATTCAACCCATTAGGTATAACACTGTTTAGATGAAAAATCCACCATTGTTCCCTATATAATAAGTACGGGCTGTGCCGCCGGGCCCCGGTCCCGCGGCCGGCCCAGTAACCGGGTTCCCGGGGCCCGACCTTGTGGCAGGCCTCTCTCCTGGGGAGGGGGGGTCCAGCGCCGGCTCGCAGCGGGCGGGGCTTCTGCGCTCGGGCTCCACGCTCGAAGGTGGAGCCCGGTGATTGGACCGCCCGGGCGGTCAGTGGGCAGGGGCAGCGCGAGCAATGAGGGAGCGCCGGCTGGCGTCCTCCCTCTTCCTGGTTGCTCGCGCTGCCGGCAGGTTTGTGTTTTGCGCTGCGGGGGGATTTGGGTCTCCCCTCCGGGCATTGGGCTTCTATTTTTGGCCGGCTTTAGGGGCTCGTGTTGCGCCGTCCCTTCCCCAAACAACAACAACAAAAAAACCCGTAAATCGGGTATAATATTAATTTAATTTAACCGGAGGAGACCCACGTGGTGGACGCCCGATCGGTGCTCCTGTTCCCCCGTGGCCTGTGCGTGTCCCGGCTGGGACGGGGACTTTGCTGGCGGGGGTGGGGTTGCTGGGGGGGGCGAACTTTGGGCTGGGGGGGCTCGGTGCTTTGCCCTTCAGCTCGCCACCTAGCCGTTAACTAACTTAAAAAAATAAATACATACTAAATAAAAAGGGGCGGGCCTCATAGCCCTCATTCTCAAAAAAAAAAAAAAAAATACAAAAAAAAAAAATAATAATAATAACAAACAGATAATTAAATAACCAAAAAAAAAAAAAAAAGAGAAAAGCAAATAGGGTAAAACAGGGGATCCGCCCTTAGCCCTTTACTGCCAGGTTTTGGGAGCATGGCCCGGCATATTCCTGGGCGAGGTGCGGCCAAAGGGCCGCGGGGGTTGGCTCGGGGGCACGGAACTGCTCGGCGTGGGGCCACGCCTCCAGGCCGCGGTAGGGCTGGGTGCCTCGCCTCCCCGGTCCCCAGTATCCTGCGGGAGGCCAGGCAGGGGCGTGGGCGTAGCGCGGCCCGAGGGGCACAGGGTCGTGGGGCCGCTCGGGTGCCTCCTGTTCCCCTGCATGAGGCCGAGGGTGCGCTCAGCGCGCCGTCCCCCCACTCGGGGGGAGGGGGGGGTGGATGGTGTTGGTGCCTCAGCAGCATTGGATGGTTTGGCGGATTCTGGCCGCATGGTTGTTGGCGGGGTGGAGTCCCCGGGGATCTTGGCTGCTGGCTCGTCCCCGGGCGTTGCGCTCGGTGGGCCTGCTGGCCTGTTGCTGTCTCCGGTTGTTGGGTGCTCTTCCCCTACCCCTCTGGGTTCCCCTTCCCCTCCTGGCTTCCTTGCTCCCCCGGGCCCGTGGGCTTTCGGGGCTGTCCCATGGGGGGGTCTGGGGCACTGGGGGGGGGGGGACTGGGGTGGCTGGTCCGGCGATGGCCGTGGGGCAGCTGGGAGTGCGACGGCATGGGATGCCGGTGGTCAGGGGTCCTCGGCGCAAGGCTGGGGAGCCGGGCCGAGTGCAGCGCCTAGTACTCCTGCGGCTCTGGCTGCTGGGTTTTCTTCTTTCTCTTTGCAGGTCCCGCGGAATTCGACACCTTCGACATCCATGGCTGCTTCTGCCGGGAGGGCCGGTCCAGGTCCTTCATGTTCCGGGAATGTGCTGGCAGCTGAGGCGCCTGGGCTGTCTCCGGGGAGTGCCCCGGTGGACTCTTCTGGTGGGAGTGGTGAGTATTTGGGGGTCTCCGGTGGGGCTGCGGGAGGGGCCCTTGCTCCCGTTTCCGGGTTGCCTGTGGCAAAAAGGGCAAAGCACCGGCAGGGGCGCCGTTGTCGGCGGGCGTCTTCGTCTTCCTCTTCCTCGACGTCATCCTCGGCCTCCTCTCGTGGTTCGGCGCCTGGGACGTCTGACGCTGGGGCGGGTGTTGGGACCTCCGTCGTCCGCTGTGCTGAGTTGTGGGAGGGCGTTCCACGTAAATTGCGCCGGCGAATCATGCGTCGCAGGTACATCGATATCTTCCGCCTGCTTGAGGGCCGGAAGCGTTCTGGCCAGAGCAGGAAGAAGCGCCGGGAGGACGAAAAGGCGGGTAGGATCCGCAAGGCCTCCCGGAATACCCTTAATTGGACCCGTGCCTTCTTGCGTTTAGCGAGTGTCTGGGGTCACTATTTCCCGGATCAATACGGGGCTTTACTGGCTTACGCCGACAACATTTTGGTGGCGTCCCAGGCGCACGATGGGTGGGCCTGGTTGAATTATGACGAGGAGTTTCGGGATCAGATGGAAGAAAATTGTCACTTGTCATGGGGGACGAAGGACATCAATCTTTGGTTGACCCAGATGTCCGTGAAGGGGCGGGCCGGGGGATCGGGTGCTGCGGTCGGCAGGGGGGGGGGGGTCCGCTCAGGTCCCGTCGGGGGTGCGTTCCTTTCGAGTCCCAGTCTCGGCCCTGCCTCAGTCCCGAGGGGGAACCGTCGGGGGGACGTCTGCTGGCGCTTCAACAAGGCGTCCTACCCGTTCTCCGACTGCAAATTTAAGCATGCCTGTTCCTTGTGCGGGGGTGCGCATGCTGCCACTAAGTGTAGCAGAAAGGGGGTCGTGAGAGCCCCCTCTGGAGGTAAGTGAGGCCGGGGGTGGGGGGCTGGCCCCTACTCCCGTGCGGGTCGAGGCGATGCGTCCGTGGTTGGTGGAGTACGGGCGGTCCCGTCACGGGCAGGCGGCCGGTTTGCTCTTAGAGGGGTTCTCGGGGGGTTTCCGCATCCCTGTTCAGGGTGCGTCCGCGCGGGGTGGGCTCCGTAACGCTGCTTCGGTGCAGGAGCATGGCGATTTCGTGCGTAGGAAGATTTCGGAGGAGTGTGCTCTGGGTAGGGTTGCAGGCCCCTTTTCGGCGCCCCCCTTTTCCCCGTTCACGGTTTCGCCATTGGGAGTGGTTCCCAAGAAGGAGACGGGTAAGTTCAGGTTGATCCACAACCTCTCCTGCCCTCCGGGTGATTCTGTCAACGACCGCATACCCCGCGAGCTCTGTACGGTACGTTATGCTTCCTTCGATGCGGCCGTTTCCCTGGTGCGCCAGTGTGGGCCTGGTGCGTTGCTCGCCAAGGTGGACATTGAATCGGCTTTTCGTTTATTGCCGGTCCATCCTTCGGCTTTCCCTTTGCTTGGCTTTTGCTTCGAGGCGCAGTTCTACTTCGATAAGTGCATGCCTATGGGCTGTTTGATCTCCTGCGCCTATTTCGAGGCCTTCAGCACCTTCTTGCATTGGGTGGTTGAGCGGCAGTCGGGGGTCTCTAGCAAGGTGCACTACCTCGACGATTTCCTGTTTGTCGGGCCGGAGCGGACTTCTACGTGTTCCACTCTCCTGCGGACTTTCCTGGGCTTGTCCGTTGACTTTGGTATTCCTATTGCGGCCGGAAAAACGGTGGGGCCAGTCACTTGCCTCACCTTTTTAGGCATCGAGATTGATACGGTCGCGATGGTTGTACGCTTGCCGGCGCCAAAGGTCCAGCGGCTTCGTGAACTGGTGGCTTCGGTCGGCTCCGCCGCTAAGGTTTCCCTCCGGGTCCTTCAGTCGTTGCTTGGGCATCTCAATTTCGCTTGCCATGTTCTTCCCATGGGGTGCCCCTTTGCGCGGCGCTTATCTTTGGCGATGGCGGGCCTCCGTCTCCCTCATCATCGGATCTGGGTCTCTGCAGGGATGCGGGAGGATTTGCAGATTTGGGATGCGTTCCTAGTTGGTTTCGATGGTTGCTCCGTGCTTCAGTTGCCTGAGCTTTCGAATGTCGATCTGCAGTTGTTTACCGATGCAGCCGGCAGTTCTGGCTTCGGTGCCTTCTGTCATGGCGCCTGGTGCGCGGAGCCTTGGCCGGCGGATTGGGTTCGTTCCGGTTTGACTCGGAACATCACCTTCTTGGAGCTCTTCCCGATAGTGGCGGTTTTCTGGATATGGCCAGACAAGCTGCGTGACCGGCGGGTGGTGTTCTAGTGTGACAATGCCGCAGTGGTCGAGGTCATTAACCGGCAAGCGCCTCGTTGTCCGCGTGTAGCTGCACTGATGCGGGTGTTCATGTTGGCCTGCTTGCGTCTGAATGTCACCGTTCGAGCACGGCATGTGCCGGGCGCCCAGAATTCCATTGCTGACGCTTTATCCCGTTTTCAGTGGGCACTGTTCTGGCGACTGGCCCCGGGGGCGGACGAGCTGGTCTCACGGGTCCCGGTGCATCTCTGGACGGTTGGGACCCTGAAGTGATGTCCTTGCTGGCCGCGTCGGTGGCACGCAGTACCTGGGCATCTTACCGGCGGGGCTACTCACAGGTGAGTGCATTCCTTCATGCGCAGGGCTAGTCCGGGGGGGGGGTGGTGCCCGACGGACTTGTCGGCCGGTTTGTGTTGTCGGCTAAGAAGGAGGGCTGGGCTCGGTCGGCAGTCATCGGAGCATTGGCGGGGTTTTCCTTCTTTTGTAAGGCCGCCGGCTGGGGTAACCCTCGTGTGTCCTTCTTGGTCCGGCGGTTGCTGGCGGGCTGGGCTCGGGTTCATCCTGCGTCGCGGGATTGGAGGCTCCCGGTTTCGCACGAGCTTTTACTGCGAATCTGCGAGGTCTTACCGTGCCTGGTGGCCTCAGGTTTTGAGGCCGTCCTGTTTCATGCGCTGTTCACCACGGCTTTCTTTGGTGCGTTCCAGGTATCCGAGCTTGTTCCCCGCTCCGCCAGGCGGGGGGGCGTTTGGCGGGCTCGACGTTTCACACGTTCGGGTGGACGCGGTGCAGGCGCGGATTTTTATACCGCGGTCGAAGACAGATCAGTCTGGAAAGGGGAACTGGGTCCTCTTAAGTCCCATCCCTCCCTTGTTATCCTGCCCGGTTCGTGCACCTACGTGCAGCGGCGGTCAGCGGCGCGTGGCTATTTTTTCATCCACGCGGATGGCAACACGGTGACTCAGTTCCAGTTCACGGCTGTGCTGCGTCTGGTACTGCATGCATTGGGTTGCGCTGATCGCCGGTATGCTTCGCATTCGTTCCATATCGGGGCGGCTACTAGTGCGGCGGCTGCGGGCCTGGACGGTCAGGTTATTCAGCACATTGGCAGGTGGCGTTCGGGGGCTTATGCTGGGTATGTGCGCCCGTCGGCTCCCGGTGGGGCGGTCTAGAGCCGGCGGGCGTCAGGGCTTGGGTCCCTGGGTGGGGGGGGGGGGGTGGGGGGTGGTATGGGGCTACTAATGTCTTCTTCCTATTTCAGAGTTGCCTGCTGGTGGCAGTCCGCTTTTTTCTGCTTTCAGATGGCGTGTGCTCCGGCGACTGGTGGATCATTGGGCACTCCTTCGTCTACTGGGCGGAGCGTCGGGCGGCGGTCCGGCCGTTGGGTGCCCACCTTGGTCTCGCCACGTCTGGAGTGCGGCTGTGCTGGATGGGTCAACGTGGCATGCATTGGGGGCAGCTCTTGACTCGGGTCCAGGCGGAGATCGGACTGCGGCGGGTGCCGGTGGGGTTGCTGCTCCACCTGGGCAGCAATGACCTGGTGGCTTGGTCTTGCCGGCAGCTCATCCGGACTGTGCAGAGAGACATTGCTCACTTGCGGGAGCTCCTCCCGGGGGTGGCTATTATTTGGTCAGACATCGTGCCCCGTCCGGCTTGCTGGACCCAGCGGCGTTGGTCGAGGGGCCTGGTTAAAATCAACAGGCAGATTGGACGCTGGGTCCAGCAGACGGGGGGGGGGGGGGGGGGGTCAGGTCCTGCACCCTTGGGCGGATGTTTCCTGTGCCGGTCTATATCGGCTCGATGGGGTTCATCTTGCCCCGGTGTGACAGGACTTGCTTTTAAATGACTGGCAGGAGGCATTGGAGTCTTGGTGCTGGTTGCAGCTTTCGGTGGTGGGGGCGGCGCAAGGATAGTAGTCTACCTTCGCGCCGGTGGCGGGGTGGCGAGCAGGTGCTCGCTGACCCGGCGGGGCATTTCAGCTTCATGCCGCTTTCCACGGGAGCAGCACTATTCTTTTCATTGGGGGAGACGTCCCGGCTGGGGGTCTCTGCCCGGAAATTGGCAACCCTTGATCCGGCCTTTGCTAATAACATGGCGAGGCGAGCGGTAGGGGGAAAAAGGGGGGGTGTGGATGATGCACCACTTTGCTAGAAATGGCTGGTGGGAGCGTCATCCGGAGGACGGGTGGGGGGGGGGGTGTTTTGGTTATTGTTATGAATACTGATTTGGGCCCATGTTGGGCCGGTGTTTTAATACCTTTGAATAAAAGCTGCGACCAAGCAATTGCACCACTACCTGATGTCGTCTTGTCTTTGTCAGAAGGGTCAAGGGGTTGTGGGAGGTGAGAGGGGTGGGGGGTGGAAGACGGGTTGGGGCATCCGGATACCTCGGTTAGTACGGGCTGTGCCGCCGGGCCCCAGTCCCGCGGCCGGCCCAGTAACTAATTCCGATGGCTCTCCTTTTGGTCTATATGGCCACGTTCTGTCTCTTGTTTTTATGGTTTTATATAATGATCTTACCCTTTATATGATTTTATCCATACGATTATGCCCTGTGTTTTTAGCTTTTATGTTTTAACATATATAGGGATGCCTTTAGTTTCATTGGCTACGATTCACATGTTGCCTCTTTTGGTATTTTTGTAACTAATTCCGTTGACTCTCCTTTTGGTCTATATGGCCACGTTCTGTCTCTGTTGTTTTTATGGTTTTAAATAATGATCTTATCTTTTATATAATTTTATCCACATGATCATGCCCTGTGTTCTTAGTCTCATGCTTTTATGTTTCAACATATATAGGGATGCTTTTAGTTTTACTGGCTATGATTCACATGTTGCCTCTCAATGCCTTTCATTCACCTTCAACAATCAATTATTTATTATTTATCCATTTTATAGTTGTTATTAAGTTTATTAATTTCATTTATTGTATCAGTTCTTATAATAATATTGTACGGCTAGATACACTAGTTTGTTTTCCATCCAGTATCTCGATCTTTTAACATTTAATCATTTATTTATCCATTTTACACTTGTTGTCAAGTTTTGTACGTTTGGATACTAGTAAAGGCAGTTTCCTTTTACAATTTATCCTCCGTTTCATTACTTTGGAGCCTCTAATAAGATAGCCACAGTCCTTTTTCCCACGGTTAGGGAGTTTACTTATACAGCGCATGTTCGGGCGTCTTTACAATCGAACAGTAAGTTTCAGCCTGACGGTGGTTTTGATGCGGTGAATGAGATCCCTTCAGGTTCTTCTTTTTGTTTTAAGTTTCTGCTGCCTGAGTTGTTTTTATGGTTTTTAACCTATATGGTACATTTGAGCTGACATTGTGGTTTAAAAGCCCACATTTAATTGTTTTGGTTTCTAAATCTCAGTCTGATTGAAGATATTTACATGTGTACAAAATGACGGTTGCCTTCTCCGGTTATAATTGTCGCTAGCCATGGTCATCTGGTCATTCATGATCGTAGAATAAACATTTAGGTCTATATATGAATGAAGGGGGTATTATTTAAATATAAAAGGTTCCCTTTTTTCCCCCCAGTAAGTGCAGAATAGAACATACCAAAACGGAAGTATGGTTCCGTAAACCTTTTGTTTTGTGATAAGGCAAATAGGCATTTAAATGTATATGGCTTTTAAATTATTTCTGCTATCAGCAGGTACAGTCTTCAAAAGGTTTTGAACATGTTATTTTTAATACATCATTTTGAATATGTTTTCAGATGGTAAGTGTTTAATACAAGCTATTTGTAAAACACCTTTTGGTATATCTTTGGGTCTTACAGAGAAGCCTGAAGGTGGTTTAAGGGCACAACCGTGGCTTATAACACCACGGTGATAGCAAGTGGTTATACAAGTATTTGAAAGGTACTCAGTTTTATATTTTTTTTATTTTAGTGTCTGATCTTGTTTGTTTGTTACGATGGGCTCGCTCTATGGTGTAACAAATGTCTTAGATAAGATCTCTTTATATGTGGGTTTTCAAGAGCATAATTATAACCCCTTTAGTTTAGAAACACAAAACTTTTTTCTTTTTCTGCAATAGTTGATCTATGAGGGGAATCTCACAGGTTTACTAACTTTTATATGTTAATCATTTTTATGTATCAATGGTCTTAATTCCATATGGGCATTCAACCTCTGGTTCACTCCTGCTTCATTCCCCTTTTTGTTCTCCATCCCTCCTTTTCTCTTCTTTTAGAAATAATTTCAAGATATACAACAGTGTATTGTCCACATTGGTATGATTTTAAGTATGTTTTTCAATTGTTATGTTTCCGTTTACACTCTTTTCATGTTTTTTTCTCATATATATGTTTTTAATTCACATATAGCTTCTTATTGACTTTTATCAAATAAGTATTTATGTTTGCTTGAACACTTGTTTATTGTTGGCTGGTTTATATTTATTGGTATGTTTTTAATATTATTTATGTTATGTGCGATTTTATGTTTTAATTATTATTTTAAACAATGTATTTCATTTTATTTACAGTATGGTATTTAACACTAGAAGCCCCATAGTACGTCAATTGACGCAAATGCATCTTCAAAGTTGTATACCAGCGCCACTGCTAGAACCATGTCAGTTATGTTCCATGACTTTGTTAGTGAGGTCAAGATGTTCAAATATATGCATCGAAAATTAATGGCAGATGCGCCACCTAGTGGGAAAATGAATTTATACCTAGAAGCCCCAAAGTACGTCAATTGACGCAACCAAGAAAATTGAGTGGTTTCACAAGTTTTCTTACAACAACTAACATAAGAACAGTGTTACTTTTAAATTTTGTTAACTGCAAAGTCCATGTCAGTTAACGAACTAACAGGATAAGCATGTACGGTTTGCTATTGTACATATAGAGTCTATACGCACCTGACGCAGATTCTCGAGAGACACCGTCCGCAAACTGGATCCATGATGGGTCTAATAAACGAGCATACTCCACAGTGCAGCTCCTGATGTGATTCACAAAACTGGGGTCAGCGATCAATCTAAATGCATCCACTGGTGTTTCAACATTACGACAATATGCAGTAACTCCACTTTTAGCAGTGAATACATTTTGGGCCTGCAATCTGCCACTGCTTTCACCTTGTGACATGATCTTCCATTCAGTCCCATCTTTTGCTACCACTGTTGACCCTGTCGTCTTGCCCTTGTTTTCAGTGATTATTGGATAATGAGAATGAGCATAATCATCATCACTTTCATCAGTGTTTCTGCTGTAGTCTGAACCAGTCAAATCCTCTACGCCTGCACAACCTGTAACATGTAGGTCAATGTTTGAATCTGATTCAGTCGAATCAGAGTCACTGTCAATTTCCAAAATATCTTGCAGCTTGGCAAGTCCTTGTGCTGCTGTCATGCGCTGCGGACACGGTTCTCTCGTTTTCTGCATCGAAGCAGTAGCTGCAGCTGGCAACAGATCAACTGATTTTGCACCAGAACATCTAGGCACTGCTGTCTTCTTATGAGGTCTCAGCATTCTGTAAATAGAATCGTAGAAATAAAATGAATAAAATTTCAGGGAGGAAGCGATATGCTAAAGGTTCGGGAGTGTCGGCCTGTTCTAGGGCATGTTCGAAAGTCATGACATTGTACATACCTGTGTAACAGAGTAAATTTTGGTTTTACATCAATCACTGTTTACAGTTTTACTCTGAAATTACCAACAATAAACCCACGATAACATTATGCAATGACGTTACATACTACACGTATTAAACAAATAAGTAACTTCACATTAATTCACATCTGCATTTCATGCTAAACGCAGTCGTCGTGATGATGCATCAATTGATGCACTTTGGGGTTTCTAGGTAAAAAAGGTTTTGGGGCTTCTAGTGTTAAATACCGTGTTGATTTATAATTGTAGTGAGCCATAGTACCCCGGAAGGAGTAGCATACGAAACAAGGCCTGTGTTGGGTTTTCTGAATACTCCTCCTTTATTAAGGATTAATAAAGTTCTCTTTGCCCTTTCACTACCACATTTGTGGACTGGTTTTTCCTGCTGTTTCTGTGGCAGTCTGCTGTTGTTGCTTGGTGGACTTCCATCCTGTTTATATCCTTTTGAAGTTGCGGTCTCCACAAGTGCACACTACATTCCAAATGAGGTTGCACCAAAGACTTATACAGAGGCACTATCACCTCCTTTTTTCTGCTAGCCATTCCTCTCCGTGTGCACCCAAGCATACTTCTAGCTTTTGCCGGTGCCTTTTCTACTTGTTTAGCTACTTTAAGATCATCAGACACCACCACACCTAGGTCCCGCTCTTCTTTAGTGGACAAAAGTACTTCACCCCCTATACTATATTGCTCCCTTGGATTGCTGCAGCCCAAATGCATGACCTTACATTTTTTAACATTAAATCCAAGCTGCCAAATTCTAGACCATTCTTCAAGCCTAGCTAGATCCCTCCTCATGTTATCTACACCTTCCTGGGTGTTTACTCTATTGCAGATTTTGGAATCATCCGCAAAGAGGCAAACCTTACCCGACAGCCCTTCCACTATATCACTAACAAAAATGTTAAAAAGAATCGGACCAAGGACAGATCCCTGGGGCACACCACTGGTAATATCCTTCTCCTCAGAGTGAGCTCCATTTACCTGTACTCTTTGCCGCTTCCCACCCAACCAATTTCTAACCCAAGCAGTACCTTTAGGGTCCATCTCTAGGGTGCTCAGTTTGTTTATAAGTCGACTGTGAGGAACAGTGTCAAAGGCTTTACTGAATTCTAAATACATCACATCTAGGGCTCTCCCTCGGTACAACTTCCTGGTCACCCAGTCAAAGAAATCAATCAGATTTGTCTGACAAGACCTGCCTCTGATGAATCCATGCTGCCTCGGATCCTGTAATCTGCTGGACTCCAGAAACCTCACTATTTTCTCTCTCAGCAGCATTTCCAATAATTTACTCACCACCGAAGTTAAACTAACTGGCTCGTAGTTTTCAACCACATCCTTATTTCCACTTTTGTGTAAAGGCACCACATGAGCCTCTCTCCAGTCCTTTGGCACCACTCCCGTCTCCAACGAGGCATTGAAAAGGTCAGTCAGTGGAGCTGTTAGAACGTCCCCAAGTTCCCTCATTATTCTGGGGTGTATCCCATCTGGTCCCATCGCTTTGTCTACTTTAAGTTTAGCTAGTTTCTCATGAACACAGTCTTCTGAAAATTGTTCAAGATGTCCCTCGCTTCTGTTCCTGTTTGTGGGTGTTTTCTGAGGTCCTGCTCCTGGTTCTTCATTTGTGAACATAGAACAGAAATATTTGTTAAGCAAGTCCGCTTTATCCTCATCAGCTTCTACATATTCCTCCCCTTCACCCTTGAGTCTGACAATACCACTTTTGCCCTTCCTCTTCTCACTAACATATCTAAAAAATGTCTTATCCCCCATTTTATTGCATTGGCTTTTTCCTCCTCTTTTTGAATCTTTGCTTTCCTGACTACTTTGCTAGCTTTAAGTTTTTCCAAATATAGATGCCTGTCTTCCTCTCTCTGTGATCTCTTGTATTTCATGAAGGCCTCCCTCCATTTCTTCACCTTTTCAGCTATTTCTTTCGAAAGCCATAGCGGCCTCCTTTTCCTTTTACCTTTATTTACCATTTTAACAAAAAGGTTGGTTGCCATTAAAATATCCCCTTTCAGTTTTGCCCATTGTTTTTCTACATCCCCCAGCTGTTCCCATCCCGCTAACGTGGAAGTGTCATATGGAGAATAACAAGAAAAATAAATGTTGATGGCCTGTTTGGTGGCTTCTATAAAAGACTCAGAGGAGTGATTTACTGAATCTCCAGGCCCTAGAGGCAGACACCTGAGGATGTAATTGTAGCAAGAGGGTGATTGTTGCATGATCAGATATCATAGTACTTAAGATATCAGAGGATAATAAATTAGTCTACAAGGAGAGTGCGCTTTGTGAGATAGTGAAAAGAAGGTAAAATTCTTCTCCGTTGGGTAATGAAGCCACCACAGATTTACCAACCCACAAGTAGAGAGAAGAGACTGCACTATGGCGTCCAGAACAAAGTCAAGGGAAAGTGCAGCATAAACTAGCTGTGAACGGCTGTGTTTTCTTTGGCAGTGGGATTATAGTTCCCTCCCCAAGTCTTGCTGGGTACCTTCACGTAATGACCTCGTTGTATAAAATCTATACAGAATCCCAGCAAGGCAACACTACAATTGAAGTATAGTAGGAAGAAAAAAGAAATACGCACTGGCTGCACATTGCTCAGGATAAAAAGGTGCCCACCTATAGCTTAGGCACTAGGGCTAACAATGGTGGCTGCGATAGTGCAAGCACTGCAGATGTAGAGAACATCCCTGTCACAGATAAGCACTATGGTGAGCATGTTTGCGGATCCACTGTGGCAGGAGATAAACCACAGAAATTAATGAAAAGATTAAGTGGACATCTGCAGATAAGGAGGAGATAATGTACTGCTACTTTTATGATAGTTCCTCCTTGGAAAAAGTGCATCGAGGGAAAAATACAGTCATTGTGTGCGGAGGTATCCCTGATAGATGGGTATCTAGAAGGGATTAAGATCATCAATGATATTAAGGAAGATCAAAGACATCAAGCTGAAGCATGCTGAATTAACAGAAGAAGACATGAAAATTATACGTTCCAATAATAAATTGAAAATAGCAGCAGAAGCGCAAAAACTGTGAAGATACAAAGAAAACCGAAAAGAAAGCTATTTAGAGAGAACCCAAATCAATTTTACATGAAATTGGGAAAAAGCATTAAGATACTAAAAGTACCACCAACCAAAGCCGAAACAGGAAGCTTCTGGAGAAAACTATGCGAGGACCCGATAAAGCACGATCAAGAAGCAGAATGGTTACCCTGCATATAGGAGCATTTAGAAAAAGCAAACATCACACCTATGGAATGGCCTGCATAACAACAAAAAAACTGGCAAGCAGGTTAAAGTGAGCACCAAAATGGAAGAGCCCAGGCCCATATGGAGTAACCAACTTTTGGCTCAAACAGTTAACATCGCTCCATCCGGACCTGGTGAATTGCAAAAATCAATTGTTTACACAGCCAGATTTAACACTACAATGGCTTACTACAGGAAAAACATTTCTCTTTTCAAAAGGAGACCCAAGTAACACTCCCAACAGTTACTGACCAATAACTTGTCTACCTACAATCTATAGTCTGTCCACTGCAATAGATGCAGACAGAATATATATGATCATCTCAAGCCCAATAACATCATGGTAATAGAGCAAAAGGGCAACAAGAGAGGGGCATATGGCACCAAAGACCAATTAATGTTGAATAAGTTCATCATGGCCATGCTAAGAAAAGCAGAAATCTCAGTATAGCCTGGATTGATTATAAGAAAACTTTTGACAGCATCCCACACTCATGGATAATAAATCACCTTGAAATGTATAAAATAAATGCTGTTTTGATTAAGTTCACCATGACAATGTGGTAAACCACACTGTTTTTGAAATATGAAAATGGTCAGTATATCATTCCTTGAAGATGATCAGTCCGTGTGGTGAAAAGCTTTTCTGATGACATCAGAATGACCTCTGGCCTTGACAAATGTGCTAAGGCAACTTTTTTTTTAGAGGAAAATTGAGCAAAACAGAAAACATCTTCCTAGCTGAAGGTTGTGACATCAAGGACTTGAACAGGAAGGTGTATATAAGTATTTCAGAGTAGAACAAGGAATGACACAAGCAGAAATTACTGAGAGAAAAGGTAAGTAAAGAATACTAGAGGAGATTAAAATCATTATTGAAAAGTGCTTTAACATCACAGAATAAGATACAAGCCATCAATCAGCTGGCAATTCCTGTACTTTCATATAGCTTTTGGTTATAGATTTACCTCTTAAAGATCTTGAAAAACTGGATGTGCGAACATGAAAACTCCTCCATGCCCATGAAGTGATTTAAAAGAATCAGTGTATACCAAGACTGCACATCCCTAGAGCTGAAGGAGGGCAAGGACTCATAGAGATTGCTTACACATACAGAGCTATTATCATAGGCCTCCAGGCCTTCTTAACTGCATCCTTGGATCCAAATATGCGAAAAGTGCTGAAATATGAGAGTAAACGTCCAGAATCTGTCTCCATCATTAAACTTGGATAAGTGTTCCAATTAGTAGAAGGAATGAGTGAAAATCCACAAGCATGTACAGGGAAGTCAGTAACAGAATTTGCAAAACAAGAGAAAAAACTCTTCAAGGAATTAGATCAACAAACAAGGAAAGACAAATGGTAGATGCACAAATACAGTGGGAAATACAGTGTGTTACTCCAGGAACTCTTTGTCGATCAAGAACAGACACATGAATGGTTAAGGAGGGGTGAACTGAAATCAGAGGATGAGACATTGATAGTTGCAGCCGAGATGGTTTACGGCAAGCATTGAAAAAACTGGTAATACAGACATATGTTGATTCTGTAAGAAAGACTTGGAAACGATGACTCACCTCATAGCTGACTGTGAAGTTCTGATGGCGGAAAATTTCTATACAGAAAGACTTAATAAAGTAGCACGCCTCATCCATTGGAAGCTCTGTAAACACTACAACATCACTGTGCCCGAAAAGCACTGGAGCATGACCCTAAGAGATATACAGAGAATGAGGAGGTTATGATCACCTGAGATACTCCCATTCTGACTGATAAAAAGCTGGATGTGAGGAAGCCGAATATAGTGGTTAAGGAGAAAAACACCAGAACGGCATTGAAAATAGAGGTGTCAGTTCCAAGAGACTATTTTGTGAATCGTGTGGAGAGGCAGAGGCTCCTGAAATACCAGGAAATATAGTCAGAGACCAAGAAAATGTGTCAGAGAGATACAGAAATATTTTCCATCGTGTTGGGTGCCACTGGCTTGATAAAGATGAATTTCCAAGCATATCTTGACAAACTACCCATACATGTTACATCTTACAAACTCCAGCAGGAGGTTCTCTTTGGCATGATGCAAGTATTACGCTGAGCCTTAGCAGTAAATTTGAGAGACAGAGATCATACTCCCCATGCTCTGACTTAGAAGTAAAGTTCACGCTTGTCATAGTATGCGCAAAACTAATCAATTTGGAGAAACTGCCTTGAAATCTCCAGCTAAAACTACAGGGTCAGGGGGCAACCTCCAATAGCTGCCTAGCTAGGTCCTGAAAAAACAGAGGATCATCAATATTGGGGCTGTAAAGGGTAAATAATGTTAGCGTAACTGGCCCTAAGAGCACTTTGTCCCATGGCCACCTACCAGCATCATCTATTTCAGTTTGCTGAATTGTAGCTGCTAGGGATCTTCTTATTAAAATACTAACCCCTCCCTTTTTCTGCAATGCAGGGGAAGAAATAAATGGGCATACACACTAGAAGACAACTTAGTGACTTCCATGGGAGGCAGATGTGTTTTTTGCAAATAAATGACATCAGCCGATGCCCTCTGGCAATACAACAAGATCTTTTCACGCTTGACTGGGTGGTTGAGTCCTTTGGCATTGAGTGAGAGGAATTTAAGGAGTGCAGCCATTAGTAGCAACTAAAAAAGAGTACAATAGGCTGACATCTAAGAAGCATGTAAATACACCAAGAGAGCGAGTGTACCTTCCTTGTTACCTACACTTGACAATTAGGATATCTTCTACAACCCCACCCATTGGATGCCACACTAATCACATAGTAACATATAAAATGAAACCAGGGACTAAAACCTACCACCTCAACAATAACAAACATTGCATAAGCAGAACTTAACCACAAACAGGCAGCCAAGTTAGATAAAGAGACAGATGAACTAACTGTCCCTCCCCTTCCCCACCCGCCCACCTCAACATACAGTCCCCATGTCCCACATCAACCCCTACCCCCACCATCTAGAGCCATAGAACCACTCATGCCCATCACACATCCAACTTTTCCAGACCTAAAAAATCTACCATATGCACTCCATACACACTCTCCTGTATATCAGTACATGAGCCAAGGATCTCTCACAACAAGAAACTCAAAGTCCGTGTACCAATCTCAAGTTCTGAGGCATAACCAAAGCAGAGTTCATTGTAGATCAATGGCGATTGGAGCAAGAGCCAGTGTCACAGAACACAACGCCAAAGCACCAGCAGAAAGTTTGAAACAACAGTATGCCAACTGGAGTATAGTAATACTGCTGCACTATCCCACTAATAAAAGAGGGGGCATCACATCCAAGAGGGCTCAACTGATCCCAAAGACTCATTTCATATCCTCGCCCCCGGTGTTAGCCGGGAAAGCCTGAACAGCCACTGGATCCTCAAAGGTTCTTGTGGTATTGTGGAGGATTATCCTCAGCTGGAACATTCCATACTTAGCTAGCAACCTTTGGAGTTAGGGGAGGAAAGCTAGGAGTTGCTTCCTTTGTTCCATCATAGTTTTATTTAGATCAGGAAACAATAGGAGTTTCTGTCCATCCAATAAAATGGGCACTTGTTTCCTTGCCACTTCCAAGATCTTTTAAAATCAATGACTATTTGGTTTACAGGGTCTTTATTGCCCCCTTCCTTATCCCCCACTTTGGATGGAGTCACCCTAAAGTTAGTTTCTTCTCTACATTATTTGGGTGTGACTTTAGATTCTGAATCGTCTTTCTCCACCCAGTTTGTGAATGTGGCAAAGTCCACTTTTCTGGCCCTGTGCCGCTTTCGGTCTATTCAACCCTTTTGGATTCTTCTGCTCAATTTGCAATCTTAATGCACACAGTTCAGGCAAGACTCGATTATTGTAACATCATCTAGCTCAGTTCACCTCAATATCAATTAAAATGTCTTTAAACACTTCAAAACGCAGCAGTTTGTACTGTCACCCATGCCTGGAGATTTGATCAAATAACACCTCTACTTATTCTATATCATTGGTTACCTGTCGCCTTCCGTATTCAGCTTAAGGTTTTGTCATTTGTTCATAGGGCTATTCATGACTCTGCACCAGATTATTGTATTTATTTATTTATTTAGACAGATTTGTATACCACCTTATCCTACAATCAAAGTGGTTACATCACAATTGGAGGGTTACATTTAACATGGAGGTATTTTACAACATTTAACATGAGGGTATTTAACAACATATAGACAGCACGATTGAAGGGTTACATTTAGTATGAGGGTACTTAACAACATTATACAATGAACACTTACAAGATTATATTTCTTCCTTGGTATCACTTTATGCCCCAGCAAGAGTGCTCTGTTCATTACATGGTTTCAGACTCCACCTTCCTTCCCCTGTATCTATCCATTACGAAACTACACATAAATCTGCATTTTTTTGCTGCTGCTTCATCTCTTTGGAATTGTTTGCCAGCACAGATTTGAACAGAACAAGATTTTAAAAGTTTTAAGAAATTTCTGAAAGCACACCTTTTCGAGACTGCTTTCAACCTTCCTTCCACTTTTCCATAAGCCATTTGCGGACTATGAATTTGGCAGAACTTTGATCCTCCTCCCCTCCCATTCCATCTATTGTTACCCCCCTCCCCCATCCCTTTCCTTTCCCTTCCATTTGTATTGTTTCTTCTTTTATTGCGGTGTTGTTTTATTCTTTTCTATCATTTGAAATGGATTCCTTAATTGTACTTTTACATTTTTTTATATACATTTTGTAAGATGCATAGACTGTGCGCATTTTGCGGTATATCAAATAATATCAACCATAACCATAACAACCATAACCATCTGTATAACCTGAGGGTATCTCAATACTTTTAGGACAAACGGCCTGGGGCACTTTGCGCCAGGGACCCAATGAGATGGGGCCCTATGGGCCTTTTTGATTTCAAACAGATGTTGAAACTCCAAATTAAGAAGCTTAGGCACCAACATTTCTAAGTATGCCACATGGTCAACACTTTCTGCTACTTCGGGTATTCTCAGAATGCGAATATTGCTCAGCTGGGAGTGGTTGTTCAAGTCCTCCAGGTCCCTTTCCAATCTGGCAATCCATTTAGAGGCTGATTCTGATTGGGGCACTTCTGGGCCGTCTGGACGGCTGAAAAATGGACAGCCCCAACTTGTACCTGATTCTGCAACTGCAGGAGCTAGATGTTGTAGAATCATACACTCAGACGGCCCGGACTGGCCCCGATTCCACAACGCAGGATGCCCACTCTCCTGCCCGGCCAATGCTTCCTATGCTCCTGCTGGTGTGCAGGTGCCATGGTGTCCCATCACCATGGCAACAGGATGCTAGCAGGAGCACTGACAGCCCAATGCCGCTCAAAGCCTCCTTTCCCCACTACCCGACCTTCGGCGGGGTCAGTCAGGGATCGGGTGGTGGGGACCTACCTGCAACTGCTCTGCCTTTTTGGTGGGGCTACCCAGCCTGATCCCCTCCATTAATGGGAATTATTCCACCTCCAAGGTGAAATAAGTCTTACCGTCCTTCTTACCACCGCTGGATGAACAGGGCTGTGACCTGAATAGATCCTGTACCTCCGGGTGCTGTGGCCCACTCCCACTCCCTCTCTGCCCACCCTCCACTGCTGGTCCTCTCCCTCCCACCCCTATCCAGTGCTCCCTGCACAGCAGTTCTGCGTGTGGGGAGCCAGGAGGACAGACTGTGCTCCCTGCGAATGGCCGGGGTTGCAGATCCAACCCGGACGTACATCCCCACTATTCACAGGTCCAAATGGCATCCTTACGGTCTCAACCAACATTCTGCAAAAGTTCCCCATGGCACTGCACAATGGCATCACTTGCATCAAGCCCAAGGAAAGCAAAGCAAACTGTTTTTTTACCTCCAACAGCTCAACTTGCATGGAGCCAAGGGTTTCCCCATTCGATGTCACCAGCTCCTTTACTTGGCAGATTTCTACTAGTATTTCTTTTAATCCCTCTCAGTGTCTCTAGGGCCCACCATCTTACTCAGTGAGGGAGGTTCCTGTTTTGCCCTCTTAGCATCTTGTGCCGCTAGCACAGCATAGTCCAGCTTTGCCGGTTTTATCGCAGACATACTGAGGGAGGTATTCTGCAGTGCTGAGATGATTTAGACAGGCACAGGAGGCCGGAGAGATAAGGATTCCCCATCTTGGGTGCCAGCAAACTCTCCCCCCTCCCCCCGGGCTATATTGTCTTTATCTGTTATCATGTTCTATTCTGGGTTTAAGTGATTTGGATCTTTGCCCTTATATATTTGCCCCAAATGTTTGGTGAGTCAGGGAAGGCAATTTGTGCTTCTCCCTCATTACTGTAAATATGTTTTAAAATTTTAATCTGCTTTGTTCTTGTGCATGCTTTCCTATTATGATTACTATGTCATACAGAAAGGATCATATGTAAACTCTCCAGCCCTTCAAATAATATTCTAATTGAACCTTTTAGTATGTGTGTTGAAAGAAGAGAGGGTCAAAAAATGCTTTTCTGCAAACCCTTGAAATCTTAGCCATGGCACTGCTGTGGGGCTAAACTCCCAGATAACTATTTAACAAGGTCACTGTCCAGTTCAAAACCATGTGTTGCTTGATAATGTATATAAGTATTAAAGTTACTTAGTATTTAAGAGAGAAATTTTTGCAATCATTGTTTATCAAGTGCAAACAAGATCAAAATACAGTGCCAGATTTAAATGAGTTTTTTATAATATTTATGAAAACAAGGGAGAAATTTACATGCAAAATTGTAAGGAACAAATATAGTAAGAAAATGTTCATACAAGAAGTACTCATTTTTCGTTAACAGAATTACAGAAATGATAAAGACATCCTTTTATATTAAAGGTCTTTGTGGGAAACAGAATGAAACATGCTTGGAATAAAATCAAAATGCTATTACGGAACTCTTCAATTATGACATGTGCCAGCAGTATTTGAGACCATAAGAACACTGTGATAAATGTAAACCACATGGGACCTCGCTTTGTGGGAAGCGCCTGAAACACAGATATTATGTATAGGCTTCCAGTTATGACCTATGTCTAAAAAACATTTTCATGATAAGTAAAGAAAAGAAGCCGGATTGTCTTCGGAAAGTGTTGATGGCCCTGTTTGTTGTCATCCACAGAGCAAAGATTTGAAAAGGTAGAGCCCAATCTAATAATTAGCTTTGGGTCTATATAGTATTGAACTATCAATAGTCTACTGCTGATAGTTTCCTGTGGGAGTCTGACCAAAGAAAAGAGCCTGGAATATTATCATCTTTGTGTCATACATTTTACCCTTGAGCTCCTTTGACGTCTGCTTTTCTCACACAGCTGGCTACAGCGATAGTCTTCCCATTGGGACAATTATATTAAGTAACTTTAATCTAGACCGAAAGCCTACAACATTTTAGAAGAGCATCTTGTCTGCTTACTTGCAAAGAAGACTTTATATCAGAAGCAACCCTCAATGCCACACTGAGTAGGGTAGTAAACCATTGCAATAATTATTTCAATAAAGGAATAAACATCTAGTTGTGATTCCTCTTTACAGGATTAACTCAACATATTTGTGGTTACTTTTCAAGAGCTGTCTTTTTCAGCTCTGGGTAAAATGAGCTAAGGATGTTGAAGATGATAATAACAATAAATGTATTTTTCGTTGATGCCTCACTACGTACGGTAAAACCTCTGGAGATATTGAGGAATATGCTATGAAGTTAAAGGTTACCTTTCAATGGTGCAGTGCTGATGTGGATGATGCACTGTATTGTAGAAGGGTCTTCCCCATTTTTTTCACCCATCTGCAAACAAAGAGGTGCCCTCATTGGGGAAGTATTTTTCCAGCCTGATAGTCTTTCTTCTCTTATGGGGAAAGGAGAGGGATATTTTCCCCTTATGGCTGCTTGTGGGCTGGGGGGAATCTTTTTATGGGGCTGAAGCATATTTTTCTGCCCAGGAGAGGGAACAGCAGTGTAAAAAGACATAGGGCCCTGGTTCTCCTTAGGACTTGGTTGGCCAGTCTGGTTTCAGGATGATTCTAATGAATGCACAGAAGCTATTATTTGCATGCACAATCTGCATTATATGGTAATAGATGTCATGCACATTCATTAGGGATATCCTGAAAGCTGGGCTGGCAAGGTGGGTTCTGACAAGTGGGTCAACCTAACCCCTGACCTCAGACATATTCTTTCCTTGCTGGCAAGGGAAAGGCTTTTGCTTATACTAGGGAATGTGAATCACCGTGATTTGTATTCGATTACGAAGACCTCTCCTACTTCCAGACTGCAAACATACAGAAAACTTTGATTTGAAGATACTTCAAAATGTTTATTTTGTCATAGTTTCTATCTCCTCGCTAAATTCACTGAACTTTCAAGACCCAACTTTCAAAAGAATGTTATAATGGACACAAGATCTGTGTTAACTATAGGATAATGTAGTTCCTAGCTAAAGTGAAAAATCTTTCATAAACGAAGTCAAAATGAGAGAAATTGTTTTAGAAATAGGGCTTTAAGGGTTAAAGGATCAGAGGAAACAAGAACCTTTCAAGGCCTTAATCCATCAGAAAGGAGAGACCTTTCCAGATGGCTCCATTCCCTCTCACGCCCCCACCCCCGTCTAAAGGAAAATAAAACCAAGATTTTGGGTGCTCTGTAATCTGCCAAGGATGTACCATTTTCTACATTTTTAAATAGAGTGAGGAATGACAACATCGTCTTCCCCTTTCTTTATATCCCCTACTCTTCTATCCCTCAGAAGTTAAAAGCAGGTATTATGTATCACGTTTTTACAGAAAGCTATTGATATGGAAATAGTGAGAGGGAAGACACTGATTTTAAAAGTTATTTCTGTTCTCCTTTATTATTATTAGAGATTAGCTTTTCCTACTTCTGAAAATGTTTACATACTGAAATACTCTACTGTGGTGCTCAGTATAAACCTTTGCTATAAATGAAAAATGAAGGGTAAGATCTTAAAGGTCAATTTAATTCTTTTTGGTTGACATGCATTTTTCTTACAAAATGGCTTTTTTCTGCTGAATAGGGATGCACATTCGGTTTCCAGTTTGGGGTTGGAAAATTTTATATGTACAAAGCACTTGTTCTAAATTAACTTTATGGGGTATGTTTACTAAACCGTCTTAACGTGCGCCCGGTGATAGTGTGCAGACTGCCATAAAAGGAGTGGGCGTTTCAGTCTTAAAGTAGCAAAACGGGATTATCGCGCGATAACGTGCGCTGCTGCGCACATTAACGCGCTAAGCGCCGCTAAGCGCGTTAACACGCGGTAATCTTAAGTAGGTGCCCAGACATGCAAACACAGAAACAGAGGTGTAGTACAATGGTTAATACACTGACTGATGATACAGGGGTCATGAGTTTGATCCCCAGTGAGCCTAATGCATAAGGCTGGCTGAAGCATCAGCTTTGACATGTAAGTATTGTTTCTTGAGGCATTTTATTTGTATTTTAATTATTGCTGCCAGCAAACACACCCTCACGTGCCATAACCTAAGGTGCCGCATAAGGCACCCTATAAGGCACTCCATAGGGCACATTATAAAGTGCACTGTCTGCCACGGCACCCTATAATGTCCCCTATAGGGCACCCTATAAGGCGCTCCATAGGGCACCTTATATGGATTGTAGCCATAAGGTGCCTCAGAAGGCGCTTTATAGGGTGCCTTATAAAGCGCCTTCTGAGGCACCTTATGGTTACAGTACTCTGAGGGTGTTTTTGCTGGCAGCACTAATGTACAATAAAAACAGACAATGCTCTGGACAGCCTTATCAAACAGCCTCACTGTGGGTTTGAACCCATGACCTCTAGGCTCTACAGGCAGTGAAGTAACCAGTGGGCTATAGCTACTAACAAGCCCCTGGCTGGCTACAGAAGGACTGCATGTCACCACACAAACAGTCTGCTGTGGTTACCAGGATAGGGTTAACCCACCCGTACCCATGATGCACTGCACATGCAAATCAACAGTCTACAGATGATCACAAGATGGGGTATTCACCCCCACAGCACCTCAGCCTGGTAGGGGGAACTGGCCATGTGTGTTACTGGCACAGAGTAGCTACAGACCGTCACATTGTGCGGGTACTGTGCTCACCCTGAGGGTGAGGTGGGGCACTCAGCACCAGGTCCACAGCACCTTCCATGGCTGAAATAGGCTATGCTGCAGGTCCCCATCAGTACTAGTGTATGTGATAGGTAGTTCCTGCAGACACATCTGTATTTCTCAGTCATGTCTAACCCTTATGGGCTATGATGCACCCAATATAGTGCATATCCTGTGTTGGTACCATGGTCACATGATGTATGTGAAAGGGGGGGGTGTTTGGACCCATAGGTGCATTATGTACCACCACCCAACCCTCCGTGGCTTAGGGTGGGAAACAGGATCTCCCACCAACAGAGCCACAGTCTTCCTCCCCACAATGGTGGCAGTAGAGAGGACCATCAACCCCAGTCCTGCTGGGGAACAGACACCCTACAGGGCAGTCAATCCAGATCTGTACACATCCATAAGGCAAGGCAGAAGGTCTGGAAATGTGCAGCTGCCCCCCACCACTATCTGACATTCTCCAGCAGCAATCCTCCAGCTGCTGCACCCTGCAAGATGTTCCATCCAGACACATACTAGCTGCAGACAGTCTGCTCGCTAGTCCATAGTACATGTTTCTGGAAAAGATGCATGTACCCAGAACTGCAATGTCAGCATACATACCAAGCAGATAAGTCAGTGACTGGTCCCCCAAAAGGGAACCCATAAACATCACATGAGAAAAACATTACATAGCACTATGGGGGAACCTAGCCATGCCGTGGTCACTGCTCAGTCAGGGTGAGAGTGACCTCCCAGCAGGACATGCTGTGGCCACCCTGTCCGTGCAGGTGGTTGTCAGGCACTACAATGTCCAAGCCATTGCCCTATGCCCTGTGCAGATGCATCCTGGCCAGGCCGCCCTGTCCGGGCTATACCCATGGTATCTTGCTCCTCATTATGCACATTGGCAGGCTTAACACTGGCAACAGTGTGGGCTGAGGAAGGTGTTGGCAGACACCACACACTGGATAGACAAACACACGCTCCCACACCTATGCCAGCATTGTGCAAATATAGAGGATCTTGGCAGCCCTGGCCACCGCACCAGTCCTGGGCACAGTGCAGGCATGGCTATGGTACGCAGTACTGTTGGGGTCACTCCCCAGGGTGGTAAACACTGTCAGACACCAGACCTGAAGCACACTCCACAGACATCAGAAAGGTTGCTATGATGCAGCTCAATCAGCAAATTATGCTTAACTTAGGAATTGCTATCTGCCAGTAATCATAGCAACCGTTTGATAGGTGTGTACCATATTCCCAAGTTTAGGGTGGCATTGCTAAGGTATGCAAGTGCTAGTATTGGGAGATGCACGCAGGGCCCAACATCCTGCCTCTCCAGGAAGCTTTGGATAATGGAGCCTGTGGGTGAGGGTGTGTCTGCCCCTGTTGGCCGCTGCTCTAGGGCAGAGGTTCCCAACTCCAGTCTTGGTGGGCCAAACACTGTTCGGGTTTTCATGCTGTCCCTAATGAATATGCATGAGATACATCTGCATACCATGGGGGCGGTGCATAGACATGCAGCACAGCCATGTTTATTACAGGCAGCATGGAACCTGAATGGTGTTTAGCCCTCCAGGACTGCATTTGGGAGACTCTGCTCTAGGTAATGTGCATGGTTATGGTATCTGTGCTCTGTAGGGTAAAATGTAGGTTTATTGGGCATGTTTCTGTTATCTGCAATAAAGGTTCTGTCTGTATTAGCACATTTTAGTAGTGGGTAAAATATGGGGACTGGGTTGGCAGGAACCACAGCTGGGACTTGAATCTGTGACCTTCTGCTTCTGAATATACTGGCTGTGTTCACTGCACCACCATATTGCCACAGAGATAGTGTATTCCCTGGTGATACCATGACTGTTTGTCAGTCAGAGCCTGTCTGTTGCAGTGCACGGCACCCACCTAAATAGGGCTAGGCCATGGTCTGCTCTGGGCAGCTGTCACTGCCCCCTCCACCACCAGTACCCCTCTGCCACCATGCTGACATGCCCTTCTGCTGGTGGTGCGCAGTCTCAGCCCATCCAGTGTGTGGGTAGGCGGCTGCCTATGGTGTGGGTTCTGGGGTAGGGGTGCCTGCATAGCTGTCCACGCTTTCCCCCAGCACCGCCTGCCAATGTTCTGTGCCATTGGGGGTACCTGCTGGGTATTATCCCCTGTGACACCGTGGGAAGCACACTCTTGCCCATGTTGGGCCCTCAGCAGTTGCTGTCTGGCTGTTCTACTGTTTCAGCATTCCTATGGGCCAGCTAGGCATTACACTAGTCCGCACTGTGGCCCAGCTGCACCACAGCATGTGTCGCCTGCAGCTCTCTGTGTCCCCTTTTCCAGCATCTGTCCAGTTGCCCATTCCAACATGCCCGCCCTGCTGTTGTGGAACATGTGCACACCATAGGAAACCTGTCCAAAGGAGAGGAAAACCCTGCTCAGCGCAATTTCACTGTGGGCTCATTCACCTTGTATGGGGACGGAGCATAGACCCTTCTAAAATTCATATCTTTTTTTTGGAGCTTTCTTGGGAGTGTTTTTTGATGTTTCCCATTGATATCTCTATTGCCCAGCTTGGTTATGTTTTTTTTACATTTTCTTCTGGTCATTTTCACTGTTTCTTTGCCCTTTTGTTCCGTGCACATGTATCACACTTATCACTTTTTGTAGGTTTCCCTGGTTTTGCTGTACATTGCTGACGGAAATGGTTTCTTTTCCCTTTAAATCAGGCGTTAGTTTTCAGCCTCGGATTTCACAGCGTTAGTGTGCAGGGAGCCTCTCCCCTCCCACTCTCCGCCCATTGACCCTCTCTCTCCGCCCCTGGGGAGCCTTCCTCCGCCCTCCGGGAGCCTTTCTCCGCCTTCAGCGCTCGTTTGCGCCTTAGTGCGCATTAACGCGCGCTAAGGCGCCTTATCTCCCGATAAAGCATCATTCTCGCGCGATAAGGCGCCTTATCGTGTGATAATGTGGGAGAGCACACGTTAAGACGGTTTAGTAAACATACCCCTATGTGTATAAGACCTGGAAATCAATACATGTAAAGCTGATGTACTTGCATTATATTTTCTATGTGTTACTCAAATTTTACACACATTAATTTCTGAAACAAAATGAGAAAATGGGCCAAAAAACAATCCAAAATCAAACCAAAACTATTTCCCATGCACAGTCCTGAGGCTGAAACAATGGATCAGATAATCTGCCTTGCAGTGGTGACAAATGGGATTTAAGAAAAGTAGGTACTGTATATATTAAAAATTTAGAAAGGAGAGTGGGGGCAGAGAGACACAATGCAGGTGAGTTTGTGTGCTATTAAATACAAACAAAATAAACAGGTTTTAATTCTTCAATTGTTTTATTAATAGTATGGCCCCCACCTTGCACCATGGTTCACCCCTGAGCTCAAAGTGATGAAGAATAAACTCATATGTCTTGAATACAAGTGGAGACGCCATAAGGGCCCAGATATTCAAGAGACATGCTCCAGGCCATGAAACAATACTGTGCTGTCATGCTGCTGAAGAACATCACATGAACTTACTTAACTCCTCCCTTAACAGACCCAGGGAGCTTTTCGACATTGTGCAACAGCTCATCAAAGTCCTCACTGCCACGAGAATCATCACATCTATCTCATCAAATGTGATGGCCCAGCACCTTCAAACCAAGCAAGCAAACAGCTCTGCAACCATCGCCCCACCCAGATACAAGAACAACTCTACCGACGCCCCAAACCCAAGCCCAGAGACCTGGCCCACTTTTGGCTCTATCACCTACAGGCAACTTGAGAGCATAATTTCGCCCCATTGGACCCATGTCCATTCCCATGGATTAAAGTCGCCAGACAGGAACTGTTAGCTCTAATCCAACACATTGTCCAGTTGTCTCTTGATCTCAGATACATGCCAACCACCCTGAAGCAAGCATCGATCAGACCACTACTGAAATCCCACACACTCAACTCAACTGTTCCCGCCTCATTCAGACCCATCTCGAGTATCCCATCACTTGCCAAGATAATTGAAAAAGTAGTCCAGCTATAGATGCAAGATTTCATGGAATCACACTCCCCCTTGATGAGCACCAGCATGGCTTCAAACCCTTCCATAGCACCGAAACTCTACTGATATCCCTCCTTAACAACCTAATCATAGGCACCGAGAAAACCGCCCAAGGTTTCATCCTGGTGTTTTTGGATATATCCGCAGCCTTTGACTCAGTCATACACTCCCAGTTCACTGCACGCCTCTACGAAATTGGCTAAGGAATAAGACATTACTGTGGTTCCAGTACTATCTCATTGACCGCTCACAAGTCCATGAAGGATCACAAAGCTCAAAACCCTTCATGCTCCTCCAAGGCCTACCACAGGGCTCTGCATTATCCTCATAGCTTTTTAACATCTTTATCTAATCTCTCTGCAAGATCATCCAAAGCCACAATGTCCTTTACCATCTTTATGCAGACAATATCCTCATCTACACCCCTTTCACCACCAGCAACCCAGACTATTCTGCAATTAGCAGATATCTAGAAGCAGTCACACAACGGTTCAGCCTCCATAACCTACTTATCAACTCCAAGACAGAAGTCCTACACATAACCAGGCACCCCACCTTCTCTCCGCCAGATACAATAACTCTTGCAAACCTGACACTGCAAGTAAAACAACAAGTAAAATATCTATGCATAATTCTTGATCAGAACTTAAATTTCAATGCCTATATCAAGCAGGTCACTAGAACAGTATACCACTGTGTCAAGACCCTGAGGAACCTCAAGCCATTGCTGGATTACAAGGATTTCAGAAATGTCTGCCAAGCACTTATCACTCTCATCTTCGACTACACTAGCATTATCTACCAAGGCCTCCCAAAAGCCTTGTTACAGCCACTGCAGCTGGAACAGAATGTAGCAGCCATACTCATCAAGGATACCTCTTGACATGACAGAGGGCCCTTTGGCGTGGCCCTTAGGCGCGGCACAGAGGTGCACAAAAAGAAGCAGCAAACAACAGATCCAACTCAAAAGAAGCCACATCACATCCAGCAGCAGAAAAACCTCAACCACTGAACTGAAGGACAACGAAAACAACAACTTCGCAGAGAAAAGACCCCACCACTCCAAGAACCCAGGTACTTCCACACACCATGCCACCCTTCCTAACCTCCATCTATCTCTTAACCCCTCTCCTGACCCTCTACCCCCACTCAGCCAAACCCAACAAACCGCTCTGCCCAGACACAACAGCTCAACCCACAAGCATCCACAACCACACACACAACCATACACATACCTACTCACTCACACATTGCACACCAGCCTGCACCACCAACCCCACAAACCACCACCACCTCTCCATCTCACTCACAAACGCTCGCTCAGTCAGGAACAAATACCACATGCTCCAAGACCTGATCACAACTGAGAAGATTGACATCCTCTGTCTAACAGAAACCTGGCTAATGGACCACGACACAGTAATAATGAACCAGCTAACACCAAAGGGATACAGCCTTCAACACTGCTCCCGGATACATGCCAAAGGCGGAGGCGTAGCCATCATTGCCAAAGACAACCTCCACCTGCGGATCCACGCCTCGGAGACCTCCAATGAAGCAGACATCCTCACCCTCACCAACAAACACCTCTCGATATGCCTGATCTACCGTGCACCCACCACAACCACCGACCTAACACAGATACTACACCTCATCTCCGAAAGCACCAGCCATTCGAAGGAACAAATTATCCTAGGAGACTTCAACCTCCCATCACTCCATGAAAAACAAGCAGAAACCTTCTTCAACGCCATGACAGCAATGGACCTGACACAGATCATACAAGAACCAACACATGAAAAAGGAAACACACTTGACCTCATATTTCTAAACTCCCAAACCGCCTCCTCATACAGAAGACCGACAATCTCACCAGTACCGTGGTCAGACCACTACATCATCAACATATCCCACACCTATCAACTCAAAAATAACAGAGAAAACGAACACCACACAAGGAGATTCAAAGCATTTAGCAAAGAAGACTTCCTAACGCAAACCCTGCCTAACCTACACACAAACTCCAACAACCTTGATGACCTGATCCACAACTGGAATACCACAATCTCCTCAGCAGCCAGCACAACTAGAAACAAAACCAATACCAGACCCATCTCCTCAAAAGCCCGATGGTTTACCCCCAGCCTCCGAAAACTGAAAACCAGACTTAGAAGAACCGAAAGGAAATGGAGAAAAACCAAGAGCGACAAAGACAAGGCAAAATACCTCCACGAACTCAATGCGTACCACTCAGAAACTGACAACGCCAAAAAAACCTACCACACCAAAATCATCGCAACAGCCATAAATAAACCTCGAGAGCTCTTCCAAATTGTCAAAAAACTAACAAGGGCACCCAGTAACTCCGACCAGCTGCCAGATATCCCCCCTGATCTTCTAGCCCGACAATACAAACAGCTGCAGCAACCACAAAGCTCACATCACTATGCTGAAACAACCAGGACAAATTCATGTATGTATACTTATATAAATTCATGTATGTATACTTATATAAATTCATGTTATGTATACTTGTAAATACTCTTGTAAATACTCTTGTAAATAGTTGCAGTAATGACGTCCCATGTTTTATCCAAGTTCTCTGACCTTGTTCTCTGTAAAACCTAACAGATTGTTGTTATGGTATGTTGTTATATTGTGAACCGCGCTGATTCTGAATAGAGCGGTATATAAGAGCCTGTAATAAATAAATAATAAAATAAAATAAAATACCCCATCCTGAACAGAGACTGGAATACATTCGACACAACCTCGAAAGAAGAAATATCTTCCACCATCTCCTCCTTGAACACCACCACCTCCCCGCTGGACCCCTGTCCTACCGACTGGATAAAGAAAACCAAAGAAGACCTGAGTGCACCATTAACCCACATCGTAAATGAATCCTTTACCCAAGGACACATGCCAGACGCCCTCAAGACCACAATCATAAGAACATAAGATATGCCATACTGGGTCAGACCAAGGTCCATCAAGCCCAGTATTCTGTTTCCAACAGTGGCCAATCTAGGTCATATGTACCTAGCAGTTTCCCCAAGGGACACAGGTTCCACAATGCTTGTATTGGTTCAAGCATTGATATCCTGGGTCCCTTCTTAATAATGGCTTATAAGAACATAAGATATGCCATACTGGGTCAGACCAAGGTCCTTCAAGCCCAGTAATCATTCGACCAACCCTAAAAAAGCACAACCTAGATCCCCTAGACCCCACCTCCTACAGACCAGTAGCAAGCCTCCCACTCACCGCAAAGATAATCGAGAAGATAGTCCAGCGTCAGCTTCAAGAACACCTGGATGTCAACAACATACTGGACCCGCAGCAACACGGATTCCGACCACTACATGGGGTCAAGATCCTCATGACCACACTGATGAACACCCTCATCATAGGAACCCAAGAGAAACACTCTGGATACATCCTAATCTTCCTGGATATATCAGCGGCCTTTGACACCATCTCCCATAACACCCTTATCCACAGACTCCAAACAATTGGGATCAAAGATACTGTACTCCAATGGTTCAGGTCCTATCTAACCAACCGACAGCAACTGATCCGCACCAAAACCTCAACCTCACCCCCATTCCAGCAACATCAAGGAGTACCTCAAGGATCCACATTATCAGCCATGCTTTTCAACATCTACCTCTGTCCACTCTGTTCAGTCATACGCACCCACAATGTCAACTTCCACATATATGCCGACGACATAATGCTATACGCCCCAATTACAACCACAGACCCAAAAAACAACCATCAGCCTGCTTCACCGACGTATCCAACTGGCTACAAGAGAACAACTTATCCATTAACATAAAGAAGACCGAAGGTCTTATAGTGACAAAAGACCCAGACTTCAAACCACCCACTCACCTCACCATGGGAACCACGCAAATTCAAATACAACCACACATAAGATATCTCGGAATTATCATTGACCAAGCCCTAACCCTTAAACAACAAATCAACAAGACCACTAGAACTGTATTCCACAAGGCAAAAACGGTGCAACGTCTCCGACCTCTCCTCGAACCGCAGGACTTCAGGACAGTAATGCAGGCTCTGACACTCCCCCATCTGGACTACTGCAATATAATCTACCATGGCCTACCTGCCACACAAACCAATCCTCTCCGAACTGCCCTAAACACCACGGCAAGAATAATTCACAACGCAAAGAAACGGGACCACATCACCCCACTTCTGAGAGACCTTCATATTCTCCCCATTGAAGCAAGAATCAAGTACAAAGCTCTTCTGCTCACCCACAAAACCATCCACCAAACACAAGACACCCCACTCCGCGTCCTACTGCCTCGCCCAACCAACAGCAGAACGACCAGACAATCCTCCAACAGCTCCATTGCCGTTCCCCACAAAAGAACCAAGGCAACACAACGGACCTGCAACAGAGCCTTTGAACTCTATGCCCCATCCCTCTGGAACTCTCTACCAAACCACATCAGGAACAACGGTGATCTCCCATCATTCAAAAAACAACTAAAAACCGTCCTATTCCAAGAACATCTCTGAATAGGACCCCCTATTCTCCTCAAGATCCTCAGACCAGTAACTGTACTATCCTGTCAGTCTCTATGTCCATCCCAAAATCATTAATGTTGAGCCCCCGGTGTTGGCCCCCCCCCACTATTGATCCCCCCCCTGTTATATGTTCCACCGCTTTGACCCGGTGAAAAGCGGGATATAAATACAGTTAAATAAATAAATAAAATAAATAAATAAAATAAATGACCACGTAACACCCAATTTGAAGCAGCTACACTGGCTTCCAATCCACAGCAGAGTGAAATATAAAATAGCATTAACAACTTTCAGGGTGATTCTACAAATATCATCCCATAACCTGCAGTCTATGTTTGACAAATCCCAGGGTCAGAGGACTCACAGAAGCGTTAACAATACACTCCTTGCAGTGCCTCCGACAATCACCCGCACCAACAGCTCTACATCCAACAGAGCTTTCTGCTATTACGCACCCATCACCTGGAATGCACTTCCCCTTGACCTCTGCTCCCTCTTGGACATTGGAGACTTCCGCCAAAAGTTAAAGACACTGCTTTTCCTGGAATACTTTGGCTCAGACAGCGCTTGGACATATATACACTGCAAGAGACAATGCCTCCTATTTATGCTACATAGTTCATCATGTTCATATTGTCCAAAGTTGCTATATTGTTTTGTCTGTTAGTTCCTTCTACAATTTGTTCCATGTAAAATTCAAATTCTTTCGTTCCACTTGTTCCATGTGAACCGCTGTGACTAGCAGATATGGCAGTATAAAAGAGTTGTTAAATAAATAAATAAACTATTTGTTCTCCGTCTCACTGTTACATGCTTTCTTCCTTTATTTCATTGCTTACTCCTTATTCTATGCCAATCTTTCTTTTCTGTGAAGAGACCTTTGAACCCTTTACTGCTTCTCCCAGTGGAGAGGCTATGGATAGTACCATTTTACTATGGTACTTTGCTCCAGGAGTGACTATATTGGTACAGCTTAGGGACTGGTCGCTATGGTTGATTTGCAGAGATACCAAGTCACACTCATTAGGAGTGTGTCACACTCATTTGAAGGCTTTCTCACCCTCACACTTTTCTCAAGCATTAGATGCTCAGTGCCAGTGCCCTGATCTTGATCATTAAAAGAAATAAAACCAAGTCTGCTAACTTTCTTTACTTCAATCCCCTTAAGTCCACTGCCACTTGGGTTACTTTTTGGTCCCCATCCCCGTCTCTGGCCCCCTCACTTGCTTCCACCGCCATTCCCTTGGTGTCCTTGTTCCATTACCTTGGTGTTGTTCTTGATTCCTCCCTCTCCTTCTCAGATCATATCTCTTCTGTCTCTCGTCGTGCTTTCTTTTGCTTCCGTCAGTTGCGCACAGTCCATCCCTTCCTCACATCATCCTCCTTAACCACTCTCCTTTTGTCTCTTGTTGTCTCCCGTATTGACTATTGTAATGTCTCCCATGCTGGTCTTCCCCCTTTCCCAACTCCATCGTCTGCAACTCCTTCAGAACACTGCCACTCACATGCTCACCTTCTTTTCCCGTTATGCGCACGTCACCCCCTCCTGGTTCGTCTGCATTGGTTACCAGTTCATTTCAGGGTGCAATATAAAATTCTCATCTTCACACACCGTACTATTCACTCCTCCTCACCTCAGTACCTGGCTGATCTCCTACAATTCCACGTCTCCCCCTCATTTTCTCTGCTCTGTCCATAATGGTGCTTCCCCCTCCCTCACAGGCACACCTTGAGCGCACTCGTTCCTCTGCTTTTTTCTTCCTGGCCCCCTCCCTCTGGAACTCTCATCCCCTAAACCTTTGGTCTGAGTCCTCTTTCCCCTGTTTCAAGACTGCCTGGAAAAACCATTTGTTTCAGTGTGCTTTCAATCTCCCTCTCCCACCTCCCTAGAGTTCCCTGTTCCTTCTCGTCTCTCTTGCTTTGCTGTCCACCCTGTCTGCGCTGTCGATTATTAGCGTTCCTTTCTTCATTTCCTCAACAGTCTTTTTTGTATTGTACACTGCTTTTTGTCATCCGGTATAAGCAGTACAGCAAATTCCAAAATAAAGAAATAAAGAAAGATAAAGTGACCCAGCCAAAAGGAAGCACTCTAAACTCATCTTTCTGTGTACTGCGTTTCCCTGCACCTACAAATACAGGTGCTGTAAAAGCCATCACATGCTTTTAGCCAGAGGAGAGCGTTACAGTATTTTCAGCTCCGTGAATTGAACTATGTGAAAACACATTTTACAAATGACATCCAAGTGTAATCTGGGACTTTCAAGCCAGAACATCTGAAAAAAACAGAGCAGGCATGTCCAAGTTCAGGCATGATTTCACAGACAGGGATGTGCCCGATATGGGTGTCTGCAGAATGCCTAAATAGACATCCCTGGAATAGCATTCAAAACCCGGGATGGCTAGAAATAGCCTAATAGTTAGAGTATTGGGCTAGAGCCAGGGTTCAAATCCCACTGCTGCTGTCACTGTGATTGTGCAGAGCACTGCGGATGGTGGAGCGCCATCTCCTCTACCCACCCTTTCGATGTTTTATAGTCAAAACGAGCACTTTCCCAATGCCTATTTGTGCCTGGAGCAGAAGCATGTAGAAGAAAGGATCTAACCCCCATCTTGTTTTTTATACTTATATGCTGTGAAGTTGGAATGGAGTCTCTTATATGTGAAGAAATTATCAGTGGTTGTATACCACTACTTTGTCTCCTTGAGCTGGTAATAGTTTGCTTTGGACCCTGAAGTGGAGTATCCCTTCCCCCTGCAGACAGTCTGTGGGACTTAACCATGGAACCCTATGACTCCTAATATATACTGAGTACCCCAAAAAGGAGCTACATTTTTATTATTAAATTGCCCCATCATTAACTCTTTCTTTCCTATTCTTTCTTAATCCTCTCTTCCTTTTTCTTACACACAATCTATTACTATTTCCTAGGCTGGGTCAGTAGGAGTCATCATTGACTTGACGGCACACACACACACACACTGTTTAACTTTTTGCCCTCAGTTATTCATAATGGGGCTCATTCTGAGCAGCGTTTAGCGAGAATATAAGTCTGGTCTGAACAAACATCCCCACTAAATGCCAGGGGCCGATTCCCGATCCTGAGCTCCCCAAATGTATAGAGGAGATGTGCAGGGAACTCAGGATGGAGGTAAGAGGAGGCAGGCCAGATCAGGAGTGAGGGCGGGCCAAAGGCATGACCCTGATCCTGGACATACAGTGCCAATTCAGGTCGTGGCCCTGTACATCTGGGGCTGTTGATTTAGATGGGGAACTAATTCCCTCTTGGAGATGGAATAAGTCTCCCCGGGGGTAGGAGATCGCCACCCGTGGGCCACTGAAAGCAGGAGAGGTGCAGCAGGGATTCCCTGCTGCCCGATCCCGGCCATCGCAGGCCACTCCGGGTGTCGGGCAGCGGGGAAATGGGACATCTGTTGGCATGCGGGCGATCGGGGCTCCTACATGGCATCCCGGTGCCATGGCGATGGGATGCCACGACACCGGGATCCATGCAGGAGCCCCGGCTGATTTGTATGGAGATCAGGCCGGATGTACAGCGGGCCACAATTGGGGCACATCCTGCCCATTGCGGCGCTCCTGCCCGGCCTTGGGGCTAAAGACAGGAGCGGCGGTCTGATGCTTCGTGAGGAAGGAGAGTAACCTGTATCCAGGGAATGCTGGGTATTGTAGTTCCTGCTCCTCTCGCTCCGAAATAAAGAGTTGTAGTTATGGGGTTTCCAGTATATTTATTATAGTAAAGGATATTGTTCCATCACATGGCAAATAAATGCAAACAAAATAGGTGCTTCAAAATGCTAACAGAAAAACTTAGGATAAAGGCAACTTAAAGTATAACTGCTTCTTTTCACTTCTCAGCAAATTACTCACTTTGCCCCAAGAGGTCAGTTAGATTCACTGCAGCCTCTTTCAGCCACTGTTACCTTCACAGTGCTGGGGAAAATCAGGTGCACATAATTAGAGCTTTCTCAGCAAGGCAATACAACAGCTCCGTAGCATTCAATTCACATACGGTAAAAAGCAGTTTCCTTCAGCTTGGCATCTCTACACAGCAGACCGTGCAATCCATGCTCTCACAATCTGGTAAGTCTGTATTATCTTGTGTTAATTCTTCAAGCTGTATGGAATTACTGGCTTCTGGTAACACTGGCTGTCTTCTAGCTTGCAACTCTAAAAACTGCTTAAAACTCTGTAGGAGCAATTCAGCCTGCTGTTTGTGAGATAGGGAATTGCTATCAGCTATACAACTTCCCTCTGGCTTAAGGCTGTTTATTTTCTCCTCTCTTAGATTAATTGTGTCAGAGTAACTGCTAGTCTCTTTTGCTAATGTTTCACACACAGGAGAGTTCGCTTTACGTTCAGCCTGGAAACTTTGTGGCAATTCACTTACTTGTTGCCATGCCGTTCTGACTTCAGATGGCTCCAACGTTCTCCAGCTGTTAGAATGTTTGTTGCTCTCTGGCTCAAACGGTACTTCACAGAATGATTGTTTTCTTTCTTGTGCCTGCCTTGAAGGCTTCCTTTCCCAGGGCTGTGCCTTCCAACGGTTGTCTAATTCAGGGCTAGGTCCTCTCTCCTTGGGACTTCTACTCACTGCCTCTGAATAGAACTTTGCAGGTCTCCTTCCAATGCCAGGTTTCCAAGTATCAGCATACTGTGTTCTGGACTTCCAATCATTCTTCCTCCTCTCCTTCTTTCTCTTCTCTATCTTAATCCCATTCTCATTCTCCTTCTGACTAGCAAAGCCATGCTCTGGTTTAAAACCACGTTCTCTCCTGGACACGCCCCTTCCCAGGACAGGGTGTGCCCAATCAGGACTGCAGGACTCCTCCCCTGGGCTGGTCTCCATGCTCAGCTCTGTGGAATAGAGTCTTTCTTTCTTCCTTGGTTTCTCAAATAGGCATAAAATTGTTGAACCTCAGGATTTTCCACCGTCTTCATAGGCTCAGGAGGGAGCTGTTCACCACAGATCCCCCCCCCCCTTAAGATATCACGGGCTGGCATCTGACCAGAGGCACAGCACGTGATTCTACTCCGGGGTCTGGCGTTGATCTGTGCGCTCTCTACCACTTTCCTGTCTTGCACTACGGTGGCTACCTGAGCTAGGGCTGTTCTATCATGCCAAGGCTTCAAAAGGTTAATATGATACACTTGTTGGCGTCCTTTCTTATTCTTCACGAGATAAGACACTGGACCCACTGGCCGGACCACGGTACATGGGCCTTTCCATTGGCTCTCAAATTTCAGGTCTGGGCCTGCCACCATCACGATGACCTTGTCTCCCACAGCTAACTGGCGTGGCTGTGTGCCTTGGTCATAATAGGCCTTCTGTCGTCGTTGATTGTGTGTTAAATTGACTTCTGCCACTTGTGTGGTGCGGCGTAAGCGACCTTTTAGATCCTTAAGAAATTCTGGTACTCCCACTTCATGTACGTCGGGCTCTACCCACTGTTCCTTCAGGATATCTAATACCCCACGGGGTGATCGACCATACATAAGTTCATATGGCGCTGTCCCTAGGGACGACTGCTTCCTTTCCCTGCAAGCGTAGAGGACGAAGGGTAGCATCGTATCCCAGTTGGCCATATTTCCTTCTAAACTGCGGCGCAGCATCCTTTTAATCGTCTGATTTTGTCTCTCCACTAGCCCATTGCTTTGTGGATGATAGGCTGAAGTCTTGACATGGCGGATATCAAACGCTTCCCAAACTTGGGCTAAATACTTGGAAAGGAAATTGCTTCCTCTGTCTGTCAGAACTTCGCGAGGGAAGCCCACCTCGCAAAACAGTTTGATCAGTTCAGCCGCCACGGCCTTAGCGGATATATTACGTAGTGGCATGGCCCAAGGAAATCATGTTGCTTGGTCTATGACCACTAAAATATATTGAAATCCCCTCGGTGTCTTAATTAAAGGACCAACAATGTCCATAGCCATTCTATGGATGGGTTCTGTAATGACCGGGGTTGATATCATTGGCACTTCTTTTGGGTGGATGGCAGAGATGCGCTGGCATGTTGGACAGGCTTCACAGAACCTTGCTGTTTCTTTGAAAACACCCGGCCAATAGAACCTTGCCAGGATCTGATCCAACGTACTTCGGATGCCCTTGTGTCCTCCGACCGGATGGTCGTGGGCCAGCCTCAAAACCAAGTTTTTGAAGGTTGCAGGCACACCACCTGTTTGCGCGTATCGCCTGTATAGGGATCCTTGCTTTCTCTGTACAAAATACCAGTGTCCAGGAAAAACCTAGGTAGGGTATCCCTATCACTCTGGGCCCATTTAAATGCCTGACTTAAGGCAGGGTCATCCAGTTGTTCGTTGGGGAACGTTGGAAATTTCCCAACTAGTTCTTCGGGCACCCAGGGCAATTCCTGGCCAGCCTGAGTTTCTGCCCTATGCTGAGAACGTTCTTGTCTACCATTACGCTTCTGCGCTTTTGTTTTCTTCACCTTCTCTTCTGGTGCGGCTATTAAATCCTCATGGGAAGGAAGACTTCTAAATGCCTCATCAGTAGGGTCTTCTCCCTTCTCTGAGTCCTTAGCTTGGGCTCTTGTAGCTACCAGGGCTCCCTTAGGGGTTAGGCCTTGTCTCATTTCTCTATAAAAATAGGGCCAATCTCTTCCTAAAACCATAGGGTTTGGTAGCTTGGGTATCACTGCGATGGGAATTTTCTTAAGCACACCTAGCGCTTTCACCTGAAGGTTGTATACAGGGTATAGTGATGTACCTCCATGTACACAGCGGATCTTCACGTTACGAACAGGCTGAATTGCTACCCCTGATGCTTGGACTTGCTGCCACAGCGCCTTGGAGAGCATTGTCTGCTCCGCGCCAGAATCCAATAACACGGTAGTAGCAATTCCCTGCACCTCTACCTCAATAAGAAATCCTTCTCGGGTTTTTTGTGCACTTTCTGCTACTAAGGCAGTTTTAAAACAATTCTTCTGTATATGCCCTTCCCGCCCACATTTAAAACATTTCCTAGGCGGTAACCTATCCTTCACAGTTGGCATACACATTTTGCTTGCTTCATTCTGAAATTTCCACTTCCTTTCTGACTCAGGTATTGCTGCCCCTTTAAATCACTACTGCTTTCATGAGCCATTACCTTGGCCTGCAAGAAGCGTTCTGTGAGGTCTACTGCCTCCTGTGGGGTTTTGCAGCTTTGCAGAATCAGGAAGGTTTTTATTTCATTGGGTACAGCATTCATGTATTGCTCTACAATTAAGCTTTCCAATATAGACTCTTTAGTCCTATTCTCTGGATTAAGCCATTTATTTAACAACATGCTTATCCTGTATACTAAGGCTTTCGGTATCTCACCCTGTTTTAATTTAACTGCTCGCAGGAGATTATGGTAGGCTAGCGGTGTAAGGCCTAGCCTTTCCCGGACCGCTCTTTTCACCTCCTCATAATTTCCGGCAAGGTCTGGTGGCATGCTCCTATAGGCAGCCATTGCTTCTCCAGTAAGGGAAGTGGCAAATCTGATGGCCCAACACTCTTTTGGCCATGCACTTAACTGTGCCACTCTTTCAAAACACTCAATAAAATTGTCAACATCCTCATTGTCCTTTAACTGGCCAAAATTAAACAGTCCCTGCATTTAGACTATGCGCAGCTGTAGCAGAAAAACCTGGGGGAACGGATGGTTTCTCCTGTGTCGTCTTCTGCTCAGCTACCCATGCTTGTAGCATGTCCAGTAGGGGTCTCTGCTGAGCCTGCAGGGCAGCAGCACTCTTTTCCTGGAACTCTAGACTCAAGTCTCGCTGTCTCTCAAGTTGAGTGGCCATCCATTTAAATACCTCTGCTGGATCCAGAGACATCTTTAGTACCTGTGAATACAAACAGACAGAAAAAAAAACCAAGTGCGGTACCTCACACTTTAAAAAAAAAAAACTTTTCCTTTTTTTTTTTTTTTTTTCAACTAGCTGGCAAACACTCTCAGCCCTGTATCCTTATCCTTTCCCAGGTGGACACTTATTACCTGGCTCAGGTGTTGCGTCATGCTTTCCACAACCTCGTTGCAGCTGACACTCCGATGCTGGGACTCTTTCCTTCCTTTCAGGATGGTCTGCACCCGGGGTCTTTCTTGCAGTTGCTTTTCTGTAGTTTTCTGCGCGGCACCTTGCGCATGCGTGGAATATCCTGCCACGTAGCCACTTGCGACGCTCCTGCCCAGCCTTGGGGCTAAAGACAGGAGCGGCGGTCTGATGCTTCGTGAGGAAGGAGAGTAACCTGTATCCAGGGAATGCTGGGTATTGTAGTTCCTGCTCCTCTCGCTCCGAAATAAAGAGTTGTAGTTATGGGGTTTCCAGTATATTTATTATAGTAAAGGATATTGTTCCATCACATGGCAAATAAATGCAAACAAAATAGGTGCTTCAAAATGCTAACAGAAAAACTTAGGATAAAAGCAACTTAAAGTATAACTGCTTCTTTTCACTTCTCAGCAAATTACTCACTTTGCCCCAAGAGGTCAGTTAGATTCACTGCAGCCTCTTTCAGCCACTGTTACCTTCACAGTGCTGGGGAAAATCAGGTGCACATAATTAGAGCTTTCTCAGCAAGGCAATACAACAGCTCCGTAGCATTCAATTCACATACGGTAAAAAGCAGTTTCCTTCAGCTTGGCATCTCTACACAGCAGACCGTGCAATCCATGCTCTCACAATCTGGTAAGTCTGTATTATCTTGTGTTAATTCTTCAAGCTGTATGGAATTACTGGCTTCTGGTAACACTGGCTGTCTTCTAGCTTGCAACTCTAAAAACTGCTTAAAACTCTGTAGGAGCAATTCAGCCTGCTGTTTGTGAGATAGGGAATTGCTATCAGCTATACAACTTCCCTCTGGCTTAAGGCTGTTTATTTTCTCCTCTCTTAGATTAATTGTGTCAGAGTAACTGCTAGTCTCTTTTGCTAATGTTTCACACACAGGAGAGTTCGCTTTACGTTCAGCCTGGAAACTTTGTGGCAATTCACTTACTTGTTGCCATGCCGTTCTGACTTCAGATGGCTCCAACGTTCTCCAGCTGTTAGAATGTTTGTTGCTCTCTGGCTCAAACGGTACTTCACAGAATGATTGTTTTCTTTCTTGTGCCTGCCTTGAAGGCTTCCTTTCCCAGGGCTGTGCCTTCCAACGGTTGTCTAATTCAGGGCTAGGTCCTCTCTCCTTGGGACTTCTACTCACTGCCTCTGAATAGAACTTTGCAGGTCTCCTTCCAATGCCAGGTTTCCAAGTATCAGCATACTGTGTTCTGGACTTCCAATCATTCTTCCTCCTCTCCTTCTTTCTCTTCTCTATCTTAATCCCATTCTCATTCTCCTTCTGACTAGCAAAGCCATGCTCTGGTTTAAAACCACGTTCTCTCCTGGACACGCCCCTTCCCAGGACAGGGTGTGCCCAATCAGGACTGCAGGACTCCTCCCCTGGGCTGGTCTCCATGCTCAGCTCTGTGGAATAGAGTCTTTCTTTCTTCCTTGGTTTCTCAAATAGGCATAAAATTGTTGAACCTCAGGATTTTCCACCGTCTTCATAGGCTCAGGAGGGAGCTGTTCACCACAGATCCCCCCCCCCTTAAGATATCACGGGCTGGCATCTGACCAGAGGCACAGCACGTGATTCTACTCCGTGGTCTGGCGTTGATCTGTGCGCTCTCTACCACTTTCCTGTCTTGCACTACGGTGGCTACCTGAGCTAGGGCTGTTCTATCATGCCAAGGCTTCAAAAGGTTAATATGATACACTTGTTGGCGTCCTTTCTTATTCTTCACGAGATAAGACACTGGACCCACTGGCCGGACCACGGTACATGGGCCTTTCCATTGGCTCTCAAATTTCAGGTCTGGGCCTGCCACCATCACGATGACCTTGTCTCCCACAGCTAACTGGTGTGGCCGTGTGCCTTGGTCATAATAGGCCTTCTGTCGTCGTTGATTGTGTGTTAAATTGACTTCTGCCACTTGTGTGGTGCGGCGTAAGCGACCTTTTAGATCCTTAAGAAATTCTGGTACTCCCACTTCATGTACGTCGGGCTCTACCCACTGTTCCTTCAGGATATCTAATACCCCACGGGGTGATCGACCATACATAAGTTCATATGGCGCTGTCCCTAGGGACGACTGCTTCCTTTCCCTGCAAGCGTAGAGGACGAAGGGTAGCATCGTATCCCAGTTGGCCATATTTCCTTCTAAACTGCGGCGCAGCATCCTTTTAATCGTCTGATTTTGTCTCTCCACTAGCCCATTGCTTTGTGGATGATAGGCTGAGGTCTTGACATGGCGGATATCAAACGCTTCCCAAACTTGGGCTAAATACTTGGAAAGGAAATTGCTTCCTCTGTCTGTCAGAACTTCGCGAGGGAAGCCCACCTCGCAAAACAGTTTGATCAGTTCAGCCGCCACGGCCTTAGCGGATATATTACGTAGTGGCATGGCCCAAGGAAATCATGTTGCTTGGTCTATGACCACTAAAATATATTGAAATCCCCTCGGTGTCTTAATTAAAGGACCAACAATGTCCATAGCCATTCTATGGATGGGTTCTGTAATGACCGGGGTTGATATCATTGGCACTTCTTTTGGGTGGATGGCAGAGACGCGCTGGCATGTTGGACAGGCTTCACAGAACCTTGCTGTTTCTTTGAAAACACCCGGCCAATAGAACCTTGCCAGGATCTGATCCAACGTACTTCGGATGCCCTTGTGTCCTCCGACCGGATGGTCGTGGGCCAGCCTCAAAACCAAGTTTTTGAAGGTTGCAGGCACACCACCTGTTTGCGCGTATCGCCTGTATAGGGATCCTTGCTTTCTCTGTACAAAATACCAGTGTCCAGGAAAAACCTAGGTAGGGTATCCCTATCACTCTGGGCCCATTTAAATGCCTGACTTAAGGCAGGGTCATCCAGTTGTTCGTTGGGGAACGTTGGAAATTTCCCAACTAGTTCTTCGGGCACCCAGGGCAATTCCTGGCCAGCCTGAGTTTCTGCCCTATGCTGAGAACGTTCTTGTCTACCATTACGCTTCTGCGCTTTTGTTTTCTTCACCTTCTCTTCTGGTGCGGCTATTAAATCCTCATGGGAAGGAAGACTTCTAAATGCCTCATCAGTAGGGTCTTCTCCCTTCTCTGAGTCCTTAGCTTGGGCTCTTGTAGCTACCAGGGCTCCCTTAGGGGTTAGGCCTTGTCTCATTTCTCTATAAAAATAGGGCCAATCTCTTCCTAAAACCATAGGGTTTGGTAGCTTGGGTATCACTGCGATGGGAATTTTCTTAAGCACACCTAGCGCTTTCACCTGAAGGTTGTATACAGGGTATAGTGATGTACCTCCATGTACACAGCGGATCTTCACGTTACGAACAGGCTGAATTGCTACCCCTGATGCTTGGACTTGCTGCCACAGCGCCTTGGAGAGCATTGTCTGCTCCGCGCCAGAATCCAATAACACGGTAGTAGCAATTCCCTGCACCTCTACCTCAATAAGAAATCCTTCTCGGGTTTTTTGTGCACTTTCTGCTACTAAGGCAGTTTTAAAACAATTCTTCTGTATATGCCCTTCCCGCCCACATTTAAAACATTTCCTAGGCGGTAACCTATCCTTCACAGTTGGCATACACATTTTGCTTGCTTCATTCTGAAATTTCCACTTCCTTTCTGACTCAGGTATTGCTGTCCCCTTTAAATCACTACTGCTTTCATGAGCCATTACCTTGGCCTGCAAGAAGCGTTCTGTGAGGTCTACTGCCTCCTGTGGGGTTTTGCAGCTTTGCAGAATCAGGAAGGTTTTTATTTCATTGGGTACAGCATTCATGTATTGCTCTACAATTAAGCTTTCCAATATAGACTCTTTAGTCCTATTCTCTGGATTAAGCCATTTATTTAACAACATGCTTATCCTGTATACTAAGGCTTTCGGTATCTCACCCTGTTTTAATTTAACTGCTCGCAGGAGATTATGGTAGGCTAGCGGTGTAAGGCCTAGCCTTTCCCGGACCGCTCTTTTCACCTCCTCATAATTTCCGGCAAGGTCTGGTGGCATGCTCCTATAGGCAGCCATTGCTTCTCCAGTAAGGGAAGTGGCAAATCTGATGGCCCAACACTCTTTTGGCCATGCACTTAACTGTGCCACTCTTTCAAAACACTCAATAAAATTGTCAACATCCTCATTGTCCTTTAACTGGCCAAAATTAAACAGTCCCTGCATTTAGACTATGCGCAGCTGTAGCAGAAAAACCTGGGGGAACGGATGGTTTCTCCTGTGTCGTCTTCTGCTCAGCTACCCATGCTTGTAGCATGTCCAGTAGGGGTCTCTGCTGAGCCTGCAGGGCAGCAGCACTCTTTTCCTGGAACTCTAGACTCAAGTCTCGCTGTCTCTCAAGTTGAGTGGCCATCCATTTAAATACCTCTGCTGGATCCAGAGACATCTTTAGTACCTGTGAATACAAACAGACAGAAAAAAAAACCAAGTGCGGTACCTCACACTTTAAAAAAAAAAAACTTTTCCTTTTTTTTTTTTTTTTTCAACTAGCTGGCAAACACTCTCAGCCCTGTATCCTTATCCTTTCCCAGGTGGACACTTATTACCTGGCTCAGGTGTTGCGTCACGCTTTCCACAACCTCGTTGCAGCTGACACTCCGATGCTGGGACTCTTTCCTTCCTTTCAGGATGGTCTGCACCCGGGGTCTTTCTTGCAGTTGCTTTTCTGTAGTTTTCTGCGCGGCACCTTGCGCATGCGTGGAATATCCTGCCACGTAGCCACTTGCGACGCTCCTGACCGGCCTTGGGGCTAAAGACAGGAGCGGCGGTCTGATGCTTCGTGAGGAAGGAGAGTAACCTGTATCCAGGGAATGCTGGGTATTGTAGTTCCTGCTCCTCTCGCTCCGAAATAAAGAGTTGTAGTTATGGGGTTTCCAGTATATTTATTATAGTAAAGGATATTGTTCCATCACATGGCAAATAAATGCAAACAAAATAGGTGCTTCAAAATGCTAACAGAAAAACTTAGGATAAAAGCAACTTAAAGTATAACTGCTTCTTTTCACTTCTCAGCAAATTACTCACTTTGCCCCAAGAGGTCAGTTAGATTCACTGCAGCCTCTTTCAGCCACTGTTACCTTCACAGTGCTGGGGAAAATCAGGTGCACATAATTAGAGCTTTCTCAGCAAGGCAATACAACAGCTCCGTAGCATTCAATTCACATACGGTAAAAAGCAGTTTCCTTCAGCTTGGCATCTCTACACAGCAGACCGTGCAATCCATGCTCTCACAATCTGGTAAGTCTGTATTATCTTGTGTTAATTCTTCAAGCTGTATGGAATTACTGGCTTCTGGTAACACTGGCTGTCTTCTAGCTTGCAACTCTAAAAACTGCTTAAAACTCTGTAGGAGCAATTCAGCCTGCTGTTTGTGAGATAGGGAATTGCTATCAGCTATACAACTTCCCTCTGGCTTAAGGCTGTTTATTTTCTCCTCTCTTAGATTAATTGTGTCAGAGTAACTGCTAGTCTCTTTTGCTAATGTTTCACACACAGGAGAGTTCGCTTTACGTTCAGCCTGGAAACTTTGTGGCAATTCACTTACTTGTTGCCATGCCGTTCTGACTTCAGATGGCTCCAACGTTCTCCAGCTGTTAGAATGTTTGTTGCTCTCTGGCTCAAACGGTACTTCACAGAATGATTGTTTTCTTTCTTGTGCCTGCCTTGAAGGCTTCCTTTCCCAGGGCTGTGCCTTCCAACGGTTGTCTAATTCAGGGCTAGGTCCTCTCTCCTTGGGACTTCCACTCACTGCCTCTGAATAGAACTTTGCAGGTCTCCTTCCAATGCCAGGTTCCCAAGTATCAGCATACTGTGTTCTGGACTTCCAATCATTCTTCCTCCTCTCCTTCTTTCTCTTCTCTATCTTAATCCCATTCTCATTCTCCTTCTGACTAGCAAAGCCATGCTCTGGTTTAAAACCACGTTCTCTCCTGGACACGCTCCTTCCCAGGACAGGGTGTGCCCAATCAGGACTGCAGGACTCCTCCCCTGGGCTGGTCTCCATGCTCAGCTCTGTGGAATAGAGTCTTTCTTTCTTCCTTGGTTTCTCAAATAGGCATAAATCCTGCTGAACCTCAGGATTTTCCTCCGTCTTCATAGGCTCAGGAGGGCGCTGTTCACCACACCATCCAGGCCCGTTGCACCTGATTCTGCTCCTGTGGGTGCAGAATTGGGTGCACAACCTATCCTTTCAGATTTTGGACATCCGGACGGGCCAGATGTACCCCGAACAGAATTGGCCTCCACATCTCTTGCTATCATTCAGCGAGACATCCACATTCTACCCCTCATTAAGTGAGACACATTCTCCCTATGATACACATCCAGCACACTAACTCCGCTCATATTATAACAACTACACACTGCTATTCACACGCTCATTTCAAACATTCTTTTTGTTCACATGCTCATCCAGCACATGCTGAGGGATGCCCTAAGCTTCCATCAGCTGCTTCTTTATTCTTCTCCCCACGCCTATGTAAGTGGATTTTAGAAACGTTTCCAACTTCGGCAGAGCTGCTTCTAAAATTTTAGCATAAATCTAAGGGGCATCTTTACTAAAGGTTAACGCACATTAAGTAAAGTAGAAATGAATGGGCAGTGGCAGCACTTAATGTGCGTTAACCTTTAGTAAACATGCCCCTTAATGTGGTCACCTGGACGTTTTAATTCTGATCGCCATGTTTCATCTAAAATATACCTTTAAAACAATAAAAAAACAAAATTAGTTCTCAGTTTGCTTTAGAAGTTTTAGTTTTACTTCTGTTAAATTTAGCTGGGCTCTAAGCAGGCAAACAGTATCTTGCATTAAAGGATTTAAATTAATTTCTGTTAGGTGAAGGTAGGCTCATAACGTTAAAAGAAAACAGATAGATAGTTAGCTTTTTACTACCCGCCCTCCCCAACTCCTAACCCTAACATCATACCTCCCAACTCCACCTTTGCATTATTTTGCTCTCAGTGTCACCAGCCTTCTCTCTCCAGAAAATGATGCTGAACCCCTGGGGAAAGGAAGAGGGGATTCAGCCAGCCTGCTGGGGAAAGAGGAGAAAGGAGAGACAAAAAAGGCCCCCTTGCTCTCTCTCTCTCCGTCAGGGCTGGCCCGTCCACTAAGCAAGCTAGGCAGCCACCTAGTGACTGGCAGCAGTGGTATGGATGGGCGGTACAGGCAGCAGCGGCACACATGGGCGGCTGTGTCACCCCCCCCCAGCTGTCGCTGATTCCCTTTGAGGGGGGAGGTAGGCAGTGTCAGTATTTCCAAAAGCGGTGGCAAAAGCCACTGCTTTTGGAAATATTGACCCTGCCCGCCTCCCCCTCCCTAGACGGAATCGGCGGCAGCTGGGGGGGGGGGGCGGCAGCTGGATGGTGTCAGTAGGGGGGGGGGGTGGCGATGCCGGCCCTGCTCTCCATCATCCCCTTCACCCAGCAAGCAGGATAAAGCCCTTCTCTCTTTCCTCAGGGGACCAGTGTCATCCTTCTTCTCCCCTGGATGCTGACCCTGAGTCCCTGTAGAAAGAAAGACGGGATTCAACATCTTCTTTCTCCCACTCTCGCCCACTGCCCAGAACCATCCCATTCCCTAGTCCCTGTTCCTAACACTCTCTCTGGTAAAGCGCCTTGACTTTCTTGCTCTTTCAGCCAGGAAACACCAAGATGAGCAGGAACTCAGCTGACAAGGCAGCATGCTAGGTACTTCCCACTTCTTTTGTCAGCAAGTGCTGAAGCCCATCTTCTCCAGGGAGCCAGCTGTGATTGACTGCTGCTGCTGATTCTTTTGTAGGGATTGGCTGCTGCTGCTTCTCTTCCAGATAAGGTAACCACATTTTTTCCAGGCAAATCTGGGGCACTTATCCGAAGGGGGTGGGGGGAAGAAGAGACACGTTAGTTCCAGGTTTGAGCAACAAGGCTTGGAAGAGGGAAGAGTCGTCATTACCCTGACCCTCCCAACAGAGAAATAAAACAGTGATTCCATTCCCTTGTACTGTAAAAAATATAAGGATGTTGTTGTTGTTAAGTGCCGTCGAGTTGGAGTCGACTCATGGCGACCATCTGGATAGCTATCCTAAATTGTGTTTGGTCTTGAGTCAGGCGGCTCATTGTTGACAGACTGGCACCCGTAGCTGCTGTTATTGTATCGATCCAACTCATTGCCGGCCTTCCTCTTTTGCGTTGACCTTCTACCTTGCCAAGCATGATGTCTTTCTCTAATGATCTCTCTCTTCACATGATGTGTCCAACGTATGAAAGTCAAAGTCTTGTCATCTGAACTTCTAAAGAAAGCTTAGGTTTGATCTCCTCTAGTACCGACTGGTTTGTTCTTCGGGCAGTCCATGGTATACACAGTATTCGCCGCCAGCACCATAATTCAAAGGCATCAATTTTCTTCCTGTCTATCTTTTTCACTGTCCAGCTTTCACATCCATATGATGTTATTGAAAATACCATGACTTGAACAAGTCGAATCTTTGTATGGAGAGAGACATCTCTGCTCCTGAGAATCTTATCTAGGTCTTTCATAGCTATTCTGCCAAGAGCAATGCGTCATCTGATTTCTTGACTGCTTGTTGCTTCTTTATTGATAGTTGATCCAAGTAGGTTAAAGTTGTTCACGATTTCAATTTCTTCTCCTTCAGCGATGAACCTGTTGATTATGCCAGTTGTCATGATCTTTGTCTTCTTTATATTAAGGTGCAGGCCCTGTACTGTAAAAAAATATAAGGATAATGGATGTAAATTTTAAAAACTGACCTATTAAAATCACAAAATTGAAAATACATGTTTTTCTACTCCCTCTGTCTCCACTGTTGGAATCTGGGACAGGAGGCTGACAAACAGGTGGGAGTCGGGGACACAGCTCTAAAATCAAGAACAATCCCCAAAAATTGGAGACATCTGGTAATTTTACCTCCAGACCTTCAGGGATTGGCTGCTGCTGCTGCTGCTGCTTTTCCCCCCTCTGAAGCACATGGGTTGCTTTGATGCTGCCTCTCCTCTCTGGGGTCTGCAGGGATTGGCTGCTGCTGCTGCTTCTCTTGCAGGGATTGGCAGCTGCTGCTTCTTTCCCCTCAGAAGCCATGTGTTGCTTGATGCTGCCTCTCCTCTCTGGGGTCTGCAGGGATTGGCTGCTGCTGCTGCTTCTCTTGCAGGGATTGGCTGCTGCTTCTTCCCCCTCATGGGTTGCCTGATGCTGCCTCTTCTCTCCTGGGATGCAGGGATTGGCTGTTGCTGCTGCTTCTCTTGCAAGGATTGGCTTGGGGAATATGCTAGGAAGGAGGAAGAGCAGAGCAGAAAAGGAGCATCACTGAGTCAGTTGAAGCAGCAAGTGGACAATTTGTAGCTCCTCTGTCTGCACTGATCCCAGGGAGATGGTAAGACTGCTGAGCCAGTAAGTCACGTGGAAGCTTTGACCCGGTGAAAAGCGGGATATAAATGCAGCTAAATAAATTTCAAATGGGATGTTCAAATGCAATCTGAGATGTCAAAGCCAGAACGTCGGAAAAGAAAGGCAGGCACGTGCAAGTTCAGGCACAATTCCAGAAATGTGGATGTGCCCGATATGCATGTGTATCAAATGTCTATATAGACGTCCCCAGGAGAGCATTTCAGAACCAAATAATCAAATAGCCTAATGATTATAGTAGTGGTTTAATAGCTGGGTGGCCAGGGTTCAAATCTTTGTAATCTAAAGCTAGTCACTTAATTCTCCATCTTCTCTATGCTTACTGGATGCTTTAAGGTGAAAGCAAACACTTTCCTGATGCCTATTTGTGCCTGGAGCAGGAATAAACATGCACGTGCCTGCAGATGGCTCTGCTGCTTCTGGGATTACCCCTCCCCAGCCATACCCTTGTGCCTACTTGAACATCTGTACTGGAGATGCCTGCGAACAGTATTTGTGGAATGGTTACGGAGATGTGTCCATGATTTAGACATGCATTTCTGCAGACAACAAAACCTTTTAGAATGACCCTCTAAGTCTAGGTGCTACAGGGCAATTTTAACTGCAGCCAAAAATCTGTGATAACATGGGGACATTTTTGAAGGTGGCAGCAAGAGTGCTGGTACCCAGTACTGGTATGTACCTTCTGAAAAAATACGCTGCTTGATCATAATATAAGAATTGTCAAACTTGGTCAGATCAAAGACTCCTCAAGCCCAGTATTATTTCTTAGAGAGGATAACCTGCATGGAGTGGCAGGTACAACCCTAACCACCTTACTGGGCAGACTACATGGGCCATGCTGGTTTTTATCTGCTGTCGTTTACTGGACACGTTCAGGTAACAAAAATGTATTTAAAGTGAAAAAAGACCACTTTTTTATTATTTTCAATGTACTTGCACACCTTCTATGCAAGCTACAGCTTTTTTGCATATGCAAATTATTGCATGCATGTCAATTTGTAGGTATATATGCCTACAAGCAACTTGTGTACATTATTAATTTGTAGGTGCCCAAATAAACTTGAAATGCACATGCCTATCATTTACTGTGTTGCTATGTAGGGAAAGGAAAAACGTTGGCGTCGATCACGCTCCACGGAAGACCTAGCAGCCTACAAATTACACCTATCCACGCACAGAGAATCAATCATCGCTAAGATGAAACAATTCCACACTGATACACTGAAAAGATCACTAAATAAACCTCGTGATCTTTTCAATCTAGTCAAGACCTTAGCTAAGGAGCCATCGTCCAAACAACCCGAACTCATTCACCCACAAGCGTTCGCTGAATATCTACAATCCAAGCTGCTAACAACTGACACCATCGCAACAATCCCCGCTCAAGACTCCATCTGCCTATCTAACCTATCTATGTTCTCCACACCATCAAACAAACATGTCGAGAACATTATTGCTGCCCTTAACACATCCACTGCACAAACTGACCCTTGCCCAGCCTTTTGGATAAGGGAGCTACGAAGTGATCTTAGCCCTCTCATCACTAGAATGATAAATTTATCCTTTACATCTGGGTCTTTCCCATCAACCCTCAAGAGAACATCCATTAGACCCCTCTTGAAGAATCCTAAACTCGACTCACAGAAAGTCGAATCTTATAGACACATAGCCAGTATTCCTTTTCTAGTGAAAGTAATTGAAAAGGTAGCCCAAAGTCAAATACAGGATCACATCGACTCTGCATCCCCTCTAGACCAATGCCAGCATGGCTTCAGGGAGTTCCACGGTGTGGAAACCCTCCTCACAACCCTCTTCAACAACATCATCACAGGCATTGACAACGTCCACCAAGGCTTTGTGCTTATTTTCCTGGACATTGCCGCTGCTTTTGACTCTGTACATCACGATCTATTACTAGGGCGGCTAAAAGAAAAGGGCATCAACGACACTACCCTGGCATGGTGCAGATCATACCTGGATCAGAGATGGCAGTATGTAACTTCAGGAACAGCAACATCCACACCTTTCCATCAAAAAAAGGGTGTGCCACAAGGGTCATCCCTATCATCACTCTTATTTAACATATACATTCAGCCAGTCTGCAATATCATCAAATCCTTCAAGGTCGACTGTCTAATATACGCAGACGACATTCTCCTCTACATGCCTTTTTCCACACTCAACATGGATCTTTCACCGATGACCAAATGCTTTGATGCAGTGTCTGAATGGCTTCAATCCCAAAACCTCTGCATTCAGCACAGGAAAACGGAGGTTCTCTTCATCACTAGAGACCCATTGTTCACCCCTCCTTCCCAGTTAAAAGTGAAAAAAGCTGAGCTCCAAACAAAGCCTTCCATCCGATACCTTGGGGTCACCTTAGACCAGCATCTGGACATGAAATTACATATATCCAACGTAGTTAGAGCGATTTATCTCAAAATCCGGACACTCCGCCACCTTCGCTCCTTGCTTGATCCTGAAGATTTCCGGACTATATTCCAAGCGTTAACCCTACCGCACCTTGACTATGCTAATGCCGTTTTTTAAGGCCTACCACACTCCACCTTAAACCCTTTGCAACTCGCCATGAACACTGTGGCCAGAGTCCTCTACGGGGCATCAAGAAGGGACCATGTAACACCTATTCTAAAACAGCTCCACTGGCTCCCCATACACGGGAGACTGTTGTTCAAAACATTATTACTCACCTTCAAGGCTATCAAAGGCATCACCTCCTCCTCTCTAATGAACCTCATTCAGACCATCCCACCAAACAGATCCAGGAGAACTATATCTACAAACTCACTCATAATCCCTAAGGCAGCAACTAAATGCTCACGAGCGACATCTAATAGGGCGTTCAGTTTCTATGCCCCTAAGTGCTGGAACACTTTACCACCTGAAATTTGGGCTATCCCTGATCTAACCTCATTCAGGAAGGCAATCAAATCCCATTTATTCCCCCACTACTACCAGAACACCCAATCACCTTCCTGACCTCCAACCACCATTGAGCACCCAACTGATCTAAGAATAATACTGTTGTATATACTTGTATATACTTGTAAATTGTTCAGTTAAAAATTTCCCCATGTATTATCCAAGTTCTTCTTCCTGTTCAATGTAAAACCAAACAGCTTGTTGTATGGTCTTTTGTTGTACTGTAAACCGCGCTGATCCCAAATAGTGTGGTATATAAGAGCTTGTAATAAATAAATAAAATAAATAAAGGGATTCCTTAGACTTGGCTATGATGAATCCTCCCTACCCTGTGGCTGCGATCTTTCTAGGTTTGATCTCAGAGTTTCCAGAAAAATGCCATTTTTTTCCCAGAGTGTGGTATAGTGAAATGATGTTTTAATGAATGTTTCAGTGTCAGGTGCAGTGTAATACTAAAGTCCTAGCATGTTTCAGAAATGAGGACCGAGGCTAGACGAGTATGTGTGTGTGTAGAGCCTGAGCCTCTGACCTCTGGGAGCTTGGCAGTGATATCCCTGAAACCTGAGTATGAACAGAACTATTAGGAAACACAAACAAATCCTAGACAGGATTACTGGGACGTGTCTTACCAATATGCTTCTACCCTACCCATTGCTTCTCTCCCTCACAAAATGAATATTGGCAATCAGGCATGGGCAGCTCCAAGCAGCATAAAGACCCCAGGCACGGTGAGAGGAGCAAAGCATTTCCAACAGTTAGGGCCAGCCAAAAAATCAGGCAAGATGAGGCAGTTGCCTGAGCAGCAACTTCTGAGATGCAGCAAAGAGCAGCAGCAGCGAAAGCAAAATAGATGCTGACAGCCACGGAAACTCAAAGAGCCGTTAACCCAATTGTCTACACCGCAGGGAGAATGGGTGCAAACATACATATGAAGCAGAGTTTAATATTTCAAAGTGTGTTGTCCAGTTTTGCATTTTTACAGGATTGTTGTGGGAGTGGTAGTGTTTCGATGAGCTTGATTGTTGAGTAGAATTATCAAAATTTTGGGGCAGGGCAAGCATAAAGCTGAAAGTTTACCTAGAGCACCCAGTACTCTTGCACCACCGGCCCTGCCAACAGTGGCAAGAGCAACCTAGACACCATAAACTATGCCGATTCATGGCATGCTAGTGCAAGTTCTGGCGGAGGTCTGTAGTGATCCGATCTAGATTTGGATTTTAGATTTAATTACTCACCTATGGAGCCCACGGGGAAAGGGTCTGGTGCAACACGTCTGAGACATCTAGAATAAAGAAGTCCGCTTTTCATTGAGGCTGAGATTGTAGGAGGTGGGTGACAAAGCTTTGTATGATTTATTTTCAGTCTGCTAGTCATTGTTTGTGGAGTGTTCTCTTGTTTTGTGTTTAACTGTTCCACTCAACTCACATTTTATAAGCTTCTGTCGTATCCCTTCGGAGTCATCTTTCATCCAAGCTGAAGAGACCTCACCTGTTTAGCCTTCCTTTGTAATAGAGATGTTCTATCTTTTTCATCATTTTTGTAACCCTTCTCTTTTCTAGTTGTGCTATATCCTTTTTGAAATGGGGTGATCAGAACGGCACACTATACTCAAGCTGTGGATGCACCAGGCACCTATACAGAGTAAATGATATTCTCGGTTTTGTTCTCCATTCCTTTTCAAATAATTCTTAACCTATTTGATTTATTAGCAGTTGTGGCAGACTGGGCTGAACATTTCAATTTCCTAATCATCCGTCCAGGCCAGTCCAGTATGTATGGATTTTCTCCACCCACCAGCAACTGACTATTACAGAATTCTGATGTCACCTTACAAGAGCTCCCCCTTCAGCTCCAGATTCCAGTCTTTCAGTCCTCAGCAGCTGAGGGAAGACCTTTCTATAGTGGACTCCACTGGAAGGACAATTTTTGCCAGTTTTTTCATGGGAAAAGCCTTTAGTAAAATAAGAGAATGATACTTACTTGCTATTGCTGGGGTCCTTCACCTGCCTAGCCAGCAGTGAGGGTGACAGCGGGCTGACAGGTATCTCTACCTTCAGCAGACGCAAGGATAGTAAGGGGTTAAAATACCTGGGTGCGCCAGGTCCCTTCCCCCCCCCCCCCCAGCAGGATGGTAGATGCCTGTGAGTCACAGGTTACTGAATGTCCCTGGACTTGGGTAGTGCTGTTTGGCTGGGCATTAATGGAGCATTGTTTCATAAAGCACAGCCGGGGAAAAAAAAAGACAGGACTGGAGCACTGGAGTTGCGGCGGCAGTGGTTCGAGTTGGCGGTGAGTTTTTTGGGACGGTGCATCAGATGGGCATATCTCTTTGCTCGGGGTTCCTTGGCTAGTATCGTCCCATGCTCATCTTATAATCTGCGGCTCTCTGGTGCAGTTCCTTCACCCCCACAGTTGGGATGCAGTTGCTTTGCCCATCTTATTGCTGGTCGGGCGGTTCAAGCATTCGAATTGGGGGGGCCCGATTTGAAATGACGCAGTCATGCCCAAGAATGAAGAGAGACCAGCGGGCGATTCAGGGTCGCTTGAGGAGGCCGTGGATTTGCGGGAACCGGGGCCATTTCTACAACAGCGGCCATTTCCCTATCTCATTCAAGCAAGCAAGGCAAGAAAAGGAGCAAAAAGCGGGAAACTCCCACGTTGGCTCCTTCAGAGCCTCCAGTGCATGTCCCGGTGGTATTGGAGCCTCTTTTTTCACCTGATTTCATTTTAGCCTTGCATAAGGCTTATTGTCTGAACAGCAAGCAAGCAGGAAAGGCAGATACTAAACCTTCCCAGAGCTCGGCATTGGAGATCCTGCAAGAAGGAGTCCCTGAAGGTAGGGCACCTTCCATTCGGAGAAGTGGAGAGGATCCTGATGCCTGGATGGGTCAGGACTCTCCATTGTCAAAGACTTCAGAGGAGCTCAGGGAAGGTCCCTCTGACCTCTGGGATGAACTGGGGGGCACAGCTTTGGAGGAGGGCGAAATTTCTTCAGGAGATGATCCGAATATAGTTACGGTGTTTCACAAGGAGGAATTGTCGGCTCTCATTAAACATTCCTTGGTGGCATTAAACATTATGCCCCCACCTGCAGTGATAGATGAGCCCCTGGAAGATCTCTTGCTTCAGGGCTTCAAGGGGGTGCAGGTGTGCTTTCCAGTCCATAGGGTCATTCGAAAGATGTTTGATTCTGAATGGGAATTTCCAGAGGCTGCGCTATGGCGTAGCAGGACAATGGGCCGCTTATACCCAATACCGCAGGATGAGCGAGACCTCCTGCACATGCTAAGGATGGATGCCCTCAAAGATCTACAGGACTGCAAGCTGGAGTCATTTCTGAAGCAAGCATTTGATACAAGTGCTCTGATGCTGCAAGCTGCTATCTGGGGAGCTTATGTGTCCAGGGCGTCCATTCACTGGATTCAGGGGTTAGCGTCCCCTGATCTGGAGGGACAGGCGTCGTCAGAAGGAGCGAAGCTGGAGCATGCTTCGCAGATGCATTCTAGATTTGGTACGGTCCTCGTTTAAGACTATGGCCTCAATTGTGGCAGCCCGCCGCTTTCTATGGCTGTGCAATTGGTCAGCAGATGCTTCCTTTAAATCTAGACTCAGCAAACTCCTATTCAAGGATAAGTTGCTGTTTGGTGAGGTGCTGGATAAGTTGGTCAAGGTCCTAGGTGATATAAAAAGTGGCCGCTTGCCTGAGGATCGCCCGAAGGGCCTGAAGCAAGGGGCTCCGTCTCACAGTCAGCCTAAGGATTTCCACAGATTTCGGGCAACATGGTTCGCTCCATATCAGAGAGGGCGTTATGGAGGCCGGGGTTACCGAGGTCCTAGTCGGGGTTTGTACTCAGCCCCGCAGGTCCCCGCCAAGAGACCTCAATGATGTCAGGACGGCCCAGGTGGAAGTGGCAGTCGGAGGTCGGTTACAATAGTTTTATTCTGCCTGGGTCAATATCACTACAGACCAGTGGGTGCTGGAGATTATACGGGCAGGATATGCGCTGGAGTTTGCACAGTCCCTTGATGATGCTTTCATCCAGTTACCCTGCAAGCTCTGGAGAAAGAACAGGTGGTCCAGGAAACTTTGGAACAATTGCTGTGGCTCGAGGCATTAGTCTTGGTACCTCGAGACCAGTGCGGCTTAGGTCGATACTCCATCTATTTTGTGGTACCCAAGAAAGAGAGCACTTTTTGCCTTATCCTCGACCTCAAGCAGGTCAACCGCGCCCTCAGGGTTTTGAATTTTCACATGGAAACCTGACTCTCGGTCATCGTGGCGGTGCACCAGGGTGAATTTCTGTCCGCCCTCAATCTCACAGAAGCCTATCTGCATATTCCCATCCGGCCGGAGCATCCTGCGTTTTGCTGCACCTATGGGACATTTTCAGTTCCGGGCCTTGCCCTTTGGCCTGGCAATGGCCTCCTGCACCTTTACCAAGGTCAGAGGAGGAATCAGGCCCAGACTACTTGTGCAGCCCTGCAACTCTCCATTGCCTCAGGTACAAAAACATAGATTGTGAGCCATTCGAGGACAAGAGAAAAATATCTATACAGTACCTGAATGTACACCACTTTGACTGGTAGAAAAGCAGTATATAAGCCTAGTTAAATAAATAAATAAATAAACCTGTGTCTCAGAATCGGGCCCATAGTTGCCTGTACTTTCATTTTGTTTTAATGAAAATTGAATCCCAGTCATTTCTATTTGAAAAAAATCTAGCTTTTTTCCTAATCTGTCTTAACTGCATTAAGCACAACAAATTGAATAAAGCCAGTGCAAACTTTATACGGTATTAAAAGGGCTTGCCAGATAGAATCAAAGGTCATCTTCTAGGAGCGAATCAAAGATGGCAATGGCACTGTTGTAAGTTGCAATGAAGAAATATCATCTAAAGACGCCTAACCAGGTCTCTGGCTCTGGTTGCACTCCGCCGTAAGGGGGGAACCCCTCCTTCTTGGATAGAACTCCCTACAAACGCAATGCAGGGGTCCACCTCAGACACCATTATCTGAGTCACCAAACTGACATCCATATGCGACTGCCCTACCACCTCCACCGATGGAAGAGGAGGAGTGGCAGGATCCAACGGACTAAGCGAAACATTGTTCCCCAAGCTGGGGGTCTTCCCAGCCTCAGCAGCAGGTCCATCAGCTTGGCCTTTGCAAAGTTATCTTCTGCCCCAAAGTAATAGCCTCAAATTTCAGGGGGAGGGGAACTCCCCCCAATCTTGGTCTTTCGTTTCGGCATTACAGTAGTTCAAGCTTTGAAAGAGGAAAATTGTAGACTGAAATCAGGAACAGAAGACAAATGTGTCCTATTTAGAGGCCATCTTGACATGCCCCCTAAAAATCCCACACTAATTACTTAGTGTGGATTGGGGTGGGCTCTAGGTGGCTTATGGTGTGAGATAGGGCATGAAATTAGAGCCATAGACTAAAACAAAGAAACAGCAGTCTTCAGATCCTTCTTAAATTTATTTAACATCTTTTTTTATACTGTCTTTCTACAAGTCAAGACGGTTAGAGGCAACGAATCCCACAGTATTAGAGCTAAATGTGCAAAAGATGTTCATCTCATGCTCTCACAATAAATTTTTGTTAGAGGCGGAATACAGAGCCTAGGTTGGGAGCTTCTGGGAAGGGTGGTGGCAAAGAGCAGGGCATTCAAAGCAAAACAATAGGTTCTGACAGCCAAGGGGGCATAAGACATATGGTTTGCCTAAGGCACCAACATCTTGAACCAACTCTTGGGCCGGCCCTGCTGGCAGACCATTATAAGGCGTGCTAGAATAATCTTGCTTACCAATAGTGTATGAATCAGAACCCTAACTTTCTTGCATTCCAGAAATCCTCTGATTGCATGAATCTTACATGGGATGTAGAAATACAACTTAATCACAGCTGTGATTTGAGGATTAGAAGTCAACTGTGCATCATTACCATGAGACAATCAAGTGTCTAATGGTAATGATGTTGTCCTACTAGACATTCCTTCCCTCTGATTTTACGTTAGTATGTGATTTGTTCTTTCAGTCTTATAGGTCTGTAAACTACCATGAAGTCAAATTTTGTGTAAATAGCGGTATATCAAACACATTTTAAATAAATAACTAAATAAATAAAACACCCACTATAGCAACTCTATTTCTTTCAAACTAATAGCAATAATCACAAACACTGGGGCCACGGTTAATGAATTTGCTTTCCTAGACTCACATTGCACCTTAAAGTGGAGTCACTCAAAATATGAGGAAAACCACATTAATATTATTGCTCCAGGACCAAGATCTGCCAATAAAGAAGGCAAAACTGTATGACTTATAAACAAAAAAACAGCCATTAAATCCACTGAAACCAGAATAACAATTTGTCCCAAGTCCCACTGAAGCCTTGCTTTACTAGGTTGTGCTATCAAGGATATATCTCAAGTCAACTGCCAGTCATAGAACATGTCTCTTTTAAGATCTCATTTATTTTATTTATTTATGTGATTTTTATACCGCCATATCAAGAATCATAGTGGTTTACATAAAACAAATGAATTACATTGAACAAGGTAGTGATGACATATAACTAACAAACAATCAGAGATATATACATGATTCGAATACCAGAAAACTATTTACAATTAGTCTGTTCTTGATGACTCATTTGCTTTCAATATTATGCATATTTGAAGAGGTAATCAGAGCAATGTAATGTATCGTGTGGTTGAGAGTAAGTAGAGAAATTGTGGAGAGTAAGGTGCTTAATTCTTCTCAAGGTTATGTCAGTTCAATTAGTTGGAGTGATCTCTGTTTGTCCAAAATGTTCTATAAATTATCCATTTATTATCCAGGAGAGATTTTATTTATCCTCCCCCCACAGTCTCAATCATAGGCCACCAACTAATTTATAATTTTTAAATGCATTTAAAAAAACAACTCAGCTGGAAGAAGATGGTGCCCAGTGGAAGGACGCCGAAGCTCCTATATGGTGCCTACTCTCATGACAAACACAGTCCCCCTTGTTATGCTAACTAAAGAGCTTTGATTATAAATTAGTTGATGGCCTATGATTGAGATTGTGGGGTGAGGAAAGTCGTGGGGTTTGCTGTGTTATTAATTCGCAAGTGCATACCTCACTCTCCCTTCACTGAGGCCTGCCCAATCAGTTCAGGTTAGCTTTGGTTCTTTTCCCCATTTTCCTTTATTACAAATTTGATAAGGTGAACAGCCTTAACACTTTGGTTCTTCTTTTTGTTTTGGTTATTTTGCTTATGTGTGAGAGCCATAGTGAGTTGTTGTTTTTGGTAGTGAAAAAATTGCAGGCAGGTTCAGATGCAGATGTGATTTCACAAATCTGGACGTGCCTGATAGGGATGTCTGCAGGGACGTCTACTTAAACATCCCCAGAACCATGCTTCAAAACACAGACATCTAGGATAGCGTAATGCTTAGAGTAGTCAGTTAAAAACAGGGTTCAAATACTGCTTCTACTATGGTTGAAAATATACTGGGGAGGATATAGTGCTTCCTTTTTTACACCCTCTGGCTGTTTTTCAGCTAAAATTAGCATTTTTTAGATGCTGGACATCCATAACATTTCTGTGATCAGGCAGGGACATCCTAGTCAGTGGGAATGCACTAACCATTCCTCCAGGTTCCTGGGAACACCCCGGCCATGCCTTCTCCATACCCCCATTCACATGCGGACATTCTCACTCTGGGAGCGTCTCCACAGCTGGCTTCTAAAATGGATGTGGAGACTGTGTCTGTGCGTTGGATGTTTCCATGCCCATTTGCAGACATCCAAAGCACTAATAAAGCTTCTAAAATGACCCCCTAAGGGCCCCGTTTACTAAGCATTTTTCCCATAGGCACAAAATGGGAGAAGACCTTTAGTAAACAGGGCCCTAAGGAAGTAATTTTATAAAGTCAGTTCCACATGGATGTGGTCACATACATGCATAAATGTCCTCTTATAACATATCAACTGGCTTAAACGTAAATGCTTTGAGGTGATGATGCATATTTTGCCAGTAGGCACGAGCTGCAGATGGAAATTTGTCAGAATGTGGGTGGAGCGTGCAAGTATGTGCATAGATTTCAGGTGTACCTGAAAATTATAGGTGTAGATATTTACACCAGTTCCTGGACTGATATAAATGTCTCAGCCTGCAATGTAGGGGTGAGATCTGCCACTTAAGCTAGTATTTTATAAAGACAAGTAGACGCTTACTTGTCTTTATAAAATTGCCTTAGTATAGGTGCCTGAAAACATACTTAAATGTAGGCGCCCCTTTGTAAATTATCCTCTTAAAGTCTGGGCAAACCCAGAAAATTTTCACTTTCTTGCAAAAAGTACTCAAATCTGAAAGTAACCTGATCTTATTTGGTGAGTTTGTTCCACAAACCTAGGGCTGCTGCTAGAAAAGTGTTGTTTGTAGTCTACCATCTTGGGAAGAGGAGCCTATAAGATTGCTCACTTAGTTCATAACCAGAATACCACAACCATTCCCTCTAGCCAGAAAGATTTACAATAATCTAAAGTAGCCACCAAAATTACTTGTGCCAAGATTTGCTTGGATTGCTTACAACAAGATTTCACTGCAGCTGTCAATGTGAAAAAATATTTTACTTTTGAGACACCATAGCCCATGTTCCCTGTAAAATAGTTATCTCCAAGTTATAATGCCCTGTTCAATGTAATTTCAGTTTGTTCAATGTAAACTGCACTGATGCAGAATAGCGCGGTATATAAGAGAATGTAAATAAATATAAATAAATAAACACCATTATTCAAGAAAACAAAAAAGTGGCATTTTAGAAAGAATGTCCAAGTCAAATCCGGGACATCCATGGACATCTGTATCACTGGCTGATTTTTGAACATGGATGTCCCCATAAACGCCCCCCTTATGAAATTGTGGCCAGGGACGTCCACTGGCGTAGCAAAATGGAAACATAAGCTCTCGTTCCTCATCCGTGTACTTTGTCATAAAATAAAGGAGTATTAGTGGAGCTCCTCCTCCACACCTTCCAGACATTTTCCTGACAAAATGATCACTTTTCAGATGCCTGCTCATGCCTTGAGGAGGTATAACCTTAGAGGTGATGCTGGGATGCAGGATGTTTCTGAGATCAGGCAAGAATGTCCAAGTTATTGGGAACTCCCTGGCCATGCCTCCATCACACCTGCATTCAGACTTTAGCTATATGTGTAGGGACTAATTCTCAAAGCCATTTAAAGTAACACAAACAACACATTTATGTATTTATTTACAGATGCTTAAACCCTGTTCTGACCAAAGTCAATGCAGTGTGCAAGATAATAAAAAAATACAGCACAGTACAAAAGCCCACCACCCCCACCCTCATCCTACCCATCAGCAATCCCTAATGTACAGAACCATTTTTAGTAGTTTGTGAAAACCTAATAAACTACCCAATGTATGTAATTCCAGAGGAAGCATATTCTACAGCTCGGCCCCACCACCCTGAAAACCCAGGAATTTCCATGAGCAAATTGTACTACCTCCAGACCAGGAATGTCCAACAGCCAACCCTGTGAGGACTAAGCACCTTTGCAGGCTCATACCATCTCCAAAGATCCTGCAGATAACCCAGATGGCCATCATAGAGTACCCAATAGACAATAACCATGAGCTTAAACAAACACCTTTCCCAAATGGGGAGCCACTGCAACTGTCGCAGGAGGGACTGGAACTATCCCTACACCTTGCACCCAGAAAAACCTACATTCTGCATGACTTGTAGTCTGAGAAAGGACTGTCTGAGTAACCCAATGTAAAGGATATTGCAATAGTCCAATGTGCCCTGCACAAACGCTTGCAGGACTAACCTCAAAGAAAATATTTCCAAGAAAGGGCGCAATTGACACACCAGCCGCAACTTTAGCCAGGCCATTTTCATGGCCTGAGCAATCTGTTTGTCACCTATTCCTACCCTTTCCAATACCACCCCCCAGTGAACGCAACTCCTCCTGCCAGGGGATGACAACGTTACCAACTCTCGGCGGACTATGTGAATCTGCATGATTTAGAAATTAAATATAATTCAGGCTCCTAAGCCCACCTCATATTTTGATAATCAAACTGCACAATTGTGATTGCTGCAACACCATTCCTTCCAGCACAGTCCTGTAAAAATATGCGTGATTGTACATCATGATGAGGGAAATTTCCAGCAGGTGAATGGCTGTTTGAAAACCGCCACCCTTCCTGGTGGTAAAAGTATGAGCTGATAGTTATGGCCGTGAGGGCCTATTGTATTACATTGATTTCAAATTCTCTTTGGCACCCACAGATGTTGCCGCCAAGGCAAGAGCCTAGTCATTCCTAATGGATTAAACCAGTCCTGCCCTTCTCTGCCTGGCTTAAAGTGTAGGTGTGGGCTTTCGCAACATGCACGCTTTTAGCTGGGTTAAAAAAGATTATGCCAGGGAAGTGTCTCATTTTCAGGAAACCACTAACCTCAGTTCTCTCTTTCTTTGGTAGCTCTGCTGACAGATGGGGTAGAAGCAGGTGCTACAATCAGATAAGATCCCATGGATGATTTTCTGCTACTCAGAGCCTTTGGGATGCATATAAGATTCTTGCTACCTTCGTGTTTGACACAAAGCAGATCTATGCTCACGTATAAATCTAATCTAGTGCTAAGTAAGCCCGAAGCCACCTGAATGTATTCCATTATTTATTAGAATTTATTAGACTTGTGTGTGACCTTTGGATGCTAAGCAAATCTTTCCTACACCGTTAGTTGCGTAATCCTAACTGCCTTGTGTTTTATGTCTAACAACGCTATTAGACTACTTTGCAGACTTTGTTTTTCTTTAATACAATTTCTCATTTAACCTCTCTTTGCTGAGATGATTTCAAGTGTATCCTCTCTCCAAGAGGGCATCTAATTGCTTCTGCAATAAGGGAAGGGATTATCATGCGGTGACAACTTAGCCCCACAGGTCAGTTTGCCAATCTGTTATTCTAGGAGAGAAAACATGCTTTCTTTTGTCTGTTTTGAGAGCTCCCATTACCTCACATTGAGGAGTTTCTGGTAGTAAATAATCTATAGCTAACAGGGGTGTGAAAGCAGAAACACGAATAAAGATTTTTAACACAAAAGAAAGCAGCACACATTAATCTTTGAACTGGCGACATAAGGGCAACATGAAAACTCATTTTATTCTCTTTTTTTTATTACAAAAATGTATTTCTTAGTTAACACAATTATTAAAATATACACTTAGGGGGTTTTCTTCTAAAAGGTACTAAGGTGTTGCACCTACCGCACCAATAGCTCCAAAATCATGGTACATTAGATGCAACACCGCTGAGTTAAATGTCAGGGAAAGCATGTTCCCAGCACTTAACACACAGCCCTGTGCCTTAACATGGCATACAAATATGGGGCCATCGGTCTCCCACTCCTTTTCTTGTTCCCCCCCCCCCGACCTCGCATTCTCTCTCGGGTTGCTTTGCTTTCATGTGCGGTGGCGTTGTCGCCGCCTCCTACGCCCATCAGTACGCCTTTGCCTCTCTCTCCAGCCCCTGCACTGATCCATACACCTCCGTCACTATCTCCAGACCCGATGCCCACCCGGTCCTTGCGACTTGGTCTGCTCAACTGTCGTTCCCTCCGATCTAAAGCTATTCTTATTTATGACCTCATTGAGCGTGAGGGCCTCGACGTTCTCTTCTTAGTCGAGACATGGTTGAAAGAGGGTGAAGACCCTCTTTTAGCACGCTGCCTGCCTCCGAATTACCAAGCCTTCTCCCTCCACCGGAAATCACGATCAGGTGGGGGAGTTGCGGTCATATTTCATTCCTCGGTCCCCCTGTCCCAACTTTCCTCTACTTTTCTACGTCATCCGGAAGCCTTACTCCTTCAACTGGCTGGCCAGCCAGCTTTGCAGTTTCTCCTTCTCTATAATCCTCCTTCTTCTTCTCCCTCTTCCTGGGATTCCCTCCTCTCCACCATTTCTGACCTCTCTCTCCAATTTCCTCACCTGGTCATCCTTGGTGACTTCAATGTTCACTTTGACTCACCCATCTCCACTAGGGACATTGCTTTCTCTACTCTTCTCCACGATCTTTCCCTGCTTCAATATGTAGCCTCCCCCACTCATGTAGCTGGACACACACTGGACTTAGTTATTTCCTCTCAAAGCTCCTCCTTTCAGATTTCGTCTCTCTCTGTGGAAGCTGTTCCGTGGTCGGATCACACGTGTATTGCTTTTTCCCTTCTGTTTGTCCCCCCTCCCTCCCCTCCCCCTTCCCTACCCATCTGCCTTTCTCGCCGGCTTAATTCTGCCTCCTTCCACAATTTCTGTGCAACCTATTGTCCTCCCCCTCTGGACTTCTCCTCTTTATCACCTTCCTCTCAAGTAACTTTCTGGTCAACTGGTCTTTCCTCTGCTCTAGATCAAGTTGCTCCTCTTCGACCCAATAACCCTCGTCATACTTGTCGTTACCCCTGGTTTCATCCTGGTCTTCGTCTGCTGCGCTCTCAATTAAGGAGAGCTGAGCATTCCTGGCGGAAATCTCGCAATGCCGCTTCTTATCAGCATTTTAAGCTTGCCCACGCCCATTACCGCTCAAGCATTCACCATGCCAAGTGTACTTTTTACTCTACATCCATTGTCTCAGCTCCCAATCGTTCACGTCAACTTTTTGCTACCCTACATACTCTCTCCCAGCTTCAGGCGCCTTCTAAACACGAATCTGCCTCTGCTTTGCAAGCCCCTGACCCAACCACTTTGGCTTCTTTCTTTTCCTCAAAAGTCCAAAGTCTTCGTTCCTCTCTTCCATCTTGTCCCCAATCTCTGCCTCCACCGCTGCCCACCTCGCCTCCACTGTCCCCCTCTCTCTCTCATACTTGGTCCCATTTTTCCCCAATCACCTCACCAGAGCTCATCCAGTTGTTGTCTACAACTCACAAGACTACCTGTCCTCTGGATCCCATTCCTTCCTCTTGGTTCACTAAGCCTTCTCCTGTTCTTTTACATCCTCTTCTTACTATTGTGAACACTAGCCTATCTTGTGGTACTTTTCCTGACCCCTGGAAGCACGCCCTGGTTCGTCCTCTCTTGAAGCATCCTTCTCTTGACCCTTCTATCCCCGCTAACTTTCGTCCAGTATCCAATCTCCCTTTTGCCTCTAAGCTTCTTGAAAAAGTGGTCTTCTCCCAACTGTCTCATCACTTGGACTCTACGCACTTTCTGCACCCCCGTCAATCTGGGTTTCGGTCTGGATATAGCGTGGAGACCACTATCACAGCTGTTCTGAATGAAATTCGCACTTCCCAAGATCGAGGCGACATTACCATCGCTGTGTCTCTTGACCTTTCTGCCGCCTTCGATCTTGTGGATCACCCCTCTCTTCTCTCTCGTTTGCGGGATGCGGGTATTCATGGTGTTGTCTATCAATGGTTTCATTCTTTTCTATTTTCTCGTTCTTTTGCAGTTGTTTCTGGTCTCTCCACCTCAGATCGTTTCCCTCTGACTTGTGGTGTTCCTCAGGGTTCTATCCTGGCTCCTTTGCTGTTCAATCTTTTTCTGGCCCCTCTTTCTCTCCTTGTCCAGCAATTGGGTATTTCGGGCTACTACTATGCTGACGATATTCTCCTTCTGCACCACACCTTCTCATCCAATCCTGATATCACTTCACTGGAGGTTTGTTTATCCTCGGTTTCCTCCTGGCTTTCCTCAAATGGTCTGGATCTGAATATCTCCAAGACAGCTGCTGTCTGATTCACCCATGGTTCCCCTACTCCATCTCTTACACCTTCTCTTTCGGGTGTCCCTATTCTCACAGTGCCCAAACTCCGGTATCTTGGTGTCATTCTTGATAGTGCACTCACGTTTCAAGACCACATTTCTTCCATCTCCCAGCGCTCTTTCTACTGTCTTCGTCAGATCCGTGCCATTAGACTTTTTCTATCTCCCCAGGCACTCACTACCCTTCTTCTTTCATTAGTCATAACTCGTTTAGATTTCTGTAATTCTATTTATGCCGGTATCCCTCAGTACCAGTTACATCGTCTACAGTTAATTCAAAATACGGCTGCCAGGATGCTTCTACATGCCTCTTCACGCGATCACATCACCCCCCTACTACAACACCTTCACTGGTTACCACTACAATTCCGGATCCCTTACAAGGTTCTCACTCTGGTCCATCGAGCCATTTACCTTCACAGACCCCAATACCTTTCTGATTTGCTCTCCTTCCATGTCCCTTCCCGAAGCCTCCGGTCCATCCATATTAACTGCCTTCACCTTCCGGCCCCTTCCCGTGCACATCTCCAATCCACCCGTAAATCAGCATTTTTCTACCTTGGTCCCTCTCTCTGGAACTCACTACCCACTGCCCTCCGCCTTGAAGAATCCTATTCTAAATTTCGCTCCCTTCTCAAAACTCATCTGTTCTCCTGTGCCTTTCCTGGATCTAGCTGACTCCTCTGACTCTTTCTTTCTATCTTCTCCTGTTCTCTGTTTCTTTTTTTCTTTCTTCTTTTCTTTCTCAAGTAATTGTAACTTTCCTTTTCTGTTTCTGATTTACTGATTTTATTTATATTGTAAACCGCCCCGATGTAATGGGGGGCGGTATATCAAATGTTGTATAAACAATAAACAATAAATAAACAATAAACAATAAATAGCGCATGTACATGTAACGTCACCTATTGAGGTAGTGTTAGGTGAACCTGTGCTGATTGCAAGGGTCACAGCATAAGTTGTTTACCTTCTGCTAATTGTGCAGTGCTCACTAAACCTACTCTCCTCCCTGAACCCGCCCCCTTAGCACCCCAACATGCCATTCACAGCATGGAAATCAGCCCATGCTATCTGTCATGGCCCTGTGCTAGTTGTCAGCGTGTGTCCCAGCCAGGGCTGGCCCATCCATTGTGAGGGAATGGTGCCCACCCATGGCCCCGCACCTCAGGGGGCCCCACACCTGACCGGCTGCAGAGAGAGCCGGGGAGGTCAAAAGGCACGAGTGAACTTTGAATGGCCGTGGGAGTAAAGAGGGGCATTTGTCTTCTCTCCCATGGCTGTGATAAAAAGAAGCCCGCTGGAGCGCTGAGTGCTAGGAGGTCAGGGCATGTTGGATATGCCTCCTTTTAACTTCCCAGCACTTCATATTTCTAAATTGTGATCCCTTATTCTATGTTTGGTGACAGACCATGTTTTGCATGTGTAACCAAGCTGCAGTATTCTGTTCATGTAGTTTTTATGAGAGTCCCAACTTGTTCTCTTTCCCCAGTATGAGATGTATTGGTTTAGTATTTGCAGTGTTTAGTGCTTTGTGAGTCCTGGTAGTGCTGCTTTGATACGGCGGGTCTGCTATGGATTCTAAGTGAGCAGGGTGTATAGCACTTCCTAATGTATCTGGCAGATGATACTGGAGAATAGTAATGTAGAAATATGGTAGTCTCTTTATCTTCACTGCCCATGCAAATGGTATTCAGACACTCATTAAGAGGCATGTTTACTAAAAGTTAATGCACATTCACAAAGGTTAATGTACGCTAAGTGCAGCAACACCGATTTATTTCTGTTGGCGCAGTGGCACTTAACACACATTAATATTTAGTAAACATGCCTCTAAGTCATTGCCAGGACAAAAAAGAGGCTTGTGAAGGGGTCCTTTGAAAGCCGCCTTAAATTTTAGATGGGCAACATATACATTTTAAAATAAAATTAATTTAATTTATGCAAATGAGGTCCAGTGGCTACGCAATCAGTCTCTGAATATGGCCTCACGTCACCCTTAGGCTGCCCCTGATCCCAGCACACCTTCAGTGCGTACCAGAATACGGTCTGACAGCTAGTGCCTTTTACTAAAAGTCCACCCTTACTCTATATTAGCAAATTAAGGGATTTACCAACCTGCATTTATGAATTAATACATGCTAATTTATGATTAATATTATTAGTCAATAGGGCCCATTAAAAACAATAGGGCTTGTGTCAATTAATGAGATTAATTGCATTAATGCATTTTAATGTGCAATAACACATGTTAAAACTTTAACGCAGGTTAGTAAATCTAGCCCTAAATCTTTTTCTATGTATTTTATATTGGCCTAATTTTAATATTTTTTTTTTATAATTTAATTCTTTATTGGTATTTATAATAATCACTCAGTTATATACATAAATGAGAATATGAAATTATGGGATACCAAGCAAAAACAAAAAAACCCCAAAAAATGTAATACAACTCTTACATCTTAAAGGAAACTCTTACATCTTAAAGAAGGTACATCCCAAAATTTAGTAATTTTAATTTTGATAGCATGCAAACATATCAGATATACTTTGTATACTATGTACTATAACTTCTGTTAACATTTTTTTATTGTGCATGTCATTATAAAATTAATATGCATGGAGAGAAGCTGCTGGAGGATGGCCTTCTGCAAGAATGAGAGTAGAGGCACTGTGGCCCTTAAATAGTTTAGTGGAAGAGCAGGGAATGAAAGCACTTTGGTCTTAATAGGCAGAAGCTCCGCCCTGATCCCTAATGTCAACAGTTAAAGTGACTGGAACAGTTCAAAATTCTTGCTGGCTGTGTTTGAAGGGACGTGCTCATAAGAACATTAGAACTGCCATTCTGGGTCAGACCAAAGGTCCATCAAGCCCAGTGTACTGTTTTCAGCAGTGGCCTATCCAAGTCATAAGTACCAAAAGTAGCCAGTTCCATGCTGCTTATCCCCAGAGATAAGCAGTGGTTTTCTCTTGGTTTACCTTAATGGTTCATGGACTTTTCCTCCAGGAATTTGTCCAAACGTTTTTCAAAACCAGCTACATTATCTGCTTTAATCACATACTCTAGCAACGAGTACCAAAGCTTAATTATATGTTGAGAGAAAAAATATTTTCTCCTATTTGTTTTAACACTAGAAGCCCCAAAGTGCGTCAATTGACGCAAATGCATCTTCGAAGTTGTATACCAGCGCCACTGCTAGAACCATGTCAGTCATGTTCCATGACTTTGTTAGCAAGGTCAAGATGTTCAAATATGAGCATCAAAAATTAATGACAGATGCACCACCTAGTAGGAAAATTAATTTATACCTAGAAGCCCCAAAGGGCGTCAATTGATGCACTCAGTTGTTTTGGATGCGTCTATTGACGTACTTTGGGGCTTCTAGGTATAAATTCATGTTCCCACTAGGTGGCGCATCTCAATCACTGTTTACAGTTTTACTCCGGCATTACAAACAATAGACACACGATGACATGTAATGACATCACATACTGCATGTATTTAACAAATAAGTAACTTCACATTAATTCACATCTGCATTTCATGCTAAACGGAGTCGTCATGATAATGCGTCAATTGTCGCACTTTGGGGTTTCTAGGTAAAATTCCTTTTGGGGCTTCTAGTGTTAAATATACTACTTTATAACTTAATGGCTCCTATGGGGTCCCTTCAGAGCCATTGAGGGCTCTCTTTTGCTGATTGGGTAAGGTAAATCAAGATGCACAATGCCTGAGCCTATGAATCATCATGTGTACTCTTTTCAAATTTCTCTTTCTACTACTCAGGAGGCCCACATACTTCAAATTTTTCTGGGGTTTATTTTAGTTCTGAGCACAGGTCTTCACTACCTTGGCTTAGGCACTGTGGATGTTGGTAGCATTACAGAGCCTTTAGAAACTCAAACTTCTCTATGTTTTCAAGCATTGTATCTAATACTGTGATTGTCTCTTTACCCAGGGGGATATCTATGCCCCCTAGAGGTGGTTTATAAAGAGCAATCACGGTTGTAGGGGTATAAAATATATCCTTTGAGGCCAATTCTGTTAAATGCACATTTTGGATGCGGGCACGTCCAAATCCTAGACGGGTCCAGTTTGAACTTGATTCCACAGTAGACGCACACGCGATTTGTAATATGGACATGCATGTTTGTGGTGCTGCATGAACACAGCACTATAGATGAAGAGACACGCCTGTACACAGCACACTGCTTCGCACATCCCCGCAGTCACCATATTCTGAAAGGTTAGCTGTATATGACCCCGCATGTCTCTGCCATACACCCGGGAACAGACACACCCCCATGTAAAATGTGCAGCTTCTAAGCTGTTCCACTTACTTAGTGTGTTTATGCAAGCCACACATGAAAACTGATGATACAGAGTTGGTGATGCAGATTAGACCATCTATACCAGAACACTGCAAGGATAGCTCATGGCACTACGATTATTTAAAAGCAGGTAGAAGGTGATATGGTAGACAAGACATACCTCACATCACAACAGTCATGGCAGTAGAAGACATCCTTTGTTATGCCTGCATTGGACATCACTGCAAACGGTCTTTGGCAATGCTCATGGCCCAGAAGACAGCAGAAGAGGATGTCCATAGGGAAAATCACAGCATGTCCCTTTTACAGATAAGAAGCCCTTGGATTGGGACTATGCACCACTGCAACAGTGCTAATAGATGACCAAAAGCACCATCATCGCTCTCTACAATTGTGCACATTTCCAAAGACCTATGGTGGTACTTCTGGGCAAGTCTTAGTGCTGTTTGCACTATTGATTTCACTCATTCTGAGGGTCCCCTATTGGTGACAGGGGCATGTTGTTGTGTTAAGGTATAGAGCACCACCTCGGCTTAATCCCTTCCCGATCATACTGGTACCTGGTGTGCTGCGGTCATCCCAATAGTCCAGATACCAGCAAGGCACTTGTGTCCCCCCAGATTAGCGGATGGGCACAACAGATCCTCCTGTGCAACACACACACACACACACACACACACACACACACACACACACACACACACACACACACACACATATAACCACACTTGCAGTCACAACCACCATCCTCTGCCACACCATGTCCTGCACTCATACACAAATACTGTGAATCCCTGTTGGCGTAGTGCCTCAGGTCACCACATCTGACCTGCATTTCTCAGGCAGGCATGGTTCAGCACCCTATGGACACACATGCCTTCCCTACATCTACAGTCACATTGTTCCAGCCACTGGGATTGTCAGGGAAGCCATGCATAGCCCCTTTGATACAAGCAGCAACTGGCTGGACTATTGTCTATTGCAGTGCACCATATTTCTGTAGAAGTGCATTATTGATCCTTAACTTTACAAATGTCCTTTACCTGTGCATTCCATTTGGTACAACTGCATCTTGTGCACTCCCAGACAGCAAACACAGCAGTACAGTACCGTCGTGTCATAGCCATTCATCTCAATGGGATGCATTGGGGATCAGAGCAGAATATTTCTAAGTCCTGGCCTTATTCCACGTTTTTACAGGTATAACTTGGATGTCAGCGGATAATCCTGAAGGTGTACTTGGGCCTCCTCAGAATATGGATTATATGTCTCCATGGCTGGCCATGCCTCCATTCCGCCCCCTCCAGCCCACATCCAGAGATCCCCGTGCAAGCGCCGTGCATGTGCAGACACGCATGTTCTCATAATACGGTTATAGATGTATTTGCGGAAAAAGCACAGCTACTTACCTGTAACAGGTGATCTCTGGGAACAGCAGGAATAAGTCTTCACATATGGGTACGTCGGTACCGACGGAGTCCGCGCGGGAACGCTCTCCAGCGTCCAATCAGAACGCTTTTGGGAGCATCCCACCACGCCTGCGTGCTGCCTTCCCGCCTTTCCCAACTGCCTCTCCTCAGTTAAGTTTTAAAGCTGAGACAAAGAGAAATACAACTCCTAGGGGAGGTGGGTGGGTTGTGAAGACTTATTCCTGCTGTTCCCAGAGATCACCTGTTACAGGTAAGTAAGTGTGCTATTTCCAGGAACAAGCAGGAATGAGTCTTCACATATGGGGACTCCCAAGCTAAGATGCCCGGAGGGAGTCCTAGCATGTTGCAAGTCTAAAATGAGCCATGCTTTCCCTCAGAACCTCAGGCATCCTGGGGATGGAGGGTAGGAGTTGAAATAAAAAGAGAGACGCTGTGAAACAGCTAAACTAAACCAGGACTTCTGGACGGGAGTCTAGGTGTAGATGATCATAATAAGTAAATATTGGAGAGTAATATTCCAATATGGACCTCACCTGGTGGTATTGTAAAATGTTTATTGAGTTTCACATGGATCTGTTAGTAAGAACCATTAGCAAACCCTCAAGGAGTACCTCACTGTGAAGTAGAGGTAACCAAACTGTAGAAGGACAGGTGAAGGTTAGAACCATCAAGGGTGAGAGTAGCCCCAGGGAAAAACTGGGTGGTGTAATGAGGAAGGACTTCAGCGGAAAACGCAGACGGCTGTATCAGACAAGGCTTAAGTCTTTTGGTTCGAGAATAGCACAATCCTAGGACCAAAAGAGATACGTTTGACCAATTGGACGGACAAATAGAAAAATAGTCCTTGTAGGAGAAAAAGGGTATTGAAGACCCTGTATCTGATGAGAAATAAGGACAGATGTCCGAGGCATTATAACCTCTGATTAACTGAAGATCAGTAACATCTTTCCTAATTGATGTTAGGTAGGAAAGATGATGATACATGGAGAGCTTCAGAGGTACCTAAACCTGAAGGGTTATGGTAAGAAATTTGTTAATTACCACAGAGATTGGTTGTATATGTAGAACCCTATGCATGCAGGCACAGCATTAATAAGGGTAGTGCCAGCTGTCAGAGTCATATAGGAATATATGTATATATAAACCTAGACAGATAGATAGATAAGCATCTAGGTACATATCTACCTATGATGATATGTTGTTGTTGTTAAGTGCCGTCGAGTCGGAGTCGACTCATGGCGACCCTCTGGATAGCTATCCTAAATTGTGTTCGGTCTTCAGTCAGGCGGCTCATTGTTGACAAACTGGTACCCGTAGCTGCTGTTATTGTAGCGATCCATCTCATTGCTGGCCTTCCTCTTTTGCGTTGACCTTCTATCTTTCCAAGCATGATGTCTTTCTCTAATGATCTCTCTCTTCGCATGATGTGTCCGAAGTATGAAAGTCGAAGTCTTGTCATCTGAGCTTCTAAAGAAAGCTTAGGTTTGATCTCCTCTAGTACCGACTGGTTTGTTCTTCGGGCAGTCCATGGTATACACAGTATTCGCCGCCAGCACCATAATTCAAAGGCATCAATTTTCTTCCTGTCTGTCTTTTTCACTGTCCAGCTTTCACATCCATATGATGTTATTGAAAATACCATGGCATGAACAAGTCGAATCTTTGTATGGAGAGAGACATCTCTGCTCTTGAGAATCTTATCTAGGTCTTTCATAGCCATTCTGCCAAGAGCAATGCGTCGTCTGATTTCTTGACTGCTTGTTGCTTCTTTATTGATAGTTGATCCAAGTAGGTTAAAGTTCTTCACGATTTCAATTTCTTCTCCTTCAACGATGAACCTGTTGATTATGCCAGTTGTCATGATCTTTGTCTTCTTTACATTAAGGTGCAGGCCCATTTTGAGACTATGTTCTTTGATTGTGAGAAGCAAATGTTTCAGATCATCTTCACTTTCTGCCAGTAGTGTGGTATCATCAGCATAGCGAAGGTTGTTGATGAGTCTTCCACCAATCTTCACACCTCTGTTGTCTTCATACAATCCTGCTTCTCTGATGATTTGTTCTGCATATAAATTAAACAGGTAGGGGGAAAGTATGCAGCCTTGTCTTACACCTTTGCTTATTTTAAACCATTCTGTTTCTCCTTGTTCCGTTCGAACTGTTGCTTCTTGATCAATGTACAGATTGAGCAAGAGAACGATCAGGTGTTCTGGTATACCCATGCTTCTTAATGTGGCCCAGAGTTTCTCATGGTTTACACAGTCAAAAGCCTTGCTATAGTCGATAAAGCACAAATAGATATCCTTTTGGTATTCTTTAGTCTTTTCAAGGATCCATCTCACATCCGCAATGATGTCTCTCGTTCCTCGCCCTTTCCTGAACCCTGCTTGCACTTCAGGTAGTTCTTGTTCTAGGTATGGCTGTAGTCTCTTTTGAATAATCTTCAGTAGAATCTTGCTGGCATGTGGGATCAGAGCGATTGTGCGATAATTTCCACAGTCAGTTGGATCACCTTTCTTTAGTATTGGTATAAACACAGATCTTTTCCAGTCAGTTGGCCATGATGTTGTCGTCCATATTTCTTGGCAGAGCCTTGTAAGTACGGTAACAGCTGCATCAGATTGCTGCAATACTTCTATGGGAATGCTATCAATGCCTGGTGCTTTGTTCTTTGATAAGTCTTTCAATGCTGCTTCAACTTCTTCTTTCATCACCAATGGTTCCTGATCATAAGGTATCGGTTGAAACGGCTGTTGGTCCACTTGATCTTTATCATATAAAAACTCTGTATATTCCTTCCACCTTTTCTTGATCTTCTCAGCATCATTCAACATAGAACCTTGAGCATCTTGTAACATTCCTATTCGAGGCTGGAACTTTTTCTTTAACTCTCGCAGCTTTAGGAAAGCTGATCTTGTTCTTCCTCTAATAGTTTCTGCTTCTATTTCCTTGCAAGTGTCATTGTAGTACTTTTCCTTGTCCTGTCTAGCTGCACGTTGGAAATCTCTGTTGAGTTCTGCGATTGTCTTTCTTTCTCCTTTGGCTTTAGCTTCTCTGCGTTTCTGGGCAATTTTCAGAGTTTCTTCCGTCATCCATTTTGGCCGTTTTTTTGTTTTTCACCTTTTGTAGAGACTTCTCGCTTTCTTCCAGCACAACCTTCTTGATGTCATTCCATAACTCTTCCGGAGTTCTGTCATTTGTATCTAAAGCAGCAAATCGATTTTGCAGGCAGTCTTTAAATTCCAGTGGTATATTCTCAAGGTCATATTTTGCTGCATTCATGAGTGGTTTGCTCTTTTTCAACTTTAGCTTGAGTTTGCATACTAGTAGTTGATGATCTGTACCACAGTCAGCTCCAGGTTTTGTCTTTGTTGATGTTACAGAGCTTTTCCATCGTTGACTTCCACAGATGTAGTCAATTTGATTTTTATACAATCCATTGGGTGAAGTCCATGTGTACAGTCGCCGCTTGTGTTGCTGGAAGAAGGTGTTTGAGATGAATAGATCATTGGTCTTGCAGAATTCTATCAATCTTTCTCCAGCTTCATTTCTGTTGCCAAGTCCATATTTTCCAACTACTTTGTCTTCTTCTTTGTTGCCAACTTTTGCGTTCCAGTCACCCATGACTATCAGGATATCCTGTTTGCATGTTCTGTCAATTTCAGCTTGTACTTGTTCATAGAACTCTTCAATTTCATTCTCTTCTGCAGCTGTTGTTGGGGCATATACTTGAATTATAGTTGTGTTGATAGGCAATCCTCGCAGACGAATAGAGATTAAGCGTTCGCTGACTGCATTGTATTTCATTACAGTTCTTGCAAGTTTCTTCTTTATTATAAGTGCAACACCATTTCTTCTTTGTCTTTCATTTCCAGCATAGTAGACCATGTGATCATCTGATGCAAAGTGCCCCATGCCAGTCCATTTCAGTTCGCTGACACCCAACAGATCAAGTTGTACACGTTCCATTTCATTCTTGACCACCTCCAACTTCCCTTGGTTCATGCTTCGTACGTTCCATGTTCCAATGTGTAAGACATCTTTACAGCTTCTGACTCTCATTTCATGCGCAGCTACATCAGCAGTCAGACTTCCCGAGGGCTTTGATCCAACCACATCATAAATGCTGGCTTTACTCTGAAAAGTCTTCAGCTCTTCCCCAGTAGCTAGTTGAGTGCCTTCCGACCTGGGAGTCTCATCTTCCAGCACCATAGCACAATTTGTTTTGTTGTAACTATCCATTGGGTTTTCATGGCAAGATACAGAAGTAGATTGCCGGGCCTTCCTTCTGCGCAGTTTAAGTTTGGTGTTGTTGCCGTTGTCACAGAAATGTGATCCTCCGCCGTCAACACTATCCCATTCTGCTGCTGCCCAGATGGGTGGTTTGTCTTCGTCTGGCACCTCAGCTGAGACCTGTCCATCTTGGGAGACCCTGCCAGTAGTTAAACTACCGATAGTTTAGCTCTCAGCATCACTGATGCACGCAAGCCCTCACAGCACGACAAGCTGCAAACCAAGTGAGAGATGATATATGATGATATATGTGGATACATATATAGAGATATACATGGGCATAAATACAGATAGATACATATAGATATATAGATATAGATATAATATATCTGCATATAGACATATGCATGTCTCCAGACATGTAGGTAGAAACATGCCTATATAACTATACCCATATAGGAGTATGTAGAGAGAGAAAGGTGCATCTAAAAACAAGAAGGGTAATACCTGCTTGAAGAGATGCAAGGAAACCTTTCTCCCTGGTTATGATTGACAGAGTCAGGGGAATGCTCTCTCTGACAAGGAGCAGTCTAGATTCATTTAGGAATTCTAGCCCTTGAATAACCAGGATGGTTTACGTGAAAAAAGTGCAGATGATATCTTCAGTTTGCAGGCAGCAAGTCCAGGTTCTTTTAGAACTGTAGTATGGTAACTGGAAATGGAAACCATATAAGGACGAGCTGCAAGAAAAAGAAAAATATCCCTGATGAAGGAGTCCAGTGGAGATGTGGACGAAGCCAGGGAATTGAGCAATTCTTAGATTTTAACGTGATGTAAGGCATGTGTCCTTTGTTTTAAAAGGAGACCTTACGGGAGATGGTAAAAACCTACCAGTCATGAGGGGGCATGACTGGATGAGCCCTTCCTAACCATCTGGGATTATCTGCTAGGAAGATGCAAATGCTCTCTAGCAAGGGCCCATAGTGCAGAGCTACTGTGTAGAGTTGCAGAGAGCATGTTGCAAGTTGGTTAGAAGAAAAAACTGCCTGTTTAAAAGCCAGTACGTAACTTGAACTATTCTGCCAATGCCAAGGGAATTGGAGATGGCAAGGAATAGAAATGAAGCCGATAGGCCTGTAGTAATAGAGTTTCCAAAAACAAAGGTCGATAACCTGTTTTGGACTTACTACTAAGGCCAGAAAGGATTGCTAATGGAGGACAAACCTTGGGTACTTGGTAAATAGAACCAATGGGTAACCACTAGGAACTCCTGCCATTGCAGCTATTACCAAGGCAGCAGAAAAGAATGAACAGACATAAGGAGGAGTGGCAAGACTCCCTTACTGACTGATAAGCTGACCCAAGTAAGATTGAAAATGGGGGGACAACTCTGAAAAGGAAACCCCTTACTGGAATAGGTAGAAACCTACAGGGCTTTTAGAAAAACCCGTCCAGCTAAATGGTACCACTCTTACAGACAAAATGTTTCAGTAAGAGGGTAGGTAAAGACAGAGTTGAAGGAGACTTACTATATGGTAAGTCCCTGGAAAGGTATGAGGATACATGCTGGAACAGGAAACTATCTTATTGATAGTTGTTACAACTCTTTTCCCTCCCAGGAGGAAGAAAAAAAACCCCTGTTACTTATAAGCATGATCATCCTGAGAGCTCATAGAACAAAAAGAATGGATGTCTGTTGAGAAGAGATCCATGTCTAGAGTTTAGGATGGAAACAGTGTAGATGCTTCTATTAAGAAGAAGCAGACTACAGGTTCTAAACCCCAAACAGGAAAGAAAGATGTAATGATAATATATCAGAAGCCCTGCGGATGCTGGGTTTGCTGAACCTGTTGAGGTTGTGGTTTCCTTAGCCTTAGCCTGGTTGTATGTTTCCCCTGTCTGGGAACATCTGTATGATGGGTAGAAGATGAATAAAACTTTCTCCCCTTAAGGGAACAAAGTTTGTTAGTAGATTTCCTACAAACTGGGATAGAGGAAGGCGTAGACAAGCCTCTGAAAGCAATAGTGTCAGTAGTTAACTGAGCAGCTTGGAGTAAAGTCTCCTTGTTAAAGAGATTCTCTCCAGTACAAGGAGTATTTCCCAGTCTATCTTGTACCCATTTGTCCAAGTCTGAAGCTTGGAGCCAAGCTCTACGTTGTGCCCCTATGGCTATAGCAGAAGTTCTGCTAACAGACTCAAAAGAGTCCAGGGAAACACGAGTAAGGAACCTAGAAATATTTTGAGCATGATTGACTAGTATAGAAAAATCTGCTCTTTTAGGTTCTTGAAGAAAAGGGGTCAAAAGTAGTACATTCTTTGTGACCTCCTCAAGAGATAATCCCATATAGAAAATATATGAGAGAATTCTTGCTGAAAACATGGATGCCTGGAAGGTTTGGCGTCCAAAGGCATCTAAAGTCTTAGCCTCATGACCTGGCGGATAAGAAGAGTGCTTCTTAGTACTCTTAACACGCCTCATTGCTGATTCTACAACAATAGAATGATGAGGGAGCTGAGGCTTTTGAAAACCTGGAGAAGGGGGCAGAATGTATAGAAGATCAGTTGCCCTAGAAGGTGGGGATACCATTAAAGGAGCTTCCCACGTTCTAAATAGGAGATCCAGCAAGGTCTGATGCAAAGGAAGCATAATGACTTCCTTTGGATTGCAGGGGATCTGCAGAGGTTCTGGATCCCCTGGTGCAGGATATTGACCAGGTACAGAAATGGCAAGTAACTTTGCCATATCAAGCAGGAATGCTTGAAAAGAAATCTCCCCAGAGGAGAGTCCTCTAGAAAGAGGAGTAAGAACTAGATCTGTTGAAGAACTAGTTCTAGCACCCACCGATTCATTCAGATTCTCTAGAATAGAAGATCTGAAGGGGTGGAGCATCGGATTGTCCTTAAAGGATAGTTGTCGGTACCGCTGGAAGCCGGTACCACAACTCGTCGGTAGCAAATCGTCCATGCTAGGGATCGATTCCAAACTCGGTATGGAAGGAAGCGAGCCGGTTGAAACGAGCATGGGAGGTACCGACACCGATGCTGATGTCGATACCGGTACCGAGACCGGTACCGTCGTTGATACCGATACATGAAGATCAGTCTGTGATAGCTCTATCGGTACCGAAGTAACTGAACGTGGCAGACCTTGATCATCGGTAGAATGCCTTCGGTACCGTTTGAAATCAGTACCGAGACGAGTCGGTACCCAGTCATCCAGACTAGAGATCGATTCCAGACTCAGCATCGAAGGAAGCGAGTCTATCGATGAAGGCCGAAAAACTATCAGGCACTAACAGGAAAAAATATTCCTCAGAAAGGAAATTTTGTAAGAAAAAAGAAGAAAGAAACACCGGCGGTACCAGTGGCGTCGGGGAAGGCAGATGCGACCACAAGAAAACAAAAAAATAAAAGAAGAATTTTCTGCGGTGACAGGAGTACGTCCTGCCGGCTCCGCGGAAAAATGAAAACTGAGGAGAGGCAGTTGGGAAAGGCAGGAAGGCAGCACGCAGGCATGGTGGGATGCTCCCAAAAGCGTTCTGATTGGACGCTGGGGAGCGTTCCCGCGCGGACTCCGTCGGTACCGATGTACCCATTTGTGAAGACTCATTCCTGCTTGTTCCTGGAGATCACATCTATCCCGCACATTTCACTGGCTTATTTGTTGTTCAGTATGACTCCCTTTGTGGATACAGTGGATTGTAAGCAGGAGTGAAATTATGTTGGGTTAATTTTTTTTACCAAGTATCATTTTTTTCCAAAGAGATTGCTGCTATGCTTGAAGAGCAAGAGACGTGGAATGAGCAGATGGAAATTCATCTCACTACATTAGAATCTTGGGTGTCTTCTTTGCCAGCCGTAGCTTGACTGAGATCAAGGATAATTTGGTAATGCATCACTAGTTAAAGGCAGTGGAGAACACTGCCAGAGCAAAGAATCTGAGATACTTGAAAAGGAAATAGCCTGATCACTGGAAAGCTCAATTGTTAAGAATGCATATGTGGGATATTTTGGGTGGGAAGGACAAAATATGCTCAGATATACAGGGTGGCCCAAAAAAAGTGAGAACATCTCGTAGCATATAAGTTATTTAAAAATTCAAAAAGACAGATGTAAACGATTGACAAATTAAAAAAAAGATGGCGACCGGAAATTGTCGAAATAAAGACGTTATGTAGCTAAAAAAGGTAAATAAGTAAACTATTTAAGCTTTTAATTTATGAGATGTTCTCACTTTTTTTGGGCCGCCCTGTATATTTCTAAATTGTATTATTTTCCTTTAATTCATGGATAGAGACAGGGCCAGCCTGAGTTGGTTCAAGGTGTTGGCGACCTAGGCAAACCTTAAGACTTATGCCGCCTCCCCTCAGCTGTTATAATTTATTGTTTTGTTCCAAATGCCTTACTATTTGCTGGCCTCTAGAAGCTGCCTAATGGTGCCTTATGGTGACTGCCTAGTTTGCCTAATGGTTTGGCCAGCCCTAGATGTAGAATGGCAATGAGAATGGCTTGGTTCTGGTGCTTTCAACCAATAGCCATGAGCCACCCACATGTTTGGCGACTTCTTATATAATCCAGAGTAGTATACAACAAAGACTGATAGTATTAACATTTCACTACTACTACTACTAATCATTTGTTTAACGCTACAAGGTGTACGCAACATTGTACCTGTAGATGTACAGTAAGAAACAGTTCCTGCTTATCAGAGCTTAAAATCTAATCAAGACAAAAAACATAGTAAAACTGGAGACTAGAGTATGGTAAGATCTCCAGGAACAAGCAGGAATGAGTCTTCACATATGGGTACGTCGGTACTGACGGAGTCTGCGCGGGAATGCTTCCCAACGTCCAATCAAAAAGCTTTTGGAAGCATCCCACCACGCCTGCGTGCTGCCTTCCCGCCTTTCCCAACTGTCTCTCCTCAGTTTTCGTTTTCCGCGGAGCCGGCAGGACGTCCTCCTGTCACCGCAGAAAATTCTTCTTTTATTCTTTAGTTTTCTTGTGGTCGCGGCTGTCTTCCCCGACGCCACCGGTACCACCGGTGTTTCTTTTTTCTTTTCTTTTAAAATTTTTTTCCTTTTAAATGAATATTTTTTCTTCTTAGTGTCTTACGGTTTTTCAGGCCTTCTAGGCCTCTCCATGTTCTCATGGAACCGCCAGCCACTTTCTCCAAGAAATGTTCAAACTGTGGTGGTACAGCTTTATTTTTAGACTCCCAGAATTGGTGTCTAACCTGTTTGGGTCCTGACCTTTTTCCTCTGGAGCCCTCGGGCAACGGTATTGTGAGAAAAGGTTTTCAGCATCGAGTTTCCCTCGACATGCGGTTCCCTTCCAACTTCAGGGCACCGACCATTTCTTCTTCTACACAGGATCAGGTAACCCACAAACAGTCTGTTAAGACTAGCCAACCCTCGAGTGGTAGGTCTCATGCACTGCATGTAGATGGCTCCGGCCTTGCTCTCGAGGGCCCATTGGCTTCAAAACCCCGGCGGGAGTCTTCGGCCTCCAAAGCCTATGTGGGGTTTCAGGTTGTTCCTGGGGCTCACCCCTCACAGAACATACCTGAGCCATGCCCGGTGGTGGCATCCGCTTCGAGCGGTACCGATACCCCGGCATCGGCACTGGTGTTGGATGAAACACTTCTCACTAGGGATCGTCGTCTGGCGTCCTCGGTACCTACAGGACCGGTGGATACCTTCCAGACTGACTTTCCAGTATCGGTACCGGCACAGATACTACCACCGACGTCGGTACCCTCCAGACGTGCATCGATAGACTCGCTTCCTTCGATGCCGAGTCTGGAATCGATCTCTAGTGTGGAAGACTGGGTACCAACACGTCTTGGTACCGACACCTATCGGTACCGGGCGTTCGGTATCGAGGGTGACTGCCGAAGGCTTTCGGTTACCTCGGTACCAATTGGGCTGTCACCGATTGCTGCTCCGATGTCGGTGTCGGGTTCGGTTCTGACAGCGGTACCGGTATCGGTATTGGTACCGGTGTCCACAGTAGCATCGTGGCCAGCTCCTTCCATGCTTCTTTCAACAGGATCGCTCCCTTCTATACCAAGCTTGGAGTCGATACCTGGCATGGACGATGTGGTGCTGACTGTCACTGGTCCTGATCTCCAGTACCAGCGACCATCCTTTAAGGATCCCATACTGCACCATGCAGGATCTTATATTCCTATATACTTAGATCCTTCGGTGCCCAGGCTAGTTCTTCCGATCTAACCTGTCCAAGGGAGGTTCCCTTTGGAGATCCTTCTTTTCAGAGTTTCCTCCTGGATATGGCAAGATCACTTGCCATTCCTATCCCTGGACATGATCCTACACAAGGTTCTGTTTCTACCAAAGCAAAGGATCTCCTTCTAGGAATGTGGGAAGCACCTTTAAGGGTGCCCCCACCTTCCAGAGCAACTGATCTCCTATATCAGGTGCCCCCCTCTCCAGGGTTTCAAAAGACTCAACTTCCTCATCATTCCATTGTAGTGGAATCAGCAATGAGGCGGGTGAAGAGTAAGAAAAAGCACTCTTCTTATCCGCCAGGTCGTGAGTCTAAGACACTAGATGCCTTTGGATGTCAAACCTTCCAGATATCCATGCTGTCAGCAAGAATTCTCTCATATATTTTTTATATGAGTCTATCCCTTGAGGAGGTCACAAAAAAAATACATCTTTTGACTCCTTCTCTTTCAGAGCCCAAGAGTGCAGACTATTCCTCACTGCTTAGTCATTTTCAAAATATCTCTTGGTTTCTTACTCGTGCTTCCCTAGACTCATTTGAGTCTGTTAGCAGGACTTCTGCTATAGCTATAGGGGCACGACGTAGAGCCTGGCTCCAAGCTTCAGACTTAGACAAATGGGCACAACAAAGACTGGCTAATACTCCTTGCACTGGAGAAAATCTATTCAATAAGGAGTCTTTACGTCAGGTTACTCAGTGGTCCACTGACTTACCTGTTTCTAAGGGCTGTTCTATGCCTTCTTCTTTCCCAGTAGGTAGGAAATGTCCTACCAAACTTTCTTCCCCTAGGGGGAGAAGGTTTTATTCATCTTTTGCCCATCATACAGATGTTCCCAAACAGGAGAAACATCGCCCTGGTCTGAAGAATCCAAACTCTCACCAGGCTCAGCAAACCCAGCAACCGCAGTGTTTCTGATTAATCATCATCATATTTCTTGTGCCTCTTGGGGTTTAGAACCTGCAGTTTGCTTCTTCTCAGTAGAAGCCTCCCACTGCTTTCATTCTAAACTCTAGGCATGGATCTCTTTTCACAAGACATCCATTTTTTCTCTGTTATACGAGCTCTTAGGATGTTCATGCCTATAGGTCACAGGTTTCTCCTCTTCTTCCTGCCAGGGAAAGAGGTTTAACAACTATCAAACGATAGTTTTTCTGTACCAGCATGAATTTTTCCTTTCTACAGACTTACCACATTGTAAGTCTTCAGCTCTATCTTCTCTACCCTCTTACCAAGCATTTCCTCTGTAAGAGTGGTACTACTACACTGGAGGGCTTCTTCTTCAGCCCCTTTAGTTTTATCACTATTCCAGTGTGGAGTTTTTCCTCTCTGAGTTAACTCCCTTCTTCACTTTTGCTTTAGGGCAGCTTATCAGACAGGTCCAGAGTTTTCTTACTCCTGTTCTGTCTGTTCTTTCTGTTTTTAAACAGAAAGATTCTTTCTGCTGTCTTACTAGCAGCTGCCCATGCAGGAGCCCTAGTGAGTGGACCACTGGTTCTTTTCCACAAGCATCCAGGGTTGTCCTCCACTGACATTCTTTCTGGCCTTAGTAGTGACTCCAAGACAGTGGATTCATCTGTCTTGGGAAATCTTATCACTACAGGCTTCTTGAATTGTCTTCTATTCTTGCCATCTCCAATTCCCTTGGGTTTGGCAGCATAGTTGACGTAGATACTGGCTTTTCCAACAGCCAGTTCTATCTCCTAATTCTCCTGCATCATGCTCTCTGCAACTCTACAGAGAAGCTTTCCACTATGGGCCCTTGCTAGAGAGCATTAGGATTTTCTCAAACAGCTGTCTTAGATGGTTGGAAAAGGCTCCCTCAGTCATGCCCTCATGACTGGAAGGGTTCTTCCTACCCTTCTATCTCCTTTTTAAAACAAAGGACATGGGCCTTCTCTTACGTGAAAGATTAAAGAGTTGTTCAATTCCCTGGTTTGGTCCTCAGGATTCCCACTGGGAATATGCTCTTTTTTTCCCTGCAGCTCGTCCTCATGGTATCCTAATCCTTCATGGACAGCGCATATTCAGCTAAAGAACGCATGATACCCTTTTTGCCCCTCAAGTAGGTCAACATGGTATCTCATTCCTATGCGTCTTCTGTCCATTTACCATGCTAGAGTTCTGGAAGACTCGAGACTTGCTGCCTGCAGACTGATATTATCTTCTGCTTTTCACGTAATCATCCTGGTTATTTCACTGGCTAGCATTCTTGCAGCAATCTAGTCTGTTCCTTGTCAGGGAGATTTTTCCCCTGACTCCCTCCATCATAACCAGGGGGAATAGATTCTCTATATATCTTCTCAAGTAGGTTCTACCTTCTTGTTATTAGATGAATCTTTCCTCTCCACATATCCTATGTGAATATACTTCTATAGGCATATCTCTGCTTAATTGCAGACACCTATATATAGGCCTATATATTCATATCTATATATAAATATCTGTATACATCTCTATAGATATATATATCTGTCATTTGTGTGTGTATATATTATGCCCTTCTATATCTCACTATAGATATATTCTTATATGTCTATCTATATATCTATATGTATATATATACATATATATGTGTATCTGTTGAGATATTTTATTATAGGTAGATATGTATTTACATACTTATCTATCTGACTGTCTATGCTCATATAGCTATACATAACTCTATATGATTCTGACAATTGGGCTCTACCCATACCATGCTGTCCAGCATGTTTGGGGTTCTACACACACAGCCACTTCCCGTGGTAGTTAACAACTTTTCTACCATAACTTTAAGGTTTAGGTACCCCTGAAGCTCTCCATGTCCAGTATCTTTCCTAGCTAACACCAGTTAGGAAAGACATTGCGGATCTTCAGTTAATCAGAGGCTCTAATGCCTCAGACATCTGTCCTTTCTTTTTGGGATGCAAGGGTTTTTCCATACCCCTTCTTCCCACAAGGACTAGGCCGGTTTGTCCAAATCGGTCAGCCTTTCCTCTTTTTGCTCCTAAGAGTGAGCCACTCTGCAGCCAAAAGAGTCTAGGCTTTTTTCATAAAGCCTTCCGCTGAAGGCCTACTGTTTTTGTACTACCCCAGTTGATCTCTGGGGTTACCTCTCACCTTTCAGGATTCTGACCTCCACTGTTTTTTCTAACAGGTTTATTACCTCCACTTCACAGTGAGGTCCTCCTTGAGGTTCCTCTACTGGATCCCGAGTAGATCTCATGAACCTCCATACTTTTCTGCAATCCTGTTAGGGGAGGTCCATATTGCAATATTTCCTTTTCAATATATTTGATGATAATTGTCATCCACACAAGGACTCCTTGTCTGCAGTCCTATGCTAGGTTAGCTGTCTCTTACAGCACCTTTCTGTTCTTAACTCTTACCCTCCATCCTGAGGATGCCTGGCGATATGAGGTGTAGCATGTTCCAGTCTATAACATGCTGGGACTCCAGGCATCTTAGCTTGGGAGTCCCCATATGTGAAGACTCATTCCTGCTTGTTCCTGGAAATAGTACAGTTACTTACCTGTAACAGGTGATCTCTGGGAACAGCAGGAATAAGTCTTCACAACCCCCCCCCCCCCACACACACACACACACCTCCCCAGGAGTTGTATTTTCTCTATCTCTATCTTTCCCTTCTCTCTCTCTCTCTCTTTGTCTCAGCTTTAAAACTTAACTGAGGAGAGATAGTTGGGAAAGGTGGGAAGGCAGCACGCAGGCATGGTGGGATGCTTCCAAAAGCTTTTTGATTGGACGCTGGGAAGCGTTCCCGCGCAGACTCCGTCGGTACCAACGTACCCATATGTGAAGACTTATTCCTGCTGTTCCCAGAAATCACCTGTTACAGGTAAGTAACTGTGCTATACACATAAGTAGTGGACAAGAAAATGAGGAGCATCAGGATCCAAAAGCAGCCTCAAGGAGGTGAGTTTTTAGCTTGGATTTGAATAGGGCTAGAGAAGGAGCCCAACGTGCTGACTCAGGTGGTTTTTTCCAGGCATATGGAGTAGCAAGATGGAATGAATGAAGTCTGGAGTTGGCAGTGGCAGAGAAGGGCACAAATAAAAGGGATCTGCCAGAGGAGCAGAGTTCCTGAGGAGGGGTAGAGTGAGATAAGAAAGGAAAGGTAGTGAGGAGCCACAGAATGAATGCACTTATAGGTCTGTAGGAGAAGTTTGAACTGGATGCAGAAATGGACAGGGAACCAGTGATGTGACCTGAGAAGAAAGGTTACATGAGCATAGCGACACTGGTGGAAGATAAGCTGTACAGCTGAGTTTTGAAGGAGAGAAAGATTATTCAGGGAGACCAGTGAAGGGCAGGCTACAATAGTCAAGACGGAAGGTGACTAATGAGTGGATGAGGGTCTTAGTAGTGTGTCTAGAAAGGAAGGGATGAATTTTACCAATGTTATAGAGAAAGAAGTGACAGGTTTTAGCTATCTGTTGGATGTGCACAGAGAAAGAGAGAGTGGAGTCAAAGATAACCCCAAGGTTGTGAGCTGAGGAAACAGGAAGGAGTATAGTGTTATCCACAAGAGTAGAGAAGGGAGGAAGTGTAGAGGTGAGTTTAGGAGGAAAGATAAGGAGCTCAGTTTTGGCCATGTTCAGTTTCATATGGTGGTGAGACATCCAGGCAGCAATGTTGGATAAGCAGGGAGAGATCTGGGCCTGATTTCAGGCAATCAGATGCAAATAATACAAACACTTCAGCTCACAGAGAAGAACCACAGAATTCTATTAAAAATGTACTGTGAAAGCTAACATAAATAGATGTTTTTGGGGAAACTACTAGGTACTGTGATGGGGCCCGTATGTCGGAGCCCTTTAAACCCTAATTAGGCAGTTGCCTAGGGTTGTAGAAATTTTACCCTGCTCTTGCAATGAAAAACAGAGTCTTGTGGTCAGTGGTAAGGAAAATAAAGCATGGGTTTTATTCCCCGTCCCGCACGGACATTCATCAAGGACAAAACTTTAAACACAGCAGTGCACAAAAATGGTAACAAAACTTTCTTTCTTTGTTATTCTTCACAAAGTATTTCTCTTCCAAAAAGGTTAACACAAAGCAATGTGGTTATTCTTGCAGCATACATTACAGTCCATTGGAATGGGCTCTGAAAGGTGGCTGCTACTCTCCCAGACCATGCCTTCAGACTCACTTCCCAAACCGTCAGAGTTAGCTTCTTCCCCTATATAGGAGTCTGACCCAACCTCTTGCGAGAGATCACTGTTGCTTTCTGCATAAGCTTCTATAAACCCAGGGTTGTAATCTCCTGGACTGAGGAAAGCTCTCTGCTGATCCTCTTCATAAAGTGGGAGTTTAAGATATCTCTCCCTTACAGCATTATTCACTGGGCTACGCCCTTTACAATAGCCATGTGCTTTAAACCTCTCTTTAAAAGCAGAAGGTTCTCTTCTCTGTACCTTGGTGCTATGCTTAGCTCGGGGGTTGTAGTAGCTCCTTTCCCCGGCTTCCCAGATAGGCTGTGAGTTGAGAAACTCTATGTCAGGCTCCCAACTGTTCTTTATCTTACAGCTACGTCTGAGGTTCCCTCCTCTGGGTAAACTCCCTCTGAGCTGACCTGTGCTCTGTGACTGTGGATAGCGTCTTCCTGAACTGCTGCCACTTCCTGGCTTCTGGACTTCAGCTTCCTTTCCCAGCTGTCCTCTGCAACTTCCTTTGCAGGTGTCCTGGCAGTTCCCCTGGTAGCACCTCCTACCCTGCCTGAAACTCTCCCTTTTATGGTTCCTAGCCCTGCACGTAACGGCAGAACTAGGGGACAGGTGCTCTAGATGAGCTTTTGGCTTTTCTTGTAGTAACGGCGTTTTCTGCTCAGCTGTTTTCCTATGCCCTGCATTCATTCCTACAGCTGAATCAGAGATAAGCTCTTCACTTTCCTGAACTTGCATACGTTCTGTTTTATCCACTGTATCACAGTACGTATGACCTAGATTGGCCACTGTTGGAAACAGGATACTGGGCTTGATGGACCTTGGTCTGACCCAGTATGGTATATCTTATATTCTTATGTGTTTTCATTTTTTCTTTAATGTGCCCAAATCAAACTCAGCCTGAATTTCTTCTGGGAGTACATTCCAATTTTCTGGCCCAGCCATTGAAAACATCTTCATCTTTCAGACACAAAACATAAGAGTATCAGAGCCTTGTTTGAGGGAAATGTTCAATTCTGGACCATTGGGAATGCATTCTATACAGCAGGTGGGGGAGTGCGTTAGGGTATTTCTCATACACCTACTAAAGCCTACTTGGCATATAATATTCCTTTATTTGTAAATTTTAGCACATACTCACTAATGTCTTCGGGGACACTTTAGCATGCACATGTGAACGATAAAAAAAATATATATCAAATACAAAAAATGTGCCCCTCAACCTTTAAATTGTGTCACAATACAAAACTTAAACACATACAGGGTCATTCCGAGGCACGAATAGTGGGGATGGACGTTGGGACATCCATCTCCGCTGTTCGGGCCCCCTTCTGAGCCCGACTAACTTCCCTGCCTGTTGTATGGGGAAGTTAGACGGGGGAGGGAAAGGGGCGGAACAGAGATGGAATAAGTTCCCTTAGTAAGGAGAATCAGACAGGCCCGGGGCCCAAAAGAGGCGGCAGGAGGCAGAGGAAATTTCCCGCAGCCCAACCGTTTCCTTGGGAGGCCAGATCAGGGTTGGGTTGTGGGGAATGCACCTTTTGGTCTGGCGGCCAGGGATCGCGGCTTTTGAATGGAGCCATGGTGCCATGGCAACCGGATGCCATGGCGCCACGGCTGCATTCAAAAGCCCTGACTGAGAATATCCGGCAAGGCCTGTACATGCAGGCCAACCTGAATCGGGGTCCTAGCCTGCCTGTACAGGACTGGATGCGATTCTGATCCCGCAGGGCTAGACGTGCCCCACGAGATCAGAATCTCAGCTAACTCTGTGCGTCTGGTTCTGACCGGGCGCACAGAGGGTGGGGGCATCCAGGTCCAAATCAGCCCCATATTTTTAAATTCATATAAAAAACCCCAAATACAAATATCCAAATTCAACATACATTCCAAACATTCATACAACATACCCATATATAAAACCCCCCCAATGGATTAAGCTGACAAATAATCATAAAAATTGTTCACTGATTTGGAAAACCTCAAAAGTATATTTCTGATCACAATAATCAGTGGTAAGAAACAAAACCGTTGTATAATAAAGAATCTTTTCGATCAAGTAGGATAGACACCGCACAGAAGTATCCACTTCTCTGTTGTAATGTATCCAAGTCAGTGCAATGCATCCACATCAATGTGAAATAACGATCATCGATAGCATACCCCACACACCGCGGGGTGTCAGAAGGAATGTCTTCATGTAGTAGCTCAATTAGGGCAGTATAGCCAAGTAGAGAGCCCCCAGTGAAAACTATCATGAAGTTCACTCAGTCATTCATTATGTCAGTTGAATCCAACATATATTGATATCCAACATCCAACCCTGGCCAAGAGTTTTGCCGTAAAATGCGGCTGCCTCAGGGACTTCTTCAAGGAGATGACAAATCACCAAAATCATGGAAAAGCTATCGAACAAAAACGCATAGCATGCTATTTTTTGTCCACGCTAAACTTTAGACCATTGGCCCTTTTATAATACATACATAGTGTGGAGGTAGTATCACAAACTTTTCCCAGGCATAAAAGCCAGTTCTGTGTGTATAAAGACATTTCTAATATTACCTCAAGGACTACACAAGTTAAAGTAGGTGCAGTGACAACAAGGCTTGTATTTTTATGTGATCCACATATAGCTGGCTTCTGGGGTAGAGTTTAGGTGAGTTGTGATTTACAACTCTACTGTGCACATGAGCATTTATACCTGCTCCCAAACAGGCATACATGTTCACGGTTTCAGTCTAGCTGTGATTTATGTTGGTTTGCCTCTAGCATTTTATAAAGACACATACCTGCTTATATGTCTTTATAAAATAGGCTTAAAAGAAGCCCCTACTTGGCCTTGCACATACTGTAGGTGGCCTCTTATAAAATTACACTATACCGATGAAACCTGAGTATATCAGCATACATAACTATAAGCCAATAATTGTGAGCTGTGCGTAACAGTAGAAGCTCTTTAGTAATAAACATTTTGCAGAAGTAATGGCCAATGACATTATATTGAATATGTTTCACAAGGCAGGAAAAGTATATGGCATCCATATGAATGAGCTGTTCTCTATACAGTATTATGTGCTAACTCTGAGCATTGTACAGGATCTTCTCTTATCAGATTTGCTCTTTAATCAATCAAGATGAGACACAAATGAGGTTATTCTGTCCCATGAAAATTCATGGGCCTCCCCACTTGCATCTAACTTCCCCGCCGGTTGTACAGGGAAGTTAGACGGAGGTGAGGAGGGGCGGATAGGGGGTGGAGTTAGGGTGGGCGGTGGGTGGTCACTAGCCCTGGAGATATAGGGCCGATTCTAATGTCGGCCCTGTATGTCCAGGGCTGGCGACTTGTATGGGGAAGTTATTCCATCTCCAAGGTGGAATAACTTCCCTAGATGTAGTGGATTGGTGGGCCTGGGGCGCGGATGGGGCGGGAGGACCGAGGACAATCCCCGCAGCCCAACCATGGCCATAGGTGGCTGGATCAGAGATAAGGCTGTGGAGAATTAGCTGCAGGAGCCGGGGCCTGCATGTACATGACTGTTCACAATTCTGATCCTGCAGGGCTAGATGTGCCCTTCAGGATCAGAATCGCGACACCCTCTGTATGTCCGGTTCAGACCAGACATACAGAGGGCTTCTACGTCTGGGATGGAATTGGGCTGAAAACTAATTGGCTTTGAGAGTTATTCTCCATTACAATATGTACATAATATAGTTGTGTTATAAAACAAAATAACTTACCTGTTGCAGAGTTTCCTCTGGATAGCAAGACATGAGTCCTCACATATGGGTGACATCCCTGATTGCTCTATATTCGTCTTTAAGCTTTTGGAAATGCTCTACCATGCATACATGCCTGTTCCCGCCTGCTATTATTAATATAGCTTGTGGTATAGCTGAATGTAGAATACAACTCCTTGGGGAGGGGGGGAGGGGGTTGTGAGGATTCATATCCTGCTATCCATGGAGAACTCCTGCTACATGAAAGTAGCTTAGTTTTTACTATGGATAAGCAGGATACTGAGTCCTTATGGGAATCCCTAGCTTCAGGCTGTCTTTAACAGAAAAAAGGGGAAAATACAATGAACAAAAACCAGTGTTGCAATGGGCAGACATCTACAACACTTCTTTTTTTTAATATATATACGAGGGGGTACCCCAAAAAAACAGGAATTATTTTTTAAAAGCTATTTATTTCAAATTCTTTACAAAACAACCTTATCCCCTTCAAAATACTCTCCATTACAACTGATACATTTGTCCCACCGGTGCTTCCACTGTTCGAAACATTTTTTGTAGTCATCTTTAGAAACGGCTGACAGCTCCTCCCTCCTTTTTTTCTTGACTTCTTCAATGTTGTCAAATCGGTGTCCTTTCATGCCCCTTTTCATGCGTGGAAATAAGAAAAAGTCGCATGGAGCCAGGTCAGGCGAGTAAGGTGCGTGGGGCAGCAGAACCATGCCATTTTTAGCCAAAAACTGTCTAACAGAGATGGCTGTGTGTGCAGGTGCGTTGTCGTGGTGGAAGAACCAGCCTCCTGTCTGCCACAAATCGGGTCTTTTTTGACGAACACTGTTGCGCAATCTTCTTAAAACTTCCAAATAAAAGGTTTGATTGACGGTTTGACCTGGGGGAACAAACTCTGAATGAACTACCCACTTGGCATCAAAAAAGCAAATCAGCATTGTTTTGATGTTTGATTTGACTTGACGACATTTTTTTGGACGGGGTGACGATGACGTCTTCCATTGGCTTGACTGTTGCTTTGTTTCTGGGTCATAACCATAGCACCATGACTCATCACCTGTAATGACCTTTGACAGAAAATCTGGATCAGTTTCAAGCTGTTTCAAAACACGACATGTTTCAACTCGATGTTCCTTTTGATTGTCAGTCAGAACCCGAGGAACAAACTTGGCAGCAACCCTTTTCATTCCCAAATCTTCCGTTAAAAATCGCTGAACCGAGCTCCACTAATCTCTGACAGTTGATCAATTGTCTGTCGACGGTCTGTGAGCACAAGCTCTCTAATGTTTTCAATATTTTCGTCGATTCGGGCAGTTGATGGACGCCCAGAACGAGGCTTGTCATCACTCGACATGTCGCCATTCTTAAACCGAGCAAACCACTGGTACACTTGACTTTTTCCCATAGCGTCATCTTGATAAGCTGTTTTCAACATTAAAACAGTTTCATCAGCATTTTTACCGAGTAGAAAACAAAATTTCACAGCTGCACGTTGTTCACTTAAACTTGTCATCATAAAAAAAGAAACAAGAACAAAACAGCGCTAGCAAAAACAATCACTGCAGATGAACAGAACAAGCCAGCTCGACAGCACAGGCGGCACTGAACTGACAATGAGTTGCACTATACACGCCTAGCAGCAGAAGTGCGTACTACAGAAGCTCCGCCCACGGCAATGTTATTCCTGGTTTTTTTGGGTACCCCCTCGTATATGTTTATTATTTTTTGGAAGGCAGCCTGGAAGTGTGAAGGCACCTTTTAAAAAAGGCAGTTTATATGACTGCAGTGATGTCTAGTTTGCCTTTTCTGGCTAAAACTATTGAGAAAGAGGTGGCAAGGCAATTGTTGGCCTTCTTGAAAGCAACAAATTATTTTCATCTTAGGCAGTCAGGATTTGGAGTGGGTCATAGCACAGAATCTGCATTGATTGACATACTGGCTGAAACATATCCCTACTGAGAAAGAGAATACGAGGCCCAGTAATACAACTGGGCCTTAGCTCACCATTTGATCTTGTTAACCATGCCCTATTATTAGGGCGATTGTCAGAGATATTAGATAAAGCTTTGGATTGGTTTTCATCTTATCTTACTTCGATCATTTAGGGTAGCCATTAGCAAACTAACTTCAGCATCTTAACTTGTGGTACTTGAATGTAAAGGTGAACTAAATACAAAAAAAAATCTTACCAGCTCTACATGGGTATGCACTTACAAAACATTCTGCAGCAAATGTTGATACACTTCCTCAAGAGAATACTGAGCAACTCAAATCACTAGTGGGCAAAGTGCAGAAAATACATGGCCATAGTAACAGCAAATGACTATGGGGTATGTTTACTAAACTGCAGTAGTGTCACTCGTGTTAGGTTCCGCGGTAAAGGTACAGATGCCCATATAAAAGTGTGGGTGGTGCATCGTTACAGCAAGCTGTATCAGCTAACGCATGTTACAAGGCGCCTTAGACTAATGCACGTTACAAGACACCTTACAAGGTGCCTTATAAGGCACCTTGTAAGGCGCCTTTGAAAGGTGCCTAGTAAGGCGCCTCATAATATGCCTTATAAGGTGCCTTTTAAGGTACATTATAAGGTGCCTTCCCCATAAGGCGCCCTATAGGGCTCCTTAGGCTAAGCACCGTATTAGGCACCCCTGGACAGGGCACTGTAGAAGGCACCCTGGGCTATGGAACCATAGGTTAAGGTGGCCTAACAAGGTTACGGTGCCCTAGGTTAGTGTGCCCTGAGGGCTGCAAGGTGCCGCAGGATGACATGCATGACCTGTGAGGAACAGAGACAGATGTAGCCCTAACACTAGAGAGAGCACTCAGGAAAGGCAATGAACAGGTGAGTGAAGAAGGGAGAGCTGGGAGCTGCTGGATAGACGGACAGAGGAAATGGCAATTGTGGCGAGGGTATTATGGGCTGGCAGCACAGATCTGCAAAAATATGACTGTTACAGGCATGCACACTATTTGAGTAAGACAGGCATGAGAGGAGGGAACAATGAGGAACTGAACCCATGAACACTGCTGAGAATGGCATTGTATTAACCAGTAGGCTATACCTCCGTGGTGTATGTCACAGCAATGGCTGGGTACAGAAGGACTGCAGGTCACCGCACAAACTGTCTGCTCTGAGTGTCAGGATAGGGTAACCCCAACAGTACCCATGATGCAATGAACATGCTGAATAGCTGTCTACAGCTGATCACCAAATGGGGTCTGCACCTCTCCGGTACCTCAGCTTGGAAAGATGAACTGACAGTGCGTGATACTGGCACAGTGTAGCTACAGACCATGCCATTGTGCAGGTTCTGTGTTCACCCCGAGGGATAGGATGGGTGCCTAGCACTAGGTCCTCAGTACATGTGGTGCTAGAGATAGGTCCTGTTGTACATCCCCAACACTACCAGTGTGTGACAGGTGTTCTTTGCAGTGCAGCCAAAGGTAATTTGGTGACCATCTGTATTCTGCAGTCACATGTGGCCCTCTGGGACCAGACACCACCCATATTAGTGTGTACCCTGTGTTAGGGTCTGGCTGACATGGGCACCTGTTTTCAGGGCAGAGGGGTTTCTAGACTTGCATGAGGTTTGTGTAGCAGTGCCTTTAAAGGTCACAGTGGTATACACTACATACCCAAAGGGCCCACATCACCCTTTTTGTAGGTAAGGGACAGGTGCCCCAGTCCTGGTGAAGCAACCTCCTTCTTGCTGGTATAAGACAGCCCTCCAGGGTTGGTGGGCCAGAGCCATATCTGTGACTGGGGCAGTGGCAGACCAGCAGCAATGTTGGGGTTAGGTCTGGAAAACCCCAACTGCCTCACACCACTGTCTGCCAGTCGCCAGCACAGTCAGATTGCACCTTATAGGTGATCCAACCATGTGCAGTCTAACTGCAGACATTCCACTAGCCAGTCCATAGTGCATGCTCATAGATGAACTATGTGCACCAAGCAACCATCTCAGTGATTGGGGCCCCAGCACTGGGAACACAAAAGTATCACTGGAAGCAGATAGTGTAGAGTGCTATGTGGGAACCTAGACATGCCATGGTCACTGCTCGGTTAGAGTGAGTGCCCTCCCAGCATGACATGCTGTGGCCACCCTGTCCATGCAGGCGGTGGTTGGGCACTACAGTGTCCCAGCTATTGTCCCACACCCTGTGAGGATGCATCCTGGCCAATCCGCCCTGTCCGGGCCATACCCAAAACACCTTGCTCCTATTCAGGCTAACACTGGTAACAGTGGGACATTGAGGGCCCAGAGAGGGGTGGGCAGCCACAGAACAATGGATAGACATACATACACACACACACACTCCTATTGCAGCATTGTGCAAAGATAGGGGTGGTTGGCAACCCTGCCCGCCACACTGGTCCTGATCAAAGTGCCGACATTGCTAAACTGTGCAGGAGGTAGTAGTAGTGCTCTGGAGATAACTGCAGCTCAATGCTGGGGCAAACAGCCTGACTCTCCATGCATCTTTGGATTGTGGAGCCTGTGTGAGTGTGTGTTTGTGCCCCTGTTCGCCGCTGCTTTGGGCTTTGCACATGTTGCTGTTGTATCTGCATTGTAGTGTAAAATATAGGGATGTGCTCTGCAGGAACCACACCTGGGACTTGAACCTGTGACCTTCTGCTTCTGGACACACTGGCTGGGTGTACTGCACCACACATGCATGGTAGTTCCTGGGACTACCTGTACTTTTCCTCAGCCAGACCTTTTATGTTGCACTGCACACCACATACTGGTACAGGGCATGGCCTAGGTCCACTGCAGGCAGGTGCCACTGCCCCCTCCAGCACGGGCACCCCCCCTCCCCCCTGCCATGCTGACATGACCATATGCTGTCGGTGCTGGTAGTGCTCAGTCCCAGGCCATCCATTGTGTGGGTTGGTGGTCGCCAAGAGAGCGGGGTCTGGGGCAGGGGGCATACATGAGCATCCTCACATCCCCCCCCTCACCGCCTACCAATAGTATGTCCCTTCCGCTTGGGGGCGGGTTGGCTGGATGTTGGGTCAGTGCCCTGGCGACTGTTAGCTCGGGTGGACCAGGTAGATGTTGGTGAATTGTGTTTGGCCTTTGTCAGCTGCTGTCATGCTGATTTTCTGATTTCTATGTTCCTATGTGCCACCTAGTCCACCCTGTGCCCCAGCTTCCCCCGCTACATGTCCCGCCTGCAGCCCCCTATGCCCCACTTGCACCATCGCCATAGTGGCCTTTCATACTTGGGCACTATGCTGTTGCTGGAAATGGAGCAGTACTATCACTTTTCTTGGGCTCCCTGTCTATGATGTACATTGCTGACACTGAAATGAATGGTTTCTCTCTCCTGCAAATGTGCATCTAACAGCAGATTTTCATTCGCGGTAGGATTCAGCCCTTCAGTTCAGTGCGTTAGTGTGCATGGAGCCTCTCCCCGCCCACTCCCCGCCCATTGACCCCTTCTCTCCGCCCTCTCTCCACCCTCTGTGGTGTTTACCGCAGCCGGGAACGTTAACGCTCATTAGGTAATGTTAACGCGCGTTAACGTTACATACTGCGCGTTAACGTTGCCTAACGCGCGATCTGTAACGTTACCGCGGTTTAGTAAACATACCCCTATGTTGACATATTATATTTTGATATGGGATTGAGAGCCTTGTGAATGAGTACTGTCACCCAGAAACTCTCATGGCTCTGGGATTTAGACATCACCCATATGTGAGGATCCCCTATGGTGCTTGTCCATGGAGAATAATGCAGATATTCAGTATTATTCTTAATCTGTCACCAGCAGTAGTTTTTTTAAACATTTTGGATAATACTTAATTTGATTCATCAAAATTTCACATTTTGAAAATCTGCTGGTAAAAAGTTATTAAGCGAATTTGGTGAATGAAAATAATCACAATCTATATTCATAAATATGGTTCTTTATATCTTGGGAAAATCCTCGTGACCGTATCTTGTTCAGAATGTCCTGATATATTATGGGCTTGATTCTATAACAGGATGCTTTATGTAAGAAGTCCAAAAAGGTACTTAATTTATTAAAGCAACATAGGCACCTATTCCAGTTTATAAAATACACACCCAGAACAGCTCCAATAGCTCTCAAATACTGATGCACAAATCTACACCTGCTCCAAAAGAGGTGTAAGTTTATTCATGTACTCTACAGTATATGTGTACACAGGTACACTATTTTATAAAATACATGTGTATATAACAATTCCACCTCTGTTCCTCCCAAACTATGACCCTGGGAATGCCTATGCTCAGGCCGCATAAAAGTAGGCTCACACTTTCCCTGTGCATATATTTTAGACAATTAAGTGGTCACACAATTTTATAAAAGCACTTTTCCACATATACTGTAAATGAGATTTTGCACATGGAAAAGCTTTACAAAATAACCCCCAGAGAGGGCAGTGTTCAAACTATCTTCATTGCAACACTATCCACAAGTACATTTTATTTTTTATTTATATTTTTTCCAAAAAGTACAAAGGAAAACAATTATCAACCAACCAAATACTCAACCATTTATCATACAGCTTTCCCCTCCCACCCCTCTGCCTCCTCCCCTCCCTCCCCCACGTAGGGATAGGCCAACCATAGCTTTCTTCCTGCTGGTTAAATTTAACACATTCCATACCAGGGTTAGAGCTGTCTGTTATCATCCTCCTTCGGTTTCCAATCATGTCTCTGTTGCTCTTCCTGTCCCACCTGGGTTCCCCACGCAAGGATGGGCCTCCCTCCACCTTAAATAAGCTCCCCACGTTTTGGTGAAGCGCAAGAGATTACCCTGGCGCATCCTCTTGTGCACCATTTGTAGTTTATTCAGCACCATCTCAAGGGGAGGAGTATCTCTTTTCCTTTATCACTGGGCGATGGCCAGTTGAGTGGCGATGCACATATACCTAATCCATTCGCCCTCATCTTTGATATTGGGTGCATAAAGCCAGAGTGAGGGAGCTCTACAGACCCTGTGGCGACGGCAGGGGGTAGTGGATCCTTGGCGACTGTTGCATCCAACGGATAGAGATTTCACTCACCAGTCGCGGGTGCACGGTTCAAGTGCGTGGATTGATTATATTTTGGTGTCTGAGAAAGATTTTGCCTGAGTGGAGGACGCCCAAATTGGCCCCACAGAGATATCGGACCATGCCTTGATTTTGGTAGACCTTGACTGGGCTGCGACCACAAGGCAGACCAGATTCTGGAGATTCCTGGTGGAATTGTACAAGGATGCTGAGTTCCAGGCATACCTTAAGAAGTGATGGACAGAGTTTGTTTCCCACAATGAATGTCATCGGGAGACTCCAGAATTGTTTTGGGAGACTAAAAAGGTGGTTCTGCGGGGGGAAATTATTGGGTATGTCGCACGAAGGTGGAAAGTACTAGCGGAAAAGATAGTTCACCTCGAAAAGCAGGTGGTGAAGGATAGGCGGCGGTGTGGACTTAATCCATTTGCAGCCAACAAACAAAAACTGTGGGACCCAAGTCGTCCTGAACGAGGTATTGCATGGGAGGGCGAAAAAATCGTTGATGTATTATCGATATCAACTTTACCGCTTTGGAGACAAGCTGGGAGGCTTTTGGTGCGCTGCCTCCAAGGTAGTCGAGGCTCTCGTGCAGTGGTAGCCCTGCGGGACGAGCAGGGGAGACTGCATAAAGACAGTCAAACTGTTGCCCAGGTGTTCCAATCTTTTTACCAAAAACTATATTCGAAGAGGGAGGGATCGGTGGGCGCCATGCGACAGTACCTGCGAGACGTGCACTTGCCTAGGTTGACAGATGATCAGAGGGCAAAGTTGGACGCTCCGATAGCGGTGGAGGAAGTCCACTGGGTTATCCAGAAGGCTGATTGTTATCGGGCGCCAGGCCCAGACAGTTTTGGGGCAGAATTCTATAAGATGCTGGGAGATCTGACACCTCCGTCGCTGGTGGCGATGTATCATGAACGAGTTGAGCAGGGAGGGTTCGCATGGGGGGATAATCATGCGTACATTACCCTTATACCTAAACCAGGGAAAGACCAGACACAGGCTGCATCGTATTGGCCCATCTCGCTGCTCAACTTTGATTTGAAAATATTGGCTAACATACTGGTGGATCGCTTGGCCCAGTTTATGGGGGAGCTGGTTCATGACTCGCAAGTGGGCTTTGTTAAAGGCAGATATGCGGTGCGGAATCTTTGGAAAATGTTGGCATCCTTGGAGTGGGTGCGGGCTACTGAGCAGCAGTCCCTTTTGATTAGTTTTGACGCCAAGAAGGCATTTGACCAAGTGAACTGGGACTACTTCAAATTTCTTCTACCGTGCTACGGGGTAGGAGGGCCGTTTTGCAGTATGGTGAATTTCCTTTACACACAGACAACTGCAGGAGTGCTGTGCAACGGAGTATTGTCTGAGAAATTTTGCTTAGAAAGAGGCACGTGGCAGGGATGCCCGCTGTCTCCGTTGTTGGGTGGAAGATAGAGGAATCCAGGGACATTCAGGGAGTACGTATGGGGCGCCAGGGGTTCAAGATGGCTGCCTTTGCAGATGATATGTTGGTGCATTTGACACTCCCACAGCGGTCACTGCCGTGCTTGCTGGAGGAATTTGCAGCATTTGGCCGATTTGCAGGACTACGTATCAATATGGAGAAGTTGGAGGCCTTGGATGTAGCGGGTACGCTTCGAGTGAGTTGGGGAGGGACATTTCCATTGAGATGGGTGCATGATTCATTTGTGTATCTGGGTATCCTTCTGACAAGAGACCCAAAAGATCTGTATAAAAATAATTTTGAAAAAGTACTTCTTAAGACTAGGGTGCAATTGCAGGCTTGGACTCTTTTGCCATTGTCTTTGCTGGGGAGAGCGGCAGCACTGGGGATGGTGATTTTATCATAAGAACATAAGAACATAAGATATGCCATACTGGGTCAGACCAAGGTCCATCAAGCCCAGTATTCTGTTTCCAACAGTGGCCAATCTAGGTCATATGTACCTAGCAGTTTCCCCAAGAGACACAAGTTCCACAATGCTAGTACTGGGTCAAGCATTGATATCTTTGGTCACTTCTTAATAATGGTTTATGGACCTTTCCTCCAATAACTTGTCCAAACCTTTTTTAAACCCAGCTACACTAACAGCCTTTACTACATCCTCCGGTAACAAATTCCAGAGTTTGATTACACGTTGAGTGAAAAAATATTTTCTTTTATTACTCTTAAATAGTTTACCCTGTAGCTTCATTGCATGTCCCCTAGTCTTTCTATATTCTGATAACGTAAACAATCGATCTACGTTTACCCGTTCCACTCCGTTCATTAATTTATAGACTTCTATCAAATCTCCCTTCAGCCGTCTCTTTTCCAAGGTCAAAGAGCCCTAACCTTTTTAGCCTTTCTTCATAGGAGTATCCTTCCATCCCCTTTACCATTTTGGTGGCTCTTCTCTGAACCTTTTCTAAAATCGCTATATCCTTTTTAAGATATGGCGATCAGAATTGCACACAATATTCAAGGTGCGGTCTCACCATGGAATGATATAGAGGCATTATAATATCTTTTGTTTTATTTTCCATTCCTTTCCTTATCATACCTAGCATTCTATTTGCTCTCTTAGCCGCCGCTGCACACTGGGCCGAGGGTTTTAACATGGTATCCACAATGACGCCTAAATCTTTTTCCTGGGTGGTGGTTCCTAATGTGGAACCTTGCATCGTGTAACCATAGTTTGGGTTGTTCTTCCCTAGGTGCATAACCTTGCACTTGTCCACATTAAATTTCATCTGCCATTTTGATGCCCAGTCTTCCAATTTATCAGGATCCTCTTGCAATTTTTCACAATCCTCTTGGGTTTTAACAACTTTAAATATTTTTGTGTCATCTGCAAATTTGATAACCTCACTCGTTATTCCACTTTCCAGGTCATTTATGAATATGTCAAAAAGCAGCGGACCCAGCACAGATCCCTGGGGTACACCACTATTCACCTTTCTCCATTGGGAAAATTGGCCATTTAGCCCTACCCTCTGCTTTCTATCTTTTAACCAGTTCCTGATCCACAATAGTACATTGCCATCTATCCCATGACTCTTTAGTTTTGCCAAAAGTCTCTGATGAGGGACCTTGTCAAAGGCTTTCTGAAGGTCCAGATACACAATATCAACCGACTCACCTTTGTCCACCTGTTTATTCACTCTTTCAAAAAAACATAACAGATTAGTAAGACAAGATCTTCCTTGTCTAAAGCCATGTTGGCTGTCTCTCATTAGGTTGTGACTATCTACATGCTGAGTAATTTTATTCTTTATGATGGTTTCTACCATTTTTCCTGGTACTGACGTCAGGCACACCGGTCTGTAGTTTCCCGGATCACCCCTGGAACCCTTTTTAAAAATTGGTGTTACATTGGCGATCCTCTAATCTTCAGGTATTAGAGATGATTTTAATGATAGTTCACAGATTACTGATAGCAGGTCTGCAATCTCATATTTCAGTTCTTTCAACACCCTTGGATGTATACCATCCGGCCCAGGTGATTTGCTACTCTTCAGTTTATCTAATAGTTGTAAGATATCTTCCCGATGTATCGATATTTCCTTCAATTCTTCCGCACCTTTAAATACCACTTCAGTCATGGGTAACATCCCTACATCTTCCTCAGTAAAGACGGAAGCAAAGAATTCATTCAGTCTCTCCGCTATCGCCTTGTCGCCTCTTAGTGCTCATTTAACCCCTTTATCATCTAATGGACCAACTGACTCTCTCACAGGTTTTTTGCTACAAATGTACTTGAAAAGGTCTTTGTTTCGCGTTTTTGCTTCCGCAGCAAGCTTCTTCTCAAATTCTCTCTTTGCCTGCCTTATCAATGCCTTGCATTTGACTTGAAGGTGCTTGTGCTGTTTCCAGGTTTCGTCGTTTGGCTCTTTTTTCCATTTCCTGAAAGATGCTTTTTTGGCAACAACAGCCTCTCTGACCTCACCTTTAAACCATGCTGGCAGTTTTTTGGACTTCCTTCCACTTTTCTTAAAGCATGGAATACAGCTGGTCTGGGCTTCCAAGATAGTATTTTTCAACAACACCCAAGCTTGATGTACGTCTTTAACCTTTGCAACTGCTCCTTTTAGTTTTTTCTTAACTGTTTTCCTCATTTTATCATAGTCTCCCTTTCAAAAGTTAAAAGGTAGTACTGTGGATTTCCTTACTATCCCTCCTCCACTAATTAAATCAAAGGCGATCATGCTATGATCACTATTGCCAAGTGGCCCCAACACCCTTATCTCTTGCACTAGATCTGGTGTTCAACTAAGGACTAGGTCTAATATGGCTTCCCCTCTGGTCGGTTCATGAACCAGCTGCTCCAAGAAGCAGTCATTTATTTCATCTAGAAACTTTATCTCCCTAGCATGTCCTGACGTGACACTGACCCAGTCGATACCGGGGTAATCGAAATCACCCATTATTATTACTGCGCTGTAACGTTTGTTAGCTTCCTTGATTTCTTTGAGCATTTCATCATCATTTGGTCATTCTGGCCAGGCGCTCGATAGTACACCCCCACTGCCATTGCCTTCTCCTTTTTATATGGAATTTCAATCCATATAGATTCTACAGCAGATTTTGTTTCCTGCAAAACTTTAATCCTTTCTGAGTCAATGCCCTCTCTAACATAGAGCACAACTCCTCCACCAATTTGATCAGCTCTATCATTACGATATAGTTTGTACCCAGGTATCACAGTGTCCCACTGGTTGTCCTCCTTCCACCATGTCTCTGATATTCCAATCATATCTAACCTTTCATTTAGTGCTATATATTCTAACTCTCCCATCTTATTCTTTAGACTTCTTGCATTTGCATACAAGCATTTTAGAGAATGTATTTTATTCATGTTAATTTGGCTATTGTTAGACATGGGTAAATTGGGATCTTTAAGCTCTGTCTGCTCCATACTTGAGGGCATTTGGGCTACTTTACTCTTTTGTGGAACCTCTCTGCTTTTGGTAGTATCCTTCAAGGATACATTCTTCCGAACCATCCGCTTTTGGGCGACTGTCGGCTTTCCCCTAATATCTAGTTTAAAAGCTGCTCTATCTCCTTTTTAAAGGTTAATGCCAGCAGCCTGGTTCCATCCCGGTTAAGGTGAAGCCCATCCCTTCGGAAGAGCCCCTCCTTTCCCCAGAATGTTTCCCAGTTCCTAACAAATCCAAAACCCTCATCTCTGCACCATTGTCTCATCCACGCATTGAGACTCCAGAGCTCTGCCTGCCTTTTGGGTCCTGCGCGTGGAACAGGAAGCATTTCGGAGAATGCTACCATGGAAGTTCTGGATTTCAACTTCCTACCTAAAAGCCTAAATTTTGCCTCCAGACCCTCCCTACCACATTTTCCTATGTCATTGGTACCGACATGTACCAAGACAGCAGACTCCTCCCCAGCACTATCTAAGACCTTATCTAGGTGGCGCGTGAGGTCCGCTACCTTCGCACCAGGCAGGCATGTTACCAGGCGATCCTCACGTCCACCAGCCACCCAGCTATCTACATGCCTAATGATCAAATCACCAACTATAACGGCTGTCCTAACCCTTCCCTCATGGGCACATGGCCCTGGAGAAACTTCCTCGGTGCGAGAGGGTTTTACATCACCTGGAGGACAGGTCCTAGTTACAGGATCACTTCCTGCCACACCAGGGTGATGCTCTCCTGTCACATGACCTCTCTCCTCCATGGCAACAGGGGTGCTGCCAGACTGGAGGTGGGACTTCAGGACTATATCCCAGTAGGTCTCGTCTATGTACCTTTCTGTCTGTCTTATGTTTTCCAAGTCTGCTACTTTAGCCTCTAGAGAACGGACTTGTTCCCTGAGAGCAAAGAGCTCCTTGCACCTAGTGCACACGTAAGACCTCTCACCAACTGGGAGAAAATCATACATGTGACACTCAATGCAAAAGACTGGAAAGCCCCCATCCCGCTGCTGGACTGCTGTCTGCATCTTAGTTTTAAGTTTGTGTCTAGATCTTTAAGTTCTTACTTACTAGGGGTTGCTATGGGTATTTATACCAATAAAACTGTACCTAATACGTTTAATATACCTTGTTCACCTGAAGCTTAATTAATCTCAGGTCCTTAGTGTATGACTGATTTGGGTAATGAGCTTCACCTGAAAGCACCTCCTGTCTTTTAAGATGTGTAAGTACCTATAAAGCTATGATTATCCCGGGGTGGGTGGGTGTGGGGAGTGAGGGAACTAACACTTATTAAAAGAGGGCTGCTACACAGTACCCTGTCTTGTGCTGCTGAGGTAAGCTAAATTCTGATTTGATTTAAATTATAGCTCTTAGCTGCTGCTAGGCTCTAACTTCTTATGAAATTTAAACTACAAGCTCTCTGATGAGTTCTAAATTTAACCAGAAAGCTCTCTTTTGTGTTTTAAAACTAAAAGTACTTTTCTAATGCTAGGCCCTGAGTGACTATTAAATGTTACAAGCTCTCTGCTGGGTTCCAAATGTAACCAGAAAGCTCTCTTCTGTGTGTTAAATTTAAACTAAAAGTACTTTGCTGTTACTTGGCCCTGAGTGACTATTAAATTTAAACTACAAGCTCTCTGCTGGGTATGAAATGTAACCAGAAAGTTCTCCTCTGTGTTTTAAATTCAAACTTTAATTGCTGCTACTAGGCCCTAACTGATCCAACAAAAAACAGTGGGTTCACAGATTAAGTAGCTTTAATACAAAGAATTCTTTTTAGAAAATTACCAGAAGTATATACTCACAGTTGCAGATTTCTCTCCAGAAGTAACAGTCCCCCTTTCTAGTCCTTCAAGACCACGCATTCTCTATTGGTTGCAGACCCTCCTGGTGTGGATGCCATGGAGGGACGTAATGTGTATAGAGAGGGAGATGCGGGGCTTTTTGTGGAGGGGGCTAGGGCGCATATCCCAATGAACCGGCTGCGAGGAAGTTGGAAGCAGGGAGGGGATAGGAGTACCCGATTTGGGAGCGTATATGCTGGCTTGCCAGGCCCGACACATTGGGGATTGGTTGGGCAGCACAGACGTGTATACCCACATAGAGATAGAGGAGGAACTGGTAGGCCCCCACAGTTTGGCCCCGGTGTTGCTTTTGAGCAGTTCAACGGTGCCGCGTTGAGCGACTAGTAGTGTGTTGGTGATGCCAGCGCGGCGTACTTGGCAGCGGCTACAAAAAAACTGGGGTGGCAGCCCGGAAGTGTCACGATGGCTACCCATAGAGGGAAATGCTCAGTTCTCCCCTGGAACGGACACAACTATTTTTCAGCAATGGAAGAAGGCGGGCATTCGGAGTGTGGGCCATGTGGTGGACCAGGAGGCGGTGTGTAGGTCCTTTGTCGACCTGTGCAGGGAATATGAGTTACCTTCCAGACATTTTTTTGCATATGCTCAGATTGCTCACTATGTGGCTTCACTGCCGAGGGCGGCGTTGGATCTGGAGCGCTCGGAGAAGATTCTGTCATTTTTTGCTTTGGGGGCTGATAGTCCACCCAAGATTGCAGACTTCAAGAGAAGGCTGGGGGCATATGAGGCCCCGCCAGATTACTCGGCAGAGGAGGCACTGTGGGCGAGGGAGTTGAATTTGGAGGTGGCCCCAGGGTCGATTGGGAGAGCATTAAGTCAGATTTCAGGGCTAGGTGGCGCGAGATGCAGTTCAAATGTCTGATACGAGCACACTTCTCTCCGCGACGAGCACTGCGCAGCCACCTTACGTTAGATGGAGGCTGCCCGAAGTGTTCTTGTTCTCTGGCAGATTTGGGGCATATGTGGTGGAGGTGCTTGAAAATTTGTGGCTATTGGCTGCGGATAGGTAACTATATGAGTAGCCTTATTGGCCAACCGATTCAATGGACTAGTGGTATTGGATCAGCTCCGACCGCTCCACCCGAAGGGAAGGTGGGTGAGGACTTTGATGCGGAAGGCATGTCTGGTGGGTAAGGGTCCCTTACTACAAAAGTGGAGAGAGCCAGTGGCGCCTTCTTTTTGGGAGTGGTGCAATAGCTTCCACCAGTTAATGCTGCTGGAGCAGAGGAGCCCGAGGGAGCGCCAAACAATGGGCCTCTTTTCTAATGATCTGGGAGCCTTATCTCCAGCAGCTAGGACCGTAGGTTCGCAGTGCCATGTTACAGAGTGACAGCTAGGGATCAGGGTGTTCAGAGGGGGGTAGGGGGAGTGTTATCCATGGGTATCCCCTATCTATGTGCTCCTAAGGAGTGTAAACTGAAGAGGCAGAGGTTATAGCAACGAGGGGGTGGGGGGGGGGGGTTGGGAGAGGAAGGGGGAGGGGAAGGGGTTAAATGAAACTTACAAAATTACTTGGTGTCTTTTTTTTTTGTTAATGCCGACTATCACGGTGAGTCATGATTGAACCCCGGGACAGTGGATCAGAGACAACCCTGTTCGGGGTTCTATGCATGTATTGACTTGAGTTGTATAAGTGTATGCTGTGAATTAATAAACAGAGTTTCAAAAAAAAAAGTCAGAGTGGGGGATGCTTCAATTTGTTGTCCCTGAATCCGAGAGGCCAGACTAAACACCTTCCTCCAGATAATCTGGACACCGGGGCATTCCCACCACATATGGAGATAAGTCTCTTCCTGTCTACATTCCCACCAGCATAAGCCTTCACCTATCCCTATCCTCTTCATGGGTGCAATACCAGTGGTAGTACACCTTATAGTTATTCTCAAGTAGCCTGAATCCCTTTATACAGTCCTTGAATAATCTTATCCCATATTACCTGGCTCCATTGGACCCCCAGTTCCGACACACTTGTTAAGGTGTGCTACTTTTGGCAGGTTTGTCCCCCCCAGGATTTTATATAGCCCAGAAAGGCATCCATTCATTGACTTGTTTAGAAACACCTTCTCTATTTCCCCTGTGTGCCAAATCATTCCCCATTTCCTGCTTTCTCCCAGGAAGTGGTGGACCTGATAGAATTTAAATTTATCCTGATCCCTTAATTGGTATTGCTGTTTCAATTCCTCAGAAGTATGGCAACCACTGTCCGCCCAGATTTGTCCCATCACCCAGAGGCCACTGGCCTCCCACCTCTTGTAATTAGGGTCCAAAAGATCTGGGTGAACAAATGATTATGTCTCAAAAGGGACAGGGAACAAATTGGGCCCAATCTCAGTATCTGTACACTCAGGTTTCGGTTCAATTTATTTGTGTGAATCTGCGTTTTCCCATCTGAAAATGATAAAGGGTACACAACGTTCCAACATGACAGATGAATATCTCCAGGATTCCCTGAGACTGGCCCTCACGCAATATTCACCCAACTTCAAAAAGCTGGTGGATGAAATGCAGGCTCAGGTGTCTCACTAATGACCAAGAGTGAAATATTAAAGATTGTGCAAGATCTGCCTGGATCAATACTCAACCTAAATTTAACACAAATTACTCAATAAAAGTTAAAGAAAGTTATTAAGACAGTTAAAGAAAGTTGTTACTCAATAAAACTTTAAGAAAAAATGTACTTTCCATTTCCCCTCGCAGTTCTTACTGGATCTTCGTCTCTCTGTTTTGTTTTTGCTTAATTTGCTTAAGAGCTGATCACATCCAAGTAAATTACAGAAGGTTCATTAAAAATGGGGGGGGGGGGGATCCTCCAACTTTATGTGGTTAAAATTTAATTTGAAACTAATTTGAAACTTAATTTTCATGGTGGTAGATCACTGGCACTTTTGGCCGGAAAAAGTAGATCACGACCTGTTCGAAGTTGGACATGCCTGCTTTATCAATCTATGCAGATGATGTGCTCGCTCCTCTACACAGCATTCTTAACAGAGACCCCAAACTTCACTAAAATAATTGACTGTTTCAATGCTGTCTCCGATTAGCTTGAGATGCACAACCTCAAAGTAAACTACAAAAAGTCAGAAATACTCTTTGTTTCAAAAAGCCAAACCTTCATTCCTCCACCCTCCCTAAAGGCTGAAAATGCTGAACTAAAATCTAATCAAGAGGTCAGATATCTCGGCGTCACTCTGGACCAGCCATTAAACTTAGAGACCCATATAAACAACATCACAAAGACTGTATACCATAAAATACATTCCCTACGGCACTTCTGTCCCCTACTCGAACCTACTGACTTCCGCACTGTTTTCGAAGCCATTATCACGCCTCTCTTCGACTATGCAAACATCATCCTGCATGGACTTCCTGGATATTCGCTCCATCCTTTGCAGCTAGTTCTGAACACGGCTGCAAGAACCATTTACGGGGCTTCAAGATTTGATCACGTAACTCCTCTTCTAATTCATTTCCACTGGCTCCCAATAAGCAGTCAACGAAAATACAAATCTCTCCTGATTACGTTTAAAATCCTCCATCACCTATCTGCACCCTCATTGGAAAATCGCCTACATTGGACCCCTGACAATAGAACAAGAAGAACAAATATGACAAATACTCTCACCACCCTCTCTGCAACTAGAAAAAGCTCCCAATTTGCCATCAACAGAGCTTTCTCCCTCTTTGCCCCACAACTATGGAACTCCCTACCTCCTCAAATTCGTATCATTTCAGATCTGGCTACTTTTCGCAAAGAAATTAAAACACACCTTTTCCATCTTGTTTTTTATCATGTAACTTAAAACCTTGTGCATCAATCTCATCCTCTAATTTCTGTCAGACTGTAAATAGTTACCCTACTATGTACGATCTTTTACTGATCACTTATTGTAAATAGTTCTATGTATATACTGTAGTTCTCATTTGTTCTATGTAATTTTGTTACTTTGTTATTCTTATGGAAACTGTTCTATGTATTATGTTGTTCTCCTGTAAACCATGCTGATCATGAATAGTGCGGTATAAACCTAAATAAATAAATAAAGAAGGTGTTATTAGCGTAGGGACGCACATATATCATAGTATTCTATAATGTATACATGCCCTTTGAGGCCATGCCTACGCTCCCCCCTCTGCCACATCCCCATGCACACCCCAACCCAGGATTGGCACAAAGGGCACTTCTGTGCACACTTACAGAAACCCCCCCCAGCTAAAGCGGATGCGGAAGTGCCCATGTACAAACACGTCTGTGAAAATACAGACTGGCTCCTTTATAAAGTCACCCTCTAAATAAATGTCTACTCTAATAAATGTCTACTATCTATGGATTTTTAACCACACTATCTGGGTAATGCTGACAAAAATTCTTTTACCTGGATAGCGCTGGGGCAGATTTAAAGCATAATGAGGGTAGAATGATTAGCTATATTTATAACGGTGATGTTCGGACACTATCCATATATATCTAAGTGGCTTAAATGAGGCCTGAAAGAACACAGGCCTAAATTAAATCATGAAAATATACACATAATGGTCGAATATTGCAACTATTGCTGTGGACTGCAATTGCATTCTACATATATTTGGTGCTGTCAGCTATCTGTAAAGCAGTTCTGAATATATGAATTTTTTAAAACTCCACAGCTGACATTTAGAAAAATATGTTCACCACCGCTGCTGAAAATTGACACAACAATTTCTTCCAAAACAAAACACACATATTGACAAATTATATAACAACACTATAGTAGAAATCATACACAGCACAAAAGGCAACATTAAAGCAGATGAGAACATTTAAGAAAACATAATATGGCTGCCATCCTCTTGTTCAGCATAAGACAGTCTGAAAAGCCTTAGCCTATGACTCCTTGCTCCAGACCAGAACTTCCTTTCAACTGAAAGAGTCACAGAGAATTTTGTCACTGGTAGGACTTGCCAGTCCCTAGCAGTCAGAAGATGCAAAAGAGTCAGTCATTCATTAGTGAAGCATTTTGAGGCACCATCATACTGAGTCTGGAATTTCTTCTGCTCTGCAGGGATAGACGTGCAGAAATTGCTAGGACAGAGTTTTGTGTAACACTACGCTAGAAACTTTGGGGTCAATAGTTAAAGAAAGGTCTCTGAGATGTCAATCATATCTAAGCTTTCATTTAGTGCTATATATTCTAGCTCTCCCATCTTATTTTTTAGAAAATTAGATGCCCATTAAAAATGCAGGGGTGGCGGGGCAGAGGTAAAATTTATCAACATAGCTTTCGATTGTATTTGATGGACCACCTATCAATTAACACCTTAGCGGTTTACATTAGTAAAATAAATACAGATATAATAAGATTGAATGCATTTAGGGCCATGGTCTAAAGTGTGTTAAGTGCAAAAATTGATCTGTGTTAGGTGCAAAGCATGTGTGCTAACTCTCGAGGGCATGACTAGCATCTTCCCTGCATTTAGTGCACAAGGTAGACAGTTATGCACAGGAACATGGGTCCCAGCACTAAAAAATCCAAACCTTCAGCTGCCACGGTGGGTCAAGGCAACCTCCCCTCCAATCAAGTGCCCTGATCTGATTCCTCCCCATCTGATCTCCCCATTAAAACCCCACCATGATCCAGACCCTCCTGACATTTCTCCCCTCAGTCAGAAGTCCCCTGGAGAGCAAAATGACTCCCCCTTAAGCAAGACCTCTTCCAGGCTAACTCCTTCCAATAGGATGCCTGCCCAAACCCTAATCTCCCATACACAGATCATAACCTGACCTCCAGGGACACACCTGGGGTTTCCCTGAGATCTAATGGACCAAAGTAGGAGTGGGTCCCTCTCTGTTTCCACTACAGTAGATGCCATTTACAAAATGGTGGTGAAGACCCCTAGCGGTAGTCTCACACTACTACCACTTGGGGGTTAACCTGTCATATAAGGGCAATCACAGTAGTATTGTGAGATTACCTCAAGGGGTTATCGCTGCTATTTTAGAATCCAGTGGCTACAATGGTGGGAGTGGAAAAGGACTGCTTCTGATCAGGTCCACTAGACACCAGGGAAACCCTGGTGTGAGTCCCAGAGGGATAGGATCAGATTATGGTCTGTAGGGGACTACAATTTGAGGGAGGTTTCCCGTTGGGGGGGTTTCCTGATTGGGGAAGGGCTTCTTGTTGGGAGATAATCCTGGTAGGGTCTGGCTTGTGGGGGAGTCTTCAACGAGGGAATCTTGCTGTCTAGAGACATGATTGCCAAAGTAGAGCTTCTTATTATGTCCCCAGCTCCAAAGCTTTGTTCCCTTTTCCTTTTTATTCATCATAAATAGCACCTCTATTCTTCCGGTCTCCTCGTCTCTTAATCTTACTGCCCTCTCTTTCCTTCAAAATATCTAAAAATACAATTGAGCACTCTAAATTTGTAAATAAAATTAACATTTTAATTGTAGTTGTCAGGGACTGTTAGAACTCTTGGAAACGTTCCAGTGCTTATGTGTCTCATCTCCATAATCTACCACTTCCCCTCTGTACATATTGACGGAACCCTTATCAATTCTCTTGTCACCTCCCACTAGGACATCTGCAACCTGCTCCTTACAGTTCTTCTATTAAAACATAGAAACATAGAAACATGATGACAGAAAAAGACCACATGGCCTATCTAGTCTGTCCTTCCATAACAACAACTACAACAGTCCACTTTTTACCTTTAGAGATCCTCTGTGTTGGTCCCATGCTTTTTTGAATTCAGTTACTGTCCTCATCTCTACCACCTCCACTGGGAGACTATTCAATGGATCCACTACTCTTTCTGTAAAGAAATATTTCCGCATATCACTCCTGAATCTATCTCCCTTAACTCTCATCCCATGTCCCCTCGTAGCAGAACTTGCTTTCAATTGAAAGAGGCTCTCTCCCTGAACATTTATGCCACGGAGGTATTTAAACATCTCAATCATATCACCTCTATCCCGCCTTTCCTCTAAGGTGTACATATTAACATCCTTAAGTCTGTCCTCATATGCTTTATAATGAAGCCCACTAATCATTTTAGTAGCCACCCTCTGCACCGACTCCATCCTGTTCACATCCTTTTGAAGGTGCGGTCTCCAGAATTGCACACCATACTCCAAATGAGGTCGCACCAAAGACTTATACAGAGGCATTATCACCTCCTTTTTTCTGCTAGCCATTCCTCTCCTTATGCACCCAAGCATCCTTCTAGCTTTTGCCGTTGCCTTTCTACCTGTTTAGCTACTTTAAGATCATCAGACACAACCACGCCTAGGTCCTGCTCTTCTTTAGTGGACAAAAGTACTTCACCTCCTATACTATATTGCTCCCTTGGATTGCTGCAGCCCAAATGCATGACCTAACATTTTTTAACATTAAATCCCAGCTGCCAAATTCTAGACCATTCTTCAAGCTTAGCTAGATCCCTCCTCATGTTATCTACACCTTCCTGGGTGTCTACTCTATTGCAGATTTTGGTATCATCTGCAAAGAGGCAAACCTTACCCGACAGCCCTTCCGCTATATCACTAACAAAGATGTTAAAAAGAATCGGACCAAGGACAGATCCCTGGGGCACACCACTGGTAACATCCTTCTCCTCAGAGTGAGCTCCATTTACTTGTACTCTTTGTCGCCTCCCACCCAACCAATTTCTAACCCAAGCAGTAACTTTAGTGTCCATCCCTAGGGTGCTCAGTTTGTTTATAAGTTGCCTGTGAGGAACAGTGTCAAAGGCTTTACTTGAAATCTAAATACACCACATCTAGAGCTCTCCCTCGGTCCAACTCCCTGGTCACCAAGTCAAAGAAATCAATCAGATTTGTCTGACAAGACCTGCCTCTGGTGAATCCATGCTGCCTTGGATCCTGTAATCCGCTGGACTCCAGAAACCTCACTATTTTCTCTTTCAGCAGCGTTTCCAATAATTTACTCACCACCGAAGTTAAACTAACCGGCCTGTAGTTTTCAACCACATCCTTACTTCCGCTTTTGTGTAAGGGCACCACATGAGCCTCTCTCCAGTCCTTTGGCACCACTCCTGACTCCAACGAGGCATTGAAATGGTCAGTCAGTGGAGTTGCTAGAACGTCCCCAAGTTCCCTCAGTATTCTAGAGTGTATCCCATCCGGTCCCATCGCTTTGTCTACTTTAAGTTGAGCTAGTTTCTCACGAACACAGTCTTCTGAAAATTGTTCAAGATGTCCCTCGCTTCTGTTCTTATTTGTGGGTGTTTTCTGAGGTCCTGCTCCTGGTTCTTCATCTGTGAACACAGAACAAAAATATTTGTTAAGCAATTCCGCTTTATCCTTATCAGCTTTTACATATTCCCCCCCTGCACCCTTGAGTCTGACAATACCACTTTTGCCCTTCCTCTTCTCACTAATATATCTGAAAAATGTCTTATCCCCCCATTTTATTGCATTGGCTATTTCCTCCTCCTTTTGAATCTTTGCCTTCTTGACTACTTTGCTAGCTTCTCTAAGTTTTTCCAAATAAAGATGCCTGTCTTCCTCTCTCTGTGATCTCTTGTATTTCATGAAGGCCTCCCTTTTTTTCTTCACTTTTTCAGCTACTTCCTTCGAAAACCATAGCGGTCTCCTTTTCCTTTTGCCTTTATTTACCATTTTAACAAAAAGGTTGGTTGCCCTTAAAATACCCCCTTTCAGTTTTGCCCACTGTTTTTCTACATTCCCCAGCTGTTCCCATCCCACTAACGACTCCCTGAGGTATTGGCCCATCTTCGCAAAGTTAGTCTTCCTAAAGTCTAATATCCTCACCTTGGAATGGATTCTAACAGCCCTAGACCTAATACTGAACCACACCATCTGGTGATCACTGGATGCAAAATGATCTCCCACTACAACATCAGAAACACTTTCACCATTGGTAAGCACCAAGTCCAGTATGGCCCCTTCACGTGTGGGGTCTGTTACCAATTGCCTGAATAGTTCTCCCTGTAGAGAATCCAGGATCTAATTACTTCTAGATGATACTGCAGCAGGAATGTACCAATCAACATCTGGCATATTGAAATCTCCTATCAGTAGCACTTCCCCTTTCCTAGCAATGCTGCGTATGTCTTCAATTAATTTTCTGTCCACCTTTTCCTCTTGTGAGGTAGGTCTGTATATCACACCAATGCAAATAGATTTCTCTTTCCCTCTTTCTAGTTTAACCTACAATGCCTCCTCTCTCCCTTTTAAGCTCTGTAATTCCAAAGCTTTAATAGTAGTTTTTACATATAGTGCCACTCCTCCTCCCCTTCTTCCTACCCTGTCCTTTCTGAATAAAGTATAGCCAGGTATAGTTACATCCCAGTCATGGTTTTCTGTGAACCATGTTTCTGTAACTGCCACTAAATCCAAGTCAGCCACTCCCACCAAAGCTTCAACTTCAGGGATCTTATTTCCCATGCTACGGGCATTAATACACACTGCTTTCCATATGTTACCCCTGTTACCCATTTCCATAAAGGTATTTAATGTATCACCTACGTGGGGGCTTTCACTTACCTGGGGGCTTTCTTCACCCATCCCCAATGAATCTAGTTTAAAGCCCTCTTCATTAGATTAGCCAGTCTACTACCAAAGATGCGTTGACCTTTCTTGGACAGATGGATGCCATCTCTGTTCTGCAACCCTTGGAACAGCATTCAATGATATCTCTCCATTACAGTTGGTTTCATATTCAGTGGCATAATTCATCTGCACATTGCACAATTTTGATGATGCAAAGCTCTTCTCAAATCATTATATTGGTCCATAAACCATTATTAAGAAGGGACCCAGGATATCAATGCTTGACCCAGTACAAGGATTGTGGAACCCGTGTCTTTTGGGGAAACTGCTAGGTACATATGACCTAGATTGGCCACTGTTGGAAACAGGATACTGGGCTTGATGGACCTTGGTCTGACCCAGTATGGCATATCTTATGTTCTTATGTAAGGAAGATCCTTTTGCATAAAAATGCAAACTTCTGGTAATTGTCTACAAGTACATTAATGCCCCAGCTTCTCATATCTCTCCTTTTTTCCCTTACACTCTGCTTGCTAAATTTCATTCATCAGGCAAGTTACTGCTATATGCACCATTTTTCCTGATTGCCAAATCACAGCATCACACTTACTACCATTCTGCACTGACATTCAACACACATGCCTGACTCCCTCTCTGGTTACATTCATATCCAACCTAAAAACCCTTGTCTTCAAGGCCACTTCCAGTACTTAAAGCTTTCTGCTCATGCAAAGATTTTGTCAGTTGGGGCTTTGGACTGGAGAGTGAAATTCTGAATTTATTGAAACACTAAGGGGCTTGTTTACTAAGCTGTGTTAATGGGTTGCAATAACAGTGAGCATATGTGCTAAACAGACAGTGTATAGCTAATTTCATGCTATCTGCTCAGCATGCAGGAAATAGGTGGGGCAAAGGTGGAGTGTCGTGGTGTCTGCACAGCGTTGTTAGTGTGGGAGTTGACAGCCCATGTTCTGTCAATATTGCAGTTAGTGCAGGTGCACTTAACACACCTCATTGTGTTATGTGCACATGCTGCTGGTGCATGTTTGGGTTCTAATCAGTGCAATATGTGCTAGGGCTATGGTATTCCAACCCCCACCCAACAGGTAGCGCTTGACTGTTTCACATATAGTCCATTGATTTTATCTTCAGTGTGCATTACCTGTAAAACCATGGTGCCCTTTAGTAAACATGCAGCTCATTAAAATAGGCAGATTACAACAATGTATATAACCCAAGTTCTTCTTCAAATGGGAGCAGTCTCACCATCATATATAATAATCCTCAATTCAATCTCTATTACCTGCTTCTTTCTCCTCAGTCTAACCTTTGCATACCTAACTCAATTTTTAAAAAAAATATTTGTATTTGAAAAAATATAGCAAGCATGTAGTAAGAAACATGAGCACTAGTGGTATACTAAACAAAACAGGAAAAAAATTAAATCAAAGTAAAAAGGAGATATCCACAGAAAAGGGAAGAAATCCAACAGAAAAACACTAGCGATCCATTAGCCCACAGAAAGTAATTATAAAAGAAGAAAAAAGGCAATAGGCATCTAACTGTTGATCATCTATATAAGACTCGACGCTTGAGGGATAGAGGAGGTAGGGACCTCAAGTTTCTTAAGAACCAAAAAGGCTCTCAACTGATCAGGCATCATGAACACATACTTCACATTCAGATAGCTAACAAGACATTTACAAGAATACTGAATCATAAAAGTAGCACCCAAGGATAGTGTCACGGATCTTAAAGCCAAAAAGGCTTTCTATCTTTCCTGTGTAGAACGTACTACATCAGGAAATATTCTTATTGGCTGACCAAAGAATGGTTCACTCATTTGCTTAAAATAAAGACGTGAAATTAAATTCAAATACTGCTAAAAAACAAAAGAAACACTTGGAGTCTGATTCTGAAAGGGGCATGTCCGGGACCCATGCACGTCCTCAGATAGCACGTGCACACAGAGATGCTATTCTACAATCCCGCGCAGACACGTACAGGGTGTTTTAGAATTGGCATGTAGCCGTGGCCAGCAAAGCATGTCCAACTGGCGGCCTATCGGGCCGCCATGTGCACAGCACATGTAGGCTGTGCACACACTGCCCATCCACTCAGTGCACCTGTAACCCTGAAAACATCCCCAACTCCATGACCTGCAGCCCACACGCACCTGGATGCAGGAAGAAGGCCCTCCCAACATAACGCACACTTCAACATGGCTACCAGGCAGCCCAACTTCAGCGAGGCATAGACGAGGCTGCTAGTGACCATGGTCATCAAGCAGGAGGAGATTCTCCTCCCCACGGGGCAGAGGCAGTCAGCCCACACAGCAGCACGCAGGAGCTGGAAACATATCAGGACCACCCTCACCTAGTAAGTACTGCACAACAGAGACAGACAAATGTTGAAGCATAGAGCAGTGAGCAGGTTGGAGCAGTACCCAAGTTGGCACAAAGACAGGCATGCACCAAGGTGGAGAGGAAGGGCAGGGGATGTAAGGATCTGGCAAAGGCAGAAAGCTGGCAGGCTGCACCATGGGCGTAGCTGTGCAGCAGGGCCAGAGCATACCTGCCCCGGATGTCCTGCACATTGTCCTAATCCAACCAGCCGACTGCACAGGAATTAATGGCCATCATGTACATGGTGGAGTGTCACAGAGAGCTGCAGGTGACACCATCACTGTCACGCATTGTGTTGGTCCTGCCACAAAGCAATTCAGACTGGGCTGTGCACAGACGTTTCTCTGGTGTATGCGCAGTGGTGCACATTCACAGACATGTGCACGGATGGTACCGGGCAGGCGAGCACACACATGCACATCCACACACCATAATGTTTGGATGTGGCTTGGCCTGACCTCACCATATCCCCAAGTGCCAAAATGTCGTGCCTGCTCCCCTCTGCGATTGCTGACTGTGCATTCACAGTCCCCTCAATTGAACTGGCTGTGGGAGGTGAACCACTGACCTCCACATGCCATTCCCTCCACTCTATGTGGCAGCAATACTTTTCTGAGTGTCTGGGCATAGATACATGTGCGTGCGGGTGTGGTGATGTCGGCACAGGGATTTACGCTTTGGCATGCTCCAACATAAACATCCAAATGGGCCCATCCCAGGCCCCCGTACACTGCCTCCATAACACAGTCCATGTCATGTCACCTTAAGTTGCTACCAGGAAGGCAAGGTTCTCCGAGGGTTAGGTGACCCTCATGCTGGAGGAGATCCTCCAGCGGCTGCCACAGTTGGTGGGGGATGCATCCACACGTGTGGGGCTGCCTATGAGAAGCAGTGGCTATGGCTTGATGTGTGCCACCGTATCAATGCCATACATCACCGGAACTGGGACATCAAGAATGTGAAGTGCAGCTGACATCAGGCATGACGCGACGCTGCCCAGAAGGCACGGCAAGGGTCCTCGGGTGTGCAGCTGACTGACCTGGAACTGCACATCCTTGCTACGATTGACCCTGACACCTCAGGGGGGATAGGGCCCCTTTATACATCTGAGCCATTGTAGGAGCAAGGTACATGTGTAATCTGTGGTGTCCCTGCCCTTTACCCCATGTACCCCCTCCTGCTGTGTGCCTGCACATACTTGCACTTAGCACCAACACTGGCTGCCATTGTGTCCCAGTTGTGCCACTGGTGCAAGGTGTACTCACAGTGCATGGGGCCGCTCTGCTGCTGGGCTGTGTGTCGAGGGCATTCGCAGCATGGCTGTCAGCTGGTGGTGGCAGGGCTGAGTGCACAGGCCGCCAGGGTGTGTGTCTGTGCATGGGCCTCTGTGCTCATCTGGTTCCACGCAGGGGGACAGGGTGTGTCACACAACACGGTGGCGGCCCCTCTCAGCCTGTGATGCCCCGTGCCTGGCCTACATAGCTGCAACACTGCCAAACTGTCGGTTGTGCTATTGCTGGTTGCAGGTATGACCCACAATGTTGTCTGTGTCTTCACAGGTACCCCTGCTGTAGCTCCACAGGCAGTGGTGCCTGCTCTGCCAACAGTGTCAATAGAGGATGCCATGGGGAGCTAGGAGGCCATGGATTATACCCCACTGCCATGCACTGCTGCTGATGCTGCACTGCAGCAGCCACATGATGTCACATGCCTGGATGATCTTGAGCACCATGTCCCCTCCTCATCACCTCCACCACAGCACACTATTGATGAAGGCAATGACTATGAGGGGCACATCCACACAGGTGAACAGCATCACTTGTGTTGATGTGCTGTCTGCTTGCACACAGCACTGCCCAGCAGGCACGTTCTGAGCAACAGCCGGAGCTGCTGTGACAGTCCACACATTGCAGGAAAGGCATGTTGTGGCCACAGAGCAGTTGACCGTGGCTACCAGCGCCCTGCAGGCAACCATGGTGGAGATCCTAATGGAGCTGCGGTGTATGCCTGGCTGGTCCATCCCTGCAATGCTCCTTGTACACTCCAGTGTGCTTCCTGTGGGTTCTGGATAAAGGCGTGGTGCAGCAGCTCCCACAGCTGCACCATCCTCAATAGCATGTACACCTGCACCTCCGTAGCCAGATGCCAGTGGTCTCACAACATGGGCCTCAGCATGTATCCACACCACAGTTGGCCTGCCCGCCACACAGACACCCCCTCTCCTTGGGCCAGTTCCAAGAAACACAGGGCCATGGATGGCATTTCCCCCATTCCATAAGGGTGTCAGAGTCAGGCAGCACAAGCTGTGACACCTCAGGGTCTGAGGAAGCGCCATCATGCACACCTGTGACTGTGGTACAGATGAATGTGCCCTCATGGAAGGGGAGGGGAAAGAGCCAGGCACAGGGTAAGGGGACACAGGAATGTCATCTAGCTTCAGGATTGGGGTGCAGAATGCTTGGTTCATGGGCCTGGGGTCCCAAAGGTTTGTGCAGGGTGGGTATCAGTCATGTTCTGGGGCTATCTGTGATATAGACACCTATGTTTATGTGTTGCTGGATGACTTACACATGTATATGTCCATAATATCCACCCCAGGATCCTGGTGTGTATAGCATCGGGCTGCTTGCTGGTGCCCCTCTGTGTCACTCCAGGTGGACACTCACTAGCATCAGCGCATGCATGGGGCACCTGTCCATGCTGTGCCGACTCACATTTGTCATGACCTCTTGCCATCTCTGTCCAATACCATAAGATATGTTGCTTGCCTTGGGGCACCCTGCACAACCGATCCTTCTAGGGTGTTGGGGGGCTCTTTACCTGCCCTCTGCATACACCACAGGGTGTTTTGACTGCTGTCTGTGATTGCAGCATGTGTACTCTGGCCCATTCAGTGGTGGCTGTCTTGTACACATTTTTTTGTCTTTGGCTGTGCTGTGAGGATGTTTACCTGGGCCTGGTCTGACACACATGGTTTAGTGACTTCTTGTGGCAGAAGACATTCATCTCAGATGCTGCACAACATGGTGCTGTGGATGTTACATTGCCACAATGGGCCATGGTGGGTCATGAACTCATGACCTTTGGACTCATGGGTAGTGCTGTCTCCAGTACACTATACATTCAGTATATCACGTTCATGGCTGCCGGTAACTATAGCCTGCATTGACGGTATCACACTGATCATAGTTAGCAGTAATATATTCTACGAGGCTCGTGCAGGCACTCTTCAGCCACCCCAGCCTGTGGACACAGGGAATGGTTTGGGACATCCACATGTATACTGTATTCTAAGTTGCTGGATGTTTCAGATCCTATACATCCCCACGCTATACCCGCTGATGCCATGCCCCTCAAGTAGAACGTGCATCTCCTAGCATGGTCGTCACAGCCAGCAGTGTGTTGATGCACAGTGGACATTACTAACACTGTGCTCTTGCAGCTGCATCAGCCTGCCCATGTCTCAGTCCCCCTCATGCTGTGTGGACCACTAGCTAGGCCCAGCGCATTCCTGTATGGGTTTTGAAATTGCAAATATCAACATGTATGCCGGACATAACTACCGTCACATGATATAACGCATTCCAGGCCAATCTAGGTGATTTGCACTGTGGTCATCTGTACAGAACCGCCTTCAGTGGCTTCAGGTGGATGCTCATTCTCACTACTACCTGCTCAACAGCAAACTGTGCATCATGTGCATACATCAGCACTGTTTGCAATGGTGAGTACCCCTATTATGGGGGGCCCCTGTCTTTGCTGCCCTTATCTTTGGGCATTTGGCTATGGTGGGCCCTCTGTGGCTTTGCATGCCTCATCACACTGACACCTGGTAACACTGTGATCATTCATACAGTCCAGGTGCTGGCCAGGCTTTTATGTGCCACTGCCCTGCTGCTGCCCAAACTGGCTCCCCCCAGTGCACCCCTCATACCTCACCCACACCCTCTCTCACTTTCTGCAACAGCAACATGTTTTCACGGTGGGGGGGGACCTGCCTGGTACCTATACATATCAGATATGATATAACATATGTACATGGGGTACCAGGGCTACATATCCACTCTCCTGTTCTCACCCCAAAGGGTATCTTTTCCCTGTTCACATCCATACTCTTCTTACTCTGCAGTCCCATCTATGTGCCTAGTTTTGTTGGCATCCAGTGGATTGTCTCCTTGCCACATGCAGCACATAAGTGCATTGCATGATTAGACACTAGTATTCTTAGTTGTATTGCTGCATGTCTGTTTAGTTATGTTTCTTTGCCCTACAACAGTCCCTCAGTTCAGCTCCCTGTACCTTCTGCATGCATCTTGTATTTGTTCTATCTGCGGTGGCGCCACTTCAGACCCGACCTGTCACTTCCATTCACCTCTATGGAACGCATTGCAGGGCAGAGCTGGATTTTTTCAGAGTCAGAGCTTTATACCTGGTTTCAGCAGGTCTGACATGGATGTTTCTGGGATATACATCATACGTACACGGCCCATTCTGAAATAGGCTTTCTACGTCACGGAGGCTGGCCATGCCCCTCACCCACATTTTTAACTCCCTGTGTTAGCGCACAGGACGTACATGTCAGTGCTGTTCTGGAATACGGTGGGAGACGTATACGCCACTTACATGTCCATGCCGCACGTGGACAGCCCTTATTTGTGTCCTAGAATGAAGGCTATAGTTTTGCCCTACAGTCTGAATTAAAAGTTTCTAATACCGCAGAACATTTATTTATTGTTATACTCCATTAATTCTACAAGCTCTGCCAGACAGCAAAAATTAAACGTTATTTAAAGTAGGAATAGCCACCTCAGAGATTTTTAAAACCGCCACAAGATATATTTTAAACAATTCTATCAGCAAGATATAATCTATCCAAGGAAAATTCAAGATTCTTAAATTTAAATGTCTCATCCAATTTTCATATACTCCCTATATTCTATGAATAATAACTCTGTCCTTGACCAAAGTCTCAATTACTTGATCAGCAGCTGAAACTCTCTTATCCAATTCAGATACTTTTGTAGTCATTTCTTGATGTAAAGTCTCTTGCTTCTGAGCTATTGAGCTTACTCTTTGAACCAAAACATTTAATTCAGCCACACTTTTAGAAACAGTCTCCTGGAGTTTAAGTAACAATTTCCAAATTAACGTCAGCGAGATATCTGAAGATGAAGAAGGGACAGTTACCTGAAGCTATCCATCTGTGCGAGAATGGAGTTCACGCCGGGCCTCCTGAAGGCGGGGCCCTGTGCGAACAACATTCTCGCACAATGGACAGGCTGGCCCTGTGAGCAGTCATTTCTTGAAAAATATATTAAAAGGAGAACCATAGGCAGCATTGCAGCACAGTGTCTGTTTTTTCCTCAATGGGCGTCCTCTGTTTAAATTCGTTCCCATGTATTTATCACTCACCCACTGCATTAGAACAACATTTGCTGAAGGTCTGCCTATGAAGACATATGACAAATAAAATAAAATCAATTCCTAAGCAAACAACTGTAGACATTAGTCACATTTATTAAAAGAAAATGGAAGTATAAATCCCTCCTTGATGATCAATTTCGTTCTAGTAGAGATAAATCACAAAGCGACAAGGGTACCCAGCGTTCCCTGACTCTACAGCACAAAAAAGCAAGGAGATTTTCATAATGATTTATTTCTATTGCAGAGAAGGAGGGGAACTGACAGCTTTACTAAATTTATTATTTCCATTTTTGTTGTTTTAAATGAAAATGAATAGAGAAGAGTAATATCTTCTATGGAGTAAAGAAGAAAACTACACATTATCATTATTGCCAGAATGGAAGACAACATAAAACTGTTTACTAGGTGAATCAATTTTCTGAATCTTGAGACTTAAACATTCCAGCAAATACATAGTTACCGGCTTTGGCAAGAAAATATTTACATCCTGGGTAACAAAAATCATAACCAAAGCAATGCCTTCCTTCAAGCCATGAATGATCTGCAATATACACAACTCATCAATACATCAACTCACTTGAAGGGAGGTGTCTTGGATCTACTCTTCCTTCCTAATGACCTACTCTGCTCCTCGCATTCCATTTCTCCCTCCTCTACCCCAGTCCCATGGTCTTACCACTACCAAATAACCTTTACCCTACCAACCCTCCTGCTTAAATATCCCCCCTCCCAGACTTTCTTCAACAAGAAGATTCCTAAACTTCAATGAAACCTCTTTCATTCAACAGTCCATTCCCCCCCCCCCCCATGAAGCATGCTTTTCACCATTCAGACCTCAATATGTTGGTACAATCCTGTAATGCTGTCATCACTGAAACCTCCAAGACTCCACCTCATGCACCCTCCAAAACTCATCGGTCTCATGCTCCCTGGTACTCAGCCCTCCTCAGAGAGGAGAAATGTTACTTCAGAAGACTTGAACGAAGATGGAGGACTTCTAAGAACCTGCTGCTTCAAGCCACCTACCTAGACCAACGTACAGCCTACTCTACCAACACCCTCAATGTCAAGTGTGGACACCACAGCAACATCCTCCTCCATGCCATAAACAAACCAAGGGAACTATTTAACCTCATCGGAACCCTCACAAGTGATCCATCCCAACCCCATCAGAACACTATCATCCACCCCCAAGAAATGGCGGACTACCTTATATCTAAACACAACATCCTCGGCACTTCTACCCTCATCATACCTCCTCCTACCATCTCAGCATCCTCCACCCAACCGTGGACTTCATTCAGAGGTGTCCCCCCCACCGAAGAGCTTCTAAGCATCATCTTCCACATCAACGGCAGCACATCTCCTCTTGATCCCTGCCCAGTATCCTAGATCAAGCTAACGAAGACACTGATGTTACCATTTATTTCTACCATCCTTCACACTTCACTCACCCAAGCCTACCTCCCACTTGTTCTCAAGCAAGCCTCTGTAAGACCCGTCCTGAAGAAATCCAAACTTCATCCCAACTTACCTGCATCCTACTGACCCATAGCCACCTTTTCACTATGGGTTATCAAGCTATTTTCCTGGGCTTACACTCTCTTATAAATATGTTTATGTTTGTTATAAACGTTCTATATTGCCTTTTTCCAAAAGCTGCAGAGCAGTTTATAATTTAAAATTAAGAGTAAATAGAAAGGAAGACCATTAAAATGTAGGATAGGATAAAAAAATCCAGAAAAGGAAAAGAGAAAAGAGTAACAGCATAAAAACACAATATACTATACAGCAGAAAGACAAAACATGCAAAGTAGCTACAATAGATACAGAAAAGCTTAATGTCATGTTTAATCAGACCCGTCCATAAAATGCTGAATTGAAATAATAAGTTTTCAACAGAGTCTTACATTTTGTATCATGATTCAGTTTGGATATGGGGGGGGGGGGGAGTTCCAGAGTGGGGGGGGGGAGAACAGATTTACAAGACGACTCTAACTTAGCATGAGAGACAGGGGGTAAGAGCAATAGATTTGTGTTTTGTGAACAAAGTTAGCGACCTGGAGAGTATGGTATTAATGATGATAAAAGATAAATTGGAAGATTTGAGTAAAAAGCTTTATGGAATAACATCAGGATTTTGAAATGGAATCAAAAGAAAAGAGGGAGCCAATGGTGCTGATGAAATAACAGGGTAACATGGTCATAGATGGAAGAATTGGCAAGAAATCAAATAAGCTGAAGTGTTTTAAGATTAGTTGAATGAATGCCACAAACTATATTACAGTAATCCAAGCTTGAGGAAATGAAAGATGAATTAGAGTATGCAAGGACTGAAAAGAGATACAGTAAATGGTTTAATTGAGTAAAAATGGCAAAGTGAGTAGAAAGTCGAGAGAACTGTACTCACAACTTGCTGATCAAAGGTTAATTGAGAGTCGAAGGTCACCTCTAAATGCATGAGTGAGTCTTCCAGAAGTATAGGAGTTCCAAGAAAAAGTGAGTTAACTGTAGGGAAAGTGGAACTGCCAGAAATCTGAATGGCCTGTGAGTTAGAGGGGTTGAGTTTAAGATTATGGGATGAAAACCAGAGGGTCACAGAATTCAGATAGGTGTTGAGAAATGATAGAGCTGGGGAAGGATGATGGACCAGAAGAATATCATCTGCATAATAAAAGCTGCTAATACTATGAACTTGAATGATTGTCGCGAGGGAGGAGAGAAGAAAATTTAAAATTGATGGAGAGAAAATGGATCCCTGTGGGATTGGCATGGGAAGGAAGAAACTGCAGAATAAGCAACATCTTTGGTTAGGGCATTAAAAGTATGCTCTTGAAGGAAAGAGGCAAGCCAATTGAAAATCTGATGTCTGATACTAATTTCTGAAAGATGTAGTAGAAAGAGTGAATGAACAATGATGTTGAAAGCCGCTGATAAATGAGCAAAGCAGTTTATGGGAGTACAGATTACTGTGCAATTCATTGACAAAGGGCGATAATTGCTGTTTTGGTACTATAACCACACTGAAAGCCTGATTTTTCTAGGTTGAAGAATGGTTTTGAGAATGAGGTCTGAAAATTGTACAAAGACTGCTTTTTTTGATGACCTTTTTAGAGAAAGAGTAAATTCAACACAGGGCAGTAGTTGAATAGGGAGAAGGCACCTGAAGTAGTCATTTTTTTAAAATAGGACAAACTATGGCTTGTTTTAGTGCAGATGGCAGGTAAGCAGAGGAAAGATTGTGATTGATGGTAGTTCAAAGAAGAGGTAAGGTTTCTAGAGTGGCAGACTTGAGCTATTGCGTGGGAAGGGGATATACAGTTGTGGTCAACATTAGTGGCTCCCTTGGAGTTCAACCCCTTAATGTCCAATATCTATTTAAAAAAAGTAGCCAGTGAAATGGCTTTGGACTATATATGCACACATATTTGACACACAAAAGAATCAAATAAAACAAGACCAATTAAAAAGGAAATAGTAGGAAATAGTATAAAAACTGGGACATTGCCAGGACATGAATATTAATCCAAACTGCAAAACTGCCAAAACGAAGAGAGTAATTCCAACAAAACCTTTTTTTTGTCAGACAATGTCAATGTGGGAATTAACCTCTACAAAAGACTGCATACATTTTAATAAAACATTTGCAGTAAAATCAACCAGCAACCTGGCTTTTTTTTTAAAAAATGAATATGAAAAACACTTATCTGAAGTCAGTTAGATGAATGATCTCCAAACCAACAAAGAAAGATGTGTAACAGGGTAATCCATGACACAGCACTGCATTTCATGTCTGTTTCACATTCAAAGACCCTGCATCAGACAAAAGATCCCCATGATTCACAAAGAGAAGTTTGCTCATGAATAAACTAGACAGGTAGGATACTCTTCTTAAAAAACCTGCGCCTGACGCCATACAAGTGATCATAGTTGCTTACCACAAAGTTGATTGGAAGGCAAAGAAAAACTATGCAATCACCTAACCAATCAACAAGCAATGATTCTATACAAGGCTATACCAGTCAAGTTCCAGGTTTAACCCGTGAGGGACAGCCAAATTTAAAATAAAAATCTATTTCTGCTCACGCAATTGCAGGTAAGCCTCATGATCTCCTCTGATCGCTGGAGGTATCCAATCCAATACCCGCCCCGAAAATTGATGAAATAAATGACCAAATTGAACACCGTGTTGAACCACTGGGGCAGCCAGTGTCTTAGTGCGTATTCTTGAAGCATGTTCTGACAGTCTTTTCTTTTTTTCCCTACAGTATATTATGATCCATTCACTATGAGAGTGGCCTTGCAAAAATTATTTCGTAAATTACAAGTTAAGACTTTTTTTGCAAATTCCTCTGATACACAGGATGAGTCAATAGTGTTTAAGGCTTCCAAATGGATTTCACCAGGCCAGATTGATCCAGCTATTTTAACTTTCCAGAAACTGGTGCTCTTAGAGTTGGAAAAAACGGAACATCAATTTCAGTTTATCCATTCCAATTTAACACATTCTCAGAGGCAAGCTTTTCAAGAGTTGGCTGGTGATACCAACCTCATAATTTGGAATGCAGATAAAGATGGTGCCATGGTGTTACAATTGTGTCCTTTTTATCGCCAACAATTGTTAGATCAATTGAGTGATCGGAGATATTATCGACTTCTCTCAGAGGATCCTACTCCTGGTTTATTATCTCATATAAAATCTCTTTGCACTCAAGCACTGGAAACTAGATGGATAATACGTAAAGAACATAACGTTTTGTTATCTGAACATCCGAAGATCCCTGTAATGTATACAATACCAAAAATTCATAAATCTTTCACGAATCCACCTGGCCGTACTATAGTCTCATGTCGGGGATCTGTGCTTGAATCGCTCTCTAAATTTTGTGACCGGTTTTTACAACCAGCAGCAGCTCGGGTCCTGTCATTTATTAAGGACACCTCACATTTTCGGTGTTATTACAATCAATTGCTTTACCTGAATCTCAGGTAGCTTTGGTTATCCTTGATGTGGTATCTTTATATACCAACGTTCCCCAGAGGGATGCTTTGACAGTGTTGTCTGCAATTTCTCTGGATATACCAGCACAATTACTCAAACATTTTCTACTTTCTTTGTTAGAATTGGTTTTAATTAAAAATGATTTTCTTTATGATGATTCATTCTATCTTCAGACTTGTGGAATTGCAATGGGGGCCATGGTGGCACCATCTGTGGAGACTATTCATGTCATGAATTGAAGACAAATACATCTACACTTCCAATTGTTTTCATCATGTTCTGCTTCCTTGACGATATATTTTTTGTTTGGACTGAGACATTACCTGAGTTATACTGGTTTATAGATTGGTTGAACATACAGGACGATAATATTTAATTCACGGCAAAACATCATGTTACTTCCATTGAATATCTTGATGTCACTATTTTTCATCAGGGAGCAAATTTATCCTCCACGCTTTATAGAAAACCAGTACAATGTAATATCATCCTGTGCTATTTGACGTTTTCTTCCTTATATTTTGAAGCGGGGCTTATGGTCAATTCCTATGTATTAGGAGAATTTTCTCGACAACTAAAGATTTTAAGGAGCATGCACAGGAGTTGAGTCAGTAGCTTTATGAAAGGGGTTATCCCTGCTCGATTGTTCAGACTGCTTACAAGCAAGCGTTGAATAACACTGAGAGTGGTAGTTGTCATCTGTCCATCAGTCTGACAAACCTATTGTGCAGGATGAGAAAATTGTGGGCATTTTACCTTTTAGCGATAGCTCTGTCCAAGTATTGCAGATCTTGTGTAAGTTTTGGCAGGTCCTCACTGTACATGTATGCTTTCAAAAGCCTTTGAGTGTTGCCTATACTAGAAGCAGGAATCTCAGGGACCATTTGGTGCATGTGATTCCAAGACCCCAGGTATCTATTGAGCAGGCGGGACACTTTCCTTGCGGGAGGTGTTCATTCTGCTCTGGGACTCTGGAGGGTGAATCGTGGATTCACACTGCTTCTAACAAAAGCTGGCATGCTAAGCACTATACGACTTGTGAATCGCAGTATGTGGTATATTTTATTTATTTGTGTTTGTTTACCACCTTTCATGAATCAAAGTGTTTTACAATGAACTCAAAGAATTGAACAGTACATTTAACAAAAAATACATGTAACATTGTGAAGAAGGAGTGATGGGGATTAAGGGAAGAATAACTTAAAACAGCAATCGGTCGATTTAAGTAATAACTATGTACAGAGAACTAATCATGATGTTTACGTACAATGGACTTGATAGGATTTGATCCTATGCCCCTGTGGTTTGAAATATGTGAGTCATACCACGTGTCCTTTTAAGAAAAGACTGTCAGAACATGCTTCAAGAATACGCACTAAGACACTGGCTGCCCCAGTGGTTCAACATCGTTTTCAATTTGGTCATTTATTTCATCAATTTTCAGGGCGGGTATTGGATTGGATACCTCCAGCGATCAGAGGAGGAGATGATGAGGCTTACCTGCAATTGCATGAGCAGAAATTGATTTTTATTTTAAACTTGGTTGTCTCTCATGGGTTAAACCTGGAACTTGACTGGTATAACCTTGTATGGAATCATTGCTTGTTGATTGGTTAGGTGATTACATAGTTGTTCCTTGCCTTCCAATCAACTTTGCGGTAAGCCATTATGGTCACTTATATGATGTCAGACGCCGCTGTTTTAAGAAGAGTGTCCTATCTAAGAGTGTTTAGTTTATTCATGAGTGAACTTCTCTTTGCAAATCATGATGATCTGTTGCCTGATGCAGGATCTTTGAATGTGAAACAGACCCGAAACACAATGCTGTGTCGTGGATTATCCTGTTACACATCTTTCTTATTGGGTTTGGAGCTCATTTGCCTAACTTCAGATAAGTGTTTTTCATATTCATTAAAAAAAAAAAAGCCAGATTGTTGGTTGATTTTTCTGCAAAATTTTGATTAAATGGGCGTAGTCTTTTGTAGAGGTTAATTCCCTACACTGATATTGTCCAACAGAAAAAGTTTTTTTGTTGGAATTACTCCTCTTCAAGGTTTGGCATTTTTTGCATTTTGGATTATTTATTGGTTTAAGCCTTTCCCTTATTGCCTACAGGAATTTTTTGCATTGTGGTTTAGGTCATGATTATTGGCACCCTTATAAACAATTCAAATCAGTTTTCACAGAAGAACCACATTCCCATTGCAGTAAAATTAGACACATCTGTAATCAATTGTCAGTTGACTCATGGCTTGAATCAACCAATAAATGATGGCTCTAATGTTCAAAATGGCCATATTTACTCACCGTTCCATTTTCACAATGCTAAAGGCAAGCGAGTTGCCTGAGACCATTAGAAAAACCATTATCACCAAACATCAAACTTCAAAGGGGTACAAGACCATCTCCAAAGACCTTGGGATTCCTGTGTCTACAGTTTGCAATGTTATTAAGATTTTTTCTGCCCATGGAACTGTCAAGAACCTCCCAGGACGTGGCGGGAAGAGGAAAATTAATTCAAGAAATCTTCGAAAATCAGTGCAAACTGTTGGAAAAGCACCACGTACAACATCCAAAGAGCTTAAGGCTGACCTGGAGCAATCTGGAGTGGTGGTTTCAACCCACACCATAGGCTGTGCACTAAACAAAGAAGTACTTCATGGGTGAATGCCAAGGAGGACCCCGCTGCTCAAAGACATGCCTTATCTTTGCCTATACCCACCTTGAGAAACCACAATCCTTCTGGGAAAATGTTCTATGGACAGATGAAACCAAACTTGAACTCTTTGGCAAGGCAGACCAGTGATACATTTAGAGGTGAAGAAAAGAAGCTTCCACTCTAATTGATTGTCTAATTAGCCTGATAGTTGCGCCGGCCCTACTGAGAAAGGTAACTATCACCTTGATAAAGTCAGGTTTCTGTTAAAGAGATTTTCTGATTGACTAAAATATCATTGCTCTGAGACCACATAGAGTCAATATTCAACAGTCTTAGTTTCAAATCAGGTCGAGCATCGAAGAAAAGATATGAAGAAGAAATCCTAGAAGACCTAGCCAAACAAATTCTTACCTGAGGTTGACATGTTGAATGATATATGGGCAACTGTTGAGGATGATAGCCCCAGAGAGTGGGGATAGGATGTCTGAGTAACACCACTCAAAGAGGAAGGCAAAATGCTTCAAAAGCTCTCAAGGGTAATTACTGCTGGCTTTATTAAAGGAGATCATGGTTCCAAAATACATATGACAGAGAAAGCTCCAAACAATGGAATAGCTCCACTTCCAAAAGAGATATCTATCTTTGTTGTCACCCTTCCCAGTACCATGCCCATTCCAGGCTTCACTGGGGGTTTTCTCATCCATGACATTCAAACCTGATTTTGATACCAATCCTTCATGTCCCTACATCATGACTCTCTTCCCAATGGCTTCAATAAATAACTCCATGTCAAACCCAAATGGGTGTCACCAAGAGTGAGGGGTGATGTTCTCTCACTGGGACTCAGAGATATATATCCTCATCTAGCAGCTCCAAAACTCCCAAAACAGGAGCTACACTGGATTCTTTTGGCGATGAGGTGCAAAATCATTCAAGGAACACCAGCACGGAACCCTGATGCATCTGAGGAAGGCCTAGGGGATCTGAGGTCCTTCTCACACTTTGCCCTTCTACTTTCCCATGACTCAGGCAAGTGACACAACATGGAGCTCCAACCGCACAACCTGATCCTGGGGCACCATCTTGGGTCACCCCTTTTTACTTTGAGAATTGCTGCAAAGTTTGTGAATAAAAAGTACTATAGATTTTAGAGCTATACGGGCAGTATGAAAATTACAACCAAGTAATATTTGGTAGGCAAATAAAGTATGAAAGTATGGTAAGTTTGCTTCTTAAAACATGCAGTGCTGTACATGCCTATGATGCATGAGATCAACAGATAGGAAGGGCCAGCCTGCAAGTTTTTAGCATGTTTGCAGGGCCAGGAAAAAGGGGAGAAATGGCTGCAGAGGAGCAGCTCCATAGTGTATTTGAATTTCCTGATATGGTTTCTGCCGTAATGTGTAAGCAATAGACGATATGCTTGACCAACTGTTAATGTGACTGAGGATTGAGCAAATAAAGCCTAAAAGAAGCAGGGAAAACACGTGGGGGCACATGGAGATGGGGGGAGGAAGGAAGAGAAAGGCAGATGCTAAGGATAGAACCACAATATGTGGGTTTTCCTCTCAATCGCTATTAGGGAGCAGAAGGAAGCAAAGGAATGACCCCTGCAAGTAACCTTGCAAAGTAGTGAGAGATCAGCAAGGGCAGTCTGTTCCAGTGCTGAACAGGAGCAAGCGAGCTATGAAGCACAGGAGAGTCAGCTCCGAACTCCCTCCCAACTTCCCTGGACACAGCAGTTACAGCAACTGAGCAGGGCTGAGTCAACCATTTGGCAAAACAGCAGCTTCTGAGGAGCAGCAAAGAGTAGTTGCAGTCAAAGCAAAACAATAAATCCTGATAAATGCACAAGCTCCCTCACTGTCTCTATCTATCTATCTATTTAACATTTATAAAGCGCTTCAAACGTATGAAGCGCTGTACATACATGAAGAAAAGACAGTCCCTGCTCATCAGAGCTCACAATCTAGTCAAGAAGATCACAAAATACAAATACAATCAAGTAAGACAAAGTATACAATAAACAAGAAGAGCAAAAACAAGAATCAAGAACAGAAAGCAATAGAGAAGAGATGGGTTTTCAATCTGGACTTGAAGAGGTCCAGAGAGGGTGCATTGCGCACAGACAGAGGCAGATTGTTCCAGGCAAAGGATATAGCCAGGTGAAAGGAGCGAAGTCTAGAATTAGCAGTACGAGTGGAGGGCATAGATAGACGAAGGCTGTTTGAAGAGCGAAGAACGCGAGAGGGGATGTAAGGAGAGATAAGAGATGATAGGTAGTGGGGGGCTGAAGGGTGAATGCATTTATAGGTCAAGAGGAGGAGTTTGAATTGGATCCGGAAGCGGATGGGAAACCAATGAAGGGACCTGAGAAGAGGAGTGACATGGGAAAAGTGATGCTGACGGAAAATTAGTCGAGCAGCAGAATGTTGAATAGATTGAAAGGGAAAGAGATGGTTTGCAGGAAGGCCAGCAAGGAGAATATTGCAGTAATCAAGATGGGAGGTGATCAAGGAGTGGACAATCATTTTAGTAGTGTCATCAGAAAGGAAGGGGCGAATTTTGTTAATGTTATAAAGGAAGAAACGGCAAGTCTTAGCTACGAGTTGGATATTTATTTATTTACAGTCTCTTTTATACCGCACTATTCGGCATCAGGGCATCATTCGGATATGAGTGGAGAAAGAGAGAGAGGAGTCAAAGATAACACCCAAGTTATGGGCCGAAGAGACAGGAAGGATTGAAGAGTTATCCACAGAGAATGAGAAAGGGGGTAGAGGAGGGGAGGCATTTGGGGAAAAGATAAGGAGTTCATTCTTAGCCATATTTAATTTCAAGCGGCGGTGAGACATCCAAGTAGCAATGTCTGAAAGGCAAACAGTGATCTTGTCATGGAGAGATATCAGGCAAAGAGAGGTAGATTTGAGAGTCATCAGCATAGAGATGCTAATGAAAGCCATGGGAAGAGATAAGAGCACCAAGAGATTGGGTATAGAGAGAGAAGAGGAGCTGTCCCAGGACAGAACCCTGGGGAACACCAACTGGGAGCGGGGTAGCAGAGGAGGAGGAGCCACCAGAACACACACTAAAAGAGCGATGGGAAAGATAAGAGGAGAACCAAGACAGTACAGAGCCTCTAAAGCCGAGTGATGACAGGGTGATAAGAAGAAGGTTGTGGTCAACAGTGTCAAAAGCAGCAGAAAGATCAAGAAGGATGGGAACAGAATAAAGACCTTTGGATTTTGCTAGGAACAAGTCATTTGATACTTTAGTGAGAGCTGCTTCAGTGGAGTGCAAGGGATGGAAGACGGACTGTAAAGGATCAAGAAGGGCATGAGACGAAAGGAAATCGAGACAGCGAAGGTGGACAGCACGCTCAAGTAGTTTAGAGATAAAGGGAAGGAGAGAGATGGGTTGATAGTTAGACGGACAGGTAGGATCGAGTGAGGGTTTCTTGAGGAGGGGTGTGACTATGGCATGCTTGAAGTCAGTAGGGAAGGTAGCAGTGGAGAGGGATAGGTTGAGGATATGAGAAATGGAAGGGACAATAGAGGATGAGATGAGGCATAAGAGACGGGTGGGGATGGGGTCGGAGGAGCAGGTGGTGGGTTTGGAGGAAGAAAGAAGGAGTGCTGTTTCATCATCAGAGACCACAGGGAAGGAGGAGAGGGTAGCAGAAGTTAGTGGGGAGAGATGGGAGAAAAGTGAGGTAGAAGGGGTAATGGGCAATTGGAGGGTAATCTTATGGATTTTGTCATGGAAGAAATCAGCTAGTGTTTGGGCAGGAAGAGAGGGAGGAATCAGTGGTGGAGGCACATTGAGGAGAGATTGAGAGTATTAAAGAGACGATAAGGATCAGAGGTGAAAGAGTTAGTCAGACGAGTGAAGTAGGCTTGTTTGGCAAGTGCTATGGCTGATTGGAATGAGAAAAGCATGAATTTAAAGTGAAGAAGGTCAGCACGGCAGCGGGATTTAAGCCAAAGATGCTCAGCAGAGCGGGAACAGGAACGCAAATATCTGGCAGTGGGTATGAGCCAGGGCTGGGGAGAAGAACGCCTTACAGGGAGTGGGGTAAGGGGAGAAAGAGTATCCAGGGCAGAGGAGAGTGCAAAGTTATAGGATGTCACAGCCTCATCAATGGATTTGGATAACAGAGAGGAGGAAAGGGGAGAAGAAATAGAGGAGGAAAGGGCTAAGGGATCAATAGCAAGAAAGTTTCTGAAAAGATTAGTGGAGACAGGATGAGGCTGAGATGGGAGATGATGAATAAGAAAACTTAAGAGGTGGTGGTCAGATAAGGGAAAGACTGAGTTGCAGAAGTTGGAGGGTGAACAATTAGAGAAGAAAATCAGGTCAAGGCAATGACCAAGTTGGTGAGAGGGGGCGGTGGAGCAAAGTTGAAGATTGAATGAGGAGGTAATGGAGAGGAGCTTACGAGCATGGGGATCAGAGGAATTGTCAACATGAATGTTAAAATCGCTGAGGATAAGAGTAGGGGAGGAGGGGACTAAAAAGATAGATAGCCAGGAGTCAAAGTCAGAAAGAAAAGTGGAAACAGACAAGTCAGGAGGTCGATAGATTACAGCAACCTGAAGGGGGAGAGGAGAGAATAGGTGGATGGAATGGGCCTCAAAAGAGAGAGAGGAGTGAGACTGAGGAAGGATGAGGGGTTGGAAGTGACAAAAGGGAGAAAGTAGAAGCCCAACACCTCTGCCACGGCCAGTGGGGCGAGGAGTGTGGGAGAACTGATAGCCGCCGTGACAGAGAGCGGCAATAAATGCGGTGTCATCAGGAAGAAGCCAGGTCTCTGTTAAGGCAAGGAGGTGGAGGGCATGAGAGATAAACAGGTTGTGAGTAAAGGCAAGTTTGTTAGAGACAGAGTGAGGGTTCCATAAGGCACATGAGAAGGGGAGCACAGAAGGAGAAAGGAGAGGAATGTGAATAAGGTTCCCTGAGGAACTAAGGGCCCTAAATGACACCAAGAACTTCAGCAAGTCTCTCAAGACCCTCCTATTCACTGAGTCCTACGGCCAAGTAATGTAATTTGCCAAGCACTGGTCTCTACTGGTTTCCATTGCAATCAACCCACCGACAATCACACTCAGATGAGAACTAGACAATCTGTATGTTTGTATGTCTGACCTCTTTCCTGTTAAATGTATCCCTACAGTCTGTGTTAACCACTTTGATTGAAGGATAAGGTGGTATACAAAACTGGCTAAATAAATAAACTCAAAGAGTCATCAGCACATTCTTTTACTGGGCCCACACATACGTACAAAGCAACGTTTAATATTTAAAAGTATGTTATCCAATATGCATTTTTACAGGATTGTTTTGGGAGGGGTGATGTTGTGATGATCATGACTGGTGAGTTTAATTACCACACATCTTGGGTGGGGGGTGTAAAGCTGAAAGATTGCCTAGGGCACACAATATCCTTGCACTGGCCCTACAACTGGGCCACCCCAAGAGTCCAACCTTGCAACTAGGGGTTCAGGGTCCACATCCCTTCTACAGAGAGACCATCTTTAAAACTGGGGGAAGATGGAGAAGAATCTGGCAGAGTGTGAAAGAGGTAGAAGAAAGGATGTTGGGGAGGGAGATAATGGGCAGGAGGCAGATGCTGGGAGAAGGGAGAAAGGGAACTACTGTATGTATTAGTGTTGTACATAGCAAAAACATTGGTTCATGTTTGTATAAAACGTTTTTCTCACTTTTCTTGCATTTCTTCACGTTCATTTCACATAGTAACATAGTAGATGACGGCAGACATGGTCCATCTAGTCTGCCCAGCAAGATGGCAAGAGTAGGTGCAGGTCACCCCTCCCCATGTCTTTGTTTAGGGGTGAACCCACCACTCCATGTAGGACACCCCTATTTGTTGAGACGTTAGATGGTTCAGAAGTTAAATGTTTCAGTTTATTTTGTTTTTATCCTGTTGCTGTAAAGGGATCCACTGTGTTTGTCCCATGACGTTTTGAATTCCGTCACCATGTTTGCCCCCACCACTTATATCGGGAGGACATTCCAAGCATCTACCACCCATGCAGTGAAAAAATATTTCCTGACATTGCCTTTCAATTTACCACCTTGCAGCTTCATATTATGCCCTCTAGTTTTACAGCTTCCCCGTCTTTGGAAGAGGTTTGTTTGTTCATCATTTCTCTTTAAGTATTTAAAGGTCTGAATCATATCTCCCCTGTCCCTCCTCTCCTCCAAAGTGTACATATTTAGGTCTTCAAGTCTCTTCTCATAAGGCTTCTGACGTAGGCTCCGAATCATTTTGGTCGCTTTCCTCTGAACAGTTTCCAGTCTTTTTACATCTTTTGCAAGATATGGTCTTCAAAACTGAACAAAGTATTCCAAGTGAGACCTCACAAGTGACTTGTACAGTGGCATAAGTACCTCTTCCTTTCTGCTGGTAATCCCTCTCTGTATGCAGCCCATCCTCCTGGCTTTTGCCACTGCCTTATCGCACTGTTTTGCCACCTTGAAATCATCAGAGATAATCACACCAAGGTCTTTCTCCTGAGCCATGCACACCAACCTCTTGTCCCCTATCGTGTACATTTCCCTTGGATTTCTGCTACCCAAGTGCATGACACTGCACTTTTCCACATTAAATTGTAGTTGCCAAGCATTAGACCATTCTTCCAGCTTTTGTAGATCTTTCTACAAAAGCTGGACTTGATATCCAGAGAGGTATGCTGTCTGCCTGGTGCCAAAATCCAAGATGTTATGGAGAGTTTGCCGAGACTCATCAAGCCCACTGACTATTACCCAATGTTGCTAATCCATGTTGGAACAAATGATACTGCCAGGTATTCCTCGGAACATATCAAAAGTGACTTCATGGCTCTGGGACAGAGGGTGAAGCAGTTAGGTGCACAGGTGGTGTTCTCTTCAATCCTCCCTGTTGAGGGTAAAGGCCAAGGCAGAGAGGCTCGCATCCTGGAGATGAATACATGGCTGCATGGATGGTGTCATCGGGAGCGTTTTGGTTTCCTAGACCATGGGATGCTCTTCCAAGGGTTGCAGAGCAGAGATGGCATCCATCTGTCCAAGAAAGGTTGACGCATCTTCGGTAGTAGACTGGATAATCTACTGAAGAGGGCTTTAAACTAGATTCGTTGGGGATGGGTGAAGAAAGCCCCCAGGCAGGTAAAAGCCTCCAGGTATGTGATACATTAAATATATTTATGAAAATGGGTAACAGGGGTAACATATGGAAAGCAGTGTGTATTAATGCCCGTAGCATGGGAAATAAGATCCCTGATGTTGAAGCTTTGGTGGGAGTGGCTGACTTGGATTTAGCGGCAGTTACAGAAACATGGTTCACAGAAAACCATGATTGGAATGTAACTATACCTGGCTATACTTTATTCAGAAAGGACAGGGTAGGAAGAAGGGGAGGAGGAGTGGCACTATATGTAAAAACTACTATGAAAGCTTTGGAATTACAGAGCTTAAAAGGGAGAGAGGAGGCATTGTGGGTTAAACTAGAAAGAGGGAAGGAGAAATCTATTTGCATTGGTGTGATATTTATTTATTTATTACAGGCTCTTATATACCGCTCTATTCAGCATCAGCGCGGTTCACAATATAACAACAGACCAGAACAACAAACTGTTTGGTTTTACAGAGAACAAGGTCAGAGAACTTGGATAAAACATGGGACGTCATTACTGCAACTATTTACATGAGTATTTACAAGTATACATAACAGGATTTGTTCTTAGTTTGGGTAGTGATCGAGATTGGTTAGCTGGTCAAGTAATATTGGGGGAAAAGGTGGGATTTGAGTGCCTTTCTGAAAAGGGATAGATCAGTGATAGCCCGAATCTCTGGAGGTAGGGCGTTCCAGCACTTAGGGGCATAGAATCTGAAGGCCCTGTTAGATGTCACTGATAGGCATTTTGTCGCTGCTTTAGGGATAATTAGAACATTTGTTGATATTGTTCTCCTGGATCTGTTGGGTGGAACGGCCTGAATGAGGTCTATTAGAGAGGAGGAAGTGACACTTTTAGTGGCCTTGAAGGTTAGTAATAATGTTTTGAACAATATTCTGCCATGTATGGGGAGCCAGTGGAGTTGCTCTAGGATGGGTGTTATATGGTCCCTTCTTGATGCTCCGTAGAGGACTCTAGCAGCGGTATTCATGGCGAGTTGCAAAGGGTTTAATGTGGAGTGTGGGAGGCCTTGGAGAATGGCATTGGCATAGTCAAGGTGTGGTAGTGTTAAGGCTTGAAATATAGTTCGGAAGTCATCAGGATCAAGTAGGGGGCGAAGATGGCGGAGTGTCCGGATCTTGAGGTAGATTGCTCTGACTACGTTGGTTATATGTAGTTTCAAATCCATGCGTTGGTCCAAAGTGACCCCAAGGTAACGAATGGAAGGTTTTGATTGGAGCTCGGCTTCTTTCACCTTTATATGGGATGGGGGGGGGGTGAAAAGTGGGTCCCTAGTGATGAAGAGAACCTCAGTCTTTTTGTGTTGAATTCGGAGGTTCTGGGATTGAAGCCATTCAGATACTGCATCAAAACATTTGGCTAGCGGGGAAAGGTCCATATGGACTGTGGAGAAAGGCATGTATATATAGACCTCCCTCACAAGAGGAAGAGGTGGACAGAGATTTAATTGAAGACATACGCAGCATTGCTAGGAAAGGGGAAGTGCTACTGATTGGATATTTCAATATGCCAGATGTTGATTGGCACATTCCTACTGCAGTGTCATCTAGAAGTAAGGATATCCTGGATTCTCTACAGGGAGAACTATTCAGGCAATTGGTAACAGACCCCACACATGAAGGGGACTTGGTGCTTACCAATGGTGAAAGTGTTTCTGATGTTGTAGTGGGAGATCATTTTGCATCCACTGATCACCAGATGGTGTGGTTCAGTATTAGAACTAGGGCTGTTAGAATCCATTCAAAGGTGAAGATCTTAGACTTTAGGAAGACTAACTTTGCCAAGATGTCGTTAGTGGGATGGGAACAGGTGGGGGATGTAGAAAAACAGTGGGCAAAACTGAAAGGGGATATTTTAAGGGTAACCAACCTTTTTGTTAAAATGGTAAATAAAGGTAAAATGAAAAGGAGACGACTATGGTTTTCGAAAGAAGTAGCTGAAAAAGTGAAGAAAAAGAGGGAGGCTTCATGAAATACGAGAGATCAATGACAGAGGAAGACAGACATCTGTATTTGGAAAAACTTAGAGAAGCTAGCAAAGTAGTCAGGAAGGCAAAGATTCAAAAGGAGGAGGAAATAGCCAATGCAATAAAATGGGGGGGATAAGACATTTTCAGCTATATTAGTGAGAAGAGGAAGGGCAAAAGTGGTATTGTCAGACTCAAGGGTGCAGGGGAGGAATATGTAGAAGCTGATAAGGATAAAGCGGAATTGCTTAACAAATATTTCTGTTCTGTGTTCACAAAGGAAGAACCAGAAGCAGGACCTCAGAAAACACCCACAAACAGGAACAGAAGCGAGGGACATCTTGAACAATTTTCAGAAGACTGTGTTCGTGAGACACTAGCTCAACTTAAAGTAGACAAAGCAATGGGACCGGATGGGATACACCCTAGAATACTGAGGGAACTTGGGGACGTTCTAGCAGCTCCACTGACTGACCTTTTAAATGACTCGTTGGAGTCGGGAGTGGTGCCAAAGGACTGTAGAGAGGCTCATGTGGTGCCTTTACACAAAAGCGGAAGTAAGGATGTGGTTGAAAACTACAGGCCGGTTAGTTTAACTTCAGTGGTGAGTAAATTATTAGAAACGCTGCTGAAAGAGAAAATAGTGAGGTTTCTGGAGTCCAGCGGATTACAGGATCCGAGGCAGCATGGATTCACCAGAGGCAGGTCTTGTCAGACAAATCTGATTGATTTCTTTGACTGGGTGACCAGGGAGTGGGACCGAGGGAGAGCCCTAGATGTGGTGTATTTAGATTTCAGTAATGCCTTTGACACTGTTCCTCACAGGCAACTTATAAACAAACTGAGCACCCTAGGGATGGACCCTAAAGTTACTGCTTGGGTTAGAAATTGGTTGGGTGGGAGGCGACAAAGAGTACAAGTAAATGGAGCTCACTCTGAGGAGAAGGATGTTACCAGTGGTGTGCCCCAGGGATCTGTCCTTGGTCCGATTCTTTTTAACATCTTTGTTAGTGATATAGCGGAAGGGCTGTTGGGTTAGGTTTGCCTCATTGCGGATGATACCAAAATCTGCAATAGAGTAGACACCCAGGAAGGTGTAGAGAACATGAGAAGGGATCTAGCTAAGCTTGAAGAATGGTCTAGAATCTGGCAGCTGGGATTTAATGTTAAAAAATGTAAGGTCATGCATTTGGGCTGCAGCAATCCAAGGGAGCAATATAGTATAGGGGTGAAGTACTTTTGTCCACTAAAGAAGAGCGGGACCTAGGTGTGGTTGTATCTGATGATCTTAAAGTAGCTAAACAGGTAGAAAAGGCGACGGCAAAACTAGAAGAATGCTTGGGTACATACAGAGAGGAATGGCTAGCAGAAAAAAGGAGGTGATAATGCCTCTGTATAAGTCTTAGGTGCGAGCTCATTTGGAGTATAGTGTGCAATTCTGGAGACCGCACCTTCAAAAGGATGTGAACAGGATGGATTCGGTGCAGAGGGTGGCTACGAAAATGATTAGTGGTCTTCATTATAAAGCATATGAGGACAGACTGAAGGATCTTAATATGTACACCTTAGAGGGAAGGCGGGATAGAGGTAATATGATTGAGATGTTTAAATACCTCTGTGGCATAAATGTTCAGGGAGAGAGCCTCTTTCAATTGAAAGCAAGTTCTGCTACGAGGGGACATGGGATGAGGGTGAAGGGAGATAGATTCAAGAGTGATATGCGGAAATATTTCTTTACGGAAAGAGTGGTGGATCCATGGAATAGTCTCCCAGTGGAGGTGGTAGAGATGAGGACAGTAATTGAATTTAAAAAAGCATGGGACAAACACAGAGGATCTCTAAAGGTAAAAATGGGACTGTTTTAGTTGTTGATATGGAAGGACAGACTAGATAGGCCATGTGGTCTTTTTCTGTCGTCATATTTCTATGTTTCTATGTTTCCTCATTTTAACCACTCCCTCGGGGGGAGTCCACTCTGTTGCAAATTTTTGTGTCATCTGCAAAAAGACAGACTTTTCCATTCAGTCCTTCAGCAATATCACTCACAAATACATTGAACAGTGCTGGGCCCAGGACCGAACGCTGGGGCACCCCGCTAATCACCTTCCTTTCATCCGAGTGAGCTCCATGTACTATCATCTTCTGTTGTCTGTCAGTCAACCAATTTCTAATCCAGTTTACCATCTTGTGACCCATCCCCAAGCTACTGAGTTTATTGACAAGCCTCCTATGAGGAACAGTATCAAAGGCTTTGCTGAAATCCAGGTAGATGACATCCATTGCATGCCCCTGATCTAGTTCCTTGGTCACCCAGTCAAAGAACTCCATCAGATTTGTATGGCAAGACCGTCCTTCGGTAAAACCATGTTGCCTCGGATCTTGCAACCTGTTGGTTCTGAGAAAGTTCACTATTCGCTCTTTCAGGAGCACCTCCGTTACTTTTCCCGCCACCGAGGTAAGGCTCACGGGCCTGTAGTTTGACAGTTCTTCCCTGTCATCACTTTTGTGTAGAGGTACGACATCAGCCATTCTCCAGTCCTGAGGAACCTCTCCTGTTTCCAAGGATCTGTTGAAGACATCCTTTAATGGTCCTGCAAGAACCTCTCTGAGCTCTTTCAGTATCCTGGGATGTATCCCATCCGGTCCCATGGCTTTGTCCGCTTTCAGTTTAGCAAGTTTTTCTAACACCTCATCTTCTGTGAATGGTGTGAAATCTCCTTCATTCCCATTTTTATATTTGGGAGTCACAGCTGGTCCATCTCCAGGATTTTCTTTAGTAAAAATAGAGCAGAAGTATTTGTTTAGCAATTTCGTTTTTTCAATGTCACTTTCCACAAGTCCTTTCCCAGCACTTCTGAGTCCTGCAATTCCAATTCTGATCTTCTTCCTTTCCAAAATATACCTGAAGAAAGTTTTCTTGCCGTCCTTGACATCTTTAGCCATCTTTTCCTCTGCCTTTGTTTTTGCTTTTCTTATTTCTCTTTGAGTTTGATCCTGTATTCATTTCTGTGTTCTTCTGTTTGCAAGCTTTTGAATTTTGCGAAAGCTGTGTTTTTTGCCTTTATTTGAGCAGCCACTTCTTTGGAAAACCAAATAGGTTTCCTTCTCCTCTTGTTTTTATTTACTTTTCTTACATATTTATCTGTTGCCCTTTTTATTGCCACCTTTAGTTTAGCCCATTGCAATTCCACTTCCTTTATCTCCTTCCACCCCGTCATCTCCTCCTTTAGGTACTCGGCCATTTTATTGAAGTCAGTGTTTTTGAAGTTTAGGACTTTGAGCTTGCTATGATTGGCCTGTACCATGGTTTTTATCTCAAACACACCGCGTGAAGATCACTGTTGCTCACAGGGGCACTCACGCAGACATTTGACATGCTATCACCGTTGGTGAGCACTAAATCCAGCGTTAAGCTTTCCCTGGTTGTTTCCATCACCATTTGTCTAAGTAATGCATCTTGGAGAGCATCCACAATTCTTTTGCTTCTTTCCAGATGTGCAGAAGGAGTAATCCAATCCACATCAGGTAGATTAAAGTGGTCTAGTGGTTAGGACAAGGGGGAGGAGTGGTCTAATGGTTAGGACAAGGTACTTCAGGCCAGAGAGCCAGGAGTTCAAGTCCCACCTGGGACAGCAATCTCAGGCCGGAGGACCTGGGATTTCTAGTCCTATAGGCACTCCTTGTGGTCTTGGGCAATCCACTTAACCCTCCATTGCCCATGTTCCCTGTAAGTATTAGCATATGTGTCTCATATCCCCTCATGTTAAATGTATCCCCCAATTGACCACTTTGACCCAGTGAAAAGCAGGATATAAATACAGCTAAATAAATAAAGTCACCCAATTTGATTGCTTCTCCCTTTGTGGCTATCTTGGCAATATCTATAATCAATTCATTATCTCTCTCTTCAATTTGAGTCGGAGGTCTGTAGACTACAGCAGTATGGATGACAGTGCCATCTCCTCTTTCCAACACAATCCAGAGTGCTTCTTCTTTTCCCCATGTCCCCTGCATTTCAGTAGCTTTAATATTGTTTTTGACATACAAGGCTACTCCTCCTCCTTTTCCATTTTTTCTGTCTCTTCTGAATAGATTATAGCCAGCTATGGCTATATCCCAATCATGCAATTCATTAAACCATGTTTCTGTAATGGCCACAATGTCCAAATCCATTTCCACGGTTAGGGCTTCCAGGTCTGGAACTTTGTTGGCTAAGCTTTGAGCATTTGTGTTCATTGCTTTCCAGCATTTACCTGGCTTGTGTGTATTTTGCATTGATTTTGTTCTGCCCACTTCTTCCCACTTGTTTTTGATGTGTGGTTTAAAAGTGTGGCTGTTTCTGATGTTATTCTACTTTTGCAGGGAGTGGCTTGCAGATCTTGACCTTCCACATTCGTCACCCCCTTTTCCTAGTTTAAATGCATATCCACATACTGCCTGAATTTTTCACTTAGGATTCTTTTCCCTGTGACAGAGAGATGTAGTCCATAAGCACAGTATAGTCTCTTGTTGGTCCATCTGTTTCCCCATTCGCCAATAAATCTGAATCCTTCTTATTTGCACCAGGTCTGGAGCCATGTATTAATGCTGTTAATGCAATGCAGACTATCTCCAGGAACAAGCATGAATGTAGTCTTCATATATGGGTATCGTCGGTACAAACGGAGCCTGCGCGGGAACGCTCCCCAGCGTCCAATAGGAACGCTTTTGGGAGCATCCCTCAGCACATGCACGCTGTCTTCCCGCCTTTCCAACTTTCCCTCTTCAGTTCTTCGTTTTCTGCGCTGGCCACTATCGAGTGCCTGGCCAGAATGACCAAATGGATGATGAAATGCTCAAAGAAATCAAGGAAGCTAAAAAAAGTCACAGCACAGTAATAATAATGGGTGATTTCAACTACCCCGGTATCGACTGGGTCAGTGTCACGTCAGGACATACTAGGGAGATAAAGTTCCTAGATGAAATAAATGACTGCTTCTTGGAGCAGCTGGTTCATGAACCGACCAGAGGGGAAGCCATATTAGACCTAGTCCTTACTGGAAAACCAGATCTAGTGCAAGAGATAAGGTTGTTGGGGCCACTTGGCAATAGTGATCATAGCATGATCGCCTTTGATTTAATTAGTGGAGGAGGGATAGTAAGGAAATCCACAGTACTACCTTTTAACTTTCGAAAGGGAGACTATGATAAAATGAGGAAAACAGTTAAGAAAAAACTAAAAGGAGCAGTTGCAAAGGTTAAAGACGTACATCAGGCTTGGCTGTTGTTGAAAAATACTATCTTGGAAGCCCAGACCAGCTGTATTCCATGCTTTAAGAAAAGTGGAAGGAAGTCCAAAAAACTGCCAACATGGTTTAAAGGTGAGGTCAGAGAGGCTGTTGTTGCCAAAAAAGCATCTTTCAGGAAATGGAAAAAAGAGCCAAATGATGAAACCTGGAAACAACACAAGCACTGGCAAGTCAAATGCAAGGCCTTGATAAGGCAGGCAAAGGGAGAATTTGAGAAGAAGCTTGCTGTGGAAGCAAAAACGCGAAGTAAAGACCTTTTCAAGTACATTCGTAGCAAAAAACCTGTGAGAGAGTCAGTTGGTCCATTAGATGATAAAGGGGTTAAAGGAGCACTAAGAGGCGACAAGGCGATAGCGGAGAGACTGAATGAATTCTTTGCTTCAGTCTTTACTGAGGAAGATGTAGGGATGTTACCCATGACTGAAGTGGTATTTAAAGGTGCAGAAGAATTGAAGGAAATATCAATATATTCGGAAGATGTATTACAACTATTAGATAAACTGAAGAGTAGCAAATCACCTGGGCTGGATGGTATACATCCAAGGGTGTTGAAAGAACTGAAATATGAGATTGCAGACCTGCTATTAGTAATCTGTGAACTATCATTAAATTCATCTCTAATACCTGAAGATTGGAGGATCGCCAATGTAACACCAATTTTTAAAAAGGGTTCCAGGGGTGATCCGGGAAACTACAGACCGGTGAGCCTGACATCAGTACCGGGAAAAATGGTAGAAACCATCATAAAGAATAAAATTACTCAGCATGTAGATAGTCATGACCTTATGGGAGACAGCAACATGGCTTTAGACAAGGAAGATCTTGTCTTACTAATCTGTTATGTTTTTTTTGAAGGAGTGAATAATCAGGTGGACAAAGGTGAGTCGGTTGATATTGTGTATCTGGACTTTCAGAAAGCCTTTGACAAGGTCCCTCATCAGAGACTTTTGGCAAAACTAAAGAGTCATGGGATAGTTGGCAGTGTGCTATTGTGGATCAGGAACTGGTTAAAAGATAGAAAGCAGAAGGTAGGGCTAAATGGCCAATTTTCCCAATGGAGAAAGGTGAATAGTGGTGTACCCCAGGGATCTGTGCTGGGTCTGCTGCTTTTTGACATATTCATAAATGACCTGGAAAGTGGAATAACGAGTGAGGTTATCAAATTTGCAGATGACACAAAACTATTTAAAGTTGTTAAAACCCAAGAGGATTGTGGAAAACTGCAAGAGGATCTTGATAAATTGGATGACTGGGCATCAAAATGGCAGATGAAATTTAATGTGGACAAGTGCAAGGTTATGCACCTAGGGAAGAACAACCCAAACTATGGTTACATGATGCAAGGTTCCACATTAGGAACCACCACCCAGGAAAAAGATTTAGGCGTCATTGTGGATACCATGTTAATACCCTCGGCCCAGTGTGCAGCGGCGGCCAAGAGAGCAAATAGAATGCTAGGTATGATAAGGAAAGGAATGGAAAATAAAACAAAAGATATTATAATGCCTCTGTATCGTTCCATGGTGAGACCGCACCTTGAATATTGTGTGCAATTCTGGTCGCCATATCTTAAAAAGGATATAGCGATTTTAGAAAAGGTTCAGAGAAGAGCCACCAAAATGGTAAAGGGGATGGAAGGATACTCCTATGAAGAAAGGCTTAAAAGGTTAGGGCTCTTTAACCTGGAAAAGAGACGGCTGAGGGGAGATATGATAGAAATCTATAAATTAATGAACGGAGTGGAACGGGTAAATGTAGATCGATTGTTTACCTTATCAGAATATAGAAAGACTAGGGAACATGCAATGAAGCTATAGGGTAAACTATTTAAGACTAATAAAAGAAAATATTTTTTCACTCAACGTGTAATCAAACTCTGGAATTTGTTACCAGAGGATGTAGTAAAGGCTGTTAGTGTAGCTGGGTTTAAAAAAGGTTTGGACAAGTTCCTGGAGGAAAGGTCCATAAACCATTATTAAGAAGGGACCCAGGATATCAATGCTTGAACCAATACAAGCATTGTGGAACCTGTGTCCCTTGGGGAAACTGCTAGGTACATATGACCTAGATTGGTCACTGTTGGAAACAAAATACTGGGCTTGATGGACCTTGGTCTGACCCAGTATGGCATATCTTATGTTCTTATGTTCTTATGACCCATACCCTGTCACCGCAGAAAATTCCGTCTTTAAAATTGTTTTCTTGTGGTCGCGTTTGCCTCCGCACGACGCCTACCGGTACCGCCGGTTCTTTTCTTTTCTCAAAAATTTTATACTCTGAACTGTTTCTCTTCAGAAACTTTTCTTTTTCGGTGCTAGCTGCCATTTTGGGCATTAGGCCTCATATTCCTGAAACATGGAAAAACTAACTAGTGGTTTTAAAAAATGTACTAAGTGTGGCGGTACCATTTCCGTGACTGACACCCATGATTTTTGTCTTAAATGTTTAGGGCCTGAACATTCTCCATCTGAATGTCTCTCCTGTATGGGGATGACTAAGAGAGGAAGACAGAACCGGGCTGCAAAGCTCGGTACTCTCTTTTCTTTGGATGCCAGATCCATTGCATCCTATGTAAAAAATAAGTCGTTCACTATTAGTTCAAAAAGGTATGTAGAGGAATTTCTTACTTGAACTTGCTCTGCAATCAATACCACTCAGTTGTAAAACAAGGTCTCAGATTTAACAAGTGCTACTTCCCGACTCTCGTCCTGGAAGAAAAAGCACGTCAGCACATCAATGACCTTGTGAAAATTTACATCGAGTGAGCCAGTCCTGCAATTTAATATTCAAAAAATTTTTACTTTCACTTCAACTCTTTACTTAGAAGGACTAGGCTGGACTCTGTCGTTGCATTGTAGCTAATTTCCTGATCCCGACGCTCGCCTCAGGTACCAATCCCGCGTTTCACTTGTAGGGTTCCTCAGGGGATCCTGGTGTCTAATTCCTTAACGAAATTCTAGTAAAACAAAAAATATTTATTATTTACTAAACCCTCACACTCTACCTCCACAAATACTTAACTCACACTAATCACCTATCACCTATAAAAATCGTTAAAAGCCTTACCATTGATGCTGCCAACGTTCCATTTTAAATCAACGACCCTTTTTCTCAAACTTCAATCTTTCTATTGGGCCGAAAAAACGCCGCGCATGCGGGATAAAGCAACAACCCACCATATTTAAAACCCCACTGATTACCTAATGCCAGAAGCTCCTCCTTTCGCCTCATCCTTAAAATAACAAAACCATAATACTCTATTGTTGTCTTCTGGACAAGTCCTAGTCCAGATGGACAAGACAGTCCTAGTCCAGATGGACAATCAAGTAGCTATGTTCTATGTGAACGAGCAGGGCGGGACAGTCTCTCTGTCGTTATGCAACGAAGCTTTATGACTGTGGGCCCTCGCCAGAGAGTATCAAATTCACCTTCTAGTGGTATATCTGCCAGGTATTCAAAACCTTTGGGCAGACAAACTCAGTCGAGTACTGCTGCCTCACGAGTGGTCTCTCCACCTAGACCAGGTGGCAAAGATTTTTCTTCTCTGGGGCACTCCAGACATAGACCTCTTTGCAAGTCCACTGAATGCCAAACTTCCCCGGTTCTGTTCCAGGATTCCGGCTCACAATTGTCAGGCAAGGGATACCTTCCTCCTTCACTGGGGTCAGGACTTCCTTTATGCCTTCCCACCCATTCCCCTCATCCCCAAAACACTCTTCAAGCTTCAGAGAGACAGGGGTCGCATGATTCTCATAGCGCCACGATGGCCACGCCAAGCGTGGTATCCCCTGCTTCTACATCTCTCTCAAGCTGCACCTCTGGAGTTAGGGCATGCTCCAGATCTCCTTTCCCAAGAGGACGGGACGCTATGGCACCCGAGTCCCCAGTCCCTGCATCTCACGGCCTGGTTGCTGAAAGCTTAGACCTCCAGGATTTCAACCTGTCCCAACAGGTAAAGGATATCTAGAAAACTATCCACAAGAAGATCTTACGCCTTCAAGTAGAAACGTTTTACTATATGTTGCTCCAAGAAGGGATTAAACCCCCTTGTCATACCTTTAGAATCGATACTAGAGTATCTCCTTCACTTATCGAATTCTGGTCTAAAGACCAATTCGGTAAGAGTCCATCTTAGTGCAATTGCAGCTTCTTATAAGCCTCTGAATGGACAACTAATTTCCTCTCATCCACTCATATCCAGATTTATGAGAGGTCTTCTGTTGACCAGACCTCCCATTAAGCCACCACCGGTGGCATGGGATATAAATCTAGATCTCGGGCAGCTCATGAAGCCACCTTTTGAGCCTTTAGCTACTACAACTCTTAAGCATTTGACCTGGAAGTTCATCTTCCTAATTGCAATCACCTCTGCACGTCGCATTAGTGAACTGCAAGCTTTAGTGGCTGATCCTCTTTATACTAGGTTTCATCATGATAAGGTTGTTCTTAGAACTCATCCACACTTTATGCCAAAGGTGGTTTCGCCTTTTCATTTGAATCAATCAATTTATCTTCCTGTATTTTTTCCGAGGCCTCACGCCTCTAATGCAGAAAGAAACCTTCATACTTTGGATTGTAAAAGAGCCTTAGCCTTTTACCTAAAGAGAACACAGCAACATAGAAAGTCCTCGCAACTTTTTATAGCTTTTGACTCTAGTCATATGGGACTTTCATTCTCCAAAAGAACTTTATCTAAATGGATTGCCCAATGCATATCCTTTGCTTATGAGAGTAAGGGTCTTCCCCTTCAGGGCCATGCCACAGCTCATAACGTGAGAGCCATGGCAGCTTCCATGGCTAATCTCCACTCTGTGTCTATCGATGACATTTGTCGAGCAGCCACCTGGGCTTTGGTACACACCTTCACAGTCCACTACTGCCTGGATAAAGCCTCCCGTCGGGATGCCTTCTTTGGCCAAGCTGTTCTTCAAAATCTCTTTCAGACCTAATTCAACTCCTACCCACCAACCCTGGTGGACTGCCAGAGATCCATGGGAGGAAGGATGCCTACCTTTCTAGGGTGGCACATTCCTGGGGCCATCTCCCTGACATCTTCAGCTAGGGAGTCCCCATATGTGAAGACTACATTCCTGCTTGTTCCTGGAGATAGCGTAGTTACTCACTTGTAACAGGTGATCTCCGGGAACAGCAGGAATTTAGTCTTCACAACCCACCCACCTCCCCTAGTAGTTGTCTCTCTATCTCTTTGTCTCTTTCCTCTCTCCCTCTATCCTTTCACTCAGCTACAAACTTAACTGAAGAGGGACAGTTGGAAAGGCGGGAAGGCAGCGCGCATGTGCTGAGGGATGCCCCCAAAAGCGTTCCTATTGGACGCTGGGGAGCCTTCCCGTGCAGTCTCCGTCAGTACCGACGATACCCATATGTGAAGACTAAATTCCTGCTGTTCCCGGAGATCACCTGTTACAGGTGAGTAACTACGCTTTTTGTCCCATTACCAAGAACATGTAGAACTTCTGAGAATGCAACAGTGTTAACAATGGGCTTGAATTTCTCTCCCAGAGATTGGAAGTCCTTTTGGACTGTAGAGGCACTGTTTCTACACCCAGTCCAAAATCCGTGGTTAGCAGGAAGGAATACTTTATTGAGAATTAATTGGTTCTTAACATCAAAAAGCCCAAATTGCCCGACACAGGCCGTGTTTTGAATTCACTTCATGAGGGGAATTCAGGCATACTACATTCATAAATACACAAACATAAATATCATAAAACATTTTTTAAAAAATGTGAATATCATAAACATAAAGCCCCAATTATATAACCATATCAAACACATTTCCACATAAAGAATAATAAACTAAAAATCATTAAACCATATATGAAATTAATAATAAAGATATATGAACTATAAAAAAGGAATAAAAACCATTAAAACAAACATGTACCTACAAAGGCCAATTTCAATGCGGACGATGTTCCATATGCCCCCATGGGATGCCAATAAGAGAAAAGTTTATATATCCCATAACACAAGAGGAATTTAAGATTGAGGATTTCTCAAATTGTGATACCACTTATGTAGTCTACGTCATACAGTGTCCCTGTAAGAAATTATATGTGGGGAAGACAATTAGGAGTTTGAGGGTACGGATAGTTGAACATAAGAGTTGCATCAAAAGAGGTATGGCAGACAAACCTCTTGTGGCACACTGGCAGGAAATGGCGCACAGAGTTAATGATTTAAGATTTTTTGTTATAAAAAAGGTAAAGCTTAATTGGAGAGGAGGGGACATTAACAGATCAATAATGAGATTAGAACAGAAATATATCTTCAAGTTGGATTCTCTAACACCCAATGGTCTGAATTTGGAGAGAGATTTATCAGTGTTCCTTTAATAGTTGACATCTTAGAGTTGATGGACTAAGAACAAATATGTTTATGTTAGTCAAATGTTTTGTGACAGAATTTAAATGGTATCTAATTTGGAATTTAGAAAAAGAGGCCCAGTAATTTGGTTTGAAGGGTTTATAATGATGATATTTAGTTTGAAATAGGGATCCAACTGTAATATATATTTTTTATTTATGGAGAGTGATTGGAGCGAATACCTTGGTGTATGTGATCTAAATAGGTATCCGAATAATAGTATCCACATTTGAAAGTGATATAAATAATATTAGAATATAAATATGTGGTAAGGACTCCTTAGTATGATTCTTAAAAAAAACCCTTTATAACAAGTAGATAGGGATTGATGAATTACCAAATTTTTAGTAAGTTGGTATATGGTAAATCGTGTTTGGCGATTCAATGGAGAAATGGTTTAAAAATAACATCATGGACCCGTGAGAGCCCTATAATGACAATAGCAACTCTTTAAGCGTTGATATAATATTTTCCCGCTGTCAATAATTATAACAGCACAATGTGCGGGCGTTTCACTGACAGCGGAAAATTCTTCAAGGAGATGGAGGGATGTTTTTATGTTAGTCAAGTGTTTTGTGATAGAGTTCAAGTGGCATCTATTTTGAAATTTAGAAAAAAGAGGCCCAGTAATTTGGTTCTAAGGTTCAGTAATGATAATACCTTGTTTGAAATAGGTATAACTGTAAGATACGTTTTATTTATGAGGAGTGATTCGTGTGAATTCCTTGGTGAATGTGATCTGAATAATTATTTGAATAGTAGCTTCTACGATTGAAATTAATATAAAAGATATCAGTATACATACATCTTTATCTTTATCTTTATTCGCAGGATTTGATAAACCGCCCATGCCGAGGCATCAGGGCTGTGTACAATACAAAAAAAGGGTAAAGGCTACTGAAAAATAAAGTCAGAAAGGAACGCCAGTAACAATAGGACAGAGAGGGACAGACAAAAGATAGAAAACAAAAGAGGTCCAGAAAGGGGACAGAATGACGGGAGGCGGGGAGGGAAATAGGGGGAAGGGCAGGTGAGGAGCATTTGGGGGGATGTTATGGGGGGTGGGGGACGTGGCTGGGGGATAGAGCACCATCGGCAGGGGATGAAAGATCGAAAGCTTGACAGAAGAGATGAGTTTTGAGAAGAGCTTTAAAGCGGGGGTGAGACCAGGGCCGGCCCGTCCATTGAGCGAGAATGTTTTTTGCACAGGGCCCCGCGTTTCAGGGGGCCCCGCGCAAAAAACATTCTGATCCTAAAGTAAAATTTTAAAAAGAAAAAAAAAGCTGTCTTCTCCGGCTGCCGGGGCCGCCACGGCAGAATCGAGTGTGCCGCGGGGCCCCCCCTGCCCAGCAGAGCCTGCCCTCCCCTTTATCACCTCTGTCTTCGCAGCTTCAGTCAAACGCGCCGGCTTTCAGAGCGCGAGAGGAGAGTTTCTCCCTCGCTGCTCTGTTAAGCCCGCGGGGGCTGATGGGAAGTTGGGGGGGCTAGGAGTGGTGATGGGCTATGGGGGGGCTGGGGGGGTTAGGAGTGGTGATGGGCTATGGGGGAGCTAAGTCTGTATATGGGCTGATGGGATTAGGACTGAAAGTGGGTTGATGGGGAGGTTAGGACTGGTAATGGGCTATGGGGGGGCTTAAACTAAAAATTGGGTGATGGGGGATTAGGACTGGAAATGGGCTGGTGGGATTAGGACTGGGAGTGGGCTGATGGGGAGGTTAGGACTGGTAATGGGGTATGGGGGGGCTTAAACTTAAAATTGGGTGATGGGGATTAGGACTGGAAATGGGCTGTGGGATTAGGACTGGGAGTGGGCTATGGGGGGCTAGGACTGGTAATGGGTTGGGGGGGTTGCTAGGACTGGAAATGGGCTGGGGGGATTAAGACTGGAGGTGGGCTGATGGGGTTAGGACTGGTAATGGGCTGTGGGCTGTTGGGGGGGGTTAGGACTAGTAATGGGCTATGGGGGGGCTAGGACTGGAAATGGGCTGATGGGGGGGTTAACACTGGAGGTGGGCTGATGGGGTTAGGAATGGTAATGGGCTGGTGGGATTAGGACTGGGAGTGGGCTATGGGGGGCTAGGACTGGTAATGGGTTGGGGGGGTTGCTAGGACTGGAAATGGGCTGGGGGGATTAAGACTGGAGGTGGGCTGATGGGGTTAGGACTGGTAATGGGCTGTGGGCTGTTGGGGGGGTTTAGGACTGGCAATGGGCTATGGGGGGCTAGGACTGGAAATGGGCTGATGGGGGAGTTAACACTGTAGGTGGTCTGAGGGGGTTAGGACACGAAATGGGCTGTGGGCTGATGGGGGGTTAGGACTGGTAATGGGCTATGGGGGGGTTAGGACTGATAATGGGCTATGGGGGGGCTAGGACAGGAAATGGGCTGAGGGGGAGGGGTTAGAACTTGAGGTAGGCTGATGGGGTTAGGACTGGTAATGGGCTGTGGGCTGATGGGGGGGTTAGGACTGGCATTGGGCTATGGGGGGCTGAATGGAAATGGGTTGATGGGGTTAGGACTGGAAGTGGGCTGATGGGGGGTTAGGACTGGAAGTGGGTTGATGGGGGGGCTAGGACTGGTATTGGGTTGGGGGGTTGCTAGGACTGGAAATGGGCTGATGGGGGGCTAGGACTGGAAATGGGCTGATGCAGGGACTAGAAGGGAATGGATGCTGGGTGAGGATGGAACTAGAAGGGAGCTGATGTTGGGGGAGGATTAGAATGGGATGGGGCTGGGAGAGTAAAATGGAGAGGGGAAAAATGTTTTGTGTGGGAGGGATAAAAAATCTACACTTAGCCAGGTATTGGGAGAGTAAGTGGGGATTGAGGATGGAGGGGTAAAATTTGAGTGGATGAAATAGGAATGAGGAAAGAGCAAAAGGAGAAAGATTAGTATGTTAAAGCAGATGTAGAGAGAGAGAATGGAAAAAAAACTAGAAGAGAGAAGAAAGGACAAATGGACAGCAGATGATGGAGAGTTAGCAGAAAACATGAAGAAACCAGAAGAAAGTGGCTGGAGCAATTGCAACTGAAAAAGAATGCACAAAAGGTAGAAAGATATCTCTTTATTTTGAATTTATTAACTGGAATATGAAAGCTCTGGGAAATGTGCATCATTAACGTCTACGCTTTGTTTGGTACATGAGGAAATTAATTTATAGTTTTATTTCTACAGTGTTGTTGTACATTCCAAGTTTGTCTTTTGGGGTTCCCAGTTTAATTATTGCTTTCCTGTTTCTAAATTGTGATTCCTTGTTTGGTGATGGTCTATGTTGTGCATGTGTAACTGAGCTGAGGTATTCTGTTTATGTAATTCCTATTTGAGATTGCCACTTGTTCTCTTTCCCCAGTAGGTCATGTATTGTTGTTCTCTGAAATGTATTGGTTTAATATTTGCAGTGTTGCCTTTTGATAGGTAGGGTATGGTGCTTTGTGAGTCCTGGTAGTGCTGTTAGGATACGGCGGGTTTGCTATGGGTTCTAAATGGGCAGTGTTTGTAGTAGTTCCTAATGTGCCTGGCGGTTGGCACTGGATTATAGTAATGTAGAAATCTTTTAGTCTGTCTTTATCCATACACACACTAACGTTTAGTAAACATGTCTCTTAATGAATGTTAGCATTATGCAAATATTTATGCAAATAATGCCACTTATGCAAATGAGGCCCCGCACCGAGTCTCTGCACATGGCCCCGCACCCCCCTTGGGCCGCCCCTTGGTGAGACAATTCGGTATGGAGAGAAAGCGGGAGCGAATTCCATAAAGCGAGGCCTAAAAAAAAACATGTGGCAAGGACCTCTTAACATGATCCTAAAAAATCCTTTCATAACAAGTAGATAAGGATGGACGAGTAGATTATCAATCTTTAATAAGTTGATACATGGTAAGTCGTGTTTGGGGGTGCATTGGAGTAATGGTTTTGAGAAATGTCATAACATCATGGATCCGTGTGAGTCTTCTAATGATAACAGCATCCTTTCAAATGATGATGTCATGTTTTCCCGTGGTTAGCAACTACAACAGCGCAAGTGCGGGCGTTTCATTGACAGCGGATAATTTCTCAAAGAGACGGACGGACATTTAGGAAGAGGAACCTCCGGATTCAATATTTTGGATTTACAATCTTTTATGAGAATATCAGGTAAATTATAGGTTATAAAGTGTGGATTAAGTCTATTCCTTAAAGATTGAACATCTATGGATCAGGGTCTTGGTATTTAAAATGGTTTTACAATCTATGGGTCATGCAGAATTAGGCATGTGCCTCATGTATTAAAAATCTTCGACACTAAGAGAGGGTATTATAATACATTTGTAGACTATATAGTATGACAATGTTAGAAAATGAATTCGTGGAATACCGCTATCCCTTTGTGATATAATTTTATGGAAACAAAGGGGTAGTGGCAGTTGCACTATAGTTTATATTGAAAAAGATAGTTTGAGTCGGTTTTTTAACTTTTTTGAGTGTCGCGAGCACCTAATTAAAGAGGTGGTTTAAAAAGTTTTTTTGCGGCAGTATTGCATGATGACATTTGAAGGCTTTTATTTAGTTTTAACATATGAAATTATTTATATATGAAATGTTTCGTAATATTTGGACTTTATTATTTTTTAGTTTTAAGCCCCCATTTTTATAATGAAGTTACATAGGTTGAAGTTATAATAACATGGATTCAAAATACAGATTAATAGGATGTCAGCATGACAAGGTATATGGAAAACTAAGAATCACAATTGGCTAAGGACCCGTTGAGATGAATGCCACAAGTATCCGTAGTTTCTGACACAAAAGTATGTCTATTGTTAATAAGCTCTGGGGTTATCTGATTTTCAGTAGTTTGTGAAGAACCGTTCCTTTATGAGAATATTTCAGTACAAATAACCCTTTGAAGGATACGTTTTAAATTATTTATAGTTTGATTTATAATTTTATTAAATGTTGATTGGTATAAATAATTTATTAATAATGGTGTATTTGGTCCTTTAGTTGGAAAATAAAGTGTTTAATTATTTAATTATTTAATTTGTCTATTTTTTTCTATTATTTATTTTTTAATTGTTTCTTAATGGCTATTGAATCGGGTTTTATATAACTGTTTGAGGTGTTCAGGATGTCATTTGGTTCCTTTAGTTGGAAAATAAAGTGTTTTATTTATTTATTTATTTATTTATTTTTTAATTGTTTCTTAACGGCTATTGAATCGGGTTTTATATAACTGTTTGATGTGTTTAGGATGTCATTAGTATTTTATGGTTAGGGCTATTGTTTTTTATTTTTATTTTTAATTTTATATTGTAGAATTTTAGTGTATAAGTGTTTTAATATATAAGATTAAGACATCAAATGAGATTAGCTTTCGTTTATACACAAATTGATTCATTCAGTCCGTGATGCACTCACTCCTGCTTCCGTTGTTTGATCACTAGTGTGATATATAATAATCTCCTCTTTTCTTTCAGTATACAGAACAACCAAATCAAACTTATCTAACAACTAAGGTATAAATACAGAGAATGTATGATTACTCACTCTTTCAATGTCATGTTTATTCAACATTTTACTATTTATAATTCATTTATTATTAGTGGATATAAGTGTTAATTAATGATATGGTATATTTATAATTCATCTTCAAGGTACATGTTTGTTTTAATGTTTTTTATTCCTTTTTTATAGTTAATATGTCTTTATTATTGATTTCATATATGGTTTAATGATTTTTAGTGTATTATTCTTTATGTGGAAATGTGTTTGATATGGTTATATAATTGGGGCTTTATGTTTATGAAATTCACATTTTTTAAAACATTTTTTAATGATATTTATGTTTGTGTATTTATGAATGTAGTACGCCTGAATTCCCCTGATGAAGTGAATTCAAAACACGGCCTGTGTCAGGCAATTTGGGCTTTTTGATTAAGAACCAATTAATTCTCAATAAAGTATTCCTTCCTGCTAACCACGGATTTTGGACTGGGTGTCTTCTAGTAAAGTGGTATAGTGTTTCCTCTGGTGCACCCTGAGGCACTGTTTCTAGCCAGGTCATTTGTGCCCAAGTGGATAACAGCATCAAGTTTGGAGTGTTCACTTTTTTCGCCAAGTACTTCAACAACTTGGTTTGTATTCCTGCTGGCTGAAGAGCCTGGTAGGCACATGACTATCTTCTCTCCTTTGAACTGTGTTCCCAAGTTGGTGCCTCTAATGATAGAATCTCCAAGTAGTAGAAGTTTTCTGTTTGGTGAGGTTGTCTTCATATTTGGTGCTTTAGCAGGAGATTGGGCATTATCTGACTCATTTAAGGGCCCTTCAGTTTCTTTGGATTGGGCATCCTCATTAGCCAAGGCAGAGAAGGCATTGTGTATGGATATCTCTTGATGTGTAGGATGTCTCTGCATTAGAGGTCACGATCTACCAGAACCCACTGTGATCCATTTGTTCCTGGGGTGTTTGATTCTTTGTGGGAGCGGTGGTGGACTTTGTTCAGTTTGTATCCTAGAGGAGGTGTGCTTCATTGCAGCCAGTTCCTTCCTCAGTAGAGTTACTTCTTTATGCATGGCAGCTAGGTCTTTCCTTAGTAGAGTCAGTTCTTCATGCATGACTGCTGACTTGAGGCATATAGGACAAGCTGTTAGGCTCCAAATGATTTGTCTTGGAATGAAACTACCGTAGTTATTGCACTGAATACACGGCATGTTGATTAAGCAGTCCCAGAAGAAGATGAAGAAAAGATTGAGAGAGCTGACATATGTCCCAACAGGTAGTTTCAAAGATTGTATATAGTTCCCCTGGTTTACCTCCATTTTAATTCCCTGTTATCTGTAAACGAAAGCCAGTTATTTGGCCTATGTGTTTTATTGTTACAATGTAAGCCGCACTGATGACAAATAGCGCGGTATATAAGAAATGTTAAATACATAAATAAATAAGATGAAGAAGATGTGGGCTTTAACCCAAGTTAGGAAGGATAGATGGCACGTGTGTGACCACTATATAGGCAATGTAGCCCCTGGGGTGGGTGGGGTGAGGGGTAGGGTGGGCGGGAACCTAAGTGTCTCTGGCCAGTAGGCTGTTCCTGAATTGTATAAGGACAAAAAACACCTTTTGGGAGAGCTCAGGAGAGCACTGCTCTTCTCAAGGAACAGAAGGCAATCCAGAAGGTAATCTGAGCAAGCCCACGTGCAGGAAATGGAGGTCTACACAATACCTCAGCAGGGGGGAGGGGTAGTCACTCAGGTAGACTAAGAGGAAAAAAGTTTAAACACTACGGCAATGGAGTAGGTAAGGGAACCCACCAATAAGGACAAAGAGATAAATAAATATGGGGAGACAAACAGACAGACCAATAGAACTCACAATTTGGCAGCAAATTCAGCAAAAATCACCTTTCGGGAGAGCTCTGGAGAGCACTGCTCTTCTCAAGGAACAGAAGGCACCTATTCATGTTTTAGACATGCATTTTTTGCTACCACTCAGCTGCAAAATGTATGTGCCCAACAGTAGGGCACATTTGCGATATCTCAAAAAAAAAAATTAGAGGGAACATTGAATAAGGGAGAAAAGATAGATGATATATAGGCTGAAAAAGAGATTTCATGCATTAAAGATTTTTTAAATGACAAGTACCACTGAACTGGTATGGAAAAATGATACAGGCCTCCTTTATTCTCTTTTCCCTTTTTATCCAAATCTCCCTTCCTGGATTGGCATACTCAACGAGTACCACCTTTGAGGCACACCCTCAGCTGGCAGGGGCTATTACAGCAGCAACAGCTGTCATTCTTTATCGTCTGGATTTCTGTGGCACATTCAGACTCTCAGTCTCCCAAAGGATGAGGAATTTTTTTATTTAGGTGTTTTTTTTATACCGCCCCTTCCATCGATCAAGGGCAGTTTACAAAGAACAGAACAATTACATTCAACTTTTTAAAAACATTAGTGGAACATGTTTACAATCAACATATTTACAAGGAACTATTTTACATTAATTACATACCTAAATTAAATGAATTATTGGGTTGGAGGAGAGAAGGCTATTCTTTATGTTGTTCTTTGTGTATCTGTATTGGGTGGGGACTGCAATATTATGTGCATATTCTTCTTGTTCGCTCAACAGGGGGAGATATTTATGAGGGTATTAAGATGTGTTGTTGAAATGTTCTTCAGAGTTTTAAAAGTGGTCATTATTAAGAGTGGACTCAGATTCCCTGTGCCACTCTATACGGCACTTCAACCTAAGCCGTGGGGTTCTCTGGTCACTGGTCACTCAAGAAAGTCTTTTACAAGATAAACTTTAAGAATATATTAAAAACAGGAGAAGTATATGATAATTTTCTTACTTTGTTTTTTGCTGTTGCTAAATAGTAAGGTTTAGACATATTTTTAAGACACAGAGAAACCTTATGAAATGTCAAGATGTCCACAATCTAAAATGAACTGGAAATGTGTACCAGCACCATCTCCTGGAGCTGAATGTTTCTGGTTTTCAATATTTCAATATATTTGGATCTGAGAGCTTCTGGAGACAAAGGTATTTACAATTTGTGTGAATCAGTCCTTGTGGACAAATTTATGCAATTGCCACTCCAGAGTCGAAAAGAATGTCTACTAAGAGCCTTAATTTTATGAACTTTTATGCATAAAATTTAATAAAACTAAGGAGAGCTTAAATGTGCACAAGTTATTTCCTAGACCCCCTCCCTCCCCCAACTATCTTTCCTCTTGGAAATTTTATCTGGGCGGTAAAAGGGGGCTATGTGCAATTGGGTTACAAATAGGACATGGAGGGGGAAAGAGCCAATATTCCAACAGAGTTGTGCCGGAGTCCTCTGCCCACACTTCTGCTGGGAACATTGGGAGGGCAGTTATTCCCCCTGTTCTCTTCTGCTCCACACACTTGCATCATCCCAGCACCACCTCAACAGAGCCAGTCTGCAAACCTTGAAAATGCTGTCTTACAGTGATGGTATCATTTGGCAAATGATTTACTGGAGCAGATAGCTGTGGTTGAATTTCAGCCCTGCTTACATTATACTTTTCCATGCATGACTGCTTGCAGGGATTCAGCAGCACCACAACCAGGCAGCTATAAGGAGTTCACATGAATGGGTTGCAATAATATTTTGAATACATACTGGGTAAGCATTGCTGCTTGTTGCGTGCGTTAAAATATGACAAACTGTGCTGTTGTGGTATTCTAAACACGCTGCTTATGTCACTTGCAGCACAGCACGGAACTCAGAAAGCAGCATTCCTGTGGATGATGAGGGAATGCAAAGACTGAGTCAGGGCTAAACTAAACAAAGGCACGGTGACTTTTTAGAAACTGACAAGACTGTAGCCACCGGGATTAAAATGTTTCATCTCCCGTATCCAGTGACTCCCAAGAGGACTTCTAGTAGGAGCAAGGAGGAAGCGAGCAGTTAAGAACTTGGAAAGATTAGACAGTTAGTCAAAGAAGTGGAGAGAATAGTCAATCTTTAACTCATTACTGGGAGTGTGTCCCAAGGGATCCCTCCCAACATCCTACAAATTGCCTGCACATACCACAGACCTTCCTGACAGTCAAGCCTTGCGCTAGCTTATTTGATTTATCTTTTTGACTAATTCTAGGTTATAGGTACTTGTACAATATAAATAAGAAGTTGAAAGCTTGCGAGAAGAGATTTATAGCCACAATGGCCCCCTGTTTTAATGAAAACAAAAGTATGATACCTTTCACTGGCCCTATATTAGTTTTTCAGAGGAGAACACCAATAGATGTGTGTTTAGCATGGCTTACTAAAAATCACAGTGAATAGGAGCTGCTTAGTTAAGACAGCTGTGTGAGAGAGCACAGGCAAGCTGAGAGGACGCCGTCAGGGTCCCGGAGGACGAGGGTAACCGGGTGATCGGCCCGGAGCCGGGGCCCTGCCGCTATGAGGCTGATGGGGGGGGGGGGCAAGGGCTGAGCAGGCGTGCGGCGCATGTTAATGACGCTCACGTCATTTAAACTCATTGGCTCCGCGGTCCGAGAGGAGCGGAGCCAATGAAATCCATCTGTGGCCCGAGGGTTTAAAAGGGGAGGTGGGTTGGTGGTTCCTCCTTTCTGGGCGGCAGGCGAGCGGTGGACCGGCTTACCCCCTTTTGCTTTTCAGCGTCGGTTTGCGAGGCCTACTGAGGAAGTGGTGCCGGGCGGGTCGGAGAGGGTTCGGCACGAGGTGTGCGGCGGCGGAGGACGAGGCAGCCGGTGCTGTGTGGGGCGAGGCATGCGGCGGTGCTGTGCGGAGGACGGGGCAGCCGGTGAGTTGAAGTCCCGTGCGGGTTCGAGGTCCGTGGCGGTGAGCGGATGCCCGATTAGCGGTAAGCCGGCGTGCTTCGGGGCCCGGTGAGTGTGTTCTATATAAAAAAAAAAAAAACACAAATAAAAAATAAACCAGGGGATTGCTGGGATACAGGGTCCTGACCTCCGGATTGCTCTGGTACAAGCCTGCTGCCAACTTCATTTTTTCGTGCAGCCTGGGGGGCGGCATACTGCATTTCTTCCCCTGGCAGGGCTTCTGTCATTCAAACGCTGATAATTATTGAAAATAATATTATTCAATAAATAAAGGGTTCTTCGTGGTACTGTGCTTTGTTCCATAAAAAAAAAAAAAAGAAAAGAAAAGGACAAAAGCAGTGTGCTTGTTGTTTACCAAGAGTGTGTGTGAGGGGGCTGTTTCTAAGAAGCAGCTGCCTTGGGAGGGGAGCCTTCTTGGTTTGATGGCCCGTGGTAAGGTAAGGGCAGGGGGCAAGAGGTCTAGCTTGAGAGGGGGGCATGGGCGCGGTAGGGGGCAGGCGGTGCAAGACCGCTTGGCAGAGGAGGAGTTATCAGGTTTGAGGGGAGCGTCGGGGGACAGAGGGAGCCTCGCGGTTAGGCGTGGGCGGCAGGTGCCTGTGCGTGTGGGTCGCGCTAGGGAAGCAGGGCCTACTTGGGGGCGGGGTAGGTCTTTCTCTGAGGTTGAGAGTCGGGGTGCTAGGTCACGGGGTAGGGTGTCCAGGCGGCCAGGTCGCCAGAGGGCTGGTAATTCGGGGGGTGGCAGGGATGGGGAGCCTGCACTGGGAGCTGGGCTTGGGGCTCGCACTGGGGGCAGGGAGGCAGTGGGGGCCCAAGGGACTGAACAGGCGCCTGGCACTGCTAACTTAGATAGTTGGTACAGGGGAGAAGGCGGTATGGGGACTGCGGGGTCCTATAATTGGGATGGTAGCGGTAGGGCTTCCCATTTAGGTTGGCAGGCAGGGCCCGGCGGTTTAGGGTCCTGGGGTTTACAGCCATCCTGGGCGCATTGGTTGGGGGGGGGTCAAGGTTCCTCTCGAGCTAACTGGCTCGAGGCGTGGCAGCCAGTGCGGCCCCCTGCTGTTTTCCCTCCCCCTTCTTTTCCTATTTTGTCTCCACAGGGTTCCCTGATGTATCCGCAGACAGCGGCGCGGGAAGCCTCAGCCTTCGGAGAGGCAGGAGCGGTGCCAGCGGCTCAGGATGCTCCGGCGGCGCAAAGGCGAGTGGCGGAAGGGCTCACGTCCAGCGTGGTTGACGGGATGCAACGGCAGATGGAGCTTGGCACAGCCGTGGCGAGTCCAGCCTTGGCCGGGATGTCAGCTGCAAGCTCGGCAGGTGAGTTGCTGGACACGGAGATTGTGGGTGTGGATATGGTTCATGGGGCAGATAAACCGAGCGGTAAATGCGGTAGGAAGCGCAAGCATTCTTGTAGATGGCGTCGTAGGTCGAGTTCTTCGGAGTCTTCGACGTCCTCGGGCGGATTGTCTTCTTCTTCGTCCTCGTCCGGGGAGCGTAGGCCTGTGGTGCGGACAGGCAAGGGTGTATCGGGAACGAGGCCAGCAGGAGACGCTCTTACTGCGGTGGCTATTTCAGAGTTATGGGAGGGGGTTCCTAAGAGGTTGCGGCGAAAAATTGCGAAGCGTCGTTATATTGATATTTTCAGGCTTTTAGAGGGCAGGAAGCGCTCGGGGGAAAGTAGGAAGAAGCGGAAGGAGGATGAGAAAGCTGGGCGCGTCAAAAAAGTTTCCCGGAACGTAGTTAACTGGACCCGAGCTTTCTTGCGGTTAGCGAGTGTGTGGGGGCAGCATTACCCGGAGCAGTATGAGATGTTGTTGTCCTATGCCGACTCAATTCTGGAAGCGTCGCAGACGCACGATGGGTGGGCATGGTTAAATTACGACGAGAAGTTCCGAGACAAGATGGAGGAGAATAGATCAGTGTGCTGGGGTATGCAAGATATTAACTTGTGGTTGACCCAAATGTCGGCCAAGGTGGGTGTGGGGAGTGGGGCAAAAGGTACATTGAGTAGTGCTGCGGGTGCGGGTCGTTCCTTTCGTGGGGGGGGAAACAGTGCACAGCTGCGAGCGGTCGGAAGCGGAGCAGGCAATGTTTGTTGGCGTTACAACAAGACCGTGTGTCTATTTCCGGACTGCAAATTTAGACACGTGTGCTCGATCTGTGGCGGGGCCCATCCAGGGACAAAGTGTCTCAAAAAAGGGGGCTCTGTGGTCTCGGCGCCTGTCGCAAAGCAGTAAAGAGCTATTGGGCCTTGCTCCCACCCCGATTAAGGTGGAGGTTTTAAAGGGGTGGCTGAGTCTTTATCCAAGGAGAAAGGATAGGGAGGTTTTGTATTCGGGTTTTAAGTTTGGTTTTGTGATTCCGGTGTGTGGGCAGGTTGCTGGGGTGCCGACGAGGAATTCCCGTTCGGCTCAGCGCTTTGCGCCGATAGTGCGGGAGAAGTTAGCAGCGGAGTTGCAGCTCGGGAGAGTGGCAGGCCCATTTCCGGTACAGCCTTTCAATAGGATGGTGGTTTCGCCATTCGGTATAATACCTAAGAAAGAGCCCGGCAAATTTCGGCTGATCCACAACTTATCCTGTCCTTTGGGAGAGTCGGTTAACGACCTCATCCCGCGGGAATTGTGTACTGTCCGATACGCTTCCTTTGATAGGGCGGTTGAGTTGGTACGGAATGCAGGTCGGGGGGGCGGAAATGGCGAAGGTTGATATCGAATCTGCATTTCGGCTTTTACCTGTCCACCCGGCCTCCTTTTATTTATTAGGTTTTCGTTTTGAGGATGGCTTTTATTTCGATAAATGCATGCCTATGGGCTGTGCAGTGTCTTGCGCCTACTTCGAAAAATTCAGTTCCTTCCTTCAGTGGGCCCTTGAGCGCAAGGTGGGTAATACGAATGTGGTCCACTATTTGGATGATTTTTTGTTTGTGGGGTCTGCGCAGTCGGGGGAGTGCCGGGAGTTGCTGGAAGGTTTTCTGGACTTGTCTCTGGACTTGGGTGTGCCGTTGGCAGAAAGCAAGTCGGAGGGCCCAGCTATGCGGCTCACATTCCTCGGGATTGAGCTGGACTCGGAGCTCATGCTAGCACGTCTCCCGCAGGATAAGGTGCAGGCTCTGCGGGTCTTGGTGGCTAATGTTTTGATATCATCAAAATTAACTTTGAAGGAGATGCAAAGGTTGATTGGCTCGTTGAATTTTGCTTGTAGGGTGATTCCTATGGGACGGGTATTTTCGCGACGGTTAGCGGCAGCGACTGCTGGGGTTCGCCGAGCGCATCACCATATTAGGGTCTCGTCGGCGATCAAGGCTGATTTGCGGGTCTGGGCAGCTTTTCTGGAAGACTTTAACGGAACTTCGGTGCTGTTGGAAGCGGAGGTTACTAGTGCAGATTTACAATTGCACACTGATGCGGCAGGGGGCTTCGGGGTGGGTATTTATTTTGGTGGGTCATGGTGTGCGGAGCGGTGGCCTCAGGCGTGGCACGAGTCCAGACTCACCAGCAACATAATGTTCCTGGAGCTCTTTCCCATGCTGGTGGCTTTGGAATTGTGGCCGAGCAGATTTCGCAATAAAAGGGTGGTGTGGTGGTGCGATAATGCGGCTGTGGTAAGTGTGGTCAATCATTACACGCCGCATTGTGTTCGGGTTGCGAGCCTGATGCGGGAGGTGGTGTTAGCATGTTTACGTTTAAATGTGTTCATAAGGGCTCGGCATATCCCTGGGCGCTCTAATGAGATTGCTGATGCTCTTTCCCGTTTCAAGTGGGAGCAATTTCGGAGACTGGCGCCGGAAGCAGAATTGGAAGGATGCAGAGTCCCTTAGAGGTTATGGAGTCTTGGCCTCCCCTGATGAAGGTTATGCTGCGGAGATCGATCGCGCCTGGAACGTGGACAGCCTATCTGCGGGGATGTGAACAAGTCGTCACCTTTTTGGAGAACGCAGGATGGCGAGGAGGGGTGTTGGACACTCAGTGGTTGGGCCGATATGTGGTTTGGGCAAAAGGGCGCGGGTTAGCTAGATCTTCAGTACGCAGACACTTAGCGGGCTTTGCATTTTTTGTGAATGCAGTTGGTTGGGACTTTCCTGGTGTGGGCTTCCTTGCCCGTAAACTGCTTCAAGGGTGGGGGCGGGAGGAGCCGATGCCCCCACATGCACGGAGGCCGATAACGCATGAGTTGTTGGTGCGCTTGTGCGGGGCGTTGCTTCAGGTGGCTACGTCCTCGTATGAGGCTGTGCTCTTTCAGGCAGTCATTTGTTTGGCATTTTTCGGTGCCTTTAGGATGGGGGAGTTGGTTCCGAACTCGCACAATAGGGGGGTTCTGGGGGTTGTGCAGCGGCACCATGTTTGCTTCGAGGGGGGGCAACTACGAGTGTTACTGGCTAAATCTAAAACAGATCAGCGGGGGAAGGGTTTGTGGGTACGGTTGGGCAGGATTCGAGGCTTGCCCACCTGCCCTGTAGCTGCGCTGCAGGAGTACTTACGAGTGCGCCCAGCCTTAGAAGGGGTGCTCTTCATCCACGAGAATGAGCGTGTTCTGACACGTTTTCAGGTGTTAGCGGTGCTGCGGATGGCCCTGAGGTTTGTGGGCGAATGCGCGGACTTTTTTGCTGCGCATTCCTTTCGCATTGGTGCTGCCACCAGTGCTGCTGCTGCGGGTTTGTCGCAGCAAGAAATACAGAACATTGGAAGGTGGCGGTCTCGGGCTTTCCGGGGTTATGTTCGTTTGTGATGTACGAGGCTGGGGGCTGGGGCTGGGGGGCTGTTGATAAGAGTTAACTTTTATTTTCTTTTGCATATGGGGTCGGAATTGCTCAGAGTTGCTGGATGATTGGGCATTCCTTTGTGTTCTGGGCTGGGCGGCGAGCTGCTGTGCGGCCTTTGGGGCTGAATTTGGGACTGGATCCGACGAAAGTGTCGTTACTATGGCGGGGCGAGCGCGGGCTGCGGTGGCCGCAGCTCATGCCTTTGCTTCGCCACTTGGATCGAGTACAGCCCTGGCCGAAGTGGCTGCTGCTACATCTTGGGGGCAATGACCTGACTGCGTGGACGTGCAAGCAGCTCATCAGAGCAGTGAAGAGGGATGTGGCCATGGTGCTGCGCATGTTCCCGGGGGTTGTTGTAATTTGGTCTGATATTATTCCAAGGCCTGCTTGCAGGGCCCAGTGGCGCTGGTCGGGGGGTCTTACAAAAATAAATCGGCAAATTGGGCGCTGGATTTGTGAGCAGGGGGGGTTTCAGGTTTTGCACCCCTGGGTGGAGGTTACTTGTGCTGGGTTGTACCGGCTTGATGGGGTACACTTGTCCCCGGTCGGTGTCGATTTACTTTTGAATGACTGGCAGGAGGCCTTGGAATATGTGGTGCAGCGGGGGGGTTGACTGGTCGCAGCTTGGTGGTGGGGGGCGGCACATGTAAAGTAATCTTACCTGTGCCGGTGGCGGGATCCCGGAGGTCTCCGGGGTCCGGAGCCTTTATTACATATGTGGGCGGGGGCAGGGTGCCTCCGACCCGGTTAAGCCCTGACTGGCCTTTGCTATTCACATGGCGAGGTCGGGGAAAGGGCGGTAGGAAGTTGGCCGGGGGCAGGACACGGCCGGTGCGGATGCAAGGCACTTTGCTAATTATACGGCGGGTGCGGCATGGCTCCGCTGTGCAAAGATTGTTAAGACGACTGTTCTGGTTTGTAATGTTCAATTGTTACAATTATAATAAAGCTGCGACCAGTTGGTTTCCCATGAAGAAGTTTGTTGGTGTAATTTGTGGGGATAAAAAGGGGGGTGGATGGTTGGTGGGGTGGGCTCTGGGTCCGATCTACCAGGGTTACTATGTGGTGGAAATTTCATCTTCCATCATCTTCCCTGTGCTGGAATTTAAAGGACCAAAGTATCATTAGAGTGAATTTACAGCACTGGCAATGCACAGAGAGCTGGACGAGGAAAATATAAATAAGTCAGAGCAGACATGCTATAAAAGATTAGCAGACATAATACAGGCAGGGTGAACAACTGGCGTTGTTTCTAGGATAAGCCAGAGGATACTGGAAAGAAGGAAGAGGTGTGAAGGGCAATAATCAAACAGTGTTCTATGTGCAGAAATGGGCTTTTTTATTTGTCCACCGTAAACATGGGTAAACAAGCTTACCCATGTCACCAATGCACGCAGTTTTACCCTGTTATGTTAAGAGGTGTTTCTGGGCAGGATCAGCTATGGAGGAGCAAATTACATGTACCTCTGGCTAAGCAAAACTAAGCTCTCCAGTTACTAATGTATGTTAATGCACTTTAGCGTGCCTTAATTTGATTTAACATATGATCAATAATACAAGCCCTATTATTCTCACTGTGTTGTTTAAAATATTGGCCTGATATTCTGTGCTGGTGGCTAGTCGCGTTAGCAGCGTTAGCCACTGGTGCTAAATATTAAACCGGAAAATTTAATGCTGGGGTCATATCCGGCTCCAGCATTGAATATCTGAGTTAGATGCTTTTGCCAATTGGTAACCAGGCAGCAGTGATATGGAGCCGCTGCCCGGTTAGAGATATGCAGCGAACGTTAGGCCAGGGTTAGCTGCGCTTGGCTTTTGCTGCATATTGTTAAGCAGGCAGTGGCTCGTTATTGCCGCTATCTGGTTACTGATTGGTGCTGCCTCCTTTCCACCCCGGAACACTTCGACATGCTTGCTGCTAAGTGGTTAGCATGGGGACGTGTAAAGCCGGCAGCTGTGGACATTCAGCAGCATTAACCATGTTAGTACTGCTGATTATCCCAGTCACCACGATTAATGCACTTAACAGCTCTGCTAACCGCATTAAATCACTTGGAATATCAGGCTCTAGTGTATGTGCTTAACTCAAAAAAAAAATTGCATTAATGGGACTGATTTTATAAGGGACTCACGTTATTATTCAATGTAACTAATGAAAGTTCTGTTAATTGTAAAAAAACCAGTTAAATAAATAAAATAGGTGGTCACTATTCTTTTAGCACTTGCGTAAGGGCCATCGTGTGTACTTTTAGTTGGTGTGTGCAAGGGGCAGAGGTCGGGCAGAGCATAGGCAGGGCCTATATTTACATATGTAAGTTCTAGAATATTATGACTCATGCGCATGTATTCTTAATCTGGGCACAGGCAGTTACGCCTTCTCAAGGGCAGGTGTAACTGCCACGACTAGGTTAAGGCTCATCAGCATGCCCATATTTAAAAAAGTAAAATATGTGCTTACCTCAATTTATAAAATAAGCCCCAAATATATATAGATAAATTGTGCAGGAGTTTATAAAATTACTGTCAGGTGTTAATGCACATTAGTAACTGGATTTCTAAGTGCACAAGTTTGCTTTGGAAAATTGCAAATGCAAAAAGCAGGTGCAAATTTGTGTCCATGCTGCAATATCTCAATAGTAAATAATTGTTGTTCCTTCACTCTACTGTACCGCGCTCCTTCATCCAATTCAGATTCACTATCAATGATAATTGACTTAGCCTCCAACTCACAGAACCCCCATATAACAAGTTGGGTTCTAGGAGACTTCAATCTACCATCTCTCCAAGACTCCCATGTAACAGCTTTTCTTGAAGCTTTACAGGTTTTAGGGTTTAACCAATTAATTAAAGATCCAACCCATGTTAAAGGTGGCATATTAGACCTAATATTTACAACTGAAACAACTGTCAACTCACCATTCATCTTGGATCTATCAATCAACCCAGTTCCATGGTCAGATCACAAACTAATTATATTCAAGGTTCCCCTTCCCAGATGTAACCAAAAGGAAGAAAATGGAGTGAATGGCATTACCAGTCCCACCCTGAGAAGATTTAAGCCATTTGACAAAGACTTAATCCTAAAAACAACACTTCCACTAACCAACTTACCAGAGTGCAGCCTTGATGATTTAGTTTCTAATTGGAATAATACGCTCAGTTCAATTGCCACATGTCCATCGACTAACAAATCTCAAAGCAAACGACACTCTGCTATCTGGTATTCATCTGAGCTGAAAGCCTCTCGCACAACCCTAAGGAAACTTGAGAGACGATGGCGACGCTCACACTCAGAAGTAGACAGAACTGCATATATCCTACATCTCACATCTCATCGCACAGCAGTTACTGACTCAATGAGACATTACCATGCGGTCACGTTAAAAAGATCTCTAAACAAGCCTCATGACCTGTTTGCAGTCTTCTTGGCAATACAGATGATACTTATTACTGAAGCTAAGTAATATTTTGACATATTAATAAAAGGAGATATCACAGTGGTGCCTTGTTACCATACATAGCGCTGAGTTGAATTTTCTCCGACAAAAATATTTTTTCTAACACTGGGAGTTTTTTATTATCGGGATCTTTAGGTTTCTAATAGTTAAGCGTTTGACAAATGAACCCACTTCGCAACTCAAATACGAAATCCACCCTCAATTATTTGCTAACTATCTACAATCCAAAATTTGCCAAACTGAAAATATCTCAGCTCCTAACATAGTTCTAGATCCAGTAGATCAAACTCTACTTACTATCTTCTCAATACCACCTAAACGACAAATCGAGGACACCATTGCTAGCTTAAACATGACCACCGCTCATACTGATCCATGCCCTGCGTTCTGGATCAAAGATTTATGAGCTGACCTCAGTCCCATCATATCCAGACTCATGATTCAATCATTTACAACAGGAACTTTCCCACGTATCCTTAAGCAAACATCCATAAGGCCATTACTAAAAAACAACAAGCTTGACCCTCTTAAACCAGAATCATATAGACCAATAGCAAGCATTCCTTTACTAGCAAAAATATTGGAAAAAGAAGTACAAAAACAAATTCAGGATCATATTGAAATTGACGCTCCACTAGACCCATGCCAGCACGGCTTCAGAGAATCCCACGGTGTGGAAACGCTTCTAACTACACTGTTCAGCAGCTTATTATCAGGTATTGATAACATCCGCCAAGGGTTTGTCCTTGTCTTCCTAGATATCGCAGCCGCTTTCGATTCTGTGAGCCATGAACGCCTCCTAGAACGTCTCAAAGGGAAGGGAATTACCGATAAAGCACTCGAGTGGTGTAAATCCTACCTTTCGGACAGATGGCAACAGGTACGATCCAACGATACTTCATCAGATCAGTTTCATCAAAAACAAGGTGTCCCTCAAGGCTCCTCCCTCTCCGCCCTTATGTTCAATATATACATGCAGCCTATATGCAACCTGATACGATCCTTTAGAGTCAACTGCATGATATACGCGGATGATGTACTATTATATTTTCCTTTTACAACAGAGAACCCCGACCTCACTCCTTTAACAAACTGCATAAATGAAGTATCCAACTGGCTACAATCTCAAAATCTAAGGATCCAACACAAAAAAACAGAGGTGTTATTCATTACACGGAACCGAAATTTCACTGCTCCGTCCTTTTTAAAGTAAAGGATGCTAACCTCCAGACCAAGACCACCATCAGATACCTTGGTGTCACTTTAGACCAGAACTTGGATATGAAAGCACACATAGGAAATATTGTAAGAGCAGTATACCACAAAATACGTTCCCTTAGACATCTACGATCCTTGCTAGAGCCAGACGATTTTAGAACCATCTATCAGGCGCTAATCATACCTCATTTTGATTATGCGAACTCAATATTACAAGGTCTCCCTCAAGCCACATTACATCCACTTCAATTGGCAATGAATGCCGCAGCAAGAGTCCTTCATGGAGCATCCCGGAAAGAACATATTTCACCTATTCTAAAACATCTTCATTGGCTCCCGATACGAAATAGACTCACTTTCAAAACTTTACTAATTACATTCAAAGCCATCAAAGAGCTCTCATCTGCATCATTATCAGATATGATCCAAACAACACCCCTCAATAGGGATAGAAGGTCAGTATCACTCAATTCTCTGTTAGTCCCTAAATCAATAACACAATACACCAAAACTACTACTGACAGGGCTTTCTTTTTCTGTGCACCTAGGTGTTGGAACAGCCTTCCTCAAAACATCCGATCAATACCAGACCTTTTGCAGTTTCGAAAAGCTTTGAAACACTACCTCTTCCTCTTGTCTTATCCATTAAACAATCCAGATAACACAACCTACCCACAGACCTTCCAAACATACAAATTCAATACAGACACCCCACAGACCTCCCATACACAATACTGAAGCCAGGATGAGATCATGTCTGTTATATTAATTAATTACCCTGTTATCCGAGTTGTATTTCCTGTTTTTTCTGTAAACACAAAGTACGTTGAATTGTGTAACTCCTTGTTTATTGTAAACCGCGCTGATGCTGAATAGTGCGGTATATAAGAGACTATAAATAAATAAATATAAAAAAAAGTTCACGCAGACTTGGATTAGTGCAACAAATCTTTCCTCAAGATTTGTACAAGTGCAGGCATTTGATTGCCTACTCTTTAACATAGAAATTTCTTTTCGTAAGTGTTATTGCCGAAAGGTTATCATCAGGCCTTTTTTGAGGGCCTATTTGATGGTATGGCGTACCAGCACCTTTTTCATTGTCTGCTAGAATTGACCCATGCACCTCATGTATTAATTCCAAAAAGAGTCCTAATCGGGGAACCCACAATCCAAACAATGCAAAACAGAACACCTCAATGAATGAATAAATTTTAGTCAGACCAATATATCAATGATTAAACAATAAGAGGCACATTCAGACATGTGCGTCCCCGGGCCGTCCGGATGTCTAGACATCCAGGTGGCGTGGGGATGCACCCGATTCTGCTCCAGTAGGGGCTAGACATAGACATCCCCGCAGGAGCGGAATTGCAATACAGTGGCTGGACATCCAGGAGGTGCCCCAATTCAGGCACCCCAGACATCCAGCCACTTCTCCGGCTAACTCAGCCAGGTTCCTCTATGGAGCGGCCATGGCATGGCAGCCTGTGCCACGCCCCCACAGCACCATGAAGGACCCGCAATCAGCCGCCCCCAAAACATTTTTTCTCCATAGCCTGATCCCCGATTGGGCCTCCCATGGTAGGTAACACCCTGCACCCCTCACCTCTTCAGTCTTGCCCAGCTCTGCCATCCCCCAACATCCAGGGGGACTTATTACACCTCTGATATAGAATAAGTCCCCCATCTAACCTGCTGACCCTGAACATACAGGGCCAACCTCAGAATTGGCCCTGTACATCCGGGGTCTCTCCCTCTCCCACCGTTCGCCCTCTCTCCTCACCCCCTCCCACCGCCCACAAACACAAGTCGGCTATACATGCGGAGAGCTCAATGGCCGTCAGTGCAGACTTTTAGCGGGTCGGGATGTCTGAATCGGATGTCCAGACCCACTAAATGAGGATCGGAATCTACCCCTAAATGTTTGATTCATAGAAGACTAGTCCATTCTACTTTATTAGATAGCCCATAGAAAATTAACTTGAAAAAGACCTTATAATTGTATTGTATAGAAACCATAAAAGTGATAAATGTTCTTGTAAATTTAAACACCTTGCTGATACATCTCTGTTTCAATTTTCCAAATTTATTCACAGTTCTGCCTCAGGGCAAAATCACTTATTTGTGTCATAGTCACAAAGAATTATCCAGGTAGCCAATATTTTTCTGATGATCTGACTATGCTTCTTAAGAACATGGCTTTGGGCATCTGAAGTAAGATGTAAAAAACAATATTATATGGAACAACCCAATAGACAACTGGCCTGTTAATTTTTTTAAAATGTTTTCAAGTCCATGCTGACTCCTGGTGAAACAGCAGCCCCTGGATTTTCTTGGCAAGGTATGACCAGAAATATATTGCCAGGCCTTTTCTTCCAAGGCAATGGAGGCTAAAGAGACTTACCCAAGACCACAAGCAGTGCTAGTGAGAACTGAACCCAGATCTCCTGGGTACTAGGCTGTTGCTCTAATTAATCCTCTACTCCTGTTAAATTCAAGACAGTCTATTAACCTCCATGTTCAAACCAGCAGGTTGCAATGTGTTGAGCCAACAAATTCAAGATTTCTTCTTCCTATTGAGGCATTCCTAACAGGGACTATACATTTCAAGCAAAGGTAAGAGTTTGTGGCTTTTTAAATTACTAGCTCTGTGCCTAGGAGCTCTTAAAAAGATGTTGGTACATTTTTAAAACAAGTTACATTATTTTTGGTGCAAAAGCAGAATAACATCAGAAATAGCCACACTTTTAAACCACACATCAAAAACAAGTGGGAAGAAGTGGGCAGAACAAAATCAATGCAAATACACACAAGCCAGGTAAATGCTGGAAAGCAATGAACACAAATGCTCGAAGCTTAGACAACAAAATTCCAGACCTGGAAGCCCTAATGGTGGAAATGGATTTGGACATTGTGGCCATTACAGAAACTTGGTTTAATGAATCACATGATTGGGATATAGCCATAGCTGGCTATAATCTATTCAGAAGAGACAGAAAAAATGGAAAAGGAGGAGGAGTAGCCTTGTATGTCAAAAGCAGTATTAAAGCTACTGAAATGCAGGGGACATGGGGAAAACAAGAAGCACTCTGGATTGTGTTGGAAAGAGGAGATAGCACTGTCATCCATACTGCTGTAGTCTACAGACCTCTGACTCAAATCGAAGAGATAGATAATGAATTGATTATAGATATTGCCAAGATAGACACAAAGGGGGAAGTGATCATATTGGATGACTTTAATCTACCCAATCTGCATTGGATTACTCCTTCTGCAAATCTGGAAAGAAGCAAAAAGATTGTGGATGCTTTCCAAGATGCGTGACTTAGACAAATGGTGATGGAACCAACTAGGGAAAGCTCAGTGCTGGATTTAGTGCTCACCAACGTGTCGAATGTCTGGGTGGGTGCCCCTGTGAGCAGCAGCGATCATCACACGGTGTGGTTTGAGATAAAAGCCAAGGTGCAGTCCAACCATAGCAAGCTCAAAGTCCTAAACTTCAAAAACACTGACTTCAGTAAAATGGCGAGTACCTGAAGGAGGAGTTGGCAGGGTGGGAGGGGATAAGGGAAGTGGAATTGCAATGGGCTACACTAAAGGTGGCAATAAAAGGGGCAACAGATAAATATGTAAGAAAAGTAAATAAAAACAAGAGGAGAAGGAAACCTATTTGGTTTTCCAAAGAAGTGGCTGCTCAAATAAAGGCAAAAACCACAGCTTTCACAAAATTCAAAAGCTTGCAAATAGAGGAACACAGAAAGCAATACAGGATCAAACTCAAAGAGACAAAAAGAGCAAAATCAAAGGCAGAGGAAAAGATGGCTAAAGATGTTAAGGGCGATGACAAAACTTTCTTCAGGTATATTCGGGAAAGGAAGAAAATCAGAGGTGGAATTGCAGGACTCAAAAGTGCTGGGAACGGACTCGTGGAAAGTGACATTGAAAAAGTGAAATTGCTAAACAAATACTTCTGCTCTGTTTTTACTAAAGAAAATCCTGGAGAAGGATCACCTGTGACTCCCAAATATAAAAATGGGAATGAAGTAGATACCACACCATTCACAGATGATGAGGTGTTAGAAAAACTTGCTAAACTGAAAGTGGACAAAGCCATGGGACCGGATGGGATACATCCCAGGATACTGAAAGAGCTCAGAGAGGATCTTGCAGGGCCGTTAAAGGATGTTTTCAACAGATCCTTGGAAACAGGAGATGTTCCTCAGGACTGGAGAATGGCTGATGTACCTCTTCACAAAAGTGTTGACTGGGAAGAAGTGACAAACTACAGGCTTGTGAGCCTTACCTTGGTGGCGGGAAAAGTAATGGAGGCGCTCCTGAAAGAGCGTATAGTGGACTTTCTCAAAGCCAACAGGTTGCATGATCCAAGGCAACATGGTTTTACCAAAGGACCATCTTGCCAAACAAATCTGATTGAGTTCTTTGTTTGAGTGACCCTAGAACTAGATCAGAGGCATGCGATGGATGTCATCTACCTGGATTTCAGCAAAGCCTTTGATACTGTTCCTCATAGGAGGCTTATCAATAAACTCAGTAGTTTGGGGATGGGTCCCAAGTTGGTGAACTGGATCATAAATTGGTTGACTGACAGACAACAGAAGGTGATGGTAAATTGAGCTTACTCGGATGAAAGAAGTGTGGTTAGCGGGGTGCCCCAGGGTTCGGTCCTGGGCCCGGCACTGTTCTATGTATTTTTGAGTGATATTGCTGAAGGACTGAATGGAAAAGTCTGTCTTTTCGCAGATGACATGAAAATTTGCAACAGAGTGGACTCCCCTGAGGGAGTGGTTAACATGAGGAAAGATCTACAAAAGCTGGAAGAATGGTCTAATCTTGGCAATTAGGATTTAATGTGAAGAAGTGCAGAGTCATGCACTTAGGAAGCAGAAATCCAAGGGAAATGTACGCGATAGGGGGCGAGAGGTTGGTGTGCACAAATCAGGAGAAGGACCTTGGTGTGATAATTTCTGAGGATCTCAAGGTGGCAAAACAGTGCGACAAGGTGGTGACAAAAGCCAGGAGGATGTTGGGCTGCAAAACAAAGAGGAATTACCAGCAGAAAGGAAGAGATACTAATGCCACTGTATAAGTGACTGGTGAGGCCTCACTTGGAATACTGTGTTCAGTTCTGGAGACCATATCTTGCAAAGGATGTAAAAAGACTGGAAACTGTTCAGAGGAAGGGAACAAAAATGATTTGGAGCCTGCGTCAGAAGCCTTATGAGAAGAAGACCTAAATATGTACACTCTGGAGGAGAAGAGGGATAGGGGAGATATTATTCAGACCTTTAAATAGTTAAAGAGAAATAATGAACAAACAAACCTCTTCCAAAGACGGGGAAGCTGTAAAACTAGAGGGCATAATATGAAGCTGCAAGGGGGTAAATTGAAAGGCAATGTCAGGAAATACTTTTTCACTGAAAGGGTGGTGGATGTTTGGAATGCCCTCCCAATGGAAGTTGTGGGGCAAATACAGTGACAGAATTCAAAATGGCATGGGACAGACACTGTGGATCCTTTTACTGCAACAGGATAAAATCAAAATAAACTTAACTATCTTATTTCTCAACAAATAGGGGTGTCCTACATGGAGCGGTGGGGTTCACCCCTAAACAGAGACATGGGGAGGGGTGGTCTGCACAGAGCAGCAGGTGCACCTACTCTTGCCATCTTACTGGGCAGACTAGATGGACCATACTGGTCTTTATCTGCTGTCATTTACTATGTTACTATGTTAATATGATAAGTTCAGGACATCACTCCCAGCTAAAACGTAATAACATTGGAAAGAGCCAAACTTTTAAACCACGCATTAGTGGCAAGAGGGAAGAGATGTGTAGAACGAAATCCATGCAAAATACAGGCAAGCCAATCAACAAATGCTGGAAAGCAATGAGCACAAATGCTGGAAGCCTAAACAACAAAGTTCCTGACCTGGAAGCCCTAATGATGGAAATGGACTTGGACATTGTGGCCATTACAGAAACATGGTTTAATGAGTCACATGAATGGGATATAGCCATAGCTGGCTATAGTCTATTCAGAAGAGACAGAGAAAGTGGAAAAGGAGGAGGAGTAGCCCTATATGTCAAAAGCAATATTAAAGCTGCTGAAATGCAGGGGATGTGGGGAAAAGAAGAAGCAATGTGGATTGTGTTGGAAAGAGGAGATGGCATCATCATCATCCATACTGGTGTAGTCTACAGGCCTCCAACTCAAACCCGAAATAGATAGAGAATTGATTATTGATATTGCAAAGATAACCATGAAGGGGGAAGTGATCACATTGGGCAACTTTAATTTACTTGATGTGGACTGGAGGATTCCTTCTGCAAGTAAAAAAATTGTGGATGCTTTCCAAGATGCATTACTTAGACAAATGGTGATGGAACCGACCAGGGAAGGCTCGATGTTGGATTTAGTACTCACCAACAGAGATAGTGTGTCAAATATCCAAGTGGGTGCTCATGTGAGCAGCAGCGATCATCACACGGTGTGGTTTGAGATAATGCCAAGGTGGAATCCAATCACAGCAAACTCAAAGTCTTAGACTTAAAAAATGTTGACTTCAGTAAAATGGCCAAGTACCTGAAGGAGGAGCTAGTAGGGTGGGAGGTGTTAAGGGAAATGGAATTGCAATGAGCTAAACTAAAGAAAGCAATAAAAGGTGCAACAGATACATAGATAAGGAAAGTAAATAAAAGCAAGAGAAAAAGGAAACCTATTTGGTTCTCCAAAGAAGTGGCTGCATAAATAAAGGCAAAAAACAGCTTTCATAAAATTCAGAAGCTCGCAAACAGAGGAACACAGAAAAGAATACAAAATCAAACTAAAAGAGACAAAACAAGAAATAAGGATAGCAAAATCAAAGGCAGAAGAAAAGATGGCTAAAGATGTGAAATATGGTGACAAGACTTTTTTCAGGTATATTCGGGAGAGGAGGAAAATCAGAAATGGAATTGCAGGACTCAAAAGTGCTAGGAACGGATTTGTGGAAAGTGACATTGAAAAAGTGACAATGCTAAACAAATACTTCTGCTCTGTTTTCACTAGAGAAAATTCTGGAGAAGGACCATCTGTGATTGATAAATATACAAATGGGAATGGAGTAGATACCACACCATTCACAAAAGATGATGTGTTAGAACAGCTTGCAAAACTGAAGGTGGACAAGGCCATGTGACCGAATGGGATACACCCCAGGATATTGAGAGAGCTCAGAGAAGTTCTTGCAGGGCCTTTAAAGAATGTTTTTAATAGATCCTTGAAGACAGGAGAAGTTCCACAGGACTGGAGAAGGGCTGATGTGGTACCTCTCCACAAAAGTGGTAATAGGGAAGAAGTGACAAACTACAGGCCAGTAAGCCTTACCTCTGTGGTGGGAAAAGTAATGGAGTCCCCCCCTGAAAGAGCGAATAATGGACTTTCTAGAAACCAACAGATTGCATGACTGAAGACAACATGGTTTTACCAAAGGATGATCTTGCCAGATAAATCTGATTGAGTTCTTTGACTGGGTGCCAAGAGAACTAGATTAATGGCACGTGATGGATGTGATCTACCCAGATTTCAGCAAAGCCTTTGATACTGTTCCTCGCAGGAGACTTATCAATAAACTCAACATCTTGGGGAAGGGTCCCCAAGTTGTTGAGTTTTATACTGCTCCTGATTTCAGGAAGGAGTGGTATAAAAGTGCACCAAAATAAATAAAATAAAATAAATAAATAAAGATGGTGCTCTGGATCAGGAATTGGTTGACTGACAGACAACAGCGGGTGATGGTAAAAGGAACCCATTGGATGAAAGGAAGGTGATTAGCGGTGTGCCCCAGGGTTTGGTCTTGGGACCGATACTGTTCAATATATTTGTAAGTGATATTGCCAAAGGGCTGAATGGAAAAGTCTGTCTTTTTGCAGATGACACCAAAATTTGCAACAGAGTGGACTCTCCTCAGGGAGTGGAGAACATGAAGACAGATCTACAAAAGCTGGAAGAATGGTCTAATGCTTGGCAGTTAAGATTTAATGTGAAGAAGTGCAGTGTCATGCACTTGGAAAGCAGAAATCCAAGGGAACTATATGCAATAGGGAGCGAGAGATTAATGTGCACGGACCAGGAGAAAGACCTCGGTGTGATTGTTTCTGAGGATCTCAAGGTGGCAAAATAGTGTGACAAGGCGGTGGCAAAAGCCAGATGGATGCTGGGTTGCATACAGAGAGGAATTACCAGCAGAAAGGAAGAGGTACTAATGCCACTGTACAAGTCGCTGGTGAGGCCTCACTTGGAATATTGTGTTCAGTTTTGGAGACCGTATCTCGCAAATGATATAAAAAGGCTGGAAGTGGTTCCGAGGAAGGCGACCAAAATGATTTGGAGGCTGCATCATAAGACTTATGAGAAGAGACTTGAAGGCCTAAATATGTACGCTCTGGAGGAGAGGAGGGACAGGGGAGATATGATTCAGACCTTTAAATACTTAAAGAGTATTAATGGACAAACAAATCTCTTCCAAAGACGGAGAAGCTGTAAAACTAGAGGGCATAACATGAAGCTGCAAGGGGGTAAACTGAAAGGTAATGTCAGGAAATACTTTTTCGCTGAAAGAGTGGTGGATGCTTGGAATGTCCTCCCAATGGAAGTGGTGGGGGCAAACACAGTGACAGAATTCAAAATGGCATGGGACATGGATCCCTTTATAGCAACAGGATAAAATCAAAATAAACACAACTAACTATTTCAACAAATAAGGGGTGACCTACATGGAGCAGTTGGTACACTCCTAAACAAAGGCATATGGAGGGGTGACCTTCATGGAGCGGCAGGTGCACCTGCTCTTGCCAGCATGCTGGGCAGACTAGATGGATTATACTGGTCTTTATCTGCCATGATATACTATGTATCTTTCTCAGCTCTTTGAAGTTACTGACACCTCATCAGGTGTTAGTTCCCTCCCTACCTCCCCCCAAACTCCCACTTACCCTTAGTGAGCAGTCTTGCTTTATAGGGCACCTCCCCAGTTAACACAGGGACTTAGAACAGCACATTTTGAACACTCTTAAAAAAGATTTAACAGATTTTATTTCTCTGAAAGAACAGCTGGGAAACCAGCTGGTACTTTGGTGGTCTCTCTGTCTCTCTTTTGCTTTAACAGATACCTTAGCTCCACTAACTGAACAATGGCTGGGAAAAATCGTATCGCCAAAGCTGTTGCCCCCATTACAGCTTCTGCCTCTGTCCAGAGGTCCCAATGCCACTTGAAGGACCAGTTCCTTGTGTAGGATGCCTGCATGCTGAAGGTCTCAGAAACAAGTAGAGGAACTCAGAGAGGTGGTGGCAAGGTTGAGGAGCATTCAAGACAGTCAGAAGTACATCGATGAGATGCATCTTGTAATATCCAAACTCTCCAGCAGAGGAGAAGATGGGAGCCTACAGAATGATAAAGCTTGGACACAAGTCACCAGGACCTGCAGAATCACCAATCCAACTTCTCCAACCCTCGAATTGAAGAACCATTATGCAGCCCTGGAAGTGGAGGAGCTGAAAGCATCTCTTGGAAAGGGAAGAACCAGAGTTCTAGCACTCCAAAGTTGCAAAATCAGTGACCACAAGGAAGCGAAGGATAGTGGTGGTTGGTGACTCTCTTCTGAGGGGTACTGAGGTGTCCATCTGCCGACCAGACTTGATGTCCAGAGAGGTATGCTATCTGTCAGGTGCCAAAATCTGAGATGTTATGGAGAGTTTGCCGAGACTCATCAAGCCCACTGACTATTACCCAATATTTCTAATCCATGTTGGTACAAATGATACTGCCAAGTATCCCTCTGAGCTTATCAAAAGTGACGTCATGGCTCTGGGAGAGAGAATGAAGCAAATAGGGGTGCAGGTGGTGTTCTCTTCAATCTTCTCTGTTGAGGGTAAAGGCCAAGACAGAGAAGCTCGCATCCTGGAGATGAATGCATGGCTGCATGGATGGTGTCATCAAGAGCGTTTTGGTTTCCTAGACCATGGGATGCTGTTCCAAGGGTTTCAGAACAGAAATGGCATCCATCTGTCCAAGAAAGGTTGACGTGTCTTCACTAGCAGACTGGCTAATTTACTGAAGAGGACTTTAAACTAGTTTTGTTGGGGATGAGTGAAGAAAGCCCCCAAGTAAATGAAACATTAAATACCTTTATGGAAATGGGTCAAAGGGGCAACATATGGAAAGTGGTGTGTATAAATGCACGTAGCATGGGAAATAAGAATCCAGATGTTGAAGCTTTAATGGGAGAGGCTGTCTTGGATTTAGTGGCAGTTACAGAAACATGGTTCACAGAAAACAATGACTGGGATATAACTATACCAGGCTATAATTATTCAGAAGTGGAGGAGGACTGGCACTATATATAAAAAATTATATTAAAGCTTTGGAACTACAGAGCTTAAAAGGGAGAGAGGAGACACTGTGGGTTAAACTAAGAAGAGGGAAAGAGAAATCTATTTGCATTGGCATGATATATAGAAGGAAGAGGTGGATGTAGAGTTAATTGAAGACATATGCAGCATTGCTAGGAAAGGGGAAGTGCTATTGATAGGGGATTTCAATATGCCAGATGCTGAATGGTACATTCTTGATGCAGTATCATCTAAAAGTAAGGAGATCTTGGATTATCTACAGGGAGAACTACTCAGGCAACTGGTAACAGAACACACACGTGAAGGGACCATACTGGACTTGGTGCTTCCCAATGTTGAAAGTGTTTTTGATGTTACAGTGGGTGATCATTTTGCATCCAGTAATCACCATATGGTGTGGTTCAGTATTAGAACTAGGGCTGTTAAAATCCATTCAAAAGCAAGGGTCTTAGACTTTGGGAAAACTAACTTTGCCAAGATGGGCTAATACCTCACGGAGTCATTAGTGGGATGGGAACAGCTGGGGGGATGTAGAAAAACAGTGGGCAAAACTGAAAGAGGATATTTTAAGGGCAACCAACCTTTTTTTTAAATGGTAAATAAAGTTAAAAGGAAAAGGAGACCGCTATGGCTTTTGAAAGAAGTAGCTGAAAAAGTGAAGAAAAAGAGGGAGGCCTTCATGAAATACAAGAGATTACAAAGACAGGAAGACAGGCATCCATATTTGGAAGGAATATGTAGAAGCTGGTGAGGATAAAGTGGAATTGCTTAACAAATATTTCTGTTCTGTGTTCACAGATGAAGAACCAGGAGCAGGATCTCAGAAAACACTCACAAACAGGAACAGAAGCGAAAGGCGTCTTGTACAATTTTCAGAAGACTGTGTTCGTGAGAAACTAGCGATGGGATACACCCTAGAATACTAAGGGAAGTTGGGGACATTCTAACAGCTCCACTCACTGACCTTTTCAGTGCCTCATTGGAGTCAAGAATGGTGCCAAAGGACTGGAGAGAGGCACATGTGGTCCCTTTACACAAAAGCGGAATTACGGATGGGATTGAAAACTATAGGCCGGTTAGTTAAACTTTGGTGGTGAGTAAATTATTGGAAGCGCTGCTGAAAGAGAAAATAGTGAGGTTTCTGGAGTCCAGCAGATTACAGGATCCGAGGCAGCATGGATTCACCAGAGGCAGGTTATGTCAGACAAATCTGATTGATTTCTTTGATTGGGTGACTAGGGAGTTGGACCAAAGGAGATCCCTAGATGTGGTGTATTTAGATTTCAGTAAAGCCTTTGACACCATTCCTTACAGGCAACTTATAAACAAACCAAGCACTCTAAGAATGGACTCTAAAGTTACTGCTTGGGTTAGAAATTGGTTGAGTGTGAGGTGACAAAGGGTATAGGTAAATGGAGCTCACTCTGAGGATAAGGAGGTTACCAGTGGTGTGCCCCAGGGATCTATCCTTGGTCCGATTCTTTTTAACATCTTTGTTAGTGATATAGCAGAAAGGCAGTCGGGAAATATTTCCCTCTTTGCAGATGATACCAAAATCTGTAATAGAGTAGACACCCAGGAAGGCGTAGATAACAAGAGGAGGGATCTAGCTAAGCTTGATGAATGGTCTAGAATTTGGCAGCTGAGATTTAATGTTAAAAAATGCAAGGTCATGCATTTGGGCTGCAGCCATCCAAGGGAGCAATATAGTATAGGGGGTTGAAGTACTTTTGTCCACTAAAGAACAGCGGGACCTAGGGGTGATTGTATCTGATGATCTTAAAGTAGCTAAACAGGTAGAAAAGGCGACAGCAAAATCCAGAAGGAGGCTTGGGTACATATGAAGAGGAATGGCCAGCAGAAGAAAGGAGGTGATAGTGCCTCTGTATAAGTCTTTGGTGCGACCTCATTTGGAGTATCGTGTGCAATTCTGGAGACCGCACCTTCAAAAGGATATAAACAGGCTGGAGTCATTACAGAGGGCGGCTACTAAAATGGTTAGTGGTCTTCATTATAAAGCATATGAGGACAGATTTAAGGATCTTAATATGTATACCTTAGAGGAAAGGCGGGATAGAGGTGATATGATTGAGACGTTTAAATACCTCCCTGGCATAAATGCACAGGAGGAGATCCTCTTTCGATTGAAAGCTAGGGGACATAAGATGAGGGTGAAAGGGGATAGATACAGGAGTGATATGCGGAAATATTTCTTTACGGAAAGAATGGTGGATCTGTGGAATAGTCTCCCAGTTGAGGTGATAGAGATGAGGACAGTATCTGAATTGAAAGAAGCATGGGACAAACACAGAGGATCTCTAAAGGAAAAAAAGGGGACTGTTGTAGTGGTTGATATGGAAGGACAGACTAGATAAAACATGTGGTCTTTTTCTGTCATCATGTTTCTATGTTTCTAAGTTACATCTTCCAATTCCCAACTCCAACTCAGGAAGGTGCATGGTCATTAACACGCCATTTTAATTGGGCAAAATTATGGCTATAATCCAAATGATGTTGAACTATAGGCACAAACAATGTTTATCTTTTAAGTTGAAGAAAAGGTAAAGACTTGGTAGGCCTCTCTCTTTTACTTCAACAGGTACAAAATTTCCACCAATTGAACAATGGCTGTGAAAAAACATATTGCCAAAGCTGTTACCCCAGTTACAGTTTCTGCCTCTGTCCAGACAGAGAGCCCGATTGTGTTGAAGGACCGGTTCCATGTGCAGGAATCCTGCAAGCTGAAGCTCTTATGAAATGAGTGGAGGAGCTCAGAGAAGAGATGGTGAGGCTGAGAAGCATTCAAGACAGTGAGAAGTGCATTGATGAGATGCTACTTCAAATATCCAAACTCTCCGACAGTGGTGAAAATGGAGGTTACAGAATGAAGAGAGTTCAGCATGAGTCACCAGAGCCTGCAGAATCAACAATCCAACTCCTCTAGCCCTTGAATTCAAGAACCAGCCCTAGAAGTGAAGGAGGTGAAAGCATCCCAGGAAAGGGAAGAGCCAGAGCTCAAGCACCCCAAAGTTTTAGAATCAGTGACCATAAGGAAGCGAAGGGTAATGGTGATTAGTGACTCTCTTCTGAGGGACAATGAGGCATCCATCTGCAGACCAGATTTGATGTCCAGAGAGGTGTGCTGTCTGCAAGGTGCCAAAATCTGAGATGTTATGGAGAGTTTGCTGAGACTCATTAAGCCTACTGACTATTATCTGATGTTGCTCATCCATGTCAGCACAAATGATTCTGCTAGGTATCCCTCTGAGCATATAAAAAATGAATTTGTGGCTCTTGGACAGAGGATGAAGTAAATAGGTGCACAGGTGTGTTCTCTTCAATCCTCCCTATTGAGGGTAAAGGCCGAGACAGAGAAGTTTGCATCCTGGAGATGAGTGGATGGTGTTATCGAGAGTGTTTTGATTTCCTGGATCATGGGATGATGTTCCAAGGGCTGCAGAGCAGAGATGGCATCCATCTGTCCAAGAAGGGTGGAAGTGTCTTCCGCAGCAGACTGGCTAACCTACTGAAGAGGGCTTGAAACTAGATTCTTTGGGGATGGATGAAGAAAGCTCCCAGGTAAGTGAAAGATTAAATACCTCTGTAAAAATGGGTAAAAGGGTCAACATCTGGAAAGCAGTGTGTATAAATGCTCATAGCATGGGAAATAAGGTCCCAGATGTTGAGGTTGTAATGGAAGAGGCTGACTTGGATTTAGTGGTGGTTATGGAGACATGGTTCACAGACAACCATGATTGGGATGTATTTATACCAGGCTATACTTTACTCAGGAAGGACAGGGTAGGAAGAAGGGGAGGAGGAGTGGCAAGGAAGTGTGGGCAATGTAAAATATAATATGAAAGCTATAGGATTATAGGGCTTAAAAGAGAGTGAGGAGGCACTGTGGGTTAACCTAGAAAGAAGGAAATGGAAATCCATTTGCTTTGGAGTGCTATACAGATCCCCCTCACAGGGAGAAGAAGTGAATGGAGATTTAATAGAAGACATACACAGTATTCCCATGAAAGAAGAATTGCTACTGATAGATGATTTCAATATGCTGGATGTTGATTGGATATCCCTGCTGCAGTGTCATCTGGAAGTAAGGAGATCTTGGATTCTCTACAGGAAGGACTATTCTGGCAACTGGTAACAGAACCCACACGTGAAGGGGCCATACTAGACTTGCAGCTCAATGGTGGCTCTATCATTTTGCCACCTGAGGCGGATGCATCAGGCGGCAGTTTCAAGGGGGCGGTAGCCATGGCTGTATTTATTTTTGATTTTACTGCCTCTGGCCTGACACTGCCTTCTTGCAGCCTGTTTTCTCGTTCATATGTGCTTGGAAAAAAAGCAGCGAGAAGGCAATGGCAGGCCAGAGGTGGTAAAATCGGAAATAAATTCAGTCGTGGCTTCCAAAGTGCCTCCCCCTTGCAACTGCCACCCAGAGGAACCAATAGGGGAGGTGTTTATTTCTGATTTTGCCATCTCTGGCCTGCCACTGCCTTTTCGCTGCTTTTTTTGTGCTCGAGCTCGTCCAAACGAGAAAAAAAGCAGCAAGAAGGCAGTGTCAGGCCAAAGGCTGCAAAATCAGAAATAAAAGCATAGTAAACTGGAGATTTTTTTGAAGGCACTGGTTTGGTAGAAAATTCAGATTAGGAAATAATTGCTGTTTCAGTATGGATTTGACACTTGGATGGAATTTTTGCAAAAAGACAGCATTGCATGTCATTCTAAGGTGTTAGGTAGATCTTTCCACATGCTTATTTTGTTTTACACAGTGGGATCTTTTTTTGTGTGCAGGCCCTGATTTCCCTGCTTGTCTGCACTTCAATGCTCTTTTGAGAGGGCGTTTTTCTTGCAGATTCTACTTTGAATGAAGCCAAAATGTTAGGCTAGATCTTTCCTGGTGAGGGGAAGCACTATGCACTCCTTGCATCTGTCATGAGCAGAAATAAACCCAGTCTCCGAAGCAACTTGTGCCCCCCAGCACTTTAAGTTCAAATCTTTTTTATTGAGTTTACAAGTAGCATGAACAAAACAAACACTTGCTAGGCAAGCATAAACCCATATAACAGCACATCAACCATGACACAGGGATACAGCAGAATCTTAGCCATCATAGAGAAGGGGATTCAAAAATGACATAATTAGAATAAACACAATATTGTATTAGGAAAAGCTTTCCCCAACTGACAGCAGACCCCCGAAGATCCTCACTCCCCCCCATCCCCCCCCACCCACCCAATACAAAGCAACAAACACATACATACATACAGGAAGCACGGGGTTTCCAAGAAAAAAAGAAAACAAAATGACCCTGACAAAGGAAACACGGCACGGCAGAACTCCTGGAACCCAGAAGTAGAGCCAACTGAGCAACGGGAAAGATACATGTCCAGAAGACCCACAACTGTTCTACATTGAAAACCCACATGCAGGTGCACTTTCCCATCCCACCAAGTATCCACTCCAGGAAGTGTGTCAGATATTCAAAACCACACTCCGCTCCCTGGGGGTCAAACTATGAATAACTGGGGACCATAGGTCCAGGAATTTATCCCATTTTTGCTCACCTTGTTGCTTTGCTGTTAACGTTTCCATATACAACAAGTCCAACAGGGCCTTTTCCCACATGAGCACCCTTGGGGGCGTAGCTTCCAGCCAGCGACTCAATAAAGTCTTCTTGACAAGCAGGAAGCCACGCTCCAGGATTCCCTTATGCGCCGGGGCTACCTGATCCAGCAGACTCCACTCATGAAAGAGACAAACATCTCGCTGGCAAATGTACCCTATGCCCAACCAACCCACCATCTTAGCACATGCCTGCCGCCACACGACCTGCACTGTAGGGCAGTCCCAGAAGCGATGCAGGAAGGATCCAACACTCTGCTTACACCAGGTGCAGGTAGGGGCGGGCTGCAAGCCTGCCTGAAAAGCCCATTTATCAGTGGCGTAAGCCCTCCAAAGAAATTTATACTGCAGCTCTTGTAAATAAACCCAGGAAGATCCCATCGGGACGCGCCCAAACCCATTTCGCAAACACTCTACTGTCATCCCCTCCACCCCATCTGAACGCCACCGAGTCATCAGCGCAGAAAGGTAAGACTCAGCATCCATTGAGCTAATGAGTTGGTGATACATCAAGTTCCTTTGATCCCGCTCTACCAACATCTGCAAGATGTCACGAGGGGTCCTAACTGCCGCCCGCTCCCCGGCCTGTAGCTGACCCCTTAAACTCCCCAAATAATGATGTATCTGCAGGTACCCATAAAATTGATGTGTGGGAAGTTGAAAACATGCGGATAGGGCACTGAAGCTCTCAAGAAGCTCCCCACCCGGCATGTACAAGTCCCCGAGACACACCAACCCTTTCTCCAACCATGAGCGAAACAAATTATGAGCTGGCATCCCCGGGGGAAAAGCTGGATTACCCACCAATGGTAGTAGCAGCGAAGTCTTCGAATTCCAGCCGAGTTTAGAACACAGCGCTCGCCAAGTCGCCCGAAGGGCCCTCGTGTAAACTCCTCCCCCACCCAATATCGCCAGGGATGGATGCTCCATGTGCAATACATATAGACTATGATAAGGAGCACACATCCAGTTCAAATGGCGCACAGGGGCGCATCCCCCACTTTCCTCTAATAGGCCCCAAAGGTGACGAACCATGTAGCGAAGGTTGTAATGCCGAAGAGAGGGTAAGCCTAAACCTCCCTCCTCCACCCTCTGCATTAGGGCCTTCAGGGGGATCCTAGCATGTCTGCCGCCCCAGAGGAACCCTCTAAGAAGTCCATCCAGTTTCTTCCAATCTCTAGCAAGGACCCAGAGGGGCAGTAAGCGAAGAACATACAGCCAACGGGGGAACTCAACCATAGTGAATAATGCTACCCTCCCTTTCAACGACAACGGCAACCCCCTCCAGTTCAGGAGTACTGCCTTGGTCCTATCCAACAGTCTCATGATATTGGCCTGATAGAGGCGCTCAGGGCGGTCAGGGAGGCAGATACCCAAATACTTTAGAGAGTTCTCGGCCCAGACCAGTGGGAAGGGGCCTTCCCACACCGGCCGCACCCGGCCGCCCACATCCAACACCATCGACTTGGAGGTGTTAATTTTGAGACCCGAGAAACTGCCGTAGTCCTCTATCACCTGCAACACTCGTGGCAGCGACTGCTGTGGTTGCGTTAGGCACAAGAGCATATCATCCGCGAACGCACTGACTTTAGTCTCCTCCACCCCCATGGTAACCCCTCTAATCTGCGGGTCCCATTGGATCGCCTGCAGCAATGGTTCAAGAGCCAGGACAAACAATAAGGGGGACAGAGGACACCCCTGGCGGGTACCCCTCTCTAGAGCAAAAGACTCCAAAAATGTGCCGTTCACTCCCACTCGAGCCATAGGCTGCTCATACAACAATCGAATCCAACGCACGAACTCACCACGGAACCCCAAAGCGCCTAGTACATCCCACAGAAAAGCCCACGCCACCCTATCGAACGCCTTTTCCGCATCCAGACTTACCAACAGCATAGCCGCCTCCCGGCGGAGAGAGTGTTCCATCCCCAAGAGCAACTTAGCAATGTTCCTAGAAGCATCTCTACCCTGCACAAATCCCACCTGACGAGGGTCAATGAGGGAAGGTAATATAGGATTCAGCCTCTTCGCCAAGACTGAGGCCAGTATCTTCATATCACAATTGATGAGAGAGATCGGCCTATACGAGGCAGGATCCGTCAAGTCCTTCCCTGGCTTCGGGAGCACTGTTATGTCGGCACACCGCATGTCTCTAGGAAACTGGCCTACTCGACGCGCTTCATCAAACATAACTACCATAGATGGGGCAAGCCGCGATGATAAAATTTTGTAATATTCATAGCTAAACCCATCAGGTCCTGGAGCTTTATGAGTACTCCCAGCTTTAATCACCTGTTGAATTTCCCCCACCGTTAACGGGGCATTCAGCTTCTGCAAGTCTACTTCGGACACTTGAGGGAGCGACAATGGACGCAAAAAATCTTGCTCTCTCCTATAATCCCTCTCTTCTTCAGTGTATAACTGAGCATAAAATTTGCGGAATAGCTCCGCCAGTTGCGGAGGCTGGTGATATACCACGCCCCGTTCGTCCCTGAGAACTGGTATAAAACACGTGCCTCCAGGAGCCTTGACCAGTTTTGCCAGCAGCCGACCAGATCTGTTGCCATAGTGGAAAAATTGGTGCCTGTGACAGTGCATAGAATACACAGCTCGCCTCTGCAGGAGTTCGTGAAGCGCCGCCTGGGCCCCAGCATACTCTAACTGCAGTTCCCTCTCCCCTTTTCTACCAAGCCTCCGCTGCAAATCCCGCACTCTACACTCCAATACCAGTAAGCTACGGTCCATATGCTTACGCCGCCTCACACAGTAAGAAATAATCGCTCCGCGCATGACCGCTTTACCAGCTTCCCATAGCAGAACTGGCGAGCATTCCAGCTTATCGTTAAAGAAGAGGAAATCATCCCATTGCTCCTCTAGAAACTTCCTAAATTCTAAGTCCTCCCATAGGTATGCTGGAAATCTCCACCCCTTGCACGGAGCCCCCTTGCATTCCCAAGTTACCCACACCAGCCCATGATCAGATACCACTATGGGTTCTATGCCAGCGTGAGCCACCTTAGATATAGCCCCTTCACTCACCAAGACATAGTCTATTCGTGACCAGGAGAGATGTGCCCGGGACTGATGGGTGTATTCACGAGTCCCGGGGTTGAGAAGACGCCAGATGTCAACCAAATCCCCCATCTGACAAAGATAGCCCACCCCTCTTCTCCGCCACGCCCCTGCCCCACTATTCGGGGACTTGTCCAGGAGCGTATCATGTGGGCAATTAAAATCACCGGCCAAGATCAAATTGTTACTTTTCGCTCCCTGGACAAATCCCAGTATCTTACGAAAGAAGGCATGATCATACACATTAGGGGCATATACATTGACTAGCCAGATATCCTCGTTGTATATTTTGGCATACAGCAGGATATATCTCCCCCCCCCCCCGGGTCTACGGTCATGTGCTGTACCTCAAAGGGTATTCCCCGTTTCACCAGAACCACTACCCCGGCTTTCTTAGTGCCCGAGGACGCTCCATAAGCAGCCCCCACCCAATCCCTGGCCAGCTTCTGATGTTCCCCGGCGCTTAAGTGTGTCTCCTGCAGCAAGGCTATATGGGCTCCCTTCCGTTTAAGGAATTGCAGTATTTTGGTACGCTTCACGGGGGAGCCTATTCCTCCCACATTCCAGGAAGTAATCTTAAGGTTAGGCATGCGCAATTATGGGGGCTTCATCCCGCAATGCTATCTCGAGCTTGTGCTCCAGGAGTTGCCCAGCCTCAACTCCCAGGCCATGGTTCCCCATATCATGAAATACAGAGTGCTTCCCCATGTGCCCTCTACTTCCTGCATCAAATAGCATCAAAAAACATACCCTCTTCCCCCCCTTAGCAACCACACCCCTCCCCCTCCGTACCCAGACCTGTTGTCGTTCTCTCACCCCTTCCCCGTCCTCCCCATCCCATCCCCCAAACCCCTCCCAGCCCCTTCTCCATCCACTGCTCATCATCCCTATCAACTGCCACACACCAACAAACACTCTCACAATCACTCCCAGAGGCTTCCTTCCCTCCACCAAGCATTCGCACAGTCATCCACCCCCCTTTCAAGCAACAACAACCCTTGCAAACGCAAGGCACCCCAATACTGGGGTAAGATCACTGTCCATGCGCTTCCAGGCCTCCTTCTAATATCCACATCATGAGGCAACATAATGTCCATAGTGTTTCAGAGGTTTTAAAAGCAGGCCGTATCCAAATCGCCATGGTGCTACTGTCCGTTTTCCAATAAAAATCGCTCAAGACTGGGCTGCAGCTATAGTGACGTTAGGCAAAATGGTAGAAACAAGCTTCCGCGCTACTGGCATCTGCTCAAACGTGTGCGTTTCTCCCTTATGGAAAACTTTCAATGTGGCAGGGTAGCTTAAAGCAAAGCGGATTCCACCCTAGATGAGCTCACTACATACAGGCGAAAATTCCTTCCGCTTGGCAGCCAAAGACGCCGAGTAATCCTGAAACAGGAAAATAGGAACATTGTCCAACTTCAAGTCCCGTTTTTTCCTGTAGGCTTGTAGGATTAATGTCTTCTGGTGAAAGTCCAACAAGCGGGCCAACACAGATCGCGGCCTAGCCCGGCCCTCCTGCCACTGCCCCAACTGGTGTGCTCTCTCCACCTTAATCTGACCCTGTAGGTCTGCCAAACCCAGCCGGCGTCTTGGAGAAGGAGACGCTGAGATTTCAATTTCATCACAGTTCGGCAGTTTTTCAAAAGCGTTGATACAGGGCGCAATAACATTGGCATTCGCCCGAAACGCAGTACTGTGTCCTTTTATATTACTGCGGTATTGACTCAGGTGTAAGAAGATCCTTGACAGAAAAACTTGGAACTTTACTGTGGATGCTGCCAGCTCCTTGTTTGACGAATACACACGTACTGGAGGGAGCGGAGGTTTTGATAAGTACCACTTTGTTCCATGTATTTTTAAAAGAAGAGATGTATTTTTGGCATGAGGTGACATCGTGTGGTGGTTTTACCTCTTTTTAACCCTTTAGTAATTATACATAGAGTTTAATTTAAATCGAATAAAATAGAAGTCATAGCTTCAAGAGGGTAATTTAACTCTCCCGGCTACCTTCCGACAAAAACATCACATTTAGGTTATTTGCTCTTTCAATTTCACTCTATTTTTTGTATTTAGTATCAATTGGGTAGAGTGGGGGTTTTTTGATTTTTTGTAAACACAGCTCCTTCGGCAGCCACGTGTCGAACAGGGAAAAAAGCTGCATACCTGTCCAGGATTCCGGGACCCCGATCAATCGCAGGTTGTTCCTGCGGGAGCGATTCTCCAAATCATCAACTTTGAGCAGGAGGGCATCAATTTGCTTTTGCTGTTGGTGCTTGGACCGCTCCAGTGCTAGTTCACTATCTTCCAAAACTGTCACCCTCTGTTCCACTTCTTCCACTCTCCGGGTGAGCTCTCCAAAGGTGTCACTCATCTCCGCCAACTTTTGTAGCACGGCTGCAAATTTAGGTTCCAAAAGTTTAGCTACCTGAAAGGCGAGCTCCTCTGGGCCAGAGTCCACGCTCTCTCTGCCCGTGGAATCGGGTCCCGATGCAGACTTTGCTGCCGACGCCATCTTGGGGTCCCGCGCTCCTGCAGCCTTCTCCCGCCTCGCCGCAGTTTTCATCCTCTGCCCCGCTCCGCACACCGCTTTACTTTACTTAGACAATTCTCCAACTTTCGCCTTGACAGCGGAGCAAGTTTCCAACCCAGTCTACAAAGTATGTTGCCGAATTTACTGCCGATTCTGAAGGAGGCCTGGGAGCACGATGAGGAGCGTCCTCACCCGCTCATGCGCTCACATGATCTCCCCCCCAGCACTTTAAGGAGTATGTTTACTAAAGGGCGTTAAGGAAACAGGCATTAACAGCAGTGATAATGGGTGTTACATGCACAAAAGGTTCTGGGTGGTAGGAGGCATTCCGGCATTAAGGGCGCAATGGGACATTTAACGGGCGTTAACAGAACATTGGGCATCAAGGTGGCAAGCGTTCACCTTAATGCCCGAAAACAGCTGTCACCTTTATTGCTGGATAAGGGAGCCCCAGTAAAAGTCAATGTAAAGGTGTTGAATGGAAGGACAGGTCGGAGCTGAAGGGCTTGACAGATCCTTGGGCATCCAATGTGTCAGCCAGTGAGTATGACGAGCATGTGGAAGGCAGCTGTGTGGGTAAAAAGCTGTAATGTCAGTGTATGGCATAGGCTGGGGAAGACGTGTCCCCCAGCGGAGTCAGAAGTGGTATGATGTGTGCAGCAAAAGTAGGATGGAGCAGGAGTGGCAGTATGAAGATCAGGCACAGGAGAAGCATGAGTGTAGCATCCAAATGTGGAAAACTATATCTGTGTAGGCCATAGTGTAGCAGCTTGCATGAGAAGACATGACTGCACAGAGCCACCAGAGGCTGATGGATGGGCTGCAGGAAGGATGGTGGCAGAGGAGAGTGTGGCATGGGTTGGCCATCCCCAATGCATTTGTACTATGAGGGAAATACATGTGTTGGTGCCACGTGTAAAGCCTGATGCAAGATTCACACCTGTCCCAGCCAATCAACCACCTTACAACAACCCAGACAAAATTCATACAACTGGACAGGAGTCACTCAAACTGGGCAAAAGGGGCACGTATAGACATGATTTGATACCTGCAGGTGGCTATCCAAGGGGTAGGATGTGTCTGTATGTAATGCAGAGATGTGATTGAGCCAAAGCTATACAGTCACAGTCAAGATGTCATACCTGCCTCATATTGCACAAGTAGGTTACAGCTGTATGCATGTAGCTACCTGTCAGTATATCACTGCATTAGTGCAGTCATACCTGATATGATTGGAATATCAGAGACATGGTGGAAGGAGGACAACCAGTGGGACACTATGATACCTGGGTACAAACTATATCGTAATGCTAGAGCTGATCAAATTGGTGGAGGGGTTGCTCTCTATGTTAGAGAGGGCATTGAGTCAGAAAGGATTAAGGTTTTGCAGGAAACAAAATTTGCTGTAGAATCTCTATGGATTGAAATTCCATGTAAAAAGGGGAAGGCGATGGCAGTGGGGGTGTACTATCGACCGCCTGGCCAGAATGAACAAATGGATGATGAAATGCTCAAAGAAATCAAGGAAGCTAACAAACGTTACAGCGCAGTAATAATAACACAGGTACACTAAAAAAAATTTTTTTTAAACTGCCTCTAATGTTTCGATTGATTTTTACGTTTTTTGGTGCGCTGAATCCAAATCTGGTAACCAATTTGCTCCATCACGTACAGATTTTTTGCTACATTGGGTTAGCAGTTTGAGGTGAACGTTTCAGATTGAGTGCGATCGAGATAAAAGTTTCTTGGATGAATTCTTTATACTAATTGTTTAGTAGTTATTCAAATAAGAATAAAGAAAATTGTAACAAGGCAGCACATAAGAATAGAGTAATGTCAACAAAACACACTGTGATGGTAGCAAAATTGTCTGCACTTAAAACAGCCACATACATGTGCACAAACATTGAGCATATAAGAGCGAGGTTAGACACAAAGCAAAGAAATGTGCAAAAAATGTTGTACAGGTATGTATCTAAGAATAGAAAACGCAAACCGCACCATTGCAATACATGAAGACAAACACCCGATGGTGTGAAAATAAAATTCTAATAAATGAGATCCGACACTGTGGTAATAACTAGCAAATTTTTATTTCAAAGTTTAGTAAAAACACGATATTTGTCAACACAGTTTAGATTTTAAAGTCATTCTTGGGTCAATCAATCTCCTGGTGGGCCCGTTTCTTCTTCCCCCGAATGCTTCTCTTGGTGCGCTGCTTGGCGTATTTTTCATCTGGGGTTTCCCGCAGCAGCAACCAGCAGAAATCAGCCATCATAGTGGTGTTCCATCTTCCTTGGTGCCTTCTCTCTACGTCCTTGATGTCCTGGTGAAACCTTTCACCTTGTTCTTCACTGTACGCCCCCACGTTTTCGGGAAAGTAGTTCACATGGGAGTGCAAGAAATGGACTTTCAGGCTCATGTTACAGCCTTGTTCTTTAAAGGCATTGAGCATCCTGGCAACAATATCCTTATAGTTCTCATCCCGCCTGTTCCCCAAGAATTTGAGAACAGCATCCTTGAAGGAATCCCAGGCTTCTTTTTCCTTCTCAGACTTCGTTTCAGCGAATGCTCCATCTGAAATGAGTTTCCTTATATCAGGGCCAACAAACACTCCTTCCTTTAGCTTTGCTTCAGAAAGTCGGGGGAACTTTGAGCAAAGGTACCGAAAGCACTCACCATCTTTTGGAAGGGACTTGATGAATTGCTTAATGAGACCCAACTTAATGTGGAGAGGTGGTAATAGAATTTTATCACGAGGTACCAAGCTCTCATGAAAAACATTTTTCTCACCAGGTCTCAAATACTCCCGAATTGGCCAGTCTTTTTTCCCCCAGTGTAGGTCGCGGGCCCGGCTATCCCACAAGCAAAGGACGCAGGGATATTTGGTGAAACCGGATTGCTGCCCTAATAGCATGGATAGAATTTTAAAGTCTCCACAAATCATCCACTTATGCTCATCATAACGAATCTTCTGAAGAATCAGGGCCAAATTCTCGTATTTTTCTTGGAGAATAACAGAGTGAGCAATAGGAACTGAAGCGAATGTGTTGCCATTATGAAGAAGAACACCTTTTATGCTGTCTTTTGACGAATCAATGAACAGCCGCCATTCAGCAGGATCATACTTGAGTTTAAACTTTTCCATCACTCCGTATATATCGTTGCAAAATACCAAATCTTCCTCTTTGCTGAAATACTTCAAAAATTGTGTCTCGCGGTTGCGGTACCAATAAAAAGTTGTTCCTGGTGACAATAGATTTTTCTGTTTAAGCCGAGAACCTAGCAGTTGGGCAGCATCTTTTGGGAGTCCTAAATCCCGGACTAAATCATTCAATTCAGCTTGAGAGAAAAGTTCAGGTTTCGGATCTGGTTCAGTTTCAAACTCGGAAGTACTGGACTCATCGGGAAAAGCCATCTGATGAGTCTCATCATGATCAGAACCGTCCACACAAATATGATCAAAAGATTTTGGTGGTTCAGGCACAGGTACTTCGTTGCTATGAGGCATAGGCCTAATTGCTGAGGGAAGGTTGGGTTAACTTATTACGTTCTTATTTTTTAAGTTGTATCCCTTCACAATGCAAGAGCAAAAACAGCAGTCACTGCTGTGGTCTCTTTGTTCACGCCACATCATAGGTATTCCGAAACGAAATGCTTGTTTTTTACCTTTCATCCATAAGCGTAGATCTTCCTCACATGTCTTGCACACTTTGTGAGGAGCCCACGGTTTGTCTTGATCGCCTAACTTCAAACCGAAATAGGCGAAATATACTTTAATAAATGCAGAAATGTTCCTCTGCCGCTTTTTCACGGTATATTCCCCACAAATAAAACAAAAACTGTCCAGAGAGTTGACACAACCTCTGGCTCTGTGAGCCATCACAAATACACAGCACTGCAAACTACAACTGTAGTGAACCACTTCGGAATAAAGCTGGATTACGACTGAGCAAACAAAAGGTAATAATGAACTTGCAAGAAACTGAAATTTGACAGGAACGTTCATGTTGCAACAACCGTGTTTGAGCGAGCGAACGAGGCGAGGCGAACAGGAAAGAACATGCGCCAGCGCGAGTACTGGATTTAGCCCACCGCCTCCCAATTGTCCTATTAATGTATAAAATGAATACAAAACACTCTAAAATATCATGAGGGAGTGTATCTAGTTAATTAACCATTACAACCTCTATTTTGGGCCATGAACCGACCAGAGGGGAAGCCATATTAGACCCCTTAGTGGAACACCAGATCTAGCGCAAGATATAAGGGTGTTCGGGCCACTTCGCAATAGTGATCATAGCATGATTGCCTTTGATTTAATTAGTGGAGGAGGGATAGTAAGGAAATCCACATTGATTTTAATGTTTTTATATTTTTATCTGTTGGAGGTTTTACCTCCTGAGGAAGGCAGTCTTGCCGAAACCCTGCCAGTGTAAGGGTGGTTTCATAATAGCTGGTTCACCATTACCAAAGGGTTGAGTATTGCTTTGTCTTGATCTTGTTGCTGCCTTATGTTTGTCTGCGAGTGCAAGTGCCCTGTTTTGGACTCTTTATAGGTTCCCAAAAAGGTCCACAGGTTCCACAATGCTTGTCCATGGAACAATACAGAGGCATTATAATATCCTTGGTTTTATTTTCCATTTCTTTCCTTATGGTTCCTAACATTCTGTTTGCTTTCTTGGCTGCTGCTGCACACTGGATGTAGGGTTTTCAATGGCATTATCTACGAAGACACCTAAATTTTTTTCCTGGGTGGTGGTTCCTAATGTGGAACTTTGCATCGTGTAACCATAGTTTGGGTTGTTCTTTCCTAGGTGCATAACTTTGTACTTGTCCACATTTAATTTCATCTGCCATTTAGATGTCCAGTCTGCCAATTTATCAAGATCCTCTTGCAATTTTTCACAATCCTCTTGTGTTTTAATAACTTTGAATAATTTTATGTCATCTGCAAATTTCACCTCACTCGTTATTCCCATTTGCAGGTCATTTATGAATATGTTAAAAAGCAGCGGGCCAAGCACAGATCCCTGGGATACTCCACTATTTACCTGAGAAAATTGTCCATTTAGCCCTACCCTTTACTTTCTATCTTTTAACCAGTTCCTGATCCAGAATAGTACACTGCCTCCTATCTCATGACTTTTTAAGTTCGCCAAGAGCCTCTCATGAGGGACCTTGTCAAAGGCTTTCTGAAAGTGCAGATACACTAAGGGAGTCATTCTGATCCATGTTTAGCGGGTCTAAACTTCCAAGCGGATGTCTGGACTGTGCTTGCTGAGTTGTGTGAGGAGCTCTGTTTGTGGGCAGGAGGGGAAGGGCCATGGGAGCAGCGAGGGCAGGCGGTGTGCAGGAATGCAACCCTGGACATACAGGGCCAATTTTGAGGTCAGCTCTGTAAGTCCAGAGTTGGCAGGATAGATGGGGAACTTATTCCAGGGGGACCATGGAGTCTGGTGACTCCAAAGATGTGAGGGGTGCAAGGGGAGCACCGCAGCCTGACCCTGGCCATGGGAGGCCAGATCAGGGGTCGGGCTGCAAGCAAAGAGCCTTTTCATTGGCGGCTGGGGATTACAGCTCCTGAATGGAGCCATGATGCCATGGCGACGGGACACCATGGCACTGCGGCTCCATTCAGGAGTCTGGCTGAGGTAGCCGGAGATCTGCTGGGCATGCGGCCTATCAGAATTGGGCCATGGCCTGCATGTGCAGGCCAGTACACTCAATTCTGATCCCACGGGCACGTCTAGCCCCAACGGGATCAGGATCGGATGCTACCGCTCTGCGCCCAGATTCTGATTGGCCTACAGGGGCAGGACGGCCAGGATAGAATTGCCCTCTATATCAACTGGCTCTCCTTTGTCTACTTGTTTATTCTTTATAAAACTGAGTTGTCCTCTAAGTCTAGGAGCCCTATTATAAAATAACTCTCCAGATGTTGCCATTGAGTGATAACTGGGACGCTTCCTGCCCAGTTTCCGTGATAGCAATCACAGCTCTTGCTAGTTCTGGGAGCTGATCTGGCCTGGAAGTCAAATGACAGTCCTTTGCATGGCAGAAATATAATACTGGTCACTGAGCCATTGAGCTAAAACCAAAAGTTCACAATTAGAGCTACATAGCAAAGGCTAATTTCTCAGGCTGAATCACCAGAAGTATATGTATAAAGGGTATTAATGAAATGCAAGTTTCTTGCCAAGTTCCTCTCTTGTATAGTTTGAGGACTAAACATATGTTTTCCACTTCTGACACATTTGTAAAGACTAATTCTTCAACATTGTAAAATGGCACAAATGGCTAGAACCTGTGCATGGGATAATGGTGCACCCAATAATTTCAAACTGTCAAGGAGATACCACAAATGCAATCAATTAGGAGTACATGAAACTAAACACTTCAGAGGGAAAAGTAACAGAAAACTAGGATAGTAAAAGTTGTTTAGGTTCAGATTTAACTTTCCTCATTTTCTAATAGCAACAATCCTGTGAGAGAGTACTAGCAAGCAGAAAAGGGATAGAATGACCCTGCATGATTGTACAAGTTTATCACAATTATTTATTATGGAGACATAGCAAAATCACATCTGGCTAAGGCCTGGAATGGATATATTCCCAGTTATAGGATTCCAAAAGACTGTATACTGTGAATTCATGGTGTTACAACTATTCCAACCTTCCAGAACATGTAGTGAAGCCAGTATTTCACAAGGAAGGGCAGGGAAAGGAAAGAGAGCGTGAGCTGAGATTTAGTTTGCAAGTTGAAGACTGTTGAATCTTCAGAAAAACAGTGGTTAGAGAAACAGATAAGAACATAAGATATGCCATACTGGGTCAGACCAAGGTCAATCAAGCCCAGTATCCTGTTTCCAACAGTGGCCAATCTAGGTCATACGTACCTAGCAGTATCCCCAAAAGACACAGGTTCCACAATGCTTGTATTGGGTCAAGCATTGATATCCTGGGTCCCTTTTTAATAATGGTTTATGGACCTTTCCTCCAGGAACTTGTCTAAACCTTTTTTAAACCCAGCTACACTAACAGCTCTTACTACATCCTCCGGTAACAAATTCCAGAGTTTGATTACACGTTGAGTGAAAAAATATTTTCTCTTATTTGTCTTAAATAGTTTACCCTGTAGCTTCATTGCATGTCCCCTAGTCTTTCTATATTCTGATAGCGTAAACAATTGATCTACGTTTACTTGTTCCACTCCATTCATTAATTTATAGACCTCTATCATATCTCCCCTCAGCCGTCTCTTTTGTAGTCTGTCTTCATAGGAGTAGCCTTCCATCCCCTTTACCATTTTGGTGGCTCTTCTCTGTACCTTTCCTAATAGTGCTATATCCCTTTTAAGATACGGCGACTAGAATTGCACACAATATTCAAGGTGCGGTCGTACCATGGAACGATACAGAGGCATTATAATATCCTTTGTTTTATTTTCCATTCCTTTCCTTATGATACCTAGCATTCTATTTGCTTTCTTGGCTGCCGCTGCACACTGGGCGGAGGGTTTTAACATGTTATCCACGATGACTCCTAAATCTTTTTCCTTGGTGGTGGTTCCCAATGTGGAACCTTGCATCGTGTAATCATAGTGTGGGTTGTTCTTTCCTAGGTGCATAACTTTGCACTTGTCCACATTAAATTTCATCTGCCATTTGGATGCCCAGTCTTCCAATTTATCCAGATCCTCCTGCAGTTTTCCACAGTCCTCTTGGGTTTTAACAACTTTAAACAGTTTTATGTCATCTGCAAATTTGATAACCTCACTCGTTATTCCCTTTCCAGGTCATTTATGAATATGTCAAAAAGTAGCGGACCCAGTACAGATCCCTGGGGTACTCCACTATTCACTTTTTTCCATTGGGAAAATTGGCCATTTAGCCCTACCCTCTGCTTTCTATCTTTTAACCAGTTCCCGATCCACAATAGTACACTGCCTCCCATCCCATGACTTTTTAGTTTTGCCAAAAGTCTCTGATGAGGGACCTTGTCAAAGGCTTTCTGGAAGTCCAGATACACTATATCAACCGACTCACCCTTGTCTACCTGTTTATTCACACCTTCAAAAAAACATATAAGATTAGTAAGACAAGATCTTCCTTGTCTAAAGCCATGTTGGCTGTCTCCCATTAGGCCATGACTATCTACATGCTGTGTAATTTTGTTCTTTATGATGGTTTCTACCATTTTCCCCGGTACTGATGTCAGTACTGGGTCTGTAATTTCCCGGATCACCCCTGGAACCCTTTTTAAAAATTGGCGTTACATTGGAGATCCTCCAATCTTCAGGTATTACAGATGATTGTAATGAAAGTTCACAGATTACTAATAGCAGGTCTGCAATCTCATATTTCAGTTCTTTCAACACTCTTGGATGTATACCATCCGGTCCAGGTAATTTGCTACTATTCAGTTAATCAAATAGTTGCAATACATCTTCCCGATGTAGCGATATTTCTCTCAATTCCACTGCAGTATCACCTTTAAATACCACTTCAGTCTTGGGTAACATCCCTACATCTTCCTCAGTAAAGACCGAAGCAAAGAATTCATTCAGTCTCTCCGCTTTAGCCTTGTCTTCTTTTACTGCCCCTTTTACCCCTCTATCATCTAATGGTCCAATTGATTCTCTCACAGGCCTTTTGCTATGAATGTACTTGAAAAAGTCTTTGTTTCGTGTTTTTGCTTCCCTAGCAAGTTCCTTCTCAAATTCTTGCTTTGCCTGCCTTGCCAGTGCTTGTGCTGTTTCCAGTTTTCTTCGTTTGGCTCTTTTTTCCATTTCCTGAAAGTTGCTTTTTTGGCAGCAACAGCCTCTCTGACCTCAGCTTTAAACCATGCTGACAGTTTTTAGGACTTTCTTCCACTCTTCTTAATGCGTGGAATACAGCTGGTCTGGGCTTCCAGGATAGTATTTTTAAACAACACCCAAGCTTGATGTAAGTCTTTAACCTTTGCAATCGCTCCTTTTAGTTTTTTCTTAATTATATTCCTCATTTTATCATAGTCTCCCTTTCGAAAGTTAAAAGGTAGTACTGTGGATTTCTTTACTATCCCTCCTCCACTAATTAAATCAAACACGATCTTGCTATGATCACTATTGCCAAGTGGTCCCAACACCCTTATTTCTTGCACCAGATCTGGTGTTCCACTAAGGACTAGGTCCAGTATGGCTTCCCCTCTGGTTGGTTCATGAACTAGCTGCTCCAAGAAGCAGTCATTTATTTCATCTAGGAACTTTATCTCCCTAGCATGTCCTGCCATGACAGGACATACTAGGGAGATAAAATTTCTAGATGAAATAAATAGAAAACCAGGGTTCAAATCCCAATGGATACTGTGTATGACTCTTGGCAAGTCATTTAACCCTCCTTTGCATCAGTCTTAAGTAGACTGTGAGCCCATTTGGGCAGGGAAATAACTCTTCAACCTGAATACATAGCTCGCCTTGAGCTCAAATTTGGGAAAGTGTATAATAAATCTCAGATCCATGAATCTGCCATTTGTTGTTGTTAAGTGCTGTTGAGTCAGTGTTGACTCATGGCAACCCTCTGGATAGATGTCCTAAACTGTGTTTGATCTTCAGTCAGGCAGTTGATTATTTATTTATTTAAATAGTCTTATATAAAGCCCATCTAGGAGTCTAGGCAGTTTGCAACAAACAAACATGCCAAGTAGGCTTTACATAGAATAAAAAGAAAAAGGAGAAAATACATAACTATAATACTATATAAGGGGTAGAATAATTTAACTAATTAGAAAAATGGTCCATAGAGAGATGAGGTTTTAACTTCTTTTTAAAATTCAGGAGGTCCTAGGTAGCGCAAAGATCATTTGGGAATGAGTTCCAAAGAGTAGGTGCAAAAAATGAGAAACCTCTTCTAGATGTAGTGAACTTTGTCTTGTAAAAAGGGACTTGAATTATGTCGAGAGCCTGGTAGCCACTGTAACTGCTTGAGAATCAGAGTGATGTGTGCAGACCTTGAGGCACTGCAAAGGAGACAAGCAGCTGTATTCATAGCAAGCTGGATAGGGTGAGAGGCATAGCTAGGTAGGCCTTGGAGTTACAAAAGTCGAAGTGTGGGAAAATAAGCACCTGTAATGCAGAACGAAAGTCATGATGTTCCAAAAGCAGTTTTAGATGCTGAATAGTCTTGAGCTTGAAATATATGTTCCTGGTGTGATTGATGTGAAAGAGAGATATTGTTCCAATATAAAAGAGAGATATTGGTCCAATATAACATCAAGATAGCATATCTCAGATTTCACCTGTAGTTGAATGCTATTAATAGTGATAAATAGTGGTGGTGTAAAGCTGATGTCCTTGGAGATATACAGGACTTGAGTCTTATTATTTATTTATTTATTTCGACAGATTTGTATGCCACCTTATCCTTCAATCAAGGTGGTCACGTCACATCACAATTGGAGGGTTACATTTAACATTAGGGTACTTGTAAACATTTAGACAGTACAATTATTTAACACCATTTAGACAGTACAATTGAAGGGTAACATTTAACAAGAGGGTGTTTAATAACGTAGTATAATAATCTTGTGTGTGTAGGTAGGATGAGTGCGTGTCTAGTTGGCGGAGGTGGTTGTGTTTCTGTTTGGGTATGGGCTGTTGTCTAAATGCTCGTATGATTCTATGAATAACAGTGTTTTGAGGTCTTTGCGGAAGTCAGTGATGTCATCTAGTGCCCTCAGGCTCGTTGGGAGGGAGTTCCATAGTGTGGACATCAGTAGTGATGGAGCTCTTTTTGAAGTTGTTTGCTTGGTTTTGTGATTGCCTGCAGGTGTGCCAATCATGTTGTTGTTATTGGCTCTTCTTGGTCTATTGCTGATATCTCTTGTTATAACGTCTTGGAGTATGTCTGCTGAGAGATGGTGAATGATTTTGAAGATGATCATGATTGTTTTGTATTTAGCTCTTGCCAGCATTGGGAGCCAGTGTAGATGTTGTAAGACAGGGGTGATGTGCTCTCTCCTTGGAGTGTCTGTAATGATGCGTGCTGTGGTGTTTTGCAGCATCTGTAGTGGGTGTAGTGTCTGCTGAGGGAGGCCTTGGTATAGTGAGTTTCCATAGTCAAGCAGTGGTGTGATGAGTGCTTGGCACACTGTGCGGAAATGGTCCTGACGGAGTATTGGTTTGATTTGTCTGAGGGTCCTCAAACATTGATAGGCCTTGTTTGCAGTTTTGGTGATGTGGGATTTCAGGTTCAGCACTCTGTCCAATGTGATGCCTAGATACTTAACTTCTTCTTTGACTTCTATATGTTTGTCTAAGATGCTGATAGTTTGTGGAGGTATGAAGGTGGAGTCCCTGGTGACGAGCATTGCCTCGGTTTTATCATAGTTGACTGTTAAGTTGTTGGCTATGAGCCAGTCATTCATGTCTTCGAGACATTTGGTTATTGTTGTGGTATTTAGTGCTAGTAGGTTGATTGGAGTGTATATCATGATGTTGTCAGCATAAATGTGATAGTGTAGTTTATGGTGCTTGATGATGTTGCATATGGGATGGATGTAGATGTTAAAGAGCATTGATGATAGGGCTGAGCCTTGTGGTATTCCTTGCATGACTGGGAATTGCAGTGATTTCTTTTGGTCGCATTTGATTTGTTGTGTTCACCCTTCCAAGTATGATGTAAACCAATTCAGGGTATTCTTACATAGTCCTATCTGTTGTAAGCGATGCAGTAGCTTAGTGTGGGACACAGTGTCGAAGGCCGCCGAAATATCCATGAATACTAGCAAGAAGCCATTTTTTATATTGTCCATGCCTCTTAGGAGATTGTCAAAGAGGGAGGTGAGTAGAGTTTCCACACCGTGTTGGGGCTTGAATCTGTGCTGATGGATGTCCAGTGGGGCATTTATGTCAATATGGTCCTGAAGTTGTCTTTGCACTGCCTTTTCCACGATTTTAGCAAAGAATGGCAGGCTGGAGATGGGACGGTATGATTTTGGTTCGGATGGGTTCAGGTTGCTATTTTTGAGTATTGGTCGTATCATTGCGTGCTTTAGAGGTTGCGGCATGTATCCTTGTTGAAGTGAATCTTTGACGATTTTTTGAATGTGTTGAGAGAGTTGGCTTTTTGTAGCTTTGAGCCATGCTACTGGGCATGACGGTGAAGTTGTTGTGTTTAGTCCAGATATAATGTCTTCTACTTGCTGCTTTGTTGGTATGCTGAAGCTCTCCCATGCTTTTGTTTATCTTGTAATTGTTTGTTTGTGGTGTATTAGAGCATATTTGGTTGGTGTTTTTTGACTTCATGTAATCTGCATATTTTTGTGGGTCAAGGTGATGTGTATTTTGTTGTGTGTCGTCCTTGGTGAGCTTTTGGACAATGCTAAAGAGTTCTCTTAGTCTATTAGTAGATTTCATGATTAAGTTGGTATGGTGTTGCTGTCTACGCTCATTTATTAGATTATTATATTCCAGTTGCTTGGCTCTGTATTGGGTTAGTAAGTTGTGTGATTTGTTCCTCCTCCATTTTCTTTCCAGTCTTCTGAGTGTGCGCTTTGCAATTCTGATTTCATTTGAGTACCATGGGGCGTTGGATCTCTTGCGTGTTTGTGGTTCTGTGCTCACTGGGGAAGATGCTGCATTAGATATTATAGTGTTCCATTTTTCTATGTTTAGGTCAAGGGTGTCGTATTCCTGTTGAAGTCGTGCAGTGATTTCGTTTATGAATTTATTTATTTATTTTTCTTATATACCGCACTATTATAATCAGTGCGGTTTACATTTGAAACAGAACATACAAGAATGTAACAAGTTACATCGAGTTTTTTACATTGAACAGGGAATGTAAACATGGAGAAAAAAACAAGGAAAAAAATCTATGTACACATTATATACAAATTATAATACTCTTACAAATTATAATACTCTTACAGATAAATAAAGATAAGACACTTACCTAGAGGCTTGGCTGGAGGGTCAAGGAGGCCGGTAAGGAGAGATAATGGTTAGCCGTTATCTACAAGAAGATGATCTGAGGGATGGGCTAGGTAGGGAGGTAAGGTGGGGGCAGTGTAAGTGTCGGAAATGGTGTCAGGGTAATATTGTAAGAATAGGTGATGTTTGAGGGCTTTTAGAAATAGTGCCAGGTTTGAGATGGCCCGGATTTCGGCTGGGAGGGCATTCCATGCCATAGGTGCAAAAATGGAGAAGGCTCTACTTGCTGTTGTTTTCTTACATTTTATCAACAGTTTTGGGACTTCGAGTTTATTCAACGAAGTAGATCTCCTAGTTCTATTGTCTGGAGTGCTGTTGAGAAGATCACTGATGGGTGTGGGTGGATGGTTCTTACGGGCCTCGAACGTCATTACAAGAGCCTTGAAGTGGATTCTGGCCCGCAGCGGGAGCCAGTGTAGGTTCTTTAGAACTGGCGTTATGTGGTCTGATCTTGAGAGCCCTGACAGTGCCCTTGCAGCTGAGTTCATGGCAAGATGTAACGGGTTAAGAGTCGACTGTGGGAGTCCCAGTAGGATAATCTTTGCAAAGTCGAGGTGTGGGATGACTAAGGCTTGGAATATTGAGTGGTAGTCAGGGAAGTCAAGCAGTGGGCGGAGATGGCGTAGTGATCGGATCTTATGATAAATTGCTTTAGTTGTGTTTATAACATGTGCTGACATGTCGAGCCGCTGGTCGAGGGTGATGCCCAGGTAGCGAATTGTAGATTTGGACTTTAGTTCAATGTTATTGACTAGAAGTGAGGGAGGTGGCGTGAACTTCTGGTTTTACGAGATGAATAGTACATCTGTTTTGCTATGGTTAATGCGGAGATTTTGAGAGAGGAGCCAATCTGCTACCACTTCAAAGCATCTTATAATTGGAGAGAAATCTGGTTGATCGATTTTAAATTGTAAGTACATTAAGATGTCATCTGCATATGCAAGGCATTGGACATTGAAGGAATGGATTAAAGCGCAAATGGGCTGCATGTATATGTTAAACATTAATGCAGAGAGGGATGATCCCTGAGGAACACCTTGCTTCAGTGAGAATGGAACCTGCTCTGACTTGTTGCCATCTGTTACATAAATAGGATTCACACCAGGCTAGCGCTGAGCCTTGCAGACCTTTATCTTTGAGGCAATCTAGAAGTGTTTCGTGATTCACTGAATCAAAGGCAGCTGCTATGTCTAAGAAAATGAGGACGAATCCATGGTTGATATTGTCAATTCCTGTGGTTGGGTTGTTGAAGAGGGTAGTGAGGACGGTGTCCACTCCGTGAGCTTCCCTGAAACCATGTTGGGATGGGTCCAGTGGCGCAACAGTATCAACATGGTGTTGGATTTGCCGTTGGACTACCTTCTCCATAATTTTGGCAAGCAGTGGGATGCTCAAGATTGGCCGGTAGGACTCAACTTTAGATGGATCAAGTTTACTATTCTTTAACAGGGGGCAGATTGATGTGTACTTTAAGCTTTGAGGGAAGGATCCCGTTGTGAATGATTGATTCAAGATTCTGCATATAGATGGACTGAGGTCTTGGCGCAACTCTTTAATCCAACTAGCAGGACAGGGATCATTGGGGGCGGTGGTGAGGTTAATAGATGTGATGATATCTGAAATTTCTTTGTTGGATACCTTGGAGAATGACAGTAGAGAGGTTGATTGGGGAGGTCCGTGAGAGGTGTAGGTAGATAATATGGATGTATTCATGTTGTACTTGGTTTGTATCATCTTAGATTGAAGGTAGGTAGAATAGTCTTGCGGCTGGGGCAAGGTTGTTAGGGCTAGTGCTGGATCACCAGTTAGTGACTTTACTATGTTAAATAAGTCGTGAGGTTTGTTTAGTGATTGCTTTAGTAGTTCTGAGTAATACAGCTTTCTTTTTTCCATGGTTTTTCTTCGGTGGGCTTGCAAGTGAGTGGAGTATGCACCGAGTGCCTCAGGAGTCCGGGTGTGGCGCCACTGTCTCTCTAGTTTACGTAGATGGAGGAGCGATGTTCGCAGATCCTGCGAGTACCATGGTGCGTGATCGCGTTTCGCTCGGTTTGTGTTGATGGATGATAGGCAGGCAGCAGCTCTAAGGGTGTTGTCCCAATTGGAAACCAGTTCATCTGGATCGAGAGAATCGTTGATGAGTAGAGGTAGGATCTTCTCAAGAGCCTTATCCTTAACAAGTGGTCAAAAGCGTGTTGTTACCGTTCTAATAGGGGCATGTGTTTTGTTGCTGGAAATGCCAAGATCATTGGTGGGTATGTGAAATAGGAGTAAATGGTGGTCCAACCAGGGTACAGGTGTTATGGAGAGTAGCAAGCTCTGGGAGGGGTTGATAGCAGTCTGTGGTATGAAGATCAAGTCAAGTATGCCACCTTTGTTATGAGTAGGGGAGTTGATGAGTTGTGTGTAGCCCAGCTCATTCATTGCGTCGAGGAATGCTGTTGAATGCATATCATGTAGGGAGGGCAGATTGAAATCTCCCATCAGGTCATTTAGGGTGCGTGGGTTGGCGGAGTTGCAAACTAGGTCGATTATTGACAGGAGGTCATCTGGTGATGCAGTTGGTGCTCAGTATAATAGGTTTATTGAACAGTGTTCATTATGTCCAGATAGGTTGAGCTGATAGAATTGTTTAGAGTAAATTGAAGATCGGATTTAGCGAGGATGAGTGTTCCACCTCCTCTCTGGTGGGACCTATGAAAGGCAAAGGTTGAATAACCGGGTGGTGACATCAGGTTTATTAGAACATTATCATGGTCGGATAACCAGGATTCTGTTATCATTAGGATATCAAGGTCATGTAGGGTTATAAGGTCATTGAATGCTGGCCATTTTGAGCGTGTTGATCTGGCATTGATAAGAGCACATTTAAGTAACTGTTGGTAGTTGCATTTCTCAGTTTGGCTCCTTTTAAAGTCTTGTAAGGGGATGTGTAGGAGGTGAGGATGAAGGGCACTGGCTTTTATTGAATGTTGACGGGGGTTCTCAGACCATCTTCTGCTATAGTTATAGAGAATTGGGATGTGCCTGATATCAGGACTGAGGGCCTGTAATAGGTTGGGGGCCCAAGAGGTAAGGAGGAGGAGGAATAAGGATAAGGATGGAGGCATTTTGGATGTTCTATGTGAGGCAGCTACTTTGGGTGCAGGATTCGAGTTTGATACCAAGGTACAAGTTAAGGCAGTAGCAGCTAGAGTATAACAATGTAACAAAGTATCAGTAAATGTATCCGAACTATGTCAGTACTGTGGCAAAATTAGGTTAGTAGGGACAAGTTGAGACAGTAGTAGTTGGAATATAACAATGTAACAGAAATGTATCCAAACTGTGTCAGTACTGTAGCACAATTACAGTAGGTCAAAAGGTACAGATATAAGGATGAGAGCTATTCACAGCATGATATCTCATAATAAGCACATCTACGGTTTCAAGTAAGGCAATTTAGCATTGGAAGGAGTAAGGTAAATGATAAAATGTTCGGTTCTATTGGTCCCTGTGGGGTGTCCGCTATGGAATGAGGGATTTACCTCATCGACTGGTGGTGTCCTTCTTTAAATAGCGAAGTGCCACAGAGGGTCGGTGGATGATTCAACAGGAAATGTGTTGAAGTGGTGGGCTGGATTGCTGGAATGGTGCGGTGAGGGAAACAGGAGGGCCACCGCCTAAGGGCCACGCCAAAGGGCCCTATGGTGAGGCCCTCAGGCGTGGGCCCGCCTGGTGGCGGCTGCTCTTTTGGAGTGCTGGCCCCTCCTCCCACAGCCACGATTGGGCTGGAGGCCTGAGCGGGAAGGCTGGTCGGTCCGCTCAGGAGCTCTACCCTGATCGGGGAGCTGAAGATGGCTGCGGGCATCTGCTGCGGTTCCTGCCTGGCGGCGGCTGCTCTTTTAGAGTGCTGGCCCCTCCTCCCACAGCCACGATTGGGCTGGAGGCCTGAGTGGGAAGGCTGGTCGGCCCGCTCAGGAACTCTACCCTGATCGGGGTGCTGAAGATGGCTGTGGGCGTCTGCTGCGGTTCCCACCGGCGGCGGCTGCTCTTTTGGAGTGCTGGCCCCTCCTCCCACAGCCACGATTGGGCTGGAGGCCTGAGCGGGAAGTTTGGTCGGCCGGCTCAGGAGCTCTACCCTGATGGGGGAGCTGAAGATGGCTGCGGGCGTCTGCTGCGGTTCCCACCGGCGGCGGCTGCTCTTTTGGAGTGCTGGCCCCTCCTCCCACAGCCCCGATTGGGCTGGAGGCCTGAGCGGGAAGGCTGGTCGGCCTGCTCAGGAGCTCTACCCTGATCGGGGAGCTGAAGATGGCTGTGGGCGTCTGCTGCATGAATGAGTCCTTGTTGAATGTTTTAAACCGTCTGGTTACTCTTTCATCTTCTTTGCGTTGGGTGGGGTTATTCAGGGTCATGGTGAATTCAATCACATGGTGGTCTGACCAAGGGACTGGTGTGATTGTTGGTTTTGTGGTCTTGTTCTGCTCCACTAATTGTACTGGCATAAAGACCATGTCCGGGGTTGTACCATGCTGGTGCGTTGGGGTGGTGATTGGAAATATTTTAATAACTCCATGGCTTTTAAGAACGTTGCAGTCTCTCTGGTGTGTGCGGATGTTAGGTTGTAGTCTCCTAGTGCCACGAGAGGTTTGTGTCTTCTGCTATGTGCGCATATTGTTTTGATTAGTGTGGAGAGGTGTTTGGTTGTGGTTCCAGGTGGTCTGTATGTGAGGGAGATGCTTAGGTTCTTGTTGGCTATAGTGAGTGTGTTGGATTTGATTGTGTTAGTGGTGGCGATTGTTTTGAATCTGAATTCCTTTCTGGTAAGTATTAGTACTCCTCCTCTTCTCTTTTATTCTCTGATGCAGTTGAACGCTGAGTATCCTGTTGGAGTTACTTGGTTTAATATGACTTGGTCTGAATCATCGAGCCAGGTTTCAGTGATACATATTATATCCAGCTTCATGTCATGAATGAGGTCAAGGATAGAATTTGGTTTGTTCCTGATGGATCTGGCGTTTTGTAGGGCACACCTGATTTTTGTGGTTATGATTGGGTTGGTGTGTTTATTATTTGAGTGAAGAGTGGGTGTAATACGTGTGGCATTGTGTGGTTTGTGAGCTGTATGTTTAGGTTGCTGGTGTTCTTTGGATATGTATGATGATGTGTATCTGGGTTGGGTAGTATGTAGGTTGATCAAGGGGATTTGCTCATTGAGTCTGATGCCCTATGTGCAGGGAGCGAACATGTGGAGGAGTGTTAGGTAGGCCATGAGGTAGTGGGTAGTGGAGTGCATTTTGTAATTTGTATTTTGTATTTTACTGACCTGGGATTAGGTTTGTGGTTTACTGACCTGGGCTCAACTTGAGTTGTGGCCTATAGTTGGTGGGTGTTTGGCCCTTTTCTTGTTTCTGTGTACTTGCTTGTTCTTTTTGTGCAGTTTCTTTTTTTTCCTGCAGTTCTGCTTTGGTAGTGGTGTCTTTACTATGTATGTTGTATTAGTTGTGGTTTGTTAGCAGATGAGCAATGAGGTAGCACTGGAGTTAATAGGTTATGCAGTGTAAGTTATTTTACAATGCAAACAATGGGAAGCAAGTTCTATGCAAACAATGGGTAGCAAGTTCTATACAGGCAATAGGAAGCAAGTTCTATGCAAACAATGGGAAGCAAGTTCTATGCAAACAATGGGTAGCAAGTTCTATACAGGCAATGGGAAGCAAGTTCTATGCAAACAATGGGTAGCAAGTTCTATGCAGACAATGGGTAGCAAGTTCTATGCAGGCTATGGGAAGCAAGTTCTATGCCAGCAGTTCTCAACCTATGGGTCGCGACCCCCACGGAGGTCGCCACAGGATTCAGTGGGGGTCGCCTCACTCCGCTGTTAAAAAAAAAAAACCACAAGTTGCTGCTGCTGCTGAGTCCGCTTCTCGGCAGCGGCAAACTCACTGCCTCCCTTCTAATGCAGCCGCGGCTCCCTGCTTCTTAGGGAACCATGACTGTGCCTGTAAAACCGTTGCGGAGCCTTCCTGCCTCTTGACGGGCTCCGTGCAGCATTGTCCCGCCTCCAAAGGAAGTTGTTTACCACTTCCTTTGGAGGCGGGACAATGCTGCACGGAGGACTGGTAATGGTTTGATTAGGGAAGGCTAGGACTGGGAATGGACTGATCAAGGCGGAGGGGTTGGGACTGGTAATGTGCTGATAGGGGGTAGGACTGGTAATGGACTGATGAGGGGCTAGCATTGGAAATGAGCTGATCGGGGAGGTTAGGACTGGAAATGGGCTGATTAGAGGAGGCTAGGACTGGTAATGGGCTGATGGGGGGGGGAGGACTGGTAATGGGCTGATTAGGGGAACCTAGCACTGGTAGTGGGGTTGAGGAGGGACTAGCACTGGAAATGAGCTTATTAGGGGAGGCTAGCACTGGGAATGGGGTTGAGGAGGGACTAGCACTGGAAATGAGCTGATTAGGGGAGGCTAGGACTGGTAATGAGCTGATGGGGCGGTAGGACTGGTATTGGGCTGATTAGGGGAGGCTAGCACTGGTAATGGGGTTGAGGGGGGGCTAGCACTGGAAGCGAGCTGATTGGGGGGCTTCGATTGGGACTGGGCTGATTGTGGGGAGGGGAGGATAGAGCTACTGGCCCTGGAAGAAAACTGGGGGCTAAGGCTACAAATGGGCTGATAGGAGGGGATGGGAGAATGGAACTGGAAGGGAGTGGATCTGAGAGGGGCTGCCATGGTATTTGTACTAGAAAGGACTGGTCAGTGGGGAAGGAGGGGGACTGGAAGGGAATGGATACCAGTGGCAGTCATGGGAATGCAAGTTTACATTGGAAGGTACTGAGAGTGAGGACTGTAAAGGGGCTGATACTGGGGAGGGTTACTGGGATTGGAAATAGGCTGATGGAAAGAAGTGAAGAAAATGAAAGAAGAGATAAGAAATGGCAGATGGACCATAGACCACAGAAAGATAGCTAAGAGAAGACAGGAAAGCAGAAGCCTCAGATCGGGACCAGCATGATCAGAGAATAAATTGGTCAGACAACAAAGGTAGAAAAAACAATTTTATTTCATATTAGTGATTTGACTAAAAAATCATCATAATTTTTAAATCAAATATTGTTACTTGTTATTGTAGTTTAAATAAGTAAATTTTATAAATAAAAGCATATTGCAAAGGCCTATAATATAATTCAACAAATGATTACAGTGGCAATGCGTTAACGATAAAGGAAGAGAGATGCATTTGATTTTATCATTGGGGGTCACCACAAGTTGACCAATGGTAAAAGGGGTTACGGTACAAAAAAGGTTGAGAACCACTGTTCTATGCAATTGATGAGTAGCAATTTCTATGCAGGCTATGGGAAGCAAGTTCTATGCAATTGATGGGTAGCAAGTTCTGAGCAAACAATGGAAACACGTTCTATGTAAACAATGGGAGGCAGGTTCTATGTCAGTAGTGGATAGCAAGTCCGCCAGGAATGGGAAACATGCGCGAAGTAGAGTTACTTGGAATTAAAGGGGTAGTGATCGAGAGTTGGTCAGGGTCAGGATGCGAGTTGTTGAGTTACTTTCGTGCCTGCTCTGTTTCTTGACGTTTTCAGTGGCTTGCTGGAGATGTTTTGATGGCTCGCGCCCACGGTGCCCCCAGGTCCTCGCCTAAGGACCACGCCAAAGGGCCCTGTGGCGAGGCCCTCAGGTGCGGGCCCACCAGACGTGGGCGCGTCCAATGGTGCCCTCAATTTAAAGGGCTGATTTCCCCGACATGGTATGCGGTGTTCAGCCGTGCGCCCGATGGCACCCTCAATTTAAAGGGCCGATCGCCCCGACGTGGTGTGCGGCATTCAGCCGTGCACCCGATGGCTCCCACAATTTAAAGGGCCAAGCGCCCCGACGTGGTGTGCGGCGTTCAGCCGTGCGCCCAATGGTGCCCTTAATTTAAAGGGCTGATCGCCCCAATGTGGTGTGCGGCGTTCAGTTAATAACAAAGTTATGTTCATTGAGCCAACATGTAACGGCACTAAAACATTTCATTAAAGATGAAATATCTGTGCTCTTAGTGTTAATAGGGGGTATAGCATAACATCATCAGCATAAAGATGATAATAAATATGCTTCATTATGATTAAACATATTGGCTGAAGGTAGAGGTTGAAAAGTAAGGAGAACAATGCAGAACTCTGAGGAATTCCTTCCTGTTTTGTGTAGGCGAAATATTTCATTGAACCAACTTTAACTTGCATTTGCCGATCAGTAAGATAGGTTTTAAATCAATCTAAATTTATATTCCTTAATCCAGGTGCTTGCTGATAGAGTGGCACCCATAGCTCCTGCTATTATATTGATCCATCTCATTGCTGGTCTTCGTCTTTTGGGTTGACCTTCTACCTTGCCATGCATGATGTCTTTCTCTAATGATCTCTCTCTTCACATGATGTGTCCAAAGTATGAAAGTCAAAATCTTGCCATCTGAGCTTCTAAAGAAAGCTTAAGTTTGATCTCCTCTAGTACTAACTGGTTTGTTTGTATTCTTTGCTAGCACCATAATTCAAAGGCATCGATTTTCTTCCTGTCTGTCTTTTTTACTGTCCAACTTTCACATCCATATGATATTATTTAAAATACCATGGTTTGAACAAATCAAATCTTTGTATGGAGAGAGATATCTCTGTTCTTGAGAATCTTATCTAGGTCTTTCATAGCCATTCTGCCAAGAGCAATGCGTCGTCTGATTTCTTGACTGCTTGTTGCTTCTTTATTGATAGTTGATCCAAGTAGGTTAAAGTTGTTCACAATTTCAATTTCTTCTCCTTCAACGATGAACCTGTTGATTATGCCAGTTGTCATGATCTTTGTCTTCTTTACATTAAGGTGCAGGCCCATTTTAAGACTATGTTCCTTGATCTTGAGAAGCACATGTTTCAGATCATTTTCACTTTCAGCCAGTAATGTGGTATCTTCACACCTCTGTTGTCTTCATACAATCCTGCTTCTCTGATGATTTGCTCTGCATATAAATTAAACAGGTAGGGGGAAAGTATGCAGTCTTGTCGTACACCTTTGCTGATTTTAAACCATTCTGTTTCTCCTTGTTCCATTCAAAATGTTCTTCAAACCGCCATTTGTATGATCCTATTTTTCTTTAAGGCTAGTAAAATTGCTACATGTCAACACTATACAAATAAATAAAAATAATTATCATAAAGGCAGTAATGATGATACCAAAGGACGTAAAGGCATGTGTAAGCAGCAGCTATAAAGCTACTACGTATATGGAATATCCATGTCATGCATAGGTTTTGGGGAGTTATGGGCATGGTTTACGTAGACATTAATTGATTAATTTAATAAAACTTTCTCCATATGTAAAGCATGTTTTACATATGGCAAAGGGTTATTATAAAATTGTATGTGGTTATACACATGTTAAAAATAGGCGAATTGGAAATAGCATGCATACATTTATACAATCTGTATGTAGGCATTCACAGGAGTGTAGCTTGGACTCGGGGGGGGGGGGGGGGGTGATTAAGCTGCAAAATTAGTGTAAAATTGGGCATGAGAATTTGACACCAGAGACACCATGTAAAGTTGGGATAGGATCAGGGGGGGTCTAGTGAGTGAGGGTTATTTTTGACATGGGGAGTCGGATCCTTTCAGAGGGGATCAGAGGTAAGTGAGTCTAATGTCTTGAGGAGGGGGTTGGGGGATACCTGTCAGGGTGATCAGAAGGCCTTGGGGGTTGGAGGGGGATGTCGAGGTGAGGTGATCAGTGTCGGGATCGGTGTTGGAGGGAGTAATCATGGGGGATCAACTTGAGAGGTGGTCAGGGTATATGGCGCAATGTAGCAGGATTACATGAGAAGTTGGATTTTGTAAAATATATTCAGCAACAGTAGAAAGAATATGAGCAGTTTAATGTGGCTTACTGAGAGGATCCTCAGCTGTATTGAGAAGCAGCCAAAGCTGTAATACGAGGTGCTATAATCCCTTATACAGTGCCAAAGTGGAGGAGCATTAATGCTTCACTGGTGGCTTTGGGTGAGCAGCTAGCACAAGGGTTTTCTGTTGAATTGAGTGCAAGTGGAACTGCAATCCTTGTTGCACTGCATGAATACCCTACTATATTAGAAACATCAACTGTTTTAGTTTGACAATAAAATGAGTAAATATTTAGTAAGATAAGTGCACAGAAGGCTCACAGTTTTTTCCTTGTAATATGAGATTATTTAGGACAGAGGCTAAACCAAAGACCGAAGCTAAATGCCCATAGCAACAATACACTCAATACAATTTACAACAAAACTAGAACCCTACAAAACCTCTGACTGATTCTAGAACCCTATGATTTCAGAACAGTCATCTAGGTGATAATTTTCCAACACTTTGGGGTATATTTACTAAACTGGACTAATGGTTAACCGGGCTATCTGCAGCTAGGTCCCATTGAATAAAACCGCTAGCCCGGCTTAGTTCTCTTGCACGAGAGCCTTCTCTATCTATGTTCCTGGATTATGGAATGCACTATCGGACAGTATGCGCAACACTACAGATCTATTAACATTCCACAAGAAATTAAAAACTTACTTGCTTGTAAAATACTATGGAGACAATATATAGACACAAGGATGGACGAGCAAAGATCTGAACCCCTACCTGCAAAAAATCCAAAGTCGACCAAGCTACACATTCCACACAATTAACTCCTCTACTCTAAAACATATATAGTTCAGTACTTGACAATCTAACTTGTATATAGTTAATGCTGTTCCCTACACCTACCTTAATGTAATACAAAGTTCATATTGTTCCCTGTTCAATGTAAAACTCAGTTACTGTTAATTGTTTGACCTGTGGAAGAGCGGTATAAGAGAATAGTCAAATAAAGTAAAAATAAATAGGAGGCATTCTACTAATAAAGTGGTTGGACATTTTTGTAAATATTATGCAAAATTATTAGAAGGCAGGGAGGTTGATAGGCTAAGATCTTGGCAAGGTCTCTAAGAATTTATTCAGTTCAGCAAGTAATTGAAAAATTCAAAATCCCTGAGGCCTGATGGTCTCAGGGCATAGTTTTATTATGTGCTCGGTAATAGGTGACACCTCCCTTAGTAGCCTTGTTTAAATGGGTGATTGATAGCAGCCAGTTTGGGTCCAGGGTAAAGCAAGCTTTTATCACAGTATTGCCAAAAGCAGAGGAATATTTGTCTTTGCAAAGCTCTTTTAGGACAATTTCACTCTTGAATGTAGATGTAAAAATCTATGCTAAAGTTTTGGCCAATAGGCTGAGTAGTATATTACCTTTATTAGTGATGAAAGAATAAGTAGGATATGCAAGGCCGGATGTCAAGTGGGGGCACCTACAACCTATAGGCAGACGTTCTCTGCCCCCTCCCCCCCCCCCCACACACACACTCGGTCAAGTTCCTCCCTTCACCTGAGCAGCAGTGGCAGCGAAAAGTGTTCTTTCGGCTTTTGCAGAATTCAGCACAGGGCGTTCGGGTCCTCTGGCGCAGACAGGTCCTGCGATGCCCAGCCCCCTCTGCTCACACAAGCTTCCTATTAGCATGGAAACCATGTGAACTGAGGAAGTGACCAGTACCTGTCAGCACTGGAGGGTTCAAAGGCCCCATGCTGAGATCTGCAAAAGACGAAAGAACATTTTCCGCTGCCGCTGCTGCTTGAAATCAGCTGTGGACTAAATGATAAATTAAGGCATGCAGGCAATGGTAACACTACAGCGCCTATCCTAATTTGGCGCTGGAGGCAGTTGCCTTTGTTACCTATGCCTAAATCTGGGCCTGAGGATTTGTGCCTGGGAGAATGGGAGCTCTTAATGTTAAGAGGGTCTTGGCTGGGATAGAGATGGTGCAACCAACTGGGGAAGAGACGACAGAGGTAAGTTTGATATAGCGAAGGTCTTTGACCATCGGTGTAATTTGCCTTCTTACTTTAGGGTGCAAAGGATAAGGAAATCATACTGGCAGTGAGGGCAGGGGACCAGTTTACCATTAGTGCCTGCAACATTTGGGGGGCCAGTGCCCCCCTTGCTCCCCCAAACTGTGTCTATGCCTTTGAAAAGGTATGTTGGGGTTACTTGTGGCATGTTTTAGAGAGGTTTGGTATAAAAGGTAATTCCCTAGCAAAAATTCAAGTACTCTGTGCTGGGCCCAATGCAAGAGTAGTGATCAACGGGGCTCCCTTTCAGGCTTTTACCCTGAGAAGGGGGCAAGGCATTGGTGCCCACTATTCCTAGGACTGTTTGCTTTGAGCATAGAAGCTTTGGTGAGGCAGTTACTTCAGACAAAGGAGAAAGTAGGGGTTAAGATAGAAGAAAAGAAGGTAAAAACTGCCCTGTTAATTTACTAGTAGCTTTTGCATTATTCAAAGACTTTGATGTGATTTCTGGTTTTAACGTGAACTGGGGGAAGTCTGTAGCTTTGGATCTTGCTGGGAATGTTAGAAGTAATTAGAGGGGTGACTTTCCTCTACAGTGGGATTCTGGCTCACAGACTTATCCGGGATTGAAGATCCCCAGGAATCTGGATGGAGGGGTAACCTAGTGGTTAGAGCAATGGTCTGAGCCTTGAGGAAGCCTGTTTCAAATTCCACTGCTGTTCCTGGTGATGTTGGGTAGCTCACTTTGTGCCTGAATGCAATTTGCTTTGAACATCTGAGAAAAGTGTGAACTACATCCAATTCCCTTCCCTGCCCCCTCCCCAATCTGGATTTGCTATATATAAATGCTAATGAGACAAAAGGATATATAGCTGCAAAATTTGCCATTATCTCTGATGTTAGTTTATTCTGTACTTGATTTACCGCATTCCCATTAACAAATTCAAACAAATCTTCTTGTCCAGCAGCACTTCAACATAGGCTGTATTATTATGCTGAATACAATATGTAGTTGCTTGTACATATATTTGATTAAATTATATTTGATTGATCCAACAGTTTTCTTCTGGTTGAGTCAGAACAAGGGCTGAGATCTGACACCATAAGAGGATCATTTTAAAAGGTTTAGTCATGATCTGAACATCTGAAGACGTGCACATGGACACCAAAATCCCAGAAGTGTCTCCGTAGCCATTCCGCAAATGACGTTTACAAACATTTCTGGTGCAGGGACATCCAAGTAGGCAAGGGGGTGTGGCAGAGGCATGTTTGGGGAGGAGCAATAGACTTACATGTCCCCATTTGATCTCAGAAATATCGGAGACTTCTACAGGCACGTCCATGTTTATACCTGATTCAGGCATGAATAGGTATCAGGAATGTGCTTGTTTTCACCATAAAACATCCCGAGATTAGAGAATTAAATGACTAACCTTAGATCATTAAGGTCCACACTGGGATTTGAACCGTAGCCACTACTCTAACCATTATGCTATTAGACATCTTGGTTCCAAAATGCTCTCCTGGAGATGTCTATATAGACAATTGATAGACATCCATATTGGGCACAGCCATGTATTCAAAATCATGCCTGAACTTGCACATGCCTGCTTTTTTTTCAGACATTCTGGATTTGAGATCCCAGATTGCTAAGAGATGGAATAGGCATCCTATTCTCCAGGACCAAGCAGGAAGTCAGTCCTCACATATGGGTGTCATCGGCGCCAATGAAGCCCCAGCGGAGCATTTCCTCAGCTTTCCATGAAAGCCTTTGGGAATGCTGGCACGCATGCGCGGTTCCCTTCCCGCCTAAAGGTGCCATCTTACCTCAGTCTCTTTTTTTCCGAGAAGCCCATCGGACGTGTGTCCTGTTCTCCCGGATAAAAGTGATTTTTTTCTTCAGCGATTTTCGCTATTTTTTCTCCGGTTTGATGCCGGATCCCCTCCCGCCTGGTTCGGTACACCGGTATCGAGCCCGTTTATTTCTTTTTCGTTTTTTGCCCTTTGTGGCTGGTGTTCGCGCCCTTTTTTCATTTTTTCCCTGGAAGGCCGGTCTTTTGACCTCGCAGGGGCTCTTTTTTCCCCGATGGCTTCCAGTGGTTTCAAAAAGTGTGATCGGTGTAAGAAACTTATGTCTCTCACCGACACACATGACTGCTGCCTTCGGTGCCTCGGCCCTGACCACGACCCCAAGTCGTGTGTGCCATGTGGGAAGATGTCTTCCAAGGCACTCAAAAGTCGACAGCATCAGAAGGAAAGGTTTTTCTCGGACTCTGCCTCCGGCCGAGCCCGGACCTCGTCTGAGGCCTCGACATCTCGGGATTCTGATTCCGAGCACCGTCGAAGCTCCTCGGACAGGGGGGTCCCCCGACCGGGAACGCAAGAGGAAGAAGCAGCTTGCGAGGGTGGCGTCGGAGGAGGTCCCTTGTCCCTCGAGGGCCAGGTCTAAGACCCTCGACCGCCATCCCGGGCCTGTGGACCAAGAGAAGCCTGACAAAGTTCCTCGCGTGGAGCCGGAGTCTGCTGGACACGTAAGCCCCGTAGTCCTCGTGGACTCTCCTCCCAGAGAGCCGATGTCGGGCCCGGCACCACCGGGGCCCGAGTCAGTGGCTGCTGCGTCTCCCAATCTGAGTCTCAGGATGACAGCCTTGGAGTGCAGATTGTCTGCCTTCATGGAGCAGCAGCGGACACTGATGGCCAGCCTGTCTGGCGCATCTGCCCCAACCACCGGGACGTCGACTTCGAAGTCAACCCCGGAGACCGAGCCGATACTCGATACCCTCGTGGCTCGAAGTCGTCCTCAGTCGAGGTCTCCCTCGACCTCCTGTTCGGGACCGAGGGTGTCAACGCCGGTGCCCCCGGCATCGGGGCAGGTGCCTCGGGGCCCTGCGGGGTCGGACCCTGACTCCTCCTTGGATGAGTCCACCTGGGAGACGGAGGATGAGGAGTCTCCCGATACTTTTAAGACTCGGTGCGTCCCGTTGGACTCACCGCAGTCTGAGCCCCGGAGTAGATCCCCTCCGGAGGACACTAGGTTCTCAGAGTTCGTCCGGGATATGGCCACTGCCTTGGCTATCCCTGCCGATCCCGAGGAAGAGCCTCGAGCCGAGGAGCTCGATGCTCTATAGTATGACTCTCCTCGAAAGGAGGCCTTTACTGTCCCGGTTCTTCCGATGCAGGAACGGCTCCTCTTCCGGATGTGGGAGGCACCGGCCTTGGCGCTGGTTCTGAGCAAGCGAGTCGATTCCATCTATTGACTCCGCAAAAGCCATGGTTTCCAGAAAGCACAGCTACCACACCATTCCATGGTTGTGGAATCAGCCATGCATCGTCTGAAGAGTCAGAAGATGCACTCTGTGGTGCCCCCCAGCAGGGAGGCCCGCAACCTCGATGGCGTCGGTAGAAAGTGCTTCCAGGGCTCGATGCTTGCTTGCCGTGTCCAGTCTTACCAGCTGTACATGGGCATGTACTTGCGAGACCTGGCCAAGGAATTGGCCGGATTCTCTGCTGGTCTCTCCGGGGAACCCTTGCAGAGATTTAAGTCCTTGTCCTCTGGAATTCGGGAATGCTCAAAGTTCATTTCCCGTGCCGCCTACGATGGCTTCGAGACTTCGGCCCATGTTGCGGCAGCCGGCATCGCGGCTCGATGCCAGGCGTGGCTGCAGTCATCGGACCTCGAGCCATGTGTTCAGGACAAGTTGGTCGATGTCCCCTGCCAAGGTGAGAACCTTTTTGGCAAACCCGTGACCGAGAAGGCCACTCAGCTCGAGACCGGCACCTTACCCGGACAAGGCTGTCGAGGAAGACCTCTGCCCCTTCACATAAAAAGAAGGGCTCGGGTAAAAAGTCCTTTTACCCGAGGAAGGGCACTGCCTACAAACAGTACCCTCAATATCAGGCTGCCCAAGCTGCCCCCCAGGGTCAGCAAGCCAAGGGCCAGGGTAATGGGCCCCATAGGCAGAGGACCCCCAAGCCTCAGGCCCCTGCTACCACTCAGCAGGGTGGGGGTTTTGACTCCTTGAGCGTAGCCTCTCCTCCACTGCTCTCCCAGCCCTGCACAGGAGGTCGCCTCGCCCTCTTTGCCCACCAGTGGCCCCTTATCACCGGGGACAGTTGGGTGCTGGAGATAGTCCACAAGGGCTATGCCCTCCATTTTCACCAACTGCCTCCACCATATTTTCCAGGGGAGCCTCCAAGGCCTCCCCTGCACACAGACCTTCTTCTACAAGAGCTTCAAGGTCTGTTGGTGGACAGGGCGGTGGAGCCTGTGCCTCCCCACTTGCGGGGTCATGGATTCTACTCCAGATATTTCCTGGTACCCAAAAGAACCGGTGGCCTTTGACCCATTCTGGACCTCAGGAACCTCAACAAGTTCCTAGAGAAAGAAAAGTTCAAGATGCTTACTCTTGGAACCCTTCTGCCCTACCTCCAGCAGGGAGATTGGCTATGCTCCTTAGATCTAAAGGATGCGTACACTCCCATCCTCATTCATCCAGACCACAGAAAGTACCTCAGGTTCATTGTGGGAGGAAATCATTATCAGTACAGAGTACTACCTTTTGGCCTGTCCTCTGCTCCCAGGGTCTTTACCAAGTGCCTGGCAGTTGTGGCGGCCTACCTGAGAAATCAAGGCATCTTTGTCTTTCCCTATCTGGACGACTGGCTCATCAGGGGTCAAACGTCCCTGGAGGCCAGACAAGCCACCCTCAGAACCATTGCTCTGCTTCAAAACGTGGGCTTTGTCATAAACTTGCAAAGTCCACTTTGCTCCCCTCCCAGAACTTGGAGTTCATAGGGGCAAGGTTGGATTCTCAACTGGCAAAGGCATTTTTGCCAGAAGACAGGGCCCAAAGACTGATGGACATGGCCAACCAGTTTCTGAACAAGCCCCTGGTCTCCGCCAGACTCTGCCTCAGACTTCTGGGCCACATGGCTTTGACAGTGCATGTGACTCCCAATGCCAGGCTCCATATGAGGCCTGCACAGTGGTGCCTTCGGACTCAGTGGTCTCAGGCCACAGGCCGCCTAAGAGACAGGATAAAGGTGTCCAGACCCCTTTTGGCCTCCTTCAGCTGGTGGCTACATCCACCCAATCTGCTGAAGGGGATGCCCTTCCAAATGCCAGAATACTCGGTGGTCCTCACCACCGACGCCTCTCTGCGGGGCTGGGGTGCTCATTGTCTGGACAAGTGCACTCAAGGCCTCTGGTCTCCCTGGGAGGCGGCCCAACAAATCAATCTCCTGGAACTTCGAGCTATCCGCTTAGCTCTCAAGGCTTTTTCTCCGGCCCTGGCTCACCGCTCAGTCTTGATTCAAACAGACAACCAGGTAGCCATGTTTTATGTGAACAAACAGGGTGGGACTGGGTCCCAGCTCCTTTGTCGAGAGACTCAGGACCTTTGTTCCTCTTCCCTGAAGCACAACATGCTTCTCAAGGCGGTGTACCTTCCAGGCCAGGAGAACTGCCTGGCCGACCGGTTGAGCAGAATTCTGCTGCCCCACGAGTGGCAGCTGCATCCCTTGGTGGTTCAGAAGATCTTCCTGAAGTGGGGTCTCCCTTGGATAGATCTGTTTGCAAGTCCGCTGAACAAGCAACTGCCCAACTTCTGCTCCAGGCAACCACATCCTTTGCGGACAGCACCAGATGCTTTTCTGATGTCCTGGTCTCAGGGCCTCCTGTATGTGTTTCCTCCCATGCCCTTGGTGGCCCGAACTCTTTTCAAGACTCTTCAGGACAAGGCCTCGGTCCTGCTGGTAGCTCCCAGGTGGCCAAGGCAGCCTCGGTTTCCACTTCTGCTTCAGCTGGCAGTGGATTCCCCACTACCTCTGGGGTTGCAACCTGACCTTCTCTACATAACATAACATAAGAACATAAGATATGCCATACTGGGTCAGACCAAGGTCCATCAAACCCAGTATTCTGTTTCCAACAGTGGCCAATCTAGGTCATATGTACCTAGCAGTTTCCCCAAGAGACACAAGTTCCACAATGCTTGTACTGGGTCAAGCATTGATATCTTCGGTCACTTCTTAATAATGGTTTATGGACCTTTCCTCCAGGAACTTGTCCAAACCTTTTTTAAACCCAGCTACACTAACAGCCTTTACTACATCCTCCGGTAACAAATTCCAGAGTTTGATTACACGTTGAGTGAAAAAATATTTTCTTTTATTAGTCTTAAATAGTTTACCCTGTAGCTTCATTGCATGTCCCCTAGTCTTTCTATATTCTGATAAGGTAAACAATCGATCTACGTTTACCCGTTCCACTCCGCTCATTAATTTATAGACTTCTATCATATCTCCCCTCAGCCGTCTCTTTTCCAGGTTAAAGAGCCCTAACCTTTTTAGCCTTTCTTCATAGGAGTATCCTTCCATCCCCTTTACCATTTTGGTGTCTCTTCTCTGTACCTTTTCTAAAATCGCTATATCCTTTTTAAGATACGGCGACCAGAATTGCACACAATATTCAAGGTGCAGTCTCACCATGGAACGATATAGAGGCATTATAATATCTTTTGTTTTATTTTCCATTCCTTTCCTTATCATACCTAGCATTCTATTTGCTCTCTTGGCCGCCGCTGCACACTGGGCCGAGGGTTTTAACATGGTATCCACAATGACGCCTAAATCTTTTTCCTGGGTGGTGGTTCCTAATGTGGAACCTTGCATCGTGTAACCATAGTTTGGGTTGTTCTTCCCTAGGTGCATAACCTTGCATTTGTCCACATTAAATTTCATCTGCCATTTTGATGCCCAGTCTTCCAATTTATCAAGATCCTCTTGCAATTTTTCACAATCCTCTTGGGTTTTAACAACTTTAAATAGTTTTGTGTCATCTGCAAATTTGATAACCTCACTCGTTATTCCATTTTCCAGGTCATTTATGAATATGTCAAAAAGCAGCGGACCCAGCACAGATCCCTGGGGTACACCACTATTCACCTTTCTCCATTGGGAAAATTGGCCATTTAGCCCTACCCTCTGCTTTCTATCTTTTAACCAGTTCCTGATCCACAATAGTACACTGCCTCCTATCCCATGACTCTTTAGTTTTGCCAAAAGTCTCTGATGAGGGACCTTGTCAAAGGCTTTCTGAAAGTCCAGATACACAATATCAACTGACTCACCTTTGTCCACCTGTTTATTCACTCCTTCAAAAAAAGATAACAGATTAGTAAGACAAGATCTTCCTTGTCTAAAGCCATGTTGGCTGTCTCCCATTAGGTTGTGACTATCTACATGCTGAGTAATTTTATTCTTTATGATGGTTTCTACCATTTTGCCCGGTACTGACGTGAGGCTCACCGGTCTGTAGTTTCCCGGATCACCCCTGGAACCCTTTTTAAAAATTGGTGTTACATTAGCGATCCTCCAATCTTCAGGTATTAGAGATGATTTTAATGATAGTTCACAGATTACTGATAGCAATTCTGCAATCTCATATTTCAGTTCTTTCAACACCCTTGGATGTATACCATCCAGCCCAGGTGATTTGCTACTCTTCAGTTTATCTAATAGTTGTAAGACATCTTCCCGATGTATCGATATTTCCTTCAATTCTTCCGCACCTTTAAATACCACTTCAGTCATAACATCCCTACATCTTCCTCAGTAAAGACCGAAGCAAAGAATTCATTCGGTCTCTCCGCTATCGCCTTGTCGCCTCTTAGTGCTCCTTTAACCCCTTTATCATCCAATGGACCAACTGACTCTCTCACAGGGTTTTTGCTACGAATGTACTTGAAAAGGTCTTTATTTCGCGTTTTTGCTTCCGCAGCAAGCTTCTTCTCAAATTCTCTCTTTGCCTGCCTTATTAATGCCTTGCATTTGACTTGCCAGTGCTTGTGCTGTTTCCAGGTTTCGTTGTTTGGCTCTTTTTTCCATTTCATGAAAGATGCTTTTTTGGCAACAACAGCCTCTCTGACCTCACCTTTAAACCATGCTGGCAGTTTTTTGGACTTCCTTCCACTTTTCTTAAAGCGTGGAATACAGCTGGTCTGGGCTTCTAAGATAGTATTTTTCAACAACACCCAAGCTTGATGTACGTCTTTAACCTTCGCAACTGCTCCTTTTAGTTTTTTCTTAACTGTTTTCCTCATTTTATCATAGTCTCCCTTTCAAAAGTTAAAAGGTAGTACTGTGGATTTCCTTACTATCCCTCCTCCACTAATTAAATCAAAGGCGATCATGCTATGATCACTATTGCCAAGTGGCCCCAACGCCCTTATCTCTTGCACTAGATCTGGTGTTCCACTAAGGACTAGGTCTAATATGGCATCCCCTCTGGTCGGTTCATGAACCAGCTGCTCCAAGAAGCAGTCATTTATTTCATCTAGGAACTTTATCTCCCTAGCATGTCCTGCCGTGACACTGACCCAGTCGATACCGGGGTAATTGAAATCACCCATTATTATTACTGCGCTGTAACATTTGTTAGCTTCCTTGATTTCTTTGAGCATTTCATCATCCATTTGTTCATTCTGGCCAGGCGCTCGATAGTACACCCCCACTGCCATCGCCTTCCCCCTTTTATATGGAATTTCAATCCATATAGATTCTACAGCAGATTTTGTTTCCTGCAAAATTTTAATCCTTTCTGAGTCAATTCCCTCTCTAACATAGAGCGCAACCCCTCCACCAATTTGATCAGCTCTATCATTACGATATAATTTGTACCCATGTATCACAGTGTCCCACTGGTTGTCCTCCTTCCACCATGTCTCTGATATTCCAATCATATCTAACCTTTCATTTAGTGCTATATATTCTAACTCTCCCATCTTATTCTTTAGACTTCTAGCATTTGCATAGAAGCATTTTAGAGAATGTATTTTATTCATGTTAATTTGGCTATTGTTAGACATGGGTAAATTGGGGTCTTTAAGCTCTGTCTGCTCCATACTTGAGGGCATTTGGGCTACTTTACTCTTTTGTGGAACCTCTCTGCTTTTGGTAGTATCCTTCAAGGATACATTCTTCTGAACCATCCGCTCTTGGGCGACTGGTTCTCACAGGAGCAGGGTTCCCTTCTGCACCCCAATCTCAAAGCTGTCAATTTGATGGCCTGGAGGCTGCAAGGGTAGTTTTGGCTCCCTGGGGCCTACCTCAGGAAGTTGAGGAGGTTGTCCTAGCCTCTAGGAAACAGTCCACTAGGAAAACCTATGCCCTCAAATGGAAGAGGTTTTCTGTGTGGTGTCAGCTTCGTACAGAGGATCCTTTCTCCTGTACTGTGCCAGTAGTGCTTCAGTACTTATCCAATCAGGGACTTAAGTCCAATTCTGTTCGGGTCCACCTCTCAACTCTAGCAGCTCACCACTCACTGGTGGAGGGACATTCTCTGTCAGGTCACCCCTTGGTGTCCCGCTTTCTCAGGGGCTTGATTTTGCTCAAGCCCCCCATCCGTCCTCCTGCTCCTGAGTGGGAGCTGAATGTGGTCTTGCAGCAACTGACTCGCCCACCCTTTGAGCCTATGGCTACTTGCCCTCTACGCTTCCTTTCCTGGAAGACTCTCTTCCTGATAGCCCTCACCTCGGCTAGGCGGGTGAGTGAGCTTCAGGCCCTGGTCTGTGATAGACCTTACACCAGGATTTATAGGAACAGGGTAGTCCTTAGGAATCATCCAAAGTTCCTCCCTAAGGTTGTCTCCTCTTTCCACCTCAACCAGGAGGTGGTTCTTCCCACATTCTTCCCTAGGCCTCATGCTAGCCAGGCTGAAGCAGTCCTGCATACCCTGGACTGTAGGAGGGCCTTATCCTTCTACCTTGAACGTACGCAGGAACATAGAAGGGCTACTCAGCTCTTCGTCTCCTTTGACCCCAATAAGTTGGGGTTGGCTGTGTCCAAGCGTACCTTGTCCATCTGGGTGGCTGACTGTATCACCTGGGCTTACAAGGCGGCTGACCTTCCTTTGCAGGGTAGGGTCACGGCCCATCGTGTCAGGGCAATGGCTGCCTCAGTGGCTTATCTCCACTCTGTGCCCTTGGTAGACATCTGCAGGGCTGCAACTTGGTCTTCAAGCCAGACTTTTGCAGCCCATTACTGTCTGGAGAGGGAGTCCCATAGAGACAGTGCTTTTGGCCAAGCAGTACTCCGGAATCTCTTTGAGGTTTAGGCAACTCCTACCCTCCTGCCCTCTGTTGGGCTACCGGTGGGGGTTGTGTCCTTGAAAAGCTTTTCTTTGCTGCTGTGACTAGAGGGAGTTCTCTTGTTCAGCCTGGGTTCCTGGTAGCCCAGAGCTAGGGAGTCACCCATATGTGAGGACTGACTTCCTGCTTGGTCCTGGAGAAAGAATAGTTACTCACCTGTAACAGGTGTTCTCCAGGAGCAGCAGGAATCAGTCCTCACAACCCTCCCTCCTCCCCTTGGAGTTGCAGTTGTACATAGTTTGTTTTTACATTTTTGTGTGCTGTTCTTAGCTATGTCATTTGACTGAGGTAAGATGGCACCTTTAGGCAGGAAGGGAACCGCGCATGCGTGCCAGCATTCCCAAAGGCTTTCATGGAAAGCTGGGGAAATGCTCCGCTGGGGCTTCATCGGCGCCGATGACACCCATATGTGAGGACTGATTCCTGCTGCTCCTGGAGAACACCTGTTACAGGTGAGTAACTACTCTTTGTGAAATGTTCCTCTAAGTCTTCATTCACAACTACCTGGAGATTTTTTTACTCTGTTTTATATATCTGATGGCGTATTGTTCTTGGTAGAATTGCTATGAAAAACCTAGACAAGATTCTCAAGAGCAGAGATATCTCTCTCCATTCAAAGATTTGACTTGTCCAGGCCATTATTTTCAATAATGTCATATGGATGCAAAGGTTGGACAGTGAAAAAGATAGGAAGAGAATTGATGCCTTTGAAATATGGTGCTGGTGATGATTACTGTGTATATCATGGACTGCCCGAAGAACAAACCAGTCAGTACTAGAGGAGATCAAACCTAAGCTTTCCTTAGAAGCTCAGAGGACAAGACTTTGACTTTCATACTTTGGACACATCATGCAAAGAGAGAGATCATTGGAAAAAGACATAATGCTTGGCAAGGTAAAAGCTCACCGTAAAAAAGAAGGCTGGCAATGAGATGGATCGATACAATAACAGCAGCTATGTATACCACTCTATGAACAATGAACCGCTTGGCTGAAGAACGAACAAAGTTTAGGTCAACTATCCAGGGGGGTCACCAGGAGTTGACATCAACTTGACAGCACATAACAATAACATATATCCGCTACCAAGACACCTAGTCTGGTCATTACATTAATATCCTCAGGCCGGCAGACATACTGCAGGGCTCCTTTTAGAAATCTACATTCATGAGCTCTGAATCTGGCCACTAGGTGTTGCTCTTAGGCAATAGCTATGCATCTCTACCCTCCCACCTCACTGCCTCCACAGCATCTCTAACTCATCTGAGGAGTGGAAGGCCCAAAGCAGGGATCTTGGGACCTTCCTCATGAAAGTGTAAAAAAGTTAGCATCTAAGCCACTCGGTCTACAGATTATACAATCTCTGATATTTAAGTTTACGTGCTTGTTACTGAGACAATAAATTGGGTTTTATAATGTCAATCACTGACCATCTCTTCCACTGATATCAGAATTATGGGGGCAAGAAACAAAAAACAAGCAGAGGCAGTCAGAATCACATTTTCTTCCCATCTCATCCTCCTGCATTACTTTTGATCAAACTCACTTTACTAACCAACAAAAACTTTTGAGAAACCAAGAATTCTAAATGAAACACTACTTAGAGAAAATGTCTCCACGAACCAGCTCGTGGATTATATCCCACCTCAGTGCGTGGTTTTTGCAAGTGTCTGCTGAGTTTTTGTCAAGCCGTTTGTATAATTCCCCTTTAATATGAATGTTTTACTGTGCAAGCACAAATGTGAGATCTAACATAATGTTTCAAGGCACATAAGTAATCAGGAAAAAATGTGGTTAAACCCCTGTATGCTCGAGAAATATGCATAAATATTTACAAACCTTAGAGTTATATCCAACTTTTTGTAAATGAAATCCATTATGGCTCCTACTGGGTCAATGGGAAAAATAAAACATTGAAAAGTGATGGAGACTGAACCACTGAAAACTTCAAACTGGCATAAAATCTCACAGGGCTAATAATTATATCAACTTTTGACAAGCTTACCATATCATTTGAACACTTTTCTCTTCACAGCCCTGATATATTCAGTATAGAAATGGGTCATTCTTTGAGCAGCATGGTGGAAATGAATAATACACAAAACATAAACTAATCCAGAAATATATCTGTAAGCTCTTTGGCACTAAACATGTAAGGGCTTTTCTCCCCCACAGGGCAGCAGTATTAGCAAAAGCATTCCAAGAGGATTCAATTGGCAGTTAAAACAAAACACTAAGATTCCATTCTACAGTCCTACTTTTAAATTTATTTTATGAGGAGAAGTAATTGCCTAAAGTGTTTGGGAACTCTTTCCACCGACTTGGGGTTCTCCAGTTCCAGTTTACCATTCTACCAGAAACAAACACAAAGGTTAGAGTCTAACCATTAGACAATATTCCAAGACATTTTAAACTCAAGCACAGCATAAAACCAAGTACTGGGATATTTCAGTCCTATATTAAAAATACAATTAGCTTATGAGTACCATGATGGTTTTGTATATTACTGTGTACTTTCTCAGTCCATAGATGTGTATACAATAGGACCATCTATTCGTTTCACAAATAATGGTAAAACACAATGAATAGTGGCATTTTTGGTTAGTTCCAGGGTAAATCCACCAAATGCACATGGGTGCAATTTTTGACAAATCACCATTCCTTTTCTTCATTTTCATTATGGCATGCATATCAGGCCAGACACATTGGAATAATCTGGGAGGGGGAAAAGGGAAAGGGCAAGCAAGAACTACAAGGTACTTCAGCCAGTCATGTTGAATATCTTTGACAAGCAGCTAAAAAAATATATATCTTGCCTGAGTTATCAAAATCTCATGAGTCATATTGTCACTACAGGGTTGGAAGAAACTGCCCAGCACAAGCTCTAAAGATCCTTTTGTTTGTGACTTTGAGGGAGAAAGGAAGGAAGGAAGGGTACTAGTGTTGGGGCTTAGCACTTAGAAGCAGAAAAGCAAAAAAAAAAAAAAAGAGAAAAAGAAATGCTGTCGGCAGAGTGCCTGTCTGTTTTAAACAGAGAAGTGCTGATGTTTGTTTTTTTAAAGTTTCAGAGAGTTGCTGGGCTAGCTGCTCTTGGAAGGAGAGTCTGGGGGGAGGGGATTACTTCTTACTATACTTATCGTTTATATAACACTACTTGGCATACACAGCATTCTACACATACACATAAAAGACAGTCTCTGCTCCTGAGAGCTTACAGTCTACTAAGACAGACTAACTGAACAACAGGGGACTATGAAATGATTAAAGTATACATGGGTGTAAACAGGAGAATAAGGGGGTCAGGATCCTAAAGCAACCTGAAAGAGATGAGTTTTTAGCCTCGATTTGAATAAGACATACCGACTCACATAGACTATACCAGGACCAGGCATACAGTACAGCAAAATTGAAAGAAGGAATTGGCAGTAGAAGAGAAGGACATAGATAAAAGTGAGTTGCTTGATGAGAACATAAGAACATAAGATATGCCATACTGGGTCAGACCAAGGTCCATCAAGCCCAGTATCCTGTTTCCAACAGTGGCCAATCTAGATCATACGTACCTAGCAGTTTCCCCAAAAGACACAGGTTCCGCAATGCTTGTACTGGGTCAAGCATTGATATCCTGGGTCCCTTCTTAATAATGGTTTATGGACCTTTCCTCCAGGAACTTGTCCAAACCTTTTTTAAACCCAGCTACACTAACAGCCTTTACTACATCCTCCGGTAACAAATTCCAGAGTTTGATTACACGTTGAGTGAAAAAATATTTTCTTTTATTAGTCTTAAATAGTTTACCCTGTAGCTTCATTGTATGTCCCCTAGTCTTTCTATATTCTGATAATGTAAACAATCGATCTACGTTTACCCGTTCCACTCCATTCATTAATTTATAGACTTCTATCATATCTCCCCTCAGCCGTCTCTTTTCCAGGTTAAAGAGCCCTAACCTTTTTAGCCTTTCTTCATAGGAGTATCCTTCCATCCCCTTTACCATTTTGGTGGCTCTTCTCTGAATCTTTTCTAATAACGCTATATCCTTTTTAAGATACGGCGACCAGAATTACACACAATGTTCAAGGTGCGGTCTCACTATGGAACAGTATAGAGGCATTATAATATCTTTTGTTTTATTTTCCATTCCTTTCCTTATGATACCTAGCATTCTATTTGCTCTCTTGGCCACCGCTGCACACTGGGCCGAGGGTTTTAACATGATCTCCAGGAACAAGCAGGAATGAGTCTGCACATATGGGTACGTCGATACCGACAGAGCCTGCGCGGGAACGCTCCCCAGCTTCCCAAAAAAGGAAAGCTTTTGGGAGCATCCCACAGAGCCTGCGCGCTGCCTTCCCGCCTTTCCTAACCGCCTCTCCTCAGTTCTTCTTTGCCGCGGAGCCAGCAGGTCGTGTTCCTGTCACTGCTGAAGAAGTTCTTTGTTTTATTTTATTTCTTTGGTCGCGCGTCTGCCTCCCCCGACTTCGGACCGGTACCGCTGGTCTTTTCTTATAAAAAAAAAATATATAGTTTTTCCCTCACTTAGTGTGTTTTTCTTCTTTTGGGCCTTAGGCCTCACAAAGAATTTTTTCCTCATGGAAAAACAAGCCTCCGGGTTTAAAAAATGCACTAAGTGCTGCGGTACTATTTCTGTTACTGACACCCATGAATGGTGTCTTAAATGTTTGGGTCCTGAACACTCCATTCCGGATTGTCCGTCCTGTTCTTTGATGTCTAAACGAGATTTACAGAACCGAGCAGCCAAGCTCCATGTGCTGTTTCCCTCTGATGCAGCTTCGGTGGCATCGACGTCTTCCAGGGCTTCTTCTTCCTCCCATGGATCTCAGATAACCAAACATAAATCCAGCCGGTCCTCGAAGGGTAGATCTCCTTCCAAGCATCGAGATGCCTCCGGGCTTGCCCTCGAGGATCCTGCACCGGCAAAACAACCCCGGCGGGAAGCTCCGGCTTCCAAAGCTCCACCTATGGGGTTACAGATTGACATCGATGGCACAGCCTCGACCGATCACCTGTTAGAATGCTCTGGGGTACCGGCACAACCTTCCGGTACCGAATTCCAGGCATTCATGGCGTCGATGGATCACAATGTTCTATCCATGCAGCAGGCTATCACGGCCTTCATTCAAGCTGCGACGCCGCTGATACCACAACAAACTCCGTTGTTGGTATCGGCTCCGGTACTGGCACCAGCGCCAGTACTGGTACCGACTGCATTGACATCATCCAGGCAGGGGCGGCCCAAGGGGGGTGCGGGGCCATGTGCAGAGACTCGGTGCGGGGCCTCATTTGCACAAGGGGCCTCATTTGCATAAATATTTGCATAATGTTACCATACACTAACTTTTAGTAAACATGCCTCTTAATGAGTGTATGGATAAAGAAAGACTAGAAGATTTCTACATTACTATAATCCAGTGCCAACCGTCAGGCACATTAGGAACTACTACAAACACTGCCCATTTAGAACCCATTCTAAATCCTGAATCTCGTATGTCTCCCACATATATAACCAACAGACTTAGAGAAACATTCACACATACATATTTTTGTTGGAACTCACACTTTGAAGGACAATCCTTCTCGTGGCGTGCTGTTCCCTTTTATTCTTTATATAGGGACGCAACCCTAACATGCGTTCAAAGGGGATATCTATCCCTCAACATCAACCAGTTAACATTCTTTCATTCAGGAAAAACCCTCTTAGAAGCCACTTATCTGAACAGAGACTTTCCACAGTTCATAGGCAAACTCGGCGTCTTCCCCAGCTCATAGATAGACTCTATTCAAGTAGCAACCATACGAGAGTCTGAAAATGACAGAAAATGAGGGGAGACTCTCGTATGGTTGCTACTTGAATAAGTCTCAGAAGTCATAACGGATGACCTTCCCTGTTGGTTACATTGATTTGGAGGTGTTGGGTTTTACCCGGTATCGGCGGCTGATAAAGGGACTTCTCCATTTACCATCAGGAGTGGACGTTGAGTCTATCTATGAGCTGGGGAAGACGCCGAGTTGCCTATGAACTGTGGAAAGTCTCCGTTCAGATAAGTGGCTTCTAAGAGGGTTTTTCCTGAATGAAAGAATGTTAACTGGTTGATGTTGAGGGATAGATATCCCCTCTGAACGCATGCTAGGGTTGCATCCCTATATAAAGAATAAAAGGGAACTGCACGCCACGAGAAGGATGGTCCTTCAAGGTGTGAGTTCCAATAAAAATATGTATGTGTGAATGTTTCTCTAAGTCTGTTGGTCATTTAGAACCCATAGCAAACCCGCCGTATCATAACAGCACTACCAGGACTCACAAAGCACCAGACCCTACCTATCAAAAGGCAACACTGCAAATATTAAACCAATACATTTCAGAGAACAACAATACATGACCTACTGGGGAAAGAGAACAAGTGGCAATGTGAAATAGCAATTACATAAACAGAATACCTCAGCTCAGTTACACATGCAGAATATAGACCATCACCAAACAAGAAATCACAATTTAGAAACAGGAAGATAATAATTAAAATGGGAACCCCAAAAGCTAACTTAGAATGTACAGCAACACTGTAGAAATACAACTATAAATTAATTTCCTCTTGTACTAAACAAAGCATAGACGTTAATTATGCACATTTCCCAGAGCTGACATATTCCAGTTAATAAATTCAAAATAAAGAGATATTTTTCTACCTTTTGTGCATTTTTTTTTCAGTTGCAATTGCTCCAGCCACTTTCTTCTGGTTTCTTTGTGTCTTCTGTTAACTCTCCATCATCTGCTGTCCCTCTGTCCTTTCTTCTAGTTTTTTTTCCATTCTCTCTCTACATCTGCTTTAACATACTAATCTTTCTCCTTTTGCTCTTTCCTCATTCCTATTTCATCCACTCAAATTTTACCCCTCCATCCTCAATCCCCACATACTCTCCTAATACCCGGACAATTGTAGATTTTTCTTCCCTCCCACACAAAATATTTTTCCCCGTTCCATTTCACTCTCCCAGCCCCATCCCATTCTAATCCTCCCCCAAAATCAGCTCTCTTCTAGTTCCAGCCCCACCCAGCATCTGCTCCCTTCTAGTCCCCGCATCAGCCCATTTCCAGTCCTAGCCCCCCATCAGCCCATTTCCAGTCCTAGGTCCCCTATCCATTTCCAGTCCTATCTGAGTCCCTCCATCAGCTCATTTCCAATCCCAGCCCCCCATCAGCCCATTTCTAGTCCTTTTCTAGCCCCATCATCAGCCCATGTCAAATCCTAGCTCCCCTCCACTCAGCCCATTTCAATCCAAGCCACCTATGAGCCTACTTCCAGTTCTAGCCCCTCCATGAGTCCATTTCAATGCAAGCCCCCCCACCACAGCCCATTTCCAATCTTAGCTCCCACCAACAGCCCATTTTCAGTCCTATCCTAGCCCCTCCATCATCCCATTTCCTGTCCTAGCTCCCCCCCCCACTCAGCCCATTTCCAGTCCTAGCTTCCTCCTCTCACAGCCCATTTCCATTCCAAGCCCCCTCCCCATCAGCTATTTGCAGATCAAGTCCCCCTTCCACTCAGCCCATTTCCAGTCCTAGCAACCCCCCCCAACCCATTACCAGCCCTAACCCCCCATCAGCCCATAGCACATTACCAGTCCTAACCCCATCAGCCCACCTCAAGTCCTAACCCCCCCATCAGCCCATTTCCAGTGCTAGCCCCCCCCAGAGCTCATTACCAGTCCTACCCCCCCCATCAACCCACAGCACATTACCAGTCCTAATCCCATCAGCACACCTCAAGTCCTAACCCCCCATCAGCCCATTTCCAGTCCTAACCCCCCTCATCAGCCCATAGCACATTACCAGTCCTAACCCCATCAGCCCACCTCAAGTCCTAACCCCCCATCAGCCCATTACCAGTCCTAGCCCCCCCATAGCCCATTACCAGTCCTAGCCCCCCCATAGCCCATTACCAGTCCTAAACCCCATCAGCCCATTTCCAGTCCTAACCCACCCCCCATCAGCCCACAGCACATCACAGTCCTAACCACATCAGCCCACATCAAGTCCTACTCCCCCCCTCATCAGCCCACATCAAGTCCTACTCCCCCCCCCCAGCCCACATCAAGTCCTACTCTCTCTCTCTCCCCCCCCCCGGGAAAATTAAAACTTTAAAAAAAAGCTGGCTGCTGCCGCTGCCGGAGCGGTAGCAGCAATATCGCATGTCCCGCGGAGCCCCCCCCCCCTGCCCGGCAGATCCCTTCCTGCTTGCCTGCCTGCTTCAGTCAGTTCTTCTCCGCTTCGGCTTAGAACCGCGAAGGGAGAGCTTCTCCCTCGTGACTCTTTTAAGCCCGCTGGGGCTTATGGGAAATTTCCCATCTGCCCCGGCGAGCTTAACAGAGTCGTGAGGGAGAAGCTCTCCCTTCGCGGCTCTGAAAGCCGAAGCGGAGAAGAACTGACTGAAGCAGGCAGGCAAGCAGGAAGGGATCTGCCGGGCAGGGGGGGGCCCCGCGGGACATGCGATATTGCTGCTACCGCCGCGGCAGCGGTAGCAGCCAGCTTTTTTAAAAAAAATTCTACTTTTAAAGCGGAATGTTCTTTGCGCGGAGCCCCCTGAAACGCGGGGCCCTTCGCAAAAAACATTCTCGCTCAATGGACGGGCCGGCCCTGCATCCAGGATGCCGACTGCAGCAGTTCCCTGTCCAGGGATGCTCGTCAGTACCGAACCGGTACCGACGACGCCCGATGTCGATACCGCTCGATACACGTACCGAGCTTTAGAAGACCACCCTGACAGGCGATATTTTGATTCCTCTGATGATTCTGATACATCAGAGGAGTCTGCTGAAGTATCCATAGCCCTTCCTGAAGAGCTTTCTTCTCCAAAAAAAAGAATGTCTCCTCCAGAGGACTTATCCTTTCAAGACTTCATAAGAGAAGTGGCTAAAGGACTTTCTATTTCAGTAACCTCTGAATCAGAGCCTAGATCTAAAAAATTGGATATTTTAGGTTATTCTAAGGCTCCTAAGGAGGCAGTCACCTTGCCAATTCATGAGATTCTTTATGAGCACATGATTGACTTATGGGAGACTCCTCTCACTATCTCTCCTCATTCTCGAAGATTGGACACTATGTACCGTGTCCCTCCTTGTCCTGGTTTTCATAAAACACAGCTTCCCCACCATTCTATTGTGGTGCAGTCAGCTATGGAAAGGATGAAGAGTGCAAAAAGACACTCTTCTGCCCCTCCAGGAAGAGAATGCAGGATCTTGGATGCTTTTGGTAGGAAAATCTTCCAAGCCAGTATGCTCATTGCCAGAATCAACTCCTATAGTCTTTACATAGGTATGTTTCTAAAAGAAGTTGCAGATAAGCTGCATACTTTCCTCCCTTTTCTTCCAGAGGATAAAAGGGAAGAATTCCTTCTTTGGCTCAAGCATACTCAAGACATTTCAAAGTTTTCCAACCGTGCAGCTTTTGACTCCTTTGAAGGTGCCAGCAGAGCTTCGGCCATTGCCATAGCTGCTCGCAGAATTGCTTGGCTCCAAGCTTCTGATTTAGAACCTTGGGTCCAGGATGGTTTAGGAAATCTCCCCTGTACAGGTGAAAATCTGTTTGGCAAAGAGTGGCAAATAAAGGCCACTCAAATGGATGCAGAAAATTCTGCTCTGGATAGACTTTCAAAGTCAACGTCCATTCCTGCCAAGAAAAAACCTTTCAAGAAGTCTTTTTTCAAAAAGGGCAGATTCCCTTCTACTTCTGGCCAACAATCATCTACAGGTCGCTTTGCTACTAAGCGTCAGCAACCTAAACAGGCCAGGCCTAAGTCTACAGGGGCTGCTGCAACTCAGCAGTCCCAACCTCCTCAGGGTTTTTGACTTGCTGCTAGAGAACTTAGCCTTTCTGGCTCTAAAACAGCCAGAGCCTCTCACCATTCCAGGAAGGTTAGCTCATTTTGTTCCCAGATGGGAGCAAATTACAACAGAGCAGTGGACCCTCTCCGTCATAAGGGAGGGCTACAAGCTTCATTTCTCAAACCCTCCTCCTCACACCATGGTGAGACACTTCAATTCTCCAACATCTCTTCTCGACCTTCTAGGTCAGGAGGTGGCTACCCTTCTTGCCCAGGGGGCAATAGAAGAAGTACCTCTTCTTCAACAAGGGTCAGGATTTTACTCCCCCTATTTTCTCAAAGAAAACAGGGGGCCACAGACTCATATTAGATCTCAGAGAATTGAACAAATTTCTATGCAAGGAGAAATTCAAGATGCTTTCTCTGGGCACTCTCCTTCCATACCTTCAGAGTCAGGATTAGCTTTGTTCTCTAGATCTCAAGGATGAGTACACACATGTCCTCATCCATCCTTCTCACAGAAGGTTCCTCCGTTTCCTTTTCCAAGGAAAACATTACCAATACAGGGTACTTCCTTTCGGTCTGGCCTCTGCTCCAAGAGTGTTCACCAAATGCATGGCAGTAGTAGCTGCATTTCTACGCACTCTGGGGATTTTTGTATTCCCATACCTGGACGACTGGCTCATCCGAGCTCCATCCCAGTCAGAGGCCCAGACTGCCCTGGACTGCACAAGGCGCATTCTGCAGTATCTGGGACTTGTGGTAAATCTCCCAAAGTCCCAGCTCACCCCTACTCAATCCCTAGAGTTCATAGGGGCCTGGCTAGATACTACCACTGCAAGGGCCTATCTTCCTCAGGCCCGTTGCCTACACCTGGTGCAGTTAGCCTCCCAGATTCAGTCAAAGAGCCATTTAACTGCCCGGGAGATGCTGCAACTGCTAGGCCACATGGCATCCACAGTGCATGTGGTCCCCTATGCTCGCCTTCACATGAGAGCAGCTCAATGGAATTTGTCCACCCAGTGGACTCAAGCATCAGGTGCTCTGTCAGACAAAATAGCAACCTCCAGGCGCCTCTTTTGGTCTCTCCAGTGGTGGAAGTCCACCCAAAATCTGTTGCTGGGGTCCCCCTTCCAACAGTTGTTACCCCAGGCAACCCTCACAACAGATGCCTCCCAAACAGGTTGGGGAGCTCATCTGCAAGACCTCTCCACTCAAGGCACTTGGTCTCCACAGGAGACCTATCTACATATCAGCCACTTGGAGCTCCGAGCAGTTTTTCTAGCTCTCAAGGCCTTCCATACCCTGCTCAGCTACAAGACAGTCCTCATTCATACGGACAATCAAGTAACAATGTTTTACATAAACAAGCAAGGAGGAACTGGCTCTCTGTCGCTTTGCAACAAAGCTTTAAGATTATGGGCCTTCGCCAGAGAGCATCAAATCCATCTCCTGGCCGTATACCTTCCAGGAATCCAAAACTCTTGGGCAGACAGACTCAGTCGAGTTCTGCTTCCACACAAATGGTCCCTGCACATGGACCAAGTACTCAGAATCTTTCAAGAGTGGGGAACCCCGGACATAGACCTCTTTGCAAGTCCGTGGAATGCCAAACTTCCCCGGTTCTGTTCCAGAATTCTGTGTCAGGGAGTTCAGGCCAAGGATGCCTTCCTCCTTCACTGGGGTCAAGACTTCCTGTATGCCTTTCCACCCATTCCTTTAATTCCCAAGACTCTGTTCAAGCTCCAGAGGGATCAATGATCTATGATCCTCATAGCTCCACGCTGGCCACGCCAAGTGTGGTACCCTCTACTTCTACATCTCTCTCAAGCTCCCTTCCTAGACTTGGGAGCTGCTCCAGACCTTCTGTCTCAGGAGGAGGGGACTTTGTGGCACCCAAACCCCAAGTCCCTTCACCTCAGAGCTTGGTTGCTGAAGGCCTAGACCTTCAGGATTGGAATCTTTCTCAGCAGGTGAAGGATATCCTTCATGCTTCCAGGAAACCTTCTACTAGACGTTCCTATGCTTTTAAATGGAAAAGGTTTTCCATTTGGTGTACTGAGAAGGTTCTTGACCCTCTAGCACTACCTTTGAATTCTCTATTGGAATATCTCCTGCATCTTTCCAATGCAGGCCTTAAGAAGAATTCAGTAAGGGTCATTTGAGTGCTATTGCAGCATCCCTTAAGCCTATCAATGGACACCCAATTTCCTCTCATCCTCTTATTGCAAGATTCATGAGAGGCCTAACTTTAACTAAACCTCCCATTAGACCTCCTCCAGTGGCATGGGACTTAAATCTGTTTCTTGGTCAGCTTATGAAGCCACCTTTTGAACCCTTAGCCACCACTTCCCTGAAATTTCTTTCCTGGAAGGTTATTTTCCTCATTGCAGTCACCTCAGCTCGCCGCATCAGTGAACTGCAGGCCTTAGTGGCTAATCCACCTTAATTTAATTTAATTTAATTAACAGATTTTTTATATACCGCTCCTTCAATTGATCAGATGCGGATGGAACAACAGTAAACAGGGAGAGCTGTTTTTACAGATAAGAAGTTGTAACTTACATTTAACATTTAACAATTTGTGAACTATGTACAAAGGAACATGGTTAAACTATATACAGACATATTTGTTATTCATTTGTCATCAATATCTTGTATAGGCTTGAGTACTTCAGTCCTTTTCTGGATAAGTTATATTAGCTGGAATAGGACTATCCTTTATCTAGCTGTGAGGTGGGAGGTGAGTTCAAGGATGCATAGTGCATTGTGAATAAGTGTGTTTTAAGTTTTTTCCTAAACTCCATGATTTCAGGTAAGGATCTTAATTCTGATGGGATTGTATTCCACAGTAAGGGAGCTGCATTGGAGAAGGCTTTCTTGTTTGTGGTTTTTTTAGCCTTTATAAATTTTTTTGGTGTTGTTAGTTTGTTTAACTGATCTCTCCTTTGAAGGTTATGAGTGGACTCTATTTTGATGAGGTTATTTATAGGCAGAGGTGCTGTTTTATTTAGGGCTTTGTAGATGGTTAAAAGAGTTTTATAATCTATTTGACTTTGAATCGGGAGCCAGTGTAAATATTCTAAAATAGGGGTTATATGTTGGAAAGGTGGGGCCTTCGTAATAGTTTTGGCTGCCGCGTTTTGTGTTAATTGAAGTTTTTTCAAGGTCTGTTTTGTTATACCTAGTAGAATTTGATTTGCAAAGTCGAAATGGGGGGTTATTATCGCTTGTATAATTCGTTGAAAATCTTGTAGGTGCATTAGAGGGCGGAGTTGATTTAATATTTTAAGTTTATAGTAAACTTTTTTGTTATGTTTCTTACATGTGTGTCCATGCTGAGGTGTTTGTCTAGAATTACGCCTAAGTAACGTACTTCAGTTTTTAGATTGATATCGTTATTCTGCAATGTAATATGTGAGGGGGGAATGAACGTTGTGTTTTTAGTTACTATTAGGGCTTCTGTTTTTGAGTGATTGATGTATAGGTTGTTTTCATTTAGCCAAGTGTTTATTTCATTGAGGCATTTGTTAATGAGTTGTGTAGGGATATTCGGTATTTTGAACGGGACATACATCATAATGTCGTCCGCATATAGGTGACAGTAGACATTAAATTTTTTAAAGATTTTACAGATGTGTTGTAAGTATATGTTAAATAGTAGCGCTGACAGTGCTGAGCCTTGGGGGAGGCCTAGTTCTTGATTATATGTTTTTGAAGTGAGGTTACCGATTTGTACCGTTTGAGTTCGGTCAGTTAGGTAAGATGTAAACCATTCTAGAACAGTAGATTTTAATCCTATTTGCCTAAGTTTATTAATCATTGTTGAGTGGTGAACACTGTCAAAGGCTGCGGAAATATCAATGAATATTAGTAGGAATGCTTGTTTTGAATTGTCTATTCCTCTTACAAGTGTATCGATTAGAACTGTTAGAAGGGACTCTACTCCGTGTCTGGGGCGAAACCCATATTGCTGATCATCAAGGGGGGCTGAACTATCAATGTAATCTTGTGTTTGAATTTGTACTGCTTTTTCAATTAATTTAGCCATAAACGGAATACTTGATATGGGTCTGTAGGATTTAGGTGATGATTTGTCAAGGGTAGTGTTTTTTAGTATTGGGCGGATCAGTGCGTGTTTTAGTGTAGGGGGTAAGTATCCGTTTTTTAGGGAAAGATTTATTATTGGGAGGATGAATTGAGAGAGTATAGATAGAGAGTTCTTTATCCAGGTAACTGGACAAGGGTCGAGGAGTGACGTTGTTGTATTAATGTTTGTTATAATGTTCTTGAGTGCAACATTAGTTAGGGGTTGGAATACAGACCATTTGTCTGCATGGTGTATTTGAGAGGTATATGTAAGTTTAGGTAGGGGGGGGATGGGACATTGTTTTGTTCATGTAATAATTTGCCAGGGTCTGTGGAGTAATATCTGTGATTTCATTGCTGGTGTTGTGAGTGTTATTTGTCAGTTTTTGGACTATTGAGAAAAGTTCTCTAGGTCTATTTATTGCATTATTTAGGATGGAGGCATGGTAATTTTTCTTGGCGTTGTTAATTGCATCTTTATACTTGTTAAGGAGCGTGATTGGTCCTAAGGACTACCTTATACAAGATTCCATCATGATAAGGTAGTCCTCAGGACCAATCCACACGTTATGCCTAAAGTGGTCTCACCTTTTCATCTTAATCAAGAGGTATATTTACCTGTCTTTTTTCCAGCTCCTCATGCATCAAGTGCAGAGAGGAATCTTCATACTCTGGATTGTAAGAGAGCTCTTGCCTTTTACTTACAAAGGACACAGCAACATAGAAAGTCTTCTCAACTCTTTGTTGCTTTTGATCCCTCTCATTTCGGACTTCCAGTCTCTAAGAGAACATTGTCCAATTGGATTGCTCAGTGTATTTCTTTCGCCTACCAGAGTAAGAACCTTTCTCTGGAGAGCCATGTCACAGCTCATAATGTGAGGGTCATGGCCACCTCTATGGCTCATCTAAATTCTGTGTCCATCGACCAGATCTGTCGAGTGGCCACCTGGGCCTCGGTTCATACCTTCACAGCCCATTACTGCTTGGACAAGGACTCCCGCCGGGATGCCTTGTTTGGTCAGGCTGTTCTCAAACACCTGTTCCATTCTTAATCAACTCCTGCCCTCCTTCCCAGAATGGATGCCTGAGGTCCATAGGAGGAGGTAGTGCCCTTCCCAGGGTTTCATAACCTGAGGGATCTCCCAGGCATCTCTAGCTAGGGAGTCCCCATATGTGAAGACTCATTCCTGCTTGTTCCTGGAGATAGCACAGTTACTTACCTGTAACAGGTGATCTCTGGGGACAGCAGGAATAAGTATTCACAACCCACCCACCTCCCCTAGGAGTTGTATCTCTCTATCTGTCTTTCCTTTCCTCTCTCTCTCTCTCTCTCTTTGTCTCAGCTTTAAAACCGAACTGAGGAGAGGCGGTTAGGAAAGGCGGGAAGGCAGCGTGCAGGCGCTGTGGGATGCCGCCAAAAGCTTTCCTTTTTTGGGAAGCTGGGGAGCGTTCCCGCGCAGGCTCCGTCGGTACTGACGTACCCATATGTGAAGACTTATTCCTGCTTTTCCCAGAGATCACCTGTTACAGGTAAGTAACTGTACTTTATCCACAATGACGCCTAAATCTTTTTCCTGGGTGGTGGTTCTTAATGTGGAACCTTGCATTGTGTAACCATAGTTTGGGTTGTTCTTCCCTAGGTGCATAACATTGCACTTGTCCACATTAAATTTCATCTGCCATTTTGATGCCCAGTCTTCCAAATTATCAAGATCCTCTTGCAATTTTCCACAATCCTCTTGGATTTTAACAACTTCAAATAGTTTTTTGTCATCTGCAAATTTGATAGCCTCACTCGTTATTCCACTTTTCAGGTCATTTATGAATATGTCAAAAAGCAGCGGACCCAGCACAGATCCCTGGGGTATACCACTATTCACCTTTCTCCATTGGGAAAATTGGCCATTTAGCCCAACCCTCTGCTTTCTATCTTTTAACCAGTTCGTGATCCACAGTAGTACACTGCCTCCTATCCCATGACTCTTTAGTTTTAACTGTTCAGCAGTGGTCTTAGTGCTGTAATCATGCTAGCCACTGCCATTGAATACTGGGCCTTTAGTAGAGTGGAGGGGTAGCCTAGTGGTTAGTGCAACTGCCTAGTACCCAGAAAATCAAGGGTTGAAGTCCCACTGGCACTCCTTGTGACCTTGGGAAGTCACTTTATCCTCCATTGCCTTGGAAGAAAAGGCTTGGTAATCTATTTCCTGTGATACATTACCAAGAAAACCTAGAGGCAGCTGGGTTGCCAGGAATCAGCACTGGCTTTAAAGCACTAAAAAAAAGCTTTAGCAGGTGTGCACAGCAAACAGAGTGCATAACAGACAGATACAGCTAACTGAAGTTGTGGCAGGTAGAGCAATTTACTGTGCTATTCTATCTCACAATCAGAGATACAGAAAAATGATTTCTTTGTAACAATCTTTGGGGCTAGTTTACTAAAGCACACTATTAGGATAGTGTGCGTTTTTGGCACCATGCTGCAAAGTAATGCAGGGCCCTGTGCTAAAAAAAACCCACACTACTTGGGCCAGTAGTATGGGCCTTGAAAGCATGCACTGCTGGTGCTTGGTGGGGAGCAGCTACCACCAGCACAATGGGTGGCGGTAATTGCTCTCCTCAGTGGTATTACTATAGCGAGCTGCACTAAATTCAGAGATATGCCTTTGCCTACCCCCTCCATCTAGTGCAGTGCCCCATGATAATAATATAGCCAAAACCTGCATTAATACCGCTTTGACCCGGTGAAAAGCGGTATATAAATACAGTTAAATAAAATAAAATAAAATAAAAATAATAATGTGGGGATTAGTAAACTAGCTCTATTCTCTCTTATTAACTGTATAGCAAAGTCATTTTTTATTATATAGATATTGTAAACTGCTCTGAGGCATTGTCCACCAGGATGGTATATCAAGTATTTAATAAAGATAAAGATAATCCACTAGAAATAAAGTATGGCAGAAAATAATTAAATTGTCTATCAGAAATTGCAATATTTTTTAGTTTTCAAAACTTATCTAGGTTTGAGAAAGTACTCACTTTCATCAAAGTCTCATTCTCCCAAGTGCGAATATTCAACCACTGAGGAATCCCCTGGTGTTATCCATGCTCTGCCTCTGGAATATCCTGATGCTAGCTGGTTAGCATCAGAGATTGCAGCAGCAGCACCCATGGATATTCAGCAGCAGTAACTGCATTAATGCTGCTGAATATCTCAGTCAGCGTGATTATTACAGTTAACTGGTCTGCTAACTGCATTAATCACGTTCAATATTGGACCCTTAGGGCCCGATATTGAGCCAGCCGCATTTTGGAAGGCCTATGCACCTCGTCAGCGCATAGCTGTCCCTGCCAACTTCAAACCCAGATATTCAATGATGTGGTGATGGCATTGAATATCTGGTGATTGCCGCAGACACAGGAAGCCGCCGAGGCTAACCGTGCAGCAGCGATATTGGATGCTACACAGTTAGTTCCTGCGCCTTAAAGATAGGCAAGGGTTTTCTTTGCCTATCTTTAAGGCACAGGTCACTAACCAGGCAGCATGCAATATCTGCTCCGCCCCAGGAACACCTCCAAAATGCCCCAATGGATAGCATCGGGGCACATAGGGGACTCAGAAAAGGATATTCAATGGCACTAAACAACAGGAGAAGGGGGTCTTCCGCAGAAAAGTTCAGTAGGAGGTAGCGGAAGCCAAGAACCACGGCCAAACACAGTAGGGTACCCAAAAAACTTTAATTGTAGATCCAACTAAAAGGTTTCGGCCTTAGGCCTTCTTCAGGAGTCTAAGGACAGACACAGACATAAAATTAAAATATGAATAATCATAATGCAAACAAATTAAAAACAAAAACACATAAAAAGTCAATAATACATCGACAAATGTAAAGGGGAGTTTCTGGTTCCTGTTTTAAAGCAGTTGTTTAGTTTTAGCTGTTAAGCTGTCCAGATGCCTGCGGCAATCTTAGGATAAGAACATAAGATATGCCATACTGGGTCAGACCAAGGTCCATCAAGCCCAGTATCCGGTTTCCAACAGTGGCCAATCTAGGTCATACGTACCTAGCACTATCCCCAAGAGACACAGGTTCCACAATGCTTGTATTGGGTCAAGCATTGATATGCTTGGTTCCTTTTTAATAATGATTTATGGACCTTTCCTCCAGGAACTTGTCCAAACCTTTTTTAAACCCAGCTACACTAACAGCTCTTACTACATCCTCCGGCAACAAATTCCAGAGTTTGATTACACGTTGAGTGAAAAAATATTTTCTCTTATTTGTCTTAAATAGTTTACCCTGTAGCTTCATTACATGTCCCCTAGTCTTTTTATATTCTGATAGCGTAAACAATCGATCTATGTTTACCCGTTCCACTCCATTCATTAATTTATAAAGCTCTATCATATCTCCCCTCAGCCGTCTCTTTTCCAGGTTGAAGAGCCCTAACCTTTGTAGCCTCTCTTCATAGGAGTAGCCTTCCATCCCCTTTACCATTTTGGTGGCTCTTCTCTGTACCTTTTCTAATAACGCTATATCCTTTTTAAGATAAGGCGACCAGAATTGCACACAATATTCAAGGTGCGGTCGTACCATGGAATGATACAGAGGCATTATAATATCCTTTGTTTTATTTTCCATTCCTTTCCTTATGATACTTAGCATTCTATTTGCTTTCTTGGCTGCCACTGCACACTGGGCGGAGGGTTTTAACATGACGCCTAAATCTTTTTCCTGGGTGGTGGTTCCCACTGTGGAACCTTGCATCGTGTAACCACAGTGTGGGTTGTTCTTTCCTAGGTGCATAAGTTCACACTTGTCCACATTAAATTTCATCTGCCATTTGGATGCCCAGTCTTCCAATTTATCCAGATCCTCCTGCAGTTTTCCATAATCCTCTTGGGTTTTAACAACTTTAAAAAGTTTTGTGCCATCTGAAAATTTGATAACCTCACTAGTTATTCCCTTTTCCTGGTCATTTATGAATATGTCAAAAAGCAGCAGACCCAGTACAGATCCCTGGGGTAATCCACTATTCACATTTTTCCATTGGGAAAATGGGCCATTTAGCCCTACCCTCTGCTTTCTATCTTTTAGCCAGTTCCTGATCCACAATAGTACACTGCCTCCTATCCCATGACTTTATAATTTTGCCAAAAGTCTCTTTTTTTCAGTAAAATTAATAACAGAGGAAAAAGAAATACTTCAGAAGTAACAAATAAAGAAGAATACTGATACAAAATTACAACCCACATCATTGGGGAGACATGTCTGAAAAATCTATAAGAAAATAAAATACTAAGGATAAACAAGGCTAAACAGAGCCCTAAAAGAGTCTGTAGCCAACATATATAGCCGGGTGAGAACCCTCCCCCTCCGAGCTTACTCGCTGCCCTTGAGTTTCTCCCTTTCCAAAATCCATTTTTCAAGATCAGAGGATGACAAGAAGATAAATTTATCATAGTTAGAAGTAATACAACATTTACAGGGATATTTTAAAAAGAAAGTAGCCCCTAAGGCCAAAACTCTAGGCTTCAATGCAAGAAACAATTTCCTACGTGACTGCGTAGAGTAAGAAACATCAGGAAATACCTGTATCCTTTCATAACAGAACTTCACCTCTTTCCTCCTGAAATATGCCTTTAAAATATCGACCTTTTCCTCCTCAGAGGAAAAGGTCACCAGTAAAGTGGCCAGCAAGGTGATAGTATCTTGGGACTCTTCTAAAAAAGCCGTCAAATTAAAGTTCTCGGAAGTAGAGGGAGGAAAGGCCTCTTCCTGTTGTGTGAATTTACACGGGATGCTGTAGAACAATTTCATTCTCTGGATTCTCAAGTTGGAGCCTTGAGCTCCGCGGTGGTGAAATTGGAGTCCCAAGCGGTGTCTGCCTCTGATTTTTCGGCAGCTCATGCTAGGGACAGTCTAATTTTACACCAAAAACTTGAGCATCTGGAAAATGTTTCTCGCGTTAAGAATTTGCGTCTATTAAATTTTCCCATCTGTTCATTGTTATCCCCTTTAATTTTGCTTCGGAAGTGCTTGAAGGAAACCCTTCTTTTTCCACGGGCTGATACTTGTGTGATTGTTAAATGCTACTATTTATCTGCCAAAAGTCTCTGATGAGGGACCTTGTCAAAGGCTTTCAGAAAGTCCAGATACACTATATCAACTGACTCACCTTTTTCTACCTGTTTATTCACACCTTCAAAAAAACATAACAGATTAGTAAGACAAGATCTTCCTTGTCTAAAGCCATGTTGGCTGTCTCCCATTAGGCTATGACTATCTACATGCTGAGTAATTTTGTTCTTTATGATGGTTTCTACCATTTTTCCTGTTGCTAACGTCAGGCTCACTGGTCTGTAGTTTCCTGGATTACCCCTGGAACCCTTTTTAAAAATTGGTGTTACGTTCGCCATCCTCCAATTTTCAGGTATTACAGATGATTTTAATGGTAGTTCACAGTTTACTAATAGCAGGTCTGCAATCTCATATTTCAGTTTTTTCAACACCCTTGGAAATATACCATCCGGTTCAGGTGATTTGCTACTCTTCAGTTTATCAAATAGTTATAATACATCTTCCCGATGTAGCAATATTTCTCTCAATTCCTCTGCAGTATCACCTTTAAATACCACTTCAGCCTTGGGTAACATCCCTACATCTTCCTCAGTAAAGACCAAAGCAAAGAATTCATTCAGTCTCTCTGCTATAGCCTTCTCTCCTCTTACTGCCCCTTTTACCCCTCTATCATCTAATGGTCGAATTGACTCTCCCACAGGCTTTTTGCTATGAATGTACTTGAAAAAATCTTTATTTCGTGTTTTTGCTTCCATAACAAGTTTCTTATCAAATTCTCACTTTGCCTGCCTTATCAATGCTTTGCATTTAACTTGCCAGTGCTTGTACTATTTCTAGTTTTCGTTGTTTGGCTCTTTTTTCCATTTCGTGAAAGATGCTCTTTTGGCAGCAACAGCCTCTCTGACCTCACCTTTAAACCATGCTGGCAGTTTTTTGGACTTTCTTCCACTTTTCTTAATGCATGGAATACAGCTGGTCTGGGCTTCCAGGATAGTATTTTTAAACAACACCCAAGCTTGATGTAAGTCTTTAACCTTTGCAACCGCTTCTTTTAGTTTTTTCTTAACTATTTTCCTCATTTTATCCTAGTCTCCCTTTTGAAAGTTAAAAGGTAGTACTGTGGATTTCCTTACTATCCCTCCTCCACTAATTAAATAAAACACTATCATGCTATGATCACTATTGCCAAGTGGCCCTAACACCCTTATCTCTTGCACCAGATCTGGTGTTCCACTAAGGACTAGGTCCAGTATGGCTTCCCCTCTGGTCAGCTCATGAACCAGCTCCCCAAGAAGCAGTCATTTATTTCATCTAGGAACTTTATCTCCCTAGCATGTCCTGCTGTGACACTGACCCAGTCGATACCGGGGTAATTGAAATCACCCATTATTATTACTATGCTGTGACTTTTGTTAGCTTCCTTGATTTCTTTGAGTAGTTCATCATCCATTTGTTTATTCTGGCCAGGCGGTCGATAGTACACCCCCACTGCAATCACCTTCCCCTTCATACATGGAATTTCATTCCATAGAGATTCTACAGCAAATTTTGTTTCCTGCAAAACTTTAATCCTTTCTGACTCAATGCCCTCTCTAACATAGAGCGCAAGCCCTCCACCAATTTGATCAGTTCTATCATTACGATATAGTTTGTACCCAGGTATCACAGTGTCCCACTTGTTATCCTCCTTCCACCATTTCTCTGAGATTCCAATCATATCTAACCTTTCATTTAGTGCTATATATTCTAACTTCACATCTTATTGTTTAGACTTCTAGCATTTGCATACAAGCATTTTAGAGACTGTATTTTATTAATATTAATCTGGCTATTGGTAGGCATGAGTAATTTGGAATCTTTACAATCTGTCTGCACCATACTCAAGGGCATTTGGGCTACTTTACTCTTTTTTGGAACCTCTCTGCTTTTGGTAGTATCCTTCAAGGATACCTTCTTCTGAACAATGTGCTCTTGGGTGACTGTCGGCTTTCCCCTATTTTCTAGTTTCAAAGCTTCTCTATCTCCTTTTTAAAGATTAATGCCAGCAGTCTGGTTCCATCCCGGTTAAGGTGAAACCCATCCCTTCGGAAGAGCCCCTCCTTTCCCCAGAATGTTCCCCATTTCCTAACAAATCCATAACCCTCATCCTTGCACCATCGTCTCATCCACGCATTGAGACTCCGGAGCTCTGCCTGCCTTTTGGGTCCTGCACGTGGAACAGGAAGCATTTCAGAGAATGCTACCCTGGAATTTCTGGATTTCAACTGCCTACCTAAAAGCTTAAATTTAGTCTCCAGAACCTCCCTACCACATTTTCCTATGTCATTGGTACTTACATGTACCAAGACAGCAGACTCCTCCCCAGCACTATCTAAGACCTTATCTAGGCAGTGCGTGAGGTCCACTACCTTCGCACCAGGCAGGCATGTTACCAGGCGATCCTCACATCCACCAGCCACCCAGCTATCTACATGCCTTATGATTGAATCACCAACTATAACAGCTGTCCTAACCCTTCCCTCATGGGCACATGGTGCTGGAGAAACATCCTCAATGTGAGAGGGTTTTACATCACCTCAAGGACAGGTCCTAGTTACAGGATCACGTCCTGCCACACCAGGGTGATGCTCTCCTGTCACGTGACCTCTCCTCCATGGCAACAGGGATTCTGCCAGACTTCAGGACTATATCCCTGTAGGTCTTGTCCATGTACCTCTCTGTCTTTCTTATGTCTTCCAGGTCTGCTACTCTAGCCTCTAGAGAACGGACTTGTTCCCTGAGAGCAAAGAGCTCCTTGCACTTAGTGCATATGTAAGACCTCTCACCAACTGGGAGAAAATCATACATGTGACACTCAATGCTAAAGACTGGAAAGCCCCCATATCGCTACTGGACTGTTGTCTGCATCTTAGTTTAAAGCTTGTGTTTAGGTCTTTCAATTATGTACTTACTAAGGGTTAGTGTGGATGCTTATACTAATAAAAGTGTATCTAATAACCCGCAGTTTGGCTGATTCAGAGATAAACTGAACTACCAAAGTGTTACGTTTTGAGATATTATCCATAGAATCTTCCAAGAAGGCTGTTAAATTCTGATCCACTGAAGAGACTGAAGGGGCCGAAACCCCAATCAGCCAAACTGCGGGTTATGAGAGCATACTTTAAGCATCGGGGTACTTTATTTTGTGGTCAGGTTATCCAAATCTTCCCAGATGTCTGTCGTCATACGCAGATTTGGCGTAAGCAGTTTCTGCTATTAAAACCACAGGTGGTGGCGTTAGGGGCAACCTTCTTTCTTAAATTTCCTTGTCGTTGTGTGATTACCTTAGGGGGACGAACTTATGTGTATAATGACGTTAATGCCTTGAATGTTTCTTGGATTCAAAAGTAGAGGGAGAGGTACAATTGTTGAGGAGGAATGATTTTTTTGTTTTTCAGCTCCTTTATGTGGGGTGTGTAACCCCTTATTTCTTATAACTTGATTGATACTATTTCTACTGTTATTAGAGGCGATTCTTCTCTTGATGTGTTTCTTTTATATATAGGAAAAAAAATTTCTTGATTGTATTAGCTATTTCTTTTTTAAAAAATGTTCTTGTTTGTAATTTCTTGATGCACTGGAAAATCCTTAAATAAAAAATTTAAAAAAAAAGAAGAAAAAAAAGTGTATCTAATACCTTTAATATACCTTGTTCACCTGAAGCTTAATTAATCTCAAGTCCTCAGTGTATGACTGATTTGGATAAAGAGCTGCACCTGAGAGCAGCCCCTTTCCTCTAAGACGTGTAAGTACCTATAAAGCTACAATTGCCCCAGGGGTGGGTGGGTGTTAGGGAGGGAGGGAGGGAAATAAGACCTATTAAAAGAGGGCTATTACAAGGTACCCTGTCCTGTACCCTCATCAGGGGGAGGGGGTAGTCCCTCAGGTATACTAGAGCAGGAATAAAGTTTAAAACGCAGCACATTCTGGGGACAGAGCAGGGAGAGATATTTAATTTAAAGTAACAGTTAACCTGGCTACCACACAAAGGCCAGATAGTTGAAAGAGGCAGGGTAAGTTATACAGCTGAGAAAGCTGAAGTGCAGAACTAAAGGGAACAGGGAGATGAAGTAGCACACCAATAAAAACAAACAAATGAATAAACAGACAGCTAGAACTCACAGCAAAGTCATCACAGGAATTAAATATCCACCTATCTAGCAGAGCACTGTGAGAGCACTGCTCTTACCAGAGCAGAGAGAAGCAAACAGAGTGACTATGCACACGTGGGAGGAGGAGACAGGAAGAAGGGCTACACAATACCTCAGCAGGAGGGGGGGAGGGTGGTAGTCCCTCAGGTAGACTAGAGCAGGAAAAAAAGTTTAAAACGCAGCACGTTGTAGGGACAGAGCAGGGAGAGATATTTAATTTAAAGTAACAGTTAACCTGGCTACCACACAAAGGCCAGATAGTTGAAAGAGGCAGGATACGTTATACAGCTGAGAAAGCTGAAGTGCAAAATTAAAGGGAACAGGGAGATGAAGTAGCACACCAATAAAGACAAACAAATAAATAAATAGACAACTAGAACTCACAGCAACGTCGTCACAGGTGTTAAATATCCACCTATCTAGCATAGCACTGTGAGAGCACATCTCTTCCCAGAGCAGAGAGAGGCAAACAGACTATGCACACGTGGGAGGAGACAGGAAGAAGGGCTACACAATACCTCAGCAGGGGGGGGAGGGGAGTAGTCCCTCAGGTAGGCTAGAGCAGGAAAAAAGTTTAAAATGCAGCATGTTCTGGGGACAGAGCAGGGAGGGATATTTAATTTAAAGGACAGTTATCCTGGCTACCACACAAAGGCCAGATAGTTGAAAGAGGCAGGGTAAGTTATACAGCTGAGAAAGCTGAAGTGCAAAACTAAAGGGAACAGGGAGATGAAGTAGCACACCAATAAAGACAAACAAATAAATAAATAGACATCTAGAACTCACAGCAAAGTCATCACAACAGTTAAATATCCACCTCTCTAGCAGAGCACTGTGAGGGCACTGCTCTTCCCAGAGCAGAGAGAGGCAAACAGGATGCAAGTCTCTGTCTGTATATTACATGTCAATTGTCAATATATTCATTTTATGCATGTAATTAGTTATTAAATAATTTTCCCTACGAAACCTCATTAGATGAGCTTCTGCTGTAGAAACCAGCAAACTCTCCAAAACAGATCTTATTGGAGATCAAGATCAGGATCAAAACCCCCCTTGAGTGCCAGGATTGAACAAATACACTGCAGGTCATATACATAATTCCTAAAAACCCTTTAAGGATTCTATGGAGGAACATCTCAATAGTGAAAATTCTACAGGTGAAGTAAGAGGGTTTTGGCAGCGACAGTGAGTCACAGAAGAGTTTTTGGTGATGGTGGACGTCTTGCATGGTCAAGTGAAATCCACTGCTTATCCCTGGGATAAGCAGCATGGAATCTGTGTACCTTTCTGGGAACCTGACAAGTACTTATGACCTGAATTGGCCACTGTTAGAAACAGGATACTTGATGGACCCTTGGTCTGACCCAGTATGGCATATCTTATGTTCTTATGAAAAAAAGGTCGGAAGCCCTTACAAAGGAGGATGCTTATATGATAGCTAGTTTCTGTGACCTGCAGCTGAAAAGAACTGCAGTGCTATGCACTAACTTACTGGAAGGAGTGATTCGGATGGAGGAAACGTAGGCTAGAGGTAGAGAGGCATTGGTAATGCAGCAAGAGAAGCAGTAGGCATGACAGTGAGCAGTTGTGGTAGCATGAGCACTATTCTATCAACTACCATTACCTTCCACCTTTATGTGCCAGTTGGCCATGGCCCCAGCTTAGGGAAACCTTTAGTGACATAAGCCCTAGATATAGTGATAAGCAGCAGAGATCAGTCTGCCACAGTTTGGACTCCTGCACAAATTTCAGTGACACACTACCTTGGAGAGCCTCTTGAGGCCATGGATACAGATTCCTTGGCATACTGGGCAACAATGATCAGCAGTCTAGCCTGACTTAGCCAAGTTGCCCAGCATTTCCTTTTCTGCCCTCTAACCAGCTAGAGCCAAATGTTTCTTTCAGTTCATTCACACATTCTTTTTAATAAAAGTTTTTAACGTGTGTAAATTAGCTAAAAAAATGCTAATTTGTAGGTTAACGTGCTTTAAATTGAGTTTGCATGCATTCAAATTTTAAGGTGTGCTAAGACTTGCCTACAATGCATATACATTTGAAAATCAAAGCTACATGTGTTATTTCCTTCCTTTCTTCTTGTCCCCTCCCTGAGGAATATCCACCTTCAGTCCACCTAAAAGTATGCATGCCATAGAAACCTTGATCTCACAGACTTAGAAGATGCAGTAATCAACTGGAATGATGCCATAGAAAATGCTGCCATTGCAAAAACCCCACAACCAATTAAGAACAAACAATATCAAGCAGCATGGTACATCCAAGACCTAAAAAAGATACAGTGCAGAAGACTGAGCGTAAATGGAGGTTCACAAAATCCACCGACCTACAATCCCTCTATATGAATATATTACAACACTACAAACATTCCATTAACAAAATACATCAATCGCCCCAGAGAACCTTTTGAAATCGTAAAAACTCTTACAGCATCAAAACGATGACATAAATAACCCCACCATTGAACCCCAAATCCCGGCTAACTACTATAAGGGAAAACTAAAGCTACAAGCTATAGATTTAACTCCCCCCGCCCCCATGATGACAACCCTACAGCGCTGTTCACCTGGTCAACATTCTCACAGATAAAAAAAAAGATACTCTCAGTAACATAATATCCAAAATCAATATGACAATATCAAGCCTTGACCCATGTCCAGTCAGCTGGATAAAGGCAACAAAAGCAGAACTTTCCCCCTTCATGCTCCCAGTTATTAACTCAGCTCTAGATCAATAGCTTATGCCCCTAACACTAAAACATGCTATGATCTACCCTATTCTGAAAAACAATTCCCTGGATAAAAACAACCCCACATCATATAGACCAATTTCAAGCCTCCCATTCATGGCTAAAGTAATTGAAAAATAGTCCAGATTCAACTGCAGGACCATATTGATACCAATGCTCCCCTAGATGAACAACAATATGGCTTTAGGCCACACCATGGCAATGAAACTCCCCTACTTGTTCTACTGGACAAACTGATATGTGGCATAAATAACACCAGACAAGCATTCATCCTGATATTCTTGGACATCTCTACTGCATTTGACAGCATTAGTCACATCATAATGCTCACAAGACTACAACAAATAGGGATAAAAGGTACAGTACTCCAATGGTTCCAGTCATACCTCTCTGACCGAACCCAACAGGTTAAAACCGGAAAACACTCATCCAAACCTTATAAACAAGAACAAGGCTCTGCCCTTTTGGCCCTCCTTTTTAACATATTCCTCCATCCCATCTACAATATCTTTAAAAAATTCAACATAGGATACCACATTTATGCGGATGATATAATGTTATATCTACCGTTTAACATTACAAACTTCATCCCACATCAACTTACAGAATGTTTCAATGAAACATCAAAATGGCTCAACAATCAAAATCTCCGGATCAATTTCAGCAAAACAGAGGTATTATTTATAACTAGGAACCAAGGTTTCACCCCACCTCCAAATGTCAGAGTTAATGGGACTGACATATTGGTTAAAAATGAAGTAAAATACCTTGGGGTAACCTTAGATCAGACCCTCAGTATGTCCACACACATAAAACTCACAACAAAAAAAATCTGCTATAACTCAAAATGCCACAAAAGCTCCGACCACTACTCCCCAACCATGACTTCGGATCAGTCCTCAAAGCGTTAATCATGCCACACTTTGACTTTTGAAACAGTGCCCTCCAAGGCCTATTCAAACAAGCCCTAAAACAACTGCAGATGGCGCAGCATCTGGCTGCATGAATAGCATGGAGGACCAACATATCTGAACACATTACACCTGTATTGTATAACTTATCAATTGATATCAATTGGTGATATCAATTGACATTGAATGCTTTAACTTACACTGGCTGTCAGTCCAAAGTCATATGTACATTACAAAACACTAATGTCTACATTTAAACTCATAAGGGATATAGCCCCATCCCACCTCACCTCCCTCAACAACAAACAAGTAGAGACACGACAAAAGCGAGAATGCAACCAGAACAAAATAGTAGTTCCCCCAGACTACCGAAAATCCATTAGAGCCGCTAGCAACAGAGCATTTTCACACTTTGCCCCCATATTCTGGAATGCACTACCAGACGAATTAAGAACAATTAAAGACCTCTCCACATTCCACAAAGATCTCAAAACCCACCTCTTCAGAAAGCACTTTGGAAACCCATTGGAATCCCCCAACCTTGACCCCATCTAATACAAAATTAATGCACCCACCATATTCCGATGACTAGTACATGACCAGGCAATACATCTCACCTTAACAACAAAAAACACACTCTTTACACACACATATAGAAGCTACACACACACCATCATCGTATTTGATTTAAAACTGAATTCAACTCTAGACCCAAGTTCTTTGTTCAATGTACATAGTTATTGGAACTGTTTCATGTAATTAACTTTGTTGTTGTTTAATGTAAACCCGCATTTGATCTCTGGAAAAAATGCTATATAAATGCTTAAAATAAAATAAATAAATAAATAGAAATCCACACCTAGGTTTAGTTGAACAGAAGAGGGCAACATTCCAACAGCACAATGTAATTAAGTAAATGGCTTTGATGCACAGAAATATTTAAAATTGCATAACAGCTCATGTTGAATATGTTTTTCTTGAAATCTTTGCCATCTGATTTAAAACTATGGAAGATGAAATATGTACAAAAATCATGTTTTGAACATATCAATTTTTCTTTAGAAAAAATTAGGATGAAGGTGATTTTAAATATCATTTTATTGTAAGCAGGTATTGGTATATGGAAGTGAATGCAATTCTTTTTTTTTTTTTGCTGTTGTGAACCATTTTATATTTATTTCTGTTAAAAAGGCAGATTATAAGTATTATTTTAAATCAAAATAGTGTGCAGACTAAGGGAAGATTTTAAGATGAAAATTAAGTTAGCAGTGATGCTATAAATTAAATGTTCTATTACTAGGCATAGTGATTGATTAACCTAAAGTAGTGGTTCTCAACCCAGTCCTCTGGGACCCCTGGCCAGTCAGGTTTTCAGGATATCCACAATGAATATGCATGAGATAAATCTGCATGCACGGGTTGCAAGAGGATTGGTTTGAGAACCACTGACTTAAAGGATGATTTCCAAGAAGTTCCTCCATGGTTGAACTGCTAAATTATGTTCAGGAAAATCATAGTCTGCACAAAATTTAGCTAGACAAAAAGAAACATTCCAGGGTTGAGTTATGCCAGGCAGCATCCTCTGCACTATCAGAAAAGAAAACAAGCTCCTCCCCTCCCTGCCTTCATCACTTATCCCTTGCTTTCTTGAATTCAGATACAGTCTTTGTCTCTACTACCTCTACTGGGAAGTTATTCCATGCATCTACCACTCTTTCCATAAAGAAATATTTCTGCAAATTACTCCTGAGTCTGTCTCCTTTCACCTTCATCCTATGCCCTCTCATTGCAGAGCCTTCTTTCAGTTTAAAGGGGCTCTCCTTCCTGTGCATATTTGCCACAGTTGGTATTTAAACGTCTCTATCATATCTCCCCTCTCCCTTCTTTCTTCCAAAGTATACATATTAAGATCTTTAAGTCTGTCCCCATATGCGTTATGACGAAACCCACTGACCATTTTGGTAGCCACCCTCTGCACTGACTCCATCCTGTTTATATCCTTTTGAAGACGTGGTTTCCAGAATTTTGACAATACTCTAAATTAGATCTCACCAGAGACTTTTATAGTGGCCCTATTATCTCTTTCTTCCTGCTGGCCATCCTTCTGGCTTTCGCTGTCACTTTTTTTATACCTGCACAAATAAAGGCAAAAAACACAGCTTTCACAAAATTCAGAAGTTCGCAAACAGAGGTACACAGAAAAGAATACAGGATAAAGCTAAAAGAGACGAAAAGAGAAATAAGGATAGCAAAAGCAAAGATAGAAGAAAAAATGGCTGAAGATCTGAAGCGTATATTCAGGAAAAGAGGAATATCAGAGGTGGAATTGTAAGACTCAAAAGTACCAAGAACAGATTTGTGGAAAGTGAAATTGAAAAAAGTGAAAATGCTAAACAAATATTTCTGTTCTGTTCTTACTAAAGAAAATCCTGGAGAAGGATCATCTATGATTGTCAAATATACAAATCTGAATGGAGTAGATACTTCAACATTCACAGAAGATGATGTGTTTGAAGAGCTTGCAAAACTGAAAATGGACAAGGCCATGGGACCTGATCGGATACATCCAAGGATAGTGAAAGAGCTCAGAGAGGTTCTGACAGGGCCTTTAAAGGATGTTTTTAATAGATCCTTGGAGACAGGAGAAGTTCCACAGGACTGGAGAAGGGATGATGTGGCACCTCTTTACAAAAGTGGTAATAGGGAAGAAGTGACAAACTACAGGCCAGTAAGCCTTACCTTGGTGGTGGGAAAAGTAATGGAGGCACTCCTGAAAGAGCGAACAGTGGACTTTCTCGAAACCAATAGGTTGCATGATCTGAGGCAACATGATTTTACCAAAGGACAATCATGCTAAACAAACCTGATTGAGTTCTTTGACTGGGTGGTCAGAGAACTAGATCAAGGACATGCAATGGATGTAATCTACCTAGATTTCAGCAAAGCCTTTGATAGTGTTCCTCATTGGAGGCTTATCAATAAACTGAACAGCTTGGGGATGGGACCCAAATGGTGAATTAGATCAGAAATTGGTTGACTGACAGATGATAGAAGGTGATGGTAAATGGAACTCACTCGGATGAAAGGAAGGTGATTAGTGGCGTGGCCCAGGGATCGATCCTGGGGCCGGTACTGTTCAATGTATTTGTGAGTAATATTGCTGAAGGACTGAATGGAAAAGTCTGTCTTTTTGCAGATGACACAAAAATTTGCAACAGAGTGGACTCCCCTTTGGGAGAGGATAACATGAGGAAACATCTACTAAAGCTGGAAGAATGGTCTAACGCTTGGCATTTAAGATTTAATGTGAAGAAGTGCAGTGCCATGCACTTGGGAAGCCGAAATCAAAGGGAATTGGATGCGATAGGGGATGAAAGGTTGGTGTGCATGGACTAGGAGAAGGATCTCGGAGTGATTGTTTCTGAGGATCTCAAGGTTGTGAAACAGTGTGACAAGGCAGTGGTCAGAGCCAGAAGGATGCTGAGTTGCATACAGATAGGCATTACCAGCAGAAAGGAAGAGGTATTAATGCCACTGTACAAGTTGCTGTTGAGGTCTCACTTGGAGTATTGTGTTCAGTTTTGGGGACCATATCTCACAAAGGATATAAAAGGACTTGAAACACTTCAGAGGAAGGCGACCAAAATGATTTGGAGCTTGTGCCAGAAGACATATGAGAAGAGACTTGAAGACCTTAATATGTATATGCTAGAAGAGAGGAGGGACAGGGGAGATATGATACAGATCTTTAATACTTAAAGGGCATTAATGAACAAACAAATCTTTTTCAAAGACAGGGAAGCTGTAAATCTAGAGGGCATAACATGAAGCTACAAGTGGGTAAACTGAAAGGCAATGTCAGAAAATACCTTTTCACGGAAAGGGTGGTGGATGCTTGGAATGCCCTCCCGATAGAAATGATGGAGGCAAATACAGTGACAGAATTCAAAATGGCATGGGACAGACACATTGGATCCCTTTATAGCAACAAGATAAAATCAAAATAAACTTAACTCTTTCTTATATCTCAACAAATAGGGGTGATCTGCACAGAGCAGTGGGTACACCCCTAAACAAAGGCATGGGGAGTGGTGACCTGTATGGAGCGGCAGGTGAACCTACTCTTGCCACCTTGCTGGGCAGACTAGATGAACCATACTGGTCTTTATCTGCCGTCATATACTATGTTACTATGTTAGAAACACTTTGTCCCCTATACTGTACCACTCCCTTAGATTTTTGCAGCCCGAATGTATGACCCTGCATTTTTTAGCATTAAATCTCAGCTGCCAAATTCTCAACTACTCTTCAAGCTTCACTAGATCCCTCCTCATGTTATCTATACCTTCCTGGGTGTCAACTCTATTGCAGATTTTGGTATCAATGAGGCAAACCTTACCTGATAGCCCTTCCACAATATCACTTACAAAAATGTTAAAAAGAATCAGACCAAGGATATTTCCCTCCGGCACACCAGTGGTAACATTCTTCTGCTCAGAGTGAGATCCATTTAGCTGCACCTTTTGTCATCTCCCACTCGACCAATTTCTAATCTAGTCAGTCACTAAATGGTCCATTCTTAGGACAGTCAATTTATTTAAAAGCTGCCTGTGTGGAACAGTATCAAACGTTTTACTGAAATGTAAGTATACCACATCTAGGGCTCTGCTTTATCCTGAGTAGCTACTACATATTCCTCCCCTTCACCCTTCAGTTTGACAATATAACTTTTGCACTTCCTCCTCTCACAAATGTATCTGAAAAATGTTTTGTCCCTCCCATTTTACTGCATTGGCTATTTTTCCTTCCATTTGTATCTTTGCTTTCCTGACTATTTTTCTAGCTTCTCTTAGCTTTATTAGGCCCAGGGGATTATTTTTAATCACACTCATGAAAGGGGAGTTAATTCTGAGACTGAATGCAGAATGGTGGAAGAGCTCTCTCTCACTAACCGGTCAAATATTGACCATCTAGATTTAGGTGACAATCCTGATGAAAACCTAATCAGTTAAATTAGACTGAAATTTTACCTAAACAAAACTGGCTAACATTATTTATTTATTTATTTGGCTGTGCTTTTATACCGCTTTTCACTGGGTCAAAGCCGTTTACAATCAACTTAAGAACAGTCCAAATACATAAAACAAACTATATACAAGACATTTAGCTTATACGGGGTGGCCCAAAAAAAAGTGAGAACATCTTATAGCATATAAGTTATTTAAAAATTCAAAAAGACAGATGTAAACGATTAACAAATTTTAAAAAAAGATGGTGACCGGAAATTGTCGAAATAAAGACATTATATAGCTAAAAAAGGTAAATAAGTAAACTATTTAAGCTTTTAATTTACGAGATGTTCTCACTTTTTTGGGCCACCCTGTATACATTGAATGTGAGGTGTATAATGAGAATTTGAAGCAAAAGTGTTTCTGTGATTGTGTAAATAAATAGATCTGTGGGAGAGATAGCATTGGTTCTGTCTATGTTATTGATCCAAAGTGTTCAAGAAGCGAGTTTTCAGCCGCTTATGGAATGCTGGGAGATCTGTGGTATGTCTGATCTTGTCGAGAAGGGAGTTCCAGAAGGTTGGAGCGTATAGTTCAAAAGCTCTTGTGCAGGTGTGTTGGGTGCAGTTTGTTTTTGTATGGGGGATAATTAGAGTGTTCCTATTGATTTGTCAGCTGGCTCTGTTGGAATGGAAGGGATGGAGGAGTGATTGAAGGTGGAGTGAGGAGTATCCGTTTAAAGTGTTTGTAGGTCATCAATAGGGTCTTTTATTTGATGCAACTGTTTAGTGGGAGCCAGTGGAGTGTAATATGTTCATATTTTGGTGCTGATAGTAGAGTTCGTGCTGTGGAATGGAGAGCTATGCGCAGTGGTAAAGTGGTTGTTATCTTACCAATTCTGCAGATCTGTGGCTTCCTATAATAGGTTGTACATTGTTGATTTTTTTAATGTATTCTCATTCATTTGATTTAATGCAAGTTAATATGTAGATTTGTGTACCACTTTGGGATTCATTTTATGATGAAGAAGACAGTATATCAATTTTTAACAATGAACTATCTCTCTTCAAGCAGTGGCCCTTAAGAAATGCACTCTGAAGGCTGCCATTTTAATTTGGCCAGTACTTCTATTAAAGTAAAGTTTATTTTTTTGGCAAAGATCTCCATGCAGCTTGTTAGTAATATATGCAATAACATAAAGCAAAGAATCTGGTTCCAAGCATCTTCTTTCTGCATTGCGAGCTCCTTGCTTTTTAATGTCTTTGCAGTTTTGAATGAATTTCAAAACAAATCAAGAGACACATGGAGGCTTTGGTTATTTTTGGCTAGTGCTGGATAAATTAATGGTCCAAAAGTTTCTGTCCCTGTGCCAAGTGTCTATGAGCCTGGAGTTAAAGAGTCATGTTTTCCAAGCAGCCTTGAAGTTAGTGGAGATTTATTAATTTTATATTGTCATCCATTACTTTATTCAAAGAGTTGTCTACATGAAGGTTGATAGAGGGCAGTCAAACCTTTTGCACTGCACAAATTATATCATTAGGTGTCTGGCTATGGGTCGACTTGTTCTCAAGCCCTAAAAACTAAACACAGCTGAAATCTAAATCCCCTGACAAATGAAGATTGTGTGCAAAGATCAGGACTAACGTATGGCAAATGGAATTTCTAAACACCCCCTCCCCCCATGCCACATACACCTGATAAATGATGCTGTGAAATACTAGTGTTGAAATGGACACTGGGTGCAAGGCTCTTTCATTGTGCAATTTATTCGATAATATGACCATGAGCAAACAGTTTCAAAAGTGATCTTGTAATAGGTACGAGCAGTCAGCAGTGTGTGCCATACAAAAATTTAGGGCCCCTTTGATTAAAGCCTGCTGAGGATTTGCCATTAATGCACCAATCAGACACATGTTAATGGCAAAGGCCACATATTAGCTGTTGGGGGCACGTTCAGTATTTCCCCAGCAGCTAACACGCAAAGGGTTTTCTTAACATGTGCTCCACTACGTCAGGTTCACTTAATGATGCCTGTGGAGGAGTAATTAGGCGAACCCACCTTACGAGCCGCATCGCTGCCGAACTAGCGGTAGTGCGCTCTCCTTGCCCACTCTTCATCCATTTCCCGCACCATCCTGCATTTGCCAATGGCGCGGTTTTAGTGTATGGAGTTAGACACTGGTGTTCCTGACTGCCTGTAGCCATGCATTAAAATGCCTGTGAACCAGCTAACGGGCTTTATAAGAGGCCCTTAGTGTGCAAAAAATTGATTTAATACATCTTACTCTACAAATGAATGAGAGCGTAACTGATTTGCATGCATTAAATGCTCTAATATGCATAAAAATGTGTTATTAAAATGAATATATGAAGCAAATTTTTAAAAATGCCCTAAAATAGAGAAAAAAGTGAAAATGGACCAAATTTGTTTTGCCTGTGCACATTTCTTTCATAAGAGCATAAAAAAATGCCTTACGGGGTCAGACCAAGGTCCTTCAAGCCCAGTATCCTGTTTCCAACAGTGGCCAATCCAGGTCACAAGTACCTGTCAGGTTCCCAAAAAAGTACATAGATTCCACAATGCTTGTCCTGGGGTAAGCAGTGAATATCCCAGGTCCTCTTTAATAATGGTTTATGGACCTTTCCTCCAGGAACTTGTCCAAACTTTTTTTAAACCCAGTTACACTAGCAACGTTTTACTACATTCTCCAGTAACGAATTCCAGGGTTTGATTACGTCTTCAGTAAAAAAATGTCTTCTCTTTTTAGTCCTAAATGGGTTGCATTTTAGCTTTATTGTGTCCTCTAGTCTTTCTACTTCTCAATGGCATAAACAATTGATCTATGTTTACCCGTTCCACTCCATTCATTAATTTATAAACCTCTATCATATCCCCCCTCAGCCATCTCTTTTCCAAGTTGAAGAGCCCCAACCTTTTAAGCCTCTCTTCTTAGGGGTATTCTTCCATTACCTTTACCATTTTTGGCGCTCTTCTTTGTACCTTTTCTAATTCAGCTATATCCTTTTTATGCTATGGCGACCAGAATTACACACAATATTCAAGAAGCGGTCTAGCACTCCTTGTGACCTTGAGCAAGTCACTTAACCCTCCACTGCCTCGGAAGAAAGGCCTGGCAATCTACTTCCGGTGACAATGCCAAGAAAACCCAGGAGCTTCTGGGTCGCCAGGAGTCAGGACTGACTCGAAGGCACACATTGCATTGCATTCTCCATTCCTTTCCTTAAGATTCCTAGCGTTCTATTTGCTCTCTTTGCCGCCACTGCGCACAGTTATGCTTTACCCATTGAAATGCTTTGAAAACTGCTTTATCTGCATAGACTGACACAGGCAACTGAAGATGGGTTAGGGAAGATTGGTTTTAACTTGCAGATCTGAGAAATGTATGCACGTGTGTGTATAAATTAGCCAAGAAGCTTTCTGCATAGTCAAGAGCAAGTGTAAAATGTGAGTACATAAATTCCCTGGAGTAGTTTTCAAAGGTGTAACCCTTCATTTAGAAAATATGACAGAACTCACACAGGAAACATATGCACATACTGTTCACACACATATTTATAAAATGAAGCCCCCTGGAGGTTTTTTAGCAGCTCACCTAAATTGTCCAGGCAATGCATACATGAATTATATTAATTTTCAAAGGAAAGGTATATGCATACTTGCTCTTTAGAACTTTTCCCATTGAAAATGGTGGCACATATTTACAGCTGTTATGATATGCACAATTTTTTCTCAAACGTTTACGTGCATACTTTTGAAAATCCAGTAGCATCCACAACTCTGCCCCTGGGGATAACTGCTCACCACAGATAAAAGCGTGTGCATGATATGGGATTATATAAATATTTTAAACTGTATATGGTCTAAAAATTTTCAGAACAAGCCGTTTTTGTGCATAAGCTACAGTTTTATGCAATAAATGGCTTTTACATTTTTTTAATAAGCTGATTTTTTTCAAAATGAACTGAAAACCAAATACAATTTTATATTATAGGTGTAATTCTTTTGTTATGGCTGAAGATGGTGCCATTTGTGTGTGTCTGGAGCTGTCAGTCACTGATTCTGCCATGCCAATTATATATAATAGCTATCAATATCTGAGCATTTTTTCTCACAGCATTTGATAAGGAAGCTGCCAGAATCTCCACCTCACTGAATAGAAGGTTTGAGTGTGGTTCAGTTGTTGGATGGCAGTTATGTGTTTTTCTTACGCCAAGCCCTATGATTTTCTTCTTATAGCCAGCAGAGCAGTGCTTCAATCCCAAATGCCGGATAAGCACACACCAGTATTTATTTAAAATTTTAAAGTATTGATACTAAATGCTAGAAGCATTTTAATATAATAAAATTAATTTGTTCTGGCTATGGAGGATCTTTTACTAAAGGATGCTAAGGTGTTTGTACCTAACACGCCAATAGCTCCAAAACCATGATGAGTTAGGAGTTACGCCACTGCGTTGTCAGGGATGTGGACAGTATTTTCCCATAGTTAACATGGGGCCCAGTCCACTAATATGTGCCACATTAGTATGGGTATACTTAACTCACCACGTCTACTCTCCGCCCCAACTCGTCCACTCAGGATGCAAGTTAGTGCAGCAATTGGCTTGCGTTGTCATGGCCCCGGGCTAGCTGGCAACGTGTGTCCAAGACAAACTTTTAGCATACAGTTAGTTAGCGTTCTTTAGTAAAATGCCCCCTGTGTGTTTCAACCAGTTTTGTGTTAACCACTTCATATTCCTTCATTTTCATTTATTTTCCTCTTTTTTTATAATTATATAATTGGTTTTGGTTTTATGTTCAGATTGGCACTTTTTTACCAATTGTATTGGCTGACTGCTGTAGATTCTCCTGTTCATATCTATACAGGTACCTTGTACTGCTTCCTTGTGCTGTTCTGTTTGTTTGTCTTAGCAGACTGTCAAGCTCTCTGGCTCAAGGGTTGTCTCTTTTTTGCAATATATAAATGATAAGTAATAGTAGCCATAGTAGTGGTGTGGCCTGGCAGTTGCTCTGTTGCTGAGTTCCACATTTGCTGAACAGATAGAAAAGATAGTCGTGCATTTTATATTGTTTCACTTACGAGTTCTGAATTTGTTGAATATGTTTTATGATTTTCTTCTTATAGGATGCAATGTAATTCCTCTTACTGATGATAGAGTACTATGTTTTGGAAATGCCAATAAGAGCCACTTTTGCTTTTATGGAATATTTTTTTAATCTATATAATTATTTTGGAATAATGTAGGGACTCATCCTCCCACCCCTTAAGAACATAAGATATGCCATACTGGGTCAGACCAAGGTCCATCAAGCCCAGTATCCTGTTTCCAACAGTGGCCAATCTAGGTCATACGTACCTGGCAGTATCCCCAAAAGACAAAGGTTCTACAATGCTTGTATTGGGTCAAGCATTAATATCCTGGGTCCCTTTTTAATAATGGTTTATGGACCTTTCCTCCAGGAACTTGTCCAAACCTTTTTTAAACCCAGCTACACTATCAGCTCTTACTGCATCCTCCGGTAACAAATTCCAGAGTTTGATTACATGTTGAGTGAAAAAATATTTTCTCTTATTTGTCTTAAATAGTTTACCCTGTAGCTTCATTGCATGTCCCCTAGTCTTTCTATATTCTGATAGCGTAAACAATTGATCTATGTTTACCCGTTCCACTCCATTCATTAATTTATAGACCTCTATCTTATCTCCCCTCAGCCGTCTCTTTTCCAGGTTGAAGAGTCCTAACCTTTGTAGCCTCTCTTCATAGGAGTAGCCTTCCATCCCCTTTACCATTTTGGTGGCTCTTTTATGAACCTTTTCTAATAACGCTATATCCTTTTTAAGATACGGCGACCAGAATTGCACACAATATTCAAGGTGCGGTTGTACCATGGAACGATACAGAGGCATTATAATATCCTTTGTTTTATTTCCCATTCCTTTCCTTATGATACCTAGCATTCTATTTGCTTTCTTGGCTGCCGCTGCACACTGGGCGGAGGGTTTTAACATGTTATCCACGATGACTTCTAAATCATTTTCCTGGGTGGTGGTTCCCAATGTGGAACCTTGCATCGTGTAACCATAGTGTGGGTTGTTCTTTCCTAGGTGCATAACGTTGCACTTGTCCACATTAAATTTCATCTGCCATTTGGATGCTCAGTCTTCCAATTTATCCAGATCCTCCTGCAGTTTTCCACAGTCCTCTTGGGTTTTACCCTAATTGACTCATATATGGCTGCAGCCTTTATTAAACTTCAAATACTTAACTTAGTAACATATTGTATCAAACCCCACCCCACTAGGTTGGCTTTTACACTCCTGAACACCCCATTTCATCCTGTCAGTCGGTGACTATTAATCTGTGGTGCTTCTCTCCCTGTATTGTCTACAGTGTTGCCAGACCATGCCCTGGCTGCTCTTTCAAATAATGCCTGGTGCAGCGCCCAGGCGTGTTGAGAGCCCTGGGGACCTGTGAAATACTAACCCCACCCCTTCACCAATTGATCTGTCTTGGACCATTGAATCTTCATTTGCACCTACCGTGCACCTACCCACACATCATTCTTCAGCAATTTTGTTATTCCCACAGCATACTTAGTGAGTACTACTAGTTTGCTGACCCAGAGTGCTGGCTAAAATGCAAAAGAAAAGGCAACTTGGAACAAGATTGTTTTGAATCATAAGAAGCACACCTTGCACAGCATGTCAAACAGCTGCAGTAGCACTCCTGGCCCTATTGGGAAATGGTCTGCCTTCTCTGCTCCATAGTTATAGAGTGCACACCGACATGTTGATTTCGGTACTAGAAAAGATGTCATAGGATCACAAAACCCTGACATTTTACTGACGAATACAATACTTGCGAGAACAGTATTCACCATGCCTATAAGCCCTTCAACATAGTATGGACAATGCATTTCACTGTCCATTGAACTCTGAAAGGAGGTCGCACGGCAGGCAAAGTTGAACCATCCAATCAAGGACTGAATCTGTCTCAGTGTGAGCTTCTTCTGCCCTTTAGTCACAAAATTGCCATCCACAGTGCCTCCACCCTATCTCCTGGTGGCGAGGATTCCATAGTCCAAAGTTCATCTTGATTCCTAGAAAGTAAGCTGCATGCTCGGACCCTCAGACTTCTCCTCAGTCAAGGACAAACCAAGATCTACCGCTACATCCCAAAACGTTCCCACCATCCTCGCACACTCATCAGAGACCACCACACCCCCAAATAGAAAATCATCCAAGTAGTGCACTAGAACATAAGAACATACCACTAGCAACAATTGCTCCTAATGGGAGAAGGAACTTTGCCAATCGGTCCTCCCAACCTGTTACTGTGGTTCCTACTCCATGCCCTGCACCTGTGCTAGAAACAGCAGGCCAGGGGCTCACATGTACTGGTGCTAAAGTGGAAACAAAAATTCCCTGCACCCCTATCCCTCCAGCACTACCCCGAAAAGACTGTGGAGCAATAGCAGCCAGCTTGTTTGCTACTGTGGATCTTACTTCTCCATTAGCTGCCCTGGCTCTGGTGCTCCTTTCCCGTTTTCTTGCAGCTGAGATTGCTATCTGGGCCCACAATGCCTGGAGCTGCTCCCAGGGATCTGAACTTCCTCCCCAGACCCCTGATGCAGGCCTGAGTGCCGAAACCTGGCCAAGTTGGGTCACTAAATAAAGCTGATTATGTGAAGACTTATCAGTGTGGCTGTGGGTCTGCTTTCTCTGCTTTGTGTTTGGATGGACTTTATTGTGGAGTACCCTTCTCTTTTATTCATTGGCTTGTAAGGTTGATGGTCAATGCAAAAGAGGAAGGCCAGCAACGAGATGGATCAATACAATAACAGCAGCTATGGATGCCAATCTATCAAAAATGAGCAGCCTGACTGAAGATCAAATACAGTTTAGGACAGCTATCCAAAGGGTCGCCATGTCGGCACTGACTCAGTGGCATTTAACAACAACAACAACAACTTTTCTGACCGTTCTGCCCGATGTAAGTTGTCTACATCCCAGCTATACCTGTTATACACTGTCTTGGGTAAATTTCTTTCTAAAGGTGGCTAATAAATCTGATCTTAATAAATACAGTAATAGTAGATGCATTGCACTACACCCAGGAAATCTTTCCAAGCTGGCCTGCTCAGCTACCTCCAAACCTGAGTACTTCTTATGCTGAATCCTGCTAATGGATGTGTATTGCCTTCAGAGGGATTTAAAATCAAGACATAAGGGGTTACTGGAGCTTCTAGCAGCTCATGAATATAAACTGAAAATTACTAAGAAGGGACATTGAGATGAAAAGCTCCATATTTATGGAATAGATTACATAAAGATATATGAAAAGAACAATGTTATCTTATCTTTACAAAAAAGTTTTAAAAACCTGGCTTTCGAATGACTTCTTTAAATAGGAGTGCACTGTATGAAGGGGAGGTTTGCTTAATTCTGAATTATGGGAATGAGACTTGATTTTATTTATGCATTTTATATGAGGGAAGAGCGGCATCATCTCATTTTGAATTGTGGGAATGAGATTTTATTCTTTTATGATTTTGTATTGCAATAATGTTGCAAAGATTATCTACTTATTGCAATCTACTTTTATATTCTTATGGGTCAAAGTGGAATAGAAATGTGTGCAGCCTAATGAGCTTTGATCTACCATCAAGTTTAAACGTCATCTTCCCAAATAATTGTCTGTATTTCTCTGTCACAGTACAGATCAAGATAGTTGGTTTCATTCTGGAAAAGTTGCAGACCACCTAGGTAACAGTAATCTAGTATGCAGCTCTCTGGGACACTCAGCAGCTTCACCCACCTTCTCAAAGATGACCATAAATGCCTTAGGGTTATCATCTAGACCTAGAGTTGCCAACTGACTGGTTTTCAGCCGGCCTGGCCGGTTTTTCCATGGCCAGGCCGGCTGCCGGCACAGATGTAAAACCGGCCCTTGAAAAGCTGGTTTTTTGCTCTGGCTGCAAGATAAGGAGCGGGCAGAGCAAAAACACGCCTTTTCTCCCGACTCCCGAAGTCCGCAGGGGAGGGAGCCAGGGAAGCCCGCGCGAGGCCCCGGCTCCCTCTGTACAACAGCCAGCGTGACGATCCTTTTCCCTCACGCTGGCGGGTCTTTGTGTGAAGCCGCGACTGCTGGGAAAGGTTAAAGGGCATTGCCTTTAACCTCTCCCAGGAGTCCCAGCAATCGCGGCTTCACACAAACAGCCGCCAGCGTGAGGGAAAAGGATCTTCATGCTGGCGGTTGTATAGAGAGAGCAAGTGCCTCGCACGGGCTTCCCCGGCTCCCTCTGAAGGCCCTCAGACAGCCGTGAGGCTGGTCGTGGGGGGGGGGGGGGGGAGGCCAAGGACTGAATGGGCTGTGTTGGGGGGGGCTAGGACTACAAATGGGCTGTGATGGGGGGGGACCTGGACTGGAAATGGGCTGGGGGGGGGAACTGGACTGGAAATGGTCTATGGTGGGGGAACTTGCTGGAAGTGGGCTATGATAGGGGGGACTAGGACTGCAAATGGGCTGTGATGGGGGGGGCTAGGACTGGAAAGAGGCTGTGATGGGGGGACTTGGACTGGAAATGGCCTGTGATGGGAGGGCTAGCACTGGAAATGGGCTGATGAAGAGCTGGAATAGGACTGGAAATGGGTTGATGGGGGCTGGAATAGGACTGGAAGTGGGCTGACGAGGAGGCTAGGATTGGAAATTAGCTGATTGGGGAGCTTGGAGTGGAGCTTGGAGTGGAAAATGGGGGCTGAAATGGAACTGGAAAAGAGCATATGTGGGGCTAGGACTGGAAATGGGCTGATGAGGAGCTGGAATAGGACTAGAAATGGGCTGATGGTGGGAGTTTGGGCTGCAGATGGATGATGGGCTAGAATAGGACTGGAAATGGGCTGATGTGGGGGCATGGGAGAATGGGACTAGAAGGGAGCGGATACTGGGTGGGTCTAGAAATATAAGGGAGCTGATTTTGGGGGAGGACTAGAAGGGATGGGGAATGAGAATGGAGAGGGGAAAAGATATTTTGTGTGAAAGAAAAGTCTACGATGGGCCGGGTATTGGGAGAGTAAGAGGGGATTGAGAATGGAAGGGTGAATTTTGAGTGGATGATAAAGGAATAAGGAAAGAAATGGGGGAAATAGCAAAAGGGAAATGATCAGTATGTTAAAGCAGATATATAGAGAGAATGGAAAACATCTAAAAGAGAAGAAAGGACAAATGGACAGCTCGCAGAAGACACGAAGAAACCAGAAGAAAGTGACTGGAGCAATTGCAACTGAAAAATAAAATGCCCAAACAGAAGGTAGAAAAATACTTTTTATTTTGAATTTATTAACTGGAATATGTCTGGTCTGGGAAGTGTGTATTGCTAACATCTTTGCGTTTTTATTTAGTGCAAGAGGAAATTATTTTATAATTTTATTTCTCCAGTGCTGTACATTTCATGTTGGCTTTTGGGGTTCCCAGTTTAATTATTATGTGACCAAGGGAGTTAGCCTACACTTATCCTTGGAACGTTTTGTGGGTGGGGCTGGGGTGCAGCATGGGTGGGGCTGGGGGTGGGGCAGGGGTGGGACTAGGGACGGAGAATGGGTGGAGCATGGTGAGCCACAGGTGTCGGGTTTTTCTCGGTGAAAAAGTTGGCAACCCTATCTAGACCTAGCTTCATTAGGCAGGCGTTTATCAGGTTTCATGTTCATCACCAGACATCAATTGAATCAACAGCTATTGGCTGTACTGGTTGGGATAATTGCTGCACAGCCCACTGCTACAGAAACTGATCAGCTTGCCCCACAGTAGGTCATTTGCTGGATAACTATCGCTGGTCTTCTCCTGGCTTCACTACTTCTGGGGAGCTGCAGCATTTTGCTGCTCTGCCATTTTTTGAACTAGAAGGAGTAGTAACTGAATAGTACTGTGATGCTTAGAGGAGATATTCAGAGGCACTATCCACATAGTAAGACACATTTTAGAAAGGCCATGTAGTTGAAATATGGAATGTCCAAGTTAAAACATTTGAAATTCAGTGAGAGGGGCAGCAGAAAAGGTGGGCACCTGAAAGTGCTGTGTAAAATCAGCCTGTCTCCACCGTGAAAGATACACATGTTAGCAAAAGAAAAGGGAAAACGGAGTCATGAAGAGTAATGAGTCAGGCACGTGTGGGTTTCTGCCCAATATTAAGAACTGATTCATAAGGCACTCCACCAACAACAAACAACATATATGAGCACCCTGTTAACATGGTTGGGCTCCAGTAGACCAACATGAGATTCCACAACTGACCTACTGATAGTACCGCACGAAAAAAACTAAATTTAACCAACAATCGTGCAACTGTGCTTTTGAGTTATATACCCCCACCTTATGGAACACTCTCCCAACCAACATCCATGGTAACAAGGATCTCTTCTCTTTCCGGAAACAACTAAAGACTCACCTCGTCGACATCCACTTAGGGCAGGAACGGACAAGCACCAACTGACCCTAGACTCTTCCCCTGCCTAGACTCTAATCAAACCTTGAATCTGTAAATATCTTGTCGATTTAATGAAAAGGTATATTGTTGTGAACCCCCCCCCCCCTTTTTCTTGATGCTCAGAGATATGGCATCCCCCTGATGATGGTCCCCACCCCTTCTTATAATTATGTGATAACTTGCTTCAATGTATTTCACCCCTGCTTTTGTAAACTGCTTTGACCCCGCAAAAGGCGGTATATAAGTACAGCTAAATAAATAAATAAACTGCACATGTCAAATATGGATGCCTGCCATTCCAGGAATATAGGCGTGCCTGTGGCCCTATTTCAGAATGCACCCATGTATCTCTCACTGCATACATATCCAAACCTACCATCATACAAATGGAGATGTGCAGCATCAAAGGACCATGGACAAACACCTTTCTACTTACTGTCATGTTTTTGGGAAGGAGTAAATATATTAGGGGAGTGAGGGGCATTCTCTTCTTCTTCTTACAGTTGTCAGGTCACCGAAACAAGCACTTTTCAGATTCCTATTTGTGCCCTGGAGCAGGTATAGTCATGCAAACAACAAGGAGCAAGATGGCAAAAACTAGGTTCAGAAGCTTTTTTCAGGGGTACCATGTAGCCATACCTAACACAGGCCATGTTTCGGCATTTGCCTTCTTCAGGAGTATAATGGCACCGATACTGCAGCACTCTGATATCCTAAATCATATGAACCAGTCTTTTACATTCAGTCTGACAAGAAACGTCCACAATATTTTGCAGGCAGGACTGAAAGCTTATGTCTGGCTGCCCTGACAGTCCTACCGGGGCGCCTACAATGTAGCACTTTTAAGACTAATTGGAGAAAATATTTGTTCACTCAACGCATAATCAAACTCTAGAATTTGTTACCAGAGGATGTAGTAAAAGTTGTTAGTGCAGCTGAGTTTAAAAGTGATTTGGAGAAGTTCCTGGAGGAAAAGTCCATAAACCTTATTAAAGTGGACTGGAAAAATCCATTCTTAATCTTGAGTTAAGCGGTATGGAACATGTCTACCTTTCAGTAACCTAATAGGTACTTGCGTCCTGGATTGGGCACTATTGGAAACAGGATACTGGGCTCCATGGACCTTTGATCTGACCCAATATGGCATATCTTATTTTCTTATGATCTTATGTTCTCGAGCAAGTCATGTAGCCTTCAATTACTCCAAGTATCAACTTATGATTATAAACCCTTTCTGTGGCAGAGATATACCTACTGTACCTGAACTGTAACTCACTTTGAGACCAGATTTGGAAGGGCAAATAATTTAGTCTAAAATTCAAATGCTTTTCCAAGCTATGTCCTCCATAACTCAGTCCAGGCACAATGGAGTTTCAGTGCATGCATATAAGAATACAAGATATGCCATACTGGGTCAGACTAAAGGTCCATTAAGCCCAGTATTGTGTTTCCAACAGTTATGGTTTAGACATTTGATATACCACCCTTTACTTACACATCAGAGTGGTTTACATGTATATACTAACAGGTACTTTTTATTCCCTTGTCCTGTAGGCTCACAGTCTAAGTGTACCTGAGGCAATGGAGGGTTAAGTGGCTTGCTCAAGGCCACAAGGAGCAGCCATGGGACTAGAGATCCCAGTCCCTCTAGTCTGAGGTTACTTGCCCCCATGTGGGAATTGAACCCCTGGCCCTCCAACCTGAGATAACCTGTCTGAACCACTGAGCCACTCCTCCCTCACCAATCCAGGTCACAAGTACCTGTCAGATTCCTAAAAGACAGACAAATTCCATTCTGCTTATCGCTATATCTCAATAGGAATGTGTGTTCCCATGCAGTTACCCAGAGTCCATGATCCCTTCATTTAGAGGGCAAGGGAAGCAGCAGCAGGGAAAGTCAGGTTCTAACAGTAGGGAGTTCCCTATAAGGCCAATGAATGGGGCATGGTCTTGACTTCTGGAGGCAATAGGGTTGGCCCTTTGAGCATGGTCATGGCTACCTTGCAGACCTGCACTGAGCACATGCTGCCCCACTGAGCATCACCATACCAAGGGCATAGCCTATTGTGAGGGGGAGGGGAGGCAGCAGTGGCTTCTTCACTAGTCACTGTTCAGATGAGACAAATCCAGAGTAAATTGAAGCAGGTAAGAAGTCATTGATGAGTCTTCCATTGGGAGATATGGACACATGGAGATCCTGAGTATTTGGATTTCACCCTTAAAAGTCCAAATGTATTTCAGGCGAACCAGGTTAGTTTGGAAGTCATTTAAGATTTGAATTTTAAAAAAGAAAGGAAACAAAGATATGTCAGCTTTATAATGGTATTGTTTCTATACTTTAACTATGGCCATGCTACCCTGAGTGTGCCTGATCCTGTTTGATCTTGGCAGATAAGCAGTGTCAGGCCTGATTAGTACTTGGATGGGAGGCAACCTTGGAATGGCAGGTGCTGTAGGCTTTCTGTGTGGAAAAAAGGCTTGGCAATCTACTTCTGGTCACACCTTTCCAAGTGAGCCCTCCTCCTGGGTGAGTAGCCTTGGGGCATTCCCCAGAGGGACTAGGAGCTCCGTCGAGAGGTGGAGCAATAGGGAAAACCAAGGCTGTCAGGACCACTGAGGGGCCACCAGATCACAGAAGCCTTGACCTTGAAGAGGATCCGGGCAAATAGTGGCACGGGAGGGAAGGCATATACAAGGCCCTCTGACCACGGGATGAGGAAGGCATCTGCCGCTATCCAGGATGGATACATTTGGGAACAGCAGAAGCGGGGCAGCTGAGCATTGATTGGGCTGGCAAAGAGATCCAGACGGGGTTCCCCATAGTGGGAATAGCTGCTGCGCAACCCTGAGGTCTAGGCGACACTCGTGTGGCTGTAGGACCTTGCTTAGCCTGTCTGCTAGGGTATTGCCTTGGGCTGGAAGGTATACTGACTGCCCTGAGGAACATTTCCTGGCTGGTTGAATACGAGAAGAGGGCTATTGCCTCCTGGCAGAGATGCAGAGACCCTGTGCCCCCCTGCTTGTTGAGATAGAACATCACGACCTGGTTGTCCATTTAGTCCCCAACTGGTTCTGCAGGCTGTGGTGGAAGGCCTTGATCACTAGAAACATGGCCCTGAGCTCCAGCAGATTGATCTGCTGCTGGCTCTCCTCCAGAGACCAATTGCCCTGCATAAGCAGTTCCTTGCAGTGGGCCCAATAGGGAGACATCCGTGGTGAGGACTCTCTGGGGGTTCAGGTGCTGGAAGGGCATGCCCTTCTGCAGGTGCTGTGTGTCCTGCCATCAATAGAGTGTCTCTACTAGTTGAGGGACACTGATATCCTGTCCTGGAGTCTGCCCATGGCTTGTTTCCACTGTGAAGCAGAGGCACCATGGTACCAATGAACTGCCCGCATGTAGAGGTGGGCAATGGGGACCACATGGACTGTGGATGCAATGTGGCCTAGCAGACAGAGCATGGACTGTGCCGATGTTGCATGATGGTGCTGCACCTCAGTTGCCAGGGCCCTGAGGTGATCTGCCCTGTCCAGAGGGAGGAAGGCCCTGGCCTGGAAAAGTGTCCAGACGAGCTATGAACTCCAGGTCCTGTGTCAGAGTGAGGTGGCATTTGGTGTGGTTTATCATGAACTCCAGATGTTGTATGAACTTGATTGTGTGGGCCGTGGCCTGCTGCACCTCTGAGGCCATGTCTTCTTTCACTAGCCAGTCGTCCAGGTATGGGAAAACGAAGGCCCCTTGGAGTCGGAGGTAGGCCACCCTACTGCCAGGCATTTGGTGAAGACTCTTGGTGCGGAGGAGAGGCCGAAGGGTAGTACCCTGTACTGGAAGTAGTCGCCCCCTACCATAAACCTTAGGTACTGCCTGTGGCTGGGGTGGATAAGGATGGGGGTATAAGTATCCTTTTTAGATCAAGGAGCATAGCCAATCTCCCTGCTGGAAGTAGGGCAGCAATATTCCAAGGGAGAGCATATTGAACTTCTCCCGCACCAGGAATTTGTTCAGATTTCTCAAGTCCAGGATGGCCCTTACACCTCCTGTTCTTTTTGGGATCAGAAAGTACCTAGAGTAGAACCCTTTTCCTTTTAGGTGGTGGGGTAGAGGCTCCATGGCCATGTCCCTGAGAAAGCCTGCAAGTTCCTGCAGTAGCAGAGCCTGGTGCGGGGGAGTCCATGGGGGCTCTCCTGGAAAGAAAGGAGGAGGCATCTGGTCCAGGTGAAGGAGGTAATCTTCCCTGACCACTTGATGTGCCCAGGAACAGGTGATGATGGCAGACGACTGATGGGCAAAATGAATCAGACGTGCCCCCCCCCCCCGGTAGCTGGTCCACCATGGGTAGAGAGGTTATGCTCTGAGAATCAAAACCCCATCCCAGTCTGGGCTGGATCCAGTGTCTGAGGCTTGGGACCCTTAAGCTTATGCACCCCTGACCTGCTCCCTTGCCCTGATGACCTTGCTGAGGGGGTCTGGGTGGCTTGGTATTGGGGATAGCCTTGATAAGGCTGGCCTTTCCGGTGGAAGGGAGGCCTTTTCCCCTGTGGTTTCTTCTTGGGAAGAGTGGAGGTCTTCCTAGAGAGTCGAGTCCTGGTGACATACTCGGTCTCAATCTCTGCTGCCTTGCCCTCCATAAGCTTGCTGAAGAGGTTTTCACCAAGGTAAGGAATGTTGAGGAGTTTCTCCTGGACCCATTGCTTGAGGTCTGAGGTCTGGAGCCAAGCCTGGCATCGGGCACAGATGCCCGCAGCGGCCACCCTCATGTTAGATTCGAAGCTGTCGTAGGCTGCTCGAGACAAGTACTTTGAGCACTCCCCAATGGACTTCGTGAGGGTTTAAAATCACTGGAGGTGATCTCTGCTGAGACCCACTGAGAAACCCCCGAACTCCCTAGTCAGGTCTCGGAGATACATGCCGATATACAGCACTGAGTCTTCAGTCTTTTCTGACAGTGCATAGTCGACTTGACCACCATGGAGGTGTGAGTGAGTTGCGCCTTTCTCAAGCCAGGGCCTTGATGGACCTGATACATGGTGTCCAGGTGCCAGCTAACTATCGTCACTGATGCTGGTGTTTCCCACATTCGGAGAAGGAGTTGCCCAAGGATGGTAGGGATGGGGACTATGAGGTCCTCCTTAGGTAGAGCCTCGTATTGGTGGATTTCAAGTCCCTCCATGCAAGGGTCCTCTTCCGACTCCATGGTGAGGGACAATAATTTTGCCATGTCTTTGACGAACTCCAGAAATGAGGCGTCCTTGGGCAGGGGCCGTCACCTTGACGCTGGGGGAAATGGATCCGAGGTTCCGGTGGTCGGGGCGGTTGGACCGATGAGAACGGCCATCAGCGCCCGCTGCTGCTCCATGAAGGCAGACATGCTGCGCTCCAGGGCCGCCATCCTGAGACCAAGTTCAGAAGGCTTGGCAGCCTCCGGGTTGGGTCCCGATGCCGTCGGCCCCGACGCCGTTTCTCCCAGAGGAGAGTCAACGAGGACAACAGCAGTTACCTTCCTCGGCATCTCCGGCTCTGTGCGAGGCACCTTTGCAGGCCGCTCTGACTCCGAGGACACGGGGCGGTGGTCAGGACTCTGTGACCTGGCCCGTGAGGATCCAGGCTAATCAGAGGGATCCAATGATGCTGCTCTTGCAGGTTTCTTCTTCCTCCAGTGTTCCTGCGAGGGAGACCCCTGCTCAGAAGATCCCCAACGATGCTCGGAGTCAGATAGCTCCCGAGACGTCGAGGCTTCTGAAGAGGTCCAGACCCGGGTGGATACAGACCCAGAGAATATCCTTTCAGGCTGCTGCTGCCTACTTCTAAGTGCCTTGGAAGACATCTTGCCACATGGGCCACAGACCTGCGGTTCATGGTCAGGCCCGAGGCCACGGATACAGCAGTCATGTGTGTCGGTGAGAGACATTAATCTTTTACACTGATCACACTTTTTAAACCCGCTGGCAGCCATTGGGGGAAGAAGGGCCCCTGCGAGGTCAAACGACCGGGCTGCCAGTGAAAAAGAAAAAAGAGCAAAAACCAAAAAAGAGTGACCAGACTCGATACCAGTGTATCAAACCGAGGCGGGAAGGGGAACCGGCGTCGAACCGGGCCGAAGAAGAGAATCTTCAGTAGTTTTGACGCACTTTTTCCGCGAGGGAAGTTGGACTACATCCGTTGGGCTCTGCGGAAAAAGGGAGACTGAGCAAGATGGCACCCTTGGGTAGGAAGGGGACCGCGCATGCATGATGCAATCCAAAAGGCTTTCTTTGAAAGCTGGGGAATTGCTCTGCACGAGGGCTCTGTCGGCACCAGCGTCACCCATATGTGAGGACTGATTCCTGCTGTCCCTGGAGAACACCTTTTACAGGTGAGTAACTACGCTTACTTTGAGACAACATGGGCATGCCATCTGAAGATAAGGAAAAGAGGATATAAGTATGCCGTTACCAAAAAATAACTGAAATAAAAATGAAAACAATGACTGTTTCTGTTACCAGAGAAGCTTAGCATGAATCCATATTGTATGGTTTGAATAGTAGAAGACGGCCCTGTCATGACATTTTTATTAAGGTTAGGGGTATGACCATTCATCTTCATTCGACTGGTGCTAATTGCTGTCAGTGGGACCTTCTGCTACTGTGTACAAACCACATGCTCCACCCCTCTCGCAACTGACATTACTATTGCTATGGGTGCACTAAATTGTTCTGCTCTCCACAGATAGGAACCTGCTGGTGCCTGACCACAGCAGCTGGAAATGTTCTGCTTTTAAAAGCTTATCTTGTTGATACTTGAGTTGAGCTCTTACAAGTGAAGAAAACAAACAAATGAACTAAGACTGGGCAACTTGTATCACAAAATACTGTGCCGTTGCATGTGTCTCTTGTCTTAGAGATGACAGTGTGATTTGACATGGATGCTTTCCTGTGAAAGGAACATTGTTAAGGCAGGAAAAGGAAGCAAAGGAAACATAAAAGAAATCTACCAAAAGTTTCAAATGAGCTCCTACACACTGTAATGAGTTATTATGAAGTATGTTCATTCGTCAGTGGGCATTTGGCTCATTAGTATGCCTAAAAACTCAGTTTAATGCATGTTAACCTATGAATTAAGACACATAGTCATTTTTCGTGCATTAAAAAGTTCTAATGCATGATAAAAAAATTATTAAAACAAAAATGTGAAATAAAATGAAAAAATGGCTGAAAATTTAGAACAATTCTGAAAATTCCAAAAACAAACCAAAAAGGTTATTCCTGTGCACATCCAAATTAACTTCAAGAGTCCTTAGTTAACTTTCACTCATTGTGAGGTTTAAATGCAATTCAAGCTGATGCGAATGCAGCAAGGCAAAAAAAAAACACGTTTTTCTAACTCATTGAAGAATTCACCCAAAATGACCCTGAGGCTCAAAGTCAAGGTCAGATGCAAGATTTTGGTGCCCATAGACAGGACTAGAGGATGAGGGCAAGGATAGACCCAATGGATCATAGACTCATGGGAGGCCTGTAGGTGCAACTGCGCAAAACACAGGTCACTGCCTAGGCGAGTATTACAAAATGGAAGTCAGCTATACAAAGTGGAGTCTTTGCCATTTTGACCATACTGAGAGAGAGTGACAGAGGCATGAAAATGCTGACAGCCTGCATGTACACAAGCTGAATCTCAGGACCTAAGATAAGGAAGCCATTATTTTGAACTCGGAACACACACTGCTGGTGTTTGCTTCATGGGACCTAGTACCATAAATTGGCCCATCATAAAGTACACAGGACTAGCAGGCTTGACCAGACTATCACTTTTCACGTTAATGTCCCATGCCTTGGGGACATTCTCTGATTAATTTTTTAATGCTCTTGGCTACCTGGCCTGGACCATTCATTCTGGAATCACACCTGGGATCAGTTGGCTACATGGCAACTAAGAAAGGTATTTCTAAGGACCACAAGAGAGAATTGAGATCCTTTAGTCTCTTGGAGCCTTTGGGTCTTTGTTCCTGATCAACGCTGATCAAGAAGATGTAAGGCCATTCCTGCAATCTCTCTCTCTTTATCTCTGTAATCTTCACTGCATGTAAGTCTTTCTCTCCTGGATTCATAAGAAGAAAACTCTTGCTGGTAGTTTGGCTAATTGTATGCTCCTTCATCACACTCTGAGCTGACAAGTGCTACCTGATGGCTCATGAACTGCACGACATCCTACAGAGGTACTAAGAAATGTTACCTTACTAGTGGGAGTTAATTAGCACCAATTACATACATAACTTGTGGCAATTATGGTGAGAGGATGATTGCCTTTTTCAAGCTCTAATTGTCTAGATACACTGGCCTGCGATATATCTCTGCAATACCTGATATCCTTCTTGAACAGAATCTAGTAAATAGATTCAAAACAAAACTTAGTAAGAATGATTCATATACACAGTGTTGCAGTTATAAACTTGTCCGGAGTAGCTATAATTTAGAGTGCATAATTATTTCTTAGTTCTTTGCTTCTCCCCATAGGCTCCCTGGAGATTGGAAAGTAGAGGTGAGGGTGTAGGGTCAAAGTGCCATGTTGGTGCCTCTTTGAAGTGACACTAGTGGAGGGCCCTAACTAATTGGGAGAAGGCTCCTTTTTGGCCTAGGTAGTTGGTGCATTCAACATTTGACACCCTAGGTCAGTGTTTCCCAACCCAGTCCTACGGGGCACACCGGCCAGTCAGGTTTTCGGGATATCCCTAATGACTATGCATGAGATATATATGCATTAGAGATATCCTGCCAACCTGACTGGTTTGTGGCCCTCCAGGGCTGGATTTGGAGACCCCTGCCTTACACCTCTGTCATTTAAGATTGTGAGTGGGCAAGGTGCAGATGTCCTAGACATCGAAAGGGTATATAGAATGTGACACATTCCTCCTCGATTCTCACCACCACCAAAAAGTTGTCTAATAGACAATATTTTGGTGGTGGTGAGAATCGAGGAGGAATGTGTCACATTCTATATACCCTTTCGATGTCTAGGACATCTGCACCTTGCCCACTCACAATCTTAAATGACAGAGGTGTAAGGCAGGGGTCTCCAAATCCAGCCCTGGAGGGCCCAGTCAGGTTGGCAGGATATCTCTAATGCATATATATCTCATGCATAGTCATTAGGGATATCCCGAAAACCTGACTGGCCGGTGTGCCCCGTAGGACTGGGTTGGGAAACACTGCCCTAGGTAGTTGTCTGTATTGCCTATACCTAAATCAGGGCCTGCTCAAAATGAAGCTTATTTCAGATGTCTTTAAGGAAAAGATACATGAGAAATAAAGTTCCAGGGTAATGCATTTTACATTCATTCCTGAGCACTGTATATTGAAGACTTCTGAATGTTTAGCCCCACATTGCCATCAATGTAGGGAGTCATAAGAACATAAGACATGCTATACTGGGTCAGACCAAGGTCCATCAAGCCCAGTATCCTGTTTCCAACAGCGGCCAATCTAGGTCATACATACCTAGCAGTTTCCCCAAAAGACACAGGTTCTACAATGCTTGTACTGGGTCAAGCATTGATATCCTTCGTCCCTTCTTAATAATGGTTTATGGACCTTTCCTCCAGGAACTTGTCCAAACCTTTTTTAAACACAGCAACACTAACAGCCTTTACCACATCCTCCGGGAACAAATTCCAGAGTTTGATTACACGTTGAGTGAAAAAATATTTTCTTTTATTAGTCTTAAATAGTTTACCCTGTAGCTTCATTGCATGTCCCCTAGTCTTTCTATATTCTGATAGTGTAAACAATTGATCTACGTTTACCTGTTCCACTCCAGTCATTAATTTATAAACTTCTATCATATCTCCCCTCAGCCGTCTCTTTTCCAAGTTAAAGAGCCCTAACCTTTTTAGCTTTTCTTCATAGGAGTATCCTTCTATCCCCTTTACCATTTTGGTGGCTCTTTTATGAACCTTTTCTAATAACGCTATATCCTTTTTAAGATACGGCGACCATAATTGCACATAATATTCAAGGTGCGGTCTCACCGTGGAACGATATAGAGGCATTATAATATCTTTTGTTTTATTTTCCATTCCTTTCCTTATGATACCTAGCATTCTATTTGCTCTCTTGGCTGCCGCTGCACACTGGGCCGAGGGTTTTAACATGTTATCCACAATGACGCCTAAATCTTTTTCCTGGGTGGTGGTTCCTAATGCGGAACCTTGCATCGTGTAACCATAGTCAATGTTGAGAGGCGCTTATTGGTCAGCATCAGGTCCTGATGGTATAAGTATTTTATTTAAAAATGCTGGGCTGCTAAATAGATACATTTTGGCTGTATAAGTTAATAAACTATATGGATAAATTTTGGCCTCTGCAACATAGAACACTCCTGATCCCAAAGATATGGCAAACCTTGTGGATTAATAATACTTAGTTCCACAGAAGCATACCATTGCATCCTCTTCAGTGACAGCAGGCTGTCTTTAATTAAAGACATCTGCCGCCAGCAGAGGTAGAAAACATCAAGGGATGCTTCCCCAGAACTGGATCTGCATTATTGGTCCACAAGGTGGTGACATAGCTCTGGGGGCTATCTGGTTGAAGGCCTTCCTGTGTCAGAGGCCTGGGCTGGGAGAACCATGGTTTGGGAAACCCTGGATTGAAAGCCTCAATAATGAGGGAAATCCTTTTTCTTTCACCTTTCCTGTCAGTGATTTTAGTGAATGGAAATGAGCTAATTTTTGCTTGGTATTCAGTGCAAAACTGTGATTGGCTCATTTCTAGCAGGAAAAGTGAAGAAAAAACATTTTCCGCCCAGTGCAGAAAACTGTGGCATGCACTGTGCGCTGTTTTTTTCTGTTGCGGTGCAGTCTTTAGTGCTGCAATAATTTGCATGTCATTAGTTTAGTGCATCAGGAGTGAATATTTTTGAGCATGTGCATTAGGAAACTGTTGCTGGAACTCGGTGCGCAATTCTTTTTTCGTCTTGAAATAGACAATTACAATATGTTACTTACAACTAAAGAAACAAAATGAATAATCCAAAATAAAATCCAGTAAATATATTGTAGATAAGACCATGCAAAAGAGGGAAACAGAGGAAACCATTCAGAAAAAGGTGAGATAGTGTGGAATCCTTAGGGAACATGTTAAAAAGTGCATGCTCTAAGCATTGCACAAAGGTGTGTTTCACTGATGGAGTGTGTAAGTGAGCAGGTCAAGCAGTTAATAGTGGCAAAGGAACTACACAAATAAGGTCTCTGTAAACATGTGAGTTCAATGTAAACGGCTTTGATTTAACGAGCAGGCGGTATATAAAAACTGTTAAATAAATAAGTGAATGGATGGAGAGATTGTGAATGCTGGCAGGGGCTAAGTAAAGTGCTGGAGGAGGTTAGTAGTAGGTGGTGACGGTGAGTAAGTGAATGAGTGTATTAGGAGGATGACTGATTGGAGGGCCGAGTATGAGCAGTGAGAGTGAGCGGCTGAGTGAATCAGTGAGTGGATGAAGTTACTCAATGGCAGATGGGTTAATCGAGGGCATGGGGGTTTTTAAATTTTCAGGTATTTCATGAGTGGATGTTAGTAGAAGTGGTGAGATAAGTTAATGGAGTCAGTGAGTGGATGGGTGTTTTGAATATTGCTGGGTGCTGTGTTTGTGTATAGTTTTCTATAAAGAAAAAGATTCCTTTCAAAAATGAAGCAATAAAACCATTTCCTAAAAGTTAAGTTACACATTACCTGGGACCAATGATTAAGAATGTGAGATCTAAAATGCAGCTAGTTAAGCTGTTGTAGAAGGCCCCATATTATTCTCTGATGGTCCTTTTTATATTATTGTTTGTCATCTCTTTGATAGGATTTTTTTTGTTGGTGTTCTCACATAAAGAGCAATAATTATAAGAGTCCATAATGGTGCAAACTGCAAGGTTAATTCTACCTATGTGGTTTGCACCAATAATCAAAGCAAAGTTATATTAGTAATTTTATTTAATACCTAATTTGGATTTAGCTGATGGCAAGTTGCATTGAAGTGCAGTAATATTTAGCTGTCTCCAGAAGACTTACACTCCAAGATAGGTGAGCTGGTCAAAGTAGCAGCAGTGAGATTTCAGCCCTTATTTTCCTGATTCTTAGTCTGTTGCTCTAGCCTTTAGGCTACTCTTCCACTTGGCGCCTACCTTCTCTATGGGTAATTTTTTCAGAACATTCCCTGAAGTTTTGCATAATACCTTTGCTCCATTCTGTTTTCTGTCAATTCCTGGTTACATCATTTCAGTAAGCAGATAAAAGTATATATGATCTTGACAAAAATGCAGTTTAGTCCACATTCAAGTTGAGCAATAATTAACAAACCAATTTTGAAGATAGAATACTCTTTCCCCTCAAAAATGTCTTTGATTATCATCCTCCATATGCATGTTTCTGTGCATCTGTGTTCAAAAGGGTTGTGCCTGACAAACATTTTGTTTCCGTTCATCTTCATACTTTGAATTATTCAGATCATTCATACTGTATGTAACTGAATGTAACTCATTTTGAACTATTACCGAAAACGTGTGAGCAAAATCCAAGCAAAAATAAATCTAAATAATCCATTAGGATCCATGGGCAACTAAGTTTGCACTCTGACACTGAAGTTTAATCAAACTTGCTTAAAACTTGCAGACAGGAATCTTCCACGCTCCAAGGCATCAAGGGTGGCATAAAGAACCTGCAGCACTTAAAGAAGATCAAAGGCCACGAACAGTGGCATGGAGATTCTAAGCCACCAGGAGAGGAGAAACACGGTCTAAATAGTGGAATGAAAACTCCAAGGCATGAGGAGAGGGGCAAAGCAGCACCAACATAGGCAGGAAAACCCCAAAGCACTGAGAGAAAGGCAAACTGCATTGGCGTAAATTCCGCTCAAGCAGCCCCTGCAATGTGGGTGGGGGGGGGGGAGGCCTGGGCAGAAAAGGGACCCATACAGCAGTGATGGCAGCAGCACGGTATACTACCATTATCATATTTGCCACGCTGCCCCTACTGTTGTGACGAGACTTCAGCTCAGCAGGGAACAGCCACCAGCCCGTGGCGAACTTACAAGAATGGAGGCAGTATAGCAAACACAGTGAAGTCAATTTGCTGCCGCCGCTGCCACATGGGAAGACCCGCTGGAGGAAGGGGGGGGGGCACACCTCCACTGCAACAATGGGCTGCCCTCAACAAAATTTTGCTTGAGGGCCTCCTCATTCTAATTTACGCCACTGGCAAACTGACATAAAGTTCACAAAGCACTGAGGACAAAAATTTTGGACAATGGTTTATCCCCTAAAGATTTGGTCAATGGGGTTCAGTACTCAGATCAGCATTAGAAGCTGATATTATACTTAAGTTGTTATGTAGTAGCTGGGTGCACAAAATGTGTTAGCCTAGGAGGAAATGCTATGCTGGAGGGCACTTGCTAATTGGGGACTAGGACGTATAGCAATAATTTCCTTTCTGTACCATACGGAAAGAAGACCGCAAGGCACTATAGAAGGGATAAAGCAGCATCAGCAATAGAAGATTGAAGACCCAAGGCACCAAAAAAGTGCAAAGCAGGCAGAGAGGAAGAGGATGTAAATTGATGGCATGGTTGGTATTATTAAAATGGTAGCTCACTTGGGTCATGTGTTAGCAATGTTAGGAAGAGACAGCTATCTCAGCCAATGGAGAAAGGTGCAAGGAACCTTCCCAGGCCAAGTAGAAGAGCTGTCCCAAAGCTATCTGGATAGCTATCTCCGTAGTGATCTCAGTATCGCTGCTATCTGGATAGCTATCTCCGTAGTGATCTCAGTATCGCTGCTATCTGGATAGCTATCTCCGTAGTGATCTCAGTATCACTGCTATCTGGTGAGCTATCTCCGTAGTGATCTCAGTATTGCTGCTATCTGGTGAGCTATCTCAGTAGTGATCTCAGTATTGCTGCTATCTGGATAGCTATCTCAGTAGTGATCTCAGTATCGCTGCTATCTGGATAGCTATCTCAGTAGTGATCTCAGTATCGCTGCTATCTGGTGAGCTATCTCAGTAGTGATCTCAGTATTGCTGCTATCTGGATAGCTATCTCAGTAGTGATCTCAGTATCGCTGCTATCTGGATAGCTATCTCCATAGTGATCTCAGTATCGCTGCTATCTGGATAGCTATCTCAGTAGTGATCTCAGTATCGCTGCTATCTGGTGAGCTATCTCAGTAGTGATCTCAGTATCGCTGCTATCTGGTGAGCTATCTCAGTAGTGATCTCAGTATTGCTGCTATCTGGATAGCTATCTCAGTAGTGATCTCAGTATCGCTGCTATCTGGATAGCTATCTCAGTAGTGATCTCAGTATCGCTGCTATCTGGATAGCTATCTCAGTAGTGATCTCAGTATCGCTGCTATCTGGTGAGCTATCTCAGTAGTGATCTCAGTATCGCTGCTATCTGGTGAGCTATCTCAGTAGTGATCTCAGTATTGCTGCTATCTGGATAGCTATCTCAGTAGTGATCTCAGTATCGCTGCTATCTGGTGAGCTATCTCAGTAGTGATCTCAGTATCGCTGCTATCTGGATAGCTATCTCAGTAGTGATCTCAGTATCGCTGCTATCTGGTGAGCTATCTCAGTAGTGATCTCAGTATCGCTGCTATCTGGTGAGCTATCTCAGTAGTGATCTCAGTATCGCTGCTATCTGGTGAGCTATCTCAGTAGTGATCTCAGTATCGCTGCTATCTGGTGAGCTATCTCAGTAGTGATCTCAGTATCGCTGCTATCTGGTGAGCTATCTCAGTAGTGATCTCAGTATCGCTGCTATCTGGATAGCTATCTCAGTAGTGATCTCAGTATTGCTGCTATCTGGATAGCTATCTCAGTAGTGATCTCAGTATCGCTGCTATCTGGATAGCTATCTCAGTAGTGATCTCAGTATCGCTGCTATCTGGATAGCTATCTCAGTAGTGATCTCAGTATCGCTGCTATCTGGTGAGCTATCTCAGTAGTGATCTCAGTATTGCTGCTATCTGGATAGCTATCTCAGTAGTGATCTCAGTATCGCTGCTATCTGGATAGCTATCTCAGTAGTGATCTCAGTATCGCTGCTATCTGGATAGCTATCTCAGTAGTGATCTCAGTATCGCTGCTATCTGGTGAGCTATCTCAGTAGTGATCTCAGTATCGCTGCTATCTGGTGAGCTATCTCAGTAGTGATCTCAGTATCGCTGCTATCTGGATAGCTATCTCAGTAGTGATCTCAGTATCGCTGCTATCTGGTGAGCTATCTCAGTAGTGATCTCAGTATCGCTGCTATCTGGATAGCTATCTCAGTAGTGATCTCAGTATCGCTGCTATCTGGTGAGCTATCTCAGTAGTGATCTCAGTATCGCTGCTATCTGGTGAGCTATCTCAGTAGTGATCTCAGTATCGCTGCTATCTGGATAGCTATCTCAGTAGTGATCTCAGTATCGCTGCTATCTGGTGAGCTATCTCCGTAGTGATCTCAGTATCGCTGCTATCTGGATAGCTATCTCAGTAGTGATCTCAGTATCGCTGCTATCTGGTGAGCTATCTCAGTAGTGATCTCAGTATCGCTGCTATCTGGTGAGCTATCTCAGTAGTGATCTCAGTATCGCTGCTATCTGGTGAGCTATCTCAGTAGTGATCTCAGTATCGCTGCTATCTGGTGAGCTATCTCAGTAGTGATCTCAGTATCGCTGCTATCTGGATAGCTATCTCAGTAGTGATCTCAGTATCGCTGCTATCTGGATAGCTATCTCAGTAGTGATCTCAGTATCGCTGCTATCTGGATAGCTATCTCCGTAGTGATCTCAGTATCGCTGCTATCTGGATAGCTATCTCCGTAGTGATCTCAGTATCACTGCTATCTGGTGAGCTATCTCCGTAGTGATCTCAGTATTGCTGCTATCTGGTGAGCTATCTCCGTAGTGATCTCAGTATCGCTGCTATCTGGATAGCTATCTCAGTAGTGATCTCAGTATCGCTGCTATCTGGATAGCTATCTCAGTAGTGATCTCAGTATCGCTGCTATCTGGATAGCTATCTCAGTAGTGATCTCAGTATCGCTGCTATCTGGATAGCTATCTCCGTAGTGATCTCAGTATCGCTGCTATCTGGATAGCTATCTCAGTAGTGATCTCAGTATCGCTGCTATCTGGATAGCTATCTCAGTAGTGATCTCAGTATCGCTGCTATCTGGATAGCTATCTCAGTAGTGATCTCAGTATCGCTGCTATCTGGTGAGCTATCTCAGTAGTGATCTCAGTATCGCTGCTATCTGGATAGCTATCTCCGTAGTGATCTCAGTATCGCTGCTATCTGGATAGCTATCTCAGTAGTGATCTCAGTATCGCTGCTATCTGGATAGCTATCTCAGTAGTGATCTCAGTATCGCTGCTATCTGGATAGCTATCTCAGTAGTGATCTCAGTATCGCTGCTATCTGGATAGCTATCTCAGTAGTGATCTCAGTATCGCTGCTATCTGGATAGCTATCTCAGTAGTGATCTCAGTATCGCTGCTATCTGGATAGCTATCTCAGTAGTGATCTCAGTATCGCTGCTATCTGGATAGCTATCTCAGTAGTGATCTCAGTATCGCTGCTATCTGGATAGCTATCTCAGTAGTGATCTCAGTATCGCTGCTATCTGGATAGCTATCTCAGTAGTGATCTCAGTATCGCTGCTATCTGGATAGCTATCTCAGTAGTGATCTCAGTATCGCTGCTATCTGGATAGCTATCTCAGTAGTGATCTCAGTATCGCTGCTATCTGGATAGCTATCTCAGTAGTGATCTCAGTATCGCTGCTATCTGGATAGCTATCTCAGTAGTGATCTCAGTATCGCTGCTATCTGGATAGCTATCTCAGTAGTGATCTCAGTATCGCTGCTATCTGGATAGCTATCTCAGTAGTGATCTCAGTATCGCTGCTATCTGGATAGCTATCTCAGTAGTGATCTCAGTATCGCTGCTATCTGGATAGCTATCTCAGTAGTGATCTCAGTATCGCTGCTATCTGGATAGCTATCTCAGTAGTGATCTCAGTATCGCTGCTATCTGGATAGCTATCTCAGTAGTGATCTCAGTATCGCTGCTATCTGGTGAGCTATCTCAGTAGTGATCTCAGTATCGCTGCTATCTGGATAGCTATCTCCGTAGTGATCTCAGTATCGCTGCTATCTGGATAGCTATCTCAGTAGTGATCTCAGTATCGCTGCTATCTGGATAGCTATCTCAGTAGTGATCTCAGTATCGCTGCTATCTGGATAGCTATCTCAGTAGTGATCTCAGTATCGCTGCTATCTGGATAGCTATCTCAGTAGTGATCTCAGTATCGCTGCTATCTGGATAGCTATCTCAGTAGTGATCTCAGTATCGCTGCTATCTGGATAGCTATCTCAGTAGTGATCTCAGTATCGCTGCTATCTGGTGAGCTATCTCAGTAGTGATCTCAGTATCGCTGCTATCTGGATAGCTATCTCAGTAGTGATCTCAGTATCGCTGCTATCTGGATAGCTATCTCAGTAGTGATCTCAGTATCGCTGCTATCTGGATAGCTATCTAAGTAGTGTGTCAGTAGTGATCTCAGTATCGCTGCTATCTGGTGAGCTATCTCAGTAGTGATCTCAGTATCGCTGCTATCTGGATAGCTATCTCCGTAGTGATCTCAGTATCGCTGCTATCTGGATAGCTATCTCAGTAGTGATCTCAGTATCGCTGCTATCTGGATAGCTATCTCAGTAGTGATCTCAGTATCGCTGCTATCTGGTGAGCTATCTCAGTAGTGATCTCAGTATCGCTGCTATCTGGATAGCTATCTCAGTAGTGATCTCAGTATCGCTGCTATCTGGATAGCTATCTCAGTAGTGATCTCAGTATCGCTGCTATCTGGATAGCTATCTCAGTAGTGATCTCAGTATCGCTGCTATCTGGATAGCTATCTCAGTAGTGATCTCAGTATCGCTGCTATCTGGATAGCTATCTCAGTAGTGATCTCAGTATCGCTGCTATCTGGATAGCTATCTCAGTAGTGATCTCAGTATCGCTGCTATCTGGATAGCTATCTCAGTAGTGATCTCAGTATCGCTGCTATCTGGATAGCTATCTCAGTAGTGATCTCAGTATCGCTGCTATCTGGATAGCTATCTCAGTAGTGATCTCAGTATCGCTGCTATCTGGATAGCTATCTCAGTAGTGATCTCAGTATCGCTGCTATCTGGATAGCTATCTCAGTAGTGATCTCAGTATCGCTGCTATCTGGATAGCTATCTCCGTAGTGATCTCAGTATCGCTGCTATCTGGATAGCTATCTCAGTAGTGATCTCAGTATCGCTGCTATCTGGTGAGCTATCTCAGTAGTGATCTCAGTATCGCTGCTATCTGGATAGCTATCTCAGTAGTGATCTCAGTATCGCTGCTATCTGGATAGCTATCTCAGTAGTGATCTCAGTATCGCTGCTATCTGGTGAGCTATCTCAGTAGTGATCTCAGTATCGCTGCTATCTGGATAGCTATCTCCGTAGTGATCTCAGTATCGCTGCTATCTGGATAGCTATCTCAGTAGTGATCTCAGTATCGCTGCTATCTGGATAGCTATCTCAGTAGTGATCTCAGTATCGCTGCTATCTGGATAGCTATCTCAGTAGTGATCTCAGTATCGCTGCTATCTGGATAGCTATCTCCGTAGTGATCTCAGTATCGCTGCTATCTGGATAGCTATCTCCGTAGTGATCTCAGTATCGCTGCTATCTGGATAGCTATCTCAGTAGTGATCTCAGTATCGCTGCTATCTGGATAGCTATCTCAGTAGTGATCTCAGTATCGCTGCTATCTGGATAGCTATCTCAGTAGTGATCTCAGTATCACTGCTATCTGGATAGCTATCTCCGTAGTTATCTCAGTATCGCTGCTATCTGGATAGCTATCTCAGTAGTTATCTCAGTATCGCTGCTATCTGGTGAGCTATCTCAGTAGTGATCTCAGTATCGCTGCTATCTGGATAGCTATCTCAGTAGTGATCTCAGTATCGCTGCTATCTGGATAGCTATCTCAGTAGTGATCTCAGTATCGCTGCTATCTGGTGAGCTATCTCAGTAGTGATCTCAGTATCGCTGCTATCTGGATAGCTATCTCCGTAGTGATCTCAGTATCGCTGCTATCTGGATAGCTATCTCAGTAGTGATCTCAGTATCGCTGCTATCTGGATAGCTATCTCAGTAGTGATCTCAGTATCGCTGCTATCTGGATAGCTATCTCAGTAGTGATCTCAGTATCGCTGCTATCTGGATAGCTATCTCCGTAGTGATCTCAGTTTCGCTGCTATCTGGATAGCTATCTCAGTAGTGATCTCAGTATCACTGCTATCTGGTGAGCTATCTCAGTAGTGATCTCAGTATTGCTGCTATCTGGATAGCTATCTCAGTAGTGATCTCAGTATCGCTGCTATCTGGATAGCTATCTCAGTAGTGATCTCAGTATCGCTGCTATCTGGTGAGCTATCTCAGTAGTGATCTCAGTATCGCTGCTATCTGGATAGCTATCTCAGTAGTGATCTCAGTATCGCTGCTATCTGGATAGCTATCTCAGTAGTGATCTCAGTATCGCTGCTATCTGGATAGCTATCTCAGTAGTGATCTCAGTATCGCTGCTTTCTGGATAGCTATCTCAGTAGTGATCTCAGTATCGCTGCTATCTGGATAGCTATCTCAGTAGTGATCTCAGTATCGCTGCTATCTGGATAGCTATCTCAGTAGTGATCTCAGTATCACTGCTATCTGGTGAGCTATCTCAGTAGTGATCTCAGTATTGCTGCTATCTGGTGAGCTATCTCAGTAGTGATCTCAGTATCGCTGCTATCTGGATAGCTATCTCCGTAGTGATCTCAGTATCGCTGCTATCTGGATAGCTATCTCCGTAGTGATCTCAGTATCGCTGCTATCTGGATAGCTATCTCAGTAGTGATCTCAGTATCACTGCTATCTGGATAGCTATCTCAGTAGTGATCTCAGTATTGCTGCTATCTGGATAGCTATCTCCGTAGTGATCTCAGTATCGCTGCTATCTGGATAGCTATCTCCGTAGTGATCTCAGTATCGCTGCTATCTGGATAGCTATCTCCGTAGTGATCTCAGTATCGCTGCTATCTGGATAGCTATCTCAGTAGTGATCTCAGTATCACTGCTATCTGGATAGCTATCTCCGTAGTTATCTCAGTATCGCTGCTATCTGGTGAGCTATCTCCGTAGTGATCTCAGTATCGCTGCTATCTGGATGAGCTATCTCCGTAGTGATCTCAGTATCACGCTATCTGGTAGCTATCTCAGTAGTGATCTCAGTATTGTCTGCTATTCGGGATAGCTATCTCCAGTAGTGATCTCAGTATCGCTGCTATCTGGGATAGCTATCTCAGTAGTGATCTCAGTATCGCTGCTATCTGGATAGCTATCTCCGTAGTGATCTCAGTATCGCTGCTATCTGGAGCTATCTCAGTAGTGATCTCAGTATCTGCTATGGATGCTATCTCAGTAAGTGATCTCAGTATCGCTGCTATCTGGATGCTATCTCTATCTCAGTATCGCTGCTATCTGGATAGATAGCAGTATCGCTGCTATCTGGATAGCTATCTCAGTAGTGATCTCAGTATCACTGCTATCTGGATAGCTATCTCCGTAGTTATCTCAGTATCGCTGCTATCTGGATAGCTATCTCAGTAGTGATCTCAGTATCGCTGCTATCTGGATAGCTATCTCAGTAGTGATCTCAGTATCACTGCTATCTGGATAGCTATCTCCGTAGTTATCTCAGTATCGCTGCTATCTGGATAGCTATCTCCGTAGTTATCTCAGTATCACTGCTATCTGGATAGCTATCTCCGTAGTTATCTCAGTATCGCTGCTATCTGGATAGCTATCTCAGTAGTGATCTCAGTATCGCTGCTATCTGGATAGCTATCTCCGTAGTGATCTCAGTATCGCTGCTATCTGGATAGCTATCTCAGTAGTGATCTCAGTATCGCTGCTATCTGGATAGCTATCTCAGTAGTGATCTCAGTATCGCTGCTATCTGGTGAGCTATCTCAGTAGTGATCTCAGTATCGCTGCTATCTGGTGAGCTATCTCAGTAGTTATCTCAGTATCGCTGCTATCTGGTGAGCTATCTCAGTAGTGATCTCAGTATCGCTGCTATCTGGATAGCTATCTCAGTAGTGATCTCAGTATCGCTGCTATCTGGATAGCTATCTCAGTAGTGATCTCAGTATCGCTGCTATCTGGATAGCTATCTCAGTAGTGATCTCAGTATCGCTGCTATCTGGATAGCTATCTCAGTAGTGATCTCAGTATCACTGCTATCTGGTGAGCTATCTCAGTAGTGATCTCAGTATCGCTGCTATCTGGTGAGCTATCTCCGTAGTGATCTCAGTATCGCTGCTTTCTGGATAGCTATCTCAGTAGTGATCTCAGTATCGCTGCTATCTGGATAGCTATCTCCGTAGTGATCTCAGTATCGCTGCTATCTGGATAGCTATCTCCGTAGTGATCTCAGTATCGCTGCTATCTGGATAGCTATCTCAGTAGTGATCTCAGTATCACTGCTATCTGGATAGCTATCTCAGTAGTGATCTCAGTATCACTGCTATCTGGTGAGCTATCTCAGTAGTGATCTCAGTATTGCTGCTATCTGGATAGCTATCTCCGTAGTGATCTCAGTATCGCTGCTATCTGGATAGCTATCTCCGTAGTGATCTCAGTATCGCTGCTATCTGGATAGCTATCTCCGTAGTGATCTCAGTATCGCTGCTATCTGGATAGCTATCTCCGTAGTGATCTCAGTATCGCTGCTATCTGGATAGCTATCTCCGTAGTGATCTCAGTATCGCTGCTATCTGGATAGCTATCTCAGTAGTGATCTCAGTATCGCTGCTATCTGGATAGCTATCTCCGTAGTGATCTCAGTATCGCTGCTATCTGGATAGCTATCTCAGTAGTGATCTCAGTATCGCTGCTATCTGGATAGCTATCTCAGTAGTGATCTCAGTATCGCTGCTATCTGGATAGCTATCTCCATAGTGATCTCAGTATCGCTGCTATCTGGTGAGCTATCTCAGTAGTGATCTCAGTATCGCTGCTATCTGGATAGCTATCTCAGTAGTGATCTCAGTATCGCTGCTATCTGGATAGCTATCTCAGTAGTGATCTCAGTATCGCTGCTATCTGGATAGCTATCTCCGTAGTGATCTCAGTATCGCTGCTTTCTGGATAGCTATCTCAGTAGTGATCTCAGTATCGCTGCTATCTGGATAGCTATCTCCATAGTGATCTCAGTATCGCTGCTATCTGGTGAGCTATCTCAGTAGTGATCTCAGTATCGCTGCTATCTGGATAGCTATCTCCGTAGTGATCTCAGTATCGCTGCTTTCTGGATAGCTATCTCAGTAGTGATCTCAGTATCGCTGCTATCTGGATAGCTATCTCAGTAGTGATCTCAGTATCGCTGCTATCTGGATAGCTATCTCCGTAGTGATCTCAGTATCGCTGCTATCTGGATAGCTATCTCCATAGTGATCTCAGTATTGCTGCTATCTGGTGAGCTATCTCAGTAGTGATCTCAGTATCGCTGCTATCTGGATAGCTATCTCCGTAGTGATCTCAGTATCGCTGCTTTCTGGATAGCTATCTCAGTAGTGATCTCAGTATCGCTGCTATCTGGATAGCTATCTCAGTATCGCTGCTATCTGGATAGCTATCTCAGTAGTGATCTCAGTATTGCTGCTATCTGGATAGCTATCTCCGTAGTGATCTCAGTATCGCTGCTATCTGGATAGCTATCTCCGTAGTGATCTCAGTATCGCTGCTATCTGGATAGTGGCAGCTCTCACTGCTCTGCCAGGATATTCAGTAATAGCCACAATTCAGATACTGACATTGAATATTTTTAAACACTGCAGTCACCACTTAAAAAAACCCCCTCCAATCATGAGTGTTTAAATGTCAGCCCAATTGTCTTTAAAGGTCTGCCTACAGCATCCTTTTCAAATCACTTTTTAACATTTTTTTGCAACATTAACAGGAATATCAGTCAAAGTGCATTTAATAGTTTGCCTAGGTAAACAAAGAATTCTGTCTTTATCTTTTTAAGGATTGGAAGCAGGTACTCCGAAGTTCTGTACCACTGCCCATCTTGAGAAAATGTAGTTGAAGCAAATCACTCTGTAGTACTTATATGAGTACACTACATTCTTACAGGGATCCAGAGATTTTGCACTAGATATTTAAGCATGGCCATATGAGGGTATCAGTTGCTTTTCAGTTCAGTGGCCCCTTCCATTAATGCCCAGGTCCCCAGCCTCCTGAAAATGTTAACATTAAACAGAATACTCTCTAATAAACAGCTCAACAGGACACCTCCCATAATGAACAAAACACCCCACTGGAAATGAATGGCAGGGCAGGTGATCATGACCATGTCAGTCAGCAGCAGCTGCTAGAGTGGCTTCAACAGGCCAAGGCAATAAAAATGGGGCAGAGTCCAACAAGCAGTTACAGTATGGACTCATGATATCCCTTGCATTGAAACTATACATTCACTGAGCACACTGGCTTGTGAGCAGAAAAAGAAATGCTGGGTGACCTTGTCGGGATTTGGCCAGAATATGGACTTCTATGCCACTATACCAACTAGTCTACAATCATAGCCTCATTGAGCCCTGCAAGGTACCATGTCACAGATGTTCATGCAGGATGGGTGCTGGCCTCTGCTGCTTGCCACTGAAGCAAGGGCCTATGTCAACAAAGACAGATGAGTGATACCCATAGGGGACAAGGTAAAGGTAGGGGACAAAGTGGTAGCTGGCAGAGTGCTGCACATGTTGTCAATACTACTTGATGGCATGCCTATTCTTTCTGCTGCTGCTTCCCCAGTGCCCCTTTGCCTCTGATTCTCCCTTTCTTCCACCTGTTGAGGATAAATTGGCTAGGGAATATTTGGAAGATATTTATTCACTGGGGTTGGTCCAGATGGTGTCTTTCCCTACTCATAGCCAAGGTCAGTGCCTCAACCTGATTTTTGCCTCGGCAGATTCGGCTAATTAGCTAATTTCTAATTTGGTCAGTCAACCTGTCCATTGGTCAGACCATTATTTTCTGTCAGCCACTATTTCTGTATCACAGCTATTAGTGAAAGATGGTCACTCTAACCTGAAGTTAGAAAACTTTCTTTCTAAGCGGGCTATCTCCTATGACTATCGTTCAGATGTGTCGTTAGAGGAGAATGTTGACAAATTCTATCTATGGAGAATGTGTTGAATGACCTGTTAAGAGGCATTCCAGGGCTAAGTGGTATACTGCTGGGTTGCTGATAAGAAGAAGCTTGTGCACCAAGCTGAACATTGCTGGCATATGGGCCAGAGGGGGCAGGGTCAAGCACAGTATATGCACTTGTTACAGTAATATCAGGTGTGTATTCAATGAGCAATTTGTCAACATAAAAATTGTTTGGTGTTATTCAATATTCATATATTCATCTGTTTGTTGGCCTTCCTGTTTGCCTGCAAGAATTATGTACCTTCTGGGTTTACAAGGTAGTGTGTCTTTAGGGGGGACTGACTCCTTTCTCAGGAAGTCAGGTTTGTGTGGAATCACAGCGACCTGCCTGGAATAGCTCTGAATTGGTTGGGGAGGAGGAGTTATTGGAAGTGCTGAGCCAGCTTAAGCCATCTGTGTGTATACTGCATCTCTACTATTATTAAGGCAGGTTGGCACATTTTTCTTTTAAAGCTCTCAGCAATCTCATAAATAAGAACATAAGATATGCCATACTGGGTCAGACCAAGATCCATCAAGCCCAGTATCCTGTTTCCAGCAGTGGCCAATCTAGGTCAAACGTACCAAGCAGTTTCCCCAAAAGACACAGGTTCCACAATGCTTGTACTGGGTCAAGCATTGATATCCTGGGTCCCTTCTTAATAATGGTTTATGGACTTTTCCTCCAGGAACTTGTCCAAACCTTTTTTAAACCCAGCTACACTAACAGCCTTTACTACATCCTCCGGTAACAAATTCCAGAGTTTGATTACATGTTGAGTGAAAAAATATTTTCTTTTATTAGTCTTAAATAGTTTACCCTGTAGCTTCATTGCATGTCCCTAGTCTTTCTATATTCTGATAGCGTAAACAATCAATCTATGTTTACCCGTTCCACTCAGTTCATTAACTTATGGACTTCTATCATATCTCCCCTCAGCCGTCTCTTTTCCAGGTTAAAGAGCCCTAACCTTTTTAGCCTTTCTTCATAGGAGTATCTTTCCATCCCCTTTAACATTTTGGTGGCTCTTCTCTGAACATTTTCTAATAGCGCTATATCCTTTTTAAGATACGGCGACCAGAATTGCACACAATATTCAAGGTGCGGTCTCACCATGGAACGATATAGAGGCATTATAATATCTTTTGTTTTATTTTCCATTCCTTTCCTTATGATACCTAGCATTCTATTTGCTCTCTTGGCCGCCGCTGCACATTGGGCTGAGGGTTTTAACATGTTATCCATAATGACGCCTAAATCTTTTTCCTGGGTGGTGGTTCCTAAAGTGGAACCTTGCATCGTGTAACCATAGTTTGGGTTTTTCTTCCCTAGGTGCATAACTTTGCACTTGTCCACATTAAATTTCATCTGCCATTTTGATGCCCAGTCTTCCAATTTATCAAGATCCTCTTGCAATTTTCCACAATCCTCATGGGTTTTAACAACTTTACATAGTTTTGTGTCATCTGCAAATTTGATAACCTCACTCGTTATTCCACTTTCCAGGTCATTTATGAATATGTCAAAAAGCAGCGGACCCAGCACAGATCCCTGGGGTACACCACTATTCACCTTTCTCCATTGGGAAAATTGGCCATTCAGCCCGACCTCTGCTTTCTATCTTTTAACCAGTTCCTGATCCACAGTAGTACACTGCCTCCTATCCCATGACTCTTTAGTTTTGTCAAAAGTCTCTGATGAGGGACCTTGTCAAAGGCTTTCTGAAAGTCCAGATACACTATATCAACTGACTCACCTTTGTCCACCTGTTTATTCATACCTTCAAAAAAACATAACAGATTAGTAAGACAAGATCTTCCTTGTCTAAAGCCATGTTGGCTGTCTCCCATTAGGCCATGACTATTTAAATGCTGAGTAATTTTATTCTTTATGATGGTTTCTACCATTTTTTCCCGGTACTGACATCAGGCTCACCGGTCTGTAGTTTCCCGGATCACCCCTGGAACCCTTTTTAAAAATTGGTGTTACATTGGCGATCCGCCAATCTTCAGGTATTAGAGATGATTTTAATGATAGTTCACAGATTACTAATAGCAGGTCTGCAATCTCATATTTCAGTTCTTTCAACACCCTTGGATGTATACCATCTGGCCCAGGTGATTTTCTACTCTTCCATTTTATCTAATAGTTGTAATACATTTTCCCGATGTATCAATATTTCCTTCAATTCTTCTTCACCTTTAAATACCACTTCAGTCATGGGTAATGTCCTTATATCTTCCTCAGTAAAGACCGAAGCAAAGAATTCATTCAGTCTCTCCGCTATCGCCTTGTTGCCTCTTAGTGCCCCTTTAACCCCTCTATCATCTAATGGACCAACTGACTCTCTCACAGGTTTTTTGCTGCGAATGTACTTGAAAAAATCTTTATTTCGTGTTTTTGCTTCCGCAGCAAGCTTCTTCTCAAATTCTCCCTTTGCCTGCTTTTGAATGCCTTGCATTTGACTTGCCAGTGCTTGTGCTGTTTCCAAGTTTCGTCATTTGGCTCTTTTTTCCATTTCCTGAAAGACGCTTTTTTGGCAACAACAGCCTCTCTGACCTCACCTTTAAACCATGCTGGCAGTTTTTTGGACTTCCACTTTTCTTAAAGCGTGGAATACAGCTGGTCTGGGCTTCCAAGATAGTATTTTTCAACAACACCCAAGCTTGGTGTAAGTCTTTATCCTTTGCAAAATCACTGTTGTCTGAATATGTTCCTGATAGGCTGAAGCAATCAGGGGTTAAGCCCCTGCTGAAAAATCCTGTTTTGGATGGTGGTCTAGTCTGCCCTTATTGCACTACTACTACTTATTTTTTATATAGTGCTACAAGGCGTATGCAGCGTTGTACAGAGACATGTAAGAGACAGTCCCTGCTCCTAACAGCTTACAGTCTAGTCAAGACAGACAACACAACTGGGGAATAATACGTGAAATCAAAGACCTAGTGGACTTTAGGAAAACAATAAAAACCTACGTTTTCCTAGAATACTTCGGAGCTACCCAAGAGGACAATGATCACTAACGAAATGGACCTTAAATCACTGTCACAGTTTCCTTGTAAATAATTGAAATTGTAATTGCTTGTTATACCCCAGTTAACCTCCATGTTGTATAACCCTGTTCTATGTAAACCACCTTGAATGTATGATAAGGCAGTATAAAACACCTGTTAAATAAATAAACAAACAAACAAACAAATAAATAAATAAATATCTAGGGGAATGGTAAGGAAACACATAGGATTGTCCTATAGCAAGTATCCCTTTTCTGGGAAAAATCCTGGAGGTAGTTGTTCTTGTCCAGCTTCAGGCTTTCTTAGAGTAAACCAATTTTTTCAACCATCTCAATCAGGATTTAGAAAGGGGTACAGCTGACTACACTATCAATGCAAGAAACGTCTAGCAAAACAAGAGAGAGGCTACATTTGTGGTGGTTGACAGTGGTAAGAGACCAAAACCTGCCCCCCTCTGACTCCAGCTAGGATGGCAGTTACGAGAGAGCGCCAGGAGCTGATGGACCTGGTCATGTACAAGTTGCAGCAATCAAGGGTCTACTGCAGGACAACTCATCGAGTCTCAGTGAGTTGCTTACCAAGATGGCACAAATGATATCGCAAATGTCTGCATTTAAAGAGCAGACTGCTCAATTAGAAAATTGGGTTTATACAATTGAGGAGGATATCATACAGTTTAAAAAAGTCTCTAAATTCATTGCGGCACTTCTGCGAGAGTTAGAATATGCAAGAAACTGCAGTTGTAGAAGCAAATTATGGATTACTGGTCTCCCAGGGGGAATTGAGGGTCAAAACCCATCAACCTTTATAGAAGGCCTTTTGCCTGTTGTTGAATTTATAATTTCAATATCTCTTCAAGGTGGAGCGTGTACATCAGATCCCTACTAGAGGAGTTGGAAATCAACGGGGTTTGCCTCACTTTATATTTAAAATACTTAAATGCCTTCAAGTCTTGGAAATTTTGACTAAAGCTAAAGCGAAATCTCATCTGGAATGGCAAGGGGCCAAATTAACAATACTATCGGACTTATCCATGGCAATTGTACTTCACCAGAAATAAATGCTTGTGATGTAATCACAATTGAAGCAATTGGGAATCTCATACATAGTAACATAGTATATGATGGCAGATAAAGACCAGTATGGTCCATCTAGTCTACCCAGCAAGGCGGCAAGAGTAGGTGCACCTGCCGCTCTGTTCAGGTCACCCCTCCCCATGCCTTTGTTTAGGGGTGTACCCACTGCTCTGAGTAGATCACCCCTGCTAGATTCCGAGTGACTCAGGACATTGTGACACATAGCCTTGAAGATCCTGCTGTGCTACATTGCTTCATAGAAGAGGTACTATAGCATAGACAAGGACACTAATTGGGCCTCAAACATCTTTAGATTGCTGTTTACCTAAGAGGCCAAATGTCTGATGATAGTGATGTTGGATGAATGTATATATGAAGATGTGGGCATTCATGTCCGTGTACATTATATGAATTTCTATAGTAATTTCTGTTGGCCTGGTATGTGGTTTCCCTTGGAGGAGTAATTTTCTGACATATGGGGAAGTAGTTCTGAATGACTTTTATGGAGCTGTAACTTGACTCACACAGTGCGCTTGTAATGTGAGTATGGTTATGGATTCTGTGTGTTGGTCAGAGGGGAGTATGTGAGGAAGGCTGTGGGGGGTTGCATGTTCTGAGCACACATGGGTAGAGCCAATGGTGTTTGCTGGACAATAAAGGTCTTATCATCTTCCACTACTACTGTTATAAGTTGAGCATGATGGATATTGTTCTAGGATGTGAATTTACTCACGCACAGGCTCATTCCATCCCAGACGTCCATCCCCGCTATTCGTGGGACAGAATCGGGGGACAGAATCGTGCCCTCAATGTAAATAGTTGCAACCACCCCAATTAACAAGAAAAAGGTTCTACAATATTTGAGAAAAACTATAGATGACTTCTTGCAAACTGAAAGGTGGTTGAGTTAAAGAGTGTTATTTTTCACCAGATACAAATGAAAAAGCAGGGGTTCCTATACTGATAAGTAAATTAGCCAACTCTACCATTTTATTGTAAAAGTCAAATAATGAAGGTAGATGGATTCATCTTAAAATTCAAATTGGTCAGGTTTGTCCAAATCTATAAATAACTATGCTCTGGCCACTGTCTCTACAGGGTTCTTTCAGTTCCTTACAATACTGGTAGCAGAGTTGAAGAGTCAGCTTTTAGTTATGGATGGGATTTCAATCATGTTATAGATTTGTTAATGTACCGCCAACTGCAAACTATCACTGGTCAGTCATGGGCACAGGCAGTGTTATTGCACCTGATGCATACTGAAGGACTTGTTGACCTATGGTGGACTTACAATTAAACAAGATTTCACTTTCACAAACTTGGAGAGTCCATTGTTCTCCCATTCCTAAATAAAGCTAGCTTTCTCCCATACTGACAGATCTCATTCTAGGATAGACTTTTTTTTCCCAGTCTTGCAGTCACACCAGTTCAACACATACTTGGCACAACCATTTTTCTCTATGGGACGCATTGTAGAGCACAGCAGAATATTTTCTAAGCCCTAGCCTTATACCACATTTCAGCAGGCATAACGTAGATGTTTCCAGGAAACATTTCATACATACACGGGCCTTTCCTGAATACGTTTTCTATGTCTCAGTGGCTGACTACGTCCCTGTTCCACCCTCTCCCGCCCACGTTCTGAAATCCCGTGCTAGCTCCATGGACGTGTATGTCAGCATTGTTTCCAAATACAGTCGGGGACATTTTAAGCACATAGACATTCCGGCCTCACCTACAAATCCCTTATTTGTGTTCTGGAATGACCCCGATAGTATGGAGCATTCAGCTGACAAAGAGTAAATATAATCCAGCCTTTTATTGAAAAATCATTCTTCTTTTAAAAATATTCCAATACAAAATTATATGAAACAATGAAATTCACTTTCAAAAACTGCTATTCAAATAGCAATATTACCAAAATGCATAAAACAATAAAATAACTTCACAGTATCTTTATAAAAAATAAATAAATAAAAAGAACAAATCTTTTTTCACTCTACTGGCTTAATTTCTAGATTTCACAATTTTCTATTCATTCCTCATTCATCCACTGATTTAGACTCATAAAAATATAGAAAGCTCTAATGCTATCTATGGCACCAGAAGTGTTTCACTCCCAAATGAGTTTCGTTAGGGAGAAGCCATAAGATGTAGAGGAAAAATTATATTATTCACATTTCGGTCGAATATATCAGACACCAAAGTTAAAGGTATCGGTCGCATGTATCAGACATCCTAAAACAAAAAACAAACATAAAAAAACTAAGTACTTCTTCTACCAACATACATACTATAAAAAGCTATAAAACTTTTCTAAACCCATAAAAACACCATCCCAAATAATCACAATGTAAAAGGCAAAGTTTCCATCACATAGAAATGAAGCGGCAATATAGTGGGAATCACTCACACTCTGCTACTGAGAAATGACCGATCAAAAAAAACACTGTGACGGCGCAGTTTTAAAGCCAAGACCTAAATCCATATTCATATTCTTAAAGAACAAGATGCTCAAGTCAACAAATACCTCCAGCCACTCCAAATTAAAAGCCAAAAAACACCGTACAATTTCAAAAAAAGCCACCCTTCCTATCCAACAGAAACACAAAACAAATTTACAACACGTATCAGCACATAGACCAGTCAATACGAGCATTGAGACTATTAGGATCCACAATATCACAATGATAAATCCAACGTTGTTCACAACGCAGCAGTCTACGATAGACCTTGCCAGAGAACAGGTTACTTGATCCAAACAGAAACAACGTAGATCAAAAAAATCATGTCCCAACAATTTACAATGTTTCACTAAGGGGTCTCAAGAACTTGCCACATAGCCGACTCTTATGTTCAAACAACATGATGGCCGAATGGTCTTACCAATAAATAGCTTATTGCAGAGACAAAATATACTGTACACCACACAAGAAGATTCACATGAAATAGACTTCACAACCATCATATGTAAACTCTTCAGTAGCCAGCATTACTGAACACACTGAGCAATTGCCACATCGTTGATGTCCAGTCGTCAGACTCACAACATCAGATGTTTTCCTTAGTTGGGTCGGGCTAACCAGATCTTTTAAGTTCAAACCATGGGAGAACACAAATCTAGCTTGACTTTCTTGTAAACCAGGAAGTACTCACATCACAGTCATACGTATGGCGTTGCACAATTTGTTTTACCTGATAACTCAGTGGCGAAAAAAGGGTAATGAAATGAACAAACAATCCATCCAAACACTCAAACTTATCCAGCCTCCAGGAGGACAATAACCACTCCCTGTTGTAACATGCAACTTGTTTGTATGCCCTCCTCACCACCGAGCTGGAGTATCCTCTATCATAAAAATAAAAAAATAAAATCTTAGATTGCTTCCGATTCTCTTCTAAGGTGGTGCAGCTATGATGATACCGTATAAACTGCAAGAAAGGGAGATTGTTTTTTAAATCTATAGGGTGAGAGCTAATAAAATGGAGATAGATATTACAATCAGTGCTTTTATGATAAATCTTAGTTATGCCTCCAATCAAAGATGCAACAGACCCACAAGACTATAAGCCCCACAAACAACATGCCCTTACACAAACCACCCCTCTCAACACCATTGACCAAATTCACCACTCCGTCAAAGAGTGACATCGAGGACACCATCACCTCCATCAACACCACCACCGCACCAAACGACCCTTGCCCCGCGTTTTGGGTAAAAGAACTACGTTGAGATCTCAGCCAATTCCTCAACAAACTCATGGATCAATCCTTTTCAATCGACTCATTCCCACAAAGGCTGAAGCATACCTCCATCAGACCCCTGCTGAAAAATAACAAACTGGACCCCCTAAAGGTCGAATCCTTCAGACCAATATCAAGCATCCCACTGCTCGCAAAGATAATAGAAAAGGTAGTCCAACGACAAATACAGCAACATATTGAGTCTCATGCCCCCTTGGACTCAAGTCAGCATGGTTTCAGGGAGGTACATGGCGTGGAAACCCTCCTCACCACCTTATTCAATACCATAATCTCAGGAATCGACAACATCAGGCAAGGGTTCGCTCTGATCTTCTTGGACATCGCAGCGGCTTTTGATTCCGTAATCACAAGATTCTCCTGGAACGATTCGAGATAAAAGGAATACAAGACTCAGCACTAAGTTGGTGCAAATCCTACCTGACCAACAGATGGCAGCACGTAAGAGCTGGCACTACGACCTTGGAACCGTTCCCATAAAAACAGGGTGTACTACAAGGGTCCTCGTTATCAGCATTGATGTTCAACATTTACATGTAGCCCATATGCTCCTTGATTCGGTCATTCAATGTCAACTGCCTAGTCTACGCAGATGATGTCCTACTTTACATGCTGTTTGCAATGAACCAGCCAGACTTGTCCCCGCTGTCTAGCTGCTTGGACGCAGAAGCCAACTGGCTCCATTCTCAAAACCTCTGAATAAACCAGAACAAGACAGAAGTCCTATTCATCACGAGGAACCAAGGCTTCTCCCCACCTGCCTCCTTAAAGGTGAAGAACACTGAGCTTATAGTAAAACACACAATCCGATATCTAGGTGTCACCCTAGACCAACGGCTAGACATGAAAACCCACATAAATAACACAGTAAAGAAAATATACCACAAAATACAGACACTACGACACCTACTGCCCTTGCTGGATCCCAAAGATTTCCGAACAATTTACCAAGCACTAATAATTCCACATTTTGATTATGCCAATGCAATATATACGGGCTCCCACAAACAAAACTGAACCCTCTCCAGCTGGCAATGAATGCAGCTGCCAGGATTCTATATGGAGTCTCAAGAACGGACCACATCACAGGAAACTCCACTGGCTACCAGTCCAAGGCAGACTATGTATTAAGATCCTAGTACTGGCATTCAAGGCCATGAACAATCAACACTCCACCTCCATCACCGAGCTAATTCACCTCATACCCCCTAACAGATCCAGAAGATCCACGGCTATCAACACACTGATTAGCCCTAAGGAAACAACAAAATGCACCCACATGACATCTAATAGAGCTTTCATGCTCTACGCACCTAGATGCTGGAATGTCCTCCCTATGTCCATTCGAACAATTACCGATCTAGCCCAATTCAGGAAGGCGCGGAAGCACCACCTATTCATACAGCTTTACCCAGACAACAACCCCATAGATCAGCTAGCAAACATGTCCACCAAGCGCCAAGGCCTCCACACCAGCACACTTAGCACACTAGATGGCAGCCAGCCCCAACGCTGCAACCTTAAGTAAGCATCACTGCACACAGTATAGTTATTAATGTAAATAGTGTAAATAAGTTATAGACAGTTACCCCGTTTTCTAGCCAAGTTATATTCCCCGTTATATTGTAAATACAGTGCAGTCACGACTGCACTGTATAAACCACAGTTGATTGTACACCGCACTGATATTGAATAGCGCGGTATAGAAAAGAAATTAAATAAATAAATAAATATTAACTTATTATTCTCCCTGATTATGTACACATCCAAAAAAAATAGTAGATCTATTATAAAGAATAGAAAATTGAATGTGTCAATCCCATTCATAAAATTGCAATAACATCCTCATATCTCCCTTCCAAACAAGAAAAACGTCATCAATATAATGACATCACAACATAATTTGATCTTTAAAAGGGGACTGGGAGAGCTATTGTTGCTCCCAGGTGGATATATATGGCCCAATATTCTTCTGGGCAGGCTATGTGCCACATCAGCGCATAGCCCTGCCCGCTGACCCTTAAACCCAGATATTCAGTGCTGGGGGTCATATGCGGCCCCGACATTGAATATCCAGGTATCTTTACACAACCTGGAAGTCACTAAAGCTAACCATGCAGCAGTGGTATTGCATGCTGTCCGGTTAATGCCTGTGCCATAAAGATAGGCGAGGGTTTTTCTCGCCTATCTTTTTGACACAGGGCAGTAACCAAGCAGCATGCAATATCACTGCTGCCCAGTTATCTTGTGCCCCCATCTCCGCTCCACCCCAGAAAGTCTCTGACACACCCCAATGCTAGCTGGATTACATCGGGATGCATAGGGGACATAGATGGGGATATTTCATGGCACTACCCATGTATGTGCCATTGAATATCCCCATCTAAGGCATTTACTTGGTTTAACCAGGCCCATTAGAATTAGCCACTGAGGGAGCAACCGTAGCTGAAATAGCTATTTCAGAAATCTGCTTATATACCGATCAGCAAATTGAAAGTAGTTCTCTTAAAGAGCTATTTGTGCAGGCTCCAATAAAAAAGCCATACACTCATCACTTAAATCCCCTCTACTCATTAGCTGTTGTCCAATAACCTTCAGCAGCTCTTCCTGAGGAATGTTTGTATATAGTGATAAAACATCCAAGGTCACCAACCAAACCTCAGAATGATCATCTCCCATACCCATATTCTCCAAGATAGTAAGAAAATGAGCTGTATCCCTAATATAAGAGGGTATTTTAACCAGCCAAGGGCAAAGGAAAGCATCAAATAAAATAGAGAGGAGCTCCAAGACATACAATGGACTTCTTCGGTGGATTCCGCAAAGTCTTATGAATTTTAGGTACAATATAGAAATACGGTATCCGAGGATCCACAATATTCAAGAATTTCAATTCTATTTTTTGATAAATTTACAATGCAAAACCCTCTCATTCAAAATCTTAATTCTTTCCTTCAAAACTAAGGTGGAATCAGTGGTCAGTGGTCAACAATACAAAAGTACTGACATCAGCAAGCTGGTGATTGACTTCAGTCATATAGAAATCATAATCCATTATGACCACAGACTCCCTCCCCCATCAACTTTTTTTATAACTATATTTGGTATAACGCGTAGTTGGATTAGGGCTTCCTGCTCAATCCAGGATAAAGCAAAATAAGCTTTTCTACAATGAAAAAGTTCTAAAGCACTAACATCTTTCAAAACTAGCTATTTAAATGTAGCAATTGCCACATGCGGTGGACCAGGAGGAGTCCAAACTGACTTAAATGGTAAAGGAATACATTTCACCTCAACAGAGGGATCCTCCTGGGAAATAGCATCATCATTCTTCATTGGGTCAAAATAAACTCACAATGTTAACTTGTGGACAAATTTTTCCAAATCAATGCAAAGCTGAAATGAGTCAAAATGAGTCTCTGGAACAAAAGATAACCCCTTAGGAGTACTTGTGTTTGCGCTGATGTCAAAACTACTCATTACAAATTAACTACTAAGGGTCGGGAGTCTTTTGCAATTGAGTCCATGGATGTTGAGAAGTTATTTCATAGTTGTTTGTGGCCACTAATTTCTGGGGGCTCTCCATTGCTGTCCTTGGCCTAAAAATGTATTGTTATTCTTAGAAGAGCGACTTTCTGATTCAGATGAGACTTCTGAAGAAAAACCAAAACCAAACTTGCACTGAAACTTCCAGTCAGAATTTTGCTAAGGATACACATAACCAGTCTTATAATCAGTATTGTCTTGGGCAAGTTTCTTTAGGCCCGATATTCTTCTGGGCAGGCTATGTGCAGCGTCAGCAGATAGTCCTGCCCACTGACCCTGAAACCTAGATATGCAGCCTTGACATTGAATATCTGGGTATTGCTGCACAACCCAGAAGCCGCCAAAGCCAACCGGGCAGCAACGATATTGCATGCTGTCTGGTTAGTGCCCTGCACCATACAGGTAGGCTCTGGAGATGTCTCTGTGCTTTGGATGTCTCTATGCTCAATTTCAGATGTCCAAAGCATGAATAGGACTTCTAAAATAACTACCATTGCATATTTTACTTTAAGTTCCCCTCCCCCCCTTTTGTTTGTCTTTCAGGTTGTATATGCACAGAGGGAGAGCCTCTTTCAATTGAAAGAAAGTTCTGCAATGAGGGGGCATAGGACAAAGCTGAAAGGGGATACATTCAGGAGTAATATGTGGAAATATTTCTTTACGGAAAGAGTGATAGATGCATGGAATAGTCTCCCAGTGGAGGCAGAAGAGACAAGGACTATATCTGAATTCAAGAAAGCATGGGACCAACACAGAAGATCTCTAAAGGGAAAAATGGGACTATAGTAGGTGATATGGAAGGGCAGACTGGATAGGCCATATGGTCTTTTTTCTATCGTTACGTTTTTATGTTTCTATTATGCTGTCATGCATTTTCTCCCTTCCCTAAACTTTTTGTTGTGATTGTTATTGTATGTTATGTTTTGTAATTTATGTTACCATTTTCATATTTTATATAAACTGCCATGAAGGCCAAATGCAGTTCAGATGGCAATATAATGAATATGTTAAAATAAATAATTAAATAAATAAATAAAAATGTGCTATACAATGTAAGCAGAACGCTTGGCTTTTCCCATAACTTGTCACAATAACATGTGCACCAAACCGTATTTGAACGTATGTGCTTTTTACATAATAATATTGCTAGAAATCATTTTGTTACAAACACAGGCACACAGACTTTTGTATTTACAAACATGGTCAGTGTTAGCATTAGGTGAACTAGGCAGTTGTGCAGAGCATTGATCCACTGGGTACTGCCCATTTCTGCCATTGTCACTCCCTCTGGGGCAGGCAGCGGTGGCAATGGGCACCAGGGGTGGGGCAATGAATGAGGTTCACCTAGGGTACCTCATCGCCTTGTGCCAGCCTTGTCTATAAAATAACTCTTTTTTACTCTCAACAATGGGAGTATAGGATTGGGCACAAGCTCTCATTATCACTCTTCATTTTAAGCTGAAAGAACTGGCATTGTTTTCACTTTCATGCAGTATTTTTCAAATTTGTTATAGTTAACAAATAGAATACAGCAACAGGATAAAATGAAAATAAACTTAACTATCTAATGGGCAGACTAGATGGACCATACTGGTCTTTATCTGCCGTCATTTACTATGTTACTATGAATCAGTGCATTTAGTAATACTGGTCCCTAGTGTGTGATGAAAAGGTTTCAGGGGGAAGATTTTGGGACAATTTTGAATGTTTATTACTTCAGCATTTCATTTTGGCCCATGTTGTGTATTCTGCAACTGGAAGCGGATTCTGTTTGTACTTCTCTTGGACGTGTATGATTTGGTTTTCAACAGCACAAAGAGCAAAATAAACAAGAAAATCCAACATATTACTACAAAATAAATGAAGTTCTGTTATACAGTATAGCATCTTTCTTGGAAAGAAGACAAGCCAGGTTATTTTTTCTTTTAATGGGAAACCATGTGCGATTCCCACATAAATGGCATTCACAGTTTTAACAGCTTGGGCATGTTATGTGTAAGCCAAAGGTAATATTATAAAATAGTGATTATTTAATAGCCTCAAAACTGCAATTTAAACGCTAGGACTGTGTTTACATGACAGCTCTATTAAACATAAAATAGATCCATTATAACAAAGCACTTTAAGGTTGCTTTTATCTGTGTCTAAAAGGCATGACTAGCCCTGCAACTCCTCAAGTAAGACATTTTTAGAACCATATTTATGTTAAAGCTATAACAAACTAGAAACTAGAAAACTATTATGGGCACAAAAGGCTAATAAAAAGGAGATTGTTGAAAAATACTGCTTAATGGCAACTTAGAAAGAATTCTGATAAAACCGAGTTGAGGCTCTGCTCTTCTGGCAGTCTGCCACTACTGTAATCACATCCATTTGGCAGCAGGTAGTCTACTCTCCTTTCATATTCCTTGACTCCTAGTTAAGGGAGCAGAGCCTATGCATGCATTTCTTGTCTTCCATAACTCTGCTATCTAGTGAACCACAATTAGTTTGAGAATCAGCCTCTTGCATTCCCATCTCCTCCCTCCCCCCCATCCTTTAACTGTTTAGTCAGTCCTCCTCTTCTGCAGGGCCAGATTTGAAGTAGGGGCTGCCTTAGGCAAAGGGTGAGGCCTTATTTGCCTCACCCCTCAACTGCTCCATCCAGATCCTTCACTCTCCCAGGCAGAGAGACCACGTTTCACCCTGTGGCTGATCTTGGGCAGCAGCAGCAGCAGTGGCGCTAAGACAACTTCCAAGCAGAATTCAACACGGGGCTTGCAAATAGGGTTGCCCAATGGCTCCAGATGCACCTGACAGGCTTGATCCAGTCGTGGGTTTACCGAATTGCATGCGGGGACTTGTAACCCTGCTTTTCTTATGGAGTGCAATAGAGAAATCAGAACTATTTATTTAAACTTATTTTTATACCGCCTTTCTACGATTCAAAGTGGTTTACAACTTAACAACAGATTAACACAACCAAAAGATGCAATGTTTTACAGAGAACTGGAAGAGAATAACAAATTAACAATGTAACTGTTTAACATTTAGGGGCTTGTTTACAAAGCCGCGGTAGTGGTTCGCGATCGCGATCGCAGCCGCGGCCCCATTGAAATCAATGGGGCCGCGGCTCCGATTACGATCGCAAACCGCTACCGCGGCTTTGTAAACAAGCCCCTTAGTATCATTAACACAGAACTATTTACAGTGTATGTATGGTTATCTTTCTTAGTACGTTATTAGTGTTTGTTTGAGTTGTGTGGTTTTTGCAGTACAGCTTTATGGTGAGTCTCTGTCTGAGGATTTGTTATATTCTTCTTTGAAGAGGTGAGCTTTTAATTTAACTACATGTCCCCAGCATGCAATGGAGTAAACCCAGGACTGGATCAAGCCTGTCGGGAGCATCTGGTGCCAGCTGGCAACTCTACCTGCAAGCCTTCTGGCGCCAACAGGTTCTGCACATATGGGTTTCCGGTTGCCGTGGAAATGAATGCAAGCAGAGGGGAAGGGCTGCCACAGGACCTGTCAGCGTCAGAGGGCTCGCAGGCCCTGCAGTAGATTCTGCTATAGAAAGGGCCTTACTGCCACTGTCACTCAAGATCAACTATGGTGTCCTCAGGCCCACATTGAAGCATACCAGCAGCAGCAACACTCCGGCACCTATTAAAATTTGTCACTGGAGGCAGTTGCCTATCTTGCCTATGCCTAAATCCAGGCTTGCTCTTTTCATACCAAAAGTGGATGCAATAACTGGCAATCTAGGTTCTGAGAAAGCTATTGTCCTAGTTGCTCAGCTGCTGTTGTGCTGTCCCATCCTCTATTTGACTCCTCTTCCTATAGTTCAGATATGTTTAAATATACTAACTAAAATTAACAGGCCCAAATGTCTGTTTATTTAAAGCAAAGTCAATTTTGTCTGGGCTAAGGGTCAATCGTCCAGGCAAATGTTATGCACAGATGTTAGTTTCATTACTACATCTTGCTAGTAATCGTAAAGAGATCCATATGGCCTCATATTAATTAGAATATCTCACAAGGAAAGCATGTATTTCTTGGAACATTGTTTGCAAACTGGCAAGCGATGCTATTATCACTGTAAGAGGATCTAACTCAGTGGTTCTCAACCCAGTTCTCTGGGACGCCTAGGCCAATCAGGTTTTCAGGATATCCACAATGAATATGCATGAGATAGATCTGCATGCACTGCTTCCATTGTATGCAGATCTATCTCATGCATATTCATTGTGGATATTCTGAAAACTTGACTGGCCTGGGAGTCCCAGAGGACTGGATTGAGAACCATTGCAGAGGTAAAGTATGCACCTACTTTGGTGATATTTTAGTCATTTATGAAAATACGTGGCCACATATGCGTGTGAATGTCCCATGATGAAATACCAACCAGTGTAAAAGTATGTATGTTCATATGGTGGCACGTGTTTTCCCAGTGGATGTGCAAATGGACTGAGCTTGGGCAAAGTCTACAAGTACGCACATAGATTATAAAGTATAGGTGCTGGCATTTATGCCTCCTTGAGGAATGGAGTAGATGTCCATGCCTGCAATGTAGGCCTGCATTTTGCCACTTACAGATGGTTTTTATGAAGAAGAAGAGTAGGCACCTACTTCTTTTTATAAAATAGATTCAACAGAGGTGCCTTAAAAAGTGCTTTAACTAGTACCCCCTTATGACATTACCCTCTAAATGTGGACATTCTAAAAGCGCAACTGGCCACAGGGGTCACCATGAGAAGCCTAGAAAGTCACAAAGCAATCTATTAAAACTTATATTCTATTTTAGAATTCAGTGTTATCTACAAACCTGCTCTACTTACCCATCTCTTCCTCCAACCCATTTGCAAAACTGCCCATAAATACATTGAACGGGAACAGCCCCCTAATGGGTTCCCAAGGCACACCTTCAGCAGCAGTTTTTGGCTCCGAGTAAAGTATAAAAGTCCAACAAAAGTAGCACGACACCACGTGCAAATAGACCACCCAGTAAGAGACGTGGATTGCAATGAAGGAACGTATAAAACGGAACCTTTATTAAAACGTATTATTCCTCTTCAGCCACTGGCCCGACACAGGCCGTGTTTCGTAAAAGCCTTCTTCAGGGGCTTGAATGGCTAAAACATAATGTGTCATTTAAAACAAATTATATAAGGAGGTTATCCCCTGATATGGGGAAGAGGAAGAAGAAATTGCCGCCGGTTGTACAGGTGAAAGCAGTGAAAGTTATTGGTCCCATGGATGCACACGTACAGGTACATGACTTGGCTGCTTCCGCTCAGTCGGCTTGTAATGTTTCCTTAGATATGTCCGCTGTGAGTACTTCTTCCTCCACTCCCTCCTTTAGCGAAACGGGCGTAACTCCGCCCATTGATGATCCCGATTCTAAGTGTGAAGTTTCACCTTTGAATAAGTCGGGGATGGTTAATTCAGTCTCCGGAATCTTACCAACCTCTTTTCTAAGAGTTGACTCTGCTCCTCCAGCTATTTCTATGCCTACTGTGATTTCCTTTTCTTCGGCTGTGGAAGTTCATACTCCGCCGTCAGATATCTCTTTGAAGGACATTTGGGCAATTGTTTCCCGAATGGAGCTTACCCTGGGTTCCTCTTTGAAGAAAATCTCAGACTTTTCTAATGAGACTGTGTTGAAATTGACTGAACATCAAGATAGGATATCTACTTTAGAAAAGCGCGTTGATTTTCAGGACTCTAAGGGGTCTGTTTACTAAAAGGCCGGTGTTGTGCGGTCCGCGGTACCGAGCGGGTGCCGTATAAGGAGTGGGCGTTCCGTCGTGAAGAACAGAAGCTGTGATTGACAGATGCGCTAAGGTGCGCGGCGCCCGTGTGGTTAGTGCCCTGTGACATTACGGCGTTTGATCTGTGCACATAGATCACACTGCTCACGGTTTTTGGGCTTCCACTATTGTGCTGCACATTGCTGACGGAAACGGTTTCTTTTCCCTGCACAGCACCTCTAACGCGAGTGTTTCACTGGCGGTAAATTTCTTTGCAGATTCGGGCACGCTCCTGTGCGGCGAGTCTCTCCCCTCCCACATTCCGCCCACTGACCCCGTCTCTCCGCCCCTAGGGGGCCTTCCTCCGCCCTCATTTCGCCTTGGCACGCCTCTTTCGCACATTACCGCCCCGCAAATGTGCGCGTTGTCGGCGCACGCTTGCGGGACCCGTTAATGTGCCGCGCACTCGTACGGGGCGCTTAAGAGCACTTAAATACATCTTTTAGAGCGCTCATGTGCGCCCCGTACAAGTGCGCCGTTTAGTAAACAGACCCCTAACTGTTTGTCTCAAAAGGCATTATTGGATAAAATTCCGGTAGATTCCTTGGCATTACATAGACAGGATGAATATTTAGAAAATATGGTCAGATCTTGTAATTTGCGGCTACTTAATTTCCCTAAGACGCATTTTCTATCCCCTATGATTTTGTTACAAAAATACTTTCAGGAGATATTGTGTTTTAGTGATGCTAAGTTAATTAAGGGCATGTTTACTAAACATTCTTATCGTGCGGGGCCGCGGTAGTGTACCTGTGCCATATAAGGAGTGGGCGGATCAGGCTGCCAAAAGAAAAAAACCGGGAGTAAGCAACCGGACGTGTGCGCGTCACGGTAATGTGCGGGGTCGACATTAGCGCGCCAAAAGGCAAAGTGGCGCGCTGCCGGGTATAGAAAACACCCGAGCCGTAGTACAACGGTGAAGACACTGACCAATAGTGCAGGGGCCATGGGTTCAATCCCCCATTGTGCACAACGACAAAGGCCAGCTGAGACAGCAACTGTAATGATTAAAATTATTTTAGGAGGCAAATTAATTTTGAACGGCATAAGGCGGTGCACAGTTCTCTTTCAGCGGCATAAGGAAGCGCACAGTTCTTTTTGGGCGGCCTAAGGCGGCGCACAGGTCCTCTTGTGCGGCAGAAGGCGGCGCACCGGTCATCTTGGGCGGCAGAAGGCGTCGCGCTGATAGGCACAAAGCGGTGCGCCGATAGGCACAAGCACAGGAACGGAGCCACAGCACATTGGTTTAAAAACACTGACCAATGGTGCTGGGAGCAGGGGTTCAATCCCCCCCCCCCCTGTGTACACTGAAGGCAGTTGTCGGTGTTTGTTTTCTATTGGAGTCACAGAAATTATGGCCGCCAGAGGTGCGTGCGCTGCTGTACGTAAAGCGGCGCACTAATAGTATTGGAGGCCTCTGATGACTGGGAGGCATAAGTCGCGCAATGATGGGAAAGCAGAGGAACCGAGCAACAGCATGATGGTCAGAACACTGACCAATGGTGTAAGGAGCAAGGCTGTGAACACCCGCAGTGCACACTAAAGACAGCTGGCTGAGGCATAGGGGGCTGTGGTGCTGGTCAGAAGGGTGTGTGGCAATGTTTTATGAGGAATAATAATTTGGGAGAGGTAAATGGTGTTGTGCTGATTTGCAAGCACCCAAACACAATCAGTGTACAATGGTGCAGGGATCAGGGGTGCAATCCCACACAATGGCAAATGAACATGTCTGGCAGAGACAGCACCTGTAAGGGGTAAGATAGCCCCATTAGGGTGTTATCGCATATCTGTGGAATAAGGTGGTTTCCAGCAAATGTACTCTCAGAGCACTGTAACATAACGTGCCCTTGAAGTCACCCCACAGGACACATCTCCAAATGCAGTGTCCACCACGCCACCCAACAATGTTGGTGAAATAGTGGCCGAGGGGGCGCCACATAGGGTGCCCTATGAGGCGGGGAAAGGTCACAGCACTCTTTCTGCTGTTAGCACTGTGCATTGTAACGTATGGAAAACATAAGTAGTTGTGCTGACACAGTTCGTGCATATGTGATTTATCAGTGAGGGACTGCAGACAGCCCCTGGTGTCTGATATCCACAGGGTGTCAGAGTTAATCTCATATTGCAATCCTCAGCCTGGGCCTGTCTGCAGCCCTTTGCTCCGACATCAGCAATGGCAGACCTGGGTCAGTCATTAGTTACACACCAAGGAGGGGCTGCAGACAGTCCCAAGTGACGCATATCAACACAGAATCAAAGTCAATATCATCCATTAAACTGCCCCATTACCTCTGGAGATGGAAATCCACAGAGTAACACAGCTCCATGACAGCCAAGGTCTGATGAAAAAACACACACGCCTATGTCATGTATGTAGAAAACTGGTGAATACAGCAATGATGTTGCAGGGGTCATGGTCTGCTCCAGTTAATTAATAAGGGTGGGTGAGGTATGTTCCCACTCTGTGATCAAGTGTACAGCAACCACTCCTGGCATAGTGAGACAATTACACCCTTGTGCCATATATTATTGCACCTTTTATGGTGCAGCAGATGTAACATCACAAACATACCCTGTCAGCAAAGGTGAACTGTAATCTATGTCCATAGGCCATGTTGAAAGGCTGTCCACTCCCAGGCCACTATCGTAGGTACATCATAAGCTGTGTCAATCAAAGGTGTGCCAGAAGATGCCATAAGGACGTATAGGTAAAAGCAGAAAGCTGAGCCAATAACAGTAACATCCCCCAAGCTGAATGCAAACAGAGGAATGTGCTAAACACACACATAACACAAACACTGCACAGAGCAGAGAAGACAGACAATATCAAATTAAATGAAGGACCTACATAAGTTGATGGGCTGCCGAAAGCAGCTGCAGGCCATGTGACACCCATAAAATGTGAAAAACATATCATGGGCAGCTATATCCATGCACAGATTGATGGTAATGTACCCTGCTACACTGACAGTGTGAGACAGAGGATGTGCAGATGTGTGTAGTAGGGGAGTCTGAAATGGAAGAATATGTGAAATATCAGGATGACGGTGGAGTACAAGTGCTAGGCAGAGCACACACAGGAGAGGCAAGCAGGTTGAGATGCAATGCACGAATGTGTGTTAGTCGATGACGTGGTTTAGCAGCATGCACATCAGGGTAGGATGGCACATAGCTGGCAGAGAAAGGATGGATGGAAGGATGTCGCACAACTCAGTTAATGGTACAATGTGGGCATGCCACTGATGTACACACATATGACTATCACACTAATGAAAAGCACATATGCAGGACAAGCAATAACATACAACACTGCAGACAGGAACCACACAAACGACCAGTACTACAAATGTAGACGCCTAAAATGGTAACACACACCGCCCATGTGAGGCACAACAAAGTCTACATAACCAAAATAACGCATGCCAGTACACAAAACGCCTGCTGGCTGCCATGACAAACAAACACAAAAACAACTAATCTGTAGTAAATGCACATGCAGATACACCATGTACAGAAAGAATTTGCACTCTGTATCTTGCAACAACAACACCTGCACAAACACAATGAAATGTCCTGCACTGAATACAGCATGCAAAACAGGGATATAATTAAACACAACGCCATCAGAGGATGTTCCCTGGATCAGGTGAATAATCAGGAGAAGAACAGGAGACAGCTCAACATGCAATAAGGTGTAGCACACCAAACACCTGAATCTCATCAAAAAGAAAGGGCCACATGCAACAGGATGTAAAGACCCTAAAGTGTGAGGTCGTTATTACACAACAAATGTCATGGCTAGGCAACACACAGGATGCACCCTTTTCTACAGTGAAGACAGTAAAGGGTGTGTGTAGAGCTGAGGAACCTGTTGGTACCTCATGGCCGAGTGAGGCCATTAGAGATGTTAAAAACAAAACATGTGCGGAAAAAAACATGCATACAGCACACGTCAAACACATGACCATAGCCAATAACAAAAAGCAATCAATGAGCACACTCTAACACAAAGATCCCAAAGGGCATGTGTGGATGTCAAGCGTACATAGACAGTGATGTGCCATGTGGCTGTCACTAACACAGCTGGCACTGTACAAGGATGTGAGCATAGGTGACCCATGTACATGTCCAGCAAACAAACACATAAATACCGGCTTGCACACCAAACAAACAGTGAACAAGTCACAGAAGCACCCCATGTGGCCCATGGCAGGTCATGTAACCCACCATCACCTAGCAACAACAAAAACATCATCTACACCCTGTGACATTGAAAGGAAAATGATGGATCCATGGGCTCACAAGGAGTCATGACTGATACAAAGTCACACATTGAGCATGATGACAGACCTGAAATGCAAACACCACACGAAACACATATTGGGTAAATACAGAACTTTATTTGGTTTGCACATCACAAATAGTGTAGACAGTGCCATCATAATATCAGGGCTGGCCGCATCACCTCGGAAAGTGCTCAAAACCTTTAGCATGTCACAAAGCCACCTCCTACAGAAAGGTAACTTGGTTGACAACAAATTATCCACACCAGATATAATGTGCATCAGGTGCATACTCTGCACCTGACACCAGACCCCAAGCGCCCCCTTGCTGCTGCATGTCGCAAATGTGTCACCCACATATGAGTGCATGTACAGATGAGATGATGCATGCTGAAGACCCAATACACCTCATCTGTCCCTCAGAAAATACCCAACTGTCAAAACAGGGGTCAGACTAACTCCAAAAAGATATTTGGTGCAAAGGACTTTAATGTTCAAAAACATGACAGAAAAGTAATGATGATACTCACATCCCAATGCCCGATATGGGAGTACAAGCTACACCACTATGGACACAAACAATCATGTAAATCACAATAAGCATCTGCTAACAAATACCACATGCACATGACCACAGACATAATACCAACTCAACAACCAGCAGAAATATGCACATATTACACCATCAAGGAGGTCAACATGCAGTGTTGGTGTGGGGAAACAGTGCATCGTCACATATACCAGGATACATGGAATTTCCCAGTAAACAAGTAGTATTGACACCCACACTGCCACACTGCAAACATAATGTGGCAATGTGAGTGTCGCTAACACAAGCCATAGTCATGACCGTGAAGACGGGAAATGCAAGGTGTGTACAGACATGCAGACTGTCATGTATGCACAGTACGCAAACACACGAAGCAGCATATAAATAAGGAAATAATGGACAAACATATCACCTAAATCCACACAGAAGCCATAGGTCCACATGTGGTGTCACAGAAACATAGTCAGTGAGATGCACAAGCACCAGCCACATGGCAACATGATACAGTGATGCCACACATGCATGTAAACACCCATGGGTCACTGAAAACATCATCCCAAGATGGTCTTGTGTTTGAAAACATTGTGGAGTTTAAATGGGGATCATGTCCAGGTGGCAAATAGGTTGACGTAGACAATAGGAGCACTCCATCGTTGGCCACATGACAAATACATGGGCTGTATGCTTGTGTTGTAAGAAAAACATTAGAATATCATCGGTGCCATGTCACAGCCATGGTACAAAACATGAGACACCCAACTGTGACAAAATGTAACACCTACAATGTCCATGTCAGTTGCTGCTGCACAAGGGGGGATCATCGTAAAACGTCAGAATTGTATCTAAAATCCAAACACTCATGTTAAAAGTGTCTTTGAGGCTCAAGACATGCATAGTCAGGGGTCTGTGATCAATATACCATAGTCCTTCGAAGTCCATGTGTGTCCCCCACAATGAGGAGCACGTCCTGCCAATCAATTGCATCAGCAGTGCTATCGACACCTCTGTCAGGGTGAAAGCAGTAGTCAAAAATCAATAATGTCTATCCCAGTCATGTGTTGCACTCTCAGAGGTAAAACATCCAATGGCAAAATGTCATAGCAAAGAGTTGCATGGTGGTCTGTCCTCAAACAGGTGGGTGTTGTTGACAACAGTTGCAGTGTAAGAGATGTGCCCGGTATGTCCACTGTCCTGTGTCAGGAGAGGAGAGGTATGTAATCGTCAGACACCTTTGAAAAGAAACACAAATGTCATAACGTCACAGCTGTGCAAATGCTGAAGAAAGGAATGCAAAGTCAAACAGGACATGATAGCAATATGAAACATAACCATGTGGCCAACATCATTATGCCTCAACACAGACATGGTTGTCACATGGATATGTTAATGTCCATGCGCCTGTCACACAGGTGTGTTGCAGCTACACACCATATGCAGCTGTTCATGTGAGTCTAGAGAAAATGTTACATGCCCATCAGAACAACATTATATCATCAACAGTGAAAGACAGATGTAATGAACCCCAAAAGAAACCAATACACATACAGTGTGTGTGCATCAGGTGTAGCTCATCAATCGCTTGAGCCACTACACAACAATATCAGGAACACCTGAAGGTAGACAATGTCAGCAAAAGCTCGAGATTCACCATGGCAAGCCAACGTTGATGACGGTCCAGATTATGTGCATATCTGTAAACACAAATGAAAACAGACCAGTGCTTAATGACAACAAAAGAAACATGTTTTCTCAATGCACACAACACATGTCCATAATGTTGACAACGTTTACACCACTATGTAAGAGGTAGCATAGTCACAACAGACACCCAGAGGCACACACCCCTAACAGCACATGATAATGTATGATGTCGGAGCAATGCAACATCACACAGGCAAACGACAAATACACACACCCACAGTATGGAAATGTCTAATTGACATCTGTAACACATGGCCTGCATGTGCACAGGTGTAGATCTGTAGATATAACGGCCCAGTGACCATGCAATGATATCATGGTGTTGTCTGAGAGTACATTGTTTGGGGACAGAAAACGTGCAGCCAAACATCACAATACAACAACCTACACACACATGCAGGTCTGTTTCACATGTCACAGTGAAAGTGTGGTAGAGGACATGCTTAACCAAGACACAAGGGAATATGAGTGACACCAGCAAGAGATGGTTTACTGATGCTAAACGTAGAATATTGGAAAACAAATCATCTGTGCAATATGACAGATCAATAGGAACATATGATTTCAATTAGTGCGGTCACACACAATGTCTATGTACAACCACCTACCAAAACAAAATGATTAATTGCTGATGTAGAGACACATGGCAAAGCACCAGACCAACACCATCCAAACCACGTATGTCCTCTGCACATGGAGACACAAGATAAGCAAACAAATGTCATGTTATAGCCATGAATCACACACTGCACCGTCATGTCCCCAGCTATCACACCCCACAAGAGCCCTCAATTAATGACTGCTCCCTATCACAATGTACAGATCACATACATGTCAGAGGCATCACGGAGATGTCTAACGAGATCCTGAGGTGTGTGTAGTGTGTCCGACCCCTCCCTTACCTCGCTGTCCGTGTACACACAGAGCAATTCAGGGGTATGCGCACACCATTCTGTTGTCTCAGTCGCAGAGTGCACTATAAACCTTTTATCACCATATTGTGACAAAAGACTCCTCTACCTGTTTAATGTTGTGCCAAAGTTGTATGTTAATCCACTTACAATAGGGAAAAGCATTGGATATCTGCGCTCCCACCTCATGTATTCCCGTATCATAAACATATCCTGGTTTGTACATCTCATACCGTCTGTAATTAACAGTTATGTTCTGATGATGTGCACAAATAACATGCATAATGTGTTGCATGTGTTAAAATGGACCACCCCATGTCTGCATGTGACAAACCCCTGAGGGCTGCATGCCATCCCAATGTGTGTTAGTCTGAACGTTGAAACATGCATACCCTACATGTGCACCTCTGATAAATAGCTGGCACCTATGTCTGTGTATGTAAGTCAACATAATCATGCCTTGCTTGTGTCTGCAAGATATTTGCTCATATGGTCTGTGTTCACGTGACCTACACACATACACAGCCTGTAGCTAACGCATGATGGATGATGTTGCAAGAGCATCAGCAAGATATGCCATCCAATCCATTAAATACCTGCTATAACACAAGCAACACCCACATGCTGTGATCCAACTGGCTATTGTAAAACACCCTTTGCTGTATCTGGCTGATACATCTCACCATGTGTGTAGATACCCATCACTGCAGTGAAGGTAGACTCACCAAGTTAAAAGTGTTTTATCACAACCCCCTGGCTGCACAATGCAGAAGGTCCCCATCCCTAACCACATCCATGTCATGGCTACCTGATCAACAATACATTTTGACACACGTCATGTTTGACATCCACATACCACCCAAACTGTTAATATCATCTCCCCATACTAGCATCAACTATGTTTATTGTGCTTTATGTGACATGTTGCTACACACATGAAGAGCACACAAACATAGGTATGTCACAGGAGCCTAATACCAACATAAACATCACAAATGTGTCTAATCGTAGCGCTCCACAATGGACAACAGTCAACAAACAGGGAGTGACCGTCCAACATGAACATATCAACATATGGCTGACACTGTGTGGCACACATATCATGTAAGATAACACCTTCTGGTCTGACAACAGCTGTTTATATCAGAAGCATACACTACCTGTGAATTGCACCCTCCAAACAAACCACACAGATACCAACAAACCCCCACATCATCTGCCACCAACTGCTGTTGTGCAAATCCCACATTATTTGTGGCACACCCATGGACATATGTGATGTTGGCATTCAGAGTCAACTGGTACTGCAGTGTGTCATCCAGATTCCATGTTAACATTAACACATAACACAATAAACATTACACACATTGTATAGCACATGTGTGTCGTAAGCGACTTAATACGTACATGTGAACAGCTCTGCAATCAACCTCCGCCTGAACGCTGAGCCCTCCCGTGTGTCACCACTGGCACGTACAGGGGGGCACAATGGATCCTCCTCAAGATCCTCATTAATTTCTGCAGGGATATCGTGCCTGAGAGCAATGTTGTGCAGGATGCAACAGGCTATGATTATCTCGGCAACAGTGCGTGGCTCATATTGTAAGGCCCCGCCTGTCCTATCCAGACACCTGAAGCGACTCTTCAAAACGCCAAAGGTGCGCTCTATGACAGAGCGGCTGGAGGCATGGGCCTCATTGTACCTCTGCTCTGCACGTGTCCGTGGCTGACGAACAGGAGTCAGCAGCCAGGGGCGACAACCATATCCTGCATCACCTGCAGAAAGAAATGTTGCATGTAAATGTAGGGGTCCATGTGACACAGTCCTGACAGCTGTGTCGACATGAGAAAGAAACCAACAAGACAGTGTGACAACAATATACAGCTGCAAACTATGCAGCTCTATCAGATATACATATGATGACATACAAGCTAAACATGGCTTATCCAGCCCGTAAACACATATCAAATATCACAAACGACCATAGTCACCCTTAAATAATGTGTGTGTGTGTGTGCTACATGCATATGGTGATGCAGTTACTGTCCACATCTGCAAACCCACAATGGTGACACCACAATAGCAATCCAATGCTCCCATAATCACAGGGTATGTCTCATCAATAACCAAGGGAAAACACACAGCCATTTGCGTGTGGCACACATACACACCATGTATGCCATGGTGGTAGGTAAGAATGAAAAGCATATCACCTGTAGACATCCTGTTTATGAATGGCAACATATGATGTTTATTTTGTCAGGCAAAATAAACTGTGTATTGTTGCGCGCCAATGCCTGTCATAGCCATAGTCTTCCCAGTCCCCATCCTGTACACATCCCTCTGAAGGTGCGGACGTCCAACATGCACACTGTGCCCGTCATTAGTTTGCCCCCAAAACATATGCATAGGCACATAACCGTCCGGTGTAGCTGGTTCCCATACCGCTGTGTATGCACCCACGTAGTCCCCTTGCTGTAACTGTACATTTTACACAATGTGATGTGAAATGAGAATGGCCAGACAAGATGGCACAAACGTACCCTCAACTACAGTGTCAGAGGCTACTGTAAGCACTACATATTGTTGCAAGTCTGCTGTGACATAGGCAATATGTCTGGCCAAATATATGCACACGTGTTTTCCCTGCTGGAAACCTCAACATCATCTATCAGATATTAATATACACCTACTCATGTCAGATATTGAGCCCTGGGTGACAACTCCATCACAGAGTGCGTGTGTCAAACTGACACGCACATGACATGTGTGTACTATTAGGGTTATCCAGAACCAGACATGTTAAATGACGGAGAAACATTATCCAGCAATTAAACATCATCACAGGTGTATGTTGTGGACAAAACCACCCCACCAACCACCCCATGTTTGCATATGCTACCAACATGCACTATGAGGTCATCATCAACAACATAGATGTCTGCACTGAGGTGGCAGCACATGTACAACATGTGCATATAACGGTCATAGACTGTGAGGATAATCATGATGTAGGGTTAATGTTTCTAGTCGTACCAGACGTACAAAAACATGTAATAATGTATACCAACACCAGTCCTGTGACTAACATCAATCATATGCAAAGTGCATGTGTCAAACTATATAAAACCTCTACTGTGATCACAAATAGAAACATGTATAATGACATACAGAAATAAAAGACCCTGACATACTCACCCAGCAAGATACATTCGCCAAAACGTCCCTCCTCAAATTGTGTGAATATTGCCGAGTGATGCAGGATATAGGAGTCATGGGTGGACCCTGCAAACCTAGGGACCACATTCAGAATATGCTGATTTGCATCACATACAACCTGAACATTCAGGGAATGGTAGTGTTTGCGGTTGCGGTACGCTACCTCCCTGTCTCTAGGCGGGACCAGGGCAACATGTGTGCAATCAATAGCTCCCATCACGTGTGGTATCCCGGCTAATGCCTCAAAGGCCTGGTTCAGGGTCCACCATTGTTGCCTAGTGTGGGGTATGGCTATGTAATCCCCCATCCGGCTGACCATGGCACGCAGTACCTGGTGGAGACATCGTGAGAAGGTGGGCCGGCTCATGCCACCCACTGCGGCCACAGATGTCTGAAAACAGCCGGAGGCAAAGAAATGTAAGGCAGCAAGGAGCTTGACTAAACCAGGTATGGCATTGGACCGATCAGTCAGGGGCTCGAGGTCAGGTCTAAGATCCTCATAGAGACCCCTAATAGCCCTTGTGCTCAGTCGGTAAAGGGAGATGACCTGGTCCTCTCGCATGTCATAGAGCTGGGGACGGGGCCTGTAGAGGCGTGGCTGCCGAGCCTGCACCTCGGCATACCTCCTGCGCCGTGCACGAACAACACAGGCTTGGACCGCCACCACAGCTGCAGGTCTGAGTTGCTGCGGGACTATACCCATGCCCTGTGCCCCAGCCCCATCGACACCATCTCCCGTGTTCGGCAACCCAAGCATCTGCCCACTGCACAGGACACATGCAGCAGCATAGACATGCGCCATAAACTCCTCCCACCAAACTAAGAAACAAATAACTATGTCACACACAATAAACTATCTAAGCACTGTACAAACTACAAGACACACCAGACCATACACACACAAGACAATACAATCCTCAATACAAACACCAGCCAAACAATCTACACATACACCTGTTCGGACTCCCTTACTGTCTCTCACCAAACACACTTCTACTCTTCTCCGCCTACAACCCTCAACGTCGACAAGCTGTTCTCCCTCACCTATATTTCCTTTTCCTTGCCGTGACGTCCAATGCGCATGCGCATCTGCTCACAGACGAAGGTCTAGAGTCACGCGCATGCGCGACTCTACGCATGGGTGTCGGCATGTGCGTGGTGACACGCAGATGCGCATCGCCTTGCGCATGCGGAAAAAGCACCCAGACGCCCATGCGGGACTCCACGTAATGCGTATGCGTGACCATACACATACGTAGCACTATTTCCCTCGGCGCATGTGTGTGTTGACGCCTGCAAACGCCCATGCGTATGACGTCACACTCACGGCGCACGAGCGCGACGCACGAGCGTGTCCCACCAAATACACGCCTGCACAAATGCGCATGTGCAGAAATCAAACGTGCAAATACCGTATAAATAGGCCTCAACACGTGGCACACGGTGAGGGATGTTAGAGGAGTTTCACAAACAGACACAGAGGTAAAGAGTGAGCCAGAGCCAGAGGATAGGTTAGAGGTAGTCCAGAGGAAGGTGTGAGACATAAAGGTACAGTGTGCAATAGGGAGTGAGGCTGTGGTGGCAAGACGTCAGAGGAAGGCGGGATATAGAGATTGAAGCAGAGTCTGAGAGAGAGAGGCTGAGGTAGGGGTACGGCACAGGATAGAGGGAGAGGATAAATTAAAAAATCACTGTAGTATCTGTGTACATGTGCTCATTTACTTGACACAGCACCTGTGTTACAGTGTACTGTATTGTGTCCTCTATTGTAGTGTTATTGTTATCTGTTGTGTGTGCTGTGTCCTGCTGTGTGTTGGTGAACGGGGGTTGTTTGAGAGGTGCCTGTGTTCAAGGTGTAGATGGAGAGGGACAGTGACAGAGAGGGCCAGTGTGAGGAGGCGGAGGATGTGGGGCAGCCAGTTGGTGATGAGTCACACAGGGCACAGACTGCACAGCCTAGCCACGAACAGGCAGGGCCATCTGCTGAGCGACAGCCGTCACATTACAGCCAAATGGCCAAAAGAAAAAGGGTCCCTGTGCCAGCAACACAAAGGAGGAGAGCTGTAAAGTTCAGTGACAGTGAAAACCATATATTACTCTCCCATGTCCTTGACAACTACGATGTATTATTTGGCAGAATGAGCACACGCACATCTGTTGCAAACAGAATGGCAGTGTGGGAGGATCTGCGTACTGCACTGTGTGGGGCAGGGGGCCCCACACGTGATGTAGACAGCTTAAAAAAGAGGTTTTCTGACATCAAGAGAGGTGTCCGTCAGCACATGGTTGCTGTAAGACAACATGCTATGGGCACAGGTGGCGGACCCCCCCTCACACCCACACTCTCGCCCCTGGAACAAGAACTTGCAGCACGGCTGGGAGACATCTACCTTCGTGGACTGCCAGAGGCCCTGGATAGCGCACATCCACATGCAGGTATGTACACTAACTAATCATTTCTTTCTCATGTACAATCTCCATATTCCGTACAGGGCGGTCCTATGCAAATACACTCCCATATGTGTCCACAAACCCCACATCATGTTGCCATCCTGTTGTGATATGTGTGTGCAATATCCTTACCTCACCATTTCTGTTGACATGTCTGGGGTTCACATCCAAACCTACCTCCTCAACCCATCCCACGAGAATATGGCATAATGAAGCACACACACACATGAGTCACCAGACACAAAACAACTGTGATTTCCATACAATGCATGACTGTGTTGGTCATTTCAAAGGCATGTTTGTATGACATGACAGCAATACAGTGCTGCATGTGCACCCCAGTGGGCCAAAGGTGATGCCTAGTTGCCATACGCTGCACTATGGGTCACTGCGAGTCACATGTAGCACTGAGACAATCATATCACATACAAATATGACCCATACTCACAAACCAACACACACATGCAGTGATTTGCATAAAGCAGGTGTTAGGGTGGGGGCAGTAACACGCATGTGCGGAAATATGTTACATAACAGAGGAATGGGATGCTATGGGCAAACATGTGCAATGTGACCATGAACAGGAGAAGGGGCGATCTGCCACCTGTGCATGGGCACAGCACACACATGTGTCCCTTACCCAGACACATGGTGGTGACACACACGTATGGGAGTGTGTCCGGTGTCTGGTATGCAGCACACATGAACGGATGCAAAACATCCTGTCTGTGTGTTATGTATCACACATGTATACATATGTGGTTTGCTGAAACATATGTGTGCTCTCTCTGATTCCTCCCAATGCAGGTGACTACAGTCAAATGGGTGCGGAGGAAGAGGAGGAGGAGGGGGCAGAGGAGGAGCAGGAGCAGGATGAGGCGGTGGTGGAAGAGGAGGAGGGGGAGGTCTACATTGCAGCCCCTATGAGTCTGATGGAGGCAGAGGCTGCTGTCTCTGGGGGCAGCACAAGTGCTGGCGATGAGTCCCTGGAGCCACACGTGCGCGCCATGACACCATTGCGTGAAGCAGCAATAGAGACCAGCCAACCACCCATGCCAGCAGAACCAACACCTACACCTCTCCCGGAGTTGATGATGGCAGAGATGAGGGCCTATGGTGCATCATCACACCGTGATGCTGAAGGTGGGTGACAATAGACTGTCACAACCACAACACACACACCAGTAGTCCACAGTTGGTGTGTGTGTGGTGGCTGTTCAAACATTACCTCCACACGTTACATGTTCTGGTTGATTACCTTAGATGTGTGATACCCAAAGGTTGTAGGGTACCTGAAATGATAGCATTCTACCCCCAATAGAATAGTGTATGTTCAGGTTGATACACATGGATGCAGACATATGAGGAATGTGTCTGACGGCCCAGCACTCTATGACAACATAAATTGATACAGACATTGGGAAAGCTACATCCTGCCGCTCTGCAGATACCCAAATGTCTTGTACACAGCAGGATGACAACTTAGCCATAGTCTGCTGTGTTAATGAGCATATGTTAAGCTATATGACCATTCCTCAATGTCTGCATTTGCGGGTAGCGGGAAACATAGCCATGTCTTTGTAGAGCTCTGATGTCCCCCCCTGGTGCTTCCCCTGCTGTGTCCAAACAGAAAAGCGTGTAAATGTACTACACAAAGGGCAATTTGCTTATCGGCCCCACTTATATGGAACTCTCTCCCTCCCGATGTGCGATCCCTGGATGATTTAAAGGAGTTCAGAAAACAACTGACATTTGTACTCTTCACTGAGTACTATGGCACAGACATCTAACAGTCTCTATTATTATAGCCTGCATGTAACGTGTTTTACTGTAACAGTTCCTTGATGTTGTGTCACCCAATTTTACCTTCACTGTTACGTTTAGTCAGTGTATGCCCCCCTGTCTCTGTTCTCCCCTCTTGTGTCTTGGTAACCGCTGTGATTAAAGGAAACGGCGGTATAGAAAACATGTAAAATACATAAATAACTATATAACTACACATTTGTTACATGGCCTACATTATCTGGACCAAGGACCCTCCTCTGTGTTACAGTGAGGGTGCACATGTATCACTCAGGAGTCACATATGTGCAGCAGAGGTGCACATGTACAGGTAAGGTGTGTCATCCCTGTGCCTACCAGACATCCCATTGCTTCATTAACATACACATGTCCCTGTCAGAGAATGTATTTTTCCCTCCACATGTGTCATCAATTGTGATGTCATATCTCGACCTTCCTGTGTTCATCTCCGTTGGTGTCCAGCTGATGTAGTTGTGGCTCGTGCATGCGCAAGCTCCCCTACACGATGGTTATGTGAGAGCTGTCATTGGCCAATCCTGTTGCCACAGCTGTAGTATATGGGTGTTTCACCACAGCCTGTAAATCGTTGTGAGGGCATACCACATCTACGTCGTGTGATGTGCCCTGTGGGTTTGTCTGCCTGCCATATACTACTGTGGACATTATGTATATTGGCCCTCTCCATCTCTGTGATTGAGTCTGCCCTATCACATCACCAATCGTGTGGCATGTACATTAAATGTTTGTGTATGGCGTTGGAGTAGTGGAGATGTATGGAATATAACACGCTGTATCCCATGCACAGGCAGTCGACGTGTTCTGGAGCGGATACGCCTTGCAGTGGAGCAAAACACAAGGCAGGTGTGTGGTGAGATCCATCAATTACATGAGGCGGTCCAAAACATGCCCGTCACCCGGATATGTGAGGCCCTTGAGGGCATGCTGGATGTCATGCGCCGACTTGCTCCTGCACCACCACCAGCACGGGTTCGAGAAGAGGGTCGTGGCCGGGGGAGGGGGGAGGGTGCCCGACGTGTCAGGCGTGGCCGACCACGTCGCCAACAATGAAACATGATATATGCAATAACATGGTATAATCCTAGTTTTTGTTGATCTTACAATGCTCAGTTAGAGCAATTATGTATCCAGTACAACATGTTTTTGAGGTGTTTGTTATGTGTGTCATGTCAATAGCTTACATATGCAGATCATATGTTGTGTGGGTGTCAGGTAACACTTTAATTTGTAACGCACACACATTAGAATATCCATGTGTATATGGAAAGCTAATTATGAGACTTACTCTGTGACAATAAACAGCTGTATTACTATACATACAGTGTGTGTGTCCAATGAGTGTCCATGTTGTCCCATGTGTATCAGGGAGGCGGGGGGTGTTTGTGAAAACCCTAAATGAGCTGCGCCCAGGTCATCTAGTGATGGGTACAGTAGATGACCCACACACAGGTTCCCTGCTGCAAATACCTCAACAGAGTCAGCTACGATTGTCATGCTGCACAGACATGTGATGTGTCACGTGCACCTTGTTTCCCAACATCCTTGGGGATGCAGCGGCACAGTGTGCACAGACATCCATGTGGTCACAGGGGGACTATGTTCCCAATGGCGTGTTTACGTCACATACTCATCGCCGTGTGAAACCCATCATAGAACACTCATTGGTGGCATATATGTGGCTTTTTCCCTTGACCACATCAATAATCTCCTGCCTCCCAACACACCATAGGTACGTCTGTGACAGAGGCAGATATGGGTGGTCTGCCTATGTTTGGGACTCAGATATGTGAAGACCTTTGTTCCACATAGGACCATTCCTGTGCCATGTACATCAGTGAGACAGCTGCTACGTTGCAATGGTTACTGTAGACCCCTAATTATGAACATCTACACCTTATTTGGGGGGTGCTGTTGGTTTCACACACATGTTTGCACCACAGAAACATATGTGCACCCACACATATCACATGCTGACATCCGCACACTTTGCCTAGGTCAAACACGTGAGCAATACAGGTTTTTACAAAACTATATTTTATGATGGAAAACAGAACTGGGATAAACTTTACAGACGTGGGAAGGGGGAAAATACCATCACCCTCCCCCCCTCCCCAAACATCCTCCCCTCCCCGCAAACGCCCACACGCAAATATAAAACACACACACACATAAAACAGACACACAGGTGACACCCACCCTCCCCCAGCATGCCCACTGATGGAAGACAGGGCAGCACAGGGCACATGTGGTGACGTCACTAGCACAATCACTGACGCCAGTGACGCCATTGAGGGGGTGCTTGCCGACATGGCAGACGTACCACCTCGGCAACCACCCTCTCAATCACTCCCGCCAGCCACTGCTGAGAGTGACACATCTCATGTATGCGTTGCTCCATCCCATCCAAGGCCACAGACAGGTGGTCCACGCATATGCCACCACACACACACATTGTCAATGCTGTCTGTGTGGTGGCATCTGCATAGGGCCTGTCTGTGGCCCTGGATGGTGGAGGCAACTGCAGTGGCTGGGGGGAGGCCACAGTGCCCTGTGATGCCCTGTCTTCAACATCACTTTCCCAAACCCCTTCTGGGAAATCCTCCACCCCTGATCCCTCCCGAACATCCCCCCCCTCCACATCCCCGGCAGCAACCCTCAACCCTGCCTCCCCCACAGACACCCCTTCAGAATGTCCTTCTTGGCCCTCCTGTGTCCGTTCTTCAGGTGCTGCAGGTGTTTGCGCCTCCACCACCTCCACCTCATCATCCTCGTCCACCTCCTCCTCCTCCTCCTCCTCCTCCCCCTCTGTGGTGTCCAGGACCACCACCTCTGCATCATGTGGTGTTGGTGTCCTTCTGAAGAGGTGTGCAGAGGTGGTGGCCTCATCCTCGGTGCCATCACCATCTGTGGAACATGACAGCCATCAGCACGTTTCTCTGTCAGAAATATAGCACATCTACATAGGCAGGTAACACAAAGGCATCTCTGATAATGGGACATAAGTTACAAATACGTGACATTCTCATTATTATACATCATCACCCTTTTGTGAGTTCTCACCCTGGAGGCGCTGAAGGTATGCAGCATGGTGGAGGCGCAGCTCCCTGCCCTTCTTCCGGAGATCCTCGATCTGTGGATATGCAAAGGAAAGGTGAGGGCATTAGTGACTGGTCACCTTCTGCTGGTTTGCCCACACACACACACACACACACATCACTGTGCACAGGGTCTTGCTGCTTCAGCGACAGTGCTGTGTGTGTGTGTGTCATGTACTGCATAGTTTGTCACCTGTCAGCAGGCAGTTCCATGGGCAACACGCATATGTCATGCCATGGGTTCTCCGCTGGTGACAAGGGAGCCTGTGTGTCACAGCTGACCCTCATCCCTTGTGACGGTGTGTGTCAGCATCCCACAGTGTGAATGCACTTCCCCTCCCCTGTCCAACATGTCTCTCTCAGGTGAGGTATACAGCTTACACAGGGATCAACATTGAGAAAAACGTGTGAGAGTGACACGGACATGGATTGGGCCCCCCCCCCCCGGGGATTGGGGGGGCTGTTATGTCCTCATGCTGCTGTTACGCCAGGTAAACTCTGACAGGGGTTTGGCTATGCTGTCACCAGATACACACATAACATGGTCTATCACCTGGCTGCAAAGTATATGTACATGCTAGTTTGTTTTCACAGGTGTGCTGATGGACTGTGGCTGCCTTCTTATTCCCCACCTCTTTCTATAGCATCCTGTGTGAGTGTCAGATAAAAGTGGGTGACATCATTTGGGTGTGGCCCAGGGCAGTCAGCCCAACCGGCCATGCCTGGAAGGGCCTTCAGGGAAGCTTACATGGTTCGTGGGGGGTGGCCAGCAAGGCGTCTTAAGTATTCATATTTCATTATGGCCTATTGGCAAACGGGGGGAAACCTACAAAGTGACATACTCCTGTTATCTCATGGCTCACGTGTGTGTGGGGGGTTATGGAACCTCCATTTGTGTACATTGTGACATATAGGTCAGATGACACACAAACTAAACATACACTGCCACACGTGTTTCACTACAATAACTAGTGTCATGCAATGACAGACACAGTGACCTGCTTGATGTTTGGCAATCCATGACCTAGGAAGAGCCATATTGCACGGCCAACATCACAACACACATACACATTAGTTTGCTTATGATGTCATTGAAAATGGACACTGGGGTGTGTGCTCATGCATCCTGGGGTTTCATCAATATAGATACACATGGAAGGCCTACCTCCTGTTGTCCACAGAACATTCGGGGGTCACAGTACCACCTGCATTAGTTGCTTTGTCTGTGCACATGTGTGCAGTGACACCTGTGGCCAGTGTACATGGCTCCCTCAGCACATCCTGTACATACCCTATCGCACCCTTGCATGACCTTGTAGCAACATTGCACAGTTTGGTGCCAATGATGTTGTCCATGCTAGTCACAGTTACACTGCATGTGCTGTGTTACACACATCTATGTTGAGATTCTCTTTAGACATCCTGGTACTCAACCCCACTGGCAAACTGATATGCAACCAATCATTGGCGGAGTGTGGTGAGAGGAGTCATTGTGTGGGTGGCCCTATTGACTGTGACAGGGGACACTAACATAAACATTCACCTTTGACAGGGCCAACAATATCAATGCTTGCACCACTGGCTGCATTGTGGGAGGTGTGTCATATGGGCAAGCTGCTGGCTATGTGCAACCTACGTTGCACACAGTTGATGTCAGCGTAATGTAGGGGTAGGGGTGGGTATTGTTCCTGTATGGCCTAGGTTATGTTGTTATGTTCATATTCACTGGTTCAGCTGGGCTGACAGAAGGTGTTTTGTGGAAGCAATATCGACAGGGGCCAAACCAACATAACGGCTCTTTGCACCAGTGCTCATGTGTGGGTTTATGTATGTGTTATCCAGCAACATCAGTTGCATGTGTCACTGAAACACCATCAGTGATGTCCATGTGTCTGATGTTGTTGGATTTATCTTAGGTGTTAAGGTTTTGAACCACATTCTGCATGGTGGTATGGGGACATGTCTCTGCTACAGGTTTCTGATAACACATATAATGGCTAAGGGGGATGGGGTGCTGTTACACACATTAACCTCTGCAGCTAGCATATCATCTGGAGACATCACAGACATGTGTGATGAGATATTCACTTCACAAACTATGGTATAGGTCCAACCTACCTGCCATGAACATACACATAATCTTACTGACATACCCACCATAGCTATTGCTGATCTGTCCCCCTGTGGGCTGGTTGTCCTACCACAATTCATCAGCTGCACACACATTAGCAAAAGGGTGACTAACACGACGCATTGCGCAGCTCACAGGAATCCTGGGGATAGGGAGAATGCATATAACCTGTTAGGCACACACAAGCATATCCCCATGGTGCCAGATTAGACACTGGGATGGTCTTCCTGGCCTCCAGGGGATAGGGAGCATAGAGCAAAACTGTTAGTGCACACACAAGCATATCTCCATGGTGCCAGATGAGCCACTGTAGTGGCATACCTGGCCTCCAGGGCATAGGGAGCATAGAGCAAAACTGTTAGTGCACACACAACCATATCTCCATGGTGCCAGATGAGCCACTGTAGTGGCATACCTGGCCTCCAGGGGATAGGGAGCATACAGCACAACTGTTAGTGCACACACAACCATATCTCCATGGTGCCAGATGAGCCACTGTAGTGGCATACCTGGCCTCCAGGGGATAGGGAGCATACAGCACAACTGTTAGAGCACACACAAGCATATCTCCATGGTGCCAGATGAGCCACTGTAGTGGCATACCTGGCCTCCAGGGCATAGGGAGCATAGAGCAAAACTGTTAGTGCACACACAACCATATCTCCATGGTGCCAGATGAGCCACTGTAGTGGCATACCTGGCCTCCAGGGCATAGGGAGCATAGAGCAAAACTGTTAGTGCACACACAACCATATCTCCATGGTGCCAGATGAGCCACTGTAGTGGCATACCTGGCCTCCAGGGGATAGGGAGCATACAGCAAAACTGTTAGAGCACACACAAGCATATCTCCATGGTGCCAGATGAGCCACTGTAGTGGCATACCTGGCCTCCAGGGGATAGGGAGCATAGAGCAAAACTGTTAGTGCACACACAAGCATATCTCCATGGTGCCAGATGAGCCCTTGCGATTGTCCACATGGAATCCAGGGGATAGGGTGTATGTGTTAACCTGCCCATGCACAGACAAGCATATTCCATGGGTTTCTTAGAGCCTACTGGGATGAGCTCTATGGACCTCTGCAGTTAGGGGAAGTGTTTGGGGCTCTGACAGCACACAGACCAATATCACAGGGCTGACAGCAAACACACTGTGATGGGCTCTCTGTCCTCCTTGTGATAGGGGGGATGCCTGAAATTGGATGGGCACGCACACACATTTCTCCAGGGTGATTGCTAGCCCACTGTGATGGGCGCTGTGGACCCATGCAGATAGGCGTGTGTATTGAACAACATGGCCAACACTGCCCATCTCATCTGGGTGTGTGACATACCATCAATGCTACGTTTCACTTATCCTTGTGCTTGTCCCAGGGTGCTTTGTTACAGGTACTGATCCCACCATATCCATATGTTGTTGTTTCTATTTACATCTGCTGATCTAGGGTCTAGCATAATTACAGTATGTTGTGGCACAGCCATGGCAGCAGCTGACATGCCACAAGGGTAGCATGGACACCTCTATGACCATGTCCATCACCACCTGGGTGCAGGTCACCACACTCACAAATGACACAGATACATTTCGCTATGTCTTCTCATCTTGTGCACATTACTGACTCACAGTAACTCATGACAACAGCATGGATATTTGCAATTAGCACAGGCTACAGATCTCATTTTGAGGTACAGGCGCCATACACTTACCTCACGTGGGTAGTCTGCTTCACTATTGAAGCGTCTTTGCAGACGTTGCCACGCCCTTAGGACCCTGGAGCTGTCCCTGTGCCCGGTGGCCCCTGGGAAGAGCTTGTGCTGGCGTGGTGCGATCAGCCGGGACAGGTGCCTGAGCTCTCGGAGGTTGAAGGAGGGCTTCCTTACTCTGGGCGCCATTTTCAGATATTATCACCTGATTGGACGCAGCGTGCATCACGCCCATGCGTAGGGCACCTGACGCGCAAATTTACGTGCACCTGCGCCACGCATATGGCGCAGTTCAGGAACGTATGGCGTCCATGTGCGCACCGAACGCAGTACGTGCATGTGGCCTACGCAGCTGGCGCATGTTTGCAATATATATCACGTGCAACTGCGTCACGCAAATGCGCACAGAAAAGTTTATCGCTAGAACCTGCGCGACACACATTACATATACACTGTTGTGTGTCATTTATCTTATGGAACTGAACACCATTTGCGAATGTTGATGTGTATACACATTTGGGTCTTGAACCTATCAACACATACACAATGGTTCTTTGGCTTCTGTATGATGTGATGTGCTATAGCTTTCACATTGCAATGACTGCCAATAATAAGGGCGATGTTAATTAAAGAAGGTTGCTGTGTGGGTACCCGTTAGTGTACTGGTGCCATATACGGAGTGGCCGTTTCAGGGCGGACATGGACAGACACCAGAGCAAACCTGTGCGTGTCGCAGTAATGTGCGTTGGCGCGTGGGAAGGCTACGTGGGCCGCTGCTGCATAAACATACAGCAGAGCCGTAGTACAATGGTGATGACACTGACCCATGGTGCAGGGGCCATGGGTTCAACACCCCATTGTGCTCAATGGAAGAGGCCAGCTGCGGCATCAAATGTAGTGGGAAAAAGTGTTGTGGGAGGTATAGTAATTTTGGGCGGCAGAGAGCAGCGCACGGTTTATTTTTAACGGCATGAATCGGCGCACCGTTCATTGGGGGCGGCAGGGGGCGGCGCACTGTTAGGTTTGGGGGGCAGAGGGCGGCGCGCTGATGTATGAGGGGGCAGTCCGATAGTGGGCGGCATAGGTGGCGCACTGATGTGCACAGCAAACAGTAACAGAGCCTTAGCACAATGGTTGGGATACTGACCAATGGTGCAGAGGTCAGGGGTTCAACCCCTCACAGTGCCCAGTGAGCAAGGTTGGCTGGGGCAGTAAGTATTATGGTGAGGTGTGCTGTAGGAGGCCTTATAGTTTATTTTTATTACCCACTACCAGTATACCCGCTCTAACAGCGTGTTAATATATGGAGGCCCGTAAGGCACATGTTACAGTGCACAGTCCGCAAAGGCACCCTAGCAAGTCCCCTATAGGGCACCATGTATGCTGCGCCACAGGATAATGTATAGTGCACGCAATATGGATGGCAACCATAAGGTGGCCTATAGGGCGCCCTATAATGCACCCTCAGAGGCACCCTTATGGGTACAGTATGGCAAGGGTGTGTTTGATGCCATAAACATATGTCCAGTAAAATGTACAATGCTCTGGACAACCCTATCACAGAACCCCTCTGTGGGCTTGAACCCATGACCTCCTGCTATAAAGGCAGTGACGGAACCATTGGGCTACGGCACTATAGCTCTGAGTAAGCGCCTGTGTGGCTGCAGAGAGCCTGCACGTCACCCCACAGACAGTCTGCTGCTGTAGACAGGACGGGGTAGGCCACCCGTACCCATGATGCAATGCACATGCAAATCAGCTGCCCACAGATGCACACAAGATGGGGACTGCACCCCAAAAGCTACACGGCATGGTAGGGGGAACTGTCCGTGTCCACCCACACAGAGCCTCGGCCTGGTGGGGGGCCTGAGCGTGAGGACTGCCGGCGAGGGGTAGCTACACACCGTCACATTGTGCAGGTAATGTGCTCACCCTGAGGGTGGGTGGTGGTGCCCAGGACCAGGTCCACATCAACGGCCATGCCAGAGCTCAACATCAGTATTAACCTGTGTGATAAGAAGGTGTTGCAAACTCATCATGGATACCCCTTCTGTCTTAGTTGGTGGTTCTCCCCCCCCCCATAGGTGGGCAACATACCTACCCCCCCCCATGACAAACAGGGTCTCCCATCAACACATCCCCATCCTTTCCCCCCCCCCTTGCACTAATGGCAGTAGAGTGGGCCATCAACCCCTGTCCTGCTGGGGGACAGACACCCTACAGGGCAGTCCAAGCAGCTCCACACACATCCAAAACACACTATCAGACAGACAGTAGGCCTGGATATTCAGGGGTGCACCCCAGCACTATCTGATATTCTCCTGCAGCAGGCCATCAGCTGCTGCACCCTGCAAGGAGCTCCATCAGGACACATACCAGCTGTGCAGAGTCTGCTGGATAGTCCTGATAGGATTGCATGCACCCCAAACTGGGGTGGCAGCACACACAGGGAGATCAGTCCATGAAGAGGCCCCAACAGGACACCCATATATATCACAGGAGAGAAATGCTATACAGCACTATGGGGGTGCCTAGCCATGCTGTCATCACTGCACGCTCAGGGTGAGAGTGATCCACCAGCAGCAGATACAGAGGTCAGCCTGTCTGTGTAGGTGGTGGCTGGGCATTACAATGTCCCAGCCAGTGCCCCATGCCCTGTGCAGATGCATCCTGGCCAGCACACCCTGTCTGAGCTATACCCATGGTACCTTGCTGCTCATTATGCACATTGTCAGGCCAATACTGGCAACAGTGCTGGCAGTGTGGCCTGTGGAGGGTGTTTGTAGCCAACACACACTGTATAGACAGACACCCCCCCCCCTCACCTATGCCAGCATTGTGCTACTATTGGGGGAGTCATTCGACGTGCCCACCACACCAGTCCTGGGAAGGGTACAGGCATGGATATGGTACACAGTACTGCTGCATGTCACTCCCCAGGGTGGTAAATACTGTCAGGGGCCAGACCTGGGGCACGCACCACAGACAGCCGACAGCTTGTTCTGCTGCAGCACAAGGAGCAAACAGTGCTGAGTGTAGGACTGTCTACCTGCCAGTACCCACATCAAACGTTTGTGGTCTGTGTACCGTGTACCCAGGTATAGGGTGGCATTGCTAGGGTACGCAGGAGCTAGATCTGGGAGATGCCCCCCCAGGGGGCTTTTCCAATGTGGCCTGTGGGTGTGGGTGCGTCTGGACCTTTGCCTCTTGCTTTACGGCAGAGTGTCCCTACTCCAGTCCTGGTGTTCCAGACACTGTTCGGGCCTTCATGCTGTCCCTATGAATATGCATGGGCTACAGTTGCATAGCATGGGGGTGGTGCAGACATCTGCAGCACAGGCATCTGTCTTAGGGGAAGCATGGAACCTGAATGGTGTTTGGCCCTCCAGGACTGCATTTGGGAGACTCTGCTGGAGATAATGTGCCTGTTTATGGTGTCTGTGTTTGGTGTGGTAAAAGATAGGCGTATTGACCATGCCTATGTTCTCAGCAATAAAGGTTTGTCCTTACTACCACGGTGTAGCTGTGGGGTGAATATGTGGACAGGGTTGGCAGTAGCTGCAGCTGGGCTCAGAACCTGTGACCCTCTGTTCTTGCACACACTGTCTGTGTGCACTGCACCACCGTGTAGCCACTGATTGGCTGCAATCCCTGGGTGGTCCATGACTGTACATCCGACAGGGCCTGTCTGTTGCAGTGGACGGTGCCAGCCTGCACATGGCCTGGCCACTGTCCTCTGTGGCTAGCAGCCACTGCCCCCTCCACCATCTGAACCCTTCCGCCAACATGCTGGCATGTCCTTATCCTTGCAAAGGGATATGACCTGATTGCGTAGTGTAACCCCAGGACTGTATTTGGCTCACATGGTATAGCGGTCTAGCTGTTGTTCTTTAGCAAGGTTTTTGTGGAACGTGGGCCACCCATTACGTGATCATGACCAGGGACACACTTGGCCCTTGGCACGTGGGGTGAAGGCATGTACAGGCACATCTGTCGTACATAACCTCTACCTACTTAACCTCTACCTACGTGTCCTTGGCCCCTACAGTTGTGGCACTACAGGACTGCATTTGGGGGACGCGGCTGTTGGTGATGCACATTGTGCTGGTGTGTGTGTGGTGTAGGGTAAAATATGGGTGTTTGCAACATGCTTTTGTTCTGTGCAATAAAGGGGTGTCTCTGCTATCTGTGTTTAGTGGTGGGTTAAATATTGGGATTGTGCTGGCATGTGCCTTAGCTGGGATTTGAACGTGTGACCCTCTGGTCCTAGAGGTACCGGCTCTGTCCACTGCACCACACTGTGGCCACAGAGACAGTGCAGTCCCTGGAGATAGTAGACCTGGCAGGGTGGGGTTCCAAGACCTGCTCTGCACATTATTACTGTGAGCTCCTTCACCCTGTCTGGTGACAAACGTGCAAATATAACACAGGTATGACGTCCGAACAGAGGGGGATAGCATATTCCCATGCTGGGCAACAGTGCTATTGATGGTCAACCATAAGTAACACTCCCAGGAGGGGTCCAATACACGGAGACGTTTTTGGAGGTGTCTCCGCTCCGTGCCCCTTTCCAAACAACTGTTATTTTATTTTTTAGGAGCTCTGCTGGGTGTGTTTTTAACTTTTGCGCATTACTATACCTGTTCCCCAGCTGATTTACTATTTTAATGCTTTTGTTGTGGTCATTTCCTCTTTTTCATTGCAGTTTTGTGCTGTGCACATGTATCACACTGCTGACGTTTTGCATGTTTCCCCGGTTTTGCTGTACATTGCTGACGGAAATGGTTTCTCTTCCCTTTATATGCCCTCTACCGCGAGTGTTTCACTCGCGCTATTTTTTACATGTAGATTCGGGCCCGATACCGTGCGGGGAGACTCTCCCCTCCCACTCTCCACCCATTGACCCCGTCCCTCCGCCCCTCCGGAGCCTTCCTCCGCCCTCCTTTAGCCGTTCCACGCCTCTATCGGACATTTGCGGGCCCGCACTTGTACGGGGCCCGTTACTGAACCGCGTACCTGTGCGGGGGTGACACGCACGTGTGCGGGGCGTTTAAACGTGTTTCTGCGCGTTTCAATGCCGCGTTACCGTGCGCTATTTTGCGCCGCGCAGATTTGCGGACTTTAGTAAACATGCCCCTTAGTATTTCTAAGCTTTTTTATGTTTCTATAGGCAATGTGGCTAGTGGAGAGGTAGAGGGGGGGACGGGCGTACAAGCTCAACACCCCGCCTCTTCACCACTAGATATTTCTGAGTTTATTGAATCAGAAAATGATGTTATAAATTCTAGGGCTACACTTTTGGTAACATTTACTTCAGCAATGGATAAAGATAGAGTTTTCCGTGCCTATTTTCAAAAAAAGAATGAGAAGTTCTGTGGACAAACAGTGCAAATTTTTCCTGATGTTTCTAGAGAAACCCAGCGGCGACGTAAGTCTTTCTTAGACATGCGCCCACGTGTTCTTGCCTTAGGGGCTTCCTTTTATTTAAAGTTCCCCTGTAAATGTCATGTTTTATATCAAGGGAAAAGATATGTATTTTCTGAAGTAGAGCACTTAGCTATATTTTTGGAAGGTAAGACTTAAATGTGTATTTTTCTTCTTTCTCCTTTTTTTTTTTTTTTTTTTATTTTCTCGGGTTCATTGATATGTGAAACAGAGTTTGAATTATATTCAGGAATCATTCAGGTTGTGGGTGTAGTATTATACGGTACCTCCTTGATGAGTTTCAGTTTTTTATTGCACTGTATAATTTCTTTTTCATTATGTTGATGTATTGCTACAGGCATTATTATATTTGCTTTTTTCTGTATATTTGGAAAATCTAATAAAAAAAAAAACAACAAAAAAACAAAAAAACAAATTATATCATACATGTGAAATAAATATAAACAAAAACATGAAGAAACAAAGCAAAATATGTAAAAACAAAGCTTAAACATCAAAAAATATGAATAAAAATAAAATGTAACATATACAAATGTACAGATAAAATCGGAGCCAAATGAATGTGTGATGTACCACAAATAAGTGCTAATTTGTTAAAATATAAAAACTAATAAATAAATACATAATATATATCAGCTAAAAACTAATAAAACAATAAATAAATAAATATATGTCAACATGTAAACTAAAACATGATGAATGAAAAGATTATTTGTATATAGAATAATAAATAAATATAATACAACATCAAGAGTATGCGTAAAAAGAATATATAAAAGACTGTTAAATGAGTATATATGATAAATGAAAAAAGCTCTCAAGGGATATGATAAACAGGCGGTAAAACATACCTGTATTATATGTTGCTTACTATTGAAGTGTCTCATGTGTTATCATAAATAATAATAAACCTAAGGCAAATAACAAATACCATTAAAGGAAAAGTCATTCAGCGGAAAAGAGAGACCCAACGAGGGATGAGGACAGAAAACAAAAAACAAAGAACTGGTGATTATGTATGGCGATTGCCTGCTTTTTAATACGTGTGTCATATGGAAAAGATACAATCCAAAACTTAAATGTTGTCAAATGTTCATGTCTAAAATCCACTTAAAATTCTCTGTGAACACAAATGATTTGTGTCATGTGAAAGTGAGAATAAAAGTAATGGGACAATGGAATATTACCTGTATGAGAGAACACGTAAACAGTGTTAGTGAATCGGTGAAACCTGATCCTGTAAAGAAAATTGGTAACAAATTTTTTGTTTCTTAATTATTTGAAAACCGTGTAATTTTAAAATCACTTTCTTAAGTATATGATATATGTGAAAAAAACTGCGTCAACATGGCCACCGGAACACTTATCTACCATGAATCCATTCATAAAAAGGGGGGAGGGGGAAGGAGAACAGATGTATAATGTCGCAACGTAATAAAAAGAAATAAATTCTATGTGCACAGGAACGACCAAACGCCACATGAGGAGTTAGAAACATGCAGCCACCGCTGTATTCAAAAGATAATAAAAACGGAATAATACAAATGTGTGTGGTTCCTCAATAAAAGCCTTTAGTGCTGATTGTGTCTATAAACTAATCATGTTGTTAAAGATACTAATGCTTTTTTTTAAAAATAAACCAGTAAGGAACCAGAGGGTAAACAAGGAGGGGGAGGGGAGGGAGGGGAAGGGGGAGGGGGGAAGGGAGGGGGAGGGGGGAGGGGGGAGGGGAAGGGGGAGAGAAGGAGGGAAGGCGGAAGGAGGGAGGGAGAGAGGGAAGGGGAAGGGGAGGGGGGAGAGAGGGGAAGAGGAAGGGAGAAAGAGGGGGGAAGGGGGAAGGGAAAGGAAAGGGAACAGAAGGGCATTTATTATCAAACGTTCTTGTCAAATCTAATGAAATGCACAAAACCCCATACAGAATCGAATTCAGAAAAAACGCCAAGGCTGCACATTTAAAAACATATTCAAAACCTGTCAGAATAAATAAACGGGACACCATCAGGAAAACATATGCGATGTGTCCAAAAACAGTTAAAAAATAAATATTATTGTTGTGAATGACCTCATGGCCAAACAAACCTAACCCGTAGAAACCTGAAAGGTAAAAGAATATAACTTACTTTAAAATTAAAAGAAGTTTCCCCAAGCGCGGTGGAGTGAACGTCACCTCACACAGGATGAATTCAAAAAAAGCCCGCGGCTGCGCGTTTAAATCAACTTAGACCTGCCAAGTGAATGACGACATGAATGCTATGCAAATCTCAAGCAAAAGTGCCGAGTAGGATCATGCTTGTACCCGAAGGTATTTAAATGGGATTGAAAATGAGTAGCATTATGAATGTGTGTCCTTGTGTGTACATATGTGAAAAAACTAACAAGAACCTGATGACAAATGAAATAAAAAATATGAATAAAATTCACCCTAAAAGACATATTGTTGCAATCAGACCCATATAAAAATGGCTGAATAAAAAGAGAAAAAAGAAGAAAAAGGAACAAGAGGATCCTAAAATGTTTGTCTCTGAACCCTTGTGAACCACACAGGATGAGAACCTCCCAAATACCACCAAAACCAGCAAACAACCCCAAATGAACAAATCAATAAAGGACATCATGAATAAAAATCCAATGTAAAACCTAAAGGAAAACTGACAAATCTTTTTCCATGTTCAAACCCTCTGGATGCAAACTATTCAAGTTATAAATATAGCGTTGTTCGAGACACAAGAGGGTTTCATCAATATTACCACCTCGTCAATTTAGTCTGACTTTTTTAATAACAAAATATTTAAGATCCGATATCTTATGACCGGCTGTCTGCCAATGTGAGACCAGTGGTTTTTCTGTTGCTGCCCTTCTGATGCAGCTCCTATGCTCAATTATCCTACTGGGTACTGGGCGTGTGGTTTTACCGACATATAGTTTATTGCAAGGACATGAGATGACATATATTACATGGCTGGTCGCACAATTCGAAAAATCGTCAAGATAGAATTTGCGGTTATTCTCTGGATGTAAATAATAATTTCTAATAGATGTTACATGTATACATACAGAACAGTGACCGCATTGGAAGTGTCCTTTATGTTTTGAAAGGAATCTGCGTTCAGTGAAAGCTGACGGTACTAATAGATTCCGAAGATTAAGGTTCCGCTTGTGGGCAACAGTCAAGGTGGTGTCTTGAAATCCCGGGATGGCTTGTGTCAAATGCCAATACTTCCATAAACACTTGCCTATAGTATTAGATTGATGATAATATTACTATTGACTTGTAAAGATTTAATAGCTGCTTTTTCTTCAACAGTGAGATTATGGTATGGTGCACGAGCCTGACCTTTTATTTTATTGACTTCCATAAGAACCATTTTTTCAAAAACCTCAACTAGAGGATCCGTATTAGAAGGGGGAACCCACCAAGATTTGTCTTTGATAATGGATTGATCTTTGCTAGCACTTGTCTGATTAATGAAAAAAAATTTTATGTGGATTTTTCAAAAGAATTTGAAAAGATCAACCTGCGTTTCAAAAGGATCATAATTTCTGGCAGGTACGAAGGATAACCCTTTATTTAATAATGATTCCTCACCTGGTGTTAATTTATACTGTGAAATATTGATGGCGTTGTTAACGGGTGGTAAGATATTTATCTCCTCTCCAGACAAATCTCGGTGGGTCCCTTATGGACACCAGTACCGACACCGACGATACCGGTACCGACGGTACCAGCCCCGTTGGGAACTCTTCCCATGCCACCTCTGGCTGGAATTGACAAAGTGGTATCAGGTCAACTTGGTACCGACTTCGATCAGTACCGGGATCGTGCTTTGCAAGAGCATCGGGGTCAGGAATACTTTGATTCCTCCGATTCTGAAGACTCTGACAATTCTGCTGGCACTAGAGGGTTTCTCCTAGAAGGTCCCTCTTCTCCCCAACGCAGAATGTCACCTCCAGAGGACATGTCATTTTAGGATTTCATCCGTGATATGGCCAAAGGTCTTTCAATCACAGTAGCTCCTGAAGAAGAACCCAGAGCAAAGGAATTGGAAATTCCACTCTGCCTATCCATGAAATTCTGCATAGCTTGATGCTCAGAATGTGGGAGACACCTCTGACTACTTCTCCTCACTCTAGGAGACTTGATACTATGTATCGAGTTCCGCCATGTCCTGGATTCCATTCCTTTCCTTATGATACCTAGCATTCTATTTGCTCTCTTGGCTGCCGCTGCACACTGGGCCGAGGGTTTTAACATGTTATCCACAATGACGCCTAAATCTTTTTCCTGGGTGGTGGTTCCTAATGTGGAACCTTGCATCGTGTAACCATAGTTTGGGTTGTTCTTGGAATGGAAAATAAAACAAAAGATATTATAATGCCTCTATATCATTCCATGGTGAGACTGCACCTTGAATATTGTGTGCAATTCTTGTCGCCGTATCTTAAAAAGGATATAGCGA